>BSDF01000002.1:160661251-163146251 GCA_027925045.1 Hypotaenidia okinawae
ACTTGTTAATATAGCAAATCAAGAAGGAGCAGTGTGCATTATAATTTTTATTTTTAACCCTAACACAAACTTATCCAAAGTAACTTGTGTGCTTTCTCCTCCAACCATACCCAATACAAGCCTAAAACAGCCTGAACTGTTTGAAATTTCTATGAGGAATAGTCCCATCAGTTAAATTCTTGCAAGCCCAGCCTGCTACATAGAGTCTCTGCATGTTTTGTGTGTGCAGCACAAAAGAGTGCAAAAGACCCCCACAAGCAAACAAACAACAAACAAAACCATCCAGAAAACAAAAACAAACCCACCTTCACATTCCTACTTGTTGGACTTGTGCTGTGGCCCTGCATGCATGGAGAGGTTCAATTTACACATCAACTTTTTGGAGTAAGGTTTGTGTCAGTGGGTGCCCAAGAACTTCTATGTGAAGTCCTTTACTGCAGTCCTGTCTCTTACCAGTTTCTGCCTTTGCACATGCTGCTTGAGTCTACCTAAAATAAGGCTCTTTGGAAGTAGGGGAATTTCACAATCCAGTATGTCTCCTTACCATGCAACTTCTTGGTGGTTGCCCCATTTTGGTTTCTTTGATCTAGGAAATGTGAGTCCCTTTTCCTAGAAAAATCAGGTAAGCACAGGCTGCTGTGGTCACAGGGACAGTGCAAGTTTTCCCTGATGGCTGCCCGTGCCTGTCCCTGCAAGTCAGTGTGTTATACGACGTGAGGACTTGATCTGGAAAGGAGATTTGAGCCTCCTGAAAAGTGAGGGTAGAATAAATCTTTACAAAAAGACAGTTCACTCTGTGATGAGCATAAATCAGCCCAGTTTCTCCAAAAAGCCATTAGATGTTCAGGTGGAATGTTTGGATGGAGATCAGGAGGAATTCAGCGACTGTCTTTAGTGGCAGTTATTAGAGCTGTGTTTCCAGCAAAAATTCACCTCTCTCCACTTAGGGAGAAAAAGTGTCCCAGCATCTCTGCAAGGAGGAAGAGGAAGTTACTTTATAATTATTTGCTACATTCATATTTGGAACATTTTTTATCTTGACCAAAATAGCAATATCACCACCAACCAATTCCATTCCTGACCCCTGCTCCACTACCAGCAAAAAGTACAAACTGAAATGGCCAATTTGTAACTCTTTCTCCATTCTGTTAAGGTTGCATAAATTTCCTGTTTAAAGCTCCAGGCAAGCAGAGCCCCAAGACATGAGAAGACAGGTGGAGATGAGTATACAGAGAATGGCTGCTGGAAATGGGTTTTGTACATGTTGAGGCAGTGTGGTATATATCTACCCTCCCTTTGTCAGACTACCTTCTCCTACTGAAAGTTTCAGACCTGCCTCCCTCTAGCTGCACTCATTTTTCTAACTGAGCCCTACCAGGTGTTTTGACAGTCAGACCCCTTCCATTCCAGTGTTTGCAACCATGTGGCAGAACTAATAACTACATCCCCTCTGTAGTCTTCCATAAGGGGTGGGCTTGGGAAGTTGTTTATTAGTTTTGACAGTGTCCAACAGTAATTTCTATGCCACTGAAGACTAGTCAAGGCTTCCTAGAATGAAGCAGAACCCATCAGAGCCTGGAGCTGAGCTGCTCCTACTATGGGAGAAGAGCAGCAAGAAGAGCACAACACAAAGGGATGGAGATTAGTGATGGAAGGCTCTAGAGTGCTGGACCTACTGTCCCAGCACAGCAGTGAGTGAGTGGGATCCATTCTGGGGAACTGCCACAGCCTTGAAGTCTCTCTCAGTGGTAGCAGGTATCCGTAGATAACTCAGATGTGGCAATGTCACAGGTAGTGTGTGAGGACACACATTCTTGTTTCACTGTGGTGAAAGGGAAGAGGTGGAGAAGAAAAGCAGGGTTATGGAAGGCAAAGGAGGACAATGTTGCCACAGCCCCTAGTACTCCTCTTTCATTTGAAAAGCTCTCAAAAGCCATGGTTTTGGTGTGTGCCCAGAAAATTAAACCAAATTGTTCACATCTTCCAAAAACATAGTTTAAAAAAGTCAAAACTTTTGAGCTGCCAAGGGGTGATTGATGCTTACAGGAAAAAGGAATCAGAAAGGCTGATCACCCCAAGCCTGTAATGAAGGCAAATATTCTTGAACCATTCATTAATTGATGTTTCTGCAAAGCAAACAAAAGGCAGGGTATAGGTAAGTCAATTGTCTTACTTTTAGTTTTGAAAAAGAAAATAAACCCAAAAAACCCTCTTGCTAAAAACCCAGCAATGCCCAGCTTCCAGTTCCAATGTTTTTTCTCTAATAAATGAGTGCTGATATTTTGTTTTCTTCTGGGCCTCGGGGATCAGTGCAGAAAGCAAAGTTAATTTAACTAACTGGGACAAAATAACAAGTTTATTCCTTAACAAACAAACCAAAACACTCAAGCTTATGGCTGGTAGCAACGGTTCAAGAGGGCCTGAATCCTGGTATAGTCTCTGGAGACAAAATTTTTCTGAAGAAACAAAAAATAGCAACATGCAAGAATTTCCTCTCTACAGAGAAACAGCACTCAATCAGTTTTAGTAGATAAAATGTTTTCTTAACTCCTATGGCATTTCACAATTGATGAACGTTTCCAAAATAGAGATAGTTAAAATATCTCTTTCCCACAAGTCTTTTTGGCTTATATTCTGACTTTGTTACAGTTGTGACCCATACAGTTTAAATTTATAACCTCACCTCTCCATCATCTCTGCCAAGATGACTAATTAACCTGGCTGTTGTGTAATTGCAGTAACGGATATCTCGCCCTCCACATTGTATTTTGATGTATTTTGCTATCATTTTGAACCAGGGATCCAAAAGAAGACAAATATTGTTGTGTCCATCAACGTTTTCAGTCAGCTGAAGAACAGGCATAAACGATCTCAGGGTATCTTAGGTCTGTCTCTTAATTAAAACCATAGGAAATATGTAGGATGCTTTTCTACCTGGTCACCTCTTCAAAACTGTTTGGGATTATTAAAGACCAGATGATGGCTGTACAAATAGGAGGACTGTCAGAAAAGAGCTGACCAGAAAGTCACTCTATTTTACTTACATTGTCTTTAAGGAAGTGGACAAGCACCCAGAGTTTTCTCTCAATTTTTCTTTGAATACCTCCAAAGTTATTCAAAGCAAAGAGAAAAGTTTAAAAAATAAATTTTGATGTAAAACTCAGGCACTGATGGCTGGAGAAGCAAATTTTCTCCAAGAACCTGTTTTCAGCTATGTCAAACACAGAGCTTTTCCCAAACCCACAGCAACTGCTGTCACCAAAAACTGGAGTCTTCACCAGCAATATTATACAAGAACCAGTATTGTGCAATATTGTTCTCTGGCACTGGGATGTAATCTAGGACTCCCAGCAAGAGACATTATGCCCTGCCCACCTTATTTAATATATTATACTTTAGATTATTTAAAATTCTTTTGGAAATGTTGAACTTGTGGGGAGAAGTCATAGTGATGCCAAAAAGAAAAAGGAGTCCTACATATTTCAATGCAGTGACTTTTATTCTCAACTAGGAGTTGGACTAGAGGATCCTTATGGGTCCCTTCTAACTCGGTATATTCTATGGTTCTGTGATTCTATGAACTAGAAGAAAGAGAAATCTGGCAGGGACCCCAGACACCAGTCTGAGTGTTGAGTTGTTAATGAGAAAAACCATGTAGACCAATGATGTGCACCTATCTGAAGACAACCTGGCAGTCCAGGGCAAATATGGATATTTATTATTAAACAAATAGAAAAAGAGGGGAAAAAAGCCCAAAGCATTCAGCCAGTTGAATGCCATGAAAACATTTAATCCAACAGTCCTGAGACAGGGCATATATGTCAATTGTATAAGACTCCAACACACAGCTTTGCAGACTTATCCCCATGCTTTCCAGAGAGGATGCTGGATCTTTATTGACTATGGACTTTTTTTTCTCGGTGCTGCAGGAAAGACAACCAGGTCAAGAGGTAAAAGTACGTCTGGCTCTGTGCAAAAAGCAAACATCCAGGGGAAATAAGCTTTTGTGTTGTAAAGCCATTATGTTGTAGCAAGCTCATGTCTGTTGCCATTACTCATGGAGGAAGTCCTTAATGCATAAGGTCTGTTACTTTACACACTTTTTAATTTATCTTACTGTCATACTCGTACTGACCACCAGCAGTACTTCACCACTGATTTCATCATCTTGTCCTCTCCTGAGCCCTATTGGCTATGCCACTCTGTTACTGGAGACATTTTGCAGAGTGCCTGCTTTACTTCTCCTTCAGTTGAATTTTTTCCATCTCTCTGATATTTTCCACACTGACCACAGCCTCTATGAGCTTGGGTTAGCCAGAGGATTAAGTGATCCTTATGGGTGCCTCCAATTTAAGTTATTCTATGGTTCTATCATCTAAAGTGACATCCCTTCTGGTATGCAGTGTGCTTTCTTGATGTCTTTAAAGATCATGTGTGTGCTTGCAGTTTCCTCACAGTGAAGCTAAAAAGGAGAAAGACTTCAAGACTGAAGCTGCATTCTCTTTCCTTTCTATCCTTTCTTTCTCCCTGAGTTGCTCTTAGGCTTGTCCTCAAGCAAATGGGGTCAGGACTCTGGTAGCAACTCTCTGCTATGAATGTGGTTACACTGGAGAATAATAAAGAATGGGAGATTTTGACATATGAGGAAAGGCTGAGAGAGCTGGAACTGTTCAGCTTGGAGAAGACTCAGAGGGGTCTTACCAATGTTTATTTATAATTACCTGATGGGGGAGGTAAAGAGGAAGCCAGATGCTTCTCAGTGGTGTCCAGTGACAGGATATGACACCACCAATAGAAACTGAAATACAGGAAACTTCATTTAAGCATGAGAAAATGTGTTGGTTTGGGTTTTTTTTTAAACTCTGAGGGCAATCAAACAGTGGAACTGGTTTCTCAGGGAGGTTGTATGTCTCTATCCTTGGAGATACCCGAAACTCAGCTAAAGAAAGTACTCTATAGCTCACCCTGTTTTGATTGGGGGTTTGGAATATGCGATTTCCCTGCCAACCTCAACAATTCTGTGATCTTCCCATAAAAACATCCCAAATCATTTTAAAGCAGAAACTATACCTGCAGATTAAAGCAGGTAAATGGAAGGAGGGAAACTGTTAAAATGAAAGTTTCATCTAATACTCTTTAAATTCTAAAAGTTTTGCTTTTTCTCTTTTTCTTGCTTAATCAGAGATTAAATGGGTTAGGACCATAGTAATGCAACAATATTCCTGATAGTCCCCTGTGTACAGTGAACACAAGGTACTTCATCTTCAGAGATAAATGATCTAAGTATTTCCCTCAATAAATCCATTCCAGCATCAACCTTTCAGTCCCTGCAGCACTCTTCTCCTGGATTCACAGCTAAATCAGTTCCACTGTGTTTAAGGACCAGCACTGCCTAACAGGACAGACTTTATTTTGCAAGAGACCTGAAAAAGATTTTGAAGTCATTTCACAAATGCTGGCATGTCAACCATGATTTATGGTCAAATTGCAGTAAGAGTGTGTCCAAGAAACAAACAAGCAAGTAAATAAACAAAACTTCCCACAGCTGGATGGTATCCTTCTTTCCTTCCCTTCAAGCCTGTATATGAATATTCTTATGTATCTATGCATATTCCTAGATAAGTGTCCAAAAAGCTAACACCTCTTTATTTAGATGTGATTGTATTTTAATGAGTGCTTTAATTTAAAAACAGGTAACATTTAAGATCTGGAGACAGGTTTTCTGCTTCTGTGTCTATTGTTAATAATCCTTTCATTAATCATCACAGTGTTGGGGCAAGATCTGTTGTTCAGAGTCTTCCTTTGCCTTCTTTTGATATCCTGAGTTAATTTATCCATGACAACAGTATGTTTTCCCTGCATTAATTTGGAGTGTAAGTCTCTTTCCGTCACTGTTCGTAAATGTAGTGCCTTTGCTGGACATGAATTGCATCATACAGCTACTTTGAGGGAATTCTAGAGTCAATAACCATCTATCATCCTGGCAACGTCTCAGCCCTTACATCTCTGTTAAGTACAGCTGTTGCAGCTCTGCAGTAGAAAAATGAGCTTCCTGAGGAGGTCCAATTCATTTTTCTTAAGACTTCAGAGATGGTGTTGAGAGTCTAAAAGCAGAACCAGCATTTGTGATACCAGGGATGAGCAGAAAGCATTGGTAGGAGTTTATCTTGTCAGATTTTTTTCAATGGGAGGGCGAGATGCTATCAGTCCAAATGAGCCAGAGATTCTGCTAGGACTTTGTATCAAACACAGCTCCTGGAAAATGCTTAGCTGGGCAGTGAATGTCACTGTGACAGTGTAATCTCACAGTACTCCCTCCACTTGGAGGAGAGAAGAAGCTACAATGGGGTTGTCACTGAGAGTCCTGTTCCCACTTGCAAGAGATAAGGATCCAGAATGGTTTCAAGCTGCTCAAGCAAAAAGAACAGTAGTCTGATTTGGGCTTATTTTCTGACTATTTGTAAGGTAGATTTAGTTGTCATGGAAAGAGATGAACTGGTGAAATCATAGGACCATAGCATGGTTTAGGTTGGCAGAGACCTCAAATATGATCTAGATCCAACCCCCTGACATAGGTAGGGACACACTCCACTAGACCAGGTTTCCCAAAGCCCCATCCAACCTGGCCTTGGAAGGCACCTCTGGAGATCATCTAGTCCAACCCCACTGCTACAACAGAATCACCCTGAGCAGGTTGGACAGGAATGTGTCCAGGTGAGTTTTGAATATCCCCAGAGAAGGAGATTCCACAACTTCTCTGGATAGCCTGTGCTAGTGCTCTGTCACCCTCAAAGTAAAGTTCTTTCCCATGTATAGATGCCAGTTTCCTGTGTCAGGAAACTTTCTTGACCTGGGGAGCCCAGAACTGGACACAGTAATGAGAACTGAACACAGAAATGAGGGACTGATGATGTCTTGGCACAGAGCAGAGAGCAGTGAGGAGTAAAGCACCTTTCCTGTGTCTTATCCTTCCCTGATATTCCCTGCTTCCCATAGGATTGGTATGCTAGAGGCACTCATCCATCAATCATATTAGTTTTCTTTGTTTTTTCTGTTATTAAACATATGGAGCATGACTACAGTGACTCTGGTCCTATATTCCAGTAGGGACGTTCCCCAAATCAGCATAGTCACCAAAGCAGATGATGGGAGGGTATATCACAGAAGAACTATTTTCTCTGTGACCTGTCCCTATACTCCTCTTTAACTACCCTGTGCTCACCATACCCTAGAGTAGGACACCAGGAACTTTGATCTTGACCTGTAAAGATATTCTTGAGTCCTTCCAAGGCTGCAGACCGAAGGTCAAGAAGTACTGTGAAGCAAATTTGCAGGGTTTGTATTGCATGTGACTGGCATCTCAAAGCCTCCTGCTTCTAAGTGGGACTTTATCTGCTATGAGGAAAGGCTGAACAAGCTGGGACTGTTCAGTCTTGAGAAAAGAAGACTAAGGGGGGACCTTGTTAATGTTTATAATTATCTTAAGCAGGGAATGCAGGGGGAATCAGCCAGCCCCTTTTCAGTGGTCTGTGGAGACAGGACAAGGGGCAATGGCTGCAAGTTGGAGCACAGGAAGGTCCACACCAATCTGGGGAAGAATTTTTTCCCAGTGAGGGTGACAGAGCCCTGGGACAGGCTGCCCAGGGGGTGTGGAGTCTCCTTCTCTGGAGATATTCAAGACCCGTCTGGACGCCTATCTGAGTGAAATGTCCTAGGGAGCTGCTTTGGCAGGGGGGTTGGACCTGATGATCTCTGGAGGTCCCTTCCAACCCCTACAATTCTATGATGCTATGATTCCTCCAACATTGTCTCTCTCTGATATGTACCCATCTAAACCCCTCCCCAAAACACAGAGCGGTTTGGAAGGTCCCAGTCTCCAAAGCAATGGCAATGAACAGTCAGCAAGTTGGAATCTCTCTCATATGATTTTCATCCAGTATCTAGTCTTTGAAGAGTTTGAAATACAGCATCGTGCATTCAACATTTTATGAATTAACCATGCCTAACAAGGAAGTCAGTCATTGGCAGAAGTCTTTCTTAAGAAATTATTCCCCACTTTAAATACCAACAGAAATGGAAAGATTTGGAGCAGGGAGAGACATTTCCTTTTATGAAAATGCTGTTACTGGCAGTCCTTAAAGGTGGGATCAAAGGATTTAATAAGTGCAATTTACTTTTTATTACTGCTCAGAACTGGAGCTACTTTGGAGTGAAATAGGTATCTGCTGTGGGAAACTGCTAACATAAATATCTCCCCATCAAATGAATCTGCCCCAGAGAGGTATTTTAGAGCATTGGGTTGGAGTGGGAAGGGTAAATTTAGGCAGTGGCTTGCAGGAGCAGTGTGTCTTTGTGCTCTTTTGCTTCTTTAGCACAGGCAATCGCATCTGATTCTTACGGCTCAGAAACAGTTGTCCAGCCAAATTGTCTGGGAACCATTTCTTCTGACATCTTCCTAAATAAAATTGAATAATTAGAACTTTTATTAAGTGCTGCTCCTTTGCTGCATTGAGTCTTTGCTGTGCAGAGGAAAGATAGGTCCAGTTCCAAGTCATTCCTTCAAAGCACCATCTGTAAATTTTAATTGTGTTAGCTAGGGGCTGCAATTCTCATGAAGTCAAGAGTAGCTTTCTCCTTGTTGACTGTCTAAGAAAAGGTAATTTTTGCTATTTTTTGTAAAACATAAGATCCTCCAGAAAAATCACATGGTTACTAAACTGAACACCCTGATATCTCAAAGGAAATTGATGTTAGCCAGAACCAGTGTTGGGATTCTTTCCTGCAGTTTGAAACAACTCTCTGACTGACAGACAGCAAAAAGTCTCTGGGAACCAAGAAATACAGCACAGCCAAGGAAATATTGAACCTGTAAGGAGAAATAGTGAAGAAAATGCTGAGAAAAACACACCTGCTGCTGGAATTGCTGATCTGTGTCATTTGCAAGAGGAAGGTTTTGGGGTGTGTGGTGGTTTTTTTTCTTCCAATCAGCAAATTGCTCATAAGCCTGCTCTACTTGCAGGTTGCCTGCCAGGACCTGTCAGTATCTTGGAGCCTCTGGAGTCATCTGCTCTGGTGCTGATGGCTGGGCAAGGTGGTAGCCAGGAAACCAGGTTTCCACCCTCCTGTGGGGTAGAAAGAAACACTGAGGCTTCAGTATAAACAGAACTGGTCCCCATTTTGGAATAATTGAGTCTCCCATGGCATTGGATTGGGTCTTCTTAGATCTTCACTTGACATAAGTCTGTAGTGGTCCACTTTGGGTCCAGCAGTTGGTCAAGTCAGGTAATAGAATGCCAGTGCAGAAACGGGGTCAGAGTATTCAGTCTAGATGCTTCCACTCCCAAATGTTTCCCAAAATCTTCTAACAAATTAAATACTTGTAGTGCCAAAACCCTAGGTAATGATGACTTTCTTCAGGAAGAAAGCAGGAGAGATTAAGGACATTTCCATTGCCACAGGTCCTTGCCCAGCTCAGTACACAGGCTCTAAATACCTGTATGATCCTAGGAAACAAAGAGTGATTCGATTTCCTTGTGTAATTCTGAAGATCATATCTTGGATAAATTCATCTGAACTGGAAAAAGGGAAAGGGAAAGCAATTCCTTGAATGTCAAGAGCACTTTTTTCCCCAATTCCTAAGGATGCTTTAGAGAAATTGCTCCAAAGATTTCTTTGCTTAAAGTGGGACTTCTCCCTTTGTCTATCCAGCAAGCAGATTCTTAGGCTATCTCTTCCTGAGATGTTGAATTGAAACACTAGTCCCTTGGCAATGAGAAAATCCAGTGAGAAAAGATCAACAGGCTGTGCTAGAGCCTGACAATATTCTGCTGAATTTTGATTTTTTTCCTTAAAGTAAAAACACACACCTGCCTGTAGAAATCTTGTTAAAAGCCTCCTGATTGGGACTGATACCATATAATCAATTTTGTTTTAAGAAAAAACTTGTGAGGATTCACTCATTCATAAAGCTCAGAGAGAATGTGGTGGATTAGTGCTCCAAACGTTAGATCCACTGAAAGAATAAGAAGATACAAAGGCTCAGGTGTAGAGAAAGATGTCTTAGGTGGATATTCTGCATGGTTTTATAATCACATTCTGATTGCTGCTTAATAATGGATGACCTCTTTTTAGAAGGTGTGGTGGATTGACCTTGTCAGGATGCCAGGTGCCCACCAAAGCCACTCTACCACTCCCCTCCTCAGCAGGACAGGGGTGGATAGAAAATAACATGGAAAAAACCCTTGCAGGTCAAGATAAAGGCAGTTTATTAAAGCAAAAGCAAAACAAAGGAAAGCCAAAAGATTAATTCTTTACTTCCCATCTGAAGACGATGTCCTGGGAAACAGGGCTTCAGAAGATAAATGCAATAAATAACAAACGTCCCCCTTTCTCCTCCTTCCTCTCAGCTTTTATTGCTGAGCAGACATTGTAAGGTATGGAATATCCCTTTGGTCAGTTTGAGTCAGCTGTCCTGGCTATGTCCCACCCCAAGATCTTGCCCACCCCCAGCCTACTGGTGAGGGGGATGTTGGAGAGACAACTTTGATGTTGTGTCAACACTGCTCTTTGAGTTATCAACACCTTTCTAGATACCAATACACAGGCACAGCACTATGAAGGCTGCTATAGGGAAAATTAGCTCCATCTCAGCCAGTCACAATACAGAGAGACATCCAACTTTGATTAAGGGGCCTAAGAGTTAGAGATTTTTCCCTTTGTCCCACCATAGCTAACTGTCTTCTGTTAAAAAAAAAATCTCATTTTCATTTTAAATTTTACAGACTTTCAGAGTCAAACTAGTATAGAGATCTTTGTATGATTAAGAAACTTCTTCCAGTAGAAAGCTTCTGGCAGGGCAAAAGGTTGGAGATCATCATAAAGTATCTTTTTCCAAAAGAAAACTGGACCTAAGTCTTGTCACCTCTCTTGTCTCAAGTGCATACAGCAATGGTAGAAGGAACAGCAAAGGCATATAGTATCACAGCTGCAAACTGGAGGTTAGCTGGGCAATGATGGAAAATGAACGTGTTGATTTAGCTGACAAGAACGTGGTCTTTGGGTGTGGTGCCACCAACATGCAGGTAAGTAGTTTGGGGAGATTGCTTTCCCCTTCGTGCAGGAAGTCTCAATATTTCTTATTTGGAGAGGTTTTAACTTGTACAGGTGCAAAATCTAACACAACCAGCTCCAATTTGTCTCTGTTATGGCATGAAAATAAGGCACACAGGCAAAGGTGTTTAACAGTGTGCCTTAGGAAAGGGGAATCCATTCCTTTCTAAAAAGAAAGAACTTTGTAGTGAGCAAACCAACTAATGCACAATGAAATATCTCTGGCTGTAAACACTGCTGCAATTCTACAGTTGAGCAATTGGAGAGCTCATAGGTTGTTAAAAAGAATATTCAGCAGTTTTACTGTCTTTGCACCTCATCCCTCATATATTCATTGCTGCCTTTCAGCTAATGACGTGTTCTGATTACCTTGTAGTCAGTGTACCTTGCACAAGGAGGGGATGGCTGGCACCACCGCAGAGCCAAGCTGCCTGGCTGTGTAGTAATCAGCTTGCAAAACCTGGATCCAATGAATGTCTTCCTTCAGATGGCTCAGAATCAGGCAGGAATGCAATTGAACAAGAGTAATAATGTACTTATTGATCCCTTCAAGGTCTCCGATTTCCTTGAAGACGAAGGAAGCAATGAGCCTTAAGGAGCTCTGATGCACATGCAGTATTGAAATGATGGAATTCCCAGATCTGAAATGTTTGATTCCTGCTTCCTCTGGGTATCTATCTGCCCCTCCCGTTGGGATGGAATAACAGCAAGAGAGACAAGCTAGGTGGCATATACTCAAAGATTAGCACATGCAGCCCCTATGTGCACGGGCGTGTGAGTTTACAGGACAGGAGGTGGGCACAAGGAATATCAGGCAGGAAGATCATGGGTCAGAGTGAGACAGTTACACTCGTGTGAAAAAATCAGTGGCTATACCATCCAGGCTGCAAAAGTGAAGTGCAAAGTACTGCAGCTGATTTTAAGTGATTGTACTTAGAAATGAAAACTGATTCCAGACACTTTGTTCCCTGGCTGCTTCTAGTTATATCTCATTAATATAGCTATCATCATACATTGTGACACTTGGCTCTTATTTAGCTCTTTTGGTCAAACAATGCTAGAATATTTAATGATCAGTGAAGACAGACAGCCACCCTCCTTCCCTTACAGATGTAGCTGCAGAAAAGGCACATTTGCTTCTCATCAGTGTGCTCATGACTTCTCAGATGGTTGTTCCCAGATTTGATTTCATGTCACAGACGGTGACAATAAATGGAGAATTTCCTAACGACCAGAGGAGGAACAAGATGAAGTAGAAATGGCACTGGCTTACTTCCCAATGGTTTTTATAAAGCATCCTGTAAAACAGTGTCATCTAGCACGTCACTGTGATCTGTAAGTCTAACCCTTGTCATCTTAGCTGGGAAGTTTGCTGTTAGGCTCATCTTTTTCTCTCAAGTTTCTCCCATGCCTAGCCTCTTCTCTGTACCCAGAGCAATGAGTTGCTCATAAGAAAGGTAATTTCCTATATTCTGATTCTTCCCAATGCCATTAGAACATCCTCCATATGAAATAAAAGCAGTAGTCAGTCCTTTAAGACTGCATGAATTTCTTCTGCATAAGCCTCAGATAGAGAGGGGATGGAAATCTCATCTCTCTGGAGTGAGACCTGGCTAACAGCAGGCAGGCTGCACTGCTACCCATTTGGGATAATGTCTGTTTCTTAGTCAGTCTTGTGATTGACCAAGTCTTAAACATGGGTAGGCGTGTCAGACAGCTATTTCAATGTGGTTGCTCAGTTACTGATGTGGGCTTCCTGGGTCAGTCATAGCCCATCATCTGCGCTCAGGACACCTGTCACTCACTGAGGCTCTGTGCCATGTGCTGCCATCCATCCTAGCCATATAAATGATGAGATTTATCCACTCCCACACAATAAGAAAGGGAAACTGAGGATGACAAACCAGCCAGAGTCTTCTAATCCACAACCTGCACTTCCTTCTGCTTTACAAGACTATCTAAACTACTCAAGGTCAACATTTTGAAGTGGTAATGCTTCCTTACTTAAAAACAAGGACTCTTCAGGAAACTGGAAAAACACACATAGTTTCCCCAACAGTGATTTTGACTTTTTGGGGGATTTTTTTTTTTCCTCCTGCCTGATATTGACATTTCAATTTATGCTAATTTATACCACTTGAAAAGCCCAAATAAATCGCTCGGGCGGAACTGAAGAGAGGGTGAGTGTAAGGAAATTAAAATTATAAAGTTGATGTCTGTGCTAAGATAGCACTTGAGACACAAAGCATTTGCAATCACTGTAGCATGCATCAAGACTGTATGATACTTAATTAGTTTTTCAACAAGTGGTATGAATTCCTTTGAAAATTTGTGGACCTTTGTTTACTGCCAACCAGCCCCCTCATGTCCACACAATAAATAATCATAGAGCTAGAGCCATCTGGAAACCTGAAAACATGATATTTTTCAAGTCTTGATAAAGAAGGATTTTATTTAAAAAAAAAAAAGAGAGAAGCAAGAAGGTATCAAAACTTTCTTCTTTTTTTCACAGTTATTCCATATAGAAAGAACTGTGGGAAGTGTCTTCAGAGGGCTGATTTGATCCATTGACTTTTCTTTTCCATGGTACCTATAAAAAGTTTGCATCAACAGGCAGAAAGGCTGAAGGGAGTGATTTCCAGATTGTTCACTATACGGTCACAGTAAGTGTTCTGAAAGCAGATCTGAACAAGCAGTGACCATGGACAATCAATCTGAAAGCAATCACAGTCTCTGGAGCCACAGGTCTTCAAACCAACTAGTTTGAAATACTGATGAGACACAGAGAACAGAGACACAGTGCTGGTAAAGTCCAGGCTTGCAGGTGCTTACATAAAATTTGTTTCCAGATTATGGTAATTGAAGGTTAGAGAAGAATGGGATGCACGTTTACTGCCAAAATTTCCATGCTATCAATGTTAATTCAAACACTGGAACAGGTTGCCCTGTAAGGCTCTAGAATTTCCATCCTTGGAGATATTAAAAAAGTTGATAGGCCCCAAGCAATAGATCTAATCTCAAATCCCCTTTTTAAGCATGGGTTTGGGCAAGAGGATTTCTTGAGGTCATCTCTGACTTTAATTTCATTATGATTCTGGCAACTGTGTGCACACTTCTTAAAGAAGGATGGACTGCAAAAGTTGCAGGGAAGGACAGCAAGGATGACAAAAAATACTGCTTCACAGAAGGAAGCTTTTGTAATATAGAATCATAGCCTGCATTAGGTCTATGGGACCTTTAAAGGTCTTCTAGTCCAACCTCCCTGTGGGAAGCAGGAACACCTTTAACTAGATCAGATTGCTCAGACCTTCATCAAGCCTCAACCTTGAATATCTCCACGGATGGGGGTTCCACTACGTTTCTGGGCAACCTGTTCCAGTGTCTCACCACCCTCATAGTAAAGAACTTCTTCCTAATGTCTAATGTAAACCTCCCCTGCTCTAGTTTAAAACCATTGCCCCTCATCCTTTCACCTCCATGCCCTTACAGTCCCTCCCCAGCTTTCCTGTATGTCCACTTCAAGTACAGTAAGGCTTCTGGAAGGTGTCCCTGGAGCCTTCTCTTCACCAGGCTGAACAAGCCCAACTCTCTCAGTCTGTCTTTATAGGAGAGGTGCTCCAGAACCTATTCTTGCCCCAAATTCCTTCAGAAATAACTTCTAAACACAGAAATCTCACATCATACTGAGCAATAATCTTATCTCTTTTCTCATGTAGTTGTTTATATCTAGTGTGCTGCTTGTACAGATACCTGCACATATAAAGATATATAAAACATAAAGATCAGTAGGGGATGCATGTCACAGTGGAAAGCATACATAGTTGTGAAAGATGAAGGAGTTGCCCTTTGCTGAGGCAACAGGATGTGTAGTCAGTCAAGTGCCGGAGGTAACACATGCAGAGAGGCATTCACCTCTCTAAATGTTTGTTTTAGTTAAGAGGAATAGGAAGAATTTCATCTGAATAGGAAACGAACCAGAACTGGAGTGGAAAGCTCACATATCTGGGAGAGCCTGAATCTGGGGACAGTGGTCTGCAGAGTGCAACCTCCACAGTGAGGGATACTGGAGGGAAGAGTCTTGTCCAGCTAAATAACAGAGAAGTCTACAGTAAGTCAGGTAAATGAAGGGGCAGAGGGAGAGATCTCGGTGTTTGAACATTGAAAAATTATTTTTCCTAAATTTCTTTGTGTATGCTTTTTATGAACATCTTGAATTTCTTGCCACAGGTCAATGAGAACGCCAGAAGTCTGGGTGGAATAAAACAGCAGTGGCTAAATTAAGAGGGGAACAAAATCCATCAAGAGCCACTAAATGTAAAGATCACAGCTCTGTCAGAGGAAGTTCCTAATGCTAGAAAATTATCAGTGTGCTGACCCTGAGCTGAGTAACTGTTCTCAAATCATACTAGGTCTTGCTCAACACTTTTGTTCCCCTCAGCATTTAATACATGATTTAATATATGGGTTTGGAGCTGAACTGCTGGGAAAGATGTTAATTCTTCCAGACCATTTCCTGGCAGTCACATGGCACTCAGCACAACTCAAAAAATTCCCCAGAAAAGCCCAGAGATGAGAGATGATGGCAGCCCTCCTGCTTCACCACAAGCAAAGAATTTGCAGCAGAAATTGCCAGCTGAAGAGCTATGTCCAGGATGAGGAGCTATGCACAAAGGGCTGATTGCATGGATGTACTGACTACCCTCATACATCTGTGTACTGGGAATGGGGCACCCCAGTGCATTGGAGGACCTCAATGTCACACTGCTGCAGAAGGAGCCTGAACTTTAAATTCCAAAAGAGCTGAAATTAAATCATCCCACTGGCTAAAATGGAGCTGTAGAGCAAGGCTCCTCTCCTACTGAGTCAGAAGAATCATTGAGGTGATTTTCAACAGTATTTCAGTGCAAAACCTAACCCCTTTACATGGCTATTAATCTCACATACCAGATCTGGGTGTACTTGAAAGCCTTTAGTGGAGACAACACAGCACAGAGATTGCCCTGAGGTCAAAGCCTGCTGCTGTGGAAATGAAATATTTGCATAACCTTTTCTTTCAAGAATTTATGTGATACGCAAACGGATTCATTCAAGCTGCTTCCTCAGTGCTTTGCTGAAGCTGCCAGGCAGAGGAGAAACAATGCAATGTATTTATGGGGAAGAACATGATTATGAGCCCTAAATAGGCATATGGTAGGGCTATGATAGGGAGGACACAGAATAGTTGCCCCAGGGAGAAAGCGACTAGATGTAACCATCCCTCTCCAGGCCTGTGTGCCTGTGATAGGGCATGTGCACATCTTGCATCAGTCAGCCAATTCGATTGCTCTGTGTTTCTGGACACTCTGGGCAACAAAGTCTTGTACATCAGTAACCGGCAATTCTTTTCTTTCTCCTTGTGTGTGTGTAGATGGAAGGGGATGGCTGAGGCAGAGTGATAGTGGGTACTGCCTACTCACTGTGCATCTTGGAAGATTCATGTATCTCCTGAAAGATAACTGCTGCCTATACTCACCAGACCAATGTCCAACTCAAAGAGTTGCTTTATAATTAAACTCATGGCTTGGAAGCCTTTGCTTTGGGCTCAGAACTTGCAGTTACTGCAGTTGTCCTGAAAATGTGTGTGAAATCAGCATTGCTGGGCTTACTTTTGGCCCATCTTCAAGCAGCACAAACTCCTTGGCAATCTCTCAGCGAACTCCTCCTGAAGCATAGGAGTTGTTGACTTTGTTGAGTGTGATGCCAGGTTACACCAGCAGATAATGTGACCCAGGGTAAGTCTGAACCCCGCTACGGCTGTAGCTCAGTGGATTAACATTTGTGCACTGTCCATAGGAAATGTGTGGCTATGTAATTTCACTAAAACCCAAAATACGTTATACCACCTCTTGGTCTTGCCTTGATATAAGAATAGTTCAGAGAAGAAGGTGCCTGGACTGTTTCTTTCTCAAACAAGACTGCACTGCTAGTGTCTGCTTCGCAGCTTCTTCCCACCTTCCTTGCTCTCCTCCCACACTTTGCCTACTCTGGATCCCTTCCCAGTGCATATTCCTGTCTGTCAGGATGAGATTAGACCTGTGCAAAGCAGAGTCTGTCAAATAATTTTGTGCCCTATGGCATGGAAGTTATCTGTTACTAGCACTTAGTGCTGTGTGCTTGAGTGAGCTCTGAACTTTAGGGAAGTGGGAGGTGTTTTTTTGAAAACTCACTAAAGAGATTAGTGCTCACAGTGATTGGGGAACAACAAACCTTTGTGGCCCTGGTTGTCATGGGACAAGGAACTGAGTGGGATTTTCTTTTTGCTCTGTTTTGCTTTTCCACAAATGAGAAACCAGCATGTTGGTTCCTGAGATTTTCATCCCACTGGTGATATTTTTGTGGTGGTTATTCACATTTCTTGTTTTCTGACAAGGTGTTTTGCTGAAGGTATCCAAAGAATTTTCCTCTGACTTTCCTTTTTTTACATTTTTCTTGTGTTTATTGTGTCCAGTTTTCCTACCTCAAGGCAGTTTTCCCATAGTCTGGCATGGAGATCTTCTTAAATCCCATCTCTGTCATTCAAATCCCAGACTTTGGTCCCATGAGATTATGAAATGTTCTGTGTTTATTTATTTTTTTAAAAGCCAGATGAGTATAATGAAATGCAAAAAAATCAAAGAATCACAGAATTGTAGGGGTTGGAAGGGACCTCCTGAGATCATCAGGTCCAACCCCCCTGCCAAAGCAGCTCCCTAGGACATTTCACTCAGATAGGCGTCCAGATGGATCTTGAATATCTCCAGAGAAGGAGACTCCACACCCCCTGGGCAGCCGGTCCCAGGGCTCTGTCACCCTCACTATGAAAAAGTTCTTCTGCATATTGGTGTGGAACTTCCTGTGCTCCAACTTGCAGCCATTGCCCCTTGTCCTGTCTCCAGAAAGCATTGAAAAGGGGCTGGCCATTTCTCCCTGTGTCCCACACTTCAAAATCATAGGGATTGCACATGGTTGCCATACTGCATTTTGTGAGGCTCTCTTCCTGGTGTTACTGACCTTCTGATGACTTTGTGCCACCCAGAAAGGCAAATGTTACTGATGTTCCTGCTCTCAGGCTACTCAGTTTTGGAGGTTTTTTTGTCCTTTTAAAATGCCTGTTATACTTCCTCTAAGCTTTCCTTCAATCTGCTGTATGTAACTGGAAAAAGCTGCCAATCACATCTACCCAGAAAGTGACTATCAGTGGATACAAGTGTGAATTTATAGTTTCCTTCTTTTCAAAAGACAAACTTTTTCATTGTATTTAATATGCCTTTATACTCTCAGACAGAAATTGTCCCTTACTGATTTCATCTGACAAAACACACACTGGTTAGTTTGTATTTATTTATTTTTCTTACTTCCTGGAATTTTCAAAGCAGTGAAGTCATCTTTGTCATTTTTACTCTTCTGTGCATGAGAATCAATAGTTATTATGCCTTAAATGTATGTTGTGGTTCAACACTGGCTGGCAAATAAGCATCACACAGCCACTCGCTCATCCACTTCCAGCAGGATAGAGGAGACAACTGGAACAGTGAAAGTGAGAAAACTCATGGGTTGAGATAAAAGCAGTTTAATAAGAAAGAAAAAGCTGTGCATGCAAACCAATCAAAGCAAGGAATTCATTTTCCTCTTCCCATTGGCAGGGGGGTGTTCAGCCATCTCCAGGAAAGCAGGGCTCCATCACACACAATGGTTACTTGGGAAAACAAATTCTCTGAAATTCTCCCTCTGTCCCTCTTCTTCCCCCAGCTTTGTGTACTGAGAACAATGTCGTATGGTATGGAATATCTCTTTGGCCATCTGGGGTCAGCTGTCCTGGCTGTGTCCCCTCCCATCTTCTTGTGCACCCCCAGCCTACTCACTGGTGGGGTGATGTGGAAGTGGGAAAGGCCTTGGCACTGTGTAAGCACTGCTCAGCAGTAACAAAAATATCCCTATATTATCAACACTGTTTTCACCATGAATCAACAACATTGCCTCATAGTAGCTACTAGGAAGAAAATTAACTCTCTCACAGCCAGAACCAGAACAATCTATCAGAAACATTCTGAGGTTTGGGACCACCTTCCATCTGGTCTTGGAGTCATTGAGCAAATCCCTTTGGATGTGTCCATCCAGCCAATTCCTTATCCACTGAACAGTTCACCCATCAAATCCATATCTCCCCAACTTAGAGAGAAGGATGTTGTGTCAAAGGCCTTGGAGAAGTCCAGATAGATGACATCTGTAGCTCTTTCCTTGTCTACTGATGCAGTTACTCCATTGTAGAAAGCCACTAGATTGGTCAGGCAGGACTTGCCCCTAGTAAAGCCATGCTGGCTGTCTTGAATAACCTCCCTGTCCTCCATGTGCCTCAGCATAGCTTCTAGGAGGATCTGTTCTGTGATCTTCCCAGGCACAGAGGTGAGGCTGACAGGTCAGTAGTTCCCAGGGTCCTCCTCCCTACCCTTTTAAAAAATGTCTGTGATGTTTCCTCTCTTCCAGTCACTAGGGATGCATGACTTTTCAAATATCTTGGAGAGTGGCTTGGCAACTACATCAGCCAATTTCTTCAGGGCTTTGGGATGCATCTCATCAGGTCCCATGGACTTGTGTACACTCAGGTTCCTCAGATGGTCAGGAATCTTATCTTCACTTCCAGTGGGAGGGACTCTGTCTCCCCAATCCCTGTCTTGAGGGCCATCAACTCTAGAGCTGTGAGGAGAGATGTTGCCAGTGAAGACTGAGGCAAAATTGTTGTTGAGAACCTCAGCCTTTTCCTGATGTGTTGTCACCAGTTCTCCATTGTCACTCATCAGGGTGGGGTTGAAGGGTACACTTTCTTTCACCTTCCTTCTCTGGTTCATGTACCTGCATAAACCTTTCTTGTTTTTCTTGGCATCCCTTGCCAAGTTTAGCTCCAACCATGCCTTGGCCTTCTTGACCTCATCCTTACACAGCTGGGCAACATCCTTGTACTTCTCCCAGTATACCTGCCCCTGCTTCCACTGCCTGTGTAGTTCCATCTTGCCTTTTAGTTTGACCAGCAGGTCTCAACTCAGCCATGTCAGTCTTCTTTTTGTGGCTGTTGTATGAAGAGCAATTGTCATTCACAGTGTCTAGTAAGTTTCAGACAAGTCCTGAGCCTTAGGGCGAATGATGCTTGGAAAACCCAGTTCATTTTAGAGCATATTAAGCTCTATAGCTTTGATATGGAAAGGAGCTCAGGAGAGGTCAGCCTGGACTCCTTTTCTTCCTGCAAGAAAAACAAGGAACACCAGAGAATTAGAGCAAGGGAGAAAAAACAAAGCTCCATCCAACAAAGTAAGAATTTACTCAGTTTGTTGGGTTGCCTCTGGTGAGTGAGACACATCTGAATGGCTCTTGAAGCTCTTTTCTTTGGAACACACTTCATGATTTTCCCTTTTGAAGGCTCTGCATCGCTTCCCATCTGTTTGCTTACTCATGGAGGGAAAATGTATTCATTATTTACTTCTCTCTCTGAAATCATGGTTATGGACTTGATTTCATGTCTTTGAAGCTTCCCTTTATGTCCTGTAGCATTCCAGACTCTTATTAATATACATTTTTCTTCTATTTTGGGAACTCAAACAAAAGTTAAACGCTGGTCAGAAATCCATGCTACATCTAATGTATGAGATGATTGTAGCCATCTAAAGCCATAAAATTCCTACTAATGCACCTCCCAGTCTTGCAGAAATGTGTGTCAATCACCCCACTGAACTGTAGTTACTGCAACTCTTCTCTGCATAGTGTGAGGCATATGCATGAGTCTGAATGCATGTAAAGAAGTCAACAAAACACAAAGTTGGTAAAGGAAGGATGTATCAATGTACTTGTTTTACTTTAAACTCCTGTTTCCCAGCTTGAAAACAACTTGGCTGGGTAGAAGTCTCCTTCCAGATTCACCAAGCTTCATGATAACTTCTCCTTTATGAGAGGTAGAATCATAGAATCATAGAATCATAGAATTGTAGGGGTTGGAAGGGACCTCGAGAGATCATCGGGTCCAACCCCCCTGCCAAAGCAGGCTCCCTAGGACATTTCACTGAGATAGGCATCCAGACGGGTCTTGGATATCTCCAGAGAAGGAGACTCCACACCCCCTGGGCAGCCTGTCCCAGGGCTCTGTCACCCTCACCGGGAAAAAGTTTCTCCGCATGTTGGTGCGGAACTTCCTGTGCTCCAACTTGCAGCCATTGCCCCTTGTCCTGTCTCCACAGACCACTGAGAAGGGGCTGGCTGATTCCCCCTGCATCCCCTGCTTAAGATAATTGTAAACATTAATTAGGTGTCCCCTTAGTCTTCTCTTCTCAAGGCTGAACAGTCCCAATTTTCTCAGCCTTTCCTCATATGGGAGATGCTCCAGGCCCTTTATCATCTTCGTAGCCCTTCTTTGGACTCTCTCCAGGAGATCCCTGTCCTTTTTATACCAGGGAGCCCAGAACTGGACACAATACTCCAGGTGGGGCCTGACCAGGGCAGAGTAGAGGGGGAGGATCACCTCCCTTGACCTGCTGGCCACACTCCTCCTGATGCACCCCAGGATCCCATATATCTTCTCTATATGTATTTTATGGGAGACAACTCTCATAAAAAAATACAGAAGCAGTGCAAAGCCTATTCATACACAAGAAAAGGTCAGAGTAGGACAATATCAACCAGAAGGAACCTCTGCCTTGACAGAGAAATGAAGTCTTAGAATTTTTGTTAACAAAGTCAGCATTCCCACCCCCTTTATATTCTTCATGCAGTGCCCTTAGGCACTACAGTCCTCCAGCAAAGGCTAGAGCCCAGGACTACCCTTTCTCAATCAGGATTTTTTTTTTGTTTGCATGTTGGGATTCCACATCCTAAAGCTCTAGTTAATTCATATAAACAACAGTTCTTGATGAAGAAATTACACTTTGCAAATCCCAAAGCCTTCTGCATGAAGAAGTTAGTAATTTAATTCCAGCCACTGCAGTGCAGCAGGGGCAGCACTAAAATCTATGTACCCTCCTGGGCTTGAAGTCCTGTAGAAGCCAGGCTGCAGTTCATTCTGAAAATTAAAATTTCAATGAAAATACATGCAGAAAGCCAAAAAACTCAGATTTTGTTTC
Organism: Hypotaenidia okinawae; assembly: GCA_027925045.1. Lineage (NCBI taxonomy): Eukaryota > Metazoa > Chordata > Aves > Gruiformes > Rallidae > Hypotaenidia > Hypotaenidia okinawae. The sequence continues at coordinate 160,683,481 of BSDF01000002.1, forward strand.
TCTCTGGGAAGCAGTGATATCTTGGCTTAGCAACTAGCCAAATCCAATGCCTGTAATTTGCACACAGCCCTTACACTAAATTGTTTGTACTCTGCTTGCTTATGCAGCACAGAGTGCATGGAGGCAAACGCTGGATATCTGTGAGAGGAGCTGTTGACCAGGGCATGGGCAGTCACACCCAGAGCTACAGCAGAAGCAAGGCTGCAACACTGAAGCCAAGACATGGAGAGGTGATGGGATGCAGCAGTCTGAAGGGCAAGGTCTGGAGTCTAGTTTCTATGGCAAAGTTTTATGGGAGAATAATAGTCCATTCTCTGTCCTGGAAAGTTGTCATGTGTATGATTAAGCACTCTTACCTGAAATGGGTGATGATGTTCTGCCCTTTGGGAGCAGCAGTCCCTGACCTGTGCTACTCCTCAGGTGGTATTTACACATCATCTAGGAAAGAGCTACTTGAAAGGGGACACAATTGCTTCAAATTAAGAGGGAAGCAGTACAGACAATGCCATATCAGTGCCCAAGCCTGTGTCCTTCTTACCTTTCCAGCATAGACCACTCCATATGTACAAAGAGCTGCATGCAGATCAAGGATGAGTCTGTAGTCAGAGCTTGCCAGGAAGCTTTTAAACATGTTTTATAGCTTGTGGCAACCTCTATGACCTTCAAGGCTTATATTTGATCTACAGGTCATGTACTGTCTCTTTTCACTCTTTTCCTGTTTAATAAGTGTTCTGACTGTAGAGCTGCATGTGTGATCTTACTGTAGCCAACAGATACCTGGCAGGGTCTCACCTTCCTCTCCCTGCTGCAAGGAGAGAAGCACAGAGCCCTGAAATGTGAGGCAGATTAAAAGTAACCATTGTTTCTGCATATAGAAGTGCATCTTTCAGAGCCTTGTGACTTGCCAGTGCTCTGCCTGGATGGCTGCTTTGCTCTCAGATTGAGATGGAAAAGGCACAAGTAATGGCTTGGGGAATGCATGCAATTCATCATCGTCCTATTAATCACAGCGGCTGTTTGCTCCCCTTCCCCTCCCAACACACACGTTCCTGACTAGGTTTCAAGATCTGAGAGACCTATCAAAGAACCATTTTTAGAAAAGAAAGAGAATATGCAGCAATGCTGCATGAAAGAGAGTATTTGCTGCTGTGCTTCTATTGTCTGCTCTGTTGCCATCAGAGCAGACCATTTCTTACAAACCTGCAGGAACATGCTGCAACACCAGGATGGTAATGATGAAATTACCACGGTTGAATGGATAGCTGGGTGAGTATTACACCCCCTTCTGGCACAAGAAATGTGCCAATGACATTTGGTCAATCCCAGCGTGTATATTGCCTGAAGACATGGTTGTTTGAGGAAGAAGTCAGAGGGAAACCTGTGGGCAAGCAAAGTCCAAATAGCTTGTAAACCATTAAACAAGGTACCCTGAGCTAACCTGCAAGTGTTGCACTTAAGCATTAGGTTTGCTTGGCAAGGTTTTGGTAGCAGTTAGGCTACAGGGGTTGTTTCTGTGAGAAGCTGCTGGAAGCTTCCCCTATATCTGATGGAGCCAATGCTAGCTGGGTCCAAGACAGACTTGCTGCTGGCCAAGGCTGAGCCCATCAGTGACATTGCCAGCACCCCTGGGGTAACATATTTAAGAAGCGGAAAAAAAAATCCCGCAGAAGCTTTTGCAGCCAGAGAGAGGAGTGAGAAGATGTGAGAGGAACAACTCTGAAGAAACCAGGGTTAGTGAAGAAGGAGGGGGCGGAGGTGCTCTGGGCACCAGGACAGAGATTCCTTTGTGGCCCATGAAGAAGACCATGATGAGGCAGGCTATCCCCCTGCAGCCCATGGAGATCCATGGTGGAGCAGACATCCACCTGCAGCCTGTGAAGGACCCCATGCTGGAGCAGATGGAGACACCTGAAGGAGGCTGTGACCTCATGGGAAGCCTGTACTGGAGCAGGCTACTGGCAGTACCTGTGGACCCATGGATTGAGGAACCCATGCTGGAGCAGGCTTGCTGGCAGGACTTGTGACCCCCATGGGGTGCTGAAGGGCTGCACACCATGGAAGAGGCCCATGTTGGAGCAGTTTGTGAAGAACTCACATTGGAGAAGTTAATGGAGGACCGTGTCCCATGAGACGGACCCCATGCAGGGAAAGCGTGTGAGGAGTCCTTCCCCTGAGGAGGAAGGAGCAGCAGAGACAGTGTGTGGTGAACCAACCACAACCTCCATTCCCCATTTCTCTGCACTGCTCAGGGAAAGAGGTAGAGAAAATAGAGAGTGAAGTTAAGCCTGGGAAGAAGGGAGAGGTGGGGGAAGTTCTTTTAGGATTTGGTTTCATTTTTCATTACTCTACTCAGATAATTAACTGCTTTTGAGTCTGTTTTGCCTATGACAGTAATTGGTGAATGATCTCTGTGTCTTTATCTTGACCCACAACACTTTTGCTGTTTTTTCTCATCTCTGTCCTGCTGAGGAGGGGAGTGATAGAACGGCTTTGGTGGGCATCTGGCCTCCAGCCACTGTCAACCCACTGCAACTTATTCCCTGTTACACAACATGCCTTAGGCCAACAGCTTCTGAGAGAAAGATAGTCCAAGTTATTGGAAGTAATTTTGTGTCATACACCGGTTTTGGACTGAGCTCACGCTGTTTCCTAAGAAAAGACATCTCCTTTAAATAGATTTCTCTCTTTGACAGGGGTAGAAGGGATTTCATAGGTAGTCATTACACCTCACCACAAAAATAGCATTCTATGAAGCAAACAAAGCTCTAAATGCATCTTCTTGAGAGTATGTGTTGGCACTGGCAACTAGGGAAAAAGTAAGCTAGGAGAGAAGAAACAACGCAGACTTTGAAGTAGCAGAAGGTAAGACATCTTCTTGGTTTTGCAGATATATTTAGCTTACTCTTCCCTTCCTAAATCACGTCTCCTTGCTTCCACAAATTCCTGCCATCTTCCAGATCTGACTTTGAGAACTGAAGGTTCTCGGTGGAGACCCTGAGGCAGAAGGGACTAAGGCATTACTGGAACTAACCTGGAAGTGTTGTCATAGTCCCCAGAGCATTGAGCTTGTGGAGCAGAGTACTGGGTTGATACTGGAAAGAGGGATCTGAGGGACAGGCATGACCCCGATGTTAAAAGTAGGGAGCTGGGATATTTGTGGGAAGAAGTGGAACATACTGTAAGCCCAAAAGATGTATCTTGGAGAGAAGGGTTGTGTGGTTTTGTGTGCCTGAAAGAGAGGAGGGGTTATTGGTTACATGAAGTGTGTAAGTGATCCCGGGTTAACTGAAGGACATAAGAAAGGCTGTATTGGTTGTTTAGCCTAGTGTCCTGTTTCTGGCAGTGGTCCAAGGTGGTGCTAGCTATAAGAACAAGGTAACCATACATTTCCCTAAATGAGTCTTTTGATATCCAACCACTCGGTGTTCAGTGATTTCCTGACCTGAAAGTGGTTTCTGTGTATGTTATAAAATCAGTGTCACTCTTGGCATGAATGTGACCATGAAAACTTGCCTCTTTTCAGCACCTACACCATCCTGTGGTGAGCAGCTCCCTAGCTTCACAGTGGATCTGTGTCCAAGTGTCCTTGGTTTGTTCTTTACTTGATCCATGGGTTGATCTGAAGCCTATGTCTTAATATTACTCTCTTTCTCTGTCTTACCATCTCCACTAGAGAATAAAGTGGAACAATGGGAGAGGTAGCTGATAGACCTAAGAAAGGGTGTGTTCCTCCACCAAGACAGAAGGGCATGCCCAGCCAAGCCTTGCAACTGTTGTTTTCTTCTCCAGTGACCTTGGGGAAGATAGAAGGGATGAAGGGGTGGAACCATAGAGGAATGAAGGGGCAGAGTGACACAAAGATAGAAGCATGGAAGTATAGATGGATGGAATGAGCCCAGTGCCCACCTTTCTCATCTGTGTGCTCAAACTATGAGTAAGGCCCACAGATAAAAGCTCCTTCCAGGACATACATTTTTAAAATGGTTTAAATTGTTGGTGACACATTCAATGGCAAAAGGGCAGATGACAACACTGCTGCTGATCTTTATCAAGGGTCCAGTTCCTGCCAGACACTGACCTGTCAAGGACCAGTCAACAATACTGTCAGTGTCCTCAGTATTCTTTGTTTAAATAATGAAAACATGCATTTGGGGATTTTTTTCCCCTTTGTTTTTTTTCCTGGTCATTATTTTATTCCAACCACAGCTGCACATTATCATTCTTTCTCCTGCTGAATCCTCTTCCCTCATTTCCTGCCCATACTGCTCCCTTCTTCACTCTTCCACAGAGCTGCTTATTGCACAGGGAAACAAGAGCTACTGCATGGACACTAACAGGGAGTTGTTGCTCACCATTACAGCATAGAAAACAGGAGGACAATGGCAGGAGGAAGGGGAGATTTCATAGAATCTTAGAATAGTTTGGGTTGGAAGGGACCTTTAAAGATCATCTAGTCCAAGCCCCCTGCAATAAGCAGGGACATCTTCACTAGATCAGGCTACTCTGAGCCCCATCAAACCTGACCCTGAGTGTTTCCCGGGATGGGGTATCTACTACCTCTTTGGGCAATCTGTTCCAGTGTCTCACCACCCTCATTGTAAAAAAATTCTTCCTTATACCTAATCTAAATCTACCCTCTTTTGATTTGAAACCATCACCCCGTATCTTATTGTAACAGGTCCTGTTACAATAGTTCATCCCCATCTTTCTTTTAAGTCCCCATTAAGTATTGAAAGGCTGCAACAAGATGACTCTGGAGCCTTCTCTCTCCATCTAAATCTACCATCTTTCAGTACAAAAACATTGCCCGTTGTCCTGCCACAACAAGACTTGGTAAGAACTCTCTCTCTTTCTAGATGCCCACTTTATATATTGAAAGGCTGCAAGGTCTCCCTTGATCCTTCTCCATGCTGAACAACCCCAACTCTCTCAGACTGCCCTCTGTGGCCTTCTCTGCACCCCCTTCAACAGGTCCATGTCTTTCCTGTGCTGAGGAACCCAGGGCTGGATGCAATAGGCCAGGTAGGGTCTCACCAGAGCAGAGTAGAGGGACAGAATCATCTTGCTGTCTCCTTGCTGTGTATCAAAACTACCATGCTGCCATGGCTATTTCCTCATTTTCCTTTACCTGGCAGCAGAAGCCATGGCCAAGGTGTGTTGACTTGGAAAATTCATAGCTTGTGCATGGTGCATCAGGGAGAATCCTTTACTGGGGTGTGCAATATAACAGGAAATTCCACTTGCAGTATCTGCTATGCTGCTTTCCTTATGATTCTAGAATGCTTATTGACACCTGTACATTTGTCTGATAGGACACGACCTATAGCTTGATATAAAGACCTCTAAATGTATGATAGATCACTGTAAAAGAAAAGACATAAAGTCAGCAAGTGATGACCTAGTTCCTTGTTGCAGAGGTGGTGGTGATGGAGCAGGAGTGTTGGTGAGGGTTCATCTCTTCACAGCTTTCCCCAGCAGATGTGGCTGTAAGATCACTCTGAGAGCTGCCACTTGTTGCACATCCTGGATATGGTTTAAATTGAGAAATTGGGAGTGATCTGAAGTGAAAGGAAAATAATTTGTTTTGCTCCCTACATTTGCAGCACATTTTCCCTCTAAATTAGCTGGCATGATAGTTCATTCACTCAGAAAGGAGAAGAAAAGAAGAAACCTGGGAATCCACTTGACTGTGTTTCATAAAGGGCTGAGTTTCATCTAGTAATGCCTTCTTTTGTGGCAGAAGGGAATGTGCTCTGTGAGCGAAACAGCGCTCAGGCACTTGCATGCAGTGAGCTGAAGAGTGTCACTATGGATATATGATGCGGGCACACCCTTCACACATCAGTGCTGACCTCCTCTGGAAGGCAGTCAAGGAAACCACTGTGCAATGAGAGAAAGGGGTTTGTTTGCCAGGGAGTGCCTTTGAGTGCCATTAAGATCAGATGCAGGCAGCCTTCTGGGGTGCCTGTCTCAGTGCATGCCTGTGAGCAAATTCTGACGCTTTTGAAGTTAATAGCTGACCTTAAGGAGCTTTTGGTAATGCCTTATTGTTCAATAGAAAAGATACCAACAATTAGAGGATGAAATTCTACTCATTTGCTGGACCCAATGCACTTAGATTTGTATATATGGTAGGTATGAGAACAACTAGGCTTTCTTTGGTCTGTATTGACTGATAATTAAAACCCAAATAAATGCATGAACACCCCTCTCCCCACTGACACTCATTTCATTATTTTAAAAACAAAAGCCAGACCTGAGCATTGTTTGAGGCTGGTGTGTCCTTTTAAAATGGAGCTTATGAATATTTCTTCTTCTGTGCAATCCTTACCTGGACATACTGCTACCTGAAGTTTTGGAAATCTGGTATGGGACAGGTTTCTGCACAAGAATGGGCTCTGTTGTAGGCACTGCTGTTTTGGGATACTGGAAGAACTCCATGTAGAATAAGAAAGAGAGTTGTGGGAAGGTTTTGTTAAACCTGCTTTGATGATGGCTCTGCAGTTGAGACATTGACTGGAGGGCTTAGACACTCCTTCAGCTGTTTGATCATGTCACTTGTGGACATGCTATTGACTCTCAGTTCCTCACCCATGATATGGGGCAGTTGGACTGAAGTAGATGCAACATTTTGGGTTAGCCAGTTTTATTAATTAGTTTGGACTTGATGTTCATTGCAGGTTCCTTCCAACTGAAATACTCTGTCCTATTCTAGACTGTAGTGGCTTCAGGTGGTAATATAAGATAAAATACAATAAAATAATAAACTAAAATAAATAAATGTCTCTCTCACACTTTCCTCCAAAATTTGTTAACCTTCAAGTGCCTAGCTGTTACGTTCAAGACACATCCTGATACAAAAGTTGTTGTCCATGTTCATCACTTCAAAGTCTGTTGCCATTGTTAGCTTGCCATTTGGGCTGCCTTGAGGGTAACCCTCAGTGGGCAAATAATGGAAACCTCATGTGACTGTAAATACTCTGGGATATTTTGGCTAGTCTCCAGCTGTACCCACCCTGCCAGAAGGGTCTTGGCATCCCAGAAGTCCTTTGTCCTATCTGCCAGCCCCAGAGGGCTCAAGGACTCTATTCATGTCTCTTGTAGCGTAAGATGAAGAAATGCAGATAAATGAATCTTTCTCAGCAAAACCACCATAGATTCAGATATCCATATTGTAGATACTTAAATTTTGCAATATTATGTTTACAAAAGTTCATGCAGCATCAAATCCTGGTGGCACAGCTAACATGGGACCTTTGAATACAAGGCCCTCAGAGAAGAATAAGACTGGAGCATTGATTTATTAACCATTTCAATATATCTACATCTTTTTTCAGGTCAGATGATAATCACAGGATACAGGAGGATATTGACCCTGCCTTCTTGTTCCATGGAAAGGTTAACAAACAGAGCTGCCATGTTATAGGAGTTCATTTAATCTGTTTGTGAAAGCTCACCTAGTGAGGGTTGACACCTTTCCCCGGATGAAGTCCTCCAGTTCTTGGCTGCTTGAATAAACAGCTTGCAGAAATCTATGCTCTTATTTCTGTGAGCTTTCTTCAGACAAGAAAAGTTAAGGCTTGATTTACCTGAGGCAATCACCAAAGTAAAGCATAAGGTTGACAATTATGGTTGAGGAAGAAACAGATGGGAGGACACTTCTGCTGCCTGACCTTACTTCCCACTCAGAGGACAGCTGTCACCTGTGACAATCATGGCTTTCTAGTAGTGCTGAGTTTCTTGCCTTTGCTAAATGGAGTCTATTTACTCTTCCGTTCATAACAGTTGTCAGCTGGAAAGTGTCTAATTTTGTGAGTAACAGCTGTTGCTTTAAAAGTGACAGGCTCTATTCATCTAAAACAATCTCTGATCCAAGCTGTACACCAACCAAATGGACCACAGAAACTCTGTTGCTACAAATAGGTGATGCATTAAGGTTCTGAGAAAGGCAGAAAGCACTTGAAATCTGTCAGGAAAATAAACCAGCTGAGGTCAGTAGGATCTGAGGTACTAGGAGTATTTAGGCAGGTCTTTTTGCATCAAATATTTCTGTTGGGTGTCAGCTTGATCCTTAAGAGAAGCAAATGAAGTATACAGTGGGCTTGGGTATCTTCCTGATGATGTTACCTTTTCTTCTATGACTTTAAGGAAGTCACAATGGGAAAAATTTTCTTTGAGTCACTATTTTAAATAATTTGCTGAAGTGGTCATGTTGGCAGTGGAGTTACCATGGCAAAGTGAGGTCACCTTGTAGTGCCCATGCAATTATCATTCACTGGACCTTCTTTTGGTCTCATTTCTCTACATCCTTCCCCACTGTGGCACAGAGGGATGGGGAACAGGGGTTACAGTCAGTTCAACATGAGTTGACTGCTGTTCTTTCCTTCTCTGGAGTAGGACTCCTCACACTCTGTCCCTGCTCCAGCATGGGGTCCCTCTCATGGGAGACAGTCCTCCACAAACTTCTCCAATGTGAGTCCCTCTCACAGGCTGCAGTTCTTCACAAGCTGCTGCAGTGTAGGTCCCTTCCACGGGGTGTAGAACTTCATGACTAGACTGCTCCATTGTGGGTCCTCCATGGGTCTACAGGCCCCTCCAGGAGCCTGCTCCAGTGAAGGCTTCCTACGGGGTCACAGCCTCCTTCAGATGTCTCCACCTGCTCCAGCATAGGGTCCTCCATGGGCTGCAGGTGGATATCTGCTCTCTCCATGAGCAGCAGGGGGACAGCCTGCCTCACCCATGGCCGCCTTCATGGGCCACAAGGGAATCTCTGCTCCGGCTTCTGGAGCACTTCCTCCCCCTCCTTCTTTACTGTCCTTGGTGCCTGCGAAGTTCCTCACATCTTCTCACTCTTCACTCTGGCTGCAAAAGCTACCATTCCTTTTTCTTCCCTTTTTTTTTTTTTTTTTTTAATTCTTAACTATGTTGCCCCAGAGGTGCTACCAGTGTTGTTGATTGGCTCAGCCTTGGCCAGCTGCTGGTCCATCTTGCAGCAGCTGGTGTTGATTCTGTTGGACCTTGGGCAAGCTTCTAGCAACTTTTTGCAGAAGTCACCTGCTGTTACCGAAATCCTGCCAGGCAACCCAAAACACCCTAAAAACATTTCCCACAGACTTGCCTGTGTTATAGCTCTGTCCAGAGAAAGATTATGGCATCTTCTGCTGCCAGGATCTCCTCATGCTGTTTCCTCACTTGATTACCTCCTTCTTATGCCCCAATAACCTGGGATGGAAGGGTCAATCCATGTACTTATGTTTGCATATGTGTGTTAGGGCCTGCGCAGAGATCAGAACACCCACTTCCCCCAAATAAATAATTCAGGGATCCTTTTGTTTATTTAGGGGTATTTGAAGATAACATCAACATGGACAAGAGAGATGATCACTCAGAAAAATCACCTTTCCAATCTTTCATCCTTTTTTGCCTCCTCACCTAGCCCTAAGTTCCAGTGTCCTATCAGCACTGCCTTCAATGGCCCTTTACTCTTATACATGCATCTGGTCATTTTACAGCTTCCCTACATTTTATGTGATTTTCTTCTGCTTGCTGTAGTACAGCACTATTTCTGATACTTTGCTTCTTTAGGGATCCATTAGTGTTTCATCCCCACTCCTGGACCACTAACTGTTAGTTGCATATAAGATGTCTTCACTTTTTTGCCTTATTAACTCTGAAAGAAACTGCAGGTAGTGATGGTGGCAAAACCTCAGGACTTCTGACAGCTCTTGAAGACAAAAATAAATAAAACCAGTTCACTTAATCAATTGGCAGCATTTACAACAAAACTCAGGAAAAGTATAGCACACCAAAAGGCAGGCACTTTTAATCCCTAAATTTTGTTGAAAGGCTGCAAAAATGTCTGAGATTTGTAAAAGTGCTTTTGGCTTGTGGATAGCCTCTCAAGTCACTGCAATTTCCTGATGCTGTAATAACATAATCCAGAAAGACTGCTCAGCCCAGCTTTTCAGATCAATTGATTGACAAGAAGACTAATTCCATGGAAACCACAAAATCTGCCCCATTTTCTTCTTCTAAGACCCTCATGCATGACTGAATCTCATTTACCTCTGCACAATTTAGTATAATTGCATCTCTAATTTAAGTAGAACATTTTTCTTGCAAAGATGGTTAGAAAGATGAGATTGAATGCCTTCTGGAAACTGCCTGGGATTATGGTCTCTGCATTACAGAAAAATGCAAACCTTTTCCTGATTCATTTACTTCTTCAATTTCTTTTGTTTCCATGTGGAGTAGAAAAGGGACATAGTTCCTATCTGGTACTGATTTTCACTCCCTGAATCCAGCTCCTCCTCAGACCCTGGCACTTGATTCAAATCAATATCAGGACTCAATGGAGAAAATCAAAACTATTTCTGCCAACTGTACTGATTAAGGAAAGGAGAGGGAAATTTTATGTCAGGCAAGGGGAGATGTTGATTCTTCAGTAAACACACAGTAAAATGTTTTCAATGACAAGAGGCATTGAAATGCACAATGCATCAGACTCAGCACACAATGAGATGCCTTTTATTTTTCCTGTCATCTCAGGAAAGAGTGAGATTCCTGTGGCTGTTTCACTTTGTGAAGTAGGTGCTGACAAAAATCTATATTTTGCTAATCTGTGTACTTTGACTGGTATATAAATAATTATGAAAGAAGTCAATAACAGCTTCCCATCTTATTCCCTGTGCTAGCCACAAAAGCATTCACCTGCTTGGTGACAGAAGGAAGAACAGGACAGGAGCACATCCCTTGCTCCTTCACGCTCTGTTCCTGCCCTCTTTGAGACCTTGCAGTTTTGGGAGAACTACAATGATTTCTCATGGAGTCTTCATTGCCACCAGGGTTGAAGGCATGTTGCAGCATCACGGACAGAAACTTCACAGATGTTTTCTTGTGATGAAAGTGCATGAATTCCCACTCTTGGGAGTTTATTTACCAGTTGTATTTCTTTTTCCCTGAGGAAAGCAGTGACTGTCGCAGACTTTGGTCCAGTCCTCAGCCTGTCAAAGGTTTGTAGGAGACCACACTAACCTGGGGTTTGATAATGACTGAGCAGAGCTCTCAGTTAAGATGCTAGTTGTAAACACTGCTGTGCAGCTAGTTGCCCATTCTACAAATAAGAGATTTTTCTTCCCCTGCTTGTCATTCCCAAACTTTTACTGCTGTGAGCTCTTGGGCCCTGTATGATGAATTTGCATTGCTGCAGCATCAGGGATTCTCATGAAAGAATCAGGACTCTGTTTGGTGGGGCTCTGTATGAATAAAAAATAGCAGAGCTCTCAGCCTGGGGGATAAGCGTAGTGCAACAGTGTCTAAAACCAGTAAGAGAGGAGAAGGTGTGAGAGTAAACAAGGAAAGCTGCCTACCATGGACAAATAAAGACATTTGTTCTGCTTAGCCTTAGACAAATCCTTGTGCAAGTCTACCATGACTTCACAAGCAGGTAAATCATATGCAAACATGCCTTCATTAAAAAAAATAATATTTATTAATAAGCTTTTGTTTATTTTCTAAATAAATTGCATTAAAGATGAAATGGGACATATACAGGCCACCACTGACAGAAAGAGGAGCTTGAGCACAGTACTGGCTTTTAATTTCAGGACCTGAAAATCATTACACCCCTGGCTTTGAGTGCAAGCCTCTTGGAGCAAGATCTACCACAGGAAACCTGGCCAAAGGGACAACCTATAAAGACCCTTCTTAATTATAGTGTAGCTTCTGGGACAGGGGAGAGAGCAGAAGGAATGCTGCTTGAAGAATATCAGCATGAGGGATAGGAATTAAACTAATGTATGGTATTTAAGACTGTTGAAGTTCAGTATTCTCTGGATGACTCTTTTCTAAGCCATTCCCTGACACAAGAATTCTCCCACATGTAGACACATGAAGAAGATTCTTTGTTCTGTTTCAAAACCAAAACCAGTGCAAACCCTAGACTCTTACACAGAAAGCAGAGCAAAAATATCATTTTATAGCCTGTATGCAACACCTTTCCCTGTATGAAAGGGACTCTGTGGCATTATATCCACAAGTTCACAGTCATGGAAGACAAAGTTTGGATGACCTAGGGGCTAAGTTATGTCCATCTATGTCGTGGTTTCCCCCGGCTGTGGGCCGAGATCCATGCAGCTGCCTGCTCCTTAAAGTAAAAGAGCAGGGGAAGAGGGAAAAAGGGGGAAACAAGGGAAGGGAAAAGGAAGGGGCAAATAACTCCAAACCCAAGAAACTAAGAGGCCCGTGGGTTGGGATAAGGAGAGTTTACTAAGAGAACAGAAAGATAAAATATCCCAATGCTAACAGGACTTTAGAGCAAAAGAATATGAAACTATTGATACACAATGCAGTTTCTCCCCGACCCACACAACTCAGGTACCACCCAGAGCTGTCCCGGAACCCAACCGTCCCCCCAAGCAGCACGCATCCTGCCACCGCCCCTCTTCTTCCTCCCCTCAGCCCCCCGTTCTCCTGGGCAGGACGTCATTGGCATGGAATACTCTCTTTGGCCCATCTGGGTCACCTGTCCTGGCTTCGCCCCTCCTTTCTTCTGAATAGAGAAATAGGAAGAAGCTGAGAAAGTCCTTGACTGTCTGACTGCAACTAAGAACATCAGGGTGTTCTCAGCACTGCTTTCATTTTAACTCCCAAATACAGCATTCCATCAGCTGCTACAAATGAAGTTAACTCTATCCTGACTGAAACCAGGACAATCTATAAAAGCTGTGGTGCTGGCAGTCACCTTGCTCAGAATGGCTTGTTGAATCTGGGCAATGCTGTCTACAGCAAATGTAGCTGCAGAATGCATCTTCCCCAGTTATAATGGAAAACATGCTTATTCTACTGGAAATCAGGCATGCAAAACTCCCATTGTGTGGCTACATTTTTTAAAAAATTTGAGTAGAGGAGCTGAAGAAGAGGGTGACCATACTGTAGAAGTGCTGAGCTAGAAAAGACTTCTGGTCAAGCTGCTTCCTCAAGAGGGTACCTACTTAGATTGAAACCATGGCAGTTTAACCTTTCCTTAAACGTTCCAGCTGATGGAAATTTTGCAGCTTCCCTGTTGATGTTTAAATAATTTATGTAGGCATTTGCATTTTTTTTCCTAATTGATTTGTAATCTTAAAAGCTTTGACACTTTTGTCTCTCAAGCCATCCAACCCCCTTTTTGGCTCCTGTGGTTTTTTTCATTGTCTGTATTGTTGCTTCTTCAAAAATACCACATTATAGTTGTGGCTACAAGTGAACAATAAGGTTATGCAATGTGATCTTTTTTAAGCGCCTCATACATTTATCTAAATAGAATCAGACTAAAATATCCTTTTTTTCAATTAAGACTTTTACTAGCCCATTAAGTTTATGAAAATTCATCTGCCTATCATATGTCTTTAGGTTGACAGTGTAAAGCACCACCTGTGAGACATTTAAACATTAGATAATTAATTGTCTGTAAAACTTCTGTTTCAAAATTTGAGGTGCCTCATGATGATAAAGAATTGTACATGACATGTTGCACTTTACTAGTGAAATCTCATATATCTGTTTGGGAATGCCCTGGACTAGCAGAGTTCTTGTATTGTACTTTGATACTCAGTGGGAAGCAAGTTCAAAGCACTCAGCAAGAAATACTGGTATTTCTTTTTAGTTCTGAATAATCTTTCCTTCATGCTTGATTTCTCCCCAAAGCATAACAAAAGGATGGTCAATAGCCCAGGAGCCCCATTACAAACTTCTAAAGGGATGTTGGTATGAAATTCCAACTCTGGTGAGTATCCCATGGTGGATATTTGAAAGGTAAGCATTGCTCAGATATTTATGGCTTTATGTTTTGAATCAGCCTTATCTTCCCTTCTCTCCTAGTGTCTGAAATGACTCATGATACCTTTAAGGTTACTTAAATTACCCTTCTTGAATAGATGCATCAAACACTGTTTATCATACATCAAATTATTTTCTTTGCAAACAAACAGTATTTTTTACCTGTTCTTTCCTGCTCCTCGATGTCAGCTGTTGTCCAGGTAGGCTTTCAACACTATATTCAATGTGAATCCTCAAGGCCAGCACTTCCCTTTCTTTGTTGGAAGAAGTATCACATCATACTTGCTTGAGCACTGGCATAAGCTGCCCAGGGGTTGTGGAGTCTCCTTCTCTGGAGATATTCAAGACCCATCTGGACACTGACCTGTGCAACCTGTCCTAGGGACCCTGCTTTGGCAGGGGGTTGGACCTGATGATCTCTGGAGGTCCCTTCCAACTCCTATGATTCTGTGATTCTGTGACTCTGTGATTCTGTGTCCTTGCCATGGGTTTTTTCAGCTCTCCCATTTAGCTTCCAACTGTAAGATGTATCTGGTGAATCTATTCATTAGCTACTTCTGGAAGAAAGGTGTGAGCAACCACAGTATTTCACAAAATGCAATGGACCTCATATGTGATGTGGCTGTTAATATGCATTGCACTTGATACCAAGCCTTGATGTTAGTGATGGGAAGCAATCACAAATTTGATGTGTGCTGATCTCCAGCATCTCATAGGGATATTTCCTCATCTTTCTTGACCTGGAGAGCCCAGAACGGGACACAGGACACAGACATGGCCTCAGTAGGGCAGAGTAAAGCAATATAAATGGTGATTTTTCTACCATTTGATCACTCATTGGGAAAACTAGGGTTATTGATAAAATCCAAAGGAAGCCCAGGCTAAGTTACTGCCAGTTTCTGAAAATGAACTAAGGATAGTTCCAGTTGTACTACACTGCAGCCATGAAGCCCTCTAAACCGATTTTGATAAACCCAACTGCAACTCACAGATCCACCAACTCATTCTCAGTCACAGGTTCCACCAGCTCCTCATACTCTGCTGAGGTCTGTGGATTCTTGGGTGTTTGACTCTGAACTCCTATTGACTTTGAACAAGTTCTCTTGTGATATTGATAGGGTTGAAGCCCCAGAGGTGGGATTATTTTTGCCTGCCTGAGGTGATGCCGGCTTTTCTATTGGTGTTAGAAGCAACAAGCTCACCTTACAAGCATGGCAGAGGAACAGGCATTAACCATATGACTTATTATCCATATTTTAATAATAGCTATGATGGACTATTTTTCCCCATTGACTCTAAAAGCCCATTCAGAGTTAGTTCAGATATAGACCTATATCTTTTAGACTTTTTGATGAGATGAATCCAAATCACAGAAGTTTTTGGCTGAAAAATGTAATTTTACTTGGAAATGTATTTTTTAATCTGCTTTCTCTTTTTGTTCTTTTAATCTGCATTTTTAAGCTTGCTTTCTCTGAAGGTGTTATTACTTGTAAAATGAAATTTTCCTGCTTTTCAGTTTGGGGTTTGATATTATGGGTTTTTTTGCTCTTGTTCCTCTCTTTTATCTTTCACTGCTTTACATCCCTTTTTCTTTTCTAAAGAGTTTTCTAACTTCTTCTCCACTTTATATTTGAAATGTAAGAAAGTTCAGGAAAATTTAAAAATAGATTTGTTTTTGCATACTAATATTTTATAAGATGTTTGAGAATTCAAGAAATTGTTAGGCAAAAGTTGATTTTACATTTTCAACAAAAGGTTAACTTTTAATGAAATAAAAAGTTATGAACTCTTAATTATAACAATGAACCCTAATTATAACATTTCATATTTTCATCGATACTCAGACTGACTGCAAATGTAGGCACAATGAGGTCTCTTTTACTGACACATCCAGAAATAGTTTTATCTAAAAAATTTCAATGATGTGGACTAAAGAACAGGTTGTTCAATTCTTGGAAGGTTTTTTTACTTAAATGTTACTCTGTTCTTTTCTTTGACTGTAGAAAGGACATATAGTTAAACAAATGAATAGAAATAACAAGAAGAGACAATGTAGAGACCTGGGGAATAAATGGTATTCAGGTTGTGGAATGAATCCAAAAGATATATTATCCCATGGTTATCTCAATGGCAATATCTCTGATCTGCTTATGATGATTTTTTGCACAAGGGTTAATATACAACATCTAAGCAACTTAGCCAACCTGAAAAAAACCCCAACAGCCAAACAAGCACTGCTTCAGGCATCGTGGGGTGATAATACAGAGGATGGTGTGGAGATGCATGCAGCACTGTTGCGATATCACCAGGAAGATCATTTACAGTGCTGACATTCCAATGTCAGAGATCATAGAATCATAGAATCATGAGGTTGGAAAAGACCTTTATGATCATCAAGTCCAACCGTACCTGTCTGCTACTAAACCATATCTCTAAGTACCTCATCTACTTGTCTTTTAAATACATTCAGGGTCGGTGACTCAACCCCCTCCCTGGGCAGCCTGTTCCAGTGCCTGTTGACCCCTTTGGTGAAGAATTTCTCCCTAATGTCTAATCTAAATCTGCCCTGGCACAGCTTGAGCCCATTCCCCCTCATCCTATCACCTGTTGCTTGGGCAGAGACCAACAACCTCCTTTCAGGTAGCTGTAGGTGGCGGTATGGTCCCCCCTCAGCCTCCTCTTCTCCAGCCTAAATGATGCAGCTGCAGTTCAATAAGGTGTAGCATAAACGACCAAGGAAGTTGGATTTCTCTGATTTCAGAGAGATGCAGGGAAGAGTTAGTGTAGCTAATTGCATGTTCAGTCTTTGACTAAGCGTGCATGTTTGCTTTATGAATGTAAATTACTTCCAGGCACTATCAGGAGAAGAATTAATGGGGGTACTGGGTGATTTCTGACTAGGAATTGAGGATTTGAACCTGGTGCCGTCATTTTCCATCTTTTGTGCAGCACACAGTAGAGGGGAACCATCACTAAGCTCCAATTATTACTATTGATGAAGCAGCATCAAAAAAAAATCCGCTTCTCTCTAAAATCTGAAGACACAATTTAAATAGCAAGCAGTGAATCTTAAATTGCATCCCTTTAATATAAATGTAGTTGAACTCCTAAAAGCGACAGGGCGTAAACCTAAAAAAAACCCCCATTTGATCACAGTGAGGCACACCAAAATTTCTACCTAATAAATATGCAAATCACAAAACACTGCATCACTCTGTCTATTCAAACATGATATATTAACTGAAAAATTATTGTTGGTTGCTATGGGAAGGGGGCATAGCTTATGCTAACTTTTTAATGGTGAGTTTGCACATTTTTTTGGGAATAGTTGATATAGGAGTGTTAAGATTGTGTAATCAGCCAGTTTATCTTTAACTCCTCATCCAATTTCCATGTTGAAAGTCTTTAATGGAGAAGCAAGGCATGTTTAATTGATTGCCGTTAAAGTCTTCAAAGGAATTGGCAAGATGAAAGTTGTTTCTAATTACTGCATTATGATGTAAGCTAAACGATACGCCACTTCTCCAAATTGATTTTATTAGAATTTAAGATGAGGAATTAATTGAGTCGCTGTATTGATCCATTTTATTTTTCCACCATTTAACATGTCCAGTGAAAAAAAAAAGGTATTGTGCTGTGGAATAGTAATGAGGACCTAAGAAAGAAAGTCGAAGTGAAGATGGATTGGCCAATAAAAATAACTTATAAGAACCATAATATGATGGCAGAATATAGAGGCAGAGACCAATTTATCTCTAGGTTAATCAGGGTAAATTAAGGTTAATTATTTTGTTATTTAACTTTAATTTCTTTGTCTCACTTCATCCTACCTGTTTGTACTAGAATAACTTCTTGTCCTGGTAAAGCAATAATCTGCAAATCTCCTTCCAGTTCTGCTAAATTTACATTTGAAGTTCTCTTTGGAATTACCTTGAAAAACTTAAAAAACCCCAAACCAATACAAAAGAAACCCCCAAACAAACAAAAAAAAAATTAAAAAACCAAACAAACCCCCCTCCACCGTCTTTGTATATATTTACTCTTCCCTAAAAAATTTCTTAAGGGTATTTAAGATTGCTTTCTTAGTCATATTCTCTTAGAACTGATTCCTGTTTGTTTTCTTATATGTCAGTGCAAGGTGGGTGCTTTTAGACCATGAGCCATATGCCCCATACTCTCTCATATATGTTCTCCTCAGGTATGAGCACTGAAGATATTCTGACTAGGTTCATTTTAATCAATTGCTGTTTGTCAGCTAAACTGTAAGTGCCAGGCATGTGTATATTTCTATTGCCCAACAACCGTGCATGGACACATCAACTCCAAGAGTGTGACTTAATGGAACACATCTACTTCTTCAACAAATTGGGTAAGGCATGCCCATCAGATTAATTCTGCTATGGTAAAATGAGGAGGACTGGTTCTACAAATATAACTCTAACTTATTTTAAACTGATAGTTGTTTTTTGTGTTTTAATAGGTTTCCATAACATCACAGAATCACAGAATGGATGAAAGATCATGTGGTACAGCCCTCCTTTCAAGCAGGTCCAGCTTGACCTGCACAGGACTGTTTCCAGTTGGGTTTCAAATATTTCCATGTTGGAGAAACCACCACCTCTCAGGGAAACCTGTATGAACACCAGGGAAAATAATCATAGAATCATAGAACAGTTTGAGTTGGAAGGGACCTCAAAGATCATCAAGTTCCAAGTCCCCTGCCATGGGCAGGGACACCGCTCACTAGACCAGACTGCTCAAGGCCCCATCCATCCGGGACTTGAACACTGCCAGGGAGGGGATGTCTACCACCTCCCTGGGCAACCTTTTCCAGTGTCTCACAACCCTCATGGTGAAGATTTTTTTCCTAATATCCAACATAAATCTCTCCTTGTCCTTCCAATTTAAAACCATCTTCCCTTGTCCTATCACTACATGCTCTTCTCATCTTCCCTGTAGGCCCCTTTCATGTACAGGAAGGCTGCTATAAGATCTCCCTGGAGCCTTCTCTTTCCAGGCTGATCTTTCCAGGATGAACCGCCCCAACTCTCTCAGCCTGTCTTCATAGGAGACATGCTCCAGCCCTCTGATCATCTTCATGGCCTTCCTCTGGACCCATTCCAACAGTTCCATGTCGTTATTATGCTGTGGACTCCAGAACTGGACACAAGTACTCCAGGTGGGGTCTCAAGAGAGCAGAGTAGAGGAGAGAATCACCTCATTTGACCTGCTGGCCACACTGCTCTTGATGCAGCCCAGGACACAGTTGCAAGCTTGCATTGTCAGCTCATGTCAGCCCATAATCTTTGTGAATTGTGCTTGCAGAGCACAGTAAACAACAGGGCATGATATCCCCTCCTTCTTCTTAATAAATCCCACAAACAGAGCAATTCCCCCTCATTTCCCTCTTAACTAAAACTTGCTAAATTAAGTGAAAAATATTCTGAGGGTAAAATGTCTCTCCAGAAGCTCATTGCTGTAGCTTACACTTAAACCGTGCTGTTTTGGTTTCAGTGCTTGTGTTGGGCAAATTAACTGTTGTATTTGAGATTTTAAAGTTCACACTGATGCTTTCTCTATCTTTCCTATTGATTATGCAAACTGGAATATTCTGTGTATACATAAAGATTGCAGTGTAATTAAATACATGATTTATAATTGCATTTTAAGCTCTGATACAATTTAGCAGAAGCTGTGTCTATTTAAGCCTTGCAACTGTAAATTTGAGGCTGAGTTCTGCTAATACTTACAGCTGTAACACTGATTAGAAAGAAATGAGAATGGACACACTGCAGATATTAATTATAACCACGCCTGGTTTATCCTTGGTATTTACATCTCTCCATAAACACTTCTCTCTTTCCTTTGAAGACAGAAATCCTCAAATCAACACTGTACTCATTCCCTCTGTAGGGAGAAGAAAAATTGTAATGAAGCCTCAACAACAACAACAACAAATTAATCAATCTGAAGTAATATTCCTTTTCCCATTGGAAAGACTCTTTCACAAAGGGGGAGTGATGCCAGCTTTCTAGGCAAATGGGGCTCCAGGAGATGACTTGTCTTTTTTGTCCCTAAACACATTTACACCTGATTTTGAGCCAGTCTATTTGCAGCCACATAGCAGGTACTTATGAAAGTTCTAAGTAACTCCTTTGTTGAAACCAGTAATAGCTTTTTATTCTAAATAACCAGCTCTATTGGTCATGACATCTCACACAGTTACTAACAAGTGACATTAGCGTGGAGTAATTGAGAAAGTGATTGTAGAAATGGAGTTCTGTATTTAGGAGGAACTTTAATGAGCTCCTAGAGGTTCAAAGACTCTTTTGGAAGTTCAAATATTTCCCATTTCTGAAGTTCAAACACTCCTCCAAAACTACTAGCATTTGAAACAATGTACTTACAGGAGAAAGAAATGTGTTCAGTAATGGTCCAACAAGGGAAATAAAAGTACGCGGTAGATATCTGAAAAACCTTGCTTTTTTAAAATTCATCTTTCAGTTAAGGTGCCAGGTGTAAAGCCAAATAATCTTGTTGAGTTTTAAATGAAATGTTAATTACAGAAATCCTCAGTGAAGAAACAGATCCAAGATGCAGCCAGAAAATACTCATTAAATAAGGAGTGATGGCTTGGTAGGGTAACTAGGTAAACTTCTAAAAGTTTTCTCTGTGGTAAGTATGAAATTCCTTTTTGTTTATATATTGCAGAAATATGGTCTTAGCTCCCAAATGGGCAGATACCTGCCTCACCAAAGAGACACTGAACAGATGCTGAATGAACACAAGTATTACTTGATTGCTGAAAATTAAAAGAAAAATTAAGAGCTATGAATCTTTATAAACATAAAACCTAACTATGTCTCATTTGCTCACTCTCTGGCTGAGGAAGGAAATGTGATGGAGCACAAGAGGGCTTGATTAACCCCATCTAATTTGCAATGAGAAAGGCTCCAGCAGAAAAGCTTGGTAAGTTGGCAGAAAACTTTGAGTGTCTTGATTTTATTTTGTCCCAAAGCTCTTTGTAGTGGAGCAGTGACACCATGAGATTGTTATATCTCTTACATTGCCGTGCATGTGCACACACACACATGCACACACTTGTATTTGTATGAGCTGCTTCTAAAACAGCTATGGAGGTCAGGAAGGGAACTGTTTCTTTTTGGAAGTGTAACTGCATTCATGGGTGGTATAGTGAAAAGGCAGGAATAAAAATGTATTTTATGAACACATGAATAAATTGCTGCAACTTTATTTCACCACTGAGCATTTGACTAAAAAATAGTGCTATATGCAAACTAATGAAATCACCAAGAATAAGAACAAATATATTTCATGTGAAGGATCAGTTAGGGGGCACAGTCTCTTCTCTTTGTCCATTTTTCTCTCCTTCCCATAGTTTTGTGGTTTTTACCTCTCTGTGGAGCAAATAAGGCTGCATCACTGCACTTGAAACTGGCACATGCTTGACTAATGGAGTAGAGTAAGGGGATTATGCACTGGCAGTTTCTATCATTCTTGCAAAATTTGCCTGCATCTGTGGGCACTGATCAGATGTTTGAGCAAACCCATGCATTCATCTATGCCCAGTTCATGGAATTCTTCCCATAATTATCTGTGATGTGCCTGTCAAAGCAGAGGTGGGAAAGCCATTAAGTATTTAAGTGGGGTTGTTGTGGTGCTCTCTATCAGAAA
Organism: Hypotaenidia okinawae; assembly: GCA_027925045.1. Classification (NCBI taxonomy): domain Eukaryota; kingdom Metazoa; phylum Chordata; class Aves; order Gruiformes; family Rallidae; genus Hypotaenidia; species Hypotaenidia okinawae. The sequence goes on from BSDF01000002.1 coordinate 160,704,994, forward strand.
GATTTCTCTCACCTAACTTCAGCCTTTTTGGCATCACCTCAAATCTGTCTAGGTTGCCTCAATAGGGGAGAAAGGATGGGAGAGTCATCAGAGAATGTTCCATTGTATCCTAAAACAGGGATCTGATAGCTGCCTTTTTTCCCCTGCAACTTCTGTGCCACCACTGACTCCCAAAGGAGACTGAACAACAGATTTGGATAGATGCTGAAGTGTGGGATGGTAATTTGAAATGAATCCCTCTTCAAGTGACAGTGACTTGGATAGGATGGAGTGCTACAATTGTTTGCAATTTGATGCAACTCACATGCATGTCAGCAGCATCAGAAGGTAAAAAATGTCTTCTTATGGTATCTAACATCTTTCTTCTGTCTTGTTTGTTCCAGATCATGTTTGGTCATTGGTATCAGTAGCATCTCTGCCATGGGAAGAAGTACCCAAGTAATTTGCAAATATTTTCGATGACCTCTTTCTCTCAGCACCTCTCTAGAGAAAGAAGGAAGCATTGGGAATGAGACACAAGAACAGCATGATAGCAATTACAGCTTTTCTTCAGGATGCTTAATATTCCTATTAGCTCATATGCATACATATTTAAATGCTACATGATTCCTTTTAGGAATAGACTACTAGTGGTTTGAAGTACCCATAAAACTGCTGGAAAGTGACAGTGCCAATTAATCTGCTGACAGATTTGTTGTTTAAATATTAACAGAACATTAAGCAAATGTTGGTTGCTGCACAGAGATTCCCTTCAGAGTGCCTTTCTCTGAAGTGCTGAGCATTTCCAGACACTGAAAATGTCCTGGACACTGCAGGGTGGGAAGGGTATCATAAATTTTTAGTCCCTTTTTCCCCACAGTTGCTAAACATACCATAAATATCATCTACCCCTGTGAAAAAGAAAAGATTTGTAAAAGCCTCATACAGATTGCAAACCCCTTACAGCAATAGCTAATTGAGTTGTGAGCTTGTGGAGGGTATAGTGGGGTAGAACTTTGCCTCTGACTACTTCACTGAGGCAGTAGAATAAGAAATGTAGGTGGAGTGCTGAATTTTTCAACCTGCTCAGTGGGTGATGTGGGAAGTCTTGAAAAAGCCCCATGGAGGAAGATAATTTTGGTGCCAGGTCAAGACGGTCTTGTGCCCTATGGCCCTCGAGGTCTGTGATGAGTGGTGCATTTGGCTTCCCTGGTGCTCATGCATGCTATAAGTTGGAAGCAGGAGGTTGGTAGAAGCCAGGGTGGAAGTCAGGTCTATCTCAGTCTTGTCCATAAACACAAAATGGACACTGACTTTGCTTTTGATTTCTCTAGCCAAGTGTATATACCTCAGAGAAGACCTGGAGTGCGTAGTGACTCACAGACCCTGTGAACTTAAGTATAAAATAGAGAGACCATCAATACGATAGCAGGGATGCCTCCTGCTCTGCAGCTTCAGCCTGCTAATTTTCCCATTTCCTTTTTCTATCAAGCATATTTGTGGTTTTAAACAGTTTCTTCTTGTCATTTCATCCTTTTACCTCTTTTATTCCAGTGGGCTCATATCTCAGAACCCATCCATCACATTTCTATTCAGTCTTGTGTTGTCACTGAAAGCTTCTCAATTTAGTTTCTATTATTTTAACATATTACATGATAGTTTGAACATAATTTGTTGACTCTTTCTAGCTGCACATATTTTTATTTAATGAAGGTTGTGATAGAGTTCTTCAAAGATTTAAAAGTTTCCTTATTGTAATCTTACTGCCCTTCAGTTGTAATAATAACTCCTTATTGACTTTTGCTTTGTTCCAGGTTCACTCCTACATGTTTGGCATTTGTTCTAGTCACACATTGCCATTTTTTTAAATTCAAGTTTAACTGAATATGAAAGAAAAAGGGAAGTTATGACTTTTATGCTAATTAAAGATAAAGACTCAGGAAAGCCAAGTTGATAGCAAGAGCTCTACTCTGAAATATGACTTTTTCTGACTTTATAAAAGTTGAGGGAAAGGGGCTGTGAGCTCTCCCTCTCAGGAATGTTGTTCACTGGAGCCAGCATGAAATAAATTTCATTGTTGCTCCACAATTCACATATTGTGCCTGCTAATTTTTTCTGAGTGATATTCAAGCTGCAGATAACCTTAACAATTTTGTTTTTTTCTTTTTCTTTTTTTTTCCCAGTAACAGTCACAAAATAGCCATCACTGCAAAAGAAGAGGCAACAGCAGTTTGAAGTGAAAGCTGCCTTCAGTCACAGATGGCTCATGTCACAGTCAGGAGGGAGCATTCATGTCTCTTGAGTCCCTGTTGCTTCCACTCTAGAGATATTCCTCTGAAAATGCCATTTGTTTTGATTTCTTTAAATCAATATTGGATCTGGATTTTGATTTGAAATGAAATGAAAAGGGAGTAGATATCCAGAGAAAAGGCTCACTAAAACAAGAAAACGTGTAGGTTTTTGTGGAATAAAAGCCAATTTACCTCAGAAAAATCCCATAATAAGATATTGATTACTGTTTTTCTTATGAGACTATTATTGAGTCAGGGACAGCTTCAGTAAATAATACCAAAGATCAAAAATTCTCAAGCTTTAGTTGCACAGTATAGGGTGATAATTACAGTCTGGAGTAGTTTAAACAGATTAATAACTTCTCTTAGAGAAAATATAAACCATGGGGATGATTTATGTTCTTCCCTAGGCAGATGAGATTTGTACATTTAAAAAAAAAAAAAAAAAAGACATTTTTAAACCCTTGTGTATTTTCCTTTTTTTTTTAATTTCCTGTATGAGTTTATGCATATTCTTATTTTATTATTGTCACTTTGTTTTGCTATGCTCTGATTTTCTGCTGCACAGGCAAGTATTATAACAGTGACAGTTTTGACAAGCTGTGCTCAAACACACATCTGATGTCAAGGTTAGGCTTAATGATGCCTCTGATTATTTGGATTCAGGTCCTTCAAATTTGTAAGGGACCATGCAAACCTGATAAAGTTTCTCTGGGAAGAAAATGCAAGGTAAAATCAAAAGCAGCATTTTCCTTCTTAATGCATATATATGGTTGGCAGGGTCCCATTTTTCCATGCAGGCTGTGCCTGGGTCACAGAATCACAAGGTTGGGAAAGACCTTTAAGATCATCAAGTCCAAATGTTCTTGGCCTGGGCTAAACCATATCCCTAAGTACCTCATCTACCTGTCTGTTAAACACATCCAGGGATGGTGACTCAACCCCCTCCCTGGGCAGCCTCTTCCACAGCCTCACAACTATTTCAGCAAAAATTTTTCCCTAACATCTGATCTGACCCTGCCCTGGTGCAGCTTTGTGCCATTTCCCCTTGTCCTATCTCCTGTCCCCTGGCTGAAGAGACCATCTCCCACCTCTCTACAACCTCCCTTCAGGTAGTTGTAGGTGGTGATAAGGTCTCCCCTCAGCCTCCTCTTCTCCAGAATAAACATCCCCAGCTCCCTCAGCTGCTCCTCATAGGATTTTCCCTCCAGCCCCTTCCCCAGCCTGGTTGCCCTTCTCTGGACTCGCTCCAGGACCTCAATGTCCTTCTTATGGTGAGGAGCCCAGAACTGGACCCAGCACCTGAGGTGCAGCCTCACCAATGCCCAGTACAGGGGCACAATCACCTCCCCAGACCTACTGGCCACACTATTCCTGACACACCAAAGTGTCTGAAGTGCACTAGTGGTTTAATTTAATTGCACCAAGTGCAAGAATTGTGAATAAGAAAAGTTAAGTTGTATAAATTAATCACAGAGAGCCTGTGCTGGTGTGTTATGGGTTGAGAGTGAAGACACAGTTGTGGGGGTTTGACCCTGTCTGGAGGCCAGATGCCCACCAAAGTTGCTCTATTACTCCTCTTTTTGGCTGGAAAAGGGAGAAAACATAATTAAGAGGCTTAGGAGTGGAGATAAGGACAGATTCAATGCAGCATAAAGGAAAGAAAGGTATCTAATTTATTACACTACACTACACACCCAGTGAAACCAGTTGGATAATGAGAAGCAAAACCAGATCTTAAAACACCTCCCCCCACCCCTCCCTTCTTAGCACATTATTCATGATTTTGCTCATTTCTTCCTATTCTGTGGCATGGGGATGGGATAAGAAAAAAATCCCTATAGACCTCACCACTGATGGGGAGGTGGACTCAGCTGCCTACCCTTTCATAGAGTCACAGACTGGTTTGGGTTGGAAGGGACCTTAAAGGCCATCTAGTTCCAGCTGCCTGCTATGGGCAGGGACACCCTCCACTAGCTCAGGCTGCCCAAAGCCCCATTCAACCTGGCCTTGAACACTGCCAGGAAGGAGCCATCCACAGCCTGTGCCAGTGCCTCACAACCTCTGTGAATAATATTTCCTTATATCTTAACCTAAATCTACCCTCTTTTAGTTTAAAGCCATTACATAATCATCCCACCTGGATGAAGACAGCTCTTGTTGCCAAGGCAGCTATTATCAGTGGGCTCTCGTAGTTTACCTGTGTGATTAGATGAACATATATGAGTAACCATTCCACAGACTTTCTCCAGTATTTTTCTTTGGGGAGGGGGAAAGTTCTTTTGTTGTTGACAATACTGAGTGCTCTGCATGGCACTGACTGCAGTTTGGGAATACACACCTGTGCTGACTTTGAAGGCACCAATGTCTCTTTTAGAAGCAGTGTAATTGTAGAAAGAATTCTGATGCAGTACCAATCGAGTTTTTCTGGGGATGTCATCGATGGGCCTTCACAGTTTCACCACTGGTGATAGCCAAGTCACTGAGTCCATACCCAAATCAAGTATTTTTATATAAGCTGCACTTGCATGACAAGGGTACTCAGGGAGATGGCTGATATCATTTCAAGACCTCTCTCAATTATTTTTCAACAGTCTTAGGAATCTGGAGATGTCCCACTTGACTGGAAGCTGGCAAATACTGTCCCAACTTTCAAGAAGGGTAAGAAAGAAGACCCTGGTAATTACAGGCCTGTCAGTCTTACCTCTGTGTCTGGTAAAATTGTGGAGAAAATCATACTGGGAGTTACTGAAAAACACCTAAAGGACAATGCAGTCATTGGTCATGGCCAACACAGGTTCAGAAGGGGAAGGTCCTGTCTATCCAATCTGATTTCCTTTTATGACAAGGTCACCCAGCTGGTTGACCAAAGGAAACCAGTTGATGTTATTTTTTTTGGATTTTAGCAAAGCTTCTGATACTGTGTCTCACAGTATCTTGTGGGAAAAATATCCATCATACAACTAGACAAAGCCATAATGCATTGGGTGGGGAATTAGTTGATGGGTCAAGCCCAGAGGGTGATAGTAAATGGGGTTACCTCTGGCTGGTGGCCAGTCACTAGTGGGGTTCCCCAGGGCTCCGTTTTGGGCCCAGTTCTTTTTAACATTTTCATAAACATCCTGGACACAGGACTAGAGGGTGTCTTAAGTAAATTTGCAGATGACAACAAATTTGAGGGTAGAGAAGCATTAAAGAGAGACCTGGACAGATTAGAGAGCTGGGCAATCACCAACAAGGGCAAGTGCCGAATTCTGAGCCTGTGAAGGGGCAGACCTGGCTACACACACAGACTGGGGGATCAGATGCTGCAGGCCAGCCATGCTGAGAGGGATTTGGGAGTCTTGGTAGACAGCAAGTTAACCATGACCCAGCAGTGAGCCCAGGAGGCCAGGAGGGCCAACTGTATCCTGGGGTGCATTAAGCACAGCATTGCCAGCTGGTCCAGGGAGGGGATTGTCTTGCTCTACACTGTGCTGGTGTGGCCTCACCTTGAGTACTGGGTGCAGTTTTGGGCACCTGGATGGTACAAGAGGGGCATAAAAATATTGGAGAGTCCTGAGGACGGCAATGAGGGTAGTGAAGTGTCTGGAGGGGAAGACTTGCAAGGAGCGGCTGAAGTCCCTTGTTTTGTACAGCCTGGAGAACAGGAGGCTGAGGGGAGACTTCATCATGGTCTGTGGCTTCCTGATGAGGGAGAGTGAAGGGGCAGGCACAAATCTTCTCTCTTTGGTGACCAGGGATAGAACCAAAGAGAACAGTATGAAGCTGCAACAGGGGAGGTTTAGGTTGGGTGTTAGGAAGAGGTTCTTCACTGAGAAGGTGGTTGGGCACTGGAACTGGCTCCCCAGGGAAGTGGTCACAGCACCGATCTTGACTGAGCCCAAGAAGCATCTGGACAATGCCCTCAGTGCCATGCTCTGACTTGGCTGGTCTGTGTGGAGCCAGGAGTTGGCCTTGATGATCCTTATGGGTCCCTTACAACTCAGGAGATTCTATGAAGTACATAGCCACATGCCTTACAAAGCACACATACCTTACATACCTTATGTGGTTTACCTCAAAGTTCTACCTTCAGTAATAAGTACAACTAGTAGTATTGTGCAACTAGCACTTCTAGGGATATACATAGAGATGGGTGAATGTATCCACATACCAATGTCCATGGACCAGGTATTTTTTTTCTGTGTCATATAAAAGTATCCATGTTGTCTGGGTTGCTACATTTTAGAGAGTTTATAGCCATATAAGTATACTGAATGGGCTGGGGTTACAAGAAAGCTCAGGAGCCCAGTCTGTCTGCACTTGGTTTTGAGAGTTGGGATGTGAGTCTTGCTGTACATGCACTTAGCTGAGAAGGTACCCCTGATCTTTGGGTGGCAAGTGCAGAGCTTGAAAAATGTTTTAGCAAGCACTGAAGTTCTTCCTATGACCCTAATAAACTGGTTTTTGTACATTTATTATTTTTATTTTTAACTTATCTTCTGAAATCTTTTCCTAGTACATAATTCTCACTATTCCCTGTGCTTTCTGTGGGAAAAAAAGTGTTCTATCACATATTAATAGCCTGATACAGAAGAAATACCTTAAAAGCAGGGATCTTGTGCCAGAAAAGGAAAAGAAAAATCAGGGTCAGTAAATATTGCTTTTGTGCTTTTAAAAAAGGTATTACTCTTGAGTATAACCTTCCTCTTCCATCAAGCATGTCTTGCTTCCCCCTTCTTCTGCAGAGGTGCTAACACCAGTTACGTGAATGTTACAGTGAAATGTAATCTTGAAATATTGTTTTCTCAGAATGAAAATCTACCAGGTTCGTTGTTGGGGTTTTTTTCCTCATATATATTTTTGCTGGTTTTACAGTGTCAAGTACAGTTACAGCTATAAGTCAAGAATAAGGAACCCTATCTTTTGCAAACAGGGAGTTGTGATGTGGGCCTTGGCTTTTGCCAACACAATAGACCTCAACATGCTTTACACAGTCCCTCCTGACAGCAGCACCCTATGGCTGAATAGTGCCATGGCTGGCAACCAATGCCACTGGGGAGAAAACAGGCTCTTTAGAACAGAAGATTTTGGATTAATTAGAAGATCTATAATAAGTCAAACAACAAAACCAGGTGAATCTTTATCCAGAGCAAACACCTGAAAAAAGCAGTGTGTGATACTACTTGTAGCTAATCGTCAAACAACGGCAAATACAGATGGTGATTTCCCCTCAGGAAAACAGAACAGAAGGTGCAAACAGACTTTTTGAGCCAAAGCTATAGTAAAATGTCAAGCAGGAAGCAGTTGGTTTAAGAACAGAACTTAGTTAATGTTAGGTCCTGAGAGCATGAAGAAAAAAACCCTGAGATTTTAATTCTCACTTTATCATGCAGCAACAAGAATGTCTTAACTAGACTCATCTCAGAGGTTTTGGGATATCTTCCCTTACAGGATTTGCCATGTGGGTTCCCTGTCCTGGGCCAGTGAAAGGAGGGTTTGCTGCCTATGCCTGACCCAGTGTGGTATTGAGATCTGGAAGGCTGCCCATTATTTTGCATTTTAGGATCTAAGACTGGAATTGCAGCAACTTACAACTTAACTCAATGTTAAGAATTGAGCAAGAGAAGATGTAATGTCTTGGATAAAAATTAATGATCTAGTTTTGAAGTAGGACAATAAAATCTGAGTTAAACGTAAGTGTCTGATGAACTTGTTCTGGCTCTTCCATTTTCCATGCCCATCACCTGTTCTAGAAATGGAATAAAGGTAGAAACTCAGACATTGAAGAGTGAAGAGGTGGACTCTCATCCTAGCCAGCACCATTACTCTTGTGAATAATAGAGAAGGTACATTACATTGTAGAGTCTGACATAATCTGAACATGGGAGAAAAGCATCGAGATCCTGATTTTAACTGACATAAATTGCACCAATACATATCAAAACACCCCATCCCATTCTGGCTGAGCTCTCAGCTGGTCAGACATGAGTAGCCTGTGTTCAAAAAAATGTTCATATATCCTATCAGACATATTGGAGTGATAATGGAAATCAGCAGCTTTTGGATGGGTTCAGTCTTTTTTCTGGTCACTTGCTCAAGCAGAAATAGTGGTTTGCTAGTCTCCTTGTGGATATCTACTCACTGCAAATGTCTGGAACACCTGCTGAATGGTTTTCAAGAATCATCTCCTCCAAGGTCAAGCTTTGTCCCTCCCCACATGCAGTAAGGCAAACAAAGGTGGTAGAAGAGGCACGTAGGGAGTAGGGTTATCTTCATGCACCATCACGGGCTGGGGGCTGGCAGGCTGGCAAGCAGCTTTGCAGAGAAAGACCTGGGGGTTTTGGTGGACAAGTTACATATGAGCCAGAAATGTGCCCTTGCAACAAAGAAGGATGAAATCTTTTAAATATGTGTAAGTATGGGAATGTGGGGGAGGGGTTAAAGAAGATAGAGCCAGACTCTTATGGTGTCCAGTGACCAGGACAAGAGGCTGTGGGGACAAAATGAAATACAGGAAATTCTTATGAATGTAATAAAAAATCTTATTTATAGGGAGGATAGTCAAACACTGGAGCTTGTTACCCAGAGAGGTTTTGAAGTCTTCATCCTTATGACATTGCAATATAATGCTATGTGCATGTGTTGCACACAGTCATTTAGCTGACCCTGCTTTGACCAGGTAGTTGGCCTAGACAATCTCCAAAGGACCCTGACAAACTCAGTGACTCTGTCATTCTATGACATCATTTATTTTCCAACATCCTCTCATCCTCTTTCATCTTTCTAATGGGGATGTTAAATCCCATCTCCTAGAGGGACGTGATGGTGGAGAGAGTAAGAGGGCTTTCTGAAGGATGGATCTATGTAAGGTTGCTGACTATGAACACGACTTTCCTATACTTATGAGCACATCAGCAATACTCACTGGATTGGGGTTTTTTCTCTCATTTTCATGGTTATAACACTGAACTCTCTGTCTAAGCCAGTTGATCTGTATTACTGTGAGCTAAGACACAGTGGCATCTATTAAACTATTTCTACTTTCAGCTTGCTGCAGTGTGGAGATTCTCAGCCTCATCACCAGAACTGTTGGATCCCACCTTAATAACAACCCCATTTAATGCTTGATATGGTGTGTTCAAAGAGCCATGGGATTGTTTATATAAAATGTGCTTTGATACCAAAGGCTGAGTTTACTGAGCACTGAGTAGCAAACATTAATATAAAGATGATGATCATCTTAACACTATACATAAGCTCATCAGGATTAATGTTATTATGGCAAAAACTGGGAAAATTAATGGGGATTATACTGCAGTGATTTGAAATTATTATCTTCATTTTGGGGCTGATTGAAATCTTTCCACATGGTATAAGGTGCCAGGCAATAAATAGATGAGTTCTGAATTAGTCAGCTGCTATGCTATTGGGAGTGAACTAGTACAGGTAGGAGATGAAGTCGGTGATCCTTCCAGTTTTGGGAACATGGAGTTCTCTGCTTGTTTGCATTTATTTTCTCATATTTTGTACTCTGAGACATAATTCTATATAACATGCTGTATGTTTTTGATTGTTTTTATTTGCCCAACTCTGGAGGAAGCACGAATTGTCTTTGTTCAGCAATGTCCAAATGTCTCATGGTACTCTTCCTCCTTTCCTCCTTTCCTTCTTGCAGTGCAATGGCTGACTGGTGCTAACAAGACTGAAATTTGTATCAGGGACAGATTCACACAGCATACAGTCAGGAGGAACTATTGAAATTACTTCATTAGATTTCCTATAGAGGAGAAACTATGGTTTTCTTGGTATTATATACTATTTGAACTGTATCTTAAAATTTAAGGAAATCTCTTCATCCCTGCCTATTAATGGAGAATCCACTGCAACTGTAGTAAATTTTGGTGCTTCACTACCCTTGTAATTGAAAGTCTTAACTTCATTTCCCTCTTAAAGGGAAAAGTCTTAACTTCATTTCCCTCTGCACTCACCAAAATTAACCTTCTAGTTATTTGGAGATACTCTTCCCTACCTATCCACTGTTGGCAACTACTAGAAAGAAACATAGGAAACAAAGTAAGCCTTTTGCTACCCGGCACAACCATTTTTAAACTCCTACTCACTGTTCTGCTAAACTGAAAGCACCTGATATACAAGGGCTTTTCCCTTCATAGAAATTTATAGTCTTAATTTAGAGGCTTTAATTTTCTTTTTGTTGAACTAAAGAGATCAAGCTATTTCTTCTTTTCATGTAAAGCTAGATTTTGCATCATTATATCATATTGTGATCTTTGTATGACTTGCATGGCTCCTACTGGCACTAAGGACACCAAAACTAAACAAAGAGAAAATAATCTTTACATGTTATGGAATCATAGAATGGTTTGGGTTGGGAGGGACCTCAAAAATCATCTAGTTCCAACCCCCACTGCCATGGGCAGGGACACCTTCCACTAGACCAGGTTGCCCAAAGTCCCATCCAACCTGGCCTTGAACACTGCCAGGGATGGGGCTTCCACAGACTCTCTGGGCAACATGTTCCAGTGCCTTCAAAGTAAAGAATTTCTTCCTAATATCTAATCTAAATCTCCTTTTGTTTAAACCAATTACCCATTGTCCTATCACTGCACTTCCTGATAAAGAATCTCTCTCCAACTTTCTTGTAGGCCCCTTTAGATACCAGAAGGCTGCCCAGAGCCTCCTCTTCTTCAAGCTGGATAAGCTGTACTATCTCAGCCTGTCTTCATTGCAGAGGTGCTCCAGGCTTCACAGTAATGAATTTCTTCCTAATGTATAATCTAAGCCTCTCCTCCTTCAGCTTGAAGCCATTGCCCCCTTTCTGTCGCTATCTGCCTTTGTAAATAGTCCCTCACCCGTTTTCTTGTAGGCCCACTGCAGGTACTTGCAGGTTTAGATATGTAACCCTTATATATTCTGATTTTCAGAATCAAAGTCCTTATTAACCTTTGCAGCTATAGCATGGAGAATTGAAAGTTAGACTAAATATCACTTTACTCCACAGGAAATCAATTACTTCAGTGTGGAATAAGAAAACTTCCTTTAAAACAATGGCAGTATCTACTGCCTCGAGATTTGTAAAATATTGGGAAGGTCTTCAAATGGTCCTAGTGGAAGACAATGAAGTGGGTCAAAATTATTCTGGCTAAAGAACCTTTGCTTTATGTTTGTATAGGGAAAAATGGTATAAATACGCTTCTCATGATTTCTGGCTTGTAATCCAGAAAATGTGATGAAGGACAGAACAGAAACTGTGATGGGAAGAGATGCTTGTCCTATTCAACATGAAATTTCACCACATAGTTTATCTTTCAGCACATCTTTTTGTAACAGATTTATAGTGCTTGGACAAAGCTCAGGTTAGCTCTTGGAGACCCTTCAATGTGTTTCAATCTCATTTAGTATGTGAGGTCTCTCTGGAAAATATTAAAGCTTCTTAGTCAACACAAATGTCAGTGATATCATGGGTGGACTCATGAGATTGCTGTTATCATTGCTTTCATACTGCAGATGGCTATTTTCCAAAATGGCCAGACAACTGCTATAGATAGCAATAAGGTTATGTCTGAATAAAGCTCATAAACCTCCAGGTTGTACCAGTGCAGAATTGTTTTACATGGTCCAATCTGCTACAGTTCAACATTTACCAAAACCCCCACAATTCCTTTCACCAGTCTAAATCATTGATGCTATGTGTGTACCCCTGGGAACCAAGTAGGTTTAGCTTGATGCTCTACATCACTCTTGAAAAAGCACAGGATGGCCATACTTTCCTTAGTTTCAATTTAGTACTTATGAACAACCAGCTAATTGGATATGGCAAACACAAACCATTTAAACCAGTTTCCAAGTCTATAAGGCCATTGTAAGATGGGGGTGATTTCAGATACATGCTACGGTGAACAGATCTCATGGTCTTATTGAGGGGGTCCTTATCAACCTTTGCATGCCTGGAGATTGGGAGATGGTGAGGACGTCTTGTATGAAGTCCTTCTTTAAATGTCCATCTGACTGCTTGAAGAAGAAAAAGGTCATTCAGAGCCTGGAAATACCTTATGTTTCAGTGATAGAGGGAAGAGTAAGTAGATGCTTGAAACGACCTGAGCATTACACACAATGCAGGGTATTGGGTAAGGGCATGTAGCTTGATGCTAAGGATGAAATGAAGAGTGTCTGGCTCATTTCTACTGCTTACCTCACCTTCATTGCTTGCCCATATAGACTTTGTGCAGAATCAACGTTGTACCACTTGTTGATAGCTACTCTGCTGAAATTAGCAGCCTCAGTAAACTTCATGGCAGGACAGGAGACTCCTTTGGTCACTGTTATAATGCCAATACCATGACAGACTCTTTTAAAATGCTTGTCTTGTTCAGCTTTGTTGATGTGTCTATTTACAGGGGTGTACAGGTCTCAATCTATGTGGGGAAGAAAAATTCACTCAGCAAAGCAGCATGTCTGCCAGACACGCTGCAACAGCACAGGAGGGTGCAAATGAGGTTTGGATAGCTCACTTTGAGTCAAATTGTAATCCCTGCAAATACATACTATTTTGGATGAATGCTTTTTGTAAATAAAATGGTGTGAAAGGCTTGGGGTTTTTTGATAACACCAATGAACACCAATATTTTTAAAATGTTCAATTTCAGAAAAAGATGAAGGTTGTTGTTGGGATTTTTTTTACCATTTTTGAAATAATGCTTGTCCTGCCTTTGTATTTTTTGAATGGAATTTTTCTTTAAAGGTGAAAGACTAAATAGCTAACATCCCACCTAGCCTTAACTGCACAATATCCTCCTCATGATAACTCTCCCAGGATATTTGAAGAAGGCCCATCCCTGATATACTTTTCTGGTACTTAACTTCAGGTTTTTGTTAGTCTCCCTTTTCCCAGCACATTGGCAGTATTAGGGTTAGATGAGCCTTTTAGTCTCTTTAGTGTTTGTGGTCTGGTGGTTCTTTGGTTTGTTCTTGTGGTATCCACAATTTCTTGATGGTGTTATATCACAGTACCAGATATATGCATTTATTTTGATTTCCAGTTAAAATTAAATACTTGCAGTTCATTGTGACTTTTCTAGATTCTAACAAGGTAAGAGACAAGGTGAAATATTTGTTTTACCAGGAGATTTTGGAATGAGATTGGCTAATATATTTTTTCAGCTTATTAAGATTTTCCAATAGCAACAGGTAAACACCACTAATGTGAAGAAAAGATAGAATCTGCAAACTAAAAAGTAACACAGGCAAAAGGCACCAGTAGTCTTTATATGATGGGATTGCATTTTGCATAGAAGTATTGGCACAACAGCAATAACCATCAAAAAGAGTTGCATGGACACAGCAGACCAGGTCCCAGTGACCAGCAATAACCTGGCAGTTCTCCAAGCTCATTTCTGCACATTAGACTCACTCTTTCTGTCAGAAATGCATGAATAATGCATTGGTTCAGCAACAAAGTTGGCAAGCTGAGACTCATCAGGATTGGATTTCGTTCTTCTCCCCTTCCCAGAGATCAGAAACATCAAATGAGGCTTTGTGGGAGATACTGATAGCAGAAACAATGAGCAGAAACTATTTGCTCTTCTCATGTCAACCCCAGGATGCAGAGTAAAAAATCCCAGGGGCATAATAAACCACCCATATAATTAAAGTATTCAAAGGAATATGGTTCCCTAGATGAGAACCTTTCCAAGAAAAAAACTTTACCTGTTTGCTTCTTAATCAAAACTTCTAGCTTGCCAGTCAGAAGGAGGACATCTTGGTCATTTGGGGTGTCTTGGATGGCAATTAACACTTCAGTTCAGGCAGCTTACTCTCGTCATAAGCATCCTCCCGCTCTACTCTGCCCTGGTCAGGCCCCACCTGGAGTATTGTGTCCAGTTCTGGGCTCCCTGGTATAAAAAGGACAGGGATCTCCTGGAGAGAGTCCAGAGAAGGGCTACGAAGATGGTAAAGGGCCTGGAGCATCTCCCCTATGAGGAAAGGCTGAGAAGATTGGGACTGTTCAGCCTTGAGAAGAGAAGACTAAGGGGGGACCTAATTAATGTTTACAATTATCTTAAGCAAGGGATGCAGGGGGAATCAGCCAGCCCCTTTTCAGTGGTCTGTGGAGACAGGACAAGGGGCAATGGCTGCAAGTTGGAGCATAGGAAGTTCCGCACCAACATGCGGAGAAACTTTTTCACAGTGAGGGTGACAGAGCACTGGAATAGGCTGCCCAGGGGGGTGGTGGAGTCTCCTTCTCTGGAGATATTCAAGACCCGTCTGGATGCCTATCTCAGTGAAATGTCCTAGGGAGCCTGCTTCGGCAGGGGGTTGGACCCGATGATCTCTCGAGGTCCCTTCCAACCCCTACAATTCTATGATTCTATGATTCTATGATCCATTTCAGGAAAGAACTCAGTTTCTTACTTGTTTCTTTCAATGGTTGCCACTAGTGCATATGTAGTAGAGACCTCTATGTAGGTAGTATCACTTAAGTGCTGAAATATGGATTTGAATCCCACTCGTGGACAAATAAGCTTCCTTAAAACTCATATATAGAATATCTTTCTAGATGCATGTTTTGCTGTCAAATGTCAAAGTTTTTTAATAGCAATGATTTTGACAAAATTTTGTTATTAAAGCATGAAAAATTGAGCATCCTAGAAATAATGCAACAGCTTGGTTTGTCGTTTCAGAAACCCCTGGGGATTACTATTCCTAGTTTTAATGACCTCAACCAGGCCTGTATGACTTGTCTCATGAGCTGGTGGCTTTAATGGAGTTCTATTACATGCATCCATTTCCTGTGTAGCCTGGTTCCTACCTGGGACTTGGGTTCCTGACCTAAATGTGGTCTCCTGACTATGTTACATGAACTGGAATTAATCATCTAGATAGACTGCCCACATGGATTTCTGATAAGTAGATGTTGCTTGGTTCTGCAATTACCAGTTAGGAAGCTGGGTATGAATGGTCACTGAGGGTTCAGATTGCCAGCAATAATCAGCCTAGATTCTAATTACCAGTACATTTAGAAAGTCAATTGCCTATTTAGAATAACAATGTATGTTCATTTGATTTTACATTTTCATTTAAGAAGCATAACCAAATACTATTTTTAAAAGTAGTGTTTTTATATATATTTATATGCATATATATATATGGGTGAATTTCAATAATGAAATGAGCTAAGAATATTCCAATGCATCAAAGGAAAATGGAAAGCCTTGATTGAGCTGAAACAATTAAGAAATGTTTCAGGCAATTAAATTTTGTGAGAAATGTCAAAAATTGGCTTTGTTTCATTTCAGTATAACAAATCTATTCTGAAGATGTCATAATTTCCACAGAAGGGAAATCTCAAGTTTCTATGAGCTCCACATTTATTGTTATTGGGTTTTAAACTCCTGTGAAAATGACTTCACATATTTATTCCAATACAGTAACTGTGACATAAACGTATTTCTTTCAACTTGCGATTAGTTTGGCTTGTGTTTGAACTTGTCTGAAGGCTATTTCCCTTTCCCCCTTTCTTTTTAATTATATTTATTATTGTTTTTTAAATTAGTCTTTGAGCTCAGAACATCTGCTCTCCTTGGGTATGTACAGACAGCTCACAGGTCCACACCAATGCCAAATGGAGACTCAAGCAGATACAGCATTTATACAGCCAATAGCATAGAAAGGTGATATGATTCAGACAGTGAGGTAGGGGTTTAAAAGCTTTGAAATGCTGGTAATCACCCTGACTTGTCCATCTGTCCCTCCTGAGACCAAACACTGTCCCTTTTAATCCCTCTAGGCCTGTGCCTGTGGCTTCCTAGCATCTCTCTGCTCTTCAGTTCTAAATCCACAATGAAGAGAGCATTTCTCTTGAAAAAATATATAGCTCTTAGCACTATAATTTTTTCAATCTGAGTCTGGCATAGAAAATTAGTTTCCTTTTGCCTTTAGATTGTCTGATGAATTTCAATAATATAGTGTATTACAAAAATCTCATGGCTATATTATATTACTGAGTTGGCATTTAATAAACAAAACCAAATTGTGAATCTCTTCACTATTTTTAATCCTTTTCTTCTATGAATAGCATATTCTTTATACAAGGACAAAGAATTTCTTATGACTGAGTGTTAATCACTGAAGGCTCTAAGAAAATAATCACTGCTGGATTTTCAATAAACTGCTTCCTGGTTAGGAGCAAAATTAAGCTCAGGGTATGATGGAAAAGAAATTCCCTAGGTCCCTTAATGTCAAAGAGAGCAGGACAGAACAGTCTTCTGCAGAAAACATAATAAAGTTGGTGCTTGGATAAATATTTGTAGCTGTTTCTGAATTAACAGCAAAACTTTAAGGAACTCCTGGTAAAAGCTGTACACAACTATTTTTCAGGAACAAAGAGTCGGGTGTTTTGTGGGTAATTTGTTCCAAAGATAGGTATTTGAGATAAAGAAATATCCTTGAACTGAAACCGATTCTGACATCTTGTTCTCCAGAAACGTGTTTAAGCATACACTTTGCTTTGAGCATGCAAACATTGTCACTGAAAATGACCCTAAAGCTAAGCCAAGCCATGCTGAATTGACTTTCTTCTCTGTCTTAAAAACATGGTTATTAAGCAGTTAACAGTGCTCTTCCTGTAGCTCCTCTTTTGCTAAGACAGACTAATAAACATGACATTTTTAATGTATCATTTGCATAATGCTTCTGTTAATTTGTTATTTTCATTATGGCAAGAGAATGAAAACGACATATTATGCCCATAAAAAATATACAGCAGTGCTAATCCCTGTAGTCATTATACTGTTAACTGAATTGCATCTTTTTCATGGTCATTATTATTATTTATAAAGCCCCTTGATAATGGCTGAGTGCAATGCAATGGGAAAGTTTGCCTGATGTATCAAGGCAAAAATAAAACACTAAAATGAAGTAGAAAGTCAAGAGGGAGGGGAATCAGGAGCCAAAACACAAACTGAAGGATATGCTTCAATACAGAGCGATAAAGGGGCTTATCTGGAAGTGAGATTTTATGTTACAGAAGTTTCATCTCTGGATGTGACTTCTATTAAATTTAACTCCATTGTGTCAGGTGTCCACTTAGATGTGATGAAGGATCACAGAATCACAGAATCACAAGGTTAGAAAAGACCTTTAAGATCATCAAGTCCAACCATTCCTGTCCTATGCTAAACCATATCCCTAAGCACCTCATCTACCCATCTTTTAAACATATCCAGGGATGGTGACTCAACCCCCTCCCTGGGCAGCCTGTTCCAGGCCCTCACAACTCTTTCAGTGAAGAATTTTTTCCTAACATTTAATCTGACCCTGCCCTGGTGCAGCTTTGTGCCATTTCCCCTTGTCCTATCTCCTGTCACCTGGCTAAAGAGACCATCGCCCACCTCTCTTCAGGTAGTTGTAGGTGGTGATAAGGTCTCCCCTCAGCCTCCTCTTCTCCGGACTAAACATCCCCAGCTCCCTCAGCATTGAGAAATGCTGGAATTAATTGCTTGAGTTAAATATGGACTCTGTCCCAGAAGCCTTTATAAATGGGATGGGTAAACATCTGGAAAGAATGACCTAAGGACAGGGAATTAGGCTACTACATGATTTCTTGATGTCCTGCCAGCCCTAATTTTTAACGTCAGTGCTGAATTATCATTACCAATGCCTAGACAGACAGAGGAGGCTACAAGTGTTCCTGTTCTTCCCACCTCTATTTCTACCCTCTCACGGTTCCTCTGTGCCAAACTTTCAAAATTTTTCTCTCTCTTTCTCTCTGTATAGTTCATCCATCACCCCTGTATCTAGATAGAAGTCCCTCATCTATAAACATCATGCATGATTACATATACCTTTATAACCTCCTCTGTCTGCTCCCCGCCCTACACCGACTCACACAGTGCCTGCTGAATAGTGCCATTAGTTACTGAATATTCACAGCAGTGTTGCTGTTTGAGGTAACACTTTTATTTTCTCCTGCACAGCATCACTAGCCCTTTCTCAGAGGGAAAGCAAAATTGAGCTATTCTCTCATCTCGTTCTCTAATGCAAAAAAAATGTACTATAGGAAGCTATTTCTTTATTGCTTCTGTGCTTCTGTTCCTTTAGCCACCTACACAGCTGCCAGATGATACAAAATTGTGACAAACAAGTTGAGATAAATCTTTCTGCAGTGATGTGCGATGCAGCCACTTGGTGCCAGGGACCATCACTGTTTCAGGATGGGAGGAGGCAGAGGGATGCAGATATAGGGACATTGGTCATTGACCTCACAGCCTGACTTATTTGACTAAAATGCCCACAAAGCATATCATAGAATCATGGAATGGTCTGGGTTGGAAGGGAACCCAAGGATCACAGAGTTCCAACCCCACTGCCACAGGCAGGGACACCAACCTCCAGGCCTGGAGCTACACAAGGTTGCCCAAGGCCCCATCCAACCTGGCTTTGAACACCTCCAGGGACAGGGCACACACCACCTCTCTGGGCAGCCTGTTCCAGCTCAACTTCCCACTAATATCTAATTTAAACCTTCCCTCCTTTAGCTTCAATCCATCCCCCTTGTCCTGCCATTATCTGCCCTTTTAAAAAGTTGATTCCCCTCCTGTTTCTCTGCTCCCTTCAGGGACTGGAAGGCTGCCATGAGGTCCCCCCACAGCCTTCTCTTCTCCAGGCTGAACAAGCCCAGCTCCCTCAGCCTCTCTTCATAGGGGTGCTCTCGTCATAGGTGCAGCTCAGCTGAGGAACAGTATTATCTAGTAGTGAGGAAGGGAGCATAGCCAGGTGTCATGCTTGTAACCTAAAAAGGTCAGGGCACAGGGCGTTACTCGCTGTTTTCACCAACAGATAATGGCCCCTTGGACTTTTCACATGGTGATGACCTTATAATGTTATAACTGACTTTGGCAGAAATGTATCAGAGATCTCAGAGGCAGGGAGACTTGAAGCAATTGTTTCAGGGTGATAGATATATGTCTGAGTTTGCTGTTTCTTGAAAAAAGGCAGTCAGATGGGCTTCTGGATAAAAAAGGAACCTGCTCTTTCCTTTGGACTTCCACTGAACCCACTCTTGGCAGAAACCAGTTGAACACATGGTTCAACAAGTTAGGAAACCCCAGAATAATACTGAAGACCTACAGGCATGCAATACCTCAGATACACTGAGAGGTCGCCAGGAAACTGGGGCAGACCTCAGGGAGGACAAGAACTTGCTGAAGGGGAGAGATGAGTGAGCAGGGTTTGAAGCTGCTCAGAAATTCATTGACATAATCAAAGGACACAGTGGGTAAATGAGTGCTCTGTAGAAACATTTTAATAGATGTTCTGTCTGACAAAGATATAATGCTTTTTAATAACACTTGTGCCACTAGCCAGGGTAAAACCTTCTTAGCATGGAGGTATCTGGGCAATGCATGGACATGTGCAAGGAACTTTCTCATTAGCTGAACGCTGTTAATTACTTAATGCAGGACCCTCACCTGCTGTGAGTGCAGAGTGAAAAGTTTTGACTTAAACAGCTCCAAATGCTTCCCTTGGCACTTACTGGACAGAAATATAGTTTCATTTGATGGTATAGGTCTAGAATATTGCTTTTATCAAGAAAACCTTGGGATTGACTTAGCCTTAAATAGTTCCCTGCTAGCAGCTATATCAGCAATGTTTCCTGGATCCCACAGTCCTGACCCAGACTCTGGGAGTTATAGAACATATGACATGAACTGGAGGATGTGTGGCATACTGGATAATGCTGATGGGAAGGGCACGGTTTGTGGTTCTATTAACCTATTGTACCCTGCTTTTTCCAAGTTAGAAGACTCTATAGAGGGACAGGATCACTTCCCTGCTGGCAGTGTTCTTCCTAATGTCACCCAGGATGCCACTGACCTTCTTTGCTGCAAGGGCATGTTGCTTTCACAATCATAGTCAGCTTGTCGTCCACTAGGATATTTCAGCAGGCCATTTGTTGCAGAGATGCTCTCCAGAGGTTGACCTCCAGCCTGTACTGGTGCATGAGGTTATTCCTTCCTAGGCACAAAAAATTCCTTAGGTTTCTGTTGTTCCATTCCTCCAGACTATTGAGGTCCCTCTGAATGGTACCACAACCATCTGGTATAACAACCACTGCTCCTATATCTGGGTCACCTGCAAACTTGCTGTGTGTCCATTCTGCCCCATCATCTATTTCATTAATGAACATGTTAAAGTGTATTGTCCCCACTATTAATCACTGGCAAAAAATGTTGTTGATTGACTTCCAGATGTATTTCATGCCACTGATTGCAACCCTTTGTGCCCAACAGTTCAGTTGGTTTTCAGCACACCACAGTGTCCACTTACCTTGTCCATACTTCATCATTTTGTCTATGAGGACTTTATAGAAGGCAGTGTAGAAAGACTTGCTAGCCAATTTACATTTAGTAATTTTTCCTTTCTTAACACACACACACACACACACAAACCCCCTATTTTGATAGTTCCAAATTATTGCAACGCAGAGAAGAGGAACCTGCCTTTCCTACACAGTGCAAATATAATTATGTTTGGACAGGCACCGTGACCACTGTGATTTGTGGGACTGGTTGTATCAACCTATAAATGCTAATACATCCACAGCAGCTGTGATACTTTTGCTTAGTGTCAGTGACTTTCTGTGCCAATATGGTTAATAGCTTCTGTTCTTTTTAGACATGTCCACACTGGAAAATGCCTGAAACTAGCCCTGATGAAGCAAGTTTAAGTTCCTGAACAAGTCTTCGAATGGCACTATCCAGTTTAGTCTCAATGAAACTTGGTGAAGCATGATGCTGATGTAATTTTCTTTTACCACCAGCACTGGAAGTGGTCGGTGCAACAGCATGTTGACTCTGTGACAGCATGTTGGTAAAGGCATCAGTATAAAACTGCTCCTCTTGACGTTCCCATGAAGCCCTTATGCAAGGAGAAGGCACCGACATATTCATTGTATGACACTTTCCTCCTCTGGAAGCCTAGATTAGTATAATTATTTTGAGAATTAAAAAATCCAGTTTCCAAATAGGGTCAGAACATAACTGGGAAAGCATGGAAGACATTTGAGGTTGATTAGAAATCAGTTCCAAAGCAGTTCTGCAAAGGAAAAATACCAGCTTAACTGTGTCATGTATCCTACAACCACCTCCCCTCTGAGTGACTCTGTCTATATACTCTTCCTTAATTGGTTTAAATGGCCTTTGCTCCTTTATTTTCTAAGCTGAGGTTCATGTCTTGCAAGAGTTGGTTGTATTTCTTTTGCTCATTACATTAACTACTGAGTTGGAAGAATTAATTAGTTGATTACGATAAAGTCTAATTACTGTTTGCAGTTGGATTAATTAACCAAATTCCCAGAGATCCCTTCTATTCCCTAGTTGTTTCATTGTAAGCAAGAAGATGCATCCTAAGGGGTAATGACTTGGTAAAATACTTAATAAGCAGCATCTGCAATAGATACCTTTCCAAAACTCAAACATTGGAATTCAGCCCTTGGACATACTTTGAAAGCTTGTCATTGAGTAGGACAAATGGAAGGATGGAAAAAAATGCTCACATAACGGAGCTGTATAAGTATGTGAAAGACTCTGTGGTTGAGACCCAGTTTTCATGTGTGAAAGAAGACCTGCTTTGGGCAACACTATGCAAAAAACCAACAAAAAAGCTAGACAGAAAGCAGCATGGTCTTGTTGCTGCCCATTGGATTGACACAAAGAAACTGTGAAGGTCTGAAATGAATGGAAAGACCAGCTCTGTAGTTGCCTAGAGCAAGCTTTGTCAAAAATGTGTCCAGGCCTTCATCAGTCTCTATCAGGTAGATAGAGACTAGACTGCCACTCTAGAGTCACCCTGCATTGACTACAATGGAAGCCCAGACAACAAGCTGACCTACAGATATCTCTCATTTAATCTATCCTGCACTGATGACTGATCAGTTTAGTGGGCCTGTATAAACATGGGAAAAAGGGAGCATAAGGCTATATCCAAGCTTGGACCTAAGACTAGAAACAGACCAAATAAAGAACACCAAGGAATAGGAAACTTGGACATTAACCCAAGTTAAGCTTTAGTCAAGGAATATAATTTAAAGAGCAGTCATGCTCTGTAATAGCACAAAATAAGCATGAACATATTTGTAGGGCCAATGATTTTTGTCCTGACAGGACTAATGGCTTATGTGAGTGTGTATTTGGAGTGTGTGAACAAGGTATATAACAAACTGGATATTATGCTATAAGAGATACTAGAGTATATAGACTTATTCTACATGGAGTAGCCTCTCAACAAATTTCTGTGACAGTTTAGGGGTCAGCATGGCCATTGATCATCTGTTGTATATGGCCACACTGTTTCAGAGAGTAAAACAGCTTGTGGACATGGTGACAGAGAATGGTCTGTTGTATATTTAATTTATCACTATAGAAATAGCCATACTGCCTGTAAAGGTAGTTCCAGTAAAGAGCCTTTGCCTTCAAACTACAGACAACTTCTTCCTTTCTTACCTCCTCCATTTTCAAATGTGTTTCAGCTCTTTTAGCTGTTCAAAGAAAGGAAACTAAAGTATCAGCATCCATGTTGGGATTATCTCCTGTTTAAACTGCTGAAGGTGGAGAGATATACCTCAGGACAAGAAAACTGCATTCAGTTTCATCTATAGTTGCCTCCCCTGCTGCTGAGATGTTCCAGGATGGCAAGGAGTAAATTGAGTGAGAGACGAGTCTTACTAAACCTATTGCTTAATATTTCTGTGCTATCTGATTGTACTTTGAGAGAAGAAATATTTCATATCTGCCTAGTAGAAAAGCAGCATGTGGAAAAATGCATTCAGTTTGAAATTAATGAAATTAAATCTAGAAGCCTAGGCATATATCTACCTGTGCACTGGGTATCTAAAATTTCATTCTAGTTGGTTGATATTCAGTAGAAACCTATAGAACAATTCAACTGACCAGGTAGGAGGGGCTTGATTCAATTGTCTACAGGTAGAAACCCAGTGTGGTTTGAGTTATCCTAGAGCATCTCAAAGGCATTCACATTCATTTGGAAGATATGATTCAGGATCCATGCTTCATACCCTTCTGGAGAATCAGATGGAGGCCAGGTGGATGTCTTCTAGAGTATTGAAAACATCACTACTCACTTACGGATGGGCAACCAAACCAAGCTGTTGGCATCTGGCTAAAGGAAGACTGAGCAGTACCAACACCAGTGGGAGTGCACATGGAGTTATGCACCTTTATATGTCTTAGTCTCAGCTGGAATCCAATCCACCATAGTGAAGGCTGGAACATGACTCCATTGGGAAAAAAAAGTTTGCTCTTGAATTTATTTTGGACTGAGGGTCAGGAAGTGACCCACTTGTTGGGTTTCCAGTTTGTAGCATCATCTATAAGAACCATAGCAGTATGGTACTTCTAAAATTCTTAGAATTAAAAATTGCCTTATCTTAGTGAGCTGGAAATGTTTATATGATGCTTTGTACATTAGTTCTTAATGTGCTTTGCCAGCAGATACAATGTGAAAGCCTAACTGTGATGGCAGTAAACAAAATCTGTTGCCAGGCAGTATAGCATAATAGAGAGGAAGACTCTCCAAAAGTGTAAGAAAATGCATTGAGTGCATCCTGGCATCCAGCAACGTCAGATGCCAGAAGTGTTTTGTGATGTTGCCAAAAGTGTTCCATTCAAAGCACTAATTGTACATGACAAAACCAGTTATACGTCATGGCAAAATCAAGTTGTGTTGAGAATGGGATAGCTGAATCCTTTTTTCACTCTGAAGTTCTTTTTCCACTCTCAACCCCAATAATTTCAGCTCAGCAGTAAGCTGAAGGATCTCCCACAGCTGGTGTTCACACGCTACTCTCTGGCAAGCTGGCTTCCCTTCTGAATGATTTTCTTTATTGTCCAACTGAAATCTGCAAGTAAACCTCCCAGCAGCACACTGTGGGGAGAAATGTTGTGAACTGGATAAGACTATAGATTATAGGATACACAGTAAAGTGAATGAACAGTGGAGACAACATCTGGAAGTAAACATGAACAACTGCATTGTGTTTGTTCAAGGCTGTGAGTCACCACACAGCTGCATACAAAATTCAAGGAAGAGGTAATAGTTTTGTGGGAAGACACATGTAAACACATGCCAGAAAATAGGAGACCATGAGAGGAACAACTGTAGAATGGTTCTTAGTGAGGCTAATCCAAATCCTATATAAATCCAATAGCAATGCTTAACTGAAAGGGTTATTGCCTTTTGAAGATAGGGGATCTGAGACTTGGAGAGTTCAGGGGTTAGTCAAAAGTCATAGAATCACAGAATGGTTTGGGTTGGAAGGAACCTCAAAGATTATCTAGTTTCACACACCATCCCACCCCACATCCCCAGCATGGGCAGGGACATCTTCCACTATACCAGACAGTCCAAAGCCCCATCCAACCTGGTCTTGAAGAAGGCCAGGAAAGGACATCCACAGCTTCTCTGGGCAACCTGATCCAGTGCCTCACCACCCTCCAAGTAAAGAATTTTTTCCTTATATCTAGTCTAGATCCAAGGATACAGAGCACTGTGTATCAGAGCTGGCTTTAAAGACTGGCAGTGAGGCCTTGGGTAGCATAGGGTAGGGTGCAGAGCCTGTTGGTGCCCTTGGAACTGACACTCAGCAGAGACTTTTAGATAGGTGAGATGAAGCCCACAATACATGGCTTCCTGAAAGATGGACTTTACATAGAACTTAGGCTATAGGATAAGGGTGTGAATGAAAGTCCCCACCTTGATATAAACACAGCAGAATAGACCTGGTGCTGAGGGACACGGTTTAATAGTGGATGGCATGTTAGGGTGATGGTTGGAATTAAAGTGTCCCTTCCAACCAAGACAATTCTTTGATTCTATCATTCTATAAGTGGGGATTCATTTTACCTGTTCTCGATAATCTAAATGCCAAGTTCCTTCTCCAAGCTGGGAGTGCATCACTAGGGAGGTAAAAAACAAACAAAAAAAGAGAGTGAATAATCCTAAGAAAGGTTAAAGTTATGCTTTTAACATGACTTTCCTTTCACCATAGCAGGAGTTACTCTGATTATTTAGGACTAGAGTTTTTAAATCTGGTTGGAAAAAGTTATGGAATGTGTGTCCCACCTACCAGGACAAGATGGTCATGGTGGCCATTTCTGGCCTGAGAATACCTTCTGGGTAGTGAAGATGTAAAACCTGCTTTGACTCTATTGGTGATTTCAAAGCAACTTCAAACAGGGGCCATTCAAATCAATTTGAATGACATCAATGCAGACATGATTATGCTCTGTATCTCAGTAATTTGCTCTGTTAATTTCTCCCTGCAGTAGAAGAAGCTCCAGCATTTTGGAAGAGAACATATTGCAATTCAGGCTGCTCTTCATAGCAGTTGAAAAATCTCCACTGTCATTGATTTGTTTGATTGGTAATTTATATATATTCACAGCCAGGGATGCATGATGCTTCATAGATTTTTATGTTTCTGAATAAAATCCTGACAAGAATAATCAACGTGTAGAATGTATTTATCTCTTTGCTGTCCGAGATCCTACAAAATAATAAAACTATTTTTCTTAAATTGAAAAAAAAAAAAATTTGGAATCATATGATACACCAAAAAAAGAGAAATCCTTTTTAATAAAAGAAAACTGCACCAAGCATATAATGTTCTAGTTGTATTAAGAAAATGGAGAGACGGCACTTCTTATGAAGAACCTGATTCTGTAGAACTGCTGAAAGAAAGAAAAGAACCTTTTATAAAGATTTTTTAATGGTTATTTTACTACAGAAATGAGATCAGAAGGAAGGGATGAAGAACAGATTTTATATTTTAATTTTAATAAAGGTTGTCAGTAAAA
Source organism: Hypotaenidia okinawae (assembly GCA_027925045.1). NCBI lineage: Eukaryota > Metazoa > Chordata > Aves > Gruiformes > Rallidae > Hypotaenidia > Hypotaenidia okinawae. The sequence continues at coordinate 160,731,140 of BSDF01000002.1, forward strand.
ACAGAACTTCAAACAAAGACTCCTTTCTGGCTCTCTGATTTGCTGTGTGGATTTCTGTTTAAATATTAATTCTTTACAAGTTCCTTCCTTCAGCATGCACACATTTTTCTGTTCAATAAAGTGCAGATTTTCACACCTACTTTTTAGTATTTAGTACATTCTAGACATATAGATTAAGGGCATTTAAATTATGTTTGTCTACAATGTCTAGAGAAATTGTGTCTTAAACTGCCTAATGGTAAGCGAAGAGTGACTGACATCATCTACCTGGACTTGTGCAAAGCATTTGATGCTGTCCTGAACAACATGGATTTGATGGATGGACCACTTGATGGATAAGGAATTGTCTAGATGGTCACACTGAAAGAATTGTGGTCCAATTGCTCTATAATGTTACGATAGTTTAAGATATGCCCATAATATAATTCTGAGCATAGATCCCACATTCCTTCTACTCCTTAATGCTGATTATGGTAGAAAATATATCTACAATCACCCTGTCTTGACATTCTCAGTTTTCTTCTTTCCCTTCTCTTTGCAGAAGGATGGACCAGACCCAAAGTTGTCTACTTAGATTATCTCCTAAAAGATAGGAGAATTCAGGATTGACTATGCCTCTGGGACTCAATGAGCATCTTTTATAGACTTATAGAATGGTTTGGGTTGGAAGATACCTCAAAGATCATCTAGTTCCAACCCCCCTGCTGTGGGCAGGGACACCTTCCACTAAACCAGGTTGCCCAAAGACCCATCCAGCCTGGCCTTGAACAAAGTCAGGAAGAGACATCCATAGCTACAATAGGCAATCTGTTCCAGTGCCTCACCACCCTTAATGTAAAGATTTTTTTCCATATAACTAGTCTAAATCTACTCTCTTTCAGTTTAAACCCATTATCCCTTGCCCTATCACTACACTCCCTGATAAATAGTCCTTCTCCAACTCTCCTGTAGGCCCCTTCAGGGACTGGAAGGCTGCAATAAGGTCTCCCCAGAGCCTTCTCTTCTCCAGACTGGACAAGCCCAACTGTCTCAGCCTGTCTTTGTTGGAGAGGTGCTCCAGCCCTCTAATCATCTTTGTGCCCTCTTTCTTGGAAGGATTTCTTCTGGCAAGCATTGTCCAGCAATGACTGATGGCTGTCTATGGCCTGGGTCAGTTCAGTGCCATACATGCTGTTGCCTCTGCCACTGAAATAAAGGACAATTCTTCCAACTTACTGGAGACAGCAACAGGTCTAGGCATGATCTTTCACTCTAGGAAAATAGTGACCCAGCTCTCTCCTAGTTTACAGACTAATTTTTATCTTAAAATATTTGATAAGCAAAAAAAAAGAACTTCTCCCAAACTGACTCACAGTGAAGCTAAGGAGGTGACCACCACCTGGTCTCATCAGGATCTGTCTCCTTATAATCAGAAGCACTCTGGAACAAACAAGTCTCCTACCACACTGACACCATGCTCTCCTTTTTGCCACTCATGGCAGTCTTTTGCTTGAGATCACAGACTTTCACCAAGAGATAATGAAATCCAAGTATCTCACTGTTATTGGTATGTAGTGCTAATCCAGTCTGATGGGATAAAGAATTATGTGGTGGGTGTGAAACTTAATCACTTGGCTTGTTGCCTAAACATCCAGAACTCTCCTCCACATGCAGTAGTTAGCAGAAACTTAGTGTTACCTGTCATGTACCAAATTAATGGAGTAATCATTTTCCTTCATAGAAAGATAGTTTAAATGAAGCAGCTTTTGATGCTTTGTCTGAAAAGTATGAAAACACTCTATTAATGTACCCAGTGCTGAAGGAGACAATCAATAGATGCAGGCCAAAAGGTACCTTTGGGTCTGCTTCTCCCTCTCTCTCTTTTTGTTGGGGAATTTTTATCTTTATTTGCTTCTGGAAATCATCATACTCTGAGAAGAGCTAGTGGCACAGGGGGCAGAATCTGGGATATTTTCTGTTTGCTTGAATGAAAAATGTAGCTAGGTTGGTAGTGGTGATTTTCAGGGCAGGGAAATGACTGTATCAAAAGTGTGGGGAAAAAAAATATAAGGCATAATTTGTATGGACCTAAGTCTGGTACCTTCCAAGGTAAAAATATGACAGAATCACAATCAATAATTACAAAGGCTTCAAATCAGTCCTGGCTAGGACAGCTTTTGTGAAGAACCTGCAGGGAGTCCCAGGATATTAATGGCATTTTGTCCTCTGTGGCTCTTGTGAAAATAAAATGTTTCTTATGGGAAATTCATCTGCGTTGGAGGCCTCTTCTCTCTGCCCCCTTTCTGCCTTGGCTGGTTGCCACTAGCTGCCAGACACTTCTTTTTAATCCCTCAATGCCTGTGAATGGAAACATAGCTGTGTATGGCTTCAATGCTACCAAAAACCTGTCTCCATCTGTGACATAGATTCTGGGTGACATTAATCTCCCCCAGAGCATCCACTGGCCTTTTATCCCTCCTGCATTAAATGCAAGTCTTGTGGACAGGGGCCTTTCCCACAGTATGTGTGCTTGTATGTATGTAATTACAAACACAGAGCATCCAGCATAATACATCCATAGTCTTGGCTGGAGCCCTAAGCACAGAAAAAAAAGGGGAAAAAATAAATTTTTGGCTGAACAGCCAAATGAATGGAGGTAAAGAAAACCATCACTAAGGATGGGTTTAAGCAATGGGACTGGTTCAATTAGGAGAGGACTGAAAGAGAGAACAATCCTGACTAGGACAAAAAGAGCTCATTCAGTTTTTAGAAAAAAATAAATTCTATTGGGATGAACAGCAAAAAAAATGAGTCTCTGTGGAAGTGACACTTGGACTTGTTCACTGCCCATTTTTAGCCCCAGGTTACCAAATACCTTGAGAAATGGTACAGGTGTCATTAGTGGCTTGAGAGTGGATTAGGGCTGTGAATCAATGGCCAAGAGTTAGCAGTTTATATTTTAGTATGTTCTTGCTAGTTGGTGAAATATTGGTCTCTCAGATGAACCTGCCTAAGTGCAGGAAGATGGCCTGCCTTCTGTAAATTGGCAGAGAAGATCCTAGGAGGTATCACAAGGATTCAGGGGAGTTTGTGAAATGTTGAGAAAGGTAATGTTAGGTGAAAAGTGCTCCATCCTTCAAGGCAAGGCAGTGAGCCAGCAAAGTGCCGGCTCCTTAATTGCTGGCAAAACTTCACTCTCTCAAATGAGGGATGTTTTCAGCTACAGCTATTACTTACAGACACCACTCAGCCTACACTTCAAGGAGCAAAAATGCTGATGATGCAGGAAGGAAATACTGAGTTTGGGGAAGGTATCAGCAGTTGTGGAGTAGAATACCTCTGGAAGTCTACCTTATCCATAATTTCTCTAGATTGTGTCACTAATCTCTACACACAGAGATTTGTGAAGCCCTGCTTAGCATGGCATGGCTGTACTGAACACATAAGCAGAACTGGGGATGAGGAAGAAAAATAATAACTAGCATTATAGCTGATGGAAGGACTAGATAGCCTCCCCTCTAAAGGGCATTTCTGGTTATATTACTTTTGCCTCAGGGAAATCTTGTAGGGTAGATTAATATTAATTTTCACTACTAATTTTCAAATTAATACATTTCAGTAATTTTGAGGAGAATCCAATTTTCTTAACCAGTTAGAGAAGCTGAATCAAAGAGAGTTGCCATGTCCCAGGGCCACCCTGCCTTATATCATATGAGACACTGCGTGGGTTGGGGTGAAGGCCAAGCCCTTGTGTCAGGCTGGATGTCCCCATGCTGGAGCTAGGAAACTGTCAGCACTGAGCCACTGTCTTCTGCTTCTCTCTCTAAGTTAGAGAGAAGGATGTTGCAGAGGACTGTGTGTGTCAATGGCCTTGCAGAAATCCAGATAGATGACATCTGTACCTCTTCCCTTGTCCACTATTGTAGTTACTCTATTGTAGAAAGCTATTAGATTGGTCAGGCAGGACTTGCCCCTAGTAAAGCCATGCTGGCTGTCTTGAATAACCTCCCTGTCCTCCATGAGCCTCAGCATAGCTTCTAGGAGGATCTGTTCCGTGATCTTCCCAGGCACAGAGGTGAGGCTGACAGGTCAGTAGTTCCCAGGGTCCTCCTTCCTACCCTTTTAAAAAATGGCTGTGATGTTTCCTCTCTTCCAGTCACTAGGGATTACACCTGACTGCCATGACTGTCAAACATTATGGAGAGTGGCTTGGCAACTACATCAGCCAATTCCTTCAGGACTCTGGGATGCATCTCATCAGGTTCCATGGACTTGTGTACACTCAGGTTCCTCAGATGGTCAGGAATCTTATCTTCACTTCCCGTGGGAGGGACTGTGTCTCCCTGGTCTGTATCTTGCAGGCCCTCAACTTGAGAGCTGGGAGGAGAGAGGTTGCCAGTGAAGACTGAGGCAAAATACTTTTTGGGAACCTCAGCCTTTTCCTCATCTGTTGTCACCAGTTCTCCATTGTTGCTTATTGGGGTGGGGGGTACACTTTCTTTCACCTTCCTTTTCTGGTTGACATACCTGTAGAAGTGCTGCTTGATTTTTTTGGCACCTCATGCCACATTTAGCTCCAACCATGCCTTGGCCTTCTTGACCTCATCCTTACACAGCTGGGCAACATCCTTGTACTTCTCCCAGTATACCTGCCCCTGCTTCCACTGCCTGTGTAGTTCCATCTTGCCTTTTAGTTTGACCAGCAGGTCTCAACTCAGCCATGCTGGTCTCTTGCCTCCCTTGCCTGATTTCTTATACTTGAGAACTGAGAGCTCTTGCACTTTGCTGGACGTATTATTAAAGAGCTGCCAGCTCTATTCTACCCCTTTTTCTTTGAGGGCTGTTTCCCAGGGAGTCCTATTGATTAGCTCTTGAAGAGCTGGAATTCAACTTTCCTGAAATTCAGGGTATTCTCATTTGGTTCATACACTTTAGGACAGTGAACCTCACCACTGCATGATCAGTGCAGCCCAGGCTGACTCCCATCTTGACATCTCTGATGAGCTCACTCGCATTGGTGATCATTTGATCCAATATTTCTTCCCCTCAAGTAGGGCTGTCTATTTCCTATCTCATTTCTTTACCTTGTTTGCAATGTTAGCTGCATGATGACAACTGCAAATACTCTATTTCCTCAGCACACCATCTCTGGATGAGATTTTAGGTGCAGCATAAGCTTTTTGATGGAAAAAGCTGTGCACACAAGGAAACCAAGGAAAGAATTCCTCACTTCCCATCAGCAGGCAGATGTTCAGACATCTCAAAGAAAGCAGGGCTCTACCATGCATAAGTTATGCTTCTTTCCTCAGCTTTGTCTGCTGAGTATGGAATATCCCTTCGGTCAGTTGGGGTTGGTTGTCCCAGCTGTGTCCTATCCCAACTCCTTGTGCACCTTGGGGTTGTGTGAGGAGCAGAAAAGGCCTTGACTCTGTGCAAGCACTGCTCAGCAATAACAAAAACATCCCTGTGTTATCAACACTGTTTTCAGCACAAATTCAAACATAGCCTCTTGTCAGCTATTATGATGAAAATAAACTCTATCCCAGCCAAAACCAGCACATATGCTCAAGCTGAAGCTTTTGTTGCAGGATGAGGAACAAGCACAAGTCAGCTGGGAATATAACCCAGGCCATTGCTGTTCTGAACTGAGTTTAATCTGATTGCTCAGGAATGAAAAATTCTTCCACCTTTTGCAGTGACACACCTCTGAAGTAGAATCTATTTGCCTTCTAGGCTTGGACAGTGGTTAGTGCCAGGTTCTGGTGGATGTAATCATGTGCAAAAATATCTAGTGGTTTAAGAGGTAACTTATACCAATTCTGTGCTGCAATTCTGCCTTCACAGTGATGCCATGGAGAGCTCAAAACTTTGTATCTGATCATCTGTAATAAAACATGCAAGCCATCCAACCCAGATTTCTGTTTTCATTCCTTCTATATAGATCAAACCTCATGCTATAGATACTGACAGTATTTCTAGAATTATTTTAAATGTATTTAAGCTCTGATTTAGTTATCTTACCTAAAAATTAATTATTCATGGAAGCAACCATTCTTGTCACTTTCCCACTTACCCAACACACGTAACACTGAATTATTGTTGCTCCAAATTCATTACATCACAAAATAATTTTATCTTCCTCAACCTCCATGGAGACCTTCACCACCAATTAATATTTAACGTAAAAGCTTTATGAGAATCAAATACGAAAGGATGCCAAATCATGTTTTAACTATTATTAAAAAAAAAAGCTTAAAAGTTTTTATCCAAAGCTTAAAAAGTTTTTATCCAAAGGTAACAGGTGGATATGAAGGAAATGTGTAGCTCCCCATTACTGTGAAATGAGACAGATTTCTCCAAAATGACCCTTTGAAAGTCAGCGCGTTTAGTCTAAATTGAAAATCCTTAAATGCACTGGGGTTGCTAATTGTTCATGGCAAGGCTGCTAAATATGTAAATTTCTAATTAAAATATAAATTAATCCTCACAAATGAATACCTGCTATCTGCAGAATGATGAGCAAAAGTTTTCTGCCACTAATTAATGTTATCGCCAGTTAGTTTTATTTACATAAGTATATAATTCATGCTGCTTTGCTTTTTGTGATATGTAGCAGTTAAGTTTTTTAAATTTTTTTAATGGTATCACTCTAAAATAATTACTGTCCTTTCAAATCTTCCCTGTGTATTTTAGGTTTTTTGGGTTGCCTTTTAACATGTTAGTAAGTTAATTGAAGGTATTTTTCCATTATTAACTCTATATTTGATGTCATGGTGTAGGAGGAGAAAGAGTCTGGAACTGCTTTGACACATGCCAAAATTGTTTTAAAAATCAATTTCATTATATTCAGAGTCTTGATGAATTAGATAATTGTTTATCATTCCCAGATTTGATTTTTTTTTATGGGACAGTTGAATAGAATTTAAATGTTTATTAAAAGATTATAAAGTTCCTTCTGGATTATTAAAACATTATAAATGATGGAATTAATCTTACAGGTATGAATATGTATAATGACATTGTCTGTGCTTCAGGCTGGTTTTTTAAGGGAAAATGTGACTTTTTGTCCCATTGTGTATAAAATATTAGCATGCAATAAATAGTACACAATGAATTATCAAGAGCTGTGGCAGCAGAAAGGGAAGACAAATGTTATTTATGAATGGGACTGCAACAATTTCAATTTAAATTCAACAAGGGATGCTATTTGGTAAGAAATTCCCTGCCATCAAATGTCATTATTTGGGCAGTTTTCTAGTTTATATTTGTTAAGCACCATTTCCAATCTGCTCTTTGAATGATGCTGATGGATTAATTTTTGCCTGTTCAGGTATGGCTGCTTGGAGAAGGATATAAACCATCATAAATTCATAGCAAAGCTGCTCTGTTGACTTGGTTGAGTCTCATATTCTTCCCGAGGGCCAGCTCAATGTTTGCACTAGATCCTCCCTCTGTGGGGAACCATTCCCTAACAACAGATGGGGGTAAGCAGTCATTCACCCAAGCAAATCAAGAGAGAGAATCCACTTTAGCCTTTCCTGCTGGGATCAATTCCTGCTTTACTAACACCACGTGCAAAGCAAGTCCTGCCAACAGATTGAAAGCTGCTACTCCAGCCGGGGATTTGTTCCCCCCTCAGCACAACTCATGGAGCCTGGCTTGTTCCAGTGTCCTGTTTACTGACACCATTAGCTTTTACAGTATTACAGTGGTAAATGTTTATGGCTAGTCTTTGCTGAATCAATCTTTAATGAAGTTTTTCACTAAACACAACTGCATGCTTCCTGACCAGAATCTTGCAGTAACCCATGAGGAATTAAAATGCAAATTCATGCCACTCCTGACTTAGTTTTCTGAGGGCAGCAAACACTGGTCAAGATGACAAACAGTTAATTTCATATCAGCTTAGCCCTTGACCCCAGAAGGAATCCACTCAGGATGGGACAAATCGATAATGAACTATTCTATACTGAAAATTGTTCTCCTTCTTTCAAATAGTGCTCATCTATTTAATGGGTAAAGAAATGAAAATGGGACTATTTGAGTTTATTAACAAGCATCCCACAGGGTGTTATATCACCCTGCCTGCTGAGATCTGCAATTAAGTAAAAAAGAGGAGTTCATTTCACAACAGGAGTTTGGGGTTTCATGGTACAGTTTGGTTTGGTGTTTAAGATTGTTTATTGCTTTCGCTGTGTATGAGCTTCATTCGAGAATTGTTATTTTAAACTTTGGTTTTTTATTTAAACCAATCTTTGGGATCTGGAGGAGGCTCCCAGGAGAGTTCTTGAGGAATTGGCAAGGCCAGCTCACTTCTCAGAGAAGAGCTTAGGGTGTGGGTTGTAATAAATAATACTCATCAAGGAGCACGTTCATTGTATCTTCCTCCAGCATCGTTGCACCACTTACTTATACCATGGCTTTTTTTTTCTTTTCTTTTAGATGTTGCCTAGACCCTCAGCTGCTAAAAACTGCCATAGTTTAGTTGATTGTAATGGAACCATGTCGATTAAACATGCTTGAACAACCAGCAAATTAAACTTCTTTGGGTGCATTTTAACAGGATGTTCTATTCCATTCTTAATTTTTAATTTTAGCTTTATGATTAATTTCTCCTAAGAACACAATCTTTTAGCCAAGGAATGTAATTGGTACAGTTGTCTGGATTTTTAAATACAATCAAAAATGCTGCTGGGCACCATTTGATAATAATTCCTTTCTGTGCTGTACATGGTTTGTGAAACAAACACCAGGTCATTGGTCTGCCCAGAATGAAAGTTTCTGCTTATGCAGAAAAGTTCCCCAAGCAATTTCAAAATGTGTAAGTCTCATCCTTCACTAAAGTCACTTGAGCTGAATGAAGCAACTGTTTCAAAGTATTCAGAGGCAGTATTTAATCCTTTAGGAAGCAGTTAAAAAATAATAAATCAAAATTCACTAGAAATTTCTAGAGACACAAGTTATCTACTGTGGTTAAAAAACCAAGAGAGTTTTTTAACAAATAAAGAATTTTTCTTATATTATTCTACAGTAGTTTTACTGCTTATGTAGAGCTTTTCACCTGGAGAGTAAAAATAACCAAAAATTCTACTGCATTTATTAAGGATAGACTTTTATTGGTGTGAATGTACTGAAGAACTTAAACTGGACTATATTACATTTATATAAAAGCAACATTTCTAGTTGTCATACTGCTCAGAGCCCAAGATGGGATGTGTTTGCAGAGAGGCAAAGGGCTCCTGCTGAAGTTTGAGTAGGGCTTACTTCCTTCTGGTGTTTGATGTCACTGAGCTGTTCCATGCTTTGTTAGGGAGATAAACCTCCCTGTTGTTGCCTTACAAATTTCCATTCCCCAAAATGTCCTCATACAGCAGAGATGTCTTTTTAACTTTTTATTGTTGTTGTTTGTTCAGGTTTTTTTAATTAAAAGACAGTATTGTAAATACATTATTCACAGACTCACATATTCACAGAATGGTAGGAGCTGGAAGGGATCTCTGCAGATTATTAATAATACACATTCACAAAACCCCAAAATGTTTTAGAATTTTAAAGATAGGTTTTACTTTTTAAAGACAGGGTTTATGTTTTTACTGGACACATATATCTAACCTTGAGCTGGTTGCTTATACTGTCTTTATATGCAGTGGAGGGAAATGAGTGCTTTTAGGCACAGTTCATCATTTATGTTTTAGAAAAAAATAGCCATAAGGTGTCTGTCTCCTACACAACAAAATAAGGTGAATTTGCCCTAGAGTTTTTCCAGATATGTGAACTCTCTCCTTTACCTGTATCCATATGTGAGTCCCTTCAGTACCCTTGCACTGCTGTCAGAAATGCAGCACATTTACGCATGTGTAATGATGTGGGAAAGCTGGTGGGGGAAGGACACAACAGACCTTGCTCGTTCAATCACAACTGTTTGAAATGACATTTGAAAGGCAGCAACAGGCAGCACTTAACATTTACCAGGAATTGCCTCCTTGCACTCCTGGGGCACTAAGTGTTCACTGTTGTCTGTGTAGGAGGGGTAGAGTGCGGAAAGTGTAATTTGCAGCAAGTATTTACTGTTTCTAAAGGTTTGTTGAATGCCAAGAGATTCTTTCTGCTTTGTTCCTGGAGAGGGCTTTTCACTTACAGGGAGAAAAATTAGCAAGATGTGTATAGAATGAAATGTGGAGTTGGAGAATCCTTTATCCAGAATTATGATGCTATTTTAATCTGGTTTATCACAAAGCACACAAACTCTGTTGGAATCTGATGCTTTCTTGCCGATACACTGTGCACTAAAAAATCCTGTTTTGAAAGCTGTCTACATTTAAGGCTCCATTCTTTTGCCTTCTGTCACCAAGACTTGAGTCTTATACAGAACTTTGTTGCTCTGTGTTGTCCTGGTTTTGGCTAGGATAGAGTTAACTTTCTTTCTAGCCAGTGGAGTGCCATGTTTGGGAGTTAGGATGAGAGCAATGTTGATAACACTGATGTTTTCAGTTGTTGCCAAGCAGTCAAGGATTTTTCAGTTGTTCATATTGCCCTGCTAACAAGAAGGTGAAGGCTGGGGTTGCCCAGGAAACTGGGAGGAGACACAGCTGGGACAGGTGACCCAAACTGGCCAAAGAGGGTATTCCATACCAATTATGTCATCCTCTGCATAAAGGGGGACTTGTGTGGGGAGGAGCACACAGCTCCAGGACATGCAGTTTTTTGGGATGGTCCAACTTTGGGATGTCACTGAGCTGTACGGCCTGAGTTGTGCAGTTTGGTGAGAAACTGCATCGTGTATCACCAATTTCATATATTTTTGCTATAAAGGTACAATTATTATGATTTCTCTCTCTGCTGTCCTAGTAAACTGTCCTTATCCCAACCCATGAGGTTTCTCTTCAGTTTTTTTCCTTTTTTCCTTCCCCTTTCCCCCCACCCCAGCCCCAGAGTGAGCAGCTCTAGAGAAACTGAACAGTCTTATTCAACTACTCAAGCCTAAGATGGTTCTCCAGCATTAGCTTCCCAAATGCCTTTACTTTTATCTTTGAAATACATTTTTTCCCTTCCAACCAACCAAATATTGGGCCATAATGGACCATGCATTTATAAGTTTTAGGCTGGACCACCCAGGTTTGCCATCTCTGAAGCCAAATATGAATGTGATGCAAAGACTCCACCTGGTACGATTGCAACTGTGCAATGCTTCATGGCTCACCCTGTGCTTGTATCTTGTAATTGGCTTTTCACTGGCTTCTGGTGCCAGTGCAAGGTCTATGTTCTAATTTTCAAATGACTCAAAGATACATATCCTGGAGACATCAGAAATTGAATTCTGTGCAGAATTCACAGCAGCAGTTGTGATCCTCTGGGGCAAAATAGATCACGGAGTATAGGGTAAAGTCTGAGCATAAAGCATCCTTAGTTAACAGAATCAACTTTGAGGCAACCTTCTAGAGGAGACCCAGTGATTTGGCACTAATTAAGAGTACATTTGACACTTTCTATGAAGTACACTTAAAATTTTGTCTTCAAAAATTACTTCCCTTCAAAAACAAGGTGCAGCCTTTAAGAGTTGTATGCCCTATCCTAGTATTCCTTGACAAACTGGGTATGTGAGATTTACCAAACTGAGTGATGAGCCTAGAAATTATCAGTGGAGTCCCTCAGATTTGTACCTCGATGCTCTTAAGCAAAAGGACAATTGATGCCTCTATTCAGCCTCATGCATAGGAATACTCTTTACTCTCCATGTCATCCTCTCTTTCAGGTTCATCCTCTCATCACCACCACTTTCTGTTTAAAGGAAATTGCAATGGTTGTCTTGAGGAAGGAGACAATTTTATTCCTGACAAAGAAGTTATTGTCAAGAAAAGCAAGCTATGCCTGTCTCTAGGCCTCAACCTACAGCCAGCACGATGGTACCTGCTGGCTATGCCACCAAAGTCCTGAGAAAATAGCCACAGCAGTCTCCATAGAATGAGGCCAAGAATTTTTGTGGCATAACACAAAACAGCCATCTGTTCTCTGCACAGAACCTGAGGAAAAAGAAGCACAATATGATTAAGCAGAAGATAACTGATTCTACATCAAAACAATTGCAGAGCTTCACTGTGATTGTCAAGTTTCAAGGGAATATGCACTAGAATATTTGCCTTTTTCCCAGTTACACCAAGAAGTCATCCAGTTCAAATATGAAACCAAAAAGAAATACTACTATCCATCCAATGTCCAGATTGTAGGACACAAGTGACAAAACTTATCCACACAAGTTTATATAATCTGAGTAGCACTTGAATCCTGATTGACATTCACCAGCTTCATCTAGCTCATTTAAAACACTAGTTGTTCAAAGGAATTTGGGGGAGGAAACAAAGAGTTGATGGGCATTCTTCATCCAGTTCCCTAATGTTGTTGGAAAGGTAGCATGGCCTAATAGGTGCAACAGTGCATCAGTGGGCAGTTCTGCATTTGATTATGTTGGTTATTTTGTTGACCATTGAAGTTGACTATTCAACTCCTCCTTGCTGATGTTCCCACTCCAAATCCTTGCCTATTTTATCTATACAAATAAGGATGGTCCTCTGGATGTGGCAAACTCATCAGTTTTCTGCACCACGGCACAAGAGGGCCATAAAAATTTATAGGGTGTCCAGAAGAGGGCAACAAGGATGGTAAATTTTCTGAAGGGGAAGACTTATGAGGAGAGGCTGAAGTACCTTGGTTTGTACAGCCTGGAAAAGAGGAGGCTGAGGGGAGACCTCATCACAGCTTATGCCTTCCTGATGATGGGGAGTGAAGGGGCAGGTGCCAATCTCTTTTTGGCAACCAGCAATAAGACACAAAGGAATGATATGAAGCTATGACAGGGGAGGTTTAGGTTGGATATTAGGAAGAGATTCTTTACTGGGAGGGTGGTCAGGCACTGGAACAGTCTCTCCAGGGAAGTGGTCACAGCACCGAGCTTGACTGAGCTCAAGAAGCATCTGGACAATGCACTCAGTCCCATGCTCTGACTTGGCTGGTCCTTCATGGAGTTGGACTCAGGATGTTCTATGATTCTATGATTAATTTATTCTAGATGGATTAAACAAAAAAACTCTAGCCCCAAAACAAAAGCAGAATGGGCCAAATGTCAAATCTACATGGACTGTTCAGGCATTCCTCTGAACCAAATTACAATCAGAAATAGTACTTGATAAAAGGAAAGGCTGCTCTGTCAGTGTCAGAGGATTTCTAAGCCTCAGAGATTTGGGTGGTTAAAGCCTCTTGTTTAGGCTTTAACTGTTTCATGATCACAGGTAAGTATCTCTAGAATCTCCTGGACTTCCTCCCTACAAAACCTTCTCCTGATGTACGTGCCTCAAACACGTGGGGGAAAAAAAGAAAGGGAAAAAAAAAAGGATACTTTCCTCTTCATCCAGCTCAGTGTATTTACACAAGGGAGGGAAGGACACAGCCATCTATCAGGTGAGTGTCTTGTCTATCCATCAGGATGACAGCCACTTTGTTATATTGATAGATTCTAACACAGGCTGGGAGTAGACTTACTTACTGATACGATTCATTACACTTTAACGTATGGTGCTCTCTAGTTGCTGTCTAGAAACATTGACTAGGTAGAAGTCCAGCATACTGATTTATTGGAGCTGGCAACTTGAGTCCAATGAAGAATCCAATGCTGTGAACTTTTTGCCAATACACAGTAACTTTGTTTACTCAATAGAGGATGTATCCATCTTTCAACTGGCATTGATTGTTTTTAAATTTTTTTCTACATGCCCAGGCTGTAAAGGGGAAAAAAAGATCCTGCCACAGAAAGTAATTTGTTTTGGCAGAATAGAAAATGTTAAACCTCTACACAGATAAACTAAACAGGGTGAGAAAAATATAACGGTCCTCTTCTGTAGCATAAGGATTTTAATTTGGAGCACAGCTCATACAGTTGATTATTCCCCAGTTTACAATAGAAACATTCATTCAGACACAAGCAAAATACCACCATTTTTCTTCCCTGAAAGGCTGTGAGTGCTGTAATAGAGGGAGATGTGAAGGATGCCTGCCTTCTAATGAATCCACCCAAGGAGGGATCTGCTTCACTCAGTATGGATCTTCATGAGCACCAGGGTCTAGCAAACGTACATCACTGGAACATCAGAAAGGCTTATGGGGAATGGAAACAGCTAGCATGTACTGACATGCAAGCTAACAAATTAGTCTTGGAAGACAGTATGAAGAACCCACAGAAGACTTCATCTTTCAGAAAACACCAGAGACAATTATCTAGCCAGCTGAGGTAGGTGAAAGGGCATGGTCATGAGGAACATCTAGTCTGTCTTTGGGCAGAGGGTTTATGCTCTCACATGGCACAGCCAGGTAGCTCACAGGGAACTACTAAACCTCTTTCTCTGCCTAGTGATCACAGAATCACAAGGTTGGAAAAGACCTTTAAGATCATGAAGTCCAACCATTCCCATCTTAAGCTAAACCATATCCCTAAGTCCCTCATCTACCCTTTTTTTAAACACATCCAGGGAAGGTGACTCGACTCCCTCCCTGGGCAGCCTGTTCCAGGCCCTCACAACTCTTTTAGTGAGGAATTTTTTCCTAACATCTAATCTGACCCTGCCCTGGTGCAGCTTTGTGCCATTTCCCCTTGTCCTATCATATTTAGTTCAGGCCAGTACCATCCACATTTCACATTTTAAAATCTTATCATGACAACACAACTTTATTAACCAATTCAGCTATTGCTTTAACATACAGTTAAAAGAAAAATCAGAGATCTTTTGAAAGTAAACCAGAGACTGTCAGGAAATTTCAAACTTCAACAAAAGCACGAAAATATTCTTTGATAAGCCTGCCTCAGAATTGCTTCCATTTCTCACTCAACTCTCCTGAATGACTATAGTACTCAACATCTGAAGAGCCTGAAGTGTTACACAGATGGTAAATAATACACCCAACAACGCAGTAGGTTCAATCAGAAGATGGGTATTCTCTGTTCAAGAGCTGTCTGAGGCTGCACATTCAGTGACATTGGTAAGTTGAATAGGGTTTTTTGGGGACTTTTTTCTTTTTTTAGTTTCCAGAGAAAGTTTGGGTCATTTGTTTGCTTGCATCTGCAAGTGGAAGGTTAGATGTGAAGGTTGAAGAATCATTCAAGTACCAATTGACTACACAGAGCAGTAGTTCTCTCTTATTCTCAAAAAAAGAGAATAAGACTTGTCAGATACTTTGTAAATCATTATTTTTTTTGGCCAGAAAATTCAAATATATGTTTACTAAAATATCTACGTATTTTTGACATTTTATGCAAATTTTCTAGAAGAAAACAGTGTTCCAGAAAGAAGCCTTCTTGACATGAACCCAAGGATCCTGGCAGACAGCAAGCTGCACATGAGTGAGCTGCAATGAAGGTAAATCAGACTTATGGCTGCATCCACAGAGGTATTACTAGCACAGCTGGAGAGGCCTTGGCAGTCCTTGTCTCCATCTAGCTGACGCTGTGCCTGACTGTTATTTCTGTTCCTCGTATGGGAATGGGCCAGAATGTGCTGTCCTTTTGGACAAAGAGCTTAAAAACATCTTTTGACATGATTTTTCCAGAGCTACTTTGCTATTTACTCAGAACTGCACACCTTGAGCCGGGCTGATGTAACCAAAGCCACTGACAGAGCTTTTGTTTTTATTTATCTGGAACCTCTGCAACTTGAAAGATTAATAAGCCTCTTTTTGTTTCCTGGTTCACAAAATGCCAGAAAGACTATTCCTTAGGGAAGTTTGCTATAGATGATTCACAGGGGCCAACAAAGGCAAATTTCAGACTCACCCACATGTTCTTGCAGTGCTCCTCAGTTTTTGAGCATAGAAGGTTTTACAAGAACCATTAGGAAATGTACAAAGACCTAATGCAGAGATCAGCATTGAAGGGACATAAAAGTCTAGGATGTAGATATTTATGGCAACAACATGTCACTTATACCCTCAGGCATGTTGTTGAGCTAAGCAGGCTACACATCTGCTGGGTCAAGTTGGCTCATAGTCACACCCCACTGTGAAAGTGTAAGGGTCCAAGAGTTTAGTTTCACTCCTAAGATCAGGTTGGGAACATGGAGAGGACAACTCCAGAAAAAGACAAGCAGAAAAAAAAAACCCCTGACATTCTGACATCTTTATTGACGTGTGTCATGGATTCTTGTTTCTGTCATTTGACAAAGAATAGAGGTTTTTTTTCCTTTTCTGTAGTTAATTTTGTCTTTTATTTCTGCTTATAACAGCATTTTGACGTTTGTTGATTTTTTAAAATCTATATCCCGAAAACTTCTATTAATGTTTCATGCTAACAGATTTCATATGCATCTGCTCCTGGACATTCACCACAGCTGCATGGCTGTTCAACTTAGCCAAATGGAGTTTTTTATATTTTATCTTATTTTTTATAAGATTGGACATATAAAATTGAATTAAAGAGGTTTGAAGGGGGCTGTGAATGAATCAAAATCATGGAATCACAGAAAGCCAGGGAGGCTTTTTTCCCCACAGGTGTTTGAGGCACAGACATCAGGAGGAGAAGGTTTTGTAGGGAGGAAGTCCAGGGGATTCGAGAGATACTTTACTTGTGATCATGAAACAGTTAAAGCCTAAACAAGAGGTTTTAACCACCCAAATCTCTGAGGCTTAAAAATCCTCTGCCACTGACAAAACAGCTTTTCCTTTTATCAACCATAGAATCATAGGGGTTGGAAGGGACCTCAAAAGATCATCCAGTCCAACCCCCTGCCAGAGCAGGATCACCTAGACTAAATCACACAGGAAAACTCACACAGGAGCAAAATCACACAGGACAAAATTCACACAGGAAAAATAGTTTGAACTTTTCATTTTGAATTAGTCTGATAGGATGAGGAAATACACATTCTTTTTTGAGGACCCTTCACAAAATCATGGGTAGATTTTGCAGTAGGTGGAGCAAAAGAAGACCAATAGGATCCTTGGTCTTCTCAGGAGATACACTCCTGGTGCTGAGCAGAAGAATAAAGCAACAGTAAGAAGGAATAGCTCACCACCAGGTGATTTTGGTTTAAGCTGACAAGCATTAGGGAAGAAACATAATCTAAAAGGGATAGGAAAGCATACGAAGGCACGCGTTCTCATGAATGATTTCCTTCTGCTCTTCACAGAGTCATTTATCTAAATATGAGCCTTTGGTATCTTTCAATATTTCCTTGGAGTCCCTCCAGTTGCTATTTGAGCAGAGCTCAGTTTTTTGCAGCTTCTTTATCATATCAAACTGGCACTGAAACTGCAGCTATCTCAGATATATTAAGATGTCTGAAATCTCACTAGAAAGCCTCTTTTAGGCAACTAAATGGAGTTCTAGGAGCATGATTCAGTCCACGATTGTCACATAAATGTGGCTGTCTCAGTTCCCACTACAGTTGATAGAAATCTAGTCAATGCACTCAGTGGATATCTGGGATGATTTGTCTCCCCATGAAGTACCAGTAGCTTCTAGAATTGGAAGCATCAAAGCCCAGTAGGCCAGGGAGAAGAGGAGAGAGCAGGCACAAACTTTATGAAACCCTGGGTGCTTGTGCTACCTGTTCTTACTGGATTTTAAATGGGAAGTAGCTCAAGGTCAAAGTGCAGGATTTAGCCACTTAATTTTAGAAATATGCAGTGGAGATGTTTTATGTAATCTAATTGTCTAGACTCCTTTTGTACTTCCTGACAAGAAATAAGTGTTCTAGGTCCAGACCTAACTCATGGATTTTAAATATCTCAGTAGATGTATAAAACAGGTCAGATGAATCAGGGCACAGAAGTGCATGTGTATTACTAATTAATACATCCTTTTGGCCAGCTGTAATATTCCATGGTACTTGTAGGATCACCGTAAGTTTTAAACATTTACAGTCTCTGTCAAATGTGGTTTAAAGTGTCTTTAGGGTTTGCTACTGCAGAGCTGATGGAAGAAAAGGAGGGAGCAAGATAGCATAGGTACCAAAAGATGGAAAGACCCCTAAACATAATTACCTACAGAACTCTACAAAAAATGCTGCAACTGAAGGAACCATAAATACATTAAAGAGACAAAGCCAACACACATTAAAGATGCATGCAGTGGTATTTGTGCCCTCCTTTTTGGCTCTAGATAGGCAGATGGATGTGTTTAACACCAGCTAATGATAGACAGAGAGTCATAAATCTGCACAGCTCACTAGGAAAATTCCTATCACCCAAGCATTTATTGTCCCATAGAGTTAGAAGAGCAGAAGATGTATTATAGTCTAAACTGACCTGGCTTATGTAACTTAAAGTGGCATTTAGTGAGCTCAGTTACAAGAGGGATAGACATCCACCTTTTAAATAAATGGCATTTCTATGTGGGCTATTTTGGCAATTTACTGCTCAGAAATATCACATGATCACAGTCCCAAAATGGCAGGTTAGGAAAGAATAAAGCAGTCTGTCGGTCTGTCCTCTGGCATCTGGGCAACTGATACAACCGAGGATATGAGAACCCACAGTGGATAAGGAGAAGGTCAAAGTCTCCATTCTATTGACTGCAAAAATGAAAAAAACCCCAAACATAACAACCCAAAGCCCAAATTAAAAACACAGTTTAAGAAACAGAACTTTGAAGTGATTATATAATTTCCCAGAAGGCTCATAGTGTTGTTATTAAAATTAAGGGAGGAAGAAAAGAGAAAAGCCCTCAACCCCTCCCACCCCTCGACCTGAGCTATGCTTAATGATAAGTATCTACTTATTAGAGTGCATTGAGAGTAATTAGTTAATTAGCTGATTGCATGAAGGGCCTCAAGATGAGTTTCTTATTGTATACATAAGGAGGTTTTAGATGTTTTCCAGGTAACCAAAATTTCATGTTCAAGGAAACAGGACTTTGAGCTTGTATATTCAACCCTCTTTTGCCTAGACTAATGGACATGTGAAGGAGACATTAATCACTTGAGAGGTCTACAGGAGATTGTTTGCCCTGTGCTCCTTTGCAAATCAGTAGACAGAATGAGGTTCCTAGAGAAGGTGATTTAGATGTTTAGCTGTTTACTCCTCTACAGGTCACAGTAAGAGAAATGGATGCTTGATTTCATTGCTTAGGCACATACATTTCCCCTGGTAGGGTTAATCTGAACTCTCCATGGTACACAACCGTATATTAGAAGAGCTGCTATCATAACATCTATGATATTTTAGCTTAATTTGCAATAGCTTGTCCATATAAGAGAATTTTATTCAACCTGTTTTGTGATCTCCCACAGAAATGACAGTCACTTGCAAAAATATATATTTATGGTCTTCATGTTATGTTCTTGTTTCCTAAAATCCACTGTAGGTTTGGGGTGTGATCTAATGTATAGACTACCAGTAAAACTAGAGTGGGGTGCATTTCTCAAAACAAAGAGCAGAACTGGGCCTCTTTAGGCTGGGGAAATGTTTGTTTTATGATAACTGATTCTGAGAGTAGACAATGCCTTACAGAAGGGCAAGGTTATATTCAGGCCAGCCTTCTACAGGGAAAAGAATAAGCTTGCCCCACCAAGAGTGGCAGAAGATGCTAATGGGATATAGTGCAAGTCTGTGCATAAATTTTGCTTCTGAAGTGAACTGAGCCTACCTTTCTAAATTGTTACGTACTTTCCAACCCACAATAGCAGCTGATATAATAAAGGAGTTCTCATACCAGTAATTAAGTACACTGATTCCTTTGATGAATGTTAGATAACAGCAGAACTATCTCATTTTATGTCATTTTGCTGCCATTTTATCTTAGTATCTAAATTACAGTTCATTTTTGTCTTTCTTTAGGAAATGTTGCTTCTGGCAACAAGCCTCGTGCTCTGTATTGAAACTGTTCCTTCTAGTTAAGCAAACCAATTGGCATGGAAATGTACCACTGCACATGATACAACACAATGACCTCAAAAACCAACAGCATAGGGACAGAAAATGAGATAGAAGGTGATGAGCCTTAGCACCTTTCATTCATTGTCCATCTCTCGTATTAAAATGTTATTGTTGGATGAGTCCTAAAAGCCTAAAGCATATGGTTTCTCCAGAAGCAATGAATCAAAGTAGTATGGTTTATGCAGGGAAAGCATGTTAGGTGATTGTAACTTAAGATACTTTTGAGAATTTCAGGAATTTGGATGCTTTCACCTTGGGAAACAGTGTTGGTTGCTATTCGGTCTCTCCATCCAATCTTCACACTGAGCATAAACCACTATCCATCTGCAAAGTGCTAGTACTAGTGAGATGCCTTTGGATATTCCTGCAGTTGTGTGCTTTTTATGCTTTCTTATTTTCTGCTGCTGCTAGAGTAGTTGGAGAAAGGTTCAGTAGAACAAGGACCCCAGGGTATTTGTTCCTTGAACCCAGAGGGTGCTGTTGCCTCTAATTTCCTTCTGGTCCTTTTGTCTTCAGCCTCTGCAGAAACAGAGGAGCTGTGATTAATGCTGATGAAAGGATTAAAGAGATGATTTCCTTTCCTCCCACCAAAATTATTGACTGGAACACACAGTTTGAGAAAATCCAATTAAAACTATATCATATGGCTGTATTTTCACCATCTATGTAAAGGGATAGATAAGGGGGATCTGCTATTTCCTTCCTCTCCGTTATTAAGGTTGTAAAGCAGGTAGGCAAATCTGTTCTCATCTCAAGTATCAGTTCTGTTACACTTCACACATTTGTCTCATTATTTTTAACAGGTAGGGGTAACAGCACTTTCTTCTCTTTCACAACAAGTATCAAGCTTTCAGTTATACTGTGTGCACTTGGGGTGACTTCACCATTAGCAATGCTACATTACCTGTCAAATTAAGACATGAAGAGTGGAATTGAAGAGAACTAAGTAGAACTTGTAAATTAAAACATTTTCCCTAGACCTGCAGGTTGTGACATTTTCTGTTCTGAAAGCTCAACCTCCTGCCCTGTTCTGTGGGCAATATATATTTTAACATGCAGTGCAGAGATGTAACAACAAAATTCCTCTGGAGTTTTGATACCTATTTCAAATTTTCCACAACAATAATAATTTAATCTGTATAGGGCTGTAAACATGGCACTGGCATGCAATGCAGCACTAAGAATATTTTTTCAGTCCTCACTCCACTGAAAGAAGAATGCTTTGCATGCTTTGCAAAGCTGTAATTGATGTGGATAAGGGAATCTCTGAAGACCTCACTATTCAGGAAGTGTTCGGTCCTATATCTTTTATGTCACATGGAATTTTTCTGTTGACTTCCAAGAAGTAAGATCAGGCTCATGGATATTTTATCTCCTCATCCAGGCCCATCCAAGTCAATTGTTTCTGGACAGTTTTACCCCTATCCTCACAAATGCTTTAAAATGTGATTGATCAGATACATTTGCTATTTCAACTGGTTAAGCCAGACTGTTTGTAAGAATAGAAAAGAAATCATTCTACAGGCCTGGCATTGTCTCAGGGCATAAAGTGGTTTAGCTAAGTCTCTTGGGTTCTGATTTTGACTGTCTGATCTCCTATTGAGTTTTGCAGGTCTCCAGTTTAAAAGTCACTCATCCACCAGAGGTTCTGATGTACATCTTGGGAACATCTCACTCAGTTGCTTTAAAGCATTATCATCCTTGACTGACTTTCTCACCTTCAGCTTTTCTCTCCTAATCTTGTCCTGTCAGAGGTGGCAGAACAAAGTGTTCATCCATGCTCTAACAGCCTCAATATTACTTCCAACTGCTGGCAGCGGAAAGGTTGCATTGTGAACTGGACAGAATTCAACAAAGGTCCATGTTTTGACTTAATTCTGGCACGTTGTGTAGGTAGGATGAAGTGATCCAAAAAGCTGTCTGTACAATTGCGCGGGTTTGACATAGGAAGTGATTAGTAAGCAGAATAGTCCCATTCATACTCCATCCCACTCAGAAACTCTCATCCTAATTAAGAACAGAATTCCTTTTTCTGGTTTACTTTATATTCTTTTCTAATTGGTTTAAATAAAAGTGAAAAAGCCAGTCAGGCAGACTGCTATCATTATATTAGTGGAATAAGAACTATTTTCCCATGCAAGCAGCCTTTCAGGCTGTACACCTAGGTGCCAAGACTATAAAAATGATGACAGTGTATGCAGTGCTCTGTTTGGGACATTTCTATTTATTTTGTTCCTTCCAGCTTTAATTGGCATGCCTCATAAGGGTTAATCTCTAGTGTCTCTTCCAATGCACATTAATCATCTGGGAATGCAGAGGAAACCACCTCTGCTCTGACAATAGCTTTCCTTCTCTTTGAAGGAAAGGGATTGAATCTCAGTCCCTCTTTGATGGCATTATTTCTTGTTTTCAAGCCAGACAGTTTCATCCTAATGGAATTCAAACATATCACGAGATAAAAAGAAATAAACAGTTGCCAAGTGCTTCTTATAATTACCTATGCAGTGACATAGAAGGTACTTTGTCACCTGCCAAGGAGTTAATGACTTCATAACCCTTCAGTCAAGATAGGAAAGTCAATGAAAAATGAGATGCCCCGTCATATATTGTAATAGCTCATGTAGGATTGATTCTTGGTCCCTTTAAAATGTTATTTTATTATTCTGACATTATTACTTCCTAGTGACCTGACCAATGCAATATGTCACTGCCAGCATGGGCTTGGGTACCATTCAAAGTTATTCAGGTATTCATTTTTCTCTTTATAAACCACAGGTGAAGAGGCACTGAAGAACTCTATTACCCAGACACCCCCACCATGTGGGGACTCATGGCTCTTGATGGTCTGCCTCAGAAAACTGTCTGCAGCTGCAAATCCAGCTTACAACACTGAGGCAATCACCCAGGATAATAACTAGGATGCCCATATGGGCTGCCCCAGAGGGAGTGTGGTGGCTCCAGGGACAAGTAGTGGGCCAAGCCCTCTTTCGGGCCCTCTGTGGCAATTTGGCTTCCATGAGATACAATTTCTGTTACTGTATATTGTTACAGCCAAAGGTGTAGCATTTTCCAAAAGGATCCATAGGACTGAGTCTGCTGAGCATGGTGGTAGAGCATGTGAGGCCTCAAACCCAGAAGAGAAAGTGTTGGCGGACTGTTGAGAGAGGATAGCCATAGTTGATGTCGTCTGTGTTTATAGTGGCTGTCCACAGTTGATCCTAGTCCTGACTGGGTTTCTTCTTTGGAAGGGGTGGGAGGAATGAATTAATATGTTCTTTGTGTCACAGAGGCTGCAACTATACATTCCCAATTCAAATGAACCAAAGATCATTCCCAATTAGCAGTTTGAATTTGGCTACCTCATTTGAAGGATAAGAGAGTTGAACAGTATGGAGATGGGTGATGTAATCAGCCTGGGCACATTTTGTGTATTGATACAGTTGTGCCTTGAGAGCATCAGAGCTCTGCAGTGAAGTAGTGAATGAGACAAACCTTTTTTTTTTAATTTTGTGGAGAGTTTAAGATGCTTTGTGGAACACAGATTGTGGTTCCTCTGAAACTTCCTTCCTGCTTCCTATTGGAAAGCAGAAATTGGACACAAGTAAGCCCTCTGAAATCCAAGAATACATCTTGGCAAAGCACATCCAGGTCTTCTGAGGAAGGTGGGTAACTTTTGTGCCTTTGAGGATCTTTTGAATATCCAGAACACAGAACTAGAAAGAATGTCAGAATCACTGACACTCATCCTTGCTTCAGAGTTTCCTGACAGACTCCTAATAACAGTTTGCTAAGCTCAGAAAATAGTTGTGGGATCAAGATATGCCAGACCCCATGCTAAGAGGAAAATTTGAGGGGTCTTTTTGTGCATGGATTAACATTAGAAAAATGCCAATGCAAATTTCTCCCAATAACAAACAGATTGTAAAACAAACCTGTTAGTGACAGGAAACAAGGGATGCATTGTTTAAAGTTCCTACCAGGAAAGATTCACTGAGATCAAATTATGGAAAGGTTTGCATTTCTAGGGGATAAAAATCAGTGACGCTCTGTTGATGCCACCAAATCACGCCTAATTTCTACCTATGGAGATCCTGGCTTCATCACCCTTTAAAGACACTTTGTAGACTGATTTGTTTTCTTTCTTGAAAAGAGCTCCTAGGATTTGAAGTTTTCTTTAAAGGATAATTAAGTTCTAAAACACATGACTTTTCAGTGTAGTAACAAATGTTGGAGTGATGGTTTATTGTGAAGATAAAGAAGAGGGTAAAGAAGGTGAGGTTAAATAAGAAGAGAGGAAGATGGAGTCGAAAGATTTCCATTTGGAATGCAACTATAGCTGTTGTGCTGCACTGAGGTCTCATGCTCTTGTACATTTTTGTGGGAAATGATCCTGCCAGACTACATTTCCCATCACACTGTTCAAAGCTGTGCTGATCTCCTACTACCTGTTAAATAGAACAGGCTTCTGTTCACACGTGGAGCGTTGAGACACTTGTTCCTACAGAAATAACAATAAACAATAACAAGACAGTGCTATGAGTTCATTCTTCTTTTTTTTTTTAATGTAAAGTATCAAAGTAGAAAGAGTGCTGTAGTGCTTTTATAATCACTTGCCAGTTCTAAACTCATATCTGGACCTAATTTATACCATAATTATCTCTCAATGACATGAATGATGAAGTGAAAAAGCAAGAAGTCTTCCTGATATTAGATTCTGTTGGCTCAGACCTTCCCAATGAGGCATCATTGTTTTGAAAAGGGTTGGGAGAGAGTTATTAATTTCCTTTTCTGAGCATGAAAGACATGTGAATTCTTTAGTTCTTTCACTGAAGATTGGGGCAGGTAACTGTGGTAACCTCTACTTTTTTCTTCTTCCAGAAGGGATTTTTAGGGGTCAATTTAATTGATGCTGATTGAATTTGTTGAAAGATGGGGCTTAGGAGACAAAACTTTTCTAAAGTTCAGAAATATATATCATGAGAGTCACACTGCTGAACACAGTCTTTCCTCACATGATCCAAACTAGAGAAAAGGAACATCTTAATGTTCCTTTAACCCAGAAGTCCATGTGTCTATACTACCACGGGGTCAAGGTTGATAAAATCACAGAATCATAGAATTGTAGGGGTTGGGAGGGACCTCAAGAGATCCAATCCCCCTGCCAAAGCAGGTTCCTTAGGGCAGATTGCACAGGCAGGCATCCAGACAGGTCTTGAATATCTCCAGAAACTCCACACCTGCCCCCCCCCCCCAGGCAGCCTATTCCAGTGCTCTGTCACCATTATGGTGAAAAAGTTCTGCAATCAAATGTGAGATATTTAAAGAAACATGGATAGATTTTGGGAAGGCAGCTAGAGAAAATGAGTTTGTCTCTTCAGGTCACCATATTTTTGCCTTTTCCTCCTTTGTCTGATGCCCATTCAAGCTGTTTTTCTCCATCTGAGGTAGTTTTCTAGTTACTGCTCTTGCAGTAGCCTAGGTAAGTGTACAAAAACTGTGCATGCATGCATGAATCATATATATAAGGACACTTTCAAACTGCAGGCATGTTTATAACCAGACAAGCATCTGAATTATAGCTAAATACTGTCAAGCAAAGACTGAAAAGTTATATGGCATGCTGTTATTTCCCAGCTTTTGGACTACAGCAAGAGAAATCAGCTGGGATGGGGGAAGATGTGGAGTCTAGGATGAACCCACCCTGAAGGAGATTGGGTTTTGAGAGAGGTGTGGGAAGAGGGAGCAAAACTCTTCCCTGTTAGCAAGGACAATCACTTTTAGAGTCCATATTTCTACAGGAGCACTTCAGGACCACCAGTGTAGCCCCCAACCCCCAAAAGGTTTATTGAGACATCACTGGTGAAAATCACTGTTTCTTTCCAATGGCCTCTTTAATATTTTTAAGGTCCCAGAAACATGAAGATCAAAAGGTATCTAGTATATGAATTTTGTCAGATATTTGAGGAACCCTCAAGATTTAACACCCCCACCCCACCCCCCCAAAAAAAAAAAAAAAAAAAAAAAAAAGGGGAAAAAAAGGCAGGATAAAGATCATAGCCTTAAGAGTAAAATGAAGAGGTGTAAGACCAAAAGAGGAGCTAACCCTTTGAAGAGCTTCTCATTGTATTGCCAATCAATAAAACAAGCAGTGGAAAGGGTAAAGGGCAAAGACCAAATTTGCTGTTTTGGTATTCAAAGCACATTTTTGTTAGTTAAGTGTTTTTATGGTTTTTTTTATTTTTAGATTAATGTCAATTCTTCTTCACCCAGGACCCTTCTCAGACTCTGGAGGGGGTATCACTAGGAA
This sequence comes from Hypotaenidia okinawae, assembly GCA_027925045.1. Classification (NCBI taxonomy): domain Eukaryota; kingdom Metazoa; phylum Chordata; class Aves; order Gruiformes; family Rallidae; genus Hypotaenidia; species Hypotaenidia okinawae. The sequence goes on from BSDF01000002.1 coordinate 160,757,340, forward strand.
GACTCCACTTTTTAACAGTGATTTTCATTTTTTTCCCCACCCACTGGAATTGATAATTCAACCACAATGTGGAGTTTTGGAGTGGTGGTGGACAAAATTCAAAACAAATCAGCAACAGCAATTAAAGGAGCTTCGATAAAATATTCCTCTGGATAATCTCCTTTAGGTCCATGAGGGAATTTCTTGTGTTTGAATGAGAGAAAAAATATCCATCTATTCCTCAACAGCAAAACCCTTAATAGTGGTATTAAATCTCCAAGATTCAGAAAACAAGATTTATGCCCCCTCACTGAGTCTATATTAAACCAGTGGTTTTGAACCCACATCGTTGACATTATATGTGATGACTATATGTGTCATTATATGTGATGATGTGGTGTTACTCTCCTATCAGTGGCTGCTACTCTTGGTTGTTAGAATTATTCCTTGTAATGACAAAAAAGAAATATGAAGAGGATCAATGACAGAGTTCCAAGAGAATTAGGAATAACTCCTTGCTTGAAATTATATTTAACTATTCATCTGGGAGGAACAACTCTGGTACTGGGGGACACGTCTTGAAAGACGGATGGAAGGCAGACGTAAAGCCCTGAACCATTTCAAATGGTGTATTTTGCTCATGATCACTGGAAAGTCCAAGTTTTGAAGAAGCTGCTGAACTGAAAAGCTCTGGCAACTCAAAAAAGATGCGAGGACGTGGGTGCTATCCCTTCCTCCCTTCTACAGCCTGCATTTTGGAGTGCAGCAAACACATGCAAACTATGGCTTTCTCAGAACATCTTGGGACATGAGGGGAAGTTTGTTGTGCAAGCAAAAATGGCACAAGAGGAACAAAATTTGGCTGGAATCAAATTTCTAGAGAACATACTGGGACAAAAGCTCTATTTAAGCTCCACGTCTAAATGTAATGAATCTGATTTTTAACAGTGGATTTATATCCTGAAAATAAAAACATATATGGCACACTTTATGCTCCAGCCAAGAGTGGATAACTTTCTGGATCACTATATCAGAATTCAAAGATTTTGGCATCTCTGCTTCTATTACCAAGAAGGGTGACTGTAAGACAGAAAGTCATTAGATGAATGAGCAGTTCACTTCCCCCACCAACCCTGACACCATCCATGACATCATCCCTTAGCCTAAGCTTCTGCTCCCCTAAGGAAGTTGGACAATGGCTTCACTCACCTGTTACTCAGCCACACACATACTAAACTGATGACAAAGGCAGATTCATGTGTAAGGAAGAGTTTTTACATGGGAGGATTATGCTTGAAGACAGTAGATGGTCCATCTCCCTTTGCCAGTGAATACTATTTGTGGTATTGGCTGAGAGTAACCAATACAAGGTGCTTCTGCAGAAAATGCCTCACTGGGGTTTTATACAATTTATTATTTAAAAATATTATCAGTGGTTAAAAATGGACAGTGTCCTAGTCCACTACAACTGCATGGTTCTCCACTGACCAACAAGCTTGTCTGACAGGTGTAAGAGTGCAAAGCAGGGCAAATACTGCAGAGGACAGGAGTTTAGGGCATACTAATGGCTTGATTGCAAAGACCAGTGAGAGAAGGTAAAGGTGTGCCTATTATTATTAGCATTACAAAGAATATCTGTTCGAATGATTGCAATGATCTCTCTTGGCCTTGAAATTTTTTGTATGTGTACAAAGAACTATATATATACTTCATAACTATAGAAATAATTTAATTAAAGAGAAACTGCATCACGTGACTGAATCAACTGAATGGAGTTTGATAGTGCATTCAAAAAAGTATTATATGCATTTAAATTTACCATTAATTTAAAAACTGAAGGAAAAATTCAGACAATAGAGAAGGGGAGGGTGTGGAAAAGGTGTTTTAAGATTTGGATTTATTTATCATTGTTGTTGTAGAGACAGACATGACACACCATTCAGTGATCAGTGTATTTTAATATGCTCCAGCCACTTTATTGCAACTGCACAGACTCTTTATAGTATTAACCAAACAATACATAAGAACACTATAGGCTAAAGGGTCATTTTACACTTTTTCCATTGGTCATCTTTTTCTGCCTTCTTCTTGGCTCTGGACAGTCCGCACCTGGACTTCATTATCACCCAGTTCCAGGAGCTTGTTACAAAGGGAGTGATTTCTCTACCTCAGGGGAAAATTCGGGAATATTGCCATGGTCAATTTCTCTGGTCATCTTGACACGGTTGGTAGCAGACCTGCTGCATCCCCCAACAATTCCCCCTTTTTTGTATTTGTGTTACAAAAGCTGCCTGTAGAGGTTTCTGCAGGGCCCTTTGCAGAAAGCTCAACAAAGACACCTGTAATCATCAAAACCAATAACTGACCATTGACAACATCCATCCCAAAAATTCCCCATTCATTAAGACCAGCTGTCCAGTTCAAAGAATCCGTTATCTTTCTGTATCTTTTGTGTCTGATCTATTAATTTTTGAATACCCGCATGAGTCTACTGAGAGTGCTCAGACAGATTCATGCAGCACGTACCATCAACATCCTGATATTCATGCCCATGAGCCAGTAACAAAAAGCCAATTGCTGCACAGTTTTTTAAGGTGGCATGTCTTCCAGAATCCAAATCTGTAGCTAGGGCACTTAATACTTTGCATTTGTTTGGTTTGACAGCCAACAGGCAACCTTATTTAATTGAGTCAAACCCTTTGTAGCAGCAGCTCCTGGAAAAAACAAGCTCAGGTAAAAAACTGATGAGAAAAGATCATAACAAAATACAGTTCTTGTCCTTGGTGTCTCAGCTTCCACAGAGCAAGCAACACTGCAAACAGTAGTTGATTGTCCAAGGTGGTAAGGACTACCTTATCCAACTAAATTTTCTTCACTAAATTTTCTTCACTAAATTTTCTTCACTTAATTTTCTTCACTTAATTTTCTTCACTTAATTTTCTTCACTTAATTTTCTTCACTTAATCTTCTCCACTTAATTTTCTTCATAGACTGAGTCTGTAACAATATTTACAGGGCCTGGAAACAGTTCAAAGGCTAAAACTATACCCTGCAATTCTACTACTTGGGGAGATCCTTGTTGCAGTGCTATTTCAGATTTCCACTGTCCCTTCTCTTGTCTTTTTTTTCCTGATCCATCTGTAAAGACTGTTGGACCAGGTAGTTCAGATTGATTGAGTAAGCTTCTGGCCAAAAGGTATTTCTTGTGCTAATTTTAGCAAAGGCTGTGAGGGCAGATGATAAGTAACCTGTCCCTCAAATCCAGCTAGGGCAGCTTGTAGCTCGTAATTGTTGGTAAAAACACCATTCAAAATACCAATTCTGTACAGGTTAAACAATTACACTAGGATCTCTCCTGGTCAGTTCAACACATCTTCCTGGTTTTCATAATAATGTCAGCAATCAATTCAAACAATCCAGGTGCTGTTTTTCAAGAATGGAATGGTAAAAATAACGCTTCTAAAGTATGCAAAGGATCAGTCTATTTTTCACTCTCTTGTGCTTATAGAGAAAAAGATATTAACTTGTTGATTAACACAAACACTTGTATTTCACATGACAAGTCAATCCTGTTCACAAATTTATAACTCAGGGCTTGCTCCACAAGATGTATGACATCTCATGCCTCTTTTGTCAATTGCTTAGGTTCATCATTTGGGTCACTAGAATGCTTTAGCAGTTCAAATAAAGGCTGTGATTGTGAGTTGTTAAGTCCCAACTTACAATATACCCCCATCATTTTTTGGACATCATTAATGGTTTTGATTTTCATGTTCAGTTTAACAGGCTGAGGGGCTTTACCTGCCTTGCAGCCACAATCATGCCATGCCCATGTATTTCCACGGGGCTATTTTTTGAACTTTCTCTGGGGCAATGACCAGACTGAATTGTTTCAGGCTACAAATGGCTGCTTGGTCCATGTTTTGTAACTGCTCTGCAGTTTCTGCAGCTAGCAAGATGTCATCTATCTAGTGAAAGCAATACCCTGTAGGTAGGACTTGCGTACTGGGGATAGTGCTTGAGCAACAAGCCACTGACAAATGGTAGGCGAGTTCTTCATACCTTGAGGCAGAGCTTTCCAATGATATCTTTTCGCAGGCTCATTATAATTTACAGTTGGTACAGTAAAGGCAAATTTCTCCTTGTCCAGAGAGACCAAGGGTTTAGTAAAGAAGCAATCTTTTAAATCCATAACTACTATATCCCAATCCATAGGTATCATTGCTGGTGAGGGAAGATCTGATTGCAAGGCTCCCATAGTTGCCATGACTGCATTTACTTGCCTTAGATTGTGTAGAAGTCGCCATTTCCCTGATTTTTTCTTTTACCACAAACATAGTTTTATTCCAAGGACTGTTAGATGGTTCAATATGTCCCGCAGCCAATTGCTCATTCACTAAGTTTTGCAGGACCTGCAGTTTTTCCAGAGGCAGTGGTCACTGATCCACCCACACAGGTTTCTCAGGTAACCATGTCAAGGTTAAGGTGGGCTGTTTAACACCCTGCAACCCAGTGGCCCCTGTCAAAAATTCTTTGTAATTTTTACTCCCTCTTGTGACAAACAATCGCTGCCACATAAGGTCAAGGGGGCATGTGTCACATATGGGGAGACCATAGCTGTTTGGCCTTCAGAATTAGTGATGAGAATTGGCTTGGCTGACACCCTGCCTTGCACTGCCCCCGCCCCCTCCAAGCCAACCACCCCAATACCCACATTTGCAAGTGCCATGCACTGGGCCAAATAAGGTGTGAGATAATAGTCTGCTCCAGTGTCTAAAAGTCCCTGGACTCAAATGGGTGACGGAGGGTTGTCTCTGTTGACAAGTATGCAGGACAGCTGTGGCCTCTTGATTGAACACCTGCTGCGATCACAGAACATGAGGAGGTCCAGTCGACCCGAATCCTCCATCTTGATGCTCCAGTGGCTCTGTTTGGGGAACACAACTCACAAAGGCAATTAGTTGGGCAATATGTGAACCTTTTGGGATGGTTACTAGAGGGTGAAGGGTGGAAACCATTGCATATATTTGTCCTGAATAGTCAGGGTAAATGACTCCTATATGTACAAAAATGCTGTTAACAGTACTACTGGATTTTGCTATCAAAAAAAAAGCACTCAGTCCTCTCCCTGTTACTCACTAGGTGTCATGGGGACCTTTGTTAACATCGCATATCAGTATGGTTACTGTGTCGGTGTAGGATACATCCATGCTGACAGGTGCACTGGTTTTTCCTGTAAGCTGGTCGCGCAGGGTGCGCTGCTCTGTGTTCCCAGGAAGGTGTTGTGTGAGGGTACTTGTGTCTGGGCACGCCCCTTCATGCTCTGCTCCCCCTGCTGTTTCCCTTCAAGGGCTGTCTGTTCATCACATGAAATTCTGACCTGCACTGTTTTGCAAAGTGTCCCAACCTCCCACAGTGTTTACATGTTATATCTTTTGCAGCAGCCACCAGTCCCTTCCATTCTGGGTGCTCTTACTGGGCAGTTGGCTTTCATGTGTCCCTCTTGCCCACACCCATAACATCTCAGTTCTGATTTATGTCTCAGCATGGCAGCTAGAGCGGTCAGTTTATGCTCTACAATGCCAATCTTCGAGCAGGCAGCCACCATTTCCTCTATAGAGGGATGCCTGGGTAAAGTTTCTATGATCTTATGGCAATCATCCTTAGTGTTATCTTTAGCCAATTGTTTACACAGGAGGTGCCGCAGTCTTTCCTCCTCAACTTGCTTTTCAAGTGCAGCAGCTACTTTCTCCACAAATTGTAGGAACGGCTCTTTTGGCCCCTGCCTTATGGTTACATAGCACTGAGGAGGGGCAGCCATCTCCATGGTTTTAATCAGAGCAGATACACCAGTTCTTTGAGCTTGTTCTAAAAGGGGTTCACCCCACTGCGCTTGTATTTGTGGATTAGCATAAGGACCCGTGCCCATGAGGGCATCGACTCCAGCCCCGTACCTGGGGGTCATCTTGTTGTAGCCTTAAATTTTTCATGGCTGCTTTCTCAGCCAGCTGCTTCCAGGCTGATTGGAATACCATCATCTGAATCGGCTCAAACAACATTTGTGCCAAATGCATTATATCAAACAGAGCAAGCAAGTCAGTGTTGGTAACACAAGTGAGTTAAGTCTAAAGGAGAATTAAGTCCAAACTTCTGGGCTTTGGTTTGCAAATCCTGCACTGCCCTCCACGACAAAGCATTACACTTGTCTTACTGCCTGGTACCCGGTGCAGCTTTAAAAACAGGGTAAGCTATTGCATCAGCTTCAGGGGGCTCAGCGTCAACTTCCATCTGGGGTGGTATCTCAGGGCAAATTGAGTTTTTCCACCAAGTCCCAGTCCCCCACTCCAGTTGCCTTTTTTCTTACTCGCTTCCAAAAGTGCTCCGGCTGCTTCGGCAGCGTGGTTACCATAGCTGGAGGCAGCCCCCAGGGTAATGCCTTTGCCTTTTAGGCAGGCAAGCGGAACCCCCTTTCGGAATGTCTGCCTGTTTAGCAGATACTTTTTCCTCATCACTGTCCCCACTATCAGGCGGACACACAGAGAGACACAGAGAGACACAGAGTGTCGTGAAACCTCCTCTCCAGGAGGTGCAGATGGCTTCAAAGGTTTATCAACTAAACAAAGACTTATCATCATGACCTGGCTGCTAGCAGACCTGCTGCATCCCCTGACAATGATATTCTGATTTCATTGGTGAAAATAGTTTTCATAGATTCATAGAATTACAGAATAGTTGTGGATAGAAAATATCTTTGAGATCATCAAGTCCAGCCATTAAACTAACACTGACAAGTACATCACTAAGCCATGTCCCTAAGCACCACATCTACACGTCTTCAGTTTCAGCGATGATCACTCAACCACTTCCATGAGCAGCCTGTTCTAATGACTGACCAAGCTTTCAATGAAGAAATTTTTTCTAATATCTAATCTAAACCTCCCCTGGCACAGCCTGAGGCCATTTCCTCTTGTCCTATTACTTGTTACTTGGGAGAAGAGACCAACACCTACCTGGCTACAACCTCCTTTCAGGTAGCTATAGGGAGAAATAAGGTCTCCATTTCTCCAGTCTCAAAAGCCCCAGTTCCCTCAGCTGCTCCTCATAAGACTTCTGCTACAGACCCATCACCAGCCTTTTTACCCTACTCTGAACATTCTTCACCACCTCAATGTCCTTCTTTTAGTGTGGGGCCCAAAACCAAGATAACACAGTACTTGAGGTGCAGTGTCACCATCACTGGTGCTGAGTACAAGGTCACAATCCTTGTACAAGTCCTGCAGCCACACTACTTCTGATACAAACCAGGATGCTGTTGGCCTTCTTGGTCACCTGGGCACACTGCTGGCTCATACTCAGCTGGCTGCCTCCTGACCAATACCCCCAGGTCCTTATCTGCTGGGCAACTTTCCAGCCACTCTTCCCCAAGCCTGTAGTATTGCATTGTGTTGTTGTGACCTAAGTGCAGAACCTGGCACTGAGCCTTGCTGAACATCATACTGTTGGCCTTGGCCTATCAATCCATCCTGTCCAGATATACACACACAGAGAACAGTCCTGGCTCTTTAGCTGGTGTTTTGTCTCAGCCTGCCCTCATTACATTTCATAGCATGGCTTGTTCACTCCGCCTGGTTTATGTTGGAAGGCAGAAGAAGTGGAGCCCATCACGCTCTCACACCTCAAATTCCTTGCAGTCCTCAAAAGGTTAAACACTATTTGTGAGAAGCAAATAAATAAATAAATAGCTATGTAGAGCATGTGAGCAAGATAGATTGCTCAATGTGTTACAGGACCAATGGAAAGATGGAAAGAAATATGGTCTTCATTGTAATGATTGTGCTTCTATAGCCTGAGGCATCAAAAACGTCATAGTGTTTATGCACGATAATAAAATCTTAGCAGTAATTCTCTCCAGCCTCTCCATGCACAAAACCTTTGCTACAGGCTGTCCTCTGAATCACCTTTAAGAGAAAAAAAGAATAGTTCTCTTTCATTCCTCCTTCGGGAGGAATAAAGTTTGCCCTGCTGACAGACAGTGTTGGTGGATAGCATGTAATGCATGGGTCACCATGCACAGGAGTTTCTGAAGTGTTTAGGAGGTGTCTATTTAGGGGAAAGTGGGGGGAAAACGGATTGGATTAAAGGTTTCAAATCTAATGAGTACCTGTTTAAAGATGCATCCCTTAATCATGAACTTAATAATATTTGAAAATAAAATTGCCTTTCTATAATATTAATCTGAATATATGGAGACTTGACTTCAATTTAATGGCATGACTGGGACTCCTTTTTATCTGATGGTAGAAGTGAAACATTTTATCTTCTGTTCTAAATAAAATAAACATGAAACTCAAAGAAATTAATAAATACTGAAAAGTCTCCTTTCCATTCTTGCTGGTGATTTGGTAGGTAGCTAGAAAAGAAAATCTTAGTTACTGTCTGTAGGAGTCCCTCAAAGCCCTTTTTTGACTGGTTTTCTGAAGTGGGTGGGATGGCCCATCTTTCACATGGGTGCTTCTTTGAAATTCAGAGAGCAAAAGTCAAAGCACCATATTGAGTATCTAGGGGATTAAATCTGCAGTTCAGCATTAAGGACATGCATTTCAGCAGAATCCAATCCTCTAGCTTACCAGGTTTGCATCTATCCATCACCAGTGATGTCGACCTGTGATACATAGCCACAAGCTTATAAACAGTGCTTGTTTGAGGAATCTGAGTCAAACTCTGAATTGGTTATGCATTTCAAGTATTAATCAAGTTTGACCTAAGAATATTAACACATTATATAAAAATGGGACCAGAAGCACTGATCAGCACTGTACATGTCTTGCAGTGGGGGTTGGGTTTTAGGATGTTAAGTAAACTCCTGAGCAGTCAAGAGCCAACTATTACCACTGATGATCTGAAAGGCGGATCTAAGAAGTGCTCAGCATTCCCAGCTGATAATGAGGCTGCCACTGTGAAACAAACCAAGAAAAGTAAATATCAGGAAAATATGGAAGCCACCAGAAAAAGGAGGAGAGGGGAAGATGTGGTTAGAGTTGAGGGGTAGAATAGCCCAGGTTTGACATAAAGGATAGGGTTTGGTCTGTTATACATTTTTAAGTACTCATAGACCTAGTCACTATTGACAGGGGAGCAGAGAGAGTTTGTCACCTCCGTGGTCTTTTGTGCATTTTAGCTGTTAGTTCCCAGCCTTAGCAAAGCAGCTTTGTAGCTTTGACTAATGTGGAATAGCATCTTTCTGTTTACTATCTCCTAACCTTTCTACCGTAGCTTAACTTGTATGAACATAAATTTATATACCACATGATATTCTTCTGGCACTTATAAAATAATGCAGATCAGATCCCATCTATCACACTTCTATGGCAGGCTAAGGCCAAGAAAATCTGTAAGCATGCATCCTGTATCAGAGGGAAGAGAAAGCAGCTGGGATATACTCAAAGCATGCATGTTCTCATAGCCATGTAATTGGCTGTTCTTTCTGCACTGGGGTGGAGCTGTAAATCAAAGCACAGTTATAAAGGTGAATGCTAATGCTGACTGACACTCACACTCTGGAGACTGCTAAGCAATAAATAAAGAGCTTTTCTTTCTCCTTAGATAGTGCTGATGTATAGGCTAGTCCCAAGTCTGTAATTCTTTTCTCTATCCAGCCTGTACTTTTCTCTCTGGCTCCAGATGATGGCATTTTGTTTATGAGCGTCTTGATGGGGTTTGTTCTGCTCCTGGGAGTTCTCATCTATAATTTACTGCAGCTAGATTCGTGAATCTGCTTAAGAAAACTATTCATGCCCAAAACTTCTATTAGTCCTAGGAAAAAGGATTTTAATTAAGCATAGTGGTATTCTGAATTGTCTAATTTCTTTGTAAAACCACCTAATTATGATCAAAAATCAGATCTTTTCTTAACAACAGGTATCTTTACTGCAATCAAAGTTGATTTGGTTTTTTTAAATTATTTCTTCAACAAAATCTTTCTTTGGGGCAGTGGGGAGACCCTGCCACCAAACCCAAACAACTTGACAATATAAAAAGCTTCTGTTTAGTAATTTTTGGGCTTTTTAAAAATAACTATTAAAAAGCCCTAGAACCTCAAAGCATGTTCACTCAAACCCAACAGGTTTGAGAACAAGTCTCAGCTGCTGCAAAATGCACAGTTGATGGCTTTAACTTACAACCTATACAGCATCTTTTCATATGTTCTTGTTCTTTACAAACTATTTTCTTTTAATTTGGGTCCTGAAGTTTGGAGAGCTTCCAGATGAGTACCTACTTACTTAATAGTTCCAATAACTTGATGAAAGCAAGGAAATGTTAATGTGAACAGGTATTTTTCAGGCATCATGAAATATGAAACCCCAACCTTTAGGATTCACAAAATTATTAGATTGGAAAGACCTTTGAGATCACTGAGCCCAACTATACCTGTCTGCTACTATATCATATCCCTAAGCACCCCATGTCTTATAAATACATGCAGGGTTGGTGACTCAACCACTTCCCTGGGCAGCCTGTTTCAATGCCACATGATATTCAACCTGTTAGGTGAAGAACTTTTTTCCTAATGTTTAATTTAAACCTGCCCTGGTGCAGCTTGAGCTGATTCCCCTTTGTCCTATCACCTGTTGCTTGGGTGAAGAGACCAACACCTACCCCTCCCCTCCTCTACAACTTCCATTCAGGTCATTGTAGGTGGTGACACAGTCCCCTCTCCTCAGTCTCATCTACTCCAGGCTAAAAAACCCCAGTTCCCTCAGCCTCTGCTCATAAAGCTTGCTCTCCAGACCCTTTACCAGCCTGGTTGCCCTTCTCTGGATATGCTCCAGGACCTCAATATCTTATAGTGAGGGGCCCAAAACTGAACCCAGCACTTGAGGTGCAGCCTCACCAATGCCCAGTACAGGGGCACAATCACCTCCCTGGACCTGCTGACCACGCTATTTCTAATGCACACCAAGATGCCATTAGCCTTCATTCACTTCCTTTTTCATATCACTACCTTCAAAACATTCAAGAGACTATTTTCTTTAAGTGATCTATTCCTCAGGACGAGTGTATAATTTACCTGACACCCTCTGTCATTTTGCTTGAGGTAACGTGAGTTATGTGGTCAGTACTGGTCTTGAATATATTGCCCAGCAACATAGTACAAGAAACTTCTATATAAATCTTTTATATAATATATATATAGATTATATGGCCATATAATCTATATTACCTTTCTTTTGATCTCATGAGTATTTTTATATAATACCACAGAATGATAGAAACATGGAATAGTTTGGGCTCAAAGTGACCTTCTGCACTACTGCAACCCCCTCTGCCATGGGCTGCAAACTCTTTCACTAGATCAGGTTTCCTAAAACCCCAATTCAACCTGGCCTTGAACACTTCCAAGGAGGTAGGGTTCACATCTGGGCAACCTGTTTCAATGTCTCACCACCCTCAGCATAAAAAATTCTTCCTTATGTTTAATCTAAATCTACCCTCTTTTTATCTTAAAACCATTGTCGCTTGTCATGTCACTACAGGCCTTGGTAAAAATCTTTCTGTCTTATAATGCCTCTCTATAGGCTGAAAGACTGCAATAATGTCTCCCTGGAGCCTTCTCTTCTCTGGACTGGGAAACCTCAACTCCCTCAGCCTTTGTTCCATAAGAGAGCTGTTTCAGCTCTGACCATTTTTTTGGCCCTCCTTTTGATCTGGTTCTAACAGGTACATTTCTTTGTTACACTGGGAAACCCAGAGCTGGATGCAATAGTCCAGGTTGAGTGTTTTGCAAGCAGAGTAGAAGGGCAGAATCACCCCTCTCCACCAGCTGGACACCCTTCTTTTGACAAAATTTTCTGGGCTGCAAGAGGATTTTATCAGCTCCTATTCAATTTTTCTTTCACCAGTATTCCTAAGTCCTCCTTCACTGGCTGTTCTCAAACCATTTCTGATACTGTGGATTGCCCTGATCTAGGTACAGCACCTTTCACTTGGTCTTGTTGGTCTTCCTGAGATTCTAATGGGCATGCTCTTCAAGTCTGTCATGGTCCCCCTTTGGGTGGCATTTTTCCCTTGAATGCATCAACTGCACCATTTATCTTGGAGTCATTTGCAAACTTGCTGAGGGTGCACTCAATTCCATGGGCTATGCCATTGCTGAAGTTGTTAAATAGTACTGGTCCTGGTATGGACCCTTGAGGGACACCCACTTGTTAGTGGTTTCCATTTGGACATTGAGACAGAACTCTTTGCGTGTGGCCACCCAGCCAATTCCTTAACCATCTAACAGTCCATCCATTAAACTCATGTCTCTCCAACGTAGAGGTAAAGAATATTGGGGGGACTGTATGGAAGGCCTTACAGAAGTCCAGGAAATGGCATCAGTAGCTCTTTTCCCCTTTCCTCTGATACAGTCTTTCTATATTGGAACAGTTCTGCTGGAGAGTTATACAGGCTCTGAAAATAAACCAGGGCGAAATTGGCCCGTAAATGTGTGGTACAGTACTGGATTCTGTCCATATTAAATTATGAGAGGCTGGCATTGGCATGGTGGTAAGAGGAATATTGAGCAATGCACACTTGTCCTGTACCAATAACATGCTTGATGTGAAACAGAGCAAGGGCTCTGGTTTTGGGCTCTAACAAATTTGAGAGATGTGAAGCATTTTAAAAATCTGAAGAGACTACAAATCACTGCTAAGATTCTTATGAGATGTGGAAAGCTGAGAGCCTCAGAGGATTGACTCATAACAGGTGTTTAGGTCCTAAAGACTGATTGATATATCGTTTTGCCTGAATGCATCAATGCCACCAGGAAGGGCAAATCTGAAAATTATGTCATCATTCATTGGGGAAGTAGTTACAATGTGACATGTCAACCATCCTGATTCAACCTGCCATCCAGTAAGCTGCACATCAAGGTTTTTAATTTATTAAAATTGCTGGTTTATTTTTCCTTTTTAAAAGGATCTTATAAACAGCACATTTGAAGACTGATATTGAGTGTTTTTGCTTCATTAGTTTCTTTCACCATATACTATGTCTTAGAGCAAGGCAGGGAATTATAAGGCCATTATAAGGATCATAACTATTGCTGTCAATAAAACATTCAAGGATGAATTCAGAAAACAATTCCCTCTGGGTCCAATTGGCAAATAAAGTTGATTTTTTTTTTTTTTTTCGGTGACATTTATGTCTTTCCTTACAGTGGGAATTAGGTTGGGACTACTCTAGACCCAGGTTTCCCAGGAAACAGCATCTTTTCCCACCTAGTAATTTTGTCCTGGAAGGAAAATAATCAGTTGAGTATTTAGTGGAATAATTTTTAATCCTTAACTTTTCAGAAGGGAAAACCTGGTTGTTTTTTTTTCCTTTGGAAACATCTTTTACCTATTCAATATTTCTAGTCTATCAAGTAATGCTCTACATTAGAAAATGAAGTTGGCTTTGTTTTTGCCAAAAAAATAATCAACTTCATTCAGGTGGTATTGACTTCAATATTTCCTCTCTTGAGATTTGCCTCAGAGAGTTTTGCCTTCCAGTCCTTTGATAAGCTTGGTGACACTCCTTTAAAGCGTCCCTGGTGTACAAAGGCAGAGTGAAATCCAGATATCACACTTGTACATGTTATCACTGAGGATATGGTGGGGGGTAAGATCATCTGATCTTCCTTCAGCTCACTTGAGAGAACTGTACCTTTTCAGAAAGACAATTGTTTGTTCCCTCATGTCACTCTGCAGTTTTTGGAGATTTCACTGAGCCGGTGGTGGGACATTGCTTTACTCAAACACAGAGCAACTGCTCTTTAATGTGGAAAAAGAATACCTGAACAATGAGTTACCAGCAAATGTGAGAATGAAACATGAAGGAAACCATAAAAAAATCAGAAAGCTTCAAAAAAAGTATTGATTTTATGTAGGACTTGCCTAACTCAGTTTCAGGGGTGAAGGTCAGCAATGTTGGGGTAATCCTTGAGTGGGGGACACTTCATTCTGTCTGTGCTCAGTCAGCTGGATGGTGAGGCTGGATGGCAGCCAGTAACTGAGCCCTTGGATTCAGTTATTTTCTTTTCTATCTTTTTTCCAAGTGTCACACTTACAAAATTAGATTTTTATCATGAAATGAAAAATTGATGATAGGGAGAAAAAGAGATAATATACAATCTATCTTCTCCTTTCAAAATAAAATCTTTTAAGTGATTTATGTAAGTGTGAAAGAACATATCAAGGATCTGTATTGTTTTTGTAGAAACAAAGTGTGAAACATCAAGGATCCATTCTTTAGTTCTCTTTCTGTTCTTTCTTCATCTCACTCCATCCAAAACTTCATTGTACACTGGTACAATAGAGTTCATATCCCTGCTCACCTCAGATCTAGATGTAAATATTTCAGGAGGGGTTACTGTGTGTTGGATAGGGTTTGTGTTAGAGCAGCATTAGAGGAAATGTTGACAGTTCTAGGTGATGTGGTGGGCTGGAGACAACACGTAGGTAGGAGCAGGATTACAGCTCACCTGCATATCCTTTCCCCATGCCCTTAGTTGGGGTACAGCTTTCAGGGACAAAAGCAAAGTTTCTTTGGTCTTCCTAAAGGAAGTTTTAGGGATGTGATTGGGAAAAAATGTGCCAACAAAAAAAAAAAGACAAATATATTACTGCACTGTATGGCTGAAAACTGAGCCAAAACCTGACCACTCTAGACATAGAGAAAGCTGCAATTTTGAACATGGCATAGGGGCAGGTGTGCACGGCCCTGTGTCCGTGGTCAGCAGGGATAACATAAGCAGCAAGACTGGTATTTCGCTTCTCAAGGATTTCCCCATCAGAGTACTGGCCAAATATGGTAAGCATCTTTCCACCCCACCCTGGCATTTTGCCTTCTATGCAAAGAGTACTGAGTACTAAGAGCAAAGCATAAGGTTGAAAACACAAATTCTAAGAGCTTAGTATTTTTCCTTCCTCCTCCAAAAAAAATCATCTTCCCAGGAAATCAACTGTCTCCCAAATAGGAAAAAAGATCCTTTAAACATCTCAGAGCACTCCCCTCTTCGTGATTTTGGGCACTGCCTCCTCATTTAAACATGCTTGGCAGAGGCAATGCTGATGAATTATCTTTTTAAACTGCACAAGGCTTTAGTGAGACTGCTGAACAATGCCAAAGGCAGAATTCATTGGGACACATTAAATAGTAAGTTTAATATGTTGAAAATGAGTTTTAAATTGATTAAGGTTTATAAACAACACAGGCTTGGATTTTCAATTTTTCCATGTTTGTTTTTACTTGTTCCTTATGAAAATTGATCTATTTTCTTACATGTCATTTTTTGGTTACCTTTTATAGGTTGGCTTGATTGCTGTCAATTCATTCCTTTAATGTAAGCAATTAAACAGTTGATCATTTTAGTGGCTTTCAATTATCATCTTGCCTGACAATTGCTCCAGCTGTAACTAATTTTCCTTCTTTATGTTCATAATCCCAGTCACATCAGCTGCATCTTGCAGACAATGGGAATGTCAGGTGTGAGCTGAGGTGAAGGAGGGGGAGTTGGAGAGAAAGCAGTAGCTGGAGATTTGGCCTTTGATTTTGTGCTCCCCAGGATGGATAAAGGATGATGTGGCTAAGACTGTCAGCCAACTTCCTGATTGTTAGATGAGCTTGCTAGCAGTCAGACAGAGCAGACACCCATGCCTTCCTACATGTTTATAGGGAATTTGCCTAGGGTGACAAATGCATAGAGGACTATGTGGCTTATGATAAAATTAGGCCTTAGGGCCCAGTGAAGTGTTTCTGGAGACCCTTGACCTGCCCAGAGAGGATTTAATTCCTCATCTTTCTTGAATTGGGGAGCCCAGAATTGGACACTAGGTCCAGATGTTGCCTCATCAAGGCAGAGTAGAGAGGGAGGATAAAATCCCTTGACCTGTTGACCATGTTCTTCTTAAGCCACCTCAGCATACCACTGGCCTTCTTGGCCATGAGGGCACATTGCTGGCTCAGAGAGAGCTTGCTGTCCATCAGGATTCCCATGTTCTCCCCTCTGCAGTGCTGCTTCCCAGCAGATCAGCTCCTAACCTATACTTGTACCTGGGGTTATTCTTCCCTCAGTACAGGATGCTACACTTGCCCTTAATTAATCTCATTGTGTTCCTCATTGTCCCATTTCTCTGGTCTTTCAAGACCTTGCTGAACGGCAGCAGAGCATTTTGGTGTTGGTCATTTATCCCAGTTTTGTATCATCAGCAAATTTGCTGATGATATAAATTTGCATACACTCTGTCCCCTTGTACAGGTCAACAATGAATATGTTAAGTAAGACTCATTCCATCTTATCCAACTAGGGAAAAAGCCAAGGGGCCACAGATCCTGCTAGGATTACTGTGCCCATAATACAATATGTAAGGCATTCCAGGTTATTATAAGTGGACCCAGAAATCAAATACATCATTTCCGTCCTTTGAGTCTTCCAACTATAAATCTCAGAATTGTCTGATGTCAAATTCTGGCGTTTATTTCCCCTAGGAGAAATTAACTGGGAATATTTTGGCCCAAGCAAGCCTAAAGTGCATTCTGTCCATGTTAAAGATATCTGGAAAAGCTTTGTTGGAGAAACTCAGATGTCCTTACTGGAAAAGTGATGCATATTTTTATCAGGCTTAGTGGAGCTCTGATAATATTATCTGTGTTTGCGTAACCAGAACAAAAATATACACCATGTCATTGAAGAAATTTGGGTACTCTCTATCTCTAAATTTTCTGATGGAAATCATAGAAGAGTCCTTTACCCATCACTGATTTTCCTTCAGCAGCTGTTTCAGAAGGTGTTGGCACTGAGCAGTTAATTTTTTATATACAGTCAACTACCATGTAATAGGAGATGTGTGTCAGCAGGGTCCAGATACACATCACTAGCCTTGTTGTAATCCAGAAATCTTTAAATTGTCACTCTCTAATGGAACAAGAAATGGTTATTCTAAATTCATAGGGATTTATAAACATTTGCTGCTGCCATCTGACAGATATATGCATCTCCTGCAGTTTTCTCATTCTTAAGAGCTCTCTCCTATGAGCCATGGGAAAATGATGTTCCTGCACCCTTACTGCAGGGTTGAGAAATCTTAAGAAGGTCAAGTTAGAGAGTCTGAGTGAACTGGACGACTAAAAGTGAACGACAAAGGAAGAACAAGCCACTTAAAAATTGATAAATCATCACACACCTCCAAAAACAAAAAAAAAAAAAGGAGAGGGTCTTGCATTGTGGATGACTTACTTGTCTTGTGTTTGACAGGATAGTCACCAGATGCTTTTATTCTCTGGCAGAGGTACTGTTGGGTGGCTTTGGAACAGCATACATCATTCTGGCTTTCAATAGTCAGTACGAGACAAAAGGTTTGTCAGAAAACTCTTATTCTTCCTCCTGTAAGAAGCTGACATTTCATTATAGAAAGCAATACCCGCTGCCCACACACAAGCAATGTGTAAACCTCTTAAAACTATTTTGGGATATTGCCTGAAAAGAAGAAAGTTAGCATTCACTTCCGAAACTGGGAAGCCTTTCCATTGAATTTCATTATCATCATGAATCAGGCTCAGCATAATCCACAAATGAAAAGACTCTCTCTCTTACCATTAGAATTTACTCTGATAGCCCTGTATTGACTCCACTTATCTGTGTTTGACTAAAATGGCATCAAATTTTGATTTGACAAAAGGAGAATCCATCATTTCCTGAGGGGAATTTGCTACAGTCTAATCATCTTCAGCCTTGCAAAAAATGATGACTAACTTCTATCAGGAAATGGTGTGAATTTAGCTTCCAGACATTGGGTTTTGATCTGCATTCCTTCTCCACATTGAAGATCCCTATTGCATCTAACATTTTCTCTGCATTAATTTTCTTATTTTCTGTACTCAAAGCACTTTTGATTCCAATTTTTTTTTGTAGGCGAGAAGTATTTGATGCCCTTTAAATTTCTAATGCTGATATTTTTCTCCATCTATTTGACCTGCCTCTGTCATTTTACAGAGTGTTAAATTATGCATCTGTCCAGATGTGGAAATGAAATCACATCCTAGTATATATCTAGGGACTGCAGGGTATTGTTCTCCTGGGAGCCCATTCAGAGCTGCTGATACAGTGGGTGAAGGGCTCATGTTTCACTAAACATCAACTCCTCCCTTTCTGGGCATATCACTAGGTTTGACTGTATTGGAAGATCTGCTGCTTATACAGCTCTGTCTTAGCAATACTAATTGCTCTGAGTCCAGAGCTAAACACATCTATCATATGGATAGGGAAAGGGGGATGATTGATATTGGTACTTCCTAGTCATATTCATGAAATTTCTCTACATTGGCATTAGTTAATGGGTCATGGAAGAATCATAGAATGTGTTAGGTTGGAAGGGACCTTTTAAAGGTCATCTAGTCCAACCTCCCCTGCAGTAAGCAGGGACACCTTTAACTAGATGGGTTGCTCAGGGCTTCATAAATCCTGACCTTGAATGTCTCCAGGGATGGGGCCTCCATCTGCTCTCTGGGCAACCTGTTCTGGTGTGTTTCACCACCCACATAAGTAAAAAACTTCTTCCTAATGTCTAATGTAAACCTACCCTGCTCTGGTTTAAAAACCCAGCCTCTTCCAGCCTCTCCATCAATCCTGCTCTCATCCTTATCTCATCATAATCTGCTATGCTTGATATTTTCTAGAAACCACAGCAAAAATTATGAGTTGCAGTGTTTGTTACACGATTCAATTGAGTATGAAAGCAGGCCTGCCTGAGGGCTGTTCAAGGCTTGCTGTTGCCTCGAGATCTCTTAGTGTAGTCTGTCTTCAGTTTGTGTGTCTATACTGCATAGGGATAAGTCTTGCCTAGATACCAGGCTCTATGCTACTGGATGCCTCGTTCAAATCTTGTTTTGCAGTGTCTATGCAGATGCTTTTGTCAAGGGTCTGCAGATCTGAATAATGACATATACTTGACATACTTACTATTACACTAAGTATATATGGTGTTGGGTAATACCGCTGTGAAGTACAGTCTAATTCCATTAGCATAGCTTAGGAAACTGGGACATACACAAAAGGAAAAAAGAACATCTAGGTGAGGCTGAGTTGATAATTGAACTTTGGATTTCCTAATTTCTGCACTGAACCTACTTATAGGTCCAACTACTTCCCCCTGAAAAAAAGATTCAGAAATTGAGTTTGCATAAGCCAGCTCCCTCTGTAGAGGGGGATATCAGCATATGTCTTAACAATGAGATTCCTCTGACAAGATCTTGATTTCAGCCTGGATTTCTTGGATGTGATAGAGATGAGACCACAACTGTAATTACTTATAGAAGAGAAAAAGGAATCAGGTTTGTAATGCATTTATGGAAGAATTCATTAATGATAACCATTTATTTAATCTCATCCCAAACAAAAGAAAGTTAAATGTGCTGAGGTTTCCTTAGTCTGTGTATCTGTGTACATATTATTCCAAAATACTTGTGTAAATCAAAAGAAAACACAGTGGCAGGCAATGGAAGGTGGTCGATAAGAGATTATGTTAAGCAAACAACAAGCATCTGTGTAAATGTATTTTGTCACTGATGACCCTGAGTATAGCTGTAGCTAGCTCCTGCAATTTGTGCTCAGTTTTAGCCTCTTGTGATTAAATTGGGTAAGTTACCAGCTACAAGTAATTTGTAATTTTAAATTAGTACAAGACTCATGACATTTCTCTTTTGGGACTGTTCCAGTGAGTGGTTCACTGCCATCATGTACACATTTAAATAAGTAAAGCTACTTTAGTCAAACTCATCAGTAACCTGTTCCTAGTGTTTCCTTGGAAGCCAAAAATGAGATGGAAAAGGAGTGCAAGGGCAAACTTTTGTTCAAATATCTTCATGTTTTCTGAGGTTTTGTTATTGCTATTCAATTCTGGTTTTCACTAGAGAGATGTAAGGACTAGTGAGTGCTGATGTTTTATTTACCAACTGATCTGGACTGGAGAAAATTATTAGATATACAGAGAAAGCTGAAAGGAAACTTTAAAATGTTTTGATGTACTTCTGTTAGCTAGCATCTTCCTAGCTAGCTGCCAATGTGGTTTTTCATATATGGAATTAAAACCAGAAGGAAAGCAAGCTGAAAGAAAGAAAAAACCTCATGGACAAATTTGACAACTTCATCCAGTGGGTATGACCTCCTGTTCCATGGCTGCATGTCACCCTTACTCTGCCAACACAGTTTTGGAGATCACATTGGAGCAGAAGAACTTTCATCTCCCCTGTTTCTGGAGTTTGTATCTCAAAATACTGTGGTAGGTGAAGAGATGAGCAGTAATGGAGTGGGATGAAAGAGAGTCAAAGAAACGGGAGAGAGAGCAAGGCTGATGCATCTGGCTCTCCTCAGAAAGTGAACTCATTATCAGGAGGCAAAGTCCAGTATTATACTCCTTCAATTAAGATCACATTTATATATTTTCCTAGACAGAGCATTGTAGAAGCATTGACTTGAAAAATCAATAACCTAGTAGTCATATTTTCCTGATTGCTGGGAAAACTGAGATTGAAGCCTTGGCCAAAATCATATGGCACAGTCAGCACAGGGAGAAGGCCAGAAACACTTATTTAATGGGTGATCTAATACTATTGCACTGCTTAATTTTTTTAAAAAAATCAATCTCCTCCTCAGATTACACAGTATTTCCCTCCATATCAAGTTCAGGTTCTGCTCATTCTCCCTGATACCTTCTACTGTATGTCCAAGCCCAGGCGCTGGCACGGGCTGCAGGTCAGGAAAGGCTGAGAAGATTGGGATTGTTCAGCCTGGAGAAGAGAAGACTAAGGGGGGACCTAATTAATGTTTATAATTATCTTAAGCAGGGGATGCAGGGGGAATCAGCCAGCCCCTTTTCAGTGGTGTGTGGAGACAGGACAAGGGGCAATGGCTGCAAGTTGGAGCGTAGGAAGTTCCACACCAACGTGCAGAAGAACTTTTTCCCAGTGAGGGTGACAGAGCCCTGGGACAGGCTGCCCAGGGGATGTGGAGTCTCCTTCTCTGGAGATATTCAAGACCCATCTCTGGATGCCTATCTGAGTGAAATGTCCTAGGGAGCCTGCTTTGGCAGGGGGTTGGACCCGATGATCTCTCGAGGTCCCTTCCAACCCCTACAATTCTATGATTCTATGATTCAGCTCTGTGAGGAGAGGCCGGGGCTCCCCATGGGCATAACACAGCCAGTCCCAGCCGGTCCCGAAGGCCCCACCACAGCACAGAGCTAAGCCCCTCAGCTGAGCTGGAGGTGCCAGGAGGGGAGCTGGATAAAGGTTTCAAACAAAGGCCAAAGGTGGCAGAGGCAAAGCAGGAAGAATCCTGCCAGGGAGGGAGCTGCAGCAGGAGGAGAGAGGAGGGGCAGGAGGTACTGCAGGCCCAGAGCATGGATCCCCTGCAGCCCCGCAGAGCCCCCACCACCCCTTGCTGGGGACCTGCCCTGCAGCCCAAGGAGGGGGAGAGGAGTTGGGAAGGAGGTGTGAAGGAAAAGCTACTACTCCTCACTTCCTTAGTTTTATTCTAATTTATTCTAGTTCATTCTAAATGGCAAGAAATTAAATGATTTTTCACCATTTAAAGTCTCTTTTCGTTAAGACAGTACCTAGTAAAAAATGTCCCTGTCTTGATGCTGACCCACAAGCTTTGTTGTCTTCCATTCTCTTTCAATCCTGCAGAGGAGTGGGAGTGAGTGTCCAGCTGGATGAGTGGTCAGTAGCTGGGCAAGACTGACCAACCATAGCTCCCCTTGCAGTGGTATTCTTTGCTCCTATGACGACCTTCTTGTACTGCCAGACTAGGAGGGAAGTGAGGCCTTTCCTTGCTTGCAGAGAGCTGGAAGTCAAGCAGTTGACTCAAGCTTAGAAGAAAGCAACTGGACAAATTCTGGGAAGCCCCCTCTGGACCTCTTTACTATTTGCTCAGCAAGCTGAGTTCCTGGGTCCTGGACCATGTCTGTGTGGTAGCATGTGTCCTTCCCTCTGCCCCCCAGCTTCTCTTTTGAAGATGTAAAGCTTGGTGACAGAGATTCTGGGCTTGCATGTGCCCTTCTCTTGTGCCTTGCTTATGTCTTCTGAGCACAGTAGAAGTGCAGAAGAGAACCAACCTGGTGGAAGACATTTTTGGGAGGAATTTCTCTCTATCTCTGCACCTAGGGATGCTGAAAACAGAACGACCCCATCCAGACAGACAGACTTGGAAACACAACGATAGTGAGACACTGCTGCTGGTCTGCTGCCATGCCTGCCTGGTATAGGAATGGTTTTGTATTTACATAGAGCCCTTATAAGACCATGCAGAGCAGGTATATTTGACACAAATAAAGCATTTAATGTCCTGAGTTCTATCAAGAAATGCTGAATTCCTTCCTGCAGTATGCATGTCTCTCAGAAACTTCTGAAAACATGACCACCCATTTTTTCTGTAGCAACAGTGTGTCTTAATGCTAATACCTCTCACAGCAAGAAAGATTAATTCATTTAAAACATGAGTTTCAGCCTCTAACAGTTACAGTAACTGAAGTGGTTTTAGACAGCCTGCTCAGCATTTCAGCACTGACACCTGTATCCAGGAAGTCTGTCAAGGATTGCTTGCAAGGATGTGAGGGACAAGGAAATGAGGTTTTGAGGCCCTCCCCACACACTTCCTGGCCTCTCCTTAGCTGTATGCGGAGGGTTTTGGATGTGTCCCCTCATACCACTCAGGATCTGACAGCAGTTAATCTCTTTATCCTGTCCCACACCTCTGTGAATCATCCAAATTTAGTCACTGCCTCTGTTTCTGAGCTGGCTGGCATGAGAAACAGCAGGGAGTTGTGTGCTGGGATCTCAGTGACCTGCTACTGCAAGAGTCAGCAACCTATGCCATTTTGCATGTCTTCTGGTGTTTTGCACCTGTGCATTCACATTCACTCTAGGTTCATTTTATTATAAACATGTAATATAAAGGAAAGTAAACTTTCCTCTGTTATGGTCTGGGATCACAAAGGACACTATTACTGTTTATTTCCTTCTACATAATGGTATTTTACTATAAATTGTAATTTGATCCAATCTTCGTATTCTATCTCTTATTGGATATAGATGAGCTTTAGGATGTGCCTTCTGACTTTCTCATCCTCCTTTATTATCCCTCTTCAAGACAAGCAGAAATGTTTGAGAAGAAAGGGGTGTTTTCTCTTGGTAGGATAGAGAAAAAGAAATCTGTTGAGCAATGGGGAAAAATTGCCTTCCTTTTTAAATAACATTTTAAATGCTCTTTCTGCAATTTGCAGTAGTCTTTCACTGACTTTACAGCTGCCTGCTTATCCAGGGCTACCTCACAGGCTAATCAGAATGTTATTTGTTGTATTAGTAATTTCAAGCTGACACCAGATCGAGGCCTTGATACAAATTCTCAGTGCAGCTTCCATAGTCGGCAATGACAGCTGACCCTATGCAGGGCTTAATAGCATAGAGCTCACTGACAAATACTTAATGTGAAGTTCAGTTCCACAACTCCCTATTATGAGAAAGTGAGGGTGTTCAAAGGAAAAGTGGTCTGTGCAAGAACGAGGCAGATACTTTTAATAAATTTGTATTAATAAGAAGAAACATAGCTCAAATTATAGTTTCTGATGTGCAAGCCTACTGGCTGGTCCCTGTGGCCTTTTGGACAATTCCTTAGGGTGTCCCTTATTCCTTATTGCTCCCATGCATATCTTCCTCTGAAGTTACCATGTTGCTCTGGCTTTCCATCTTCCTGGCAGCGTTGCATCTTTCATCACTGTGCAGAGCCCCAAGTCTGCATGGTCATCTAGTTAGGCTCGCTGGATGTGAGGCATCTTGGTGTGAGGCTCTTTTGCACGTGATGGAGGAGGTGACACAAGGCACCTGTACCTAGTGGGCTCACTGGACAGCTCTAACACCATCAAGCACATCC
The DNA here is from genome assembly GCA_027925045.1 of Hypotaenidia okinawae. Classification (NCBI taxonomy): domain Eukaryota; kingdom Metazoa; phylum Chordata; class Aves; order Gruiformes; family Rallidae; genus Hypotaenidia; species Hypotaenidia okinawae. The sequence continues at coordinate 160,781,269 of BSDF01000002.1, forward strand.
CAGTTTTCATGCCACCCCCATTTTGGTGCCTGACTGACCTAAAGAATTTCAGAGTCAGGTTCTGTATATTCATACAGCTATATTGACATACTAAATATACCTATCTAAATGTATGTATGTGAAGTGTATCTATGTATAAACATCCATGCATATTTGTACCCACTATTTTTACAGAGAGAGAATTCTGTGTTTCTTAAAAATGTACATATTATTATAGATTAAAAACTCCCTGGTTCAAAGGACATGGGCAGCCATCAAATGTGACTTTTAAATCACGTGGGCGCCTATCATATATGATCTTGATTGAAAACTGTCCTTAGACAACAACTGATACTGAAGAAGAGTTAAGAATATAAAGGGACTGCTGCTGATGTAGCAGAGGCTGTGAAAGTTAAGCACTAGATGATGTCAAAGACCTCAGAGATATGAATATAAATCAAGTAAGTTCAATTAGAGAGTAGTAAAACGTGCAACCTTGATATCTAGGTACAGGCAGTTTAGCTCTTGAAGCAATTTTTTACACAATTGCATAATAACTGGTTGCAGGTGCCCCATGAGGGACAGCAGAGGCAAAGACATCTGGATATATTGTGTGTGAGAATGTACAACAAAGTCATTGATGAACAGGCACCTCCTTTCAGAACTGGATCTCTGCATAATTGTTCTCCCTGGCATCCTTTACTGCTACAAATATAAGCAGTGCTTTGTTATTATGAAAGGAAAATACACCTAGAGGAAGCAGTTGACAAACACCACTGAGTACCTGTGGGATACAGGTCTGGGTTTGGGGCCAGATTTGGACAGAGCAGAACTCAGCCTGCTTTGGCACACGGACACCAATTTCTTGCAGATGTAAGCCAGTACGTGGATGTGGATGGGGACACAGGTCAGCATGAGCTCCTACAATCCCGGGAGAGAGTCACTGTGTGCAGTCATGACTGGGGATTTTTAGTCAATATCACAATTTTCTATCATTTTCTCGGAGAAGTGAGATAGAACTTAGCATCTGGGGCTATGGTAGGGCCCACAAATCCTTGTGACTCAGTTTTATTACAAAAGGGTCTTGCCTTTTGTAGTATCACTGCTCAATACCTCAAAGACATTATGAGCTCTTCTTTCTGAACTAAACTACAATAGAGCTCAAGAAATACTGGGCATGAGCTGGAAGATGTCAACAGGATTTAGCATCTTCCCCCTTTTCGTTGTGAAAGCATCTTTTTATTAGACTTAGTAGAAGGAAATACAGAAATGAGGCTAACAAATGATGATAGGGAATTTTTTAAGGAGGGTAAGGCATGCAATTAAAATTTGGATCTGAACCTGTGTGCTGTAACTGCATTCCAGCACTACTTTTAATTCAATTTATTGGGCTTATCAATGAAAGCAGACTAAAGCATGAATTAGTCTACTTTTTCACTTGGCATTTCTGTATTCATTGAGCAATTTCAAGTAGCCGGAGAGTTATTTCCCATTATGACCATTTTCCTTTGTTTTAGGCCAAGTCAAGTGTGGAGAATTAAAATTAATTATTCAAGGAAAAGAGACACTGAAGTGTGGTCATGTTTGGCTGTTTTGTTGGGTTTGTTGGTTTTTCTGCTCTCTAGGCACTTCAATTCCCCAGGCTCTGTCCTCCTCTTGTGTGTGGCATTTTGAAAGGCAATGACAGATTGTAAATCCAACCCAAGGTTGCTGAACCATTCAGTTAGAGTCAAGGGGGCCTGATGAGTTTCTTGTATGCATCCTGCATAAGCGTGTATTATACAGTCGTTAACAACGTGAGTGATAGTCTGAAGTTTGTGGCAGCTGTGGTATGATCAATCATTGTACCTCTGTTTCTATGGAAAATCTCTGCACCTCCTGTGAGTTGCTTGGGCACCGTTTATGGATAATCTAGGATCCTTGAAGTAAGACAAATCCGGGCTGTAGGGTTGTGATGTTGACAATAAGCTTTGGCTTCAGCAACTGTAGCGTGGGAATATATGTGTACAGGAGTGCTTGAGGTACTGCAGGGTGTCTGAGACAGCCACATGTGGTGGTTAGTTGGGGCTTAGTTGTGTAATGTATCCAATGCCATTGGCGTGGCAAGTGGAGGTTCTTCCATATTGTCTTGGAGTGATACAGATCTTCATTGTCCGTGGCAGTCTGTCATTTCCTTAAAATAGCTGGTTTAAAGTACCAGAAGTGTGAATAGTAAAACTTCAGAGAACCTATACAGAGATGTTGAGGAGGGCAGGCTTCGTACAATTATTTTTTTCAGAATTCAGGTGCACTTCTAGCAGAAAGGTATGCTCCTCTCTCTCCTTAATGGGATTATACAATGATTTGACAGAAAAAACTCTGGTCCCCAAGTCTAACACGTACTTCCCATTCAGAAGGCTTGCCATTGTTCCTTTTAGTGTACTTACACTGAAAAACTAAAATAAGGAAAAAAGGACCTAACTGAATCTGTTCTCCATATGAATGGTTAGAAAAATAGACGTTTAGGAAGAAAACTGGCGACTCTGAGCTTAACCAAGAATTGTTCTTCAGTGCTTTGATCTCTTCTCAGAGGACTTAGTAGTGTGGGGAAACGTGGAAAATCAATATCCTTTTAGCATCTGCTGCTAAGGAGGGGATCACAGAGGTGATCAAAGGCTTGGAAACCTGTGGTATTGCAACCAGAGCCCGGTCACTCTGTAAGGCTCCAGCAGTGTGGTCAGTGTGCACCCCTCACGCTAGGGGACAGCTGGCAGCGGCCCATAGGTAGTCAGACAGTAACATCTAGTGCCACTCAGCCACTGGTCCTGGCACTGCTGAATCAATCAGGGAAATGCAAGCTCAACATGCTGGGATGTCCAGTCTGGATGTGTTAAGGTTTAGGTTTCCTCTTCAAGAGGAAGATAAAGCATCAATCTGGGTTCGCTTGGGAAGGGAGTACAGTATGCCTTCAGCCAACTTCCCTAAGGATGCAAACACTCCCCTGCCCTTTGCCCATAGTGCACTGGCCAACACTATTGAAGAAAAATTATATCCTAAAAGTTGAATTACACCAGATTTCTAACCAATTCACTGTCGAGCACATGTACGTTCGTGCAGTTCTTTTAATCACAGGACTACTCCAGTAAGAGTGAGGGGAGAGACAGCTGAGAAGACATGGGGTGGAGACCTCATGGGCATAAGTCTGAACTACGAACTGTGCCTGGAAGAAATTGAAGAAATGCTCTCAACCTGAGGCATGGACTGGGAGTTTTGCTCTTATGATCTCGGTTTTGTCTGTCAGTGTGTCTGCTTGTTTCAATAGGAGTGATGGTTTGTAACACAAGTTGTAATAATAACTGCTACATCATGGCTGTAGCTGTAAAAATAATCTAGTATATGGAAGAGACAGCCTTGAGCTTTTGAACAACATGTCGATGGTTCTCTGACTGTCGATCACACTGAACCAGGCCATGTGAACTTATTATAAAATGATACAAGGTTTTCCTCATACTTTTAACTTCTCATGTGGCTACCTGTTTGCCTTTACCACATGCCCCTACTCAAGGGATGCCTGTAACAGCTCTCCCTGTGGACTTGGGTAAAAATTTAGATTCGCGCTGACATCAGAACATGTCTGTCATTTGGGGAGACTTCGCATGGAAGTGGCCACTTAATAATACATTAAATCAAACCTCTATTTGGAGCCTAAATTGTTCTTGTGTTGCCTTTTGTTGGGACAATAAGACTTTGGGATGCAGGGGTAAATGACTCTGATCCTTCTAACAGCCATGCCCTAGACACACATAGGCGGCAGATACATGAAATAGGAATGAGCCATACTGGGGAAAGTGCTTGGTCCTGAGCAATATGGAGCCAGTAAACACAGGGTAGTGGTGTTTTGGATTTCCTTCCAACACCCAGTAATTCATGTACAGGGTTCGACAGAATGCAAGGGCCACCTGCCAACAGTTTATGGTCTCAAGCCCATGAGGAGGGGAGAGATGACAGCAGGGACTGCTGCCTCCACACAGGGTGTCAACACAACCTTATGTGAGGAAAACACCCGTGGAATTGCAGCAACATTATAAATTGTACCACTGGTGGGGACCCAGAAAACAGTTGGTTGTGGTTCATTCCTTCATGACAGTGTTTAGTCAGTGATGCCTGCGGGTGTCAAAACTACACAAAGACGACACACACTCCAGCAATGAGATGCAATAGTAGCACAAGCTATAAAGATTTAGAATATACTAAGGAATCTTCCTGTCAGATGCCTTGATCTGTGGGCAGTTGTGATGACTCACCTATTTATGTTCCACATCAGTTAACTTGGCTATGATCAGGTAGGAATATTACAGATAGGTTAAACCCTGTTAATCCCAGGTTGCAGCGTATTTTGGGAATACCATCACGATGTCCTTCTTACTACTAGGAGAGATCTCTCTTGGATTGTGGCATCCCCATAACCAAATGAAGTACAGACACTGGTGACTTGACTGTGTCTCAGAAATTAGCAGTTACGGGCTGAAAGATTCTGTGGATTGGGAATAGGTCATTTTAAACCCAGAATGATGCTGTCCAGTGTAACTGCAGAAGTGGAAGCCCTAGGGACCCTTACTGATAACAATTTTGACTTAATACACAAAGTACAAGCTGTCTTAAAGGTTGCACATTCAGAACGAGCTTGTGCTAGATATGATGTTACTTAAGGAGCAAGGAGTGTGTGTATGCCTGAAGGCAAACCATGAACAAGAAGAAAGCAGAAAACCTAACCTTTGGAGGAGCCATCGGTAAAGGACTCCTTGTACAAACCCATTCCATCACTGGAATTTGCAGTCCATACTATCCAACCTGGGGAATGGGTTCTGATCAAGTCATGGAAGGAATCAAAGCTGCAGACTGAGTGGGAAGGCCCTTTCCAGGTTCTATTGACGACTGAAACTGCAGCGAGGACTGCTGAGAGGCTGGACTCACTACACCCAGCTCAAAGGACCAGTGAATCTCTCTCTGAGGACAAACATTGGTATATACACAGCCCACCAAGGATCCTCTGCTCTTCGAACTGAAGAAGCAAAAATTTAGAGACTGTCTGAACTATTGTTTGAGTAGTAGAGATTTTGTTTAGTTTTTATTGCACTAGGATGTTCTCTGTTGTGTGGGGGGTTGTGAAAGGATGAAAATGGTAAAAAACAATGTTAGTATGGTGTTTATACTTAACTTCAATGAAAACAGGAGTGCTGGGTCACGCTCAAACCCCCCTTAAAAATCAAATGAACTTACAAGTCAGCATTCCAGAGGGGAGCGGGCTCCAAAGCATTGTGTTTGACTATCAGTGATGCTAATAGTACTACTATCACTCCACCCTATGGACTAAGGATAGAGAGGTCATGGGAACAGATCCATTAGGGCAATTCAGAATAATGTTAGAAAAATCTAAACACAGAAAATTCAAACGAGGAAGGAGAGTGGGGAAGTACACAGAAACCTAGGACCAGAGGTAGGAGGACTTTTCAGTGATCCTACAATAGTAAAAGTAGTTAGAATTGAGGGCTTGAGACAGAAATTTGAAGGTGAAGCAGAATATGGAGACACAAATGCCTGGGTGGAATGAGTAAAATACACTGTGAAAAGTCTAAACAAGAGTGATTGCTATGAGTGTGCCTCAGGTCAACCTGAGCCACAAGTTGTGCCTTTTCCCCTAGGATGGTCCTTATGATTGCACAGGAATGGAGTGCATTATTGCACTCTATCAGGAAAGAACAGCCTGGGGAAAGGATACCTGTAAAACACTTTCACTTCTGTTCCCAGCCTTGCTGAATAAGCACATCCAGATAGCCTCTGTTCTCACAAGTGTTAGTTACTAGCCACACGACTTGTGTGTCACGACAGGGCGGAGTGACTGCACAATTTTTGGGAGACTTCTCAGGATGTAAGAGGCATTGAATGTGACAAATGATAAAGATGGGAACTGTTCATCATTCCAGGTTCTGAGAGGTGGTACTGCAGAGGAAGAGTTTTGGAGGAATATTCTCTCGTCCAACTGGGAAGGCGCTTGTGCTATTGTACAACTGGCTATATCCCATTCAACCTGGATTCTGAGAGGATAAGGCTTCCAAGAGAGAAAGAGATCAGGGCCAAAAGAAGCATGTTAGGAACTGCCTTTGATGACAGAACACATACAGACTCAATTAGAGTTCCTCACGGGGTTCCTGACTAATTTAAGGCTAGGAATCAATCAGATTACTGCTGGTGTTGAATCATTCCTCTTTTGGTGGGTCACAGTAAATAAAAGTGTAGATTGGATCAACGATATCTATTATAGTCAACAAAGATTCATAAATTATACCAGGGATGCTGTTGAAGGAATAGCAGAACAATTGCATGCTAATAGCAGAATGACATGGGAAAATCGGAGGGTCCCTAGACATGATGTTAGCAGAGAAAGGAGGGGTATGTGTTTTGTTAGGCGGGGGGACAGTCTTGCATATTTATACCAAGTAATACTACTGCTGATGGAACGATTACCAGAGCCTTAACAAGGCCTTACCACTTTTGCTGATGTAGTAGCAGAGAATTCAGCAACAGATACTTCTCTTACGGGCCTCTAGGACTACCACCTTATGCTAATGCTTCTCCCTAGAGGAACAAGAAAACACGGTAGAGAATCTCAGGCAAAAGAATGTGAAGCAATGCTGGCCAGGTTAGAAGCCTCTGATGGAACAGGAATTTGAAAAGATGCAAAAGACAGCAGTGAGTGTAAAGGAAAAAACAAGGGGGAAAATTGTGGAAAATGCTGGAGGGGAATGTTGCTTTTGCAAACTGAAATGGGTTGTGGTATTTTTTTATGCTGACTTGGGAAGTGGAGGACTCAGGCTGCCTCATCAGAAATCCTTTGTCGGGAATTTAGGAGTAGGAAGATAAAAGACATTTGTCAATCTGGATATGCAACAGATAGCACAGAAGACAAGGGGGAACACTGATAGTGAAGTTTTTGCTGTTGGTTGTGTTAGAAGAATTACGGTAACATCTGATTGAACCCTTATTCGAGATAGAAACTGAGGAATACATAGCTCTGCTAAAAGATGCAGATGAAACTTGCACCCGTACATAGGGCAGTGAATACAATAGAAGTAGTTGAATTGTGAGATTCAGGTCACAGGGTGGAATGTAAGGTGTTTCTGCAATGTCTACGCCACCAGGCAAGTCATGGAAGGTTGTAATGTGACTCAGTCTTGAATTGCTTTGAGGTCCCATCTCAGCAAAGACAGGCCACAGGGAGCTGGCTGAATTGTCTGCCTGAAGGATTCCACAAATAGGTTTGTGCATTGTCTTACGCCATCTATGTCTACTGCAGGTCCTTTCATAGGCCCTTTGACATTTCTAAAAAGGGCCTATTGTTTGTTGAAGGACTTCAAGGCTCAAACCAGGTTTCCGTTCCTTGGATTATCCAGCAGTACCTTGATTAATCTCATGCTACATGACAACCCAAGTCCGAGCTATCTAAACAGCTCCCTGTGGCCTGTCTTTGCTGAGATGGGACCACAAAGCAATTCAAGACTGAGTCACATTACAACCTTCCATGACTTGCCTGGTGGCGTAGACATTGCAGAAACACCTTACATTCCACCCTGTGACCTGAATCTCACAATTCAACTACTTCTATTGTATTCACTGCCCTATGTACGGGTGCAAGTTTCATCTGCATCTTTTAGCAGAGCTATGTATTCCTCAGTTTCTGATTGAACCCTTATTCGAGATAGATGTTACCGTAATTCTTCTAACACAACCAACAGCAAAAACTTCACTATCAGTGTTCCCCCTTGTCTTCTGTGCTATCTGTTGCATATCCAGATTGACAAATGTCTTTTATCTTCCTACTCCTAAATTCCCGATAAAGGATTTCTGATGAGGCAGCCTGAGTCCTCCACTTCCCAAGTCAGCATAAAAAAATACCACAACCCATTTCAGTTTGCAAAAGCAACATTCCCCTCCAGCATTTTCCACAATTTTCCCCCCTTGTTTTTTCCTTTACACTCACTGCTGTCTTTTGCATCTTTTCAAATTCCTGTTCCATCAGAGGCTTCTAACCTGGCCAGCATTGCTTCACATTCTTTTGCCTGAGATTCTCTACCGTGTTTTCTTGTTCCTCTAGGGAGAAGCATTAGCATAAGGTGGTAGTCCTAGAGGCATCTTCTTAGTTATTGCAGTTTCTATTAATCTCTGTATTAGACCCCTAACACAAGGGATTATACAACACCCTATGGCCACTAATATCCCTGTTACCACTATTAGAAGAGTGAAAATACCACCATTCCCTTCCATTCTCCAAACCAAGATTCTATCCAACCCAGTAAGAGAAGTATCTGTTGCTGAATTCTCTGCTACTACATCAGCAAAAGTGGTAAGGCCTTGTTAAGGCTCTGGTAATCGTTCCATCAGGAGCAGTATTATTTGGTATAAATGTGCAACACTGTCCCCCCTAACAAAACACATACCCCTCCTTTCTCTGCTAACATCATGTCTAGGACCCTCTGATTTTCCCATGTCATTCTGCTATTAGCATGCAATTGTTCTGCTATTCCTTCAACAGCATCCCTGGTATAATTTATGAATCTTTGTTGACTATAATAGATATCGTTGATCCAATCTACACTTTTATTTACTGTGACCCACCAAAAGAGGAATGATTCAACACCAGCAGTAATCTGATTGATTCCTAGCCTTAAATTAGTCAGGAACCCCGTGAGGAACTCTAATTGAGTCTGTATGTGTTCTGTCATCAAAGGCAGTTCCTAACATGCTTCTTTTGGCCCTGATCTCTTTCTCTCTTGGAAGCCTTATCCTCTCAGAATCCAGGTTGAATGGGATATAGCCAGTTGTACAATAGCACAAGCGCCTTCCCAGTTGGACGAGAGAATATTCCTCCAAAACTCTTCCTCTGCAGTACCACCTCTCAGAACCTGGAATGATGAACAGTTCCCATCTTTATCATTTGTCACATTCAATGCCTCTTACATCCTGAGAAGTCTCCCAAAAATTGTGCAGTCACTCCGCCCTGTCGTGACACACAAGTCGTGTGGCTAGTAACTAACACTTGTGAGAACAGAGGCTATCTGGATGTGCTTATTCAGCAAGGCTGGGAACAGAAGTGAAAGTGTTTTACAGGTATCCTTTCCCCAGGCTGTTCTTTCCTGATAGAGTGCAATAATGCACTCCATTCCTGTGCAATCATAAGGACCATCCTAGGGGAAAAGGCACAACTTGTGGCTCAGGTTGACCTGAGGCACACTCATAGCAATCACTCTTGTTTAGACTTTTCACAGTGTATTTTACTCATTCCACCCAGGCATTTGTGTCTCCATATTCTGCTTCACCTTCAAATTTCTGTCTCAAGCCCTCAATTCTAACTACTTTTACTATTGTAGGATCACTGAAAAGTCCTCCTACCTCTGGTCCTAGGTTTCTGTGTACTTCCCCACTCTCCTTCCTCGTTTGAATTTTCTGTGTTTAGATTTTTCTAACATTATTCTGAATTGCCCTAATGGATCTGTTCCCATGACCTCTCTATCCTTAGTCCATAGGGTGGAGTGATAGTAGTACTATTAGCATCACTGATAGTCAAACACAATGCTTTGGAGCCCGCTCCCCTCTGGAATGCTGACTTGTAAGTTCATTTGATTTTTAAGGGGGGTTTGAGCGTGACCCAGCACTCCTGTTTTCATTGAAGTTAAGTATAAACACCATACTAACATTGTTTTTTACCATTTTCATCCTTTCACAACCCCCCACACAACAGAGAACATCCTAGTGCAATAAAAACTAAACAAAATCTCTACTACTCAAACAATAGTTCAGACAGTCTCTAAATTTTTGCTTCTTCAGTTCGAAGAGCAGAGGATCCTTGGTGGGCTGTGTATATACCAATGTTTGTCCTCAGAGAGAGATTCACTGGTCCTTTGAGCTGGGTGTAGTGAGTCCAGCCTCTCAGCAGTCCTCGCTGCAGTTTCAGTCGTCAATAGAACCTGGAAAGGGCCTTCCCACTCAGTCTGCAGCTTTGATTCCTTCCATGACTTGATCAGAACCCATTCCCCAGGTTGGATAGTATGGACTGCAAATTCCAGTGATGGAATGGGTTTGTACAAGGAGTCCTTTACCGATGGCTCCTCCAAAGGTTAGGTTTTCTGCTTTCTTCTTGTTCATGGTTTGCCTTCAGGCATACACACACTCCTTGCTCCTTAAGTAACATCATATCTAGCACAAGCTCGTTCTGAATGTGCAACCTTTAAGACAGCTTGTACTTTGTGTATTAAGTCAAAATTGTTATCAGTAAGGGTCCCTAGGGCTTCCACTTCTGCAGTTACACTGGACAGCATCATTCTGGGTTTAAAATGACCTATTCCCAATCCACAGAATCTTTCAGCCCGTAACTGCTAATTTCTGAGACACAGTCAAGTCACCAGTGTCTGTACTTCATTTGGTTATGGGGATGCCACAATCCAAGAGAGATCTCTCCTAGTAGTAAGAAGGACATCGTGATGGTATTCCCAAAATACGCTGCAACCTGGGATTAACAGGGTTTAACCTATCTGTAATATTCCTACCTGATCATAGCCAAGTTAACTGATGTGGAACATAAATAGGTGAGTCATCACAACTGCCCACAGATCAAGGCATCTGACAGGAAGATTCCTTAGTATATTCTAAATCTTTATAGCTTGTGCTACTATTGCATCTCATTGCTGGAGTGTGTGTCGTCTTTGTGTAGTTTTGACACCCGCAGGCATCACTGACTAAACACTGTCATGAAGGAATGAACCACAACCAACTGTTTTCTGGGTCCCCACCAGTGGTACAATTTATAATGTTGCTGCAATTCCACGGGTGTTTTCCTCACATAAGGTTGTGTTGACACCCTGTGTGGAGGCAGCAGTCCCTGCTGTCATCTCTCCCCTCCTCATGGGCTTGAGACCATAAACTGTTGGCAGGTGGCCCTTGCATTCTGTCGAACCCTGTACATGAATTACTGGGTGTTGGAAGGAAATCCAAAACACCACTACCCTGTGTTTACTGGCTCCATATTGCTCAGGACCAAGCACTTTCCCCAGTATGGCTCATTCCTATTTCATGTATCTGCCGCCTATGTGTGTCTAGGGCATGGCTGTTAGAAGGATCAGAGTCATTTACCCCTGCATCCCAAAGTCTTATTGTCCCAACAAAAGGCAACACAAGAACAATTTAGGCTCCAAATAGAGGTTTGATTTAATGTATTATTAAGTGGCCACTTCCATGCGAAGTCTCCCCAAATGACAGACATGTTCTGATGTCAGCGCGAATCTAAATTTTTACCCAAGTCCACAGGGAGAGCTGTTACAGGCATCCCTTGAGTAGGGGCATGTGGTAAAGGCAAACAGGTAGCCACATGAGAAGTTAAAAGTATGAGGAAAACCTTGTATCATTTTATAATAAGTTCACATGGCCTGGTTCAGTGTGATCGACAGTCAGAGAACCATCGACATGTTGTTCAAAAGCTCAAGGCTGTCTCTTCCATATACTAGATTATTTTTACAGCTACAGCCATGATGTAGCAGTTATTATTACAACTTGTGTTACAAACCATCACTCCTATTGAAACAAGCAGACACACTGACAGACAAAACCGAGATCATAAGAGCAAAACTCCCAGTCCATGCCTCAGGTTGAGAGCATTTCTTCAATTTCTTCCAGGCACAGTTCGTAGTTCAGACTTATGCCCATGAGGTCTCCACCCCATGTCTTCTCAGCTGTCTCTCCCCTCACTCTTACTGGAGTAGTCCTGTGATTAAAAGAACTGCACGAACGTACATGTGCTCGACAGTGAATTGGTTAGAAATCTGGTGTAATTCAACTTTTAGGATATAATTTTTCTTCAATAGTGTTGGCCAGTGCACTATGGGCAAAGGGCAGGGGAGTGTTTGCATCCTTAGGGAAGTTGGCTGAAGGCATACTGTACTCCCTTCCCAAGCGAACCCAGATTGATGCTTTATCTTCCTCTTGAAGAGGAAACCTAAACCTTAACACATCCAGACTGGACATCCCAGCATGTTGAGCTTGCATTTCCCTGATTGATTCAGCAGTGCCAGGACCAGTGGCTGAGTGGCACTAGATGTTACTGTCTGACTACCTATGGGCCGCTGCCAGCTGTCCCCTAGCGTGAGGGGTGCACACTGACCACACTGCTGGAGCCTTACAGAGTGACCGGGCTCTGGTTGCAATACCACAGGTTTCCAAGCCTTTGATCACCTCTGTGATCCCCTCCTTAGCAGCAGATGCTAAAAGGATATTGATTTTCCACGTTTCCCCACACTACTAAGTCCTCTGAGAAGAGATCAAAGCACTGAAGAACAATTCTTGGTTAAGCTCAGAGTCGCCAGTTTTCTTCCTAAACGTCTATTTTTCTAACCATTCATATGGAGAACAGATTCAGTTAGGTCCTTTTTTCCTTATTTTAGTTTTTCAGTGTAAGTACACTAAAAGGAACAATGGCAAGCCTTCTGAATGGGAAGTACGTGTTAGACTTGGGGACCAGAGTTTTTTCTGTCAAATCATTGTATAATCCCATTAAGGAGAGAGAGGAGCATACCTTTCTGCTAGAAGTGCACCTGAATTCTGAAAAAAATAATTGTACGAAGCCTGCCCTCCTCAACATCTCTGTATAGGTTCTCTGAAGTTTTACTATTCACACTTCTGGTACTTTAAACCAGCTATTTTAAGGAAATGACAGACTGCCACGGACAATGAAGATCTGTATCACTCCAAGACAATATGGAAGAACCTCCACTTGCCACGCCAATGGCATTGGATACATTACACAACTAAGCCCCAACTAACCACCACATGTGGCTGTCTCAGACACCCTGCAGTACCTCAAGCACTCCTGTACACATATATTCCCACGCTACAGTTGCTGAAGCCAAAGCTTATTGTCAACATCACAACCCTACAGCCCGGATTTGTCTTACTTCAAGGATCCTAGATTATCCATAAACGGTGCCCAAGCAACTCACAGGAGGTGCAGAGATTTTCCATAGAAACAGAGGTACAATGATTGATCATACCACAGCTGCCACAAACTTCAGACTATCACTCATGTTGTTAACGACTGTATAATACACGCTTATGCAGGATGCATACAAGAAACTCATCAGGCCCCCTTGACTCTAACTGAATGGTTCAGCAACCTTGGGTTGGATTTACAATCTGTCATTGCCTTTCAAAATGCCACACACAAGAGGAGGACAGAGCCTGGGGAATTGAAGTGCCTAGAGAGCAGAAAAACCAACAAACCAACAAAACAGCCAAACATGACCACACTTCAGTGTCTCTTTTCCTTGAATAATTAATTTTAATTCTCCACACTTGACTTGGCCTAAAACAAAGGAAAATGGTCATAATGGGAAATAACTCTCCGGCTACTTGAAATTGCTCAATGAATACAGAAATGCCAAGTGAAAAAGTAGACTAATTCATGCTTTAGTCTGCTTTCATTGATAAGCCCAATAAATTGAATTAAAAGTAGTGCTGGAATGCAGTTACAGCACACAGGTTCAGATCCAAATTTTAATTGCATGCCTTACCCTCCTTAAAAAATTCCCTATCATCATTTGTTAGCCTCATTTCTGTATTTCCTTCTACTAAGTCTAATAAAAAGATGCTTTCACAACGAAAAGGGGGAAGATGCTAAATCCTGTTGACATCTTCCAGCTCATGCCCAGTATTTCTTGAGCTCTATTGTAGTTTAGTTCAGAAAGAAGAGCTCATAATGTCTTTGAGGTATTGAGCAGTGATACTACAAAAGGCAAGACCCTTTTGTAATAAAACTGAGTCACAAGGATTTGTGGGCCCTACCATAGCCCCAGATGCTAAGTTCTATCTCACTTCTCCGAGAAAATGATAGAAAATTGTGATATTGACTAAAAATCCCCAGTCATGACTGCACACAGTGACTCTCTCCCGGGATTGTAGGAGCTCATGCTGACCTGTGTCCCCATCCACATCCACGTACTGGCTTACATCTGCAAGAAATTGGTGTCCGTGTGCCAAAGCAGGCTGAGTTCTGCTCTGTCCAAATCTGGCCCCAAACCCAGACCTGTATCCCACAGGTACTCAGTGGTGTTTGTCAACTGCTTCCTCTAGGTGTATTTTCCTTTCATAATAACAAAGCACTGCTTATATTTGTAGCAGTAAAGGATGCCAGGGAGAACAATTATGCAGAGATCCAGTTCTGAAAGGAGGTGCCTGTTCATCAATGACTTTGTTGTACATTCTCACACACAATATATCCAGATGTCTTTGCCTCTGCTGTCCCTCATGGGCACCTGCAACCAGTTATTATGCAATTGTGTAAAAAATTGCTTCAAGAGCTAAACTGCCTCTACCTAGATATCAAGGTTGCACGTTTTACTACTCTCTAATTGAACTTACTTGATTTATATTCATATCTCTGAGGTCTTTGACATCATCTAGTGCTTAACTTTCACAGCCTCTGCTACATCAGCAGCAGTCCCTTTATATTCTTAACTCTTCTTCAGTATCAGTTGTTGTCTAAGGACAGTTTTCAATCAAGATCATATATGATAGGCGCCCACGTGATTTAAAAGTCACATTTGATGGCTGCCCATGTCCTTTGAACCAGGGAGTTTTTAATCTATAATAATATGTACATTTTTAAGAAACACAGAATTCTCTCTCTGTAAAAATAGTGGGTACAAATATGCATGGATGTTTATACATAGATACACTTCACATACATACATTTAGATAGGTATATTTAGTATGTCAATATAGCTGTATGAATATACAGAACCTGACTCTGAAATTCTTTAGGTCAGTCAGGCACCAAAATGGGGGTGGCATGAAAACTGGGATGTGCTTGATGGTGTTAGAGCTGTCCAGTGAGCCCACTAGGTACAGGTGCCTTGTGTCACCTCCTCCATCACGTGCAAAAGAGCCTCACACCAAGATGCCTCACATCCAGCGAGCCTAACTAGATGACCATGCAGACTTGGGGCTCTGCACAGTGATGAAAGATGCAACGCTGCCAGGAAGATGGAAAGCCAGAGCAACATGGTAACTTCAGAGGAAGATATGCATGGGAGCAATAAGGAATAAGGGACACCCTAAGGAATTGTCCAAAAGGCCACAGGGACCAGCCAGTAGGCTTGCACATCAGAAACTATAATTTGAGCTATGTTTCTTCTTATTAATACAAATTTATTAAAAGTATCTGCCTCGTTCTTGCACAGACCACTTTTCCTTTGAACACCCTCACTTTCTCATAATAGGGAGTTGTGGAACTGAACTTCACATTAAGTATTTGTCAGTGAGCTCTATGCTATTAAGCCCTGCATAGGGTCAGCTGTCATTGCCGACTATGGAAGCTGCACTGAGAATTTGTATCAAGGCCTCGATCTGGTGTCAGCTTGAAATTACTAATACAACAAATAACATTCTGATTAGCCTGTGAGGTAGCCCTGGATAAGCAGGCAGCTGTAAAGTCAGTGAAAGACTACTGCAAATTGCAGAAAGAGCATTTAAAATGTTATTTAAAAAGGAAGGCAATTTTTCCCCATTGCTCAACAGATTTCTTTTTCTCTATCCTACCAAGAGAAAACACCCCTTTCTTCTCAAACATTTCTGCTTGTCTTGAAGAGGGATAATAAAGGAGGATGAGAAAGTCAGAAGGCACATCCTAAAGCTCATCTATATCCAATAAGAGATAGAATACGAAGATTGGATCAAATTACAATTTATAGTAAAATACCATTATGTAGAAGGAAATAAACAGTAATAGTGTCCTTTGTGATCCCAGACCATAACAGAGGAAAGTTTACTTTCCTTTATATTACATGTTTATAATAAAATGAACCTAGAGTGAATGTGAATGCACAGGTGCAAAACACCAGAAGACATGCAAAATGGCATAGGTTGCTGACTCTTGCAGTAGCAGGTCACTGAGATCCCAGCACACAACTCCCTGCTGTTTCTCATGCCAGCCAGCTCAGAAACAGAGGCAGTGACTAAATTTGGATGATTCACAGAGGTGTGGGACAGGATAAAGAGATTAACTGCTGTCAGATCCTGAGTGGTATGAGGGGACACATCCAAAACCCTCCGCATACAGCTAAGGAGAGGCCAGGAAGTGTGTGGGGAGGGCCTCAAAACCTCATTTCCTTGTCCCTCACATCCTTGCAAGCAATCCTTGACAGACTTCCTGGATACAGGTGTCAGTGCTGAAATGCTGAGCAGGCTGTCTAAAACCACTTCAGTTACTGTAACTGTTAGAGGCTGAAACTCATGTTTTAAATGAATTAATCTTTCTTGCTGTGAGAGGTATTAGCATTAAGACACACTGTTGCTACAGAAAAAATGGGTGGTCATGTTTTCAGAAGTTTCTGAGAGACATGCATACTGCAGGAAGGAATTCAGCATTTCTTGATAGAACTCAGGACATTAAATGCTTTATTTGTGTCAAATATACCTGCTCTGCATGGTCTTATAAGGGCTCTATGTAAATACAAAACCATTCCTATACCAGGCAGGCATGGCAGCAGACCAGCAGCAGTGTCTCACTATCGTTGTGTTTCCAAGTCTGTCTGTCTGGATGGGGTCGTTCTGTTTTCAGCATCCCTAGGTGCAGAGATAGAGAGAAATTCCTCCCAAAAATGTCTTCCACCAGGTTGGTTCTCTTCTGCACTTCTACTGTGCTCAGAAGACATAAGCAAGGCACAAGAGAAGGGCACATGCAAGCCCAGAATCTCTGTCACCAAGCTTTACATCTTCAAAAGAGAAGCTGGGGGGCAGAGGGAAGGACACATGCTACCACACAGACATGGTCCAGGACCCAGGAACTCAGCTTGCTGAGCAAATAGTAATGAGGTCCAGAGGGGGCTTCCCAGAATTTGTCCAGTTGCTTTCTTCTAAGCTTGAGTCAACTGCTTGACTTCCAGCTCTCTGCAAGCAAGGAAAGGCCTCACTTCCCTCCTAGTCTGGCAGTACAAGAGGGTCGCCATAGGAGCAAATAATACTACTGCAAGGGGAACTATGGTTGGTCA
Source organism: Hypotaenidia okinawae (assembly GCA_027925045.1). Taxonomy (NCBI): domain Eukaryota; kingdom Metazoa; phylum Chordata; class Aves; order Gruiformes; family Rallidae; genus Hypotaenidia; species Hypotaenidia okinawae. Next base: position 160,798,317 of record BSDF01000002.1, read on the forward strand.
GTCTTGCCTAGCCTGCTGACCACTCAATCCAGCTGGTCACTCACTCCCACTCCTCTGCAGGGAGAGTATGGAAGACAACAAAGCTTGTGGGTCAGCATAAAGACAGGGGCATCATTTACTAAGTGATGCCATAGGGATAACAGACTTTAAATGGTGAAAAATCATTTAATTTCTTGCCAATTAGTATAAACTAGAATAAAACTAAGAAGTGAGGAGTAGTAGCTTTTCCTTCACACCTCACTCCCAACTCCTCTCCCCCTCCTTGGGCTGCAGGGCTGGTCCCTAGCAAGGGCTGCAGGGGATCCCTGCTCTGGGCCTGCAGTACCTCCTTCTCCTCTCTCCTGCTGCAGCTCCCTCCCTGGCAGGATTCCTCCAGCTTTGCCTCTGCCACCTTTGGCCTTTGCTGAAACCTTTATCCAGCTCCCTCCTGGCACCCCCAGCTCGGCTGAGGGGCTCAGCTGTTGTCCTTTGGTGGAGCCGTTGGGGCCAGCTGGGACTGGCTGTGTTATGCCCAGGGGGAGCCCCGGCCTCTCCTCACAGAGCTGCCCTGCAGCCTCTGCCAGGGCCTGGGCTTGGACATACAGTAGAAGGTATCAGGGAGAACGAGCAGAACCTGAACTTGATATGGAGGGAAATACTGTGTAATCTGAGGAGGAGATTGATTTTTTAAAAAAAAATTATGCTGTGCAATATTATTAGATCACCCATCAAATAAATCAACGGCCCACAAATGAGTTAGCATTAGTTACCAACAAAGAGATGTGCTTTTAGGGAATTTTGGCAGGGTAGCTATGAACCCAGTAACTTCCTCATATTCTCATCAACAATCTGGATGGAAAGTGTGCAAAGACTGAAAACAGTTAAAAAATAGAACACATGAAAGATCAGACAATGAACTAAGTATTTTTTCTGATCTTGACCCTCTTTGGAGCATGGTGATTCCCAAGAAATGTATTACCTGAGGTCTCAGTTTCATGAACGACCTGATTACATAATGTCTCCTGACAGTTGATTGCTCTGTTCCTATTCATGATCAAAAGATACTTTATAAATATTGGAAGTACAAACTAGATAAGATAGAAAAAAAACCCTTGGATTATATTTCCTGTTCCACAGGTGTCTTAGTGAAAATAATCACATTCATAGAATCAGAACCACAGAATGGTTCTGGAGGGGACCTGAAAGATGCTATGAGCAGGGACCCCCCTCCACTAGATCAGGCAGCCCAAGGACCCATCCATCCAGCCTGTGAACCACACCGAGGTCAGGCACAGCCACAACTTCTTATGGGAAACCTTTACAGAGAGCCTTGCCACCCTCATAGTGAAGCATTTGTTCAGTACATGTAATCCAAATCTACACTCTTTTAGTTTAAAGCCATTAGCCCTTGTCCTATCACTATATCCCTGAGATAAACAGGTTTTCTCTGCAGGCTCCTTTAGGTACTGGAAGGTTGCTACAAGGTCTCCCTGGAGCCTTCTCTTCTCAGGCTATACTCATGGGGAGTGCTCTAGCCCCCCCAAAGTCATGTTCCTGGCCTTCTCCCTGTGCTGACTGTGCCATATGATTTTGGCCAAGGCTTCAATCTCAGTTTTCCCAGCAATCAGGAAAGTGATATGACTACTAGGTAACTGTGTGAAGTCAATGCTTCTACAATGCTCTGTGTCTAGGAAAATATATAAATGTGTGATCTCGATTGAAAGAGTATAATACTGGACTTTGCCTCCTGATAATGAGTTCACTTTCTGAGGAGAGCCAGATGCATCAGCCTTGCTCTCTCTCCCGTTTCTTTGACTCTCTTTCATCCCACTCCATTAATGCTCATCTCTTCACCTACCCACAGTATTTTGAAATACAAACTCCAGAAGCGGAGGAGATGCTGGGCTCTGGTTACAGTATCACAAGTTTTTTCCAAGTCTGATCACCTCTGTGATCCCCCTTTTAGCAGCAGATGCTAAAGGGTATTATTGATTAACGTTCGTTATTCTGGGAGGAGGTGACTTAACAGCTTTCTCAAGTACTGGAACCTCACACAGCAGGGCTCCAAACCTCCGCACTGTTCCAGTAGGTAATTTCCAGACTTTGCTTGGACATCAAATCATAGTATATTATTTCTGTATGAACCAATGACAACTTTTATCTTAGACATTCGGTTTTCCCCTGGAGACCAAACACACACAGTACTAGTTGGTCTGATTTCATGGAGTCCAGTTACTCTGATTACTGACCCCTAACACCCAGGAGAAAATAAATGTAGTCCTAACCTTTTGGCTGGGTTTGGGGTTTTTTTTCAGTGATAACACTTACTTGAGCTCCCGTATCAGTTGTGAAATTTACAGGTCTATGCCTGGGACCAGCGGTTAACATAACATGTGGGTTAATATGCTGGTCAGGCCATTCTAAGGTGGATATTAAGCGAATGAGTGGGTCGGCCTGAAATTCCTCCCGGACTTCCTAGTTTTTAAATCCATCAGGTTCTTCCTCAAGTCTGAGTAAGAACTGGCAGGCACAGAAGAATTCCCCTCCTGTGTTTTGGTGGTATCATAAAGTTCCATAAACTTGCTAATTGACCGCTCCACCAAGTTTATCAATGTGAGAATAATCTATGAATTGCCCATTTAGGGCTGGGCGAGGTATACTTAGCGCTAATGCCTTTCTCCACAGATCCTTGCGCTGAGGACTGGTTTGTCATGGGGGGGGGGGGGGGTAAGGGGGGATCCTTCTCAAGCTGCGAATTTGAACCTTCCTCTAACCATCCCATCTTTCTGCCATAAATAACAATTTCTTGTAATAGTTCCCCTCCCCCAATGTTAAAACAGGCTGTTGCTGCTGGTTGGGGTAGCGAGTGTTATGATCAACTGCTCGCACAATCTTTTCCTTTAGGCTTTGCACATAGATTTTCAAGGCTTCAGGGAGACCCCTAATCAGTGGTTTAAGGAGGGCTGGACTGGATGTACCGGAGCGGCAAGGAGAATGCCCTGCCCTCCAACGCTCACACATGGCTTGAATACGCACAGCCTCTTTGCACTGATTCAGCCAGCCCAGATAATTCAGTGGAACCAGCAGTTTTTCACCCAATCCTGTCCCTGGGGTGAGGGACGACACATCGGTGCGTCTCAAGATGATCGTATAACTTATCTGTCTCTCCCCTTGGCCAGGGAAGAGACATTACAGATATTGGCTGCCTTAGGGGCGGGTATTCTATACAACTCAAAGGGGTATTATCGTTCCGAGAGGACCGCATCTTAGCATCCAAATTTCCCCTATTCACTCTCAGGAGGTCACACCGTAATTACACTGTTTACGTTACAAAACTCAAAGGGACAACATGATACACAAACAGCACTGTTCACAAAATGGGCAAGGACCCGGTCCTGCCCCTGTTCAGGAGACCCGAAAGCTCTCAAAAGGTCCTCCCCTCCTCCCATACACCACTGTTTTGTTTTTTTTTTCCACTTTTCAAGTATCCACAAACCACACGCTCAAAGTGGCCCCAACCAAAACCGCCTCCCCAATGAGACCCGCCTTCCTCCCAATTCATCACACCAAAAAATTGCTTCCAAATTGCACCACAACCTCCTGCTTACGCACAAACCATACAAACAACGGTTTACACACACCACACCACCCCCCAAAATTCCTTAAATCTGTATATGGAGCGCCAGAAAGCAACAATTGGTTTAAGACTCATTTCACTGACACCAACAGTTTAAATTCGCCGGTCGCTTTGTCCGTCTCCAGCCGCTCTCCTCGTGGAGACACGGAACCGTGGCACGGATCGGGACTCGGCACTCGCCCCGCAGTCAGACTGCGGCTTGTTCACTCAACTCTCACTCAAGCCGCTCATACAATACACAGGACCGGGCGCAGAATCTTACCGCATGCACAAAGCGTAACAATGGTTATGAAAACTCCCAGTTATAACCACAGTGACGTAGAAGTTCGATTCCCATGGGGCTGCAGGGTGCCACCAACAAAGGGGCTCACCTACCGCCCGAAGGGATGAGCACAAACCTCCCGCTGGCCGCAGCTACGCACTGCTGCCCCTTAGGGATTTCGGCAAGCTCCTTCAGCGGATTCGAATCCGCCCGTGGGGCGAGCACCAACACTCTTTACCCTCGCGTAGGATGTCTCCTCACGACTTACAGGTATCCCCCCCAAGGCGATTATATCCTTATTACAGGACATATCTTTCCATCCTCCCTAAGGGACTGTCTGGAGGAAGGTTTCCAGGGGTTCTCTCTCCACACCCCGTTTTCTTTTTAAAGCCGGCTATCCTTATTTCCCATTCGGTCCCCTGGAGAGATTTTTTAACAAACCCAACTTTTCGTTTTGCCCTTCTCCCGGCCGCTTCCCTCATGGAAAGAGGGATCCGGGCTCCACACTCACTTCGTACTTAACTGTACGAGGTCTCCCTCACACACACGTGTCTCCCCGAATATCCCTGCCGCCAAGGCAATAACTAACGTCCGACTTTCTTACCTTGCTCCGTGCACGGAGTTGCCTGGTTGGTTACGGCTGTGGCTACTTATCCTCCCCTCTGGTTCACTAGGGCTGACTTTAGAATTGGTCTCGGGATCTAGTCAGCCCACTGCTGGAGCCCCCATCGACCATACACGAGGCCGCTGAAATCAACGGGACGCGTCTCCTCGTCCTTCGGTGGCAGGAGCCCCTCACGGTGATGATGATGCCCATCCCGGCCGAGCCCCCCAAGTTGTTAGAAATGCCAGAGGTCCTATGAAAGGACTCGCAATAGATATACTAGTGCAGCAGTAATTATTAAGGGGTCTTGCAAGAGCGGGTGGCAGAGCAAAATAGGCGTACCTGGGGGCAGTTTGCAGCATTTTTATACCCTATCCCCACCCGAAATCCCTCCCCTGTTTACCTATGGATTAGGTATTTTTTTTCAAGGTTTACAGACTCAACCTAGACCCCTTCTTCAGACATTGCATGTCTGGCAGGCTCCTGCTTTCCATAAATATTTATTGTCTGACTAAGTTTTCTTACATTAGCCCTTAATCTGTTTTGTCTGGGGCCACTGAAGCCAAATGGCGACCCTCAAATGCTGCCATTGTCTGCCCTTTTAAAAAATTGATTCCCCTCCCTTCAGGTACTGGAAGGCTGCTTTATTAGGGTCTTTGTTAGATCTTTGTTAGGGTCTTTTGCTACCAGTATTTAAAAGGAGACAAAGGCTATTTCTGTATACTGCAAAGGTATGCAGTTTAAATGGCAGCTAAGTGAGAATGCAAGTATCTGTAAAGTATGAACAGTGAGTCAGGGAAGAAACAAGGCAAGGGATCATCATGAAGAAACAATTAGGAATGAAGCAGAGGACAGTGTAGGTGCCATATCAGGAGGTTTTTGTGTGAACCACTGGACTCATAATGGGAAGTTTTAGTGATCAAACAGATTACAGTGTGGAAAATGTCTTTGGACCCCAGGAGATTGATTTATAAATATACATGGCTTAAAGGAGCTATTAAGATTATCTGGACTAATTTCCTTCAGTGTTTACCCAGGGCTGGTTAATGTTTAGGTAAGATGGACAGGTATAAAGACTGCTTAAAAATCTTTATTCCTTGCCAAAAGCTTTTCCTTGTTTTCAGCATCCTTCAGTAAACAGTGGTTTTATGGGGGTTATTTTGTCATCGTGTTTCTTTTCTCATCATGTGGTTAATGTAGAGAAGATAGTGTTGTTTTATACAAGAGGGTAGATGTACACCTCCACTCTTTGAAGCCTGAAGGTGTGACAGACTATAGTGACTGCCAAGGTAAGAAAGCCCCAGAAACATGAAATCACAGTGGATTTTAGCATTTACAGCCTATGAATCGCGTCCGTCTGATTCGTTTCAATATGGAATAATGTTGGGGCTGCATAACGAAACATGGCATTCTTACATACCCTTGTATGGCCACGGGCCTGGGAGGGGCAGTTTAAGATGTATATGGTTGTTGTGTCTTGTGGGGGTTGTCTGGCGGGCACTTCTGCGTCAGCTTAAGCAGGTGGGCTGTGAAGCTAGCCAAAACACCCACCAGGTGGGAGAAGAGGGCATGCGTAGAAAGAAGATGTGCCTATCCCTGGAAGACATATAAGCCAGGGACTGGAACTGTACAGCGTGCATCTTGGTGGAGCCAAGACTCCTGGCACCACTGGCACTGGTTGTGCGCCCCAGGGCTGTTTGCTTGCCTTTATTCTTTTAATAAATTGTTAATTTTTATTATAATCCTATTTGGGACCGAGTAATTTATCACACAGTGGATCCCACAGCAGCTGCCACTGCTTACTTTAACCTGTGCACACACACAGTCCACTCAACTTCAGCAATCTAGGACCAGCCTGCTACCTCAGATGACACAACAAGGCCAGAGGAGAGGTATGAGATGTGTGCCCTGGCCTGATAATGTTTCTAGTCCAGTAAATGTGGCAAGAGAAATCCTGGCAGCAGCAACAGGCAGTGAGCAGCTACAGCTCCAGAGTGTACATTGTGGGGATGCCACCTAAGAATGCAAATCAGAGGAGAGAGCTGGAAGAAACACTTCATTATTAACCATGCATAACATGCTAGTGGGGCAGATTATTCTTCCAAGTAGGTTTTTCTTTCTTTTTTTTTATGCACTTCTTTTGTATGTTCGTTATTTTCTAAAAGGCAGAATGACTTTCAAATAATTTGGGCTAGCTGAAAGCTTCCCACAGAGATTAAGCATCTACTGCTTGGAGTTTTCCTAGTGCACAGCATCAGAACATCAATCTTCCTTCACCTGGAACCTTAGTGGAGTATTTTAGCTGGATGTCTTTATCAGATCTCCGCTGACAGCCTGTCAAAGCATTCCTGGAGAATGACTCAGTTGCAAATGGCTTTCCTGCCTTTCTCTTCTCCCTTCACTCTTTCTTTTGCTCTCTTTCTCTCTGTCTCCTTAAATTACATGCTATAAATAGCTCTTGAAGAAGGAGACTTTGAAAAGTAGTGAGTTTAATATAAATCAAAGGTAGGAAGTTGCCAAGGCCAGAATTTCCTGCAGAAAAAGCTGCATCCAAGCTGGTGTTTGCATAGTTCTGAGGGTGACTGACATAGTCCATCAAATCAATGACCTGTCCTGACTGTTTTCATATTTGTGAAGGTAACTCGTCTCACTGACTGTTTTCCATGCCATTCCTAGGAGGAAAGTTTTTTTCCAACCCTGAATGTTTCTTGTGAAGCCATCTAGCTGTTGTAATTCACAAAGTCTGATTTTATGAATTTTTCTCTTATATCTACATAGCACGGAGACCAGGCTGTTCATCAGTACAAGGAAAGGTATTTAATACTGGTTGATAATAACACCCTGATATGTCTCCTGGGATTGTGAAAAGTTGAAAATTAAATTCTGTGTGTCCTGATTTCAGCTGGGAAAGAGTTAAATTTCTTCCTAGTAACTGGTGTAGTTCTGTGTTTTGGATTTTGGAGGATAATAATGTGGATAACACGCTGGTTCTTTGATTTGTGCAAGTCATCTAGTTGTTAGTTTACACCAAGTGAGGGACATTTCAGCTTCTCATACTCCCTCTCCTGTGAGGAGGCTGGTGATACATAAGAAGCTGGGAGGGGACATGGACAGGAAAGCTGACCCAAACTGGCCAAAGAGATATTCCATACCATATAATGCCATTCTCAAAATATACTGGGGGCTGGGATCGCAGCTTGGGAGCCAGCTGGGTATCAGTGGTCTGCTAGTTGTGAGCAATTGTGCTGTGCATGACTTGTTTTGTATGATATTGTAATGATAATGTTTTTATCATTAACATTATTATTATTCTTCTACCCCTTTCCTGTCATTAAGTATCTTTATCTCAACCCACAAGTTTTACTTTTTTCTGGTTGTCTCCCCCATCCCACTGAGGCACCAACATTGGGTCCCAAAGGACTGTTTTGGTTTAATCCTGCTGACAGCTAAAGCAACCACACAGCCATTCACACACTCCCCCTCCTTAGTCGGAAAGAATAATATATATTAGTGGCCTTCCAGTACCTAAGGGCCTACAAGAATGCTGGAGAGGGGCTCTTTAGGAGGGCATGGAGTGATAGGACAAGAGGTAATGGGTTTAAAGTAAAATAGAGTCGATGTAGATTAGATATTACGAAGAAATTCTTCACTGTGAGGATGGTGAGGCACTGGCACAGGTTGTCCAGAGAAGCTGTGGCTAACCCATCCCTGGCAGTGTTCAAGGCCAGATTGAATGGGGCCTTGAGCAATCTGATCGAGTGGAGGGTGTCCCTGCCCATGACAGGAGGTTGGGACTGGATGACCTTTGAGGTCCCTTCCAACCCAAACTGTTCCATGATTCTATGATTCTCCTTTGACTTGTACCATTTTGCTCACCTCCAGGCGTCTTCTTCTCAGGGATCTTACATATGGGTATTTCAAAACTAAGACAAATTATCTGCCAACACTCTATCAGAACTTTTCTGCTATTAAGTGGTGTAAGATTGGACTAATCTTTTCTCTCTCACACATCTACATTCTGCAAATTGAGTTCAAATGATTTGGAGGAGGATAAACCAATCTGGCACCACTCTCATGAATATCTAATCAGTCAAAAGACAGTTTGAACCCAAGGCTTTGAGGATGCAGTTCCTTCCTTTCAGTGTTTCTGAATTTGTTATAATGAAGTTAATCAGAAAAAACAATACAAGGAATCAAGTAATAACTGGTATCTGTTATCTCCATACAGTAACAAGAACTCTGCCAGTGATGCAAGTCCTGATGATTTCATACTTCTCCCTATCCATATAGGCAGTACTGTGTTAGAGTAATTAATTGAAACAACTAGATGTGAATTAAAAATATGTTAGTTTATCTGTCTAGAGGTTTTCTTGCTTTATAATCAGTTTTATTTGGCAAAGGTTAGCTTTAGCCCTAGGAGGTTAGTTTTCCTCTGTAGCCAGTGTAGGGGGAAAGAGTAATTCAGAGCAAAAGATTGACAGAGATGGTGGTAAGTCAGCCTGAAGCTGTTTAAAAAGAAAGAGGGGATGAAAGCTGATAAACATAACACCAATTTATGGTTTAGCACTATCACTGGCTTCCTTATAAAAGCATGCATCTAGTGAGAATTTAAGCCTTCATGGGCAGGGGATTCTGCCTCTGTGCTCATCAGATGCAACTGATATCTATAGTCAAAAGTTAACCATGGGTCTGTTACAATGGCTCTATAGTTAAGAATGATTGTAGATGGCAGCTGGGTGGTTGCTGAGGATCAAAGGGAATTGTTTAAAGGAACACCTGTAACTTAACTTTCCTGGAACACTAAGAACAGCTAAGCAAGATATCTCCACACACAGAGAGCCAGTTTGGCAGTAAAAAACGAAGTTCATGTGTCCCTAACTGAACTGTCTTAGTTATAATACTACAAAACCCACCTACAGGTCAAGAAGACCTTTGTCCAGGTGAAGATCCTTTCAGTTGAAGATGGCAGAGCAATTTCTATAATTACATGTAAATTACTAATTATAACTGGGAGTGTATGACCTCATAACATTTGTGTATAAATATAACAGAAGCACTGGCTCTGAAGGTTCTTGATTTGTGGAGAGCCACTGAGCACCCAGGCCTGGATTAAAACAGTATCTCTCCTCTGTGTGTGAGAGTTGGCTTGTTGCACACTGAGTAATGAATCTGCTTTTCACACAGGTCCAGGACTATACCCCAGAGAATGATGGAGTAGCAGAGGTGACGTTAAAAGGCTGTACTGCTGAAGCGTATTATGCTGAAGCCATATCTAGTTGTCCTCTGTGATCAAATAATTAATCCCAGGAAGAGTATGCATTTGCCTGTGGTAGTTAGCGAGGGTAATTTCATGTCTTTGGCTTCTGGGGTGTGATTCTGTTGGCTAAATACAAATGTCATTGACCCTGGAAATGCTGTGTTGTAACCCAACAGGTCTCTATTATCACTGTGTAGGTGTTTCACAGGTTCTGTGTTACATCTGCTTGATCCTCATGTATGCACTGGATTGCTAGTGCCATCTCAGGTGATACCAGGCACCAATATTTAGGCAATGAGACTGTACCTCAGTCTGTCCCCTGGGCTGTCCAGGCTCATTCACAATCAGTGTAAATCTCATCAGAATGATTCACCTGACCAAATGAAGGAAGCTAGATCAGGATAAGGGAAACACTGAGAAAACTACACTGACTCTAAAAGGAGTCTGCTGAGTTTCTGAGACAGAAAGTGCACATCATAGACCCATGTATTTAGCCCTTTGAGTGCATCCTATAGTGTTCAATAAGGGCATGCCTAAAAAAACCCCACGATCCCCAAACTTGAAAACACACTTTCTGGTTGTGGTTTCTGTCTGGAAACCAGCTCATCACCCAAAGAGAAGTTTGGTTTGATTAGTTGGTTGTAGGGGTGGATTTCTTGTGGTTTGGTTGTGGTTTTGGGGTGTTTTGTTTTGTTTTGTTTTCCAGCATGGAAAGCGGATTGAAAATAACTAGTTAATTTTAGAAATCACTGATTCCAGATTCGGAGGCACAAATAGTACTGAAGACTTGGTGAGAGCTCCTCTTGAGCAAATCTGGTTACCAATGAAATAAGAGAGCTAGTAATGAAAGTGTTAAAGAGAGGCTTTATTTCACTACCTGCTCCTTCACCTACAAATCAAATTAAAAGGGAATGAGATCCTAGTGTTAGGATTTGTCATTGTTTTACAAGTGGTGTGAGGAAGAGATTTTTTAATATGCATTTTTAAGTGAAAACTCAGGAAAGAACCCTTCTGTCTGAAGAGACATAGGATGTTATATCTGCAGGTATTTACATTGTAGGCAGAGACTGTAAAGGCATAGTCTTTAGGGGGACATGCTTGATTCAATATGGAATTAATGTTTTACAGAGTTTTGCAGCCTGGAGTGCAGCTCATTCTTTATAGACTTTGTCCTGTATTCATCTTACTCCTCTGAGGAATATAGAAGCATTAATGACGTTTCCTATAAGGAAATCCTTTTATTTTTTTTTACAGCATTGTGGCAAGGCAAATTATTTGGAAGTGGTCGTGCTTTGCAGCAGAAAAAAATATTAATTTATGTTAAAAGTTTCTTTTTCATATATTTTTAACTCTAGATGAAAAAAAATTATGTGGGTCAGTTGGTGCAATATGCCTTCGTTTCACAGTCCTCTGATTTGGGATTGTGAGTTAGCAGATAATAGATTTCTCTGATGATGAGGATGATTTAGTAGTCGGCAATCTGGATCAGACCTAGGATCTACCTAAAGCACTACTGTATCTCAAGCAGCTTTAAGTCAACCTGACTGCTGGGGAAGTATACAGAACTGTTGGAGGTTGCTTTAAGATTTCTGTGGCCAGGCACACCGTTTTTTTCTGAGTAGTTAGAGGTTAGTTTAAGACTTGAAGCCTGAGGGTTTTTATTCTGATGAAACTTATTGACTTATTGTTTAGCTTTTCTCTTTTCACCTCAAAATTTCAGCTATTTTCCTTATCTACAAAAAAAATAATTTCACTGTGGATTGCATCTGGCTAGCACTTTAGGGTGCCTTGTGATGGTCTGTTCCACTGTGGCAAATGCTTCATTGTCTGAAATAGGTTTTATTTAGCATTATTTCCTGAGTTGTGTTTTCTTGGGGTGGTTTTTTTTTTTTTTTTTTTTTTTTTTTCCTTCCTTTGCTTACATTAGATTTCCTTTTACTTTCTTAATTTTGATATGAGCAAAAGTAAAGGGAAGAACACCTGGTCATGTACCTGTCCCATAGCTAGTGAAACACAGTTTATTTTGACTAAAAATAATTATGTGCTCAAATGTGGAGGCATAGAAAACTCACCACTTTCTACAGGCGAACCTTATTGCTCTTTCAAGCTAAACTACATCTTCTGCTTCTTGAAAATAGTTCTGCTTTCTGATAAGCATGTCTGGTTCCCTCCAGCTGGGATGTAAGTTCAGTAATTTTTTTTTTCTACAGTCACTCCACCATCTGCTGTATTTGTAATAGGCATTTTTTGGAGAGATGGGAAGAACTTTGGGAAATTTGTTCTGCATTATACCTTTCCTGCTTTGAATAAGTTACTCTGAAGCCACGTGTCAGTGCATTTACAGGGACTTGCAGCATCCTCTCCTTGTCAAAATGAATGCTCTGCACATCAGAGTGCTGTGTTTTTTTTACGCTGTTAGCAGATCTTTAACTCATATGGGATATATCTTTAAAAAATTGTTTAGCTATTGTCGTGGTTTCCCCCCAGCTGTGGGCTGAGATCCACGCAGCTGCCTGCTCCTTAAAGTAAAAGAGCAGGGGAAGAGGGAAAAGGGGGGAAACAAGGGAAGGGAAAAGGAAGGGGAAATAACTCCAAAACCAAGAAACTAAGAGGCCCGTGGGTTGGGATAAGGAGAGTTTACTAAGAGAACAGAAAGATCAAATATCCCAATGCTAACAGGACTTTGGAGCAAAAGAAGATGAAACTCTTGATCCCCAATGCAGTTTCTCCCCGACCCACACAACTCAGGTACCACCCAGAGCTGTCCCGGAACCCGACCGTCCCCCCAAGCAGCACGCGTCCCGCCACCGCCCCTCTTCTTCCTCCCCCCAGCCCCCCGTTCTCCTGGGCAGGACGTCATTGGCATGGAATACTCTCTTTGGCCCATCTGGGTCACCTGTCCTGGCTTCGCCCCTCCTTTCTCATGAATGGAGAAATAGGAAGAAGCTGAGAAAGTCCTTGACTGTCTGACTGCAACTAAGAACATCAGGGTGTTCTCAGCACTGCTTTCATTGTAACTCCCAAACACAGCATTCCATCAGCTGCTACAAATGAAGTTAACTCTATCCTGACTGAAACCAGGACAGCTATATACTTACAGCTACTTTTGCAGTTCACAGAGATGAGCTTCCATGTTTTAACCCCAGGGATGCATGAGTCAAAACTAGCAACAAAACTTGATGTCATTTCATCAAAAACTCCCCAAATCATGAAGTTCTGCAGTTCTGAGAGATTTGTTTTAGATGTCAAAGCCCAGAAATAAAATATTTTTTTATTGTGCTTCCTCTGTGTGCTTATGTAGCTGTCTGTTCACTCAGGTAACTTCTGTGTCTGTTAGATGGGTTCACCACAGGTGACAGAATGATAGAGTCTTGAAGATGTCAATGTCCTCTAAGTTTCATTAAGGTAGGTGGAAGAGTAGAGAGGTTATTCAGCTGCTGGAATGAGAAGAGAGATTCAGTGTCTGACCTTCCTAAAGTGCAGTCTGTAAGGGATCAGTCTTTTAACACATGACAGGACCTGCATGTATGATGCTTTGCTGGTTCCTCTGCTTACTAAACACACTGAACATTTTGCTTTAGAAAATTGTTCCCAAAGATGAAAGAAAAAGTTTTGCATCCCAAAGATGTAAAAATTTCAGGCATGAGATGGCAAATGTGAAAAACCACTCCCTCTTCCCCAGAATGCTTTCTGTTCATTTTAAGTTTCACGATACTTAGCCAAACTTGTGATTTTATGGGGAGAAGGCAGAAAAAACTGATGAGTGGATGCCTGTGTCTCTGAATCTCTCTCATTTTACATGGAAATGCAATGCTGTATTATTGCAGTTTATGGATGAAGCAATCCTAAATATAGGATGTGATGAGAAGAACAGGCAGTATGGCAAACATGGAAGCCATCCCCTGTGAAAGACCACATTGTTTGGTCTCTGAAGGCAGAAAAAAATAATGTAATACTCCCAAAGTTACCCAGGGACTCTTCAAATTCAAGTGAAAACAAGCCCTACATAACAACAAGATGTTGTTGCCATGCTGTAAAACAAAGTCTCTTTCTAGATAGGCACAGTTACACTGTCTTGTCTTTCTTTTGGTTGTGGAAAGGGAAGTATGGCTGTTTTCTGCCACGAAGCAGCTGTTGTAGTAACCACATCGTGGATTAGCCAGGGAGTACATGCACAAGATTCTTTGCCTGGGGGGTCCTCTTAGGAAGAAAAAGGGAGGATGAACACAACCCACTTACCTGAGGAAAGCACAGGAGAAATAAGGTAATGTTAATTAGCGATGAGAACAAGGGGAGATGTGTGTAGCTACATATATACATAATTACATATGTAATTATCATGGCTTCCCCACCAAAACCCTCAGTACAGTCGAAGTGAATGGGGGTAATGGAGACATGGTTTTAGTTTCAAGTAAATCCATTTCACTCAATTCACTGCCTAGTCCTAGCAAAAAGCTTTTACATGCCAGGAAATCAACATATATTCAGCAGTGACTGGCATATCAATGTGTGCTTTGGACCTCTTTATATATATTTTTTCTTCCCCAACAGCACAATTAGAGTTTCATTGCATTCTTTTCACTTCTCTATTGAAGCAACCAAATGGTTTGAACTTGTTAGAATAGGGCAGTCCTATAAGTAGCTAAGTTAGGCAAAGTCCAATTCAGCCTAAATTCTTAGTTAATTTACTTGAATTCAGAGCTCCCCCACGAGACATTTCCATGCCAGGAGTTCATCTCTTGGTATGACAGATGCTAGTCCATGCTGTCTTTTATATCCCTAGGATTTTGGTCTGTAAACTTGTATTTTCAAGGGAAGTAAAACATTTGAAGAGAATGCTACAGGGATTAAGTTTTGTCTATTCTTCCACATCTGCACTTTGGAACTAGGGTAATATTTGTGAGGATAACTTCAGTAAAGATTGGGAAGCATTCAGATGGTGCAGGGATGGGAAATGCATAAATAAACTGTATAGAGAGATGCTCAAATTGCATTTAACAGCTGAGCCAATGAATCACCGTTGTTAGAATACATTTGATTTTCTGTGTGCACAGCAATTAAAGGAAATAGCTTGCAGGTGAATATAGAGGGGATAGATTCAGGTCTCTGCACAACAATGACGGCTGATATAATGAAGATCTAATGAGAAGAAAATTGAGATTCAGAGTTACAGATGGCATTCCTTTCCATCACTATCTGGGACATTATTTTCTTCAAGGATCTGTAGTATCGTTTTTCTGTGGTGCTTTAGAACAGAACCAGCTGTCAGTAAGACTAGATATATAAAATAACTGGTGCGTTAGGGGATTATTCCATCTAATTTTAGCTACTTAAGAGCTAAGAGCCTTGTCTAAGGCTGCTGTCTAGTATCCCTCTAGATTTGGTGGAAGTAAAGTCACCTCAAGAAGACAATTAATTTCATCTGCTCTTAGCACCCAGCTCAATGTATTAGGTCCTGAAAACCATACAGAATTTCTGCCTAACTTTGGGGACTTTAAATTATCAAGCCACCCCAGTTTTTGCCAATAATGGGTCATATCTGTCTCATTTCTGCCAGTGGGAACATGGGCAACCTCTGTTGTGCAGCCAATCATGTTCATTAGGATGAAGAAACTAGGGATTCTTCAGCTATCCTGTCTGTGGTCATTTATCTCAGAACATAACAAAGGAGGACTCAAGTGACCACAAAATTTTAATAATTATTGTATGACTTAGGGCAATGGTTGGAGTATTTGTATGAGATGTCAGAGACAGGTTCAAACCCTGTTTTACTGTCTTAAAAACTCTGCTTCCAATCTTCAATGAGGTCAGGAATTCATCTGTGAGACAAAACATTTGCAAGTGCCTCAGAAGGGGTTCAGTGCTTTTAAACTAATGGTTTTATTTTTCTGATTAATCTGCTTTGCTTGGTAATACATTAATTTTCCTGAATTGAGTCTGTTTTACCCATGACAGTAACTGGTGAATGACTTCTTCCTGTCCTTATATTGACCCATGAGACTTTTGTTATATTTTGCCTCCTCTGTCCAGCTGAAGAGTGGTTTTGGTGGGCACATGGCCTCCAGAGAGGGTCATCTACCCACACCTAGCCAAGTATCTCTTCTTCACTCTTCTCTTTCAGGGAATGCTTCCTGTGGCTGCTGTTGAAAAAGAACCAGCTTTCACATTTATGAGCAGCTGCTGCTGTCTAAAAGCCTGTGGAGGTGTTGAACTCAACAGCTGTTTTCAGGTAATTGTCTTCACCTTCCTGTGGGCTTGTGATCTTGAGTGGACTTGACCATGGATGCTATTGCACAGATTCTCCATGAATGTTAAACGTGATGCAATCAAGCAAACCAAGTGGTTAAAACCTCTCTGGCATGGAGGACAATGGCTGAAATGTGAATATCAGGAGGCCTGGCAGATTGATTACATCACAGTCTCACAAAATCTCCAAGGCAAGTGCTAAGTCAAAGGTTTTTCAGCTGCTCATACTACCCTGCCAGCAAAGAGGCTGTGGGTGCACAAAGATTTGGGAAGGGACACAGCAGGGACAGCTGACCCCAGCTGACCAAAGGGATATTCCATCATGCTCAGCATATAAACTGGGGTGAGTTGGTCAAGGGGTGGCAATCCCAGCTCAGTGACTAGATGGGCATCAGTCATGGGTGGTAAGCAATTGTTTTTCATTAGCATCTGTGTCTTTCTTGGGTTTTATTTATGGGTTTTTTGGGTTTTGTTTTGTTTTGTTTTTTTCTTTTTTCAGTTATCACACTGTTCTTATGTTAACCCACAAATTTTCTCACTTTCCCCTCTTCTGATTTTCTCCCCCATCCCACAGGCAGGAGTGAGCAAACAGCTTAGCTGCTGGCTGGGGTTAAACCAGGACACTGGTATGTTCTTTTCCTGCTTTTCTTTGGGTCTGTTGAGCTCTGACAGGCCACTCAAGAGCTCAGAGGCCAGCTGCAGAGAACGTGGTTTTGAACCTTCCTGTCTATTTAAATTACTGACTACACCTCTATTTTCTCTCCTTCTGCCTAGTGGGTCTCAACCACATGCCGTGCAGTAGCAGCTATCATCTGGATCTTTTGTTTAGCTGATGAGGAGCATACATGTTGGATCAAGCTGATAAACTGCTGTTGATTCCTTTCTGGGATTGAAGGCATCATCTTCAGAGGTTTTTTGATTCCTCTTAGTGATGCCTCAGGTGATGCCAAATGAAGCATTGCCATATTTGTAGCTTCTTCTCCCTCTCTTGTCATGTGTTTATGTAATCAGTGTGGTGTTTCTGGTCCCTGCTTAGGGGTCTGCCTCTCCCTTTACCACTTTAGAGGTCTTGAATACATTTTTTGTAGCTCAAGCTATAGCAGCAGCATATGATTCTTTACTTTCATCATCATTGTTGTGGTGTGGTCCTTTTCCCAAATTCTGGAACAGTCAGTTTTCCACATCATGTCCTTGATGTTTATTAGGATGCAAAACCAGTGGCAAGGCTGAAAACTGCTTATGTCCTACACATGCAAGAGTGCAGAGCTCACTGCCAAGTTCACTGCCAAGCTCTGTCCAAACCCTGGTAGAGGATTTCTGCTGAATTTTAATGTATGCTCCAGTAATAACTCCAAAACACGTGAGGTCTAACTTTTTAATCATCATTGTTGGGAAAACGATTCAGTATCATATATTTTCTTTTTTTTCTTCATCATCCTATAACATGGGGATACCATTACATATTTTTCTCCTATGGGTCTTTGCTTTTTGCCTTACATGTTGAGGCTGTGAACTTCTCATGGTAGAGCTGTCCTTCCTAAGGAGCTAGACATTGGGCAGACATGACACACTCTCAATTGCACTCTACTCGCTATAGGATAATATCCTGTGAACATGGGCACTAGAAAGATTTAATAACCTGTTGAAGGTTTTATAGCTCAAGGGTCTCAGCTGCTCTAAACTTTCTTTCCTGGGGAGGGGTCTTCACTCTTTCTTGTTGTATTCAGTGGTTCTTAACTTCTAGTTCTGGTCTCCAAGCTATCACATGGCGGGGAGAGGAGGTGGTGGGGGGTGGTATCATTTGCATCTTTCCCTCTGGGAAGGTCTTTCCCTCTGCAGTTTTCTAAAACCAGTTATCATGCAGGGGGGGGTTTGCATGATAGCTGCAAAAAAATCATATTTACCTTTCTGCCTTGCTGTTCTGATTTTGGGGCAAAGAGCATTGTACTCTGCGACTAAATAGCTGCTGTGTGGAGAAGTATCAGTTATTTAGAATAAAGACCATTCAGAGAAAGCTGATGCTTAAAAGCTTCAGTCACTGAGGTGAGTGGCTTCATTCCTGCATCATTGCCAGTTAAGTGATATAGTGTGGTGCACAGGGAGGTTTCCAAAACTGGGGGATCCTCAGGAGGAATCAGAAGAGCCACCAGGAGCCTGTAGCTCACACAATGGTGGCTGGCAAGACCTGAGCTGGTCCAGGAGCAATGGCAGCCAAAACACTCTCTCCTACACACACACACACACACATACACAAAAAAGTCCTTAGGCAGCACCAGAAACCAGTCTGTGGTGTGGCAGTATGCACAGCAGAGTGCATGGAAGAATGCTGAAGCTCTGCCAGATTGACCAGGGAGCAATGGTATCCTCTCAGCTGAAAACCATAGCCTCTCTAAGCCCTGCAGCCACCCTGACGGATACAGCTTCCCAGACAGAGCTCTGATAAGAACATGTAGCCACCCAGGTGCCAGGCTGCTGGCTGTGCCCCACTTTTGCACCAGAGCAGGACAGCAGCAGGGAGCACACCCTTGGGAGGTGTGCCCAGGGGAAGGAACACCTCTGCTCAGTAACAGAGTTCTGGGAGGAGGTGAGTATGCTGAGGAATATCAGGGAGTGCAGGAGAGAGACAGACTACTGGAATGACACTCTACCTTCCCTGGGACAGGCCCGATATCCAAGAAGGACACATATGGAGGATTCCATCTCCTCTCTCCACCTAGCTGAACTCAGTGACTTAAGGGATAGGGGGCAATGGCGACAAGTTCCTGCCTGGCACAGCAGATGCATCTGACCTGTGACTTCTCTACCTTCCTACATGCCATTGCATAACAAGTGACAGGACAAGAGGAAAAGGCCTCAAGTTGCACCAGGGGAGGTTTAGATTGGATATTAGGAAAAAACTTCTTCACCAAATGGGTTGTCGCTGCTCTGCATGTGGAATGAGAACAATGGCTCATCTAGCTCTGGTGAGGCTGTACCAGAGCACTGTTCAGTTTTGGGCCACTCACTACAAGAAAGACATTGAGGTGCTGAAGTCTGTCCAAAGAAGGTCAGCAAAGCTAGTGAAGAGTCTTATGAGGAGTGGCTGTGGGAACTGGGATTGCTTAGCCTGGAGAAGAAGAGGCTGAGGGGAGAACTTACCACTCTTTACAGCTACCTGAAAGGAGTCATAGAATCATAGAGTATCCTGAGTTGGAAGGAACCATCGAGTCCAACTCCTGGCTCCACACAGGACCAGTCAAGTCAGAGCATGGAACTGAGTATGTTGTCCAGATGCTTCTTGAACTCAGTCAGGCTCCATGCTGTGACCACTTCCCTGGGGAGCTTGTTCCAGTGCCCAACCATCCTCTCAGTAAAGAACCTCTTCCTAATATCCAACCTAAACCTCCCCTGTCTTAGCTTAATAAGCTAGGTTGCATCCAGGTTGTAGGAGGTTGTAGCCAGGTGGGTATTGGTCTCTTTTCCCATGAAACAAGTGATAGAACAAGAGAAAATGGCCTCAAGTTGTGCCAGGGGAGGTTTAGATTGGATATTAGGAAAAACTTCTTCACCAAAAGGGTTGTCAATCATTGGAACAGGCTGCCCAGGGAAGTGGTTGGTTGACCATTACTGGAGGTGTTTAAAACTTGTGTAGATGTGGCGATTAGGGGCATGGTTTAGTGGTGGACTTGGCAGTGTAAGGTTAACTTTTTGACTGTAAACTGTATGCCAAGACTCCTTCCCTGCCAGGCTTATCAATCTCTCATGTAGGAAAACCTCCATCAGCCTGCCTCACAGACTTACTACTTCTATTTGCATCCTTAAAAGTAGCTTTTCAGCTCCATATAAGACTTATTTCTTTCATCACAACTAGTCTTTGGATGCTCAGGAGGGGTGACTACCAGGGCCCAAGCTTCTCATATTTCTTTTTTCACTGTGTGCTGTTTCCTTCCCTGTGCTGTAGGGATGATAGACATATTTCAGAACTTTAAGAAGTCCAAAATTTACACTTTAGAAAATTCCAAGGCCAAAACCACAGAGTTTTCTAGAATATGCACAAACTTTTCAAGAGGAGCCAGACTTAATCCATTCAAACCCATTTACCCTAGCATGGGATAGAGACTGCTCCTGGTAATAGGAAGAAGGCATTTCAGTAAGAATTTTATTAACCAGACTGCAACCCTATATGATGCTAAAAGTGAACAATTTTACCTGTCATAAATATCCATTTGTTTCTTACTGCTGTATGTGGAGAGAGAAGTGTTTGCACTTTCTGTGCTGTTTTCTGTAGTTTTGAGATTATAGCAATATTGTTACCCTAAAATAAATAGAATTTATCCAGATATACTGATTTCCACCGAAGTCTCAGAGAGAAAGGGGTGGGGGCAAAAAGCTAAAGAAAAAATAGCTTTGTAGGTGAAAAGAGCGGTTTAAGGTTTTCATCCACAGGTCAGGAGAAAGTAAGGGGGAAAATGTTGAATGTGGTGAGGGGTGAGGTCCCTACAGAGCATTTCCAACACTGGTTCTGAAGGAGGAACAAGCTGTCATGTAATTATTTACTCTATTTATGGAACAAAACACACATTTTTCTGCCATAGCAACTGGTGCAGCACTTGGTATTTGCAATGCACACACAATTTCTATGAATCATCATTAAAGTAATCATCTTTGTGACCAGTGGACTCTAGCAAGTGACTCATTAAGAGAACTGCTGGAAAATAATTAGCACACATACTTGTTTATATGCCTCTTTCTCCACAGAGGTCTCGTTCTTCTTGTGGTTTGGTTTAACTCCAGGGGAATTTTGCTTTCAGTGTAAAACACTTGTTTCAATCAAGGTAATTACCTGAGCAGTACAGTTTTGTGTACAGTGCTTCCATTAAACCATTCTATTTATCATGAGAGTAAATGAAACAGTTATAGCCAGTGTTAGAGCAGTGCTTGGCAGTGGTTCAGCCCAGTGGCATTTTTTTGGGAGAGGGAGGGACATGACACATGCCTATGTTGACTTAAACATCTAAGATTGTGTCTCCCTAAAGACTTCATTACAAAATGCTTTATATGCAGAGATTGCTACCTCAGGTTCTTAGGTTCTTTGAGGCCTTCTGTGACTTACTATGGATTTCACTTAAAAAGAAGTCTCTGTTTTTTCTGTCTTGTTGTAGCTGACATGTGGGAATGGAACAGTGTGGTGTTTGTGTGTACAAATGTGAGTTTGCAAAATGCTCTTCTTTTCAGCCATGTTTCACATGTGTTCTTCATCTGGATCCACTGTTAACTTCTGAGCTTGGTACTTTTCAGCATTTGATTGCAAAATGTTTATTGTGTTTGTAGCAGTGATGTACTTTGAACTGGAAAGTTGTTTATATCTTCTGTGCAATGAAAAATCAAATTCAGGAGCAGTATTAAATTGCTTAAACATGAGTGCTAAGTGTTTTGGCTATTGCAAGGTATTCTCCAGAAAAGTATGACTTTCATATTGTACAGTGTTCTAACTGCCAAAACAAAATGTGTGTCTTTCCCTTTGTGCATGGGCAAGTGGGTCAGCTTCAGAACTCCACTGACTATAAGGAGAATTAAGATGGCAAGTTACTTCTGAGCATCTAGTGCCATTTTGGTTGACTTGCTATCCACTGGGATCTCCAGGATGGCTTGGACCTCCTGTGTGTGCTGTGAGATATCTACCAGAGGGATATAGATGTTTTGACTAATTTATTATACTTCAAGTGGCACTAGATTTCTGCATTTAGACAATTGAATCACAATCATACAGGTACTTTCATTTAGATACCTGAAGTCATTTGTCTCCTTCCCTCCTGTGGAGTTTGTTCCTGGCTCAGGCACAACTCTGTTACTTGACTAAGCATTCAATTTGCCATTTCATGGAAATACATACAGTGCATAGCTATTGATTTCTTCAAAGATGAGTATCTTCTACCTGGTGAGGAGCAGGACCTGTTGTGCAGTGTGTTTTGAACAGCCTTGCCTAACAGTATTGTGGGAAGCTGTGCAGGTTTTGGCTTGGGTAGAGTTAGTTTTCTTCATAGCAGCTAGCACGAGGCTATGTTTTAGATTTAGGATGAAAACTGTTGATAATATACAGATGTTTTTGTTATTCCTGAGCAGTGCTTGCACAGAGACAAGGCTTCTTCTTCTCACACCACTCCACCAGCGAGTAGGCTTGGGATGCACAAGGAGTTGGGAGGGGACACAGGTGGGACAGCTGACCCCAACTGACCAAAAGGATATTCCATACCATATGATGTCATGATCAGCATATAAAGCTGTGGGAAGAAGAAGGAAGGGTGTGGGGAGGTGTTCAAAGTGACGGCGCTTGTCTTCCCAAGTCACTGTTACATATAGTGGAGCCCTGGTTTCTTGAGAAGGCTGAACACCTGCTTGATGATGGGAAGTAGTGAATGAGTTCCTTGGCTTGCTTGGCTTGTGTGCACAGCTTTACCTATTACACTGTATCTCAACTCATTAGTTTTCTCATTTTTACTCTTCTGATCCTCTGAGGGGGAATGAGCAAGTGGCTGCGTGGGACTTAGCTGCCAACTAGGGCAAAACCATGACAAGAGCAAATTAAGTTGCTGTGATCTGCACACAAAATTCCTTTCATTTAAGATAACAGAGCATGCCAGTTATCTCCTATGAGTTTGTGTGTGCTCAGTAACATCTAGTTGTGCTCACTCGTATTTGATATAGGTCAAAGAACTGCTCTGAATGCCCGCAAAATACAAAGTCTAATTATATTAACCGTACTTCCAGAATAATGGGCAGCTGCAGAATGTCACTTACAAGATACTAATTATTAGACTAATGAGGTAAATTATTTCAGTCTTTTGAAACACTGATTAAACACCTATGTTTGAAGAAAGTTACAGACTAGGAAATGTACAACTACACTATTTAAAGATCTGTTCCATGAATTGACCACGTGTATTGGGAATGACTGGAGCTGAGCATATCGATGATATAATTAATGAGTTAAGAAGTTTAATGGTGACACGATGTAACCAGAGAAGACAAAATGTTATCCAAAGGATTGATTTTTCTCAGATTAAGTCTGTCAGACATTTGGATCCCAAATGGTGCTATTCAGGGATCTCTGCATAGTGCTACTGTTCTTCTCTACCAAACTAATTTGAAAGAAACCTCTGCCTAACAACCTTGGTGTTAAGTAAAGCCACAAACGCTCTTTTTATTTTTTCTGTAAAAGACTTGGAGTATTTAAAATTTATTAAGTATTTTAGAGAATATAAAAATACTCTAGAAAAAATCCAATTGTCGCCAACAAGAAACTCTGCCATCCTAAGGTACCAGTGGTGGGTTGAGACCCTCCTACTTCTTATGGTCACCTCTGGAACAGTATGAAGGATGGAGCAGGTAACAATTGTCTGGACAGGGCTTTTTTCCCTTCTTTTAGTGAAAATGATAAAAAAATGGTGTTAATTGGAACATCTAGGTCTATTGACCTTTTTTTGTTCTTACCCCCATTAATTCTGTCTTAAGTCCCAGGAAAGTTGCATTAGTTGTGTTTCCAGGCAAAAATTGGAATGTTTAGTTTTTTGTCATTTTCCATTTATTCCTGCTTCTGTAAATTACGCTACTGCTAAACTTTTAACATGAATTTATTATTCTTTTTGGCCATCCTAAAACTGCATTTATTGACAGATAATATTTTCAACCAGAAGTATTCCCTCATTCTGATTGCAATACTAAAACTCAAGGAGAAGAGTCATCTCACGAATGGACAATAAATAGTGGTATCCATCACTCCCAGAAATCAAAGTTTGTGTTCTATAAAATATAGACATATTATAGTGATGCAGGCAATAACCTGAGATATAATAATGGAGGTGATATAAGAACTAGAATAGAACAGGCTGGAAGACTATCTAAAATCATAAACTTGCAAAGCTGATGTCCTTTCCAAATAGCGTTCTGAAGGAGAGACTGGATTTTATGTCTCAGAATATATCCAAACTGAATGTTTCTGTGCAGCAGAGATAAAAACCATAGTTCCCAATATGGGAAAATTACCTCCCAGGAGCTCAAATCTAACATAACTGTTAGGGACCCAAGGTATCTGGCAGTTTCTAAGCTGCACCTTGCTGTAGAGGATGCAAAAGCACATTTGGAGAGGCACTTTTACTTGGAAAGGTGGCAAAAATTATTATTTACTGCAGCAGCAAACTATCACGCTATTAACCAGCAACAGGACATTAAAAACAAAGAAGCTCTAATTGTGGTTTTAGTTTTCAAATGGTCAGCAGATACTGTAATGTTGTTGAATGAATCTGAATGAATCCCTGAGACAAATACATGAGAAGTCAGTGGCTAAATATTATCTGCTTCTCTTGTTAGCTAAATCAAGCTAGTAAAGTCAGCATGAGAAAATTGAAATTCAGTAGTGGATTACTCTATCCACAAGTGAAAGACTGTGATGACCTTAAAATCAGTGCTTCTTCTGGTTAACCCAACATTAGTTCCAAGACAAGCATATTGAGTCACAAATATTCTTCCCACATACTCATAACTTGAACTAAATGTAATTCATTCTGGGGTCAGGTGGTCCAGTTGCTTTACAGGCAGGTTCTATCCCAGGAAAATTATATTAAAAAAAAGAATGAAAACAAGTTAGGGCTTAAATTCACCTTTTTATTCTGTTTTCACTACTTGTCCTTTCTGCTGCATTTACTGTTTAAAGCGTAGGCTGAGTGAAAAACACAACTTTTTTCAAGCAGCAAAGTGGCAATATTTTGTTTCATAGTGTTTATGCTCTGATTTATGCTGGTGCCGTAGTGTTACACTCAGTTGCATATCCAATTCCATTCTTAATGTTGCTTTTACAATTTACAATTTGGCGTCTGAAGATGTAAATGTTCGACTCTATCCTGTGGTGGATTCTGCTCATGGTGTAGCTCCTGCTTCTTTATTTTTTTAATGTGTGTATGCATATGGAAAGATTTTAGGAGATTTTCATCAAAGTCCATGAATGGAATGCTGTGAGCTCACCAGATGGAAGATGCTGATGGAAAACTAAAAAGCTATAAGAAAGAAAATGTTGCTTTTAGAAAAGCAGAATAATTTATTAGATGACCATCTTCATTAGTATTTTGTTTCGTTATTTGAAGAAGGTAATACATTGAGAGGCTTAAAGATGAACATCAAACCCACAAACACCTATACTGGAATTAATACCTACCACAATTTAGCCCTTAAAAAATTAGGAGCTTTGTGCAAATTCTATGTCTGGGATCTTATTATATTCAATAAAAAGAGATATGGGCTTCCACAAACTGATTCATCTCATGCACATTAAGCACAATAGGGAAGGATTAATTCTGTAGATGAAATAACTGCAATTTAGGTTTCCACATGTAGGTGATGGCAAATGGACTAAGTCTCTAAATTCTTTGCCTAAACAATGGTCATCATGTTAATGTAGTTAATGAAATAGAAAAAGCTATTCTGTGCAGCAGGAATCAGGAGCTATTATTCAATTCCCTAAACACAGACATCTAGTGCCTTTCAGGTGCTGTGTGGATGGGCTGGCAAATATGACACAATCAGATGAGGTGTACACCTCTCTGAAGAGTGTGTGGGATGTCCTGTAATGGCTAGAACACCAGTAAATTCCCATGGTTGGGGAGCTAAATGTGCCACAGATTTCTCTGGAGTGAAATCAGTGTTTTGTAACCCAGTGCACACGAAGGCATCTCCATTTAGGCATTTTGCCCCTGCAGCTGATTCTCATCCAGGGTTATGATTGCATGATTTGTGCTCTGAAGTGTTTCTTTTGTTGCATCAACTAAGACATAGATGACTATCTCCGATTAGATGCCCAATTTTTAGATGGTTGAAATTAGGTGACATAAACGTCTCCTTCCATTTAAGGCTTAAGGGAAAAACTTTACTTTCAGTGCTGGAAATACTGTTGAGCTATTACATTTTACGAGCCAGGCACTAAGCTAGGAAATGTGATGTACCCTTAATAGCAGTTTATATTTGCATGTTTAAAAGCCTGAAAAGCCTGGTTGTGCTTTCACAACTTTTTGTGTGACCTGTGCAAAACCAGGCAGCTGAATTAAATGATGTTATGCAATTTTCATGCTCATGGATGAAGGAAGCCGACAGTTCATTATGTTTGGAAACATAATGGTTTCATGAAGCTGTATTTTAAATGTGGCTTGGGTACGAATTGTGTCACTCACTTTCAAATACACAAAATTGTAGAAAGATTAGAGCTGATCTTCCAGAAATTTCTACTGCAACCCCAGCATTGTGCTGAAGACCTTTTCTCAATTCATGCTGAAGGCCCAGATCCTTTCTGTGTCTGCTGGTTGCTTCAACACACTTGTGTCCTGCAATAAATTTGCTTCTATTTGGTAATTATGTCCCTAATTAAAAATCTACTGAAATCAGTCAGAATCTTTCCATCAAAATTCTAGCACTATGGAGTAAGCGCAGGATGCTGTGTTCCACTGTACATAGTGTTCTCATGCTATTTCCATGGATTCTGCTGGAGTTTTTTCCCAAATTAAAATCTTCCAAGAAGTGCACTGGTAGGTGAAAATTGTGGTGGCAGGGATCCTCAAGGTTCTTCAGACACTTTCCTTTTGGGTTGGAATAACCATTTGTATCTCGTAACAGAAAGCATCAAGCTCCATTTGACTTTGGAAGCAGTGGAGTTGCCTGTGATCGGGCCGTAGAGATTTACATTAAATTTCTTATGGGGCCTAGTCTGGCTCCCTACCCAACTGCAGCCCCCTGTAAATGTGCTTGTTTGTTCTTTTTATTGCAGCCATCTCCTGCAGACATGTAAATGGCTGTTATCAAATACCCCATTGTATTCTCGCTGGCCAGATGGCTAAAGGGGCATTACTGTTCTCTCACCATAAACTGTATGCTTTGCTTCAGGCATTAACAAGGCAATATATTTTTTAGGTACCATTAAATACTTGAGATTTAGGTAGTAGCAGGTATTGCAGTTGTGGGCTTAAAGATGCTTTTAAAAGTCCTTTGCTTTGTCCTTAAAAACTCTGCTCAAATGAGGTTGCCTCAGGAGACAAATTAAAATAAAAATAACCCTCTAAACGGATAGTTTGGTGATGCTCCTGAGATCTGTTTCTGCTCGAGTGGAATCTTGCAAGTTGTGAAATGCCTTTTAGCTTTCCTTGAGAGATGCAGAACCAGATTTCCATGGGTGCAGTAATGATATCTTTATTTTTAGATTGTTAGCCTGCTTCCTTTGGAGGTGCGTCTGTTCCTAACGCCTCAGAACAGAGTACTCTGGATATGTGACTATGGTTTACTTGCTAAGCCATTATATTCCTTGATAGCAGCCAACCAGAAAGATCTCCAGTGGGATGCCGAGTCAGATCAAGCTTTCCATCAGCTGAAGAAAGCCCTGATGTCAGCACCGGCATTGGGACTCCAGCCACACAGATCTTAAAGATGTCCCTATCGAAGGAGCCGAACACTGGTTCGCCGACGGAAGCAGCTACAGGTTAAATGGAAAGCGACACTCTGGGTATGGTATCACCACCTCTGAAAAGGTAATCGAGTCTGGGCCACTACCAGCTGATGTCTCAGCACAGAAGGCTGAGATCATAGCCCTTACCAAAGCCCTAGAAAGAGCTCAAGGAAAAATATTTGGACTGACTAAATATGCCTTCGGAGTGGTGCATGCTCACGGGGCGATTTGGAAAGAGAGAGGACTGTTAAATTCTCATTAAACATGCAGAAGAAATCTGGATGCAGTCCTACTTCCTGAGAGGGTGGCAATTGTGCACATCAGGGCACACAAGAAGGTGAGCACAGAATTGGAAAAAGGGAATGAGCTGGCAGACAGGGAGGCAAAACAGGCAGCCAAAAGAACTGATAAAGTAGAGGGCGCGTTAATACCTGATGGACAACTGTCCTTAGAAGGTAAGCCAGAATATACGAAGGAAGACCGTAAGCTTATTGATGATATGGGGGGATCATATAATGAGGAAGGGTGGGCTATCACTTCCCGTGGGAGAATAGTGATCCCTTCCTACATGCTGTGGTCAGTAGTCTGTGAAGAGCATAGAAAAAGGCACTGGGGGCAGGGGCCCTATACAAAGATCTTACTAAAAATATAATAGCACGAAACTTATACACTACAGTCAAGCAAGTAACCCAACAATGTGATCTTTGCCTCCAGACTAACCCTAAAATTGTGAAAGGGCTAAAATTAGGAAAAATCAGGAAAGGAAATGGAAACATTGGCAGATTGACTTCTCAGAATTCCCTAGAAAAGGGGGTATCGGTATTTGTTGGTACTAACAGATACCTTCTCAGGCTGGCCAGAAGCCTTTCCGTGCAAAACTGCTAAAGCATGGGAGGTGACCAAAATATTGCTTCAAGAGATAATACCCAGGTTTGGAGTTCCTGCAATAATATCCTCAGATAGGGGACCATATTTTGTATCCAAAATAGTACAACAGATCAGTCACCATCTAGGAATAGATTGGCAATTACATACTCCATACCGACTACAATCTAGTGGCCAGGTGGAGAAAATGAACCACCTAATCAAACAACAAATTATTAGACTGGGACAGGAAACGGATCTGACTTGGCCCCAATCATTGCCACTAGCCCTTACCCGAATACGAACCAGACCCAGAGCAAGGGAGGGGCTCAGCCCATTTGAAATTGTGTATGGACGACCCTATGGGATACAGAAGGGGATGTCCTCACAAATAGGAGAAGAAACAATCAATTCCTACATGGTGGCATTAAATAAACAATTGAGGAAAATTGAAAAACATGTAATGGATACTCGTAGCAGGGGTCTAGATGGGCCTGTTCATAATGTACAACCAGGGGACTATGTATATGTTAAGTCTCTTGCAGAGAAAACTCTGGAACCACAGTGGACTGGACCCCACCAAGTCCTTCTCACTACCTACACGGCAATCAAGGTTGAAGGGCAGAACTCTTGGATTCACCACACCTGGATCAAAAAGCCCCTGGAGCCCCATGGAAAGTAATTCCAGATAACGAGGGACTGAAACTGAAACTTGTTCGGACAAACGAGAGTAAGAATAAGGGAGGTAATGAGTGAGTAAACCAACTGACCAACCTCACCCAACCTGTTATCGGTGTGGTCTGTATCCTAGATGTCTAAAGAAAATTAATTTTAACTTCCTTATAATATTAGATGCGGTTGAAAAACAATCAGAGTAAAAGTTGCGTGTCTATTGTAGATGCATGGGAATCAAGTATATATGAGGGAAGAATGGAGCAGAGATTCAAAACAAGACATTTAGCAGCTTCAAGGGAGTACAGGGGAGGAAATTGGAATAGGATGCTGATTAATTAATAGCACCACTTATAAAAAGGCATCCCAAATTACGGTATCAATTATTCCTACCACTGAGAGCACCAAATTATGTACTACTGAGGAACGAGACTGCCGGCATAACTTCACCCTAGAACAGACCTCGAGAGTGACCTGTCTTTGGGCCCGTAATACTATTGGACTCATTTAAATTTGAAATAAAGGCCATAACTAAGTCGCTTACAATGAAAAATCCTGCTACAACCAGCACAATGCCTCCCACCCAACCCATGCCAGCATGCCAGCACTTAAACTTGAGCCCAACATTTATAAAATCGGCCCATATGTAATCAAAAACACGGGACAGCAACAAGTATTGTTTAACCCAGAATGGTCACTTAGGAGAGTAGAGTTACAGATGCAAGTAAATGTTTCCGACATACAACCATCCTGTTCTCCCTTCCTATGAACCTCACACGAGGGATGGACAACATGGCTAAGAAGGAAGGGAAACATTTATCAGAACCAATTAATAAGAGACGAGACTGGGGTGTTCGGAACAGGACTGGGAGTATTGAATTCAATAGATTCGGAAGTGATAATGAACAAATTAGCATCTACCACAGCATATTTATCAAAACTGCAACACCCACTGAAATCCTCATTACTAACATTAGGAGCACATCAATGGTCAATTTCAAAGGTACTCCACAGATGAGAAGAAATTAATGTAAAAGATCACCAGCTTATTACAGAAGCCTTGGGTGGATTACAGGATGATGTCGCCCTAGCCCTAAGCTGCATCCAAGCCCAATTATGGATACAATCAGTAGCGGCATCCATAATAAGGGAAGGTGAGGAAGGCATATTCCCTAAAGAAATCAGGAAAATGGTGTGGGATAGTGCTACAAAGGTGGAAAGGAAACTCCAGTCATGGTGGAATATGGTCAACTTCACTTATGACCCCGACACACATACTGTCATAGCTTTTGTGTTAACAATACGCGACGCAGCAGCAATTACCATACATCCCATTGTGGCCCTCGGGATTAACCATGGTGGCACTCTGCTGTATCCTTTTGAACATAGAACTTGGGCCAGGAAAATGGGCAATAAGGGTCCTGTATTATGAGAGAACAGCAAGGCTTCCTCTGCGAAAGTAATACCATAATAGCTCAGGATACTTGTTTAGATACTGATCAAAAGATATGTCAGTTTGATTTAAAATCAATAGTTATCTATGCAGGAAAGGGATGTGCATATTTGAGAACAATGTGCGACACAATAATCATAGATGAAAAAGTAGAAAAAACAAAGAACTACTCAAATTATTGCATTTGTAACTTTACTACTATCACAGGTTGTAATTTCAGTTATGCAGCCCCAACAACTACTTACCAAATATTAGGATCTAGTAATACCCTGTTAGAGAGAATATCTCCTGCCCCCATAGGATTAGATATAAGGAATATTGAAAATTTATTAAGGGACAAAGGACAGGAAACACTGTCCTTTGTCATCCATCATGATGTAGAAGGGGTTAGGAAAATCTTAAAGACAGTCAGACAAGATGGGAGTCATAACTGGTGGGACACCCTTTTGGGTTGGTAACCTTCTGCAACAGGAATCCTCAATACCATGATGCACCCCATTGTAATTCTGTTAATAAGTCAGGGGATTTTGTTAATATTGACACTCATGTTGTACCTGTGGGTTTGGAGAATGTATAAAAGGATCGCCATTATATATGATGCCTTATATCATTCAGGAAATCTGGCTAAGTAAAAGAATTTACTTGAGGGAATAGAAAAGGGGGGATTGATGTACAGGTATAGGAGCAGGTATAGCATAGAGCTTGAAATTTAGTTAGATAATCATGTAGAATGGTCTCGGGGTGAAAAGAGCGGGGGGGAAAGCCAGACAAGTCTGTTTTTCTCTCCTAGCAGAGGGCCTGTGATAATTTCATGCTAACTCGAAAAAAAGTGAAAGGCAAGAATTCGAGGACAGAGTGGTATCAACCCACGGCTGCCCACAGAGCCGAGGCGCGTCACTATCTCTTCAACAAAGAAAAACAGAGGGCTGAAATACGTCCATGGGCCCCTCACAAGGACATCAATTAGCACAGATTGATAGAGGCACTGCAAGCTTGCAAGATCCTCGCATTCCAGGCAAGAGGTGAAAATACATCATGAGGAAGACATACAGCCTTCCTCCCAGAGACCCCTGTCTGCGACCCTCACAAGGATCTGCGCAAGCGCCAAGAACTGATAAGCTAATTAGCATGAGAAGCGAGAGTAGGCGGGTTCAGGTACTTAATATGTATAGGCGTTGATTGAATATTCATTGTTTTATTGTATAAATGTGGGGTCGGTCTGCTGCTTCGGGGTGCACGCTTGTGGAGGAAGGATCCCCCGTGCATCTGCGCGCAATAAACATACCTACTTTATAACTTTCGAGTTATAGAGTCGATTTCCGTACGTCACGAGCCTAGAAAATCCAACTAATGAAACAAAGCAAAGCAACCTGTGCCTCTGCCATATTCCTTGGGAGAGGCCAGGCTGCCAAATCTTTAGCGAACATACTCTTATCACACACTATGCCGGGTAATAACAGAAGAGGACTCTTCGCTTGTAAAACTAAACTGCTCTGTAGTTAAGAGAGCCATTTACAGCTGCTCAGTAACCTTCCAGCCATTCTCACTTCTGTCAGCTCCGAAGTCTTTCCCCCTTTCCTCCAACATTTGCATTTTCTTTTCTAAATAGTGTTTTTCTCCAGCTGAGATTCCCTTTTGTGAGCTGTAACACCTTTGCTCACCCCTAGAGCCTACCTGATGTAAAATGCATGGGAGATGGATCTCCAAGAAAGATGCTGCAAAATGAGGAGATTACCTAAACAGAGCTTTTTTTCTCCTGGCAGCCAGCGAGTGAAGAGACCAACACAGGTTTCTCTGGCCATCTCACCTTCTTCTGATAACTTGCACTTAATCTCTGGGCTTCCCATTCACAACATCCCTCTAAGGAAAATATCCTTAACCCCCGGGACAGATGAGACACCCAAACAATGAGATCATTAACATAACCCCAGTGCTTTCTTAGCATGCATGTGAATGAGCCTGGGTTTTGCTTTCAAAGACTATGAGGGCTGTTCCCAGCTCATGAGATCCAACTACCATCAGGAAGCTTCTGCTTTCCTTCAGTCCATGAGGTCTATGCTGTGGGTGCCTGTTGTTTAGGTTCCTTGGAAGGTTCCTCCTTATGCCTCCTCCCAAATGTCTTGCCCTTGGAAGGAGATGTCTGTAAAATAACCATTTAGCTACCTTGCTGTTGCTTTGTAATTTTGCCTGGTTGGAGACTAGATGATGAAAGTTAGGCTAATAATGTGTGATTTTGGCCAAGCCATGGATATTGCTTCCTCATCTCCATCCTTCTGCACCAATCTGCTGTGGTTTGTATGTTAAGTTCTTTGGGGAAGACACTTTCTTCTTGGTTTGGGCTCATACAGCTCATGATACAGCAAGTATCAGTGATGGGGTCTTGACACACAGTAATAATAATAAAAACATCAGTCATCATTAATTTCTAATGTTGTGACTCTATCACTATCCCCTAATTCTGTCTGCTTTTGCAGACCCTGACATTCCAGACTTGGTTGGAGACAATATCCTGTATTTTCCAATTGGAGGACAATAAAGTGAGTCTGGGGGTTTGGTCATTGTCATGTGCCTTGATAGACCTGGATTCAGTTCACTAACAGACTTGTGTGCATGCCTTGGCTTCTCCACCCCTGCCTACCGGCACTCTGTTGGGATACTTGCACTGCCTTGGCTTGGAGCAGTGAGGGTAAAATAGTAAAGCTTTTGGGATGCATTAATCAGGAAGCCAAAGAGAATGTGCTTGTTCAGTGACTGTCATCTCCTTTATGTTGGTGAGATGTCAAGTCCATAATCGACTGTTCTCTGACAACTGAATTCATACCTTCCTTGCTCAACTTTCAACAATTTCTGTGCTCATATGGAGGTGCTAGCAGGAAGCAACCAAAAAAACCCCACACTGCTCTTCTTCATGTCCTCCTTAAGATTTTATTTTTCAAATACTTGAATCACAGAATCTCAGACTGATTTGGGTTGGAAGGAACCTCAAAGCCCATCTAGTTCCAACCCCCTGCCATGGTTCCAACACCCTCCACTAGACCAGATTACCCCACCCAACCTGGCCCTGAACACTGCCAGGGAGGGGGCAGTCACAGCTTCTCTGGGTAACCTGTGCCAGTACCATACCTCCCTGGAGGATTTCTTCCTAATATATAACCTATATTTGCTCTATTTTGACTTAACACCATTACATCCTATTACTCCATGTCCTTGTGGATTCCCTCTCCATCTTTCCTGTAGGCCCCTTCAGGTACCGGAAGGCCACTATAAGGCACCCCTGGACCCTTCTCTTCTCCATGCTGAACCACCCCAAGTCTCTCAGCCTGTTTTTACAGGAGAGGTGCTCCAGCCCTCTGATCACCTTCATGGCCTTCTCTTGACTCACTCCAACAGGTCCATGTCTTTCTTGTACTTGGGGACTCCACGTGGGCCTACTCAAAAAGTCCAGCATTCAGACAGCTTATTGGGAGAACTTATTATGACTGTATTTTCACTTTCCCTGTGTTTGGAGTAGGGACTAAGGGAGTTTATTGGTTTTCTCTATCACGTACAGCATACTAAGCAGAGTGGAGTCTTTATACATACTTTTTTTGACATAATAGATCAATCATAGTAATTAAGATTACATAGAGGTATTAATACCTGCTGTGCCTACTCTGGTGGATCTCACATTTTATGAATGTCTATTTAGATGGAAAATATTTGCAAAGCAAATCTGTAAGCTTCATGGCATCATAAGCATTGTTACATAATATATGTTGACCAAATACAGGATGAAATAAGCAAATTTACTAACTGCAAGGCCATTACCAGTTTCTGAGAAGTCTGCCAGAAACTCTTAGTCCATGTTTGCATCAAATAATTTCAAGTCATCATGAAATGCGAAAAAAGGAAAAGCTACTAATAAATGCATAGTTTGCACACATGAACAAGAAGCTAAATCCTTCTAATAAATTACTCAAGAAATAGTTTGCTCAGCCTCCCACAATCATAACAATGGGAACAGGAGAATTTGCAGGCAAATTTAATCAATTTCTCTAAGCTATAGCCATTTTAGTTCAAGTTCATGCAAATCCAAAATTATTTTTCTTTTCAAAAACAAATTACCACTTGGATTTTGATAGCTTCTATTGTCTTAGCCTTTCAGTGTGCCGTTGATGTCATCTTATTTAATTTATATGAATGTTTTCTGTTCATTAGGGCAGCTCAATCAAAATTTAGATTTAGGTCCTGCACTTTCTTTGAGCCTGACAACAGCAAGCAGGTCAAGTCAGGGCAACAGGGCATTAGAGTCATAATTATTGTCTGTAATGCTGAGAATTCATTTTTATCCAGAGGATCTGTTTTCACACTGCCTAATGATTTCTCAATTCCAATACCTATTTCATCTAGTGTCTGTTGTTACAATGGTGATATTGTGTTTGGTTGATGATGCTTTAATATATTTTTTCTTTCAAACTGTCACTAATTTCCAGATTTGCACATCTCTTTTGTCGAAACCTTAATGAGTCAATACATTCATGATCCTCTAAGTTTCTTTACTATCTACCCTTAGAATTATTTCAGTCTGAAGAGCTGGTATTGACTGAAGGTGGCTTTTGAATGTCACACACAATTTTTGTGGACTCTGACCCTATGAGCCTTCATCCCTAATGGGAGTACCTTGCTCATGCATAAATCAATGGTCAGGCTTCACTCTTTGTTTTTATCCTCTCAGCATAAATGGTCACTCTGAGGCTCTATCCACGCTGTTGATCTCATTTTGAACTTCACCAGTCTGTGCTAACTTATCTTTAGAGAAAATGTGGTTTTCATAATGCAAAATGTTTTTAGTTTGCTATCCCACTCAATTTGAAATCATTCTAGGGGAAAATAAAAGAAAAAAGCCCAGAAGAAAAGAGGGCTCAGGAAAATGAGCTCGCTTGGGCACAGACATCAGCATCCACCTCTAGATCCTGGCCTTCCTGAGCTAGCTCAGTCATTGTCAACTGTGTGATGCTGCACTGTGTAAGAGAATTAAGCCTCCTTTTCCACCAATGATCTCATGTAGATTTACTTCAGAGCTTGAAGAACTCAGTTCATCACTGTTGGCCATAGTGCAACTACATTTCAATTTAAGGCTTTCACCTGAAGACCCTGTGCTCACCCAGGAAAGAGACAAAGGCTGAAGAACAGTCCCTGGCTGTGTGTTCTTTAATAAAGATGTAGCTTTTGCTACCCATACCACCTTCAACTGAGCATTCAAATCAGCGATGCTCATAAGAGATAACTGAGACAGCTCAAGGATTTGCTCATCCAGTTCAAGTAGTAATAACTGCTCATGTATTCAGCAGAAAAAGCACTCTTTTGTCAAATTTTGTGCAAGAGTCACATGTCCTCACTGTTTATATTTCAGCAAACTATCAGTTGTTTGTCAAGCTTCACCTTTATACCAAATATAAGTGTGATGCAAGAGGAAATTGGAGAGTAATTCCAAGCATGGCTGAAAAACTGATGCTTCCTCATTGTCTGTTTTCCCTAGAATAACAATTTGCTTTTGCAGCACAGGAACTGAAATCAGCGGATGTTGTGAACTGACAAGAATGTAGCTAATCTTTGAGGTATTCTCTTTTAAAATAGAGTCCATTTTTTCAACTAAATCATTTGGGCCTGTGTTTTTCTGTGCTATAGTGAAAGCAGAGTGCAAACAACAAGCAATAATAGAAAAGTTGTCCATATTTTATTTTAACCAGTTGTCCCCTTATTAATAAACACTACCAAAATTTAACCTTACTTAATTCCCATGTTTTGGAAATAAATTAAGGTGTTTCACTGGGAGGCATCAGGGATAGTGTCACTAGTGTTTGATTTTTTGAGACATATATTAGGGATGTGACTGATCTCCCTCAGCCTGTGGTGCATAGAATGTTTTCCTTTTACATTGGACTTAGGTGTCTAGGCTGATGCTGTGGACAACAGAAACCCTGGCAGTGAGGTGAAAGGCATTTATATCTCAGTTCATCTGGCCAAATATAGGCTTGCCTTAAAACCTTTCATTATACTAAGCAGATCTCCTTAAGTTATAAAAGCTCCACATAGAAGTCTCCTGATGTTTATCCACATTCCTTCTTTGCTTCAGTTTTTACTGCTAACACTGGGCCTCAGGAACCCCAGCTCCTGGAAAGTCTGGAAAAGGAAGACTTTCCCTTGATCAAGGAGGATCAGGTTAGAGGTGATTTAGGCAAACCTGATACCCACATATCCATGGGCCCCAATGGGGTGCACTCACAAATGCTGAGGGAGCTGGCAGATGTTATTGCTATGGCATTCCCCATCATCTTTGAAATGTCATGGGGAACAGGAGAGGTGCCTGAGGACTGGAAGAAGAAAGCCACTGTCATTCCAGTCTTCAAAAAGGGTAAGAAGGAGAACCTAGGAGACTACATGCCAGTCAGCTTACCTCCCTCCCTGGAAAGGTGGTGGAACAGCTCATTCTGGGGGTCATTGATAAGTATGTGGAAGGAAAGAAGGTTATAAAAAGTGGTCATCATGGATTCACCAAGGGGAAATCATGCCTGACCAGTCTATATTGCCTTCTGTGAAGGCATGATATTAAACTGTCTTTGTCTTTAACCCTTGAGGTTGGTTTTCTTTTTCATTCTCCTTCTCTTCCCCTTGGGAGGGGTGAGTGAGTGGCGGTGTGGTGCTTCACTGCTAGCTGGGGCAAAACCAAGACATCAGGTCAAATCTAACATGTTAGAATTATTTAGTTTCAATGTAATGAATAAAAATCTAGGGAAATGTTTATATCTGAGAGAAGAGATTTTTTTTGTAATTGGAAAAAATTCAAATGAGCAATTATGAATAAAAATTTTCACAATTTCAATTTTCAAACAAATATGCCTTCTGTTCTAAGTCCCATGCTGAGGCAGGATAATACTTCACAATGTTCAGTACTGCAGAAATCTCATTTTTGATCTCTTCCAGTTACAAATCCTGCTATCCACAGACAGTTTCAAAGCATATAAACACTTTTTATTACTCTTGGATTCCTTGCCTATCTTCTATTTACTTACAATCAAGTAACTATCAGTCTGTAAAAAAAAAAAAGCTAGAAAGAAATGGGTAAAGCCTTCATTTCTTTCCCCATGTGGTTGCCAACAGCTTTGTCAAAAGATAATATTTTTTGTTGAGAGGTGCCTAGGATGACGCATGAGGTACTCATCAGTGGTAATTATGATCTGGCATCTGTTTAGCGAACTGTTATTTTTCTAATCTTCCACGGAAGCACCTTCAGTCAAGGTCAAATTCCTCCAATGTTTTCATCTTCAAGGAGCAAAGACAACGTGCCTCCTCTCCCCCTCTGAATGTGCAAAGACAATTGATATTGTCACTTTTCTGAGCAACCCTCTGAAATACGTGTGTGTGGTGGAAGGAAACAGCCACGAAGAGAAGAACTTTTACATTCAGAGGAGAACAACATGTCAAAATTCCTTAAACCATGATAAATGTACCAAAATCATCCAGCTCTTTCCAAACAACGGTGAGTGATGGTGATTTATGACTGTGGAGATTTTTCTTAAACTAGTAGTTTTTGCAGAAGAAAGAAAGGTCACTGTAAGTTAGAGTGTACATAGTTTATCTTGTTCTCTGTAGTTTGCTTTTCCCTTTGAACTAGCCTCTACCAGGTTAGAGACCCACATTATGGGACTACCATTAATAATCATCATTATTGTCATAGCCAAAAGAAAATAAGGGACACATACACACATAAATACTTAATAAGTGTTGTGTTTCTGAACCTTTTGACACTGCCACAAAAATAAAGCCAGTAGTTCATATATGAGAAAAGGAAATCCTAGCAGGAGAAAAAAATGGTTAATCCCTAAATTGAGCAACAAAAAGCAAATCAAAGAAACTGAAAGGAAAAAGAAAATCATCAATTTTCACTGTGCCAAAGAGACTGGCCAATCATTTCTAGGTAACAGCAGCACAATCCAACAAATGATGATGGAAACTATTGCATGGGAAGGAAAGTGGAAAAAAAATTGTTTTCCAGCCATTTCTGTCTCTTTGCCATAGGCAGTACCACAGTAAGCCTTGCTTTTCCATTGCAATGAACAATAAGGGAAAGGTCTGAGACCAAGACTGTTGCATGAAGATCTCTGGTAGAACGCATGACAGAAAGCTTTAAGCATCCTTAGAGTTGCTGGTACAGAAATTAAATATGTGAGTACCATCCACATACCATGAGTCTGTCCAACCCCTTGTTCTGTCTCTGATGGGACAGTAGCTAGAAAAGATAAATAACCATTTCCTTGATGTTGATTAAAAACAAGCCATCTGATCTCACATGGTAGCAAGAACAACCAGGCAGACAGGAGTTACCAGGTGATGTCCCACCAATTAACCAACACTGTCTGTTAGTATTCTGGGTGAAAAAATAGGAATGTTCTTGGAGCTAAATAGCTGCACTAGGAAGATCTGGGAGTTCAAGAAATTTAGAGAATGATCCAGACAGCAGTGTTGTCAGAAGAAAGCACAGTGGAAACAAACAGCAGACAGCATGATAGTAACTTGTCTTAATCCCAAAACATGATCAACTCCACAAATACCAGCTTCTCAGTTACCTAATATTTTCTGTAAAATCTCCAGTGATGGAGATCCCACAGCCCCCTAGCCTAGAAAGAGAAGGAATACTGTTAAGAAGTTAAGGAGAGCAGAATGTAACAGGAGGTTGTGAACTAGGCAGCAATGTCCAGTGGACTGTTTTCAGAAAAATAATTCTCAGACAAATTCTTCAGAAGAAGAATCACTGTGAGAATTTGGATTCATGCAAACAACT
Organism: Hypotaenidia okinawae; assembly: GCA_027925045.1. NCBI lineage: Eukaryota > Metazoa > Chordata > Aves > Gruiformes > Rallidae > Hypotaenidia > Hypotaenidia okinawae. The sequence goes on from BSDF01000002.1 coordinate 160,837,570, forward strand.
AGAAAGAAAATAGAAATACTTTCTTGATTCTGATTTAAGCTGCCTAAAAAACCCTTGGTACATCTATCAGCCTAAGCTTTGTTACTGTCTTTTAGCTCATGTGCAAAACCAATTAAGATATTATACTGAACAAACCCAAAGCTGTATTTGTTTGCCTGTGGATACATGTCTTGTGGTAGCTTGGCTTTGGCTTTAAGCAAGGCTTAAACTATGACTGCAGCTTTTCTTGTGCTTGGGGCACCTGTTAAAGGCTCTCTCCCATGTGGATTTTCCTGTGTATGCCAAGATGTATTCTTGTTTATTTTCCTGTAGTGGCAGTGTCTGTAAGATCCGTCTTCTGCAATCAGGCTCCTATTTACATAAAACCTAATTATCTATGAGGCTTCAGGCTCTTCTATCATTTTGGTTAAGGAGGTCAGAAGTTATTGGTGGTGAACACAAAGACATACACAAAGTGACAGTGTTCAAGGCCAGGTTGGATGAGGCTTTGGGCAACCTGGTCTAATGGAAGATGTCCCAGCCCATGGCAGGTGGGTTGGAACTAGATGATCTTTGAGGTGTCTTCCAACCCAAGGCATTTTATGATTCCTATGATTTTATGATCATAAGCTGTCCTGCAGGTGAGCTGTCACTCCATCACAGCATGATCAGCAGGTGAATAAAGAGAAAGCACAGAGAAGGACCATTATTCCTCCTTAAGTAGCAAAGCTCACTAATATTTCAACAGCATTTTATGTGGAGAACGAAAATAGACAGCACTCAAGACATGGATAATTTTTTTTGTGTGAAATTCCCCATGGAATTCACAAATTAATAATGCTTGCTTTATACTTCTCTTGTCAAATATTTGGTAGAACAAAGAAACAAACAAGCATGTGTTTACCACCTTCAGTTCCAAAGTGTTGGAGAATCTAATGTACAGAAGCAGCTCATCCCTATCTTTTCACTTCTGCAAGCAATTCTCATCAATTCAGACATTCAGAACCTTATATGAAGGCAACAACAAACTCATCAACCTTTGTACATGAGAATCCTGGCCATTGAAGTATGAACTTATACATCAGGATCTGAACTCCTGAATCTTACCAGGAGAGGGCAAGGCTTAAGATACATTATCCAGACACAACCTTGACTGTCACTAAAAATTCCTCACCTCTGCAAATATCTACCCTTAGGCTCATATAAAAGTAGGATCAAGGCAAGTGCTGCCCATGCCTGGAACCATGTTTTGGTCGAAAAGGGCAGAATAAAGTCATTGCTATTTCAAGATTGTGATTTTCAGAGCATTAAAATAGTTAATTACAGATATTAACGTCTACTTAACTGCATTAGAAAAAGAAATGTGGTGTTTTTTTCCTGCCAGGAGGGTGCTTCACATAATAGATCACTTTGCTGGTATGACTAAATACCTTTCTCATATTTATCTATATGCAGAGAAGGAGAGAAAACCTGAGAAAACTCTTCAGGGTGCTATAAAATAGCCAGGAAGGCAGCTCAGGGACGTGGCAGTGTAGAACAGAATTTGTGTCTTCAGAAGTGACACAGAAAGCACTTCTGAAATTGCCAGGTCATTTCAGGAAGAGCTGCCAGGCAAACAAAAGGAGATGTTTCTTCATCTTGTAGGTATCTGCAGCTCCACATGTCCTGGAACAGACAGGTAATTCTTGACATGCAGAGACCAAGGAGAGACCTGTGATGTCTGGATGTTGGGTGCACATGGCAGTTACCTCTCACATGGACACTCTTGCTATTAGGTGGTGCTAGGTCTCCAGTCTATATTTGCAGAGGAGGAGGAGGCTCTACCCTGGATACACCTGCCTTTGCTCACATACCCCACCTGCATCCCAGGTGAGTCTGCTCTTGGGCATGCTTCTTGATCAGGGGAAGGTAGGATGCAACAGTGGGATTCATTCAGTTACATTGGTTTCTTCAACATAGTGGATTTTCAGATGTGTTTCATCTCACTCTAAAATAAATGGGTATGTTTTTACTCTCTAAAACTCCTTGACCTTATTAACCTGATCTTAATTAATTCCAAGGAAACCCAGGGTTACTTACTGACAAGTCTACTCTGAAGTAATCTGAAGTTAGATAAGGTGACTCCTGCCATAGGCTTCAAATGCCTTTAATGTATTGACATTAAAGACATGTTTATTAGTCTTGGTAACTCACTGGCCATGACTAAAAGTACAAAATTAAGCTGCAGGAGAACTGGAGTGGGATACAGCTAGGTACAGTTTCTAGGGCACTGTTTTATTGGTGTTTTGGTGTTTTGAGGGAACAGTTTCTGGTGCTGATTATGCCACTGCTTGAGAATATGGTCTGTTGGTGATTGCTTTTGATTTTTATGTCTCAGTCTCCTCTCTCCACCACCTTTTCACTATTTGAACGGTAAACCTGTTAAACTAAGAACATTTTGTAGAGCAGGAACCTCTATATCAGCATCTGATATTACAACAACAAGCTTATTGAATAAACTCCTTACAGCTTCATCCTGGTACATTGCTCTGCAGATCTTTGTGCTCTCTGTGATTACCTGTGATGCCCTTAAAGCAAATTTGCCCTGAGTGGTGGAAATAAGGAAACACTGATTTCTATGAACTGCTCAGAGAAGAGGGGTAGGAGCTCAGCTTTGCATTCTCAGATCTTTAACATTAATCTCCAAGTTCCAAAACTTTAGGGACATTTATAACATCTCCTTCTTGTATAGATTTCCAAGTTTCTGATAGGTGATGAGCTTAGACTGCAGATCACAGTTTCCATTAAACTGTTGAGATCTTGATATCGTTCAGACCTCTCCCTCTGTATCAAATTGGATTGATGCTGTCTGATGGTAAGGACCAGCATACATGCACTCACACAATCTTTGTTTCAGCAAGAAACTATGCAAAAACTGTCAGTGTTTTTCAGAGATGCTGTGTTCTTGGCCAGTGCCCATCCCAGTCCTTTTATCTTTTGTACTTTTTCTGGTTTAAAACAACATATTCTTATGCAAGTGCAATGAAGAAGTCTGGAGAAATCCACTACCCTAGGCAAAAGAAGTTGATAAAATTTATAATCCTCTCTGGATCATAATTCCAGTCTTTTAGATGCATAGAAGAAGGTGCCTTGCCTCTCAGGTGAAGAATACATTATCTGTTATCGTGCCTCTGGCATTAGATCAAGCAGACTTCAAACAAAGCCAACGCAGTGTATAGAAAGTAGCACTTCCTTTTTAGATTGTTTTGGCTTCTGTTAGGTAAAGCTCTTGGGTGCTGTGAAAATATTTGCCAGATTGTTCTCTGGGGGACCAATTTGCCAATCAGTGGGGATGCTAGTGACGTACTTCTGTATGCTTTCCTTATCCAACCCCTAGAGCACAAGTCTGCTTGGTAGAATATAATTTGAGTGCTGTAGCTTTGCAATGCATTAACAGAATAAAATAGTTATGCACTAATTCTTCAACTCCAAGTTATCTGACTCCAGTGCTCTGAAAAAAAACAGAGGATAAGACTGAGACAGAGACATACAAAGAGACAGATAGAGAACAGATGAATAAGCACCAAAGTGTATTTTTATATAAGGCCAGAGTATGAAATCAAGCAGTAATAGGGGTGGGATTGGGAGGGTGGGAACTCTGTTACCATTAAGGCTATCATGATAATGTGTCTTTCATCGACATAACGATTCAGTCAGATGCCTATCTTCTGACAACACTGATTTCAGGGTTGGATTTATATTTTTTAATATATAGAATATCTAGGGAAAATGCTGGCTGAAAATTGTGTGAAATCAAATCCCATATTGCCCTGTTCTCTGTAAGTAGTAAGGGAGATTTGCTGCCCCACCTGCCCCAGTATCCTTGCATTTTTATAATACCTGTGAGGACCCATATCCAGTGGGAATAAATGGAAGCAGAGTTTTACTGAGATAGCTGAACAGTGGAGTTGTCACATGAGATGAGTTTTGGTATTGTCCTTTTTCACTCAGGTTCACAATCCTGTCCTTCTGCATGCTGGGGAATTTCAACTAAATACAAGTGAGGTATAAAGGTTTCAGAGGTAATTAAATTCCTACAATATTCATAAAAGCCTGGTAGAGAAGAGATATCCAATGTGATGTTTTGCCTGGAAGTCTGGCAGAACTCAGTTGTGCATCCTGTCCAGCCAGGATAGATGATTAGTGTATGTCGACTCATGAGCCTGCCAGCACACATGTAGCTTTAAGCACACTGTTTCCTTCTTGTGTGGGCATCGTGGTAGGACTGGATTACAGGGAAGGTGATCAAGGGAAAAGAAGATGCATCAAAAAGACAGTCTTCATTACTTTTACTACTCATGTAAGAGGTTGCTCAAGCTGATGGTAGTGGTGGTCCATAGTGATCTCATTTTGCACACATCGTGGAGCAGTCACAGAGGTGCAGTTCATTTGGGTAATTACTGTGATTCACTTCTTTAAAAATATATCTTCAGGGACTCCAGATGATCTTCTTATTACTATCATGATTGCTATTCATAATGTTGTTTTTTATTAATGTAATGCAGCTTGGGACCCAGGTATTCTGGGCAACATTTCAACACACAAAGCAGAGAAAAGCTCTAAGAAAGATGCCTCTTGAACTCAGTTTGTCACGCTTCAAAGCTGGTGGGTACCTCTCTTAACATATAACTTCCTTCTAGGATTGTGTTACTAACACCTTTTGCAAATATAATGGTTGAGTGACCATGATTTGCCTAGGAGGATTAAAGAAAATTATATATATATATATACCCCTGAAACCCTCTTCTGGCATAATTGCTTATCACCACTCAGAGACCAGCCATCCACAAAGATAATTTTAGAGTGACTGAGAAATATTTTTGCTTTATAAAGAATAGTTGATACTTATTGTTTGCTCTTTATTTCTATTGATCATAAAATGTCTGTGTCCAGCTCTTATTAAAAAATCCAGAAGTCTGCATTCACAGACACCATGCCTCTTATTCATATTTTGAAATCTTTGACTTATCTTCCCATGAAATTTAGATACAGAGTCTAAGTTTCTTTTGTTTAGATTCAAACACTGGAATAACTGCAGTTCTTGGAGATATTATTTCCTTTTACACTCCCAGGTGAATGATTCGCTCTATGTCAGCATGCTTGCTCTAAACCTGAAACCAAAGAAAGAAAGTGTCTTTCTGTGAGACAACCCCAGCTGCATGGTGTGTCAGCCAAATGTCATTAGGTGTGCTCTGTATACCCTGTCCCATTAATCACAGTCAGCAGAATGGAAATTGTCTTCTCAACTAATGGCTAAAACCTAGTATGGAACAAAGATATAAATCCAAGTGACTGCTGAAGAGCTCTTGAACACAGATTTTTTTCTCAGCCTTGCAGAAGAATGTTGTGATGTCTTCATAGATATGAAGGGCTATGCAAGTAGATGTTACGGATGAACAGATAGGACAGCAATTAACATCTTAAGAAGAGCATTCTCTTATAATCTGAGGCCCTTTGTGTGATCCATCCTAGTCTTTATGCATTAGATACACTCAGCTATTTAACGGGGGATACTGAGAAGGTGGAGATACTGAATGCCTTCTTTGCTTCGGTCTTCACCTCAAAGGCCCCCGGGACCCACAGGCACTGGATGTAAATAGGAGTGTTTGGGATATGAAGAATTTCCCTCTGGTTGAGGTAGGGGAGGTCCAGGAGCGGCTCAAAGGGATAAACGCACACAAATCCATGGGACCGGATGGGATACATCCACGTGTGCTAAGGGAGCTGGCGGAGGTGATTGCTGAGCCGCTCTCTATCATCTTCAACAGGTCCTGGAGAACAGGAGAAGTGCCTGAGGACTGGAGGATAGCCAATGTCACTCCAGTCTTTAAAAAGGGCAAGAAGGAGGATCCCAGCAACTATAGGCCAGTCAGCCTCACCTCTGTCCCCGGAAAGGTAATGGAACAGCTTGCTCTGGATGCCATCTCCAAGCAATTGGAAGAGAAGAAGGTCATGAGGAGTAGTCAGCATGGATTCACCAAGGGGAAATCGTGCTCGACCAATCTCATAGCCTTCTACGATCTCATCACCGGCTGGGTAGATGGAGGGAGAGCAGTAGATGTCATCTACCTTGACTTCAGCAAGGCTTTTGATACTGTCTCCCATGACATCCTGATAGCAAAGCTGAGAAAGCATGGGATTGATGAGTGGACAGTGAGGTGGGTTGAGAATTGGCTGTCGGACCGAGCCCAGAGGGTCGTGATTCGTGGAGTGGAATCTGACTGGAGGCCTGTGACTAGCGGTGTTCCCCAGGGCTCGGTGTTGGGTCCAGTCCTGTTTAACATCTTCATTGACGACCTTGATGAGGGAATAGCCTCGACCCTCAGCAAGTACGCCGATGACACAAAGCTGGGAGGAGTGGCTGACACGCAGGAACACTGCGCTGCCATCCAGAGAGACCTGGACAGGCTGGAGAGCTGGGCAGTAAGAAACCAGATGAGGTTCAACAAAAGCAAGTGTAAAGTCTTGCACCTGGGAAGGAACAACCGTTTCTATCAGTACAGGCTGGGGGATGACCTGCTGGAGAAGAGCTCAGTGGAGAAGGACCTGGGGGTCCTGGTGGATGACAGGTTGGCCATGAGCCAGCAGTGTGCCTCGGTGGCTAAGAGAGCCAATGGGATCCTGGGGTGCATCCGGAGGAGTGTAGCCAGCAGGTCAAGGGAGGTGATCCTCCCCCTCTACTCTGCCCTGGTCAGGCCCCACCTGGAGTATTGTGTCCAGTTCTGGGCTCCCTGGTATAAAAAGGACAGGGATCTCCTGGAGAGAGTCCAGAGAAGGGCTACGAAGATGATAAAGGGCCTGGAGCATCTCCCCTATGAGGAAAGGCTGAGAAGATTGGGACTGTTCAGCCTTGAGAAGAGAAGACTAAGGGGGGACCTAATTAATGTTTACAATTATCTTAAGCAAGGGATGCAGGGGGAATCAGCCAGCCCCTTTTCAGTGGTCTGTGGAGACAGGACAAGGGGCAATGGCTGCAAGTTGGAGCATAGGAAGTTCCGCACCAACATGCGGAGAAACTTTTTCACAGTGAGAGTGACAGAGCACTGGAATAGGCTGCCCAGGGGGTGGTGGAGTCTCCTTCTCTGGAGATATTCAAGACCCGTCTGGATGCCTATCTCAGTGAAATGTCCTAGGGAGCCTGCTTCGGCAGGGGGTTGGACCCGATGATCTCTCGAGGTCCCTTCCAACCCCTACAATTCTATGATTCTATGATTCTATTTAAGACACTTGCATGGGCCTGCCAGATCCATGACAGATAGGCTGTTCTGGAATGGCAGGTAGAAGGAGGAATGAATCCCTTATAGCAATGACACTACACATATGTGTTTAGGCCACTGAATTCCATGCATTCTGAATTCTGTGCAGGCAACTGTCTCTGCATCTGGATCCAAAGCCAAAGTCTTCCCATGTGTGAGAGCTGATTTTTAGCTCTACTTTGATGAAACTTTTCGTCATTCTGTGGTTTGAGGACTCCAGCAGATGAAATGTGTCTCTCTGCCTTCTGTGGGTAGGGCTGGCTGTATCATGGGTTCTCACAGCCAGAAAAGCCCTACCTGATTCTGACATCAATTTTTAATTCCCTGAGCTCTCTAAAGATGACCTTTATTAACTACTAGAATTATGAAGACTTTTGTTTTTTTTATAGACTGATCCTGAAAGGGTGATAAAATGTCAATAATACAGACAGACCTGACCTTGTGCAACAGAGGCCATAACAATATGTTGTGTTCTTTTTGTAGTTTGCAGGAGTACCAGTCACCAGTAGCTGAAATTAGGAAGCACTGATAGAAGCCCATATTGCATTTAGAAAAACAGATTATGAGGCTAAAGTATTTGCCTACAAAAATGGTTTAGAATGCGAGTGAAATCTTAATGTCTGAGGGATTCAGATATTGAGGTGATAAGCATGGCATAAAAATGGAACCAGAACAGGACAAAGTGTAGCTTTGCATGAATCACTGAAGCCTCCCATTACACATGCAAGCAAAACACCTTTTAAACTGCATTACACAGCTACTGTCTGCAGTAAAAAGTACCTGATGAATTTGGCTGTTAGTTGTTCTAGATGCACTACCATGTACCAATTTCCCTTATTTGTTGAAACCAAAGAAATGTTAATCTTTGAGTCTCCTGGCATTTTTATTTTGTACCCTTCCACGTGTGTTAGCAAATACTTACTCTATCCATTTTTACACCTCAGTGTAGAAACATCACCGCACGGCCATTAGATTCTTAGATGAGAGCTATATATATTTCTTTCTCTTTTTCTGCTGTAGAAGGATTTTTCCTGTTTTCCTTCCATGAAGGTTGTAGTTATAGCTTAGTCCTTTTATGTTAGTGCCGACACTTCTAATACGTGTCCCCTGGATTTATGTGGATCTAAATGAACAACTGCACTGAAGCATCTCATAAGCTTCTATATTTTCATTTTAGATTTACTACTAGTAATTACATGCTGTGCATATAACAGAGGATCTAAAATCAATTGTGCACTTTACATTTTACTGGGTACTTATTAATTTCAATATCTATCTCAATTTAATTGACATTCCATGCATAAATAAATGTAGCTTTTTTTTCAGGATGCAGTGATAATCCATTAGTGACATTTATGAATACTTTTTAAATGGCTGGTGATGCTGTGACCTGAAAGAAATAAGGAAGTACGGGATGATTGATGAAGCACTCGATCTTCTCCTTAGAGAACTGACCTATCACCTAAATTTGTTGCTTCCACTTCTTTGCACTATGAGCCCTAGAACAACATGTTCTTGAAATGCACAAATGATGTTACGTTATCAGATTTGCACACCACAGTTCATAAAGTAATGCTGTTGCTACAAGAGTACAGCCTTCTGTGGTGGCTAGTTCCTTCCTTTAATTCCCTTTGCCAAGGCTGAAGAGTTTTACTTGTGCACGTTGGTGCTACGCCAGGATGATGATCGCTCAAGGTCCTGATAAGTCAGTAGGAGGACAATGTGTTTCACCACATGACCAGTTGCTTTCTATGGCAGGGGATAAGGGACATCTGCAGAATATCACCGCTGACCTTATGCATTTTGCTTGATTTTCAAAGTGTTCAGAGCTTGAACTGACCTTCGTCTGAATCTGCATGAAGCCTTATATGGTGCTAATATCTGCTGCTAGTAGTAGATGGGAACATTTCCCATGCTGTTGCTTAGGTATGTCCCTTGTTGCTGTCTCTGGGATGAATCCATTTGAGCACAGGTTTGGATTCATGTTTGACAGTGAGGACATAATTGTGAGCCTTGAAATCCCCAGCTAAAAGAGATGCGTAACTTCTTTTGCAGTAGGTGCTATAAATCATGGGTAAGAGTGGACTCCAAGGACTCCTGCAGGAAAACTTCATATTCCTTTTTCATAGAATCATAGAATGTGTTATGTTGGAAGGGACCTTTAAAGGCCATCTAGTCCAGCCCCCTGCAGTGAGCAGGGGCATGTTTAACTAGTGCAGGTTGCTCAGAGCTTCATTGAGCCTGACCTTGAATGCCTCCAGGGATGGGGCCTCCACCACAGGGAAACCTGTGCCAGTTTTTCACCACCCTCATAGTGAGGGTGTCTAATGTCTAATTTAACACCCCCTCCTCTGCTGTAATTTAAAACCCTTGCCCCTTGTCCTATTCCTATATGGCCTTACAAACAGTCCTTCCCCAGCTTTCCTGTAGGTCCCCTTTAAGTATTTCAGGTACTTTTTGGGGACATTTTTCCTAGGAAATCTTCAGCTATGGCCAAGAATAGATATGAATACCCTTTCCACAGCCTTCCCCAAGTCCATCCTTTTTTGAATAGCTCGAGGCCAGTCCATTATGTTATGGAAACAGAGGCATTGCCCAGCCCTGTGGTGCCTGGGAGGGTTGTGTCATTGGAAACCACAAGGTGATTGTCACACTAGACAAACAATTGTCCCTTCCCTTCAAGTGTGCATATATGTAGGAGCAAAGGAATTTGGCTCATCTACTTTAACATGCACACAGTGTGAAAATATATGTCATCTCAAACTCCCTTCCCAACCACCCCTGAGGGAAAGACTCTGCCAGGCATTATTTATCTGGCCCAATTTAGACATCTGCTTCTGATAAAGCATTTCACACTGTGCTTTCCTGTGGGAGATGGCTACCTGTTACTTGTCTGCAAAGTAAGTCAGGTGTAGACTTCTGTCTTTAGTCAAACATATCCTACTCTAAATGCTATAACCAGGGGTGTCCATAAGTCTGTAACAGTCAGTAACTGAAACCATTAGTGCTGGGGAGGCACAAAACCCACTAATTTATGTTTCCTTCCCATGCCAGTAATTAACAGATTCATTGAATGTGTGAATAATATTGGCATTTCTAGTTAAACTGTTGTCTTGGTTTAACCCCAGCTTGTGACTGAACATGATGCAGCTGCTCTCACACTCCTCCTCTCTCAAAGGAATGGCCTTAACTCTGCCCTCTCTGCTCTCACACAAGGGCAATGATATGATCTTTAACTACTCTTCTCCAAAATTATCATTGCTCAGACTTTCACATGCTGTCACCAGGAGTGAGGGATAGAACCTGTGATTTGTGTGGTGGATGAAAACTCAAGCACTCAAATGCTGGAGTGGTTATTCTCAGCCAATTATTTATAATTTAGGGCTCTTATCTGTGTGTTTGCATTTTCATTTTTCAAGCATTTGCATTCAGTTTCTTTAATGGCAGCAGAAAACTTGCCACATGCATTCTGAGGACTGGCCTCCCTAAAGAAAATTGAGAAATGGCTGGCAATCCAAGCCAGTTTAGGTGAGGAATTATAAACTCACATCTCATTCACTCATTAACAAGCTGTCCTTGCCTTTCAGTTAGCAGAATTAATGGAAATGATTAGTTTCTATCAGCTGTTACCATATTTCCCAACATATGTGGACAATACACAGTTAGTTAAAAGGAAACTCAGTCAGGTTTGTAGCAGATAAAGAGAAATAATTTTTCCTGGGACATGTGAAAAGGCAGTAACACACACCAGACAGGTCACATTTCTACTGACAGCAGATAAAAGACTGAGAGAAACATGAAATCTGTGGGTCCTAACCCATGTCTTCAAATTCCTCCTTACCTTGTCCTGTTTGACCCCTCTTCCCAGTTGAAGCTGAGTGAATCTTCACCGAGGTGGCTGAGAGGTGAAGAGCAGCAGCACTTCAAACACAGCAGGGATGAAGTCAAATCATTAGCCCATCAGCCAAGTACTTCAAGTGGGAGATCTGCTCTTTTGTTCCTGCTTCAGTGCATCTCTCAGCTGCTGGCACCGTTTCATGGGGTTGCCCTGTGCAAAGGGCCAGGAATACAGCCAAACCTCACCCAACATCTCTGAGCCTGTAGACCAGATGCAAGTAGCAGATTTCTGTCACAACTGCTTTCTGGCAAGGGAGAAAAACACAGGGAATGTTGCATCCTAAAAATTATCCTTGCCTGAACCACAGGGAATGCACATGTGATAATCTGAGTTAAGTAATTTGTCTGCACAAATCCCAGGAACACAACTTGGAACTCAGTCTGGGCAATGAAGACCTGATGTTTTAGGCACGGTGGTCTCCTAGACATCACTCAAGTGTTTTTTGAAGAGGACAATAATGCTCACAAATCTAAATGATGTTTTAGAAAACTTCTCCTTAAAATTGCTTCCATGCAGCTTGTCTGTCTAACCTCCCAGACCTTGAGCTCAGCTGAAGCATCTCAGTATTATTGTCACAAAAAACATAATCAAGAATGCTTCACTCTAAGCCAGTATGTCATGGTCTGGTCCTTTATAGGTAATCTCTAGGCAGTACCCATGAGCTTCCTGAACTATGACAAATACCACTGCTATTTAACTTGCTGAGATCCCATTTATTTCAATTTACTGCTTGGCTTTTGAAGATCAGATATCACACAACTCTCTTCACTTTGTTAGACAGCTCTGGTTGACATCCTTCACTGGGACTTGCCATAAAGTTGTCCAAAAAGCACTCTCTGAGGCTTTAATTTTAATCTTAGTTTAGACAGAGAGACGGAGAATTGTCCATGACCCATTTTTCTGGCTGAAGGGAGCTGGAGGTCCTTTTCACTTTAAAGAGCTTTAGGCTAGATTCAGAAGGGAAAGGGGATAAAGCCAGGCTCACTAGACATAAACCTGGGGGCAGTATACCAGTATTTGCTAGTGTGGACCTTTGCTGGGCCATCTCAGTGGAGGTAGGTGATGGAGAGCCATGCAATAGCAAAGACACAATGCAGCTAACAATTACTAGCCTTGTTCTTGTGGGGGACTACAATTTACCAGGTGACTACTGGAAATATAATACAGCAGCAAGGAAACAGTCTAGGAAGTTCTTGTGGGTGATGTGATGGTTGGAGGCCATCTTGGGCATTATGATCACTAAAAGATACAGGTTTTGATTCTTGGAGAAGTAAGGAGGTGACTCAGCAGAACTGTACCTTCCATTTGGAAGATGGACTTTGGCCTGTTTAGGAGACTGGTTGACAGAGCGGGTCCCTTGGTAGGCAGTCCTGAAGGGAAAAGGACCCAGCAAGGCTGGACATGCTTCAAGATCTTAAGGGCAGGGGAGCAGGCTGTCCCCATGTTCCCTTAGATGGATTGGTGGGGAAGAAGGCTGACTTGGCTGACCAGGATTTTGACTGGAACTCAGTGAAAAAATTGAGAGTTTGTGGCCTTTGTAAGAAGGGGTAGACAACTTTGAGAGACTATATGGATGTTAGACTATGCAGGGAGAAAATTAGAAGTGCCAAAGCCCAGCTAGAACTTAATCTGGTTCAAAAACAGCAAAAAATGTTTCTATAAATACATTAGCAACAAAAGGAGGGCTAAGGAGAATGTCTATCTTTTTTGGATGTGAGGGGAAACACAGTAGCAAAGTCTGATGAAAAGACTGATGTACTTAATGCCGCCTTTGCCTCAGTCTTTAGCAGTAAGACCAGTTGTTCTCCAGGTACTCAGCCCGCTGAACTGCAAGACAGGGGTGGGGAGCAGAGTGAAGCCCTCATGATCAAAGGGGAAATAGTTAGCAATCTGCTACACCACTTAGACACACGAAGTTCTATGGGTGCTACCAAAGGGTACTGAGGCAGCTCGCGCAGAACTGCTCACTGTAATAATACATGTTCACCTGATTCGTGTTAATGTGGAATAATGTTGGGGGTGCATGATGACATACCCTTATATGGCCATGGGCCTGGGAGGGACAGTTTGGGATTTTTTTTTGCACGTGCTGAACGAGGTGTGTTGAAGCAGCAACAAACTATATAGAAGATGTGAAAAGCTTTCACTAGAGGACCGCAGTGTTTGGCGCATTAAGGGCATTGTGTACCTCCAGAGAAACAGCTTGTCCCTGAGATGGAGGTGATAGAGGAAGAAGAATAGAAGAATAGGGAAGGCGCCTCAAGTCTGCAGAACCCGCTGCCTGACTGTTAGCAAGACAAAAGCTAATGTCTTGTGTGTGGGGGTGCCTGTCTGGCACTGCAGCATGTCAGTTCAAGCTGGCTGGAGGTGCTATCCCTGTAAAAATAGATATGCTTGCTTTTATTAGTTTAATAACTTGTTCGATTTGGTTATAATCCTGTTTGGGACCAAGTCATTTATCACACTCACCAAAGCCACTTCCCATTATTTATCAGCAGACCTAGCAAACTAGGAAGATCCCAGTTGACTGGAAGTTAGCCAGTGTGAAGCCTGTCTACAAGAAGGGGCAGCAAGAGGCTACAGGGAACTACAGGCCTGTCAGTCTGACCTCAGGGCTGGGGTAGGTGATGGAGCAGATAATTTTGAATGCCATCACATGGCACATACAACACAACAAGGATATCAGGCCCAGTCAGCGAGTGTTCATGAAAGGCAGGTTCTAACCTGATCTCCTATGACAAGGTGACTCACCTTGAGGGAAAGGCTGTAGAATTCAGTAAATACTTTGACACTGTTTCCCACAGCGTTATCCTGGAGAAAATCCAGGCTGCTCATGGTTTGGACAAGTGTTCACTGTGTAACAAACTGGTTGGATGGCCAGGCCCAAAGAGTTGTGGTGAATGGAGTCCAGTTGGTGACCAGTCACAAGTGGCATTCTCAGTGTAGAAGCTTGTTCTCTTTAATATCTTTATCAATGATCTGGACAAGCACATTGAGTGAACCTTGAGTAAATTTGCAAATGACACCAAGTTGGGCAGAAGTGTTGATCTGCTTGAGGGTAGGAAGGCTCTACAGAGGGATCTGGGCAGGCTGGATCGATTGGCCAAGCCCAAATATATGAGGTTCCACAAGGCTCAGTGCTGGGTCCGATGCTTGGGTCACAACAACTTCATGCAACGCTACAGGCTTGGGGAAGAGTGTCTGGAAAGCTGCCTGGCAGAAAAGGACTTGGGGGTATTGGTCAACAGCCATCTGAACATAAGACAGCAGCGTGCCCAGGTGGCCAAGAAGGACAACAGCATCCTGGCCTGTATCAGAAATAGCGTGGCCAGCAGGACTAAGAAAGTGGATGTTCCCCTGTACTCAGCACTAGTGAGGCTGCACCTCGAGTGCTGTGTTCAGTTTTGGGACCCTCACTACAAGAAGGACATTGAGTCCAAGGAAAGGCAACGAGGCTGGTGAACAGTCTAGAGAGCAAATCTTAGCAGGAGTAACTGAAGGAACTGGGATTGTTTAGCCTGGAGAAAAGGAGGCTCAGGGGAGACCTTATCACTCACTAAAGCTACCTGAAAGAAAGTTGTAGCCAGGTGGGTGTTGATCTCTTCTCCCAAGTAACAAGTGAAAGGACAAGAGGAAGTGACCTCAAGTTGCATAAGGGTAAGTTTAGTTTGGATATTAGAAAAAATTTCTTCCTCAAAAGGGTTGTCAAGCTCTGGAACAGGTTCCCCTGGGAAGTGGTTGAGTGACCATCCCTGGAAGTATTTAAAAGACACATAGATGTGGTGCTTAGGGACATGGTTTAGTGATGGACTTGGCAGTTCTAGGCTAATGATTAGACATCATGATCTTAAAGGTCTTTTCCAGCTTAAACAATTCTATGATTCTGTGATTCTATGACTGGGGTGGGAAATACAAAGTGAATATGAAGCAGTAGATACTGTGCTACACACATATTGCTCTGCTATAGGTCTGAAAATTGCATAACACTGGTTTAAAGCCGTGGCTGTTGTCACTGTTTTGCAATATGTTTCTACTACACAAAGGGGCAGACTGGCTTCTTATTTGAAAATAGAGCACCAAAATGAGATCTTTTGTTATGTATAATGAGTTTTGTCTTTGTAAAGCAGCTTGCTGTTTCTGTGCTTTTATACCCTCCTGGTAAATCTGAAAGCCAACAGTATCTCCTCTTTCCTTTTGGAGGTCTGATGAATGGCATATCAAAAAATCCAGACCAAGACATATGGTCAAGAGTCAGTAATCAGAATACATGATGTCCTCTCACCAGTAATCTCTGGAAGCACCATAAACAGAAAGCTAACTCAAGTCATTGAGGGAAGGACTTTGAATAATGTGTCACAGCTTGGAAGATTGCAGTGGGCATTTTACACTTTGCAGGCTTCTGCAGCTGTGCAGCAGTACGCCACGACTGCCAGTGGGGATAAAGGCTGCAAGGGGAAGGTAGAAGTTCCAGAGTAGAAGTTGTCCCAGTACAATTTTTTTTGGTGTGCACCTCATTGTTGACCCTTTAGGACTTGGCACCAGTTTTGACCATTTCTACTTCCCTCCTGGTCATGGCCTCAAAGCCTCATCCAAATCAAAACCTGCCCTCTTTCATCTTTGAAGCCATTACCCTTTGTCCTATCACTACACTCCCTGATGAACAGTCCCTCTCACACTTTTCTGTAGGACCCCTTTAAGTATTGGTAGGCCATAATGAATTCACCCTGGAGCCTTCTCTTCTCCTGGCTGAACAAGCCCAACTCCCTCAACTTGAGATCAGGCTCTCCTGATCCGGTAGCACCACCTTGCTCCCAGTTCCTAGGTGTCAGACACAAAATAGGCATTAGTATTTTGAAGATACAAAGCAGACAGAGCAATCCAGCAATAAATTTGGAATAAATATGGAGCAACCTAATTATGCTCTGGACTGAGTTTAAGATTTCAACTGCTTTTCAACAAATCAGAAAGCTAAGGCATTCTAAGAGTGATGAGGACTAATAGAGAGAGAACATGTCCTATCTGTCTGGAAAATCAAGGCTAGGTTGCAGTTTTGATGACAACACTTTTTTTTTCTTCTTATAACAAAATAATGTTTCTCTATAGGTCTTTGGTGCTGATAGAACCCAGTTATCCTCCAGAGATGATGGGGATGCAACAGGTTTCACAACAAGAGGGTTTGAGCTCAACGGTTTCCTTCTGACACCTTTTGCCTCTTGCTACATGGGGACTTATGTAAGGATTTGCACACATCAGTCCTGGTTCATTTCACATCCATCTCTGGATGAAGGAGGGAGGAATACCTCTGACATGTTGATTTTGAATTGCTTCCACAGCCTAGGCTGACACCCAGTTTCTGAGGTGATTTATACAGTAGCTTTGTGGCAGCTTGTTTATAATGCAATGAAGGCTAAAATGATTTTGCTTGCATCTTAAAGGGAGCATTCATCCATCAACGCACTCAGAGTCACTCTCCTGGCCCCTACACGTACATCTGGAAGGAGTCTTTGCTGTCAGGTTTCTCTATCTTGGTCACACACTTCAGAACACCAGATTTTCAGCTGGTATAACCCCAAAATTCATTGCAATGGCATATGCATTGATCTAGGTCTCTGAATTTTTCTTAAATTATTTGAGAAATCACTTGAGTCATGTTTTGTAAAGTCATTTAGAGTACTAAGGTGCCTCAGGTGTGCTCAGAGTGTGAGACAGGTAGGTATCTAAACACACAGAGTGATAGAGATTGAATGTTAAACATTTGAGTCTATACTACATCTATACGCATTTTTACAGACCTCCCTCCCTCCCTCCCTCCCTCCCTCCCTTCCTCCCTTCCTCCCTTCCTTCCTTCCTTCCTTCCTTCCTTCCTTCCTTCCTTCCTTCCTTCCTTCCTTCCTTCCTTCCTTCCTTCCTTCCTTCCTTCCTTCCTTCCTTCCTTCCTTCCTTCCTTCCTTCCTTCCTTCCTTCCTTCCTTCCTTCCTTCCTTCCTTCCTTCCTTCCTTCCTTCCTTCCTTCCTTCCTTCCTTCCTTCCCTCCCTCCTTCCTTCCCTCCTTCCTTCCCTCCTTCCTTCCCTCCTTCCTTCCCTCCTTACTTTGAGATTGAATCAATATACCTCAGCATTGAGACTGTAAGGTTATTTGAAAATCAACCAATTTAGCCCGTGGCTGTACTGCTAAGATTACTGACTAGTGGAGTTCTTTGCCATTGCTTAAGAGTCAGCCTTACAAATTCAGCGCTTTCAGGTAATTCCTGAGCATTTTCAAACTGAGTCATTTCTAGGACTCTGGTATTATCATGACAGAACATTGGCCTAGCACTGAATGACTTAGAGTTTAAAGAAAATGAGCAAAAGAGATGGGTTTAAAAAAAAAATACAAAAATTCCTCACTGTAAGAGCATGCTGTTCCTCTTCTTGTAGCTGGCCACCAACTACAAAGAGCAGCTTCTTGGCACAAAACATGAATTGAAAGCTGTGCTTTCCCTGTCAAACTACAGAAAGCATTTCCATGGGACACCTGCCCTGCAAATGCTCATCTCAGCTGGGATGGGATGCTATGGGCTTTCTCTTACTGTCAACAAGATCTATATGTGGCTCCAAGCACGAAATAGCACAGAGTCCTGTAACACTTACAGGCTATATCATGCCCACTGAAGGTTGCCTTCACTCTTTTGACTCTGTGGGACAAAAATGCCACTCTAGACCTGACACTGAGCACACTGAAACTCCTCGTTTTAACTTACTCCTTCAGTTACAAATGTGATGGTCAAAGGAGAGAGGGTGTGTGGACAGTGGGAGATGAGCAGGGGAAAACTGTAGTATCTCAGAGTACTGAGAGATGAGAATGGGAGGAAATATGGGTTAAAGCAAATTTTTTCCTGACACTTGTGAAATGTTGAAACCCTGTGGTGAGGCAGGATCTAATTTACTGTGCCAGGCTCCAGTTAGAGCAGAAATATATCTCTAACTGTACAGAGAAGAAAGTCACTTTTCATGCTCAGGCATCAAGGGTTTCAGGCTTCTGTCAGTAAGTGTAGGAGCGTCGTGTCTCTCAGAGAGCCCATTTTGCACAGAGAGCTCCCCAGCTGTCACACTGTACCTCCCTCCATTTTTACCTCAAACAGAAAAATCAGGGAAATATCCCTGTCCAGTTTTATGGAGACTGAGACCTCCACCATTTGGTAAGAAAACCATGTGTAGACCCTTTCTGAGCAGGAGAAAAGGTGACTGTTGTTGCTTAGAAGGTTCCTGTTCCTTCCTGACAGATGCTGCTCTGTTTGTTTTGAAGATGGGTGGAATGTTATCTTTTATCTTTCACATTATTAGCAGGAACAAGTTGCCTAGTCACACTTACAGAAAGTAGTTCAATCACTTCTTACTGGGTAGATAGATAATGCTATCCACTGTGTCAGGATGACTTCACCCATATAACCTCAGATCTAGTGGAGTATGTGTGCCCCCTTGTACTTCCCTCACTTCAGTGTTACTGTATATAAGGTTATTAACCCGTTGAATTTATCACAGATGACAAACCTCTGGGGCCTGTTGTAACTTCCCACAGAGCAAACGTAGAGGTGGAAAAAAGAAGAGAAAAAAAAAAAAAAAAAAAACAGGCATCTCCCCACCAAGACAGTAAGGAAGTCAGGAAGTCAGGAACTCAAATTCCAATGGCTGAAGCTCAGTCAGGACCACATGTGGGAACACAAAATATTCCAATTGCCTTGATAAAGCACTGCCAGAATCACAGTGAAAATGAAATCTTTTTCTCCCTTATGGATGTCTGAAAAGGACATTTCAGCAGCAGCTGTCTTTCCAGGCTCTGTAATTCATCCTGAACGTGGTTCCACTGTGGACACAGCTGGGAAAAAGCTGTCCTAAGTCTACTCCCAGAGTAGAAAGGGCAGCTGTCACTGAGGATGAAGCCTACAAGATGACTTTCATGACTATCCCTACCTTCATATCTCTGCCTGTCCATAAATAACTAGCTTGAAAAATCATTTGTAATTATTCTTCTCCTGGCTGAGAGTGCTATAATTGTTCATCAATCTTCATTTTTATGTGGTCATCTGTACTTGCTTCCTGGCTAATATTTTAAATGGATATTTTGTTGTTTTTTAATTATTAATAATGATATTGTTATTTGAGAATGATTATTAAGATTAGAGGTAAATGTAATTTCCCAGTGGAAAATTATTAAGCTAAAAACACCGGCTTCATCAATTTCTCTAATTTATAAGGAAACCTTTGCAATGAATTTGGAAAGCAATTCTAAAAATCAAAATATAGAACTTGCAGTCCAGCATTTTGCCAAGCACAAACCTTCTCTTATTGACATAAAATCTGA
Organism: Hypotaenidia okinawae; assembly: GCA_027925045.1. Taxonomy (NCBI): domain Eukaryota; kingdom Metazoa; phylum Chordata; class Aves; order Gruiformes; family Rallidae; genus Hypotaenidia; species Hypotaenidia okinawae. Next base: position 160,857,082 of record BSDF01000002.1, read on the forward strand.
GCCTTTTTAAGAAAACTGTTGGATCACTTGCTAACTGATGTACAGAATAATGTTTTTTCCTGAACAAAACCTGTTTTTAAAAAAGACAACTGTCAGTAAAGAGAGCAAAAAACATGGGTCCACCTGACTCGTGCTCCACCTTCTCTCAATTTGTTCACCATACTCTAGACCATCTCTGCAGTACTCTGCATCATGCAGTGACATCTGGTGTCTGGACTACAAACTGCAAATAAACATAATTCAAGTCCTTGACTAGGACATCAGGTAAAGACTGAGGTAATATTCCAGTTTAGATAAGATGTGCCATGAAAAAGGAGAAATGCTAACAGCTCAGTGCTCTAAATTAATGTGAAAAATACCACTTAACCATGGCAAAGGCTGCTTCAGTCACTATGAAGGACTGTATTCAAATTTTCAGAGATACCATTGCTTCTTATTCTTTGGACCAAAATTTCAAGAGCTTTGGGCAACCCATACTTGGGAGAATCTTTAAAAGGCATTTTGAAGATCCTTTCTATGTTGCAAAAGAAAATTAATATGAAGAAGGAAAGAGAGATGTAATATCCACTTCTCAATACCATTTAAATATTTAGAAACTAGCAAAGACATCTGTCTGTTGTTAATATTATTGAGTAGTTCTACTGCAGTATTAACAAAGATGATGATTTGTTTGAGGCCCATAGCAGAGACAGTTATACAATCACAGTATGCATCTTTAGACCTTCTCAAAGGAGTTTGGAATCGAAATGACAAAACTTAATTGGTAGACAAAGTAAATCGACAGTAGAACATGCTGCACAAAATGAATTATGTATCAGAGAGGTTCAGCAGGTAAATGGATAGGACAGGCAGGTTTATTTTAGCATTATTTGTATGAAAGGAGTAAAATTTACATGATGTATACTGGTAATCACATGTCGAAAGTTCTTAGATATACCGGATTTATAATGTCTTTCAGAACTCCCAGACTCTGAATTGCTATTCAGTAGAATAGCAGAGATCTGATTCACTTGAAGATCATCTTTCTTCTCCTTCTGCTTCCACGTGTGTTTAATATTTTATAACAATTGACTGAGAGCAAGTTTAATATTTCCCTCTGCCACCAGCAGAAATGTTCAGTTTTCATTAAATGTGTCAATTAGTCAGTTCTTTGCTTCATCAATATGCATTTGTCACCAGAGGCATTCACTAAGCCAGACCAAAACACGATGAGGACACTAAGTGTCTAGAGAGTCTTTCAGCCTTGCAGCTGTTTGGGGTTTTTCGATTCCCCCTGAAGGAAGCTTAGACAACGTATTAGAGAAACTGGTTAATTAAAACATAATTCCCAGATACACAGCAATAGACACTAAGGCTTGCTGTGTTACTTCTGCTTGTTGGGTTAATAAATCACTGAAATGATTTAATTGTTTTCCTCAGCATGTGTGGAGGTGAAATGATTTTTGCAGTAGATTTGTTGAGAAATACTGTAGCAGAATGCAACTTGCTTTCTTCAAATCCCAGTAACATCACTTTCCACACACTGAATGTGACTAAAAGAAATTCTGAACCTCATTTGGTCTTTTGAATGGCAGTAATTGGTTGGCCAGGGGTTAGGTTTAATTTATTGATCAATTGTACGTAACAAATGATGCGATGCAAATACTGACAGCCACAATTGCCTTTTTTTAGGACAGGCTTGTCTGGCTTTGTTCACCTACTCTACATCCTGAAACCTTCCTTAAGAGCCCTCAGAATGTGCAAGTAGTTATTTATATGGCACTTTAGACATTTAAATAACTGTCACGCACAATTTATCATCTCCAAAGCCCGACAGAACAAATGGGAAAATATCACAATTGCCAAATGTTTTACAGATGAGAGGAATGAAGGCCTGAAAGGTAAACCAAGGACCCTAAAGCTGTCTACGAATTAAGCAAGAGAGAGGATGAATCGTATTTCTCTTGCTAAAAAGTAAATTATCTAAAAAGAAAATTAACTTTCACTGTGACCATAATAATTAGTGAACGCATTGGGTGTGCAAAGATTGCTACTTGAAAACTGTGCAAGGAACAAAATGGAAAATACATGTAATTTCTGCAGTTCCTAAAATATTTTAAAAAAACCTTTTAAGCCAAAACCGATGTTTTCATTTAGGAATGGAGTATTTTCTTTTAGCAAGAAAGCATAATAGTTAAAAATAGTCCGAAACCAAAATGCCATATCCCAATTTTCATCAAAAAGAACATTTTGTTCATTCTGGCACAAGAACATGTAATTTCATTTAGACTTTGTTAAGAAACAAAACAGAACAAAATGAAACCTTTCGTATCCCTAAACACCAGTTGGCCCCTGAAACAAGATTTCATTATTTTTCTGCTTTTAAAAACTCTTGTTTCATTAAAAGGATTTCTGAATGACAGGTTCGATGTTTACTGCTCACAGTTGAAACTACAGTTGGCTTTCTTTCTATTGGGATGTTCTTGCATCAGATGGATGCTTTCCTGACATTTCCCATTCTGAAATTCAGGTATGTGTAAATTATATCCAACTCTGTCCTGTACAGGTAGCAGTTTATAGAGGTGGGTAATTTAAAGTCCTTTGTTTGCTGATCCGATAATGGCAAGACATGTATTTTGAGTGTGATGCCCTCACCAACTCCACTCCTGCCCTGGTCCACAGTAAGGTTTATGGTTTATAGATAAAGGTGTTCAGCTGGAAGTTAATATCTGTGAAGGAGGCACTGGACGGCTATTCATCTTGGCACTGACAGAGCATGCAGCTGGGCTTGGTTGGTCCAGCAACTTGACACTTTATTTTTATAGATACTACGTAAATTACCTATCTAATAATTTTTCTTCTGGTTCACAAAGCTGTAAGGGCTCATATTGTTTGCATGACCAGATGCCTTAACAACATTGGGTGCACCTGCTTGGGTTTTATGTTCTTCTTCTTTTCTCTCTGTGCCTCTGATCAGCTCTTGGGTATTGAACTAAAACAATATTTTTCATCTAATTTTCATCCTTTCTTCCCTTACATCCTTGGTTCTGCAAGAAAGCGACTGAATGAGGGGGGCTTTCCTGTAGAAGGTTAGCAGAAAAGTAATTTATTTCCAACATATATATCTTGCCTGTAACTAGAAGTTTCAGAGATTAATTAGACACCATGTGAAGGACTATGTGTTTTTGTTTTAAATCTGCTCCCTGCTATCTTAATTAGATGCTTCCTGGTGCTTCTCCTAGAAAAAAGTAAACATTTGGTCATTACTGCCTCTTCCCATGTCATTTCTGGTATTATGGGCCTCTACTTTGTGATCTCTCTGCATGGAAGTATGTATGTACCTATATATGATTTAGAACTTGTAAGCTGAAGAATCATAGAATACTTAGTGGCTCCTTAACTGAAGAACTCTACCTTTCTAATTTCCCTGCCCTTCATTTCTGTCTATTGGACTGCACACAGGTTGACTGTTTAAGAAAATATGTTGAAGTCTGTGTGTTTGTGTACTCAAGTGACATACACACTCCATCCCATGGGCGTGCATCTTACACCACAAAACATTCTTTTAACTATTAGCATAAATAAACAAAAGCCATAGAAACTGCAGTCTGCTAAAGCAATAGCACAAGAGACATTGTAAATGCATTAATTAATGAGCTATTTTACTGATTTTATTCTTGACAGTAGTTTTTTGTCTGGGAATTACCAGACGTGTGTGGTTGTGGCAGTGAGCTGGGCTGATTCTTTGCCAACCTTATTAATCTACAATGATTTTTGGGGATGTGAGGGGGTTTTTTAATGTGTTTGTTTTCAGATTTTTTTTTCCCCTTTCCCTAAAATGATAGATGTAGAACTAATCCCATAGACTGATGGATGCTGGAGCGATGGAGTGAGAGTTGTTCATTTTGACAGACTTATTCTCAGCCACTATTTTTCTGAACTCACACTTCAAACCCATCAATTACAAACTGCTCTACTCAGGGAGCCCAGACACAGTACTCTGAGTCTGTACACTCAAGCCATGCATAACAGCTTGCAAGATGCAAAAAATGCTCCATAGATACGCAGTGGTTTTGTGTGGTCAGCAGTTATAACAACCTTTCAGCAGCAACAGAGTTCATTCACAAACCGGTATAAGAAAAATCCTCATGACTGTTAAAATGAGGAGCTTTATTTCCATGTTGGCAAATAAACCTTTCTAGTGTTTCATTCTGAAGTGGCATTTTTTATGTGAAAATGAAAAAGAAAGGAAAGGAAAGGAAAGGAAAGGAAAGGAAAGGAAAGGAAAGGAAAGGAAAGGAAAGGAAAGGAAAGGAAAGGAAAGGAAAGGAAAGGAAAGGAAAGGAAAGGAAAGGAGAGGAAAGGAGAGGAAAGGAGAGGAAAGGAGAGGAAAGGAGAGGAAAGGAGAGGAAAGGAGAGGAAAGGAGAGGAAAGGAGAGGAAAGGAGAGGAAAGGAAAAGGGTAGATGAAAAGGAGAAAAGTGTGAAAGAGGATAGAATGACCTTGTGTGTGAATGAATCAAAAATTAAAGACAGACAAATCAGGTGGTTAATCTGTCCATTGTCACTTATTCTTCATGAGACTCAGTGAACTGCCCTTTCTCCTCTCCTATTGCAGCCATCATGCCACTGTGTCTACATTGTCCTATGTTCCTGGCAATGGACTAAGACATTGTTTCCATTCCAACATGGTAGTGTGAGGACCCTGAGCAGGACAGACAAGGCAGTTTGCCACCAAACAAGAAACCTCTGTACGATTTTGAAAACAAACTTCTGGCTTCAGCCCAGTGCCAACCTTTTTCCCTGTTGCAATTCAGTGAGTAGCTAAAGCATTTGATATCCCATGTCAGTATAAGATCTGACATTTGGCATCCCACCCACTGGGACTTCAGGAAGCTGAGAGGCATTTCCAGCTTTTCCTCATTCTCAAACTGAAGTGCTAAAATCCTACTAAGGATATTGTAAGGTGAAAGGCAATAGACCATGAAATGTCTGGATTTAGGTATGGAAGTCTGGAGGTGGAGTCATGGCTTAATCAAGAAGACAGGATGTGTGTAGCATTTTGGAAGATCCCTCAAATCCATCTGCAGAAACCCACTTAAAATGTTAATACACTTGTGTTTTCTCCTTGTCAATGTGGTTTTGCTAAAACAATCAGCAAGGGGCGTACATCTCCATCTGTGGTGTGTAATAAGGGGGTGTTGTGCATTGGACAAACAGTATGATTTATATCCAAAAGGAGAGAGATGCCACAGATCCTTGTGCTCTCAGGGACTCTAATTTACTGTCTAATTAAACACTTGCTGCCAAATTGCCCATCCTGTCATTTTTAATTCTTGGTCTAATATTCTAGACAACAGAACACTTAAGGAGGCTACCTTCTACAAGTGAGGGTTAAATGAAGAAAGATGTTAATGTGTCTTTCCTAATCAAAGTCAATAGTCTATCAGGAGCAATTATTCTTAAGCAGGCCTGTTCTTCTGGCACCTTGCAATGTGTGTGAATCTGCCAAGGTCTGTTGACACCTTATCTGCTTGCTGTAGAGGCAGAAGGCCAAGGCGAGCTACTCCAAACTGAGCAAAAGCCTTGGGAAGACATCCAGGCAACAGGGACAAACTGAATGTGTTTCTATTTATCTGAAAACTAGATTTGTTCCTTCCTTCAGGTCTTGTTGGGAATGAATGCCACAGGGTCCTGAGGAAAGAGAGACCTTGGAATGTAATGTCTTAGGCTACCAAGTGTTCTCGCTGTCTTGGACGTATTCCTTGTTTACTCCTTCCTCTGATATGGGGTCATTGGACCCCATAGCTGATAAAAGAGGGCCTTGTTTTGACCTTTACTGTGGTTGGTTGACCTTGGCTGGACTCCAGGTGCCCACCAAAGCCACTCTATTACTTCCCTCAGATGGACAGGAGAGAGAAAATATAACAAAAGGTTCAAGGGTTGAGATAATGATAGGGAGATCACTCAGCAATTACTGTCACAGGCAAAACAGACTCAACTAGGAATAAAATTAATATATTACCAGTCAAATCAGAATATGTTAATGGGAAATAAACCCAAATCTTAAAAAAACCCTTCCTCCCACCCCTCTGTTGTTCCTGGGCTTAAATTCGGTACCTATTTTCTTTATCTCCTCCCCCAGGGTGGTGCAGGGGTACAAGGAATGGGACTGTGGTCAGTTCATCACACATTGTCTCTGCCAGCCCTCCATTGTCAGGCGAAGAACTCCTTACACTCTTCCCCTGCTCCAGTGTGGGGTCCCTCCCATGGCAGACAGTCTTCCATGTACTTCTCAAACATGAGTCCTTCCTGCAGTTCTTCATGACCTGCTCCAGAGGGGTCCCTTCCACAGGATACAGTCCTTCAGGAACAGACTGCTCCAGCATGCGTCCCTTCTGAGGTCATGAGTCCTGGCGTCAAACCTGCTCCAGCATGTGATCTTCTCTCCACAGGTGTAAAGATCCTGCCAGGAGCCTGCTCCAGCATAAGCTTCCCACAGTGTCATGGTTTTCTTCAGGTATTTCCACCTATTCTATCATGGGGTCCTCCAAGGGCTGCATGTGGATATCTTAACCACCATTAACTTCAGTGGACAGCCAGCTTCACCATAGTCCGCTCCATGGGCTGCAAAGGAATCTCTGTTCCAGCTCTTGAAACATCTTCTACCCCTTCTTCTTCACTTGGTGCCTGTAGAGTTATTTCTCTCACACCTTCTCACTCATTTCTTTGGCTGCAATTGCTCTTGGTGGGTTTTCTTCTTCTTAACTATGTTATCCCAGAGGTGCTACCACTGTTGCTCGTGGGTTTGGCCTTGGCCTTGGCCAGCAGTTGGTCCATCTTGGACCCAGCTGGCATTGGCTCTTTTGGACATAGGGGAAGCTTCTAGCAGCTTCTCACAGAAGCCACATCTGTAGTCCTCCTCTACCAAAACCTTGCCACAAATTCAATACACTCTTCACAGTCTGGAGTCAGCACAGACTTGCTGGTGGTCATCATCCCATTTTAGGTGATGGAGATATTAAATGGTTTCACCTTTAGCACTGATCCCAGAGGAATGACATTCCTAACAGAATTCCAGATCAACCTGTGACCCTGGTTGTCCAGCCAATTTTTCACACATCTTATTGTCTATCTTGTATACATCTTGCAAATCTTCATAATACTCTGGCTTGCAGGATATCATGGGACTGCATTGACAATCTTAGACTAAATGGCATCCCCGGTTTGCCCCTTCCACATCTGGTCATCGCATCTCTGAAAGTGATAATGCTTGATCAGGCACAATTTGTCTTTGATAAATCTGTGCTAGTTGTTCCTAGTCATAGCTTAACAGACTCATTAAAGTTGGAATGCACCTCAGGAGGTCTCTAGTGCAAAGTCCTACTCAAAAGGGACTCAACACAGAATTCAGATGAAGTTGCTTCTGGCTTTATCCATTGGAGTCTCTAACCCATAGAGAGATCTCAGCTTCTCCAAGCTCCTATTTCAGTTCTTAAATATCCTTGGAGTAAGTATTTTTTTCACGTCAGAATTTCAGGTTTCAATTTTTGATTATTGCTTCTCACTTTCCCACCACGCATTCCTGTGAAGATTGTGTCTGTGTCTTCTTGATCAACTCCCCATAGGTGCTGCTTTTAGGTTCCCTTCAAAGTCTTAATTCTCCAGGGTAAAAAACCCCAGCTCTCTTGCTGCCTCCTCACACAACATGTGATTGCCTTATTGTCAGCAAATGCATGTTCAGTGTCTGTGCCTCTTAAGTTTTGAGGTTGGTTACCCATTGTGAAACCTCCTCACAGATTCTCTCACCTCAACATGAAGGAGTCTGGCAAGTTCATGGCCATAGTCTCACTTCTCTTTGGATCCAGGAAAACACAGTAGCAGGAAAAAAAGTTTGCAATATCTGTGAAAATGTCACCAAGTTTAGGGACAGAACAACTGCAGGTAGCTACCCACACACTAGGTTTTGTGAGGCATCCATCTCCTCTATGTCTCTTTCCTTACTAATTCCTCCCTTCCTATTTATCTTTTGTTATTTATGTTATCCCTCAAATTAGTGAAATGATGTTTCCTGCCTCTGTTTTGTTTGACAAGCCAGCATGAAAGCTGGGATTATATAGATCTGGTGTATGTTGTTCTAATTAGCACCCTCAGATAAAAGCAGTAATAGCATATGACAGAATTTATATGCCTATTATAACCAATCCCAGTTCACAGTGCCTCTTAGTAATTGCTGTCTGTATTTTTTTTTCCAGAAAGGTAAGTAAAGACATGCATATTTGTGTCAGTGTGTGAATGTGTGTATGTGCATATGAATACTTACCAGGATTTTCTTCCGTCATTTCATTTGTCTGATGACATTTCATAGACTTATAGAATCATAGAATCATAGAACCATAGAATGGTCTGGGTTGGAAGGGACCCCAAGGATCACACAGTTCCAACCCCCTGCCACAGGCAGGGACACCAACCTCCAGGCCTGGAGCTACATGAGGTTGCCCAGGGCCCCATCCAACCTGGCCTTGAACACCCCCAGGGACGGGGCATCCACCACCTCTCTGGGCAGCCTGTTCCAGCACCTCACCACTCTCTCTGTAAAGAAATTCCCCCTAATATCTAATCTAAACCTTCTCTCCTTTAGCTTCAATCCATTCACCCTTGTCCTGCCATTATCTACCCTTTTAAAAAGCTGATCCCCACCCTGTTTCTCTGCTCCCTTCAGGTTCTGGAAGGCTGCAATGAGGTCCCCCCGCAGTCTTCTCTTCTCTAGGCCCAGCTCCCTCAGCCTCTCTTTGTGCCCCTTTATATTTCAATAATATAAATCAATTTTTTCCTAACGGTTTATATTATTATTTGTGAGTTTCCCAATCAAAAAGTTCTGTTTCTTTCTTCATTCTTTTTAAAACAGTTCTGAGGCCTCCTGCAGGTACTATCTGTAGTACACAGGCTCTATGCCAGACCTTAGGTTTTCCAAGGTGTCCTGTATGACAACAGACAGCCATGCATTGTAGACAGAAGCAGGCCCTGTGTCTCCACTTTCATAATCTTATTGCTCTCTGTTCTGAACAGTCCCTATATAGCTATGGCACAAAAGAGCTTTGACTTTACCTGGCATTATTATAATAGAGATGTTTCTTTCCAATACATACCTTTTTCTACCCTTTTCCTTCTGTATTTTAGTGCAAGCTCCTCCATTCACAATAAGAAGTTTATGAAACCAGACTTGACCTGTTTACCTCGGGGAAAACAAGGTGCTATTGAATGAAAAATGGATTTTCACAGGGAATTAGTTTTAGGTTTTCTATTTGCTAGGTGGTGTGTTTTTTCCTTGCGAGGTTCTGGTGGAGGAAAGGGGAGCTGTAGGGGTGGCTTCTGCAAGAAGCATCTAGAAGCTTCCCCTAGGCCAGACAGAGTAAACACCAGCTGGGTTTAAGGCCAGACCCACCACTGGCCAAGGCTGAGCCCATCAGCAACAGTCCTAGTGCCTTTGGGAATCACATTTAGGAGAAAAAAAATGCAAGCAGCTGCTTTTTGCCACCAGAGAAGGGAGTGAGAAGATGTGAGAAACTGTGTAGACACCAAGGTCAGTGAAGAAGGTGGGGAGGAGGCTGGAGCAGCCTGAGCCTGAGCGACTGAGAGATATTCTATGATTTATGACTGCACCCCATAGAAGTCACCCATGCCGGGGCAGTTGGTGAAGAGCTGAAGCCCTGTGGGAAGGACTCATGTTGGAGAAGTTCATGGAGAACTGTCTCCCATGGGTGGGACCCCCCATGCTGGAGCAGGGAAAGAGTGTGAGGAATGCCCTCCCATCCCCAACTAAGAAGAAAACAACTCATGAGGAACAGACCAAGACCCCCATTCCTCCCCTTGCTCCCCATGCCACCCTCAGGGGGAGAAAGGAGATAAATCATGAATGAAGTTAAGTCTGCAAACTTATTGAAGGTTCACTTAATCTTCTCATCCAGATCATTAATAAACATATTAAAGAGAACAGTTTCCAGTACTGAGCCCTGGGGAACACCACTTGTGACCAGCCACCAACTGGATGTAACTCCATTCACCTAAAGTCTTTGCACCCAGCCATCCAGCCAATTTGTTACATGGTGAAATGAACACCTGCCCAAGCCATGAACAGCCTGGACTTTCTCCAGAAGAGTGTTGTGGGATATAGTCAAGATAGTGTCACAGTATTTACTAAAGTCACGACAGACTATCCCTCATCCACTAAGTGAGTCACCTTGTCATAGATGGAAGTTGGATTAGTCAAGCTGGACCTGCCTTTTATGAACCTATGCTGACTGGGCCTTGCAGAGGACTTAATAGACTTGCAGGAATTAATGGGGAAAAGTAGAGGACAAGGTAAAAGAAAAGATGTCATGGCATTGGAGCTGTAATAACCAGAGGAAACACTGTGTGACTTTTCAGGAACCTTTCCCTTTGGGCCAAATTGTCATTCATTGCAGGTCCAGTAGCTGAGTACTGTTGTACTGATGGAAGCACCATTTGATTGAGTTGCTGCCTGTGGGTCCAAATCAACCTTCTTGCAAATGTTTTTCAAAAGAAAACTCTGAAGTTCAGGTGTTCCGTCCTCACTTCTTCATGACTTGCTCACAGATGCAATGAGCAGACACAGTGGATGAATGGATGCTAGGCTTTTGTACTAGTTCTCAGTTGTGCATCTACTTGGCATCTTACTGAAATTCTAAGCTGTTTCTAAAGCTGTTTTTTCTGTCTATGGTTACCTCTGTGTTTCTACCTCCTGTGGCCACACTGCAACCCAGGGAAAGAATATTAGAGCAACCCATTCTGTATCTGAATAATGTCATGTTATGTCATGCACACAGGCAGAAAGATTTGTATGGGATAGCATGTATGTTCCCTCGCTTCAGGTGTTTACAAGGTATACATCAGATGTGACTAAGTTACCTAATTCTGGTTCCTTTTCTATTCAGTGGAGAACCAAATCATATATTGAGTGGAGTTAGGTTCAGTTCAGTTTACCAAAAAGTGTGTCAGTGTTTAGGACAAGGTGTGATGTCACTTATTTTGCTGAATCTGCTGACTCGCTGTCTGACTTCCTCAGATGTAGATGCCAACATTGCAAACCACTGCATTTAATCAGCTCAGTCATACCCTTCATAATGAATACACTTGTGGTTTGCTTTAGAAGGCAATGAAGACATGAATTCACCTGGAACATCCAAATTCATTTTCCTGATGCTTGGCTAAACCCTCATGGGACAGCTTCTCTTCCCTTTATTGCCAGCTTGTGCTAGAAGGCCAAGGAGCTCTGTTCCTGCTGTGCAGTCCCTGGAGGGGAAAGAAATCCTTTTAGTGCTCTGTGAAAAGCTGCATTTCTTCAAATTTGGCATCCCTTTATGGGCTGTCTTTTTTTCTTCTTCCTCCAGATGCAGCAGCTGGTAAAGGAATACCTAAATTGCCACTAGACTTTGAGGTTTCTTGTCTGTAGTACAGAGGTAGGGAATGCTGCAGGCACAAAATACACTCACTTACAAATGATCAGTATTGTGAACTACACATTTTTCTTTGAATATTTTTCCTAAATGATGTTCCAAGGATAGATACAACCGATAATACTTTGCTCTGTTCTTCTCACCGCTGAAATGATGCTCCACAGATGTACAAGGAACACGATAATATGAATCTTAGAGAACAGCCAAAGCACATGAAAGAACTGTGAAAATAGGTGTATTAGGACTTCTGAGGTACTTAGAAAACGTAACTAGGTAGTGAAAGCCTAAATAAAGGAGAAGAAGGCTAAACTGGAACTGTGGTGCAACCTTTGTTGTCCTCTGGAATACAACTGGATAACAGAGAGAAGATTAGAATTGTTCTTTTAATCGACTTTTGTTTTAATTGTTCAAAGGAAATTCTTTTGTGCTAATAGAATATTTTCATTCAAGGTTGTTAAAATAATTCATATAAGTTTTAAGAAAGGGATGTTGTAAGAAAGATAATCAGAAATATTAATGGAGTCTGGAGACAACAATTTAAAAGCAGGGAGGAAAACCCCAAGACACAACAATGTGACATTGTAGTGACAATGTATGACAAGTGTATGGAAATTTGCAGAAAGTGTGGAAAAGGAATTTGAAGAAGTTGGCTTAAACCTGAGCATGTGTAGCATCATTTAATAAACAAATGTGCCTAGTTGACATTTTTATAGACTGTCTCTCCCTACTTCAATGCATGTCAAAAGTTACTCCCCCACATCCCCATCCTAAGTTTCACTTTTTGGATTTCCTTTCTGCTCTGTTGCTCTCCAAAAGTGTGAATCTCTTGGTCTTCAGGACTGCAAAATGAAGTTCCATCCAAACCTTGGGATAATTTTTTACAGATGTAAGAATGGGACTTTCCCATACTTCATGTCTTTGTAGTAAGTTGTGAGCGTAGGACCGCCTCCAGGAACTTGGCAAGACTTTCTTTCAGGGGTAATTAGCTGTTAGCCAGGTTTTATAGCTCAGGTGCTATTAAACTATGTGTTGATTCAGTTTTGATGCTTCCAATCTGGAGTTAATTGGCCAGACTTTTCTCCGTGTCCTTTGAATCCCTAAGCTTAGATGTCTCTGCATTGAAAATTATTACATAGTAAAGATCTCTTCTATTTTTAAATTTTTTTTTGGTAGGACACATCAGAATGCATGAAGTACCAGGCAGGAGGTTTTACGCTATGCCTGTCTCTCATGTTAGTGAGAACCAGACACATCAGAGGAAAGTATAAGAATCAGAGATACAGATTTCCTCCTACTCTCTAAACTAGGGACTGGCCTCACATATGCTCTTGATTCATGGACATAAAGAATGATGGTTTTCACTCAGTAATTGATAGATTCCTGGAGTACCTCCTAGAGCACTGCAAAGACAACAAGGAAACACCTATTTTTTTTTTTTTTTTAATTCCTGTAGAGGAATTTGTGATCTCTACTGATAATATTTGGAGAATTATGTGCTGCTTTTTTTCTGAGATCCACGCAGCTGCCTGCTTCTTAAAGTAAAAGAGCAGGGGAAGAGGGAAAAAGGGGGGAACAAGGGAAGGGAAAAGGAAGGGGCAAACAACTCCAAAACCAAGAAACTAAGAGGCCCGTGGGTTGGGATAAGGAGAGTTTACTGAGAGAACAGAAAGATAAAATATAACAATGCTAACGGGACTTTAGAGCAAAAGAATATGAAACTCTTGATCCCCAATGCAGTTTCTCCCCGACCCACACAACTCAGGTACCACCCAGAGCTGTCCCGGAACCCGACCGTCCCCCCAAGAAGCACACGTCCCGCCACCGCCCCTCTTCTTCCTCCCCTCAGCCCCCCGTTCTCCTGGGCAGGACGTCATTGGCATGGAATACTCTCTTTGGCCCATCTGGGTCACCTGTCCTGGCTTCGCCCCTCCTTTCTCATGAATGGAGAAATACGAAGAAGCTGAGAAAGTCCTTGACTGTCTGACTGCAACTAAGAACATCAGGGTGTTCTCAGCACTGCTTTCATTGTAACTCCCAAACACAGCATCCCATCAGCTGCTACAAATGAAGTTAACTCTATCCTGACTGAAACCAGGACACTGTGCAAGAGGGCTAAAAGAACATTCTGGCACTCTTCCTCCTGAATGAGAAGTGTCTCTTTGTGACTCTCCACTCAATAACTGGCTACTCCCAGAGGGTCTAAAAGATGGAGGAAGACTAAAAGGACCAGACCTTGCCACAATGTGAGGACATGATTCTAAATGGTTGGGAGAAGGCAGAAGGGAGCAAGAACATCCTCAAAGCCCAAAAGAAGTTTAAAGGACAGGTACACATAGCATTTAGGGACATGGTTTAGTGGTGGACTTAGTGGTAGAGTTAGGATTACAGTTGAACTTGATTTTAAGAGTCTTTTCCAAGCCAAATGATTCTATGGTTCTGTGGTGCTACAGAGAGAAAAAGTTGGGATTCATCTGCTTATCAGTTCATATTCCGTGCATGGGTGTCCTGTCCTTGGTTGGATATAATTTCCTGAGGTCCTTGGGAGGTTGAAGCTTCTCTCTCCCTCTCTGAGTTCATTCCACACCTGAGGAACAGTGACAGGTTTAAGCTCATGTCTTCTCTGACGGGCTCAGATCCAATGCTTAAGGAAAGAGGGACCCTGGAGAAGTGTATGAGTGTCAGTCAAGGGATATAGATGGATATTACCATAGCTATTGCTATAGACCATGAACTAAAGAACTAAAATTTAGTAGTTGTAGATTAAAGAATTCCTACCTCTAAGATACGGCTGGGAAAATAATTTCATATGTGCTTACAAGTGGAAGCCTTATATATAGAGGAGGAGGAGAAGAATCAAAGGCTTTAAAGCTGGACTATGTTTGGCTCTGAATTTCTCAGCTTCAGCAAACTCTCAGTGAGTTCTCCTTTAACACCATGTGTGGATCGCTCTTGAGCAGTGATTCAAGGAAGAGTCTCTTATGGACATGTATCTCTTATGAAAGGAAAGTAGGTTGTGTGGCAAAGTCATGCCAGGCTTGTGGATTCTTATGAAATCCTAACTTTACTTGAAAGCCATGTTTAGGAAAGAAACAGTGTGCCTCCCAGCAGCACTGATGCAGTGCAGCCATTTGAACCTACTTGGACAAGTGGAGGACAGCAGCCCCAAAACCTATTCCTCTGCAATTACTGACATGACAGATCTGTGATTATTGAAATGATGGCTAAAACCCATTATGCCATGAAAATGTCACTCATTACCCTCTACCAACTTCAATTTTGTCCTTTGTTCTCAGAGGCACTATGTACTAGGTTGCATCTCTGTTGTGAAGAGAAAACAGTGCCATTACCTCTTGGGTAATAATGAGAAGGAAATGAATAGAGGCTAAAATATGAAATTCCATTATAGGATATTTGGTTTATTATTAGCCTGTGTTTGCTAATGCAGTTACAGTGCTCAAATCTGTACAAACTAAAAAACCCCAAAAAAACTCCCCCAAAACCCCATGACAAAACCAGCCACCAAACCATAAAACCAGAAACAGTTTGTGGCTCAACTTTCAGACCCAACCTGGCAGCCTTTGACACCCATGTAATTGTCAATGGAGGAATCATGGGCACCCAGTTGTGGACTGGATGGGGTTGGACCTGATGATCTCTTGAGGTCCCTTCCAACCTCTACGATTCTGTGATTCTGTGACTTCCTAGGCAGTAACCAGCCTGATCTGGATGCAGTGGGGTGGTTTTGACTTAAGCGACTCTGGTTCAATTCTTAACTTTGTAAAATAAACATTTTTTCTGCAAATCTGAAAAGAAGCTACTGGTTTTGATCAGAAGCTTTTTGAGACAAAGAGTATTTCTCACTGTGTACCCAGCACAATAAGCATTGATCTCAGATGGCGTCTTGCTTTAATACAGTAATTAATGGAACAGTAACGATACTTCCTTCGTGTGCCGATCTGTGAGCAGGTTTCCGTAGCAACAATCCATGCACAAGCTTCTTGCCTGTAGCAAATGTGAAGTTATTTGAATCATTTAAATTCTCCTAAAGAAAGAGGACTGGTGCAACTGAAATTAACTCAGATTTACTGCAAGACAAAGTACACACAAGGGCAGTTACCTCAGGTCTGCTGGTGCACAGAAACTTTTCACCCTCTGTTAGCTCACTGGTGTGTTTGAACTCTCTCAGCTACCAGAGAACTTTCATCTCAGAAACATATGCATTTTCACTAAATTTTTTTTCTTTCTCTAGCTACTTTCTATCAACAGAACCCATGCTCACTTTACACTAGGATTTCAGTCTGCATCAGATCTTCACCTTTATACTCCTGAGAGGGAAGAAGAAGAAGATATTCTTGCCTGATTTTAGCTTTAATGAATGAGCAGACTATCCCCCTGGCTGGTAAAAGGCAAATAGATGGCAGGAGAAACTCTGCTGTTTCATCATCTCTTTGCTTCTCTGGGAACTGAAGTCTACTCTAGACATAAAATCATAGTGACCCCAGCTTGCTGGGGTGGAATATGTAACTTGGGTCCTAGGCTCAAAGCATAGTGGGAATATAAAGACTCAGAAAATTAAGTAGATTTATTTAATTTGCATGTGGGGACGGAGAAGGAAAACAGGCAAAAAAAAATATTATATTTACCAGTGACAAATGGGTGGAATAGGAGACCCATCATTTTGACATACTAGTAAAACCTCTCTGTCCATTTGGTTGGCCTACTGCAAGACCAAGAAAAGATGAGGGACATAGGATCCTGTGCAGCCTGATCTTTTCTGACTGTTGATCTCTTTATATCTCTTCTGCCAGAAGGGATGTTTCTTGGGAGCAGATGGTGAGGCAGTTCTAAAAGAGAAAGTTTGGGATCAGAGTAAGTATTCTAGACAAAAAACTTTTTATAATTTAATTGCGGTATCAGTGAGCACTATCATAGTCAAAGAAAAGCAAAGAAGCAAATGGCTTCTGGAGAAAAAGGGAAAGAATTAATTATAGTGGAGATCTTCAAGGCATGTTCTTGCTAATGTATGAGAAAGTGACCCTGCAGATCAACAGACAGTATCAATAATAACTTGATTTCCCTTCCAATGGGAAACTCTGAACACATCATGATGAATTGATCTTTAAAAGTCTTCATTACCAATTTTTAAGGAAAAAAATCCCAGCAAACATTTTCTTCCACTAGTTTTGTTCTTGTATTCTTCCAGCATCACAGACTAGAACAGTTGCTTATGCATAAATCCTGCACTGACCTCATTCTTAACACAAATCCATAATCATAGAATCATAGAATCACAGAATCGTAGGGGTTGAAAGGGACCTCGAGAGATCATCAGGTCCAATCCCCCTGCCAAAGCAGCTCCCTAGGACATATCACTCAGATAGGCGTCCAGATGGGTCTTGAATATCTCCAGAGAAGGAGACTCCACCACCTCCCTGGGCAGCCTGTCCCAGGGCTCTGTCACCCTCACTGGGAAAAAGTTTTTCCGCATGTTGGTGCAGGAATATGAAACATATTGAACCAATATTGAGATATCAACAAAATTCATTATCAGGATAGGGTTTGGGATGGAATATTAGAGTTGTATAATCTAATATTAGCAGTTGGTATCTAAAATAAAAACATGGGTTTAACACTTTGGTGACTTGGAAGAAGGTTCTTGGTCTCTCTGAAATGTAAGGACATCTTCAGCTAAGTGTTAATTTCAAAGCTACACTTAATAGAGATCAAGGTGAGGCTTCTGAGAATTTCAGTTGATTTCTAGTCTGTAAACCAATGATCTCTTACACCACTGTTATTCTAATCTTTCAGGCATTGGACCATGGAACCAAGGTGTTAGATTTATTCTTCACCTATGTAAAGTCTGAAAACATGGCTCACTAAATTTAGGCCTGGAAAAGGTCCATGTGGAAGACACTCTGAAGAAAAGAGAAAGCTGAGTTATTCAAAAGTTCCTCCATTCTTTGTTTTTCATGTCTAAAAATACTTTTATATAAGAGACTTCAAACCGCTTTTTGTGCTAAACACACAAATGGAAATCTCACTGCACTACATACATTATTTCACTAAAATAAATATTGTTGCCTTTAATATTTAAAGAGATTTTTGAAACAGCCACAGAAGATGAAAAATACAAGCCAGCAAAAATGCTCTGTGTCTCGGAGCCCTACAGAGGCGTATTTCAAATCTCCTGCTTTAATTTCTTTAGTTCTCAAGGAATTCCAAGGTCTCTGAAATGGCATGCTGGGCAGGGAAAACAGAGCTGTCCCCAGGGCTTCCTTGGCTCTTTATTATTCATGACCACAGGAATTTTTGTCAGTGTAGGCTGAGGAAACTCCTCAAAGCCATCGGACTAGCAAATACGCTAAGTCCATCATATCCCAAACACCAGCAGGCACTACCTAATCCTTAAGGTAGGACATGGGGTTTCAGTCATTCTCTGTGCCAACAGAGCAGAGCTCAGCATCTCTTGAAGTTAATAGAAACTTTGCTGTTGGATTTATTGGAACAAGGAGAATTGTCAGGAGCAGAGAGACCCTTGTCCTTCATAAATTCATTTCAGATGAGGTTTCTTGTCTTAACCCCATCCCAAAGCTGCATTACTGATTCTGCCAGAGCTCTAACAACAACTTGCCCCTCCATGATGTTGAGGACACAGACAGGGTGCAGCAAACAGCAAATCTGTGCTCCAAACAACTTTCCCTCCTGGTGAGTTCACTGAAACACACAAATTCTATGTGTGTCTAATTATACAGGTAGATGATAAGCTTAGAAAATTCTGAGGAAAGCGCATGGGTGAATTCTCAAGCATGCCAAATCCAGAGTGACACTGAACATAGTTGGTCACAGTTGCTGGTGCCAGAATTCCTGGCAAAAAAAGCAGCCACCAGTTCTTTGTTGGACGCTCCTGATTCCTTTAATGTCACATACAGTAAAGGGATGGAGAGATAACCCACTGGTGATTTATTCATTATTTATTTATCCATTGAAGGGTCTAGAGAACAAGTTCTACAAGGACCGTCTAAATGAACAGGGATTGTTTAGTCTGGAGGAAAAGGATGCTTTGGAGAGACTTGATAGCTCTCTTCAACTACCTGAAAGGAGGTTGTAGCCAGGTGGGTGCCAGTGTCTTCCAAGTAACAAATGATAGGACAAGAGGAAATGGCCTCCAGTTATTCCAGGTTGGATATTAGGAAAGATTTCCTAACCAAAAGGATTGTCAAGCACTGGAACAGGCTGCCCAAGGAAATAGTTGAGGTGCCATCCCTGGAGATATTTAAACACATGTAGATGTGGTCTTAGGGACATGGTTTAGTGATGGAGTTGGCAGTGTTGGTTAGACTCAATGATCCTAAAGATCTTTTCCAAGCTGAATGAGTCCATGAGTCTATTATCCTGAATGGGTGAACTGTGGGAACTGCTGCCATCAGAAAAAATATGTATTACTTTGGAGACTATTAAAATTAGGATCATCCATATGGCTCAAGGGCCTGGGTGCATTTCATATCTGTACATGTACTTGGTCATCTTTGAATTCTGCATTTCTGGGTTAATATTTTGATGATCTGATTTTAATTCCGGGGTTATCCCAATGTAACACTGGAGTCTTCCTGTGGTGAATCAGATTCTTTCTGTGCACAGTCAAATAAAATGTAGGCATCATATCTAGTGAACTTAGAACTGCATTACAATGCCCATTTAAATCAGAATTCAAATGTCTTTCTTGATTCAGTCTGTTTCCCAATCATTGCATTTCATTATAACAGTGATTATATGTATTCCCCACATCTGGAACCATAATCCTTCTCAAGGGTCACTTTGTATTGCCCTCTCTCATTTAACTGGAAAAATTCCACTCCGTTGAGCAGAGGAAGGATTGTCAAAATCCTTAATTTTCTATGGACTTAAACTCTCACAATGTCTCACAAAACAGTCAGGGAAAACAGGGTTGAAAGGTTTCTGGCAAGGTTATCTAGTCCAGTTACCTGCCCTGGAGCAGAGTACACTGTCTTTATGGACCTTTTATCCATTCTCATAGTTTCCCCGAGAGTTTCATAGTATGAGGCCAATAGTGCCACGCACACACTCCAGAAGACATTCAGGTAAGAATTTCACTGAAAAACTCCTCTTCTTCCTCAACAACTTGTAGATGCTCCAGCTACATCAGCACTTGGAGATCACACATGCCCAGGATCCTTCTTGGGCACTAACCTCACCAGGCAGAGGGTGACATCGTCATTGAACTGTCTTTCTTCCTCAAACAGGGTATTTGCATCCAAACTGCCTTTTGGAAACAGTCCCAGCCTTGTGCTAGTGCTTCAACTTCATGCAGAAATTGTGTGGATGAGAGTTAGCTAGTCTAGGCTGTGACATTGCCATGGCCCGTTGCAATGGTTTAGCAGATTAGATAATTGAGTGCTTACATCTGCCATTATTTATTGCTACCATCGGTTCATCTCTGGAGTTTCCCTTCACTACATGCTGAGCAGTCTGATCTTGGTCTGCACATCATCATGCTGTAAGCAGTGCTGAGCACACCCATGTTAAACTAGTGTGTGGCTAGGACATACTCCGGTTTGGTGACTTCTCAGGTTGAGTTGCAAAATGTTAGTTTCTTTTCAGCTCTGATCACTGATTTCATTGGTTGGGGTTTGCTGTGGAACAAAAGAGAGGGGCTCACTCTGGAGCACTGCATGGAAGGAAATTCTGTGGCTAGAAAGGATGTTATTTCTTGGGGCAGATGTGACTGCCTCTGCCTTGTAGAGAAATGCAATGCAGGACCCAAGCTGATTGCAGTGCAAAGGAATATCACCTGATGCTGATGTGACAGAAGACCTGGCATCTTTCATGACAATGATGTCCTGTCTGTACCCCTTATACTGTTGCAGCTGTCAACCACTGGCGTCTCGGGTGCATACTAAAACATTTCTCAGTGCTTGCTGCATTGTTGTTTACAAAGGGGGCATGTTCCCCTCTCCTCACCATTCTTCAATCCTGCTGTCACGAAATTATGCCAGAGAGAGGTGCAGTTGGTTATTAATACTCTAGTTCTCAGCTTTGCTTTCCCAGCCTTTGACCCTCCTGCTAAGGAGGCCTCTGCTCTTGGTGAAATGATGCAATTAAATCTCCTCAGCCATCTCCTTACTGGCCTCTTGGTGGTAGTCTTAACACAGCATATTCACTAGCAGCTCTGGCTGCCTTTAACTAAAGGCATCAATCTCCACCCTACTCTAGGAGAACTAACGTTTTTAAGTAGATACTAAATATATACAAAGTTTATGAACACAAAGCAAGATTTTTAAAGGGTTTGCCAGAGATACAGAAGCTCTGCGTCGCTGATCCATACTGACCTACTTCAGGGCTTCACCTGTTATGCAAAGCCCTGTGCTGAGATCTGTCAAATATCCCTGAAGCACAGATGTTTGGATCCATTTGTACAGCGAGGCAACGAAAGCAAAATGAATAGGGAGGTTATAATTTGCATACTTAGCAGTTTGCTTAGTGCCAGGAAAAAAAAAAAAGAGAAAAAAAAGGAAAAGGTATTTTTGCCACACTGCTGTCAGGAATGTGCTATGGTGAATGCAGTGGAAGGTTTCATACAGGCTTCTCAAAGTGACCCAAACACCCAAGAAACACTGTAACAGAAGAAAATACCACATGGAGTCTGAAAAGTTCG
Organism: Hypotaenidia okinawae; assembly: GCA_027925045.1. Classification (NCBI taxonomy): domain Eukaryota; kingdom Metazoa; phylum Chordata; class Aves; order Gruiformes; family Rallidae; genus Hypotaenidia; species Hypotaenidia okinawae. The sequence continues at coordinate 160,878,210 of BSDF01000002.1, forward strand.
AGATGAATGAGGTTTATTGGGACCTTCCTGCATACATCAGTCCTGTATGTCAAAACAGGGTTAAGAAAAAGCCACCAGGAATATCCAGATCAAGGTGAAAATAAGGATGGTTTCAACTAGTGTTTAGAGTCAAAGTCTAAGGATGGGATCAAATCTTCAGATTAGAACAACTGCCCCAAGAACAGCTCTTGATCACCAAGAAGCCACTGGAAGATCAAACTCCAAACTTTAGGCTGTTTGATTGGAATAAGTTGAATTATGGATCACAAGGTACTCAAACTGACTTAATCTTCCCTGGAAAATTATGGACCAGCCATAACCTGCAAATATTTATTTTGCTTTGCTAAACATTTGTTGATGATTTTAGTGGCTGCCTCTGCTCTGCAATGAGTTGAATTAAAGCTTTTCTAAAGCAGAAAATAGTTACTAAGGACATAATACATAGCCAACATATAAAAAGGTATTTGCTAAATACAGACTGTATACTGAAGACATTTATTGTGGCTGTATTTAGGATGGGGTAATTGCTGACCCTTTCACTTCAGGCATGAAGCTGGATGGTTCTCAATGCAGCATTCCTCTGGCAATTGGTATGTTCCTGTGGTAGCAGCTCCTTTGATCTGTATTCCAGCAAGTCAGTTGTAACAGGTAAGCTGACACCAGATGAGAGTCAAAAGTTTTTATAATGGTATCAGGTATTCTAAGGTGCCAGATTCCCCAAGATTTTCCAAAGATATGGAACAGTTTCCTCATTTTGAAAACTTGGGTAAAAAAAGTCACACAAGATAGCTTTTCCCATTTATCCTGTGAAGAAGAATAAAAAGGCAAAATCATAGAATCATAGAATCATAGAATTGTAGGGGTTGGAAGGGACCTCGAGAGATCATCGGGTCCAACCCCCTGCCGAAGCAGGCTCCCTAGGACATTTCACTGAGATAGGCATCCAGACGGGTCTTGAATATCTCCAGAGAAGGAGACTCCACCACCTCCCTGGGCAGCCTGTCCCAGGGCTCTGTCACCCTCACTGTGAAAAAGTTTCTCCGCATGTTGGTGCGGAACTTCCTATGCTCCAACTTGCAGCCATTGCCCCTTGTCCTGTCCCCACACACCACTGAAAAGGGGCTGGCTGATTCCCCCTGCATCCCTTGCTTAAGATAATTGTAAACATTAATTAGGTCCCCCCTTAGTCTTCTCTTCTCAAGGCTGAACAGTCCCAATCTTCTCAGCCTTTCCTCATAGGGGAGATGCTCCAGGCCCTTAATCATCTTCGTAGCCCTTCTTTGGACTCTCTCCAGGAGATCCCTGTCCTTTTTATACCAGGGAGCCCAGAACTGGACACAATACTCCAGGTGGGGTAAGGGAGTAAGGAAGAAAGTCAGACAGGACTATCATGAGATAAAGACTTCACAGTTACAGAATTAGAAGCAAGAAGCATTACAAATATACCAGAGTTTTGTCCAAGCCCTTCTTGTCTCCTACTAGCCCCGTCAGGTAATGGTTTAAACAAAGACAAGTGGTTCTCATATCCTTTGCCATTCTCTTAGACCACTAAAATAGAAAGCTTCCAACACCTGCTGCAAGCATATTAATAATCAGATGAAAAATCAATGCCTACGAATCCTCAGAGTTAACTCTCCCCTTCAGCCATTCTCAATTAATATGAAAGAAGCATGGTTGCAGGAAGAAGAAAACAGGCCCAAAATATCTGCCCTAGGAGGTCTCTTTACAGATCATAATTGGTAATGATTAGGACATGGGGATTTTGCTAGCACTGTAGTGAAGCACAGAGTGATGTGTGTGGGAACACGACTCCTATCACTAGTAGATGCACAAAGTGCCCATCATTTTGTAACTGTCTGGATCAAGTTGGATGGTTGTCATCCCATGCTTGTGCCTCAGTTTCCCTTACTGCAAATGCCTTGAGCAGGACATCATGGTCTGTAAATGTCTTGAGTTGAAAAGATTAAAACTGCTATCTCTGGGGTTTCACTTCCATTGTTTATCATAATCTTAAAAAAAAATCAATATTTTTGCCAGCATCTTGTTATTCTTTTAATTTATCATTCTTTTTTGAGCTTGACCTTCATACCTACAGCATTTTGGCTTGACACCGGCCCACAGAGTGGTCGCACTGAGACCAGGGAGGGTTGGGCACTGTCCTCCAGGTCTGTGCTGCTGAAGCCTCTTCGGATGTAGCATATCCACAAACACCAGCTCCACTCTCATCAGGATCCTCTTTCCTTTTCCCTTCCCTGTTGCTGGCTTTGTGCATCTCCCCTTGGGAATATGACGAGCTGTGATGAAGGCATGAACAAAGCCACCGGGTCTAGTGCAATATCTCCCAAGGACTTTTCCTTATCTGCTGCTTGCAGTCTGCCTCTGTTGCCTTGGCACACCTCAGGCTGTTCCAATAGGAACAATGTCGGCAAGACCCCATCGGAACAAAGGAATAATTTTTACTCCATTTCTCTGGGGAAAAGCTCTTATTACCCAGTGATTGTCCCTTCCCTCCTATGTCTCTGCTGCATGGAAATAGCTCTGAGTGGAGCTGGAAAGAAAAACCCCTGTGCTGCCCCTCAGCACTCTTGGCTTTATCCTTGCAAGGAAACAGGGCAACAAGTCCCTAGGGCCTCACTGGGAGTGGAGAGGGGCCTTTTCCAAAATAGGATTGTGAGCAGCGTGAGGACAGGGTGAAATCCAGACACGGTGCATGCCCAGCTGAGCTGTTGTAGAAATGAAAAGTTGACCACATTTTTTCTTGCTCTCTCCCTCTTCTCTTTCTTCTGCTGGAACCTTGGAGATGAAGCAAATGGGTGCTATTATGTGCTCCAGGTGATTTACAGTGGCAGAAACGAAGCGAACTGCCCATTGAGGGTTACAATTGCTGGGATAACAGAATCAAAATATTATCTTGCTCAAGTACCTGCTATCCCTCATTTTGTGGCAGCGGCAATGTGAGTAAGTCCCTGCAGACAGCCTTCTTCTCCATGGGTTGCAGAGGTTGTAGGACAGGGGAGTTGTCAGAGCAGGTTGTGGGGTGCCTTGCAATGCTGCTGATAGATGCTGCGTTACATCTGGGCAAGGTTTATGGTAGCGGAGAGTTTCTTTAGTCTCTGGATGGCTACTTTCCTGTTTGCATGAGGTTAAGCAGTTTTGTTCTTGGGTCTCTTACAAAAATCCACACATGAACTTGCTAAGGTGCCTCAGTTTCTCTTCTGTGCCACAGGAAGTGTGCCTCAGTTTCTCTTCTGCAAAAAGGAGCTAATAGCATCACCCATACTTGCTGGATTCCTTTGAAAATGCTTTCAGAGTATTAGATGTGACTGTGTCTTGTTATCTGTACTCTCTGTGGTTGAGGATATTTTGTTTGTTGGTTTGCTCTGTGCTAATTTTTGGCTGCGACAGTAGGAATTTCACATGGCACTCCATTCTGAAAAAAAATATTATCTCTGATTTAGCTCATCATTTAGAAAGGTAGTCTTGGAAGGGTCTGTCTGCACTGGACACTCTTCAAGTGTTGGCCATTTTGATGAATGGAAAGCTTGTTGAAGCTAGGTACTGCTCTGCCAGCAAGGTGGGGAACATACACATTGCAACATTATTTTACTTTATTATCTCTGCTGCTCCATTTTTCATCTGAGTTTGGCTTTTCCTCTACCTGACTGCTTATTTTTATGAATCTTGTAATACAGTAAATTTGAAGCCTTCACCCCTGTGTCAAAGTTGATTGAGATCCATCACCATATTTAAAAAAAACCCCACATGTATGCAAATAGGTGGAGGGCTCATGTGTTCAAGTTCTGATGTATTTAAAGGGAAATTATATTTTTTGCTGGATTTCAAAGGAGGGAGGAAGGGGAAATGTCCTTTTTAGGGAAAAGGAATTCGGTTTGCATCACAGCTGTCTAGGAAAATGGATCCAAAATCTTGTCCCAATTCACAAAGCCATGCTTCCTGAAATAGCTGCTCTGCTGTCAGAGTGGCAGGAGCATGTGCTGCTTGCTTGGAGAGGCAGCCAAGTAGAACAGAACAGGAAGGCTTAAAATGAAGTTGACTTACGCTCTTCTCTGACCAGGTGGGCGTCTCCTTGGTGGCATTAAGAACTTCTTGAACATCTCTTTTTCAGTTTTTTGTTTTTCTACCCAACTTTGTCCAGCAAGGACAGAGATCTGTCCCTAGACTTGTTCCTAGAAGGATGTTGAGGTAAGTTCACCATATTAGTTTTTAAATGGACTTTTAAAGGATGACCAGGGATAATGTAGGTCCCTTGATGAATGAGGAGGGTGTCCTGGTAACGGGGGATACTGAGAAGGTGGAGATACTGAATGCCTTCTTTGCTTCGGTCTTCACCTCAAAGGCCCCCGGGACCCACAGGCACTGGATGTAAATAGGAGTGTTTGGGATATGAAGAATTTCCATCTGGTTGAGGTAGGGGAGGTCCAGGAGCGGCTCAAAGGGATAAACGCACACAAATCCATGGGACCGGATGGGATACATCCACGTGTGCTGAGGGAGCTGCCGGAGGTGATTGCTGAGCCGCTCTCTATCATCTTCAACAGGTCCTGGAGAACAGGAGAAGTGCCTGAGGACTGGAGGATAGCCAATGTCACTCCAGTCTTTAAAAAGGGCAAGAAGGAGGATCCCAGCAACTATAGGCCAGTCAGCCTCACCTCTGTCCCCGGAAAGGTAATGGAACAGCTTGCTCTGGATGCCATCTCCAAGCAATTGGAAGAGAAGAAGGTCATGAGGAGTAGTCAGCATGGATTCACCAAGGGGAAATCGTGCTCGACCAATCTCATAGCCTTCTACGATCTCATCACCGGCTGGGTAGATGGAGGGAGAGCAGTAGATGTCATCTACCTTGACTTCAGCAAGGCTTTTGATACTGTCTCCCATGACATCCTGATAGCAAAGCTGAGAAAGCATGGGATTGATAAGTGGACAGTGAGGTGGGTTGAGAATTGGCTGTCGGACCGAGCCCAGAGGGTCGTGATTCGTGGAGTGGAATCTGACTGGAGGCCTGTGACTAGCGGTGTTCCCCAGGGCTTGGTGTTGGGTCCAGTCCTGTTTAACATCTTCATTGACGACCTTGATGAGGGAATAGCATCCACCTTCAGCAAGTACGCCGATGACACAAAGCTGGGAGGAGTGGCTGACACGCAGGAACACTGCGCTGCCATCCAGAGAGACCTGGACAGGCTGGAGAGCTGGGCAGGGAGAAACCAGATGAGGTTCAACAAAAGCAAGTGTAAAGTCTTGCACCTGGGAAGGAACAACCGTTTCTATCAGTACAGGCTGGGGGATGACCTGCTGGAGAAGAGCTCAGTGGAGAAGGACCTGGGGGTCCTGGTGGGTAACAGGTTGGCCATGAGCCAGCAGTGTGCCTCGGTGGCTAAGAGAGCCAATGGGATCCTGGGGTGCATCCGGAGGAGTGTAGCCAGCAGGTCAAGGGAGGTGATCCTCCCGCTCTACTCTGCCCTGGTCAGGCCCCACCTGGAGTATTGTGTCCAGTTCTGGGCTCCCTGGTATAAAAAGGACAGGGATCTCCTGGAGAGAGTCCAGAGAAGGGCTACGAAGATGGTAAAGGGCCTGGAGCATCTCCCCTATGAGGAAAGGCTGAGAAGATTGGGACTGTTCAGCCTTGAGAAGAGAAGACTAAGGGGGGACCTAATTAATGTTTACAATTATCTTAAGCAAGGGATGCAGGGGGAATCAGCCAGCCCCTTTTCAGTGGTGTGTGGAGACAGGACAAGGGGCAATGGCTGCAAGTTGGAGCATAGGAAGTTCCGCACCAACATGCGGAGAAACTTTTTCACAGTGAGGGTGACAGAGCCCTGGAATAGGCTGCCCAGGGAGGTGGTGGAGTCTCCTTCTCTGGAGATATTCAAGACCCGTCTGGATGCCTATCTCAGTGAAATGTCCTAGGGAGCCTGCTTCGGCAGGGGGTTGGACCCGATGATCTCTCGAGGTCCCTTCCAACCCCTACAATTCTATGATTCTATGATTCTATGATTCTATGACTTCCATCCCAAACTGAGTAAATAGCTCATTTAAATGTTGACATAATAAAATGTAAGCTTATAAAAGAGGGGCAGAATAATTTGATAATGCACCACTAAGGCAGCCAGTGGAGAAATGTTTGGTGATACAGCCACCATGACTGAGGGTATGGTTTTAGTTTATAACATGGCTTTCTTTTACAGTAACAAATTTGACAGTTATTTGTTTTCTGAACATGCTTATTTGAGGTCTCAGGAATTGATGAAGCTCTTTTTTTGTTTGATAGGGACACCAGTTTAATTTTTATCCTTCAGTACCATTTCTAGGAGAATATGATATACCTGATAGCTGATGTGATAAGCCAAATACCGCCTGATCATCCTCTATGGCAGGCCATGGCATGCTATGACTAGATGTTCAGTCTGTGTTCAAATATGATTGTATAACTGGTCCACCAAAACTCCTGTTAAAAAAAACCCAAATGACAAACCCATTAATAATGATTACTGGTAAAATATAATCACTGCAAAAAGAAAGGTGTTATTCAGATTCAGCTATGACCTCCTCCAGTATTAATTTTCTTCTACTACTTATTATGGAGTTACTTGATAAGAAAGGTGTAATCCAGTTATGAACTTTTCCTCCACTTTGTATCTAATAATAAAATGCCCTTTTGTGAACAGTCTGGCAAAGTTAATGAAGGCATGGTTCTGGACATCTGAAGCTTCCTGGTGTTCTGAAACTTGCATAAAAGTCTTTAGGGAGGAGACCAGTGTAAATTAAATTCCTGAGCATGAGTGAGTGTATCAGAGCAGTGAGGCCAGTGTGAAGAGAGGCTCTGTAGCTAGACATAAGGCAATGTCTGTTTCTTGGAGTCTCAGTCTAAGTGCATACTAAGGAGTGTTATGGAGAGGAGTGATGCTGATGAGGACCAAAATGAGTGACCCTAAGTGAAACAAGCAGACTTGATAACTGAATGTTGTTCTTTGGAACCCTCGACTAATACCTAGCCCTACTTGCTTTCATCATTCTTTTATATTTGCACAAATGGATTTCTACATATACAACTATCCACATTTTCACAATTTAAAGTTCCTTTTCCAAGCTCTACTAAATCAAACAGACCTCTAAGAGAAAACCCTCATAATACTTGATGGGCATGGAACTGACTGAACTTTGCATTAGTCTACACTTGTCCTTTTTTTCAAGGATAATCTTTCCCTTCCTTAAGGTTTTCTTTTTTTAAAAAATATTTCATAAGATCTCAAAAAGGATATTATTATGTAACAAGATCTTTTTCAAGAAATCTTTAGAGAAAGTACTCACAGAAATGTTATGAATATCTATTAAACTCTTCTAGTATCCTATTTTTGTCCAGGCTGGATTTTGAGGAAGCAGGTATACGTGCACTGCAGGCTGCATTGCTGTCCCTATTGAAAGTGTTTACGAATAGTGCTAACCAAAGGTTACCAGGATTGATGGAACACAATTGTAAGTGCTTGTGGATACTTGCACACACTGTGTATGCGTGTGAACATGCATTAAGTCAACTTAGCAGCTTCTAAAATTTACATTTCATGACCTTGGCTATGAGCTGTCCAAGAAAAGAGAAACTTCTTATATGTGAAAAGAAAAAAGAAGAAAAAAGAAACAGCAAAGCAAAACAAGACATTCAACTTTCTCCCTGTTTAGTAATCAGCAAAGAAATCTTAGTGAAGATAAATATTCCATTTATGTTTGGTTTACTGCACTCACTGTATATATGTATATACCTATTATGAACTAATTATAATCCATTAAATCAATTAAATCACCTTCTCTAATATTTCCCATTCAGGGAAGTGAACCCATTGATCTGCAAGTGATAACTGTTGAGAATACCAATCATCCTTTCTTCCTAATGTCTAATCTAAATCTACCCTCTTTCAGCTTGAAGCCATTACCCCTTGTCCTATCACTACAGTCCCTGATAGATTCTCTCTCCATCTTTCCTGTAGGCCCCCTTTACGTATTGAAGGCTGCAACAAGGTCTCCCCAGAGCCGCCTCTTCTCCAGGCTGAACAACCCCAACCCTCTCAGCCTGTCTTCATAGGAGAGGTGCTCCAGCTCTCTCATCATCTTTGTGGCCTTGTCTGGACATGATGAACACTACTTATGAGGGGTGCTGGGACCTCACTCCAAAGTATTTATCTATAAAAGTATTCCTTGGATTACCTCTTCAGCAGTGACATTGTAACAAGCCCAAGAAAAGATTCATATCTCAACATAAAGGACCTTTGATCCACTGTAAAGTGTGATCCAGTGTAAATGTTCTCCTATGTTTGGGCCAGAACATGGAAGAGGGTGTGAAATTTTTCATTTAAGAAAGCTGCTTGAGTAGATGACTGAATAGGCACCAGCCAGCTTGGTGCTGTTGGACATAGCTTGTCTATGATCACTGGTGGAGAAACAGACACTCTTGCTGACAATTCCTCACTTGATATCCAGCAAGTAATGAGGTTACCTCTTCAGCCTTAACTGCTTTCTGCACTTAAGGGTGGGGGACAACAGGGAAGGAAGGATAAATTCACACAAAGTTTGATAGAAAAGTTAGGGTGGAATAAAGTTCCCTCTGGATACATCTACTTATCACAGAATCACAGAATCACAAGGTTGGAAAGGACCTTTAAAGATCATCAAGTCCAACCAATCCCATCCTATGCTAAACCATATCCCTAAGTACCTCATCTACCCTTTTTTTAAACACATCCAGGGATGGTGACTCAACCCCCTCCCTGGGCAGCCTGTTCCAGGCCCTCACAACTCTTTCAGTAAAAGTTTTTTTCTAATATCTAATCTAAACCTGCCCTGGTGCAGCTTTGTGCCATTTCCCCTTGACCTATCAAATTATCTCACTGACCATGGCAGAAGCTGAGGGTAACTTTATAAAGTCTGTTGTTTGGTGAATCCACATGGATTCCAAGGTTAGACATGTGCTAAACCCCACAGTTTTTAAGGGCCAGTGGCCCCTGATTGATGGGGGCTGGTACTAGTTCCTCACCTTCCTTCTTTAGGGTTTAGATAGTACTGCTTTTGTTCCTTCAGCCTGTTTTGATTTTCTCTTGGATCAAGAAAAGTTTCCTACCAAGAGAATCCAGGGCAGTGTCTGCAGTCCTTGTGGTCACAGAGTAGAGCCAGCTATATTAGAAGGGTAAAAAAAAAAACACAACAGGAAAAGCAGCAAAATCTGTACTCTTGGCAAAACTGCAAAACCTGCAAGGACAGGATTAGGTCTGTACTAAATAATTCAGGCCTGGGTCCAGCTGTCTCTCGTGTGTACTGCTTTAGGAAAGTGGCTGTTCTTGGCTGTTCTTGAGATCCTGCTTTTAGGTGGCATGGTGATTATGATAAAGGTTTATACTGTCAGCAACGAGCAAAACTCCTGTGATTTTTTGATGCCTGGGTCTGAGGCATTACCAACTTGCTCATAAGCTTATAGTATTGTATTCTGCCTTTTTTTTTTTAACATTTCTTCAAATATTGATGAATTTCTCTTTTTATAGTGGATATCGGTGATTTCTGTGACGTTGCATTTCCTATTTTCCACTTTGCAGAATACCAAACAGTCATAATATATGGTTACAATATGTTGTCCACATGACCCATGTGCAAATAAACCGCCCTGCCTTTTAGGACAGGCAGAAAAAGATTGTGTGATTTAAAGAGAAGTCTGAAGTTGCCTGTAAACTCAAAAAGATGCAATAATCCTCTGCTAAAGGTTCATGTGCTATTTGTGCCAGGGAATTGTCAGTCACCAGGGACTGGTGGTGAGTTCACAGGTAAAAAAGCTGTTTATGTGCTATTTTCTTTTTATAGCTTAAATCAATAAGCTGATTGAGCCCAGCTGGATCGATTCTTCTGAGTTTTATTTACAATTATCCTTTAATGGTGAATACAGTAGCACGCTACAACTGAACATGCTACAGCAACTTTTTTTTTGGAGGCAATATATCTTAAGAGCAGCCTGAAACTTGTTGAATGTGATGTGTTTATGGCATATAATTCTGCTTAAGCCCTTTGCTAAGGATTTGCAAGGGATGAAGGATAGTAAGAAAGCTTCATAGTCAAAGGAGGACAAATACACGACACTCCCTCATTAGTGGGTGGAGAAAGAGCCTCCTGCAGAGAGCAAGGAGGTGCAAGGGTAATTTTCTGAGGGACTTCGATTTATTGTTGAGTGAACCTAAGAATAATGTCTGCTGCACCCAAGCTTAGTCTTTTGTGAACACCTTCATTAGTGGATAGCCTCTCCTTAATGAGCAACCTCTCCTCTATTTCCATGAACATCTCCCCTGTTTGCCTACGCCCACCCACGTCTGCAGTCCTGTGTTGTTGATGTGCCAGCAGTTAGGGATGAGAAATGCTGAGCATGAGAAATGTGAGAAATGTAGAGCAAGAAATTGCAAGCAAGTGTGAAGTAACTGGACTTTACAATGAAGAATGCTGTTCAGAATGTTTCTAGGAAAATGTTAATCTTCCCATCTCGTATTTCTCTTTAAAATGGTCTTAGACTAACCTTTATTAATTTAAATGCTAGGTTAGCAATATTCCAAAAATAGAAAATTAGATTCTGCTTATGTTCACAGGTCTCAGTTCCATAAACGTATGCTGTGGAAGATGACACTTGTCAATGTTTTCTAAATATGCAAGGAAGATCATAGTCTGAAGAAGTAATCAATATACACCTAATATTGAGAAGCCTCAAAGCTCACAGTAAGATTAAACCAATTTATTCACACATAGTATAAATGCAAGAGTCACAACAGCATCAAGATATTATGTACCAGAACCAGAAGGTCCCCATTTCAAGAGTAGAACCTTCAGTCTAACGAAAAATCAGAGACAAACCTCCCCATGCTTCCAGCTGGACTCATGTTTCCTCTTTTGGAGATTTTAAGCACCTTGCCAAGTACAACTTGTAAACTGACGACAGCCAAAAATACTCAGAAACCTAAACACTGTTTGCTCTTTTTCCATTAAATCTGATGTCTCTTGGTAAAGGTGAAACCATTCTTCATTTTTAGAGAGTGTCAAAAGACATGAGTCTAAAATACAGTTAAATCAAAAGGAGTCAAAACGTCAGTGGACAAATCTCTGGTAAATCCTATTCAAGTCAACACAGTGGGTGGCCCACAGTGGCTAATATCTCTTGACAAATGTAAGGCCGATACCAACCACTCTTCATGACTTTGGAGTGCTAAAAGTCAATCAACCTTGGTCATATTCCTTAGTATTTCAGTGAGAAGAAAAAAAATCCCACTAAGGAGCAGTTTCCTGTCACTTCCTAGATACACAAGATTCCTTCATGGGAACATTTCAATCAACTTTGATAGGATATTAGTAAAATATTACAATAACATAGATATATTTCATGTTTTACTTCATCATCCCATATAATAATTGAAATTACAAAGGAAGGGCTAGAAAAAACCAATTCCTTTCTTTTTTAAATAGCTGAAGCTTCACAGTTTGTTTTCATTTTGCATCTGAACAGATGGCAACTTCTGCTGTTATAATATTTCATCTCAAAAGACTGATAGATTCTCTAGTTGTTAGGTCATTTACCTCTTATGGGGGAAAATTAAGATCAAATTCCTGCTTTGAAACAAGTAAGACAGGTTCTTGAACCCCTGGCGTTTTCTCTGCTAACCTCTAAACTATTATATTTTTTAAATACTATTCTTTTTCCTGAGCTTGAACCACCCCTGTTTAAATTCTGTCCTATATGTGAGAAACCTTTCTTCAGAAAAGTTTAACTGGATGTTGTCTTATACAACCTAACATGTCAATTCTGGCTTTTTCTGATTGGAAGATTCTGTTTTGAGGAATTGCCAAGATCATGTGGACTCTGTTTCATTTAAAAAGAAGTAAATAAATAAAAGAAAAAAAGAGCAAAAGCCTGGCCAATTCTATCCCTTTCCTTTCACCAATGCCCACAAAATTGCTTTCAGTAAACATGAGAATTATCTAGGAGGATTTCTGGACAACAAATGAGTTCCAAACTGTAATCTGCTGCAGTTTCTAAAACAAGGCCTGAAAGTCATTAAACCCACTTATGCAGGAGTTGAAACAAAAAGTGGAATGGAAAAAGCATAAGCAGGAAAATCTACATGGGTGACTTTTCATTTCACTTGCTATAGCAGTTCCTTTACTGTCATTCTTTTCTTTTTTTAAATCAAATAAAATATCTGATATTTAAGATTTAGCATTACAGGAATTCTTATGTCTGATATTATCATAAATACTGTCTGGTCTGCTGATGTTATTCCAACATATAAAATTCTGTCAATCTGCAAATATCCATCTACTATTTTTCTAGTCTTTCCTCAGCATCTACCAAATTTTCAGGTATTACTGGGTTGGTGTGTGCATGCAGTGATACTTTTGCAGTTAAATAACAGAAATTTACCTCAGCTCTTCCTTATCAATATGTCAAGGAACTCTTAAAATAGTTTTCCTCTTTCTATCTGCTATTTCATAAAATTCTGGAATCATAGAATACTAGTTTATGTAAGGGACCTCAAGGGTCATTTGGTCCAAACTTTCTCAGCAAAAGCACCATCTAGACAAGATAGCCAAGCACCTTGTTTAGCCAAATCTTCAAAGTGTCCAATGCTGGGGAATCCCAATCGGAATGTCTCCAGAAGTAACTTGTACCCATTACCCCATGTCTTTTCCATATGAATCCTTGTAAAAAGGAAGTCTCCATCTTCATTGCAGCCATGCTTTAAATACTGGAACATGGTGATAAGGTGTCCCCTAAGCATTCTTTAATCAAGGCTGAACAAACACAGATCTCTCAGCCTTTCCTCATATGGCAAGCTTCCCAGTCCTTTGATCATCTTTGTGGCCCTCCTCTGGACTTTCCACAGCCTGTGCACATCTTTTTTATATAGTGGGGACCAAAACTGAACACAGTATTCCAGGTGTGTCTTGACAAGAGATGTGTAGAGTGTGATAATGATTTCTTCATCTCTGCTCATGATGCCCTTGTTGGTACAACCCAGTATTTAATTGGCTTTCTTTAAGCAGTTACGTACTCAGTTTCTACTTTTATTTCTAATTGTGAGAACAAGAAATCATTTTTTCATATATTTAAAACAAAATTCAGATCCTTAAATGGTAATTTGATTTATGGAAATTAGAAATCTATGAAAACAATAATGTCAAAGCCAAATAAAAATTCACCAATAGTGCTAAATCTGCCTGCTTAGTTGGGATAGCTGCTAAAATTGCACTAATCTATTCTTAACTACAGGTTGTTCCTTGATATGCTCAATATATCCCGAAAGAGGAATGACTTCTTGTCTCCCTGATGCCTTTTACATAAATTGACTAAATATCTGACCTATTGAGGAAATCAAGTCCCATTAGAAAAAACATTGGTAAAATGAATCCCCATGGCCAGGTTTTTTCTTTTCTTTTTTTTTCTTTTTTTTTTAAATCCCACTTGCTTTCTTATAAAACAGCAAACTCAGGCCAGATACGGACACAGTAATAAAACATACACTTTTCTTCTAAAAACTTACATTCATTTCTCAGCTCACATTTCTAAAAAACAGGGGCCTGGTCAGACACGTATTGAAGTCAGCTTTTTCTTTCTCTGAGAAAGCTTTGAATTAGCCCCTCATTGATGTACAATTGCTTAGAAGCTGAGTAAAGCAGTCTCTGCCCCAGACTGACTCCAACTTTCCTCAGAGTCTTTTCAAGAAACTCTGGAAGAAATAGTTTGCTTTCTGATCTTCCAACTGTCTGATATTTTCAATACCTTGAATGAAGTTCCATTTGCTTGCATGTTTATTTTTTGAATCTGTTGATGCATGCACATAAAACAAGGTAGAACATATGGTCTCATCTGTCGATGGGAGCACAATAGGATAAATAGATATATTTGGTTAAGTTTACTGGATCTGTCTTTCTAAGTGGATTTTCAAGAAATTTTACTGCTTCTGTAGTATTGGTTGTTCAATGTTTTTTTGCATGATTTCACCTAAAAATAAAGAAGGAAGGAAAAGCTCTACATTCTGCAAGTGTTCTGCCCTACTCAAAATGACCAAATGAACCTTTTCACCCCTGGTTCCTACACTTTGATGAAATCTCTGTCACTGAGCTGCAATTTTTCACGTGTAGAAATTGCCTCACCTCTGAATTTTAGATATTGGTCTGTGAGGAAGCAATAGTGAATATAAATTAACTTGCTATTGAATAGCAATATTTTTTTTCTCTGCTAGTATATCTGAAAATGGATGAAGTGGGAGAGCTATACCACTAATTCAGTGGAATTTACCATGACAATTGTATGAAACTGATAATTGGAGCTCCCAGGCAATTTTTCACACTAATAGCTTTACATGGAGAAAGCTAAGATGTTTCTTGTTGTTAAAGGGTCTATTTTTTCTCTTTCTAATATTTTTTTTCTACAGATTTGTCTTTTCCAAAGTGTACCCATAGCTAAAGTTCTATCCTTGGTCGTTGTTTGAAATGGAAATAAAAAAGTTATTTCTTCCTTCTCCCCCTCACCACCCCCTCCCTTTTGTGTGGGGTTTTTTTTTTTAATTCCTTTGTCTCTAGAGAAGACTTTTCACTTTCACTCTTTTACTTAATCCATGTCAGATGCCTCATCTTTCCTCCTTGTCCTTTCTTATTCTTTAATTCCCACTAGGCAGACCCATGAAGTGCCATGTGCCATGTGCCGAATCATCAAGTATCATGTATTTAGCATAAAGTGTCATAATTCTCACATTACTTGCTTCCTAACTCTATGGATACAGATGGCTAAGTATAAAAAGAGGAACCCTGCTAATGCTTCCCAAAGAAAAGTGCAAAGTGAATTCAATATGCATAAAGTAGTACAGAATCAATACTAGAGACACTCTTAACCCATACGCTCATTTTATGAGACCTGAGAAAAATCTAAGTACAGGATAGACATTTATTTGTGCATCCATTCCAATGAAGAGTCTAGTTTCATTAAGTATCTAGGGTTTTTTCTTCCCCTCTCTTATATTTCTTGTTCTTGAATTTAGAGTATCAGCGTTGCCATCTTTTACATAGACCATAGGGCCATCGTTCTCTGGCTCCAGCTGAAGAAGTTCATATCTTCACCTGACCCTTCCCAGAAGCTGCCATCACCTCTTTTCTGGCAGATGTGCTGCTAGAGTGAGTGATCTCTAATCCTTTTCTCTCTCTCAGCCATGTTAGCAAAGTTTTTTTAGCTTCATGGTTTAAACTAGTTTAGCTTTGCAGAGGAACAGACAAGTGCACCACTCAGTCAGTAAAGGGTGGTTGGGATGTAGCATCCTACTGCCTTCATGATACCACAAAGCAAGTAAGAGATAGAAGTATAAAATACATTTCAATATAACTAGTTTGTGAATCACACAGAGCACATTGAGGGGTTATGTCTGTGTTCTGATACTGTGCTGAATGTGGCTGCTGAATCCCATTTCTTTCCCACTCACTACTGCAAACAACTACAGTAAAAAATGGAGGGCTTGTATAGTGATTGTCTGGACTGGAAACCAGGACAATGTCGGGTACAGGAGAGACAATTAAGGTCTCCATCTTTTTTCAAATCTGGGCTCCCAGTCTATGCTGTTCTTAGAGCATCAGCAACAAGAAAATTAGGCAAGATAAAGCTTCTGATGCTGTGATAACTGCTTTGCACATTAGCCTTCTGACATCCCTCACTGGAAAGCACCAGATGTATTTATCCTATTAAAAATCTATAGGGTGAAATTTTACCATGTATTGAAATGATGAAAAAAATAAATACTTATAATGTACTCACCTCCTTTTGAAGCCTTCTAGGTCGTGGCCTGCTTTTCATGCCTGTGATGTTATCTTAGACTTTGGACGTTGAAAGAAGACTGAATGTTAGATGTTGGCACAGTCAACTTGAAAGACTAATCAAGCTTGTTTGCCTCCCGCCTAGAAAGCCATGAAGAAATGCCAAGAATTAAACTATGGGATTAGGAAGCCTGACATTTCTTGTGGCACTAGCATTGACTTAATGCCTTGATGGGGAACAGACTGTGCATGGATTCACTCATGTGGTTTGTCTAATTCTTTTTCAGGGAAAGAATTGCCTCAAATCCTTGTAAAAACTGGATAGAATATCTCAGCTTTAGATTCAGTTTGTGCCAAACTTGGGAATACTTTAACACCAGTCACTGATTATTGGATGCTTCTCATGCCTATGGTATTGTACAAAGATCAATTTACTAATCCTTATGCCACATTTGTGACACTTGTTTGAGTCCAAGTTTTGGGAACCTATTTCCAAAGGCAGCAGAATGGAGAGGTGCTGGGTAAGGAAATGGCAGGCTTAGCTGTCAGACACCTGGCATTGATGTATCCACAACTCTGAGTGGAGGATTTAACTGATTTTCCTGCTAGGCCTTGGTAGCACAGGATGCTTTCTATTAGTTCTTCATGACAGTGCTACATAGTTCCTTTGGTCAGCATGTCCAAGAGGATATTGGCTAGGTGGAGCTTGATGTGTTCAGATCTAGGAAGTTGAGTCCTGCAATAGATCAGCCATGTCATTAAAATGAAAGAGAGGAAATATGCTTTGAATATCTCTCTACTTCTCTCTAGCCTTTCGGTGGCTAAGAGAGCCAATTCTCTGAGAAGATTGGGACTGTTCAGCCTGGAGAAGAGAAGACTAAAGGGGGACCTAATTAATGTTTATAATTATCTTAAGCAGGGGATGCAGGGAGAATCAGCCAGCCCCTTTTCAATGGTCTGTGGAGACAGGACAAGGGGCAATGGCTGCAAGTTGAAGCATAGGAAGTTCCGCACCAATATGCGGAAAAACTTTTTCACAGTGAGGGTGACAGAGCACTGGAATAGGCTGCCCAGGGGGTGTGGAGTCTCCTTCTCTGGAGATATTCTAGACCTGTCTGGATGCCTATCTGAGTGAAATGTCCTAGGGAGCCTGCTTCGGCAGGGGGTTGGACCCGATGATCTCTCGAGGTCCCTTCCAACCCCTACAATTCTATGATTCTATGATTCTATGATTCCTGTCTCCAGTTTTCTTCTACTCAGCTCATGCTTCCCAGGTACCTCAGGATAGTCTTATTGTTACCTTAGATTTAACAAGGGCTTGTTAGGGCAGGACATTTAACCCATAATTCCTTAGAGAAACCTTTGTGTAGAGCTGCAAAGACATCACGAGTTTGATGCAACCTAAGCAATCTACTGGAAAAGTGGGAGGTAGATTGAGAAGTTATTCTGCTCTGTTCAACAGCTTTTTCAAGACCAAATATAAAGCCATAGGGTTCTATGTTTTGTATATATAAAGGGATTGACAATTCCGAGCAAGAAAAGAACATCATTAGTATGGATCTGACTGCTATAATTGGCAGATGTTTTAGATACAGGCACTAACTCACCTCTCTTGACAAGGATGGTGTGCTTGTCTTTCGAGACTATCTTACAAAGAAAAAATTTGGCTTGGTTTGGCCTCTTGGGTTCAATTCAATTGCAGAACCTCAGCAGATAAAAGCTTGTGAAGTCCCACTGTGATGGTAGTTTACAGCATCAGTATTATAGCCCTTTGCACATGTCCTCAGGGAAGTGTTTCTCTGAGGACAGTAATGTTCCCTACCCTCAAGGTTATTGTTGAGTGGAAATCACTGATTATGTATTTCCTTGAAATGGGGTGGTATAGATAATGCCTGATCATATACTATTTATTATACCCTATATCCATTTGGTCTTGACCTGACAGTTTTTACTTTTTCCAGTGAAAGGGAAAGCTAAAGAATGGGCTGAAGACTGGGCTTTGGGGAGTTTGGGGGGTAGAAATCAGATCAAGAAGAAGCAGAAGTGGACTTTAATAAATGATTTCAGTAAAAACCACAGCAAGAAAGTTTGGATTTTGATATATGTGCCCACTGTAGCCAGACCTCCCTGTATATAAGTGTAGATACACCAATCAATTTCCATTAATTTAATCTCTTTCTTGCAGAAAATTGAACAACAGCAACAACAACAAAAAGAGTCAAAATGAAACAAACTACAAAGGAGGCCAGAACAAATGTCTCCTAAACTGAGTGCCACTGAGAGTTTTTCTTTCTTCTTGGCTGCACTGTGTGATGTTTTTCTCCATGTTTTCTGCTCCGATTAAGAACACTTTCATCTTCTGTGATGCTGGTAGTGCGTTGGCCTGTACTAAAGCATACACACAAATGAAGACTAAAGCTTCATCTCTACTCAGCAGTGCTGGGAATTTACCATCAATCTTGTCTCTGTACAGAAGAAACAGGGACAGGAAAGACTGTATTTTCTCAGTGGTTCAGGGCAGAGACTTTCAATGATCAAGTTAAGAGAAAGGCAAAGATGTTAGAAAGCTGTCTCACACCTATAAAATTTGGGCATTAAATACTCCCACTTTAGCTACAGCATCATCACAGAGATTCCTATTGTTATGTGGCCATGTCTAAATCTACGTAAGTGCCCACAGTTTTAATGTATGGGCACACACATTACAGTATTGACTCTACTGTGTGCCTGATTCATCTGCTCATACTCATGACAAGTGATAGCACAAGCGCAAGAGTTTTGCACTTTCATCTTGGGGGGGGGCTTGCCCTATTCTTGGAGGTCACTGAATAAACTATGAAAAAGAACTAGCTTGTCTGAGAAAGCACTCCTAAACATCTGCTTTTAGAGTGCTCACCTGTGAAGTAGAAAACCACCTTCCTCTCTCTCTCCAGTCTCCCAAGGGAGTACCTTCCCAACATTATAATTTAATTACTTGCCTCTTAGACACAGCTGATTAGGAAGATAATATATTATTTAGACTAAAACTCCCAAGTTTCCTAGAGCTTCTTGTGTGTGTCCCTTTCAGAACTGTAACATTTATGATTGCTAAAGGTACAGTTATACATCTAGGACGAAACAGCACAACATGACCTACAAGGCAGGGAAAAACACTGGAGAGCACCTACATACACAGTAGATGAGCCACTCATTTAAGATTTCCAGGCCTGCAGCACTAATGGGAAAACAGTGCTAATGAGATCTTGGGTGCACAAACAATAATACAGTGACCAGAAGCTGATGTTATTTCCCAAACTGACACACAGACAGGATTTGAAGTCTGGATATAACACTGACCAGTGACAAATTTAAATAACTCTATATTTTTGAGTTGATAAAGGAAAAATAGGCAGAAATAAAAAATCTGGGAAGTGCTTTGGTCACAACGTATGAACCATTTTTTTCAAAGAGAAAATATGTGGTAGTAAAGAGCTCTTTAACCTAGCTTGGAAACACATTGCAAGAAGTAGGAGCAGGCAGTGACAGCCAGGAAAAAACTAACTAGCATATTTTTAACAGTGGAGATTATTAGTCACTGTAACAAACAAGCAAAGGAAGCTGCATGTTCCCTATCTTTTGGTATTGTCACATCAAGTCAGAATATTTTTGTGGAAAACATGCTTTTGTCACACAAAAATGCAAACCAGCTCAAGCTAGGAAAAATAATAATAATTTAAAAAGGCAGATCTAAAAAAAGATTCAGAGAAGGACGATTCACACTGCTGATGGAAAGAAGGAGGTGCCTTATGGAGGGAGAATATAAAATTGGGGATTCCTCCAATTTTATATTGGAGAGGAGAAGGCTGAGGGGGAAAAGCTCAGTTATTGAAATAACAATGGTGGTAGATGAGAGCAGTTTAATCTACTCATTATGAAAGACTGATTTAAAACAGAAAAAGTAAGTGTGTTTATATATATATGTGTGTAAAAACAGGGTAGCAACAAACATTTGAAGTTTTTCTGAATGAACACAGGAATTGTGAGGACTGAAATGATAAAAATATCATGGTCAAAATCATGTAAGGGTATATCTGGGAACAAAGTGAATAGGTAGGAATTATTTTCTTAAACATCCCTAATGCAAAAAATATGGAAGCTGTGAGATGACAAGAAGTCTGCAGACTGTGGCCAGGTTTCTGTCCTCCTTAAATAGCATCTCTTCTTGAGAGAGGGGATGTTATAAAACATACCTAATAGGGTATGTTTTATGTTCACATACTATATTCTTAACTACAGAACAAGGTAATAAGTGGGGACCTGAGCTATTTCTCCATGTGGCCAGACGATGTCATACCTCTTGAAGTGTTGACTGTTCAACTGTTCAGCAGAATGAAGCTGAAGCAGCCTACCTGCCTCCTCAAGTTGTGCCTTTTGGTTGTGCTGGGAAAAATTATGTCAGTATTGGGGTAGACTGTGACCATTAGACTATAAGTGGGGGTTGTAACATCCTACTTAGTGGCTAGATTTGGAAGAGACAGTTCTGCTCATATTCTCTACTTTATAATGTGGATCTTCTAAAGACAGCAGTGCTCCTTATTTCATCTGTAGAGCACAATGAGCTCCATCCTCAGAAGTTTTCCTCCTGCGACCTCTCTCATCTTCAGAAGAGTTGTGTGTTGACTGATCCAAAGGGAGAATCCTCATCTAGGAGGAGACCACTCCATGATGAGGAATTCAGGGAAATATAGGAGGCAGAAGGAGTGGGGAGAGGCAGCTCAAAGCTTTATGAGGGAGTCTCCTTTTGCTTTAGCTGTCATAACATCTTGCTAATATCTCATGTTAAGAAACAACTTTTTGCTCTCATGTTGGACAGGGCAGCTTATTGACTCCTTGCTAGCTTCTGAAAGCTATATCCTCATGTGAATGAGTAGGGATTCCTTCTGGTTTTAGTCACTATAGAACTGAGAAATGGAGAGCTTTGTAGTACACCTGTCAGGTACAGTAGGGAAGAATTAAGAAATTGCAATTACATTTCGCATTTCCTTAAAAAAACAACAGCAAAAGAATAAGCAAGATCATGCTAGAAACACACTTCTATCATCAGCTTAATTAGGGAAAGAGAGAGTCCTTTTCTAGATTCCATATTCTCACCAAAGTAATATTATTTTTACAGATTTTTTCCTTTGTTACTTCTGCAGAATTTAAAGTATTCTTTCCTAACAGTTTTCTCACAAGCATCCAAACCCCTTTGAATTTATCTTCAAAGTCCATCAAATCCAAGATTCACTGATGTTATACTAGTATTAATACATGTGGCTGGGATTTTTTTCTTTTGTCTGCCACAGAGCCACATGTCACATTTTGCATCACATTAAATCACTGAGACCAAAAAAAAATAATAGTTCTTGGGGATTAGCACAGGACTTAGCCCTAGGAAATGTTGGTTCAGTTCCCATCTTGGTCACATATGCAACAAACCCATCATAAGCCTCTTGATCTATCTGGAATCAAATTCACTGACAGAAGGGCAAGGAAACCTGCAGGTCTCGTTTCTCTATTTGTATAATAAAATGGTCATGATATCCTAGTCCCTTGGGGACTTTGATGATTATTCACCCTACCACACAGATAACCCTGATATTTCCCTGTTGAGTGTTACATAAGAATCTGAAGAGAAAGACTAATCGTACATGAGGTAAACAAGAAGCAAATGGATTATATGAGAGTAATTCCATGTGCAGCATAGTCTAATAAAATTAACATTGGAGTGATGACAAGTAGAGTCCCTTTGGGTATGAGAGTACTGGAAATGAAGAAACAGCGAAGAGATATCTAAGAGGTGAGAAATAAACCAAAATGAGATCTATTTTTTTCTCCCTGCCCCATGCTCTTACGTTCAGGATTTTGCTTTCAGGTGCTGAATAATAAGTGATGCAGACTGAAAGAAAATTCATCTGTGTCTCTGCCAGATTTTATTAAATGTTGGCCACATAAGTAAATGCAGGCATGAAGTAGGTAGAATGGTAAACTAAACACAAAGGACTGAATAAGAGAAATGGCATTTTACTGTAGGCAGAATCACAAGTAGTTTCCTGCCTGGAGTAGTAATGAGAGTGCTAATGAATTCAGGTGTTTCTGTGAGTACCCAAATCCCACAAGATGACTTGTAGAGGGAGGGAGGTATTTCCTGGAGTCAAGGACCAACAATTGTAAGACTAAGAGGGACTCTGTAGTGGAGGGGTGCAAACAAGACCTGTGCATGTCAGAAGGAAAATCTCTCACAAGCTTGTGCTGCAAGCAATGCAGACCTGGCTGTCTTTTCTGTACAGCCTAGGACTCAGGTTCTTGCTGAAGGTCTAAACATAAAACCACACTTAAGTATGGGTTTTGTTGGCTTGGAAGAAGAGGATGTCCCAGCACCTCTTGCAGCTGTGCTACATGTTGATTCTTGAAAAGATTTCCCTTATCTCCCAGAAGGTTCTTTACATAAAAAATAATAAGAGACATGGAGAACCTGAACTCAGCGGTAGTACCACTGCATTAAATACGTACTGCTGCAGAAAGATGGGAGCAGGACAGTCTTTTTTCTGCTCTTCAGCAATTGTTCCAGCAGATGATGTAGCCGTAACCAGAAAGAGTTAAGGAGATGTTTTGGCAGGAGCTTTTCTGCTGTTAGTTCCCAGCCCCTCCCTGAGAACCTTTGGTCCAGACTTTAGGACACTAAGTTTCTCGTGGCTTACAGCTAGACATTTCTTCAGGCGCAGAATGGAGTTATGTTCTGTTCCCCACTTGGAGAAGGGCAGGACTTCTAGCATGGCTGTGAAAGATGCTGTGCAAGGACATTTCACAGAAACCTCATGAACCCTTTTTCTCTCACAACCTCTCTAAGCCCAGGTCCTGTCCAGAAATGCAGAATTCTATCAAAAGGTGAAGCAATGAAGCTTTGGTTTTGTTCTGTATTAAAAGTAAAAGAACACCATTTGAAATCTTAGAATCATAGAATAGTTTTAGTGGGAAAAGACCTTTAAGATCATCAAATCCAACCATTAACCTAGCAATACCACATACAATACTATACCTTGTCCCTAAGGACCACTGTATGGTCAACCACTTCCCTGGGCAGCCTGTTTCAGTGCTTGGCAACCCTTTTGGTGAAGAAATTTTTCCTAGCGTCCAACACAAACCTCCCCTGGTGAAACTTGAGGTTGTTTCCTCTTGTTCTATTGCCTCTTACTTGGGAGAAGAGACCAACACCCACCTGGCTACAACCTGCTTTCAGGGAGTTTTAGAAAGGGATCAGGTCTCCCCTCAGCCTCCTCTTCTCCAGGCAAAACAACCCCAGTTCCCTCAGCCACTCATCAGACCTCTAAACCCTTCACCAGCCTTGTTGCCTTTCTTTGGACACATGCCAGCACCTCAATGTCTTTCTTGTAGTGAGTGTACCTGAGTGTGAGCACAGTACTTGAGGTCAGCCTCACCAGTGCTGAGTGCAGGGGGACAATCATTTCATGATCACAAAATCATAGGAATCATAGAATGTTTTGAGTTGGAAGAGACCTCAAAGATCATCTAGTTCCAACCCCCTGCCACAGGCAGTGGCATGCTTCACTAGACCAGGCTGCCCAGAGCCCCATCCAAATCAAAACCTACCCTCTCTCATCTTGAAGCCATTACCCCTTGTCCTATCACTGCACTCCCAGATGAAGAGTCCCTCTCCCACTTTCCTGTAGGACCCCTTTAAGTATTGGTATGCCACTTCCCCAGTCTTGCTGGCAACATTAATTCTGATACAGGCCAGGATGCTGTTGGCCTTCTTGACCACCTGGGCACACTGCTGGCTCATATTTGTCTTGAAGTTAAAGGTCAGTTTGTCATGAAAATAGCAGTTTCTGTATCCTTTGAGAACTGAAAGACAGAGCTAAGGACGCTTTCATTTCATCTAGTGACCAAATATCTAAGTCACTGACTAATCAGAGTGTGTATCTAGATTTATGTTTCAGCACAGAAATCCATGAAACAGGTCGTTTTTTCACATTTCCGTATTTCCTGTGGGCACAAACTTTAGAAGTTCCATCTAAACATGAGGAGGAACTTCTTTACTGTGAGGGTGTCAGAGCACTGGGACAGGCTGCCCAGAGAGTTTGTGGAGTCTCCATCTCTGAAGACATTCAAAACCCACCTGGACACTGTCCTGTGCAACCTGCTCTAGGTGATCCTGTTTTAGCAGGGGATTGGATTAGATGATCTCCAGAGGTCCCTTCCAACCTCTATCATTCTGTGATTCTGTGATTATATTAAGACATAGCTGTCTGAAAGAAAAACAACATGTGAAACCTTGAAGAAGTTGGTGTTTCTATCAAAGCAGAATTGACTAGTGCTGGAGGTGAAATTTAGGGGAGGAAAGGACTTTGTTGCCCTGTATCCTCTGCTGCTCTTGTATAGTTACCTCATCATAGTTTAGCCTTCTTAACACAAAGCTGCCTTTGTGAATCACAGCATTTCCCCCCAACAAATTTATGCACTTATTCAGTGATGATTACTAATGCACCTGACTTGTTCTTTATTGAGTACAGATGGAGCCCTGGGTGCTTTGCATAGACTCCTTTGCTGTAGGTGATCATGGCTAGTCAGGTGTATTTCTTGTTGAGGGATAGACAACTACTCGTGAGGTGTGTCTTTAAGAAGCTCTCCTACTGAACTGTGTAGCTTTAAATATCCTAGGGGACTTTAGCAAGTCTATGCTTCCTGCTGAGACATCTGTGTTTGAGCACAGAAGGAAAAATGCATTAGCTGATGAAAAGATATTAATAATGCAGAGAAAGGTAAAATTCTCT
This sequence comes from Hypotaenidia okinawae, assembly GCA_027925045.1. Lineage (NCBI taxonomy): Eukaryota > Metazoa > Chordata > Aves > Gruiformes > Rallidae > Hypotaenidia > Hypotaenidia okinawae. The sequence goes on from BSDF01000002.1 coordinate 160,902,851, forward strand.
CAGCTCTACCGTAACATATCCAAGCTGTTTGGAATATTTGGCTCTGACTGTGTGTGTACACCCAGTGATGCATTTACTTTGATCAAGACATTATGGCAACAATTTCCACTGATAAAGTGTGTTTCTGTTAATGAGATCACCTGGGCCAGTGATTGGAGGCATGACAACTGTGTATTCATTTCTAGGTTGTTCAGATATTCCCTGCTTTGTGTTCTGCCTCCAGTCACAAAGTCAAAGTAAATATCCATCAGCTCAGCAACACTTCTTCTCTGACTTTCCCCTTGAAATTGCGGTTTATTTGCATTGGGGAACTTGGCATCAAACAAGAGATAAGACAAGCCAGAGGAAAAAAAAAATAAAATGTGCACCATCCCTCAGCTTTCTCTTTGTGCCATGAGGAATAAATGAACTTGAAATAGTGACTTTGACTCAGATGCTGATAAAACTTCTGTTCGTTATGTTACCTTTCCAGTGGGGAAGGTGGAGGGCAGGGGTGGGGAGAGAAGTCATGGGAAGTTCAGGGTTAAGAGAAGATAATTTACCATAATCTCACTCTTGTACAGGTTACAGGCCAATTGAGAGTGAGAACAGCTTGGATCATAGTTTAGAGCTGCTCTAAATTATGTCAACAGCCATCAGAAAACTCACCAGCAAGTGGGAATGAGACTGAAATGGAAATGCCAGTGCAACTCTGATTACCATGCTTGCAGCAAGAAAATTGCCAGAGGGATGAAGTTAGTAAAGGGTTTTACTCTTGAAGTTAAATCCTTGGAAATCCATTCTGCCTTTTTAATGTTCACATTGTTACAGCACCAGAACAACTCCTAGGAGTGTATTAAACAATATGCTTAAGTATGAATAACATCTGTAGTGTTAGTTTCCTCCTTTCTACCGTCCTTTTCCAAGAAAAATTGTATGGACAGCACAGAATTTCCTTTTGGGATAGATTGACTTTATTCTATATTTATGTAGAAGGACGTGTGTACTTGGAGAAGTCAATAAGACATGTGAGGATCCTTATGTCTTGATGAAGATCATTCTGAAGTCTTTGACGAGCTCTTCTGAAACCTCTTATTATGTTTACAAGAAAAGGTGAAGATAGACCCACCCTTTCTATACCTCACACCATGCCAAGCCACCATTTGGAAACTCTGGTGCCTGGTGCTTGCTGACGATCAGTAATTAAATCAGAATGGATTTAAGCTCATTCACCACCACTCTATGGGACCAGCCATCCAGCCAGTTTTTTACCCAGTGAAGAGTACACCTATCCAAGCCATGTACAGCCAGTTTCTCTAGGAGAATGCTGTGGTAAATGGTGTCAAGAGCTTTGCTAAAATCCACATAGACAACATCCACAGGTTTACCCTCATCCACTGGCAGGCCATCTTATCGTAGCTTGGGGGAGAGTGGCTAGAGAGCTGTCTGAAGGAAAAGGACCTGGGAGTGTCAGTTGACAGCTGGCTGAACATGAGCCAGTAGTGTGCCCAGGTGGCCAAGAAGGCTAACAGCATCCTGCCCTGTATCAGGAATAGTGTGACCAGCAGGAGCAGGGAAGTGATTATCCCATTATACTTGGCATTGGTGAGGCCGCACCTCGAGTACTGTGTTCAGTTTTGGGCCCATCACTACAGGAAGGACGTTATGATGCTGGAGTGTGTCCAGAGAAGGGCAACAAAGGTGGTGAAGGGTCTTGAGCACCAGTCCTATGAGGAACAGCTGAGGGAACTGGGGCTTTTTAGTCTTGAGAAAAGGAGGCTGAGGGTGGAACTTACTGCTCTCTACAACTACCTGCAAGGAGGTTGCAGAGATGTCAGGGTTGGTCTCTTCTCTCTAGTGACAAGTGATAGGATGAGAGGAGCTGGAGAGAAATTGCACCAGGAGAGATTTAGGTTAGATATGAGGAAGAATTTCTTTGCTGAAACAGAGTGCCCAGGGAGGTGATAGAGTCACCATCCCTGGAGGTATTTAAGAGGTATGTAGACATTGTACTTGAGGACATGGTCTAGTGGTGGACTAGGCAAGGTTAGACTGTGTTTGGACTCAATGATCTTGAAGGTCTCTTCCAACCGAAGTGGTTGTATGATTCTATGACTCTGTGAGATCAGGTTGGTCAAGCAGGACCTGTCATGAATTCATTCTGACTGGGCCTGATCACTTGTTTTTCCTGCACCTGCCTCATAATGACGCTCAGGATTATTTCTTCCATAATCTTCCCAGGCACTGAGGTCAGACAGACAGGCCTATAGTTCTCTGGGTCCTCCTTCCATCCCTTATTGTGTGTGGGCATCACATTTTCTAGTCTCCAATCATTCTCCCTGGTCAGCCAGGTCTGCTCATAGATGATGGAAAGTGGCCTGGTGAGCACTTCTGCTAATTCCCTCAGTAGCCTCAGGTGGATCTCATCTGGCCCAATAGGCTTGCATATACCTAGCTGCTGAAGCAGATCCCTCACCTTTTCCCTTTGGATTACAGGGGCAACATTATGCTCCCCATCCTTGTCTTCTGGATCAGGGGGCTGAGTACTCAGAGAACAACTGACCTTGTTCCCTTTTATCAAGTATTGGATTTGATGATCTCCATCCTGGAATTTTAGATATAAGGATAACCACCCAGAGAGATGACAGTCTTTAGTGTCATTCAATATTATGAGAATAATAATGCTGTGATAATAATACTACTACTGTGATAATATTCTATTACACAGACTAAATGCCATTCTGACTAGATCTCCAAGTCCATATTAATTTATCTCTTTTTTTTTTTTTCTCCAGGACTTCATAACATCACTCTTGAGATCAAGCTATTAGCTGCTGGTGAGTGAGGAGTTAGAGTGAAATCACCACCCATCAAGGCTTTCCCCATTGTTTCAATTACTTGACAGACAAGAAGTGTGAGCATGTCACCAGAGCGTTGGTATTAGACAGGGAGGCTTGCAGAGATTTTCCATTCCAGACACTGATATTGGATTATCTACAGCAACCTTTTACTCTTTCCTTGGCTAATATTTTTTTCCCCTGGTATCTGTCTCAGCAGATCATATCTTATTGGGTTTTATTTTTAGCAAATTTAATCAAAGTGGGTTTTGCCATTTTCAGGAATGAAGTTAGTAAAATATTTAAGTTGTTTCAGCATTTCTGAAAAATCCTGGGGACTCTTCTAATCCTTTTGCTTCCTCTGAGAATTTTGAAAGAGTATTTCCATCCCTGAAAAAACCAACCTAAATATAAACAAAGTGATAGTTCTTGGAGATTTGACCAACACTAGTAGTGAAACTGCCAAATATGCTATCCGTTCTGGATGCATTCAGATAAAAGCTAAGCAGGATTTTCTCTGGAATAATTGGTCTGGGCTATATCAGGTTGGATATTAAAGATGAGTTTTAATTATAATTCATGAAGGTGGAGCTATCTGAAGACTTGGGTAATAAGGGATCATGTTTTGTGCTCACAAGGGGTTACACAGTTTCAGAACACATGAGAAAAACATGATTCTGTGTCTCACTGTTCTCCTGCCACATCAAAAACCTGAAATTTCCTCGTGGAGTTTCTCAAAGATAAAAGTAAAAAAAAATATTTATATGATTAAAGACCACCTGAATAATAACATAAATGCATATGGGATCTAAATTATGGTTCCACATTGGATTAACAGAACACTAACAGTTAAGATTCATTGCAGCATTTCCAAAGCTAGCAGCACTTGACTTAGTGACCATATAAATGTTTCTTGGGTTTTTTTTTGTTGTGTAATGATTGTGTAGGCAGATGGGAAAACAGGAAGAAATGAGCTGTTGGATGATGTGCATTCCTGTTGCCCTAACTCCTTTGCTTCATTGTGAGCAGAGGAAACCAAATTTTTTATTCTCCTACTTTAAAATCTTGTCTTGTAAATAAATAATGTTGCTCATTGTAATACATCTTCTACAGTGCCCTTGCACTCCCAAATGAGCAATCACATTGCATTGTACCTCAATAAGGAGGGACCAAAGTGCTGACAAAAATGCAGCTCTGTGTCTGGAATATGTTGAAGTCAAATGAATAATATGTCTGCAGAGAAGTAAAGATTTTACTTATTATTTGTATTTAGAAGACACTTGACTAGGAAAAGAATGTGCCATTTAACCATGTCAGGCACTAATAAAGAGTTTTCACTTTCCCCACACATATGTTGGGAATGTAGACAGAGAGTGGTGGTGAGATATTCCCAAAACTGGGTTTTGCAAAGCAGTGGAGGACTAGGATGAGAACCCAGGTGTTCTACCCACCAGATTTACATGTCCCCCCATCATTACAGTACGTCTGATGGTACTCTGAAAGCTTGTCATCAAGGGTTGCCTCCATCCCTGAATGGTTGAGGGTTGCACTGCACTTGAGCAGAGAAAAATTACCTCTAACTGCTTTTGCAATGACATATGAACTATTTCCCCCTCAACTCAGACCTTCCCCTTTAACATCATGCTTCCTCAGAGGCTTGCAGGATACTGCTTTTGTATCTAGGAAGTTGGGAGCCTTTATTTCCTGGTCTGAGTCACAACCAAAACAGGGTTCATCATAATTATCTGTCTGGGAAACTTAGTAAATGTGATGTGATTATAGGTGAAAGCTCCTGGTGGTGCAGGCTGGTTCCCTTGCAGACTGAAGAAATAAGAGGAGTTCTTGAATATCCTTGTGGCACCAGTAACATTGAGTGTTACATACCTGGCAAGGATTTTACCAACCCTGAAATAACCCTGATCAAGTACAGCTGAATAAACCCTAAAATCAACAGTGAGGCTGAAGGAGGGAGTTGCGGGGAGACTGGTGTTTGGTCTTAACAGCCTATTCTTTGGTCCCATATCTTTTTCTTCAAAACTAAGTTTACATGATACACTCACTTAAAATGTGAGAGGAGAAGGGTAAAATTCTGTTGACTTCTAGAGATAAAAGTCCTTGAGGGAGGATGAATCAGCCTTCCAAAGGTGCTGTCTGCATATCAAAGTGAAACTATCATTGCTTAAGCCAGAGGTGCTCCATCTGTATTTGTGGCAGACAGGAGGCAGCTAGGAAATTTTGCAGCAGGATAAGGTTTCTTAAATTACAAGAGAGCCTGGGGAATCCTTAAAATCTGCTGAGAAGCTTCAGTGAAACATATTCATAGCCAGAGAAGCCTTGCGTGTCAGTGAGGGAAGATGTTTAGGGAGGTTTTCAATTCTGAATGGTAACATTCGGATGGGAAAAGTGTTATTGGATCATACCTTTGGATCCCAATACAATGGTGTCCCACAGAGAAATCCAAAGTGGCAGCTAAAAAAGGACACAGTATAATCTCACATCACCTTTTATTGGTTTTTATGTTTCTCTGTTTGTTTCCAATTTTGCTATCATGTTCCTAAAGGGGTTTTTTTGGGTTGGTTTTTTTTTTTGGCAAAGATAAATCTCTTATCTTCCTTATGTTTGTCTGCTGTCAGAAGCAATCTCAGATGAATCTGACAAGCTCAAGGTATCTCATTTCCCCAGAAACTAGGAAAAAATCCAAACCAAGTGACAAAAACCCTCAGAAGAGGTCTCCTGCAAATTTATCTGATAGGACATGTTTGAGGGCAGAAAAATGCAGGGGAAAAATGTTCACTACTGAGCATAAATCAATGGATTTACAGACAGGAAAGAAAGCTCTCATTTCCAAGTAGCCATATCTCTAACCAAAGAAGGATGTTCAGAGCCCGAAGCATTATCATTAGTGAACATTTTTTCCACTTACACAAAGGAAAACAAGGGAACTATTTGTGTTTCTCAAGAACCAATGTAGTCATGCTTGGGATTGTCCTGACCCACATGTATGACCTTACACTTGGCCTTCTTGAACTTCATGCAGTTTGCATGGGCCCACCTCTCAAGCTTGTCAAGGTCCCTCTGGATGGCATCCCTTCCCTCCAGCGTGTCGACCTCACCACACAGCTTGGTGTCATCAGCAAACTTGCTGAGGCTGCACCTGATACCATTGTTTATATTGCCTACAAAGATTTTAAACAATGCCAGCCCCAGTACTGACTGATGAGGAATGCCACTTGTCACTGATACACACTTGGATATCAAGTTGCTGACTCTTTGAGTGTGACCATCCAGCCAATTCTTTATCCACCTAGAAGTTCATCTGCCAAATTCATCTTTCTAATTTAGAGACAAGGATATTGTATGGGACAGTGTCAAATAATTTGCACAAGTCCAAGTAGGTAACATCAGCTGCTCTTCCCTTACCCACCAACACTGTGTAGAAGGCTACCAAATCTGCCAGGCATGATTTGCCCTTAGTGAAGCCATGTTGGATGTCACCATTCACCTCTTTATTTTCCTTGTGCCTGAGCATAGTTTTCAGGAGGATCTGTTCTATGATTTTGCCAGGCACAGAGGTGAGAGTGACTAACCTGTAGTTCCTGGGTCTTCCTTTTTTACCCTTTTTAAAAATGGTCATTGTTTCCCCATTTCCTGCCATCAGGAACAGAATTTTAAACTGTTGTTTTGAGTTTGAGTTAATTTTCTTCATGGTAGATAGTATAGGTCTTTCTGTTACATTGTGCTGATAACACAGAGATGATTCTGTTATTACTGAGCAGTTTTACACAGTCACGGTTTTTTCTGCTTCTCACACCAGTGTTTCACTTTGCTTGTGCTCACAGCTTTTTGTTTAATTATTAAACTGTTTTGAAAAAAAGTCTCAAAAAGCCAGAAACAAAACTCACTAGCCTTGGTGACTATTAAGCAGGTATCCTTTATTGCAGTGCTGGGCACACAGGGGATCACTCCTCCGAATGTGTGCTGTTTAAAGCAAAATTTCTCATATTTATACTGATTAACTCTACATATTCATTATCATTTCTAAGAAAAGGCAGGGTTATGCAAATTACTTCCAGGAAGTAATTTACATTAACTCCTCCCAGATAGAGCATGTTCAGTGACACTCAGGGGGTCTTCTGGTGGTCTTTAGGGATTGAAGCCCTGAAAAGTAAGATATACTCTGTCTCTTAATTGGTCATTGGTCTCATTATTTATGACCCCCCCTCCCCATCTTCACTCCTTTATCTACAAGGCTGTTCCACTGTTATGGTTAAGTTTTGTAGCTGCTCTCATAAAACAGCTCAAACAGCTACAGCCATATTCTACTAAAATCCAAAACATGCAAATACTTTCTATTCTCAAAACATGCAAATTCTTCTTATATTAAAGTTATATTAATTAATTGTCTCTTAAGCTACATCAATCTATTCAGCATTATTACATTTCATTGAATCAGGATGAAGGCTGAAGATCTTCCTCTCTCAGAGAACATCCTCTTTATAGTTTTCTCCATAGTCTCAAAACCACATTCCTGCACAAACTAGTTAGTAACCCTTTTTAGCTGAAAACAAGGTATTCTCTGTCTCTTAATTGGTCGTTGGTCTCATTATTTACGACCCCCCTACCTTCACTTTCTTTATCTTCAAGGCTGTTCCACTGTTAGGGTTAAATTTTGTAGCTGCTCTAACAAAACAGCTCAAATGGCTACAGCCATATTCTACTAAAATCCAAACCATGCAAATGTTTTCTGTTCTCAAAACATGCCAGAAAATCTCCTTGTATTAAAGCTATATTAATTAATTTTCTCTTAAGCTACATCATAGAATGTAGCTTAAGAGAAAATTAAGCTCATCCCTCTGTTGGGAGAAAGCAAGTGGCCGTGTGGTGGTTATCTGCTGGCTGGGATTAAACCACAACTGCTGACAGCTAAAGTTAGAGTAAATGAACCCTGCTCTTCATCGCTGTAGTTTAGTTTTGTTTGGTCTTGTATATATTCTCATCACAATATTCCCGTGATACCGAGTGTTGAAGTGTTGAAGAACAACCCCCATCAGGTTCAGATTAGATGTTAGGAAAAACATTTTCACTGAAAGAGTTGTCAGGGCCTGGAACGGGCTGCCCAGAGAGGGGGCTGAGTCACCATCCCTGGAGGTGTTTAAAAGAAGGACAGGGAACTTGCAAGATTCCAGCGCAGGACCACAAAAATGATTAAGGGAGTGGAACATGAGCTGGGTCTCTTTAGCTTGGACGAGACCGAGGGTTGACCTCATTGATGTCGACAAATACGTAAAGGGCGAGAGTCAGGAGGATGGAGCCAGGCTCTTCTTAATGATGTCCAGTGATAGGACAAGAGGCAATGGAGGTGGAGCATAGTAAGCTGGAGCATAGGAGGTTCCATGTAAACATAAGGTAAAAAAATTCACTGTGAGGATGACAGAGCACTGGAACAGACTACTGAAAGACATCGTGGAGTGTCCTCTAGAGACATTCAAAACCCACCTGGATGCATTCCTGTGTGACCTAGTCTAGGTTATTCTGCTCTGGCAGCGGGGTTGGACTAGGTGATCTCCAGAGGTCCCTTCCAATGCCTAACACTCTGTGATTCTGCGATATCTTCATTCAAAAGCAGTCATTCTGTGACTTAACAGCACATAACTAACACTCTAGCCCACAATTTCTTTTTACAGGTTTCAAATTAATTTTCTATGTTGACATTGTTGTCATTATTATTATTCCACCTTCATCTCCAGGAAGAACCCTAGAGATCTAGGAGGAGAGACTATAAAGACAGAAAACAGGAAACAGGAGCTCCACAAGCAACAGTAACATTCACATAGCTCACAACAGATTGCAGAATATCTCCCTTCTTTAAATTGGAAAAAAAAATTGATGTAGAAAAAGCAGCCAAAATAAAGCAACAAACCATCAACAAGAATGAAAATCTGATGCTTGTGGACACAGCATTTGTGACCTAACCTCTAGGCTAATGGAAGATAACTCTATTGGTGGTGTGGAATTCTGTGCTGAGCACATTAATTCATGTAAACACTTCAATATAAACCATTTAACAGATTTTCTTTTGATTCTTCTGTTAAAATATTCATTGTTCAGATTTAATATTGCACGGAGAAGCAGCTTCCTGGTGTGTACTAAAGACACCCCGCCTACACGTCTGCTTCTGAAAATAACTTCAAGAGTCTTGAGCTCCTTGAAAATGTGTGGACCAGAAGAATTTCTCAGGTGTATGAGGATCCCTGATGAAACACTCTGCATTACTGGGACTGTTTAGCCTGGAGAAGAGGCTCAGGGAGGCTCTTATTGCTCTCTACAGCTACCTGAAAGGAGGTTGTGGTGAGCTGGGGGTCAGCCTCTTCTCACAGATAACTAGCGATAGGACAAGAGGGAATGGCTGCAAGTTGCACCAGGTTCAGGTTACACATTAAGAGAAATTTATTCTCTGAAAGGGTGGTTGGACATTGGAACGGGTTGCCCAAGGAGGTGGTGGAGTCACTGGCCCTAGGGCATTCAAGGAAAGGTTAGATGAGGTACTTAGGAATATGGTTTAGTATGTGACATAGGTGGTAGGGGGACAATTAAACTAGATGATCTGGGAGGTCTTTTCCAGCCTTAATGACTCTGTGATTCTGTGATTTCAGATCTGTGACCAGCAAGCCTTCAGGCAAATGTGAGTTCCCAGCAGTCAGGCTATGTATGAGAAATCAAGTGCTGAAATGATATTGAAGTGAGGCAAATAGACAGATTTTTCAGAAATTAGTTTCCAGAAGCTAACAGGGTGACAGAAATTCCAAATAACCATTTATTGAGAAGGGCAGCGTTTGTTAGCTCTCACCCTTTTCTTTTCTCTCTCCCCCTCTCTCCCCTCCCCTTTTTCTTTTCACATTATTTCAGCCATTTTCCAGCAGGATCAAAATGTCTGCAAAAATATGAAAGGAGCTTTCAAGCCTTCTTTTGCTGTTCTTCAATCCAATTAATTGCCCATGTAAGTACTAAAGTTCTTATGTCATGTACTACTCCTTGATTTTTGTCCCAGGCATCTTTTCTGTCACATCCTGAACCACTTCTTACTCTATTAATTCACATTTTTGTCAATGCTTCAGTATGATGTGGCTTTTTCTGTGAAATCAAAATACTCTCTGTCTCAGTTTCATTTTTATGCAGAGCAAGGATTGGAGAAGAAAAGGAATATTTCAGTTCACTGACTGACCTACAAACAAATAAACAATTACAGTTCAAATTGACCAGAAATGAACAATTTTTCACCCATGTAGGAATGGCCATGTATCTTTATAATCAGGGCAAATTCAAAGCAGGATCAACCTACAAGAGAAATTCCCTGCATCAGACAGGGGATTTTGATCCCTCGTTTTCCATCCGCAGTAAGTTTCACACCTTCTCACCTTCTTTTAATCATAGAATCATTGAATGTATTAGGATGGAAGGGACCTTTAGAGGTCATCTAGGCAACCCCCCTGCAGTAAACAGGGACATCTTCACTAGATCAGGTCACTCAGAGGCCCATCAAGCCTGACCTTGAATATCTTCAGGGATGGGGCCTCCACTACCTCTCTGGGCAGCCTGTTCCAGGAATCTACCACCCTCATGATGAAGACCTTTTGCCTGATATCCAACTTAAATCTCCCCTTTTCTAGTTTAAAACAATTACCCCTCATCCTATCGCTCCATGCCTTTGTGAACCGTTCTTCCCCAGCTTCCCTCTAGGAACCTTTCAGGTATTGGAAGGCTGCTATAAGGTCCCCCTGGAGCCTTCTCTTCTCCAAGCTGAATACAATCAAATCTTTCAGCCTATCTTTGTAGGAGAGGAGGGCTCCATCCCTTAGATCATTTTTGTGGCCCTCCTCTGGACGTGCTCCAAGAGGTCCATGTCCTTCTTGTGCTGAGGGCTCCAAAGCTGGACACAGTACTGCAGGTGGGGTCTCACCAGAGCAGAGCAGAGGGGCAGAATCCCCTCTCTCGATCTGCTGGTCACACTTCTTTTGATGCAGCCCAGGATGCATCAGATGCAAGAAGGCTATTTTCCTTTTGCATATCTGAATTTAGCTGTGCATATAATTTCTTCAATAAATAGTGAAGAATTTAACCCAGAATCATAAGTACTGTAACTTTACAGATCTACTTGATCCATTCCCAAACATGTTGATTTAGGAAACTAAAGATGACAACCTGGTATCTGAATTCAGCCAGAAGAATTACAATGTTAATTTCCAAAATGTCACTTGAACTGAAGAACTGTTGATGAACATTTTTGTTTTCCTTTTAATTAGAAAGCATGGGTTTAAATTAAAATAAATTTCAGTGTTGGAAAAATGAAAAAAAGATTAATTATAAGGAAAATAAAAGTGCATGGTACTTATATTTCCAATCCATGTGTTTAACTAATAAAGTTCTACCTTAAGCTTAGTCTCCCCTTTCCATCTTCTTTCTACTGTTAAAGAGGATAATTTCCTTTCAATGTGGATATGACACAGGATCTCATGTTCATCATGCCAAAGATTCTTGAAGAACAAGTTTGTGAACAAAGAAATAATTCTACTCAGAATTGTGTAATTGTGATTTTTTAAAAAGGTATAAATGTAGCAATTTTAGTTGGTATTACACCATCCACACCAAGGAATGCTCAGTGCAATCTTTATTAGAACACGTTTTCAGGAATAAGTCCATGTACAGGTTGGGAAAACATTGAAGACAGTTTGTACACAGTGGTATGAATTATCCAGCTGGACTTAAGCAAAAAGTGTTTCAGCTGTTCCTTGTCTGCATGTCAGGTCCACCTACAAGAGACTAATTACAGCCTTTGCTCTTTCTAATGCTGAAGGCCAGGACTGCTGTTGACACTAGAAATCATCCCAGAGCAGGAGGTCAGGCATAAACACAAGGACTGCTAGACATTCAAGAGTTGCTAACTATTCTGCTTCACTTTCCATACAAATGAGATATGAAAATGGGAGTTTCTTTATGTGGAAGGCAGCAATGCATAAGGAAAAATTAAGAATTCCTAATGAATTCTTAATTGAATGAATCCTAGACATGTTCTGTTGCAGCCAAGCATTTTTGGCATCCTTCTCCCTTGACATGTACTACAGAGCCTGATCAAAGACCACAGCTATTTTTGGAAGGAGTTTTGGAGTGATTAAAAGATGTCATCTTTCTCAAACCCAATGTTAAGCCTTGGTACCCTTTCCAATCTGTTATTGCTCCAAACCTCTGTGAGTGAGAATGTGTCTGCAGCATAGGTGGAAAACTTCCAGCCTTCTCATCTGAGTACAAAATTTGGTCTTTTCCTCCTTTAGACTGGCAATGAAAGAGGCGATCTTCAAGTTGAATTGCTCTGTGTTGTGAGTCAGATCACAGCATAAATACAGCTGGAATGTACACAAACGATTCTGCTCATTCCAGTGGTACAATTTCCCATTATGCTAATTTAACTTTCATCTGAAGAAATCCCACTATCTGAAGAGATGTAAGCTTGTCTTCCTATTGCTACAAAGAGAGTTGTAATGTAGAAAAGTGTTACCCTGTTCCTACTTAATACAGTTGGTCAGGCAGTTCCCTCGCACTACAGACTGATCCATTTCAAGGATCTTGCTTCACCCATGTGCACAGTCCGTTCTCACTTCACTTGTGTGCAGTGGGATTCTCCATGTGAGTCGAGGTTTACAGCATTTCCTTTCCAAGATCCTATGTGGGGAGGGAATAAAGCCGGAAGAGAAAGAGATTACAACTGAATATGCTGATATTTTTGCTACATAGCAAAAAAAAAGAAAAAGAAAAAAGAGCAACTACTTGTCTATCAAGATATTGCTTAATTCCTGTTATTGATCCAAATGGAGTTCCTCATTAAAGTTGACTTTCTTCTTCCAGGTCTGTTTATCATAGGATCAGGCAAACTATTTTCACTCATTCCCCTCTCCTTTCCAAGATACCAGACTCATCCATGTTGTATTAAGGCTCAATGTTCTGTCATGACTTTTCAAGATTTATTGCTTTTTGTCCACACTGCCCTGACAGTAGCAGACATGGGCTTGAGACTCCTGATGGCCACTACCAAGCTTGACATTGTCCTTGGATTACTTCTGAAGGCAGGGATCTCACCTTGGTCATTACTGGTATGAACAGATTCTGCTGCAGCTGTACTTTTCATTCTCTGTTTCAGGTAGGGACCAACTCCAGGAAAAGCCAAGCAAAAATTATAGCCCTTTCTTTGGAAATTAAAGCATTAATGTTTTTTGGTTAAGGACTTGGCAAACATCCCACTGACTGAAGTGGGAACATTCAGAGATAAAAGCGTGAGGTGCCACTTCTCCTGTGCCAGGGCAATAACAGATCAAACCTCTGCAAATCAGGAACAAAGACAGATTTTGCAGAGCAATCCATGGCAGGGACTGCAGGAGGGCTTAGCCTGCTGTGCATATCAAAGTTCCTCTGGTATGCCTTGTGTCATTGCAGCTTTAAGAAATTCCTGAGGAAGGGAGCTGCCTTAATAGCAAGTTGTACCACTTTTAAAGCCGCATTTGTATTGCTCACACAGCAAGAGCTCTTGTCACATGGAAGCCATCGAATCAAACCACTGACATGGCAAGAGAATAAGGCGAGATAATGAAATGAGAAATTAAGAGCATGAAAAGTAAATGCTGTAGAAAAGCTGACACTTCATAACACTCCAAGTGAACACTTGCCTGTATTTCAAAGTCGACCGATAAGAAATTATTTGCTTTTCTTATATAACAGAAATAGATAAAGGATTCTGTTTGGATAGGAGAAGATTCCACTAGGCTGCAATTTACTTATGAATGCTCAATATTTAAGGAAATTGCTTCTTTCACTTTGTCAACTGGCATAAATATATGCTAAAGAGGGATTCATTAGAAAAATCCATGCAATGCATGAGCTCAGCTCAAATAATCCTGATCTTGCCAGGCAGGTGTTTTTCATCCTGTTAGGAGATGGCACGTTGAGCTGCAGGAGGTTTGCCACATGGGTTGAGTTGGGTTGTTCTGTGAAAACAGAATACAAGTATCTCACCTCTCTCCCTTAAAACAAGTTGCCATTTACTGTGTGTGTGCTCATTGTGGAGACAGTCATCCCAGCTCACAGACCTGCAGCTGTCCAGAGATTTGTGTGTCTCAATTTGCACCCCTGTGAATAACGGGAACCATGAGGATTTTCTCCTGGACTCTAACCCCCATGCTTGGCTATGGAGGCTGTTGCAGAGTCCCATCATCCCCTGATCAGTATTAGTAGAAGTTCCTTGTGCCTCGGAGTTTCTGACTGCACAGGCAGACAATTGTTGAAAGACAATTGTTTCCTCTGTCATTACAGCACGAAGGCTTTATGGAAATTGGAGGAGAGATCTACAGTAGCATTTATGGCAACTTACACAGATTATATACATACACATTGAAAAGGATGATCCAAAACAACTTGTCTGCCCTAAAGAGTTATCTGTGAGTGTGAAGGTCATGTATTGCTTTGATACTTCTTCCAGAAAATTAACTCAGTCCCTCAATTTCTGCTACTTGCCATACCCAGGTGTGTTGCCACCACTACTGAGCCAAGAAACTTGAGTTCTCCATCTTCCATAAAACTGTTTTAACTGATTAGAGTTTAATTAAGCTAGACTGAAGATGTGACCCTGCATCCCTATAAGGATGTTTCTGGCTTCCTAGAATTTCCTAGGAAGGCCTAGCAGATTGACACTGCCACACAATTTGTTTGTTGTCTGCAAACTTCTCCTGCACTCAATCCCCTTGTCCAGATCATTAATAAAGATGTTAAAGAGGACTGGCCCCAGCACTGAGCCCTGAGGAACACCACTTGTGACCTGCTACCAGCTGGATTTGACTCCATTCACCACAACTCTTAGGGCCTGGCTGTCCAGCCAGTTTTTAACCCAGTGAAGAGTATACTCATCTAATCCATGGATGGCTACTTTCTCCAGGAGGATGCTGTGGGGAATAGCATCAAAGACTTTACTGAAGACCAGGTAGACAACATCCACAGCCTTCCCCATATCCACTAAGCAGGTGACCTTGTCATAGAAGCAGACCACGTTGGTCAAGCTTCTTAAAGGCATATCTGCTCTAGTGGGACATAGCTGAAATCAGTGAGGTTGGGATATATGGAGGCATCAGACTGTTCACTCAGAGTAATCCCTGAAATCTGTGAAGAGGGTCACAGCTGTCAAAGCTAGTAGATCCACCAGCACACAGAGGAATGTCATAGCTATCCTATAATGGCCTGTCACTCTACTGACAGGCCCTAGGTATTAGAAAACAGGAAACCATAGGAAACGAGGCATCTCTCTGGTGGTGGTCAGAAAATGATGGATGCCTCTGACACATGTTCAGGAGAAGCTTTCTTTCATTCATACTTCTGGATACAGAGCAAAAGATGTATCTAGAGGAAGATGTGACCTTGGGGAAAATGAGAACGTCAGATGAATGTCATGAAAGCATTTCATGCCGTATAAGAATGTGCTTAGTTCCAGATTAGTGACTCACCTGCTACTTTAGATTCCCACCCAGAAGGAGATTAATTCAGGTTCAAGTTCAGATCAAGTCTATCTAATTCAGGGCAGGTACATTTACCTGATCATACCAAAGGAGAAGTACCATCTCGGGGCCATTATAAATGCTAAGGAGCATTTCACTTAATTGCATCCTACAACAAAGAAGGTTTTCCAACCATTCACTGAGCCATTTCATGAAAATAAGTTCTTTTGTGACATTATGTTCCAGTAAAGGTTTTGGAGGGATGGGGGAAAAGGAAGGCTTGGAGCTCTTTACGAGTGATCTGCAGACACTTTTTTCAGGGAAGACTTTTTCTTTTTCCAGAAAGAGATGTGTTATCACCACAGTTCTTAAAGAGACAGTCATAACTTGAACAGAAGTGAGCATGGGTGAGGAGTACTTACATTCAGGCTTTTGTTGTCATGACCTTGCTGCTGGTACTATCCACATTCACTCTGGACAAAAGGAAAACTTTGCCATATTGATATCATCCAGCTTTCCTTGTTCCCTAAACTGTCGTTTACCACACTGAATCCTGACCGCTAGACTGTCACTGGACATAGAAGATGTTTTATCTGGAGTAGTAATGTTCCTTGAGTGAATGTGTCCTAGTCACAAAAGAGGAAAGGAAAAATCAGATAAAAATGAACAAATCCTGAAATTTATAGGCAGTGTGAAAGATGGGATCACTTCTTAAATCCTACATTAATTTCCAAGTCATTCAAATAGGCTGAGTGCATGACAATAAAACTGGTTTGCAAATGGTTCATCTCAATATAAATCTATTGGAGAGTGTCCAGAGGAGGGCAATGATGATGGTGAAGGGTCTGGAGGGGAAGTCTTATGGGGAGAGGCTGAAGTCCCTTATTTTCTACAGCCTGGAGAAGAGGAGGCTGAGGGGAGACCTTGTTGTTGTTTGTGGCTTCCTAACCAGGAGGAGCAAAGGGGACAGGTGTCCATCTCCTCTTTTTGGTGACCAGTGATAGAACCTGGGGGAACAATATGAAGCTGAGGGGAGGTTTAGGCTGGATGTTAGGAAGAGGTTCTGTACTGAGAGGGGGGTTAGGCACTGGAAGTGGCTCCCCAGGGAAGTGGTCACAGCACTAAGATTGGCTGAGTTCAAGAAGCGTCTGGACGATGCTTTGACTTGGCTGGCCCTGTGTGGAGTTAGGAGTTGGCCTTGATGATCCTTATGGGTGTCTTCCAATTCAGGATATTCTATGATTCTATGCTTCTAATGTTCATATCTAAGTTTTGTAATATGAAACAGAGGATTTTCTAAAATTCCCTAATCCTTGCTAATCTACATATCTGCCTGCAAGACTGTCCAGTTTCCCCTGAAAACGTTGGGAAGGGGCTCAATGAAGAGGTTAATCAAAGAAAAATGATAATACACTAATTGCTGAATGGAAGACAAAGCATCCTCTCTGACACTTTTAGAAATAGCTGATATTTACATGGAAATGGGCATTGCTAGCCTGACTCATGAACTTTAAATGTAAATTGAGTATCCAGAGTGCTTTTTACATGGGCATTTGAAGTAAAAACAGAAATTATACATTTGGGTGTTTTTTATAAAGCCCTTTAATAGCCATTATTATAATCTTAAAATAATAATTATAAAGGGAGTGGGCTGGCCAAAGGGCTCAAGAACAATTATTTGGCTTTCTCATTTGTAGCTTTTAAGTTCAGTTCACGTCTCAGTATGTCTTGGGTGAACTCAAGGGCCTTGTGGGCAGAAGCTTGACTAGTGAATTGTTTGATTATGCAAAAATGGCCAACATTTCTGCCCTGACACTTCCATGGCAAGAAGTTGGTACATGCCATAGTTACAAATGGGTCTGAGACTTCCAATAGAGGTAGCTGTCTTGCAAACTCAGTACAATAATTTCAAATTCACTTTCCCCACTGTTCTGCACTCCCCTCTGGGCCTGGGAAACGAGGAATAGTGATGAATCTGCATGGAGGAAAAGCAGAAGTGATGTCTTAATAGTCAAAAATGGGCTTCAGTGCCAAGATGTGATTAGGCATCAATGTTTCACTCTACTCTTGCTCCTGAACAAACTCAGCAGATGGTCCTTGTTTGTCTTTCCAGAATTGCTCACCTTGTCTATTTAGATGACAGACTCTCTGAAACATATTTTATTCTTGTCTTGTGTTTACAGTCTAGCTGGTATGCAAGGGGCTCAGATCTTCTTTGGGATATTGAGGCAATGATATTCTCGTGCTCTGTTTGTTTTTCTTTCTCTCTGTTCACTACACAGGATTCAAAAGAGAAGTTCCATCTGAAAAATATTTTATATTTTGTAACACTTTGTTGGAGCTGAATCCAGTGCAGGATGTGAAAACCCTCAAGAAAGCTTTCTACAGGTACACCATAGAATCATAGAATGTGTTAGGTTGGAAGGGACCTTTAAAGGCCATCTAGTCCAACCCCCTGCAGTAAGCAGGGATATCTTCACTAGAACAGGTTGCTCAGAGCCCCATCAAGCCTGACCTTAAATATCTCCAGGGATGGGGCTTCCACCACCTCTCTGGGCAACCTGTTCCAGGGATCTGCACCCTCATAGTGAAGAACGTTTACCTAATATTCAACCTAAATCCCCCCTTTTCTAGTTTAAATCCATTACCCCTTGTCCTATTGCTACATGCCCTCATGAGCAGTTCTTCCCCAGAAGAACTGCTGGTGTTTAGCCTGGAGAAGAGAATGCTGAGGGGAAACCTTATCACTGCCTACAATTACCTGAAAGGGAGTTGTAGAGAGGTTGGTGTTGGTCTCTTTGCCTAAATAACAGGTGATAGTATGAGGGGGAATGGACTTAAGTGGTGTCAAGGCAGGTTCAGATTAGACATTAGGAAAAAGTTCTTCACCAAAAGGGTTATCAGGCACTGGAACAGGCTGCCCAGGGAGGTGGTTAAGTCACCAAGCCTGGATGTATTTAAAAGACCAGTAGATGAGGTGCTGAGGGATATGGTTTAGTAGAGGACAGGTATGGTTGGACTGGATGATCTCAAAGGTCTTTTCCAACCTAGTGATTCTGTGATTCTGTGGTGATGTCCATAGTTATCTGCCTACCTCACTGACTCTGTGATTCCATGCTACTTCCTCAGCAGTTGCCTGGAGAAAAAACAAATTCCTGGATAAGGTTCAGGAATAGAATTCAAATTTAATTTCCAGACACAACAATTTTTGTTTTGTCTGCAACAAGGGGTTATAAGCTTGAGGACTCAGTCATATTGGGTCCATATGCAAAGGTAATGAGTCATAAACATTCACTTTACAATGGCTGAATATTAGCTGAAGTGCATCTGAGGGCAACACTTCTACCTCTGATTTTGCTAACTGACTTCCTGTCTTACTGCTTTTGTTAGCTCAGGGATTATACTACACAACATAAATATACCTCTTAGTGTCCTGACTGTAATTCAGTGACTATTATTCCTTATCTTTCAAGGGAAGACTTAAAATAAATTGAGAGATTTCTTGTAAGCTACCTAGATACCTTGTGCCAACCTGCAGGTCATACACTTTCCCATGGTTTCTTTGCTACAACAGTTAACTCCTTCCAACTCAGAATTCCTGGATTCCCATTAAATATACTTCCTTTGAAGGGAGGTAGAAGTGAGTGGAACTGAGAAACAAAGGGCACAAGTACTTTTCTTCCAGAAACAGCAATAGAGGCTGCATGGTGCCTTGGATAGCCTACTGAAGGATTCAAGAACATTTTATGTTTTCCTCATGTCCTCGCTTTCACAAATGAAGCTTATAATTCATACTCGCTTGGGGATTTGGCTGCATCTGTTGATCTGAGAGACAAGAATTTCCATCAAAATATTTAAAAACTCCAGCAGTACAAGGAATATGAAGCTGAAGATGTGGGATTTAAAGTACAAACATATGTACATAAACATATATATATATGTTATAATTATGTTTATTTATTGGCTGCTTTCTTCTATATTTAGTATACATACTGGATTTCTAGGTAAATTACAGTGCCCCTCTCATCACTCTGTTTAACTACGAGTTACCTAAATAAGGCAAAACATCAATCTGCCTATTCCCTCTGAGAATTACACATAAAGAATTCTGACAACCTGGGACCTTATTTATTTATTTAAAAATTTTTATTATTCTGTTCTTGCTAGCTTGCATTGGAAGCTGAAGAGAATTACAAGGGATAAAACTTCTCATCTACTCTGAAGCTTAATGTTCTTCTTTAATGGTTTCATATGCTCTGAATTGGTTAACAGGGAGAAGTGGTTGGAGGCTGAGTGTCTTGCATGTTGCTGTATATCTTTTATTACTGTACAGAGTTCCCTGCACAAAGAGTTGTTCTCCAAGCCATCTGAATACTTGTTTACCATGAGGCAGCAGCTGTCCCCATTGTAAAGAAGAAGCAAGAGAGAAACTACATTAAATTCATTCATCCCTAGCAGAAAGGAAACAAGCAAAGGAAAGAAGGATTCTATAACCTTTTGTTACCCATGCTTGGAAATAAAGAGCCACTTTTCAGAAATACCTGAAAAGCAGGTACATTGCCCTGGAAAATCAAGTAAAATTACTACAAAGCAGAGTTGTCTAAGCATATTACTAAGAAAAAATCAGCAGTAAAGCACATAGCAATTGTATTTTTAAAAGTGGTATTTCTAAAATCCACCACTTTAATCAAACAGCTAAGTGTCCAAATTATGAATAACCAGTATTCCCTGGTCTGTGTTATGCCTCCAGATGGACTACAGTATAAAGGAGGATAGGAAGACAAACGTCACTGTCAGCTTAATACACGAAAGTCTCCCTTAATAAGGTCATGGCTATCCCAGTGACTGTTGAAGTCTTTGTGGTTCAACTGAATCAGAGCAGGAGACTGAGCTGTCCATGTTGATTTGAAAAGCTGCAGGTGATATCTATGTGTATATTATAGTAAGAACAGTTTCTTTGGGTGCTGAATAAAAATAAACTAATGGAATAGTTCTGAAGAGAACAGTCTTGGAAATAAATTTCAAAATAAGTTAAAAATTGTAAAAACTAAACATGGCCTGTCCCAGCATACACTGACTATGCTAAATGAAGACTGGAGAAGGTTTTTCCTTACTCAGTCTTTCTGTATATTATAGGGTGAACAGGCCTGAGCTTTCTTTACCTGCATTAATCAGAGAACTGGAAATGTGGGCATTATGGCACAGAAGAAACTGAAGCTGGTGGCCATCAGCCAGTTTCCACATCTGTCTAGTAGTGTGCTAGAGGAGAAGAATTTAACTGTGTTAGTGTTGTACATACACAGATATTTTGCTGCCAGACTTTGCCAATATCCAAATATTTTGTAGATTTGGCAAGTTAGACCTATACTAACCAAGGGGCCACTCAACTTTTTTCTGACCCAGAGATCTACTGCTAGTCTCATCAGTTATGGCAGGAAAATTATCTCTAATCTAGCAGCTCAAAGACTTTGGGGTACATCAGGTTTCCCTGGGCTCAGCTCATTTTATTGTCCCTGTTACCACTTTCTTCTGCTTCAGAGTGACCAGGAGCTTCTGAACACCATAAAATCCTACTGCTGTGCTGAAATATCTGTAATCCTCTTCAGAGGTGTTGAAGTCACTGAAGAGGGTCTGCATTTCTGGCAATGATATTTCAGCATCTTCACTAAAATAGGGTAGAAGACAGACCAAACAGGTCAGAGCCATATAATGAGTGATGTGACTGTTCTGATAGGGAAACCGATCACAATCAAAGCAATGGGCGCTCATAAAAACACCCATCTTTGTTCAGCCAAGTTCTAGGACTACATAAAATACTGTAAAAAGGAACCATACAAAAATGAATATTTACCAGTTTCCACTCTCTTGACCACCCAGAGGGAGCTATTTTTGACATTTATCTCAGGGTTACATCTTGTAGATTCAGAGCAAATAAATTTGCTAGAAAAGAAATCAAATTATTACAGTGATTCAATCATGTTGGATGAATCATTTTAGATACTGAATGGGTCATGGAACAGGCTAGAAGGTTAGATGAATTGTCAAGGTTATTTCCAAATGGATTTTCTATTTTTCTATGATTTTTAGTATTGGTCAAGTTCTATATTTGAATTTCTCACTTGGTCTGCCTTATGGGCTTGGCAATATTATTCTTCTATGTTGCCAGCAAGTCCTGACTAATCAGAGAAGCCCAGAAGGCTTCATATGATTTTGAATTAACACTTCTTTTCTTCTGTTTTGACCAACAACACAGAGCTTCTAATAAGCCTTTCTCACACAGTCTCATCTCCATTTACTGAAAATTCCTTACCAATTTGTAATTCCAAGACACTTTTTTCATTCCTTCTCACACTACATTACACCATTCTCAATGTATATGAATGATTTTAACTCAGGAAGGTGTAAGAAGCTGCAGGGAGGGAGAGGGAGATCTTATGAGTAATGCATTAGGACTAGGTGTTTCACATCTGAAGCTTTGCATATGACCTTCCAAAAGTTACTAAAGCTCTCTGCTGACAGATTTCTTACATCTCCCCCCAAAACCTACCACCTTGGCACATGGAGATGTTGGAACAGATTCAGCTCCTCAAGCAAGGAGGGATGCAATTATCACCTGAAAAAAAAATTCTGATTTTTTTATAGTCCTTATATGAAATTATAATTTTAATCTATGTTTCTATCTCAGTATTTCATTTTTCTTCTTTAGCATCTCTCTGTGTTTATCATCTTGATGTCATGCTTTGCTCTGAACTGGTAAGTAAAATGACAGCATTTGATGGTCCTTTCCAGATGTGTGTGTTTGACTGCAGCTGGTGACGTTTTTTCAGGCAAATTATTTCCTCTCGTTCACGCTCTCTCACAATGAGGTACAATATCAGTTTCCAGCTCTCAATCTTTAGGAAAAGTGGCACCTCTTTGAATTTCTGACGTCTGTCAGCTTCAGGTAGATGCCGAGAAGATGAACATCAGGAAGTCAGTGAGACAATCATTTAAGGATATTGAAAATGAGGGATGGGTGAGTGTCAGGAAGTAATTTGTTTTCTCAAGGCATAATAAACCCGCGGGATAAACTTTCATCTCCAGTGATCACAGCAAGGTAGTGGTGATATTTAAGAATAGACAAGTGCATTTCAGTGCAACAGAATATTGCTCAAAGAGCTAAATAAAAAGAGGAATTGCATTACTATCCAGGACACATAACAGGCTAGATCTTTGATGAGCTGCAAAGGTAACAGGAGCTTTGGCAGGTGCAAGTGGAGTTAAAACTGAATATTTATGTAAGTGATTCACTACATCTTTCTGTTTTGCAAAAAAGCATTGCTGAACTATTAAAAGAGGCTTATGTATACCACAAAGTCCTCTATGTACATTTCCAGTACTTCTATTAAGAAGTTTAGGGGAAAATGCCTATTCATCAGCCTGGCAGTGTTTCCTCTGAATCTTGTTAGGCTTGATGAACTTTACTGAATCCAAGACAGGGTTTCCATGGAAACTTCACTTTTTATTTTTTTTCTCATCACTGAGCTGTTAAGGTACACAGCTCTGAGGCAAATCAGCTATGTGGGTTAACTAAGGACCAAGGACTTTTTTCCTACAATCATAGAGTGGTTTGGGTTGGAAAGGACCTTTAAAGATCATTTAGTCCAATTCTGCTGCCACGGGCATGGTCATCTTTCACTAGATGAGCTTGCTCAAAGCCCCATGCAACCTGACCTTGAATACTTCCAGGGATGGGTCATCCACAAACTTCTTTCAGTTTAAAACTGTTGCTCCTTGTCTTGTCTTTACAGTCTATCAGTCAGTCTTTTCCTTCACGGACTCAAGCTCAGGGAGTTACTGTCTGTCATGGTGCTCTTGAGTCTTAGAAAAAGACTTCTGAGACACTGATTTGTTGCTTTCCAAAGAATTGAGATGATATTATCATATTTTTACTGAGTAGGTATAGGGCTCAGGAAACACATGGGGACAGAAACCAATTAAAATGAAAAAAGAAATGGTCCCAGGTCACCTTTGAATCCATAAGCTTTACTGAGATGACTAAAACTTCATTTAGGGCATTCAGTATTTACAATGATTTTTCTGCTCTTATCCAAGTTTCTGCAAGGCTGATTTCCCCAAGCAGTGTTTGTCCAGGTAACTTTTATCAGTTCCAAGCTTTCAAAATGAAACCACAGATTCGGGGTGGGGAGGGGAAGGAAAAAAACCTAAAACAAAAACAAAAAAAAAGGAAAGGAGTGATTATGGGTTAACTATGTCTGCCAACATTTACTTATTTTACATACTTTTAAGAACAAGATGCAATTAAAAAAAGACAATATTTGTTTTACTCATTGACAATCAACTTCACATTTTTAGTTGGAGCATGCCGGGTTAGAGAGGTTACTGCTGGCTGATACCTCCACAGAATGAAACTACTGATTTATGGATGAAAGCAAGAAGATGTTCTGACAACTGTTTCTTCTTTCTGAGAGATCACTTAATGTAATGAAGTAAGGGTTAGAGGAAGTGAACAAATCAAAGGGAAAATGGTGTTGTGGTAGGGCTAGTGACTGTACAGCATTTTCTGATGCAGTACTCATGTGCAAATTACAAAGTCCTTTATATGGGGATGACCTGCTGGAGACGAGCTCAGTGGAGAAGGTCCTGGTGGATGACAGGTTGGCCATGAGCCAGCAGTGTGCCTCGGTGGCTAAGAGAGCCAACGGGATCCTGGGGGGCATCTGGAGGAGTGTGGCCAGCAGGTCAAAGGAGGTGATCCTCCCCCTCTGCTCTGACCTGGTCAGGCCACACCTGGAGTATTGTGTCCAGTTCTGGGCTCCCTGTTATAAAAAGGACAGGGATCTCCTGGAGAGAGTCCAGAGGAGGCTACGAAGATGATTAAGGGCCTGGAGCATCTCCCCTATGAGGAAAGGCTGAGTGAGCTGGGACTGTTCAGCCTGGAGAAGAGAAGACTAAGGGGGGACCTAATTAATGTTTATAATTATCTTAAGCAGGGGATGCAGGGGGGAATCAGCCAGCCCCTTTTCAGTGGTCTGTGGGGACAGGACAAGGGGCAATGGCTGCAAGTTGGAGCACAGGAAGTTCTGCACCAACATGCGGAAAAACTTTTTCCCAGTGAGGGTGACAGAGCCCTGGGACAGGCTGCCCAGGGGGTGGTGGAGTCTCCTTCTCTGGAGATATTCAAGACCCATCTGGACGCCTATCTGAGTGAAATGTCCTAGGGAGCTGCTTCGGCAGGGGGTTGGACCCAATGAACTCTCGAGGTCCCTTCCAACCCCTACGATTCTATGATTCTATGATTCCATGATCACACCGCCCGGCTTGAGGAAGCATCCATGATGATCTGATAAGGACATTGAGTCTATATCTCTGTGAAATGAACTAGAAGACACTGGACAAAGTTGTCTTTGATACTAAATCCCTTGAGCGGCATCTTTGCTGGGAATTTTAGCTGAAAGGATAACCTATAATGGAAATGGTTACAAAACTCAAGGAAAACCTATCTAGGACAAAAGGAAGTTTCCCTGTAGAAATTTATTTTAGTTCCATTAGAAAACTTTCTCTTCATAAATTTCACTTCATTTCTCTGGATCTTTCATTTGGCAAATCTTTGAAGCAGCTTTGCCTTCAAGTCCATCAAAGCAAACCCCAACTGTTGCAGGGACAGAGCATATCCAAAAAGTAAGATGATAATGTTGGTATCTAAGTTAATAATTAGATTATGGTGTCCTAGATGACACAACGCAAACCAGTGAAGATTGGTTCAAATCTTTCTGTATTAAAATTTCCTCATCTTCACTACATATAAAGAACTAATAGCACATTTTGATTATTGTTTAGCAATGTGCCTTGAGGTCTACTGGATTATAAAATTTACACCTAAGTACATTTATCATAAATAAACTTTTCCCCTTCAACTTCTAAGCATTTTACAGTTTGAATAGGATTATAGGTGTCTGCTTTGGATTCCTTTCCAATATTGTGTGAAATCCAATGCAATTGGGTTTATGCAAAAATGGTGGGGATGAGGTCAGATTGAGCTACCTGGTTCACCCAGTTCAACCTGGATACCTTTCATTAATCCAGTGATTCCCCAGGAGTCAGTGTAAGCAAGTATTTCCATTGGATGATACAGGCCACCTACTACCCTAATCACAGAGTTTAAGGTGACCCTGCCTCTGATGAATTCAGAATATATTTTAAAGGAGAAATAGTCTTTAATGATGTGCTATTCCATGCAGAAAAATGGATCAAACTGTGTAAGTCCCCCAAAATGGGAAACTTGTATCATTGCGTTTGCCATGTCATTCCTTTATTGCACTGGAAACTGAAGGGCAGCATCTTTGTTCTTAATTGAAAATTTTAAAATAACAGTAAACCCTTGGTGTTTTTTTGAACCAAATGTTTTGCCTGCAAGTAGCAATGTCGGTGACTGGCAAGGGGATGATAATTCTGTTGTTCTGCTTTATAACTGAACATTGGAAGTCTTCTCTCTGTCTTCTAAGAGCCAAATGGCATGAGTTTTCTGATTAAAAAAGCCATACTGACTTTGAAAGATCATTATGTTATTGGAGAGACTACACTTGGTAGTGTAGAAGAGTGCTGCTAGAGCAAGTAATATTTATGAAAAGAGAATTCCCTTTTCCACTGAGGCTGCTATATATTATGTCTTAATCCAATTCACTGTTCAGACCCATAAACAGTTGGTCTGGCAAAGCAAGCATGCTGTTGTGTGTAAGTGGGATGGAAGGAGAGGTAAAAAGTGGGGTCAAGAATAATTTAAGTAAGTTTCACAGCTGAATGCGTTGGATTGTGAAGCCATGGTTCAAGCTGCAAATAAATGCTCTGTTATTACTAGCTTGGGAGAAGCAGTATAACTGTGTCAACATAGCCTGAGCTCTCTTGGTCTAAGATGATGGCCATAATGTATTTAAGAAATTTAATGATGTCAATAAAAGGCACCTTTGCATAGTATATTGAATGTCTGCAGAGGCTTATAGAAATTTATGCTGTTGCTCACCCAGTGGACATACTTTATTCTTTTTGACCCATTTTGAGCTACATCTAACTATCATTTCAGATCTGAAGTGAGTCATAAATATATGATGATTTGGGGAAGTAAAGACAGAAGGGAGAAAGATGTAGCTATAGTGAAAACAAAGACAATTCTTATCTATCATTAAAAAATATATATATCACAATTCTAGTGTAATTAGGTGAATTGGTGCAAATAGTCCACGTGTGTTAGACTTTATGTCTATTAAGATTTCTATTTTTTCACACACTCTCCACAAAGTAATAGTAAAAAAGAATGAATAATAAAATGACTAAAATCTGTCAGGTGACTCTCACCAAAGCCAGAGGCATTTTCCTCAGAGGGTAAAGCTCACTACAGGTCCAAAAGCCAGATGAAGGCTTAGCATCACTTTAAATCCCTCCAGAAAATGACATTTCACTGATGGGTAAGACTCAGAGAAGGCTTTTACACAGTGGGGATTTTCACAGATGTTGAGGTTTTATTCTTTTGTGCTTTCTTAGTGACCTTTGACTAAATGTGTCTTTTCGGGAGCAATCAAGCAACATTAAGAATGTAACAGGAAAGATAAAAAAGTACCTTGATAACATTTGTTTTTATTGCAAGGTGTCCCATTTCCTGCTATCCTGGGGAAATGAAGCCTGGGAGGAATAGCAATAGAAACAGCACTTTATTGATTTGTCTCTTTCTGTTACCATTTCATAACAATTAAGCGTGAAAATTAACTGGGAAACACAAATTTTAATGCCTATAAAATTATGTTATAATAAATACACAGCTTTAAAAATAATAATTTAATTATTTAATTTATTAAAATTATTATTATTTTAAATATTTAAAATAATTTTAAGAAACATAATAAATTTTGTCAGGTGTTACTTTTCTGGATGATTACCTGCTCTTTCTCTATTATTAATACTTTGTATATGATAAATAATAACACGAACCTACAGCATGCTTCACAGGATTTGACAGCCAGCAAGTTTTGTTAAATTCAACTTTTCTTTTCTCTCTTCTCTTCTCTTCTCTTCTCTTCTCTTCTCTTCTCTTCTCTTCTCTTCTCTTCTTCTCTTCTCTTTTCTCTTCTCTTCTCTTCTCTTCTTCTCTTCTCTTCTCTTCTCTTCTTCTCTTCTCTCTTCTCTTCTCTTCTCTTCTCTTCTCTTCTCTTCTCTTCTCTTCTCTTCTCTTCTCTTCTTCTCTTCTCTTTTCTCTTCTCTTCTCTTCTCTTCTCTTCTCTTCTCTTCTCTTCTCCTCTTCTCTTCCCTGCCCTCCCCTTCCCCTTCCCCTTCCCCTTCCCCTTCCCCTTCCCCTTCCCCTTCCCCTTCCCCTTCCCCTTCTGTTCTTTAGTTCTTTATTCTTTTGTTTTTCTTTTCTGTACTTTTGTTGTTCTTTTGTTTTTGTGTAGGGAAATAATTCAACTCTTTGTTTTATTCTGCTTTCATTTGCAGTCACTTGCAGTCAGTCACCTTGGTTACTTGTCTTTTCCATTATTTTTCATCAGATGTGTGGCAACGTTTGATGCCAGAAGCAGAGATGGGTTGTCATTTACCATTTGCACACACAAAATAAGAGACAATATCTTAATCCTTTTTTCAGGGAACAGTGTATATTTGAAGTTAGATTGAACTCCTATGTGAAAAAATTCATCTTTATATAGCCCAAGTGTTCTGTAATATTCCTCAATCTCAGTACAATGTAAATCTAAATGGTTTCAAGCTCAAATTTTTGCTAACATCTGCCATTCTTTTTCCCATTTATTTTAGATTTTCAAGGAAAAGAATTGGAGGTGTTAATGTTCCACAAAGAGTTATTTTGTCCCCACCATTAATGAAACTAAGTGGTTTTGATGCTGGAAACTTCTCTCAGACAGATCAACTGTTAGTAGATGCTAAGGAAATGTTATATTTCTTTAACAGAACAATATCTTAAAAAAACAACAGACCAGCTAATAAAAAGGAAATCCCCTTGCCTCCAAACACTGTAACCTAGAAATATAATATGCAGACTTCTACAGAGATCATATTTATGGATATTCCCCCACCCTGTGTAATGTTTAATATTACTGAAACTGGGCAAGCCTGAGCTATGACTTTTTCTTCTTGAGAAAATAGTCCAGAATGCTTTTAACATTTCATCTGGCAGCCCTAGTTGGTCCCAGTGCACAGGAACCTGTTAACCAGAAGAGTAAAAGTCCATCTTGAGCATATGTGCAGCAAGTTATCTGGTATCAAATTCATAAAAGTAGTGAAAAAGTGTTGGTCCTATTAAGTGAAAGCCTTGCTGGTTTCCTGAATCTCAAAACCCTGAAACCTGCCTGAAAGAGTTTCACAATCATTTGATGACCTGCTGATTTCTGTGAATCAATGAAGCTTTTTCCTAAAACAGTGGGTCTCAATATCACAGAAATCATTGGTGACATTGGGTACTCCAGGCTATGCTTTGAGATAGCATCTGCTTCCACCCTTGGAGATATCTTTTCAAGGTAGATACCGGAGAGGTGACTCAGCAGCAGGACCACATGGATGTGCTCCTCTTGCCCTCAGCCTCTCCTGGAGTCTGCTCTTTTTCTGCACTGCATTGCATCCATGCACGTGAAGATGATGTGCCTCTGAATGCCAGCCAAATCTTTCTATTACATTTAAGCAGCTGAAATAAAATGTGAGATGTCAGCATCTACCTTGCTGAAGTTTGATCCTTAATGCTGTTTCCTCACATCTGAGCTATTATTTCTGAATGTCTTGCAGAAGACTCAATCCACCACAGTTTTAGATTGTTCAGACAATAAAAGCAGACTACAGGACCTTTTCCTAAAGCAGAGGGAGTTTATTCACCTCATCTCACACCCTGAAACTGTTCAGCTCAACCACTGCTAGGTAAATCCTTTCCTCAGCTTTTGTCAGCATAGTGGTTTTCTGCCAAAGAGATTTGCCAACAGAAAATTAGTCTCCAAATATCCTCAAATGCAGCCTGATGCTGTGCAAATTTTGTCTGTTTGGTGACATTTGCATACTTAACCAAAGAGATTTCTGAGAGTAACAGGGGAAGCATGTGCTTCATGGTATCAGTTCCCCATAGTGATTTTAATAGTACCAAAGCTCAAGGGGCTCCACTATAAATGCTGAGTGATCCTCCTACTGGAAAACAAGGTTGCCTGAAGGTAGGGAATCTGTATAAAATACATCTTACTCATACAGAGTGCTCAAGTCAATTAAGGTTTTCTATCACAATTAGAGCTAAACATCTCATGTCCAACATATATTTGTAAGTCATTAGCTTCAAAAAGCTGGACCAGCAAGGAGTAGGTCTTTTAGTTGGGGAGGTAAAGGAAAACAATACATTTCAGGACATGCTAATTGAAAAGGGGATGCCAGTCTTCCTTTACCACTTTCTTGTAACATTTAGGCATTAAAATTAACCAAAATTCAGGGCCTGGACTAATGAAGTCTGAACTTCTTATTTCAATACTGCCACTGAAAAAGATAGCTCTATTGTGGGACAGAAGAAAGTAATGGGTGTAATTGGGCACTCCCTTAATGTTTCGAGGCATAAAATCTTGAGTTTTCACCATCCCCTTCAACTAACCTCAGAGGATGAGATGAAATGCAGGAAGCTCCTGAAATTTAGCACTTCTGTCAAAATTCACAGCAACTGCTCTTTGAGGAGAGCAATGAAAGAAAGTGGTGGCCCATTGCGTGTTCTGAGGGACACAAGGACACAGAGGAGTGCTTTCCTGGGGGTATTTTGGGATTCCAACTAATTCAACTCCATCACCTGTGGTGTATCAGTGATTTTAGAAGACTTACATGATCCTACTGGCTTGGACTCAACCCTTGGCCTAACAGAAGTTTTTTACAAAACATATTTAATATTTTCAACAGCTTTCATACAGAACTTTCATTAGAAATTATAACTTGTATATTGAGGAAAACAAATTTGGAACTAAGGAAGGAATATACAATCCCTGTTTTTCCCAGTTTTGCATGTATATATAAGCATTACCATCAACAGTTCCCCTAAAGCCAAACCCTAGTTTGGCTTTAGGGGAACTGTTGATGGTAATGCAAATTGCAAATCTAGTGCACACCTGTGGTTAGACTTTCCATCTCCATGATATTTCAGGCAAAACTGTTTTGCCAGTTTTGCATGGCATGGTGGCACATTCTAGAGCAGGAACAAGAAGGTTACAACATCTTATGTTTTCCAAGATCTTCATATCCATAGTATTGTTCAAGAATCTAAATCTTTAGGGTTGGGAAAGTGTTACAGCCTTGATCAGAATTTTTGTAGATTCAGGACTTCTCTTACAGCCCCAAAGACCCAGCTGTTTTGTGTGAACTATATGTGATGATTTCTTAAGTTTCTCTTGGTATTAGAGTCACATAGGCTACAGTAGTCCCTCAAATGCTCTGTTTATCCAAGAGACAGGCTGTAGATCTTTTGCTAGCATCAGCTTTTAATGACGAGCAAATATATGGTACCTCAAGATCTTGCAGGCAAAAAACTGAGATGCCTTTATTGGTAATTATGCATGGCCATTAAGGCAGATATCCAGGGGGAAAATCATGAGCAGATCTTATCTGACTATATGACATGTTAGCCTCCTCCCTGCCACTGGAAAACACTGGATTTCTTTATTTTCTCAAAATAAATCAGTGTAAGAGTAAAGCACTGCAGACTTCAGGCTAAAAAATATTCTTGAGCTTTGTGGATACAGCCCCTTATTTGGATGTTGTAAAAGATCTTCATGACTGGTCCTCAGCTCATTTTCTATGTGGTGTTTTGTCAGACAGATTGTGGACTCTGACTTGTGTCACAATAATAAATGCCAGGCATTTCTCATGCAGATGGTGTCTCATGAAAGCTGTTTAATAGGAGAAATGAAAGTCTAAATGTATGGGCACTTTAATCGAGGGCAGGAGCGTTGATCTTTAGCAGAATACAAGGTGACCCTATTTGTCTGATGGAAGTGGAGATTGAAGAGAAGCAAAATGCTTTGTCTCCTGCTTTTTTCCTTTTCTCCCTTTTTTTGATTGGTGTTTTAAAGCTATACGTCCAAGGCAGAAATGTAATACTTGTGCATTTCCCACATGATTATGTGCTTGAATATAACCATACTTTCTATTAAATGGAAGCCATATTCTTCAAATTGCTACAATTTGGCAACCTTCCCCAAAGTACTGTTTGGCAGGGGTGAACCATGACCATTTAAGAATTATTATGAAATGTATTCCCACAACGTGCTGTAGATTTTTGCTCCAGACACACCTAAATCTGTAAAAAAATAGGGCTATTATGATGTTTTTATAATCTTTCCAGAGAGAAGAACACACAGCTGAAGAAGCAAGGACTACAGACCCCATGAGAAACAGATACCACCATAGGATACCAGGAAGAAATATACTTTGTAATCACCACATTTTTTTACACATATGACAACACTTATTGACTTGTTCTATAGTTCAGTAGCAATTTGTCTTTTTAGAGGATGAGTGTTTTGGTCAAAATACTTAGAAATAAGGTCCCAGCTCAGTGAAGTACATTACACATGCCCTACTATAGGTACTACAGTCAGTCTAGTGGGATTGTTGTCACGTTTGAGTACAATCCTTTTTCAGA
This sequence comes from Hypotaenidia okinawae, assembly GCA_027925045.1. NCBI lineage: Eukaryota > Metazoa > Chordata > Aves > Gruiformes > Rallidae > Hypotaenidia > Hypotaenidia okinawae. The sequence continues at coordinate 160,934,845 of BSDF01000002.1, forward strand.
GTTTGAAAAATTCTGCTGTGCAATATAGTGGAGTTTAATGGCTTCATATTCAGTCTGATGGCAGGTAGTACCTAGCCACAGGAAAAAACCAGTGGGTAAGATTATGATAAGAAAAAGACATAAAAGGAGGATTCAAGTAGTAGGAAAAAAATTGTTTTATGTAGATCCAGATATACTGGTTGTAGTACCTACATGAATGGATTCCTACTCAGGAGTCATTCAAGTTATATTTCAAAGAAAATGGCATTTTATCTCCTCCCTCAAAGCAGGAAAATAAAATATTCACAAAGGAATTCTGTAATTTCAAACTATTTTACTATTTGGAAATGAAGCAAATATATCTTAATAACATTTCCAAGAAAATGAAATTTTAGAGGAAAAAATTTTGGTTCAATAGGTAATAACCTTTGGAATTGCTTTTGTAAAACATAATTTCTCATGCACCAAAAATGCATTTCCAACTGTTTCATTTCATCTTTCTAAACAGAATTTAAACTTCCTTTTCTTACTTAAAAATGTTTTCATTTAAATGAAAATGGAACTGTAGGATGAAAACAACTTATGACTAAGCATCCTGATGAACTTTTTCAGAGAACCTCAGTAAGGCTTTTGAAGGTTTCATTCCAGCCTACACATTGGAGGAGCTTTGTGTGAGCTCCCTTTAAAGAGAGAACTGAAAGGCTTGGGTGAATAACAATGAATTAGATTTATAATCCCACGTGTTATCATCTTCCCCAGTAGGTTGCAGCTATTTCTTTCAGAACCTGGTCCTTTTAGTCAGATCTCTGTCATTTCAAAATGATATCTAGAGAACTTCACCTTCAAATTAGCCAGAAATTGAAGTAATTAGTAAAGAAACAATTAAAATATTAGTTAAAATGCAAAGCTGGATATCAGGAAAGTGAATGCAATTTTTTTTTCTGCAGTTGGAGATACGTTGTTCAGGTCTCAGCCACAGATTATCATTACAGAAGGTTGCACATGTGGACACGAATTACTTCCAACTTTCTGTGACAAACCAGAAAGCTGTATTTCACTGAGCAGGGGAAAAGCCTATTGCCAAGGTCTCAGTCCCTAGGAATATAGTAAACCTGCTCTTTTCCAGCTGCTGTGAGTTTGCATAGCTGTAACAGGTAGACTCATTCCCTTGAGGCTGACCAGAACTGTTACATCAAAGTAGTTTGCAGAATTAGTTTTTTCAGTCCAAGGATGTTTTTTCACAAAATATTTTTTTGCTTAAAAAAAAAAAAAGTTAAGGGTTTGTTGGTTTTTTTTCTATTTGGTTTTGTTTGGTTATTTTCCTCCACAAAATGTAAAATGCCCCAAACCTCTAGTATTATTCCACTTTTAAAAGATAGACTATTCTATTTCTTGGGAATTATGAGGAAGGTGTCAGGACAGAAGATCAGACATATCTTTCCTGGTGACTGTAAGAAGAACTTTTCTACTTAGACTGAGCAACATTTGGCCACAGCAGCATCATGACTTCCACATGCTAAAAAGAGAGATAATCTTTCAAGTGAGGTAAGAGTGTCCTTGATAGATGTTAATTTTTTATTAGCCTATGAATTGCAAAGGGTAGGTAAGGCTGAAATGAGGTAAAAGATAATGTTATTTAACATGCATAGCTGAGCCCTTGGGAGCAGTTTGCTACACCATGCTGGAATGAAGTTTATGAATTCTTGCACATCTGGAAACCTGTGTGAGCAATGTGATGTTACTGCATCATTGACATAAGATGGTGAGTGTAGTAAGAAGTGTTTTGATATGAAGCTGTTTTAATGCACTTTAGAAAGTCTTATACTAGGCAAAATCTGAATTCAGCATTTAGTTTAAGAGGCTGACCTTCAGTAAGGTCTTGCTATAGTGTTTTGAATTTGTTGACTACTCCTTAAACAGAGGAAGCATGATACAAGCTGTTCAGATCCTGGACAGTCAGTGAAGAGAAAGACCAGATATTAACCTATTTTGATTAAAGAAGTTGTTCCTTCTATTGATGAAAACAGTATAGAACATTGCAGTCTTCAAAACAGGAAATAACAGCACTACTAAGGAATTTTTAAATAATATGAAAAATTTATTTGAAAGTAGTCATTCATTAAAATGAAGACTCCTCATGGAGAAATAAAAAAATATCAGAAAAATTGGTCCAGGATAAAACTGGTTGCTTTAAACTAGGAGGAGAGAAAAGGATATCAGAAAAATAACCCAAACAAAACCAAACCAAACCATAGAACTCCACCAAACCCTCCCAAAACCACAGATTTTGACACATTCGGCTCTGGCTCCTAAGAAAATTGGGTTATTTTTCTTTTTTCTTATATTAGTATAAAATAGAACGTCTGAGAGAAAGAACAGAGGAAAGTCCATAGCAGTTAAGCTGTTATTTCTCTCAAACCCAACTCAAAGGTTGTCCAAATGAAGATTTTGAATCAAACATCTCACAACATAGATTATGTCATAACAAATTCTCTGGACCAAGCAAGACAGTTGCTTTTTTTCATATCTCACGTTATGAACAGTAGATTGACAGATATGGAGTAGGTGAGCCACACCAAAGCTCATCTTGTTCTGTAGCCTAATTTTTGCTTTCTTTGATGCAGCATATGCATAATCTTCCCAGGCTCTGGATCTGGAATGGCGCCCTTTAAAACAATGTAGTGCCAGGCTTCCTTCCTCTACAAACTGTGTCCCAGTGGGAAACTCTTTGGTTATTTAAAAGATTTAAATACTGAAACAGTACCTTTGTACAAACCAGAGATACTGTCTTAGAGACTAACAGCCTGTGAAGCTCAAATACTGATCTCTTTAGTCAAGCTAATGATAGCTTCTAGTTCAAGGAGAGCCATTCTTTTTATTACCACTATTACTGTTAGTATTGTAATTATTTTGTTCATCTCACTGTCTCTAGAAAAATTCTGACTAGTTATTAATATCTTAAGATAGAGCTAAAACTTTCATCAGCTTCATTTGAAAGGAAAAGTGAGGTTTCTGTTTGCAACTGAGCCTGTTGTCCTTTTCCAACTGGGTTTTAATTTCACTAGAAAGCATTGGGTTGTCATGGCAAAGCTCATATCCTCATTTCTCAGACTCAATAGGTGCTTTGAAGAGGGGAGGTGGTCAGAACAAGAGGTAATTTGTGCTAACAAATGCCTGTAATGTAATAATGTGTTCCTATTGGGCTCGCTTTCAAGTTCCTCCAAAAAATACCCCCATGACCAATTCAGTGTATTTTGAGCGCAACAGCCAAGGGGATGCACAGGATTTTGTAGGAATTAAAACCAGGGATTAAAAGCCTTGGATTTGATATTCCATCCTTCAAGCTGGTTACAATAGCAGTAAACATTATGATCAACAGATGAAACCCTCAGATCTTCACTAGTCTCTCACTGAGGTTAGGGGAAGAGCTCATACAGGGTACTGAGCCATGGTAATACTCTGAGTTAACTGGTTAAGTAATGCAGCAGAGAAAATCCTTTGCCATACTGAGTTCAGGTGGAGCCCTTATTGGCATAAATGATGCAGTGAATTAGGCTTTTTAGGGTGTCTTCCAGGATGTAGTTTAGAAACAAAAAACATCAATCTATTTTATACTTAGGAGAAACATCTGCCCAATGCTTCCATTTACCATGAAGTGCTATGCTGCTCTTAGATTATAAGACCTTGAAGGCATGGAATTGCATTTAGAACAATTAACATCAAAATTTATATTTATTTCTTCCAAGAAAAACTTCTACAGCTTTGTTTACATATTACTTTTAACACCTTTATTAAGACCACTGAAAATGAGGAGACTTCAATCATACAAATTAATGCCTATCCCTCTGATATCTTCTGGTCATTTGTGGAGGTGAGACTGGGAACTCCAATAAAACTTTGTACTTGGACATCTCCAGCTTCTGGAATTTCTGTGTTTTACTCACTGCTACAAGATTCCAAGCAGAAAAATATGTTGTGGGAGTTTTCAGAATAGTGGTGCCAGTGCTATGAGGGGAGAGCCAAATTCTTAGCAATGTTTATTTGCTGAGTTATTCTGCAAGCCAGTGGGGGATCAGGGAATCGTTTAGGTTGGAAACGACATCTGGAGTTCTCTAGTCCAACCTCCTGCTGAAAACAGGGCTAACCTCCAAGTTAAACTTCCTTCCTCGTGGCCTGGTGCAGCGAAATTTGGAAATACTTGAGATGTTACTGGCTCTCCAGCCTCTGTATGTGCTCAACTATTCTTGTGATGAAGATTTCCAAACAGTGCTGACATTTTTGACCACTATGTCTTGTCCTTCCATGGTGCACCTCTGAAAGAAGTTATCTGTCTTCACTGTAACCCCTCTATATGTAATCCCCTCATATGGAAGACTGCAATTAGTGGGCTTGTTTAAAGTTAGTTAAAGGTGTCCCTGCTTACTGCAGGGGAGGTGGACTAGGTGACGTTTAAAGGTCTATGATTCAGTGTTTCTATGATACACTGCTGAACCATCTGCAACTTGTTCCCCACCAGAAGCCCACAGGAGAGAAGAAAACTCTACTGCCATCCTCCCTGCCTCTCCTTACCAAATGGTTTGTCCCTGGCAGTACTCCAGCGATGCAAGTTATCCCCAAATCTCTGTAATTCCAACATCTTAATTCTGCATCTGCACATAGATTTCTCATTCCTGGGTCTGTTCATGTATAGGTACTCAAGATGCACTTTGTCAGGGGACAGTCACAGATCATCTCCTGCTGCCTTGTGCTTTGCTTTCTTCCTCATCTATGCTCCTCTGTTTGCCCCAGGGTGTTGCTCTCCATGAGCCAGCAAATCTAGTTCAAAGCCCTCCTCACCAGGTTAGCAATTCCCTTGGCAAAAATGCTCTTGTCTGCCCTTGCTCTTTGAAGCGAATTGTTTTCACAGACTCTCAGTTTAGGGAAGACTTCTCTTTCTTTCTTTTTTTTTCCCTCTCTCATTAAATCTCTGTAAAATGTATATGTAGTATCAGACAGTGGGGCTGAAATACAGTCATTAATGACTAATGTGGAACTGAAGACTGACCTGCAGGAGACCTCCAAATTGAATATTTTCTCTTCAGATTTAGCATGATTAAACAAATCGGGTTTGTGTCCAATCACTAACTTTACTAGAGAATTACTTTCTTGCTGCTCTGTCCAAACCCACAGAGATTAATTTAGATAGCATTAATTGGTAATTTCCCATATCAAAGCCCTTAATCAAATCAATAAGGATGGCTGCTGTGCAGTGCGCTGATTATCATTCATAGGCATAAAATATTATTTGTCATGTCTACCTTGATAATGACATCAGAGGAATACCAAGACCAACAAGGAGCGATGTCCTGATAGCTTAATATGTTGATAATTTAAACTGTTTCCTTAAATGATTTGCTTGCCAGGGCACGAGGGTTCTCCTTGCTGCAGGCTTCCTTTAACTCCAAGATTTATTGGTAGCCTAAACACATATAAATTACTGTCAACAACCTCAGAGATTATTTTTACAAAAGTTGCAATTCCTATGGAGGTATTTCAGGAATTAGTTTATTGTCTAGTCTTGGAGAAAGGGGAAACACTGGAAAGGCTTAGCAAGAACTTTACATCCATCGTAAGACTGAATGGTGTTAAAAATGACCCAATTTATATAGCATGTGCAGCTAGTTTTGGTTTTCATAATGAGAGGACAGACCACACTCCTCTGATCAGGTGCAGAATGAGTCCTGACAAGAGTACTGTATGTCAGCTCTATTTTTCTAACTATTTCTCCCTGAACTACCCTTCTCTGCCCTAGGTTGTTCCTCACCTAAACACACTACAGATTGCCTTGTGCAATCCAAATATGTTCTTCCCTTGTATCCCATAATATGTCCCATACCCCTAAACGGTGACTTCTCTGAGTTTGTAAGGTGTCCTGCAGAACCTCTCCCATTGACCCAACAGGTGGGTGGCCCCTTGGCCCATGGGAACAGCTGTTTCTTGTGACATCCTGATTCAATGAAATTGGGTCGGGGCTCTGACTGAGCTATTGGGGCTGCCCCCTTATTTGTTCCTCCATGTGTGAGGATGGGACTTTTCTCTAGATCCATCATCAGCCATATTTCCTATTTCCTATACATTACTTTCCACCTGTGGATCTCAAACACAAAGCCATAAAATCCCTAAGCCCAGAAGACAAATGAGGGCAGGAGAGTTAACCCATCAATGACATGACTCCTTCCTTAGATGCCAGCTCAGGAAGCCCACTCACACACTGCATCATACAGTCATTTATTAGTTCATTCTCTTGTCTCACATTTGTGAACTTGTCAGCGATGTTCCCTGTTTCTTTGGCAAACCTGCACAGGTGGAAAAAAAGTGTATTTCTGCTTTGTTTTGCTTTGTTTATGGATTTTACATTGGAAGGTGAGGTGAGGAGGGGGAATCAACAGCCCTGTGAAGACCAGATGCTTGCAACATGCTTCTCTTGCAGTTTTCTGTCAGAAATCTGACAGCTTTAGTTATTGTGATGGAGAAATAATGAGGTGAGAAAAGAGTTGTCAAAAAAAGATCTCTACTCTTCTTCCAAGGAAGTAATTTTTTGTGTGTGTGGCTCCTAGAGCCAAGAAGATATCTTTAAGGATCCCAGTTATAAACAAAATTCTGTATTTGCCTAAACTAAGGCAATTACCACAAAAGAGAAAAAACCCTGTAATTTGCCTAGAAAAAGGCCTATTATTTATGGTATGATTCATCTAATGAAATGTGGGTGTTAGCAACATTTAGGCTAGTTGGGCTATAGGTGAGCAAGCCGCCATGGGTTGCCTTTATAGTTAATAGAGAAACAGTTAACAGTGTTAGTGGATTTTAAGGACCTCATCTTAAAGTTTCTGTATTTGTCCAGGTGAATTTCCCCCTAAATGAATTGATTGTATTAATCAATATAGATATATATGGTACCATCTGAGATACCCTAAAACCTTCCATAGGAAACTGGCAGATGTGACATGGGATCTTTTCTTCCCTAATAACATAAGGGATATCATAATGCACCAAAAATGCCACTAAACATCTATTTTTATGCAATTAAAACATGCACAAAATCACCATTGACTGCAATAGAAACCTGGGAAACTGCCTTACAGATATTATTTACTTAGGTATCCAGCCTGGCACTACAGAACAAAAGTCTTGGGACCCTGTAGAAGTTTTTGTACCCCAGACATCCACAGAAGAAACTTCAGAGCATCTAATGTAACATCAGGTCACCTTTGCTGAGACAACTGAATCTTCCTTAGCCAATGTAGTGATGGGTTTGGAGAACACTTCGGATCACCTGAGGTAGACAGCAAGGGTGGGATTCAGTGGCCAAGAACTAGTGATCTAGAGCCAGTACAGAGACCTTAGGTATGTGAACCATTCTCCTTCACCTCACAAATATGACCAAAGATTTTTTTGGAGCTCCATGATATTCTGGAGCCTTGATTGGATACTGGCAGCATAATCTGGGCCATCTCAAGTCACACTAAAAGCATGTGTTTAGACACATTAATTATGTGCTTACTGATTGTTCTGATAATAAGTTGTCTAGACTCAGTGGACTGTAATGACTGATTAGTTCTCCGCTGATGACAATGCAAGTTTATGCATTGATTCATATATGCATACCTACATGTACACACCGAAGTTTATGTGATTCAGAGCTGGATCTAACCATTGAAAATTAGCTGAGATGACCCACAGTGTAGATGATTAAATCAGCATAGTTGCCTACACTTTAGACAGCTAAAGAATAGAGAAACGCTTTAAAGTTTAAAGGACTAGGTTTTTAGACACATTCAACTTTGTAACACAGTCTCTTTATAGATTTAGTTATTTACATGTCTTAACTCTGAGATTTCCACTTGAGCAGATGGAAATGTAATTTTAAAGAAATAAGTCGACATCTTAAATGGCGCTTGAATCTTGAGTCACCCTCCATTGGATCGTTATTGCTCCATGAAATGATGTTGCTGAAGGTAGTTAGATCCACATTTTGAAAGAAGGCCCAACACTTTTTAGCATTTGCAACAGTAGAAGTGTGAGACAGGCACAGTTTTTGTTTGGATCCTCTTAATTTAGCATGCTACATATGGAATGAAGATACACTTTTCATTTAAAAATTAAATGCAGTCAGCTTTGAACATGCGCTTTTTCCTACATATGTGCCTAACTTTTGCACAAGCATGACTAGCAGAAACAATCCATCTTCCTTATGCTATGCCCATGAACTTGAGACTGACTCTTGAACTCCAACTATTCCCTGATGCAGTATTTATGCTTGTGAGACAAGGTGATTGTCACTCTTCTACAAGCCTTATCAACAGCCAAGGGATCATTACCAGTGTAAAGAACAGAATGGTGTCCTACGCTTCACCAAAATGATGAATTCTCGCTGATATCTTCAGTTTCCTCTTCTTTTTGTTCCATCACCTTTCAATTGATTTAGTTGGAACTGAACTCTGCCCCTTCCTCCATCTCTTCTTCAAATGTAATATTTAAAAACAATCTAGGGCACAGAAAGTCAGTAGCCCACTCAGAATTCCCATATTGTTATTGCCATTTTAGTCTGTTAGATTTTGATACTTTTTTTTTATTGACTTGGGTGGGTGATTATATATGATAATATAGCTCATATATTGTTTTGTCATAAAGAATATGCTTTTCTTCTTTCTTGCCATAGTTCTTGTCCCCTGTGAAAACTACATGCTTGACCCAAATTACAAATCAGAACATCTGCCTTGAACCAGTTGAGTATTCACACGTAAACCAAATTATCCCTAAGGCCAGGCTAGAACATGTCAACACCTGATTCTTTCTGACTTAGGGTGGCATGTAACTGTCACTCATAGCAACAGGATTCAGGCCCACATATATTTGAGGAAATTAGTATTAATGGCCTGGCTGAGATTATTGACACTATGAGCTATTTGGTGTCACACAACTTGCCTGTATGAGGAAATATGCTGATCAGCAACGTATAATCATCACCCACATGTCGTTAGACAGTGCCTGTCAACTTCCTCCCAGCCAGAGCTAGATATGAACTGATGACATGCCTGGATCTTGCTACCTATCCCTTGGAAAGCCTCTTTTATGGACAACTGATGGGACTGCTGGTGACATTTGGATTTCCAATGTTCTCTTTTGTTACTCCCCAGGTTTACTTAGCTGCAGTTTTGGAAAATGTTGAATGAGCACAGGAATGAGAGATACCTTTATGTTCCAGCACCCTGCCTAATCACCTGGCAGCGGAGCTTTAGGTGACATTACACTGTAATTACATTAGCTGCAGTATTGGATGCTTGTTATCATGTCTTAATTGTGCAATAATTTTGATCATGGTATAATTTCCTTGATGCTGACTGTTGTGATTGCAAAATAAAAACACAGTTTAGAAGCTTCTTCTTAGCAATAGCTTCAGTGTGTGTGTTTGTGCACACACACATGTGTTTGTGTGTGTGAGAGACAGAGCGTGACCAGTCAGGGCAGCTGCCTGCCAAAATGATCCCTGCTTGCAGCTGGAGAGAACTGACAAAGGAGCCCTGGATAATCTTGCTGCAGTGGTTTGAGAAGTCACCTCTGTCACTCATCAGCCTGTGATCAAATCTGTCATGGTGATGGTAGTCAGTAGGATGTCAGTAGGATGGATGCATTTTTGCTTTGCTGTCCGTTCATGAGTTGCTGAGGTTTGGAGGATGGACTTGGGACAGAAGGGCTGTGCTGCAAACCCGCGTTCCATGCTGTAAGCCCTGAGATGGGTGCAGCATGGCACAGCAAAGTGCTGCCAAGCTGTTGCAGAAAGATCTGACAGAGCTTACTTGTGGTCTCTCCAGGGAAAGTACCCTGTCTGTAATGCTTACATCCAGGCAAAAAAAATGATAAGCAAAGAGGGGAATGGGTGGTAAAGGAGAATAAATTAGGGTAGACACTGCAATAGGATAGGCATGGGGCACTGATCTGGAAAGAGAATACACCTAGTAAAAAAATCATTCAGGATTTGTTTCTTTTAAAGGTGAAACACCAGGTGTATGCATTAATTCTCACCTGTAGCAGCTTCTCTATAGAAAGTCAGTGGTATCTGCTCAATTATACATATTCAGTGGCAACAGATTGTGAATATAATTTTAAAAATGTCCTTTTCCTTAGAACAGCATTCCACTACAGATCAGGATGATGCTTGAAGAAGGAGTACCATCCCTTGATTAAAAACCCATCCTGCTTGACCTTAAATTAAAGAGCGATCACTGATTTCTCAATCTACTTTTTAGAGCTGAGAGAAATTCAGAATATTCTTTGTATGATAATGATTATTTGTTTTGAAGCAAATCATCATTCCAAACTAGAATGAATATTTACAGTGAAAGTATAAAAATCCAAAAGGGAGAAAGAAAGTTTTGAAAATGTATGGCTTTTAATTTTTTTCCAGTTTCAACTGGGTAACATGATAAATTATATCCTTACGTGTCATGTATTATAATGAGCAGCACACATTTCAAAATGAAAAGTAATTACAAAACAAAAACAAACAAATCCTGCAATGAGCTGTTAAAGCTGAAAATCTCCCAGCACAGCGTTTTCAAACAGCTGTACTGCTAAATTGCCTGTTCCCTTGATATCAAAGAACAGACAGAAAACTCCTACTAGAGAGTTCAACCAGCACAGCCTCAGGTAATGTGCAATTGCTTGCGAGAAACTGGGGAAGAGGTAGCTATAGAAAACAGGGCAGAGTGCTCAAACACATGGACTGGGGACCAGGTGCATGGTGGTTACTTGAGAAGTGACATCCAGCAAAACAAATGGATCCACAAAGGAAATTCTTTTAGAGATGACATTACTGATATGCATTGGAAGAAAAAAATAATAGCTATGCTATCTTCTTAACCCAGGAAACAGATCTTTTCTAGGTCTGTATTTACAATGGTTGCTTCTCTGCTGGAGGGATTTGATCTTTAGATGTCAGATGTAGATGTACGACATCCTGAATTAGGCTAAACCCCATGTTGGATTCCTTATTTCAGTGGCCCTGCTTGCTACAGGGTAAGAGTCTGAACATCTTGCTTCACTCCAGAGTGCTTGAAGAATGCTGCTTTGGCACCACACTTTGCTTGTGCCACGAAGGTTCATTCGATGGGATATACCCTAGAAAAGACCAGTAACTGTGGATACAGAACTCATTTTCCCTTGGTGGAGAGCACTGAACCTGAAAAATGAAGAATTAATAATGCTAACACCTAGAGTGAAATTTAGTTGTTAGCAAAGACACCTGAGCTGGAATAGCCTACATCAAATACTGAAAGAAAGGAAAGTAAAATCTTTCATCTCTATTGTTTCACTTGGCAGGACCTTAGTTTTCAGCATGGGCTAATGTGACAGGGAATCGATGTAATGACTTCCCGGAAGATCATTTTCTTTAAAACAACAACAACAAAAAAGAGGAATGTACAAAGAATGAAAGCTAAATTTTGTGCAAAGTCTGGTTGATTCATGTGCTGTATAGGTTGTATTCTTTCATCTCTTCTTTGAAATCCTGACCCGTTCCGCTCTTGCAATTCTGTCTTCTCACAGCTCTCAATAATTATCCAGTCTTCCTTAGATGGGATCATCTGTCCTTCAGGGATTCTCTAAGTCTCCAAGGGGGTTCACAGGATTCATCCTTCTGCTTTATGCTCCTCTTCCCCTGGGTATCCATGTACTCAGACACAGAACACTCTTGTTTAAAAAAATTATATTTTATTAGTTGACACTTGGAGCACAGGAAGTTCCGCACCAACATGCGGAAAAACTTCACAGTGAGGGTGACAGAGCCCTGGGACAGGCTGCCCAGGGGGTGTGGAGTCTCCTTCTCTGGAGATATTCAAGACCCGTCTGGACGCCTGTCTGAGTGAAATGTCCTAGGGAGCTGCTTTGGCAGGGGGGTTGGACCCGATGATCTCTCGAGGTCCCTTCCAACCCCTACAATTCTATGATTCTATGATTCTATGACACTGATGACTCAACACATGATCCCAACTATTCTGAGTCTACCTCAACACTACACTGTCTCACAGCCCATCCTTGAGATTTCCCTTTCAATTTCCAGAAAGGACATTAACATTGTCAATTTCAGTTCTTGATATTTATTTCTTTTTTTGTAAAATAAGATGTTGAGAATCCCTTATACTGCTGAAAAAAGCAATATTATTATTATCCAAGTCAACAAACCCATTTATTTGGTTCAGATTAATTTTCTAGGAAAACAAATAAGAAAATCTCAATATTATATCCTTTGTTGTACTTTTACAATCAGTCTTTCTTGCCTACATTTTTTTTCTATCTAACAATGTCTTGGCCATTGTAAAGAGTTGAAAAAAAATCTGTTATTTAGAAAATGCACGATTTCTTAACTCTGTGGGAAGTTAAAATTTCAGTATAAAGGCGACTAAGTGCATAATTTCACTTTCTTTTCACTTTGATAAGTTGAAGGAATTAATCTTATGATTAATGTTACTTATGATTTCTGTATTATATTTGATATAATTGTAATGCTATATTTATATATTGTAGCGGTGGCGATGTGCATTAGTGTGTTATGAAAATATCAAAAGGATTCACTTCTTTCTTGTCCAGATGTAAGTAAAAATGTTCTACCATTATCTTCTGATACTTTTCATATTTCCATGTCACTCTACTCCCACCCTTATGACTTTGCCCATATTGTCAGTAGTCTGCTTGCACGTTCTGATGCCCAGCCAGGACAGATGGCAAGGTCTTGGAGTTCCTTATGGTATGAAGATTCAGTTTTATGACAACATTAAATTACAGCCTTCTTTTTGCCCTAACTTTCTTATGCTTTGTCCTCACATCTCTCCTAGACCCTCTGCCTATGATATCTTTATGGCTCATTGCTCTGATTTCCTAACCCCTCTAATGGGGGGTAGGAAGGACCCCCACTTCGGCACCTTCTGGAGGCTGTACAAAATTCAGTTTTCCTTATTATGTCTAAGGAGATTAGAGTTTAGGTTCTTTTTAAACTTAGCTGCTTTATTAACTCATTGTGTCAGGAGATGTAACATGGGTCCTGATGGTTTTCCCGCCATTTCTCTCTCTCTATTCCATATTCATTTTGTCTTTTTCTCTGGTCATTATACATAAGATCCTCACTCCATGATTGCAAAAATCTCCTAGGCTACTTCTGAAGTCTCCTAAATCTCCGACTTTTGTCTTGAAGCACTTACCAGGACATTATAAATAACAGAAATCTCAATGCACTAAGCAAATAAGCACGTGACTGGGATCATGTCTTCGGGTAGTTTTTAATTGTGTGATCACATTAACCCTCAGGTTCATACTTTATTTTGTGCACAGAACATAGCGACAATTTAGAAATAAGACAGCCAATATGTTGGTTTTGTTTTCCTGTTCAGGGACAGGCAGCAAGTTTATCCTTGAACCTTACTCAGTTCTGTTCTAAAGATAAAGCTAAAAATACCTGCTTGGCCTTTTATGTTCAATACTGTGTCTTCTGAGAGTTTTGCAAATTCCTAAGAGCTAATTTTCAAAATGCTACTATTTTTGAGTTCATGCTAATTTGAGCAAGAGATATCTGATGCATGAAGTGAAAGCCAAATATTTTCTCTAATATTTTTTGTGCTGAATTCCAGTTGCCATGTTGTGATAGCACCTGCAGGAGGGTATCCACACTAATAAGGCTCCCAGCACAGTTTTATTGTGCCTCAGTGACAAAAGAATTGGTTCCTCTCTGATTTGTAGGAGCCATTTACAGAGTTAACACCAGAACCAGAGGTTAAGGACAGGGACATGTCTCTTCCAATTAATATTTTTTACCAGATCTGGGAGCCCTCTGATACACAAAACATGTGAGGTTATATCATAGAATCATAGAATTGCAGGGGTTGGAATGGACCTCGAGAGATCATCGGGTCCAACCCCCTGCCAAAGCAGGCTCCCTAGGACATATCACTCAGATAGGCGTCCAGATGGGTCTTGAATATCTCCAGAGAAGGAGACTCCACCACCTCCCTGGGCAGCCTGTCCCAGGGCTCTGTCACCCTCACTGGGAAAAGTTTTTCCGCATGTTGGTGTGGAACTTCCTGTGCTCCATCTTGCAGCCATTGCCCCTTGTCCTGTCCCCACAGGCCACTGAAAAGGGGCTGGCTGATTCCCCCTGCATCCCCTGCTTAAGATAATTATAAACATTAATTAGGTCCCCCCTTAGTCTTCTCTTCTCCAGGCTGAACAGTCCCAACTTACTCAGCCTTTCCTCACAGGGGAGATGTTCCAGGCCCTTTATCATCTTCGTAGCCCTTCTTTGGACTCTCTCCAGGAAATCCCTGTCCTTTTTATACCAGGGAGCCCAGAACTGGACACAATACTCCAGGTGGGGCCTGACCAGGACAGAGTAGAGGGGGAGGATCACCTCCTTTGACCTGCTGGCTACACTCCTCCGGATGTCCCCCAGGATCCCATTGGCTCTCTTAGCCACCGAGGCACACTGCTGGCTCATGGCCAACCTGTCACCCACCAGGACCCCCAGGTCCTTCTCCACTGAGCTCTTCTCCAGCAGGTCATCCCCCAGCCTGTACTGATACAAATGGTTGTTCCTTCCCAGGTGCAAGACTTCACACTTGCTTTTGTTGAACCTCATCTGGTTTCTCCCTGCCCAGCTCTCCAGCCTGTCCAGGTCTCTCTGGATGGCAGCGCAGTGTTCCTGCGTGTCAGCCACTCCTCCCAGCTTTGTGTCATCGGCGTACTTGCTGAGGGTGGATGCTATTCCCTCATCAAGGTCGTCAATGAAGATGTTAAACAGGACTGGACCCAACACCGAGCCCTGGGGAACACCGCTAGTAACAGGCCTCCAGTCAGATTCCGCTCCACGAATCACGACCCTCTGGGCTCCATGAATCTCATATACAATGGGGAGGATTTGCTATACTGAAAGTGAAAAATCACCAGCACTTTGGCACATGCTATTTGCCAAGTCAAACTCTGGCCAAAACCTTGAAATTTAGGGCAAGGTGAACTTTAGTTGTTGTGTTCTAAGCAACTGAGTAGCATTCAGAAAAAATACTCCTTTCTGCCCTCTGCAGGAGTCCTTTCATCCTAGTCAGTTTACTGATCCCAGATGGCTGGTGAATGCATCTCTTAAGGCATGTTTTCTAATCTCTCTGTGGCTTGCAGTCCAATAAGTAAAGCGATCCACAAGCAGTTCCCACTGAACAGGATTTTTAACAGCTTAGAAGTGATTTAGGATCTAAGTGACATGAACAAGTCTAAAACCAGGAGAAGCTATGCCATCCCTATATTGCCAGAGGGCTTCAAGATTGGATTGGTTACCCAGAAAGGTGGTGGAGTCTCCTTCACTGGAGATATTGAAAATCTACCTGGATGTGATCCTGTGCAGCTTGCTCTGAGTGATCTCGCTTCCACAGTTGGGTTGGACTAGATGATCTCCAAAGGTCCCTTCCAACCTCTACCTTTCTGTGATTCTATGAAATCTGTGTATGACCTCATAGCCGACACTGATTTGAATAGTCTGTTAGGCTACACATTTTAATGCTTCATACTTTCTGGGGAAACACAAGTTTCTGCAGATAGTCAGAACACAGAAGCTTGTCTTCTACTTGGAACCGGTCTTGTAAGAAAATTCATTGAGTAGAAGAGCAGACAATGCTAAACCAACCATTTGTGAGGAGGAAATGGCATCAAGTTACACTGGGGGGATATCAGGGGCTGCCCAGGGAAGTGGTGGAGTCTCCGTCCCTGGAGGTATTTAAAAGATGGTTAGATGTGGTACTTAGGCACATGGCTTAGTGGTGGTTGGACTTGATGACCTAAATGGTCCATTCCAACCAAAACAAATCTAGGATTCCATGATTCCATGACTACTTCCTATGATGTATTTTCATCCTCCTATCCAGTTTAGTATAGATTCAAGACCAGAATTGTTCTTTCTTTAGCCACTGTGCCAGTATATTATTGCTGATGTTCAGAAAGTGCTATGGAAATCCTCTTTCCCTAACAGTCCCCAAAGAAACAGTATCATTATATTTCTGGAATTAACTTTCTTCATGGAAATCTGGAAGCAACTGCCAGCCTTATATTCCTGGGAAAAAGGACCTGGGATGCTATTTGTGGATTTGCATTATCCTGTCATCAATAGATCCTAATGGATTATACAGATATATTGGACCCAGGTACAGCACTTCTTCATCCACTTACAGTGCTTCACAATTTCTTCTTTCAAATCAGTGTCAAGAACTGTCTGAAGACAAATTCTCGGAGAAAAATTTTTCTCTTTTTATGCCTTTCATTTGGTTTTCTCCAGAGGAGGCCCCCACCATGTTTTCTACCCAGTTGGTAACTCTGAAGGAAATTTTCCTAAATTTCAGTGCCATTCTGCAACTCCTCAAGAAAGCTAAATGACATTGTACAGTTTCAGTCCTTTGTCATCACCAGTGTAACAGCTCTGCTGTGGTGAATTGCACTAACTGATGAAAATAGACAATTTGCAGCCTCTTGAGAGAACAATAGAAGGAATAAAAAGACTAATGACAACAGCCAAGTTTTGTGGCCCAGGGAAAGGAGGGCGACATCAGTTTCCCATATTCAAAGTTGGACAACATGAATCCAATTTTCTCCTTTTCATCATCAGCAAATAATTCGGATGTTTCCCATCCCTTAATTGTGCCTTTGTTTCTGTGATGAGAGGAAATCATTACCGTGACGATCTGTTGGCTAAATTTTCTCCACATCTGCAGAGTTTTATGAAGTGGGCCATTTGCCCATTTACAGGCTAATGAACAAGAGAAATTTCAGATTCGTGAGATGGAGGCTGTACCAGGAGGTTGGGAAACATTGCATTTCAGAAGGCAGTCTGTTGGGCTAGAAGAAAGATTTTGTAGATGTTTCTAAAATCTGGGTGAATGATGACAGAGTCTTCCTTTGTAAATCTTGGTGAAAAAATCACATACTTTGTAGGACTATAAGACCTTTTTCTTCCAGTGTTCACAACAGGCCATTGCACTGTTCCCCATTTGACATAAAAGGCCTGAGGATTTTACTTAGCTGTCACAATCTTAAGGCTGAGAGCCACCCTCAGAAATTTTTTCAACAGCCAGTGCAGCAACATAACGTCTCAGCAATAATCTGCATTTGCAGCAACCAAAGCAACAGACCTCTTCAGGTTTAATTTAATTCACCCAGGGTTCTACAAAATACAGACTTTAATTTCTCTATTTTGGGGCAAAAAGACCTATCTTGAGGTCAAATTTGGGCCAGCTGAACCCTGCAGTCCTTTGATTTCTATCCTCACAGCTACTGCCGTGCCCCAGGAGAACACAGGATGCCAATAAAGGACCAAGACTCGGGAAATTTGCTGATAGAGTGGGCATTACAGTGTTAAAGCCATTCACAGCCTCCTGATCCAGACTGCAGGACATGTGACAACACTAAGGCACTGGCCAGACAGAGGACAGGTTGATGGGTGGAATAGGTCTTCACCGTGGTAAGGAAAGGTACTTATGGAGGTACAGAGGACACAGGCAAAGCCAAGACCCTGTTCTTTGATCTTTTCCTGGCCAATGTGGGCATTATGCACTTGATCACACCCTCTTAAATTGTTTATTAACAAAGCAACTCCTTTCCATATGTGGTATGGTTGCTGATCAAGTTAGAGTTTCAATGACAAATTCCCTTTCAATCTTATTCTCTTATCTATTCATAAGCACTTCTATATTGCAATCCATATCATGGGCTGCAAATAAATAACTAAGAAGGTGTGCATCATTATGATAGATTGGAGCGAATAGGTCATTCTGTGAACCAGAGGCATACAATGATACAGAAACACCATGTCTTTTCTGTGACTGCTTCATGCAGACAGAATTTGGTCCCGCTTTTAGGTTCTTTTCAAACCTGAATCAAAACTCATCATGGTTACAAAGCAAGGAAATAAACAAACCCTCAGTGCTGGTATTGTTCCGTGTTCTCTTTTGGGTGGCAGGTGGTTTTGAAGCCATAATAACATGAATTAAGAGTTCAAAGTGGCAAATATTTAAAAGCATGGTCTCCATCTCTGCATGCCTTTCATTTTTTCTCTAGCCCTGGGATATAAAGGAGTATTATCTGCAAGAAGATACCATGCCAGCCTACTGCATGTGGCTTTGCAGCTCGCGTTACACATACTGATCTTACATTCCGATATTCTCTACAGGATATTGCAAATAATTCCTTCTAGGTTTTTAATATACCAGGATATCTTGTATATGATCCCCCCCCCCCCCGCCTTTTTTTACAGACTTTGGCTGTGAGTTCTCTCATCTCAGAGACTTGGATTGACATTTCAGCCAGGAGGAAAAAGTCACGGGAGTCATTCATTTCACAAGAGAAATAATTTCCCACTGTTTTAAATTTGTAAGAACATTTTTAAGAAATATCCCAACTGACTTTCAGTTTTTCAGGCAGCAACAATTGCTTCAGGCATGTCTGATCTCAGATTTGCATCTTCAGCACCAGTTGAACCTGGATGCTTCTCTGAATCAGGGCCGTACAATGAAGCGAGCTACTTTGTTCATGAAGCTAATAGGCTGTTATCTTGTGGCACATTGATCACTAGAAGTAAACATGCTTTTCACTCTGATCATTTGGACTCTAAATACATCCGTCCTGTTTAATCTGTGAGTGCTTACATTTGGATTTAGAAATGGCAACATTAAGATCCTAGTTAGCAAGCTTTGCAACAGAAAAGCAGAACTAGATGTCATGTTTTAATTCAAGATCCAAGAGAAGATGATTTTCCCTCTAACAAGCCCTCCTAAAAAAAAAAACCCAAACAATTTTATTGTGTCTTCCTACATTTGGAAAAATATAACAACCGAATATCTGAAATCTCATAACAGATAGAAATATGAATTCGGTTGTAATGTTTTTTGTTTCTATCCAGTGGCTCCTATTACTGACAGGAACAGGTAAAGCATACAGACTTCTGACCCAATAATGCCCACTTTGCAGTGTTTTACTCTACAACCACCAGTAGCATGAAAAACATGATCACATCCCTCACTTTGTAAAGCTTGATAAATCTCCTTATCTCTCATCAACTATGTGTGCATCCTGGTTTCAGTTGAGATAGTGTTAATTTTCTTCGTGGGAGCAAATATGGGGCTATGATTTGGATTTGTGCTGGAAACAGTGTTGATAACACAGGGGTGTTTTTGATATATAGAGGTATTTGGGCTTTTTTAGTGCTTAGCAGTGCTTACACAGAGGAAAGGCCTTTTCTGCTTCTCATGCCACCCCACCAGTGATTTTGCTGTGGATGTAGAAGGTCTTGGGAGGGGACACAGCCAAGACAGCTGACCCCAACTGGTCAAAGAGATATTCTATCATGCTCAGCATTTAAGGGACTTGGAGAAGGGAAGGATTGTGGTTAGGGTGGTGATGCTCAGAATGATGTGTGATGGAGCCCTGGGGTTGGCTGAACACCTGCCTGCCCATGGGAAGTGGGGTATGAATTCTGTTTGGCTTTCCTCGGATACCCAGCTTTTGCTTTATGTATTAAACTGTCTTTATTTTAACTTAAGGGTATTCTCACTTTTACTCTTCCGATCCTCTTCCCCATCCTGCCAGGGGTGTGAGTGAATGACTGTTGGGGCTCAGCTTCCAGCTGGGATAAAAACACAACAGTGTAGCCAATGGGGACTTAAATAGAGGCTTAACTGAGTAATGGGATGGATTTCAGCCTGGGAGACTGCATATTCAACACGCAACATGCTCTTCAGAACATCTTTTTCATTCTTCCTTTTTCAGAGTGCCAGGTAACGCTATCACAACTGTCACTGCACATAGCGTGCACTCTGCCACACAGCATCAAATCTACTCAAGGTGTCTGGAGATTGTTCTGTCCCAGCAAATCTGTCCCAAATGAAGCTTCTTATCTTATATTTTTTCTATGGAGAAGTGTGAATGAGTTTAGACTTGAAAAGAGACAGCTAGAAAACACACGATAATGTGGGATTTTACAGAGGTTTATAAACTTATCAATGATGGAAAGAGTCTGACCAGGGGATAATTCTTAACTGTCTCGCTCATCACAAGAATTAAGTGCTGACCAGTGAAACAATAAGACCAAGCAAAGAGACATAATTTCTCAGGCAGAACTCAAGTGACAGGTGCATCACTTTCCCACACAGTACAGGAAAGAACAGAAAAATTCCAAAAACCAACTTGTAAGGGAATGGATAGGCTCGGAATGGATAATTCTGTGACTGGCTGCTAGATATTGAAATCTCTGTGTGACTTGTGCATACAGGAGTCACCTGCCAGAAGGTGGAAGAATTACACTCTTATTTGCCTAGTCACTATATACTTTATTCAAACAACCACCCCTGTATTTTGTTTGAGAAAGATGCTTGGTCAGACCCTTGGTCCATGAAAGATTTGTATTTTCTGTGGTAATTAATTTTGTCTCATGTGAGGGCCTCATCCTTCCAGGGACATGGACTCTCAGTGTCTGACAAAGGTCTTCAGAAGCTGCTGATGGGAAGTGTAGGACACCCATGATTACTATCCCATTGAGATGTTACTGTGAGGGGTAGGACTGAGGAAGCCAAACTTTCAATTCTATAATTGCAGAACACGTGGAAAATACTCCATTGTATAAATGAGTGGGAAAGAAATGAGGCTGAAGAAAACTAAATCCTTGTTCCTCAGTCACTGGAAGATAAATCATAATAATTATCATTAATTAGCAATACTTAAGAATCTTAGTAATGAATCATCTTGTCAGTAGCTTTAGCGGGCTGAATGGATGAATGGTAACAGATCTTTAAACCAAGCATCTCCACCTGTTCTGCAGTTGTTCCTTCCAGATTAGACTGGCCTGCAGGTTCTGGTGGTCTGGGGATAATCAACAGCATTCTCCCTTCAGGGCCATCAATTCCAGGTCTTTCAAGTAGCAGTACATTAATTTTAAATTTAAAGGGAAAAAAAAAACCCACAACAAAAAAAAAAAAAAAAAACCACAACAACAACAAAAAATCCAAAAAGCCTCCCAACAACCACCAAAATACCTTCGTCTGCAAACTAAATCATAAGGGACAGCACAGAGGAAATCAATATTGAAGATGAGCTGATTAAGCCAGGAAAGGGGCTTTGGGTATGTGTAGCTGCAACTGGGAAACTGCATACACACACATGCAGGCACACACAAAAAATTAACTTGTTTAAGGAATTAGTGTAAATAAATGATATTTTATAGTACACCAAACTGCCAAACATGCCATAGCTCTGTGAAAGCCACTTACACTTTAATGGCTGAAGGGGATAAAACTAACAAAAGAATAAATCCCCTGTGCACTCTGACATCAGAATAAATTGCCTGTCACCACTGGTGGAACAAGTAGGCTAGTTGGTGTGGAGAATCTTTGTTGGCATCTGCCTGGGGTAAAATCCATAGGTTGAGGAGCTGGGATGGTACTTGGAAATTATTCACACCTCAGTAGTGGAAAGGACCACACTGCTTATTCAGTTCAACACCCTTTGCTCAAAGGAAAGCATGTCATGTATGTATCCCAGAAAATTCTCCATGTGCCCTTTCAAATACCACAAGCTGTAAAGCAGGCTCCCCAGCATTCTGGAGCATGTTACCCTCAGTGCTTTTACATATTTAAAAATACCAAAACATACATAAATAAGAAGGTACCTAAGGAAGAAAGAAGGAGATACTGAGGACATTGCTTTTGGACTTTAATTTTTTAATAACTGGAGATTTGTAAGGTGGAAAATAGCCAGATGCTCCTAGGATGTGACTCTTGCCATAAGGAAGAAGGTGACCCATCCTTTTCATCTGTTCTTCAGAATTCAGTATTCTTTGGTGTATGATATGGATTTGAGGTCATAATAATATGATGAGAGGAATGAAGGACATCTTTAGTTAGAAAAGAATATTCTTCAAATCATTAAACGTTGACATTGCCATTAACCTAAACTTGCCTGACAGTCAGGGGAGGGATAATTAATATAATCCCTAGAGCTAAGGATGAGAGTCATGTCTTCCTAAGGTCCAACATAGGTCATAGGGCAGATGAATGGAGCCCTTAAAACACCTATTTATGTCCATTTACTATAGAATAAGTCAAGGGTGACAAGCTCAGCAGTAGATTTTATATTACAGGCATCTAAACTTAAGTGAGATGAATCATACAGTAAATGCCTTAACAGTAAGGACACTCATTATTCTTACATGGAATAACTGACCATGTAAAGGGAGAAAAAAACTGTTCATTGCTTGATACCTTTAGGCAAGAATGGATAGAATATCCTACAGACAATAAAGCTACAGACATCAACTGTACCATCTATTACGTTTCCTTGATCTCTGATTTTTATTACATTATCAAAGCAGATGAGACAGTATGTTGGCACTATATGAGCCTTACACACATTCTTCATATTTCCATCCTTCTTAAGTGAAGTCCCTCAACTGACCCAATGCTGACAAGACCTGAATAAATGGCATAATGCAGTGTCATTTCACACTTAGATGAAGCAGCAGTAAAAATGCATAAAGTCATGCCTTATACTTGTAAAGCTTCCTTCATCATCATGATGAGTCCTTGAACCTTTCTAGCACTCTGAAGTTCTGAGTAGGGCTTATTCTGACATCTTGCTATATGTGAGTGCTGACTTCCTAAGCAACCCTGTGTGAAATGTTGGTCTTTAAAGTCTTCCTTTGCTTCACACATTTCCTGACACAGGTAGCAGAGCTGCAGGCTGAGAGAAGTAGTAACAAAGTAGGAGGTGTAAGTGTTGTCTTCCCTAGTGTTAGTCCTTTTTCTGGATAAAAGATGCAAAGCCAGCACATCAGCACCTGCATGCCTCCAGGGCTCCCCACCTGCAGTGCCATTTATCCTCCAGTTTCATTGAGATTTAGAGCACTGCCAAAAGGCCAAACTAAAGGCATAAAGCATCCCTCAAGGAATTAATCAATGTTTCTTTCATCAGCCTTTTTTCTCCTTGTCTTTCTACCTGCAGGTATTACCCCTTCATTCATCTGTCTTCTTGCCAGCATCAGGATGCTCATGTATCATGCAAATTTATGTATTTTTGTAGAATGACTACATTGACACTGTGAGTGGTGACATAAAGTTTGTCTTTGAGCATAAGTCAGGAGACCAGTATTGTATTTCTACATCTGACAGCTATCATGTGGCAGTCAGAAATGTGCCTCGACTTCCCTGTTTTACCAAAAGAAAATTCTTTCAGAAGCCATCTGACGGTGTCAAAAGTTATGTCAGTGCTGCTAGAGTCCTAATACTGTGATAGACATCATGTTTCAAAGAAGTATGTAATGGGCATTGCATTATCTGGGCAATTACATGGTGCAGGGAATCTGAGGCTACCTGATCAACTACTTATTGTGAAGAAGCCACTGGTGAAGATATTTTGAAGGTCCTAGGACCTCATACAAGTTTTGAAATCTGACTTTTCTACAAAGCAAATCTTTTCACCTTTCTTGGGATGGGGACACTTGAGGCTCTAAGCACATGAGTACATGCAAACTATGCAATGCCAATTCCAGTGAAGGTCATCAAGCCCAGAGGCTGTATGGATTAATTCAGAACTGAGTTAAAGTATCTTACTGTCCTCCCATCTGGCTCAGGAGTATTCTGTAATCCCATCCTTCTCATCCCTCTTGCTCTCTCAATGTGCTCTCTGTAACTTTCAGACCCTTTTCCTCAATGGAAAAGTTAATATAGAGATACAGACATTTTAGTTGCTCTTTGGTAAGTCTCTCTAAGGCAATTTCTGGAGAAAACTGCTTGCTTGGCTCTTAAATTCACTCTGATAACTCTTTTGGGGTGGTACTCAAAGGATCTGGCATGGCCTATCCATGGGTTCCAATTGTAGTATCAACTCAGACAGGGTTGGTCTGGGGATGCTCTGCTCTAGGCTTCATCAAATGTTATGCTCATTTCTGAAAATGAAAGAAAAAACCGTAGCTCTTCTAGAGCCCAAATTTTCAATCTCCCGTTCTGTTCACTTTGGTCCATAAATCTTTTAGTAGCTTTGGAAGTTCCACAGAAATCAGGAATACTGGTACTGACTGTCCACCACAAGAGTTCATATCATGACCAAATAGCACAGCTGGACTGTAGTGATAAACCAGACAGTCAGGCAGGACAACTGGCAAGATCCCAAGTCACAGTCAGCCCCACAGTGAATGCAAAAACTGTGCCAGGCAGCTGTCTAGGACAGTCTCCAAGAATTCTAGGAGCTGAAAGGTTGGCAGTGGCCAGATCTGCTCCCACCAGGGAAGAGTTTTAAATAAGGCAAATGTTTCTTTTATCTTTGGACACAGCTGATAGTGTGACCAGAGAGTAGTCATGGGACCAGAGAACGACTCCAAGACCATTTTGTTTACAAATGTAGATACAACTAATAAGTAATATTAGCTATGCTGATGTAAGGTGTCTATAAAATAACTCTCCTTTTGGGTGTCTACAAAAAGAATGTGCAGTGTTTGCTTCATCAAAGTTCTTCTGTGTTGCAGGGTCACATGTGTTGGGTACATCTGATTGGCCATGAAAGAAATGGGTAAACGAAAGGATTCCTGTCCCTCATGCCTAATTGATGGACTCATATTGCTATCATATATGATTTCTCCCTATTTTTATGAGTGTTGCAAGTCAGGATTTACAATTGGAAATTAGATTTGAATGGTGTTGCCCCTTCTTTCAAGATACACAAAAACCCAAAACCAACCAACCAAACAAATCCTCCTGCTCTCTGCTACATACAGATTATTTTTTCTCTCCTGAAAGAAGCAAATTCACACACATAAAATAGGGCAAGGGAACAAAATGTTATAAGAAAACCTATCAAATAAGTAGATAGATAGATAGGTAGGTATGTAGGTAGGTAGATAAGACTGGACAAATTAGATGTTCTGGCAGCAATAGGGAGTGAAAGTAGGTCCAATGTAAAACAAAACCAGCATGTGCAGGTACAGCAATCCTTGAAAAAAGATTTGAAAAAGGGAGCCAGATTTTAGAAGGGAGAAGATCCTTGATCAAAGCTTTATAAAAGCTAACACTGAGGTGTACCTTAGAAATGTACTCTTTCTCCTTACCTAATCTCCCAATGTGATCCTTGAAGTGAACATTAAACAGCTCTCAGCTGAATTATGCCATTGTGTGTTCCACAATAATTAGTACTTTATTAACTTTCTAAAGTAGGACTCAACTGGCCTTTCATTTCCATTTTCTCCTTTACAGTACCTTTGTTATATGCTCCTAAACTATTTTTTTTACTTTTTTTTTTTTCCTACCAGAAATCATTGCATACCAATTTAAGCAACATAAAACAGGTGGATGGATGAAGCCTGAAAAAATCAGAGAAATTTAAGATTTCACTGAGGTAATTTTCTGCTGTTATTGAGATACAATTTGATGTTTTTGTGTAGTGAGCTTTCTTCCCTCTCAGTCTTCCCCACTCAATCTTTCTCTTCAGTTACTAAAAGGCTGTGTTTTCAGTCTTTCTTAAGAATCTAACTCTATTAGGCTGCCTCACATCTTTTGATTCAATGTACATTATAGATGTAGGGTACAGTGTTTCCAAGCTTTGCTTGCTACAAATAATATTTCATGACAATATAGTCCTTGAAAATTGGTTAAGTTCATTTGTACTTTTGTAGGAAATTCTGGATCATCTGAAGAGAAAGCTTATTCAGTACATTGGGAAGAGCAGTGAACAGATTTTTACATTTACTAAAGTATTGTAGGACTTTGGAATTATACAGGAAAATATTGTGGTATGAAGCCATGTCCTAATTTACTTTTATTGCATGAAAATGTGTATTTCTCCATGATACTAGTAGGCTAATTCCTTTCCTGAGCCCATGTTTGTCTGGAGAGCAGCCAGCAAGGAAGGTAGCTGAGTCTGGCTTTGAGAGCAGGCTTGAGCATCTGCCTGTGTGACTGTAGGGACATAACCAAACAGGTTGGATAATGTGATGATGTTGTCTCTCAGAACGTCCAGAGAACAACAGAAGAGTGAGGACTCATCACTGTCCTCTGACTGGCAAACAAAGCCCTACTCAAGAATTATTTGGCAATTTTTTATTTTTATTTTTTTTACTGGGGATGATAGAAAGAAATATGATTTGCTTTTATTCAGTCTCAAGATTAAAGCCAGGACCAAGGCAGATCTCTGCATTGTAGGTGTCCGCAAGCATCCTTACTGTGCTTAGGCATCCAGAAGCTCCAGTGGAGGAGGAGGGAAATCCTGCCTTGCTGACTTTATGCCATCAGCTGTTTCCTTCTCAGAGTGAAATGCATAGGCTGCAAACCACTCTTCCCTCTGAGGTGTTTGGAGGGTAGCAGGGCTCAGGTTTTGAGCTCAAGTCTGTTTCAGACCGTGACAAATTTGTTCCCTGAATCCATACTCTTTTTAATCTAAATGTCAGGTAGGAAATTAAAGCCCTGCTGAAACGGAGTGTATTACCAGCATTTTATTAGATCACAAACAATTTAATAACCAGATACAGGGAGAAGGTCATTTTGTTGTCAGTCCAGCTTATCTCATAAATTAGGCATCAGGTTTTGCACAAAAGTGTCTCTCAGCAAATAAAATTATCTAGTTTGATGAAGGGCTTCTGTCCATGGAAAACAGATAACACAGATGAAAGAGGGAGTCCTGTAATAAAATTATTATCCAGGAATGTATGAAAGGGGATGGATTCTTTAAAAATACTTATCACACATTTATCCTATTAACAGCAAGTAAATGCCAGAGTAGCAAAGGACACACCTTCCCATTGAGTTCATGTGAAATAGTTTCAAGGTCAGTAAACAAAAACAATGGCAGATGAAATATTGGTTGTAAATTAGGTAGCTCTTAGTGATCTCACTGGCTGAAAAGGGAAGAAACCCAGAGCATTATCTTTCACTAGTAATTTTTATGGCATAGAAATGACAGTCTGCTGAGTAGGAGCAGGATAATGAATGATATATCATGCCACAGACCTGTTTCTGGGGTAGGGAAAAAGAGTGACAAGGAAATGGTTTGGCCAGAGTTTTTCCAAGAATAAGGTCTGGTGTTATTTAGGTTTATCTGCCTGTAGTGCTGAGGGACAGAGATTTCTATGCCCCACCTGTCTCAAGCTGCCTTGCATCTTTTAGCCTTGTGAGAGTAAAATTAGACTAGGGCATTGAGTGTCCTGCTGAAATGGGAATGCAAGTTGTGGCACTTTATCTCCCAAGAGGTGCTTCAAAGCAAATGTGGCAGCAGAAGAAACTTCCTACATGACATCTGCTGCTACCACTGAGTTGAAGAAGCCATCATGGTGAGGATAGTATGATAGGGCCTTTCCCTCCTGTGACAGAAACTGACTTACATCTGTTTTCCCCTTTTCTCTGGATAGTGTGACACTGATGTCTCCTCAAAATGTAGCCATGAAAACCCTTCTCCATGTGGTCTGGGGATGCAGCGATCCAATGGCCTGAAGAAAATTAAGGAAGAACAAAATACCGCAGAAAAGGAATTCCTAAAATTGCTGCCACCCTCCACTATAGTGTTGTCTAAATCTAGTGTGTAAGCCAGTATTTGCTCTGTAAACATCTTAATGACTGTGCCTAAAAGCCAGGTCTGGTCTGTGTGCCACAGCTCACAACTCCACCTGCAATGCCTGTGGAACAGTCCATCTATCTCATAATGAAGAAACTGGCTACTCATTGTTTGGATGGGCATACATTTCTTTGGGTAAAAAAAATGGAGAAGTGACACAGCCTGAAGAGTTGCAGTGGATGGAATTAACCCCATTTTCTGGACGGTCGACAGTGGGGTGTTGCTCCCCAGGGCTCAGTACTGGGCCCAGTTGTCTTTACTGTCTTTGTCAATGGTCTGCATGAGGGGATCAACTGCACTCTGTGTAAGTTTGGAGGTGACATCAACTTGGGCAGAAGCATTGATCTGCTTGAAGGTAAGAAGGCTCTGCAGAGGGATCTGGACAGTGCCAATAGTGGTTAATCACCAACACTTCTTGCTGCAGATGCTTAATTGAAAGGCAGAACTTCTGCTAGATTTATGAAATACTCTTTCACAGTTGTTGAAAGATAAATACAGAAAATCATATGGAAAACACAAACGGATGATATTTAATAAACAGCCTTTTCAGAGACCTCAATATCCATTACTATTGAGGCAATAGTTAACAGGATAAACAGTTCAATCCATCTCAATCTGTGCACTTAGGCAGAGCTATATCCCTGTCGTTATTTACCTGCTCGAATTTATCTTCTTATCTGCCTTCTTATTGATACATATATCTCTCTTTATTGTGTTTCTAAAGCACTTGGCACCTTGTGATCTGAATGCTCAGCTTCTGGTTTTGGGATCATCGTCCTGTACCAAGGGACATGGGGAGGCTCTTGAAGCAATGTCTGGGAGGAAAAGTTCCATGCTGAGAAAGGAGATGAACCTTGCAGAGGCAGCTCTGAGAGGTTTTTGAACTTAGGATCTACAGGATGAAAAGGGGGACGTGAATTCTGGTTCACTGTATTCAGTCCTTTCTATGGCAGACAATTAAAACACAGAAACCCACCCAGAAGCAAGCACCGTCAGAAAACTGGAAGCTTGTGGGTGGAAATCTATGGGGAAGCCTTGTTTTAGTAATAAAACCTGTGATCTGTACAGTGTCCTCAGACTAGCTCTCTATTTTTGTCTTGCCTCCATTTTCTTGTAATCCTATTTGTCTATTTATGGATTTTTATTTTTTTTGGTCATCTACCACCTCTAGAATTGTATTCTCCTTTGATCTCATGACAGTGTTTTCTTTAGTTTAAATCACTCTCTTCCACTACAGAAAGCAACCATTTACATCAAGCAAGTATGGTATACTTTGGTATACATCCAGCAAGGAGGAGGGAAGTTTCGCTACGCCTATTTTTCAAACAAATTGCTTCACATATCAAATGAAGACCCTCCAATGTTTGGTGAATGGGGTAAGTAGATGAAGCCATCAGGTATTTCGAAGGGGATTCCTAGCAGCACATGTACTATATACAGTGACATGAGGTCCTTAGCTCACTGTGCCTCACTATGGCAGGCTACAGAATCGACCTTCAAAACAACAGCTTTCTGCATCTGTGTCTCAAAAGCTAACCAAAAGGAGGTCCAGATTCTTTATAAAAGGTTTATTGTTATTATTGCCTGCTGCATCTTCCCCCTTGAGGGTCCCTTTATCACTCAACCCAGGCAGCAGATTAATTCTCTCCTAAATGCAAAATCCGATGACATTTTTTCCCATAAATCAAGACACTCTCCGGGGATTTACTTGAGGGCAGTAGCTCTCAGCCCTGACTTTAGAAAGATTTCAGTTTAGAAAGGTTTCCAGCAGGAGCTGTCTCTGTCCCCAAAATCTTTCAG
The DNA here is from genome assembly GCA_027925045.1 of Hypotaenidia okinawae. Classification (NCBI taxonomy): domain Eukaryota; kingdom Metazoa; phylum Chordata; class Aves; order Gruiformes; family Rallidae; genus Hypotaenidia; species Hypotaenidia okinawae. Next base: position 160,964,266 of record BSDF01000002.1, read on the forward strand.
TTGCTGGATGGCAGTGCCAGTGAAATGCTGCATTTGACAGTTTCTCCACAGCTGGTTTTAGGGTGAGAAATGAGAACAGATGGAGCAGCTGTGGCATAAACAATCTCCAGGGTGGAAAACTCATGTCTTCTTAGTGTGAGCTGATGAACTGATGCTGGTGTCTGTGTCAGATTTTTCTCTCCTATATAAGTAGAATCAAGCAGGGAACATTAAACATGCAATTTTCCAAGGGAATTACTGAAGTACCAAACAAATAAATTAAGATAGAACAATGGATTGAGATGATTTGTTAAATATCAGTTTTAGGTCCACTGTAGCATGTGTACACGAGAGGACTGTGTGGATTTCTATGGATGTCCTCAATCAACTTGAGGCCTCAACATTATTGTTATCGTCTCCATCCCCATTTGTAGAAAGTGGAGCCAGATAAATGCTTTCTTGAGGATGAATGCTTTGCAAGACAAAATCCTCTTGCCTTCTGAAACACTATATTTGATAAAAAGAGAGGTGATCAAAAGTTTCCAATAACTCCAATTTTAACTATCATTGTTCTGAAAAGTAGATTCTGCATTAGGAATTGGTTAAGCAAAGGTAACAAAGGCAGATGGGGAGTGTCATTGTAATTTTCTGCCTCCATGTGAGGAGGACAGTGTTTGCAATACTGCAGTGATTACCATGAAGAAGTAGAGTGCCCAGGAAAAGGAATTATCTGGTCTGCCAGTCTTCAGAGGTCAGTAAACCTAAGCATAGTTTCAAAATTAGATTGTTTACAGCAAACTCCATTAATGCCCCATGTTCTTCCATCCTACGTCGTACGAAAGAGGTAGGAGAGAAAAACTAGCATTCTCACCATAGTACCATAAATCAGCTTGAGGTGGAAGAGACCTCAAAAATTATCTAGTTCTAACCCTCTTGGCATGGGCAGGGACACACTCCACTATGCCAGGTTGCCCAAAGCCTCACCCAATGTGGCCTCAGGAAGGGGGCAGCCACAGCTTCTATAGGAAGCCTCTTCTGGTATATCACAAAACTTAAATGTTTTTCCTGATCCATAATCTAAATCTATTGTCTTTCACTTTAAAGAAATACTTCTTATCCTATCACTACACATCATTGTAAAAAGTCCTTCTCCAAATTTCTTATAGACCCCATTCAGGTATTGGAAAGCTGCAATAAATTGTCCCTAAAGCCTTCTCTTCTCCAGGTTGAACAACCACAACTCTCAGCTTGTCTTCATAGGAGAGATGCTTCAGACCTTTGATCTTTGTGGCCCTCCTCTTAACTCACTCCAACATCTCACTATCTTTCTTGTACTGGGGACCCCAGAGCTGGATACAGTACTCCAGGTGGGGTCTCATGAGATCAGAGTAGAGGGGCAGAATCACCTCCTTCGACCTGCTGGTCCTGCTGGTTTTGATTCAGCTCAGGGTAGGGTTGACTTTCTGGGTTGCAAGTGCACATTGCCAGCTCATGTTGAGTTTTTCATCAACCAATATCCTCTAGTCATTCTTCACAGGGCTGCTCTCAATCCATTCTCCATATAGTCATGTCCTTTGCTTTTTTTGTTTCTCCCAATGGACACTGTTTTCCCACTCTTCCCTAGGTTACGGTAACTTCCAGATTTCTCTTCCCACCTGCAGTCCTGTGTCCAGCTCAGTGGTCCCCAGGATCTGTTTGGGCATTACTTTGGTTTAGTAATTAGGTGTTTTTTTATAAACCATGATTGATAATGATTTGTCTTAGTGGCACAAGATGGCATGGGAACTGATTTCTATGTAGGTAAGTGGTGGAAGAGGCCCTTGGCAGGTACTGAATAACCCCTTCAAGCTTTGGGTTATGTTCCATTACAACTATCTCTGTTGTCAAAACTCATCTTCACATGAGTGCTGACACTGTTGTGTGTTATGCTGCAATACAGTTGATATAAAGAGACCTAATTAGGGGTCAAAAAAAGAAAAATCACAGCTATTTAAGATCTAAGAAGCAGGTGGAAGGATTAAATCCACCACAAATAAAAAAGGAAGAAGCGCCTCCAATTTAAAGTATTTGTAGTTGTTCTGGCTGTTGGAGGAGGATAAATACCTCCTTCAGGATACAATTAGTGTTTTTTTTTTTCTTAACAGATAAAATTAAGGAAGGTGGTTAAATATCTGGGGCCACAAAAAGGAAAGATTTCAATACCCACTAAATTGAAAAAAATTTTACAAGCACATTTCAAAGAGCTGGAAGAAAAGATGCAGTAGAATGAGCATTGTCTAGAATATCACTGAAGGCATAAGCAAAATGTCTGGGATAAGCTCTTAAGTGCAAAGCAATTATCATTGATTTTATGTTTCAATTATCTCAGACTCATTTGCTCTCTTATGCCTTTAAAATAAATATATTAGGTGAAAGTCCTTTGGGATTTCATGCATCTTGAGATCACCTAATGTCTGTAACAAGCCTTTCCCTTCAGAACTGCTAGCACGAGCAAAACTCCAAGACATGAAGAGGGGAAAATTAGTTTTGTTAAATAAAGTGGTCAAAGAACATAACCCCCTCACTTGCAAAAATAAGCAATTTGGAAATGAAATAAATTAATGGTATGTGGAAATTAAAACAGCAATACAGGTTCAAATTTAACCACCTTCTGCATATGCTGCAAATAACACTTTAGAAGGGTTTAAATGGAGTGGTAGAACAGTACTGAGGTGATGGTAAGAAATCAGGAAACTTCCAAAGCTGCTAGTGTTAACACCTTAACCCTTGTGATTTCTGTTAGTGTGCCAAACAAGCCAAACCTGTGGATGGTCATTTTATTAGTTGCTGAAATTAAACATAAACTCTTGGGTTGTGTGGCCTTGCTTGTCAAAGAGGGCAACCTATCTCTGTGAGCAGTGTTTAATTAGTTTGTGATTTCCAATTGAAAAAGACCAAATTAAAAGGAAAATTATTATCTGTCACAATATGAATTCCCATATTTTTATCAATCAAGAATTTATGGCTTGTGTCACCTCTCAGAAAGATGTAGGACTTTTAATTAATTCTGAAATACTTTCAAGGTTTCTTTGGCAGTGTGTTTCTTTCATGAATTAGGTGCTTGGTGGGATAAAGGAGACAGTGACTCTAAAAAGCAGAACTTTTCCAAACAGCTAATCGATGACATCTTGTCCCTGACTGGGCAAAAGCTTCTCCTGAGTTAAAAACTTATTCAAGGGCAGGAGTTATGAACTGCTGCCTTTCCTGGATATCTTGAGCAGATATTACAGATCTAAAACTGCTTTTTTAGCATTTAAAATCTGCCTGTGTACACTGGCCCCAGCTTTCATAACTTTGAGTCAGAGGATGGATGCAAGTTGCAATGTAATGGAAAGAGGAAGCACAAAAAAACCCCCAAACAAACAACCTAACATTTCTAGTGAAATGAGATTTCTTTTGATTAATATGGAGTATGGGTAATCTTTTCTTGTTTCAAGTATTGCTGCAATAGATGTAAATGATAGAAACAAAGTCCCTAATTCAGATTTCTGAATTATTCCCTGGTTACGTGTTTCTTCTGCTGCCTTCAGAAGAAGAATGATTTCTTTGGAAGTCTGGAATTGAACTAATGATGCAAGAAGTGCATCCACCTGACAAAGGACATTCAAGCCGCTTGTTTTCTCAGGCTTCTTAAGAGAAAGAAAGATAAGCAAAGAGAAGAAAAACAATTATTTCCATTCCCATGGCATGCTACTGTAAAATATCAGGCATTGCAAATGGGTTCATTGGGGCAGACAAAATATACTTGGGACAAATTTTGATAAAATATTCAAGAGTTATCAGCCCTTCTGTCGAAGGAAACACGTAGCACTCCATTTCCTACCTCAACTGAAATGCACACATTTATGAAGAAGGAGTTAATTCTTTCAGGTGAAATATAAATGAACATGTTTTTATAGGTTTTGCGTTTTTTTCATCCCAACAAAATAGATAACTGACTAGGAAATGGATATGTGATGGGTTTCAAAAGAAGGACTTTTGGGTGGAGTGCATATTTGGACTCCATGCAAGTTGGGTTTTTGTCTAAGTCCCACATTTTTGTACCTACTTGATTTATTCTTTGGGAAAGCTGGTATTCCTTGATTTCTTTCTCTTTTTTTTTTTTAAAAAAAATCTATTTAAATTGTGGAAGATGCACTCTGCTTAAAAACTATGAATCACACATTAGGTGATTTAAAGACAGACTTTGATGTTTGTAACATGTACGATTGTTATGGCTCAGGAAAGATAATTGGATTCTAGTCTTTCCCTTCCAGCATTGTCTATGTAAGCAGTAAAAAATCTTCATGTTTTTCTGTTATTTGACAAAACTTCACAAAAGCAAAATAAATAAATGCTACAATTAAACCTTCCCATCTGACAACTGTGCACCATGCCCATTGGAAAAAAAAATAATTAAACTTTTATGTAGCCTGAGCCTTAGCTGAATAATTTCTAACAAGAAAAAATTTCCCTTTGTTTTTTAACCATTCTTTTATTAAAAGGAAATTTAGGTGTATATATGTCCAGATAAATATTTTCAAGAACCTTTCTCTTGGCAAGTCTGCTTTGTAAATATTTCTTTTTATGTACACTTGCCCATGTGCAACAAAGGACTTTGTGAGATTTTAGTATGTCCTTAAAATTAAGGGTGTCTTAAATATAATCTTGCTCAAAGGAGGTGAAATAAGCTTGTGGTCATATGCTGTGTTGAATTGGATCTTCGACTGTTCATACAGAAGTGTAAAGTAAAAATGTCATATTTTACAGAGTGCAAAATGATTAAGAATTGGGAGAAGAGTCAGGGTAGGAGAGGGGATCTGTTATACATAAGAAATAACATTGCTTTGAAACAATTTAAGGCATATCCAGTTTCTGTGTTTCTAAGAATTAAAAAAGGTAAAATCCTATTAAAAAAAAACACCCAGAAAAAAAAGAAGAAAATAAAGATCTCCTTTTAGATTATTAATGTTGGTAGGATAACAAAGTGCTTGGAGACATGGCTGGAAAAGCTATTTCATTACCTGTGTTGCGATCCAATCCATGTACTTATTTATCTGGATTTGAAAGAAGCTGACAAATTCAAGGCAATATTAGAATGCAACAACACTCTAATTAGCCTCGACAGAATTAATAACAATGATGCGCCACCTGTATCTGCTAAATGTTTCACCATCTTAGATTAAGTTAATTGAAATTAATCAGCAGCACACTGAGGAGAACAAAAGCTGAGAGAAATTTTTAAGAGGTATGATGGATGCATGCACTTCCAGACTTCACCTAATGTTAGAGAAAAAAACCCACACATCTACATATACATGAAGTGATCCAAGACAATTAAATGCCACAAAGATGCTTTACAACTTGCTTTAATAGGATATATAGAGAAACATGGCCAAACTGCAAGAATTAGGTTGATTCCTCCCAAGCAGTATCCCCAAGGAGCTGACTGTAATATCTATCCATCCACATGCATAAAGATAAATATTCAGGAAAGAAAAAACATTAGTCTGTGTTATCACTTAATTAACATCAACCCTGGATAGCAAAATAGCTTGACTTGTTTTCCAAACTTTTAATGGGCAATACATTTTCAGTAGGGATTTGCTTTCTTATCCTTCTACATTGCTGAACTTTGCCATTAATGGATACAGTTTACATGTTCTCTATTTCCTTTTGACAGAAGTTCTCTTCTTCGGTCGTTCCACAAGAGGGTAGTGGGGTTAGGAAGCTCACAGCCGTTAGCTGGGGATTCATGGTGGGAAGCAGAAAAATCAGTGGATCTACAGGGAACTTCCAGTTCACAGGAACATGAATGCCTAAATAGGGCTTGAATATCTCCTGAACATTTCACCGTCCTGAAAATTTTTTTCTAAACCAGCTCTAAAGGGAGAAGGAGCAAGGTAGAGGCAAGTCATATGTCATTGACAGAAATCCTATTTTCAATGCTGGAAAATGCCTTGGCACCTCATAGTTAAAGCTAGAGAGAAGACTACTTTCTATTTTTATCTTAAACTCCTGTTTCTAGAACTGATGCAGTTCTCTTGTCAAACATTTCAGGAACAAGAGACTAGAAAGGTCATTGTATCCTTCCCTTTCCTTTCAGAAGCAATTATGTAATCCCGTGTGGGTAGTTCTACCTAAAAAATATAAGATTTTTTCCCACTGCTATTTCCTTCCCCTCACATGTTTCCTTAATGTCCAACTGACTTTTTGTCTGATTTCCAGACATAAGCAGGAGTGTGGAGAACATAAAAAAGCCAAGATGATAACAGAGCCCATTAATTATGTGATGCAACCTGTCCTCTGTGATGCTGAGTGTTGGAGACTTTATCTCACAGTACCTGCGACTCCTTTGTTTAGTGGGGTGGGGGGCAGAAAGACTGACTGGTGCGCAGTACAGCACAGCAAAGTGGAATAGATGTTCTGAGCTCTTTCCTTGGTCATCATGACAAACCAGAGGCTGGGCTCTGCTCCTGAATTTTGGAAAGACCCCATCTTGAATTGAGGCATTTGTTTCTGCGTCTTTTGCCAAATCAATGCAATAGAGGCATGTTGTCATCAACCACTGATATGAATAAATACAGGTCTTGGTCACTGGAAGGGCAATGCTGCCACGGTCTCTGCGTGTTTCTCAGTATGTGGGCACCACATGTTCATGGATATATCGTCCTACTCGGGGATATAGTTGTCCTCACTCTGCGTGTGGAAGTTCCTAGACTCAGCAATTGTATGACTTTACTAAAATTACCAAAGGAGCTGGAGCACAACCTGTGTAATTGAAACTGGATCTTTTAAATCCCCTTAACCTGCTAAGTCAAGACACTAAGACTTAACCTAAAAATACCAGGCCAGGAAAGAGATTGAGAAACTGGAATTGCAGTTACGTTTTTATTGGTTTTATGCTGGTATGTCTCTTTCTTCTAGTCTCATTTTTACTTTCAAAAACTGAATTTTCCTTCAGTCTATTTTAAGCAGCGTGGGTGCTAAGGTCAGCAGAGAAACCTTTCAAAGCTGACACAGTGAACTCTAATGAGACCATCAGAAGCAGCTTCACTCTCTCCTGGTCATACACAGCGTGCTTAGTTGAACTTGGCAGATCTTATCAGGCTATAATTCATTTAGGTATTGATTAAGGGATAACTTCCAACATTTAGATAAATTAGTTTTCAGAAATCTGACAAAGTTATAATATCAAAACAGCACAGAAGGAGTGTGTATTAATGCCTGTGTATATGGAAGTGGATATTGTTTAATTAGGGTGGAGATGAGCAGAGATGCATACCAAGCATCCTACTGGCCCAGAGAAACAATACTCTAACCTAGAGTGAATTTAAGGGAAAGAGAGAAAAAAATACCAGTTTAGTTTTTAATAAGCTCTGTGGAAGATGTTCTTGGAGCTTCATTCCTCAGCATGCTTTTCCACAAATAGATTCAGATGTTTTGGTATTGCTTGTTTGTGTCTGAAGAGTGATATGTTCTTGAGCTAAAAATGAAACACTGAGCAGATGCTGACTTGAAGCGACGCGTTCCTTAAAGCAGGCGAGTTGGATGCTGTCAACAGTCAATAAACACATACAAACAAGAAAGGCAAGAAAGAAGAAAAAAAGGCAGTAATTAGACATAACACCTTTTGACAGGGGATTAATGAACAGGATTAATTAAACAGATATTATTAACCCCACACACCAAATTCTCATTTCCAATTTACAGGTGCAGAAAGTAAGACACAGGTCAGTGTCACCACATGCCTCCTTGAGGAAACCAAAGTGTTTACCTTCAACACCTTCCTCAGTAGGTATGTGCTTCTGCAGAGCTTTTGTTGATGCAACAGGCAACTTCCCTTCTGCTGAGCAGACTCCAGACTTCTGGCATCCCGTGCATTGCAAGCCTGTAACTTCTGGTTGTGAAGAAGTCAAAGGTAAAGTGATGAGGTCTAAAATTCAACCATAGACCATTGTAGAGATGAATATAGGAGAGATATGTAAGGAAAATGAAAAAAAACTCGACCAAGGATTGATAGTTTATGTTCCTCTCCTTCCTGCTGGGCTTTCTTCTCATCCCCAACCTGATAGGGGGAAATTGCTTTGCAGAAAAGACACCTCTCCTCCTTTGGCTGAGCAGTGAACTACACAGGAACAGCTACTCATGGCCTGGCCACACGGCATCAAGAAGTGGGTGGTGTAAAGCCAACAAACCAAGCTTGATAGTGCACAAAAGCCACAGTCTCCTAACTGTGAGATTTTGGAAGAGTTAGAAAAATGTCATGGGGAAAAATATGTAGTAGGTCCCCAATGCAATCATCGGAAATGTCATAAAAGCAGCTTGTTCATCAAAAATGTATATTGCTATATACAGGGAAACTGGAAAGTGATCTGAAGCTCTGCTGCACTTTGTATATTTTTGCAGAACTTGCTGATGCTATAATTTCAGACCAAGGTGCTTTACCTGTGTGAAGGTCACCTGTCATCTTCTCTCCATGTAAACTTCTAAAGGAGTTTTTTTCCAGGTACTGCCGTTAGTTATTTGCAAAGATTAGCTTTTTTAGAGTAAGCCTTCTACTTAGAAATTTTCTATTTTTCTTATCTGCACAGTATAGATTTTGACACTGTCCCTTCAAAGACAGAAAAATTTGTATGAACCTCAGTTGTTCTTTTATCATCTATTTCTACTGCACTTCTAAATTCATCCAATCTTTGACTCTGTCTTAGTTGGTAAATGAACAGAGGAACACCGATTAACCTGAAATATGTTTATTCATTTTATTTCACAACTGCACTATAATTTTCTTTTTCCAGTAAATGTGTAGGCACAGAGAAGTTTTACTTTTCTTTATTCCTGCTTTCTGTTTAATTACTCTATCATTGTCCGTGCTTTGTATCCTTATGACATCCTGCAATGATACTGAGGTAGTTTGATTCCCTTTACTTTTGTGAAGAGATATATATATATAATTTTAAACAATGGCCAGAAGCAGAACCCTCTACAATGACTGACTTATTTTTTCAAGTTCTTTTTAGCTGTCCCATCATTAGCTGCAAATTTAATTCCAACATATTGAATTTTGGACTCTTCTTTAAGGAAAAGATCAGAACTGGTAAATCAGGTTTGAAAACTATGACGACATTTTCTACAAGCTGTAAGGGAATTATCACAAATTTCTTTTCAATTCTTTTTCAAAAACAAAACCTCAAAAGAAAATTGTCAATGTTTAGGACAGCTTATGGGGAGTAAAAATAATTATATGTGAGATAAATAAATATAAGGGGAATGCTTTAATATCAGACATGTATAAAAACCAGCTCACTTTCATCAGTACTTGCTCACTCAGAAACAAGGCTCTGGGGTGATATTATAGTGCTCTTCTAGTACATAAAGTGGGCCTACAAAAAAGCTGGGAAGGGACATTCTAGAAGGGCATGTAGTGATAGGATGAGGGGGAAGGGTTTTAAATAGGAAGGGGGCAAATTTAAATTGCATATTAAGAAGAAATATTTCACTATGAGAGTGGTGAGGCACTGGAACAGGTTGTCCAGGGAAGTGGTGGAGTCCAATGGATGCCCCCTCCCTGGACCTGTTCAAGGCCAGGTTGGATGGGGCCTTGAGCAGCCTGGTCTAGTGAGAGGTGTCCCTGCCTCTGGTAGGGGGGTGGAACTTGATGATCTTTAAGGTCCCTTCCAACCCAAACCATCCTATGGTTCTATAATTCTATGTTTTTGCTCTTCAGTTATGATATTTGACTGGACTATCATGGTCAGACATTCTCTACTCTTCTGTACATAAATGTTCCTTCTCTCTACCCTTAGTAACAGTCACATCAGCAGTTCACACTCCTTGATTAAGTATGACAAGCAATTATTGAAGTGCCATTACAAACACAGATTGCACTTCCCAGTACATCCCCAGATAATGCTATTTTAGCTCTGCAGCTTGAGCACAGCTCAGCTTCATGTTAAGAAGAATGTTACAATACAAGACAAATATTTACAAATATCAATGGATAAAGTTATGCTCTAAAATATATAAGATATCAACATATGATGGAAAATGGGGAGGGTGTTGCCTTGGTTTGACCTTTGCTGGATGCCAGACACCCACCAAAGTCTCTCTACCATTCCCCTTTTAAACTGGACAGGGGAGAAAAAATACATTGAGAGGTGAGATAAGGACAGGGAGAGATCATTCAGCAGTTAGCATCATGGGCAAAACAGACTCAACACAGAATAAAGGAAAGAAAACATCTAATTTATTACACTGCACACCCAGTGACACCAGAGTCTGATAATGAGAAGTGCAACCAGATCTTAAAGCATCTCCCTCCACCCCTCCCTTCTTAGCAGACTTAACTTTATTCATGATTTCTCTCACGGGCTGCATGTGGGGTGTTGTCCTTTTCTGTGGGCTGCAGGGGGACACATGCTCCACGGTGGATTTCTCCACTAGCTGCAGGGGCACCTTTCTCTCCAGCACCTCTGTCTTTAAAGAAAATATTTTATTGCCATATATTATGTTTACCACAAGCTAGAGTAAAAAGCCAACTTGTTGAAAGTTTTGATGAAATGAAAAGCTCCAACAAAGTTGATTGAGAAGAAAACTTCCTATCTCAGACTCATTTGCTCTCTGTTTATGATTTCAGTAGAAGCTGTAGTTCTGGCCAGCCATTCTCCTTTAAATCTTTCTATCCTGGCCAAAGTAGAACTCCATGAACCATTATCTTAATGGGCTCCCATAAAATCTTCATGGAACGTTTGAGGAGACCTTTAAGCTTTGATAATGGAAAAATGTGACAAGAATCACTCTTTCCTTCTAGATCATTTCAATAGAACATTTTTTCCATCAGGAAATTTCTGCATTTTCCAACAGGCTGTAGTGACCACTGCAATAATGGGCAGTGCCTGAGGTTCAGGGCAGTATAAGGTCAAAAGTGATTCTGTGGTGATGATCACAAAAGAAGACGTGGTTCATGCCTGAAGAAACCTCCAGACTAATGCCTTTAATTCTTATATAAAATATTTGTCTTTCCATTAACTCATGCCACATAGGTTTTTGAAGGTAGGTTTGAGGCAAGGAAAGAAGAGACAGCAGGAAGGAGGTAATGTCAGGAGATGGACAGTGAGGAGAACAGGGTTATACTGACTTGGCAGCAGAGAGTTAGTGAATTGAAAGAAATGACATTAAGCACAGATTGATTAATGGCAATGACAACAGAGACAAACAGCTTACAGGCTAAATCCTCTCCTCTGTGCATTTTGCTGTTCCTTTGCTGCACAGTGCAGGGATGTCAGTTCTTGTGCCTGGTGGCTGTTTTCCTCCTTTTTCAGTTGAAGTGATGAGCGGTTGTGGGCAGAGATGAGAGGGCAGCATTCACTGAGCAACAGTTCTAATGGGTGATCTCTTTCCTTCCCTCAGCACAACCACCACCATGTCCAAAGGAGTGGTGGAAGACGGTAAACACTGTCATGGATATAAGAAATCATATAGGATCTTCCAGTGTTCCTCTAGTACAAATCCCTTTCTGCTGCACTGTGATTTTGTCTTATTTTCTTAACTAGGATGCAGTGGCATGACCAAAAAAACCAGAAAAAGTTGCTCCAAGCAAAAACTCCAGCCTGCAAGTTAGAAAAGTTTCTGGTTCCTTGTCTTTTACAGTCTGCTCTGCATATGAGGGTGAGTTTCTTCCACTCTTTCCTGAACCTGAAGTCTTCTGTCTCAATGAACTTAGGAGCTGCATGTTGGGAAGTAAAACTCTGCTGTCTACCTCTGCAGTCTCAGCTCAGGGATGTGCACTTTTCCATGGATAGGGGGAAATGTAAACTAATTTTGGTGAACGTCTCTTTTGTGGCCCAAAACTGAACACAGTATTTGAGGTGTGGCCTCACCAGAGCTGAGTATAGGGGGATGATGAGAGCCACGTGCAAACCAGCTCTACATATGTAGTGTTTACACTACATATGCTTTGCCTGGTGACATTCATGGAGGAACTAGTGGTTGAACAGCAATGTTCTTAACTTCCACTTTCATCCAAGGGAAAACAAGTACTCTTGAAAGAAATCTCTGCTAAACAGTGCTGGGCAGCCTACAGATGGGAAAGTGTTGTGATTTTGGCTAAACCACAACAAAAAACCCCCTTGACCCTTGAAGAGGAAAAATTGAATCCATAAAGAGCCCAGTCCAACAAAATCTGCAAGTCTAAGGTTTAGTCCAACAGTAAGACTCAAGTGCTGTATTTAAACCTCATTGAATATTTCACTAGTGGTTAGAATGGTTTAAAACTGGATTTTTGGTGTGTCAAAGTCACAGCTTTTCAAAGTTAGAACTATAAAATTTTGTAACTAACACTGAAGGAGTGACAGGATCAACTTGTCGTTAGAGGACTGAGGGTCACACAGTGCCATTTAAGTAACAGCTCAGCACCTAATCTTACAGGAAACATTCATGTATCTCCTCCTGCATCAGACATATACATGTTAACGTTTATATTCATGACTACATTAGGTAATCATAAGTGATATTACAGTGTGTAATGCTCTATACAATATAAAAGTACAACCTGTATATACCTAAATATATATAATTAAAAATCCATATTCTTGAGGAACTGCACCCACAATGCATTTTATTCAACTTTAGCTTGGGAGTTGGATTTGATGACCCTTATGAGTCCCTTCCAACTCAGGATATTCTATGATTCTGTGATTAGCTAGTGTGATGCATTTTTCAATCCAAAAAGCTGTTCTACTAGTTCAGGGGCTGTTTATCATAAAGTAGTCAGTTTAGCTATAACTGTTTATTACATTTGTGGTATTGTGGCTTATAAAATAATAATAAGAAGAAAGTTGGTTGAAACTTTAATGTTTAGAAATGAAATGATTCATTAAAAATCAGAAGAATATTTTAAATCCCTGAAAATGCTTATTCTGAATCAGACCTCTCACCAGCACTCATGTCACCTTGTTTTGGGTATGGAAATCTTAGATGTTTCCTTGCAGCTACTTGACCACACATTTTCTGTACAGAGACACAGACATCTCTTGGGCACATTCTGCTGCATCCTTCTGTGCCGAAATGTAACAGTTAGTTTGCAGGGCTATATTAGATGAGATATTTTCAGAAAGCTAAATTCAGGTCAGAAAAATCCTTCCCATAAACCAGGGAAAAAAAAGAACAATATCAAAACTCCATGTTTTAACTCTTAGCTAAAGAAATTATCTATTTTAAGTGATCACCATTGGTTGTTAATAAGCCAGTTGAATTTAGGTATCCAGAGTTTAGTTTCCTCAGCACTGAAGTTAGTCTATATTTACTATGTATTTGCCACAGTTTACAGAACTCAAAGTTACCATGGCCATTTATGGAAATATGTGGAGATTTTTCTTAAGAATAAATACAAGCTTTTGTAAAAAAAAAAAAAAAAAGAAAGAAGCTCAATATCCATTTGACCTTATTACCTTCTGAAATGCCTGTGAGCTGAGAGGCATTTCTTCTTTATTTAGGAGTCTTAGACCTGAACTATTAAAAGGTCTAGTCAAGCAGATCCATGGAAAAAGGACAACAGTGCAAGATGAATGTGAAAGTAAAGCAAAAAAGTTTTAGTATTGAAAACACTATAAAAATGCAATTATGCTGAAGAGAAAAAAATATAAACATATTTCTGAACATTCTAAATATTTTAAATAACTATAAATATTCATTATGTATCCATCCCCCATACATATTTAAAACCCAAAGCCTCTGCTTTCATTAAGTGAATGCTACTGGAGATAAAAGTATGCTTAAAAGAAATAGAACAATTATTGTTGGACCAGCTGTAGTGATAAATCACAGCCAGGCAGGGAGATTAGGTTCCAAAAATGGAAATAAATGCACATTCACACTAGAGTTCCAGCAGGGAAGGAAAGCAAGACAGAGAATGGAAATTTGAAAACCAGTACTATATAGGTAAAGAACTGAAAACAGACTATTGGAAAATGATGGACAGATTTTACTTCAGGCTGCTTTGGACTTTGACATTTTTGAAAACAGAAAGGGAGGACAGCAGTTTAAATTAATTAGTCCTTTAAATTACGAGAGTAGCTCAGGACTCCAGGCTATGAACTGTGAATCCTTTTCCTATGTCATTGTTTCTTTGCTTTCCTACCATCTGTTGCCTCTTGTGTGAAAGTAATTTGGTGGCAGACCCCTTTATTCTATGTTAGAAGAGGCAACTTCCAAACCCAGAGATAAGTTTCTGACCAATCAACACTTTTCAAACTTTGCAATACTGATTAAATTTAATGATTAAAATTATTACACGTGAGTGTAGGAAGAAAAACAAATGCCTGATACAAACAGCAACATGGATTAGAGGCAGAGCTGGAAACTGGAAATTTGTCTTAGAATACTTTTTCCTGCCAAGTTTCTTCTGCCAAGGGTCCTGGTTGCCATGAGCTCCTTTAGCCTGTCTCATGGTGATTTCTGGCTTGTCTTTGAGATAATTTGGGTGCAGCTAATTTGAGGTACACCTGATCTGTACAAAATTATATCTATAATGTAAATATAGCAGGTATAGCAACACTCAGACTATTCCCCAAAGAGACACCTCTACATCAAAGAACAACAATGGTCAAAAAAGAAACTGAGACAGAGGATGTAAGGATTTGATATACTAGGCCATATAAGAGGCTGTCAACAGATGCAGCAGTCTGCACAAGAGTTTGTGCAAAAGGGTACAAAGAAGGGTCCATCTTTGATTCATCATGGTGATTGGGAGAAAGACCTAAAGACTGGAGGAAAACAAATATCATACCCAAGAAGAGCAAGAAGGAGGACCCAGGGAAGTACAGGCTGGTCAGCCTCACCTTGAAGGTGATGGATCTGCTAATCCTGGAAATAATTTTCAAACACATTAAGGAAAAGAAAATAATAATGATTATTCAGTGTGGCTTAATCATGGAGAAGTCACGCTTGACCAACTTGATAAACTTATATGATGAAGTGACTCACCTAGTAGATGAGGCCATGTGCAGATGTGGCACTTAGGGACCTGGTTTATTGGCAGTGCTAGGTTAATGGTTGGACTTGATGATCTTAAAGGTCTTTTCCAACATAAATTATGCTGAATCTGTGAGGGGAGAACAGTGGATAGATGAGAGAAAAGCAGTGGATTTTTTCTACATGTACTTCAGGAAGACCATTGACACTATCTTAAATGAGATCCTTATAGTAAAGCTGTTGATATACTAGCTGGATGAGCGGACAGTAAGATGAGTTGAAAATGGGCTAAATGGACATGACCTAGAGGGATCAGTGGTGTACTCCAGGGGCAATACTGGGTCCAGTACTGTTTAACATCATTAAAGGTCTGGATAATGGGGTAGAGTGTACTCTCAGCAAGTTTGCAGATGATGTCTAACTGGGAGGAGTGGCTGAAACAACTGAGTGTCTTTCTGCCATCCAGAGGGACCTCAAAAGGCTGGAGAAATGGACTGACAAGAACAGTGACAAGGGGAGAGATGCAAAGTCCTGCACGTGAAGACAAAGATCACCATGCATCAGCATATGCTGATGCCCACCAAGCTGGGAAAGTAGCTTTGACTGAAAAGGCCCTCATGGACGCTGGGATACACATTAGCCAGCAATGAGTCTGTGCTGCAAAGGTGGCAAATGGTATCCTCCAGGAAAAGTACTTCTAGCAGGTTGAAGGAGGTCATCCTTCCTCTATTCAGCATCTGTGAGGCCACACCTGGAGTCCTGTGTCCAGTTCTGGGCTCCTCTGTTCCAATAGGAGAGACATGGACATATGGACAGAGTTCAATGAAGGGCCACAAGGATAACTAAGGGACTGCAGCATGACACACAAGGGAAAATGGAGCGAGTTGGGACTGTTCAACATGAAGAAGAGTTGACTCAGGCAGGATATGATTAGTGCATATAAATAAATTTTTCACCTCCTCCTGAAGGGATGATGCAAAAGTGACAGAGCCAGGCTCTTCTCAGTGGTGTCCAGTGCCAGCACTAGAGGCAGTGGTCACAGACTGAAAGACAAGAAGTTCCTTCTGAACAGGAAAAACATTTTTACAATGAGAATCACTGAGTACTGTCACAGATTGCCTGGGGAGGTTGTGGAGATACTTGGAGATACTAAAAAACGCATCTAGACATAGTCCTTGGCAAGTGGTCTAGCTGGCCCTGCTCGAGCAGGGGTGTGGGACATGATAACCCCACAGAGGTTCCTTCTGAAGTCAAGCATTCTAGGATTCTGTAAAAACCTCTTTCTGAGTCATACTAAGGTGCTATACAGTCCACAATTTAGTTTTGCTATTGGAAAAGCAATGTGAAAAGTCTTATAGTACTTAGCTTTCAGCATTACATATTTTATAAAGACAGACTGAAAGGTTTTCGTAGAGAATTAAAAATAAATGTCTGATTTCATCAGTGTAGTTCTCACAGAATCACATAAAATCCCCAGGAACCTTTGGAGATCATCCAGTCAAACCCCCTGCCAGAGCAGAATCAACTAAAGCAGGTTGCACAGATCGTGCCTAGGTACCTCTCTGGGCAGCCTTTTCCAGTGCTCTGTCACCCTCACAATGAAGAAGTTTTTCCACATGTTCAGATGGAACTTCCAGTGTTCAGTGGGTGCCTATTGCCTGATGGTTCTTTACTGGATAGTTCTAGTATCTAATAACTCTACCATCAATGTTTGCAATGATAAGTAATGAGGAACTTTTTCATATATCTAACAGATTTTTGCTGCATTTTGAAATACTTAAAAAAATTAATCTGTTTTTTTAAAAAATGAGCAAGGGTCATTTGAAACTCAAAATACTGACAAGTATATGTTTAATCAGAGTATTTGGGATTTTTGTCCAAATCAGACTCTTTAAAATACTTGATAGTATTAAAGGCTTACAACAAGCACTTCAAAAGTTGTGGCAAGGTGGATTGGATTCTGAATATTATATGAGGTGTGTGATAGGGCAATAAATGAATATATTAAGAGATGTAATCAAGAAAATACAACTGTAAGAAAAAGACAGGTAGAGAAATTTATTAAAGAAGTACAGTCTACTGGATGTTTTGTAGAAAAAAAAACTAACCAACAAGCCCCATGTTTTTTCAAAGCAAAAAGTAAATTTCCAGCCTCCAACAAAATGGAAGTAATTCCGGGGAGGTTCATGTTTTCATGTCAAAAATGGCTTGATCTCAGGGTGTCAGTAATGCTTGAGTTACTTTTCTCTTTTCTTGAAATGACAAGAATCCTTCATTTGCTGTATTTTAATATGTTTCTCTTCAGAGATTTGATCCTGACATATATAATGGAAACTCTGAGAATTATTCTAACAGATAATAAGGTTAAAAAGTGAAACAAGGTGTCTCTCTACACAGTAGTAGAAAATCTGTAAGTCTGAGTTCCCCTAGTGAGAATTTAGTTTTGTGCATCAAAATCTGCGCCTGCTGCCAGGTGTGTCTCTGATAACATCACCAAGCCATGGAAGAAAAATGATGGCACCTGAAGCACCTTCTGGGCTATGAGGTTTCACCCTGATGCTCACAACAGGTCACGTGGGAGAGAAGAAACCATGTGTGCTACTAAGTACCCTGCAGTAAAATATCTCCATTGATAGTTATGAGACATAAACTTTGTGCTGACCATAAGCTTTGTGCTGAGATTATAAAGCCTTACCAGGTTTGCTTTGTCTGAAATTCTCTTAACCTGTCTACAGCTTTATTTAACCTGGTTTAGCAATAAATGCAATTTTTCTAACTGACCTGGTGTCTGTGGCTAATCTGTTCATGTGTTTGTCTTTGTATGGTGCAATCACAGTTTTGCATAGACAGCACTAACAACAAGCTATTCCATACACAATGACATCTTTGTCTCTCTAAGGCAGTGATGTAATATAGAGAAATAGAGACTTGTGTCCTGGTTTCAGCTGAGATAGATAGAGTTAATTTTATTTACAGGAGCTACTATGCAGCTTCATTTTTGATTTGTGCTGAAAACAGTGTTGATGACACAATGGTGTTTTCGTTACTGCTGAGCAGTGCTTAAACAGAGCCAAGGCCTTTTCTGCTTCTCACATCAACGCCCCAGTGCCTAGGTTTCAGGTGCACAAGGTGTTGGAAGGGAACACAGCCAGGACAGCTGACCCCAATTGACCAAAGGGATATTCCAGACCATATGACATCATGCTCAGTATATAAAGCTGGGGGAAGAAGAATGAAGGGAGTAGCATTCATAGTGATGCAATTTTTCTTCCCAGGCAACTGTTACAAATGATGGAGCCCTGCTGTGATGGAGATGGCTGAACACCTGCCTGTCTATAGGAAGTGGTGAGTGAATTCCTTGGTTTGTTTTGCATGTGTGAACAGCACTTGCTTTACCTATTAAGCTGATGAGTTTTCTCACTTTTACTCTTCTGATTCTCTCCCTCATCCCTCCATGGAGAAGTGAGTGAGCAGCTGTGTGGGGCTTAGTTGCCAGCCAGGGCTAAACCATGACAGCTTGCCATGGAAGCAATGGCCTTGAAAAGTGAATACACAGCCTATAGCACAGAGAAGTACAAATATGGGATAATAAATGAAGGGACATGGGCTTGTGTCTTGGTTCTGTTTGATACTGGAGATACAAATGGTCACTTAAAGAAATAAAGACCTGGTGTGATGTGATTCTGTGTTTAGGGGTAACAAAGCACATGAAGGGTAGTATCTAACCCATGTCAGAGGCACCACATATAACAAATTTTGTTGCAACATGGAGGTATAGAGTGACTAAGAATGTGTTAAAATGACCCTAGGTAAATCGTAGAGTAGAGAAGAAAAAACCAGCAATATCCTACTTCTTTCAGTGAAAGACCTTAGAGGCCCTCCAGACTCAACACCACCACCCCTCAGCAATCTGATGCTACCAATTTTAAGACCCAGAGGAGCAGTGGAAGGATGAGGATAACATCAGGAAAAGGTACAGAAACTAAGAAGTAGGTGTATTAATTTTTAAATTGCATTAATTCTGTGAATATTATTGAGGGTTTTTTTAGTATTTTTTTTCCCCTGAGACTATTAGATCTAGACAAGTAATGATTGTTGAAGGTGTGTTTCCTCTGCCCATCTACAAGATTAGAATTGGTACTACCTATCATATCTCTGGACAAATAAGAAAATGAAGGAGGTCTCTCTGTAGGGAGGACAGCATATGGTACAAACCTCTAACAGTTTATCACATCTGTAACAGTGGGATGCTATGTCTTTGCCATCTCAGACTGGAAGTGAATCATGCTTTTATGGAACTGTGATTTGTTTCTACAAAGTCTCCTCAGCTCACATTGATTACTATCTTGATTTCTTGATCTTATTGAAGGGAGGTAGATCTTAAGAGGGAGAACCACTCTATAACATCCACGTGGAGGAGATAACGAAGCCTTTTTTTCATGCTGCTCAGGAAATGCTAGTTCAGTCCCGGAGAGCAAGGTTAGGAGCTTGTTCATTTCTACAGCCACCTGCTGTTCATAGAATCATAGAATGGTTTGGGCTGGAAGGAATCATTTAAAGTCATGTAGTCTAACCTCCCCAGCATGGGTAGGGATATCTTCTACTAGATCAGGTTGATCAAAGCTTGGCCTTAAACACCACTAGAGAGGGGGCATTCACAGGTTCTCTGGGAAACCTCTTCCAATGTCTCACCACCTTCAATGTAAGAAATGTGTTCCTTGTCTCCAGTCCAAATCTACCATCTTCCAGTACAAAAACTTTACCCCTTGTCAACAACAAGACTTCGTAAGAAGTCTCTCTCCATCTTTTCTAGGTGGCCACTTTATATATTGGAAGGCTGCAAGGTCTCCCTCAATATTTCTCCAGGCTGAACAAGCCTAACTCTCCCAGCCTGTCTTCATCTCTCACCTTTTTTTGCCTTCTTCCAGACTCAGTCCAACAGCTCCATGTCTGTTTTTTACTGCAGACACCAGAGCTGAATGCAATACTAGAGGGGCATGGATGGCATCCCCTCCTTCAAGTGAGTCAACTGCATCACTCATCTTGGTGTTTGCAATGCTTTACCATGTTGGATTCACTCAATATGATCAGAAATTTATAGTCCTGTTTTGTGGATTCCCTGGGGAATCATAGGTGACTACATTTCCTCTGGAGGTTGTGTCACTTTGGATCTATGCTGATGTGGGTCCCCAGGGAGGACCATGTGATGTACTCTTGAGAACAGGAGCTGAGAAATGAGATTATCCATTAGAAATGAGATTATCCATTAGTAACAGTAGGAAACCAAGCAGTAGGAAGAAAGGTCATGTAGAGCTTTCATTGCAGAAAGCTCAACCATGTAATATGCAACAGATAAAACCAATTCTAGACCATTAGCAGAGATGGCAACACAGAAATCTGCTGCCCTTACTGAATTTTTCTATCCTCAAATCTATTTTTGCTAGGTTTTGGGGTATATTTTAATTTACACATCTGCTATCTCTCAGACAAACTTGTGCAGCCCACAGAAGTTGGCTCCTTCTAATGATCTACATCTGTACCTTGTGAAATATGTTTTAAATTTGGCTCCTGAAATATAGATCAAGTGATACTGCCAACGCAAATATCCCTTGCTGTCAAACATTTTTCTCCTCTGGAGAGTGGAACACCTGCATAGCAGCTTGAAAAAAGAAACAAAAAAAGAAAGGGGGAAAAATGCTATATAGCATTGTTGTCTCTTGCTTTCAAATTTTCATTTGAATTTCATTAGCAATTAGTTGAGGCAGTCATGAAATATATTTTTATATTGGCATTACATATTAACTTGCTCATGCAGGGCCAGATTTCCAGCTGGTGATTTACACCTGTTGTATGACTGGCCTAGGGCATTGTCTTGCTAAAAAACTCTTACGACCATGTCACCCCTTTTTAGAGCATGGGGCTGGAGCTGTGGTGCCCTGACATAAGCCAGACTGGCAACAAGCTTCTTTCTGCTCTTGCATTGAACCAAAGACCCAGGTCAGTTTGCAGAACTCTTAAATGTTGAGAAATATTGCTAAAAATTACTAAAAAATACTTCTGGATTCCCAGTTTTTCAGAATTAAACCTTAGGGCAGCCACATGTAAACTCCTGATATTGTAGGTTTTCACTAATGCACTGCAGTGCTCAGCTTTAGACTGGAAGTGATCTTCAGTTTATTCAAGAAAGAAACATTAAAACAGGTCAAAAGAAAGGACTATAAAATTCCATTGATCAAAAGCCACTGTGATGACAAAATACTGGCAATTCTCCCAGAGAATTCCCTATTTTCTTGAAGATTTATGTATTGATCTACAAAACATAAATGTATACACATACACAGGGATACTGTATAAATATATCTTATATATAATCTAAGAGTATATATAATTATATATAAAATATATGTATTGTATATATCATATTTTGGGGTGTGTGTGTATATATTTATCTCAAAACTTATTTCCTGGGTTGCCCAGATTTGACAATAGCAGCATCTGTTTCCCCATCATTCTACCATACCAACAACAACAGACAGCTTCAGGAATAGTCTCAGTTAACAATTGCTGCTCTTGGAATACAGGGAACAGACCCACAGCTGTTGGTGAAATTGTAACCAGTATCTAAATGGGGGCTGGAATCTGGGGGTGGTGGTAGGGAAGATTATCCAGAAGGATCTACACACTGATGTTTTCCTTCCATGGGCATGGCTACATTGGGCAGAATGACGCAGGCTGGGAGGCTGGAGGACAGTGGAGTAAGTCATGTATTTTTAAATTACATGAGAGCAGGGTTGCATATGCATAACCAAAACATGTCTATATGAAGAGGTTGGCAGGGGAGTAGGGCTGGGGTGGGTATTGTACCCTCTATTTCTTTGAAAAATACTTTTCTGGAAGGAAATCAGGAATAAAGCCAGAATAGCGCTTTGCTATATGGAGTATATAATTTAAAGACTTAATTTTGAAGGCATGCACATTTTGTCAGGTTTTCTTCCATACTTGCAAGTTCTCTGTGGCAAAGTGGATTTAAATGGTTTCCATCTTCCCCTGCTCCCAGTTAATCATTCCTCTCCAGGACTACACTTTACTAACTCCTTATCTATACCGGTGCAGCTATAAAACAGGTCAATGAAATAAGATGGGTCTAAAAACAAGACATCGATCCATTTTAGGGGATTCGTGGATTTTTTTGGGGTTTGTTTTTCCTCCTTTGAAGATGTGTATTTAATTCAGTTTGCAACATGGCTCCATGAAGAGATGGGAATTAAACTGCTGCCTTCTGTCTGAAGGGACATGGGTATTTTTGACAGATGGTGCTGCCAAACATGCTAATGTGGATAGTGCTTTCAGCCCTGGAGGGATGGGGTATGGGAAACACCTGCTTACATATCTCAGTGGTTGAGAGACTTACCTCACTATGTAGATGCTGGTTGGCAGTCAGGGAAGGATGGGTAACAGGGCATGGACTGATGACAACCACCTTTGAGGCATGTTAGTAACTGCCAGCTCCTGTTACAGGATGTTTCTGGCCCCACCAGCTGAATTGTCTTGCCTTTTCTCTATTCTATTGTCTTGCCTATTCTCTCTATTGTGTAGAGACACTGCTTGTTTGGGGTTTTTTTCAGAGATTGTTCATGTCTCCTTTCTGCTTTTTGCTTTCCATTTTGGAACAGAGTCACTGCTTAGTCCCAGCAACTCTTGTTCTACCCCAATAACCTTAGCCTCAATAACCCAAATAACTACCAGATTGGTGGTGATGGTCTGTTCTTGTTGGAATCAGAAGCTGCAGCATTCATGTCCTCATTAAATTCACATTGTTTGATTTCATTATCTGTTTTCCCATCTCCCTGTTATAAAAAGGACAGGGATCTCCTGGAGAGAGTCCAAAGAAGGGCTACGAAGATGATGAATGGCCTGGAGCATCTCCCATATGAGGAAAGGCTGAGAAGATTGGGACTGTTCAGCCTGGAGAAGAGAAGACTAAGGGGGACCTAATTAATGTTTACAATTATCTTAAGCATGGAATGCAGGGGGAATCAGCCAGCCCCTTTTCAGTGGCCTGTGGAGACAGGACAAGGGGCAATGGCTGCAAGTTGGAGCACAGGGAGTTCCACACCAACATGCGGAAAAACTTTTTCCCAGTGAGGGTGACAGAGCCCTGGGACAGGCTGCCCAGGGGGTGGTGGAGTCTCCCTCACTGGAGATATTCAAGACCCGTCTGGACGCCTATCTGTGCAATATGTCCTAGGGAGCTGCTTTGGCAGGGGGTTGGACCCGATGATCTCTGGAGGTCCCTTCCAACCCCTACGATTCTATGATTCTATGATCTCGTGATGCAAGAGATGCATCAAAATATTCCTCAGTTTCTTTTCAAACTGCGCCATGGCAGTACTGACTGCCTTAAAATATCTTCCTGGAAGTAGCTGCATTTCTGAAGAACTAGTGGAAAAATCAACCTCATACCAAAGCTGTTGATGTTGAACAATAACATAAGAAAGGCTGAGTGAAGGTACTGGGTCTTGTCCTTCGACATCCCATCCCTGATGCCGAGCAGTTGCAGAGGGTTAGACAGGCATATAAGGAGAGGTCAGTCAAGTACTATTTCTCCACAACAGCCTCCCAGTCTCCAGCGATTTGTGGTGCTCACACTGTCTGATCAGAGGCCTCCTGTGGATCTTGGTGGATTTTTCTTTTTCTTAATTTGTCCTGTTTCTGAGGTTGGACATTGAAAATGGTAGAAGGTGCATTCAACTGTGTACACAACAGAAGCTTTCATATGATGGAAAGTAACTGAAACAATATTGAAGTTTGAAATTTTTTTTTTCCCCTGAGCTTTTCTCTATCTTCACTACATATCATTTGCTTGGAACAGACATTTCCTTTCAAGACAGAGCTTAAAAGTCACAAAAGTATCATCCTGATTCCTCTGAGTGTCCATGTTAACCTAAAGCAGGGGCACAATTTCCCCTTCTCCTAAGAAAGTGGATATCAGCAGGGAGAGGGTTAGCCTTTTATGCTTATCAAACCTGCCCCAAACTTCTAGGTCTGACATGAAATCCCATTAAGAGGTATCCTACACACTAAGAAACCAAGAAAATGGCCTCCTTGCTCCATCCTGCAAGGACGTCTCCTTAGGGAAGGTCATGGGAGATGCTCGTTAAAAGTTGTAACATTTGTGCTCAAGCATCACCAAAAGCAGGTTGATTGTGCATCTGAGAACCTTTCCTGCTCTTCCCAGCAACCCAGAGGTTCCCAGTGGCAAGGAACATTTTGTTGTCATCATGAATAAACACCAAGGATGTATTTCTCTTTAAACAGCAAGAATGTGTCAAGTACAAGAAATCAAAAGAAGTTTCTTCAGCTCATGACTGGATACAGACTGCGAAGCATGAATACTGAGGAGAAATGTTCTCATTTGCTAACTTTCTCATTTCCTTTCCCCCATAGCTGAAAGATATATTTAAAACCAATATTTTTTTGTTGTTGCTAGTTTTAATTACACTGATTCCTAAGGCTTGTGCTGGAGGGTGGCCATATTGCTGAGAAATAATCCCACTTTGACAATGGAAACTTGAGAAACTGGTGGAACACATTGCAAGCCATTTCCATGCCTGGTTAACTGCTTGCCTGCCAGCCTGTGTAACTAATTTTCAATAGGCATTTACTTACATCTACAACTCTCCCTAGTTTCACATTGCTATTGGGCTACAACTTCATTAAAGGACAAGTCTTCCATACTGCTCTGCAGAAGCAGCTGAGATGCAGAAGAGAGTAAGTGATTGCAGAGATGAAGGTTCCTGCAGTCCACATTTGAGGGGAAAAATAAAGGGAAGAGATGCAAACATGAACAAAATAGTAATAATTTAATTTTCAGTATGTGATCTTAATAATTGTTCACTCATCTTCATTGACTGTGGGAGCTAGGAGAAAGGGAATGTCAGTTCTAAACAGAAAATATTTTTATTTTCATGATAATCTGTAGAATTTAAGTTCATTGCACTGAACTTTGACCGGGTAGAAGATAGACAGCAGGTCTAACCTAGACACTAATTTAGGTTGTCCACAAGGCAAATTATTTGCTTGCTGCTGACACTCTGCTTGAGAAATTCCTGTCTCTTTCCACTGACACTTATGGGGGCTTAGTTGTCCAGACACATTGTATGAATTATTTTTGAACTGCTAAATTGAAGTGAGATGAAACTTTCCATAAGTGTCTATGTCAATCTTATAACTTGTGTAGGGAGAGTGAGTTTGGCAGTAATAGCCTAGTCTACCCCTGTAGGAGTGCCAAGCTTCATCTTCATTATTGGACTGTAGAAATTGTCTGCCCACCAAGTTCACAGTGAAACACGGGCAACATGTCTGCATAGAGATGAAGCAGCAATTCTGGCTCTGGTGGATAAGTCAAGAAACTGGTAATTAGTGTATTGCCATGGGATATATGTCCAGAAAACCTTACACAATATTATATAGCTTGATCAAGGCAACAGTGAAATAGATTCTATGAAACTGTTGGTTTTCAGGAGAAAAATTATGGTCATGATGGTCTTATCTCTCAGACCTTCCCTTCTCATAATCGGAATCATAGAATGGTTTGAGTTGAAAAGATTCTCAAAGATCATCTAGTTCCAACCCTTTGCCATGGGCAGGGACACCCTCCACTAGACCACTCTGCTCAAAGCCCCATCCAACCTGGCTTTGAACACTGCCAGGGAGGGAGCATCCACAACTTCTCTGGGCAACGCATTACAGTGTCTCACCACTCTCATGGCAGAGAATTTATTCCTAATATCTATTCTAAATCTACCCTCCATCAGCTTAAACCAATTAACTCTTGTCCTATCACTTCATGCACTTGTAAACAGTCCCTCTCCAGCTTTCCTGTAGGCCCCTAATAGTCCCTGGAAGGCTGCTATAAGGTCTCCCAGGAGCCTTCTCTTCTCCAGGCTGAACAAGCACAATTCTAACTCTCAGCCTGTCTTCAACCTTCTTTTCTCCCTACATGGGCATCAAATGTGAAGTCGGAGAAGGTAAGAAAATGTGACTACTGTGCTGTGTGAATGATATGATGTTAATGCAGATTTTCCTTTACAAATAAAAGTAACTATTCTCACTACATTCTACTTTCCTCATCACCACAACACCTCTTTGTGCCTGTATCAAGTTGATGGGCACCTGTAGCAGAATTCTGGTCTCTGAGCAGACAACACCAGAGCATAAGATAATATTTTTACTGGTAGGGAAAAAGTAAAATTTGAACCCCAGTGTCCCCTGAGTGCTTTGTCAACTTGCTTCAAACTCCCTAGAATATGAAGTGTAAGTTCATGAAGAAAGAAGAATGATTACTTTTAGTGTGAAATTACTCAGAGAAACAGGGTGAAAATGAACAGAACAATGCACAAGTGTGCAGAGAGAGGCTTGTATCAAGGGAAAATTCCACCTTCTGATACTGGCCCCCAAACCTTCCCTTCATAAGTTATAAACACAGTCCAGCTTGAACAATTCTGGTTTTTTTTTTCTCTTCATCCCACCTTGTAACCCCAAACAGGTTACAAAATATAAACAAAGCATATCTGTTTGCACAGGTCTTCCCCAGCGCAAAGACACTTTCTGGGTTATTTTCTTTCTTATTTTCTTTACATAATCATCTCTTTTTCCTTAGACAGCTTCCTTAGTAGTTGCCGCTTTTTCAGGACTGTTACTGGTCTTCAAAAATCTTGTATCATGGGAGCATGCCACTATACATATAGAATCATAGAATGTGCTAGCTTGGAAGAGACTTTTTGAGGTTATCTAATCTAGTCCAACCCCTCTGCAGTGAGCAGGGACATCTTCACTAGATCAAGTTGCTCAGAGCCCCATCAAGCCTGACTTTGAATATCTCCAGGAATGAAACCTCCACTATGTCTCTGGGCGACCTCTTGCAGTGATCCACCACCCTCATAGTGAAGAATTTTTTCCTAATATCCAACCTAAATTTGTTCTTCCCCTTTAAAATGAGTACCACTCATTCTATTGCTCCATGCCCTCATGAAAAGTTCTTCCCCAGCTTATCGTTCAGGCACCTTTCAGGTATTGGAAGGCAGATCTAAGGTTCCCCTGGAGCCTTCTCTTCTCCAGGCTGAACAAGCCCAACTCTCTCAGCCTGTCTTCATAGGAGAGGTTCTCCAGCCCTTTGATCATTTTTCTGGTGCTCCTCTGGATGTGCTTCAGCAGGCCCATGTCCTCCTTGTGTTGAGTGCTTCCAAGCTGGACGCAGTATTCCAGGCGAAGTGTCACCAGAGTAGAGGGACAGAATCATGTCTCTCATTCTGCTGGTCACACTTCTTTTGATGTATATCTTCAACTCATAAGCAGTTTCCAGAAACATAACAGATCATAAAAGCCAGATTGATGTCAGAGATGGTTTAAGAGTGTGGAAAATTTTCTTTAAACTCTCCTATCTTCTGTATATCATAGAACTATTTATTTTTAAAGAAGATCTATGTATGTATCTTAGATATGAAACTGTTTTATCTGGAAATTAAAAGATGGTTCCTAACTGCTAAAGAAATTAGGTTTTAGAGGAACTAGATTCAGCTTCTTTGCAAAACAAAACACTTAAATACTTTACGATGGAGCCTGAAGTGATTTCAAAATGGTATATATGGCATATGAATTAAGTGTTGGTGACTTAGTTGCTGGCCTGTGCAAAGAGGAAATGTCACAAGACTGTGTCTGGATCTTTTGGGAATAAGTTAAGCAGTGGAATTACATATATTCTTGGGAAAATCCAGAATTCCCTGAGCAATAGAAAAGATCATGGGTGTCTACACAAGATTCAGGTGGACTGCTTTAGTTCTCTTGGTTTGCACACAGAAAGCTTCAGAAAGCTGCTCTGTCAACTTTTTACTTTTGAAACTTGCAAGAAATTATAAATGAAGATGACAAAATCTTTTCCTTAAAGGATTATATATTTCTTGTTAAACTTTAACTTCATTTATAATCCATCCTTGATCCTCTTAAAGTATTTGCGTAAGTGAATGAGGGCTGTAAAGCACGACTGAAGCTTTCTTCCTTGGGGAAGCAGCTTGACCAATTTACATATTTATTAAATATTTTATATTTTACCAGATTGTATGCACTTCAAAATGTCACATCTTATTTTTGGCCTGAGCACTCCATAACAGTAATGGCTATTTCCAGTCCCAGAAGGGAAAAAAAAAAAAAATCTTCATCTCTGATTTGGCCACCAAAGAATCTGAGTTTTTAAATTTTATGTTTTCCTCTGTTCTGTAAAATTTTAGCTTTTAGTTTTATGAAGTTGTGCTAGTCTGGTGCAAATGAATCTCTTATGGGGCTACATTTTTTTACTGGGATGAGATTCGGTTTTCTAAGCACCCAAACTGAACCCATTTGACGGCAGTTTTGGCTTTAAAAAAAATAAACACAAAGCTGTTGAAAGGCAGAAACACATACAAAGATACGCTTTCCCTAGAGGTACAAACACCTATCAAAGCAGTGATGATAGTTCTGTTATAATTTCCCCCCAGTCCCTTACAGCTCAGCTGTCAGCATCTGGAACAGAGACTTTTTTCTCTGTTAATAATGTACAAAAGTAGGGTGTGCATGAGATCTCATAACTCATAGAACAGATAAATCAGAGAATATCCTGAGTTGGAAGGGACCCATAAGGATCATCAAGTCCAACTCCTGGCTGCACACAGGACCAGCCAAGTCAGAGCATGTGACTTAGTATATCATCCAGATGTCTCTCAAACTCAGCTCAGCTCGGTGCTGTGACCACATCCCTGGGGAGCCTGTTCAGTGCCCAACCAACCTCTCAGTAAAGAACCTCTTCCTAATATCCAGCCTAAACCTCCCCTGTCTCAGCTTCATACCATTTCCTCGTGTTCTGTCCCTGGTCACCAAAGAGAGGAGATCAATCGAGTCCTGCCCCTTTGCTCCTCATTGTCAGGAAAACATAGACTTCAATGAGGTCTGCCTTCAGACTCCTCTTTTCCAGACTGAGAAAAACAAGCCTCTCCTCATAAATCTTCCCCTCCAGACCCTTCACACAGTCTTGCTATGAGCAGCCTGGAGTCTGGAGACAGAATGAAGTAAAGCTCTGTATGAGATTCATGATATGATGGCATATATATGCCCCATTCTGCTCCTGGACTTCTGGATGCTGTGAAACAAATTCCTTTCCTTTGTGTGTCCCCATTTCTAACAAAACCAACCTTCTTCACAGAGGTGCAGTTGCAGAGAAGAGAATTAGAGAAAAACTTCACTTAGAAGACAGGAGGACTTTCTGTGGCTATCCTTTCTGACTACCTCCATAGCACATAACTTCCCTGGATTTAACTGTGATTCAAGAATATTAATTTTACCTGTATCAGGATACATTATTTAGGGGAAAAAAAACCAAACAGCCAACAAAACCTACAACACACCAATAAACAGATTTAGAGATGAAAATATCTGTCAATGAGGGCATTTGGTACATGGTTGCAGTCACCAATTATTTTAAAGTCATATTGGCATTCTATACATTTTCAAGCACAGATTCTGTTGTAGTATCCTTTCTGTAGCAGATGGCATTGCTACTATAACTTTTGTTTCCATTTGAATTTTTGCATGGCCCTGTTATGCTGTTCCTTGATCTTGTCCTGATGAAAAAAAGAGATAGAGTTTCTGGTTGAAATTTTTTTGTTTCATTTTGTTTTGGTGCTACAGGCAGGGTTTGGGGTTCTTTTATCATGGCTGGTTGAATAAGACACTAGGCCTGACAGGAGTACATGGGAAAGGCTTATATTCCAGGGGAATAAGGGTTCTAGGATGAGAATTAGTAGGCCTCATTCAAAGGGTTTTAAACTAGATTAGAAGGAGGATGGGGTTGTTGCCGTGTTTCCACCAGTGGGGCAGTGTTCTCTTATTAATGAAGACCAGAAGGCCTCCCATTCCCCTAAAGAGAGGTCAGAGTGCTCATCTTGCTCCCTGAAATGCCTGCATACCAGTGCATGCAGCAAGGGAATTGAACAGGAGGGGTTATGATCTGGTAGTAATTAGAGAGACATGGTGGGACATCTCACATGACTAGGATGTGGTCATGGATGGCTATGCCCTTTTAGGAAACACAGGCCAACATAGCAAGGTGGTCGAGTTGCTCTTTATGTGGGAGAGCAGCTAGAATGTATTGAGTTCTTTCCAGGGACAGATAAGGAGCAAGTTGAGAGTTTGTGGGTGAGAATTAAGGGACAGGCTAGCATGGGTGATACTGTTGTGGGTGTCTATTACAGGCCACCTGATCAGGATGAGGAAGTTGATGAGGCCTTCTACAGGCAGCTGATAGCATCCTCACAGTCAGAGTCCCTGGTTCTCATGGGGGATATTAACTACCCAAGTATTTACTGGAAGGCCTACACAGACAGCCACTTGCAGTGCAGGAGGTTCCTCCAGCAAATAGTGGATGAGCCAACTAGGAGAGGAGTGCTGCTGGATCTTATACTCACTAACAAGGAAGGTCTGGTTGAAGAGCTGAAGGTTGAGGGCAGCCTTGGCTGCAGCAACCATGAGATGGTGGAGTTCAGGATGTCATGTGATAGGACCAGAATACCGAGCAGGAGCATGACCCTGGACATCAGCAGGGCCAATTTATATAACTTGAAATATATCAAGGGCAAGTGTAGGGTCTTGCATCTGGAGAAGAGCAACCCCAGTTATCAGTATAGGTTGGGGACTGACCTGTTGGAGAGCAGCATAGGGAAAAGGGACCTGGGGTCCTGGTGGACAGCAAGATGACCATGAGCCAGTAATGTGCCCTTGTGGCCAAGAAAACCAATGTCATCCTGGGGTGTATTAGAAGGGGGGTGGTTAGTAGGTCAAGAGAGGTTCTCCTCCCCCTCTACTCTGCCCTGATGAGACCACACCTGGAATATTGTGTCCAGTTCTGGGACCCTCAGTTCAAGAGGGATGGGGAACTACTTGGAAGAGTCCATTGCAGAGCCAACAAGATGATTAAGGGTGTGGAACACCTTCCTTATGAGGAAAGGCTGAGGGAGATGGGTTTCTTTAGCCTGGAGGAAAGGAGTCTGAGGAGTGATCTCATTATGTAAAAGGCTAGTGTCAGAAGGATGGAGCCAGGCTCTTCTCAGTGATGTCCACTGATACGACAAGGTGCAATGGGTGCAATCTGGAGAATAGGATGTTCCATGTGAACAGAAGAAAAAACTTTTTCACTGTGAGAGTGACTGAGCACTGGGACAGGCTGCCCAGAGAGGTTGTGGAGTCCCCTTCTCTGGATACATTCAAAACCTGCCTGGACATGTTCTTGTGAGACCTGTTCTAGGTGATCCTACTCTTGCAGGGGAGAGTGGGGTTGGAAGGCGAGGTTGACTAGATGATCTTTTGAGATCATCCCTTCCAACCCCTAACATTCTGTGCCCTTTTAGACACCATATCTGTGTTTGCAGAGGGGGCAGAAACTCTGAACATGTCATATCTGTTTAGTGGAATAAACTGTGTCCTGAAATATCCCTCTTTGAAAGAAAACCCAGGCGAGGGTTAGACCCCATCACTATTTCCTCAGCCTGGTTGAGGTAGGGACAAATCTATTTCAGAGTCACATCTTCCCTGGGGAGAGTCCACATTATTCATTCTTTCCTCTTCATGGGTCCTTTGACAGCCTTATCAGTAAGGATTTCTTCCAGGTCACTGCACAATGAGCACGAAAGACAGTCTTTAAGATTACAGTAGAAGCATACAATGCTAAAAATAGTTTTGTATTTAAGTGTAATATATGAACTCTCTGCTGGTCAACAGTTGCTCCATCAGATCTGTACCATGTTGCTTTCTGAATTTTCCCCTTTCTTATTCAAAGGTTACAATGAAATGTCTTATAGGAGTTAGATGTGAGATGTGAAAAAAAATCCTATGGGGTAGTACCAGTGGTCTATTTACCCCAGGAGTCTGTCTTTAACAAAAGCAGTGGAAGATGCTTTTTTAACACACATTGTACATTAAGACTTATTAGATTATAAACTCACATTAACTTAATGGCATTTTCCCCCCATAGATTTATATTATCTTGTAATTATCTGTTTTTAACTACAGATGCTGCATAACTTTGACTGGAACCAACACAGGTCTTTTAATATGAGAGTCAGTCAGGTGTTCACATCTTTCAGTGATAAAGGTAAATCAAACGCTAACTGAGCAGAACCAGACACACTCACAATATGTCAGAGCAAGTAAAAGGAAAGTGTATCTTGGATGTTTCCTCCTATCACCTTAATTTCCTCTAAGTTGATATGATATGTTGCTTTCAGGAGATGGCAAGGACAGGACAAAAATTTAGACCCTTTTGGAGGGCATGAAAGAACATAAGACATTTTGTAAAAAGGAGTTGTTAGGGCAATCTAAGGACCTTGAGAATAACTGTGGATACTGGGCTTGCTAAAAGCTATCAGGGCTTTCAAATCAATATATGATTCTGCCCTTTACTGTTGATTCTTCCCCTCTATTGTGTTCTCATGAAACCCACATGAAGTATTGCATCCAGCTCTGGAGCCCCAAACTAAGAAGGACTTGGACCTGTTGGAGCAAGTCCAGAGGAGGGGCATGAAGATGATCAGAGAACTGGAGCACCTCTCCTACGAACACAGACTGAGAGACTTGGGCTTTTTCAGCCTGGAGAAGAGAAGGTTCCAGGGAGACCTTCCAGTGCCTAAGTGGGGCTCCTACAAGAAAGCTGGAGAGAGACTGTTTACAAGGGCATGGAGTGAAAGGACAAGGAGTAATGGATTCAGACTAAAAGAGGGTAGATTTAGATTAGATAGAAGGAAAAAATATTAACTGTAATGGTGGTGAGGCACTGGAACAGTTGCCCAGGGAAGTTGTGAATGTCCCTGGCTCCCTGGAAGTGTTCAAGGCCGGGTTGGATGGGGCTTTGGGAAACCTGGTCTAATGGAGGGTGTCCCTGCCCATGGTATGGGATTAGAACTAAATGATCTTTAAGGTCTCTCCCAATCCAAACCATTCTGTGATTCTGTGAAAATGTGGAGAAGCATGAACAAAGGGGATATTTGCAAAGATCATCTCTTAGGCAGCACCACTGTAGAAAGGCTTAGTGGAAGGCTTCTGCCTTTAAGGCTGGAGGAGAGACATTTGCAGTTACAGGGTTAAGTTACCATGTAAATATTCCCTGAACCGTCCAATTACATAAGGAGATTATGCTTTTTTGGCTTTTAAATTTTTCTTTTGGGTGTGTGTGTTATTTTATTTTTAAAATCTGTGATAGTTCCAAAAGTGTCTCTTATTTTCCTACAAATCTGGTATTTTCTGACACCACACTTAGTAGACCCTCATTGCTTTACTGCTGACAAAACCATGGGCAGAATGGATAAATGGAAACTATGGATATATGACCTCCCTTCTCTGACAGACTCAGGGCAGCCTCAGTCTGTGAGCTCACGCCTGAGCATCAGTGTCAGAAGCACTTTTGAAGTGAATAGAGTTTCTCCTGGTGTCACTAAAAAGGAGTTTTTCCTTTGCATTAATATCTCAGTCCTAATGGAGGAGGTGGAAAGATCGATTTCCTTTAATTGCTGAGCATGCAAAACACATAATGTCTCCTAGAGAGCTGTGTAACAGATGGAGGCAAGCGTTTGCCCCTAATGCTGTACATTGCATCTGAGTTGTGATCCTTCCAAGTGTTGCTGTTGGCACATGAATCTGAGAAGGAGGTGTGAATTTGGCCCTGATGGTTGTTTTTATGGGTCCCCATATAAGAATCTCAGTGTCTCCTACTCACAAGACCCTCATAAGGTCAGGACCTACAAACCCTCCTTTGGGGAGCTTTAATCATCTGTCTGAAAAATGACATTTAGTTTGAGTCACTTTAGAGAATTTTAAACATCTGGAGGGCTGGCAGGTAGTTATAAAGGGGAAAAGTCTTTCTGGAGCACCGGCTGGATGAGGGTCAGGAAAGATAACCTTGAGTACTTCCCATGGCTCCAGAGAGTTGTGTCTAGGTATATGAATCATAACCAGAAATTACTAAAATCAGCACAGAACAAATTTTGTGCTATGGGTGCGATTCATTTCAAAATGAGGGTACAAAATGAGGGTACAAGAAGTTTGTTTTTCCACTAGTTTCTTTAAAATAATTAAAAGGTCTTGTGCACTTGACCTGTATCTTCCTGTTGGCCCATGAAACACATCACTATCATGTTGCTGATGGACCCAAAGTGCTGTCTTTACTGGAAATAGCTTAGAAGCTTGCAGCCTTAGGAATGATAAAATGATCCTATTCAGCCCTGTAGCCCTGTGCAGAGGAAGTACCTGGGGTTGTGGTTGTGATTCATGACCCCATCTTCATTTACAACAGCAGAAACCTAATTGAGGTTCTTGAACTTTACACAGCTGTCATTGAAACTATTCTGACTGGGAGTGACCACAGTCTTTATAAAAAACAAAATAAAAAATAAGCACTGAACAACAATATATTGTTCCTAAAATAAATTATAATCCTGATTTAGGAATGCTTGTGTGACAACAGCCTCAAGGAGTCCAGTTCCTGAATACCAGTTCTGAATTAGGGCCTCTTAAGTTAATCTAAAAATTGGAAAAAAAACATGATCATCATGAAACAGTTATGTAACGTGAACTATCTTCTCTACTGTCAGAAGCTTTATTCAACTTGTGTTTCTTCTGCAGATGGAAGATTGGTCAGATTCTTTTCCTGACTGAGGTGTAATTAAACTTTGCTGTTTCTTCCAGCAGTGCAATGATACTTTTCATAGAGTGTTCATTACCCAGTGGTGGAAGATGCACACTCCCTTTAGGTTCCCCAGGAATTTCTATTTAATTATACAAAGGGAGGCTGTATCTCCTCTAGCCCTGGAGAGCACTGAATTGAATGTCAGTATATGACTAGATATTTCTTCTCACCTGACTGAAAGGCAGCCAAGGCTTTGATAAAGGGGTTGTCTTCTGTTTAGGATGCCTTTTCCAACACAGCCACCATAAAGTCAGAGGAAATGAAATGCATGAACTATTTATCCAGTCTCATCACTGCCCTAATGAACAAAAGAAACCTGTGAATATTAGTGGTAAAAATCCTCTTGCCTTAATAGCATCTGTCATGTTATATGGGTTGCACGGAGGCGCCCGCCAGCTAATTCAGCCTGCTTTCATACGGAAAACTCCTCATGAGATAAACCCTTCTGCCTCATTCACTTTCCCGTTCAGGCAATAGTGTAGAGCTCAATAAAATGAGATTGGGAAGTTGATCTTGTTACAGCTAAATTTGAGGCAATTGTTTCTCTAGGAGTTCCTTTAAATAATCATAATATCCTTGAGAAATATGGTGCTCCTGGTTGCTGTTCTTGCCAGTAGTGTTTTCAGGCACCAGTGTGAATTATATCTGTGTCTCTTTTATCTAGGCCAAATACAAGATTTGCATTGTAGCTGCATTGCAGGTGATCGGTTTTGTGCCTGGGAATAACATGATGTGAAGATGTCAATGCTCAGAAAGTGTGTGTAGGGCTTTTATGTATTTAAGTTTTGAAAACTGGACCCAAATTTCATCAGAGTGATTAGCATGTCTGTTCTTCTCAATTTCTTTAGTAAATGATCTCTGACCCACTGAATTAAATCTGATAATGAAATATCCTCCTGATATGCTTGAAGTTAACTCCATGTTGGAGGGTTTCCTTAGCTCATGGGTCTGTTACACATTCATGGTGCTCGCTGTCTTTCTGAGAAAGGTGCAGGAGCTCAGTACTTCTCCTGATGGGGCTCTTGGCATTTAGACACACACAAAAGACATGCACCCCAACAAAACAAAAACCACCCCAAAGCAATACAGCTCCACACCAACATTATTAGGTCATCTATTTCATACCTCTGTAGAGAGTTGGATTGTTTCTGCCAGGATATTCCCTGGTGCTATGTCTGGATCAGTTTTAAATGGTTTAAATGGTGATGTATTTGTTGCTTCCATGGAGCCATCATCACTCAGACTGATAGATCAGTCTAATAGTGCCTAATGCTTGTCAGCACAAGCTGTGTTCTCAGTTTTTCAGCCTTATCTCTGGTGGGGAAAAAAATAATGTACTTATCCTTTTGCCTTGCTAGTAGTTGACAGAAAGTTAATTAGAAGCAAAAAACCCTCTTTTCCTCCAGAAAGTTCACCAGAAATTATTTTGACTGAGGAGTAAGTCCAAAAAGTACTTTGAACACTCACCACATAGGCAAAAATGCTGAAGCTTCTGATTCATGTAATTTTGAAGGAAAGCTTCCCTTTCAATATTAAAATGTGCATGAAATGACTTGTAGCATCTCAAGTCCCTGGGAGAGCAGCAGTCTGGAGAATCAGTCTGTACAGTGCAGCATGGCGAAGGTTCAAGTTATTTCATCTGCCTCTTCCACTTGCTGAATTGTATTTTTAAACCGTAGCTTCAGCTCTAACCAGCTTGGCTGAAAGCATGATGCTGAATGTGTAAATCAGGCAAGAGAGTAGAGGGAGCTCAGCTACTCCCACTCCCCATCAGTCCTCCAAGGACTGGTGGCTCAGGCCAGCTGTGCCATTTCACCTTCATTTTCCCAGTACCAGACATGGTTGCCTCTTCCCTTGGACTCCCCCACATATTTCCAAGTCTTGCTGTTGCAAGACATGGTGTAGAAGATGCCTTTCTAGCCAGCAGTGAAGGTGCAGATGAGCTACTGACTGTATTATCCCCAAAACTCCTCAAAATGTTAGCGTATCTTAGGCCAGCCCCAGGTTAGATATGCACAGACTCATAGAATGGTTTGAGTTGGAAGGGTCCTCAAAGATCATCTAGTTCCAACCCCTCTCTGAGCAGGGACACCCTCCACTAGACCAGTCTGCTCAAAGCCCCATTCAACCTTGTCTTGAACACTGCCAGGGATGGGGCATCCACAACTTTTCATGGGCAACCTGTTCCAGTGTCTCATCACCCTATGGGAGAGAATGTCTTCCTAATGTCTAATCTAAATCTACCCTATTTTAGCTTAAACCCCTTACTCCATGTGCTATTACTACACTCCCTGATAGAATTGCTCTCCAGATTTCCTGTAGCCTCCTTAGGTACTGGAATGCTGCAATAAGGTCTCCCCCAAGCCTTTTCCAGGCTGAAGATGGATCCATTTTTACCTTTATCAGATAATTAGAACTTTTCAACGACTTCACAGGTCACCTTGGCAAGGCAGGTGATGGAGGTGAAAGAGTGGCCTGGTGATTGAATGTTGGAAACCAAAGAGATCTGAGTGTGATTTGTTCTGCCATAGAAGCCTGTGTAACCTTGTGCAAGTCACTTCATACCTTGAGTTATACCTCACGTTGAATGAGTACCAACAAGGTTATTTTCTGCTTGTCCTTTTTAGAAGGTCTTAAATTGCCATGTTCCAAATAGGGTGACTTTTCTTACCAGGTACTTTAACACTACATAACAGAGACCAGTCTTCTTCTCAGGCAAAGGAACAACACCCATACAATAACAGCTTCACAGTCATTTTTGGAGCCATGTCCACACTATGGCTGAGAATTGTTCTGCCAGATTGAAACAGCATAGTGCAATAAGTGAAAACCAGACAGAAATGACAGAAAGTATGAGCAATCCTTTTGCAGAATGTGCTGTAAGAAGTCCTCATCCTCTGAAGCTGCTACCCCAATATACATTCAGAGGTGGTGTGCAGCAGTCCTGGACTGCATCTCATCGAACAGCTTCCAGCTGCTTCCATTATTTTCACCAAAGAGAAATGAGCTGAATCCCTTCTTCTATCTGCTGAGGAAGCCTGAACCACCTGTATGAAGGAGACATCTGCATGCACATGAAGAAAAGGGCTTGTAAAAGAAAACATGCAGAGACAGAGAAAGAAAACATGCAGAGACAGAGGCATCAACGCGACAAATGAAGACCTTCTTGAAGGAGAGAGGCAGCAAAAGTGGTCTCATGCTTGATACCACCTGAGCAAACACCACTGATGACTACTCATGTTTTGGAGGCATGGATGGTTACCTTTAAGCATCATTGTAACTACCACAAGCTGGCCTTTGCTGAGTGTTAAAGGGACTGACGTGTATTTTTCTTCTGGGATTTTAAAGTCTCTTTTTTTTTACCTTTTAGTTGCTCTCTGAGACACAAGGGATACTAAAGTAATTATAACTTAAAGCTCTGGGCAAAATATCTAGGTCAGCTCCTGGTAAACACCCACCAATAGGCTTGTTCAGAGTATGTTTTCTGAAGGTTTTGTGAATTTTGAACAGGATTCTGGCCAAATTAAATACCAAAGCTCATTTTCTTTACTGGTAGCCTATGGGAGGAGGAGCTACACCAGAACACAGGGTGGTTTGTTACTCAATAAACCAGATCCAACTGGGGGCTTTCACTGGTGACCCAAAGAATAAGGTAACCGATCCCAATATTTTGAAGTCCAGAATAAAAAAGAGTTGGGTGGGAGGGGAGAAATTAATCTTCCTAAGTAAGCATCAAAACTGCATGTCTGCTCAGCCAGTCCAGGCAGCATCCATGGAGGATGAGAGATCAGGGCCAAAAAACCAGGTTATATCCTGGAATGACAGGAGCAAAGGTGAAAGTAGACATTTAAGAAAGAGGAAGTGTTGAGCTAGCTCAGAGTCCACAGTAGGATCAGAAACATCTAAAACTAAACCAGAGTTAGACAAGACATGCACTGAGAATGGAGCCATTAGTCTAAGACAATAGCTGAGTGGACCCATGAAAGGACACATAGATGAGAGCTGGGCTCAGAGGACATGACAAGAACCCAGAAAAGAAGAGATGGTCACATCAAAGACTATGAAGAAGCCCTGTCACCTGCTTGACTGCACATTTTCTGCAGGCATTGGCAAAATTATGACATTCCTACTATTCCTTATGTCAGAACTGGCAGTCACGTTGTACAGTGAATTAAGAAATAGCAACTAAGAGACACTTAAAGGTCTGACAGGCTTTATTAAGGCAAATTTTATTCTTTAAAATGGGGCTTTACCTATCTGTGTCAGGGAGGTGTTAATTTGTGAGTAGGCTGTGTGCATGCTTACGTTTCACCATCAGCACCTTCTTGTGCTGGAGGGCTAGTGCTATCATCCCGTTATTCTGCCATTCAGAAATATTACTCCTCAGGCCACTAATTGTTTTTGCCTAGAGCAGCCCAGCCTCCATTTAAGCAGCAGACCATGTAGAAAGGTGAACTCCCAAACATTTAAAAAAAAAACCCCAAACATTCAGTGCTAACTGTCTCACAGGAATTTGCTAGATTCAAGCGCAAAGAATTGTAGAATTGTTTAGGTTGGTAAAGATCACACAGTTCAATCACTAACCTAGCACTTCCAAGTTCACCACTAAAGCATGTCCCTAAGAACTTTTTAAATACAGAGTAGGCTTTGTGGGGAAAACAAAACAAAACCCCAAAACCCAAAGAAAGCAGAAAAAAACATCACTGGGATTTATCTGGAAAGGTCTCTTCATACAACGTTTGATTACACAGTGGAACAGCTGGAAGGTGAAACACATTTACCTGAGGGTGCTACCTGAGAGAGCCTGATGGAGGCAGAGTAAAGCCTGTAGGGATGGATGCAAGGAACATCTGGAGGTTATGTCATGGTGAGGACATGTAGGATGATGTAAGAAAGTCAGACACCATCACCCTGAGCTGTTCTGGGATGAGTTCATGTCACACTGCCTAGAAATCCTCTAGAAATCCTAGATCCTAAGACAAAAGAGGTCTAACAAAGGACATAAGTGTGACCTTAAATCTTGTATTATCTAGTGTGGAGTATCCAGTTTGCCCTGTGAAGAGTTGGACCTGCTCAATGAGGAGATGACTGTGCTTCACTGCCAGACCCGAATGTCATCAACCAGCCAAAGTTGGTGTGGCCAAAGTTGGGCCCATCCAAAGTGAAGCATATTCTGCATATCTCTGTAAATGACCACACTGAGTGCCATCCATTTTTGGCATATTTATATTTGTCTCTTGGTCACCTTGCATATAGACAGGGCTTGCTGGAAATCTTTCTTACATAAAGCAGCACTTCTGTTGAAATGCTGCAATTTTGAACTGTAAAAACAGATCAAAACCCAATTCTATTTATTTTCATAAAGACTGTCTCATTTTGCTAAATGATTTTAATCATTCTAATTTTGTCTCAAAAATATGTTTAACATTTCTTTTTCTGGATTAGCTGCAATATTCTACTTCACAAACTAAAAATGTTTGATGGTTGAATCAGTTTTGATGTGCAATTTACACTATGTGGTAAATTTTAAAATTTTCTTTGACAAATGAAAACTGTTTTCTGAGAGGCTAAAATTTCCCAGAGGAGAGAAATTCTGTTTCCCAGCCACCTCTGGAGGAAAGCTCATGTGAAAATGACAACTTTCCCTGCACTGTAATAAAACATTGTCGCAACTGAGTGCTATCTATGACCAAGCCTACAAAGTATGATTCTTTTGGGAAACATAAATAGCATCATACAAAAAAGTCTCTTTTTCGCTTAAAAGTGGATGACTTACTTAGAACTGATTTTTTTTAATTAGCATTTCTTTTAAAGAAAACCCCTTCTCTGCTGTAAATCGAATCATAATTTCCCTGTGATTGGTTTAACTGTGTGAGATGATACAAGTAACACAAAAATGCCCCTACTTAGGTGAGATCAAAGTTTCATCTATTCTGGTACCTCTTCTTTGACACAAGCCAGTAGTAGCTGTTTCAGAGGAGAGGGTAAGGACAGAAGATCTCAAGCTTTCCAGCAATCAGTGACTTGCACAACCAACAAACTAAGAGAAAGTGGAAAGAAAGAGCATCAAGAAATTCAGTATCTCCTTCCTTTCCCCAGGCTCCAATTGCTTCATTTTCCGTTCTTTGCCATTTCAGAGTGAAACAGTCAGTGGAGAACATTTCCTACCTTTATTGATACAATCCCACCATTCAAAGCTCCAATTCAGAAAGTGTGTAAGCACCTACTGAAGTCCCAGTTGCATGCTCTAAATGGAGCTCCTGCTCAGAGGTGTCCATAATTGACGTGCAAAACAGAGAGAGCGTTCATTAGAAGGTCTGAACTACATATAAAGTCAAGAAGGGGTAATAGTAAGAAAATAAGTGCAGAGACAGTATTTGCAGAAGAGCAAATGAGGAATAAACTGCCCATGAATAAATTTAGGCTTGCAATTAGAAGAACATACCTAATGATTAACATACTCATGTTCCAGAAACAGATTTTCAGCAAGAACAATGGGGAAAAAAGAAGCCAAAATGGGGCTACATGG
Source organism: Hypotaenidia okinawae (assembly GCA_027925045.1). Classification (NCBI taxonomy): domain Eukaryota; kingdom Metazoa; phylum Chordata; class Aves; order Gruiformes; family Rallidae; genus Hypotaenidia; species Hypotaenidia okinawae. The sequence continues at coordinate 161,005,524 of BSDF01000002.1, forward strand.
AGCTTGATAAATGTCTGCAAGGAGTCAGGTGATATAGGCTTGCAATAACAGAGCTAGATTTTGGTACCCCGAGGGTCTCAGGAAATTGTCAGACACTTCACACAGAAACACCTCTTGAAGCAAATCAAGGTGGTACAATATGGTACCTCAATATTGAATGTGCATCAGCTGAACTAAATTTCAGTGAAGCTGTAAGTGGTAACAATCCACATCAGCCAGTTTACAACAGCTCAGGATCCCACTCTATAACTTAAGAGTTTACAGACCCAGTAACGACTACATTGAAGAAGAAAAATATGGAACATATTTCCTTGAAGCTTTATCGATCTGCAGCCTTGTCTTAATTCAGTAGCCAGTACAAATGACACTTTACTGACAGACATGAAGGGAATCAAAGGTGGCTTGGCACAGAAAAGAAGTTAACTTTCTTAGCTCTGTGTTAAAAATTTGAATCCTATCATTTACCCTCCTAAGCTGGTTCCCTCTATGTCAATGGGGTTTTTTTACCAATGACTTCTTTTCCCAGTCATGGGAGAGTAGGGGAGAAGAATCATTTGCCTTCATTTGTAGTATACATTAAAGAATTGAACATGGATTTTCAAAGCACAAAGATAAAATTCTGGGGTTGTGGTATGTCTAATGACCTGTCAAAAATCAAACCACCTCCATTTTCCCATACAAGCCAAATAATATAAGGTTGGTTGCCTGATTTCCATTAATAGTAGAGTTTTCACAGACACACAAGAATGGGAACACTGAGTAAAATGAAAGCTCAGTTCAGCTCACTCTTTTGTCTCTGACAGTATCAGAAGAGCGCAAGCTCATATGCTGTTTCTTCTGAGGGAATAGTAATTTGTGTCTCATGGTCTTTCTGGGTTGAGTGTGATTTCTGCTATGTATTTACTACTTCAAAACTGATTTTTCTTTCATACAGCTATTCTGTCTCCCCTTAACCTCATATACCTTTTGCAATACATCCTAGATCAAGCTCTTCTTTAGATGAATGATGCACATATGTAAAGAGGGCAGTGTGTGGTTAAGGTAACACATTATTCAAATACCAACTTTACCTTGAGCTGCTCAGTTTGACTCTCCCAACACATTTCTACCAGCCATTCACCAGCAGAGAGTCTAGGGAGATTCTCTTTTATTATCTTTGAAGTGTTATATGTGAAATTCACATTTCTGGAGTCACAATATTTCAATGGCATAGTTTTCCATACAATATTTCTTCATAAACCATGTAGTACAATGTCTGGTGATAGAGAGATTTTAGGAGCATCTGATCACACTGTGATCAAAGTGACTTGAGATCCATTATAAAATGCACCATGGAGGGTCATGCCCCAAGTCACTTAATGAGCCTGAGGAAAAAATCCTACTGCAGGCCAGCACTTTGTCCTCATTGCTGCAGCCTCTTTCTCTCCCATGAAAAATCCTTTTGCTCAGGATTAGAAATAAATCCCAGGGCTGGGTGGAATAAAGCTATCAGGATCACAAAACGAACACAACCTATGCTTAAAATCAAAACCATAGCAGGTTTCCCCAGAATGGGATTATTTTACAGGCAAACACAGTACCATGTAAAACCTTGAATTCCCTGCAGCCTCCCTAGCTTAGTTTATGTATAATTCCTCTGCTGATTAGTAGAGTTAATAAAAAATAAAAATGGCTCCCTTTAAAGAAGGAAGAAACTCTCATACCTGCATATATCTATCTCCAGGATAAAGATTTAATTACCTTGAGAAAAATCTGGAGGAAAGGTGAAATTCAGGCACCTGTTACAGCTGGGAAGATGGTAAGAAGGACCAGCATGCAATAATTAAATCTTTATCACCCAGAAAGGAGTCTGCAGCCTGCAGTGTCTTCCTGGTGAATATCACCATGTTTATTTTTAAACCTACTCCCTGCCAGCATGTCCCAAAGTCATTTCATATACACAGCTGGCTGGGAAGAGGCGGGCTGGAGCTTGAAAAAGCAAAAGCTAAAAGGAGAAAGAAAGGGGCTAGCTAAAAAGTTGTCAGAAAGTCTGGGATGGCTGTAAGCCATACAAGCCCAGCAATAGGTGACCTACATTTTCAGATCTGTCTGAAAAAGCCAGATTTTCCACATCTTCTCATCTGTCTTTCCCAAAGGTGCTGTGTTTTTTTCTCTCTTCTTTTCTGTTCCTCAGAAAATCATGCTGTATTAAATGAGGTGCTGCGATATGGATTTATGGGCTGAACCCTCCCAGAGGAGGAGAAACATGACCACAGCTGAGTGAATTCTGAAAAGGGTGAAAAATTTGGCAGAGACCTTTTGTCATGTGTGTGAACAATTGCAGTGACAGCACTGTATGGCCCCATCATGCTCAGTGCTGCCTTCAACAGTGTACTGATGTAAGCTTGATCAACCCACAGCATTTTGGTCTTCTTGTGACTCTGGATGTCATCCAGTCCCAACATGTTTCTCTGATGCAGGCCCTATGTTTCTTCTGTACAGAGAACAAAGCTGAATTATTCTGTTGATGTGTATAAGGACAAATGAATATGCATCACATTCATTTATTCATTCATTTGTGCATATGTGTCCAGTTTATCCTCAGAAGATATATCGAGCTATATCTGTGTGTATGTACACTGATGTGTAAAATGATGTGTTTAAAAACTCTGCTGGAGAAGTCATGGTCAACCAGCTGTATTAAACAGCCAAATGTCTTAGGGTAAAAGGAGGGGTTATTCCCTCCTGCCTCTATTTAGGTCTTTTTATGGAACCAAGATGCACCAAGGAGGGATGTGAGATGCACACAACTTTGACACTGGCCATACTTCGTGGGATAGGTTGCATTAGAGATCTCCAGAAACTCCTAACAGCCCACACAACCAGCTGTTTTTTGATCAATGAAATTTGTATTAACGACAAAGGAGACCTTCATGAGATTGCATGAGTTGGAGGGACTGCTCTGTAACTATGGGCTTGCTTGGAGAACAGCCATGTTCATGGCCTAAGCATCGGAATCTCAGCCAATTAATTATCCCCAAATTTTTTTTTCTTGACCCACTCCCATTCTTTGTCCCTTGAACACATCTCTCCTTCCTTCAATGATGGCTTCAGGTCTTAAAGCTGTATATACATTCAGGGTGCAAATTACACCACAAATATCTGATAAACCTGAATGCTGATCTCATCCCACTCTAGCTTGATCTGGTCCTTTAACTGACTCCCTCTCCTCCAGGTTCCTGCGCTGGTTTTTGATGGGATTTGGATGTTCATTTATTTATTTTCCTAACAGACTTGTAAAATACATTATTTAAATATGTTCTTAAAAAAGGATGGGCGATTTACAAACCAGCGGGGTTAGCTGCAATCCTGAATATATATGTCAAGAGCTGAATATGTTTTCAAGTACAGCTCTGTTGTTTCACTCTTTACCTTTCTCTGTGTGTTTGTGAGTGTGTGTGTGTGTGTGTGTGCATGTTCTGCAGGGATTAGTCATGGATTCACAAAATGGATTTTCTTAGAAAAGATTCTTTCTGCTCCTTATTCTTTTGATACAACTTCAACATCTTTTTCAGCATAAATTTTTCTCCGCCTCCTCTCTGTACAGTTGTGTGTGCGTGCTTGTGGGTGTATATAAATATGTACATATATTGTGGTTGGCTGGAAGTAGGAAAATCCATTTTCTTTAACAGCCATATCTCTGAAAAGCAGACTCACAGAAAAGCTTTTAAATACTAAATTAAAAGACTTGAACTGCTTGGCTTTTCCGGTCAGCTTCTCCTTAATTCTTTTCTCTCTCCCTCCTGCTCTCTCTCTCTCTCATTTTTACCCCTGTGCTGAGTTTTTTGTTTAATTAGGAGGAAAGAAAATAGTGACATCAAGTCAAGGACATAATCTCTTTCCAAACTGGTGAAGTTGGAGTTTAATCCTCCTGGCATAATCCCATCCAGAAAAAAAGAGGTAGCACCTGTTGAAGACTGTAAAAATCTTTCTTCATATATATATATATACACACATACATATGTGTTGCTTTAGACGCTGAACCCCTTTGCCTGTGAGCATATCACTCCCCTATTGAAACCTCTGGAAGCTGAGGATTGACATAGCCAGAGGTGTTCTGCTGAGCTGTCTGCAGGACCAAGGAATCAGCGGGCACAATCTTTGCTTCTGAATTAGTAGACCATTTCCCTTAAGTTGACTCATAAAAATGGCCTATGATTCAGCCACCTGGAAAGAGCAGGACTGTCCTTCTGTGTGGTTTTCTGTCTTCAGGGTGGCAGACAGCTTTCACCGTTTACTCAAGTTGTGCTACAGCAGGCTCTTTTTTCATTTTAACACCCTGTGTTTTGATTCATGTTCAAATTTTCTCCATTCTGGGTACCACTCATCTTACTCAACTTCAGCAATGAGGACTCCAGCATAATTTCTCTATAGTAACTTCAATGTTTGGACAGTACATTCACATTCTTAGACACCCATCTTGTGAGAGGATGGTTTAATTATGGGACTTTTGATCTCCACTGATGGCAGAGTGGATCTTGAATCCTACTTCACATTCGATATAGATCTTTTAATTGTCTATAATTAGATAAGATGTCCCTACCCCAGGAATGTATCATGATACACTTTGTTTTTATAGGAAAACATTTTTCCTCTTAAGCCTTTATGGCTATTTTGATCTTCTGAATCATTCATTAAAATATTTTATCAGAAAGGAAATTAGTGTTATAATCTGTCAACTCTTAACTTTTTTTCTACTAGCTGTGGCAACCATAAGGTGCCCATGTACAGCAAATGACAAATGACTGCAGTTGCTGTTTTGTGAACTATAGCACAATATTTTGTATACTTCCTATAGAAGTCAACTGTATATAGCATATTGAGGGCTTCACCCAGGTGCATACTGTGAGTAGGCAGCTTGTATAGTGTGTATTGGACTCAGGTGCATAGTGTGGAAGCCCAAACGACAGTGAGTCTACAGAAAACACTTGCTTGCACTAAAATGCAGCTATTTCCTCCCTGCAATGTGGCAGCTGAGATCACGGAGCAATCGTTTCCAGGCAGAGAAGTGTGGAACAATGTCTCTGAATGAAATTATAGCTTGAGGAAAGGATTTCTTTGAGGCAGGACGGAATGTAATTACCCAAGTTGGACTTTTGCCAGGACACTGACGTTTAAAACACTTTCAGCTCTTGTGGAAAGTGCCACAAGATCTTTTAATGACTGCAAAGGAATGAGCTTTGCAAAATTTTTTTTAATTTTTTTTTTTTAATTTTATTTGAGTATCTCATCCAAAAGGCAGAATAATAAAATGAGAAAGAGAAAAACTATCAAAGAAAAAGCTAATCTTTGCAAAGTGATGGAATATGTAAATCCCACTTTGAAATGGTAATTCATTAACTTCTTTTTAAGATAAAAATGCAATTAGTTCATTCTCTCATTTCCCCCATCCCCAAAAATGCACATATATTGTTATCACATCTTTTGCTCTGTGTCAAATCTACATCATTTGATTTTACTGCAGTGAAACTTGTGGATTTTATAAAAGGGACTAGTGGATTTTTTTTTGGTTTTTTTGGGGGGAGGGTTTCTGCCTTGTTACACTCCTAACTGTAAATAAAGGAAAATACTACTAAATTCAGAAATTGCTGTCAAAAATCTGCACTTTGTTAAATTTTATAAAGGCTATGGGCTATTTTTATATTAGATGCAGTGTCAGTGAAGAGTAATCAGAGAGTGAAAGGGACATTTTATCATTCCCCGCTTATTCACAGAAATACTGTCTTGAGCTCTGAAGGAAAAAAAGAAAATATTATCTGTGGAAGAAGACTAAGTAAGCCTTATTTTCCACTTGATCATTTTTGGTAAGGGAATGAATGTAGCTGCATCTATATCTATGCGACTCTATACATAGCACACTGATTATTCCTCGCTAGTCAATCCAGCATAACTTTTCTGAATCAATTGTATTTTTATCACCTTGTTTTTACATTTCATCAAGATTATGTAAAGCTGAGTTTAATTCTCTGGTTATCTGTATGATGAGGGAAAAAGAATAATACCAGGCTCACTAGAGATAAGCCTGGGGGCAGCATGTCAAAGTTTGAAGGACAGTGTTCTAGTAAAGTCCTTTGGTCCGCCATTTCAGTGGAGGTAGGAGATGGAGAGCCATAAGACAGCAATTCTATGATTCTAAGTAGCCCAGAAGCCCATTGAGATGGGAGTTTAGCATATTTTTGTGTCATGGTTTAGCCCTGGCCAGCAACTGAGTATCATACAGCCACTAGCTTCCACCCTGCACTGTAGGAAAAAAAGAGGGACAAGAAAAAAAGGGAAGACAAAGGCAAACCTCGTGGGTTGGGATAAAGACAGTTTACTGGGACAGCAAAGGGAGAGAGAAATACCAACAACAGGACTTTACAGCAAAATATACAAAACTGGTGATACACAATGCACTTTCTCACCAAACCACACAACTCAGACTGTACAGCTCAGAGCCATCCCAAAGATGGATCGTCTCTGAGACATGCATCCTGGAGCTGCTCCCTCCCCTCCCCCATCTCCGTTTTTATGCTGAGCTTGACATCATGGTGTGGAATACTCCCTTTGTTTAGTTTGGGTCACCTGTCCTAGCTGTGTCCCCTCCCAGCTTCCCGGGTGATCCTCGCTTTCTCGTTAGCAGGGCAGCATGAAAAGCTGAAAAGTCCTTGACTGCTTGGCAACAACTAAAACCATTCATGTGTAATCAACATCACACTCATTCTTAATCCCAAACACAGCACTACATCAGCTACTAGAAAGAAAATTAACTCTATCCTAGCCAAACCCAGGACAGCTTGGCTATGCTCACATTTTGGCAGCAAGATGTTGTCTTTGGTAGCATCAAGGTTGGTAGGTTAGGAGCAGTTTAATAAACTAGAGCTCACAGAGATCTGTTGACTTCCACCTATGACTTTCATCCAATTACCACCAGTCAATTTGCCTCTGAACAGTCATAAGGAAACAACAACTCAAAGAGGCATAAGTTGAAGTTTTCCTGCCCCTCCTCTGGACATTTCTTTAACCAAAAATGTCTCGAGTTGCATGAAATAAGATGCACAGCACCTCCTAGAAACATCACTAGGTCCAAGTATACAGACCCTCTCTTTCCTCAGTGTTTGTTCATGGAGAAAACAAAAAAGCCTCCATGGTTTGGTGGAAAACTTACACCTTCATATTCATCCTGCTTCTGGAACACCATGATATTTCTAACATATGATAACTGCCATTTTATAGGCAGGATTTTCAACTTCCAGCATGATCAAACTCCTTTCAGTGATGTGACTAAGGCAGAGGAAGAGGGGCCAGGAGATGATGTGTAATGACGAACCTCTAAATTACAAGTGAACTGGCTCCATTTCTAAGGGCTCTGTCGGTATCTTATTAATTGCCTCACCGAGGAGATAGAAGCAAGGATACAAATCATTGATTATCCTGTCAGCTCTGGTGGTGACAAGAGCTCTAGATTTGTGCTCCCCATCCTCATGCATAGCATTGCTGGTAACCATGGTGTCCAACCGCGTGTGAATGGAGCTCAGCTTCTTACATAATGCTTGCAGTGCAGCAGCGGCACCAGACTTTCCAATTAAAGATTTGTCTTGGCGAGCAGGGATTAAATACTTTTCATTAGCAAATTTAGAGATTCTAAAGCCCTATTATAGAGATCTGCCACCCGCATTGTGAGTGAAACAGCTGTACAATGGGCGATTATAAAGCAAGAAGATGAAGTGACGTTTTGGCTAGGAACTTTATGGTCTCTATACTCTCAACCCTACAAACCCATGGAAACAATTATGTTTAATAAGAAGTATTGTTATTTCCTTCTGAGCGGGTGGGCTATTTGCTCCATTTCCCCATAAAGGTTAAAAATAACAATGCCTGACTCTTTGTGCTTTGTTAAGATAACTTCACATTTCCATCACCTTCAGAGAAAAAAAAATCACATAGAATACTCATAATATTGTGCTATATAAAGCTGAAGACACAGGAGAGAGCAGAATTATGTATTTTCTTTACTTAACAATTACCACTGTGAGAGTTTCCAGAAGAGAAGTTTGGGGGAAAAAAATGAAATTAAATAAACAGCCACCATCTTTCAAAGTTTGATTCTGTATAGCTTTAATTCCAATCAGTTATAACAAAACTGTTGACAGAAAGGGCTTTCAGCATGTTAATAGCATAGCAGTATACTTGCAAATCCATTTGCTTTGAGATGCTTTGATCACTTAATATTCTACAGGGAAAATGGAGTATTTTATGCAGGCAACACCCAGTAAATGAAAGATCTATGAAAAAAAATAATCTTCCTCACTCCTTAGAAATTCTGCATTTGCTCAGCAGAGTTTACAGTCACCAGGCACTCTTGAAGCCCAGAGTTTTGCAATATTCACAGCAGGCACCAGCCCATGTGCACACCAGTTCAGGTTGTTGTAGCACAGAGAGTGACACAGATTTTCAAACAAATCTTGAGTGTTACAGGTCACTTGCTGCTAGGTTGTCCAGAAGCCAGGTCCTTACAGACTTATATAACTGAGGTTATAAGTGGATTACTGATATCCTAGGAAATAAAACAGTGTAAGAAAATGTTGCTGGATGCTGGGATTTGATGATAAATGCTTTTACAAACATCCTTGGTGTGATTTTAACCTGGGAACTGTCCTTACAATTTCTGGATGCTGGTTGGTATCTGGCACAGCCCCAAAACCATTCCCAATAGTCAGTCTGGATGCGGCACCTTTGCTTTATAGGCTAAAAGAATTTAATTGTATAAACGCAGGTCACTGCTTGTGGAGATGTTGCCTAATCAGAAAAAACCCGTGGTTACTAATTTAGATGCATGCAGGACGCGATTTTAGCTACAGCCCTTGGCACTAGGGTATGCAAAGTTGTTTCAGCTGGAACTGTCACAAAGCAGAGACACAAAACGCTCCCCCTGTGACAATGAGGGGCTGTAAAGTGCCTGTTTTGTAGCAAAAGTCAATCTCCAGCGATGGATGTTAGAAAGTGCTCTTCCTTGAGGGGCTGCTGTTCTGCAGCTGCCTGCTCGGAGATAAAAGCCAAACGTGTGGGTGTACATATTTACAGCACTGAGATTTACTGCTGGGATGCCAAGCACTGCAACCCAGAGCTCAGCATTCAAACAGAGAATGGCAGAGACTTTTTCAGCCCATGTTGTCCCCAGGGATGAGATGGCCAGTGACACTGTGCTAACACTGTTTAGAGCCTGCGCTCATCTTCATTGCCCTTAGGTGTTACCCAAGAGAAACTACCCTCTTAACTAGGCTTATTAACTTGAGTTTAATGTTGGTAATATGGAGGGAATCCAGAAAATAGCTGACTTGTGTTTGACCGACTTGCAGTGAAGTCAAAATAGACACTCATTTCCCAAGAACTGCAGTCCTAAATTAGCCCAAAGCAGAACTTTTACAGAAAAGCTTCTCCGTTTCATTTTAGATGTGTCACAGAAAGTTGAATAGGTAGAGAAAGATCTCAGTTCATCCTATTACCCAAAAGGCCTGGTTCTAAAGGGCACTTTGGTTCTTACCCTCTTTTTGTTTTCAACTTCTACAGTGACTTTTCTGGCCAGAAGACTCATAGTGGCCTTTCTTTTAAACAAATATAATCTAATAATTAAAAAATCTAATAATCTAAACATAATAATTAAAAGTAATATAATTAATCATTTAAAATCATTCTAGATTTGTGGGATACCAAAGAAATATGTCATCTATATCCCATTCTTCACAAAACATCAAAGGTAGGATGTCTTGATCTTTGAAAATACCCCTTTCACTTTATTGCTTATATTAGATTAAGGGTAACACGTGACCTGATTTTAGGTGTCTAAATCTAAGCTCCCTTTATAGTTATAAGAGATTTAGTCATAGTCAGTGTGCTTTTGTATTTGATTAAAATATCCAGAACTACTTAGGGAAATCAGGAATCCCCCATGTCTCTACTAACCTAGGGAGTAGTCTCCAGCTGGCTGTAGGAGGATCATAACCAAAAAAACAGGCAAGGTCCTGAAAGTCTTCTTAGATGGCCATAAGCAAAATAAGATTAATTTTACAGAGGCTGACATACCACTTAATTCAGCACCAATTTGACATTGCATCATGTGAGAATATAAGACATCAGGATGGCCATATGGGTTGCAGTACTCAGTTGTCCTATCCCTGACTGTGGCTGGTAATAGATACTTAGGAAAAACTGTGCAGGAAGTAAGGCATGTTTTGGGTATAATATTCCTTCCCTGCTATAAAGCCTTGCAGCTTCTGCATTGAAATGGCTAGGGGATTTTCTGAGATAGTGATTTTCTGCAGACCATGGTGTTTAAGGGATTCTAATGAGCTTGCCCTTCACCATGCTTGTTCTTCTGTACTGAGACACGGATGTAAACATTGATTATTCCCATCCCCTGGATGCACAGTTACATATGCTACATATTGGCACAACAATATAGGTCTAAGAAGTTCATGTGAATGAGGGAAGCTGGGGTGGATTTAGAGCAATATGAGGGTTGGTGAATAAGTGGGATATGAACAGATGAAGATTTTAGATCTTCTCCTGCACTCTTTTCCTGCTCCTCAGAAATGACCTTTCCCCAAAATGTCATTTCCATGTTTGATATCTCTTCCACTGCCACAGCATCCTTCTCATCAGCTGATCAGTTGTTTATAAAAAATAAAAGTAAGGTCATTTGTTGAGGCATTTTACATGGACAGTGTGGTTTTTTGGTCTTTTGTTGAGCTGAATTCTGAAATCAGAAATATATAAGTGCCAGTATTATTGATTGTGTATATGGGATCAGAGACAGATGTAGAGTTACACATATGGGAATTTTTTTTCTTGCTGTCAGCTTAAGTTAGGCATCTATGAGTAAAATGTGCCTAATGCCTTCATTGTATTTGCTTCTTACCTTGTGCAACAGTGTTAAAGAAAACAGCCAATACTTCAGGAAATAATGGAGAAGGTTTGCAGTAAGTGTAATGTATCCCATTGCAAGAACAAATGGATTACATCCTTCACTTTGAGAGTGTAAACAGCAAATTACCTTCTGCACTTGGGTGTATTTCAGTTTGAAATTATTGTTTGAATTTTGCTAACTCTGAAGGCATGGCCAGGGACTGGGCTGCTATTGTGTTGGGTGCTGCACAGAAAAAGGAGAAAAAGACAGTCACTGCAAGTTTATTTCCAAATTTATTTCATTATTGGAAATCATGTTCTCAGTTATTTTCATCCAATTAGAGGACACAAGCAATACCATGTAAACTGTCATGCTAATCAAAATAAATCTCTGATTTTATCCCAGCTGGTCACACGACTTTAATACATGTAACTAGCAGCAAAACTCTACAGATAGTTATACCACTGCAGCACACAGAGCATGAAAAGGCTCTGAATTATTTATAACAACTGGGCCATCTTCTCAGCGGGAAAAAACTGGCAGAGCTAATTAACTGACATCCCCCAACTGATATTCCACTCCATATTTGAGGAATAACTCCAAATAACAGAAATTCAAGGAAATCATGAGCTGGTTTGCTTGCTACAGACTGTGAGCTCAGTTTTGCTATCAAGCTTTCAGGAGAAGTGCATGGCAGGCTATAAAGAGCAAGTATTCTGTGTGGTTTGTAGCCAATACATACACATGGAATTCTGTGCTGGAGGAAAATGGGATTTGCCTTCCTTGCCCTACTAAGAAATAAACCTCAAGTGTTGAAATAAAGGCCATGTTTTATAGCAAGAATATTGCTAAGGTCATTAGCTTTCCCATTCAGCTTCATCAGATGGCTACACAGCAGGATGCATTCCAAATTTATTTGAGAGGATGTCAATAAGCAGCTGCCTTTTAATAGCTTTTAACTTCATAGACTTGAAAAACAAAATGCCTCACACTCACATTAAACAAGGTGGTCCATCACAGTGATTTTTTCTGGGCTACAGGACAGAGAGGAAAGTACCCTCTGACTCCAGTTCTCACCATCAGTTTTCTGAACTCTCATCACCACAGAATAGAGTCACAGAGACTTCCTGAACTGGGAATTACTAGACTGAGGAGGAGTGAAGAGTCTTGCTGACTATAGCTAGGGAGTGAGGAAGGGGGAATGGGAGTGCAGTAATGGCAACTTCAGCATGTGCCCTTCTTAACTGGGAATAAGAGAGTATAGTGCTGAGCTTGCCAGCAGTCATATAATTTAAGGCTACTGTTTCAGCAGCCAGCTGATCATAGAGACCCTTCTGCTGGGCCACCTCCTTCATGTTCTGGAAATGTTCAACAGAGATCAAGACTAAATATTTCAAGGGAGCATGGGAAACTATCCACTGTATTCTGCCCCATCCATGGACAAGAGAGGCTATTCTGCTTGTGTGCATGGGCAAGCAGAGCTGAGTTGCATGGCTGGCATATCACAAGCACCTTGTGATCTGGAAACTTGTGATCAAAGGTCAAGACTTATGAGATCAAAACACAAAGACTTGACAGTTTGTCAAGGCCAAGTGGTTGCAAATCAATGACAGTACAAGGTAACTTTGTAAGGTGTACTGCTTGGAGGCACTTTTGAGTATTAAATTGTTGTCCTTTATTGTTCCTCTAACTCTTTGAAGACATGGCCTTGTACCCTTATGTAATAAAAAACTCTAGATTGAATTTTTCTCCTCGTTTTACCCACAAAAGAACCTGAGAGATCTGACAGCCTGTGTCATTAGTACCTACTTCTGTTACCTAACTACTATTTGAATATCAACCAGGAAATTTGAGAATGAATTCAATTTTCCTTCTGTCAAAAGAATTCACATTGCTTTTATCAAAAAAAGCCCTATAAACAGCAGAATTAGATGTAGGAACATTTTATTTTTAAAATAAAATTTCAGTCAGACATCCCAGGAGGACTTAAATGACGTTTTTGGTTTTGTTTTTTAATGTTACTTGCTTGGTAAGAATGAGGGTGTCAGAGAATAAAACAAGCTCTTGGGAGCCAGGCTGACGACTCCTGCTGGGAAAAAGACAGTAGTGAGGAATGGAAATTGCATTGCTGCCCATTGCTGTGCTGTACAGTGCCCAGAGAAACAGCATGCCAGTGACTGTAGTTACAGTTTAAAAACAAGCTGACTTTTACTGCCATACCCAGCATTACGTTCACTGGTTTGGAAATTATGTACAAGCATCCTCCAAAAGGATGCCTTCTGCTGAAGAGCTTCTATCATTCTGCCCTGCACACTCCTGTCTGAACACAAGTCAGTGCCTGTGCAGAAAGCATGTAGTCATGGTAAATGGTAAATCCATCAACTTAGAAATGTGCTGTCTCTGTTGGACTTCATTGAGATTAGAGCAGTTTTGCAGTTGGGTGGTTTGAAGTACAGGCAGAAGATCGTGGATTCATCCCTGAATTGTCCCACCCCTCTAAAGCAGCTGTGGATTTCTTTTGAATTGTGTTTTGCTTGAACATGCCCAGTTGAAGAGCAAAATTGTATGCTTATATCTGCAGCATGCTATGTGTCTTCATAGTGACATATGTGTCTTCATGACATATGAGCCTTTATGACATATGTGTGTCACAAACACAGAGGGACAGGAAAAAAAAGGTGAAATAAAGATGAAGAAATATTAGCTTTATGTAAACCATTCTCCTGCTAATGTTTGAGTACTTTCCAAACTATTTTCTTTCTGTGTCTGTCCCCCTTCCTCCTTGGGTCTAAGAAGGATAACACACCCATTCCCTGCCCCTCCCTGTGCCACAATGCAGGGGGAAGAAGAGTGCAAAATCATGTCTGAAGTTAAGTCTGCTAAAATAGGAAGGGTCTGGGGAGGTGTTTTAAGATCTGGTTGCACTTCTCGTTATCTGACTCTGGTTTCACTGGGTGTGTACTGTACTGTAATAAATTATTTTTCTTTATTCTGTGTTGAGTTTGTTTTGCCTGTGATGCTAATTATGGAATGATCTCTCCCTGTCCTTATCTTGACTTCTGAGCCTCTTGATACATAGTTTCTCCCCAGTTCAGCTGAAAAGGGGAGTGATAGAGTGATTCCAGTGAGTATCTGGCCATCAGACAGGGCCTAAACCACCACAGTCCTTTTGGGTGGAGGCTTCAGTGAGGATCAAACTCACGACCCCTGGTTGCCACACAAAACAACACACTGAACAGTCTTTATCTGAAAGTATAAACTTGCTCTTATCTATGGATTTATTTTTTGCTGCATTTTATACTTACCAAAACATCAGCAAATTAAACTCAATTAAGCTTCAAAACAAACTCTGTTGTGTCCCTCCTGTGTCACCCTCCTTTGCTCTATTTTCTCCTTCCACTCCTTGCAACCCACTCAGAGGCAGGTAGCATTCTCATCTGCGGTAACCAGTGTTAATTTAACTTCTAATTCCGATGAGGTCTGATAAAATAGGAAGCATATGGAGTCAATAGGCACAGACCAAAATGCGACCATTGCAGGTCATAACTGTAATTTACACCCTGTCCTCTCCTTTTGGGAGAGTGAAACCCAAGTATTTACTGGATGCCCACTGTAAAATGTGGCTTGAATCTCTCTTCTCTTGGAAGCAAGTTCATGACTGCTTCAGCTGATCTGGCTGGAGAAAATTTAGAAATGGAGAAAATGTAGAAACACAATCATTAAATTTCCATGTAGAAGTGGGTGCTACCATGTTTATCTTCCTCTTCTGTACATTGTGACACAGGCAACGCAGGGAGGCATCACTGAGCTGTAAAGTGGAGTTCTTACAAGGTCCTGCTACAGGGAAAAGGATCATGTCAATATTTATTAGACTTTCCAGCAGCTGGTTAAGTCAGGAAGAGAGCTGAATTCCAAACAAACTCCAATTAGATTTTAGTTTCAAAATGAAGGCCTCTTCCTGAACTATCCAACAGGGAAATGCCACCAGAATTGGTATGGGTTTCTTTATTAGGAAACCTTTTAACCCTTTATTATCTATCATTATTCCATCAGACAAGGTTTTAATGATACTTGTACAGGGATTGTTGTTATCCAGAGATATGATACAAAGATATATATAAAGCATTTAAAAAAAACCCCCTAAATGTGAGGAGTCTTGGCACAAGATGATTCTCACATTGGAAATCTCCCAAAGATGATGGTCAGTTGGTACATAGATGGTGACAGGTGTCTTGATTTCAAAGGTCCTTGAAGCAGCATCTTCAGCTGGATTGAATGAAACCTGAAGTAATTAAAATGCCTGTTTGTGGGTGATTTAAGTACAATCCAGAGAAACCCAACAAAATTTCCTTTTCTGGTCTTGTAAGGGCCAAAGGAACTATCCTAGAGCTGTATTGTTGCTGTTTGATGCTTTTATGATGGAGGAGCGGATCTTGAAGGAAGAAACTATTATGAGACATCTGCTTTCTGAAGCAGCTTTGGAGCTTTGATGGCAAATGTAAGACATATTAAGCTCCTCTTCTCATCTTGCAGCTGTGGTGGGACAGGGATCAGAACCCAAATGCATTTTCTCTGGAGACTGCTGAGAATTTATTGCAAAGGAAATAGTTGGGGAAAAGAGGAGAGTGAGACTAAAGCAGTAAGACTTTGCTCCTCAAAGAGTTACACCCAGGGAGAACTTTAGAGGTGAAAAACTGCCACTTTGCCAAAGTAGTTAGCAGAAGCAACACTCTTCATTTGTCTTTTTGACAGGACAACCTGGGCATCCCCTGAAGAGGAGGAGGAGGAGGATGATGATGATGATGATGATGATAATTCTTCAGGTTAGGAATAATTTCTCCTAATCTTGTCTTTCTTGTCACTGAACCCTTATTATATTCATGTCAATAGTCAGAAATATTCCAGTGAGAATTTCGTGCCTTGCTGCCTAAAAAAACCCCTATTTTCATCAAAGAATGCTGATCTAAACATTACTGTGTTTCATTCAAGATTTAGTTGCACTTCAGACTCTTATGCTAAATACAAACCAGAGATCTATACCCAAAATTCTTTTTCTTGGATTTTTGTTTACATTATTATGTCAAAAACACTACTATACTAGAGTAAAACCTATATTTCTTTTGTAATGTACCCATTTTTATTGGTTTTTTTATTAAGGCACTTTTACTTTACTCTAGGAGCAAGCATTTAAAACCAGATTGAAAATTATTTTTTTAAAAAGTGTGTTTGTAGGGATTAATCTATTCTGTTCCCTTTCTGGGAGCACAAATATATTTCATTTGCAAAAAGATTTCTGCTGATAGCTTCATTTAACCATTCTTTTGCAAAATTCCACTTCTTTTGCAATTCAGGATATCTTATTTCATAAAGTCTCTGGTTCACATATTCAAAATTTTAGATGTGTAAATAAACAAAGCAGGAATCTTCACCTCCTCATGCCCATCATGTTTTCCTTTTCCACCTCTGACCTTTTCTTGCCTTCTAATGTGATTACTGAAAGAACTTTATTAAAGTGCATTATTTTCTTCACAAAGATGAGGTTATTCCTGAATAGAAAATTTCCAAACAATGTCATGTTCAGAGTGAAGAAGTTACTGTACTTTCCTCCCATTTGGACAGAGATTCGTGGGGAAGCATGAATAGGGAAAAGTAATATGATGTAAGTCTTTGTGGAAGGAAAAAAAAGGCCTGTGATCCTGGCACCAATCTAGTAAATCTGAATTCAATTTAACAGTTCTAGCTACTGCCTGTGGGAAGCATCAGGTTGAATTTTAGCTGTTTGACAGAATTAAAACTCAGGTTACCTGCTCTCTATGGTTATTTTAGCCTAAGTTAAGACTTTTTTTTCTTCTGATAGCATTCGTGACCTATGAAAAGTCATCTCTGGCATGACAAAACAGCAGAGAGGAAGTAGAGCTTTGCCAGCTCCTCTCCAGTGCCTAATATTTTTTCCTACAATCATCTTTTAGTACATTTATTTCCTTCACAGGATTTTTGTCCCACCTTTCACCGTTGATTTCCCTGAAATATTGCAGAGCCTGGTAACCTCTCTCTCATCCTCAGTCTGCATCCCCTGCATCCCCAAGGGCTTGCTATAGCTTGAGATAAACTGACTCCAACCCTCCGAGCACTGTCAAAATGTGACATGAGTCATTTGAAAACTGGCTAAGGTCTAAGACTAGATAAGTCAATATATTATTACAAGATGGACTCAAAGTACCAAGATAGACCCCTGATGTAAAGCCTGGGACAGAATAACTGCAGATCACATAATGAGCAATACAGCTGAGCTGCAAAACTCCTGATGGTCCCAGGACTAAACAGTATTGAAGTTGTACAGAAACATTTAGCTCCCTAATTTAACAAATTACAAGATTGGAAAAATTAAATATTGAAGTCCAATTACAATATTTATTTTTTCCCCAGTTGATGTTAAGATATTTAATCAGAGTAAGCTGAGGCTTATTATCTTGAATGCTGCAAAAATTATCAGTCATTTACAAGGTGAAAGGAATCTGTCCCTTATAGGTAGCATAATTCTGCAAAGCCATACTGGAGACTACAAGTTAGAAAAATTATTTGCTTTGTTTTTCTAATTGGCCAGTGCCAGTTTATTTCCATCTTGTTGATTGACCAGTATCCTTAGGCTACAGCACAGTGATGAGGCCACTTGAAAAGAAAAGACTGAATGGGCTTGGAGTAGGCTAATATTTACTACTTACTCAGCACTATATATAAAGTTATGTTTCTTTTACTAAGTAGCAGGGCAATAAGCAGCTCCCTGTTCTTAGCTACCGTGGCTCAAGCTGACATATTGCAAAACTATGTTCATATATATAATTTCATTCTTTTTTTGGCTATTGTGTGATAGGGTGAAACAAGCCAGAGCATCCTCTGTTATCTGATTCAGCACAATAATAACAGTCTACTAGTGCTGGCCAGTGGGATTTCTTTTTCAGTTTGCATGATGGGGCTGACAGCTCAGGGCTACATACCTGCTGTGCGTGTATAGAGGAAGACTGTGATAGTTTCCCCAGAGTCCTTCAGGTCTGGGAGCAAGGAAAAACACACACATATTGAACAGAAGGGAATCTAATGTTAATAACAGCATAGCTTCAGTGCAAAGTCTCAGTTTCTCAGATTGCATGTGCAGGTGAAGTATGTGCTGCCAAGATCAATCATAGAATCATAGAATGTGTAAGGTTGGAAGGGACCTTTAGAGGCCATCTAGTCCAACCCTCTGCAGTAAGCAGGGACATCTGCACTAGATCAGGTTGCTCAGAGCCCCATCAAGCCTGACCTTGAATATCTCCAGGGATGGGGTCTCCACTACCTCCCTGGGCAACCTGTTCCAGCCTCATATTGAAGAATTTTTTCTTAATATCCAACCTAAATCTCCCTTTTTCTAGTTTAAAATCATCACCCCTCATCCAATTACTCCTTAATTGTTTAAAATCATTACCCCTTACAAAGTCAAATGAATTATTTTTTAACATGTTTATTGTGTGCTAGAACAAATTTGTAACATATGCATATGTAGATGTGGATCTCTATGTGTGCTGGACAACATCTAAAAATGTATTGCTTGTGTTTCAACCTGGACATCATTTGGGCAGGATTGTGTAATGGAGAGGATTGAGCCTTGAGCCTCTATTTTCATTCATGGCAGGAGGATTGGAATTAAATGTTACTTAAGGTCCCTTCCAACCCAAATCATCCTATGACTCTATCATTTTGGGTGACTAGTTCTTCCTCTGTGCTTTCAAAGCAGTTTCCTTACCCTTCAAAATTCTCTATTGTTCTGCAACTGAAAAAAAGTTGAAAACAGGTAGCTTGTCAGCACATAACAAGTCTTTTCATCTCCTGATAAACAATAGCTTCTCGTCCTTACCTGGTCTCCATCTCTACCTGTTTGTCTTTTATTAACCACTCAGTCCAGGACAGTAGATTAGATTTCCAGGACAGTAACTTTCTTTTTATTTGATGTTTGTACGAGATCTTGCTCCAAGACTTTGTCCCAAGATTGGGATTCTGAGTTAGTGCAGATAATTTCTCTTGTTTATTTTACCTGCAATACAAGGGATAAAAAAGTATTTGCCTCAAGGCATTTATTGATATTGAAGTTTTCTTATGATACAATTTTTCACTATTTCTCTGCAGCTGATTTTTATTGGTAAACTCCAAATGTCCTGGATAAATGAATTAGCATTACAATGGAGTTGCTGTTTCCAGCAGTTATAGGAGCTGTGCATATTTCCTGATGTGTTGATTTCCTATTGGAGATAACTGGGAAATAACCTTTTTTTGCTCTTCAGCAAGTATCAGTAAAATAAATCTCTAATTTTACCTGATTAGGTGGGAAAAAAAAAAAAAGCTGGTTTTGTGGCATCAAATATTAAAACTTGGAATAAAGTGCTAAATGTTGTTTTAAAACCATGCTGTTTTTTTCAAGCTCTTGAAGGCACACACTTTGTCTTTTCATGTACACATAGGCATGAGACTCTTTTTCTCCATGCGTATCCCATGACATACCCCCAAAAAGTGCCCTTTTATCAGCACTCCACTGTCTTTCTCAAGTAGCACTGCAGTAGCTCAGGAGATACCCTGCTTCCCTTGCATCATGGTCAAACTCTTCTGTAAGGCATCAGCCTTGCTCAACTTTCTACCCACACCTCATTTTTTTCAGAGGGTTATTTTCAGCCAGGCTTCTCTCTTTTCAATGCTTTCTGCTGAGCTATCCAATGTGGAATTTTGAGTCTGCCTTGAATTCTGTCTTGGGATATCCCTGCCTTTAAACTGTAAGTCTTGAGAGGGAGGGAACATGTGAGAAGGATTTGGCCCCAGAGACTGAGGCAGATCTTCAATCAGTCCTCTTTTTCTTTCATTTTGGTGCTTTTGCTGCTGAGAAAATTCAGCTACAGATTGTCTTATCAGAGCAGACTTAAAAGCACTAAGCCCACTCTACTCATGACAGAAGTATTCACATTTCCACATCAAACCTTCTTGTATAGGGCTCCAAACCCCATGTAAATGAGATGGCTAGATTTTAAAATAATTTTTAACAGTAGGCATATTTGGTTGTTCATATTGACTTGTTTTTCTTTCCTTTTCTCTCAAATTGTAAGAATCTTAAAGGGAAAAGTCTTGTGCAGTTGTAAACCTCCAGCCAGTTTTGTGAGAAACACAGTAAGGCTGCAAAAAAAAGGGTTGTTCAGAAAATGAGGTTTCAATTTTGTTTTGCTTTTGAGATAGATCATCGGAGTAGACTGCTTGGCTCTGTTTCCATTCCTTCACCAGGGTTTCTTTTTGTTGAGGTGACTGCTTAGCTCTTAGATTAGACCTAAAGTATCAGCCTGCTTCTGATTGATGTTCAAGGTTGAAAAACATGCAGCTTTTCCACTGTTTGCATCAGACTTAAATTCAGAGTCAGCAGTAAAGGAGAGATATGCAGAAAGCTGGGAAAAAATGCTGCACACCTAATTGCAACATTAACCAGTGAAATATTAGCAAATTTATTGGGTTTTTTCTATTTAAAAAAAAAATTAAAGCAAGTTCATTATGCTCTGTAATCCTACTTAAATATTCATCATGTTGTTAATGAACCACATTCATTTTTAAAATGTTCAACCTGAGACACCATCTAACATGATTTGATAATAATATAATTTCTGTATAACCGTAAAAGGGACAAGAACAGTAAAAATAATTGTATCTCTAAACATCCTACCCAGTTTTCTCCTGACTAATGAGCAGCTGTTTTTCATTAGCAACATCATTTTATCTCTAGCCTATCAACCTGCACAGCTGGGCATATTAGAAATGGCTCAGTGCACTGTGGAACGTATGTTTCCTAAATTGCAGAAACAAATGAGAATGAGGTATTGCAGACTTTAAAAAAAATTATTTGGGGCTGATTTCTATCACAATCTCTATTATTCACCATGGTGTAATATCTGGAGGCTTGATGTGGGAATGGGATATTACTGCTCTGTCTGCTATAGAAAACCAGAAAATAGTACGTACCCTGTAGAGCTTGCACTGCAAAGAGAAGAAACTGAGTCATAGGAAGCTGAAACCCTTTGCTCAAGGTTATGCAGCAAGGAAGGAGCAGCAGCTAAAGCAGAAATGGTCACTTCTGCCCTTCCCAGGCCTCTAACCTATCCACCACTGTGTATTAATCAGCAGTTCTGTTAAAGAAGACTCACGGGTGAGTTTGGATTTCAAATGGTGTAAAATAAAACAGACCCTGGTCCTATGTATTTCTTTGTCGTCTTGCAACTTTCCAGGGAGTTACAAGTGAAGTCTGATAGATACCAATAAAGTAAGTGTTTTGATAGTTCTCCTAGTCTAATTTGGCTCCTGTCTTAAGAAATACAGAAACAAAGCCTAAGGGCAACTTTGGATGACAAAAGGTAATGCTGAAGAAATGAAGTTAGGAGACTCTACATCACTTTTATTTATTTTCTTTATATTTTGCTTATCCTCTGCCTCCCTCAGGAACTGTAGTGGTGTAGGTGTTAGTTATTCTGAAGGAGTCCACAAGGGATATTGTGCCCACTGGCAGACTGATCTGAAAAACAGGATGTCCTGTTTAAGGTCTGTCTGTCTTGCTTCAGTCCAAACCAGCTCAAAAAAATTCCATTTTTTTCCCCACAATTGTCTACAGAATAAAAACATCAGGTTAAATAGACTGGGAGACAAGAAACAATAGTAATCCACCTTTGCAAACACACCTTATCTGGTGTTTCTGCAGTGCATATTACAATTGTAGGAAGGGAACTGGCAAGATCACCTATTTTCATGGAGCAGTTCTCTTCATATTTTGCAGCAATGCAAGCAGTAAAGATTCAAAAGTGAATTGTATTATGTGTACTTTTTTATCAAAAATCATAGAAATGCTGCTTGTTAGTTAAAATTTTATGAAATCCTGTTATTTGGATGGTTTGAGTAGTCTGCTGTAGTTGATTTTGGTTGTATCAAAGTGCAGAGTTAAACTGTAATAACACTAAAACCATGGTAATATGATGCTAAGTGGTGATGTATGTTTGATTACTGTAACCAATAGGAACTACACCCAGGCGTATAAACCAGTGGCTAAGTGATGAAGAGAAAATGAGTATGTTAGATAAATCAAATCATCTACAGAAAGAATGGTCTCTGATTCTTTCCTCAGATGTTGTGCCTGGATATCATGATATCCTGCTTTTAGTAGGCTGTTAGAAAGAAAATGTAAAATTGTTTTAAATTTTAACACTATGATGGACTAGTTTTTTGAGATATAAACTGATGATTTTCTCTAATGAGTACTATGTGACTGGCAGCAGTGTATGTTTAAATCTTAATTTGCTTGTGCTGGGGTCTTTTTCATGTCAGCTGGCATGACACACATCCCCCACCCCCTCACCCTCCCCCAATTATCCATTGCAATAAAGAAAAAAACTGTCTAATGACCTTAATATATAATAATTCTACCTCAGCCCTAGCATAGGATAGTATCTACAGGGAAAAGCTGTTTCTTCACCTATGCATGCCTCAGTTTCCCTGTTTAAAAATTAGCAAATATATCTTTGTTTGGTACATAGAGCTTGTGTGAGTCATCAGTGCTGGGAAAGGATCTACACTCCACTCTTTCACCAAAGAAAATTACTGCCACCATAGGAAAAGAAACAAAACATCAAGCTCTTCTGTCTGGTGGATTAAATCCATAGCTACTCTCAAATGTGCCCTACTTGGGAATCTGGCTTCTTATTTGGGAATTCATAAAGTTTTGGGAATATTTGGGAATTCATGGGCTCAACAGGACCAAGTCTGCTCTCCGGAAGGATCTTGTCTTTATAAATTGCATGACCTCTCTGGAAATGCCAATTCAGGTACTCTCCCACCTCAGCCCAAGGAATGCTTGATATAATACACTGTGTGTAGAGAAACTCTTAACTGACTCTGATCTGTTTCATTGTATACTGTCCTCCAAAGGAAGAATTTGCTCTGCTCTAGGAACTAAAATGGGATCCAAATAATCCTTGCAAAGATAGTGGTTTAATAACATACAGTTTGGGTTGAATGAAATGAAATAGTGCAGTAGTCGAAAAAAAGCCACCTTCTGTCAACGTCTATTCTGCTATAGATCACAGCACTAGAAAGAATAGCTGGGGCTCAGAAATTGAGATTACAGAACTAATCCTTTGCTTTAGAAGGAACCTCTGGCTATCCCTGTTAATGTTTAACATAGGATTTAGCCAAGGCTAAATGTAGTCAACAGTGGCCTGGTCCAGGTAAATCCTGAAAACCTCTGAGGATTCACTGTCTGACAACCTTCTTCAGCATTACCTTTCCTCTTCTCCAGTGTCAACCTTGCAGGCTGCCCAGAAAGCCTCCCAACATGCCCCAGCATATGTTTTCATGTGATCAAAATGAGAGTACACTGTTGGCTTGCAGTCAACTTCACATGCACTGTAACCACCAGGTACTTCAGTGAGCAGGCTGGGGATGCACAAGATGGGGGAAGAGCTGGGACAGCTGGCCTTAACTGAACAAAGGGATATTCCATACCCTATGATATAATACTTAGCATATAGGATCACATCCAGGCAGGTTTTGAATACCTCCAGAGAAGGAGACTCCACAACCTCTCTGGGCTTGCACACAGAGCTTTTGCTTTGCCTATTTTACCCTGCTGATTCTCTTCCTCATCCTGCTGGAGGGACTACTTGTGTGGGGTTTAGTTGTCTACTGTGGCTAAACCACACTGTGGTTGTCACACGTAAGTGTAGAGCTGTGTATTTCTCTTTTCTTAACCTCAAGAAGTTTCTGTTGGTCCAATTCTCAAATTTTTCAAGATCCTTTGATTGAAACTTATTTGGTGAGTCAGTCATTCCCCCTAATTGATATGATCTATAAATTTGTTGAGAGTGCATCCAGTGCTTTCATCCTGATCACTAATAAAGATATTGATCAATATTTTTCCAGTAACAGCTCTTTGGATACATGATTTTTACAAGATAAGATCTTGTGTGAAGTCAAATTTAGGTAGGAGAATGCCTTCTGTGTCACTCCTAAAAACTAAGATAACTTTACTCTTAATTACACTGATAGAGCAAGGCATTATTCTGCAATATTTTGTTCCAGAATAAATATGCGTGTCAACTTTTCTATTAAAAAAACCCCAAACCAAACTAAAAACCAAACTAAAACCCTCTGTTTTTCAGTAACACTCTTGCTGGCTGCTTGTTTATTACAGTGTGTGAAGTTAAGGTCTCATTATTTACTTAATCATTACCTGGTATTCCTATCTTTAAAGATAAATACAGTTAAAGAAGACCTTGAAATAGGTCTTGTGCTTTCACTTAGAAGTATAATGTACTTGTCTCCCTGCATGGTCCCTGCTCTAGGAAAGCAATCAAAATCTTATTATACTGAGTTAACTACCAACTGCCAGCTTTGTTGACCTTGTGGGTTTTTTTTTCTTTAAATTAAAAGGCAGGCCATGGCAAAGCTGAACTGAATAACCTGTTAACAGAGAAAGCCAGAATAGAGGTGTTCTGCTTATTTACAGAGCATCAGACAGATTACACCCCACTCATGCACAAATTTTGGATGAGAACAGCATCTGAAATCAGTAAGAAATGCAGGAATTTTGTACTTGCATGTGCTTTGAAAGAAGAGCACAGTTTTATTTTGTTTTCCCTTTTTTCCAAACAAATCACGAAGCTTTATTAACACCCACTAGCATATTTATAGATATACATACATATATATATATATATCTCTGTAAATATATACATTCTGCTCTTAGCTGGCAATAGTTAAAGTAACCACCACACTTATATTATTAGGACTGCCACAGAGTACTGAAAACAGCTCTGGTAAGCACTGGCACCTAGAAAGATACAACAGTCTATAGTGAGAATGGAAACTAATAATGTAAAAAGAAGAGAAGATTTAAGGAAGTAATTAATCACAGCAATGCAGGAAGGTAAAGAACCCCAATAATTTAACCATGAAGTAAAAAATTGCCTTTTCTATTGTGTGGGAAAGAAAAATATATTGATTTACATGAGAAAATCCACAGCTGCTCTTGAATGGAAATCCAAATGCTATGGTGGGCTAGGTATTAGTTGTACACAGAAATATATTCATTCTGCCCAGCATTAAGTAACATTTTGTTCACCTTGTTTTGTGCCATTTTTCTTTGGGTATGGCCCACAGATCTGTGTGAAAAATAGTCCTCATCTCTCAGGGCTTGTGCCAGCTCTGGAGACTGATGTACCCAGTTTCAGTACTGCTCACTGAAATAAGTCAGGGTCCTGATTCTTCTTTCATAATTCGAGTAAGTCAGGGTTATTTATATGGAACTGGTATAAGGGAAAGACCATTAAGGATCTTCTTTTGGTGCAGGCCAGCTCTAGTCCTCTGGAATACTACACAGAGACCTTCCTGGTCCATCCCTGCCCCAGGAGCTGGCTGCAATCACTGATTCCTACAGGGGATTCATTTGAGTGAAGTGGCACAGGTTAAAGCAGTGAGGTAAAACGTCTCACAGACTTCTACTTTTTCTCCTCCCTTTTAAAAATCTCCCATTACATTTACTGTAGAGCAACAGGAGTCCTTTATGGAACAGACCTATATAGGTCAGAATTCCATCCTGCACTTCTACAAATTTGCTTCTGCTCATTCCTCTGCCCTTTCCTCTTCCCTATTTTTTCTTTCAGCCTATTAAATGTGAAATTCAACACGTGAGCTGGAATCTGATCCCCTTTTTAGACACAGAGGTCTAATTGTTACTGCTAAGGTGCAATGAGATGCAGTGCATCCTGCTTTAAAGTTGATGTGTAAAATTCAGCTGGATTGTACCTTGTAACAATATATTTGTCTCCATTGCTTTATAAAATGAACCTGGGATGATTAGGTCAAGTGTCTGTATCTGTATCATTATATACATGTAAGATTTTATTATAGTTTTGCTTGTAATGTCAGCTTTTCCTACCCAAGGTATCTTCTCCTTATTTTTTCTCCAGATTATTTAGGTCCGAGGTAGCTGGGGGCATTTGCCATCTCAGAGGAGTTATCTGTTGGCAAGGCCAAGAGGTCAGTGAACATACACCAAGGTGACAGGCACCATTTAGAGTAGGTAAAACTGTCCTGTTTTGCTGAAGTGCAGGAGAGGAAGTCAGCCCATACCTAAAGACAGAGGGAGGAAAATGAAGCAGTGCATCACAGAATAAAATCTTTTTGCAATAGCAGTTTCTCCTAAAAAATCTCTGAATTATATTTTCTAGCCAAGACTCAGAAGACTGGCTACCTCCTCTTTATAACTCCCACGCTCATTCTTTCTTTTAGATGAGTGAAAACTTCAGTAAAGGAAAAACTCGATGATTAAAATTTACAAATACACTGAATATGCAGTGCTTTGATGCAAATGTTTGCAGAGTAAAAGGCCAGGTGCGCTACTAAACAGTGTTTTAATCTGATCCCCACGGAACTATTCCCTCTAGATATTGGGCAAATCATTCATTTTACAAAAAAAAAAAAGTGAATTCTGTGGAAATACATGTTTGCAGCAACTGCTTTGAAATGCTAATCCAAGTTGGGCTAAAGCTGTGGAATTGCCTCCTGCTTTACAAGTTTATATGGAGATCAATTTTCTTGTGACCTTTCAGAGTTCCTTACAATAGCTTAGTGTAAGACTCCAGACTTCATCACTGGTAGGGTTCGATCAATTATATTTAATTGGAGGTGATGTCTATTGAGTCTCAGCTGGAAGCATTGAACATATACATATACAAGGACTGAAATTTCTAGTTAATCTAGTCATTATTAGAGATAATTCTGTCCTTTTGGTTTCACTGTGTATGTATTTTATAGCTATACCTACCAGAATAAAAGTTGCCTTAAACAGCCATATGAAAGCTCTATAAAATATCTTTCTAAATGGATTACATTAACAAGAAAACTTATTAATGATCACTTCTTATGCCATGTTGCCTGCATGGCTTGCTTAGCTTCACATAAACTCAGTTTTCTTGGGGGAAAAGGTTATATTTTGAAACTATTTTTAAAAGCTGTTCAGAATTAGAACAGATTTTCCTTTAATAATTTTAGAGAAAGTTCTTCCAATGAGTGTGTAAGAAAGCCCATTCATTATCTGTGATAACAAACGACTGTTCACTATTCTAAAAGTGCATGAACAGAGCAGTGCATGCATACATGCCAGGAGTTTGAGGACTAAGTCTGCTCCAAAAGTCACTCTCTGACATTAGAACAAAACTGTCAAAAAAATTATCAGAGAATACCTATGCAGTTTTCAGGGAGTCTGACACTTGAAATCCTGGTATGAACCGTCACTAGCAGTAACACAAATCCTAGCATTTTCCATCAGGTCTTATTAGTGCATGAGGCGATGTTGACTGAGGAAGCATGTGAGATTAGCTGGGAGGTGGCAGAATGAGACAGGAATAGAACAAGGGCTCAAATTCAAAATTGACATTTTTAATAGCGTGTTAACTTCTCAAACCTCTGCTGAGATCAGTAACTGGCCGTGCAGGCAATTGCAATGCCAAGCAAAGGCAGGAAGAGGCATTTTAGCTTAAACTCCTTCTGACATGGGCTAAACAAACTCACATCACCTCACAGTTACCTTTGGAGTGTATCTGCTTAACAATGACCATTTGGTGGTGGATTTCAGACCCTTCTTTTATATTTTTGTTTTCCCTTTTCTGCCTTGTCTTGCTTCAAAGCTGAGACTAGGAGAGACAGGGGAAGGAGGCAAAGGAGCGTTAAATACCATGATACTATCTCTTGAAAGGCTTGGAAATGCTGTCATAAGTGGGGGACATTTTTCACTGACCTCTTTGTTTGCTCTCTTTCTTTTTTGGTTCCTAATCACTTAGTTAAAAAGATCACAATTCAGCAAGTGCAATGGATCTGATTGCAGCATCAGCTGTGAAGCTGGAACTGATTGCAAGATCATCATGAAAGCCTAGATGGAGACTGACCGGCCATGGTCATGAAGGCTCTGACTTCCAGACTGTGGAAATCATTTCAAGGCAGATGACCTTTTTGAAGAGTTAGTCAGAGAGGTCACCACCAAAACCCTTGTCTGTATGATTCCCCATCACAGCTGACCAGAAAGTGATATCCAACCAGTGACATTCAATGGGAGTCTGCAGCAGACAAACTCAGCCACCCAGTAAACAAAGAGGTCCAAGAAATTCCC
Organism: Hypotaenidia okinawae; assembly: GCA_027925045.1. NCBI lineage: Eukaryota > Metazoa > Chordata > Aves > Gruiformes > Rallidae > Hypotaenidia > Hypotaenidia okinawae. Next base: position 161,033,660 of record BSDF01000002.1, read on the forward strand.
AATTTATGCAAATAGAGGGGAGAAAGAAGAGAAATAATCCTCCTCTTTTAGTTGACTGTGAAAGTAACTCGCCACTGCAGTTTAACTATATAAAGTGATTTTAAGGTTTTTTTAATTTATTTATAAAAAATGAAAAAAAAAAATTGAAAAAAAATGACCTGAGGGTTTTTTGTTGTTGCTGTTTGTCTGGAGTTCTGGGTTACTTTGAGGGTTTGTTGGGATTTTTTTTTATTGGAAGTGTCTGACAAGCACTGTCTTGCTGGCTTCTGAAGTCAGTCACTTTGAGGGAGTTTCAGGCTTTTGAAAGAATTGGTTTTCCTCAGCAGTTCTTATCTCCATTTCACAAACTAATGCACAGACTCTGCAGTCATACAGATTGCGTGGGAAGGTGAAGCACTTACTGAACCAGTGGAGGAACTGCTCTTCCTGGTGCAGATGTGCACATATTGTCTACCTTATTCTTAGATATGCTCATAAAGCCTTGCACATGCTTTTTAACTAAAAGCTCAGATGGGTGGAACTTGTCTGCTTTTAGCAGTATTTTAGCAGGCTTAAAAAAAAAATAATCAGTTTTACTGTTGCAACTGAAGTGACAGATGGTAAAAGAGCAGGAGGGTTAGCATGAAGAATATTGTAGGAGTCTGTGAAGATATAAATACTTAGCTAATAAATAAGGTGGAGATAATATGAATATTGAAAAAAACCCACAAAACCGAAACAAAACTGGAAGCAAGCTTGTTAATATCTCTCTTATTTTTAATAATGATGCCTAAATCTAGCAAAGCACTTTTTGTAAGTGTATTTGATGGAGGAATTGCTATGTGTTGCCATGGTGTTAGGTTTCCTTTTTCAGGGCAGAACCATACATTTAAAAAAGAAACTTTTACCTTGTTGCTATGCAAATACTACATTGTGTTATTACGTCCCTAGAAAGTAGCACAACAATATTGCAAGAAAGTCAATATCCTGATAAGATAGATTCTCCCTTCCTTTGGCCTTTCAGTCAATACAGTGCTCCAGTAATACTTAAATCTGATGAATCCTCTGGAGGCCAGGCTGTAAAATTTCCTTTGTGTATTTTATGTAAAAAAATTACCCACTAATATCCTACCCATGGCTGTGTTCAAACCCACACTCCAACGTTGTGATTTAAAGGCTCACTCCTAAGGAGCAAACACGTTCATGTTTGATGGGATTTCTTTCCAAGTGGTGGGGAAGAACCTCTTGCTATAAAAAAAGAATTAAAGTTTCTTAAATGTTGTGTTTACACTGGACTGTGCAACAGGTGACTGTTGTCTCTGTATTCAGAAGCCCAGAAGGCAATGATGTGGTTGCTGTATCAGTCGTCTTGGGCTTCCCCTGCCATCTGTACTGAAATCTGTGCGGTGCCAGTTAGCAGCTGGTTATGCTCAAATCTTTATGCCCTTTTTCCATAGCCCAGTCCAGCCAAAAGATTAAATTAATGATGGCAGGCTTACACAACTTTTCCACTGGCTTACATATGAAAGATTTATAAAAGTGTATGTGTGACTCGTGCTAGGAAGGTGTGTGGTTTGCTAAGGTTCCTTGGATGGGAGATTGCTGACTGAATTAAGGGACTGTTTAAGCAAGTCCTCATCTGGACTCAATTGAATTATTGTATCTTTAATCCTGCTCAGATAAGAAAAACATTTAACCTGTAGATTGGTTCAAATTCTTACTAACTGGAAATGTAGAACAGCAGTCAGTACTTTATCCATACTGAGAAATCGATTCAGCAGAGGTACAGAAAACCAGCTTCAAATGTAATCATAGGCCAGTGCTTCTAACAACCTTTTATAACTGTGTCATGATTTAGTTTGGATGGCAGCTAAAAAAACCACACAGCTATTTGCTCACTCCCACACAGTGGGTTGGGGAAGAGAATCAAAGTGAAAAAAAAAAAAAGAAAAACTCTTGGATTGATATGAAGAGAGTTTAATAGGACATTAAGGGAAGAAGATGATGATGAAGATAATAGCAACAGAATATACAAAAAAAGCAATGTATAGTACAATTTTTCATCACCCAAAGCCAATACCCAGATAGTTTCTGACTCGTGATCCCACCTGCTGGCTAGTTTCCCAGGTAAAAATGGAGCATGGTGTTATATCATATGGAATATCCCCTTGGTCAGTTGGGGTCAGCTGTCCCAACTGTGTCCCCTCCCAACTGCTTGTGCACCCCCAGCCTACTCACTGGTGGGGTGGTCTTAGAAGGAGAAAAGGCCCTGGCTCTGTGTAAGCACTGCTCAGGAGGAACAAAAACATCCCTGTGTTCTATAAACATTGTTTTCAGCACAAATCCAAAACATAGCCCCATGCAATATACCACGGAGAAAATTAGCTATCACAACCAAAACCAGCACAAACAGGAATCCCATGACAATTTGAAATTTTTTGATAGTACAACACTATATTATATCATAATCTATCTGCCAGGGCAGCATGTCACAAATTATCCCAGACACTAATTACATTTTTCCTCTTGCTTTGCAGAGGGACAATAACCAGGCTATGAAGAGAAAAATCCCACCCTGTTTTAAGATTTAGTGAAAGCAATGAATGAGATTGGTTCCATAGCCAATCTCCTTCGATTTACTTCATTAACCAATGAACTAATTAGATTCCTTCCTTCTAAAAACACTTCCTGAGAGTCTTATTTTGGCAGTTACAAAGTCTACCATGAATTTTTCAGAGCCTTTTTAACCCGTTTAATAATGGATTAACATTGAAATGGTTGAAAAGAATAATCAGTGCTTAAATAGTAAATATTTAAAAAAACCTCATCAACCCCAAAACTGCAAGGCTTATGTTTCATCCAGCTTTTATATTTTTTCCTTCAGGGCACATGCTTTTGCTGTGCGTGTTTATTTCTTTTTCACATTCCTCTGAAGTGTCTATTCAGACACATCATAAGAGTTGTTGGGCTGCTTCTCTGAGTTTAAGTGGTAGGTCTTTTCCTGGAAAAGAAAAACCAACAAAAACCAAACCAGATTGCAAAACTTAGCTTCTAAACCTCTATTTTTTTAGATCAACTCTCTGTTCAAACAGGCTGCATCTTGCCAGTCCTGAAATGACCTACTCATGAACATGGTGCTTGCAGGGAATGAACTAGCCTTTCTAGTGAGTTAATGCTAGGAAATTAGGAAAAGCAGCATCTATTCATGCTGCTATCTGTACAGTGAGACAGTTGAAATGTAAGAACACATAATATATTACAGTCCAAGTAAAGACATGAGGCAATGTCCCTTAATGCAGGTAGTGAACACACAGAAAGGTCTAATATCACCCAAACCACTGTTTCTCAACTTTACTGGTCCAAGTATTGTCTGTTTCATTGGTGAACATACATCATAGAATAATAGAATCATAGAATGTGCAAGGTTGGAAGGAATCTTTAAAGGTCATCTAGTCCAACCTGCTGTAGTAAGCAGGGATGTCTTCACTGGATCAGGTTGCTCAGAGTCCCATCAAGCCTGACCTTGAATATCTCCAGGGATGGAGATACACCCCTTGGCAACCTGTCCCAGTGATCTACCACCCTCATATTGAAGAAGTCATATAACCTTTTTTTTCTCTTCTTTTTTTTTTTTTTTTTTTTGTGGGGAGGGGGAATGTTTTGGAGTTATTTTTACTTTCTTCATTTGAACTACATTAACTACCTAAAGATAATGAACACCAAAATAGGACTAGCTTAGTGTATGCTATGCAATAAAGTCCAGCGGAGAAAAATAAAACAAAATTAATGAAAGAAAAAGAATTAACATAAAATAACATTTGTATGAATTTTACAGCCATTTATCTATTAATCTCTCTGAGAATTTCTGCATACCATTCTTGCAATTTACTACAAGAGACTTTCTATTGTTTTACTTTGCATCCTACAAGCAGTCTGTCTTGAGCTAATTTCCTTTCACAAAGACTGCAAGATGCATCCGAACTTAAACATCCCAAACTAAGAACATCTATTCAGAGAGAATGTGAAATAAAATATCTGTTTCTTTCTGTATTTTTAATAAACAATTCAGATCTTCCCTCTGAACTGCCTATAAATTCAAGAGTGAACCTCATGTTCTTGATTCACAAAACTTACTGGAAGATGAGTGGTGATCACTACTTTCTAAGCTCATATCTTTCTCGAGGACAAGCTCTTTTAGCTGCTGTTTCTCTTGTGACGTTCTCTCAATTCCTTCTATATCATTGATCTGATATTGGCTTAATGAAACAGTAGAAAGTCAAGGACCGAACAAAAATAAATGCTCTGAATCTCAGCGCTCCATCTAATTTAACACTGTCTTGTTGAAAATAAACCTCTCTGAACAGGGTACAGAAACATTTCTATGTAAAGAAGATACACCCCAATAGATATGAAATTTCTAAACATGGTAAACTCATAGCATATGTGGTCAGAAATTTACTTCTCCTAAGTGCTTTGGTGACTGCATCAAGAGATTTTACCACTGAATTCAAAACACTGACAGAAACTTCTAAGGAGTGACTTGGTTTATCTGACCCTCAGTTCTGCTGCTCTATGAAAAGACTAGGAAAATTTGCTGATGACACCAAGCTGAGTGGTGAGGTTAATATGACCTTTAAAAGGTCCCTTCCAACCAAACATATTTTATGATTCTATGATTTCCTTTCCTGATCAGAGTAAAATCTGAAGTCTCTGATATAACAATAGAGGACTTATTGGTTCCTAAGCCAAGTGAATAAACTTTGGATGTCCCCTGAGACTTCTCTTATCCAGGCTGAACAATGCCCACAGTTTCAGCCTGTCTTTATACGAGAGGTGGTCCACCCTTCTGATCATCTTCACAGGTCTCCTCTGGACTTGCTCCAACATGTTCATGTCGTGTTGTAGAAGGTCACCAAATTTGTCAGGCACAATTTGGCCATCACCAATCATCTCCTTACTGTCCATGTGTCTGAGTATAGTTTCCAGGAGGAACTGTTCCATGATCTTGCCAGACACAGAGCTGAGATTGACCAGTCTGTAGTTCCCTGGGTCTTCCTTTCACAGCCAAAAATGTGGGTTGTGTTTCCCCTTTTGCAGTCAGTGGGAACTTCACTGGACTACCATGACTTCTCAAATACAATGGAGAGTATCTTAGCAACCTCATTGACCAGTTTCCTCAGGACCTACAGATACATCTTGTCAGTTCACCCTGAGTTGTACACCTTCAGGTTCTTTAGATGGTCTCAAATCTGATCTTGTCCTATAGTGGATGTTTCCTCATCCTCCAAGTCACTTCCTGTTCCTTCTGAGGTTGGGGAGTGTGGCTACAGCACTTGCCAGAAAAGACTAAGGCAAAAAAATTGTTGACTATCCCAGTCCTATCCATATCATGGGTGACCAGGTCCTCTTTTGAATTCTGGAGGAGACCCACATTTTTCATTCTTTCTGTTGCTGACATACCTATAGAGGTTTTTCTTCTTGCCCTTCATGTCCCTGGCCAAATTTAGTTCTTTCGGGGTTTTAGCTTTCCTAACCTCATCCATTCTTGGACGATTTCTCTGTATTCTCCCAGGCTACCTGCCCTTGCTTCTACCCTCTGTAGGCTTGGTTTTTTTTGTGTTTGGGTTTCTCCAAGAGCTCCTTGTTCATCCATGCAGGCCTCCTGGCATTTTTGCCTGACTTCTTCTTGGTTGGGATGCATTGCTCCTGACCTTGGAGGAGCTGATCTTTAAATAATAACCAGCTTCCATGGACCCCTCTTCCTTCCAGGGCTTTCTCCCATGGTACTGGATTACGGAATGGACATGTTTTTACTGTGAGTTCATCCAAGTTTTCATGATATGTACAAATATTGCTTCTCCCTACCACTTGGAGCACACAAGAGTTCACAGAGCTTGTCAGTCCTCATCCCTTACATTCTGTCCCTGCTTTGAGCTGTAAAAAGTCTTTATGTTTGGCAGGTCAGTAAAAACCAAAGCGTCATCCTGTTTATTTTATAGCTAACTTCATTAGCAAGAAACAGCAAGGACTGAAATACAGGGCTGTAAAAACCCAGCTTAGGTTTGTAATGTAATGTAATTCAAGTAATTAGTCCACTTAAACTTTTTAATGTGGTCTCTTGGTTTCCAAAGTACTAAAATGCTTTTTAATGGCTCTTCCACAGTTTTTCATTGAGTTGGCATCCTGGCTTTTGTCATGAAAGAACAGGCCATATCTTAATATCTCTGTTTGTTTGTTATGCCAGAATTTCAGCTGGTACATGTTGACATGGCACCCTCAGAGTCAGTTATAATATGCCACTTTTCACCAGCTGAATCTTGTCCTTCTTTTCATGAACAAGTCTAACAGAAGTCAGCTGTACAAGTAGTACAAAGAGTCTTCATTTTTATCTAATGGTAAAAAATATAAACCAAGGGAATAGGTTAATAATTTTATAGTGAATGGCCTTGCACTTGTATCATGCAGTTGTCCCTCTGGATGTGCTTAAAAGATCTGAAATTTTGATCATTAGAATTATGTTGGGATTTCTGTATTCGTTCTAGTCTTTTATGCCTTCCTGGCTTCACAGTAATGGCTGACTTATAACTTCAGGTCAACTGATAACCATAGGCATACGTAGAGAAAGTTCAATCCACATTAGAAACTGTGGTCACACAGAAGAAAAAGGCACTATATGTCAATGTCTGTTGTGATCATACATGCCAACTTTCGTATCAAAAAAGTCAATAAATAACAAAAACCATTAAAATAATTCAATTCACAATCTGAAATTCACACTCTGATTGGCTAAAGTAGATGTTTCCCCAATATTCCCCAAGCATTCCCATTTAAACACATTAGGGATCTGCTTTTCCTTAATGAAACCTTATTTATGTGTCACGGCCTTTAGGATTCAGAGTCTTGGGCTAGAAATCTTATGAGATGATTTTCATGATTCATGTGGTTTGTGGCCAGGAACATCAATCATCTAGTTTGAACTCCAGTGTAAAACAGATTTTAGAACAGTTCTCTTATATTTCTGGAACAGAAAAAATATTTTTCCTTTAGACTATTTGAGTCAGTTCGACCATGTATGGTAAACATGCTGAGCATAACTTTCATATTAATTCAACTAGACACATATCCTTTCATTTTTTTTTCCCAAGTTTATTTGAAAGGGTCCATAATAAATTAAAGGATATGTTTGGACATAATATTTATTCTTTGACAAATTCTTTCCCTACAGAATGGTTCGATAAAGCTGAATTTCTTGCACTGTTTTCAAAGAACTGGCCAGAAAAAAATTTCCATTCTGTGGGGCAAGGAAAAAAAAAACAACAAAGCAAAGGCATTTCAAAACATTTTTTGAAATCTGATTGAATCTCATGGCAATTGTATGCAAAGCTTGATAAGGAAGTGTTAATGTACCCTAGAAAATTTCAAAGAAAGAGGAATACATATCTCCTCATCAGATAAACATTTGATGTATCTGAAAAACACTTAAAAGTGTTCAAAGCATCCTTCATAGCCTTTGGAAAAGTATATGTAACTTTTAGACAAAAGTTTGTAAACAGTTTGTATGGGATTCATGTGTCCTATCTTTATCAACCAGGAAGATAAGTCTCTACACTAAGATGAACTGTCTCTAAAGAGGAGAACATTATTGTTGCTGTCATGATGGTTTGAAGATACAAGCAAGACAAAGTTTATAAGGAGAGGTAATATTTTTATGATGGCATTTTATGCAGTTGGAAAAACCTGAACACATCTCTCCGTTGCTCACACTTGGTTCAGATTTGAAACCAAAGACGGAGAAAGAAATGCTCTTCTAGAGGATGATTCATCCCTTCCTAATATAGATAGGATGACTCACTCTCTGTAGGTGCCTATTCATCTCTATTGACCATAGAAGGATTCTGGTTGACAAGCTAACAGTAAACACCTAACTTTAAGATAGAAAAAAATAGATGAGATGGACTCTACCTTACAGTTATGAGGGTTTCTTATACGAATTTTCTTTCTTCCAGTTTTTACATCAATTCAGGTGTAAATTCTGAGTGTACTCTTTACAATGCATTTCTTTAGATACTGACGATCCATACCTTCCCCTCTGAACTTCAGCCTGAGATATCTAACTGTTCACAGTGACTGAATTATCTATCCCCAGAGAGGAATAGCAGTCTTTTTGTTCTCTAAACAATTCAGAGCTCTCCTGGGAAACAGACCTAGGGAGTTTCAAAGATTACAAAACCTCATGTTAATATGTTATTGATTTTTAGTTGACAGTAAAATGACAATGTAGTTACTGCTATGGAATGATACTGTAAAAAACATTCCACATATGCTGAATATGTTCTCTAGATCTCTCTGAGATTCTCAATATGTTATCCCATATTTTTCAGATGATATAGGGATACAAATACCTTTTATTTTTTGCCTCCAGCTGTGCCAGTTGCAGAAGCCAGTACTTGGTGGAGATTAATCCTAAATCATTTTGGCAGAGATGGATGAAGAAATGTTCATTCAACATAAATAAATACATCACTCTGGATGAAACACCACCCTAACTGAAAACTTCTATAGTATGTGAAGTTGGAAGTATGATCACTCAAGACCAAGTAATAATGGCAGAGGTAATGTCATAAACAACATCAGTTGTTCATTTAGCTGGGCTAGAGGCAGAGATTGATAATTTTTCTCATTCTGAGGTAGTGTGGGGCCTCCTGCAAATAAGAAAGGCAAGAGGAAGAGAAAGAGGATTCACTAAAGGAACCAAGTAAGAACAAAATAACTTGAAAGAGACCAGAAGCGTTAGACACTCAGGTTTCTCAGAGACATCTGTAATTGCTCAGGAGCAAACCAGATGTAGTTTTAAGAGGCAGACCAGGCTAAACTGACTTAGCAGAGACTGGATATAGAAACCTAGCCCCTGAAACTTAGACATCTCAATCTTCTCTCAGATAGGATTTTTTTTCTTTCCAATACTTATGTATATTTCTCCCTCTAGTTGGTTCAGTTCCTAGTTGCTGACTGGGAACTGACAACAACACCCTCTAAAGTTTCAGCAGTTCTTTCAGAAAATCCTTGGTAACTGCCTTACTCTACTTCAAGACCCTTCTAGGTATCTTTGCCAACTCTGGACATGCATGATAGAGACAAAGAAGCCTAGGGACACTACCTCACTCTGTATGGGACTGAAGACAGGATTACATTTTGCATAGATGCTGCTAGAGGGGAGAGAAGCCAAGCAGAGCAGAGTTCCTTTTTCTTCTCATCTCTCATGAAAGTCAAATGTCTTCACTCTTCCAAACATGCTTACTGGTGTGTATTCACTCCAACTGGTTAGGTTCATGCACCCTAACTAATGTACCTGCTGAGAGAAGCCAAATGCTTTAGAGCATTATGTGCTTCATTGGAGAGCCAAGCCTGGCATGCACTGCCCATAGTGTGCCCATTTGTAATTTGCTTAATTTTGTGAATGTTGTGGATAACTTCTGGGTAATTGCTAGGGGTCCACATATATCAGAGGTTGGCAGGGGTAAGGATGAGAAATCTGTGAACAATTAGTTAACTTTGGTCTTGACTCCTTTATAATTAGGTAATTTGCTATTAGTGATGAAGTACCATGACTGTTTTTTCTTATGTTTTTTCTTTTTTTTCCCCCACCTTTTCCAGCTAGCTAATAAGCTCTGAAATGATTGTGTTTTGCTGCTTCTGCAAAATTTCCTGAAATTCAGAATGCGCTTGCAGCCAAGTGTTTCAGGGCAAGTAAATCTATAGGGAAGGTATGCAAATTGTGAAATGCAGAGCACAGCTGTGAGCAGAATGGCTTTGTGGTTGCAGCTCTGGCCATGGACTCAGTGGGGTATTACTCCTAACTTTGCTTCCTATCTGCTTTGTGATTATCAGTACATGAATTAATCACTTCAAGCTTTCTTCTGTACCCAAAGCAGTAGATCCTAAAGTATATACTTTTCTAGACTGTCTTTACTACCTTAACCTTATTTTCATCCTACTCTTTTATTCAGAAGATGATTGCTTTTTACTCCTTCTAGCACCCAGAATATAAGCCCTGGCTCCCCACTACCACCCAAATCACAGTGTAATCTTTTCCACTTTCCCTACAGGAACTCAGTATGTCCTCTTCTCCTAGAAACACCATGAGCTTCCATGAAGCTGCAGTGGCATTTATGTGCAAACTCTTAGGACCCATTCTTTAGAATAGTGACAGGGCCTTCTTTTCTTTCCTTTAGGTTGCAACTTTCTCAGGTTGGGAGATATCTTCACTATGTATAAGGACAAAGCCTTGCATAGATTAAATTCTTTTATGTAAGTGAAAATAACTCATAAAAAAATCTCATCTCAAGCTTCATTTAGATAAAATTAGAGGTTGGGAGGTTGATCCTGTGCTGAGGAAACTTACTCTTGTAGTCACATAAGACTATTAAAAAACATTTTCTATGTGAAGAATATGAGAATGTAAGGTAAGTGATGGCATAAAAATAGATAAATAAAAACATATGTGAACTTCAGATTAGAAAAAGTACATGAAAAATCAATATCTGCAATCAAGTTACCAATGACCATTCCTAGATTCTCTCTTGCAACCTTTTAGAGAGTCTCTAAAACTGTCCATCTTAAATCATACCTGGATAGATATAGTCATAGGCAACTACAGAGTCTTGTCTTACGTATGTGCTTCTTACAGTTCATTAAAGATGAGGATAAAACCTTGACCTGCAGAGAAAGTCTGATTATCAGAAATCATTGATCTGTCCTTCATCAAGCTGAAGGCACAGTTCAATCTGTTTCTGGGCCCCAGTGAAATGCTAACCCCATTCATGTCTTTGATCCTCAATATAAAAGTGCTCCAGAGAATTATCTCATATCAGCTCAGGACTGGTTTCCCTGCAGCCCATATGTTTTCCAAAGCCTTAAGAGACACATCATTTGTGTGGTAGATAGGATTGTGAACAGGTTTCACAGGGGTGTTTCAGCTTCATGAAATTCCTTGCTCTGAAACTTTTTGCTAGTCCACAAATCTCACCACTATCTAATGGAAAGATTAGTAACATGGTACAAAATAATTACCCATGAGTGAAAAAGTCCCATGAAGACCCCATCCCAACAGTTTATGAACTGTTCAGCACCAGCTTGAATAAACAGAGAGATGAGGTAATACATGTTAAATATATTGTTAAATGCACTGGTTAAATTCATGTTCCACTTGGTTAATCAGAGAGTTGTGCATGCTCTTGTGGGTGCTTGCCTGCTTTCAGGTGATGTTGGTTTCTTTTCAGACCCATCCAGACCATCCCTTGATACATGGTCTTTCTGCCAAACAGATCTGCAAGAAGTATATAATCCTTGAAATCAATAGGTGTGCAGTGCTAAAAGGGCTGTTTGAAAGCCATAGATATAAGAGAGTACTGAACTAGGAAATATTGACACTGACTTGAAGTGACACATGTTGCTACAAATTCTTCAGTGTCCCAGCATCCAACTCTTACAGGGTTTTGGTGATCCCAATGTCATGATTTCAGTCTACTGCACCTTACCAAGGAGGTGTCCTGTTACTCAGACTTGGCCCTCAGGCAGACAAGCAAGAGGAAAATAAATTATTTTATTTAGAGACATCTGTTTTGAGATATTAAATAGTAAATAATGCATAAGTTGGGATGATGTTCTGGCACCACAGCACTGCTTAGCTGAATAAAACAAATAAGAGAACCCTGAAGTAAAACTGAATTTTGCACTTGATCCATTTCTTGCCAGTTAAAGCTAAATAAATTTGGGAGACTATAAGCAAAGAGGAAAAAGATTTTTGTTGGTTTGTTCTCCCAAAGCTAGCATTTCCTTAAAACATTGCATGGTCATTTTCACAATGCAATGTGAGGGTCCTGTTCTATCTGACAAGGAGGGAGGCATGTCATGGGAAGCAATCCTCTAGCCATCTGTCCTTCCTTACCTTTATGCCACAGATCTCTGTCATTTCTAAGTGGCTTCAGACAGCAGCAGGAATTCCAGGAAAACATCCTCTATTGAAATACTGTGCTATAGCTTGTGGCAGTTCAGGCTCACCAGTCACTCAGCTGTCCATCAACAGGGATGGAGGAAAAGTCGGGGACACTGCTGGAAGCAATAACATCAGCACCTTGACTTAGTAAAGATGCAAGCCAATGTTTATTTTATTACATTTGTTTTGTGCTCTCACTATCTTTGCAGGAATTGAATGTTCTTCTCCATCTGTGTTGAAGTCACCAATTGGCCCAAATGGACATAAAGTTTAATTATGAAGCAGTTTTTTTAATCAGGAAAACCGAAAACTCTGCCATGTTTTCTAATGAATTTGGAACTGGATCAAAATCAGTGGGAATCATGTTATAGGCTTGGGTAGAACCCAGATTTGCTTTGGTTTATGCGTTCAAAGACCAGATTGCTAAGTTGCTCAAGTAAGCAGTTCCCAATATTCAGGTTTCATCTGTCTTTGAAGAACTCATTGTGAACATCGCTGCCCCATCATACGGCCAGGAATTGCCTTTGTGCTTGGCATAGTGTTTTCTTTGGTTATAAACCAACGTACAGGTTCTTTTTCTTCTCTCTGCCATTGGGTGTTTACAATTAAAGCACAGCTTATTTGTCATCTATATTACAGTGGCACCCACAGACCCACTCAGAGTCGGTGCTATTGACCTATCCCTGACCATGTTCCTTATTACCAGTTTCTGTCTCTGACTGCTCTTTTGGATGCTACAGCGATACAAATGGCAACATAATAAGAGTGGATGAGCTTTTCTTCCTGGCAAAATGAGAACTCGACCAGAGAGCAAAGGGAGGTCAGCAAAGTAAGACCAGCGACTGAGTGTGCATTTCTAAAAACAAATGGAAAATGTTGACTTCCCCGGGGTACATCAAAGGCACAGAGAGGACAGACCATGATTCCAGCATCATGATTCACAGACCACCTCTGATGTGTGTTCTGTGGGTGCTTCATTGGATATGATAGAGTGGAAAGATTAGCAAGTATATTAACTGAACTTTTATGTCAAAAGTTCATATTGATCCAGCTGGAATTTTGAGTATTGATGGTGTTGGCCCAAAAAAAGCTAGAAAGCTCTCTTTAAAACCATTGCTCAGTGCTGCTTGTCACCTCAGAAACATTTTCTAAATCTTATCATAAATGGATTTCATTTGTATATCCTTAAACTAATATAGCTTGTAGAGAGAGAAAAAAAGCTATTCAAATGCTTATTTCTAAAATAGGCATCCCCCTTCCTCCCCAGAATAAAATATTCAGTGAAACTAGCCTTTTCAACCAGATTTAGAGTCACAGTGAAATCAAAGAACATCCCAAAGCCTAACTCTTGTGCAGACAATACAGTCATTATGAACACTGTTTCTCTGTTATACTCGTCCTTCCTTTGCAGTCACCTTTCACTATGTTGTATCAATATTTATAAAATCTGATGGGCCTTAAAACATGCAAAAAGGGATTAAATGAATTTAGCAGAGATCTGAGGAGTATTTTGCATTTTCTACAGATTTAATATGTCCCTCTGTGTTTAGTATCTCTCACCCATTACTAATTCATGAAATGTCTACTGGAATTACTAAATCTCTTTCATATACTTACTTAGAAGAAAATGTTTAATAGATGACACATGAATTTTGTAAATTGCTCTCATTCTGATGCTGATTAATAGGAAACCATGTAAAATGTATAAATAATTTCTAGTCTTAAATTAGTGTTGTCTCCTACTTAAATCTGGGGGATAGATGGAGGCTAAAGATATTTTCTTGTTTTAGTCATACTTATTTCTTCATTGAACTTCATATTAAAAGTGAAATAGAAACATATTAAAGGATGGAGATGAGAGTGACATTGCCCTTATCTCTAAAGGTACTACTCTGTAAAAGCATTTGGCCAATCTCAAATTGCCTTTATTAAAAAAGCCTGAGAAATGCTTTCCTCATGCAGCTTTAAGGCTAAATGACTAAAAAACATAGGAGGTATAAAACAATCCAATAAACTTAATGTCAAGTGGAGTACACCCAAACTCTGAGTGAATACTGACCAACTAGTAATTTTTTACTCTGAGTTACAATTTAAATTAAGGTATTTAGATATTTTAAATTTTTAAATTTTATTTGTCTTTAGAATTAACTGAAATATTTTCAACAGGATTTTTTAGGAGCAACGGCTTTTTGTGGTGGTTCTTGAGGGCATGTATTTGAGTCATTTACTGCAATCACACTGATGCTGGTGCCAACATTTACTGAAGCTTAGTTGAGAGGTAGTAAACCTCACTTCAAGTATCTGATTCCAAGACTGACTAGACCTGTACAGATCCACAATTTTTATTGCACATCAAGTCTTTAACTGGAGCAAAAGCTGAGACTAATGGGCACCAAGTCATCATCTTGTTGGTAGGCTCAACAAACAGGTGAAATCCTAGTTCTACCCCTGGAAATTGTACTGGATATTTGTAACATTTGTCCAGAACAGGATCAAGCACTTTGGTAGGGTATAAATAGAAGGTTTGATTACTGCTGCGCAAAGAATATTAATGTCAGACAAGGTCTGCTGATTTCCTTTCTAGTGAGCTGCCAGGTATTATCACACATGGTCTGTAGTTTATTTAAAAGGAGAAGATGTAAGAAGATAGGATAAAACAAGTATCTTCACAGTTGCTATAATCCATATCCACCTGGAAATACTGCTGGCAATAGTAGGATAGCACACATATGAGTGCAGTCCATAAATGTTCAGCTGACCCAAACGACCAAAGGGATAATCCATTCCATATGACATCATGCTCAGTATATAAAGGTGGGGAAGGAGAAGGAAGAGGGTGATGTTTGGAATAATGGTGTTTGCCTTCCTCAGTTACACGTGATGGTTACACGTGATGGAGCCCAGATTTCCTGGAGAAGGCTGAACAGCTTCCTGCCATTGGGCAGGTTTTCATTTGCTTATGTGTTTGACTCTTACTTTACCTGTTTAACTGTCTCTATCTCAACCCATAAGTTTTCTCACTTTTACCCTTCTGATTCTCTCCCTCATCCCACTGAGGGGTAATGAGTGAGTGGCTGTGTGGGGCTTAGTAGCTGGCTGGGGTTAAGCCACAACACATGCAGAGAACACACAGTTTGAATTTTGAAGATAAGTATATGAATAGAAGGAAGAGGCACCTCTACTGCACTAAACCTTACTCTGTTACTAATCACCCACAAAAAGGTGTGTAAATCTTGCAGAAGTATATGGAACTTTAGGAAATAGGTTTCTCCAGTTGAAGACCTAAGCTACACATTTTCAATGAGCAATAATACTATTAAAACTCCCCTTATCCTTCTGTTCAGGTAACATTAACAAATGTACAGCCACCTTTCTATGCCTGAACAGAGCTTTTTTTATAGGATTACTTGCATATATTCTCTTAGAAGCTGTTGGAGTATTCAATTAACTTAGCAAAGAAGAACCAAACCAAACCAAGCCAAACCAAACCCACTTTATCTTTTAATTTGACCCAAGAGGTCTTGGATATCAGGTAAACATTTTTCCCTCCTCTAAGGAGTATTCTTTATATCTCAGGTTTGAGATCTACTCTATTTTTTTCTCACTTCCAGTTACTTAGATATTTCTTTGTATTCAAATTTAATTTTAAATTAAAAAATAAGCTTTTTTCTGCAAAGACTTTTCTGCCAGCTAATGAAAGAAGGCATTAGAAAGTAATCTTGCTGCTGGACATAAAATTCCCTTTTATTTATTTTCATTCTTCAGTATTCACTAGAGAGTAAAGGAATTACCCCAAGCCTGCAATTAATTCAAGAGTGTCAGTCCTCCTTCTGTTCTTGTATTATTCACATGCAGTCCCTCATTAGTGATTTATATTCACAAAATACCTGAGCTTGCACTGATTTTGATAATCACTATCTAGATGAAGTGATTGGTCTGTGTCATCACCTGTTATCAGTCATTCAAATAGATGACACCCCAACTCCTCAGATATTCTATCTGAGTGTGAAAATAAGTGGAAATAAAGTTATATAGGGTGAATTTCACCCTCAGGCTTTATCCTGTCTTTTAAAGTTAGAAGCAATATATTTTCATTTAACTATGTAAAATCTATTTTAGTGGCAACTTTCCATTAATGGCAGTGTTATATATATATATAAATAACTATTTTAACTCTTGATATCTTAAAAGTAGAATCCCTGCTCCAATGACTGTGAAGACATACTTTGCTGCAAAAATACATGCTTCATATCAGAAAACTATGCTCTTTTCTGGCTAAGTTATTACTGTCCATAAGTTGCTAACCTGACCTTTGAGTTAGTTTTTTTCCATACTCCAAGCTCCTGGCTTACACTCAGTGCTTGATCTCACAAGGTCCAAGGTTGGAATTAGAAGACCAACAATTAACAGAAATTAGTAATGGGCCACAGTTGACACAACATACTACTAAGGAAATGTTGAAGCCATTCTTTCTGTGCATGTTTACATTTCACCTTGCCTAGCCTTAGCATTTCTTACTTTCTTGTTTCCTTTCCAGTCAGTGGAGATAGACTTGGATAATCCCTAGGGTCAACTGAAGCTATCCAAGATACAAATCACTCTGATGTGTAGATTCTTCTCCTCTGAATTTAGATGGAGCATAGACCATTATCCCTGCTCACTAGGTGATTTAGATATCTACTGAAAGTTAAATGGGATTAATCTATGTCTGAATAATACTCTGCATGTTAGTTCTCCAAGCACAGGTTGCTGGATAAAGACCCACGTTACATAAATAATCTATGTGAACTTAGATTGCTAAGTCTTTTTTTTATTTTAAAACCATTTTGATAAATTTAGACACCTGAAGAACTGGTGTGTAACTAATTGTGGAATTTGGTTGTGTAACTGTGCAATTTGGTTGTACAGTGTTACTGGACTACATCAGTTCTGAGTTCTGCTCAAACGAAACAATCAGTCAGCTCCACGGATTGCAGAAATTCTATTTGTCCAAATTGTCCTATGTCTAACATTTAAGAATAACAATTCCTACAAAACCTGCATTTCTAGATTATAAAAGACTATAAAAAATAATATGAAGAAAAAAAGTCTCTGCAGTCACTGAGATTCCAGTGAAAACTCATTTGAAAGCCCACCATCAATTATAGACCTTGCAAATGTCAGTGTAGACATAACACAGCCCCCTTTTCTCCAAGTTCTTCAAAGAGAGCTTAAATCTTTCTTTAATGTTCCTTCTTCACGTTTTTTCCTCAACAGTCTTCATTGTGAAGATGTAGTCTTCATTGTGAAGATGTCATTCTGTGCTATTTTAAATAGCATTGTTATATCCTCTGATCCTTCTACTTCTCCTTCCAGCGTTACCTTTCTCAGAAAGATTGTACATACCTATAAACAGGCATTCTGCACTCTTACAAAAGTCGTTCAAGTAGATTATATTAGTGACCTCTTGATCAACATCTCTAGTAATACTTTTAGCTGTTTTTACTTTTTTAAATTTTTTTGTTCTTACCCATTAGCATGTAAGTGCTAATACTTTACTACTTACCTTTTTCTGAAAGCAAAGGAAAAAGGATAAGTGTATTTTGCACATCCAGGTTTGAAATACAAGTAATTTTATCTAAGCTGAGAAAACACTTCCTTTCTTCCTTTTCTCTCTTTAGTTTAAAGTCTGTTGAATCTATTAGCCTTTACAATTTTGCATAGAAGAGTTTGCTATTGCTGCTGCTTAAATAGAAACCATTTAATCATGGACTCTATTTGGAAACTAACTGGGACTTGCTATTCTTTAATTTATTTGCAGACCTTTTTCTTTTTCTAAGTGTTTTTAGTTTAGTGTTCAGGCACTAAATCATTAACAAAGGTGCTCAGTAAGGCCTGAGGGAACAAATGACCTGTTGGACTAATTTGAATGCTACAGTTCTGTGAAGGAGGGGGAACTAAACTGGGGGCTTTAGGAGATTCACCCACTCCTGAATGCATTGCTTTTTGACTGTATGGTCTTAAATTATTTAAGCCATCGTTTTCTAATTTGCATGACTAATAAAAAGGGCTTTGTTTTTAAGAGGTTCAAAAAGCCACTGCTTTTATTTTAGTTTAAAAGTAAGTAATCTTGAAAAAAATGTGACTTTCAGTAGAAGAGACCAATGTTGTAATTTACATGTCTCTGTGTGTGCCTATAGTGCATAAAGGCTGAGCACTGTGAACAGTAATTCTTTCAAAAAGTCCTAGAACCTAGGAGATATGCTATGCTTTGCATATAAACATGTCCAATGTTGAACATATTTCCATCACTTAAAATTCTGGAATTCATCCAAACATTTTCAGTTTTGAAAAGTAACATAAACCTGTTTTCCCTTGTTATTTTTTTTCAGAAATAAATGAGTTTATGACTCTTGAAGATGTTCCTATAGACCAAACAGGAGGGTGGTTTCCCTTTAGTATCTTACCCAATGATAACAGAAGGCTAATTCTTTTGTGATTTCCATGCCCCAGGAATTTAAACTAGAAGAAAAAAACACCTTACTATCAGAGTGTATCCATACTAAACTTGAACTATGTTGCAGATTCAGCTTGGAAATTTAAAAGTAATAGAAACTGTTTCCCTCCTTATCTTCCCTGTGTGTGCAGCCTGCTCTGCTTATTTTCCCAGACAACGATTCCATTATGCATACAGCCTGAGCCCTAGTAAATCATAATCTCTGCAGCAGTAAAATTAGGCTGCGTTTCTATATTAGGTGTGGAATACAGTTTAAGTAAAGAAACCCATTAGATATTTAGATTTAGATTTAGATCTGGAGCACATCCAGAGGAGGGCCATAAAAAAGATCAAAGGCCGTGAGCATCTCTCCTATGAAGACAGGCTGAGACAGTTGGGCTTGTTCAGTCTGGAGAAGAGAAGGCTCTGGGGGGACCTTATTGCAGCCTTCCAGTCCCTGAAAGGTGCCTGTAAGAAAGCTGGGGAAGAACTATTCACAAAGGCATGCAGCAATAGCATGAGGGGTAATGGTTTTCAACTAGAAAACAGTAGAATTAGGTTGGATATTATGAAAAAGTTCTTTGTTATGAGGGTGGTAGATCACTGGCACAGATTTCCCATAGACATAGTGGACATATTCAAGGTCAGGCTTGATGGGACTCTGAGTGACCTAATCTAGTGAAGATGTCCCTGCTTACTGTAGGGGGTTTGTGGTACTAAATAACTTCTAAAGGTCCCTTCCAACCTTACACATTCTGTGATTCTATGATTCTTTTCTATGATTTAGATTTTGATAGGGAAACTTACCTGATAGATAGATGAATGTGTCACTAAGGTTCTTAGACTTATTACAAGAATTTCTTAGTATTTATAGTTTTAATCCAGCCCCTAAATATAGTTTAAGGATTGGTTGGATGAACTATTTGGCTCATTTTATTGAAAAAAAAGAGGAAGCAAAACAATAGGAGGTCCCTTGAAGTTTCAGTAATAGCCTGAATAGAGGCCTCTAGGGTGGTAGACCAGTGTATTTACTGTACAGCCATAAACCCGCTCATTAAAAGGCCATTAAGCAAATTAGGAAGTGGGTAACCACTCCTTACAGCCTGTTGTTTATTTGCAGGTCAATGTAGGCTAATAGAGCTTTTTGTTCTTCACAAACACTTCTCACGACATTAACAGATTCCAGTAAAAATCTAGTTCATTTATTACCATTTCAGGCTCACTGGAAGAGATAAATAGGACATTAAACATGTACAGAAGTTTAAATTGGCAAAATCCCATCTGTTCTCATCCTTCCTCTAGAAATGCAGGAACCTACAATCCATCAGTCTTGTGGCACCAGCCAAAGCAATTAAGGCTGCCAACACAGTCCTTTCAGAGTGACATGTTTGAATGCAAAGCGAATTTTTGTATCCAGTGCACATTCTATGGAAGGGGGGACAAAATGACACAGGGGTTTTTTTCAGCCCTTTTCCACCTCAATATAGCATTGAAATGGCAGTTGTGAACTAGGATGATAGTTTGGTTAGATCTAAAATTGCTCTGCTTTAAGGCTGAATCCAACTCTATTGCAATAATAATTACATTTCTTTGAAGACATAATTATGGGGTAAAATAGTTAATACTCCTGACATTATAAACCACACACCAAAATTATCATATGACTGAAAAACACAAGGCAGCTATTACATTTGAAGGAGGATTCCGAGCTGAAATAGCTATGGGAATGGTTTTAAGGTGGGCTATGACAGTGATTTACTGTAAACCCAGTAGTCCTTTGTGGCATTATTCAATATTTGAGCATGCACTTAAATCTCAGAAAAATCAACCATGTCCACAGCAGCAGATTCTTGCAGGATTAGTTTTTCTGACAGCTGGGAAGTAAAATTAAGAATCAGCACCTTGCCAGCATCTGAGACATCATCAGGAGGTGGACTTGAATAGCTCAAGTGCTAAGATATTTAATTCCAATCAGGGCACAAGTAGTGTCACATTGAATTATGATTTCTCAATTTAGGAGCCTCTATTTAGCTTTATTTAAAACTTTTGCCATGCTCAATTAAATAATCTTTTCCTAAGAAAAGGATTATGGAATACTACTCCTAATGCATCTCTGTTAAGAAATAAATTATATCAAGATGATCCGATTTACATAGATCTGATTTGATTTAGACATTTTAGTTCCTCCACTCTTTTGAGGGAGGACTTGAAATCTAGAGGGTCACCTCTGTCAGACTCAGATGATGAACTGTCAAACACAGTCAAGTTGTAAGTGTTTAGATAGGAAGCATTAGAAGTTATATTCCAGGAGAGGGAGATGAAGGAACAGGCATTAAAAAATACGTGTTTGGACAAACTTAAAGGCAGGAGAACTGGTGAAGGGAATTACTCTGAGAGAGTAAGATGGGCTTGATGTAGTTTACAGTAAGATGGGTTTATAGTAGAATGTGTATTGGTGAAGATAGAGAGCATCGGTTCTATTAGCTCCAGGAAAAGATTATGTTACTTGGGAATGAAATACCTAAAGATTGCTGATGACTTCTGCAAAGTCTGGAATAGCTGCAAGACTATTTACATATTTACTTATTTTGTTTATTGGTTATTTTTTTTGAAAATCGTTTTTAGAGTAGCCCGATTTTAAAAGAATGTCAAGGACAATAGTCTTTGTACTTATTAGATACCTGAAATAAAATTTATTTTACAGCAAGATATTTTTCCTCTTCTGAATTTGTATTATGATTTATTCAATGACACAATCATGGTCTTGACTCAGTCTCCATTGTTTTTTTAGTGCAAAAGGAACAGAAGGACCTCTGACTTTTTCTAGAACTTTTATCCTTACATGCAAGAATGATAATTCTGATATTAGGATCTTTTCTCCTCCAAATGACCTAACTATTTTACATTCTAACAAAAGGTGGAACCGTTCCTATTTATAGCCCACTAAGGGGAAATTCAAAATCTCATTGGTCAGGACTACTTTGGGACATATTTGAACTTTGATTTAACTTAATCATGGTGACAACAAAGACAAAATAGGAAAGTGATGACTAAATAAGTTTGTCTTCTACTGAAGACATAAAAACTTTGACTTCCTGTAGAAGGGAAGGAATCAATAAGAAAGAATTCTAGGCATTTTATTAAAACAATTTAAGAATAGTAATTTTTTTTTCAATTTATCCCCATAGCTAATACCTAAATGCCATAATGCTTATTAGGTGACCCATTTTACCTTATGTGCTTGATGTGGTTCTGCCCCCATCTGGGAGCTGAGCACCACACAGCCGCTCGCTCTTGGCGGGGTGGGGAAAGGGGAAAGGGAAAAGGAAATAAAACCAAAGACAAAACTCATGGGTTTGGATAAGGATAGTTTACTAGAGTGGACAGCAGAGAAAGAAGTCACAATAATAGGACTTTTTAAACAAAAAATATATGAAACTGGTGATACGCAATACACAACTCAGGCTGTACAACTCAGAGTCATCCCAAAGCTGGACCGTCCCCAAAAACTGTCTTGGAGCTGTGCATTCCTTCTCCCACAAGCCCCGCTTTATGCTGAGCAAGATGTAATTGGTATGGAATACCCTCTTTGGCCAGTTTGGGTCACCTGTCATGGCTGTCTCCTCCCAGCTTTCTGGGCACCCCCCGCCTTCTTGTTAGCAGGGAAATATGAACAACTGAAAAGTCCTTGACTGCTTGGCAACAACTAAAAACATCCGTGTGTTATCAGCACTGCTCTCCTCCTAACTCCCAAACACCATTACACCAACTGCTAGAAACAGAATTCACTCTACCCTAGCCAAATCCAGAACATTGTTTCAAGTGTTCTTCTTCTGTGATAATTTGAAGAGAAATAGCCATCTCTTTTGGGAAGTGGGAGATATGAATATTTCAGTCATGCCCTAACATTAGATGTGGCAATGTCTCTGGTGACTAAGATGGTGGAATCAATCTGAAGAGTTATTGAAACCTGTCTATATCTGAATAAACTCGGACTTAAATAAAGTAAGCCCTGACATTTAGCAGCATCTGAAATCACAGAATCACACAGAATCACAGCATTGTAGGGGCAGGAAGGGACCTTCAGAGGTCATTGGGTCCAACCCCCTGCCAAAGCAGGCTCCCTAGGACAGATTGCAATGGGAGGCATCCAGACAGGTCTTGAATATCTCCAGAGAAGGAGACTCCACACCCCCCTGGGCAGCCTGTCCCAGGGCTCTGTCACCCTCACTGGGAAAAGTTCTTCTGCATGTTGGTGCGGAACTTCCTGTGCTCCAACATGCAGCCATTGCCCCTTGTCCTGTCTCCACAGACAGCTGAAAAGGGGCTGGCCAATTCCCCCTGCATTCCATACTTAAGATATTTATAAACATTGATTAGGTCCCCCCTCAGTCTCCTCTTCTCCAGACTGAACAGTCCCACCTCACTCAGCCTTTCCTCACAGGGGAGATGCTCCAGGCCATTCATCATCTCCGTAGCCCTTCTTTGGACTCTCTCCAGGAGATCCCTGTCTTTTTTATACCAGGGAGCCCAGAACTGGACACAATACTCCAGGTGGGTCCTGACCAGGGCAGAGTAGAGGGGGAGGATCACCTCCTTAGACCTGCTGACCACACTCTTCCTGACGCATCCCAGGATCCCATTGGCCCTCCTAGCCACCAGTGCACACTGCTGACTCATAGCCAACCTGCCATAGCCACCAGTGCACACTGCTGACTCATAGTCAACCAGGACCCCCAGGTCCTTCTCCACAGAGCTCTTCTCCAGCAGGTCATCCCCCAGCCTGTACTGATACTGACAGTTATTCCTCCCCAGGTGCAAGACTTTACACTTGCTTTTGTTGGACCTCATCTGGTTTCTCCCTGCCCAGCTCTCCAGCCTGTTCAGGTCTCACTGGATGGCAGCGCAGTGTTCCTGCGTGTCAGTCACTCCTCCCAGCTTTGTATCATCAGCGTACTTGCTGAGGGTGGATGCTATTCCCTCATCAAGGTCGTCAATGAAGATATTAAACAGGACTGGACCCAACACCGAGCCCTGGCGAACACCACTAGTCACAGGCCTCCAGTCAGACTCTGCTTTAACATTCCTGAGACATCAGACAGATAGGACACCAAACCTTTGGGACACCCAAGGTTTTTTGGACTGCAAAATGAACTCCAAAAGTGACATGGTAGGGCATCCTCAATAGCACTGGATGTTGTTGTTTAGCTACCTTAATAGAGTCCATAGTCAATAGAATCGACAGATTTTAGTATGCAATTAAAGTCTTCCTTTTGTAGGTACTTACACAGTGAATCAGAGGAATTTTACCCTAAACTCCTGCCATTCTGTTGACTCAATGTCCTCTAGCTACAGCAGAATCTCCGATAACTGGGTTTACCATAGATATCTACGCTGTAGGCATCAAACTTTATTGTAGATGAATCCTGTTTAGTCTGAATTCAGGCAGTTTTAATATGTCCTTCTGAGCAATGGTCAAATGGAAAGTTCATCTCTAACACCATCAACCTGGCTGTGATTTGCTTATAATGCAGTCTTCTGTTTTGCTGCTGCTGGTTATCCTTGGTAGATATCCTATGATTGATATGGAAAAGTGTAATTGTTGCTGTGATTAACTTGTCAAATTCTAGGGGTTTGGCTCAACAGTATTAGTTTTTCTGCCAGCCCCAAGCAAATATTATAAAAGACATAGTGGAAAGGATGCTATATCCCATAAATACTGAGCTCCTGGTTCATACAAAACATATCTGAATTGAAAATATTGGTATTCTTAGATAGACACTATATTTCTTTCCTCTACCTTGCCACAAGCAGACTCAGAGAGATAATGACCTGGCCTTAGAAGGCCACATTATTCACCTTGAACTGTAACAAGTAATGCTGTTTAGGTGTGCTAACAGTACTGCTTTCGAGGCCTAAATTACCTAGCAAACATAGATGGATGAGCAAATGGTCTTCACTGTGAATTGCTTCTCCCTCCCAGAGCTTTGCATGTGTATTCATTTTACATGGTGTTTTAGTAGTGGGGGGATGAGACTAGAGGGGTGGCTTCTGTGAGAAGCTGCTAGAAGCTTCTCCTATGTCCAATAGAGCCAACACCAGCTGTCTCCAAGACTCACTGCTGGCCAAGCAAAGCCCATATACAAAAAGAAGGGTGAGGAGGTGTGAAACTGCAGAACTGCAGCCAGAGAGAGGAGTGAAAATATGTGAAGTTGAGAAACAACTCTACAGCCATCCTGGTCAGTGCAGAAAGAGGTGGAGGAGGTACTGTAGGTGTTGGAGCAGAGATTCCCTTGTAGTCCATGGAGAAGACAATGGTGAGGCAGGTTGTCCTCCTGCAGGTGCTTCCTACAAGGAGTAAGATATTTTCCAGACCAATTTTTGTCTTACAAGAGGAAATGTTAACATTTGAACATCCATTTTCAGATTTCCATTCATAAGCAGGATGTGGCAATGTAGTCATACCATCACAGTACCATCACAGTACCATCACAGAGAACTTTAAGTTGAAAGGGACCTACTGAGTTCTTTAGCCTAATGTCTTGCTCAAAGTAGGGGTCTAATGAAACATAGATCAAAAGACAGGCTGGGTATTGGTCAATCTCCCATACTGAAGTATATGGGGTGTATGATCCTAGATCATTCAGTGGTTTAATCAGACAAGACTACTGAAAAACTTTCTTGGTTTTGATGATACATTACAGTGTTTCTGCTGCTAGATAAACATGGTATTTTCTCATCCGCTTTTCTCTTCCAAGTATAATTTTGCTGTCAGTAAACTACTAGAAAGCTGTGTCTGAAGTTCCTCAGAAGAGGAACTTGCAGTTCTTATTTTCTCCCAACTGTTTGTTGTCCTTCAGATGGCATAACCTGAAAAATTAAAATGTGGAAGTGTCCTCACAACCTTGGAAGGCATTACCCTTCTGCACTGGGAGGCATTCACTTCTATCCATGAATGGAGAGGACAACCCTAGAGCACCTAAGGAACATGGCCAAGGAAACCCAATGCTACCTGTGGCAACTGCAGTATATTCAGCTTCTACCTCACTGCATTAATCACAAGAGCTTTAAATACTCTAGTAGGAGATTTTATATCTGTCTCTCCACCATCCTGAAAGACTTGTCTCCAAAATGATCATCAATCCTGTGAGCTCAGCCTTGTATCCCTTCTTCCACTATGCATTTATAACCAACATGTGCTATTAGGTTTAAAACAGCAGAGTCAGCTATTCACTTTCCTTCTTCTTAACAGAAAATATATAAAAAACTATCTTTCATGATAACACTTATTTTTGGCAGCTGGCCAGGAATCTCTGAGACTGTAAGGCCAGGTCTGCATACCGTGAAAGCAGAACGATGTACACCAACACTGTCAATCCTCTTAAAATACTCATAATTCCCAGCAATTATGCCCAACTTCTCACCCAGTTGACTCTTGGCAATTATCTCTTGCAGCATTAGTTAAATGCCCAGCCTACTCAGAGGTTGCTCTCACTGTAATATCTCAATGGACTTTTCATCACATTTATTGCAATAGTCTCCTTTGGATTTTCTGTAAAAATAATGAGGGCAAAATTGAAAATACAGTGAGAGACCATGTTATCAGAACATCCCTCTTATCTAAGAGCTCTGGGATCAGTTATATGACTACAAAATCTGACATGCATTGAGAACTCGGTGCATTTATTTATAACTCTGGGTACCCATAAAAATCCCCTGGCTCCAATCATGTCCAGATAAACAGCCTGAGGCTGCATTATTTTATTTTTAAAGACACCACTTGCTGTTCAAACACAGCCGTCAAAACAAGTTTTTGCTGCTTAATTTTCCTCCTTAAACTACTGGCAACATTTTAATATGGGTCACATGGTCACTGCATTGAATATTTATTGGGATTAACAGGGGTAGAAAGAGAGAGCTGGAGACTAGCCTAGGTGTACATTGAAAAGACACAGCTTAAATGTCTTTGGGCTCTTACTTTCTGCAGAGAAGCAAAGGAATCCAGTCCATGTTATATTAACCTGCTAGTGTTACTGATTTAGCATTCTGCTCCATCCATGGAAGGTGGAACACCTTTTGTTTGTCTGAGCCAGAGCTGAAATGAGCTAAATACAAAGGCATTGCTTATTTCAAAGTAACTTACAGAATCATAGAGTCACAGAATGATAGGGTTTCGAAGGGACCTCTGGAGTTCATCTAGTCCAACCCCCTGCCAGAGCAGGATCACCTTGAGGAGGTTTCATAGGACAGCATACAGGTGAGTATCTCCAGAGATGGAGGCCCCGCCACCTCTCTGGGCATCCTGTCCCAGTGTTCTGCCACCCTCACAGTAAAGAAGTTCCTCATGTTTAGAAGGAACTTTCTATATTTAATTTTGTTCCCATTGTGTCTTATCCTGTCACTGAAAAAAGACCCTCACCCCTCAGGTATTTATAAGCAGTTATAATATCCCCCCATGTTCTTCTCTGGGCTAAAAAGTCACAGAATCACAGAATTCTAGGGGTTGGAAGGGACCTTGAGAGGTCATCAGGTCCAACCCCCTGCCAAAGCAGGCTCCCTGGGACAGATTGCAGTGGGAGGCATCCAGACAGGTCTTGAATATCTCCAGAGAAGGAGACTCCACACCCCCTGGGCAGCCTGTCCCAGGGCTCTGTCACCCTCACTGGGAAAAAGTTCTTCCACATATTGATGCGGAACTTCCTGTGCTCCAACTTGCAGCCATTGCCCCTTGTCCTGTCCCCACAGACCACTGAGAAGAGGCTGGCCGTTTCCCCCTGTGTCCCACACTTGAGATATTTATAAACATTAATAGGATCCCCTCTCAGTCTTCTTTTCTCCAGGCTGAACAGCCCCAGTTCACTCAGCCTTTCCTCACAGGGGAGATGCTCCAGGCCCTTAATCATCTTCGTAGCCTCCACTGGACTCTCTCCAGGAGATCCCTGTCTTTTTTATACCAGGGAGCCCAGAACTGGACAAAATACTCCAGATGCACACAATACTCCATGTAAGTCCCAAGTCTCTCAGCCTCTCTTTGTAAGAGAGATGTTCTAGTCCCCTAATCATCTTTGTAGCCCTTTTTTGGACCCTCTCTTAGATTAAGAGAACATGTTTTCCTGTCTCACTGACTGTAACTATTACCCTCGAAGAGTAATTTTGGAGGAACTTTTAAACACTCCCAATGTGCTACATTTCTTGCCACATTCTGCTAACAGGGCAGCTGCTCAGGTGTCATGTTGACAATTTGCAGCCTGACACAGCCCAGGGAGATGAACCATTGGTGCCTGTGATTTTAGGCTTGCTTTCTACAAGATGGAAGAGTTTCTCAAGGACCACAGTTAGGATGTGACAGAAACAGAGACACTAGAACCATGAATTCATGAGGGCTCACAAGGAATGACAAAATGTTAACTTTTCATGGTCATTATGTTGAGTGCTGCTTTGCTGCTTAATATTCTTCAGAAGCCTGTTAGTTCACACCTGTCTACCACCAAGAGCAGATAAAAAACCCCATGACTTTTTCTCCAGAATTTCAACTTGGAGAAGTTTGAGTTCTTAAAAAAAAAAAAAAAAAAAAGAAGTAAATTTTTCCTCATGACATAAAAAATACTGCTTAGTACCATCATCTATTTTTCATTAGTGCACAGTATATTTTACTCCATGCTTTCTGCGCAATAGAAAGGACTACATATAATGGCGATGTAAAGATATTAATTTAAAGAGAAATTAAAAGGAGTGAGTTTGCTTTATTGAAAAGAAAATGTTTTGACTTTGTCAAAACTAAAAGATGAACTGATGATGGTTCATTTTATCATTTTCATGTTAAAAATGTCAGTGAAACAGGGCACATTACCTTGAAATGTTTAGATTAAATCACACTTTCTGCTGAAAAATTGTCTCATCAATTTTATTCCTGGCTGAGTTTCCTGCTCCTTTTTATCTTTCTGACCCAAGTGTGTAAGGATCCTGAGGCATCCTTTCCACATAGAGCTATCCAGCTTTGGGATATATCCAACTCAGATTCCTAATTTACACTGTTCAGACATGGACCAGGAGCTCATTCACAAAGTAGTCTGTAAATAACTTTGTTTATACCCATTTCAGTCATGTTTGGAATATGGGTCAATTTCAAAGCTTAGTCTGTAAATAACTTTGTTTATACCCATTTCAGTCATGTTTGGAATATGGGTCAATTTCAAAGCTAACAGAGAAGCAGAAGTCAGAGACATTCTTTAATATTCTGTGAAAACAGACAGCCTAATGGAAAAGAGAGATGTGTTAATGTCCCTGCTTAGACAGAAATTGCTCCATAAACTGAACTCTTAGCAGACTAAAGAGATCCCTTCAGGATCAATAAGTCCAGAAGAAACCTTTGCCACTTTGTTGGTTTATGAAGCATTACCAAAAATCATAAGTCAAAACAGTTCCCCAGCTGCTTTTATTTTACAGCAGACAGACTGGATAATCCTGAGGGTTAGGCATGTCATATTTGCTTTCCTATAGTATTGTAAGAGTAAAATTAAAATTTAACTATAAACTTACAGAAGTTCCTGTAAGACCTTTAAGATCATCAGGTCCAACCATTCCTGTCCTATGCTAAACCATGTCTTCAAGTACCTGATCTACTCTTTTTTTAAACACATCCAGGGTTGGTGACTCAACCCCCTCCCTGGGCAGCCTGTTCCAGGCCCTCACAACTCTTTCAGTAAAAATTTTTTCCCTAACATCTAATCTGTCCT
Source organism: Hypotaenidia okinawae (assembly GCA_027925045.1). Lineage (NCBI taxonomy): Eukaryota > Metazoa > Chordata > Aves > Gruiformes > Rallidae > Hypotaenidia > Hypotaenidia okinawae. The sequence goes on from BSDF01000002.1 coordinate 161,062,845, forward strand.
GCCCTGGCAAGGCTTTGTGCCATTTCCCCTTGTCCCATCTCCTGTCACCTGCCTGAAGAGACCATCGCCCACCTCTCTACATCCTCCTTTCAGGTAATTGTAGGTAGTGATAAGGTCTCCCTTCAGCCTTCTATTCTCCAGACTAAACATTCCCAGCTCCCTCAGCCGCTCCTCATAGGATTTGCCCCCCAGCCCCTTCCCTAGCCTGGTTGCCCTTCTCTGGACTCTTTCAAGGACCTCAATGTCCTTCTTATGGTGAGGAGTCCAGAACTGGACACAGCATTTGAGGTGCAGCCTCACCAATGCTGAGTACAGGGGCACAATCACCTCCCCCACCTACTGGCCACACTATTTCTGATACAAACCATCGGCCTTCCTGGCCACCTGGGCACACTGCCGGCTCATATTCAGCCTGCAGTCACCCAACACCCCCAGATCCTTCTCTGCCTGACAGCTCTCCAGCCAAAGTTCCCCAAGCCTATAGCACTGCATGGGGTTGTTCTGTCCCATGTGCAGGACTCTACACTTGGTGTTATTAAACCTCATCCCATTGGCCTCAGCCCATCAGTCCAGTCTGTTCAGGTCTCTTTGAAGAGCCACCTTACCCTCAAGCAGATCAACACTTCCTCCCAGCTTACTGTCATCTACAAACTTACTGAGGGAGCATTCAATCCCTTTATCCAGGTCATTGATAAAGATATTGAACAAAACTGGACCCAGGACTGAGCCACTTGTGACCAGCCTCCAGCTGGGTTTTCTTCTATTTACCACCACTCTTTGAGCCCAGGCACCCAGCCAGTTTTAAACCCAGCAGAGGGTTCACCTATCCAGGACAGTGACAGCCAGTTTCTCAATCAGAATGCTATGAGAAATGGTGTCAAAGGCTTTACTGAAGTCCAAGTAGACATTAAACAATAATGTATGGCTAAATTTGTGTGCAAAGTTTAGATATTTCAAACAGCATTCCCAAGTCCAATAGGGAATGCTATGTAAGCCCCAGGGGTGTCAAATATTCTCCAGACAGTTCCAATATTTACAAATCTTCCAGACTCAACAGGATGCCAGATCATCTAATGGAATCTTTCTGTGTGCATAGTAAGTGTGATGTATACTTATCATGATGACTTAAAGGTACATAAGCAGATCAATGATACTTTGACTGTCCAGGCAAACAGGGTGAACTCTGCTCACTAAAAATCACACTGACAGCAAATTGAAGGGTAGAGAAAGTGAGAGAGACCATACATATGCCAGAATAAGACTATGACATTGCAACAATAATGTAGAACCACAGAAGAGTTTGAGAAAGAATTTGAAGATCATCTAGCTCAAACCCATGCAATGGAGGCACATGAAATCAACCACAGGAAAACAAAGGCTGATGGGCCAAAGACTGCTGAATGTGAGAAATATTTGGCTGTTGGAGCTAATGTATTGTGTCCCCAAAAGGTAGGTTGTACAGCTTAACAAATCATTTCTACGTTCCTTGAAATATTCTAAGAATGAGGACTGACATTAAGACAAGATTCAGTGAAAAAGCATGACATAAAGACTAATTTTAAATGCATTTACATCACAGCAGCTGTATACATACAGGAAATCTCACTGCAGAATTTGCAATGGCAAATATGAATAGGCTTTCCTGTATTTAGTTGAACAGAGCTACCTTTACTTCCTGTGCAAGTTTGTACCTAACTTTGGCACAAATGTGTAAGTGATCTGGCAGTGGACAGTAAATGAAATAATTTTTCAAAGTTTTACATACAATTAATATTTTACATAGTTTAATGCAAAATTCCATCACGGAATTCATCATCAGAGGTTGTTATGGGAGGCAAACATATACATGGACTCAAAAAAGGTTACAACAAAGTTATAGAAAAAATCCATATATCAGCAGTTGTGAAGTATGATGACTCAGATACAATCAACTTCTTGGGCAGGTCTCAATCTCTGGTATATATAGGGTAATATTAATCTATACTTGCCTTGTTTCTCATACTATTTCCATCAACATCTGTTATATTCTCCTTTCAGAGACTGAATATTGGGCAAAAGGGACTGCTGACTGATCCAATTGAGCAGCTCTCACACAGTTTTATTTGCAAATGCAATCCTTGGAATTAAGAGAAAGAAACAATTTTATGAACAGAGGCAGCATGACAGCACTACAACTGATCGTGAAATGTTTTCCACTAAAAAGCTGAAAATTAAGAGCTCTGTTGTTTGCTTTCTAGAAACTAAATGTTCACATTGCAGTTGGAAGCTAATTAAAGACAAAAAAATTCAATCAAATGAACTGGTGAAACAGTTGTTTTCCAAAAACCACACATTGACCCAAAATAAATATTTTTTTCTTGCATAAAATAAAGAAAAAAACAAAACCAAGGCGAAATAATTACTATATGGAATGGAACAGATGTCCTGTGAAGAAAAATTAAGACAATTGGTCTTGTAGCCTGGAGAAGAGAAGGTTCCAGGGAGATCTTATAGCAGGCTTTCAACACAGAAAGTTTTTCAATATATGAAAGACACTTTTACCAGGACATCTAGCAAGAGGACAAGAGGTAACAGTTTTAAAATAAAAGAGGGAAGATTTTGATTTGATATAAGGAAGAAACATTTTATGGTGAGGGTGATGAGACACTGGAACAAGTTGTCTAGAGAAGTTGTGGATGCACCATCCATGGAAGTGTCAGCATCAAGTTTGACAGGGCTTTGAGCAAGGTGATTTAGTGAAAGGTGTCCCTGTCCATCGCCAGGGGTTGGAACTAGACAGTATTTTAAAGTTCCAACCCAATCCATTCTATTATTTTTATCTTATATCAGGAGATGGTTTAGAGGTTACAGTGGTGTAATGCTGATGGTTTGTTTCGATGATCTCGAAGGTCTTTTCAATCATGATGATTCTATGACTCTAACACATAATTGAAAGGAGGGGTTTTCTTTTCAAAGGAGGTGACTTCATGCATTGAACGAGAGTCTACCAATGACTGGTGTTTTTTATCCATACATAAAATCATAGAATAGTTTGGGTTGGAAAGATGGGACCTCAAAGACCATCTGGTTCTGACCCCCTGCCATGGTCAGGGACACCCTTCACTAGACCAGGTTGACATTGAACCTGGGCTTGAAGGTCAATAACTGTTAATGAAATCTCATAAGACGTGATGGACACATCAGTTAAAATGTCCCAAAGCAAAGGATATTTAAATACAGAAGTAGTTCCTATTTAATACTTCTATTAAATAGAGGTACAGGGTACTGGAAGGAAAAGGGACCCAAGATAGTTGGTCTATATTCAAGGGCCACTTCTTCTAAGCTGAAGTTACTGAATGCCACTTTTCTTCCTGAGTTACTGAATGCCTTCTTTGCCTCTCTACACTGCTGGAGATGGTTTGCAAGAGCCACAGATGGCTGAAGCCTTGGAGGAAATCAGGATAAATTATGAGTCTGCCTCAATTGATGAGGATTGGATGAGGGATGAATTTAGCTGTCTGGATATCCATAAGTCTATGGGTTCTGATGGGATGCACCCAAGGGTGCTGAGGGAGCTGGCAGAAGTCACTGCTAGGCCACAATCCATCATCTTTGTTAAATCCTGGGAAACGGGAGAGGTGCCTGAGGACTGGAGGAAAGCAAATGTTACTCCAGTCTTCAAAAAAGGCAAGAAGGAGGACCTGGGTAACTACAGACTAGTTGGCCTCACTTCCATCCCTGGAATGGTGATGGAACGACTTATCCTTGGTGCTGTCTCTAGGCACATCAAGGATAAGAGGGTTGTTAGGAGCAGTCAACAAGTTTTGCCAAGGTGAAGTCATGTTTGACTAATCTAATAGTCTTTTATGAGGATGTAACCAGGTGGATAGATGATGGTAGGGCAGTGGATGTGGTCTACCTTGACCTCAGTAAAGCATTTGACACTGTCTCCCACAGCATCCTTGTGGCTAAACTGAGGAAGTGTGGTCTGGAAGGTTGAGTAGTGAGGTGGATTGAGAGCTGGTTGAAGGGAAGAAGCCAGTGAATTTTGTGAACAGAGTATAGTTAGAGGCTGGTATCTGGTGGAGTCCAATTGAAGCTGTTGCCCATCACTATAGTTTTGAAGAGTGCCTCTTCCTTCTACTGACTCAACATACTCCTATGACAACATCGAACTGTACACTGTCTTACCTGTATGCATATAGGAGAGGATTCTCCCAGCCTTGAGTATTGCATAATTCCCTCCCAATATGTCCCTGCTCTCAAGGGACTTTGGTATGTTAATCTACATTTTCTTTACAAATCAATTGTGTATCAGCTGACACCTTCAGAGGATTCCAGAAGATGGTCCTCTTTAGGTTTTTTTTCAAGACTTTATTTTCAGTGGTCTTTGGGATAACTCAGAGCTCCCATCTGGCTTCCAAATACAGTTAGATAAATAAGGTATCTTCATACCAAACTTTCTTCTACTGGCTCTGCAAAGAGTCTCTGATCATCTCTGCTACTTACAGAGTTTTGTGCACTTACTTTAAGTAGTATTAGATAATTTCTCCAGTAGAAAGGAATTTATGTGATTTGGTGGGCAAGGAAGGAAGCAGATGTTTTAATTGTGAACACAGGTACCTTAAAAGAAAGATTGGGAGATAATTATTTCCTAGGTGGCTGGAAGACAACAATTGCTAAGAGAGAATAATTTTTTAACAGTTGTCTCCATTTCTAAACTCTTAGTGTTTTCAAAAGCCAGCAGTCCAAAAGCACCCATTCTAGTACTTATTCAGACTCAAATGCCAAAGGCATCCATTTGAATTCTTTGTCAATATCCTGTGGTTTGGGAGTTTGTTGAGGACTTTGTACTTAATGCTGCACGAGCCATGAAGCACAAGGCTCTGCTATGTCTTGCTGAGATGTTTTACAGTGAATGTGAGAAGGGTAAAATTGTGAGATACAGTTTTGAATGGCAGAGGGGATTCAAGGCTCAAATGACTGTATCAATTAATATAACTGAGAGGTCTCAGAGACCATATCAGTCAAGAGCATTTAACCCTCCCAGCTTGGTAACCTGTTTCTTACATTTCTCCATGCCTTACACACTCATGATCAAGGTAATTCTGCAATGAGAACAACAGGAAATAATTTTTTCTCTCTTATCTTACAGTCTCTCTTTTTGGTTCTCACTCTATCATCCTTTCAATGCTGATATCCAGCTTTAACGTGTCCTTCATGATTTAACATGTCTCTGCATCCCAATTCCTTAAAAAGATTTTTCAGAGAGAGGTAATTTTCCCATCTGAAAGCATGCCAAAATCTGAAACTGGACCTCTGTGCACAATGCCAGGTTCAGTCCAAGATGAATTAATGTTATTTATATACATGGACAAATGTGGAAAACATGCATAAAAAGGCTATGGCTGAAACAGTGAAGCTGTTAAAGATTATCTTCTACTTGATTTGGGTCCTAGATTCTTAGTTACCTAATAAAGCATAAGGCCTGATTATGTTTTTTTCCTGCTGTTTGTGATGGTTATAAAGCCCCTTTTCTGTATGGTTTCTTTAGTTAAGGATGATCAGAAGTATCATCTTTATCTAAATATAAATGTTGATAGGAACTCTCTTTTCATCACCTTTTCCCATGATTTTCAAAGGACCTTGTGATTTTGGTCCCTCTGTCAAATATGACTAGCCAATATTGATGCTTGTGAAAGATAATCAGTCAGGAAGACCGAAACACAGAATTAATGGTGCTTTTCTAGCATTCTTGTTAAAATTTCCTGATTTGTGGAGATCTAGCTTTGAGAAACTATTGGTTTTTAATGGAGTAGATACACGTGCTTATGCATGAGATCCAGCAATAGGAAGACATGGAAGAAGGAGGCTAATAGATCCAGATTCCTTCAGTGATAAATTCACATGGTTCCATTAAAATCAATGGTCTGGGAGCAGCTATTGGTGAAACTGTAGTATTATCACTGTACTACTGTCATCGTAGTATTATCACTCCTGCATGCCTAATCATCTGACAAAGCTAGGGAACAATCTTTCTTTAAGATTTGGGTGAAAATTTAGGAAATGAAGTAAGATGTCTAAATTGGTTCTGATCTCAGGCAATTCCAGAGGGTAATTCAGATCATCTGGGATAAAACACCTGCTGGAAGTCCTTGTCTTTCTTCTCTGAGTATTCAGGAAACCTAGATAACAAGTTTAATCTAGGCACACTGAAATTAGTTGCCCAAAGTTAGGTGAGATAGCTTGCTCCTAAAGTACTCTATGCTTTGTAACAAGCCACCTTGTATTATGCACAGGAATGCATATCCTCCAGGGCAAGAAATTCAAAACAGGTGCTAAGAACAACAATTTATCAGCCTGTTATCTGTGACTTAGAAGGAGTGCACATTACTATTTGTGTCTGAGTTCCCCAGAAGAAAAATTTTATAAGCAATTTATTTTATACAGGGAGAAATAGTGTCCTGACACAGCTTGAGGGGATGACAGGGATTGTAATATATAAATAATACAATCTATAAAGATGAAATATTTAGAGGGATTAAAAATGCCATAAAGGTTCAGAAATAGCCATTTTTTGGCATGAGAAGGGAATTTTACATCCACCTTTTTTATATACATGGATCAAATGCGAAGCCTGATTCATCACTCAATTATTGCCATTTTAGTCTCCTACTGAGCAAAGTCCTTAAGCATGTGACAAACTTCAAGAATCAAAGTGATGCTACTGATAGCAAGACACTCGTGATTTTTTACTGAATGTGACCTTGCAGCAAGGCAAGACTAAAAGACACTTCAAGAGGTCATGTTCATTGTTCAGCATTGTTCAGCCTGTGAACTGTGGCTTCTGTGAATTTTGTTAATTGGGAGGTAATCTGAATAAAAACCACAAGTTGTTTAAACACTGCAAGGAAAGAAGCAAGCAAAATAAGGTACAGGGTTTAAAAATAATGAATGAACTTTCAGTTATAATCACATCCTTTTTGATTGGATTAATAGACCTCTTCAACAACAAAACATTAGATAAACTTTTTTTACTCCCCCCAGAGAAGGTAATTCGTCAATTTAAAAAACATTGACCGTCACTGAACTGTTTCACCACTTGAAATGGTATCTACCATAGATAAACAACATGTAGATGCCCACCTTATCAAAGTCACCAGTGGTCAAGATTCAAGCACAATATAGCCAGTCTTTGTTGGTACTTAACTATCCCCACTAATTCAAAGATTTTATTTAGGTCTAACAACATTTTTTGGTTTCATGTATTTTATCTTGGTTCCCTCCATTTTTAGAAAAAACAATTCCATCTCTTTCTATATTCCCCAAAATGCCATGTATTGTAGACCTCAGATAACTCCTTGTGCTGTCTTCTGGCCCCTCTCCAGTTGATTTACATTTTTATGGAATTCAGTGCCCAGAAATGAATGCAGGTGTTCAACTGACAGCTTTCCAGCACTAAGCAGAATGGAAGGACTAGCTCCGATGTCCTCCATTCCTTGTGACAGCATGACACTCTGATTCCTGTTAAGCTCTCGATCCACTTTAATCCATAAATCCTTCAGTGACAAACTGCTGCCCAGAGTGTCACTTACTTACTTAATATCCCCAAACTTATAAAACAAAGGAAAAGATTGTCTCTGATTGTCATCATAAGCTCTAGACTAGCTAGAACCCAGCATCTAGTCCAATGTAACAAGCCTGTTGGTCTCAGTGGTCATTCTGGAAAGAAATATCTCAAAGAGTAATATTATTCCTTCCTATGACAGGTATCATAAATAGAACAATTGATCCACTTTCTTGAGAAGTCAGTATTCATTAATTGTAAGGGATGCAGATGACCAGAAGGCCAGGTTGGATGGGCCTTTGGGAAACCTGGTCTAGTGGAAGGCATCCCTGCCCATGGGAAAGGGATGATATAGATGATCGTTAAGGTCCCTTCCAACACAAACCATTCTGGGATTCTATGATTCTGTGATTCTATGATTCTACAATTCTATGACTAAATTGTACTAGAGCCCCAATACTTTGGTGGTTCAGAGAAGGTCAGAATAAGTTCATACTGTACTGGTTTGTTCTTGTCCTTAGTGAATCACTTTCATTTTCATACAATTTCACCAGTGGGACTTGCAGTTCTAACACTGGTCTCCAAAGTATTTCTAGTTTGGCACTGTTCATGAGCTTACTAAGTATGCTCATTTATAACTAGCCAACAGAAAAATATATGTAATGTTAAGTGAAAGACCCAGCAGAAGAGTACTGTATACCTGTTTCACTTTGACAAAGTATCATTATTAGCCCTTTCCACCCTGCAGCAGTTTCATCAAGGGTTCTAAAACGAGGAGGATGTTTCTTTGTGCTGATCACACAAGAAACAAAGGTTGACTGCCCAGGATACACCCTAGAAATGCCTTTGCTCTCTCTTCTTTCTGTCTCATAGCACCTGACTGTTGTTGTTGAGGGGAAGGTGGATATCATGAACATAATGCCCTGGATTTAAGCACTCCATAAACAATGATATTCATTTAATGGGGAAAATAATAGCCTCGGCACTGTCAAACGTATGTATTTTAAACCAGCCGTATAAAAATAAATCTTATTTTAATAGTACTGGAGTCGTCTCCTGTAATACTTAATCATTGGCTTCCATGGCAGCTCTGCCATGAGAAGGGCTGCAGAACTGGGCCCATATCCGGCAGTCACAGGTTAGTGTTGTTCTATCATTCATTTTTAGATGGTCAGTAAATTACACAGAAGCAATGAACGCCCCATTTTATGAGGCAATAACAGCCTGGATTTTAGCAGAGAACAAGTCACTTTGTCTGGATTTCAGGCAATATATCAAGGTCCAGTTGTTTGGGTATTATTTATAACATCTTATGGATATTACCAGATAATTCAAAACTGTGATTAATGCAGCCCCCTTCAAAACTTCTCCATTGTACCGAAGCAAATTAGCAAGGGTCTATTTGAGTAGGAAAAGTTGTTGTATGTGAGATGTCCATCCCTCACTTCTTCTTCCTGTGGTAGCAAAATGTTCTTAGATATTCAAGAGTCCTCGCGTGTTTCTTTTTCTAAGGGTGCATGATACAACAGCCCTGAAAAAAATGGGAATAATCATGAAGGGACTAATCTGGCACTTCCTGGGACATGTGGCACATAAGAGATTTGCAGCTTTCCTTCAGATTCCCTTACATCTCTTTGCAAGTGGTGTAAGTCCAGTCATTTTCTTCTAGGTAAAATTCCTTTTGTGGAGACAACTGCAAAATGCTTGTAGAAAGCATGAGCAATCAATTTACTGCAGATGATAGCACGAAATACCATGGATGATGGAAGAAACCCCCCTACTTTACAGCTTGAAACTTGCAAATCTAGGATAATTTTCAGTAAGATGTTTTCTGATACTTCTGTTAAAATGTTCGGAGATTTCTTCTTGGATATAGTTTGTATTCAGATACCGATTTGACCGCTGAATTCCTAATTCACCTGAAAATGTCTTACATGTCTCAGATATTGAAAGATTTATTATTTTTTTTAATCTTCAGGAAATATTGCTTTAAATACACTTTCCAAAGCCATCATGATTTTTTATTTATTATTTTAAAATTGAATACTGCTGGGGAACACTATCAGGGGTGATACTTTTGCACTGACTGAAAAGCAGTCAGTAATTTCTTTCCCTTCCCCTGGGAAGAACCATTCTATTCATAAATCAGAATTGCTTCAATTAGAATCTTTTTTCCCATGTAAATGCAATATTCCCTTATTTCACTGTTTTGCTGCTCCTCTATGATGCTGGAAAGTGGAGGGGAACTAAACAGGAAATTAGAATGGGTTTAAGCACATCCTGTTGCATATCTCTTCATCATTATGCTTAGTACAAGTATCAGGTCAAACATATAACTAGAGATATATGAAAATTTTCCCATCATTTTTCATAGAATCATGAATGGTTAGTACTGGAAAGGACCCCAAAGATCATCAAGTTCCAACCCTCCTGCCATGGGCAGGGACACCTCTTCACAGGTTGGAACAGGTTTCCAAAATCCCCATCCAACCTGGCCTTGAACACTTCCAAGGAGGGGGCATCCACCACTTCCCTGGGCAACCTGTTCCAGTGAACAGGGTCTTTGTTCCTGTTTTGGTCAGTAACTAACCAAAGCACTCTCAAAGCACCATTCTGGAGTAGGGAGCATGATCTTCCCTTCACCACTGCAGTAGAAATATCACACATTATATCTCGTATATATATATATATATGCATATTTTATACACACACACACATATATATATGCATATTTTATACACATCTGTGAATGTTATAAATTCTTTTAAAGAGTCATGGAATATTTTTATTGGTTTCTTTCCTATTAGATCCTGAACAATTTTCCTTGGGGCATTCTATGCTTTTCTTTATTTAGGTATATACAAAAATAAATAATATGAATATTGATCTTAAATTCCAGCATGCATTTTTCCTCTAAATAGGCTAAATGCAGTCATCAGTGCAGTGAAGCCCATGGCACTGAATTCTGCAAACAGAATCTAAGCCTATAGGAAGGGTAATTATGATTAGTTGTTCTATGCTTGCTAGCTAATAGCTTATTTCAGTGCTTGGAACATGTGATACTTACAGAAAGAATTCATCATTCTTATCATTGACTTTTCCAGCTGACTCCCTCTGTCATTTTCTGTGTTCTCCTGGATATAGAAGTGAAGGTTACTTTTTTGTTGTTTTTTCCTTACAGAAATCTATGCCACATTTAGGTAATGATTCTGTTTCTACTGCAACTGTGTATGTGTCGGTATCGTTGCATCATTCAGGCAATTACAGATGTGAAATAGTGTAAAAGAATACTTCTGTGAGAAGGGCTGATAACCTGGCATTTGTTCTTTCTAAGTCAATATTCCATATGGTTTCTTTTAGTAAGCTTGAGGTGTAGAAGCAGACGTTTGCTTTTGTCTGAACAGTTAAGCTAGATGCATATAACCAGATAACTGCCCCAGAAGACACAAATTTTCTGCACAGATAGTCTCACTGATGCCCAACAAAATTTAGGCATTCAAACCATTCTTTTTATCAAAGTAGGGTTTTTTTTTCTTAATTTTCTTTTTTTTTATCTCCTCAATTAAAAAAAGAGAAAGTGAATAAAAAGGTTTAAAAATGTTCTTATAGAACAATCATAGAATCATAGAATTGTAGGGGTTGGCAGGGACCTCCAGAGATCATCGGGTCCAACCCCCTGCCAAAGCAGGGTCCCTAGGACATTTCACTCAGATAGGCATCCAGATGGGTCTTGAATATCTCCAGAGAAGGAGACTCCACACCCCCCTGGGCAGCCTGTCCCAGGGCTCCCTCACCCTCACTGGGAAAAAGTTTTTCCCCAGATTGGGGTGGAACTTCCTATGCTCCAACTTGCAGCCATTGCCCTTTGTCCTATCTCCACAGACCACTGAAAAGGGGTTGGCTAATTCCCCCTGCATCCCCTGCTTAAGATAATTATAAACATTAATTAGGTCCCCCTTAGTCTTCTCTTCTCCAGGCTGAAAAGTCCCAATTTTCTCAGCCTTTCCTCATAGGGGAGATGCTCCACGCCCTTAATCATCTTTGTAGCCCTTCTTTGGACTCTCTCCAGGAGATCCCTGTCCTTTTTATACCAGGGAGCCCAGAACTGGACACAATACTCCAGGTGGGTCCTGACCAGGACAGAGTAGAGGGGGAGGATCACTTCCTTTGACCTGCTGCCCACACTCCTCCTGATGCCCCCCAGGATCCCATTGGCTCTCTTAGCCACCAAGGCACACTGCTGGCTCATGGCCAACCTGCCACCCACCAGGACCCCCAGGTCCTTCTCCACTGAGCTCTTCTCCAGCAGGTCATCCCCCAGCCATATTCCATATTCCATATTCCATATTCCCCCAACAATATTCCATTAAAAATGCTGATGCAACAAAATTTACATTAAAATGTACCTATTTATGCTATTTGTTATGAATTATTATTTACATACTTTGTAACAGGATTATTGCTTTGAATACAATACAGGTCCCAAGCATCCTGACATAATATTAACCAACACTGTTTTGCCTTTTGGGTTGGAACGGCTGACTTCATGAGCTCTTCTGGCATCTAATTTAGTATATATATCTAACATTTATGCTATAACAAGAATAAAGCAGATAAAATACTGTTGGAACAGTTTTCTTCACAGTCATAGGAATTTGATTTTTCCACAGATTACTTGCATAAAACTAAATCTGAAAATATCCATAATCCTTGTTGTACTCAAAATCTGTATTGAATAGGTTTAATAAACAAACCTGGTACACTTTCATTCTTTCTGAGTATTATTCCTGTCATAAATAGACAGATGCCACTTAACTTTAAAGGATTTAGGATATGGTTTAATCATGGTCTTTGAGTATATTCACAAAGACAAAATACCTTACGTTAGAGCACACTTTAATATAGCAAAATCCAGGGCACTGAGTGGACAGCAACAAGGAGAAAATTGAAGCAATACAAAGTAAATGGAAGTAAAATTCATGTTGCTAGTTTTCAATAGTATTGGTAAGTATAATTTCTAAAGACTGAATTCCACTACCATTCTGTGCCCTTAAACACAGATTGCATGTCTTTTCATTTAAAAATTTATCTTCCACCTTAAACCCATATCGGTAGGTTGTATTCAAGAACCATACTATAAGGCTCTATGCTGTATGATATTACCAGAGTGTGGCTATTTATGATAATGGTCTGTGTTAGCCTCAGCAAAGTGCTTTCTCTTCGAGACATATATGTCTACTTGTTTATATGTATGGCATCCATTTATCTACCTGAAAAAAGTTCATTCAAAAAGAGGAAAACTTAGTTTTTTAACTCACTTCTTCCACAACAACTTTCCTCTTTTTATAGCCTTTCTTCTGCTCCAAGTTATTATCATTCACATGCCATACTGTATTTCACACCATAACGTGTTTATTAGCAGCAACGTGCAATGTCCCAGGCAGCACAGGAATTCATAATTTACTGACTGCCTTTTTCTCCAGTGAGCATTAAAATGATGTCTCAATTGATCTCACAATGCTCCTTGGTGGCCTCCAGGCTAACCTGATTAGCTGCTTGTCCTGTTGGTGCCTGAGATTTGGAGTAAACCATTGAATTGAACTTACCCAAAACTCATAATTCTTTGTGCTCATCTGATACTTCTAATTTATACATGCTCTGCACAGATTGTGTCTATATTTAGGAAGACCTATGACTGTTGTCCTGAGTACCGTCCTTGAACTAACAGGCCAGTTGCCTATTTATATAAATTCTTGGGCAGTCCCTTTCAGCCAAAATTACCCAGGGACTCTAATGATGCTTTCAAACTTCTGATTTTGCAAATTATTTTTCCCAGGGTCACTGGGTAGAAGTAAGTTGGAGTAACTTCAGAAAGATTGCCAGGTCTTGGATTATTTAGTGAGTGTTTCTCAATTGGTGAGGCCTGCCTTAGTGGTAAGAGGGAAATGCAAATACATCTTACAGTCCCACTCCTTCAGAAGGTCTGCCAGTGCACCAAGCAAGACCAGAAAGCAGTAGAGGTGACCAGTGAGTGACTGCCTACTTTTAGGAGAGCTGAAATGTTCCCCGGTCCATATTAGCTATAATGTCATTTATTGCCACAGGACCTTAAACTCATAGTACATACAGAAGTAGACCCATAAATTTAGGTGCCTTAATCCCCACCTGAATCTTACTAGAAGACACCAGCTTCATTGACCACATGGATAGCTAGTGTCAGTGGAAATGCCACACTGTACCCAAGGTATCTGCACAGAGCAAGCAGATATGACTAGGACCTTTGGGTATGCACATCCTTGTGGATAAGATTGGAAGTTACGCAGGATGACACAGGACATTGATATAGTCTACAGCATGAGACTGTGATTCATCTGATCAAATGTAGACGTCTCCTGTGAGATAGATAAATTGCAACTACACTTTAATGACTTTATAACTATTCCTTCTCAACTATAAAAAGAAACACAGACTAACTTGTTTAAAAGGTGATGCCCACACAGAAAACACCCACATTAAACCCTACCTTCAAGCTCTCTTCAGAATCAGTGAGGAGAGACAGACACCTTGTCTGAGACTGGAATGAGCTGCCATCTGGAAATGTTCAGCTCTATCTGCACTGCCTGCAGATAGAGTTTAGAAACTTTCTTAGACATCATGTATAACTCTAAATGGATAGAACTTGGACATCATCAGCAAAAACATTTTCTTTAGCATCAGATTTTCCTTTTCTAGCCTATTAGAAGGATCCATGCTGCTAAACTGGATCAAATCACAGTAAAAACATTAATGGAATTAATTTTTAACTTCCTAGACATACAGGTACTTTCAGAAGATGCTAAATCTTTTTCTCCCCTAAATAAACATTGTTAAAACTTAGTTACATTTCCTTGCATCAGTTAAATCGAGATAATTATTAAGCATTCAGAGACGTTACATAATAAAAATGTCAGAACATGGTTCTGATCAAAGGGATATCACTTCAGATAGAGGGTTTATCCTAGCAATTCCAAAAATGCTGAAAAATTTGTGGCAAATTACAAATGTTGTTATTATACTGTTAGGTCTTTGGGTCATTATGTATAGTTAACTATCTTGTTCAAAGAGAAAGGAAACTATGTACAAGTGGTCATATTAATTTAGGAACATACTGAATGGTTTAAGCTGGGCACATATGGCATGTTGCACTGACAAGTATTTGTCCTTAAGCAAAGGATTCTGAAGCAGTAATGGTAAAACCAAAACAAAACAAAATGACATTTGTCTTGGAGCTCCCACCTCTCCTTTCTTCTACTATTTGATGTTGTCTTTATAACTAAGCTGAGTGTCTTCCCTGTAGTAATATTATTCTTACTGGGTTCATGGTAATATCTAGTGTAAATTTAATTTTATTGTGGTATTCTTCAAAGTTGAAAAAGATATGCTAGAATATAGATATGTCAAATCTTACAAGAAAATAGTCTCTGGGAGTTTCAGAATCACTATCACATTATTCAAAGCAGAAGAACAAGACCTTGCAAAATTTACTTAAGCTATATACAGAGCTATGTGAAACATAAAAATAATTTTCCAGGATTAGATTAATCTAAGTGTTCAAATACCTTGCCTCAGATTTGGGTCCAAACCAAGTGAGTGATAGAAGCTTTTCCTCCAAATTTAAGGTGTTCAATATAATAGCTACAATTTAACTTCACCCTTTATTTCTCTCTCTCTCTCTCTCTCTCTTTCACACATACATACACATACACAAAGTTTCCATTCTGTTTAAAATACATACACAGATACCAAGAGTGTCCCTGATGCTTCTTGATTTTTGATAAGCAGATTATATTGACAGTACCTCATACAATACAATATATTCACAACTCAGTAGTGCATTAGATAGAAACCATATTTGATCAGTTCCAAATTTTCCAGGTCTTTCCAGGAAATTTTCTTGTTATATGTGCTGAAGTACAAACAATGAACTATCATTGTCTACCTTCTGTAAAACATTCACAAGCATATTCTGTCACTCCTCTCCTATTTGTCATTATGAGCAAAATCAGGTATAAATATGTTTTTCAGTCTTCCACCTGAATTCAGATCTGTCCTTACATTTCTCTGTCCATTGACTTCTGCATTGTAAATAAGTGTCTCTTCCAGAGTGGAGATGCTGATTCAAAATTCTTGCACTTGAATGACTGGGAATTATGTCTGTTCCTTTCACTTGAATGAAAAGGAGGGGAAAACCCAGAGTAGTCCCATCTCCTCCTTGAAAGTGACTATATCAAGTTCACTTTGTATAACTTCATTATCCACACACTCTCCCCTCTTGCTCAAGTACCTTTACTTATTTCCCCCAAATTCAACACTGGTTCTAGAGACTTAGGATATGCATTATTAGTCAAAGAGTGATTTTTTTTGGGTTGTAGTGCTCTGCATTCATCCAATTAAACAACACTGATATGAAAACACAATGAGCAAAAAGAAAGCATAATCACAACACATCTTAGCCAAGATAATTCAGAGCATCTAAACTTGTAATCCAAAAGCTGGAGATGTATTATTGTAGCATAAGATGCTTGTAGGGTATTGATATCTGCTATGCATTGACAAGAGGGAAGGCTTGAATTATTTGTCAAATCTAAATTTGATAAACATTTTTTTCTGTGGAGAACATGATGGAGAACACAGATTATTTTCCTTGCAATTTCACAGACATCTGAGCATGTCCTTTCAGTAACAGGTAGATTTAATTAATATTTTCTATTTTCTGCAACCTTCTTTGAAGGCCCTGGATGACTCCTAGTACATATGAACTCCTACTCCTTCCTGGTGTAGGTTTGGAAGGAGAAAAAAGAAAAAAGTCTAGTGCAACTCAGCTTTCTCATGATGAAGGGCACTGAATTAACCCAGTCTATATGAACAGAGGAGGATAAATTCCTGATTTTTTTTTTTTTTTGCAATCTTTTTATTTTACAGCCTCTGAAATCTAAAGAAGGGAGAGGTTGTTGCTGTTGGGAGCTATTTCTTTATGTGTGGTCACAGATGGCCAAACCTTGTGTTTATGAGATAAGGGATTGTGAAGTCTTTGTTTTTTCTCTAGCTAGCAGAGCACCTTCATTGGTTAGGAAACAATATTCTCAGCTCATCAGGCACAGAGACTAAACATTAGCTCATTGCTTCTTAATTTCCTCATTGCTAAATGGAAGATTTATAAGTATCTATTTACTCCTTTTATGTCTGTGCTGTTCCCATTGTACAGGGGGAAAAAAGGAACTATGTGTCTTATACAGTACAAATCTATTAGAGGTATGGAACTCATTTATATCTTGTCACACAACATATTCTCAAAAAGAGCAAGAGTCATATGCCCTTATGTATTGCACCAGTTCTTATCTGCAGCTTCAATATTCCACTCTCTTCTTAAGCATGTGTTTGAGGTAGCGGCAAGGTACACACAAGGCATGGAGACACTGCTACATTTTAAGGAGGTATGAAATAATATCTGGTTAACTTTCATAATTGCATAGAGAAAAAAATTCTGCATTGTTTTTGAGGTTACTGTGATAAATAACCTCCATTGTAGTACTCCACTAGCCAATGGATGAGATAAAAACTCCCCAGAGGCAAAATAAAGTCTGAGTAGATTGGAGCATTAAGTTCTTCCAAGAATGCCTTCAACATGCGTGGCTATTTTGACTGCACAGCAGAGATTCAACTTTCCAAATCATTATCCTTCTAAGCACAGCCTTCAGACAACATTTTTCATCAGTAGCCATTTACCCTTTATTTAACATGCTTTTCCATTCTTGATTCAAATTTGCCAGAGCCAGTGGCTTCTTCTGTGCCAGAGGATACTGAATCTATGAATCAATATATTTCAGGGGTATTGAAACTCAGATTAATAATTGTGACATTGTAAGCCTCCATATATTTTTTTTTTACCTCTTTTGCTGATATAAATCAATGGGACCTTTTGTAGATTTTCCTAAATGACCACTGCCCTGCTTTTTGGCTAGGACAGAGTTAATTTCCACAAAAAGCTGGGCTGGTACACAGCAAGGACAGGTGATCCAAACTAGCCAAAGAGGTATTCCATACTATATGTTATGCTCAGCTTAGAATCAGGGTAGTCAGGGCATGGTTCCAGGACTGGCCTGATTATCTGGTTGTTGGATTGGTCACTAAGTGATAAATTGCACTGTGTGTCACTGGCTTTGTATACTGCTTTAAGTACTGTCATTATTTCTCTCTTCCTTTCCCATCCCAGTAAATTGCCCTTATCCCAACCCATGAGTTTTGTCTTCTGATTCTCTTCCCCATCCTACCAGGAGAGACATATGTGTGTGAGCAGTTCAGTGGTGCTCAGCTGCTGGTTGGCACTAAACCACAAAAGTCCTTTTTGGTGCAAAAAGTGGGGCTTGAAGGGTGGAGATGATGACAGATGTGACCAGAACTGTGTGAAAACAAAGTTGTTGCGTGCATTTATTACATTAGGTAAACAGTCACTGGCCACAGTGGTGCTTTGCTTGTTCACATGGCTGTGGTATGTAAAGGTGTACTTGCTGTATGTATTCCCTGTGGCATTGTTTGTCACCTCTGGAAGAGAGGTCAGAATTCTCATTTCACTGTAGAGTGTAATATCGACTTATGATTTGATAACATCTCTGGTCATGAGATTAAACCTGTATTTGTATTGCAATGTTGTCATGTTTTTTCCTCAGATGATATCTCTCAGAACTGATTAATAATCTCACCCAATGTACGGGGATGGCAGGGGTGGATACTTTCTCCTGCTCTTTCACCTCCTCTTTTTCCTTCAGACTGGTTACAACATATTTTGAGAGTTTTGAATATCCTTGAGATGTTCAAGCCAACCTGGGATAGTGCTAGGTGTCCCTCCCCATGGCAGGGGGTTGGAACTAGATGGTCTTTTGAGGTCCCTTCCAACCCAAATCACTCTATGAGTCTATGAACCATACCAGCAGAACCTCCTGATTCTATGAACAGGAGGAAGAAGCAGAATCAGAGCTAATCACCCCATCCTCATCCCTGAGTGAGCTGCGAGATATGCAAAAGATTTCAGCTGCCATCCAGGGGAGCACATGATAACCTGACTCCTCTGATACTGGGATAATAGGGCCAGTAGCCTATAACTAGAGGATAGGTGAGCCAAGCAGTTGGTGTTCCTGTCTAGGGAAGGGGGCACTGGCAAGTTGATTGGGGAAAAGGCATGAGCCCGCAGGCTCTGGAGGAAACTTTGGTTTAGACATGAGGCAAAGGTATCTTCAGGGAAGATGTTGCATGTCCTCCAGGCAAGGGGACCACAATGGAGAGAGGTAACCAGTATCTGAGAGAATCAACGTATGGGAGATGGTTTATTATGACCTGGACAGATTGCACATACCCACAGATACTACTGAAATTCAGTGTAGCAGACCCATGTGGCAGAAGTTTCCACACTATCACTGTGCACCAACTCATTGACAGTAATGGACTGGAAAGGTGAAGAGGAACCAGTGGTGGATGAAGTGGTTGGTTAACTCCAACAATACAAGGAAGGTCTCTCTTCCGACCTCATTTTGGTTGAGAAGAAACTTCCAGAAGGTCCAGAAACTCAAAGAGAGCATGTTCTCTTCTCTACCTGTAGAGACCAGTATCTCAGATATGAGAAGTAAGCATTCCTCTGCCCAAGTGAGACGACATAGAGAGTACAGACCATGAGGCAACCTGTGTGACTATACAGAGGACTTGATAATGTTTTCTGCTTGGACTTTCTGGTACATTAAAGAGTTAACGGAATCATAGAATTGTAGGGGTTGGAAGGGACCTCGAGATTCTGTGATTCTGTGACATGAAGAGGTGGGTGGAAAACCTACCTAGATCCTATATGCACAAGTATGGGAGCTGCAAGGCAAAACAGTAACAAAAAGGGAATCTTCCAGTAAAAGCACCACTCCAGTTTCCAGTGGGCAGTCCCCCACACTGAGTGGAAGGCCTAATTGTATTTATTCATACTTACGTTATGAAGGCCTAAGTGAGTGAGTGACTGTGTGGTACTTAGCTGCTGGCTGGGCTAAATCACAACACTACATTGTCAAATGTCCTTTTTTCGTTTTCTCCAAGAAAATCATTATTTCCTCTCTTCAGGGTGAACTGCTTTAGAAGCACTTAGAAAAAAAGTTCAATGTAGATTTTTATGAGATGATTTAACAAGATGATTATTAAAATAGTGCAATAATGTTAACATTAGAAATTCACCTTCAAAGAATTAACCAGCTATGTATATTGGAAATATAGCAACATCTGTATACCTCATTGATTTCCAGCAGCTGTCCCAGAATAACTTCTTAATTATTACTATTTTTTTTAAGTAATTACCTTGAAATCTAATTATAAGACCTAACTTATAAAAGTTGCAGAGCTGGTATGCTATTATTTGCACAAACAAAGCAAACAAACAAGAAACCCACAAAATAAAACCCCCAAACACAAACTGGCTGGCGAAGTTCTAATAATAGTTGAACTTGTGATTTCTCACTTATTAAAAACAAACCCAAAGCCTTAATATTTTAATATTTTTTGCAACTTGCTCTAAATATTTATTGAAGAGTATATTCCTAATTCCACAATGAAAGAGACATCTGAAAACAAATTGCTGAAGGCTGAATAGGAAGATAGTTCTCAAAAGTGAAAACTGTTAGACTATTATTCTTTTATACCAAAATGAATTTCCATTGCTTAGAGTGTTTCAGACTATGTGGGAAATCCTTTGGGAATACACCTCTCAGTTCCACTAAATAATGGAGCATATTGTCTCTGTATCTACTCACCACTGTGATAACTAGGGAGCTGATAAAATTAGAGTTGCTCTTCACAAAGAAGAGGTAACATACACTTTGCTCTACAGTTGCTGAGACTCGTGGCAGTTTTCTGAGAGGATGCTGTGAATTCACAGACCAGCTTGCCAAGAAAGTTGCTATTCAGGTGATAAAATCTGTGACTTGCTGCCTACCATGTGAGGACACACAGAAACACATAGAATCATGGAATGGTTTGGGTTAGAAGGGACCTTAAAGGTCATCTAGTTCCAACCCCTCCTGCCATGGGCAGGGACACTTGGCACTAGATCAGGTTGCCCAAAACCTCATCCAACCTGGTCTTAAACATCTTCCAGGGATGGGGCTTCCACAGCCTCTCTGAGCAACCTGTTCCAGTGCCTCACCACCCTCACAGCAGAAAATTTCTTCTTAATATCTTATCTAAATCTCCCCTCTTTCAGTTTAAAGCCATTGCCCCTTGTCCTATCACTACTACTCTCTGATAAACAGTCCCCTTCCAGCTTTCCTGCAGGTCCTCTCAAGTACTGGAAGGTTGCTGTAAAGTAAGCCTTCTCCAGACTGAACTAGCCCAACTCTCTCAGCCTGTCTTCATAGGAGAGGTGTTCCAGCCCCCTGATCATCTTTGTGGCCCTCCTCTGGATTCAACAGCTCTGCTGGACATAGTAGTCCAGGTGGGGTCTCATGGAAGCGAGTACAGGGGCAGAATCACCTCCCTGAAGCTGCTGCAGGCCACACTGTTCCTGATGCAGCCCAGGACATGGTTGGCCTTCTGAGCTGCTGGCTCATGTTGAGCTTGTCACCAGTCGGCACCCCCAAGTCCTTCTCCTCAGGGTTACTCTCAATCCATTCTCTACCCAGCCTGCAGTTGTGCTTGGGATTGCGCTGACCCACATGCAGGACCTTGCACTTGGCCTGGCACACGGGCACATCATTATCAAATTTAATCTTTATCTTCAACCAAACACAAATCCATCCCTGGGGGCTCTAAGAACAGATCCACATGATGAGGCGCAGGGCTTTGATCATGAGTTTGACAGTATTGTGCTGTGTCCCTCCATGCTGTTTGCCTTGATGTCCTTATTGCTGTTCTTCATATTGCTTGTACTGCACACTACTTGTATAGCACACGTAGCACTGTAGTACTTCATACTACTTGTACAGCAGGATAAAAGCATCCATGCTGTGTTTGGAAAGAGATGAACTTGCCATATCTCATAGTGTAACTGTGTGGTTCTGCTGAAGCAGGACCTGATTTAAAAGATCAGGTTCACCTCTGCTGCATAAAGGGTAAGAGTCTGATATGTGGCTGAGGAAAGACCTCCCGTTTTGCTGCAAGGCTCCAAAAGGACCCCTTTGCTTTTTTAAGTCCTTCTCAGAGAAGAGCCTAGGTGTGCTTAGGTCCAGTCTTAGTCCCAGACATGGTCAAAGATTTATGTATACAGGATATTATTTGTCAAAGGGTTTTCACTGGGATAGTTTTGCAAAGTTGAAAGTGATAAAAATGCTTATTACAGTGACAGATATAAAACTGCTGTTGATAAATTCACTTACTGCAATAGCACTAATAAATAATTATAATTCTAGCAAAATACTGTCCTGGGTATTCTCACCAAAAAAGGTGAAATCACAATTGTTTGCCAAGACAGTGTCCCTGTCTTGGACGAAGGAGAAGCAGCACAGCCTGTTCAATACCTCTTCAGGGACCTCAATTCTCTCCCCACCTGGGGAGTAACTTCCTCAATATCCTTTATTTTATTTATCAATAACCTTAACTGTCCCTTCCCTGTGGTGACATGTAACATTATTTGGATGGAGAGTTGAGTATTACAGTCATATATATTTAGCATGTACTCCCTTTAGCTCATTATCATATTTAGGGGTGTCAACTTTAATATTCATTTTATGGATAATAGAATAATAAAATCAAAGAATTATCAAGACTGGAAAAGACCTTCAAGATCATCAAGTCCAACCATTAGTGCTACACCACTGAACCACTAAGCCATCTCCCAAAAAGCCTCGTCTACCTTTTTTTTAAACACCCCCTCAGGGACAGCAAGTCGACCATCTCCCTGGGTAGCCTGTTCCGATGCCTCACCACTCTTTTGGTGATGAAATTTTTCCTAATATCCAATCTGAAGCAAAAGGTTTCTCTCTGGGCACTTCAAGCTGCTTCTCATACCAGCCTTGCAGATCTCCATACACAACATTTGTATAAAAGGTAAGTGGACGCTGGTGCTTTTAACCTCTTAGTTGCAATTGTCACAACTTCCTATAACCAGTTCTGGAAGCTGGATTAAGTAATTGTTGGATGTAGACTTACAGTGTGGGAGAAAGAGCAAAAGCTCTTAAAAGAGGCCTGAGATTTGGATTCTCTTGTCACTGTAAAAATCCTAAAGTGCTGAAAGAGAATATTGACATACATGACTGAATTCCTATGTCTATAAAAATACTGTAGTCTGGGATTGTTCTTTGTGAACTTCTGTGTTTTCTTTTTGTTGTTTTGTTTTGGGTTTTTTTTGTTAATTTTTCATGATGCTATGCAACCAGAAACTGCGTTGACAAAGACGGAGATTTGAAGTCTATTAGCAGAAGCATCTGTCTTAACATTTAAACTAGCCCACTCACTGGGACTAGAATATTACTGTGTAGTCTCCAAGTTCTGCAAGAAGGCAAAACCAGAACATTAAACATACAGTTAAATGGCAAAACATGTCCTATAATCCATTTCATAGGAAAGTTTTGTGGTTGTTTTGTTTGTTTCAAATTTTATTTTTATTAAGGCAGCTGCTGATGCTGTCTCTTTTAAACAAAAAATATATAAAGAAGGGGAAAGTGCTATCAAATGACTTTCTGAACCCTAACTGAATATGGTTATTTTAGACAACTACAAAAGTATTTCTTTTTCTAGTCGCCGCTCGTGACAACCTTTAGTGGGTAAGTAATACATCATCAGAGGTCTGTGCTTTCAGCAGCACATCTATTACAACAGATTACTTTGAAGGAGCAGCGTAGAAGAGGGAGCCACAGTCATCAATTACAACTGCTAGAAATATGTCAACAGATTCATATCTGAGATTCCTCTCTAGCTTTGGAAAGCAGTTGAAAAGCTCTACCAGCTGCAACTTCAGGGCCTTTTATACATCAGGAAAACAGAATTTGCCCAAACTTTCTTGCTTATGGCCAGTACTAATTAAGCAATGAAATGCATGTATTAGTCTTGATTTCCCTAAACACCTTGGTGATTTTTGGCATAATTCTTCACCTCCCTAAGGCTTCATGAAATTAATATTGTGGGCCTCAAGCAAGACAACATTTTACTAGATAAAGCATATAACCTGGGAAGACAACGGACGTCTGTGGGAAGATGTGAGTATGTGAAGGGGAACTTGATCCAAAGCCAGCTGAAGGCTGTGGAATCACAATCTCTGTGACCACTTCACACCCTTTGGGCCTCCCAGCCCAAGGACTGACAAATGAAATGTCTGTGACAGTGGCAACAAGATAACATTTAAGTCCTTAATGGGATAAAGAATATATTTTATAAAGTTCAATCTTCCTCAGTCTCATCTAACTGTAGTGAAACTCCATCCATTTGCACCTAGAATAAAGATGTGTATATATTTCTCAAAACAAATTGGAGTAGGGTAACCTTAGTGGGCTGCAAACCTCCTACTTCACCTCTTCAAATAATCAAAAGTTGGGAGAATTGGCTGGTGAAGGGGAAGGCAAAGACCAAAAACCCTCCCCTCACTCCTTTCTTCCCAGTTCATCCTTCACCCCCTCACTCCCAACTCCTCTCCCTCCAAGGGCACAGGGCTGGGGCTAGGGGTTGCAGTGGGTCCATGACAGCCCCTACGGGCCGCTCCTCTCTCCTCTCCCATCTGCCTACTCCAGCGAGGGCCCGTCCCCGGGGTTGCAGGCAGGCCTTCAGGGACACTGCTCCTGCCCGGGCTCTCCAGGAAATACCCCGCTGCCGCCGCGCGGGGCCCTCCCCGGGGCTGCAGGGCGGGTCTCTGCTCCAGCGGGGGCTCTGCAGGGGATCCCTGCTCCGGGCCTGCAGCAGCTTCTGCCCCCCTCCTGCTGATGCGACCTCGGGGTCCCTCTGCTGCTGCTCCCTCCTTGGCAGGATTCCTCCTGCTCTGCCTGTGCCGCCTTTGGCCCTTGCTGAAACCTGTTTTCCCCTTCCCCTCCCGGCGCCCTCAGCTCGGCTGAGGGGCTCAGCTGTGTCCCGCGGTGGGGCTGTTGGAGCCGGCTGGGACTGGCTATGTCTGGCCCAGGGCAGCCCCGGCCTCTCCTCATAGAGCTGCCCCGCAGCCCTACTGCCGATGCCTGGGCACACACACTCTGTACATAAGTCTTTGGATCTGGACAGATGAGTAAAAGCTAGTAATGCAATTTCCTAGGCCAGGTGACAAGCAAGGTAGCAAATCAGTCCTGGAGTTTGGCAGCATCCATGGAGGGTGATCATACGCTCTTCTCAGGTGTATCAAAATGGTCTTTATTGGCTTCTCTAGTGAAGCCGTTATGCAGGGTATCCAATTTCAAAGGTGCTGCTGGAAGTGATTTAATTTATTTTACTGTAGTCACATGTAGGAGGGAGTTTCCCAACTAGCCTGTTTGCTGCAAGTAAATGACATTTTGGCTGAGCTGAAGTGTGGTTCATGAGGAGCAGTCAGGCTCTTTTCCTTCAAAGTTTCATTTTTTCTGTTTCATACTTCAGCAGAGAATTCCCACCTTTCAAAGGCACAGTGCCAGAATTAGGTGCAGGGAGTGCTGAAATCCCATGATAAATCACTAAGATTTTGCACATTCATTAGGTATTCCTGTACCTCTTAAAGCATTACAGCTCTGCCTTTTAGGTGTGAACCTCTGAGTGATTGGAGGGATGTAAGTTGAAGATCCTGAGCACCTACAGGTTTGGAATCTGTGACTGATGAAAGAGCCAAGCAGAAGATCTTTATAATAAGACACATGATAAGGAGATTTTGCAGCTAGTCGAAGCTCAAAAAGCCTTACATGTTCTTCCATAATAAATATAAGCCTTTCTCTCAACCTGAGCACCACTGAAACTGATCACTGCCTGAAATAAAAGCCATGTTCTCCAATTGTTTTAAATGGTGCCAATCTGTAGGATCAAAAAGTTGGGAATTTCCACTTTTGTTTAACCAGCAGGACTTTCTGAAATGATATTTGATGCTGAGCTGGAATGCATTTACAGAAATATTTTCATTCTATTCTGAATGGCCAAAGCAGCTGCGCTTCAAACACTATTCCTTTCCCAATGCATGGTAAAGCAGTTTTCAAAGTCCTTAACTTCTTGAAAAGATCACTGCTTCCCATATGCACTGGAATGCTGATTGAGATGACCTTACATATCTGCAGCCCATCAGCCTTTTCTCCTTTCTCCTGGGAAGGAGACTTGTTTATGAAATTATGTTTTCAATAGCAGTAGCAGGCAGAATTCTGATTAGGCTAGTGGTTTGCCCCTTGGAAAAGGAACAAAAATGACACGGGAGCCAAAGTTTTAATTGCATTGGCAATTTTCCCCATTCATAAAAGTTCAGGAGAAAGAAGATTCAGGACAGGGTCATACATAGGTATGTTGTGTATATGCAGAGATGTATTTTATAGTGTTTAACAGACTCTATTGCAATGTACCTTTTTTTTTTTTTCATATGCATTTGGAATATTAAAACAGGAAACATCCCTTTGAGTCAATCACAGACCAACAACTCCCTTTCCCATGTATAGCTCACAAAGGTGACCATTGCTGATCTTCAATGCATTTCAGAAAAGCAGGGGTGACATAGTTGCAATGAAAAGCCAACTTGTGCGCTGTTCTGCATGACTACATCCTCTTTCAGGTTGCTGTGGCTATCAGGGCAGCTATGCCAAAAGCATTATAAAAAATGTGAGTGAGAAAAAGAAGTTGCTATCCTATGCTGTTTTGAAGGGGAATAACAAAAACCTACTCCTTCAGAAAGGGGAGAAAATATCAGAGCAGATTTAGGTATCCTGAGCTCGTGTTTTCTGATCTCTTGCTAGCTGGTAGCCTTGCTTCATCTGCAGTCCAATGGATTCACTCTGGGACAAAGAGAAGGCAGTTTCTGCTGTGAGAGCTGGATGGCAGACCTACCTTGTGATGACCCACCCAGACTCTGTCAATGTGAGGCTGAAATGGGTTGTGAGGAACCACAATCTTTGAGCACAAGAGAGTGGGTGGATCAAAGTGTAAGAGTTGTCATACATTAACTGACAGTGTTGGCATCTTCCAAGAGATGAAGCAGAACTTTCAGGTAGCATGAACCAGATATCTCCCTTGAAATTATTATGAATCAGTGAATTACTGCTGCAGCTGTAGTTATTAATAAAGCATCAACAACCAAGTGTCATTAGATAAGGTCTGGAAACAGCAGCGTGTTATACCCTTACATGAAAAAGCCAGATATTTACAATATATTTAAGATTCCAACATGAGACTTAATGCAATTAGTCAAAATCATTTTGAAAATAGCTAAGAATGTCTAGGATGCCTCAACAGACTAAAAGAAATCTAAGTAGAATTAAACAGTCGCTATTAATGACCCTGCTGTGATGGAATAAAATAGAAGCTGCTGCTCCTTGCTAAGCAAATGAAGCTAAAGAGACATTACTTATCCCTGCTATTAATTCTGTAGTCTTAATTCCTAATGGAAGTTTTCTGATTTCCTTTCCCATAAATATATTTTCCTCCAGTAATTTGTCTTGGACAAAGTGCCAGCTTGCTTTAAATAGCTCTGTGCTGGTCGCAGGTTTCTCTATAATTTAGTCAGAGCTGTTATATATTACTTTTGGGATGTTTTTTCTGTGTTTTGGAAAACAACAGTTTGCTTTTTGCTCTATAAATTTAGGTAACTGAAAATTTCATACATTTAAAATATTCATTTGGAGCTGGCTAATTAGAGAAATCAAGGCTTTATGAGAGGCACATTTGAGAGAAGTTTAATGGGTCAATATATATAAGAAGCACATGCTTAAGGTCGTTCAGCACATTAGAACATCTACTGCATTTGAGTTTCTTAGTATCTTTCCAAGGTTTCTGTATTTAGTGTGAAATAATTTTTCTTTTTTTTCCTTTTCTTTTTTTCTTTCCCAGATCAAGGAGAGATGGGTTCTGGTTGTTGTTCTTTACTTTTTCAGATCTTTGCCTCAAGCTGAGATGTTTTGTCTGGTTGACTTTTACTTGTCATTTTTTAGATTTTCACCTAGGAATATGATAACAATTTTCAGCAAGGAGTTTAGGGGAAAGTGTATTATTTTTTCAAAATTCATAAAAAAATGTTTGCTTCACAGTTAACGGGTTTTTGCAGTCTGTGTAGGGGCTTGGAAGATAGCAGGAGACCTGCTGCTGTTTCAGATGTGTGATTTTTACCTGAACATCCACTGAAAATTAGTTATGTTCAGACAATTTCTTAGCTCCCCATGAGCAAAACAGAGCTGACAGGTACTCCATTTCCACCAAGTAGTCGTTAAGTCCCAGCAATCCCTGTATGAACAGCAATGAGTTTGGAAGTGCTCCTACTACAACAGACTCTTTGATATATAGAATTATAAAATCATTTAGGTTGGGAAAGACTTTGAAAATCAAGTCTAACAACTAACCTAGCCCTGCCATGTCACCACTAAACCATGTCTAGGCACAACATCTACATGTCTTTTAAATACTTCCAGATGTAGTCACTCAACCAGTTCCCTGGGAAGTCTGTTCCAGTGCTTGAAACCCTTTCACTAAAGAAGTTTTTTTTAATACCCAATCTAAACCTCCCCTGGCACAACCTGAAGACATTCCTATCACTGATAACCACTTACAGGACTTCAGCTAGAGAACAGCAGCACCTCTGATCTTTGAGTAACTTGACTGTATTGTGTGCCTTTTTAATGTATGTATGTGCGTAGCTGAAAAACTTGGTCAAGAGCAGTATCAGCACCAGAGAGAAGTGACCATCTGCTCTCTTTAGAGAGAAGTCTGTCTTTACAAACATTATAGAAACTGCAGTTCCTTATTTCATATGTGTGCTGGACTATATAAAAGCCACAGAAATCAAATATTCTTGAGCACATATTCCTGGCAGGTAAGAAATACACTATATTACTGAGATGATAAATGAATGTTTCAAAAACTTGACATGTCTATAATTGCACATACAGACAAAACAATCAGGTGCATATTAGTTCATAGTGATGTTGTAGACAGTCAGACTTGAAAAGCTACAGCAGTATATGCTCATGGATTTTCTCATGCATATTGAGACCTTTATAACTTTGCTCTTCCAAATACTCCAAACACTTGAAAGTTGCACATGAATTGCAGCTGTCATTTACTGGTAAGTATCTACTACATGGCTTAGACCATACTTACCAGGATGGGAAAAATGAAATCAGGCACCAAATGATCATATCTTGTAAGAAAACAGTGTTGTAATTTGCAGTGGGGAATTATTTCTGAACTCCACTTAGGCCTCCCACCTGCTCCAGAGATGGAATTGCCTGAAACATCTAAATCATTGTTAATCCCTACCTTCAAAGACTTATTCTATGAAAACCTACTCATTCACCTTTTAAAATCAACATCCACTGAATGCAGATGATATAATGTGTATTTTCCTTGCCTTCATAAGTGACTTGCAACCCAAAAGCCTAAGTTCAAATGTTGCAGAAGATAAAAAATAAAGTAATTGGAAGGAAATATGTGTCTCATTTTCTAATTAACATGAGGAGTCAGGAACCACAAAAGCTTGAATATAAGAACATAGGAAAAAGCAACGTTAAGATTCCAAGTCTATAAATAACAGGGAGCTCCTATTAACCAGTCTTCCTTCCAGGGAGACATACTTTTGGCCTTTCAATATAAAATGAAGACTTGTAAAAAATATAGAAAGAGAAGTTTTAACAGAATCTGTTAAGCAACAGTTTTTAACTGAAAGAGGGTAGGCTTAGACTGGACATGAGGAAGACTTTTTTTGTATGCTGAGGGTGGTGAGACAGTCAATCAGGTTGCCCAGAGAAGCTGTGGATGCTCCGCCTCTGAATATGTTCAGAGAAGGTTGGATGGGGCTCAGGACAACCTGATCTATTGGTCCTTTCCAATACAAACCATTCTATGATTCTATGAAAAACTCTCTAAAAAGGCAGCAAGTTTGCTAAAGAGAGGATATCTTAGATACCGAGTAATAACTGAAGAGTCAGGAAGGTTTGTACATGTAATATCAGGACAGCTTAGTTTTACATGAGAACCCAGTTCTGAGAAGTGTTTTCCAGATGTTTTCAGAGTTTTTCAAATAGTGTTCTGTCAAGTTAGGTCCAGGTCAGGACCTTAGTGAATGGGAGCTAGCAAAATTTCAACCTTTCTGTTTCCAGAGGATGGGTGATCTGTTTTTAGTGAATTTGCCTGCTAATAATTTCTTACCTTTTCTTGTTATCTGTTAGTCTATGACCAAAGAAAAAGAATAGATGGTGACTATCTAATGTCTCATTTATTTAATGGACATCACTATTTTTTATTTTCAATGAATGAAATATCCAGGATCCACAGTATCTGATAATTCCTCTACCTAGCATTGGAATATTTTGTGGATGCAAATATTGCAGCATTGGGGCACTGACTGCTTCTTGTAATACATTTTAATGATGGATCCCAAACAGGTTTTTCATTTAATTCATCCTGTTCTGAGGAGGAGGATTCATATACTTTGAGGCACTTTTAAAAATAAACTGCCAATATGCTGAAGCCTTAGTGCCTTTCCAAACTTCAAAATTAGTAAAACTGTGTGCAAAATAATGGCACTCATATCTACTCTGAAAGCCTTTTCTCGCCTAAAATTAGTTGATAATTGCAGAGTGATAAAATCACTACCTGCTCTTACTGTCACAGCTTCAAAACAAAGCCTTCAGACTTCCCAGTTTGTGTTAATGAATCACAAATGGAATCACTGGGACAGATTTGTAGCTGGTGGAGGTTTCAGTCATGCTTAGCTGATTTACACCTACTGAAGTTCTCTTCTTCATACCACAGATGGATTATAAACTTTTCTGAACATGTCTGGTCTCTCTTCATTACTATTAACACCTTCCCACAGCACAAAGTGGGTGCCTGAACCCCAAAGTTGATCTCTATGCTTTATTACCCCTAATATATGGTAGTAGATGACTGTGGTATTTGCTTGTTCCTGACAGCCTTCAGAGAATATGTAAGGAACAGCATCTCTTGTCTTTTGGGATCTTTGTTCCCAGCAAATCCTCAAATGTCAGTGTATGATAATCATTGAATTGGCTTTTTCTTTTTTCTTTCTTCTTTTTTCTTTTTTTCATTTTTCTTTTTCATTTTTTTCCTTTTTCCTTTTTTCTTTTTTTTTTTCCTTTCCATCCTTTTCTCTTTTTTCCCCTTGCCTCTAGTTTTCTTTCCTCTGAGCCACCTTTCTCGCTGCAGGGACTTTCCTGACCCAGAGACAAGAGTTTAATCTTTTATCACAAGATGTGATCTGTATTTTGTTGGGTTTCAGCATGAATTTTCATATATTTTCAGCTGGGTTTGGACCCCAGAAAGATTCCTAGATGGTGATAACAGTTGATGAGAATAGTTTAAGACCATATGTTGCTATAAAATTGAAGAATTAGACACAATCCAGCATACAACTGTGCTGCATGGTGTGCAGACTTAAAATAAAAACTGAGGTATAGCTCAAACTTCTATACAATTTACATATGAAGGACAAATTAACAAGACAATGAACATGGTTCCAAAGACTCTGATTTGTGACTGTGATCACCTTTATACATTTCTCAGAGTCAAGCTGCAACTAGTAATTATTAATAAGCATCTCCCACGAAATACAACCATTTAATTGTTGATTGATAAGTGTAACTGGCCTAATGGTCAGAAAATGGGGACCTGTTCTGTTGAGGAAAGGGGAATATTGGAAAAAGCAGGCTTGTGATACCCGTATGTACTGGAACAATGTGTTTGAAACCTGTTGTGTTCACTAAGAGCTTCATCTTTCTGAAGTAGAGCCGTACTGGTTTTGGCCTGAAATCTTGAGGGTGCATTGCTAAAGAAAACACTAAGTGAAATCTGGTCTCTGCTTTGCAAAGGGCATGAAAAGGAATTTTCGAAGATTAGGATATCATTTTAGTGTAATTCCTCCAGATTTTGCCTCTGTCCTAGCTCAACTGCAGTGTTGATTTTGGTTGTGCACTGCATTTTTAGATAGAGAGATGTCTGACAAAATCCCCTGAGAAATAATTATGAATCATTGTACAGATCTTAATGGATTTTGGGATGCTCTATTTTAACCGTGAATAAAACTATATGCAAAGTGTTATTATGAACATTTAAATCAAATCTGGCATCACTGAATAAGTTTTAGAAATCACTAAAGTGTTTGCAGGTAGTCCTGCTGTCTTTCTTCTGTCTGATTTAGAATCTATGATTCAATCAGGCATGAATCTTTTCTCATATATCTTGTTCTTGTTCTCTCTTATGAATCCTGTGTTCTTCCTTTGCTACTCCTGCCCCCATTTAACAAGCCAGGAAATAGTTAGGTTGCCTAGAAAATTCAGTATCGTTTCACACATTACCCTCTGTAGAGCTAAATCTATTTTTTTTTCCTGTGGCTGTATCATTAACAGTAAAATATTTCATATTTCTCCCTGTACATACAATATAGATATGCTCACCAGCCCTCTGCAGAGTTATAAAAAGCCTCCACTTGTCCCTTGTGACCTTGTCACCGCAAATTGCTTTTAGATTCCGTGCCATTTGAACAAACACAGCAATTCACTCTCATGTTCCTGCAAATGCTAAGGAGAAAAAAGAAAAAGAAAAAAAAAAAGTGTTACAGTATGCAGTATATGGCCAGGATCATTCTCAGTTTGACACACACTTTTCCTCACCTCCCTTTGAGGCTAAAGTTCAGGGAATTCATGCTACTGACATGCAGGGACTTCTGTTCCATCACACTCAATTGGAAACATCTGTTCTGCTTGGAGTTGGAGGATAAACTGAGCTATGCTGTGCTTGGCAAATGAAAGACTACTGGACTGAGCAGTTACAACACTGAACTGAAAACAAGCCCATCAGTGTTTTAACTTTTCATCCAGCCACCCCTGTGGACATATTTGTAATGTTCTGTTAGGAAATCTGGCTCTTGCCAGAGTACCAATTGAGCTCATGTTCTCTTTCTCCAGCAGATGATTGAGTTTGGGCTAAATCAACCTTTTAATAAGGTCCTAAGAGTTTTCAAGGTTGACAGCAGAAAGGTCTTGATGGCAAGTTTGGGCTGATACTTACCTGGTTTAGTTAGACTTTTCTCTCTATGGAGAGACTAAAGTGGACTAATCTAAGGACTCCCAAGCTGCTAAGGAATGTGGTGGGTAAAGAGCTGAACATGAGTCACTGCTGTGTTCTTATGGTGATGAGTGAAGAGAACATCTGGGGCAGTGTTAGCTCAAGATTAGCTGGTAGATCCAGGAAAGTGAATAGTCACTTTTAGTCACCACTTGTGAGACTTAGGGAGTCTTGTGTCTTATGGAGTATTAAAAAGGAAATATCAGCAAAATTGTAATGGTTGTGAAAGCCCCCTCCCTGGAAGTGTTTAAGGCCAGGTTGGATGGGGATTTGGACAACCTGGTCTAATGAGGGTGTCCCTGCCCAAGGCAGGGGGTTGGAACTAGATGATCTTTGGGGTCCCTTCCAACCCAAAGCATTCTATGATTCTGTGACTGCAGCAGCAAGTAACCAAGATGATCAGGGGATGGCATGGATGAGGGGAGCTGAGAGAGTTGGGTTTAGTCTTCAATTGTCTAATGGGTGATCATAGAGAGGATAGAGACAGCCTTCTCAGAGATGTACTATGAAAGGACTGAAGGTAACTGTTATGGTTTAACCGTAGCTGGAAGCTAAACAGTACACTGCTTCTCACTTAACTCTGGTGGGATGAGGCTGAGAATCAGAATGGTAAAAGGGAGAAAACTTATGTGTTGAGATGAAGACAGTTTAATATGTAAAGCAAAAGCCACACATACAAAGCAAAAGAAGGTATTCATTCACCACTGCCCACTGGCAGGCAGGTGTCCATCTGGAGTTCGTTTAGTAATCTCAGAAATACTTGAAGCTGAAATGACCATTTAAGAAAATACTTCTGTCCACACTGAATTTTACAGACAGCTTCAGTCAGTGAATAGACTTCCCTGCTTTCACATGGGTTTTCATGAGCATCTAGGTAAGGACTGATAAACCAACATCACTTCATACAACACCCTAGATTCTTCTAAGTTTCCTCCCTGTTCCTTTAATTTCCTTCATCATGTGATATAAACACAGGCTGGTGTCTTGTACTTAGAGGTGTTATGTAGACTTGCCTTTACACATCTACTGTAATCATATTAAAGAATTCATAAAAATCATATTCTCAAACTCTTTTTTCCCCCGAGTAAAATTTATGTGAGATTTGTTAAAAATACTGTATTAAAAAAAATTTACTGAAAACTTATCCTGAAATTGGATTTTAATAGCCTATGATATTCAGAATTCTGACAGGCACATAATGCCCAAGTAAGGGAGAGAGAGAAATGAACATTTTGAATTTTACAAAGAAAGATGTAAAGACTTGCAGATGTTATAAATCCATACTTCTAGATACAGTTGCCAGATACCTTATGCATTTGCTTATAATGCTAAAGTATGCAGTTCTTTTGAAAATAAGAAATCACTGTTGCTAGAAAGTTTATTTTATTTTATATTAAAAAAGAAAAGTTTGGGATTGAAAAAGGAGTATTCCCTTTCTTTTACTGTTACCAAATGACAGCTTATAAAACAGGACAACTATGGGAAAAGTGGATGTGGACATGTGTTTCTGTCAGTGGAATCATGTGTCCATGGCATGGCTTCCTTCCACAGCTCTGCTCTACATTTACTTGTATTTCTTTTTTGGTTGACAAAAAAAGTGCATTGTGGAAATCCTTAGATTGACAGGGCCTGTTTAAGCTCCATGTCTGACTTTAATTAATGAAGTAATTAATCTGCTAGAGAAGAAAGATTTAATAGCAGAAATACTGTACAGCCACACTGGTATCTATGGACATTTCTCCTGCTTTGTGAGGACATTGCAGACTGGAGGTGGCTTAGGAATCAACAATGTCCTCCACTGTCTTGTAGAGAGAAAGTATTAGTTCCTCATGTAGAAAAAACATGATGAAGTTTCTGTTACTCCCTTTGCCTGTGCTTCTGGCTAGATGAGTTTCTTTTTATGTGAGCTGAAAGAAACACAAATCAGAGACCGATTCTTTCCCTTTTCCTATCACAAAATATTCACGGCGTCCTCCTCCGATTATACCTTGCTGATTCAGGCTACATTCTGTTTTCTGAGTTTCTGTCCCTTTAGTACTCAGGGGTTACCTAAAAAGATGAAGTTCAACTCAATTTTTTTTTTTTTGGCTGAGAGGTACAGCTGCAAGTGCCTAAGTGATGCAATGCCAATGCCGACGTACCCGGGAGCATCTTCTGACTTACATCAATATTCTGTCTAGCCCTGTATTCTTTGTGGCATGGGCAATAGGAGTTGATATTTAAGAAAAGCACATATGTCTGGCTACTTTTTGTCATTCATTCCCCTTGTATTCTCTGAACATGATTTATTAGGGATGCTAGAGGGTCTGTCTCTTCCTAATCCTTTTAGTATCCATTTATGGACCTGCTGTCCATCAATTTGTTTAATTTCGCTTTGAACTTCTGATCTTATCTGTCCCTGTTCTGTGGCAACAAACCACAGAATTTCACTATCTATTGTATGTAAAAGTACTTTGTTTTACCTAGTTCACCTTGTCTTATTGAGTGTTCACAACTCCAGCTTTGTGGGATTTGTTGCATTCAGCTTATCCGTCATCTTTAAGATTTTAAAAATTGAATCATCTCCCTTCTCTGCCTTGTCCATTCTAAACTGAAGAATCCTAAGCTTTACAGCCACTCTTCTAAAGGCATCTGTCTCTGTAAGAGTTAATTCCCTTTATCATTTCATCTATTACATTGCTCTGTGAAGAAGGACCTGGGAGTTCTTGTGGACAAGAAGTCATCCATGAGCCATCAATGTGGCCTTGTGGCCAGGAAGGCAAATGGTATCCTGGGGTGCATCCTGGTATCCTGGGGTGCATCCTGGGCTGCATCCATGGCCAGCAAGTCGAGGAAGGTTATCCTTCGCCTCTTCCCTGCCCTAATAAGACCACATCTGGAGTACTGTGTTCAGTTCTAGGATGCCCAGGTAAATACAACTGGAACTGCTGGAGACAGTCCAGCAGAGCAGTACAAGGATGAGTAAGGGACTAGAGCAGCTCTCTTAGCGTCTCGCTTAGAAGGGCTGAGACCTGGGTCTGTTTAGCCTGGAGAAGACTGAGAGGAAATTTTATTAATACCTAAAGGGTGCTTGTGAAGATTCTTTTCAGTGGTTCCCAGTGACAGGAGAAGGGCCAAGGGCACAAACTGGAACACAGGAAGTTCCATCTGAACATGAGGAGGAACATTCCCTCTGAATGTGACAGAGCACTGTAACAGGCTGCCCAGAGAGGTTTTGGAGTCTCCTTCTCTTCAGATACTCAAAACACACCTGGACATGATCCTGTGAAACCTGCTCTAGGTGATCCTGCTTTAGCAGTAAGGGTGGACTAGATGATCTCCAGGTGTCCCTTCCATCCCCTACTGTTCTGTGATTCTGTGGTTCTCTGATACCAACCTATACTTTCCTTAACTCCACTGAGATGTGCAGGGAAGAAACACACAATACCTAAGATAAGGGTACTAGGGCACACCAAGTTTTTATATTGTGACAAAAGGACATCCTTTGCCTTGTCCGATGAGGAAAATATTGATGAATTTTAACTGCACTGCAGCATAAGCTCATGATCGCAGAGCTGGTTAGATGTAACTTCAATGTCTTTTTCCTGTGTCCCCTTGTGGCCCATGGAGAACCATGGTAGAGAAAATATCTGCCCTATAGCTCATGGGGATCCTGTGCAGGAGCAGGTGGGTATGACCTGATGGATGGATGCTACAGCTCATGGAGGTACCACAAAGGAGTAAGCTCTGAGCAAGAACTGTCCCCTGGGTAGAGGAGCACGTGCAGGAGCAGGATTTCTGACAGGACCTGTGACTCTGTGGAGGGACCCTGGAGTCCCCTCTGTTCCTGAAGGACTGTGCACAATGAAGAGCACCCATGCAGGAACAGTTCTTGAAGAAATAAAGCCTGTGAGAAGGACCAACACTGAAGATGTTCATGAAGTATTATATTCCATGGGAGGGACCCCACACTGGAGCAGAGGTAGAGCATGTAGAGGAAAGAACAGCAGAGTTGAACTGACCTCAATCCTTGATTCCCTGTGAGTTAGGAAACAGAGGCAGGAAGGGAGGGTGATGTAGCCCTGGGAAGTGGGAAAACTGGTGATAGTGGGAGGAGGGCGTTTTTGCTCACTGTCTTACTCTATATTTAATTGTCAATACATTAATCTTTCCTAAGTCCAGTACGTTTTGACCATGACAGTAATTGGTGAGTGTTCTTCCTGTCTTTATCTTGACCAACAAGCTTCTCCATCTTATTTCCCCCAGTCCGTCCTGTTGAGGAGCTGGAGTAAGAGAGGCTTGGTGAATACCTGACAGCCAGCCAAGAGGAACACACCACATTCATCAGCAGTCATGTGTGAGATTTCATTTGAATCTATGGAAATCAACTTTTCTTTTGGCATACCTAATATTGAAGGTGTTCACAGAGTAGGGAGATTAGATCAGGCATTGCATGAGGGACAGGAGGTCATAGTCATAATGAGGCAATATGTTCTTAAAGAGCATCACAAAGCCTCAGTAGTTTCACGTGTCTATCCCAAACACAAAAATGCAATGCAAAAACCCCAAATTGTTATGAAAATCAAGATTATCTGACATTTCAGACACTGCTTTAATTGCAATGCCAAGCAGAGAATTCTATGTTCTGAGGAGCTAATGATTCATAATTCCAAATAATAATACTAAGGCAAAATCAGCCTTTAATGTCAGATAAGCAGTGGGCAATGAAACACACATAAAGCAATAAAATCACTAGCTATTTATTAAGATAACTGCTTAGATAAAACAAACATAAGACTTTGAAAGTTGTTAAAATGATTACAATGAACTGGGAAACTTTGCTAGAGGAGGATAGCTGTACAAATGCCATATTCTTATACTAATTTTCTAGAAATGAGCAGCTAAATATACCTGGAGATTAGACTACATCCCCAGAAGTGCTGGTATTACTCTAGTATTAGGACAGTTTGTGTCCCTTGACTGTACTAGAAGTGTGTCAGGTGAAGAGGCTTGAATAGAGAACAGACTCTCAAGACTGCCATATCAACATGGAAAGGGGATTACTCTTTAATCTAATCTCAGATGTACGTAACAACTGTTTGAAACTGTTGAATCCAAGAGAAGGTCTGAGGCAGTGTTATGAGATAGTTTCCCAGGTATTTAAGATTATAAGGCCTGGTAAAGCACTGCTTTAGCTCCTTTTTAGCCAGCACCTTTGACTTTTCTACTAATGGGAAATGAAGGATACTGTGTGTGGGAGGAGATGAATGGAAAAGTTCCCTGGAGTTTACCATCCACCCTGGAGATGAACAGCCTCCTTATTCCTCTGTGGAGGATGAAGAGGTGGTATAAAGTCACATTCCAAAGTTTCTGTCTACAGTTGCTCTTTAGATGCCTTCCTTGCTTTTTGAATCATTTTACAGAGAGTTTATGGAGTGTTATTGCAAATATTTTTCTTATCTCTCTGCCTGTAATATCAGTTCCCCTTATAGCCTTGAAAACCATACACAGTTCCAAGAAAGAAAAAACTTAACCAGCAACTTTTAGAAAACACTAAAAAGTGTTTCTCCTTGCTGCATCTCTAAATGACCTTAAAAGAAACTGCATAGCTACAAAAATGGGGGGTGCTGGATGTGCTTTTCTGCAATTCCT
Source organism: Hypotaenidia okinawae (assembly GCA_027925045.1). NCBI lineage: Eukaryota > Metazoa > Chordata > Aves > Gruiformes > Rallidae > Hypotaenidia > Hypotaenidia okinawae. The sequence goes on from BSDF01000002.1 coordinate 161,101,231, forward strand.
TTCAAATTCATTTCATCAGCATTTGTCCTGTTTCTTTCCTTTCTTTTTCAATTTCATTCTTTACTTCTTTTTTTTTTTTTCCTTTTATTTATTTTTTTCTACCTTGAAATTGCATTCATTAGCCTTGTAAGCAACTTTGGAATAATGTTTGTCCAGAAATACTTGTGCAGAATATGATGACATTTTTGTATGCTCTTGTTGTACACAAAATCTCATTACATACATTACCCAGCATTACATACAATTTTAAATCCAAGATCCAATCCAAACCTTTTTGTCACTTATGGTCTCTTCAGAAAGCAATGTGGTTTGACTGAATATGACAACAGACACAAAACTCTTATCAAAGTGGTTTCTATTTTATTCCTTTAGCCACCAGAAAATAAGGGTTTAAATAGGTTACATCTCCCAGTCGAGTTCTGATTTAAGAAGTGGGCTTTTTTTTCCTGTATGTGCTGGCTACTTTCATGTATTTTCCTTGACTCTTTTCTTTCACCGTCCAAGCCCTTAGGCTTGTTCTTGGCAGGAACACAAACCCCAGATGCATCTTCTTTAAAGGTGTTCACAAATAATCAGTGATTCAAAGCCAGTGTAAATATTTGAGTAAGGGAAAGGGAAGCTGAACAAAAGACAGGAATGTCAGGTGCATCTGTGCAGACCTGGTAAGCAGGGGAAAGCAGGATATTAGGACAATCAGAAAAGTCAGAAAAATCCAACCTGGATCTCTCAGTTGATAGGAAAGTGGCCCTGACTGTTAAGATATCAGGCAGATCTTCAGGGAAGCGATGGTCTCTAGCTCAGTCGAGGAACATATGAATGACTTCAGAGAAGTGTCTGTTGTGTCACTCAATTTCCTGAATGGGAATCTGAGCTAATAGCATTAAAGGTTTTTTATTTCACCTGGCCATGTTTGTTTGCGTGTCTTTAATTAATAAATGTTAATAAATGTTTAGCATGCAGCACAGCTGGACTGCAGCTTCTCTGGGAAGGAACAGTGGGGTTCTACATTGCTGTTGTTGGTAATAGTGTTATATTAGCATGCAGTGCTAAAATAAGCTTCTCTTGCTTTCTGCAGAAACTGAGAAAGTTTAGATGTATGTGATGAGGTACTCATTGGACCCATTGTGGTATCTGGAGACAGCATATACATCAGGAACAGAGAAAACAATTAAATGGGGGAGCAGAGACAGAGCACTGTGTCTTACAGTCAATTTGGGGTTCCACTTGTTGATATTGCAGAGGATGAGAAAGGTTAATTTAATTATAGATCTGTGTCCCTGCCTTACAAACAGCTTCGTAGGGAGGGAGAAGGGTAAACAAATTATTTGTAGATGAGGACAGAAAGGATGTAGGACCTCAGTCAGCTCTTCTACCCTATCAGAATTGTAAGGGCAAGATTTCACTTTTAAAGATGTAGATAAATGGTTAAAATTTCCCAGTGGCTTAATTTTCTTTTAATATCTTTCAGCTTCAGATGCAGTTCCTAATTCCTGAGCTTCAAGGAATATGTATTGTAGTATCAAATGTAATGTTCAAATGTCTGGAACATAGGATTTTCCGTACCAGATCAGGCCATGAAGTCACACTAGTCCATAGCCTGCCTGACGGCACGGATATTATCTTGTAGTTCAGAGGAGGCAGTAACCAGGCAGACAAAAAGCTGAATTCCCTTCTTGCCTGAAAATAGCATGCACTTGCCTCAAGGCTCTGAAAGTTGAAAATCTCCATTGATGTTTTGCTCGACATTGCTTTTGAACTTTTATTATAACCAATCATCTTGGGTAAAAGTTTTACACTGCAGAGTGCAAAATTAAAAGCTTATTATACTGTGTGGTGTGTATATATATATCTCAGAAAACTCTCGTATTTATTGATATTTCAGTAATCTCCTATTTCTTTGAATAGTTTATATGTTGGCCTCTGGGTTCTAAACATTGTAAATTGCCATAACTAATATGATAGATATATAAATAATAGTAAGATATGAATGTGTGCGTGCATATAGGTGTGTAGATTCTCACCACAAAAACTCATGATGCATTTTCCAGTTTTAAAGACAGTATGGAGTATCCTAGATAAAATATATCTCTTTGCAAAAGAAATAAGACAAGAGCCTTTGCTCTTCCAGCCCTAGTGTTTGAAGGATGTAAGCATTTTCTTACAAGCTGTGGGGCTTGAATAAACAGTTAAGCATGCATTTAAATGCTTTGTCAAGTAAGTTGGGATACTGATTTGATGTCTCAGATGTAAGTAGGCTTAAAAAGAAAAATAATTAACTCATATGAGATTAAGACGGTACAGTGTTTATTAGTTGCTAGGTATTTGCCATAATCCTTGTCTCTATTTCAAAAGACTTGATCAGGCAATCATGAGAAAAAAAGAAAAAAAATCCCATTCCTTTGCCTGTGTTAACCATTCACACAGCATGGAGATCAACTACTGGTAATTGCATGAACTAGGTAGAAGCTCCACTGCAAGTATGATCCAGGAAACTTTCTTATCTACATAAAGCCTCAACATACAAAGCATTCCTGTATAATTTTGTTTTACCCAGATAGAACACAGTTATGGGTGTTTAAAGTGCCAGCAGTTGTCAGTTTAGCTGCAGTAAACTGACCACATGCACATTCTTAGCATACAACACATATGAAATAAACCATATTAGTCTGAACCTCAGTGAGAGAGAATCAAGACACAGGGAGACATCACAATTTTTACAAGGACCAAGTAGTGTGCTTAATCAGTTATCCAGGCTCAAAAAACATTCAGAAACTTGCTGAACTGTGGCTACTTATTTGAGACATTATTATAGTGCAAATTCAAGTGCTCCAAAATTTAAAAAATCCCCAAAGTGTGAATATAACAAGGAATTGCTTTTTTTTTCCCACAATAATGATAGTCAAGCAGAGGAACAAGTTGCTAAAAGAGGTTGTGCAGTGTCCCATTGGACTACTCAATGCCACCACTCAAAGCACTGAACAACTTAGCCTGACCTCATAGCTGACTATGAATAGGACCTTGAATTGGAGATTCTCTGTGACCCCTTCCAGCAATTATTCCATTGTTTCTATGAGGATCCCATGAAACTGAAGAATGAAGGCCACCTTCACAGTCTGACTCCCACTTTAGTAAACATACAGACAATAAATTTAATACTATAAATTATAGAAATTTATTGTATATGTCATCTAAGTGGGAGAACGAGAGAAGTAGCAGATTGTGATCTACTTCCAATAAGGCACTAAAATGGATTGAAGTGCTCTGTAAGGGCTTGAAACAATAAATCCTGATGCTAGTGTCTAAAAAGCAGTGTAAATCTTTAGGTAGATAATATAATAAAACAATAATATTATAGAACATAGGGAACTTCTCTGAAACAAAGCCCACCTTTGCCATTGCCAGATTTCAAATCTCCACTTCAGTGCATAGAATGAACAGACATTACTGAAGAAAAGATCACCGACATTGCACGACTGTGAGAAAAATACATTTCCATGGTCTTACTCTGTCATGAATCTGAAACATTTTATCTTGGAGTATTGTGTCCAGTTCTGGGCTCCCTGGTATAAAAAGGACAGGGATCTCCTGGAGAGAGTCCAAAGAAGGGCTACGAAGATGATAAAGGGCCTGGAGCATCTCCCCTATGAGGAAAGGCTGAGAAGATTGGGACTGTTCAGCCTGGAGAAGAGAAGACTAAGGGGGGACCTAATTAATGTTTATAATTATCTTAAGCAAGGGATGCAGGGGGAATTGGCCAGCCCCTTTTCAGTGGTCTGTGGAGACAGGACAAGGGGCAATGGCTGCAAGTTGGAGCATAGGAAGTTCCGCACCAACATGCGGAAAAACTTTTTCCCAGTGAGGGTGACAGAGCCCTGGGACAGGCTGCCCAGGGGGTGTGGAGTCTCCTTCTCTGGAGATATTCAAGACCCGTCTGGATGCCTATCTCAGTGAAATGTCCTAGGGAGCCTGCTTTGGCAGGGGGTTGGACCCGATGATCTCTTGAGGTCCCTTCCAACCCCTACAATTCTATGATTCTATGATCTTAAACTAACAGCATCATCCAGTGTAAATTGGTTGTTTTATACAGAAAACTTTATTGCCAGTATAAAATTAAGCCCACTTTCTCTAGTAGGTAAATTTTCAACAGATAATCTAAATTATTTCCCTAAACTCCTTATAGCCTTGGTAGAGTGCAAGGGCACTCTCTAACCCAAGTGACTATGCTGTTTGAGATGAGTCACCATCTGTGTGTGCTGTTGCCTCTATGCAAACTTATGGCATGAGTATAAATGCCAACTTCTTGATGCCTAAAGTTAAGAGGAATACATGCCCAATTAAAAGAGCTGAAGGTCTGCACAGTTATAAGTGCTGGAAAACAAGCTTTATCTGGATAGCCATCAACATCTTTCTCCATGAACAACTCCATCAAGTCTAATATTGGTGTGGACACACGTGTATTTGCACAGGCTAACATCAAAGGCCATCTTATTTCATGGTATTTCATCTTTATATTTTTTATTAATGACAAATGAATAGTTGAATGCACACTAAATTTGCAAACAACACTAAATTAGAAGGGGCTTCTGATTCCCTTGAGGATATAGAAATCTTACAGAGAAATCTTGATAGATTGGTGCACTGGGCAATCACACACCTGATGAAATTCAACAAGAACAAATGGTGGATTCTGTATTTGGGATGGTGGGAATCAAAAGGTTACATTGCAGCCCTGCAGAAAGGGAACTGTGATTTTTCATTGATGGTGAGCTTTATATGAGTAAACATTGTGCCCTGCAGCCAACTGGACCAACTGTATCCTGGGGTGCATTAAGCATAGTATACCTAACTGGTCAAAGGAAGTGATTGTCCCACTGTACTTCTATTGGTGTAGCCTCACCTTGACTGCTGATGGCAGTATTGAACTCCACAGTGTATGAAGGATACAAAAATATTAGAATATGCCCAAAGGAAGGCAGTAGAAATAGTGAAATGGCTAGAAAGCATGGCTAATGATAATTTGCTGGTGATCCCAGATTTGTTCAGCTTAGTGAAGAGGAGACTGATGGGTGAACTCATTGATTTTTACAACTTCCTTACAAAGGGAAAGAGAGAGGTATTGATTTCATGGCTCTGGTGTCTAGTGACTAAATGCAAGGCAATGTCTTCAAGCTCCATCCAGGGAAGTTCTGATTGGATATTAGGAAAAAGTTCTTTACTGAGAGGGTGGTCAAGCACTGGAACAAGTTCCCTGGGAAAGTGATCACAGCCCCAGGCATGCTGATGTTTGAGAAAAGTTTGGACAATCCTCTGAGATAGTTGGTTTAACTTTTAGGTTGCACTATGTGATGTCAAGAGTTGGACTTGATGACACTTCTTGGTCTGTTCCAATTTAGATTCTCTGAATCTATGATTCTATAGTTTTGACCAAAAAAAAATTAAATATATCATCTTTAATTTTAAGCAGCACCTTATCTCTTCTTACTGACACATAATAAAAAGTAATGGAGGTATTTACCATCTCCCCATTTTTCTTGTTGACTTCCATGTTTTCTTTGTGCTTGCTGTTCTTGCTGCTATTCAGCCACTCCTCACAGAAGTGAAAACCTCTCAGGACTGTAATACTTTTTAGTTGGCTTCCTTCTATTTATGGTAGATATCATGCTGAGATTGGATGTATGGAGCTGAATTTTGTGTTCCAGGTGAGAATATAGCACTGATTCAAAAAATGTTTTTTTTCAAGTTCTTGGAATATTCCCCCCCCATTTGATTACATTTGTTATTATCTTTTACCACAGGGTCCATGTTGAGCTCATGCTGAGCTTTAGCCTTTCTGATTTATTCCCGTGCATATCATATGCTACCAACTTCCTTGTCCTTGAACCACTTAGGTTACTTCTATTATCAGCTGACAGTGCCAAGCACCCCTCAGGGGTGAGGTTCCCCATCTAAGGCAAGTATCCAAGGTAGAGAACGTGATATGTTTGTCGTTCCCTTAGTTGCATCTCAAATAAGGACTTTACAAGTCTGTCCTCCAGCCCTGATAACCACTCAAACAGTCTTACTCTATGTACCTGTCACAGTTCTGCTCCCAGTTGAGAGCTGAGCACCACATAGCCACCCGCTGTGAGGGAGGGCAAGGGGAAAAGGGAAAAGGGAAAAGAAACCAAAGGTGAACCTCATGGGTTGGGATAAGGATAGTTTACTAGGACAGCAGAGATAAATAACAGTGATAGGATGTTTATAGCAAAAAATATATGTGAAACTTTTGATACACAGTGCAGTTTCTCACTGAACTGCACAACTCCAGCTGTACAGCTCAGAGCCATCCCAAAGCTGTGTCTCCTAGAACTGTGCGCTCCTCCCCCCACCAGCCCTCCTTTATGCTGAGCATGATGTAATTGGTATGGAATACCCTCTTTGGCCAGTTTGTGTCCCCTGTTCTTGCTGTGTCCCCTCTCAGCTTCCTGGGTGCCTCCTGTCTTCTTGTTAGCAGGGAAATATGAACAACTGAAAAGTCCCTGGCTGCTTGGCAACAACTAAAAACATCAGTGTGTTATCAGCACTGCTCTCATCCTAACTCCCAAACACCATTACACCAACTGCTAGAAAGGAATTGACTCTATCCTGGCTGAAACCAGGACAGCACCATATTAATCTCTTCACATCTTCAACATGGTGATCACACTGAAAGGACCCATTAGTCCTGGACTGGGATAATTTTTCAGCTCTGTCTTGCTGTTATTTAGGAGACTCTGGAGTAGATGACACTGAAAGGTTGTCAAGGACCATTCAGATAATTTAATAGAGTCACTATTAGTCTTCACCTGCTTGGGTCTGTGTGCAAACAGTTAAATATACACAGCCTTTGTGTCCAGACCAGTGTTATCCCTAAGATTTTTAAAATCCTAAATCCTGTTAGACTACAGTGACAAGAGAAAGCTAAGAACCATGTTACTGGCCATGAATCTGCATGTCTTGACTTCTGTGAATGTTGGAAGGTTTTTGAGCACTGTCTAGGTAACTGGTCTGTCTTTAACTAAAAAACAGAATTAATTCGAAGGATAAAATCCACTTCAGAAGGATTGGGGTACTATCAATAGTGCTAAGTACATGGTTACTTTACACAGAAGACTGTTTGATTACTAAAGCCATGACAGGTTTCATAACTATGTCTAGTGCATCTGCTTTAGCCTATTTAATTTTTAAGCAGATTACCAGTCCAATGCTGTATTATGCTGAAACGACAGCACTTCTGATTTTCCTTTACACTTGTAAGTTTGCAAATCTAAAGTCAGATTGGATTTCATGGTCTCAAAAGATATCTCTCCCAACCACAGAACAAAGAGAACCCCCCAAAACAAAAGTGAAATCTGTCTGTAGGACTGATGGAACTTGCCTGGTGTTGATGGTTTGAGATAACTTCATTTTGGAGAGATGGCTCTATTAAAATTGGTATTATCTTCTTTCCATAATTTATAAGGAAGAAAACATATTTAATGTCATAGGTACATCTGCAATTCCCTAAAACCAGGTTAAATTAATCCATAGCATAGACAGATTTTTTTTCCAGTTATTATGCAGTTTTTTCCTCTCTAAATTATTCTGACAGCTTCTGTGTAGACATCCATTTCTACATTATTCAGAGAAGAGAACAAATGATGCGTTTGAAGGGCTTTGTATGGTACACAGTGCAAGAGAAAGACAAGACAAGGCAGAGGCATTGTTATTTCTGAAAAACAAATAATTTGGAGAAGTCACTGTATGACTTATCAAACTGCCGTGATGTGGTGCTCACCAGCTCTTCATAACCAAAAGTGAGAAGAGCAACTGTACAGTTGATGTCTTAATGATTTAGGGAGCTGTGTCTTAACAAAGGTGTGTTAGTTGCCCGCCTAGCTCATTCACTTTAGTATTGGGCATGAGCAATGAGTTATTATGAACTTTGCCTGTGGTCTTTCCCAGTATATTTATTCTCTGCTTATTGGCATTTATCATCCCATTGACTTTTCCTTCCTTTCAGAAAGACCTTTTATGAGCAATTCACTTGTATTTATATACATATTTTGCTCATTAAATTAGGATGATGGACTACTAGAATGTGTTAAACCCAACTTTGTGCTCACTGAAATCAGTATTGTCTTCACTGGAGGGCATGTATACCAAATGCCAGATTACCCCATTAGTAAAATCCACAAGTGAAATTAAACTAACTAGGAATGATACTGCTAAGAAAAGGTAGAAATGCTGCGGTCATTCACAGATCTTGTTGAAGAATTAGGCCTTTATTTTTTCCTCCTGTAATTGAATTTCTTTCAGTTTAAGACATACCCAAGAGATTCCTAAGAAATGCAAACAGACTTGCTGATAGCATTGCATGATATATATGTTTTCTGTCAGGATAATAAAAGAAAAATTACTGTGTTAGTTAATTTCTTTTCAAACATCCTATGTCACCTTTAATTGAAAATGAAGATATGTTCACACATATCTGGAGTAATTAAAACCCTATGGCTTTTTCCTTATCTAATTAATGAAGAAAGTGAAAATCAGAAATTGCAAATTGGGCATAAAACCAAACAAAATTTAATTAGGGCTGTTTTTAGTGTGTGTGTGTGTGTGTGTGTGAAAGATCATAAACTATAAGACAGCCTGCTTAAAGGAAAATTCTAATAACTGGGTGCAGGTGTTTGAACTATAATTAAATTTGTGAATTAAAAAGTTGCAAAGACATGTTTAAGTGACATGTTACAAAAAGGAAAGTCAAGTGTAGAAACAACCTAAAAAAACCCCATAATGCTTGGCAGCATTTGACCTTTGAGAGAAGTCCAATCAATTATAGTCATTATTTCACTTTTCCCAATTTAGATAGATGAATTTATACCATGTTGACATTTACTTAACTTTTGCATGTTTTTTATGCATAGAATTGTTGCCTTCTGATGGCGTGGCGGCCTTTCTCAGGAACGGCACAGCAGCCACCCCAGGCTGCTCGGGCCAGTCACTCACAGACACCAATTTGGTGGACGGCGAAATGGCGTTTATTGTGTCGTGTAGCAGCATTATATAGTCTAAGTTTACAACGTCACTTCCGTCCGCTTACGTCCTAACATCCTAGACCAAATGCTATCGGCTATAGGGAGAGGGGCCTAGCTTTCCGTACAACCCGACATCTTCCGACCGCCGGGCCCTAGCTACCGACATAGAATAATCCATTCAATACTTCCCTGAACAAGGACTTAAGCTTATACTGAAGATATTTTTCCATCTTTTTGGAAACCATTTTTCAGACAAGTAGCAGAAACAGATACATATTTATGTATTAAGGTATTCATACACTCTTTTGCTTCTCCTACTTAAGATGCAGAAGTGTTGCTTGTGCTCCTTTCAGCACTGCAATGCTAGACTGGCATGTATGTTGTAGCATCACTGTATTGTTATAATTAGTGACTACAACATGTATATTTATATATGTGTATAGAAATATGCACATATGTGTGTCTGTTTCTATATAAAGACATATACTGTGTAAAACTGTGCCTTCAGGCCCTGTGGAATCTGTATCTTTTTCAGCTTCACTTACAGTAAAGGGAAAATGCAGTGGAGAAGATAAAATCCATGCCCTGATCCGCTACAGTCCAACTTTACAAAGGTAGCAAATCACTTGCATTCATTCAGGAACCAGTCTAAATTGGTTATTTAGCTTCCATCCATTGTCAAAGAATTATAATCATGGTGAGTTGTCCAAGCCTTCAGACACACTTCTTGGTAAGAGATAGGGCATCCTTTCTGGTGGTTTCAGTTTCTCCCTACTGACTACAGAAAGAGCCAAGATTATTATCTAGGACTAGCAGCTTACATTTTAGATGCTAAACTTGGGTAAGAAGAGTCCCCAGCATTAACATTTCTCTGATCACCCAACCAGAGAAGACACAGCAGAGTAAAAGAAAGCCTTTTCTTTTCTTGTTGAGGAGTTATGACATGAAGGAGTCAATCTATTGCTCAAATGCAAACACTGAACTTCTCATATAAGGTCTAATAATTCCCCAATCAAAGAGCTTTCCTGTCTATAAATTTTCCCACTGTCTCTCATTGAAGAAAATATATCCTTTCAAAAGGTAAGTAAAAGAGTATTCATTATAAATAGTCTCTATGTGTGAAATGTTGCAGCAGAAGTATAATTACTCTACCTTTTTTAGATCAATTACATTATTATATGATCCCAGAGGTGTTCAGATACCATGGTGATGAGTGTGGAACTGATTATTTCAGTGTATTTTGAGATAGGTAATAATATATTTGTATTGCAATTTTCATACTAAAGGAGTCCCATGAGCTTCATGTAATAATATATCCCATCTCCTGTCTAGATAGTGGCATTTTTGGTGCAAGTAGGAGAATGTAAATGAATCAATCCATTAGTCCTACTTTTTGAGGAACTGCTGGACTTTCTTAAACAACCAGTCTGACATTCTCAAACAGCCACTCAACAGAATAAGGCTTTCTTGCTTTTGCAGGTCTTGGGAAAACAGAATGCTCAAGGAACTTCATACCACCTAAAGACATAAAAGAGATTCTCCTTGGAAAGTGAGACCCTATTCATTAAATGTCATCCCAGATACTGCATAAGAGTATCTGCAGGATCACGGAGCCAGAGAAAGTCCCGAGTCTATCTATAAGAGGTTGAGACCCTGGGACTTGTCCAGAGGTTTAAGAGCAACAAAGCTGATGAAGGGTCTGGAGCACAAGTCTTATGAGTAGCGTCTGAGGGAACTGAGACTTTTAATCTGGAGAAGAGGAGGCTCAAGGGAGACCTTATTGCTCTCTACAACTACCTGGAAGGAGGGAACTTGTGCCTTTTCTCACAGGTAACTAGCAATAGGACAAGAGGAAATGGTTTCAAGTTGCACCAGGGGAGGTTCAGGTTAGACATTAGGAGAAATTTCTTCTCATAAAGAGTGGTTGGGCATTGGAATGGGCAGACCAGGGAGGTGATGGAGTCATCATCCCTCAGGGTGTTTAAGGAAAGGTTGGATGAGGTACTTAGGGACATGGTTTAGTAAGTATAGATGGTAGGAGTATGGTTGGACTAGATGATCTTGGAGGTCTTTTCCAACCTTAATAGTTCAGACTTGCCACCTCTCTTCAAGGTTAAAGATAAAGGAGGCAAGTAGGTAGGATTCCTTGGGTCATCTTACACAAGTATTTTAACCTTTTTGTTTTTCATTTTCCACAATTAAAGAAAATGCATAATACATTGCAGACTTTGCAAATGTTTGGGTTAAAGGGGTTGCTATGGCCATCATTGCTGAGTTTTCTTAAAGTCCTTGTAGAGACAAGTAAAGATTTTCCAGATCTAGTTCATTAGCACTGTACTACCAGTTCTGAAAACTGCTTTTTCAGCGGGGAGTAGGAAATTTCCTTCAGTGGTTCTGAAATCTACATGTAGTCACCCAAAATATGTGGCCTGATTTTCAAAGGCTGGGCATTCATCCCTGCTGTTTAAATGAAGTGCTGAATCCTCACTGCCATGGGAAAGGAGAGCATTTGTTTAGAAAGATTTACATTGGCTCTTAAGTATCAATGAAACCAGGATTTCTGACAGACATGAATGACTCTGTATGCCTCCATTTGTAAGGTGGGTAATTCAAACAGAGACATGACAAAGGATTATTATTTTTTCTGAAGGTACCATGCAGTAGCCTTAAGAAAATAAAATCTTGTTAAGATGTTTCAAGTTTAGCATGCAAGATGAAAGGTCAAAATTGAAAATCACCGAAGATATACACAGGCATTTATAGTATACAGAATTCTCCAGTTTTAATTAGTAGAGAATGAATCATTCCATAAAGGGTGAGTTAAAAAAAGAAAAAGAGCTGTAGGGTGGGGGTGAGGGTGAAAATCAAACTAGGCTTCAATAAGAGACAAGTAGTAGTTCAGGTCCAGGAAATACAGCTATTTGAAATCAGACCCAAAAATGAATGACAAGAACACAATGGCATTTGGTTTTCTATAATGCTTTTCAGAAGCCCCCTTAATATTTTTTTAACAAAGTAAATACATTCATTGCATATTTAACTATCATTGAATGTTGTTAAAAATATTTATGGATTTATTTGGCAGTTAACTACATGGCCTATAACAATTAATATTTTTTATTTACAGAACTCAATGCTGATATTGGATAACTAATAGACATGCCTAATTGGCTTTTAACTACTGGTATCTTGTTATAGTATTTTCCTCTTTGCCCAATGGCAGCAGCAGTCCTGAGGATTTCAATATGAGTTTAATATGTTGCTGATTTTTAATTACATTTTTATTGCTAATGAAAATGCATGCTCATTTGTGTGGCAAGCCAGAGGTCAGTGGCGCGGACAGTTCTGGCACATTTCTCTATTCAGTGTCTGCATTCAGTGGAGTTGTAGCTTCTTCCTGTTCATTTTTCCTCAGTGTGGAAGGAAGAATTGGTTCCTTCTCCAACACGCTATGGAAAGTATCCAAACAGAAGGTTTCGTGTCAGGAATGCGAACATCCTGACTTGTGGGTGGCTATGCAAGCTTTGGTTGAATTATCACAGTGTAAATTGTTTTCTTTGCAGACAGTAGCCATAAAGTAAGGCTGGCATCTCCTTGAGCTACCAACTTGTGAACTGACCTCACTCCTTTCTGGCAGATGAAAAAATGTTGGCCAGGCAGAGGTGGAAATTGTCATTGAGACTATATACTTCTGTCCTCAGAGCTAAAAGAGCTGACACTATTAGCTTGTGGTCCATTTCTCTCTCCTTTCCCCCTATTTCTTGCAAATAAAAAACTCACTAACAAGGACAAAAGCAAATCAGACAGCTGTACAGAGTAACAGTTTTACAGTAATTGCAAAAGCAATCCCATTTTTTGAAGTCAGTAGCCAGTGGAGGCTGAGATATGTCTCCAGAAACATTTGAAACAAATCAGTGCTTGGATACAGAGGCAGAAATGAGAAAGAATGAAAGTTTAACATGAAGCAGTACAGAAGTTTGGGATGCTGAGCCAGAGATCTCCATGGACAAGAGAAGGTTCAGGTGGAATAGTCATCTTGTACCAACAGACTCCAGTCTCTGAAGTATATGGTCTGTTCTTGAGAACTGGACAGTCAAAAAGTCCTCAGAAGTTTCCTTCAAATACGGATTTATTGGTCCTGACTAATTGAAGGAAAAGATGACTTGTTATTATGTCAGTAGATGGCACTGTTTCTATGAACTACTGGCATACACACCGAGAACTGCAGCTGTATCTCCATCTATTTTGTGCAGGGAGCAAATAAATGAAGATGAAAAATTTAAAAATAAATAAATAAACCCACCAAAAAAAACCCCTGAGCATCCCCAAACAGAAACATCAAGAGTAAAATAACACTTTAAAGTTATAAAATTAGTACCCCAAATTTTGAAAATGCCTGAATTAATCTAAATTTGCTCATTATACTTATCTTACCCTTGCAGTCTCTGTGCAATATGATATAGTCTTCACTTCATGTTTTCAATTTCCATAGAACTACTGGCTCAGTTAATGCAATTAATAGAGTTGATTTGAGGATAAGACAACTGTATGGGATAAAGAAAAATATCCTTTGTGGAATTCCAGGCTTTCTTTGTCTTGTGTACTGAGGAATGAATGGAAGCACTGCATTGATGTCTGAAAAAGGCATCTGTGATTGTTCACTGAGTTCACAGGATCACAGAATGATAGGGGTTGGAAGGGACATGTGAAGTGTGAAGTTCATGAAGTGTGAACTTGCTGCATCCAGGTTGAGCTGGATGTAATGTGTCCATGTAGTGGCTATTCACCTGGTTATCTAGCCACACTGATGGACATCTGGAAATATCCAAATAACCAAACTCCTGAAATTCCTACTGGACAAAATTTCTGCACAGAACAAACATGAAGATATATTCAAGGAACATGTCTTGAATGCATGGGTATCCTTAACAGCATAATCTGACAAGATCTACTTTGTTAAATAAGGGTTATCTTATTTACACTTGTAAGGGTCATCTGGCTCGGAGTTCCACAAACAGGTTTTATGTAATGTCTAGTGCACCAGGTGACTCATAGGGGGTTGTAAAAGCAACTCAGCTTTGGACTGCCTTGTGGCCTGTCTCCACAGAGACAACTTATGGGGTGCTGTGTAGATAGCTCAAACTTGAGTTGTTCTGTAGGCTGAGACTAAACAGGGCAGTGCTGCATAATTCAACCAACCGAAACCTGGGTTGAGCCTAGGTTTCCTTCAGTAAACAGTAGGCCCTGAGTCCCAATCAAACCACTATTTGGTTGCCTAGAAGTAAGATAAAGGCAAGTCAGGGAGTCCTTGTTTGGCTTCAATGGGCCCAGATGATACAAAGATATGCAACGAATAGGGCATAAGATAAGGGGGAACACAGCTAATGACAAACATGGAAGATGGTATAGTCTACTAGGGCACAATCCTGCCCACTGTCAGATAGATCAAAGAAATAAAACCAAATAAACCCCCTCAGATTCCATCTGAGAAGAGGGAGCAGGAGCTGCTTCTCCAACTCTGCCAGGAGACCCTTCCCCCTTGGCCCCGATGCTGGCTAAGGTAACATACCGAGAACCCTTACCTGGAGAACGGTAAGTGAATATTTGATATGATTTAAATTTGTAGTCTTGGGTGATTGACTAACACACGTGTAGTATTTAGTGTGCTTGTGAGCTGTGATAGTGTGTTCCATGGATCTGCTGTGGTTGTTATATTGAATCTTGTGAACTGTCTGCAGGTGATAACAGTGCAGGGATAACACGCCAGCTTCTGCTGCTTGTACTAGCAAATGGATGGAGCTAATTGCCAGCCATTGGGAAGCAGCACACAAGTTAGGTGACATATTTTCAGAGATCTGTCCAGAGATGAAAGCATGGCACTGAACTTTTTGGGGTCCCTTCTTGTCACTGAAGGGGAATAGGTCTCAGTGGCTGCAAATTCTTTCACTTAATCCCATCTGTCTCATTTATTTCTGCCCTCAGCTAATTTGTCACTCTGAAACTTTCAGCTCTTTGGTTTCAGCATTGCTTAGACAGAATGCCTAGATGAATCCTTGTCTTTTTTCTTAATGAGTCCTGACCCCTACTTCCTGGCTCATTTCCATGTCTGTCTCATACTGCCCTGCTAAAACCAACCCAACATTTCCATATCAATGCTTAATCTCTCCCTCTGCTCATTCTGTTTCCTTCTCATTTAGTTTTCATTCCCCTACTTCTCTAACATCCCGCACTCTTTTGTCTAGATTAGTCCCTTCTAGACTAACAGATGCTATTTCACCTTGATAAATTCTTTCAATCTACAGATGAGTGTATTTGGTATTATTTTCCCCAGTCTATCTACTCCATGTTTCTTTCACACTTGCATTACAGTTTCCTCCTTTCTCTGTCTATTCCTTGTTCACACATGGTCATTAGCGTCCCCTGATACCAGCCTGTAATAGGTGGAGAAGGTGAAAGAAAACCTTCCAGTGTCACGTTCAGTTAAGTCCAGCCATTCTTTAGTGATTCTGGATGAATCATCAAATCAGAACTAGGACAGAATATGTAAAGGCTATAGAGCTAAAGTGATCGAGAAGATGTCCTTCAAAGGATTTTCAAAAAATGTCCTTTTCTGTAAATAGAATAGTGTGAAGGTGCTGTACTGTTTCAGACAGAGGCTTTTCTTGACATGAACAAGTGTTTCAGAAATATTCTATTCTATGAAATACATGAAGAGTTATTAAAATAAAATTCTAGGGATATTGAAGGTAGGTATGTTGTGAAATAAATGTTTGCCAAAAAGAAAGCTAAACAAAGTGAACAGCAACCTAAAATACCACTTTAAAATGCAGCAAGACAGGCTACTTTATAGATAGAATTATAATTTCCTATAGGAATTGTAATTTCCTGTGCTTTAACAATCTTCACAATTTCTTATGAGAATTTGATGTGGAAAGGAAGTATTAAAATCAGGGATGCTCTGAGGACAACTGGAAGGATGATCTCCCTCCCTTCCCAGAAACGGTTCTGATTCTGCCTCCTGTAGGGAGCAAAGTTACTTCAAACTCAATATTTCAACCTCTAAGGTGTCTCATTGGAAATGCCTCTTTGCTTTAACCTACACAGTGAAAAGAAATGGTAAAGAAATTAGTCACTTCACCCATCGGTTTCCATCTTTGACATTCAGTGTTTCTCAGGGACAACATTTTTCTAAAGAATATATTTATCATTGGCATCTACTTTCTGTTTTCTAGACTTGCTTTAAGGTGCTGGGAGCCCCTCCAGGAAGTAGAGCCACTAACGCTAGTCTAGAGTGATCCCAATTGTTCTTTGCATTTTGACAGCTGAGAAATCACCCTTGTAGCAGTCTGTTTGAAAACTGTCACACCTCTCTACTGCTGACCTTTGTCCAACTGATTGAACGGAATCATTAGCAGGAAAAAGAAAGAAAAGACAAGAAAAAGGTACTGTACCAGGCCTGGCTGAGATGGAGTTAATTTTCTCCACAGCAGTCCTCATAGCACTGTGCTGTGTATTGGTAGCTGTTGATAAAACACCAGTGCTTTGGCTACTGCTGAGCAGCACTGGCACAGCATCCAGACTGTGACTCCAACGTTATCCCCCTCACCAGTAGACTGATCTTGGTAGAGGACATAACCAGGGCAGATTACCCAAAGTGACAAAAGGGTTAATCCTTACCGTATGACATCTGCTCACCAATGAAAGACAAAAGAAAGGAAGAGGAAAGAGGGCATTTGTTATTTATGACATTTCTCTTCCAGAGCAACCACTATGTCTACTAAAGCCCTGCGTCCTGGGAAGTGGCTAGACATTACTGCTGATGGGAAGTAGAGAATATGTCATTTATTTTTCCTTTGTTACCATGTGGAAACTCAGGTTTGTTCTATTAAACCATCTTTATATTGACCCATGAGGGGTTTTTTCATCTCATTTCCCCTTTCACCCATCCTGCTGAGGACAGGAGTGATAGAGTGGCTTGTTGGGCACGGGGCATCCAGCCAAGGTCAACCCACCACAAGTACTTAGCTGATAACTTTGAAGGTGATATCATGTATTTGTGGAAAAGCAGGAGTAGAATCATAGTGACACCACACAGGTTTGTCTTGTCCATACTCGAAGAGGTTATCTTTGGCCTCAGTGGATCTCTGGGAGACCCTGAATGCCATCTGGATAAAATGTTCAGAAGCCACCACAGAAAACACTAGACTGAAATTATCATCTTGATGAAGTTTCCTAAAAACAGAGTAGTTTGGACTGTAGCAGAGATTGAGTACAATCTGGGGAAATCATATTTGCCTGCTTTCACATGAGGGTCCAGTTCTTGTTTTCTCCAGTAAACTCAAGAAAAGCTTATACCTAGTTTATACCTAGGTAATTAGAATGTAATTAATCTGTGGCCAGAGAGGTTACTGAAATTTAGTGCTGATCTTTATTAATTTATTTGAGGCCAAATCCTGCTTGCAAAAAGACCTGAATCTCCGTATTTTGTACAAGCGATGCAGAAAATAATTGAAAGTGTGCACTTCCACAACATCTTACTTTAAATACTACTTCAAAATATTCTGGAATTTAAATGAGTCCTTTAGTAGTAATGTATCAGAAAAACTTAATGGTCATTTTAGTTGAAGATTACAGTGTACTTTTAAAATTTTTTTAAAGACAGACTGAAAGAAGGAAATACCTTGTGCTTTCCTCTTTACAAAACACTTCAGAATCTATGGATTTACAGTGCTATTGCAGAGCTGAGTATCACTATTATCACTGTGGATTGCAACCAGGGAAGATATTGTGGAACTGAGTTTTTTTGAATGATGTTGTTCTCAATTAGTAATCTTTCTTCTTGCTGTGCTTATATTCCTGTATGGTTTTTAAAAGGTGGGGGTCTAGGGAAAGGAAGAGGCATTTTCCCTGGTAAATCAATTAACATCTCCAATCCAGCAAACTGTGAAAAAATACAATAACTCTCTTTAAATGTTCCATTAGGGCCCAGTAACAGCTCATTAGATTATACAAGGTATGTGTAATTGCCCAGAAAAGATGCACTACCTTCCTGCAATGCTTAATTTAATCTCCAGTCTTTACATACAACTATAACCACACACTAAACAAGATTCATGGCATCATACTCAAATGGTATGTTTGTATGGGTGTGTGTTTTAAACATACAAATGTGTTTAAAAGTCAAAACTGGCATGGCTTTATTTACAGTGGCTTGCAATAATTTTACAGGAAAAGGCTGTGGAGGACAGGTGCTGTCCATGCAGAACATTTTCAGTTTGGTTGGAAATCCCTCACTATATTTTGCTTCGCTGCATTAAGGGGTTTTCAAGCCACCTCTCCAACCCTAGCTCTGATCACATGAGGTTCTGAAGACACTGAGCTAGACTGGCGAAGTATATATGGACAGTAAATCTATGAAAATGATTTACCTGTTGTTTGTGTAATTCTACTGTTAGATTTCTATGTATTAGAGGTCTTTTTTATTCTTTTTTCTCCTTAGCCATCACAGTAGAAGATGCAAAGACTTTAAGGTTTTCCTTGGCTTTCCCCTTTCTGGATGCTGCCCTTCAATATTGAAACATTAGATAATAAATACCCTTATCTTTCCCTCCAGCACAGAAATGTCAGAGACATGGACAGTGGGATCAAGTGCACTCTCAGCAAGTTTGCCAATGGCACTAAACTATGTGGTATGACTGACAAGATAGAGGGAAGAAGTGCCACACAGAAGGACCTTGACAGGCTTGAGAGGTGGGCCCATGTGAACTGCATGAAGTTCAACAAGGCCACGTACAAGGTCTTGCACATGGGTCAGAGCATTCCCAAGGACAACAACAGTCTGAACAAACAATGGATTGAGAACAGCCCTGAGGAGAAGAACTTGGGGGTGTTGATTGATGTAAAACTCAATTTGAGCCAGCAATGTGCACTTGAAGATACTGAGCTGTCGGAGTCCAGATGAGGACCACATAGATGATACAGGCTGAGAGAGAGTTGGGCCTGTAGAACAGAAGACTTCAGGGAGACCTTATTGCAGCCTTCCAGTACTTAAAGGGGCCTATAGGAAACCTGGTATGCTAACCCAATATTTCAAAACCTGCATAGTCTGTTTGAAGGTAAGAGTCCTGTTCCTGGAAGTCTCTCAGGAAAGCCTGTATTTCAATTGATTCAATGATACATAATTGATTAGATAAGGTTGATTTATTAGATAAGAAAAGGAAATGTAGCTAAAGCTTAGAAAGCTCCCTGCAAGAGCTAGACATTGAACTTTCTTTAAATGTAAACATATTTTATTTAAAAAGAAACTTTCCCCCAGATCTCTTTTGTATTTGCTGATAAATAGTGAAATAAATAAATAAAATCTCACTGGAAAAATTGGAAATGTCCGGATGTCCAAGATAATGTAACAAGGTGGTAGGGATACAACATTATGTTTGCAGCTCCAGTTCTTTGAAAAGTGTCTCTTCTGCTGCTCTGTTTCATGTTTTTCCCTTACTGATACAAGGCCGTTTTTCTTTTTGTGCCAGACTGCACAGCACATCAATCCTTATTTGTAGCTCTCATGATTTCCAGACTATTGGTTTATAACAAACAAATAGAGGTTTCAAGTTCTCCCTGATGTAGACTTTGTTGGACAGTCATTGATTTTGCTGGGATTAAGAATGTTAAAATGGCACTCAGGCAGAAAATACAGTACTTTCTAAAGTGACATGGTAGGCATGTATCAGCCATACAAATGGCGAAGGGAAATTAAAACAGGCCAGAGAGTATTGTATTACTCTTTGCAAAAACAATTCCATGGAAGCTTAAAGCCTTCCTACAATGTATTATGTAGTGGTGAAGGTATTGTGAAATGTTTCTCCTAGATGGCTGATACTTGCCGAAGCAAAGCTAGGCACCTGGGCAGTAATACTCACTCCAGTTGTATGAAGGCAAACTGGAGTCCCCCTGCACCTGGAGTAAAAATGAACAGTTTCTCAGGCCCTAGCTCTGAATGTTTTCAGATATCTCTGATGTTTTAATTTACAGGCTATATATTGAAAGGTAAGACACAAGAAGAAAGTTGACTTAGAAGGTGATTATTATTCCGTCTGGGCACCTAAAAAATGTCGCATAGTTTAGTGAGTGCAGATGTTCTTAATTCCCCCGTCAAGCTGAAAATATAGGAAAACGGGGAACTATATTGAAATAGACCTATGAAGTGGAAAGGCTTTGCTGTTAAATAGGCCCAAAAAATTAGCTTTCTGGTTTTAAAAACTCTTTTTGTTTGACTCCAATAGAAGCATCTGGGTTTAGTGTTGTTTTAGAATTCTTTAAGTAAATTTTGGAAGGAAACATCAATTCAGAAGTAAATTACTGAAGAACTTCGTTATGAAAGTTCTTTCCTTCCTGCCTTCCTGTCTTCGTCTCTTCCTTCTCCTCCCCCTCCTCCCCTTCCTTTTATTCTTGTCTTAATTTCTCTTTCACTTTCTCTCTCTTTCCTTTTCTCTTTCTCTAAATTGCTACCCGTTTGTAAGATCAGTACAGAAATTTACATTCAAACTAATATGCAACGAAAAAAATGCTCTGTGGTATTATGTGGAAGATAATTTACAAAACCACTTGCAAAAACAATTAAAAAAGACTTTATCTCAACTCAGAAGGTTTTTTTTCATTCTCCTCCCCATCCCCTTGGGTGTGGAGGGGTGAGCAAGTGGCTGCAATGTGCCCTGTTACTGGCTGGGGTTAAACCACAACACCCATAAACATTGCCATGCCACCCCCAAGCTGATCTCTAGTGAGCCTGGTTTTATTCCCTCCCCCTTCAAATCTAAAGGTCCTTCAATAAGCCCTTCTAACTCCTGTGCAAAGATCCTTTTCTTCCTTTGAGACAGGTGTACCCCATCTGTTGCCAGAAGGCCTGGTATCATGTCAACCAACCCATGAACAAGGAAATCCTGCCAGTGACACCAATTCTGGAAACAGTTATGATTTGCTGGTTCTTCTCATTTCTTCCCTCATCATACCTGCAACTGGAGAGAGAGGGAACACTACTTGTGCTTCTAATCCTTTAACCAATCGTTCCAAAGCCCTAAAGTCTCTCGATTGCCATCAGACTTTTTGTTGCAACTCCATGGTTGCCTAGTGGGTAAAAACCAACAGTGATCCAAGGGCTAAACTAGGGTTGGAACTTTCTCTTTGCATCTCTAACCTGAACACCAGGGAGACAGCAGGGAGACAGCAGACCTGAGGAATTGGGTCCAGTTGGCATATTGGGTGCTCTCTTCACTTGACAATGACCCATTTTTTTCCTTTATGGAAGTAGTTTTGATGCACGGTATAAGCTGACTAGACTTCCAAGAAAATAAATCATTGTCTTTCTTGTTAATGCTCAGTTTCACTTGCAGATCCTCATATATTTTATGCAAGGGCACCTGGGGAGGTGGGACATTCACAGGGCTGATACACCTGCTGTGCTGGGCAGACACTTGTCACAGTTGCTCTCCATCCCTTAAATCACTTGAGTTCAGACAGGTAGAGAGGAAAGGGAGTTCTCTGTATCATGTGTCCTGCCTGGCTGTTGGGCCTGTCCCAGGGAAGGTAGAGTGTGACTCCAGTAGTGTCTCTCTCTGTCTCCCTGGTACGCCGTAACATGCTTACCTCCTCCCAGAGCTCTGTCACTGAGCTGCAGAGCTCCTCCACCTCTGTGCACCTCCTACATTTTGATACTGGTACCCAAAATCACGTTTCACTTAACTCATGATCCTGGACAAATACAAATCTAGTATCCTGCAATGGATGTAAGTGGCTGTTGCTTCACTCCAGCCCAAGTCTCATCAGAACTAATCAAGCACAGCAATGGAGAGATCGGTCTCTGTAAGACAAGTGACAAGCAATCTTTGAACCAAACTTATATTTCCATGCTTGGTATAAAAACACAACTGTGTAAAAAAATACTAAAAATTGGGAGCATAGTGGTGGAAAATTGAACAGCATTAAGAATTAAATGATGATGAGAAATGGGAACTGACACAATTGAAATTAAACTTTAAATACCGGTTTACTCACTGCAAGAGGTGTTTGGGCCTAAATCACTTCTTTCATTTTATCTGACATCCCCCTCCCTCTGAAACTGCTTGAGATGGCTATTTTTCAGCTCTATGGGAGCATAAAAATGCAAAGGTATGTGTGTGCGGGAGGAAATTTAACATCTGTGTTTGGCTAAAGTCTTCTGCAACACCTCAGCATCTTTATTCTTCACCAAACTCTGAATAAGCGATAGCTTTCTCGTTTTTTTGGGTTTTTTTGGCACAAAACAAAGTCACAAACCTGCTGATGACTTGGAACATTATGTGACCTAGGATGAATGGACAGATGAACAAAGTACCTTATGGGAGCAGTTTTAACAATTCCTACAACTTGTAACAATTTTTTTCATAATAAGCCCTATCATCTACTACTAATAATACTAATACAAGCACTTATGGTAATATTAACCCAAATTTAATAACAAGGCAGCAATAGTAGTTTGCTCTGTGTATGTATTCAAACCACTTTACATACATTATGAAGTCATGGATCATTTGAGAGTGCCTCAGGGAAAATAATGTGGTAAATGTTGTATAAGTATTATCTTGAAGTGTTGAACCTATTCACTGTGAGCTGATGCCACTTTCAGCTCATATTCCAGCTTAACTGGTAAAAAAATACAAGAACAAGGAATTTTAAGTGGGGCTTGCATTACTTTGACTGACTCTGCATTTGCAATTCACACACATACTTAGGGAGCAGAAATGCCACAAGTGACCCTTGTCTCATCAGAAATTCAGGCATCATGATGTTGAATGTGAAGTCCTTGCAGAATTACTCCCCAGTGAGCCAAGTGCCATATTACAAATCTTACTAAAGCACATTGTTCCTACTGTAGAATACCTTTGAGACAATTAAATCACCATTTGTGATAAAAAGAAAGAAGAAAAAAAACCCAACAGTGCAACATCTATGCAGCAAATAAACCATTTGAACCAGAATTTCTTAATTTGTTTGGCGTAGGTAACCTGTTGCATGTGTGGGGGAGCTCAGGTATGACAGAGAGGACAGCAGCATTTCCAGGGTTGTCCTTAGATAAGAGCCCTAAGTGGAGATCTGATGAGGACTCCCTGAGTAATAAAAAATTCTCATTTTAACATTAGTGGAAAGCAGGGAGTTAAATCTCTAAGTAATCTCAAGAATGCAGCCCAGGTCTCCCAGCCCTGCACTCAGTACATCAATCACAAGAACTAGATACTTAAGTCAGTCCAGTTATTTCCATTGATGTCCTTGAGCTTGATTAAGATCTGAGTTATGACTTTACGTATTGTATGCTCAGTGGGGGAGCATTTAAACAATCAAGACTGGGCTAGGAGAGCAAAAAGATGTTATTGTGAGAGTGGAGGCTAGTTTGCCAGGCCTGAGTGGTCTTACAGGCTACAACAGTGAGTCTCTAGTACACTGACTACTGAGTGCTGTGCAAACTCCTCCAAAGAGACAGAGCAACTGTGACCACCCCCACACCTATAAAAGGCTCCCAGGGGAATGTGAGTGACCTGGAGTACTAGGCTCAGACTGGCCAACAGACTGTGGTGTATTAGCCAGGGTGTGGGTTGGCAGTTTGTGTAGGAAGGGCCTAGTCACCCTACCAGCTCAGCAGGGGAGTTCCATCGGTGTCATCAGCCTCTTGGATGGAGTTTCGTATGGTATTCACATGGCAGAAAACTCTGTTCTCTGAGCTCACCAAAATGGATGTGGCAACCCAGACACAGCCCCCAGGAAAACGTGAAGCCCCCCAGGCCTCAGGATGCAGGGAGTGCCAGAGCCTGTCCCTGGGAATGGATGGCAGCAGTGACAACATCTGGTTGAGGTGTAACCAGAGGAAAGGTCTTCTCAGCCTGGTGGCAGAGCCACAAGATGGAGTACAAAGGGTCAGGAGCATCAGGGGGGCTGAGAAGAGAGAGACTGGTGGAGACATGCTCTGCCCTCCGTGAGACAGGGACACAAGATCAAGGGGACCCTGTGTCCTGCCCCTGCAAGACTGAAAGCAGCAGTTTAAAGGAAATGAATGAATTGAGGCAAGTCCATGCTCAGGTTGGCAGGTGAACCCTCTCTTTCCCTTTCCAGGAGCCTCTGTACAAGATGTATGAGGCTCTGCATGTGGAGGAACAGTCAGTGGATGACATTGATGATGGCCCATCTGCACCAGAGGTACTGGCAAGGCCAGAAAGGCTTACCTGCTGTATCACATTCGCCTCCATGAGGAAGAAAAGGCAGATTGTAGTGTAGGCAACCCTCTTCTGAGGGGAACAGAGGGTGTGATATGCCAGACTGCCCCTCCTCTTAGGGAAGTCTTCTGCCTCCCTGAGTGTTGCATTTTGCTGTAGCTGTGCTGCTTAGATGGCTTTTGCAAAGCAGCAGTTACAGTTTGTTGTGAATTCCCAACAGTAAACAAGAGCTAATTCAAGGCCAAAGTCACTTTTGACCAATCACAGAAGGATTCATAGCGCCTCTGTGAATCACATATTCGAGAAAAAGAACTCCAGGCTGGTGCACTTTGCCACCAGAACGCAGAGTGGGAAGATGTGACCAGCTGCACCGATAGCCAAGGCCAGGCCTGGAAGGAGGAGAGGGGAAAGGAATGTGGAAAGAAAGTTTCCCCTGCAGCTTGTGGAGAAGACCATGGTGAAGCGGGATGTCCTCTCGCAGCCCATGGATGAGGACGGGGAGCAGAGACATCTACGCCCTGTGAAGAGATTGATCCACGCCTTAGCAGGTTTGCTGGGAGACTTGTGACTTTTGTGGGGAGCCAGGCTGGGGGAGCCCGGGCCCAAGTGTCAGCACCCTATGGAAGGGAGTCCTGCTGAGAGGCCTGTGGTGAGGAGATGACTCCCCGATGGAGAGGACTCATACTGGCGTGGGTGAGACCCCACGGTGCCATAAGGGAAGTGTGTGTGTGTGTGTGGAATGCCCATTCCCCCCCCGCTGAGACAGAAGACAGCTCGGGCAGAACGGACTGAAACCCCCCACTCCCCACTCCCTGCCCCTCCTGGTGCTGCGATGGGAGGGAAGAAGGGAGTGAAATTGATGATTAAAGCTAAGGGTGCTAAGAGGAGAGGGGTGGGGGGAAGTAGAAGTGTTAAGATCTGGGGAAGGAAAGCAACTGGTACCACTGGAACCTCACTCCCCATTCCCTGCCCCTCCCCGCGTCATGTTGGGGGGGAAGAAGGGAGTAAGACCATGATGAAGTTTAAGTTTGCTAAGAAGGGGAGGGGTGGGGGGAAGGCGCTTTAAGACCTGGCCGCTTCTTATTCTTACCTTGCTCCGGTTCACTGGGTGTATTAGTTGTAGTTGGAATAAATCACTGAATTGTAGGGGTTGGAAGGGACCTCGAGAGATCATCGGGTCCAACCCCCAAATCATTCCTTTATTCTGTGCTGAGTCTGTTTGCCCATTGCACTAATTGGAGAGTGATCCCTCTGTCCTTATCTCAGGGCCTAAGCCTCCAAAAACATATTTTCTCCCCTTTTCGGCTGAAGGGGGCAGTGAGCGAGCGGCTTGGTGGGCATTTGGCCTCTGGCCAGGGCCAAAACCACCACACTGAGGCCCAGGTTAGGGACAACACTAGGAAACTTCCTAGCTTGGCACAGTCCTCTGATTATCACCCATTACTGTTATTCCATGTGGGTGGCAATGAAGTTGTAAGGTGTACTCCAAAGGCAATCAAAAGAGTCTTCATGGCCTTGGGATTGTTAGTGAAGGAATGTGGTCCACAGGTTATTTTTTTTTCTCTCTCATTCCAGTTGTGGGCAGCAACACTGGGAGAAACAGATGGGCTTAGTCTTTTAATATATGGTGTCTAACTGGCATCGTGGAGATCACAGAATCACAGAATCACAGATTTGCAGGGGTTGGAAGGGACCTCGAGAGATCATCGGGTCCAACCCCCTGCCAAAGCAGCTCCCTAGGACATTTCACTCAGATAGGTGTCCAGACAGGTCTGGAATATCTCCAGAGAAGGAGACTCCACACCCCCTGGGCAGCCTGTCCCAGGGCTCTGTCACCCTCACTGGGAAAAAGTATTTCCGCATGTTGGTGT
This sequence comes from Hypotaenidia okinawae, assembly GCA_027925045.1. Lineage (NCBI taxonomy): Eukaryota > Metazoa > Chordata > Aves > Gruiformes > Rallidae > Hypotaenidia > Hypotaenidia okinawae. The sequence continues at coordinate 161,127,373 of BSDF01000002.1, forward strand.
GGAACTTCCTGTGCTCCAACTTGCAGCCATTGCCCCTTGTCCTGTCCCCACAGACCACTGAGAAGGGGCTGGCTGATTCCCCTGCATCCCCTGCTTAAGATAATTATAAACATTAATTAGGTCTCCCCTTAGTCTTCTCTTCTCCAGGCTGAACAGTCCCAATTTTCTCAGCCTTTCCACATAGGGGAGATGCTCCAGGCCCTTAATCATTTTTGTAGCCCTTCTTTGAACTCTTTCCAGGAGATCCCTGTCCTCTTTATACCAGGGAGCCCAGAACTGGACACAATACTCCAGGTGGGGCCTGACCAGGGCAGAGTAGAGGGGGAGGATCACCTCCTTTGACCTGCTGGCCACACTCCTCCGGATGCACCCCAGGATCCCATTGGCTCTCTTAGCCACCGAGGCACACTGCTGGCTCATGGCCAACCTGTCATCCACCAGGACCCTCAGGTCCTTCTCCACTGAGCTCTTCTCTAGCAGGTCATCCCCCAATGAGATGCGGCATGATAGCTCCTATGACTGGAGTGATGGAATGGAAGGATACAGGCTCTTTAGGAAGGACAGGCAGGTGGGACAAGGAGGAGATGTTGCCCTTCATATCAGTGATCAGCTGCAGTGCATGGAGCTCCACCTGGGGATTTGTGAGGAGTTGACCAAGAGCTTCTGGGCCAGGGTTAAAGGGAAAGGTGGCCAGAACTTGTAGAACTTGTTGCTCTGTTTTTCTTTCTCCATATGATAGTATCTTCCCATCTTGCTGCAATTAAACATCTAATACTTGATTTCAGTAAATCTGTCTTGACACAGATACTGACTTCAGAGGCACCTTGTTGAGATCTGTGATCTCAGCCCTGTTCTCTAACTCGCTGTGGGTTTTGGTGTAGGATCATAAGCTGTAGCCACTACATGATCATGGCCCTTTTTTCACAGCTAGTAGTATCATTTCTACTAGTGAGTGAAATATATACTATGTTAAGAGAAGCAATGAAAACAGGACTGCCTAGAGTTGTTGGGGAGAAGTGTAGTTATTGGAGGAGGTCCTCCTACAGGATTTCTTCTTTTGTTTGTTTGTTTACTGTTGCAGAAACCTTTTGTGAGACAAAGCTAAAGCAGCTAGAAATGAAGCGGGAGTAGGGTGAGCATTCTTAGAAATGCCACAACCACTTAAGATGACAAGGTCAGGCTCTATGTGCTCTCTTTCTTCTGCTTTTGCTCTGATCTAATCAGCTGGATCTAGACAAGGAAAGGGAAAATATCCCTGCCACAAACACTCAATCTGTAAACTGCTCCATTTTCTCTCAGCCGGGAGGGAATGCTATCTGAACTGATAGGGACTTTTCCAGCTGCCATGATGCATGTTGTCATTGCAAGACCTTAGTTTTCTTTGACTCCATGTTGTGGGTGGTGGAGGATGAGACAAGAATGTGGCAGAATGAATGGAAATTCCTTAATATTTCAGATAAGGAATGGCCCATAGGAGCCCTCAGTGCCTGAATAAAATTTTGTTTACAGAGGGTCAGAACATATTGAGGTTTCTGTTCAGGTCACAGTAAAATAAATCTTCCTCCTATTTTCACTCCTGTAAAGGTGAGTTCTCACCAGATCCTTGGGTTAAGCTATCAGAGGTAGCCTAGATTTATATAATTTCAAGGTCCAGTTCATGGAACTTCTTTTTCCAATGTTGTGTAGTGGATTTGACTTATTTTTCATTCTATATCCAGCAGAGGGGAGGTTGCACCGTTTTCCTGGGGAGAAGATGATGAACTCCCACTCTGATACTTACTCTCTTTGCTTAGTCCTTAGTTATAACTGGAATAAAATAAATATATTCCAGGTTAAATATGTCTTTTACAGTATTTAACCATAGTCCCTATATGTAAAGAGGAGATGAAGTATCAAACAAATTCCTCTTCCTTCAGGCAAGCTATTGGTTGTATCACCTCACATCCTTTAATTCCCCAGCATCAATATCATGAGTATGCTATAATCATTTGTATCATGCTATAATAATGTCTCTGGTGAGTTGTGATATATCTCACACTATTTCAGGCACTTCAAGGAGGTAAACCACACAAAATGATAATTTTATAATAGAGACAGAGGGTACTACTTGAGGCTCAGAGGAGACATTTGCCAGCATGTCCAGGACTTAGTGGAGTATTAGGAGAGAAACCAAAAAGTTTTCTTGGTATATAGAGATTGAAAGTCCCATTTCACCAAGCTTCACTAGTGAGATCACATAAAGAGGACAAACTGAGAGAAAATGCTAATGCATATGTTAGTGGACAATTTTGTGGAAGGATCTTATGGCATGCTATGGGTACTGCTTGTGTTGCAGTGAGGAATGAGCAGATCTAGCCCACAGGACCTTTGCAGTTACTATGTTAGACATAGAAACAGCCTCATGAGCCAGAGATAAATGTTCTAGGAAGACCCACAAAAACTTGTTCTGAGTGTTGGAGCACTATCTAGTGAACGAGGGAGCTCACCCATATGGTTCATTGGTGTATCATTTGGCAGGTGAAGAGCTAAAGTGTTGCAACAGCCTATATAATTTTGTTCCATGCTGATTGCAGTGTTTGTGCTAACTTTTTTCAAGATGTAAATATTCAAGAAGAAGAGATTGTCTTAATGATCACTATTCTGGATATCTGAATATCTTAAATCCCTTCTTGTTGCTCTACAGAAAATATTTGAGAGGATTATCTACACTCTCATGATAGTTTGTGACAATGAGATCCAAAGTTAACTGGAAAGCTATTGGAAAAAAACCCCATGACAATCTAATACTGAATGCAGAAGCTAATGCAAAAGCCTCAAAAAGTGCTGGCTGGAAAGGAAGGTATCTTTACACTCATGAAGAATTCCTCTGTATCTCTTTATGACCAGATTCTGTAATTTCCTGAAAAATGCTCATCCATGTTTTTTTGTTCTTTTTGTCCTTACCATGGAGATACAGAAATATTAGTTGTTGGAGTTAGGTTGTACAGGACCTCTGGAGGTCAACTAGGCTAACATCTTGCAAAGTGTGTGCAGTTTTGAAGTTACACTACATTGATCTAGGTTTTGGATAGCTTTTAAAAATATCTCCAAGTCAGTCTGTGACTCAAAAAGATATATATGCTGGCACTAACATACTGCTTATGAGCCTTATTGTCAGGGCCTTCCATGTAATGCAGGGAAGCCAGGAGGTTTTGATCAAGAGGTCACCAGAATTAGCCATGGAGAAGAAAGTTGGGAAATAGCAATGAAGAGCTGTTGTAAAGGACTCTCCTCTTCACAAGTAATTTAGGCTAATACCTTTTCCTCTCAGAGACAAACTCCTTAATGAAAGGTGACAACATTGCATCTAAACCACTGGAGCAAGATGTAGGACAGATGGCAAGTTTGAAAACAAGTGAGAAGTTAGTGAGCATCAGAAAGGTAGGCTTTTCAGCCCACTGCAAACCAGGAGAGTCTGAGGAATTTTTGTGCGGGAAAAGTCGTTCAGGTACTGTATGAGGTGAAGAATATCAGAAATACCAAAACAATGATGAAAGAGCTCTAGTACAAATGGGAATGGGATTCATCTCTCCTATAAGGGGTGAGATTAATTTGTTTCCATGAAGTCCCTGATAGAACAGGTCATCTTGGGCTCCCTTTATAGTCAATAAGTCAATAGAGTAAATGGAGTTTAGAAAATGACTGGTATCACCATATAGATGTATCTACACCTGCTGAGTTGAAATGAAACCTAGATTGCACAGAATCTACCACCAACACCAGTACTGAATACTAGCAGACAGATCAACATCTGAAAGGCCTATATCTGTACTGTCAACTAATAATATATTTTTATTAGATTAATAATATTTCATTTAGACTATCAATGGATAGATGTAAATACATTTCTTGATTTGTATATAAGCTGTTTTCCATGTCAAAATTTCAAGGGCTATGCATTGTAAGAAAGATTTACTACTCTTTTCCCAGTCCTCCTCACTTATCTAACACCTTTCTGAACAACTCCTGAAAACTTCCACCTTGTTTGCTGCCCAAATTTCACAGAATCTTAAGATGCTTTTTAGATTTCTTCACTGGTTTCATCTCAGCCTTCCAAGCTCTTTGCAGTTCAGACTATCTCATTCTTCTCTTGGTGTAACTCATGTCCTCTTCCCACTCTCTGTTTTGCCACTTTTGTTAGTGTTATACCAACCTTTCCCTTTATTTCTGATGCTCCTCCATCATCCTGAATAATTTATTTTCTATTTGACTTCATGATTAGGTTTGTAGTCCTGAGCTCCTTTTCAGACAAGAGTCCCATCTGCTAGATTTTCACCATATCAATTTTCATATAGTAACATTGACCAGGGCAGCTAAATATGACATATGGTTTCCTGTTAGACATTCTAAGTTTTCATAAATATATTAGTTTTATTCATAGATTTAACAGGCTCATGGAATTGTTGTCCAGATGATTCATGGGATAAACAAGACAGTATTTCAAGCTCTATGATAGCCCTGAATAAACTGAAACCAAATAAGAAGTGAGGTATCAGCTGATGCTAGAAACATAAGGCAATAAAAACATGAGTTTGATTGACCTGACAGAGAAGAGAGGGTCTAATTTATATGTATTAGGGAGATTTTACCAGCAAAGATGAGATGGACTAAGAATGACTTGCCTAAGGTCACAGTTCATAGCAGTTCAAAGGAAGAGACATACTGTCAACTCATGAGTCATTCCTAGTGGAGCAGAGTGGAAAGGAATGGTATTTTCCAGGCCATTTGTGTATTTTCAGCTCACAGAATCACAGAATCACAAAATTGTAGGGGTTGGAAGGGACCTCGAGAGTTCATTGGGTCCAACCCCCTGCCAAAGCAGGGTCCCTAGGACAGGGCACACAGGGAGGCATCCAGATGGGGCTGGAATCTCTCCAGAGAAGGAGACTCCACACCCCCTGGGCAGCCTGTCCCAGGGCTCTGTCACCCTCACTGGGAAAAAGTTCTTCTGCGTGTTGGTGCGGAGCTTCCTGTGCTCCAACTTGCAGCCATTGCCCCTTGTCCTGTCCCCACAGACCACTGAAAAGGGGCTGGCTGATTCCCCCTGCATCCCATGCTTAAGATAATTATAAACATTAATTAGGTCCCCCCTTAGTCTTCTCAAGGCTGAACAGTCCCAACTTATCTCAGCCTCTCCTCACAGGGGAGATGTTCCAGGCCCTTCATCATCTTCGTAGCCCTTCTTTGGACTCTCTCCAGGAGATCCCTGTCCTTTTTATAACAGGGAGCCCAGAACTGGACACAATACTCCAGGTGGGGCCTGACCAGGGCAGAGTAGAGGGGGAGGATCACCTCCTGTGACCTGCTGGCCACACTCCTCCGGATGCACCTCAGGATCCCATTGGCTCTCTTAGCCACCAAGGCACACTGCTGGCTCCTGGCCAATCTGTCATCCACCAGGACCCCCAGGTCCTTCTCAGAGCTCCTCTCCAGCAGGTCACCCCCAGCCTGTACTGATAGAAATGGTTGTTCCTTCCCAGGTGCAAGACTTTACACTTGCTTTTGTTAAACCTCATCTGGTTTCTCCCTGCCCAGCTCTCCAGCCTGTCCAGGTCTCGCTGGATGGCAGCGCAGTGTTCCTGCGTGTCAGCCACTCCTCCCAGCTTTGTGTCATCAGTGTACTTGCTGAGGGTGGATGCTATTCCCTCATGAAGGCCATCAATGAAGATAATAAACAGGACTGGACCCAACACCGAGCCCTGGGGAACACCGCTAGTCACAGGCCTCCAGCCAGCACTCCTCCACCATAATTAGTTTTCTGCCTGAATAAATAATTTTGGAAGCCCCAACAGCAGGAGAGTGATGAATGGAAAAGAAGAATTTGAGTGAATATGAGCTAATCTCCCCAACACATTAGAATAATAATTCTTTGTCAGGCCTAACATTCAATGAAAAATGACTCTTCCTAACACATTAGTCTGGAGATGAGGTTTTGATAATACAGTAGTGTAAAGCTAAGACATTCATCTTTGAATCGAAGGAAAGAGAGAGGATTAGAGGATCACTTAGAATAATTCAGATGCAATGAAATGCGGTTCATGGCAAGAGCTAACACAATAGCCCAAATCAAATGTGATTTGGGCACAGAAGTAGTGGTCTGATTACAGCAATTGATTTAACTAAGGAGCTTCCTGCAACTTTGTTACAGAGTCAAAAACTGGTTTTTTTTAAAAAATATTTTTTACAATGACAACCATGCTTTTCTAATGGTTTCTTGGTGCCAAGGAAGAGAAAGAATAGTTCAACTGGGAAGCTTTTAAGGAACAAATCAAAGGCATTTTGCCGTCTATAGCCATCAGGCACACAAATGTGTAACACAGAAAGTGGCTTGGGGTGGTATGTGAACAAATGTGTCCTCAAATCATAGAATTGTAGGGGTTGGAAGGGACCTCGAGAGATCATCGGGTCCAAATCAGTGTTTCAAAGAAGGAAATAAAAAATACCCTGCCTGTTTTTTGCCCCTTCAGAGCTTTTTTTTTTTCATTTTAGGTAATGCTGATTCATGAAACCAAGGTAGGTGGTCTGACAACTTCCAGAGGCTAAATGATTTGAGTGGGGAGTTTATCATTACTGACACAAAATGCCTTGAGTTGTGGGAATTCCTCCAGGAAATACAAAATATCTGCAGGGAGACAGGCAAGACAACTGGAGGCCTAATTATCCCCTTGTGCATATAGTTTAAACTAATATGTCTTCCTCAATTTATGGGGCCCATGTTAATGTGGTTGCATATTCTCACTGTGAAGGAAACAGTGAGTCTTTCGAAAAGGGATGAAGTAGCAGAGAGATGTAAGACAATCACTTCCAACCCATAACACCCAAATACACAGTGTATGTATTGGATGCCTAAAGATGTTATGCCCTTACAGTTTTCAATTTAGATGCATTAAAACCAGAACACTAAGCAACCTATTGAAATAACTTTTATTATTACCCCTAGATCTGGAAGTAGCTAATGTAAACGATCTGAAAGTACTTCATCTGGAAGCAGAGATTTTGAACACTCATAGCATTAGTTCAAACACCTTGGTACTGAAATTCTGAGATTAAGTGACCTTGAAGATATATGCATGTTTACAACTGAAGGGAAGAAATACATATCTACTTTGAGAGATAAAGAGTGCTCCATCCCAGCACTCCCTTGGGTAAAATAGAACAGAATAGCATAGAATGAAAGTGTTTAAGTTGCTAAAGACCTTTAAAATCATCAACTCCAACCATTAACTGCTAAGACCACCACTAAACCATGTCCTTAAACACCTCATCTATATGTCTTTTAAATATGTCCAGGAATGGTCACTGAACCACTTCCTTGGGCAGCCTGTTCCAGTGCTTGACAACCCTTTCAATGAAGAATCTCTTCCTAATACGCAAAGTAAATTTTCCCTGGTTGAATTTGAAGCCATTTTCTCTTGTCCTGTCATTTGTTTCATGAGAGAAGAGACCAACGCACACCTGGCTTCCTTTCAGGTACCTGTAGAGACCAATAAGGTGTCCCATCAGGCTTCTCTTCTCCAGGCTAAACAAACAACCACTCCTCAGAAGAATTGTGCTCTAGGCACTTCACCAGCTTTCTTGTACTTCTTTGGACACTCTCCAGTACCTCAATGCCTTTCTTGTAGGGAGGAGCCCAAAGCTGAACACAGTACTTGAGGTATTGCTTCATGAGTACCCAGTACAGGGGATGATTGATTCCTTAGTCCTGCTGGCCACACTATTTCTGATACAAGCCAGGATACTGTTGGCTTTCTTGGCCACCTGGGCACACTGCTGGCTCATATTCAGATGGCTGTTGACTGTCAACCCATGTCCTTTCCCAATGGGCAGCTTTCCAGCCACTCTTCCCCAAGCCTATAGTCATCCCAGTGTTGCAAGAGGTTGTTGTGACCCAAGTGCAGGACCTAACACCAGACCTTGTAGCTCATACAGTTGCTCTTGGCCCATCAATCCAGATCCTTCTGTAGAGCCTTCCTACCCTCAAGCAGGTCAACACTCCCGCCCAACTTGGCTTTGTCACCAAGCAGTGCAGGTGCAATCAATCCTCTTATGCAGATCATTGACAAATATTCTAAAGAGAACTGGCCTCACGCTGAACCCTGAGGAACACCACTTGTGACAAGCAGCCAACTGGATGTAACTCCATTCACCATAACACTTTGGGCCTGGCCATCCAGAAAGTTTTTTAAATAGTGAAGTGTACATGTTTCCAAGCCTTGAACAGCCAGGCTTCTCCAGGAGAATCCTATGAGAAATCTAGATAGATAACATCCACAGCCTTTCCTTCATCTCATAAATGGGTCACCTTGTCATAGAAGGAGATTGGGTTGGTTAAGCAGGACTAGCCTTTCATGAACCCATACTGACTGGGCCTAATAGCCTTGTTGTCCTGTACATGCCATGTGATGGCACTCAAGATGATCTGCTCCACAATGGCCTTTCCTGGAACTGAGATCAGGCTGATAGAACTGTAGTATCCCATGTCCTCTTTCTGATCCTTCTTGTAGACCGGCATCAGATTGGCTAACTACCTGTCAGCTGGTACCTCCACAATTAGCCAGAAATGCTGAGAAATGATGGAAAGTGGCTTGGTGAGCACTTCTGCCACATAACCGTCTGAGTACTCTTGGGTGGATTCCATTATGTCCCATACACTTGTGTGTTTCTAAGTGATGTAGCAGGTCTCCAGGTCTCTAATGTCTTTCCCTTGGATTATGGGGGGTTCATTCTGGTCCCCATCTCAGTTTTCCAGCTCAGGAAGATGAGTACCCAGGAAAATAACTAGTTTGACTGCTCAAGACTGATGCAAAGAAGGCATTGGGTACATCAGCCTTTCCCTCATCCTTTGCCACTATGTTTCCCCTCACATCCAACAAAAGATGGACATTCACATTAGCATTCAGCATAGCGAAGCCTGATGGTCTCTTTGCAATGGGTAATCCATGCATGGAACTTGAAAGTAATGAAGTGGTTTAATGATGATGCAGTGAAGGGATGATGATGTGAAACATTATAGATGAGGAGAACAACAACAAGCGGTTTTCTTCCTGTGAAGTGAGCTATGAGAGAACAATAGTACTTTCACATAGGTATAAAAAGGTGAGAGTATACATTATGGGTATATATTATGTGATCAAGGTTCCAAATGAGTCTTCAGCATGTCTCCCCTCAAAGACAGTTTTCAACATTATGGTAATTTTTTTGAGTTTTGATAGTTTCATCTTTGGAAATGGCATTTGGCATTGCTCATCAATATTTTTTACAGATTGACCAAGTTTTTTTGTCTTTGGAAGTAGTTACAGCCAATCTACATTCAAATAGTTGCTCACACATGCAAGTGGCAATCATTTCAAGGCTTATATTAACCTTAAATATTTCCTTTTATATAACCAGGAAGGTAGCTAGAAGAGGTGGGCACCTCTAGTTTAAGCACAAGATCAAGTAAAGATCAAGATAATTTCTAAATTGTTCTAATCTCATGCCTGGGTGCTTTAAAGGAGCCCTTTAGAGTCAATTTACTCTTTGACCATTGACTGAAATGTAGTAACTTTGGCAGCAAACGAGGTGTGAAATGCTGTCAAAAGCACCTGAATAACATCTTGTGTGGTATTTTCATCTTTATGATAAGGATATGTAGAAGAAGCCACAGTTTATCAATCAATGGCTTAGAAATCAGCATTTGCAGTGAAAGATATATTCATTGTTAACGGCAGCTTAGATTTTGAGTCCAAATGAAGGAAAAATCCTACATGATGAAAACCAGATTAATGGATCATTATTTCATTTTTTTCCCCTCTGGAATAATATATGCTGTCTGTAATTACAATATTTTGTAAGTGTAGCCTTCTGTTTATCTAAGGACTTCTAGAGAGATTTTAAGGGCTGATATTTATATCTCAGATATTTTGCTTTATTTTGCAACCCAAATAAATGTTTAAATACCTTTTTTTTTACCCTTCTTCCCAAAGGAGATACAAAGTAATAGATTGTAAATAGCAACATCCAAGAACCAGTTTCCAGCTTTTGTTCTATAGCTAGAATTCTCTCTTGTGGTTGCAGCAAGGTCTATGTCAGCTTGTATGTAGCACAGATAGAGGACTGAGTTTTGTATTCAGGATTCCTATATTCGTTGTTCAGCTTTTTCCTCAAATTTAATGTGTGACTTTGCACATTCTATGACATACTCAGTTTGCAAAATCTCTCAAGCCTGAAGAATAACACTGTCTGGCAGTGCTGTATTGTGAATGAATTGGGTGTTATGTACAAATACAGATGGTTGCAGGATTTTAGCCAGGTTGAAATTAAAATTTTCATAAAAATACTTCAAGTTTAAAATAGATTTTTCAATTAAATATTTAATTATATTTTTGTCTTTTCCTCTGAACCAAAATATTCCCGTCTTTCAAAGACCCAAAATAAAGTAACTTTGAAAATTCACTTCCTTTTCCTCTCTTGTCTTCATTTTATATTTCCCCTTCTTTTATACAGATCATTAATACTTTATACTTCTTTCTGAATTACTATTAGATCTTTGAATGTAAGTCACAATGTAAGCATGAAGTACTAGCTCATGTATATTACAATTATAGTATCAGGCAGAACTCAATAAGCAGAGGGCATATCTGATAATGCCTCATATTCTGTCAGAATAAGGAAAAAGTACACGATAAAAAAAGCTTAGAGGTGACCCATAGGGAAAGTAATAACTTCTAACAAATCTGGCATTTGGTCCCAGAAGAAAAATAATGAAGAAAAGGATGAAGAGAAATTAAAGAAAAAGTTATGTCTTGTAAAATATTTAGAGAGACAAGTTCAATTTATACTGAAGAAGATAGGAGCTTTTAACAGTACTGGCATTTTATTCTTAGTCTTTGGCATCTATTCAGATAACAGGAATTACAGAATGAACACAGGCTGTATTTCTGCCCCTTTGTCAGCAAAGGCAACACAAATTTTGCAGCTGAACTTGAAATATAGCTGTGTTTTCTCCTCTTTAGTTCACTTCCATATCTGAACAAATATAAATGGCAGTTTTTGAAAAACACTGAACAATGTGCTTCTTTTTATGTTGAACTTGATCAAATATATCTATTCTGAATTCCTACAGCATGCAGAAGATTGGATTCCCCTGTGTAACTCATATTTTAACTGTGTCCAAAGATTGCAAAATAATAGTCCAGGAGTTCTCAGAAAACTGGGAACAACCAGTGCACTCTTATCTAAAAACCCTTATCCACCAGAGATGATGAGTTCAGGATCCTGCGCAGAAGGAGGCAATAAGTAGGATTACAATCCTGGATTTCAGGAGAGCTAACTTTGGCCATTTCAAAGACCTGCTTGGGAAAATTCCAGGGGTTAGAGCTCTAGAATGCAGGGGCTTCCATGATTCTGACAACCTCAAAGCACCCAAAACTCACCTCAGACACTCCCCAGATACCTCGCAAGCGTCTCGCTCCTCTCAGCATGTGGCTACTGCTGCTGCTGGTGTTATCTTCCTGCAGTTTGAACTCAATTTCTGAAGTCAAAAATACAAAGTCAGTTCTGCCTATAAAGCAGAAAGGTGGTTATGCTCCACTACATACTGCCCAGTCGAACTGACACAGTGTGCTGTTCAGTGCAAAGACAGCTGAGGCTGCCTTGAGGAACAGAAGTGGCATAACTGGGTAAAACAGACTTTTAAGACATACAATGGGTTTTTTATTATTATTATTATTACTAATATCATCATCATCGAGGAAGCTATATTAAGCTAAATATACTGTCATGATGATGTTGCTAATACTGTTCTCTGTACCCATGGCAGCATAGAAGAAGATAGCTGCAAGTGCTGTGCAGACCAACCGCTCATTTATGGTCTGTATTTCAGTTCATGAAGCTGGGTCCCAGCATTCACCCTGTTTTGTCATTCCTACTCCTATCACCTTAAAATGTGGTTTCAGCCTTTTCCCATCCCTATTATTAGTGTATTTTGAGATTGATTCAGCTCGTGCTTTGCTTTGAGAAACTGGCAAGTCTATTACATAGAGCCATGGTTGCACAAGATAGAAAAGACCCTTTAGGTCAGGCTGCTGCTTTCCTATTGCCTCCTGTTGCTCCCCAGAGCAGGTGCTCTTCTATTTAAGTTTCCCAAGTGGTAATACTGACACTGTTTTTCCAGTGAAGATGCTTTATTGTCTGTCAGAACTTACTAGCTGGGAACAATTCCCAAAATTTAGATGACATTTTCTCTGTTATAAATTATTTTAGTTGTACCCGATTCTTATTTCTAAAATTTTGCTGTTTTGTTTTGTTTTTTTTTTCTAATATAGATAAAATAATTTTTGTTTGTCTCTGGTATATTCCTCTTCCAGTTGAGTCCTTGTGAATGATTAATCCATTACATATATTCGGGTTGTGATCTTGTTAAACAGGTAAGCTATTGCTCACGTATGAGAACATGAATAGTTTGCAGATCTGGAAATGTGGATAAAGTTTCTTTCGAGCCTATGTTAAAATTCATTCTGAGGTAAAATTCATTCTGAGGTAAGGACTATTCATTTAATCTTTTCTCAAAAATACAACCTCTGTTGTTTTCGGCTGACTTTGAATTTTCCTTTTACTTTTCTCTCAAGTCTCTTTTTTAAGATGCGTATTTTGTAGGCAGAGTTCCCTACTTCTCATCAATAAACCTTTTACATTTTTTTCTCCAACCTGATCAAAATTTCATAAAGTGTTCCTTTCCTGTATTAGACCAAAATTAATACCTAAAAAATAAAATTAAAATATCATGTTATTTCATACTAAGTATGGAAATAAGATCTGCTAACACTATCTGACTGCTGAATGACTCTTATTTTTGTTGCTGCCCTGGGGGGCTCTAAACTCCCATATGTGCTGTTCACTTTCCCTGTCTAACCTTTTGAATTCCTTGATGGTGCATCCGTCCTGATGAGAACTGTGTGTTCACCTTCTGTATATCCATTGATCAACAAAATTGAACTGTTTGCTCTTCTATCTCTTCCTCATGAGGTGAAATAGAAAATAAATAAAAAAGAAATAACAGAAATTGGTGGACTATTCAATAAATGCCTCTTCATAATCTGATGCACTGGATACTTGCCAGTGTGAATATAGGGTGAGAGTGAGACACTTTATTAAGCATGACTGCTTATCATGCTTCTCTCATGCATGAACATACGCCTGGAAAATCCTGCTTCTTTGAATAATCCAGACCTATCTCAAATAGATATTTAGTCATCCAGCCATGCATTACATGCTACCCTTCACATTTATCATGTGCCGGTTGGTCTCTTTCTGAAGGTCTCCTCAAGAAAACAAGCATCCATTGCAGTGTTCTACTTTATTATGATCTTATTCTTGCTTTACTAGTATGCACTATTCTCAATTTGCTTGGAAAAGACATGCTAAAGAAAAGACCTACTGGGGGACTGTTCAGTTTTTGTACCATTACAGTGCTTCTGTAAAACAGTTCACCTCATCACAGTTTACGGTGAGGAGTTGTGATGGACTTGAATTCCTGGAATAGTTAATTACTCTGCCTTATTGGTTTCTCTAGAAGAGCTGGAGCTTGTCTGATGAGAATAACTGTTGAAACTGAGATGTCTGCTGTTACAAGTTGAAAGTTATTGACTCCAGAGTTATTCCCACTGCTCCAGAGGAAAAGTGAAAGGATTAGCCTAGTGTCAGAAAAGGGGGTAGAAGCTAAGAAGTGTGTGGATTAACAATTGTAATTATATTTCTGCTAGTTTAAATAACTTTATTTCCTTTTATGACAAAGTCACTGATCCAGTTGACCAGTGAAAGCCAGTAGATGTGGGTTTGTTCTGTTTTTCTTTTTAGCAAAGATTTTGATATTGCCTTTCACAGTATCCTTCTGGACAAAATGTCCATCACACAAGTCCATAATACAGTGGGTGAATAATTAGTTGACAGCTCAGTCACCAGTGGGGTTCCTCAGGGTTTTTTTTTAGGGAAAGTGCTCCTTACTGGTTTTTATAAATTATCTGGATGCAGGAATCAAGTGTGTATGAGGTAAGCCTGCCAATGATACTAAACTAGGAGGAAATGTAGTAGAGAGGTCTTACAGAGACATCTGGATAGAGAGCTGAGCAAACACCAACTGTACAGAATTTAACAAAAGTTAAGTGCCGGATTTTACACACGGGATGAGGTAACACTGGTTGTATATACAATATGGAGGATGAGAAGCTGGAGAGCAGCGCTAATAAAAGATATCTGGGGTCTGGATTGATGGCAAGTTGAATATGAGTCAACAGTGTGTCCTGGAAACCAAAAAGGCCAATTGTGTCCTGGGATACCTCAAGCTAGGTGGTCAAGGGACGTGATTGTTCCATTCCACACTGCACTAATGCATTTTCATCTCAAGTACTGTGTTCCATTTTGGGTATCTAAATATAAGAAGGACATCAAACTATTAGAATGTGTTCAGAAGAGAGCAATCAAGCTGGTGAAAGGCCTCCAGGGCAAGACTTGCAAGACTTGTTCAGCTTCTAGAAGAGAAGTTCAGGGATGACCTCACCATGGTCTACAACTTCCTCAAATGGGCCAATGGAGGGGGAGGTGCTGATATCCTCTGTCTGCTGACCAACAATAGGACATGGAGTTCTAGGGACTGGTCATTAGGAAAATGTTATTTACTGAGAGGATGGTCAGTCCCTGGAACAGGATCTCCAAGCCTGTCAAATTCAAGGATCATCTGGATTATGCTTGTGGTGATATGGTTTAGTCTTAGGTAGTCCTGTGAGGAGCAAGGATTTGGACTCAATGATCCTTACAGGTTTCTTCCAACCCGAGATATTCTAGGATTTTATGATTCTATTATTGTGAGCTTCTCAGTACAATAAGTACATTATTGTCTTCGTTTTTCTGTAATGACTAGATCTAGACTAATGATGAATTAGACTGTTAAGATTTAAATTATGCTAACAATAAAGTTCTGGATTTACTTAATGTACATGTAAGGTACACTTCATCTCTGAACATAACAATATTCAGCCTGCCTAATCGTGGCTGCCCCTTCAGACCTGCATAAAAACTCTACATGACAGATATTGATAGGTAGTCAGATTTGATTGGGACTTGATTTGGATCTTGGAGGCAATGCCATAGACCTCTTGAAACACTTGGTATGGAGCAAAATATTTGTGTACAGGCTAGAGGAGAAGGTTGATGTACTCACTGTAGTCTGCGTTCCTACAGCAGTGATTTAGTTTTAATCAGGAGAGAAGGTGAAAGAATGATCTCCAAAAAAAACCCCACATGTGTCACAGTTTGATTTCTATTGAAAAGCTTGGCAGACCACAAACTGAACTTGATTTTGAAGAAACTAGTCTAGAAGAAGTTTGGGGTTCACTCAAAACAATCAAGCGGTAAATGAGCATGCAAACCTACTATTAAACAAAAAAATCCCCTGAGACAACTATAGCAGGTATGTAAGGTCTTTAAAAAACAGATGTTCTTCATTGCAGATCCACAACTACTCATCGGAATGACTTCTCAAACTAGAAGCAGCATGTATTTCTGAGGAATATTGATGAGGTGGGAATCAGAAGTTAGTGTTCTGAGTAGGGACAAGGAAGATTTTCAATAAACCAAACTGCAGAGTGAGATAGGGGACATCTTTTACCAGCACATAGAGTTTGTGCACATACTGGAACAACTGGGAGAAGTGGTACATCTTTCAAAGCTTCCGCCATGCCAGGGGTTCATATGAACCTCTCACTGTTCCCAGAAAGCTGTATATTTTCAAAGTAATGCAGTACACCAGTCATGAAACATGAGCTTGAAAAACACAAAACAAACAGGTTTCTGGGAATGTTTTAAATGTTTCCAAAACAGTATCTGCACTGCAGCACTTTGAAGTTGAGTAGCATATTCCCCATGCAAACTTTTTCATGCAAATATTTCACCAAATACTTTTTCTTTGACCTCAGTCTTATCTGAAAGCATTTTAAAGCTGGAGCTATTTGGAAGGGGAAAATATCACTGTTATGACTTCAGTGATGTAAATTGTTGTTTTGCCATGGGGAAAAAGAAAAGAACTATTTCTAAAGCAGCAATAGGAATAGGATGCAAACATTGTTGCTTTGCCAGCAATAGTCAATCATTTTCACCAAAAGCTTAGAAAACAAAAAAATTCTTTGAAATGAAAGAGAAATGAAAAGCAAATGTTGCAAAGTTTAATTTAATTTTCAACATTGTAAAGAAAAAAAGGAACAGCAACCAGGCAAAAATATTATGTTCATTCCGTCAAATACAGTGGTAATAAACAGGCCCTACACATCTGGTCCCTAGAAAATAGTGCATATACATCTACCTTGAATATGCAATCGGGCACAACGTCTTCATTTCCCAAGCTTGCAGTACATATACATGTTGAATGTCAAACAGCATTTAGATGTGTGGGTATTTTGTATAATTTTGCTTGCAAAATACCTTGAAATGTCCTTTATCAAAGATGTTTTATAAACATGTCATAATCTCTCAACTCAGAAGAAATGGTAAGTAATAAATGTTTATATTTGCTATATTCATTTTGTAATGTGAAATATTAATGCTGGGTTCTTTCTTCTAGATATAAAAAGTTTTGCTTACAAATATTTTCAGGCTTTATATTCCAGCAGCTTTTGAGTGTGTGTGCTGAAGTGGCCAAGAAATCTATTTGATACAGTTGTGTTTGCATTAGATGTAAGTCAAATTCTCTTAATCCAGCTAAATTGTTGTATGAATAAGGATTGGCAGATTAAATTGTTGATACAGTGGAGCAAAGCAGGAGAAGGCACTAAATATTTAATGCACTTGCAGGAGGACTTTGGTAACATTTCCTTCATTGAACAAACTGTCCAGCTCACCCCATGTGAAATCTGACATGTGATTCTGAAAAATTTATAGCAAAATACTGGTTAGCTGTATAGCTGTTGGAGAGACCTGTTGGGGAGGTTTTAGGCTAGAAGGATCCAGCTTCAGCCTCATGTCTGGAGGAAGCCCCTGTTCAACTTACATGAAATCACATTTGGCCTTCCCATTTTCCCTGCTCACACTAGCAGTACTGATGGACTGATTGGGAGATTAGGATCCCCACATTTTCACTAATCGAGGTCACTTTAGAGCTCAATATGAAACCAGTCCTTCCAAGACTCCATAAAGCCTGAGGAATACTGATCCTGTTCAAGGCTCAAATACTTTGCACAACACAACATTGTCAAAGCCCTGTGACAGCAATTATCCATTGATTTTAGGGGTAAAAAAATGAATTACTGGTTCAATCTGCTACATAGGCTCAGGTGGAGTCTATGTAGATTTTGATATCTCTATTAAAAACACACAAAAATTCCCTTTGGGTGATGTTTTAACGTCTTGGTTTCAAGGCAATGATGCATAAGCTCTTGGGAACTGTAGTATAGCTGCTTCATGTTCTCATTCCCTTCTGTGTACTGACTGACCCAACCAGACTGTACTCTCTGTAATATTTTAAATTTCTTCCTGCAGTATTGTGTAGTAATCCAATAGCTGCTCTGCTTTGCAAGAGTTTTGTTGGCTCATTTTGAGTAGACTCCATCTGGAATTTCCATGTTTTTCTGAACACCAATGTTGAGACCTTCTCAGTTTTACCTGTTTTGGTCTTTTTTAAATTTTATTAGTTGTTATTATTCAATGAGTATGTGAATATTCAGACAGTTCACTTCCTCATAATAGTATTATTTACCTTTAAGTATACATTACTGCCCACTGACAGGAACCCTGACTTGAACTAATATTTTGTCTAATAGAGTACTTCTGCAGTTACAGTTCTGAAGTTTCACAAATCTGAAACCTGCACCTCTCTTCAAGGATGATGAAATCAGATTATTACCACAGCTCAGGTGGTATATCTTTTCTGGACTTTTTCCTACAGCAATAAGTAATGAAAGGAGAATTATTTTTTTGTTTGTTTGGTTTAGTTTGGTTTGGGTTTGGTTGGGTTGGGTTGAGTTTGCTTTTTGTGCAGGCTTTCTTTGTACTGACTTTTGTTCATTTATGTGTACGAGGAAGGGGACCAAGAAGTGTGTGTTTGTTTGGAGCAGAATATGAGCTGCATGTGTGTTTACTACAATGCTGAAGAAACAAATGATGATTACTGAGTTCCCACAGAGTTGTTTTTCCAGGAAAGGATATGAAAAATCGATCCTCATCTTGAAGAAGAGTCATACTAGTTCTGAGCATGGTCATCTTTGATGACACCAAGAAAAAAGCCATTTTGTCACATAATTAGACAAAGAAAGTCTGAGTTCTACATTTGGGTGAATATCACATAGGTTGTACTAAGTACTGCTCTAGGATCCATTTTATTAAATAGCTTGTGGACGATGAAAATGGTGTCAAGCCTGGTTTAGTATTTATGAAAACCAGTGTGGGGTGTGGATGATGGTGTGTCAAGTGGTATGGGAGCATGTATGGGTGAGGAGATAGTCAAAGATTTCATCAGTCTCTTAATCAGTGATGAGAATGTTTGAGGACCATATGTTGTAAGCTTGTGGGTGATAGTCCCAGAGTAACATCATTCAGATACATGACAAAGGAGGCATTTCTACCATTTAAATTGACATTTGAGTTTAGCTAATATTCTGACTGAGCCCTCTGGAGGAACTTATCTTTCTTTATTAGATATCTGGGGACATGAGACTCCTATCCAACACACCTAAATTTGGCACACAAAACTAGACTGTCTACTCCATTATGAAAACATCAGAATCGGTAATTCTAATCACTCTTATTCTGAAATCAGAATAATTCTCTATTTTTCATTTCTCTTTAAACTCTTTCCTAAATGACACAAACCAAGCTGGAGGAAAAAAAAAAGAAAAAGTGCTTTCATATAAGAATAAAAGCATCTACCATCATAATTATCCTGCTTTACTGTGAAAACAAGGACTGAAAGGGAAAATGAAATGTCCAAAAGACAGAGAAAAATTATCAGCCATGGATTTGTATTAATGCTCTTTTTCATTGCAAGCAGGTGAAAGTGCTGCTCTAAAGAATAGCAATGGATAGGCCTCAGAATAATTTGTATTCAAATGTTTTGCTGCTTGAAGATTTCTTGCATAGACGATTATGCAAAATAGATCTCTGCCTATTCTTTACTCAGTAAATAGGTTATATAAAATTTCTGGTGTTTCACTATGCATTCCCTTTTGCTGACCAATAAGATGAGTACATATCCATAATATTTCCTTGGAACAGATCTGAGTGTAATGCCATCCAAAGAAAATTCTGCTTTGACAGGGACATCAGAGATACATTCTCTTCCTCTGCAGCTAGCTAAACAGGTAGAAGAAAATCCTAGTTATTCGCAAAGCTTCATCCAAACCAGGGCAGTAAGAGAACTTGACATTTCTTGCTGTCTACCTTTTACACTGGAGGTTAGAAATCTTTCTGCACAAAACTTCACAATACATTGATACAATGTCTTGACATATGAAACTTGGATTAAAACAAAAATTCAGAAAGTTTTGAAAATTAATCATCTGAAACAAAAAACTGAATCCCACCTCCACTCCCTAGTTGATCATAACCTGTTTAAGACTCCACTCTTGGACAGAAATCAGAGTGGCCTGATGATGGCCTTGCTTTATTGTGTGATATTTTTGGTCTTCCCTTAACACTGGACTGGGAAATGAAATACTTAAGATTTTGACATTGAACCACTCACTCTCAGTCATCAATTCCATACCAGTGAGGAGATACACAGCAGGTGTTTTTGGGTAATATTTTCTGGGTAATATTTCAGCCTCTCTGGAAACACAGAAGTTCCTACACTGGGTAACCACTGGTTAGGTTTACAAAATATACTTTAGGGTCATATTGAGTAGACCTGAATTTGGTTTTCAAATAAAAGCTGAGAAGCTGTCAGGGGCAGGATTGGATTGGTGGGGACAGATGGACTGTTGGTATATACCACTGCTAGACTGGCTGGCTTGGGGAGGGAGACGAGTGGTGCCGGAAAGCTTTAGACAGTCAGTTAAAGTGGCACAGCATAGTGGCTACAACCTGATGTTCCCTCTCCAGCTCGAGTCTGGAACATCCCTGTGTGGGGAGCTGTGGGCATATACCATGACACAAACACAAGTGCAAAGAAGGTCTAGCATTTGGTGTATACTACGTAAATGACACAGATGACATTCCTTAGAGCATCTACAAGGATACAACTTGGCTTTTCCTCCTACATTAAACATTGCATGCAGGAGGACAAAAAAGCATGAGACAGGTATTGAACTGATACTTGAAATTATCTGAGAAAATTTGGGATGCTGCAGCTCCTGGCCCGGACACAGAAAATCCATAGAATTGTGGGCAATTCACATTCATGTACACTATGTCTTACTAATGCAGCTTAAAAAGGGAGTATGGAAATGTCATTCCTCACTATTTGTCTTCTTTTCCTCTATAGAACAAGATTTTTATGATTCAGCTAAAAAATTAAGGAAATAACGGTCTTTCATGAAGTTTCTTGTCTGTTGTGAACCATAAATAATAAATATGCAATTCTATTATATGAAACAATAAGATTTATCTTCCATATTATTTTCTTGTAGCTATTTCAACTGCAAAAAGCAAGCTCAGTTTCCACACAATACTGGGGCAGGGATCTTTTCTGCATTCTGGGAAAATGATATGTGACATCCTAGACCCACCTGCATATTCTAATAATTGAATGTCAGGAGATAGACATTCTGTAAAACATTTTTCTACCTGCTAGGTTAACTGTGTGCAAGAAGGGCATAAATTCTGAAGTTTAGATAAGTCACAGAATCATAGAGTGCTTTGAGTTCAAAGGGACCTCAAAGATCATCTAGTTCAACCCCCCTGCCATGGGCAGGGACACCCTCCACTAGACCAGGCTGTCCAAAGCCCCATCCAACCTGACCTTGAACACTGCCAGGGAGGGGGCATCAACAGCTTCTCTGGGCACCCTATGCCAGGGCCTCACCACCCTCACAGCAGAGATATCTAATCTAAATCTCTCCTCTTTCAGATTAAAGCTATTACCCCTTATCTTATCACTACACTTCCTGATAAACAGTCCCTTTCCATCTTTCCTGTAGGCCCCTTTAGGTACTGGAAGAGAGCCTTCTCTTCTTCAGGCTGAACAACCTCAACTTCTCCCAGCCTGTTTTTATAGGAGATGTGCTCCAGCCCTCTGATCATCTTCACAACCCTCCTCTGGACTCGCTCCAACAGGTCCATGGATCCTTCCGATGTTAGAAACCCTATAGATGAACACAGTACTCCAGGTAGATTCTCATGAGAGCAGAGGGGCAGAATCACCTCCCTTGACCTGCTCCTGATCACACTTCTTTTGGTGCAGCCCAGGATACAGTTGACTTTCTGGGCTGCAAGCACATATTGCCAGCTCATGTTTAGCTGCATTGAAATCCATTGCGTTTTCAGCTTAACAGCAGTGTTCAACTTGTTTTCCTTCCCAGTGTCAGCAGTATTTTTGTATCTAATTGTTGATGTGTTTTTGCTGCTGAACAACTTATGTCAGGTGACCCTTAAAACAAGAACATTGCAGATGGGGAAGGTGTCATTTTTTATTTATCTCTCCCCTCACCAAAACCACCATAATGAATGGGATATCACAATTACAGAACTGTGAATTCACCCTCAGGATTTTCCAGCTGGAAGAGATGACAGCAAGATACACAGCTTTCACTTAGAGAAGACAGCTCTGCAATTCTAGAGCTGGATTCCTCTCCATCCTCCCCCTCATGACATACATGGCACCAGCTCCTGCTTCCCTTGACACTCCCTCCTCCCCACCTCTGTAATTTAAAGACTTAGAAGTTTTAACTGAAAGTTACTGTAAACCCTTTCACTGCTCAAACCATCAATTAGCTTTTGTTCAGACTTGAGTCTAGACGGAGGTGTTTGGAAACACAGAGCTGTGCTAGGCTGTAATTCTGTCACACTCAGAACTAAGCACAGCAGGAAAGCAGAGAAGCTATCCACTGTAACTTTGGCCAGATCGAGTTCACTGAAGAATTATGCATTTTATATGCCTTACCTAGCAACAACCAGCCTTAGTTCCTCCACATATGTTTTATAACAAATTCCCCAGAAATTTCCATGGTAAAAATGAAAAATATCACAATGAATTCAGTAGTCACCTCTGCTTGAGTCTGTTTTTAACAGAGGCAGCATCAATTTTTACTAGTGTTACCTGTCCCTGGACATCTGTAGATCAGCACAGGATGATGGAGAACTTTCCACACTGGACTCAGGAAGAACTGGGCACTGCTCTTGGCTCTGCCATTGGTCTCTGCAATAATTGTGACCAAACTTGTTTGGGCACGGTAAAAATTATCTTATATAATAATAGAATCACTAAGTTGGAAAAGACCTTTGAGATCATCAAGTCCAACCGTACCTGTCCTCTACTAAACCATATCCCTAAGTACCTCATCTACCCATCTTTTAAACACATCCAGGATCGTGACTCAACCACCACCTCCCTGGGCAGCTTGTTCCAACTTTTTTCTAATGTCTAATCTGAACCTGCCCTGGTGCAGCTTGAGGCCATTTCCCCTTGTTCTATTAACATATTATATCAACATATTTGTAACATACATAATTTTACATTATGTGTAATTTTTAAGCTAATTTGGAACTGTATAATTATAAAATAATAAAATTTTCTAATATATTTTTTGGTATTAGTACCTAAGCACATGTATCTAGAGCCATCTGCAGTTCTCTAGGGTAGTGGCTTCCAGTTCTAGTTCCAAAAATACATGTACTTCTTATAGGGCCTTTGTCATATCTGCCAAACCCATGTGAATGTTTCAAGTACCTTGGGGCATCTCAAATCATACTGAATGTATCTATTTATGCAATTGAACTGAGCTCTGCATTCCCGTTTTCCCTGCCAGCTATAGCCTGATCAGCATAATGCTGAGAACTACAAAATGCTGCTGCAATACACATAATAAGGAAAGGATCGTATAAATTTCTTCAGAAAAAGAGAAAAAGCTGTATGCATCCAGCTATCAAATCAGGTTTGTCTCTATCCATCTAAGATTAATTGTTCTCATTCGTGTGTTTGTTAAGTTGCATACAGGATTATTTTCCATTAAAATGGGAACATATTACCACCTCACTTTGTCCCTTCCACTCTTAATGAAAGCTCTCCCATCCCAATTACTCACAAAATAAATGCCACAACATCTGGATTTTATAGATAGGAGTGACAACATACACCACTCATATCTTTCTGATGGACGTGAAGCAAAATGAACTCATGAAAGAGAAAGCTCCCTTTCACAAGATGCAATCAGGCCAAAGAAAGCAGAATTGCTTTCCAAAAATACATTAAAGGCATGCAGAAACAAAGTTACCAAGATGAATTGGACCCCACACTCACATTTTGGTATCTGCTAATACAGTTGAACACAGAAGAGTATATGTTTCTGCATTTGTGCCACTTTTTGTACCTTTAAGCAGAAAACTGTTTTCTCACACATCTGAAATTGTATTTGAACAGCTCCATACAACTAGAGAATTTTGTTGGATTTTTTTCCTCACAGAAAGTCACATCCAGCAAAAACACTGTTTTGTGTAAATGGCTCCATTTCAACCAGTTTCTACCAGCAAGAGATCAGATCTTATCAGAGTGTTAGGGAAGACTTTTCAGAAGGAGCTCCTGGGCCTCCCATGCATTACACCAGGGAACCTGGAAACAAGTAATTCAAGAAACACCAGTATTGGATTGGTTCTGAAGACTCTTGATCTCAGACATACGTTGCTCTCAGCATTCTAGGAGATTTCCTAATTGTCCTTCAAATTTCAGATGCTACCTGTCTCAGTGAGAAAAACACTTGTTTTGTTATATTTCATGGAAGTATTATGTTATATAACATGGACATTCTATCTCATGGAAGAGAACAGAACTTATATTTTCCTTTCTGCAAGGCAATGCAAAGCAATTAGGAGAATTTCTTCCAGTTATAAATTCATATTATTTTGAAAATAGGGAAATGAAGCCTTCTTGGAAAATGAAATGTGTCTCGTAAGACTGACATTTCTCCCGAAAACCACCCACCAACTGGGAATTAGCTGAAGCATGTTGGCAGTATGCATCCTAAATGCAGCTGTGGTAGTCATGGAGCATCATAGATATGATCCAGGAGAGAGGATTTTAAACTAGAGGTTCTCCAGTGACGTTTGGATGAGGAGGAAGCATTTGGGTATGAATGGGTGGGAACACACTAGCAAATCCACCTACTCCTGTGCAGCAAAGAACTTTTATGGATGATTCATAGCACAAGGTTTACAGCACTCAGATCTTTACATCTTCTTTAAGCTCTGTACAAGTTGTCCAAGAATACACTCACTGTTATACACCTGGTTTTCGCATGCCCACATAATTGTGTGACTGTCTTTCAATTCATTACTTCCTTACTGGAAATTATATTTAAGAAGTATTTAAATGTGCCAAAAAAAAAAAGGTTGCATCTTGTGTTAAGGCTAGTGTCTAGTTTCATAGAATCATAGAATAGTTAGAGCTCAAAGGGAACTTAAAGACCATTTAGTTCCGCCCCCGTGCCATGGGCAGGGACACCTTCCACTAGAGCAGGTTGCCCAAAGCTCCATCCAACCTGACCTTGAACACTGCCAGGGAGGGGGTCCCCACAGCTTCTCTGGGCAACCTGTTGCAGTGCTTCACCACCCTCACAGTAAAGAATTTTTTCCTAATATCTAATCTAAATCTACCCACTTCTGGTTTAAACACATTATCCCTCATCCTATCACTTCAGTCCTTGATAAATAGTCCCTGTCCAGGTTTCCTCTGGACCCACTCAATTACTGGAAGGCTGCAATAACGTCTCCCCAGGGCCTTCTCCAGGCTGAACAACCCAAACTCTCTTAGCCATCCTTCATAGGAGAGGGGCTCCACCCCTCTGATCATTTTTCTTGCCCTCCTCTGGACTTGCTCCAACAGCTCAATATCTTTCTTCTACTCGGGACCCCAGAACATGATGCAGTACAGAGCAGAGTGAAGGGGAAGAATCACCTCCCTCAGCCTACTAGACATAGTTCTTTTGATATAACCCAGGATATGGTTGGCTTCCTGGGCTGCAAATGCACATTTCTGTCTCATATTAAGTTTTTTAATCTATCAACAGCCACAAGTCCTCCTCAGGGACACTCTCCATCCAGTCTTCACCCAGCCTTTTCAACAATTACTTTACCAACAACTTTAACATTATTTTTTGGCAAAACTTCTGTTGGTCTTGATGTGGGAGATCTGGGATATTGCAGTTCATGTACTGTGAAAACAGATAGTTTACATTGCAAGTCCTGATGCTTATTTCTACTTTCCAATGAAGACACACCAGAAGCAAAATGGGTCTCCAAAGGAATCAAACTTCCCTGGGTTAAGAACATTAGGACCACTAAGTGCTTCATAGTAATTCTTTTATCTGCATTCTGAGTTTAAGAAGCTTATGTTCTTCTAATTTGTTCCCATTCAGTCTGAATTTCTGAGTGTTATTTGGGGGAACCAGGGTCTTTCTACTGATCTGTATGCTGTAGTATTCCACTGATCTGTATACTGTAGTATACCTACACAGTATCCACTTTCCTAATTGTTCCTGTAGCTGGTAGGTGCTTTTGTATACCCTTTTCTGAATCATAAAAACATTATTATTGCACATATTATAAATTGTAGTTGAAAATCACTATTGAGCAGAGCTGTAAAACATCTTTCCTACAGCAGAGGACCTGAATCAAATTATTCGGGATGTTCCCATGAACATCCATATTCATATCTGATACATTTTTTTAATCTTTTTTTTACACCCAATGGGTTCCTGTGAAGAGTTCACTATGTGACTTCTATAAATATAAAAAAGAAAAAGTTGCTTCCAACAGCTAAATAAGGGCTAATATGCAAATAGAGAGCAGTGAGGAAATAAGCAAGAATATACTTCAAAGTCAAATCACCTGAATTCAGTTCCATTACCAGCTTCAATTTCCATTCTCAAAATTTGTGTTTAGATGTTTTCAGTGATATCTTGTTTTACAACCTAACATCCAAATGTTGTTTACCTGTTTTCTAGGCAAGAAGTCCACTATGGTGGAGCTAGCATGAGCAGCTTATTAAAGCAGTAGATCTACTCTCAGCAGAGCTGGAACAAAACCCTTGAAACTATTTCCTTTCTTGAAGATTGTGTGGCAGGGGGAGTGGAGCCTGAGAGGTGAGGGAATGAATGCTGAAATATTAAAGTACAGAAATAATACCAGTTCATATTTCAGTGTTATTTTATATAACGTCCCTTATATTGTTTAATCTGGAGTACCCAGATGCTGGGGTCTAAGAACTACTGATGGAAACAAATTATAGGTCTTGAGTGAGCGGACTAATGAAAATTGAATGGTCACAGTATTTAGGTAATACTGGACCTGCACAGACATTGCAGACCCCCATACTGTCTCTGGAGGAATGTGAAACATGGGTAAAACAAACTCTTTTTGCCTAATTTGAGACACCTCAGATCAGCTTTTTGTATTGAGTCTCTGGGTAACAAAAGAGATACTGTCAATAAGAGTTTTCTAAACAAGACTCTTCATCATAAAAAATTTGAAGTAAAACAAATGAATCACAATCTAAACTTGCTGTTCAATTCATTACAAAAAAATTTGTACAAACAGCTCAGATGTAGTCTTCTTGCTCAGTACACCTCTTAACTGATAAATGCTGCATCCTGCTCCTCATGGTTCTGAAAACTTTGAAAGTGTTCAGAGTTATTCAGTGGCAAACCATAACTGATGAGACTCAGCAGGTAAACTTTCCAGGTCCTTTCATGTACCTAGCTATTAGTCTTTCAAACTTTAAGTCTTTTTTAATAGAACAAAAATAATAATACTATCCAGGATCAGAAAGATGCTGTGAAGATAATTACATTAAAAATTACAAGGTGATACAATGCTACAAAAATGGAATCGTGCCTGGCATGATTTAGATCATCAGTAAATATTCATCAAAAATACTGGTATGATGTCCTGGAAAGTCTTTAAGAGACATCTAAAATGTGACATTGCTTGTTTCACTCTGGCTGTCAGTCTTTTTAAAGACCACATCTGCTCTTGTTGTTGTGGTTTTACCACAGGTGAGAGCCAAGCACCACACAGCTGCTTGCTTTCTAAGAGTGTGTGTATGGGGAAGGAAGGGGGTGTGGGGAAGGGAGGAAAAAGAACCCAAAAAAACCCCCTAAACCTCACGGGTTGAGGTAACGATAGTTTATTGGGACAGCAGAGAAAGAGAGATATAACAATAATAGTACTTTATAGCAAAATATATGAAACTGGTGGTATGCGATGCAGTTTCACACTGAACTGCACAACTCAGGCCATACAGCTCAGAGCCATCCCAAAACCAGACCATCCCCAAAAACCACATGTCCTGGAGCCATGCCCTCCTTCCCTCACCAGCCCACCTTTTGTACTGAGGAAGACGTAACTGGCATGGAACAACCTCTTTGACCAGTTTGGGTCACCTGTCCCAGCTGTGTCCTCTCCCAGCTTCTTGGGTGAATCCTTGCTTTCTCATTAGCAGGGCAATATGAACAACTGAAAAGTCTTGGACTGCTTGGCAACAACTAAAAACATCCGTGTGTTATCAGCACTGCTCTCATCCTAACTCTCAAACACGAGATTCCACCGTCTGCTAGAAATAAAATTATCCTAGATGAAACCAGGACACTTATTCACTGCTGATCAGTGAACTAATATATTCCAGCCTGACAGTTCCATCATGGTGCCAGTCTATTTCTCATCCCAGCTCCTTAATTATTTTTTGCAAACTGGGATTGCCCAGTAGAAATACTACGCTGAATCAGGCCACCTAGCCATGTCTTCTTCATTGAATGTGCTGTGTCTTACTGGAAGTGAAGAGTCATCTTTGGGGAGAGGTTGAGGGGAAAAGAAAGGAGAGAAATAGAATTACTCCTTTGTGTCAGCTATTTGCTACTCCCTCAACTCTGCAGGCTGTAGCACTGTATGATGGACACGTATCCCATTTAGTCAGAAACACCTATGCTTATCTCCCATTAGATTAATGTTTTCAAGTCATATTGCAGCAGAGTAATAACCATCAGTAGCTTTTACACTTTTTAAGTCATTCTTCTCCCTTGTCAAGACATCAAATTAACATTGTAAAGGAGAAACATAATGCCCATGCAGTATTTAGACAAAGAAATGGAGAAAAATATGTCTATCAGTCCTGGTGTGGGTAATACCTTTAATTCCTGTTCTAGCAGTACCAGGTATTTGATGCAGTCAATAATTTACTTTCCTTTCAGTTAACAAACAAGTCCATTAGCTCTGTTTTTTATAACCTATTTCAGGAATCTTGAACCCTTTTAATCAACTCTCTCTTTCTTTCTCTCAAAAGAAAAAAAAAAAAAGATTAAAAGAAAAAATTTGAATTTCCTTTCTGGTTGAATGTTTCATCCACGACTTTTGGCACTTTATTCCAGATACAGTGCTCACTGGTGAATGAAAACATTCACATTGATAGCAAAACCAAATGAGCAAGTAATCACTGCCTAGTGACATTGATATAAATATATAAATAGTGTCAATGGAGACTTAAAATTCTGTGGCACAATTTGATCAAAGTAATTTGGGAAATTCTGGCTGCTCACAGTTGCCTGGGAAGACATTGCTCCTTTTTCTTAACAAGGTTTTGGAAGATCAAAACTGAATTGCAAAACTGTCCCTCCTCATTCATAAACAACTGAAACAATCTGCTAGATGCTCTAAAACATGTTATTAATAGTGTCTCAAGATAATAAATTCCTTGTGGAGCCATTGGGGTTTTTCATTTTTCTACATGTTGGTTCTTTACTTGTCCATTTCTTCCTTTGAGTGTTTTCTTCATTTTCCCGTTCTTTCCAAGGTCACCTGAAAGGTTTGCTCAACTAATATAAGAAATTAATTCACTTTGTTTTATTTCTTCCCTCAAAAATAGTCCAAAACTTCTACTTGTAGAAATCAACTTGTCCCTTCCTTTATTCAGGCTGAGAAGCAGGCTTGCTCAACAAATAGCTCCAATTTATGTCCATCATTCACAGTGTAAGGCAGTTGTCAGTGTGGGAGAATATGATATAATACCGCTCTGCCTGCTCTGCTTCCTGAGCTCCAGGGGCCTTTTTGTGGAGCTATTGACCTTGGCAGAGCTGAGAAGTTTTATTTAGTGTAGCTGTTTTCTTCACTGAAGTTTACATATTTTAACTGGCTTGGAAGATGTGTGTGTGTTTCAGACAATAAATGACTTCAGGCATTCTGATTCTATCAGTCAGTGAGATATATCCTCCCCTGCTCTGAAGGCTACTACGTTTTATAGTGAAATAGTTGAAGACATTATATTCTGGTTGTACTATTTGGGAGATGTGTGTTGCTAGGAGAAATTGGAAATGAATATTACTTCAACTTTTTTTTTGGTTTGTAAAAAAGTCTTTAACATATTGTTGATGCTTTGAAAATCCTTCTTTGTACCCAGGTAATATTTTGTTTATTCAATGCTCTAGTAGATGACAAATTCTTGGAAGTAATATTTTGAAATTTCTTTCAGTAGAAGAGGTTTGTAAAAATAAATACCTTACCCATAAATGCCTTATTTTGTAAAGGATTAGGTAAAATAAAAAATAAATGCAGGAAAAGAAGAGCTTGTCAATAATCTTTGATGGATGAGCATCCCTAGAATGACAGACTGGAGAATACCAAGAGAAACTTGACAAATAGTGCAGACACCTGCAAGTTTCAGCCAATAAGCACTATCTAGAATCACTCTGTACCAATACAGTAACTTTAATAAGCTGAGCATAAACTGAAACAAACATACATAAAAATAATTACTTAAGTAAATAAATGAAACCACAATGTCAGGTTATCATCTTGGAAAGAAATTTCCTAGTCTGAGCAAAACATAAGACAGTTATCTAGATACCTTGGATATGTTTCTAGAAAATCTGCTGTGTTCTTAGATGTCAGATCAGTGCTCGACTACGTAGTGAACACAGCAGATCTGTAATGACTTTGGGAATGGAGTTTTCAGTTTGAACAGGTGTGTGTGAGAATGACTCTTTCTGAATGAAGACTTATGTGGCTAATTTCCTTAGAGTTGTTTACCAACTATGAAAAGTACAAAGAAAACAATTTGAAAATGTATAGATAGAAACAGAACATTTCCTCTTGTTTCTTCATGGCTTTTTCCTAGAGAAAAGTTTGGTGTGCTCAGGTATGAGCCATTAAT
The DNA here is from genome assembly GCA_027925045.1 of Hypotaenidia okinawae. NCBI lineage: Eukaryota > Metazoa > Chordata > Aves > Gruiformes > Rallidae > Hypotaenidia > Hypotaenidia okinawae. The sequence continues at coordinate 161,157,722 of BSDF01000002.1, forward strand.
TGACCAAACAAACACACGCATTTAGAGCATAGTTGGTTTTTTTTTCAGTGTAATCATGATGTCAGGTTTGTCTGTGCCCTTAATTGCAATGAACCAATTCAAAAATATCTGAAGCAAATTTTTGCACGTTTCACAACAGGTAACATCAGTCACAGCAGAACTGTCACCTTCCCCATTATTTTTTTTTTAAAATCAGAATATTCATTATTTCTGAAGACAAAAGGTGGCAAAGATACTGGAGGAAAAACAACTGTCCTGACACTTCCTACTTCAGGTACAATACTGGTCTTTTTGTACCTGTGAATAGAGGTGAGGCAAGGTTGATAGAAATAGGAAGTACTTTTTATGATATCCTTGGAAGAAAAAAACCCACAGGTATTTCTAAGCCTCTTTCTTCGGATCTCAGATAGAAGCAGCAGCCTTCAAGATAAAATCTAGCTTGAAAACAGTAGTTCTGAACTTCACTTCTTTCATTTCTCAGTGTCTCTGAGACTTTCCTGTATAATTGTAAGACATATTTAGAGAGGGACATGTTACTCCATGGTTTTTCCACTGTAAAACTTTGGGGTGAAGATATATTTCTCTTTTGAGACCCAGGGCAAATGGCTTGATGTTTCAGTGCTTGGATCTTTTTACCATTTTCAGTTTTCCTCTGTTTACTACAATTCTGAAAACACATCTTTCTTTCCTTTCTATTTCTAGTTCATTGATGTTTCCATCAAAGCTGAATCAACTCACAGATAAAGCAGAAAAAACAGGACTTTGGGGTACAAGCCTTCTGACTTATATGTCTGTTTTGGGATGAGATGAGTCACACTTGATGGGTCTGTTTTTCTCCATTTATTGTAGAGGGAGTTCTGAGGACTAAAACAGATATAGGTGTCGAGATGGATAAAATGATCAGTACCACACTAGGCTACTTAAGAGACTATCCATCCCTTCACATTGGTATATACCATATTTGTTCCTTGATCACACTAGAGGACTCAAGAAGTCATTGTGCTTCACTTTCAGGAGTTGGGAGGACAAGATTTTGGGTTTTTTTCAGATTTTCCTTGTTACCATAAACCAAACAATAAATATTAGTTCACTGTATACTTAAAATAAGAGAAGTTCCCAGAAGGCTTGCTAAAGTCAGCTACAAGACAGATCCCATTCAAAAAATACCATGTGTTCACTTCCATCTTTAGTCTCTGGAGGTTCTTTCCTCAGTAATCTCAGAAATTTTGTATGGATCATCCATACCCTAATGGCAACGAGAGGAAGTAGTAATCAAGATGCCATCCAAAGATATTTCCCTTCTTCCCTTTTAGAAGGGCAACCAGGCTGGTGAAGGGTCTCCTCTTATGAGGAGAGGTTGAGGGAGCTGGGCCTGTTTAGCCTGGAGAAGAGGAGGCTGAGGGGAGACCTTATCACCACCTACCATTACCTAAAAGGAGGTTGTAGAGAGGTGGGAGATGGTCTCTTCAGCCAGGTGACAGGAGATAGGACAAAGGGAAATGGCACGAAGCTGCACCAGGGCAGGGTCAGATTAGATGTTAGGAACAAATTCTTCACTGAAAGAGTTGTCAGGATGTGGAACAGGCTGCCCAGGGAGGGGGTTGATTCACCATCCCTGGATGTGTTTAAAAGACGGGTAGATGAGGTACTTAGGGATATGGTTTAGTAGAGGACAGGAACAGTTGGACTTGATGATCTTAAAGGTCTTTTCCAACCTTGTGATTCTGTGATTCTGTGATTCTCTGATTCCTTCTATCATAGGTGTTTCTCCGTGGCCAGTGCTACACTTGTTTCTTTTATGCTATAACATTATTCCATGACATTCAGAGATTAGATGGTCTGTTATGCTGTACACATTATAAAATTTTCAATTAAAAAAACCCTTTTATGACTAACTGCCATTAAAAATGAGACAAAGCTTCTGAGCTCCCCAGGAAGTGCCACAGTAACAGGAATAGGATCACTGTTGGGTAACCTGTACTTCTTTTAACTCCATTTCTAAGCTTTTATTTCATTAAAATCTTGTGATAATGATATTGCATCAGACTGTTTTGTTATTAGAGCATCAGCTGATGCTTGTTCCAATCTCTCATTGAGAAAGGTGTTGCCTTGGAAAGCCAGAATCAAAACTCAATAGCCTTGGTGACTATTAAGCAAGGTATCCTTTATTGCAGAGCTGGGCACACAGGGGATTGCATGCAGCGATTAAAGCCAGATTTCTCATATTTATACAGATGAACTACACTTATTCAATATAATTTCTAAGACAAGGCAGGGTTATACAAAATATTTCTAAGAAGTCATTTATATTAATTCCTCCCAGATAGAGCATGCTTGTTGACACTCAGGGGGTCTTCCAGTGGTCTTCAGGGATGAAGGCTGGATGTCTTCCTTGCTCTCAGTGCATGTTCTTTACGTTTCTTCTCTGTGGTTACCCGAGCTCAAAAACACATTCCTGCACAAACTAGTTAGGAACACCTTTTTTGCTGAAAACAAGATATACTCTGTCTCTTAATTGGTCATTAGTCTCATTATTTATGACTCCCCTATCTTCACTTTCTTTAGCTTCAAGGCTGTTGCACTGTTATGGCTCAGTTCTGTAGCTGCTCTCACAAAGCTTCTCACACAGTTACAGCCATATTCTACTAAAATCCAAAACTAATCTATTCTTAAAAACATGAAAATTCTTATATTAAAGTTACACTAATTGTCTCTTAAGTTACACCTACATCAATCTATTCAGCATGATTACATTTCATTGAATCATTCCCCCTTTCCATTATCCCTTCCCTGCAGGGGAGCAGATTATAATATCTACTTGGTTACATCTGGTCTACCTTTTACTTCTTGCCCACCCTTCTTGTCATCCCACCCTGTAGTGAAATAGCATCTTCTAGACAAAGCTCCCAAGAATGACTTCATCAGTTCTTGTGCTAAAATCAGGAGCCTATCATTTGACTACAGTAAATATTTATAACAAAAAGAAAGTAACACCAACACCTCAACTCCAAATTTCTAAAGTTCAGATGACAAAAAAATTATTCTGTCTTCTATCAAGAATATGTTCCTCTGGCTAACTTACTTTTTCACTTTTCAAACACAAAAAGAACCCCCCAAAACCTAAAAATATCAAAAACCAAAACCAAACAACCAACAGCAACAAAAAACCCCAAAACAACCAACCAAAAACCCATTTTCATCTTGAATTTTACTGGCTCTGACTCCCTGCAGCCCAGTTTTGTAAAATAGCTGTCTGCTTGGTAAAGAGCCCTGTGGCACCATTTCAGAGAATATCTTTCCCAGATTCAGGTTTTGCTGTAAATCTTTTAGAACTGCACACAGTGATGACATGCTTCATCCTAGATTTTAGCAGCCCACAATTCTGATGTTATGCTTTAATTGAACTGAAATTACATTTTGTGAGAGCTTGAAATTTCTGATTTGCTCATATGCCATTGTTTTCATACACAAAGCTTTCGCTCTTTACCTTTTTTTCCCCTCACCCTTTCCCCCTTGAATTATTTAGCATTTAGAAAGCTGAGCTTTGCCACTTTTATTTCCATCCCCAGTTTTATTGCTATCTAAGTGATTTACAAATCAAGCCTTGCATCTAATGGCACTGTGTATTTCCATTTCCAGTGCTCTTCTTTAGTGTCGGCTCTTGTTGGATGGGGCAAACCTCAGACATAAATAACTGAAATTAATGTCAAATTGCATCATGTGCAGCTTGAATTTCAATTATGAGATCTGAGGAAAAATGCATGTTTTCAGCAAACAGCAATAACACTGTGAATTGCCTGGCCCCAGAGCTCACATTACTAGAAAGCATCCTATTCAAGACAAAGATGCAAAATTTCAAAATCTTAAAGTAAATCTGCTTGGCATTTAGTTAAGGCAAATAAGCAGTGAGAATGAGCTGTCATTTGGGCCTTCAGCTTTTGTATCCCCTGCCCTATGGTATGTCTGTGGCTGTTTAGAGCCTGAAACTCAACCATTTTATTCCTGAATAGCAGGAAGTGAGCAGGGATTAATCTAAACCAAGAAGTCCTAGCGCATCCTAAATATGTGGAAGTTTGCATTCAAGGCTTGTGGTTCGACCCATCTCCTAACTCTGTATTCACTGAAAGGCCTGTATTCACTGAAAGGCCTGGTAGAAGACAGTGTGTGTGAAGACACAATGAACAGATGCATTTCTCTAGTTGTTATTTGTGGTTCACCTGGTGACATAAAGAAGCTACATTTTGTTTAGTCTTCCGGTAACGGTGGTGGAAAGAATTAGGTGCTTGGAGGGCAGATCCATTTTATCTTCATGCAGTTGTCTAAATAGGTCAAAGGAATCACATTCCTACATGCCTTTTCCTCTGTTGTCTTCAAAGAATGTAGAAGCACAAGGTTAAATTTAGTCTACAGAGTGCAGTGCCCTGTCATTGCTGAAATTTATGTGACTTCAAAAGCTTCAGCCAACTGAATGACCTACATATCCCCTCTAAATAGAGATATTGCAATGCAGCTACATGTTTTCCCTCTTGAACTTCCTGAGGAAATAAAGTTCCTTCCGTTAGAGACTGATTGAAACTTTTAGATATTCTGCCAAGGACAAAAAAATCCATCATCTTGCACACCTGTAGCTCTGCTCTGCAAGCACTGCCCTCAAAGAAAGATAAAACAACTTTCAATTAGCATAAAAAAAATAACAACTTTGGAATGCTGCACCCTCATGTGAAGAAAAGGTGTCACTTGAAAAAGTCAGGTACATTCTCCCTAATTTATTTGTGCAAACACCATCTAGAACCTTGTTTCTTGGTTAAAAACCAGCAATTTGGAGTCCTGGAAAAGTGCTTTCTTATAATCTGATGCACATCTTGCTGTCACAATGAGCCCTCAACAGATAATGCATAACTAGCAATCACACTTTCACTCAGTTGAACTTCAAAAGTCATATTATTTTAAAGCACAGATAGAATGTAAAAAGATTTATGATGTGGACTGAGATGTGGTTTTGTGCTGGACTCTTAGTGATTAAGTCTTCCTTTTATTTGCATAAGAGAAAGAACAGTTCCAGATTTCTGTAATTATTAATCTCGGTGTTTTTTAGGCACAGTGAAGAGGTAGCAAGTCCGCTTTCAGTGTCTGTTGGCTCCCAGCTTAGGATGTGAATTTTTGGTTGACCAGTCAGACACTCATATCTGAACTGAGGGCATAATATCCTTTTCTCTGCCCCATCAAATGCTTATACAACTTAATTATTACTTGAAACTGCAGAAATGGACAGGATGAGTTAAGCCTAGCCCCTCTCTCTCTGTATGCACCACATCACATAGACCCTGATTTTCATTTACTCTAATGCTTCTGTACACATTATGGGTTCCCAGATGCAAAATGGCTGCACTCCCACCTCCTTCCAGGACACTGAAATTGCTTTGAATGAACTTGGATAAGTTGCAGCTATTACTGTTAGGGGTATGTGTCAGGAAAGGGATTTTTTTCATTTATTGTAACTGCCTCTGAGTAATGTGCCTAATCTAAGTTGGTGAGCTAGACTCCCACTGCAGCTGCTCGACTGACAGATTCAGCACCAAAAGGTGCTTCATCCCGTTCTAAGGCAGAACTGAGATGTCTCTAATAAATATACAGAGTGTTTAGACAACTGACTCAGATTAAGTATTCAGTTTATAGATAGTAAAGTTAGGTGAAAGCAAATTCAGCCTCAATATGAGCCTGGAAAATTGCTGACAACCAAGATTAGGCATGTTACAATCAAAACATGCAACTTTAGCAAAAAAGACTTTTTTCTAGAAGTGTTTCTGCAGAGAAAAAAAAAAGTCTTTTACAGAGGAAGGCAGAGGTGACAAAGCAATATGTAAGAGCTCTTCTCTATGGCAAAATAAAAACAAATATCAAGGGCAAAGCAAGCCATCTATATTTCTTCCAGGTACCCTTGTTTATTGTGGGGCAAGAGCTTCTGAAAGTCAACAGAAAGGTCAACAAGAAGGATGGAAATTTTATTAAAAATATTTAGTCTGTTTTTTATTACCAAATGTAAATGAAAACCAATTAGATAATCATATTAAATGTAGGCAAAGGAATGGCATTAACACTCCCAGAATTTAATGATCATTACTAAGAAGTGTATTGTCCAGTTACTTGCCTTTATTGAGGGAGAAAAAATCAATTATGTTTCACCTTTTAACTGCCTTTTAAAGCGTTGCAAAATTGATTATACAACATCAAAGATATAGTAATAAAACAGGGGGACAGTAAAGCAAAGACTGGATAATAGACAATGGATGATGTACACCAGCTATAAATGCTGGTCTGAAAACAGCAGGCTACTTTTCTACTTGCTGTAGTGCCTTGTATCCATGGGGTAAGTGGTGCAATTCCTGCCTTATAGTTCCTCCTGTGGAAGCTTTGGCTGTTGAGTTATGTTCTTCAACAAATACATTGACATCTTCAGCTTGTGGCCACATGAGACCATGTGTCTGCAGTCAGTAAATTCAGTTGTGATATACATGCAACAGGTTGGCCAGAGAAGTGGTGGAGGCCCCATCTCTGCATTCATTGAAGGCCAGGCTTGATGAAGCGCTGAGCAACCTGATCTAGGTATAGGTGTCCCTGCTTACTGCAGGGGAGTTGACTGGATGCTGGTGGCTCCACTGTCAGCTGGCACCAAACCTCCTATCCAGCCTGGCTTGCAGCTCATCACATTTGTATATTGGCTCAGAACAGCCAGTTCACTAGCACAGGAGACAGAAATAGGGTTTAGGGAAAAGGTAGGATAGATTCTGGTGACCAAGTGAAGGGCTTAGCGAGACAAATGACCTGTATACCTATAATCCTTTTTTCACTATTTTCCTGCTCTTTTTTCCTTCCTGATCCATCTGGATCCCCCCTTCCCCTGCCATGAGTCCTTCCGCTAAACATCAGTAGTCTTGTGCATTCCTGCAATATCCTTAAAACCTCCTGTAATAACTTTTAAACAATCTTCAAATTCTTTCTCCGTCTGCATCACATAATAAGTCCTAACCCAGTTCAGGCAATAACCCCTCCATTTTGCAGGGCATTCCTGAGAAGGTGTTTCTTTGGCTGACTCACCTATCACAAGCAGATTCACTGATTAGGTTACAAGGATTCACAGGCCTCCCTAGGTCCTTGTGTTCAAAGAGATTAGCCCTTAATCACATAACCTAGCAAAGAGAACATGACATTTCTTTCAGATCTTTTTCAGTACTTTATATTTCTTTTCACTTGCCCTTTTTGTTGTCCTCCAGCACCTGCCTCGTCTGCCAAATAATAGCCAAATGTCAGCAGTTTCTGCAATAGGGAGAAAGTTTCCATACTGGTTAGCCCATACAAGGAACTTTACCCCCTCTGCCACCGATTATTGTGACATACAATTTTTTTCTCTTCAGACTGTGAAGTAATGCCATTAACCCATAGACACAGCAAGTTATGCTGTTTTAGTGGGCCAAGTCGTATTTCTCATGAACAATAACAGAAATGAGTCTTCAAAGGATCACAGACTCACTCAAAATAGAGTATTTGGGATGGAAATCTTTTTTTCTTGAAGTGTTCCTGTGGGTCTGCAGGGAAGTGGACAACTTATCCTGTTTTACATTTGGACTGAGTGTACCTTAGTGGTCCCAGATTGAATATATGCTTATTCAAGTGTAAAACCATACACATGTGCACCAATACATTCACTCAGATACACTAATATACAATATAACTGTCCACATTTCACTACAGAAATATTTATCAAACTATTTTTACAATATGATTTTGGCAGCCAATTATTTAAACTGATTTTTCAAGCTTGCAGCACTCAGGTTTTTTTCCTTCCCTCCCCTTTAATTCTATATAGGCTTCATATTTGCTTGACTGTATTAAACTATGGTGTTTTTTGTTCTCTGAAGCAGAAATAAACTGCCCTGTAGTCCAGTTGCTTGGTGAATGCATTGGAAGTCGGTTGTTTAGTGAGATTCAGATCAAAATGTAGTTTAAGGGCTTTGTCATGACTCAGAGACAGTAAGAAGTACGTTATGATGAAATAACATGATCTAGGCCCAGAATCTTTAAAAACACAGAGTGATTTTTGTTGTGCAGTCTCAACACCAAAGATCATTTTGCTGTCACATGGGAACCAAGGGAAATATAGCATGGTTATGGATTTATTTCCCACAACTGTAACTCGTTTAGCTGGAGACTCATGCTGATGAAACTGGCAAGCTGGAGAGAACTTTGTGAAATGCCAGTCCGGTTTGTATGGATCAATGAGATTACCCTGGACCCTAAGCTCTGTCCTTATGAACTGCTAACATATCAGTAAGGCAGCTTGACTTAGTCAAGTCCCCAATTGCACTTCCAACATTTCCTAAATTACAGGAAGGGTAAGGAAAATGTTAAGCTCTACTTTGTTGTGATTTGGAGTCTGGTGTGGCCTCCAAACGAAAATAATCCGTTCCACTATATTAAAGGACAGGGAAAATCCATTCCCCCTCTACTGATATGTTCCATATCTATTAAAAGAAATAGAAACTAGTTAAACAGGAAGATTTTTATCTCTCTCTGAAGTCGAGTTCTTAGACGAGCTTGCCATTGGAGCTGGCAGAAGCAAACTGAAACATAGAATCTTTTCTCTTTCACTTTCCTTTTTAGATTCTTTCCAGTGCTTATTACTCTATAGAAATATTTTAATTATAACAGCAAATACTGGATTGCAGGGAAGATTATGGGGCATAGTATCAGTAGAGCTTTAAATCATAAGAGTTCTATTTAAACAAATGGCTACCTTTTAACAGGAAATCATCCTCCAGGATACATATGATGCCTTGAAGAAAGGTCAAAGGCAAACCTTTAAACCCCAACTAGCAAATAGGTTTAAGACAATGCAAGACTATTCCTTTTTATTACCTATATCTTATATTATAGGGGAGATGAAGGATACCAGTTGTCTCCCAAGTCCAAAAGAATCTTATCATGTCAGATTGCCTTTCAAACCATTTAATTTGTGCAAAGTTATTTCATTTAGCCAAGAAACCCTGTAAAATTGCCACGCTTTTTTTCCCTCTTAACATCAGATGTTGCATTCTTTGCAAAACAGTTAATTTCCTCAGGGGCAATTAAAATACAAATGATGAATATTTCCATGCATTTTTTTTTCCTGAAGACAGTAAAACACAGCTACAGCCCAAAGGCTAAAGAGAATTCATTAATGTGCATTTTGCTATCCTCTAATGTCATCATAAATTAGTTGGAAGCCTTTCCTCCCAAGCTAAAGATCCAAAAAAAATCCTTTGAGGTTAAAGTTTTGTTACAGCAAGAAGATGTCCTCAAAGCATCCTTCTTTCAGAGACTCTGCAGGCTTAGAAATACTCATACCTCGAAGGTCGTTCATTTTGAGTCTCGCACATTTCCCTAGGCAGTGGTGAAAATTAGTAATATTGAAGGGTTCTTTTTTCACCGTTTTTCTAAGTCTGTTCTTATTGACCAGAATTTGGAGAGCCCATTTTCTTCCTTCTGTGTCAATTACTCATCTATGAAAAAATTAATAATAATTAAAATATAATAACACAGTATAAAATACATTTATATTACACATTGACTAAGCTTTGCAGTCACTTTTCTGTTTCAGATCCCTTGCATTATCTCATTCATTCAAATGTATTAAAAATTTCTATTAAGTTAGAACACACAGATCCATCCAAGAAACAAAGTTTCTTTGGGGCAGATACTGTTATCTAACACAGAATAGGTTGGTTTGTTTGGGCTTTTTTTTCTTATAAAGGCAAATAATCTAAAAATACAGAGGTTGGAGGAGAACAGCACAAGCATTTCTAAGAGCTAGGAACCAAGGAAGACTCACAGCTAGCCTGTTGCTATTTGAAGCATGCTAAGGTGTCCCAGTTGACCTCCAGTCACTGCTCCAGAACAGAGTGACTCTCTTGTGAGTTGAGTGTTGTGTTTTCTAGCCTTGCAAAGACATTTATGGACAACCTGGTGTACAGAATAGCCCTAGACACCTATGATTAGGAAGAGGAATTGAGTCCCTGTTGTGAGATGCAATTTCATTTTAAGACATCTAAATGTAGGTGTCTATGTGGGGTGACAAACCACCCATTACAGCAGAATCTAGTCAGCACAGTCAGTGTAACCTATAGACTAATTCAGCTGACAAATCAGTAGGTATTTATTTAATTGTAAGAGCAATTTTCTTTAGTATTTATTGCTCACTTTTACAAGCGTCCTAATTCCAACACATGGGTACCTAGCCACATGTCAGATGTGATCCCTTGGATAGCTTAGTTGGCCTCTAGCCCTGTTGAATCTGGATATTCATCCACTTCAGTTCCTTTGCCATATCTGCCAGACCCATGCTGAAGTCTCAGGTAGTATCTAATGGTTTTAGACATATCGGTGTGAGCTATTGCACTGATCCTTAAATTATTTTGGACTTAGATACCAGAGGTATGCATAGACAAGCTGAATCTCACACACTGATTCTAAGAGGGAACTTAATTCCTCAAGTTGATAGGAACTCAATTCCTATTTGCTGATCAATGTGCCCTAATCATGAGACTTCATTCTCAAACTTAGTTACATCTCTAGTAAGTTAGATCAGAGGTCTGTCTAGGCACTTTTACTGTTGCTGACAGCAGTCAATAATACATAACCATAAAGCTGTGTAGGACAGTAGAAATGCATGGGGATACTTCCCAGAGCAATCTCCCAATGGCCTACAATTAAGGGCAGTAGCTTTTGATGATTCAGAGCTGTTGGGTTTTCATATAATGAATTTATCAGAATTGCTTTTGTTTCGTGCAAGTTTTTGACATAAATTCATTTTCTGTGTTCATTTCTGGAACACTTTAATGGATTTCTTACTATTTTAAACTAATTGCCTTTTTTGTTGTTGTTTGTTTATTCTTCCACTCATTTGTGCCTGTATCCTGAATCTCACTTTGGAAACAGACAAGCTTAAACCTACCATTTCACTTGCTTTGCCTAGTGTATCTTTTGGATGATTATGACACTCCAAAAAATATACTGAGTAATTTCCTAGGTGTTTAAACAAAGCTCATTGAAGTGACAGAATGCCTCTTTGCTAAAACTAGCAATCTATCAACTGTGTGTGTGAAGATCATATTGAGATTTGTTGTGCTTCTGATTTTATTTTATTTTTTAATGTGTAATGTGAAGCAATTTAGAGAGGTCTGAAAGATCTCAGAAAGAGCGTGAAATCCATCCATCTCTTCAGTTTGGGTACCAGCATTATTATTTTGTTAGTGTCTTTCATGGGACTAGCATAGCAAAAAGGCACTGAAAGAGTTTCCCATGCTTCCCAGTGACTAAAGTACAGCATTGAGTCACTCAGAAGTGTTTCTGTTCCAATTTAAGATCTTCTATCCAAAATTTCAGATAATATCTCCAACTGAAGATAATTTCTTATCCAAGAAAATGCCAGGATTACAGTTTCAGCCCAGGAAATAATAATGACAATAATGTACTGAAAAAACAAAGATGAGTATATATGAGTATATCCATCTTATAGATTAACTTACTTAAGACTGATATTTGGGAAACAGGATTGTTTAGTTACATAAGGTTATGTTACATACCTTGCTTTTTTCTGTGCTTCCACTTGGAGATGAGAAAATGGGTAGTATGCCTTGAACTTAGTAAAAAAATCATTCCTATGATGTTAAACTGCAAAGGCTTTGTTTGATGTTGTTGCTGGTGGTGTTGGGGCCTTTTGCTTCTAAAGTTAGAAGAAATACATCAGGATCAACTTCTAGAGCAGTAATTTATTTCTTTATTGTCCTTTGTCAGACTGAGATACTGATAACATAGCTGGTATGTGCAATTAGATACTAGGTCCTTCTAGATATAATTGTTGGTGTCCATGACAGCACATCTTACCTATCTGACATACAAAAAGCAAGAGGAAAGAATACTTTTAATTCTAAATGTAAAAATCAGATCTCTGTCATGGTTATTTTGATCTTCACTACTCTTGTGTTTCTATGAGGTGATTTTCTTATGATCAGATTATTCCCAGTAATCAGATGTCTTATGGTTACTAAAGTGATTTAAAGAAAATTAATCTATCAATAGTTTCTGATAACTGATTCCCCAGAGTAATTATATTCATACTACTTTCAATGGTTTCTCCCAAACAAGAGGTATTACCCAATTGCTTTTCACTTCAATCTTTGCTGTTTCGATAGAGTGAATACTCTTTCATTTGTGGTTTGCTTTTGGTTTGGATTTGGTTTTGTTTGGGTTTTGTTGGGTTTTTTGTTGTTGTTTTAATTACTATTCTTATTTTTAATTATTCTTATGTATTGTCACACTGCAATCACTTACTTTAGTATCATGTATTTAAATACATTGGTCACCCAAATCCACCATCAACCACCAGAGACATCATGTTCTGCTTACTGATGATCCTGATTGTAGAGCTTAAAGTTCAGATGTTTCCATGGTATTAGACAGGAATTCTCAGAAGCCTTTCCATAGACTTTTCCTATTTCACCCTTTTAACCCTGATACTGTATTTGATGAAACACCAGTATCTTTGGGTAAAGCAAGGAATTCAGTATGGTTCAGAAGCCTTGTAAGGAAAGCATGAAGCTCAACTTTTTGCAGAATGCTCTGCTGTGTAGAGTACTTCAACCCAGCAGCTGCTGAAAGTCTGAAGCTATTATTGCCGTATCTGGAAACTAAATCAACAGGGTAAGTTGTCAGTAAAGCAAAACTACTTGTAAATCATGGGTTTTTTTTTCCCCTCCTTAAATACAATTGTATATTTCTGAGCTGAAAAAACAAATTTTAAATTTTTTTTTCTTTCACCAGAATTAAAGGAACCAATAGAAAGAAACAGGCATCTTGGTGATGTGACACATCTGACTAAAGTAGACATTTAAAATAGATCAGATTTATCACGTCTGTTCCTATCCACTGGCTTCATAAAAGGAACTGAAGTTGACTGGTTCAGATGTAGACTTCAGCACTGCAGAGTTTCTTTCAACTAATTTTAGCAGTGTAGTGCATTTTAAAATGAAGGCATATATATGTCCATAATCGTATTAGGGGTCCACAGCACCATATCACAGTAAAGTTGAATGTGTAGGGTAAGGGAAAATCTTTTATTAGAATTAGAATATTTGATAGGGAAAAAACAAGACTTTCTGCATGTTCCTTTTTTTAGCCTTAAAGAAGAAGCAGCAAACTTCGAGCTAAAGAATAAATTGCTGTGACAACTTAATTCTGTTAATCAATTAGACAATTCAAGAGAAAAAGGTGATTACTGAAAGCTGACAATGTGCTGCCTGCAGCGGAAGACATAAAAGCAAACAAACAATCACGCTTGCCAATTTAGCCTGTAGGGAACACTCACATTCTTTTCTGACCCCAAATCTAAGTAGCAGTTGAACTTTGCGCACAGCAGCAAGTCACATCAAGCAGCTGTTTTCAATTCCACACAGGATTTCACTGCCCAGCCTATTGTCTCTACCCTAAAAGATGTGAGGATGTGCTTCTAGCAGCCATTCATCAATTTCTGTCCTCTACTGCAAGGATGCACAAAATACTCTAGTCGTGGTTTTTTGGGGGTTTTTAATTATTATTTTTTATTATCATTCCATACTTACCCAAAACAGAGAGAATGAATAAGCTTTGTTCAGCATCCAGCCCGCCAACTTACTAACCTGGAACATAGTTTTGAGGGTGAGAGAGGGTTATAGCATAACACATTTTGGCTGCTGTTTACCAGATAATAGAAGCCATCACAGAAAGAGGAAATTCCGAGTGGCACTTTCCTGACAGATAATCTCTGGCAAGCTGTCAGGTGCAAACTGTGTGGAGTGCTTCCCCAGAGTGTGAGCAGACCCTACCGACAGTTCAACGAGCCATTCAAAGCACATAGCTCTGCAAAAACCTGACCTACAGGGCAGTCTCCTATTGACTAGCCTGATGTGTACTAATTGTGTACCAAAAGTATTAAATTAGCAAGGCAATCGTCTTCCATTTACTTTTTCTCCTTCTCTCCCTCTGTTTTCTAATTTGCTTGAATCGTGTACTCAAGAGGAATTTTTAGACTAGGAAGCTTGTTAGCTAAAATATACTTCTCCATTCACTTGATTTCATCAGCCAAAAGCCTGAAGCAAAAGTGCAAGTAAGGACAGATAAAAGGGTAGTAATTAGAGCATATAATGATTTTTAATTTTTTTAATAATTTATGTGATAACAAATGTGGTTTTATTGCTACTTATCTTTTGTTTTATAAATCAGAAATGAATGATTCCATAACTTCTGACCTCAGGTTCATGAAAAGTGAAGATTCTTCTCCTTGGTGGATTGGTCCTTGAGATGTTAATGAAATAATTTTACTGTTGACTGTTCTACAGATTGTTTCACCTCTGGCCATGAGACAAGAGTTCCCATGGACTTAATGTGGTAGTCAAAGACTTGGAGCCTCTTTGATCTTTTATATAATAACTCTATCCTTGATGAAACCAGGGCATTGAGTTGATATAGTGAAAGACTGGGAGGGGAAGCAGAAGACCTAGGAGTGGACTTAGGACAGCACATTACAGTTTGCTTAAGGAACTCCTGGGAAAAAATCACTCAGAAACTTCAGTAGGGGAAAAGGCAAGAGAGCTCATCTGCAAATAAAACTGTCCCATTATGCAGGAAGTTTGGGAATTTCAGCAGAAGACCTTTGTTGCTAAGACACACTTCTCAATGACTTTAAGCACGGAGGGACAATATGGAAGTGAAAACAGACAGCTAACAAAGAAGAAAGATCAAAGCAGAGTTTAGAACTTCAAGTACAATATGAGAAGACCAAAGGCTAGATGAAGTTTGGGAAGGAGCCACCACTGGCAAGTAATAGTTTGGAAACTACACAGAGAAACTGCATTTATGCAGATCCATGGGCCTGGATGGGACAGGCCTAAGAATGCTGAAAATGTTGTCAATGTGAGAGTGAGTCTATTGTCTATAATTTGTGGAAAGTTGGTATAATTGGAAGAAGACTTTGGCCTCTGAAAAAAGTTAACATTGCACCCATATTTAATGAAGTGAAGATGGAGGAATCATGGAACTGTAAGATTGTCTTACCTCCAACTCTGGAGCTAGTGTGACCCGGCTCTGGTAGCATCCAAACAGGTTCGAGAACTTGGATATTTGTTTCTTGTGATAAATTGTACTTAGTTCATCACTGGTTGGTGGTGGTTTTCTTCTGTAACAGGGCCCAAAACTAAACACAGTATTCAAGGAGTGTCCTCACCAATTCCAAGTACCAATGAGAGTCAGTGTTTGCTTTTCAGGTGCTGCTGGTGTAATTGATAGCACCAATTTAATATGGGAAAGCAGAAAGACATCTGAAGAATCTAGTCTATATTGTTGTCTTTCCATAAGAAATTAGGTTGATAGCTGTTTGGTTTAACAGGAAGAAAAAAAAAGGTAAATATTTCAGATAGATAAGAGTATATATTCTTTTTCATGCCTCCTCCTTTGTAAATTGTCCTACAGTGTACAGTGTGCACCTAAAAATCTAGGGCACATCTCAGGACATGGTGGATCCAGTCAGATTTCTCTTCTATCTGCATAACAAAGATTGCCAGTGTACTAGCATTCTGGTTGCAGTTTCAGCAGTTACTTGGTTCAGTGAATGTTTGTTAGGTTAGACATAAGGAAAAAAAGAAATTCAACCAGCAAGGGTAGTTACCCACTGCACTATGCATGGTTTTGTGAGCGTGAAATCTCCTTCTGCCCTCGCTGCAGGTTTTAAGAATGGGATAGTCAATCATATGTCAAGAGTGATTTAGATAAATTTTGACCCTGCTTTAGGTCAAAAATATGGGAGAGATGGTCTTTTGAGTTGTCCTCCAGAGAGCTGCATCTATGAATCTAAATTTCTACTATTGGATTTCTATGATTTCCTATGAATATTAAACTGCTGTCTAGGTCCAAGGCATATTGAGATAAAAAATGACATTCCTAGAGGGTGATTCAGTCCATCCTAAACAGAGGTGAGCATTTTACTAAAGAAAGTGGGTGAGGGTGAATAGATCTGAAAAACATGCCCAGAAAATTGATTTCTCAGTTCATCTTCTAAGCAAGAAGCCATGAAGATGGATAGAATCATTGGGAGAAGTTATTTGTTTTGCCATTGCTTGTGTTTCTGACGTATTAGAGATAAAAATTCCGCCCTATAACTTGCATGCCACAGTGGTTTGGGATTTTTGGGGTTTTTCTTTCAATGAAAAGACACCATAAAAATCATCTTTACCTGGACTTGTGCAAGGCCTTTGACACAGTCCCCCACCACATCCTTATCTCTAAATTGGAGAGATGTGGATTTGATGGGTGGGACCATCCAGTGGATAAGAAACTGGTTGACTGAACGTAGACAAAGGGTGGTGGTCAATGGCTCTATGTCCAGGTGGAGGCCGGTGACAAGCAGGGTCCCCCAGGGGTCTGTCCTGGGACCAGTGCTCTTTAACTTCTTGATCAATGACATCGATGATGGTATTGAGTGCACCCTCAGCAAGTTTGCGGATGACACCAAGCTGAGTGGTGTGGTTGACACCATAGAAGGAAAGGAAGCCATCCAGAGGGATCTTGACAGGCTGGAAAGGTGGGCCTGGGTGAACCTAATGAGGTTCAACACTGCCAAGTGTCAGGTGTTGCATTTGGGCTGGAGGAATCCCAGACATATATACAGACTGGGAGAAGAGCTGCTTGAGAGTAGCCCTGCTGAGAAGGACTTGGGGATTCTGGTAGACGAGAAACTTCCCATGAGCCAGCAGTGGCTCTTGCAGCTCGGAAGGCCAATGGTATCCTGGGCTCCATCAGAAGAGGGGTGGCCAGCAGGGACAGGGAGGGGATTGTCCCTCTCTACTCTGCCCTCAGGAGGCCCCATCTGGAGTACTGTGTCCAGAGCTGGGGACCCAATACAAGAAAGATGTAGAACTGTTGGAGAGGGTTCAGAGGAGGGCCACGAGGATGATTAGAGGGCTGGAGCACCTCCCCTACAAAGAGAGGCTGAGGGAGTTGGGCTTGTTCAACCTGGAGAAGAGAAGGCTGTGGGGGGACCTCATTGCAGCCTTCCAGTCCCTGAAGGGAGCAGAGAAACAGGAGGGGAATCAACTTTTTAAAAGGGTAGAAAATGGCAGGACAAGGGAGAATGGACTAAAGCTAAAGGAAGGAAGGTTTAGATTAGATATTAGAGGGAAGTTTTTCAGAGAGAGTGGTGAGGTGCTGGAACAGACTGCCCAGAGAGGTGGTGGATGCCCCATCCCTGAGGGTGTTCAAGGCCGGGTTGGATGGGGCCCTGGGCAACCTTGTGTAGATCCAGGCCTGAAGTTGGTGTCCCTGGCAGTGGCAGGGGTGTTGGAGCAATATGATCCTTGGGGTCCATTCCAACCCAGACCATTCTGTGATTCTGTGTGATTCTGCGATCTTCTACATTGGTAATGTACAGCTAGTGTCTTGATCGCACCCAGGACTCACATCAAATGCTATTAAAAGTTCTGTAAAGTTTTCTACTCTCTTCAGCAGATTTCCATTTCCTTCAAAACCATGATATTCTTAGTCCCCTCAGACTAAAGTCTTACATTAATTCATGTAAAATAATTTTCCAATAAGCCAGTAATGGTGACATGGCAACTTTTCCATCTCTTATACAGCAAAGGAGGGCAGCTGCCATTCACCAGCAATGCCAGTCAATAAAGGAGTATCTTCAGTCGAGCTCAACACTCCACTTTTTGGTCTGTCCAAAAAAGGGGTGAAGAAATATAATTTTAGAAGTATCCAAATTTGTCATGACACTGCAAAGCATAAATACAGTGTCATGCTGTTAGTAATTCAATGTAGTAACACCAGTATTGTATTAAATGAACATCTACTGCAGCTATGCAAATCTTTGGTTAAGTGACATTTGATCAGAATTTATGCATTGCAGTAGAGGAAAGGAAGAGACCTAAAGATCGTCCCGTTTCAACCCCCTGGCATGGGCAGGGACACCCTCCACTAGACCAGTTTGCCCAAAGCCCCATCAAACCTGGCCTTGAACACAAAAAGGACAGGGATCTCCTTGAAAGAGTCCAGAGGAGGCTACAAAGATGATTAGGGGCCTGGAACATCTCCCCTGTGAGGAAAGGCTGAGTGAGCTGGGACTATTCAGTCTTGAGAAGAGAAGACTAAGGAGGGACCTAATTAATGTTTATGAATATCTTAAGCAGGGGATGCAGGGGGAATTGGCCAGCCCCTTTTCAGTGGTCTGTGGAGACAGGACAAGTTAGAGCACAGGAAGTTCCGCACCAACATGTGGAAGAACTTTTACCCAGTGAGGGTGACAGAGCCCTGGGACAGGCTGCCCAGGGGGTGTGGAGTCTCCTTCTCTGGAGATATTCAAGACCCGTCTGGAAGTCTACCTGTGCAATATAAGCTAGGGACCCTGCTTTGGTTGGGGCGTTGGACCCGATGATCTCTCAAGGTCCCTTCCAACCCCTACAGTTCTGTGATTCTGTGATTCTATGAAACTGGTAGATGCTGGATGTGAATATCTGCAAATAGAAATGTCCCATCTCTGCTTTAACTTCAGGATCCTTATGCTCTGGGACTTTTAAAAGTGTCGGAAATAAATTGCCATCCTAGACACTAATCCCTGGCATTATTTTCTTCGTATTATCTTGTCTGTAGTGTAAAACTCAATCCTCAATTTCTTTCTCCCCACTTTGAGAATATCATTAATGCTAATTGTGAACTTGGCTGTGATTGCATACTGCTTAGTTTGATGCTAATGAATTTGAATAGTAATTTGTATTATATTGAATTAGCATCATATCTTAGAGACCATGGAGAATTGAACCCTAAAGGTTTCATCATCCCTTTCTCCTCTTTTTACCAGACAGGCCTCGTAGGTTTGCTGCTATTTGTAAATCATTTATCAGTCTGCTTACTGCACAGCTAAGACGAGATCATCACCAATGACAAGAGCATTGTAATATCTTATTACCAGCTAAATATAGATTCCTTGCTTAAAAATGACAGTGAGTTACTTAGTGCTATTTTTTTAATACGTTCTTGTATAAATTATTATGAAAATTTCTATTTGTCATGTTAAAATTAATTTATGTTGCAGAAAATTCATGTTTAGACATAGAAGTCTAAGTTGTGCAGTAACAGGTATGTGTGTTAAGGTCCCAGTTCAGAAGAAAATTATCCTCTTGTTTTTTAGGTCATATACAGAACTTAAACATGTCCCATGTCCTCTGGGATGAGTTAAGCAAAAGGTAAATTAAATGCATATAACATTATAACAAAATATTTGTTAATACATTATCTAGTGATGGAATGTGACTATTATGCACTTATTAGCATTAACAAAAATTACATGATTGGGCTGGAATTTTTAGAGCCAGATGGAAAATATAAAGTCATTCAGGAAATAAAAGATTTTGCTCTTTTTTTGAAACATCATTAGGTTCATAAGAAAGAATGATC
Organism: Hypotaenidia okinawae; assembly: GCA_027925045.1. Lineage (NCBI taxonomy): Eukaryota > Metazoa > Chordata > Aves > Gruiformes > Rallidae > Hypotaenidia > Hypotaenidia okinawae. The sequence goes on from BSDF01000002.1 coordinate 161,177,237, forward strand.
AGTGAGAGGTCAACGACCTTCTACAAATTTAGATGGAGAAGTAAATGAGAATGCACAGATATCATATTGGAGTTTAGATATAATTTTCAAAAACACACGAAATTTCAATATACTCTGCAAGTTGTTGACAAAGGAAAATTCAAGAAACAATGTCTTTCAGGCTTCCAAGGAAGTAAGTTATTTGCATATATGTTCATAGGATCATGAGTGCTTTAATTGCCAGATGATCCTATGTTTGTGCCATAGTAACAAACTGTATATATATTTAAATTTTGCATACAAAAAATAAACTTGATTGTAAATTTAAAAAGACCTTAAAAAAGGTTGTACATTTTTTTAGCTTCTTGCCTGAATTAACAAAACGTATTTCACATCCACCTCAAATATTTGATACAAAACAAATCAAAATATTTTATTATCTTGCTAAGTTGTATTTTTTAAAAAATCAAATGAAGATAGTATAATTTTATATGATACTTCACAACTCTCCAAATGAAACATTTTTTCCTTCCCTAAAAAAAATGAGTAGAACAAAGCAACCAAGAAATACTGCGATTTCAACTTCAATTGTTTAGAATGTCAAACTCAGACATGTAAATTACTTCTTTCTTGCTAAAGATTTCCAAAAAGTCCAAATAAATTCAATTGTTTCCTCAGATCTGGAAGCAATGCTTGCAGAAGAAGGGGAGGCCCTTCCTGAAGAACTTTTAATTCTGGTTTCTTTAAGTCTTCCAGTCATACTGGAGATCTATCTGTTCCTTGTTGCCTTTGTACTCAGGGACATGAATATTTTTCCCTCCCTTCCTCCTCTCCTCCCTCCCTCCCTCCCTCCCTCCCTCCCTTCCTCCCTTCCTCCCTTCCTCCCTTCCTTCCTTCCTTCCTTCCTTCCTTCCTTCCTTCCTTCCTTCCTTCCTTCCTTCCTTCCTTCCTTCCTTCCTTCCTTCCTTCCTTCCTTCCTTCCTTCCTTCCTTCCTTCCTTCCTTCCTTCCTTCCTTCCTCCCTTCCTCCCTTCCTCCCTTCCTCCCTTCCTCCCTTCCTCCCTTCCTCCCTTCCTCCCTTCCTTTTCCTCACTGTGGTCTCAGAGCTTTGTGACATTTATTTCACATGTATATATTCTAGGTCTTACTCTGACATTTTCTGTGACAAAGAAAATAAAATGTTTGTAGATTTTCTTTCCTTAGCTTTAACTAAAATAAAGATATTTACTGAAGGACATGAGGAGGGAAAAAAAAAGCTGATATTCTCAACATTTTTGCCTCAGTCTTCACTGGCAACCTCTCTCCTCTCTCTCGAGTTGAGGGCCTGCAAGATGGAGACCAGAGAGACCAGAGTCACTCCCACTGTAAGTGAAGAAAATGTTCATGACCACCTGAGGAACCTGAATGTACACAAGTCCATGGGACCTGATGAGATACATCCCAGAGTCTTCTATAATAAATTCTCAAATATGATGTCTGCTACCTACTTGAACACTGCTCAAGGATTAGGGTCTTTTTTTTAGTTGGCTTGTCTCTCTGTTCTGTCTTAGTAAAAATAGGTAACAGTGCTGCCCTACCTCACAGGACTGTCATGAAGAGTACTAAGTTGAAGTGTGTGAGACGTATTTAATGTATCATAAAAGCGTTCAGAGCACGTGCTAATACAGGATTGGGGAAATTAACCTGAATTGCAGAGCACATCTGCTTTGCCCTGATCTTCAGCAGGCTGTTTACCACAGTTTCTCAAGTCAGACTGCAATATGGTGATAAATATAATCACTGAAGATGTCAGACACCAAAGAGCTATTAGTAATAGAAAGATAATGTGTGGCATCAGGGAAAACACTTCTAAAATCCACCCTGCAAAAAAAAAAATAAATTAGATTACTAGGAAGGACTTAGAAAACAGTAATTCAGCTTCCTTAGAGTGTGAAACTCATTGAACATGTTGAAGTGCAGATTAGCAAGTAACTTGATTAAGGTCTATAAGTGTGTGTTAAGACTTCTTCACTGGTAGGAGAAAAGATTTCTGATAGATGACAGCTTGGTGTCCTGAAGAATGCAAGATCCAGTGAAACAGTCAAATGTAGGAGCTATCATTCTAAACAAGAAAAATTCAAATTATAAATAAACCCTAAATATTCAACAGGGAAAATAATTAGCCACATGCAGAGATGCAATTCACTCTCACCTTTACATTAAGACAAGGGATCAGTAATGCACATACTCAGGAACAGAAATAAAAGAATCTAAGGATTATGGCTTGTGTTTTACAAGAAAACAACTTAGATCACAATAATCTTGTCTGACTTGAAAACATAAATATGTATTACCTACCAATCTATAATTTGAAGTATTCTCACACTACTATTTAGCAACACCATGAAGTTCTGGCTTATTTTCACCAGCAAGATCATTTATTATCACCAGTAAAACAGAACTATGAAGAAAATTTATTCAGAATCTGGGTCCCTTTGTGCTAGCCAAGCATCAAACTCATGACAATGTTCCTGCCACTAAATAGCATACCTTTTGAGTAACATTTTTAATCATAACTGGCATTTTTCTGCTGCAAATCTCCTGCATGTGATAGCACAAAGTTCGTCTCTGATGCATTTCAGATCGAAACATGAAATTAATCTTAGCTGAGTTTATGTCTGCAGGGATATTTCAGCGATTTTGCTGTATATGCCTTTTGTCAAATGCATTTTTCATAAAATGGTATTTCCCACAAACCTTCCAGAATAAACAAAATATTTTGTTTACAGAGATAGCCTTGGGTTTAAAGTGGAAAAAATACCCTGATACTTTGTTTTCAATATATATTTTTTTAAAGTACATATTAAAAGTATTGGGATGTTTCTATTAAAAAAATATTTTTAAACCCAGGAAGTGCCAAAGAAACCTTGTTAACTGTGCTTTGAATTTTTAACATTTAATAGATATTCAGAAATCCATGACATAAGAAATTGTTTCTTATTTGTTCAAATCCCAGTTATCACTGTAATGTTAAATCTGCCCAAGAACAGATTAAAAGCACAAGGTTTTCTATATAATTAGGAGAATGACAAGTATGATTAAAAGATATGAATATTTAGTAAAGATATTTAAAGAAATGCAAAACAAAATAATGGAATATGCCTATGGAAACAGGTCTTTCAGAATCAAGGTCAAAATTTCATCAGGGTCTAGCTTGCCTCAAAACAGTAAAGTGTGTCATTTTCAACACCAAGGAAGTGGTTTGGCCATCTGTTTCAGATTCTCAGCTTGCCACTTAGAGATACAAAGACAGTTTCTGATCTTTGATCCAAAGCTTAAACATGTTTCCACACTTTGTCTGAGGTATCTTAAAGCCTCTTAAGAAATGCCCGCTACTTTCAACATAGATATATTAAAAGCACAGAGAAGACTCCTGTCGTAGAATCATAGAATGTGTTAGACTGGAAGGGACCTTTAGAGGTCATCTAGTCCAACCCCCTGCAGTAAGGTTGCCCAGATCCCCATAAAGCATGACCTTGAATATTTCCAGGGAGGGGGCCTCTACTATATCTCTGGGCAACCAGTTCCAGTGATCCACCACCCTTACATTGAAGAACTTTTCCCTAATATCCAACCTAAATCTACCCTTTTCCAGTTTAAAACCATTACCCCTCATCCTATTACTACAGGCCCTCACAAACAGTTCTTCCCCAGCTTTCTTATAGACACCATTCAGGCATTGAGTGACCGCTGGAAGGTCCCCCTGGAACCTTCTCTTCTCCCAGATGAAAAAGCCCATCTCTCTCAGCCTGTCTTCATAGGAGAGGTGCACCAGCCCTTTGATTGTTTTTGTGGCCCTCCTCTGGATGATTTCTAACAAGTCCATGTCCCTCTTGTGTCTTTACATTCATTTTATCTTTTGCTGGTCACACTATTTTTGATGCAGCCCACGATATGGTTGGCTATTTGCTTACTATTTGAATTCTATGACTCATGTTGAGTTTTTCATCCACAAACACCCCCAATCCTTCTCCACAGGGCTGCTCTCAATCCATTCTCCTCCCAGCTCTTCTCTCTAATTGTGCTTGGGATTGCTGTGACTCATGTGGAGAGTGTTGCACTTGGTCTGTCACTCTTCCCTTATCCACCTTCACTGTAACTCTGTCATAGAAGGCCAGCAAATTAGTCAAGTACAATTTGCCCTTAGTGATGCTGTCACAAATTACCTCCTTATTTTCCATGTGCCTGAGGACAGTTTCCAGGATGCTCTGCTCCATGACCTTGCCAGACACAGAGGTGAGACTGGCCAGGCTGTATTTCCCCACGTGTTCCTTTTGTCCCTTTTTAGAAAGTGAGTCTTATGTTTCCCATTTTCCTGTCAGTGGGAACTTCACTAGACTTCTGCATCTTGTGAAATGTGGTGGACAGTGGCTTAGCAACTTCATCCACCAGTTTCCTCATAACCCACAGATGCATGTTCTCAGGTCCTGGACTTGTGCACCTTCAGATTCCTTAGTTTCAAATCTGATCTTCTACAGTGGGCAGTTCTTCATTCTCCTGGTCTCTGCTTTTGTCTTCTGCAACTTGAGCAATATGGCTAGACTTCTTGCTGATGAACACTGAGGCAGAAAATTTGTTGAGTAACCTCAGCCTTCTCCATACCCTGGGTTAACCACATCTCCCGTTTCCTTCTGGAGAGGCCCCACTTTTTCCCTAGTCGTTCTTCTATTACTGATATATTTAGATAAGCTTTTCTTTCAGCCCTTGATGTTCCTGTTCAGATTTAATTCTCTTGTCATAGCTTTCTTAACCTGATCCCTTCCATGAGTGTGTAACAATATTAAAATTTTTCCTTAGAAAGACACAATTCAGATACTTCAGATACATCAGTATGTGGCTAAGTCATATATTGTTACTGAAAAGGATGCAGGGTATTGCCTCTGTTCAACAGAATTCAGATGTTATCCCATGTTCTGTGGACTTTAGTAAGTTAGTAAAGCATTTATCAATAACAACAAAGTCACTTTCAAGTTGACTTCAAGGCTAGGCATTCACTAACAAAACCTAGCTCATAAATCAGCTTAAAATTATTTCTATTCCTCTGTGAAATAATTTCTTTTCCTGATGTATCCAGGGAACTTGGTGATTTCCTTACATGGAGTTGCAAAAGAAATACAGCCGGTGGCTAAGAGAGCCCATGGGATCCTGGGGTGCATACGGAGGAGTGTGGCCAGCAGGTCAAGGGAGGTGATCCTCCCGCTCTACTCTGCCCTGGTCAGGCCCCACCTGGAGTATTGTGTCCAGTTCTGGGCTCCCTGGTATAAAAAAATACAGGGATCTCCTGGAGAGAGTACAAAGAAGGGCTACAAAGATGATTAAGGGCGTGGAGCATCTCCCCTATGAGGAAAGGCTGAGAAAATTGGGACTGTTCAGCCTTGAGAAGAGATGACTAAGGGGGGACCTAATTAATGTTTATAATTATCTTAAGCAGGGGATGCAGAGGGAATCAGCCAGCCCTTTTTCAGTGGTCTGTGGAGACAGGACAAGGGGCAATGGCTGCAAGTTGGAGCACAGGAAGTTCCGCACCAACATGCGGAGAAACTTTTCCCCAGTGAGGGTGACAGAGCCCTGGGACAGGCTGCCCAGGGGGTGTGGAGTCTCCTTCTCTGGAGATATTCAAGACCCGTCTGGACGCCTATCTCAGTGAAATGTCCTAGGGACCCTGCTTTGGCAGGGGGTTGGACCCGATGATCTCTCGAGGTCCCTTCCAACCCCTACAATTCTATGATTCTATGATTCCTTTGTCAGAGGCTGTATTAGAACCAGTTTCACTGTAGAAGGTGTCCCTGCCCGTGGCTGGGGGATTGGAACTAGATGAGCTTTAAGGTCCCTTCCAATCCAAACCATTCTATGATTCTGTGATTCATGGGAGAGAGTTGAAGCCACGATGGTGATATGTTTCTGATAAAAGATATTTGGACCACATAAGATATTCCTACAATATGACATTCTATCCAGTAATGCTTCAGAGAAAGAGTGAGAGAATTCATACTTAGGATGATGGAATAAAATATATAATCTTAAGAAATGTAGGAAGAACCCTAAGGGAAAGCAATTTCTGTGATTACACGAAACTTAAAGGTCAGACAATAACTCAGTGGTAAACTGAAAATAAGACCCAAATTTTCAGGGTCTTGATACTATATTTTTTCCATTAGACTTATTTTCAGTGTATTGTCCCTACAAATATTCCAATGCTCCATCTCTGTTACAGTCTGGAATGCATTTTTATTTTTTAGCTTCTACATTGAAGAGAGTTTCTGGGGAGTAAAAAGCCAGCAAACCCCAAGGCTGTACCTAGCTTATTGGTTGAAATAATTAGTGAATGGAGAAAACCAAATATATTAAAAGGACAATATACTATGTTATCAGTTTCACTCCTTAAGGGCAATGGTAACTTATTAGTCAATCAACCTTTACACATACAATAAGTGACACATCGGCTGATCCATAATACCTGTTCTGGGTGCTCATATCCCATTGCAAAAGATTGCTAACACAAGCTAGGTGAGCTCTTTTTCACTGGGGAAGAATTATTTCACATTTGTCCTAAATTAAGACCTCACAGGCAGAGAAGCACCACAAAAACGCTGGCAAGTGCCTTCCTCAGCATGCATGAGAGACTTTAAAATACTTTGAACATACTAGGGAAGTGCCAGAAGCAGCTCTGTAGCATCCAGCATTTTGGTTTGCAAAGGGCCTTTAGCAAGGTCATACAGAAAGAACTATTAGAAGAAATGTAACCACTTGTTATCACAGAAATATTGAACTTGGCAGGTAGCTCTGGAGTTATTTAGTCCAACCTTTCTGCCCAAAGCAGTCAGCTATAGCATATATTCCTGGCCCATATTCAGTTGGGTTTTTAATATCTCCAAGGATGGAGTCCACAGTCTCTTATGTGCAATTCAACACTTCACAGAGTTGGTCAGCAGGTAAAGTATAGAATTCTATTGACTAGATCTCCTTTGCTTATAGCAGGAGCTATGAGAATTATCTTAGATGATTACTAAAGACAATCTAAATGCAATACTAAACCCTTTTATGGAAGTCAAGATGTCAAACAGGACATTAATAGGCACAAGGAATGGAATACAAGGAGTGATGCCCTGATGCAAAATCAGTAGTGCAACTTCCTTGAGAAAGACATTTCAATGGTAAAATCAGGTTGAAGCCAGATAATATAGAGTGGGGGATGGATTAAACCAGTGAGAATGATTAAAGGACTGAAAAGGCACTTGAGTACTATGAGGGAAAAAATAAAATGTCACAATAGAAAAAGACTGAATGTAGTAGAAATATAGGAAAAGAATGAATGGCTTATAGAAGGCAGACGTGAAGTTCTGTTCTTTTCAATTCAGACTGAAAAAAGGCAGTGGAGTGAAAGAAGAATAACAGTTTGTGCTTTTTTTTCTCAGATGCTCCTAGAAGATAAGTCCATTCAATCTTTGCTTCTACTGTGGAGTTTTTTGCTACTGTAACTCCTTAGGGATGGAAAGTTACCAGGATTAGACATGCAATTGCAATTTGTAAAACAAATAGCTTGAACTAATTAATGGTACTAATTCTCAATTGCTGTAGCCATAAAGCTCAGGAGATGATATTTTTCCTAATGGGTTGGTATTTTACTGTTTACTTAGTTTGGCACTGTTATGTTGCTGAAGAAACAGAGTTTTGTTTTTTGTTAATGAAATTCTCTTCCTAATAAATTTAATATTAACTAATATGAAATATTCCAGCATTCTTTCATTATGCCTTCATAGTGTTGCTTTATGCAATGGCATGATTGGTTGTCTTATTCTGAGCTATGGTTACTGTAGCTCAGAAAAAGTTTGGGCTGCCTTTGTCCAAAAACATGCAGGATGAAATACAATAACATTACGATGACTTTAATGGTTTATTATTTTCTCTTTTGAACAATAGCTGGAGCAGCCTGGTGAAACTACTCAATATTGTATCTTTTCCTTTCCTTCACTTCATTCTGTTTTCTCCCTTCTTTAGCTGTCTCTCCTCTGAGTGCCATATGCAATGCATGCAATGCAATATAAAATAATTCTTGCAATTAAAAGGAATTTGCTCTGAGTCAAATGGAAAGCTACCCAATACATTCTAGGGGAAGGGTATGATGGGGGAGGGAAATTGAATTCCTGGCTGTTTTTCCCTTTGTTCTGTATGTCAGAGTGCAAAGAGGTCCTTGCTGGCAGAATGTGGTGTAGAACAGAGCTGAATTCAGCCACTACATTTCCCCATCCAAAATCAATGAGAATAATTAGCAGATGAAAGATCTGCTGGAAATGGGTAATTTTCCATGGCAGAAGGTAGATGAGGAATCAATGAGATAGTCTCGTTCCTCTCATTTCAACGAATTTGTTTCCATTAGAGGATGTAACTCAGCTTGCTTAATCCAAAAAACGTTTGTTTGGGATGCTCATGTCTATCTCCTAGGTAAAAATGCACAGTATAAAATACCTGGAACCAATAGGACAGATTGCTGGGTATAAATGTCCATTTTTTCCATTTATACCAGACAAAGGACCCAACTCAAGATGAACTGTTCCCTAGCACTTCCAACTCTCTTGAAACTGGATACAACACAGTCTGTACAAATTGGGGAATGTTCTTTATTCAGTGGGAACTCAATCCAGACTGGATCTATAAAATACTCCCTCCAAATTCACAACAATGTATATAAGAGAAGAAGAACTTCATTTATGTTCCAAAAGGGTGAATATTCATTAATTGCCTTTACTGGAAAACTGAAATGGAATAGCCACAGGATGGAGAAACAAAAGGCTTGGCTGGGCTGTGGAGAAAGTTTATCAACAGCAGATATGAGAGACTTTAACTCAGATTCTATGGCCAGCTGGTGATGTGCATCAAAGGCAGGGAGAGGTAGGAGTAAAGGAGCTGGAGATCTGAGTGCAGGACAAACAGGTATTCAATGTTGTTGTGTTTTGGCCCTGGCTGGAGCCCAGACACCCACCAAAGTCACTGTATCACTCTCATTTTCATCTACACAGAGGAGAAAATATATATTGAGATGCTTAGGAGTTGAGATAAGAACAGGGAGAGATCATTCTGCAATTAGTATCAAATAGACTCAACCAGAATAATAGGAAAGAAAACTAATTTATTACACTACACACAAAGTGAAACCAAAGTCAGATAATGGAAAGTGCTATCAGATCCTAAAACACCTCCTCTGACCCATTCCTTCTTAGCAGACATAATTTTATTCATGATTTTGCTCCCTTCTTCCCCCTGCATTGTGGCACAGGGAGGGGCAGGGAATGGGGTGATGGGGTATTCAGTTAGTTCCTCACAAGTTGTTTTCCTTCTTAGCTGGGGCAGGGGTGAGCATTCCTCACACTCTTCTCCTGCTCCAGCATGGGGTCCCACTCACAGGAGACAGTCCTTCATTAACTTCTCCAATGTGAGTCCTTTCCCACGGGGCTTCAGCTCTTCCCCAGCTGCCCCAGCGTGGGTCACTGCTATGGGCTGCAGTCATAAAATCATAGAATGTCTCTCAGTCTCTCAAGCCCAGACTGCTCCAGCCTGGTCCTCCAAGGAGTCACAAGCCCCCACCCTCAGCAAATCTGCTCCAGTGTTGATATCTCACTCTTGCCTGTCTCTGTGTATCTGTCTCTCTCCAAGTTGCCAGACCCTACACTTACCCTTGTTAAATTTCACTAAACTTCTCCTTGTCCAACTCTCCAGCCTGTCTAAGCCTTGCTGAATGGCAGCACAGCCTACTGATGTGCCAGCCACCCCTCCCAGTTTTGTGTCATCAGTAAACTTGCTGAGTGGACACTCTATTTGCTCATCCAGGTCACCAATGAATATATTGAATAGTACTGGTCCCTACTTGGGACCCTTTTCCTTGTTCCATCGGATTTACCCCAGTAATTGCTTGAAGAGGCCAAAGTTGTCCCTGCTGAAGTCCAGGGTTGCGGTTCTACTTGATATTCTCTTCCTACCACATAAGATCCTGACCTCCACAATCTCATGGTTGCTGCAGCCAAGTCTACCCTCAACCTTCACCACTTCAACCAGACCCTCCTTGTTAGTGAGTACAAGATCCAGCAGCGCTCCTCTCCTAGTAGGCTCATCCACCATTTGCATTAGGAAGTTATCTTCAATGATATCATCTCCCTTTCCAGACACACATGATTACAGAGGCGCTTTAACACAAATGAATCCAAACACTTTGTGTAAGTAGACATACACAACTAACTTTGAGTAGGTCTTACTCCCCTTTCTGCCTAGAATTCCATTTGAAGGATGAACTCTACTAGCTAACAGTAAGAGAAAAGATCCTCTCTTCCTGTATCATCACTTAAATGCAGAAGTTTCCTTTCATTGACTATAGAAGATTCAACCTTTTGGAGTCATTATAATTAAAACAACAGAAGATGTTTTGTTTTCATGATTAATCTTTATCTTTGTGACAAGGTTTCTGGGAATTTTAAGTCCTCTCTTTTCCCCAAGGCAACACATAAACACTTTAGTAAATTAATGTGTTTATTAAAATGTTACCAAAATCAGATTTTTAAAAGATCAATTTTCCAGCTCACCCACAAGTTTTGAAAAAGGTCACAGGAAACATAAATTATTATTATTATTATTTATTTTTTTTGTCCTGTCTTATTTCTGCTGCCAAGCAAACAGGGAGCTTAATTGCAATTGTCATCATTATAAGCAGCAAAATTAAACATGCATATGTAATGTATTTAAATTTACATAAATTGATTATTAAAAGAAATGGAAAGTCTGTCTGAGCACGTCTCTTGTTCAAAGAAAGCCCTGCCCTTCTTTTCTTCAGCAAGGACTTTGCAAATAATTATGAACCACTATTTTGAACAAGTCTGGGTGCACAATTCAATCTCCCTCTCTGCTGTGACTTAAAGGAGGATAGAGGATATTTCCCGGTCAACACAACAATTTTTCTTAGTTAAAAGATGAGCAGTTGGATGTGCTCCTCTCTCTTTCCAGACTGTTAATGACCTTTGAGCAAAACCCGTAAGAATAACCTCTTGGGATGATGGAAAGTATAGTTCAGTTAGGTTGTTCTCATCATCCATTGTACCAGACACTTTCAGATTTCAACTACAAGCTGTTAAAGTTTAAAATAGGCCATTAACCTCATGTATTTGTCAGTGGATTTCACCCTGTGGATACCAGGAACCCTGACACTTATTTACCAAGGAGGAATTCTGGACTTTTCCATGAGCTTTTTTCCACAATCCATTTTGGTTGTCTCTGATTTATCTGGGTTCTCACCAAAGCTTGAACAAACCTGCTCAGAGTAAGCCTCTAGTAGAAAACCATCCAAACAACCAGCCAACCAACCAACCAAAAAAATCCTCAAAAACAACAACAACAAAATGAGTTTTTAAAAATTTCTTCTTTCCCCATATCTGAGAGACTATGTTTTGTATCCTAGAACATGTGAGAAGGGAAAGTTAAGGTAGCTGAGAAAGGGCTGCAATGCTGATTATAGTTGGGGATCCTTCAAATGGGATGCTTTCAACCATGAGGCTATGGCAGTCAGTATGTCCCCCTGAACACTCCTAGATAAAACTAATCTTATTAATTCTGAAAATCTCTGCCACAAGAGATCAGGACAACAACAGACAACTCATCTGAGTTCTTCTTCATCCCCTCTAAACAGGCATTACTTTATGTGATAGAAATACTCATGAATTTCTTTATAAAGGTAAATAATATCCAGGAAAAGCAAGTGACCTCAGACTGTTCACTCAACACAAGAACATCCTTGTTAGCCTCTCTAACATGACAGAAGGAAGTGCTGCCATCCAGTGAGATCTGGAAGTTGTTTATTAAGTAATCAGATTCAACAAGGGAAAGTGTTGGGTTCTGCACCTAGGGAGCAATAACCTCAGGCACCAGTACTCAGGGGCTGACCTGCTGGAAAGCAGTTGTGTGGAAAAATACCTGGGACAACAGGTTAACCAGGAGCCAGCAACGTGTCCTCATGGCCAAGAAAGCCAATAGCATCCTGGGGGGTACAAGAAAAGTGTCACCAGCAGGTAGAGAGAGGTTCTCCTCTCCCTCTTCCCTGGTGAGACCTCACCTGGAATATTGTGTAGAAGAACAGGGAGTTACTGGAGTCGGTACAAAATGGGCCACGAAGATGATTAAGGACTTGGGATTTTTTAGCCTAGAGAAGAGAAGACTAACAGGGGAATCTTATCAACACTTATAAATACTTGAGGGGTGGGGTTCATGAGGATGGGGTCAGTCTTTTCTCAGTGGTGCCCAGTGACAGGACAAGAGACAATGGGCATAAGCTGTAATATATGAAGTTCCAACAAAACATGAGGAGGAACTTCTTTACTCTGAGGATGGTAGAGCACTGGGAGAGGCTGCCCAGAGAGGTTGTGGAGTCTCCACCTCTGGAGATATTCAAGACCCATTTGGATGCCTGGGAGCTGCCCTGTGCAGCCTGCTCTAGGTGATCCTGCTCTGGCAAAGGAGTTAGACTAGAGAATATCCAGAGATCTGTTCCATCCCCTATCATTCTGCGATTCTGTAATACCACATGGTGGGATCTTGAAGGGGTCAAAATAGAAGAAATATAAAGCTTAGGGCTCTGCAATATGATTTTTTTTTTGGTGATGGCAAGCACACTGCACAGTTAATGTTGCCCAATACAAGTTTATTATGATCCAGAAGAAGAAAAGGATCAAAGGAAAAGAGATAGGACTGATTTATTGAAATCAGAAAAGGATTTTTGGTTTCTGTTTTGTGTATGGTGTGTGGTATTTTTCTTGAGACTTGATCTGGGATTGTACTTTAACTTTCTATTACATTCTTTTAAAAAAAGATATATAATAAAATACATCACAAATAAACAACCGACTTGTGAACAGAAGAAGGAATGCTTTGTTATAGTGGGTGGATGAATCACAAGAGCAGAAACTTTGTAAGTTTATCTGTAGCAAAACTAGCCTAAAATAACAGATAAAAATGTCTCTCCAGGGCAGTTTTCTGTATAACTGCTACCTAAAGAGTCCCTGTCCCTCCCATGAAAGCATCTAAGGTGGGTGAGCAGTTGAGGTCGATTCTGGGGTCTATCTGTCATTTGATCTAGTCAGGCAGCTAGTAAGTCTTTATGTCCAGAATAGTTATTTAACATTACAAAAATTGTAATGATTATTCAAAAAAATTTATTGCCTTTTAATCAAGGTATAATTTGAGGCTTGCACAGTTATTCTAATCTTCTTTTTTTTTTTAAAATATCATTTAGCAGATAAGAAATTATTTTGCAACTCTTAATTAAACACTTATTCAAGATCCTTCATTTAATACTGGCCGTACAGTTTTTTGTTTTTCCCCTGATAGATTTTAGCCTTTGGCTGGGAAAATGAGCTGTGCTTTGTGCTTAAAAGTTGGTAAATTTAAGCTGACTGGGTGACAGTCTTCACTTCTCATGAATTTTAGGAGTCCCAAGGTGCCTCTGAAAAGGTGCTTAATGCAGGGAGCTAAGCTAGCCTAAAGTGAGCCTTTGACATTAACTCCAGTGGAGACTAATGGCTAGAAAAGTGGTTTCTGTAAAATTAAATTTTAATTGGAAAATGCAGCTAATTAGATCAATCTGGATGTTTCTCCTCCTACTCAAGGTAGGTGAAGGAATAAGGGTTATTTAGATAGTCTTCTCAGCCTTGACCACTCAATAGTGCAATATCTAGGTTTGAGGGCCAGAAAGTAAAACTGGCCAAAAATGGAAAACAAAACCAACCAAATTCTGTCTTTTTTCATGCTCACAGATGACAGAAATGTAATATGGAAATGAGAAAATCTAATGGGAGGAAAATAATTTAAATGATCAAATAATTTATTTTCTAACATCTCCAGTATTTAGTGCATTGACTTGTTTGTAATGAAAACATACAGCTGTATACATAGACACACAGTAAAAAGGAAATCATGTTCTAATCATTGAATGAAGCCTGCTTAGGTTTGCTTTTCTGCTTATAGCAGCTATCACCCTTCACAAACAGAGACACGTTTGTCTCTGTTCTCCTACCATCAGTTCAGGTTGTCAAAACTTTCTTTCATGCTGTGGTGCTTGGCACTTTCTTTGCAAACATAACCATTCAGCTGCTTTCTATTTCCTTCCCTTTATTCCTACCCCTTCCACATTTATGTCAAGAACTCAAAAATCTGTTGCCAGAGCTGTCAGTCATTATTCAGAACAAACAGCTTGTTCTCATACCAGTGAGCTGCTGGGTAGAGAGTACAAAAAGTTGTTAGAGGAGCCCTTGCAGTAAAAGCAACATTTTACCAGGAACAATTCAGGTGTCACCTGAGTTCTGCAGTGTCCAAGCTGTGTTCAGCACTGTTTCCCTATGAAGGAGGTATCAGGAGACCTAGAAAACATCTGTATGTGACCCTAAGCAAAGATTCTCTAAGATAATACTGATGCTGCCCAAGAGGTAGAAAAACATTCAGTGACAGGTCTGTGTGGGTTGTCAGATAACATTTCTGTGGCTTGCTTGCCTTTTACAAGGAATACGCCTATTCTTACAACATAGATGCTCCCCCAAAGCCCCCTTGAGCCTCTGGGCTTTCTACAGATAAGTACAGCACAAAGGAGAAAAAAAAAAAAAAGAAAAAAACCCAACCAACTCTGTCCCTGAAGAGTGTTCAGTGCAAATAGACAGGCACAGATGGTGGACGAGGCAACAGTGACACCGTGACTCACCCCAGCTCACACATAGCTGATGAGCAGCAAGAGCTGAAAACAGACTCATGATTTCCAGTCACCATTTTGTGGTCTCACCCTGGGCACAGCAGGGTTTTTCTTGCACCTCCTGCCAGGCCAGTCCACTGACATCTCATCTCTCCTGCTGCTGGTCGCCTCATCCCAACTCCTAACACACCAGTGCCCTTCTGCAACTGGTTATCCCTAATTGCCATTTTATCTGTGTGAGAGTCTGAGTGGTGACTGCTGCTCTGCTACATCTCAACCACCAGTGCCAGCCGAGGTCCCATGGCATCAAGGCACAGCTGCTGCCAATGTGCCATGTTTGTGTCATGGATAAATAAAGACTCCTCTCTCTGGGGATGACAACACAGTGATTTTTCTGTAGGTTTAAACCAATTTAAAAAAAAAAAAGAAAAAAGAAAAAAAAAAGGACATGTAGCAAATTCCTGAGAGACTTGCTACATTTTCAGCATCAGATCTGATATTCGTATGAGGTTTGCTTTAGTAGCCCTTTTTTCTCTATCTGCAGGCACAAATCAACACTCCCCTTATTAGAGAAACAATTGCTTCAGTGACTGCCCAAATTTGTTTCAGTTATTTTGAGTTTATCAAGGAACAGCAATAAGAATCACATCGTGAACTCAGAAGGAAAAAGGAAGGAAAAAGGGGAGGGGAAGGAAGAAAAAATGGGAAAAATAGAAGATAAGCAATCCTTGCCCCAGACAGCAGGTTTCATTTTTAATAATATCTTCCCAGGCTGTGATTGCCATCAAACTTTGGACAGAAGTCTTTTTGAATTATTTGGGGCAATTTGTACTGTAATCATATGCTTGTTAATATTGCTGCTTGTGACTTTAATTCAAAGGAGTTTTACTTCTCTGCCCTGGAGCTGCTACCATCAAGGTTAGAGATAGTCTCTGTGAGACAATCTGGATCTCAGCACTGTGCAGAAAACAGCAAGATGGTCTTTAACTTGATGTTCAGAAAAAGATCAATAGAGATCATCAAACAAGAAATGGGCAAATGTCAAACCTCTCCTCTTCACAATCAGTAATATTTGGGTATTTGCCATATTTTATCATTATTAATTTGAATTTGAATAAAAGATTTTGATTTATAATTAAACAGACTGGAGCACACCTTGGCTTAGTATCTACCACACTGGCAAGGAAGAAGGCTATGCTGTTGGCTCCATCATTCACTGGAAATGTAAACCCTCTGTTACACCCTCCTAAAGTACATTCTATATTTACCTCTGTATAGAGTCAAGCAGAAATTGCCCCAAGGCTGAATTCCAAGCTCACTTCTGCCTTTGTCCTTATTACTTCCCATCTTCAGGACAAGAACTGAGCTAAAATAATTTCTAACTGGGAAAATTTATCAAAAGTATTCCTTTAGGGTGCATTTACCAGTTATGTGAGAAGCCCTCTCTCTCTCAGTGTCAACATGTCTTCATCATCATCCTCACAAAATCCATAGGACATGTAAAGTCTGTCAGTCCTGGAATAAAGGACAATTTTTTTCTGATCTGAAGCTTACTACTACTATCTTGAAGACTGACAAAATCAGAGACTACAGCAAACTCTTAGTCAGTTTATCCCATATTTTCTCCTGCTGCATTCCACCAATAGTTGACACAGCCAAGATTATAGAGCCCTGAATGATATTTTGCAAATCTAAATTTTTGATCCACACAGGGAGCAAGACTCTAATTGAAATGTCAGACCATCGAAGTTGCAGTTTTAATGGGTAGCTTTCCAGCAGAAGCTTTTGCATCACAGCAATAAGTGACACTGAGAAAAAAAAATAAATTAAAAAAATCTGTGTCTGTTTGAGATGAAGGTCAACTTGCAGGTGACACTGAGCAATGCCTCCTAATCAAGTTTGATTCCCAGGCACTTTGGTTGTTTTTCTTATTCTTACTATTTTACTATATTTTTACAGAACCAGTTAAAATTTCTGCTTGAGATTAGGGACATTTGTTTTTTTCTGGGGATGGTACAAATTCTTAACAAATAAGCTCTGATACAAAAAGCTTACAATCTGAGGAGATTAAGAAAGAAGCAGAAGCAGAGAAGTTGAAGTGATATCTCCCAAGCCACTTCATGACTCCAAGATAAGAATTGTGCAGTTAATGGGATTTCTGATCGGGGTGGGGACGACGACACAAAGTACAAAAAACCCCAAAACCACCCAAAACCACCAATCCTCCACACTCCCCCATGCACACAAACAAAAATAAATACTTTTGGGTCCAATTGTTCATATTTAATTCATAAATGTAATGATGAAACAAACTAACACAATGATTGTAGAAAAACAAAGCATGCCATCATATTGGCTAGGCTACTTTTTTTCCCAAAATATAAGTTTGTGTTCACTTTAAAGGAGAAGCATCTTTTAAAAATGAAGCATTTTAATTCTTCTGGAAAACCCCATTTATTTTTTCAGTGGTTTTTTTTTAATACCTTGTTTAATGTGATATCCACAGTTTCTACAGGTTACAAACTACGTCTTGCATGCTTCCAAATACTTAGGGAACATTTGTACCTTATGACATCTTTGAAATTCTGATGGTCTTTGATGAAAACTGCTGTAGATATCCGTTTTAATCTCATAGCTAAGAAGTCCCCAGAGCAGTCTTGCCTTTCTATCACAGAATCATTAAGGTGGAAAGGATCTCCAAGATCATCTAGTCCAACTGTTCCCCTACCACCTATATTACTAATAAAACTAACTAAACTAAACCATGTCCCTAAGTACCTCATCCAACTTTTCCTTGAACACCCTGAGGGACAGTGACTCCACAACCTCCCTGGGCAACATGTTCTGATGACCAACCACACAGTCTGAGAAGAAATTTCTCCCAATTTCTAACCTGAACCTCCCCTGGCACAACTTGCACCCATTCCCTCTTGTCCTATCGCTATTTATCTGATAGAAGAGGCTGGCCCCCAGCTCACCACAACCTCCTTTCAGGTAGTTGTAGAGAGCAATCAGATCTCCCCCAAGCCTCCTCTTCTCCAGGCTAAACAGTCCCAGTTCCCTCAGCCGCTCCTCGTAAGACTTGTGTTCCAGACCCTTCACCAGCTTTGTTGTCCTTCTCTGGACATGCTGCATGTCTTTCTGGTAGTGGGGGTCCCAAAACTGAACACAGTATTAGAGGTGCAGCCTCACTTCTAAAACATCTGTAGGAAAATTACAGATAAAGAAATCTGCTATTGCTTTGAGAGAGCAAAATCAGGCTTCGTGTTTGAGTTTCCTAGAAGTACAAATAGATAGAAGTGGGTTGAGCTGGGTCAGACTCACAGTCTCTAAATGCATTTGAAACATTGTAAGGCACCGTTCTTCATTTGAAGACACTCTCAGTTATTAAATTAACTGTTCTGCTGCCCCAACATCAACAGGCATTCCTGGGTTACATTAAATATTGAACACTTTATCACAGGTGCTTACAATGTGGCTAGTTTTAAAGGTGGTTTGGGAGCATGGCAGAGTGTGGAGGCTTCCTGCAGATGTAGTAGTGGAGTTAGGGAGGGTCTACAAGTCAGGGGTTTTTTTTCTGCCCGTTGATAATCTGATAGCATATATCTTTTTTTTCTCCTTCCATCTTTCTCATGCTGTAGATCTGATGACATCTTTTGTCCACGGCAATTGAAAAAAGCCACAACATATGAATTAATAAATAAAAAAAACCTTTCTATGCTTTTGGTGTATAATTTATGGAACCTGCAAAGGAGAGGGTCAAACCTCAAACTAGTGTTGTAATGGATAAAAATTCATTTATTCTCCCTGAGAAATTGATTTTTTTGTAACTTTCTTTGAAAAAAAGAAATAGACAAATAAACAAAATCAAAGCCACCCCCTAACCTACTCCCCTCTCCACTCCCCCAAATAAAAAGCTTTGAAAAAGCTCCAGCTTTCCAGAAAACAAAGGAGAAGAAATAACAAGAAGCTGCTGCATTGTATTTGACAAGGGAAAAGGCAGAGGAAGATCTGAGCAAGGGAAAAGGTGGGGGAGGATCTGAGTGGAGCAGTCATTTTCAGGGTGAAACAATGGAAGAGGTACTGAGATTCTGTTTAAAATGCCTGCTATGTGGGAGCTCCCCACAGTTGCAGTCCTGTTTTGAATTTGTTGGGTCTGTTCCCTGAGAAAGGGGTAGCCAAGGCTTATTTAGGTAGGTAGTAAAACCTGCAAAGAGGCACTCATAAAGCACTGACTGCCTGTAGAAATTTTAGGAGGGTTTAGGATGCTACAGATTCCTCTGCAGTCATGCTGTGGACCAACCATCATCTTCTGGTCCTAGACTGTGACAAAAGAGCCTGTGTGTTGGTTTAAAAGAGCTTTTTACCACCAGTCCCCAAGTAGCTGGGTGGCAAGTAAAGTAAGAAGCACAACACACAGGCTGGGAAATTTATACCCTTTCTGTGCCTGTTCCTTGCCTTTTTTTTCTATGATATGAATAGCTACATGAGATATTTGAACAGAGCTCAAAGTCTTAGAGCATCTCAAAAAAAAAAAAACAAACCAGGAAGGGGAAAAATCTAACTCTTTTATACAGGCATGAGACTTATAAATAAAAGAATAAATTATATTGAAAACAAAAGGCTGCATTGTTTAACATGTTGCCCAGTGAAAAATGTCAATCCTATGGTTGCTTTCCTCAGTCTGTTCTCAAGGGTTGTTTCTCAAAGTTTTACTAAAGCCTCTGAGGAAACTCCCCAATTTAAAGTTGAGACCTCATTTAATATCCTTGTCCTTTTAATTATCAGGAGGATGCTGTTATGTTTTGTCTAGACTTGTAACTCATTGGTCCACCCCTGTGCTTTATTCTGTTAGTGTTACAGCTATGTCAGTAATCAGTATTTAAGTTCACTGACAAAGCCATTTGTTTCATTGTTTCAAGACCATCCAGCAATACTTTTTCCCCCAATAGTATAACCCTCAAAAACCCCATCTTTTCAATAAATTAATTATTTCATTTTTCAGGGCCATATTTCTCATTCTTTCTGATACATATTATTATTTCATTTAGGAAAAGTTTGGCAAGAAAACTCCTGGGGAAATAGAAATCTGGTGGGTTTTTTCTTCCCTCCCCTGGCAATAATGAAACAACACGTTTCACCTTCTCCCAATTTCAAGGGTTTTAATTTTTTTTTCTCTTTCAGTGAAATAATATGATCAGAAATTAAATTAACAGGCTTTCAGGGATGAGGAAGATAGAAAAAAAAGATCCTCATATTATTCAGTGATTATTTTTATTTATAAATCTGATTGTTATTAAGTCCCATTAATTTTAATGGCTTATGCATTCAGATAGGAATTGTTAGGTAAAACGTGTGTCAATGTCTTTGCCTTTGAACTTTGGCCCATTGGTCAGGAATAGCCTTATCTTATTTTGGGAAAGGTTTGTCTCCTGCTATATTCAGCAGTACAAGGTCATCCAGGTCCTTTTTTTCTGCTCTCCAAGTAGTGACGTGTAACAAGGATCTTTCTTGGAAGGGCAGCAGGAAGAAATGCATGGAGACAGCAAAATATGTTTTATTCATGGCACTCCCCAACAGATAAGTTCCATTATCTTGTATTTTACCTGCCTTTTAAGCCATTCCTACAGGCAGCAGAGTGAATTGCGTTTTAACCTGCTTAGCCCATCAATTACCTCAGAAGCAAAAGGCGAGAGGGAGTGCATAGGATTTATCAGCAGGACTTTTTGGCTGAGGTATTTCTTCTGATGAGGCTTGTCTGTGTGAGAAAGACTTAAAGTATCATTTGTCACAGGATAACCTGATGCAAATGCTGTGGCAGACCTTCATATATGTTCTTGTACATTTAAGCTGGTTTAATGCCTGTTTTGTAGTTCAAAACTCTTGTTCAATAATTGTTTTGTCCCTTGTTAACAAATCACGGGTCACCTCACCCTGTCCTACTACATTATTCTTGTCATTCAGAGCTCTCTGAATGCCTCTTGCTACTTGAAACTGATTGAATCTGCAATTAGCAACAAAGCTACAGAGTGTTTTGTCTCTAGGATGCTGGCTAATTTGTGAATACAGGAAGCATGTTCTTCTGGATGCTGGAGTAAACGGTGCTGGAAGGACTGTGCAGCAGCCAAAAGGTTTCATTCCTCAGGTCATCTATAGCTTGCCAAATTTCCCAGATCTGATGCTGAGACTTGCCACCATAGTCAGTGACTGAAGGTACATTTTTCCAAAGTAATCAACAATATTGTTTCCAAATAAAGTCGTAACTTTGATAGAGTTAGATGTTTGGGTGTCCTGTCATGTTAGGGCTGTCTCAGGTTAGGTTGCTGGAAGTATACTAGAGGAAGCCCAAACCTGAAATTCAAGGTCTCATTTGGCTTTCTTGAGATAAGTGATTTTTGCAAGAAAAGAAAACAAGGAATCTACTTTTTGCACCAAGCAGAATTCTTTTTCTCCACAGGTGAAAAATAACAGTGAAAACTGTAACTTTGATTAGTAGTCAAAAGAAACAGAAAGATATTTAGTATCTACAAATGATGCTGAATAGTGAGACAACTGTCCTCTGACTACCTCTGTCCCCGTTCTTTGAAGGCAATTCAAATGGCACAGTTTGGAGAGGTAGATGCTCAAACCAACTTCCGAGGGTTCTCTGCATCTCTCCTATGCTGTTCTTTGTGCCCTCTGCCACAACAGGAAGTAAAATACAACTTTTTTTTTTGTTATATATAAATATGTCTGACTGATCAGATATTCACAGTCAATTCTACTTTCTCTTGCTCAGCCATAGAGACAGCAGAAGAAATTTTTGAATCCCAGATAACTATTCAGTTATATCCTCAAGTCTTTTATTTTGCTTTGATCGGTAGCAGCATCTCTGTATACATAAAAGCTTCATAACTCAATACCAAGATTTACTTCCATGTATCCAAAGAGCTCAAAATTTGGGTAAAGATTACTGATAGATAGTTTTGGTTTGTAGTTTGTGATAGCTTTGTATGCCATAAACTTGCCAAACAAAAAAGGCTAAGGCATTGCAGACACAAAAGGGAAGAAAAGAATGAAGCATGGACAATTTCAGTGACAGTAATTAATGTGATTCTTTTCCATATCATGGCGCTTGAACACCTTATGGTGGTTTGGCCCTCGCTGGAGCCCAGCCACCCACCAAAGTCACTCTATCACTCCCCTTTTCAGCTGGACAGGGAAGAAATTATATATTGAGAGGCTCAGGAGTCGAGATAAGGGCAGGGAGAGATCATTCTGCAATTAGCGTCACAGGCAAAACTACACTACACACACAGTGAAAACAGAGTCAGGTAATGAGAAGTGCAACCAGATCTTAAAATACCTCCTCCCACCCTTCCCTTCTTAGCAGACTTAACTTTAGTCATGATTTCACTCCTTTCTTTCCCCCCTCCATTGTGGCACAGGGAGGGGCAGGGAATGAGGGTTTTGGTCAGTTCCTCATGAGTTTTTTTTCCTTCTTAGCTGGGGCAAGGGGGTGTGGGGAGCATTCCTCACAGTCTTCCCATACTCTAGCGTTGGGTCCCACCCACGGGAGACAGTCCTACATTAACCTCTTCAACATGAGTCCCTTCTGTCAGGGCTTCAGTTTCTCACCAACTGCTCCAGTGTGGCTCCCTTTCAGGGAGACTTCAGGCTGACCTTCAGGCCCAGACTGCTCCAGCCTCGTCCCCCACAGAGTCACAAGTGACCCCCCAGCAAACCTGCTCTGGCATGGGTCAGTCTCTCCATGGGCTGCAGGTTTCACTGCCAGGAGCTTGCTTCCCATGTGCGGGCTTCCCACAGCATCACAGTGTCCTTCAGGATTCTCCACTTGCTCTGGCGTGTGGTCCTCTACAGAGTACAGATGGAATGTCTGCTCCTCATTATCATCCATAGGCTGCAGGGGAACAGACTGCTTCACTATGCTCTTCTCCATGGGCTACAGTGGAATCTTTCTCTCCAGTGCCTGAAGCAACTCAGCTTCCCTCATCTCCTTTTTCACTGACGTGGTGTCTGCACAGTTTCTTGCATCTTCTCACTCCCTTCTCTGGTGGCAAAAAATGGCTGCTTGTGGGTTTTTTCTCCTAAATGTGATTCATAGAGGCGCTATGACCATCGCTGATTGGCTCGGCCTTGGTCAACAATGACTCTGGCCTTGAGTTGGCTGGTGTTTACTCTCTTGGGCCTACAGAAAGCTTCTAGCTGCTTCTTGCAGAAGCCACCCCTGCAGCCCCACCCCTCTTCACCAGAACTCAGCCACGCAAAACTACAACACTCCTGAAGACTGAACCCAGTTCCTATTGAAGAAAGACCCAAGAGAAGCATACACAGCCTAAAGGCCACAGGCAGTGATGACATATAAAATCCAGAAGACCTGAGGGCCAGAGAATAGGTTCTTTATAAATAACTCAAACCAAAGAGATGCCAAATGTAACTTAGATGGATTTTATTGCATTTTCCTACTGTTGAAGTCTGTTTCCAGGAGCCTTGGATTTCAGTCCTCTCTCTGCTTTACATGTTACTTTTCAAAGATTAAGAGAGAACCATTTTTCTTGCCATTTCTCTGCACACGCTCATACACATTTCTTAACAGAGGTGCAACAAAATGCTATTTTTCTATGCTGAGCAATTAGCTGGCTTGAAATCAAAGTAGCTTGAGATGATGCTCAGTGGGATTATCTGGCCCAGGTGTTTTTCTGACTCAGCTTCTCTGCTGCTAAAGGACACAGTCCCTTTGTGACATTTGAGCCTGGTGTGACTGCACTGTCAGCTCTTGGTAAATTCATATATATTTAAGCACATTAAACATCTGCTGAATTAGTTCTGTGAGGACTGTTCTGTTAGACAAGCCCTCCCATCCTTGAAAAGCAAATCACAAGGTAGTTTACATTGTGTTCTGACGTTGCGTGCAACCAGAGGCAACACTGACCTTGTAAGAAAGGATGGAGGAGACACAACACTATAAGGCAAGTTGCTGACATCTTCTGTCCTTGGCAATATAATAAAGTCCTAACCTTGCAACACATCTTCCTCTGTTACCAAAAAACCATCCAATTACACCCACCTATGTACTACATTCTGTAAAGATCACTCCTGAGCCAAGCACTTCCACTTGCCCCAAACTCTAGGTGGAAGGGAACTATGTAGCATAATATTTTCAAGGTGTTTCACTGCCTTGGAGAACCTAAATGGCACTGAGTATGTATTCAATGCTCCAGTTCTAAACCTAAAAATGTTGCTCTGTGGACCACCAGGACACTCCTCTTAATTGCTGGCATGCTACTGCTGGAAGGATAAAGTGTGATGCTGCATGGATTTTCTGAGGTTTTTAAATATTTACTTCTGTGGTTCATAAGGAGCACAAGTTCATTTGGAAATACCTTCAACAGATGTGCTAGAGCTACAGCTGGCAGAGAAGTGGTACTAAGGAGAGACTGTCCAGGCAGGAGAGAGGAGGGGCAAAGTATGTTGTACTCTGGGTATTTAGGGGGATATGGCAATCATAAAGAGTTATTTTGTGTCTGTATCTTACAGCAGCAAAAGTATAAGTCACGCAAGATGCAAAATGAACAGTTGTTTGAGTTTCTTGTATGCATTAGGGTAGTATTTTGACAGCTGTTTCCAGCATCTGCACATTCTTTAAACAGCTGGCAATTTTAATTTGGGGTTTTTTTTTTAAACTGAGTATTTCCAAAAATAAGTGGAAAAGCTAATGTTCTTTTTTCTGTAAAAGAGCTAATTTTGGGCTCCATTCAGGACAGCCAGCAAGTGCATATGAATATTCAGTTGGTACTTCTAGGTAATATGCAGCTAGAAATTATCTGGCCTCTATAGTAAAGACAAGAAAAGTTTCTATAAATACATGAACAACAAAAGAAAGACCACGGAGACCTGCCATTCTCTACTAAATGTAGGAGGAAACATAGTGACAAAAGATGAGGAGAAGGCCTGGGTGCTTAATGACATCTTTGTATCAGTCTTTAGTAATAGGACAAGTTGTATAGAGAGAATCCAACTCTCTAACCTAGGAGACAGGGACTGGGAGCAGAATGACCTCCTCTCAATGCAGGAGGAGAGGGTGCGTGACCTGTTGCACCATATATATGTTCACAAATATATGGGGCCAGATGGGATGTACCCAAATCTTCACTGAAAGACGGATGAAGCATTAAAACAGGCTGCTCAGGGCGGTGGTGGAGCTGCTGTCCCTGGAGGTGTTCAAAATCAGGGCTTCAGGAGATCACAGAATGGCAGAATCACAGAATGTTAGGAGTTGGAATGGACCTTGAAAGATCATCTAGTCCAAACCCCCTGCTAGAGCAGGAAGGTTTTTTCACATCATGATAATTCTATGATTCTAATATACTTGAGAAGTTCACCTTCACACCCACAAAATACCACAGAGGAAAAATTGGAGGTAAATGACCCCAAAGAATGGGCATAAATGACCCCAGGGCCCTGCGTGGCAGCTCCCAGGCTCATCTAAGGATCCCTCAGCTCATCAAAGGACAATCTCCCCATTTACAGGTGTCAAAAAGAGGGCAACAAGGCTGAGACTGAGAATGTGTCTGTCTGTATCTGTATGGTCATCCATGTATATGCGGATTTATGAGTTGTGTACGTGTGCTCTGTGCATGTGCCTATCGGGAAGACATGCTCAACTTCACTACTGACTGGAGTTGTGGGCACACCTCACCTCTTTTGGGCTACTGGATTTGGCAATCTCTTAAAAAGTACTTAGGGGGCCTCCCAAATTTCTTTCTAAAAGATTACATAGTCCACACTGGTAATCTGTTTCAAATTCTTTATAGCATTTTTTCTTTTATATTTTTATACAGTCTATTATTATCTGTCTTAAAAGAGAAAGTACAAACTGACTAAGTATTTAAGATCATAGAATCATAGAATGGTCTGGGTTGGAAGGGACCCCAAGGATCAGATTGTTCCAACCCCCTGACACAGGCAGGGACACCAACCTCCAGGCCTGGAGCTACACAAGGTTGCCCAGGGCCCCATCCAACCCGGCCTTGAACACCTCCAGGGACGGGGCATCCACCATCTCTGGGCAGCCTGTTCCAGCCCCTCACCACTCTCTCTGTAAAGAACTTCCCCCTAATGTCTAATCTAAACCTTCCCTCCTTTAGCTTCAATCCATCCCCCTTGTCCTGCCATTATCTGTCCTTTCAAAAAGCTGATTCCTCTCCTGTTTCTCTGCTCCCTTCAGGAACTGGAAGGCTGCAGTGAGGTCCCCCCACACCCTTCTCTTCTCCAGGCTGAACAAGCCCAGCTCCCTCAGCCTCTCTTTGTAGGGGAGCTGCTCCAGCCCTCTGATCATCTCCGTGGCTCCTCTGACCCCTCTCCAACAGTTCCCCATCTTTCTTGTATTGGGTCCCCAGCTCTGGACACAGGACTCCAGATGGGGCCTCAGGAGGGCAGAGTAGAGAGGGACAATCACCTCCCTGTCCCTGTTGGCCACCCCTCTGCTGATGGAGCCCAGGATACCATTGACCTTCCGAGCTGCAAGAGCCACTGCTGGCTCATGTTAAGTTTCTCTTCCACCATGACACCCTGGTCCTTCTCAGCAGGGCTACTCTCAAGGAGCACTACTCCCAGATAAGTTTTAACAGTGCTCAACAAACCAGGATGTCTTTCTTTTGCAAGTTCTAGTTATTTTCACATATAGCAGTAAAAGGCTTGTAATTTTTGTCACAGCACAAGATTTTTGACTTGCATTGGCCTTACAACTACTACTATAGATCCTTTGCAGAAAAGCTTCTACTATGCCAAGTGTTCCCCAGCTTGCATCTTAGCAATTAATTTTACCAAAACTGAGGATATGTGCTGATCCAGAATAATGTGCAACCACAGTTTTTCAGTCCATTTCTCACATTTGTCAAGACTTAACACTATGTCCTGCAACATATGAATAGTCCTTCCCACTCTCATAATTAATAACCCTAATTTCAGTTCTACCACCCAGGACATTAAAGGAAGCACTGAGCTCTAACCAGAAGAGATGTCTCAAGAACGTTAGTTGATTCAACCATCCACTTGTCAGTACAACTTTGTCATGTACTCTGGACAGAAGTTTTAGATAGGTTTTCCTTCCCTTTGAGCAATTTTGTTTGGCTCACATTTCTCTATCTTACTGATGGGATTGTCATGTCATACAGTTACAAAGCTCCCCTGAAGACAAGTACTGAAGGCTTTTCCCCATTCACAATGCTCCACAATGTTTCTTATCTTGCCATACAAGAAAACTACATTGGTTTGTTCTTGACAAATCCATCTCCTTGTCACCCTGTGTACTTAGACATTGTCTGCTCAATATTATTCTCTTGAATTTTTGCTAGAGACTGAATCTTTCTTTTCTTTTTCTTTCTCTTTTTTTTTTTTCCCCTTCTCCTTTATATAGACAGCCTTTGTGCTTTTTTTTTCTTTCCCAGTCTCCTTTTCTTCAAAAAGGTCTTGAAGATCTTAGATAAGATAAGCCAATGAAATAAATTATATCTGGTGAAGTTTAAGACATCCAGTTGATTTGAAAAAAAAAAAAAAAGCTTAACTTATTTGACTAGTCTTTCATGTTATTTTCTTAAAATCTAAGAGTTCAGTTTATCATACTGCTATGTATTGAACTAGTCAGTGCTCACAGTTGACTTATTTTATGAAGACAGATAACACATAAGAAGTCCATACTCTAACTTTTCTGACATTATCTGCTGACAATTTTTTCCATGCCACAGAGTGATTTGAGCACACTGAGCACTTCCCTTATTCTTGTTCATACTGATGGTGCACTGAAAGAAGGTTTCCTTTTTCCCTAAGATGTCTTTTAGTAAATGAGCTCATTTTATCTCTGGGCATTTCACATTTTACTCACTCTATACTCAAGCTATAAGGAGTCAGATTGCCAGAGTGGTCACATAATACTTTCTCTCTAACAGTTGCCTTTCATGAATCTTCTTACAAAGGTAGATTGCGTCTTCGCCGTTCTTTCTGCTGTGCCTAGTAAAGTATCCATAAACTCTTGACTGGGCCTCCCTTAATGGCATCATATTACTTACAATCATTAGGTTATTCTACCAGGAATGGAACAGCAAAATTAGTTGTGGGAATCTTTTACTGGCACTTTCTATTCCTATACTAGAAATTGAATATCAAGATACACAGAGTGCTAATATTTTTTTTTTTTGGTTATGATTCTTTGCCTGAAACAGTAAGAGCTCCTTGTAGAGTGACACATTCAAGAGTATTAAATTTACTCAGCACTGCTATCGTCCTCATGGACGATGCAAGAGGTATTAGTGCATCACCAGACAGGAACATGCAAATTTCTCTTTTGCCTGTGTTTTGTGCTGGAATTAATTAAATTCATGGAGTGGCTTGATGGAAAGGAAAGTCTCTTCAGGGCTGAGCTGATAGGAAGATGGGATGTGATTTGTCTAATCACCTCCCTGAAGAATGAATTTCACTAAGGAATGAATTCATTATAAAGCATCATCAGTAGAATATAGATGCTGTTATTATCTGAGAGACTTCAGGCTCAAAACTTCAATCTTGAATCATGCTATGACCCTCCAAGTACTACCTGTCTCTATCTTTGCCTTCAGCTACAAGGAAGGAGAACTGGTACCTGAGGGCTTATGTTTTGGAAAGATCTTCCCAGGATATTACAATACTTGGGATGCTGTTCCTTTTAGTATTCATAGTTTGTACAGCAAATAGAAGTGTAAAATCCTAGGCCATGGCCAGATATTTGAGGTGCTATAATGATAAAATAAAAACAGTGAAGCCAGCTGTCAGACAATCTGTAAGCTAGGCTTGATAAGATACAACTAGCAATGAGATTTAAAAGTGTACAGAACAGAAAACAAGTCAGAAAAGGTTAGACCAAATAATCATCTAATGTGAATGCTTAGAGGATGGCAAGTATGCTATGATATTTTCTGAAAAACCTCTCCCATCCTCCAGCAATCTACAGCTCATGAGCTCCCTAAGCCAAAGGTCATATCTTACTAGTCCTTGGTAAATTATGATTATTACAATAATTTGATATGTTATTAGTGTTCTACATTATTGTGGTATTATTAGCAATAAATGTTTATTCTTCCTGACCCAGCAACAGGTTCTGTAAAACTATACAAATGACTCTGCATTATGAAAAATAATGCCCATATAATAAGTTCCATCTTATTCCCTTTTTTAGCAGGACTTAGACTAAATCCATCATTCTGTAGAGAAGGGTGTTCAGAAAGAGAGTGATATGTTTCTGATTGATCTTTTTAGCGTTTTCCTCTGGCACACACAATCCAGATTTTCTGATACTATTATGCTAATAAATCATAGCCCACATCCCTTTCACTCCATCATGGACTCCTGCGAAAAACCAATCACCAAAGTAGATCAGAAAGTCATTTTTATTTCCTCCCCCTGTAATCATTTGACAAAAGAGAACATTCCAGATTGATTCAAAATTGTTCCTAGAAACCGTATTTTGTCTGAGGAGAACCTGATGCATTTTCGCATAAAATTGATTCTCTCCGTAAGAAAAATGACAAGTCAATTGTTGTTCATGCAAAAAGTGTTGACTATTTTCAGCTCTGCCATAAATGCTTCAGCTTATCTGGGATGGGAAAGGATTTTCACCTTCTCTGCTGTCATTGCACAAGGCCCGGAGAGCTTAGACCTTCATGTGCTTCCTCATAACACAGTGCAAAATTGGAAGGGGTGAAATATCCCCAAACACAAAATATATCACACAGCTGATGCGTGAACAGTATGTGCAATGAACACAACCAAAACACTGATTTGATGAACTCCTCCTGATGACAGAACTACCCACTGTTGAATAGGTCTAAGAGTCCAAGTAAAGCTCTCTTGAAATCCACTAACGATTGTGAATATAGAAAACGCGTAACTCATCTCTGATACTGTCACACAATTCCAGTTCATCCTGTCATGTTTGCTTTCCTGTCTTAGGCTCTTTTTATATTCATTAGTTTATTTGAAACAATGACTATTTTTTAATCTGATGTTTTGCTCTGGTTCTGATCTCTGGTTTTATTGTTTTAAAATATTTTGGAGACGCTGTGCTTCAGTAGCTGATCTCAAAGGAAAGTATTCCTGATGAATGTATTCCAGCTGTAACACTTCACAGCAAGTCAGGCTGAGAGCACAAAATTTGTGCTTGTGCTGTCTCACAGACTTTTGTTGCTTCTGCTTAATTTCTTCACTTTCCCTTAGCTCATGGCAAAATTACTTGCTGTCATTTTCAGCAGTGCATAGATGAGCAAAAGTTGAAGAGGACTGGATGCAGAAAACTGAAGAAGAGAAGAAGGGGAAGGTATTAAGTAGGGATCAAAAAGTGAGCATCAGACATGAGTAAACCAAAAGGGACTATTAATATTCTGAGACTGCATTTTTTTTTTAGCGAATGGGATGTCATTCCTCATTCACAGAAGGGGTTGAAGGTGCCCAAAACACAACATGCTTTTAAGCCTTAAAAGTCATCATGAGAAGGAACTAGAAGATGGAAGGAGTATGCATTTACTTCCACCATCCCACTATCTTACCACTGTTTAGTCTCTGGGAATATCTTTCCCATATAGTGTTTCAGTTTTGCACTGAAATTGTTAGGCTGGGGAGGGAAGGGATTCTATCTACACAGAGATGGCAGATTTAGGGCTCAGATTAGGTGCTTCTGTGACAGGCATTGCTCATCCTTTGCCACTGGTCAGAGCATTCCCCCAAGACCTTCTCAGCCAGACAAGGCTAAAGGCATTGTTGATCCTCCACTTCCATCAGCTCATGAGGTCTGGGTTAGAGCTCACTGCCAAAGTGAAGTCATATGGTGAGTGGTTTAGTGCCTTTATGGTTTGCCCATGTCCCCTCTGTGGGAACAGGTCTGACACAGCCATTTCCAGATGGTTCCAGATGGCTCCAGTGGCCCCACCTGCAGCACCTCTGGGAAAGAAATGGCAAAAATGTTCTGCATGGCACTGTGAGAACTAAAGAAAAAAAACTGTGTGAGAACATTGTGAATACCGTGGCCAGTGAAGGAGGAGGAGCTGCTGGAGTAGAAGGATAGGTTTAACCCACATTACTGATGGTCAGCTGCCAGCTGCATACGCAGCTGTTCACTCACTCCCCTTCCCTGGCCTCCCAGAATGGGGGGAAGAGAAGGCCATTAAAGAGCTCATGGATCAAGATAAAGACAAGATCACTTACCAGTCACTGTCACAGACAAAAAAAGACTCAATTTTGGGGAAAAAGACACTTACTGTCCAATTAAAATAAATTTAGATGGCAAGAAGACAAAATTTAAAACACCTTCCTTTCACCCCTTCCTTCCCAGTCCCTCCTTCACCCCTCACTCCCAACTGCTTTCCTCCCGAGAGGTGTAGGGCTGGGGATGGGCGTTACATTGGGTCCATGACAGCCCATCCTCCACTCTCTGCTCCAGCGCGGGCCCTTCCCCGGGCTGCAGCCCTTCAGGGACACCCTGCTCCTGCCTGGGCTCAGTTCCTAGAGGAAGTAACACCCTGGCTGCAGGGCGGGTCTCTGCTTCAGTGGGGGCTCAGCAGGGCTGCAGGGGATCCCTGCTCCTGGCAAGCAGCTCCTCCTGTCCCCCTCCTGCTGCTGCTGCTGCTGCAGCTGCAGCCGCAGCGCAGCCTCGGGGTCCCTCTGTTGCTGCTCCCTCCTTGGCGGGATCCGTCCTGCTATGCCTGTACCGCCTTTGGGCCTTGCTGAAACATGTTTTCCCCCTCCCCTCCCGGCTCAGCTGTGTCCTGCGGTGGGGCCGTTGGAGCCGGCTGGGACCAGTTGTCCCTGGCGCGGGGCAGGCCCGGCCTCTTCTCACAGAGTTGCCCTGCAGCCTCTGCTGACGCCTGGGCTTGGACAGTACAAATGAAAGTATTAAAATTCAGAGGTCTCGCAATAAGATTAGCTATAGTGGTCTCTGATATTGCACTGGGAAGAACACCGAGCTAGGAACTTGAATTTCACTCCCTACACCTGCATTGTTTCTAGTGCCTACCCAGTATTAACTGTCATGGCAAGCTGAACTCAAAAGGAAGGCTTTATTGTGCTAACCACTCAGCTGCAGAGTCAAGTATCACTAGACTACTGAAAGTAAAACATGTTCTAGTCTAGATATGCTTTGCATCTATTTCTATTGCAAATGTTATTTCATATTTCTATAACTTGTTTCACCATCTTGCTTCTGTTGGGGTAAGCTGTGACTGACCATTAAACCAGTACAGGAATGCAAGCAGTCTCCAAGCTCTACCCACCTTCCTAATCTAAGTCAGCAAATGCAAACTGACGTGTGCTGTCAAGTCAAAATTAGGAAATGTTAAGAAATAAGATGTGAAGAAAAACTTGATTTCTTTACCATAACAAGTATTTGAGTGGTAGCCAGTGAAAAAGAAGTAGCAGAGGCTGAACTCTGTCCTGTGGATCACCTGTGTCGTTATACATATCTGAAGAATTAGGCTGGATTTCCGTTGTCACAGAGTTTTTCCAGATGTTAGCAGGTCTAATCCCTGAAGAACAGAGTTGTGTAGTGGTGGCAACTTCCAAAAAAAAAAAAGAAAAAAATCTTACCTGTACTGATGTCAGCTGTGCACTTTCCAGAGCATGGTACATTTACTCCACTGGTTCAAATCATAGTTGAATTGCATAGCTCTGTATCAGTCCACCACAGTCTTAAAGTATTCCCTTAAGTGTTGACATTATCATAGGTATGAGCTTTTGAAGATGGGAGAATTCACTCTTAGCTGGAGATGGATATTGAGCTGACCTCTTCTCCCTTCTCAGGCAATTCATACACTCTCCACTACCTGCACTTCATGAGAACACCCAGTTAATTATTCATACAGAGCTGAGGCCTTTAAACTCCATTGATTTCTTGTGTCTGGCTCTTGATTGCATCTGGTAAATTCATTCCAGTTTGATGGCATTAAGTATTTTGAATAATTAATATGGTAATTTATCCCAAGCTGAGAAGTAAATGTTACCTTCTGCTGGGAGGAGGGTTGGAAGGGGAATACTCTTTAGGGCACTTTTCCCAATTCCTTTAATGTCAACATGGTACTTAATGTAAGTGCCTGTCTGACAGCTATTGCTTCTATGAGACTCCAGCCTAAGCACAAGTGGGAGAACACTACATGCACAAGCATTCATTCTTCCAGTTTGCTTTTAATTGACTGAAAAACAATCAAAATGTCTAAGTGACATCAAATATGGGGGAAAATCCTCAGATCAATCATGGTCTTCAAATCAATGGAAATTTTTATGGTGAGTTCTTGTCCTGATTCTGGCCAGGCCAGAGTTAACCTCCTCAAGCAGTCAGCACAGATGAGCTGAGTTAGCCTGGGCTGTTTTCCATATCAACTGACATCACTCCCCCATAAAAGGGGCTGGTCCAGGAGGTGTGCTCCTAGGTGCCTTCAGGGCAGTTTGACTGTATCTGGGGCATTGGGTCAGTCCTTGTGTTGTGCAGCACTCTGTTATCATTGGGTCAATAAGGTACTCTGTGTTATCACCAGGTGTAAGTGAAGTTTGCTTCTGGCTGTTATTTTTACCCTTTCATGGTGATTTTGTCAGTAACCTGTCCTTATCTCAGAGGCTCTATTTGTTTCTCTTCTGAGAGTGAGTGAGCGAGCAAGTGGCGCGTGGTGCTCAGCCACTTTTTGGGGCTGGATCACTATAGTTTTTTAGGAGTAGAATTGAGCCACAGGACTTGAATTCTGCTTAGAACACAATTATACAGTACACTCTTGGAAACTTAATCCACTTCAAATTTAATAGACCTAATAATAACTTTTGGACCTTTCTGTCCAACCCGGAGGAAAGTAATCCTCTCTCTGATGGGGAGCACTGGGACACATTTGTCTTTTCTCATTATTAGATGCATTATAATGGAGTTAATCAGAACCATTCTTTCCTTATGGTTTTACTCTCATTCTATCCCATTAACTTCTCTTCTACATTTACATCCTTCAGGTACTCATATTTCCCAGACCCTGAAGTCAGTAGTAAACCAAACTATTACACAAACAGATCAAACACTTTAAATCATAGAATAAGAATTATAGAGTCATTTAGGTTTGAAAAAACCTTTAAGATCATGAAGTCCAACCATTAACCTAACACTTCCAGGTCCAAATACTAAGCCATGTCTTTAAGCATGATATCTACAAGTCTTTTAAATACCTCCAGGGATGATCACTGAACCACTTCCCTGGGAAGCCTGTTCCAGTGCTTGACAACCCTTTCGGTGAAGAATTTTTTCCTAATATCCAAACTAAATCTCCTCTGGTTGAATTTGAAGCCATTGCCTATTGTCCTATCATTTGTTTCATGGGAGAAGAGACCAACATGCACCTGGCTACAACCTCCTTTCAGGTAGTTGTAGAAAGAAATAAAGACTCCCTGCAGGCTCCTTTTCTCCAGATTAAAAACCTCAGTTCCCTCAGCTACTCCTCAGAGAACTCATGCTCTAAGCTCTTCACCAGCTTTCTTGCATTTCTTGGGACATGCTCCACCTCAATGTCCTTCTTGTAGGAAGGGGCCCAAAGCTGAGCACAGTACTTGAGGTGTGGCCTCAACAGTAGTGAGTACAGAGGGAGGATCACTTCCTTAGTCATTCTGGCCACACTATTTCTGATACAAGCCATAATGCTGTTGGCCATCTTGGCCACCTGAGCACACTGGTGGCTCATACTCACCCAGCTGTTGACCAGCAACCCTATGTCCTTTTCCAATGGGCAGCTTTGCAGACACTCTTTCCCAAGCCTGTATTATTGCATGGGGTTGTTGTGAGCCAAATGAAGGGTAGCCTTGTAGCTCATACAGTTGATCTCAGCCTACTAAGCCTGTCTATATCCCTCTGTAGAGCCTTTCTATCCTCAAGCAGATCAACACTCCCACCCAACTTGGTGTCAGGTGCAAACTTACTGAGGGTGCACTCAGTCCCCTCATCGATATCATTGATACACATAATAAAGAGAACTGGCCCCACCGTGGAGCCCTGGGGAATATCACTTGAGACCAGCTGCCAAATGGATGTAACTCCACCACAACTCTTTGGGCCTGCCATCCAGCCAGTTTTTTAAACAGTGAAATATACACATTTCCAAGCCATGAACAACCAGTTTCCTCAGGAGAATTAATTCCCCAGACTTTATTGAATTGTAGGTAAACAACATCTACAGCCTTTCCCTCATCTGCTAACCAGGTCACCTTGTCATAGAAGGAGATCAAGTTAGTCAAGCAAACAGGACCTGACTTTCCTAAAACCATACTTACTGGGCCTGATATCCTTGTTGTCCTGTATATTCCATGTGACAGCACTCGGGATTGTCTACTCCATGACCTTTCTGGGAACTGAGGTTAGGCTGACAGACCTGTAGTTCCCTAGATCCTCCTTATGACCCTTCATGTGAATGGATGTCACATTGGCTAAGTATAAATCAACTAGGATCTTCCTGGTTAGCCAGGACTGCTGATATATGATAGAAAGTGGCTTGGTAAGCACTTCCACCAAGCACTTCAGTACCCTCAGGTGGATCCCATCCAGCCTCATAGACTTGTGTGTGTCTAAGTGGTGTA
Organism: Hypotaenidia okinawae; assembly: GCA_027925045.1. Taxonomy (NCBI): domain Eukaryota; kingdom Metazoa; phylum Chordata; class Aves; order Gruiformes; family Rallidae; genus Hypotaenidia; species Hypotaenidia okinawae. Next base: position 161,212,583 of record BSDF01000002.1, read on the forward strand.
GCAGGTCTCTAACCCCCATGTCTTAAGGGGGCTTCATGCTGTTTATTCATGAATAAAGTTGAATCTACTAAGAAGGAAGGTGTGGGGGGAGGCATTTTAAGGTCTGGTTTTACTTATCATTATCCGACTCTGACTTCACTGTGTGTGTAGTGTAGTGTAATATGTTAGATTTATTTTTTTTATTCCATGTTGAGTCTGTTTTCTCATGATGCTCATTACAGAATGATCTTGCCCTGTCCTTGTTTTGACTCAAAAGCCTCTCAATATATATTTTGTCCCCTGTCCATCTGAAAAGGGGAGTGATAGAGTGACTTTGGCTTCCAACCAGAGTCAAAGCACCAGAGTACCCCAATATTTTCCTCATCCTTTTTCACTATATTTCCATTCACATCCAATAAAGACTGTGGATTCTCCTTAGCCCTGCTTTAGTTGTTAGTGTATATACAGAAATATTTCTAATGATCTTTAAATACAGCAGCCAGATTAAGTTCTAGCTGGGCTTTGTCCCTTCTAACTTGCTCCCTGTATAGACTAATGACATCCTTCTAATCTCGCTGAGTTGCCTACCTCTTTTTCCAGAGTTCATATGCCTTATCGGTCTTTCTCTGATTCTTACCCAGGAACATTCATCCCTGTAATCACCATCATCAAGTTCTAGATGATCATAACTTTCCTTAACATACAGGGACATCTCACTGCCACTCCTGCTTTCTCCATCTCCTCCAAAGAGTTTGTAGTCATCCATTGCAGTACTCCAGTGGTGTAAGTCATCTCATCATGTTTTCATGATGGCAACTATATCGTAGTTTTCTTGCTGTACAGTGGCTTCCAGGTCCTCCTGTTTTTTGCCCTTGCTGTGTGCATTAGTGTGGATGGATTTTAGTTGGGCTACTGATATCACCCCCTTTTTGAGTGAAGAAGCTCTATTTCCTGCTTGACCATTCTCAGACATTTTCCTGGTTTATAACCCATTAGTAAACCTTGCATATTTGCCATTGCACAGCTCAATCTCCTACATCCACTGAGATGGCAGAGTGAAGCATCTTATTAGCACAGTGACTTGCTGGCCCATGGCTTATCTCTGTCAAGCCTGGTTTTATCCCCTTACCCCGTCAAATCAAGTTTAAAGCTCTTCAAATGAGCCCTGCTAAGTCCTGTGCAAAAATCCTCTTCCTCTTTTCAGACAGGTGTACCCCATCTGTTGCAAGCAGGTCTGGTTCTCCTTGCAGAGCCTGTATCTGTTCTGCAAAGTCAGCTGGTAAAGTGGGGGAGTCACAGGGCAGACACATTTGTTGCCCTGGGCAGGAAATTGTCACCATTTTCCCTATCCCTTCAGTCAATGAGTTCTGCCAAGGAGGGTAAGGAGTCCTCCTTACCATGCATCCTGTCTGCATGTTGAGACTGTCCCAGGGAAAGTAGGATGTGATTCCCATAGTCTGTCTCTCTCTCACACTCCGGATACTCCTCAACCTACTCACCTCCTCCTGGAGCCCTGCCACTAACAACTCTACTTTGCTTTGCCTCTGATGTGAAGACTTTTTTTGCCTTGGGAGGTACTAACCTTTCAGACATTGGAATAAAAATCAGAGGGGAAAGAGAAATTGCTAAATCACTTTGCATTAAAAAGATATGTTAAAGATTCATGATGTTTCCTAAATAACAGACTGAAATGGCCGGTGATGTTTATACACAAGACAATGCTTAACTCTTCAGAGTATTTTCCATTGTTTCATGACTTTTGTGAGTTTGACTTCTGCTAGATTTTTTCATTTGTTTAATCTGACTTAATCTTCAATTATTTTTACTGGCACTTGAGTCTATCTTTGTCTATTTCTGATCTGTTTTCTTCAGGACCGTGCATAATCTTTGAGGGCAGAAACAAGAACTGAAGAAACCATTTATTATTGCAAAAAGAAACCTTACAGAGATGGAGATGATTCAACCTTTCCTACTTACTGGATAATATGTTCCATAAAGGGTTTGAGTCATATTATATCTGAGGTTAGACAGCAATACTTCAACAGTATAAAGATGCTAGTACATATAGGGTAGCTTCAGCCCCACAGCATGGCTTCAGTACAGCTAGGTCTGGAATATAAGCTTCAGCTAAATGGTCATCTTGCTAACCTGGAACTAGCTACTTAGGGCTCAAAACCAGTGCTATTGTAGATTATAGGTAGTAGTTCTAATTTGTGTTTCTTTTGTCCTTGTTAAAACCTTGCTGTCTTCTAGCCCATGCAAACCTCTGTTCTGTCACTACTGCTATCACCTCCAGGAGCAGAGTTCAACTGGTGATGAAAATAAGTAGCAGGTTTGGGCGTATCTGAAGGCATCTGTGTCACCAGATATCTTCCAGCATTGTTTCTTTGCTACAGGATGCCCATGTCTTTCTTGGGATGCCTGTTTTTAGCTTCAGAGATGAATTCCATTGTATAAACAGTTGAACTGTGAGGACAGAGTTATTTATTAGCTAAAATGTCCTGGGGCTCCCATTAAATGATAAAAATTCTGAAAGACATTTATTTGGCTGTTTGCCCACAGTTCAAAGCATTTAATTTCTACTGCTATCTTAAATAATTTATTAGTGCTCAATATGCCTAATACCTGTTGAGAATGCCAAAAATGAGGTTAAATAGGATTCCTGCTGATTTCTTGTACTTTTGTTGATTTAAACTCTGTTAAATATATGTTTTACCAGACATGAAAATAGCATTAAGGAACAAATGCCTTTTAGTAAGAGCAATGAGTGTGAGGCATTTCCTCTCTCTGTAGTACCAAAGAGAGTCTTTCCTCTTTAACCTTATGTGTTTCTTTGAATTACAGCTGGTGAATTTATATGAGGAACCAGTCCTTAAGGACCAAGTTGTGAGGATCAGCTCAGTGGCTTCAAAGTTCAGCTTAAAAGACAGCTTTCAGTGGTATATGACTCTGTGTGTACATATTCGTTGGTTTGCTGCTAAGCAGCTAAATAAAAAGAATGTCTTAAATTTATAAGTAAAACATGGAATAAACACATCTCAAATAAATGTAAATAAATACCTGCCTGCATTCAATTTAAGAGTATCTGTCCCACTGGGTACTTAAGATATGTTTAAATAAATATCTGAACATAGAACAAATATCTTGCAAATATTTCAGCCTGTAGTTTGTAGCTGTCCAGAAGGAGCAAAGTAACTTCGCAGATGTGAGTGTGATTTTTTTTCTGTCTCTTAACCTATGGACCTCTTTTAAGAGTCCTTAGAGCTTTCCTAGTACACAATATCATTCTCACACAGGAAATTTATTAGCCCAGCATCTTGTTTCTGATTTCCCACATGTTGCTTGCAATAAAATTTGACTCCAGAAGGGAAGACAAGACATCCTAGGGCAAGTTCACTAGGAAGACCAAGAAGCTTTTGAATAATAAAGAATAATATATGCTGGAAAGGAATATTGTAGGTTTTCTTATCCAAAGTCCAACTGAAAGCAGGGCTAAGTTACGTTGTTCCATAGCTCCCATACTTGGCAACTCAAAAGCTAAGCTAGAGTGCACCTCTCACATGTGAAGCCACTGCCACCTCCAACCTGAGATTTAGGTAATCACTCCCAGCAGTGTGAGATGGGCCACTGCATTGGGGGTTGGACCCGATGATCTCTCGAGGTCCCTTCCAACCCCTACAATTCTATGATTGTCCATCTAGAACTTTGCCTGAAGACAGAGAGAAGCTTTCGAGAAGGAGGAGGCTGGAGGAGTTGTTCCATCTCATACCAGAGAATATCTGTGTAGGCTCTTCTCATACCACACTGTCTTAATAAGCAATTCAAGACCCACCACAACACTGACTGCCAAAATCCCTGTAAACCAGTCCTGAGAACTGTGCTACTGCTTAACAGTTATATACATGCTTCCCAGTAGCACCTAGAGAACAGCCCTGATACTATCTAATTAGGAAAGTTAAAAAGGGTGGGTACTTCTTAATCAGAAAACACACAAGTGAGAAACAGCTACCATGATCTGTTAGAAACATTAGACTCTATAAGCAACTCTCTAAGCTGCAATTCAGTGTTATCTGTCAGAGGCAAACAATTGGTGGTTTACTTGCTGAAGTTCTTAGCTGATCTTGATCATCGTTGTATGTCTTACTAGATGTAGAACAATCTAGAAAATCAGTTCCCGTGAAATAAGCTATTGAAAGACAACCTTCAAGTTTTACTGTGAATGTCACTGTAGGTATGCCCTTGGTGTGTTTTTTGCATTATGTGTTTTGAGGTTGAGTCTTTTCTTCCAAATATATGTAACATGTAAATTGACCTCCTCCCAAAGTGGACTCAATATAATTGTCCACATATAAGTAACACATGTTGTCTGAGAGACATTTAGGTATCAGAAACATCCTCAGAAGACTGGCATTCCGTAAAACAGGACTTAAAGATACCTGGACACTTATGAAGCAAGAAAGAGGAACCAGGTAGAAAATCTAGAATTAGGTGTCTTACTATATTGCTGAATTCAAAATTGCAGTATATCTCTTTATTGCTTTCCCTGTTGGTAAGTCCAGTAGAGAGACTATAAGGTACAGAAATTTGGCTGTTAGTAATCTTGTTATAGATTGCTCTGGGAAAGAACGTTGTTATATGAAAGCACTGCTTTTACAGACAAGCTGCCACAGTTTCACTTTGTAGTTCTGTCAGGCTTTAGTTTATAACTTAATTATAAATATTTAGGTATGTGCATTTGTGGCAATTTAGGGGATCTATGTATATACAATTAAATGATTGTAATATATACAAGAAAGCTGTATCATAGAAACAGGAGTATCTCCGTAAGACATTTCTGAGTACTATATGCGTTATACATATGTATTTATAAGGTATGTTTCTTGTCCATAATCTGTGAGTTACAAGATAGAGTTTTTGAGTTCTGAGAATTCTATAGTCAAGAGTATGTTATGCTTAGGAGAAAGCTGAAGAATAAGAAAGCCAGATTATGGGTTTCTTATAGGCATATGTAAAGTGAAACAATTTTAAAGAATTTAGCAAAAAAATGTTGTATGTTAGCACATGTCACTATGTGAATAAAATATTTAACAAACATAAATAGTTTCCCTAATGTGATTATAGTCTAAAAAGAGAAGTCAAAGAGTGGGACATGCTGTGAGTACGCAGTGCCTTGAAGCATTCTTGAATTAACTGTACAATAGGTCATAGCAGTCATAGTAAAACAGGGGAAATATTTCCAGATTTCTGCATCAAAGAATCGGTGCGTGAAGAGGAGAAAAGCATTCACTTATTAGTACATTTCAAAATGAAAACAAAAAACCCAACCAACCAAAAAAAAACCCCAAACACCACCCCCCCAAAAAAAACCAACCCAACCAACCAACCAAACTAATTTGCCTCTATCATAATATTTATTTGGCACTTGCAATGCCAAAATCCAGTGAGATAAGTGATTGGTGTTTTTTGTCATAAAAAAGCTTTTCCTGTCTGAACAAAAGGGGCATTTGCTGGAGCCTGACTGCAATATTTTCTGTAAAAGTTGCCAAGTACAGTGATTGGATGAAAGAAATAATTTCATACCCATTTTACGTATAATAAAACTAAGTTTCGGAGAGATAGAGTCATTTATACATAACAACACAGAAAATCTAAGATGGGACTGAACTGAGATATCTTGAATTCTCATTCACTGCTTCAGTGATTAGAAGACAGACAGACAAATAATTAAATAACTCTCAGGAAGTTGTTCTGTTGAAACTTGTTTAGCATTAAGACTAACAAAGTTATTTTATTTTTAAATGCTATTAAGAGTATGATTGAAATCTTGGTAGTGTTCATTTCACTATTTGAAAGATCATTTTATAAGAATAGTTTTAAAAGGTATAATTTCTTTGGTATCTACAGACACCTTTGTGTCTCATAAAATTTAATTTTACTCAAAAATAGATGTTTGCCAGTAGCATTTGAATTAGATGTAAGCCAGTATTTATGATTCCTTCCAAATAAAGTGAAATCTTCAGTTCTTTTGCTCCTGTGCTGGAATAAACAGGCTAATTCATACCCCTTGAAAAAGCAATTTTTTAGCAAAATGCTGATCCTAACACTATATTTGCGGAAGCTTGACTGTTTATCTGCTTCACCCACAGATGCCACATATGTAGGACACATTGAGTGGCTGGAATTAGCAGAGCCATTTGTGAACTGCATATAAATGTATCATTTGCACATAATTCTCTATGATAATAGCCAAATTAGAGAAGGTGATAGCACCATAATTTTTTTTCAACTCGGTGTTTACGGAAATGATTACTTTACCCAGTTCTTGTACTTCTTAGAGGGGAAATTAAATCAGAACCAACCTCTCTTAGGGCATACTGTAAATAAATGGTCAGAACTGTAAAATTCAGTGTATGATAGTTATGGGCAGTTTAGTTTTTTGAGAACTAGAAGGGTTATTTTGCTTACACCCACTCTAGTTTAAAACCTTCATTAAGCACCTCCTTAACCTTATGGATGTCAGTGGATCTAAGTGCTTGCTGAACTGTTACCACATAAGTTCTTCCTTAACCTCATATGCATTGATATGGCTTGGTGCATGCTAAATTGTGATCATATCTTTGCTTTACAACACTGGAGTCTAAATGCAATAAGAACCTGGCCCAAGGAGACCAGACTCAGTGCAGGGAAATAAGTAGGATAAAAGCTTGACATGCCAGCTCAAAGAACATCTGTTACTGCATTTCAAAGAGATTTGAGTGATTTTAAAGGTAGTGAAACCCTTTGTCAGTTTCTTGCTTAGTCCACAATTGATCTGTAAAGGCTTTTTCAAAGCGCCATCAGAAGAAAGAGACAAATGAGTTCAGAATTTTTATGGTGCTCTGGGTCCTCTTATTGAAATGGAGCTGAACATTTTTTAGAAATAGAAACAACCAACGTTCAGGATTGGCATTTTTCAGATCAAGATGATGGCAGCAGCACTGCCTCTCCATCTTCATCCTGTATAATAGGTCATGACCACAGAGTTCAAAGGGTGTCCAGAACATTGCATGCAGTAGTCAAGAGCTTCTGGCTTTTTCCAGGGACCAGGTGTAAGAGAAGAGCAAGTGCAGGCTGTAATTGTTGTCTGCAAAATGTTATGCCGCTTTTAATTTCTGGCAGCAGCTCAGTTCCTTGTGGGGGAGAAGGAATGTCAATACATGCAGAAATCAATTATAATTGCTTCTTTTCCTGAGTCTTGAAGAAACTGAGCTGCTGCTGAGAATAATACTGCTCAGACACAGATGAACCAAAAGAGGTTTGTACTTCCAAAATTTTGAGAAGCTCTGGCATAGCGTTAATCACTGTCATTTGCTAGCAGAAACAATCATCTGAGTGCAATCACTTCTTGATTGCTAAAGACATTTTCCTTTGCCTAGAGTACTAAGGTTTGATTTTTTTCAGCAGAAATATCTGTTGCAGCTGCCACTGAGAACCACAACTGACAGCAGAAGCAGACAGATACTTGTGATAGTTTGGTGTTTCTGTTTACAAACATAAGCCCAGAAAGTCAGTAAAAAAATATGTTTAGTACAGAATACAGTCATGTATATATATATATGTATGAATATTTCATATATGTAGATAATCATATCTATGAATATTTCTCCTTTTCTTGGACCTATAGTGCCATGAGAAGACTAGCTACAGCTCACAGAAGACCTGTTTTCATCTTATCCAAAGAAAGCTTCCAAAGTTGGACACTACCACTGTAGCATCCAACTTCTCACCAGGTGTCTGAAGCAGAGATAAGGTTGCAAATGAGACAAGCATCATTTAAAAGGAGACTTCCTCTCTCTGCTCTGTTTCACTCAGTCATGACTGCTAAAACAGTTCCATACTGTGGGCAACTAATGTCTTTATGGGATATTTTATCATGAATCTTCAGTAGGCATCTATTAATCTTATGTTTATCAAGTGTTTGTTCTTTCATTCCCCTCAGGCTAATATCAATATCATGCCTGTCATAAACAATGACAAACAGCATCTTCTCCATTGCTGAAAATAAAGATGCTTGAGAGGAAGTGGCTTAGTAGAAATTCAAAAAGGTAACACTTGATACGGAGAAAAAGTCCATCAAAGTGGCATTATATTGCCAAGGCTGTGTAGCTATCTATGTAGCAAAGAAGAGCAGAGCAAATATGTCCTATTGCTGTGAGAAGTGGTAGATGCCCCATCCCTGGAAACATTCAAGGTCAGGTTGAAAGGGACTTTGTGCAAACTGATCTTGTTGAAGATGTCCTGGCTCATTGCAGAGGGTTGGACTAGATTATCTTTAAGGTCCCTTCTAACCCAAACCATTCCATGATTCTATGATTCTATGAACATGGTCAAACAGCTGCATGAGGTTAAACTATTTGAAAATTAGCAGTCCCCAGCCAGACAGTACCCATCAGCTGTACATGATAGCTCACCAAGTGTGTGCTTCAGTGCGTGTGGAATAAAATATTTGCTTTCCCGAATACTCCAGTGGTCTAATTTAGATTTTAAAGTACTAAAGAAACACATATGAAATTATTGCATCTCTGAGACACTTGGATCTCAGCTGCAGGAAGTCATCACTAGCATTTAAGAGTCAGTAAATTACTCTTACCACTATTTTCATCTCCATTATAAGGAATTAACTTCCTACATGGACAGTAAGTACAAGAACATGAAGCTTGAGCTGACTGCAGATGAGTTCCCTAAATGACCTACAAAATTAGGTGTCTTCCTGCCCCCTTTATCTGTGATGCAAATCCAATAACTGGGGGAATAGGTGGAATGAATGTGTTCTTGATATGAGATTTCTGTCATATTATTCAAGCAAGAATGTGATTCGGGGAGGTTTATTTTCCTTAACAGAAGATTAACAGAGTGTGTATTCTGGCCAGCATATAATTTATTGACAAATAATTTATATTAATCTGTTGCTCTATCCGTTAAAAAAACCCCAAACCACCCCATAATGCATAGACTCTTGTCTCAAATTAAGAAAGTGAAAGGCAGCATAGTATAGAATAAGGCAATTAATGTAACTAGTCTCCATGAGAACTAGTCTCTATGAGAACTTGTGATCTCATAACAACAAATAAAGAAGTAGGATTTGAAGCTGAATGGGTGATAAGAAAACATGGATACTGTTGGCAGTGTCACTGACATGAATAATGGAGTTATGAACAGATTATTAGAAATTTTTTTTTTCTATTTCATTTATATTTTGGAAAGAAGATTTGCAATATAATTATCTGTTTGCATCTCTCTCTCAATAATGCTTTAATCAATAGTCACTTTTAAAAAAAGAACCAAATTAGGAGACACTCGGAATAACTTAATTTTTTTCATTAACAAATTATTTTAAAAATGATAGTTAAGAGAACTGAGTGCCCCACAGAGAGAAAAATCATGTTAGCACGTACCTTCTAAGACACCAAATAACTCATATAAGGATTTCTATAAGTGATTATATTATTATTTTGAATGTAAATACTTATCATTCATATAAAAATATAAAGATGGATTTACACACACTTGATGTCTGTGTTTGCTAAAAGCTCAGAACTCAGGTTTTGTCTGAGATCACAGTAAGTTGGTCTTGATATACAAACCCTAGGAAAGCAGACTCCATGAGCTCCAGTGTTTACAGAATATTTTATCCACCTGGCTTGTTCTTATCAGCAGGACTTTACAAGTGTCTCTCACCCTGCCTATTTCCTCCAAAGATCACGTCACCCTTCCTGGACCCATCTCCTCTTCTGAGGGTTCTTGATTAATGAAAGACAACTTATCTACCTAACATTTTCATTCTGCTCTCATTTTTCTCTCCTAATTCCCGTTCTCAAAGATTTTCTCTGCACCTTCCCAGCCTGAGAAAACTCCTTCTGAAAAAGGAATGGGAGCAAATAAATAAATATAAATCAGCAGAAACCTTTGCTTTAAATTCAGCATGCAACAAATGGAAGATGGATGGCATTCCAGATCGTATTCATTATATTTTCATTATGATGACAACATATGAAGCTCTGACAGTTCTGGACTGAAGTTCATGCATTAATCAAATGCTGTCATTGTTTCTCTGGCACTTTTTCATTAAAACAGTTGCAGTTGAGCTATAGTTCTATAAGTTATTCCTAAACTGTCTCCTTTTCAAACACAAATGCTATGTAGCCCTGAAATATCTGTATATTTCCAGGCTTCCATAGATTTCAAAGCTCAGTAGAAGGATGATAAAAGTAAATATATCTATGTTGTAAGAGAGATTGTGACAGAGAATGATACCTAGTTTGTCTGACAGTGATTGTGTGTTGAATACTGTAATTTCTCTAATGTATGCATAAGCATTCTCTTATCATTATTTCACATACTTTCATAAATTCATGTTCACAAAAGAACAGGTTTTACAGAAGAACTGGTGAGCACCTTTACTGGAAGGGAAACAAACCACAGAAGGAACTGCTTGCACAGGGGAATTAGACAGCAAATGCATCTAACCCTTCTCATGTACCAAACTATTCCTTGAAAGAATTTGGAAAATTCTGACACAGCATTCAAGAAACAATGTAGATATTACTGAAAAACTCTAAATTTTTAAACCAGTATTTATGAATTCAAGTTTTCTGTACCTAAAGACATCTGCACTGGTTCAGGGCAGCACTCCATCTCCTAGGGTAATGTTGAGGTTTGGAAACAGGTGGTCAACCAGGACAGAGTAAGAACAAGACAAGCATATCATACAGTATTAGAATAATTCAGTTTGGGGAAGACCTCAGGAAGTCTATGCTCCAAAGCTTTACAAAAAAGGAGGCCTGACTTCTGAGATGGATCAGATTCTTCATCCAAGAATGGAGGTTGCGCTGCATCTCTGGGAAACTTCTAGTGCTTTACTCCAACTTCTTTATCCATGTACCTTCTTGTTGTGCAGTATGCGTGTTGCTCTTGTCCTTTCCCTGTAGACCTCTGAGAAGAATTTGCTTCTATGACTGGGTTTGGGGGGCTGAGCAAGTGGCTGTACAGTACTTAGCTGCCTACTGGAGTTAAACCACAACAACTTTAAACAGTGCATGGTGACACAAGGACTAAGTATCCTCATAGATCCCACAACCATACTTAGAATTGTAGAATGGTTTGAGTTTGGACTTTAAAGTATCTAGTTCCAGCCTCCCTGCCATGTGCAGGAACACCCTCCACTAGACCAGGATGCCCAAAGCCCCATCCAACCTGTCCTTGAACACTTCCAAGGAAAGGGCATCCACAGCTTCTCTAGGAAACTTGTTCTTAGTAACAATACTTTTCAGCATGTCTCCTCAGGGTTTGTTGAAAATAATCAGTAACTTTTCATCAGACTTCTCTGATTCCTCTCTTAAAACTTTAGGACTTGTCAGTGTTCACCGTAGCCACTGAAGATCCACTCTAGCTGCTGATAGGGTACAGTGGGAAGTCTTTTTTCATCCTTAAACTGTTATCTACTTTATTTAGTTACTTTCCAAATATTCCTACCTTTATTTTTACAGTCAATCCTGCCATGTTCATTCATAAAGGATACGTTAACACTACTTAAATTTATTTTGGTTTCAAGAATATGTAAGAATGGCTTATACCCAACCTGCAGTTCTTCTAATAAAATGATTCCCTGTGCATTTTCTTTTATTTTTTTTTCCATTTTCTATCTTCTGTATTGTATTAATTGTTATAACTTTTTTCTCCCAATTTTTAATAGATATATATTTCTATGTACATCTATGAATTTTCATCCTCGTATATGTTACTTTCATTTTCCTATCAGCTAAGGTGGTCTAATAATCAGTGTGGCCTTCCTTGAACTGTCATTTCCTGAGCATCTAGTAAAATGCACTTACAGTTTTTAATTTTTCATTTTATCTGTATGTTGCTTTTTATATTTCAAGAACAAATTGAAGTAGACAGTAATTGCCTCCTTCTGTCCAATAGCTCTAGACTAAATGCAGACACATTGACCTCCAATTATATGTTTCCTTTTCCTATATATTGAAATAGCTTTGTGACAACCAGTGTCCTGGTTTTGGCTGAGGTAGAGTTAATTTTCATTCTAGTAGCTGGTATAGTATTGTGCTTTGGATTTAGAATGAGAATAATGTTGATAACATACTGATTGTCTCACCATAAGAAGGACATTGAGGTCCTGGAGCGAGTGCAGAGAAGGGCAACCAGGCTGGGGAAGGGGCTGGAGGGAAAATCCTCTGAGGAGCAGCTGAGGGAGCTGGGGATGTTCAGCCTGGAGAAGAGGAGGCTGAGGGGAGACCTTATCACCACCTACACTGACAGGAGGGTGCAGAGAGGTGGGTGATGGTGTCTTCAGCCAGGGGACAGGAGATAGGACAAGGGGCAATGGCCTCAAGCTGCACCAGGGAAGGTTCAGATTAGATGTTAGGAAAAAGTTCTCCACTGAAGGAGTTGTTGGGATGTGGAACAGGCTGCCCAGGGATGTGATTGAGTCACCATCCCTGGATGTATTTAAAAGATGGGTAGATAAGGTACTTAGGGATATGGTTTAGTAGAGAACAGGAATGGTTGGACTTGAGGATCTTAAAGGTCTTTTCCAACCTGGTCATTCTGTGATTCTGTGGTGTTTTTAGTTCTTGATAGGCAGTTGCAGTGTCTACACTAAAGTCAAGGACTTTTCAGCTTCTCATGCCAGATGCACAAGAAGCTGGGAGAGCACAGCAAGGACAGCTGACCAAGACTGGACAAGGACAAAGGGATATTCCCTAACATATAACATCATGCTCTGCATGTAACTGGGGAGGCTAGCTGCAAGGCAGATTTGCTGCTTGGAAAGACTGGGTATTGGGATTGGTTTATTTTCCTTTCACATGTGGTGAGCAATTAATTACATTTGTGCATAACTTTCTTTTTTATTTTTATTATTTTAACTAATATTAATACTGTTATTATCTTCATTAGCATATTAAACTGTCTTTACCTCAAACCACAAATTGTTGGGTTTGTTCTCCTCCTCATCGCCTTGCTGGAAGAAGGGGTGAGCAAGTGGCTTTGTGGTACGTAGTTACTGGATGGGTTTAAACCATGACAAACAGCAGTCTCTCTATTTCTTTGGTTGAAATATTTCTGAAATATTCCAGTTCATAACTATACATGGAGCTATTTCTGGGACACAAAATAAAATTGGATGCTGCTCTACTTTCTAAGAGACAAAACAATGAACCCAGTACCCTAGTGGCTCTATAGGCAGAATTCTGTTTATAACTCCCAATATTAGCTATTGCAAGTGTTCAGTGTAACAAGTTCTGTTTTCAGTTTGGCATTACTTCTGCCGGTCATGCAAGAGCTCATAAATTCAGTAGACAGAAAAACTTCCTTCTTCCTTCAGGTTTTGACTTATTTCTACCCCTTGATATGGCAATATCAGCTATAATATGAAAAAGAACAAAAAAACCAATGTTGTGTATTTTATTTATTGTTTGAAAAGCACTTTGCATTTAATACAATAAAACTAGGAAAGAAATTTTGTTACACTTGCCTTTTAACATAGCATTTTAACCAGAAGAATCAGTTGCCACTTCCACTTGGTGAAATATGAATTAAAGGAGCTGCAGGAATGTTCAGATCCTTTGGAAGCACCACAAGAGCATCACCTAGTATGTATGTGTACTACTGTGGCTTTATTCAGAAGAACAGTGATAATAATTGTGGGTAATTATTTAAGGCTTAAACCTGTTGCTCCCAAATTCTGTTACAGGAACTTAGTTTACTCAAGAGAGCCCTTCTGCCCATCCCATCCCCATCTGATTGGCATGGGACACAGAGTCCATCCATCAGTGGAAAGCTCCCTGTTGAATGCACAGAAACAGGAAATAATTAAAGCTTAAACATATCTGTGTCATTTATTGTTGAATAAAATGTTCCTAATGGCTAAGAAGAAAATTTAAGAAACTATTAAAATTATAATACTGAAATAATTCTGTAAGGAGATAACTTTTCTCCAAATCTCCAAGAGTGAAAGCACAGCTTTCCAGCATTTATATCATCAGGACTTTAAATATTTCAATCTCTGTCTCCCATGATGCTACAATCCGTGGCTTAGTTCTTAATTCACTGGGTTATAGTTTTTGGCCTAAGGTGTGAATGAAATCAGGCTTTCAACAATTGTCCTCATTCTTAAAATAGAACTGTTGTCCTAGAGGCTCCTAAGTGGACCTAAATGAGTTTGTGTCTAAGAAAGATCAATAGGGTCTAGAGCACAAGTCTTCTGAGAACTTGCTGGGGGAACTGGGTTTGTTTAGTCTGGAGAAAAGGAACCTGCAGGGAGATCTTATTTCTCTCTCCAACTACCTGAAAGCAGGTTGTAGCCAGGTGGGTATTGGTCTCTTCTCCCAAGTAACAAGCACAACAATAAGAAATGGCCTCAGTTGTGCCAAGGGAAGATTAAATTGGGTATTAGGAAAAATTTCTTTACTGAGAGGGTTGTCAGTCACTGACACAGGATGCCAAGGGAAGTGATAGAATGACCCTCTCTGGAAGTATTTAAAGATGTGTAGATGTGGTGTTTAGGGACATGGTTTAGTATTTGGACTTGGAAGTGCTAGGTTGATGGTTGGACTTGATCTCAAAGGTCTTTTCCAATCTAACTGTTTCTATGATTATTTGAAATATTTAGAATTAACTTACAAATGGTTAGAGAATTACGGGCAGAGATCCCATACAGAAATCTTGCTTTGGACACCCTATTTTCATGAAACCTAAGGGCTGGATGGTTCCTGAATGTTTTGGAAGGAGCCACTAGTATTGCACAAACAGCATCCTACTTCTCTTTTTTCTCTCTCTAGATGCAGACACCATTCCCTGTGTCTGAAGTGTTCCAGCATTTAAATTAATACATGATTGAATTCTCCATAAGTAGAAAGATATTTTAAAGAAGTTCAGGAAAATATGTTCATTTTTTCCTCCCACAGGTCTAGACTTGGCACAACACAAGCTCTGTTCAATCTCTTAGAGATGAGAGACACCTCAGGAATTATTTTGAAACTGTGCTCTTCTTGCTTTACCTGTCAGGACATTTTCCTCTTTCTCCTGGAAAACTTTGTTAGTCTTTCTGTCTTCATTCTCTGCAGCCCTGGGAGCTCCCTGCCTTATTTGTTCCCAGTTAACAGAAAATTGCAAATGGCTAACAGCTTTCCATGTAACAGGCTGGTTTCCTTAAACACTTCTTCAACTTAATGACTTCACATACACACACACACACACACACACACACACACACCCTGGGGAGGAAGAATGAGCCAAGTATATCTGTAAGGAAATATTTTTCTACATTCTTTCTAAAAAAAATATTTATGTATAGCCAGGTTGTCTGCCAGTCCATGCTAATGATGTTTTACTCTGCTTATTCAGCAGAAAGATACAGCTCATGAAAGTAACAAATATTAAAAGAAAAATAGATATATATTATTAAGCTCATAGAAAGACCCAAATTAAAGTCCTTAATATACCATGAGATCAATCATCTCAACAGACAGTGGAGTTTCCATGCAACAGAACTAGAAGCAATCAGACTTCATAGTTCTTCTAAACATATAACCATTTCATTAGACTGCATCCCTTTAAGAAGAAAGACCAGTTACACATGAGTTTGTTTAGATTAAAGTGCCTTGTGCCCTGATGTGTTAGAAGTGGTGGTTCACGGAGCAGACAGACATAACAATAGTTTTTATTCTGATATTGATTAGGAAGTTATTTGCACTGATAACTCTTTTTATCTTCTCAGTCACCACTATGCTGCTAGGATGCTGTTGTCAGAGAGAAACAAATTGCACCTAATATTCTAGGTTGGGATAGTGAGTGCTTAAGTATCTCATGAAATTTCTCCCCTGCTTTCCTCAATGCTTCTGCACAGGAAATATAATTAATCCTATGACAGCCTTGGTTATCTCTGCAAAGTATTTACAAAATATTTAACTCTATGGAAATACATATTTCTTGATGGGCCCTTTGCTTCTGTCTGTGTGCATGAAGTAGCATGAATTCATTGCTTTTGTCTCACGTGGGGGATGGTCAAAGGATGGTCCAGAAACAAAACCTGACCTTTCAGGATGCAGGCTGGTCAGCAAGCTGGGCATGTAGTGCATGCTGTTTTATGCTATGTAAAAGGTTGCATGTAGGTGTAAATATGCAGTAGTTTATTAGGTCAGATGCAGTACCATGCGAGGATAGTGTCACTGTGCTCTGCACAGATTTGGCCATCAAGTACCTGTAAAACCAAGTCTCTAATAGCACAAAGAAATTGCTATTTATACCATACACATAGAGACAAAGTGCTTAAAAGAGCAAAACCCTAGTTATAACCTTATACAGAGCTACATCACTGAAAATGGTTACAGAGAAGAGGTTCAGAAGTGAGAGAGCTTCAACATTTTTTCATTTTTTGTTTATATGAGTATTATCATACAGATGAAATTTAGAGTGTGACAGTACAACTCTGTGAAGAAAAAGAAGAGATTTAATTTAATTTTCCTAATAGTAAAATCAGTGATTTAAAGGCTTCTGTATCTTCTTTAAATATTGAATTCCTCATCTCAGTTCCTCTAGAGAAGAAATGTGTTTGTGAAGGAAAATATATATTGTAGAAGTAACAGTATCCCATGAACAACCAAAAAGTAATTATTGATCAAAATATTTTTCTTCACAGTATTAATTTGAGAGGATCTGAGAGTTTGATTTTGACATATACATTATATAGGAAAAAATAATGTTGCTGAGAAACAGAACAAATGAAGTACTGAAACAGAACATCCCCTCCTTCACCTCACTAAACTGTCTTGTAGCTAATATCTAGAGGGCTAAAAAAAAAAACCCAACAAAACAAACCATTACAATTTTGATTGCACTTTGTTATTCTGCTTCAGTGATTAAATACATCAGCCACACCATCAAAGCATTAAGTCCTGATTAATCATTCTCACATTCCTGGGACTAATATGCAGAACATTTATTTAAAGTGTAGGAAGACCAGTTCAGGATTTATTCTTAGAGCAACTGGAAGGTGTCCTTTGATTTTCTTTGAGCTTCAAATTCTTTTGCTTCAAATTCTACCAATTTCTCGCTTTTCTTATAACTCACAGCAAATAAACTACCCTTGAGACAGAGTCTGCAAGTTATGAATTCTGGATGAGAATCTTTCTCATCCTTACTTAAGGATGAGGTGCTGTCCTGGTGGGGTTGGTTATCCTTGGCCAGCTTCCAGGTGCCCACCCAACTGCTCTCTCATTGGGTCAGGAAAAAAATAAAGTGAGAAAGCTCATGGGAAAAGATAGGGAAGTCTTTATTATCATCAGAACCAATTATCATCACAGGCAAAAAATATTATACTTTTACTTATTGCTAGTTTCAATAGTTTTTGATAGTGAAAACCAACACCTTTGACTGCCACTGTCTTTTTCACCTTCGCCCCCTCACTCCTGACTCCTTTCACCAGAGAGACACAGGGATGGTGTTGTAGTTTTGTGTGGTTGGGTTCTGGTGGATAATGGTGGGGGCGGTTTCAGGGGTGGCTTATGCAAGAATCAGCTAGAAGCTTTCTGCAGGCCTGAGAGAGTAAACACCAGCTGACTCAAGGCCAGAGTCATTGTTGACCAAGGCCAAGCCAGTCAGCAATGAATCATAGAATCATAGAATTGTAGGGGTTGGAAGGGACCTCGAGAGATCATCGGGTCCAACCCCCCTGCCAAAGCAGGCTCCCTAGGACATTTCACTGAGATAGGCATCCAGACGGGTCTTGAATATCTCCAGAGAAGGAGACTCCACCACCTCCCTGGGCAGCCTGTCCCAGGGCTCTGTCACCCTCACTGGGAAAAAGTTTTTCCGCATGTTGGTGCGGAACTTCCTATGCTCCAACTTGCAGCCATTGCCCCTTGTCCTGTCTCCACAAACCACTGAAAAGGGGCTGGCTGATTCCCTCTGCATCCCTTGCTTAAGATAATTATAAACATTAATTAGGTCCCCCCTTAGTCTTCTCTTCTCAAGGCTGAACAGTCCCAATCTTCTCAGCCTTTCCTCATAGGAGAGATGCTCCAGGCCCTTTATCATCTTCGTAGCCCTTCTTTGGACTCTCTCCAGGAGATCCCTGTCCTTTTTATACCAGGGAGCCCAGAACTGGACACAGTACTCCAGGTGGGGCCTGACCAGGGCAGAGTAGAGCGGGAGGATCACCTCCCTTGACCTGCTGGCTACACTCCTCCGGATGCACCCCAGGATCCCATTGGCTCTCTTAGCCACCGAGGCACACTGCTGGCTCATGGCCAACCTGTCATCCACCAGGACCCCCAGGTCCTTCTCCACTGAGCTCTTCTCCAGCAGGTCATCCCCCAGCCTGTTCTGATAGAAACGGTTGTTCCTTCCCAGGTGCAAGACTTTACACTTGCTTTTGTTAAACCTCATCTGGTTTCTTACTGCCCAGCTCTCCAGCCTGTCCAGGTCTCGCTGGATGGCAGCGCAGTGTTCCTGCGTGTCAGCCACTCCTCCCAGCTTTGTGTCATCGGCGTACTTGCTGAGGGTCGAGGCTATTCCCTCATCAAGGTCGTCAATGAAGATGTTAAACAGGACTGGACCCAACACCGAGCCCTGGGGAACACCGCTAGTCACAGGCCTCCAGTCAGATTCCAACAGGCCTCCAGTCAGATTCCAAATGGTCATAACACATCTGTGAACCTAATTTAGGAGAAAAGAAATGCAAGCAGACACTTTTTGCCACCAGAGAAGGGAGTGAGAAGATGTAAGAAACTGTGTAGACACCAAGGCCAGTGAAGAAGGTGTGGGGGTGAGGAGGAGGCACCTGGAGAGAAAGATGCCCCTGCAGCCTGTGGAGAAACCCATGGTGGAGCGGGTGCCCCCCCACAGCCCATGGAAAAGGCCAGGACCCTACCAGCAGCCCGTGGAGAGGCCCCTCACTGGAGCAGGTGGAGACAAGCAGAGGATGCTGTGGCCTGTGTTGGACCAAGCTTCTGCAAGCACTTGCAGCCCATGGAGAGAGACAGAGAGGCACAGAGATGTGTGAGAGGGAAGAGATCCACAATGGAGCAGGTTTGCTGAGGAGGGGGGCTTGTGACTCCTTGGAGGACCAGGCTGGAGCAGTCTGGGCCTGAGAGACTGAGAGACATTCTATGATTTATGACTGCACCCATAGCAGTGACCCACGCTGGGGCAGCTGGAGAAGAGCTGAAGCCCCATGGGAAAGGACTCACGTTGGAGAAGTTCATGGAGGACTGTCTCCTGTGGGTGGGACCCCATGCTGGAGCAGGAGAAGAGTGTGAGGAATGCCCCCTGCCCCCTGTTAAGAAGGAAAACAATTTGTGAGGAACTGACCGAAACCCCCATTCCCCCATTCCCTGCCCCTCCCCGTGCCACAATTCAGGGGGAAGATGGGATCAAAGTCATGCCTAAAGTGAAGTCTGCTAAGAAGGGAGGGGTGTGGGGAGGCATTTTAAGGTCTGGTTTTATTTCTCATTATCCAACTCTTGTTTCAATGTGTGTATAGTGTAGTGTAATAAATTAGATAGGTTTTTTTTATTCTGTGTTCAGTCTATTTTGCCCATGACCCTAACTGCAGAATGATCTTTCCCTCTTAGGGGAGTCTCTTGACCCCTAAGCCACTCAAAATATATTTTCTCCCCTGTCCAGCTGAAAAGGGGAGTGATAGAGCAACTATGGCGGGTGTCTGGCCTCCAGCCAGGGTCAAACCACCACAGGTAGGGATGGAGGTTTCAGTGGGTCTGTGACATACCCTCTGGGATGCTCCTCCCTGTCTGGATTTATTTCTCAATTATAATGACTGCTCTAATCCTCTCAGTGACTTTTAAGTCCTTGGGAAGTGTTCTTCTCTCCCCAGATCTTCTCCTTCCCTGTGCATTAGTTACATAGATTTGCTGAAAGAAACTCAGGTTTCCTTTACAGCACCTTGCTACTTCTTTGATCTTCTGACTTTCAAGCCCATCCCAGCTTCTGTCTGTCTATTTACTCCCAAATCCTGCAGATTGTTATCAATGGGGTAACTTCCCACTCCTTATTTTGATTGAGACTTGGAAACATTAAAAATCTACAATTAATAATATTTTTCTTGCATCTTCTGTTTTAAGAACTTGAAATATTTTGTACTGGAAACAAAAACCAGACAAGAACATTTGATTATCATCTAAAATGACGATATTGAAAAGTGTCATTCAAACAGAGAAGTAAGTGATGCAAGAAAAATTCATACAGACATTTGCAAAAAGGTCTGATCTGCCTTTTTCTGTCCTCCGGGCCACTAAGATATAACCAAGTTCCAAGCTGTTAAAAAAGATTATCACAGGGTAGTACTCAAACTGGTAAACCCACACTCCCAATAGGATTTATAACCTCCAGCCTATTATTTCATTAGCGCAAATACAGACTCAGTATCTGATTGTGGTCCAGTCAACTATAATTATAGGAAGCTTGAGGTTCAGGTTTTCCTGAAAGAATTCTTGTAAAAATCCTCTAACACAGAGGGGGGAAAAAAAAATCATACTGATTTGTGTTGAAATTGTACAGAAAATAATGTTGCATTAGAAATGTATTGTTCGTCTCACAGCCTTTAAACCTTACTTCTTAACACTTGCAAAAGAGTTAATAGAGAAAGCAGAAATCAGAAATGCTATTCCTTGTCAGTGTAGGATTAAACTACAGCAAGGAGGAAGAAATGTTTGTCTCTATCTAGGACAGTTACAGAAGAACAAAACAGTTTACATTCTTGCCTCTGAGCAGTGTTTGCCTGGGGGGATAGTCTTTGTTTTGGATGAAATGAGCACAAACCAAGCTGTAAAAGGCAAAGTAAGCCAGGAGGAAATTTCAAGCAGATTCTCCAGATGAGTAAGATTGTAACAAATCCATAGCCACTAAGGACTTCTTGGTTGTCGTTATTCCACAGAGTCTGGCATTTTCACAATGATGCATGGAATGCTCTGGCAGAGTTCATATTTTATTCTCCCTTGCTCTTTTGGTATGTGTCTTTTAATAAGAAATAAATTTCTAGGCTTGCTATTAGAGAGGTGACACCTGCACGTGACTAAATTTTTAAGCTTGTGTTCCAAATTTTATTTTTTGTCCAATGCAAAGAGGTCTTCCACATCACAAAACAGTTTTGCCTCTCCAGTTTATTCAGAAGAAAGGTCTAGTGTGGTCACACACAGATAGACATATCTCTATAGGCAGATGGATGTGTTGAGCAGTTCATCCTAATGCCTACACTTGGTTAGCTATACACCCTGCGTCATGGAAGAATCTGTTCAAGTGAAAAGTGAATAAAAAATTACAACATTAGAAGTAGAAATGAGATCCTGGATATTGTGTCTCTCTCCTCACAGTACAAACTACTTTCTTGTGTCATACACTCACTGTTGTTAATGCTCAACTTGAAGATGTATCGCTTCAATGCTGAGCCAAGTCTCATGCTGCCCAGGCAGTTCAAATAGATCCTGTGGTTAGAAATGCTCCCTGTGAAACATTTTATTCTGGAAATCTTTTATATCATCAGCATAGGAATGCCTGCAAATTTCTATTATTTACCTGCTACAAGAAAAGGATGTGTCATATTCTTGAAAATATGTTTGGGGAGTATAGGAGACCAAGTTGCTCAATTTCTATAGTTCTGACACATATTGTCAGAGGTGTAGCTTAGGTAGCTTCCAGCTTTACATACTTCTTTCTTCTGATATGATTCTAGATGTCCAAATTCACCTCTGTGGCATGGGAGAGCCCCAGTAGCCAGTGTGAAGCAATGACAATCATTAGGCAGGAAGATATGCAGAGTTTTTTCTGCAATTCCAAATTCCTATTGCAATTTTACCTGTAGTGATGGAGGCGTTATCTGTACGTTATGTAGGAGAAATGGAAAGAATTCATTTCTTTGCCTTTTAGCCCTTTAATCAATCATATCCACAGTCTGAAACAGGTAGAGATTATCCGACCTTGAACGGGTTCCATTTCAACTGAATTTAGAAGAAATAAATCTTTTTTAGCATCTGATAACAAATTATTTGATAATTCTACATTTAAATGGAATCATACTGAATATAAATAATGTCCCTGTGACTAGCAGATGGTTTTGCCATGATGGATGTCATTAAAATAAATTATAGGAACACATCAGCAAACAAATAGACATTAATTAAATCTTTATTACAATATGAGTCTCTAGAAAAACATATTACACGTCTGATATGTTAAAAAGCATTTTTCCTCTCAATTAATACTGTATTAAATACTAATCTTATTTTTCTTTTTTTTTTTTTAGAGTGTAGCTAACTTAGAAAAATAATCTACTGAATGTAGATCATTTCTTCATTAGCCTCTGGAGAAAATTATTCTCTCTCTGGGGATGAGTAATCTATATTTCTTCTGTTCTTCTGTAACTAGATTGTGTTTGCAAATACAATTGCATTAATAAGACTTTCAGTTTCTCAGAGTCTTAGATAAGTTTAAATATAGCATTTTGGTAGTGCTCTTATGATGAATGTATCTATTGCTACAGGCACTCTGAGACCAATTTTTCAGAGCTATCTACATATAGTTATTCAGGAAAAATGTGCTCACTATGTCCTGGGAGAGTTTAATGCATAATAATTGCCATTCCCTTTTCAAATTAGGTAAATACCTGTGCAAAAGAAGTGAGAACTACAAGCAAAGTTTTCCTGTGCTTACACAATAGTAATTACTTGTGTAACTTGAGGCATTATTACATTTATGTTGTATGTGCAACTGCATGAATCATCATAGTAATATATGGAATAAAACCCCATTGTTCTGGATAAGCATGAATCACTGTATTGCTGCTTCTTCCACCTCCAGATCATGTGCTCTGGAGGCTTTTGTCACAAAGGATCATGTGGTAAACAATTGACAACAGCAGCAATATATAATGGGGATTGGAAGTGAATCTGTAAAAAGATAGGACAAGAAGTGATGGTTTTAAACTAGATAAGGGTAGATTTAGGTTGGGTATTAGGAAAAATGTCTTCAGTCTGAGGGTGGTAGATCACTGGAACAGGTTGCTCAGAGAGGTAGTGGAGGCCCCATCCCTGGAGATATTCATGGTCAGGCTTGATGGGGCTCTGAGCAACGGTGATCTGATAATGATATCCCTGCTTACTTCAGCGGGGGTGGACTTTTAAAGGTCCCTTCCAACCTAAAACATTCTATGATTCTATGATTCTATGAGGTAACAATGGTGTCCCAGGTGGTGTTTGGTGTGACATGAGAACAAAACTTGTAAAGTGGGAAACAGAAGGTTTAGCCACATGGGTATTTGCTGTGATATTGTGGCTTGTGTATTAAGGAATTCTTTTTACTTTCTAGGGTGTAAGTTGACCAAAGCAGAACAAGGGGAAGCAGAATACTAAAAATTGCATGTGACCAATTTAGTAAGCAACTCCAATAGGGTCAATTTGCATTTCTTTCTATGTGACATTTTTCAAGGGAAAAAAAGGAAGTCAAGACAGTCTGAGACCTCTATTGGCTCATTTCTCCTACAGTAACTGCCTTTGTACCAGTTCACAGGCATAGCTCATAAGCAAAGACATATAACCTCTTTTCATTTTGTGGAAAAGCACTGCACCCTAAATCTGGAAAGAGTCTTGATTTACCCAGAGTCTTCTTTATATGTAAACGAATCAAGGAATCACAGAATTGTAGATGTTGGAAGGGACCTCAAGAGATCATCGGGTCCAACCCCCAAAGGAGCAGATTTATAGGTTCAACATACAAAACTGCAACTTCATACAAGGACTTGCTGCCGTTGAGATCTCAATGTGCTGCACTGTTAAGCATCTTCAACACAAAACTTTGATCCTCCCTTTCTCCCTGTTCTTTCTAGAAAATATGTCTGACTAGGTAGGGTGTCAGGAACACACCCCTTCACTTCCAGAATCCTATTGAAGATTTAAAAGCAGGGAATATGCACTTTCTTTGTACCTACTACAAAATGGCCATGCAGCTGGCTATGCTGATCTTGAAGATTTCAGTGGAAAAAATAAGTAGCAACTATTGATGGATTGTATATATTCAGTATTTTTACTAGAAATGCAGAAGATGGTGTAGGGAAAACACTTCAGGCATTAGAAAGGAAGAGGTAATTAAAATATATAAGAGGATAGAATTAAAATTCAAAATAATCTTGAGAAATAAACAAGAAGCTGAGATTGATAGAGTGAGTCTCTTAAAGCAAAATGAAAAGCCATTAATCTATAGAAAATAGAATCCATTATGGAACTTTGGCATTGAAAAAAACTGGAAAAGCACTGCAACAGGTGGGAAAGAGCTGGCATAGGATGGAGCATTAGTGTCATTCATATTTCTGGGAAAATACAGAAAATGTGTGACACATTAGTCAAACTTCACATGTGGAACACAACTAAGAAATAACTGGCAGTGTGAAGCTCTGGGTTCCCCATTACAGGAAAGACATAGAGCTGTTGGAACAAGTCCAGAGGAGGACCACAAAGATGATCAGGGGGTTGGAGCACCTCTCCTATGAAGACAGGATGAGACAGTTGGGCTTGTTCAGTCTGGAGAAGAGAAGGCTCTGTGGAGACCTAATTACAGCCTACCAATACTTAAAGGGGTCCTACAGGAAAGTGGGAGAGGGACCCTTTATCAGGGAGTATAGTGGTAGGACAAGGAGTAATGGCTTCAAGCTGAAAGAGGGTAGGTTTAGATTATATGTTAAGAAGAAATTCTTTACTATGAGGTGGTGAGGCACTGGAACAAGTTGCCCATAGAGGTTGTGGAAGCCCCATCCTTGGCAGTGTTCAAGGTCAGGTTGGATGAGGCTTTGGGCAACCTGGCCTAGTGGAGGGTGTCCCTGCCTATGGAAAGTAGGTGGGTTGGAACCAGATGATCTTTGGTGTCCCCTCCAACCCAATGCATTCTATGATTCTATGAATGAGAGATATGGCCTCTTTACCATAAAGGTCTTATAGAGTTTCAGATTTTCCATTTGTCCTGTGTATTTCCATCAGTGTCAGAAGGATGAAAGAGTTTATGGTTTTTGGGACATCAAACTGTCTTTTTTCCCTTCTTAAAATACTGTCCCCTGCCCATGCAAAAAACTTTTTCCAGGGTTTTTTTTCCTTTTTTATCATTTTTTCCCATAACCTGAGGAATAGAAAACTGAACAAGTCTTTCTCAGAAGATGTGCATGTGCTCCTATGTGATTTGTTTTTCACCACCAAAGTGGTCCCAAGAACTCTGATAAGGTTTCTGACTGATTTATTATGCTGTCTCTAATCTACAGTGTATGAGAACTTTCATTCAGCATTTAAACAATGTAAATAGAGATCAGGTGGAGAATGTGGGTATACCCTTATTCTTGGTCACAGGATCAAGTGGGTACAACGCCTCAATCTGCCAGTAGTAACAGATGGGCTGGCCTATGGCCTCTTGCAAGGGCTCAACCTACATAAATCTGTGGATCTGCATGGACTCCACTCCAAGAGGTTGATAGCAATGGCTGACATGATTGTTGCAAGGTCACGGTCTCTAATCTTTGAAAAGTGGTGGAGATCAGAGTGTATCTCATCACTGGAGGTTTTCAAGATGCAATTGGACAGGGTGCTAGAGGATCTCATCTAGGCCTCCTTTCCCATGAGAGTTGGTCCAGATGGTCTTTCAAGGGCGCTTCCAACCTGTTTTATGAGTATATGAATTAATATCTGTCCTACATTATTTTTTTCTTTCACCAACTCTAGAGTGGGATCTGGGAGCAGGATGGCCCATATGTTTTGTGAGATTTTTTTTCTCCTCAGCGTGCCTGTTTCTATATATTTCTGTTAGAGAAGACAGGTTGTGTGTGTATGTGTCACATACAAATGAAATTTGCTATGACCCTTTATACATCAAACTATCTGTCTCACAACTAACTTCCCATCCTGCTGTTGTCAGTTTTTCTCCTAATATCCATAGCAACAGCATTGTCATGCCAATCAAATATTTCACAAGTTTTGAGGCTTGAAAGGACTATTAAAACATCTTCTCTGTCTTTGTGAAGAATGCAAGACCCAAAAATGTGTTCTGTTTCTCCTGTGATGAATCCAAAACATGTATTTGTGAAACATGCCTTCCAGAAAAAGAAGTATTATTTGGCCTGTAAAGCTTAGGAGGATAGAGCATTCACCAAGACCATTGGTAGTTTTTGTCTATGTTAATTGTTTTCCTATATTTAAGAATTCCTGTCTTGTTTCTAATTTGAATTTATATGTTTTTTGCTTCTGGGCTGTTTCTTGTTATGTCTTTCTCCACTAAATTAAAGATCCCTTTACTACCTGGTATTTCTCCCTGTGGAGATATTTAGACTGTAATAGAGTCACCTCTTGATTGTCCTTTTTTAAGATAAACAGCTTGAGTTCATTATGCCTGATTAAATAAGTCTTTCAGCACACAAAAAGCCTAACAACTGAAAAGCAAAAAAAATAAAAAATTTTTCTGCCTTCCTCAAACATCCCACAAAAAATTGCATAGCACTCAAAAGGGAGCAGTTATGAGAAAATACAATAATCTATACAACAGTAACTAGTTAGATTCCACATACAGAGGATATCCCAATACGGGTGGTTCTTTAGCTGATAGCTCAGAGGAGAGATATAAAATAAATATGAAAATTTTGGATATAGATTTCTGATAATTAGAGGTTGAACAGTCTGTGCTCAGAGAAAAGGATGTTATCATTGATTAAAGAGTTGGTATAGAAAGGCCCAAGCATCACTTAGAAGCAAGCAGTCATCATCAACAGAACAAAGCATGCTGTGCAAAACTAGGGAGACTTCACCAGTGAGGGCTTGAATGTAACATTAGAAGAAAATTCATAACTAAACAATCATTCTGGGATTAGAAGTAATTGTCAATGAAGGTCGTGGAATTTTCATCAAAGGACTTATTTCTGCCTTATTGCAAGTTTTGAAGGTAATGCTGTGTGTTAGAAAACTACATGGAGTGATCGGAAAGAATTTAAGTTCCCTTTTGAAACCAGAAATTCTTAGCTATTTTAGACCTCATCAAGCAAGTTTCCTTCATTTGGATATAAATAGGGTGATGATGTTGAACATTAACGAGTGTCAGTAAAGCATATTAAAAGTCAGTTGTCCCAATGATCCGAAAGAATTTGTTTTTTAATATTTTGGGGTTTTAATTAAAATTGAAAAAAATCAGCATCAAGCTTGAACAATTATTTTTGGGTGAAACTGCAGTTCCATATTCCCATTGTAGACTGGGCATACTGGGGCAAATCAGAAAGTGTATCTGATAATGTCACAGTAGTACCAGATCAACAGCTGCCTTACCACTCTAAGTGGTAAGTCAGTCCTTGGAAATCAATCAACCAGTGGAGATCAGGGGTGTTCTAGATCTGCAGTGCTGTAAAACAAGGGGCTGGCCATGAATGATAGGGAGGAGGATATTGCTAATTGCTTCATTAAGAACAGAATTGCATCTCTTGCTCTGAGGATGAAATTCCCAATGCTGTCATATGCATTACTATCCTTATCAACTACATCACTAATTCAAAGACTTATCATTTAGTTTGTCTACACCCTGCCCATTGAGCTGACCAATCTGATCTTTGATCCAGCAGGTATCCGGTGCAGGATACCCACAAAAGGGGAAGAGAGGGACAGCTGAGACAGAAATGGTCATCTGTGGGTATTAAGACTAGAAGAACATTGACAGTTGAGATGAAGATGATCAGGATGCCAAGTTCAAGATTGCTAGACTCTACATTTCTGTCTGTGGTGTTTAACAACATTTCTTTGGGGGAAAAAACAACAAAAAAACCCCCATTAGAAATTACAAAACTAGAGCCATTTATCTAGTCACTTAAAATGCAACATGGCTTCCTGAATGGATGTTTAAGGTTTTACAAAATTGAAGCCACCCATGGTCATTGCTCAGGAAGGATATGCAGTGAGCAATAAGTACTAGTGAGATCCAAAAGGAAAGAAATTATAGGATGTAGGAAATCAATGCTGGATATTCATACATCATGGCTAAGGATGTGTCTTCCAACATCATGCTACATTAATCCATTTGAGGTTTTAATCTAGCTGAGACTGGCTTCAGAAGATGGGAAGTTGATGTGTGCATTCAAGCTGTGGACACTACTGAAAAGAGTTTTAAAAAAAAAAAAGTAAAATGTGTATTTCTCGTGGCACCTATCCCTTGCAGAAGGTAATCACAGTATAATGATCTCCCTCAGTGCAGGCTTGAGTACTGAGTTAGATAATGAATATGATAGGTCTCCTATCACATTCTTGCATCAAGACAAAGCATTGCAATGATGGAGACTGTTTTTCTTTAAGTGGAGCAATTTATATTTGGACAAATTAGGGTCAAATATTTATATGGCTATAAATGTCTTCATTACTAAAAAATGGAGAAATTTATTTTTTTTGTCCCAGCCAGTGAATCCTGCAACTTAGAGAGGAATATTTTCTTAAATTTATATGAATCAACTGAAAGGTTAAACTCAGGTGATTGTGGTACACCTAAATAAATTACAGTGGTATTAATTGTAGAGTGCAAGGTGAACTGGAGAAACTTTGATGGGGCTATGTTTGATCTTATAGATTTTTGTACAGAAGCAGTACACCTCAGCAGAGCAAGACACAAACCAAAAGAGGTGCCATGTGTCTTCAGATGTGCTCAGTCAGTGTTAGTGAGGTCACACATGGCAGTGAGTGGATGCCTACAGTAACCCACGAAGTGGGAGCTATCTGAGTTTCTCCCTGGAGCAATGGAGCCTAGGATCTAAGTCACCCATTGTATTTTTATAGGGGAGCCTAGGCGATTTTGCTCATCTGATTTTTCCCCTTTTAACAGAAGATAGAGAATGTCACAGGATGCTAGGCAAATCATTGTTTTTAATGAATTGGCAGACATATCAGCCAATTCAGAGAGAAATAAATAGGCTATTCAAGGAGGGACTGATCCTAGAAGAGAAAATGCTCAGTGTTTGCTGAAAATGATGCTCCTTAGGGCACTCTTGGACTACGTCTGACACAGGTGAAATATTATATAAATGTATAAAAATAAACAAACAACACCCCCCTAGATTGACAAGAATATAGGGAGGAACAAAGAAGGTATAAGGCTTCCTTAAAATACAGTGTTCTTGCATAAATCACAAGTAGGTCTTTTCCAAAGCTATGTGTCATTTTCAAAGACCTGAGTTCAAGATGAACAGATAGCGACTTCTGTAACTATTTTGCTATCAGAACTGAACTCACCATTGATTCACCATCTCTGTCTATCTCATCAATCCTCTTGAGCCTCAGTTCACTCTTTAGGAGACAGCCATTGCAGAATTGGCTAGATGTTGTTTTAATGACTACCAGAACGTTTCTAATTTCTTTATAACTGTGACTGAAGAATTTTCACTAGCTCTTCACCTCCTGCTTCTTCCTTTTCAAATCTTTCATTTAAATATAATTTATAAATGAGATGCAAAAGCATTTGGACTCAGAAAGATTCTCACCTAAAGTCTTGGATTTGATGATCTTTAAAGTTCTTTTCCAACCTTGTGATTCTGTGATTCTGTAAAGTCAGCATTCCTTCTAATCTCACCGATACTTTTATTTGAGGTGAAATATGTTGCCTGAGAACAGGAGGAATAAAA
Organism: Hypotaenidia okinawae; assembly: GCA_027925045.1. Taxonomy (NCBI): domain Eukaryota; kingdom Metazoa; phylum Chordata; class Aves; order Gruiformes; family Rallidae; genus Hypotaenidia; species Hypotaenidia okinawae. The sequence goes on from BSDF01000002.1 coordinate 161,242,245, forward strand.
CAGTTTTAAATCCCCAAAAATGGATGGTTTCTAGTTCTCCATACAGAGATCAGATTCTCTGACTTGTACATCTCAGCAACTAAATCCAAAATAAGTGATCCTGTGCATGGCCTGTAAACTCTTTATGCTTGACAGGATTCATTCCATAGTCTGTATTCCTAAAATGTGTTCTATTTGGTGAAAAATTTACTTTCCTCCCTAGAAAGTATCAAGAGAAGATTTGTGGGTGCATGTATATTGGGGTTGTGAAGGAGAATCTGACAAAATTTAACGTCCCTGAAACAAATTAAACTTTTTGTTGTTGCTATCTTTTCAGTAATTAATGGCTCTCTGTTGTCTGCAGCAGTAGTAATAGCAATTAGTTCAGCTTAGCACATGTCTCTGATTACATACATCAATAAAAGATAGATCACTATCAAGCATAGTCATTGTTTACAGCATATTCATCTTCATAAGCACTTGACTATAAGTGGAATATTGTCCCATTGAGGTTTCCTTAAAAATATCCATCAGTATGCTTTAGAAATGCTGGGAAATACTGGGGGAGAAAAAAGCAATAGATCTTCTACAAAATTGAAAAACAAAATGTCAGTGTAAGGCATTCATCTTCCTCTACTACTTAAGTACCAACATGAAATAGGAACTCTACAGTGCTAGGTCTTGCATAAGCAGTAGGAGAAATGTTTGGTTTTTATTTTTCCCAAAGAAGCTGATGTTTGGAAAGGCAAGGGTACAAACTGAGGTTAAATGTGAGAGATGTGTGAAGACTGCAGAGGGAGAAACAAGAATTCCATGGGAACTTTGTGGTGAAAACAGGAATGAAAATCAAATGTTCACCTACACCATTAAGGGACAAGATAATTTGGTTTCCAATCTTACAGGAGAGCTGTGAGGGAGGAAAAAATCTGACGGAAATGCCACTTTGACTTCCCAGTGGAAGGCCTTGTGCTGTCTATGTCCTCTACTGTGATGAGGAACTGGCTCTACTGGTCTTCCCTATGATGGAGCAGTGATGAGAAATCTACTTCTGGACAGGAGAAATTCATATTGAAGATAATGAAACACCATACAAATACATAAGTTTCTGTTATGAGGTTTGCTCTTGATTCCTCAAAAGTAAGAACACTGACAGCATATCCATAGAAGAACTTTGTACTATAAGCATATATATAAGTGGGACTACTGCCACACACTACACTTGTAGGATTTACTACACTAGTGGGATTTATTTATTTTTAGTTACACTACGTGAATTAAAAACAAATTTCTAAGTGTGTAGGGAGGATTCAGATATTTGTTTTTTATAGGAAAGGAAGAATACCCAGTGTTTAAGAAGGCAGTTGTTAACAATAAATGAGATTTAGAGTATGCTTCTTTTATTGGTTAGTGTAGCAGACCTGGGACATCACAAAACGGTTGACTCCCCCAGTTTTGCTGTTTCATGTTGAAGATAGCAGTTCACCTTTATTCCTCAATTTTTTAGTGTGCTTAAAAATGTGTGAGGCACGTTTGAAGATAATCAGACATCTATCTCCCCTGGAGTTCATTAGATTTAGGCAACCAAAGACACTGAATGTTTTGATAGGTTCCTACTGCATATAGCTGTATTAGGAAAGTTACTCATTACCAGAAGAGGCACTAGAAAAGAGAAAACAGAAAACACTTATGAACACATATTTTCCTCTTTCTCCTCCCCAAATGAGGAAAAAAAATGTAAAGTTGACATTTGTGATAATGTATTATGGCAGATGAATTAGGGAAAGAGTTAATTAAAATCTGAGAGTCAATTAATGAGATCCACTGCACATTAAAGATCATTACTCCATCTGAAAAGAGTAATTAGAGAGCAGTTTCTGGTGTGTTTTATTCTCCTGAGTGTTTTGCTGACACGCCACATAAGTCATTCAATGTTAAGCAAATAATCCGCTGATCTCCATATTTACTCTGATTATTATATAATGGTGGCAAGTTAAGCTGTAGCAGGGAGATTCCTCTTTCCAACAGATTTCCTCCCCACCACCTTTATCTGGTTCCTTATGTCCCTTAATTAGGTAATTTGTGATGATAATTATAATTTTCAAACTCCTTTTTAACTTGTTGCTATCACTAAGCAAATTATTATCTTTTCAAATCACTTCAGATAATTGAACATGAGGCTCAACTCAGCTGTAAGCTGAAACTATAAACTTGTGACAAGACCTGTCTGATGGTTCTGATGTCAATCAGGACCCACAATAACCACTTATGGGGATAAGTCTGAGCAAATGGTTAGTACTTGGTGAATAATTCTTATTGCAATTTTCTGAGAAGCAGGTCCTTGGAAATTTCCAGCTTAGAATCAAAATAATAGAATCATGGAATCATAGGATGGTTCAAGTTTGAAGGGACCTCAAAAGTCATCTAGTTGTCAGCCTCATGAGGTGGGCAGGGACACCCACCACTAGATCAGGTTGCCCAAAGCTCCATCCAACCTGGCCTTGAACACTTCCAGTGAGGAGCCATCCACAACTTCTCTGGACAACCTGTGCCAGTGTCTCACCACCTTCACAGGGTAGAATTTCTTCCTTGTATTTTTATCTTATATACCTAATATTTCTATATTATTCTATATAATAACTGAGAATTGATTCCATTATGCTCCTGTGAGCTAAATAATGGTTTTTGAATGAGAGGTGAATAATATTAGCAGTGGTTATTCCACTCTTTATGGTATGTTGAAAAAGGCTTATCGTCAGTTTATGTGCAGTGCAGAAGAAAGGTTTTGAAGTTATGAACAGTGGATTTCTCAATAATATGAGGGCTGCTTGGGGGGAGATCTTGTGGAATATTTCTAAAAAATCATTGAAAATCCACAAAAGAAGCACACCAGGTGACAGAAGGCTGATACTTCTTCCTCAGAGCACTGTATTGTCAGTGAAAATTTTTAGGAGTTCAGCTGTTTTAGAAAATTAGGAAATCATTGATTTACAAAGAAGAGAACAATCACTTTGAACTCTCCTATATGAGCTAAAAAACATTTCCTGAAACTAAAAGAGAGAATAAAGTATTATGGAGTTTATTAAATGAGCAGATGGGTCCAAAATACAGTTCTTAACTTTTTCTTCACTGCAAAAATTAGCTTAAGATATCATCCAGGCTTGGTCTCTGCTGATTCTTAATTTGATTTTTTTAATAGATCTTTAGATTAAGAAAAAAGATTTGCAGGAAGCACCTAGCTCATTCATAGCAAAAGCCCTGGGATTAACTGCCCAAAGTAAATACGAAATCACCAACTTCAGTGTCCTGCAGCCAACAGCACCTGACCTGGAGTACTGCTGTATGGAAAACATCTGGTGAATTTGGGAAGTGCAGTACAGATTTAGAAAGGTAACAGCTTGAAAAGGCTGGAGGTGGAGGAGAGAGCAAGGTTGAGAAGAGGAAGGTGTAGTGTCTGATGAGATAGGATGATGGAGAAGAGATGTAGAAAAATGTATTTGTGAGATGTGGGCTTATGAAGGCATCTTATAAAGGGAAAGAGGAATTAGGGCTCTCAGACACTGATGGCAAGACGTGAAATGTCAAGCTTAAACTGAAGCAATGTTTTTCCAGGGCATTTCTGAATAAAGGCAGCACAAATAACAATCAGAAAAAACCTAAATGAGTCTGAAAGTGAGATGCAGGTCCCCACTGACATTTGCTATGCCAGTGTGTGAAGGCAAACACAAACTGCATTCTCAAGGGCTTCCCTGCAAAATTCTACAGTGAATTAGTGCAACCAGAGAGAGAAATGTCAGCCCACCGTGCATTTGTCAGCAGTAACTGTTTTATCAAGGATGACTGCAGCTGTTGGTTGATGAGAAGCTCAACTTGACCTGGCAATGTGTGCTTCAAGCCTAGAAAGCCAACCGTGTCTAGGGCTGCAGCAAAAGTAGCATATCAGCAGGTCAAAGCAGATCATTCTCCTCCTCTGCTCTCTAGAGACACCTCCTGTAATACTACATCCATCTCTGGATCTCCCAACATAAGAAAGACATGAAGCTCTTAGAGCCAGTGCAGAGGACGCCATAAAGATGATCATAGAGCTGAAGCATCTCTCCTATGAAGACAGGCTGAAAGAGTTGGGCTTGTTCAGCCTGGAGAAGAGAAGGGTCCAGGGAGACCTTATTGCAGCCTTCCAGTACCCGCAGGAGCCTACAGGAAAGCTCAAGAGGGACTGTATCTCAGGGAGTGGGGTAATAGGTCAAGGGGTAATGGGTTTAAGATGAAGGAGGGTAGAATTAGATCATATATTCAGAAGAAATTCTCTTCTGTGAGGGTGGTGAGACACTAGAAGACATTGCCCAAGAAGCTGTGGATGCCCCTGTCCCTGGAAGTGCTTTGAGCAACTTGGTAGTGGAGCATGTCCCTGCCCATGGCAGCAGGGTTTGCACTAGATGATCTTTGAGATGCCTTCCAACCTAAACCATTCAGTTATCCTATGATTCTTTTCTTTCTATGATCCTTTCCCAGATCTTTTATCTCATTTCATGTAGAAGGTACATGAATAAACAAAGTCATTATTAGTCTATATGAAGCTCTATGTACCTTAATGGTAGCCAAAAGAAAATGCCTTGAAAAATTGTGGAAGAGGGAAAGGACATAATGGTACTCTCTACACAGCATCTTCCTCGCAGTACCCAGCCACCTGAGTTAAGGACTGCCTGATCTATACCACACATAAATTAAGTAAAATAAAAATAAAAATAAGTATATAAGACAATTTCTGCAGCAGGGATCCATTCACTTCCATCAGTTCTATGGGCCTCTGCTTACTGAAAACAATTATTTGGCTTTTTTTTTCTTTTTGACTTTTCCACCCCTGAGCATGGCAATTTTTCATTGATCCAAAGTGCCTTGTAAATCATCAGCTGCTCACAACCCATCTCTTATAAAAACTCTTGATGCTTTATTTGCAATGTAGTCTGTTTGCCTTCCAAATTTACCTGCTTCTCTTTGCCTGCTGTCTTTTTTTTTTTAACTCATAGATGGCTCAAAGCATGCATTAGTTATAATCTTCTCATCTCTCACATCTTTACTTATCAAATGGAAGCACAGCTCTTCCCAAGTGCAATGGTTTGTAAACAGTGCCAATTAGGCTTCTGTTCTGCTCCAAGACTGGGACAGAGCAGAGAGAGAGAGAGATGTGCTGCATTACAAATGGGACTTAGTAAATTACGCATGCCAAGACTCTATAAAAGCCTTATCAAACAAAGTCAGTGAGGGGAAAGAAAGAGAGCTAATTATCAGGCAGCACCAGTAAATCAAAAGGAGCAGCCAAATATATTTTAAAGCCAGATAATTAAGCCATAGTCTAGTAACAGGGGGAATCTTGCCTGCATGTTCAAGACTTATTTAACCTGAGTTTAAAGGCAGTGTCATATATGTTACCTTTATTAATTCCTCCTCTGATGAGGAAAAATGTCACAGTAAAATTGAGTCTTTTATAAGAAAAAGACAAACTGATCACAAAGGGATCTGTACCATCTTGGTTGTCTGACACTTTTTAAGTGAGAGGTTCTGACACACAGATTTGGAGAATTAGACAAAATCTTTTCTTCCATGTGGTTCTTTGATCTGAGACAACATTTGTGGTCCAGGGGACTTTACAGATAAAACAGTTTGCCTATCAGTCAATGTATCAAGGTAAATCTGCTTCTAAACCATTTAAACATTCAAAAATTTTCCTAACTAAGCATCACTGGCTGTAAAAAGCCATGTGTGAACGTGGATCCTTTCACTCTGGGTCATAAGTTCTGTTCATGGGGGACTGGAATGTAAGGAGAAGACAAAGGAAGAATAGTCCAGAGAAGTTAGACTGAAAGTGTTTGTTGGGAGCATTTCTTCTTCTTGTTTCCCAAAGCTATTGATTCCTTATGGTGGATATGCAAGCATATATCCAGTCTACCTGTGCACCACACTGCCCATCTGAACACATGCAGTAAAGTTTTGTGTTTGTGATAATAGGAACTGTGCCACAAGTCCAACCTATTCTGACAGCACTGGTGTCTTTTCTCTTGTATTTCTTGTCTCTTGTCCATGAGAATATGCTACTGACATACAAGTATAGGAAAGACCTATTCCTGCATATCCTCTAGATTTGCAGCCAAGAGTGTTGTAACAAATAGAAACATGCATCTCCACCCTTTTATTTCAAATACCTTTTACTTTTGCTTCTTTTCTCCCTCTGCATCCCCCCAAGTTTTTGTACCTGCTGAGATGCCAAGCTCTGCCTCTCCATATCTGACTTAACTCAGCACAGAAAGTCAGTCATGGATACTGATGAAACTCCTGAAAGGTATGCATTACAACACAAGACCATTGAAAACACAGTTTCAAAAGCAACACTCATAGCCTCAGTATTGTAGTTCTTTCAATGTTGGCTTTGAAAATTTTCTAAGAACATTTAGCAAGTGGCTTTTCTACATTAAAAAAAATAATATTGTCAGGAGGCATAGAAATGACTAGATATTGGATAGAGAATCTCTAGAGCTGTGTTCAGTTAGCAGTTTAGCATGAAATGATGTTTATTTTTCCCTTCTTTAGGGTATACTCATGTATAGCTGAGAATATTTAGAAATGTGTTCACACTGTAATATGTGGAATAGAACAAGCCAGAACTCCATTATAGTTGTGATACTGATGAATTCCAAAAGGGTACAGAAGGGAAGCTAACCTGTGATATGAGTATGAATACAAATACTGTTTTGTTTTCACAGTAACCACACTAGATGTGTAGACATGATGAAAATGAGAAGCAGTCATTAAAGTGATTTTAACATCTGCTTTGTATGAAATGGAGTTTTAATGATATACCTTGTAACCTCAAGAAAACAGTGTAAAATGAAGGTGGCTGGGTTTTTCTGTGACACAGGTGCAGAACTGGTTGTGGTAGGAGCAGTCTTCATTCTTTATTACACATGGATAACTTGCTATAATAGAAGTAATTTTAGATTTTTATCACTGATAACTAAATTTCATCCTCATCTATGCTAGCTTCAGGACATCACTGTATAGGTTAAGCCAAAAGAAATACATTTAAAAACATAAATTAATCTAGTCAAGATGGAGACTCATTAAGGAGTCTACTTCTCACCAAAGACACCTTTCTCCAGCTAAGGATCTCTTGTACAGTGTTAAGGACCTATGTGGGGAATTAAGTGTAGAATTCTAATTCTATCCACTCTCTGTCACTGATTTATTGCCAGCTCTATGGCAAAGTACTTAACTACACAAAAAACTACGCCGGCATACCCAGGTGAAGTTGCAGTCTACCAGTGTGAAATCTCTCTGTTATTTCAAGTGGGCCTTGAACAAGAGTGTGCAGAAGTAGTTCCTATCACTGCAGACCCGTCCAGCCTGGGAAGTGGCATTTTCTACATGTGGCATTAGAATTTTTTGTTGCTTTGAGATCAAAGACTGATTCTTGTTAGCAATGAAAAACATCAAGACAGAGAATCCACAGTTCTTGCAATAATTGTTTTCAATGTTAAAATGAAATTTGCTGTATTTCAGTTTGCCTTCAATCATCGCAGGTGAAATTTGAAGAATGAATCTCCAGGTTTACTCCCTAGAATATCTCTGAATGTAAAATATTGTCTATTGAAATTGCAGTGAATTTCTGGAAGTCTGGGCTAGCACTTTGTTGAAGATCCCTTTATTAGACTTTTCCTCTACTTTCTGAGCTTTTTTTCTTCTTTTTTATTTTGATTTTTTTTTAATGTGCAGATCATAAAGGGAAAGGGTAAGTTTGGCTCTGATCTCTGTCTTCCTTTCCTCAAAGTAAAACCCTGAATATCTCCTGAGTTTAAAGGAACTAACAGTCTTAAATATAAAAGATCTTACTTCTGCCAAGATGATTTTGACTGCAGATGAAAGTTCTTTAACTGACTAGACAAACATTGTAGACAAAGGCAGGGAGAGTTCAATGTAAAGAGGAGATTGTGGCAACCACAGGGACTTTGCTGAAGTGCCGTAGGAAACACATTACAGGGATTGGTTTCAGGGAATTATCTTTTTTATCTGAACTCGCTTTCATTAGCCCTCTGGAATTTTGTTTTGCCCTCCAATCCCACAAGCCAGACTGTGATTGTGTATGTACCTCTGTGAGATTTGTGCTCCATGTCCAAGATCAAACCAACAAGCTTTGTATTTGGATTTTTTCATAATGAAACCATTTTCACGGCAAAGAACTGGTATTTATAATCTGAATCTTCCTCCTTGGTTCTCCTCTTCCCCCCCCCCCCCCATTCCTGCCTGCATCAAGATCTCGAGGAGTCTACATGGCAGACCACAAAAGGCGTTGCTGATGAATTACACACTAATAACACACATATTTTCATGGAGAAGCAGGGATGGAGGAGAGACAAAAAGAGACCCTCAGTTTTTTTCCTGCTAAAAATGGGTTCAGATGTTGTGAAAGTACTATTTTAATCATGCTTCGTCATTATCTGTACTATAAGGATAGCTATGATGAGGAAAGGAGGGAAAAACAAGTAAAAGTATTTTCATTGCCCAGGCTTTAGCTCAAGAAGGGGAGGAAAAAAAGCAGGAGTTTAACTCATTGCTAGGGAAATATAACATTGCTCATTGACCCAATATATTCCCTGGATTTCCCTGAAAGAAGATATGTGGCAGAAATTTTAGTTTTCAGCACTGTTGCAGAGCACATACTAAGCCTTCATGACATATTGCTGTGTACCTGCAGTTTCATTCACTGGTCATTAGGAAAAAACCAAACACAAAGCAACAAGAATATAAAACATTGAGAAACTCTTACAATGCAGCAAATGTTACTAGCCTAATTATTTTTCATGTAAATACATCTAGAAAAGGAGAAAATCATGCTTAAACCAGAAATCTGGGCTGCTTTTAGCATTACTTCAAGTGGCACATCTCTGGTATTAACTGATGCCCCCACACTCTTGGAGGGTGAGATCTCAGATGTTGGGTTCAGGTTTTAAGCAGTTTGAAGACCCAAATGTTCGGCCCTTTTTAGAGTTCAAGAATGGGTTGAAGTACCCATGTAGTCATAGTCCCAGAGAAAATCCTTATGCTGGAAATGATTGCTATCGTGGCTCCAGGTAAAGCTCAAAGGCTTTGTAAGGTGCAGCAAGCTCTGTTACCAGCTTTGATGGGAACTCATCTTCTACTCTTTGTGCACAATCACACCATCTTCTAGAGGGATTCACAGTTTAAAAAAAATAAATCACTACTGGGATGAACTATTTTGCAGTACATGAAAACACAATGTCTACAAGATGAAGTCATCAGCTAGATGAAGGTATCCAAGCCTCCATTTCAAAGTGTAAATAACAAATCAGAGCTACAAGATACGAAAGAGCTACATGCAGGAAAACAATATTCAAAGTGCTAGCATAAAAATAATGAACCCAGGGAAAGAGAAATTAGAAGTGAGAGGAAAACCAGAGGGAAATATAGCAAGAAACTATAAAAGGGATGGGAGATCACAGTTAAAATAAAATAGACCACAATTTAAAAATAGTTTAAAGCTCCTAGAAAGTTGCAGGAGAAAAACATAATGATGGTAGTAAAAAAAGAAAAGTGATAACACAAAGTAAGAGCTGTGAGCATAAAATTAATGCATTAAAAGTAATTATATACTTACATTCTACATAGAAAGACAGCCCATTTCACAAATGATAGCACATACTTAGAGAATTTTCATACTTATAGTATCTCTGCTGAGGTCACAGACCCAAAACTGCATTCTGCACGGAATATTAAGGGGTGCTGAGGGAGCTGACTGAAGTCATTGCTAGGAGTGGAGTCTTCATCTCTGGAGATATTCAAGACCTGTCTGGACGCCTATCTGTGCAATAAGAGCTAGGGAGCTGCTTTGGCAGGGGGATTGGACCCAATGATCTCTGGAGGTCCCTTCCAACCCCTACAATTCTGTGATTCTGTGATTCTGTGATTTGACACTGTCTCCCACAGCATCCTCGTGGCTAAACTGAGGAAGTGTGGTCTGGAAGGTCGAGTAGTGAGGTGGATTGAGAGCTGGCTGAAGGAAAGAAGCCAGTGAGTTTTGACCAATGGGACAGTCTGGCTGGAGGCCTGTGTCTAGTGGAGTCCCTCAGGGGTCGGTACTGACACCTGTACTATTCAATATATTTATTGATGACCTGGATGAGGGAATAGAGTGTACAGTCAGCAAATTTGCTGAGGACACAAAACTGGGAGGGGTGGCTGGCATATCAGAGAGCTGTGCTGCCACTCAGCAAGGCTTAGACAGGCTGGAGAGTTGGGTGGGGAGAAGATTAATGAGATTTAACAAGGGTAAGTGTAGGGTCTGGCATCTAGGGAAGAACAACCCCAGGTACCAGTAGAGGTTGGGGACTAGCTTCTTGGAAAGTAGCGTAGGTGAGAGAAACCTGGGGGTCCTGGTGGACAGCAGGATGACCATGAGCCAGTAATGTGCCCTCTTAGCTAAGAAGACCAATGGCATCCTGGGCCTGGGGTGTATTAGAAAGGGTGTGGTTAGTAGGTCAAGAAAGGTCCTTCTCCCCCTCTCCTCTGCCCTGGTGAGACCACACCTGGACTATTGTGTCCAGTTCTGAGCCCCTCAGTTCAAGAAGGACATAGAACTCCTTGAAAGAGTCCAGCACAGGGCCACCAAGATGATGGAGTAGAACACCTTCCTTATGAGGAGAGGCTGAGGGAGCTGGGCCTCTTTAGCTTGGAGAAGAGGAGACTGAGGGGTGACCTTATTAATGTTTATAAATATGTAAAGAGTGAGAGTCAGGAGGATGGAGCCAGGCTCTTCTCAGTGATGGCCAGCGATAGGACAAGGGGCAACGGGTGCAAGCTGGAGCATAGGAAGTTCCATGTGAATTTAGGGAGAAACTTTTTCACTGTGAGGGTCACAGAGCACTGGAACAGACTGCCCAGAAAGGTTGTGGAGTCCCCTTCTCTGGAGACATTCAAAACCCACCTGGATGTGTTCCTGTGTGATTTAGTCTGGGTGATCCTGCTCTGGCAGGGGGATTGGACTAGATGATCTTCTGAGGTCCCTTCCAACTCCTAATGTTCTGTGATTCTGTGATAAAAAAGCTGTAAGACATGGTTTAATAATCCTTATTCTACCTCCCAGGAGGGTGTGACAAGTGCATATAAGTGGTTAAAACCACCAGTGTCCATTTATCTTTTTTAGACAAACATTGTGCATGGAAATCCACAAGGCAGATTTGAAAAGCAGTTGAAGGGGGGACTCCTACAACCAATGGCCCTGTTTTGGCTACAAAATACAGAATAAACTGATAAATAGGTTTCTTGCAGAATTTTGAAGGCCATGGTGCCCAGAGTCATACCTTTTGCTTCATTATCCATAAAATGAACCTTAAATTTGACATTCCTAAATATGATAATGAGCTAAAGGGAGTACATGCTAAACATATGTGACTATAGTACTCAACTCTCCACCCAAATCATGTTAAATGTCACCACAGGGAAGGGAGAGCTAAGGTTGGGGTAAAAAAGGATATGAAGGAAATTATTACCAGACAGGGAGAGAAGAAATTGAAGGGCCTGAAGAAGCAGTCAATGGCCTGTGCTGCTTCTCTTCTACCCAAGAGTAGACACCTTCTTGGTAAGCAATTGGAATTTCACCTTTATAGTGAAGTATAATCAAGATAGTGTTTTGCTAACATTATAATTATAATCATTTATTAATGCTATTGCAGTAAATGCATTTACTAATAGCAATTCTGAACTTTTGGTATCTGTTGCTTCAATAAGCTTTCTATTACTTTCAACTTTTTCAAACTGCCTCAGTGAATGTCCTTTGGGGGCTCTGACAGGCAAATGTTGACTCTGATATGTGGTTTTATATATAATCCTTTAGACATAAATCATTGACCAAGTCTGTGACTAAGACTGGACCTAGCCACACCTAGGCTCTTCTCTGAGGAGTTTAGAAAGCAAGGGGGTCCTTTCTGAACCTCGTGACTCAACAGGAGGGCCCATGTCAGCAACACATCACTTTTTCACCCTTTGTGTGACAGAAGGTATTCTAGATCACATCACCAAGCAGAATTGTCAGTGTTGGTTAAAGACTGAGTTGACTGGATAGACGTAATAGGTAAGAGAAAGTCTGTGTAACCTAGTGGTTGCACATCTGGGATACCTAATTTGAAATGACCAGTTGTACCTTTTACACAGAAATTGTGATGGTGATAATTATCAGCGCACATAAACTGCAGCATTTATGTAATTATTTCTTCCTCCAGCCAAAATTTAAAAGTCAAACCAGAGCATGCTCCAGTTTCCACCAGTGCCACAAGTGTTCTCCTAGTAGCTCAAAGTAACACACAAGAACAGCAGAGAGATTCAGAATTGAATGCACACATCTGTTTTTAACTTTTCCTCTTTTCTATCTGCCTTGATTCAGATATTCCCCTTTGTGTTCCATGCTGCAAGTACAAGATATCCAGGAGATATCATATTTTCCCACTGGATTTGCTCTTTGCAGAGCTGAGAATATTCCTTCTAGTTGGATGGAAAACACTTTGTCAAGATGATTCAACTCAAGAGAGAAATCTAGACCTTTTTTTCTATCCACTTAGTATGTGTAAAGACTAAGTACTAAATACCAAGTACTTTGTCATTAGAAATGTAAGACTCCTGATGTAAGTACTGGTCCAGTATCTCTGGAAGGAAGGAGCTCAAGTGCTGAATTCAAATTTTAAGAGAGCCAGAGACTCTTATGTGTATTGACAAGGTACTTTCATACACATTTCTGAGTTCAGGAGTGAGCAAATCTGTTATGCAGTAACTACCGTAGATGATGCCTTTACATTTATTGCCCTTTTGGAAAGCTCTGTTCGAAGTGAGATGATAAAATGACATAAATTGATTTTGTAAGATATTTGAGATGCAATAGCAGGGCTGTTGCTGTAAACAATTTGGAAAAAAATCTGGGAAGATGGCAATGTCGATCAAGCAGTTTTCCACTAAGAATGATGCAGGATCGAAGAATGCCAAGGACTGGAGAATATATAATTTATATCATGTACTAGTGATGGCCTTCCTTGTCATAAAAAATAACCTACATAAACTTCATCGTTGTTGTCTTCCAAACACACCATTGGCAGTCAACAACCAAAAAAGAAATGACTTAGAATTGGCTAGAGAAAGGGCAACAGGAAAAATCTAATCTGTTAAAAAATGACAGGTCAAATTGATAAGAAAGAGTCACAAACCTGTCAGACATTCCAAAGCCAAGCTCAACATACTTAAATTAATTTTTACCAGTGATCACTGTGTGATAACTTCTGTGACCATGACTCACTGACTCAGGAGTTGTGTTGCTTTAAATGCTGTCAGTGTCTTCCTTGCATTTGTCACTTTGACAGCGATTTAAATTAGATTAAGCATGAATTAATATACAAGAAGTCCAGGAAATCATTAGGTACCAAGTGTTTCTGGTGTACAGGATTAATTTAAAGAGCAGAAGTGTATGTGCCAATATAATTAACAAAGTAATGCCATAATGCCAGTTAGTACTTTCCTTCGAGTCAGAATGTTATGCTGCTGTGTTTCAGTGTGGAAAAACTAATTTACTGTGGGTCTGCAACAAGCAGCATTAAAGCTCATGTTTGTTTACAAATAAATCTTCCAAGGAAATGAAATGCTTGGGAAATTGCAGGTAATGCTCTTCTATTGTTAAGTGCACATTGAGGGCGATGATTTAGAGATTACCATGGTTTTGCAAAAATAGCACTCAGAGTAGAGCAAGAGTTAATCAGCTACAGCAGTAATTGAGGCATCATTTCTGCCTCAGGGCCTGAGGTAGATGGAGATTGTTAGAAAATAGTGAATGGGCATTGCTCCATAGTGTCATGGGTGGTGGTCCGTGACAGGGCACAGGAGGTAATGCTGGAAATACAGAGCAAAATGTGATTGCATAATCTTCTGAGATGTTGTGTATTTCTCCTTTAGGCAAACACCCATTTGACTTGGCAAAAGTCCTAAGAGGGCAGAAAAGCCTTCCAAATACACAACAGCAGAGAGAGCCTGCTTTCCCTGAAGATTTAAGGACCTATTTTCCCTACAGGAGTAAAATCCCTGTATGGTACATTACAAGGTTTTCCAAAAACCTTCTACTGAGCAGGGAGATGTCAAGAGACAGTGAGAAACAAGGGCGAGAGAGAGAGTAACTCAGGAGTGAGGGTTGGAAGTGGTGGGTCTTGAAGAATGACAACTTAAGTCCTGTGTGTAAAGCACACTCTATTCTTTTGAAAAACTGAGCTCCTTCTTAAGAACAGCATATTGCAATGTTACTTCTTATTCCTTTGCTAGGGACAATTTGTTTATATTACATTCAGCAGCTAGTGGAAAAATAAAATACAAAAAAATGACTCCTTGAACAGGGCCTAGGAAGCAGCATTCCCCTCTGGAAGAGATGTGACTATTTACAGAACAAAGTCATACTACTGTTTGGTGTTTTTCTCCCTGTCTTTCTCATACAAACAGATTCTATTTCTTTGCTGCACAGTGAAGACCTTTTCTTTTTTTTCAAGTGGGGATTAGCAACCTTACCCTTACCTCTCCCTGAGTGCCCCAACTTTTAGACCACCTTACAAGAAGCAGGTATTTTCCTCCCTGTATGGATTAAATGGATGAGAATCACATATGTACTTTATAAAATATCTCATCCTGTTGTTACCTGTTAAACCTTTTTTGAGGACACACAAGTTGAATTAATTCAAAAATCACTACTGTAGCATCTTCATGGATAAAGTGCCAACATCTATGGAGATTTCTCAAGGATGCATTAAAAAATTCAACTCAGACCCTTTTTAAAATAGCCAATCCTACCTAATATACCTAGAAAAAGCAGAGCTCTGCCTGGGGTTAAATCTAAGGCTGTGAGTACACTGTTTTTTCCTCTCCTTTTTAAAAAACCCCACATATTGCTGAATCCAGAGAGGAAGTCTCATAATGCTTATATCTATTACCAAGGGGAAAGGAGATTCCCATTTATTATGGAAATGTATGTTATGCCAATGTTTCAAATTAGGCCAACTAGGAAGCATTAAAAAAATCCCATGACAAGGTGAAGGAAAAGAGGAAAGTCAAAGAAGAAATGCTGTGGAAAGTAAATGAAGCCAAATCTTGTCTTTTAAACCTGGCTCATTTTGCTGTACAAAACTGAAATCTATCTAACATACAGTATCTTAGCAACTCCTTCATCCCATCAAGACATCTATCACGGGATCCCTTTGGCAGCTTCTGTGTTGCCTTTCTGTCCTTTAAGTAGTCTCTCAAATATCCCCCAAATGGAAGAAAATATGTTATTTTCTGTCTCTGTCACTATGATCACATTGTTCAGACTTGTTTTAGGAGGCAAATGAGGAAGTAGGTTCAGGAGGAAGTTGCACACATGTCCTAAACTCTTCTTAACTGTGGGGTGACTGCAGATCAGCTAGGACTTGCTAAATCACATCAACTATAAATGTCTTTTCTTTGCATTAAAAGACCTCAGACCTTCCTGATTGATGACATTGCCTGCAAGACATGTTGCCTAGACAGAGATAATACCCCAAGTGGCTTTGAACTCCATGAACACTTAAGTGCAAGAGTGGTCCCAAAAATTTTCTTCTAACTTCCCCTAAAAAGGAAATAGTAAAGAAATCTTTTAAATACTAATTTTCCTACACATTTTCCTAAAACCTCATCAACAGGATCTTCCTTGACTTATTTATATCAACCAAGAAACCTAACATGTTGTCCTAGTTCCAGCTAAGATAGATAATTTTCTTTCTAGCAGTAGGTGTAGTGTTGTGTTTGGGAGTAAGGATGAAAGCAATGCTGATAACACACCAATGTTTTTATTTTCTGCCAAACAATCAAGGTCTCAGCCAGGACAACTGACCCAAACTGACCAAAGGGATATTCCATACTATATGACATCATGCTCTGTGTTTGGACCAGGAGACAGTTCAGCTCAAGAACTAACTATAAGCTGTGGCTTGTGCATGATTGTGCTGTGCATCACTTCTTTTGTATATTCTATTATTATTATTTTTACCAGTGCTACTACTATTTCCTCTTCTTCTCTCCTATTAAATTGTCTTTATATCAAGCCACAAGTTTTACCTTTTTTTTTTCCTTTTCTTATCTCTCCCCCATCCTAGGGGGGCAGGGAAGGACAGAGGGAACATCTGTGAGGTTGTTTTAGATGTCTGCTGGGTTAAGACACAACAGCTGGCCTCACTATTTCTGATACAAATGAGATTAATTGCTTACTGTCAAAACAGGTCTCTGATTTTAAGTGGCCACTTTGTAAATGTCATGGTTTAACCCTAGACAGGAACTAAGCCCCACACAGCTGCTCACTCACACCCCCAAGCAGGATGGAGGAGAGAATTAGAAGGGTAAAACTTAAAGAAATAGTGGGCTGAGATAAACACAGTTCAGAAGATAAAGCAAAAGCTGTGCACATAAGCAAAGCAAAACAATGAATTCATTCACCACTTCCCATGGGAAGGCAGGTGTTCAGCCATCTCCAGGAAAGCAGGGCTCCATCACACATAATGGTTATTGAGGAAGACAAAGGTCATCACTGTGCTCCCTCCTTCTTTCCCCAGCTTTATTTGCTGATCCTGACATCATATGGTATGGGATATCCTTTAGGTCAGTTGGGATCAGTTCTCCAGTCTGTGTCCCCTACCAACTCCTTGTGCACCCCCAGACTACTCACTGGTGGGGTGGGGTAAGTAGCAGAAAAGACTTTGTCTTTGTATAAGCACTGTTCAGCAGTAACTACAACATCCCTGTGCTATCAACCCTTTTTTCAACACAAATCAAAAAAGAATAGCCCCGTACCAGCTACTATGAAGGATATTGACTACTGCAGCTAAAACCAGCACAGAATAAAATGTTCAGCTCTGCTGTGGAAAATGTTACTCTCTATATACCTTAAAGCCCAGCCCTGAGAAGACCTAATTTCTGAACTCACATCTGGACTGAACATTGGACAGTATTTCCAGACACTAGAACTCAACATGCATATGATTAAATTATTAGAACTATCCGTGGCAGACTTTTGGCCCTGGTCAGGTAACACTCTCCCCAAGAAATAAAGGGTGTAATTATGGTAGGTTCACAAGTTACTGGAAAATTAAAGTTGCAGTAGACTTAATGGTTTTGAAATTACCCAGGACAATTCCCAGGTGCTGAGGCTAACTGGCCTAAAATGGAGCATATCCATGTTATTAGACTCTTTTGCCTTCCAGAATAGGGTGGTCATGTCTGAACCATCTGTTTGGAAAAAAACCTGTCTCATGATATGTCTCCAGTCGTGTTTAGGAAAGGTCTGCCTTTTCAGAACCAAAAATATGCCAGGAACTGTTTTAACACTGATGTGCTTGAGTACTGTTTGAGTACAGGGTACTGTTTAATATAACGTTACAGACAGGCATTTTTGCTGCAGCAAAATAAAGTGCCCATTTAAAAATGTTTCTTCTTTGTGCCTTGTTTGGAAACAACTTTTTCCTAATAGAGATGAGCAAACACAACAGCAGAGCTCTCAATAAAGTTGGGCTAAAGTTTTAAAATTATTAAAGTACTTAAACCAAACTTTTTAGATCAGTGGTTCTATATTTTGAAACCCATGACTGCAACAAAATTTTGAGGATGAGTATTTTAATCAAAGAAACTCTCCTGCCCATCATGATTCCAGTCTTACAAAGATGTAAATGTCTTGGATAGCTGCATTTCTTAAGTGAGTAGCACTTGTTATTAACAAAAAAATCAATATATGGGAGTCCCAGTTATTACAATTATTTATAATACTCTTATTACAACTATTATTTCTTTTAGCACTGGAGGCACGCACAGCACACACTAAAAACTTAAGTTTTAAGCTGTTTCTTGGATGTTGAGAATGTAAAGCACTATGCTGTCTTCTGAGATGCTGGTCATGTCTATTCTTTATTTCCTCAATGTATTGCTGCAAAACCTGTCATTGCTTCTCTCCTTAGGAAAGTTACAATGAAGCAAGAGAATTAAGGGGTTCTTAGGAATTCAGAATAGGCTTTAGTATACACATGGAATCTATAGTGCTCTGTAAATGCATCCAAGGAAATAATTTCATACTCTGAATTTATTACTGTTGCAGGACTAGTGAGCTGAGTGTTGCCTAAGCCCACTATAATGTTCAAACAATAAAATTTACAAGTTTCTAGTCACGCTGAATTTGTGTGAGGAGTGATGGTCTGTGAAATCAGTGTTCAGATGAGGTACACCTGAAAAGGACAAGCTCATGGCATTGTTTCTGCTTGTGATGGATAAATTCTGTCCTCTACCTCTGTGGTCTCACACAAGATGTCTGGGGGAACACAGGAGTTTCTGCAAAAAGGAGCTTATGGAACAACTGCTCCTACCTGCTGCTTTGTACATAGTTTATCCCATGGCATGAACCCCTTGGAGGCACTTTACTGCTTGCAAACTCCACTTCTTAATTTGTCTTCACTACTTCCTAAATCGATAGTAATGAGCTTAAGTTGTCAGGGAAAGAAACAAGCAAACTCTCTCTGTTTCTGTATCAGTGCCAAGATAAAATGATGACGTGCATGTTAAGGATGAAAAAAACCCTAAAACAAGAAACCCTAGGTAGATATATAGAGGGGATTAAATCCATAATTTAAGAGAAAAAATTCTTGGAGAAAAAAAAGCACTGAGACTGAATGCTCGTTATTTCTAGTTCATTAAAAAGTAATTGTTGCATTTTACTCTTCTTACAGCTGAAGAACTTAAACCACTTAACAAGAATTAGCAAATTAACTTTCTCAGCATCCCAGGCAGAAAGTTAAGGCTTATTATCTGCACTATGTACATGGAGAAAGAGACTGTACACTCTTGGAACTGTTACTTGTACAAACAAATATATCCATGGAAACCATTATATATGGTTGAGTTGAAATATAGCTTTCCTTGTTACTAGCCAAGGTGCCAAAAGGCCTGGATTATAAACTACCACCAGTGGGGAGGTAGTTTTGGTGATAATTTTTAGACTAAAAAAGACTAAAGTAGATAAGGTTTTTTTACCCTTTGTTTTAATTTGTCTATAGATTCTGCAATCCATCACTCCTATAAAAAATAATTTTTTTAAGTAATGAGAACTAGAAACATCTTTTAGCTTTTATTTTATCTCCCTAGAAGTAGAATCTGTGTGTGGGAATTTTTATTTTTTTTTTCTTCTGGTAAATTTATACTTTGACTAACAGTGTATGTGTGAAATAATCTAAAGCTGTCAGCCACTGTTGCCAGAAATTGCAGAATGATTAAATATTTTTTTTCCTTGACAATTTTCAAGATTTTCCAAGAAGACACTGAGAACATTAACAAAAAAATTGGCATCTGGAAGTGAAAACTTGTATTTTATTGAAACTTCAATGTTCTGTTAAAGTTCAGACATGAAATACTTAACTAGCTTTGTCGAGGACAAAGGTCAGTCTTGCTACAGCTGTGGGTTGTGCAGTACATCACTAAGCAGCAATGAGACCAGAGACTTCTTCACACTTGTAATGTTGTCCTTTTAAATGCAGAATCAAACTTTCACGTGTCAAAGCAAAGATAATCTAAAAAAACCCGAATTCTAACTTCTATCCTCCAGCTCAGAACAGCAGGAGACATTTTTTCTCATCTTCAGCATCCCTTTAGGTATTAAAAGTAAATAAGAAATAAATAAGATGCCCTATGAGGCTAACCTGAACAAAGATTTTTTTTTACAATAGTTATTAACCAAACAAGTCTGCAATTGGGGAAGATACTATCTGTGAATAATGAAAGGTCTCCTTTTGTATGCAATTTCTAGATGCCTCGTGATTAAATGGAGGTTGTTCATGAAATAATAATAAAAAAATGCTGACACTGTAAATCAACCAGAACCAATCTTCTGCTTTCCCAGGCATTACTATAAGAAAATTAATTCTCTGCACTTGGGAACAAGTCCTCTATCTCAAAGTAAATTGATAAACTGTGTTTCAGCTGCTGTGTAATTAGGAATAATGGTTCCCATTCTTTTCAGTGAGTGGCAGAAGTAGGACTGATGAGTTACCGTTGTCT
Organism: Hypotaenidia okinawae; assembly: GCA_027925045.1. NCBI lineage: Eukaryota > Metazoa > Chordata > Aves > Gruiformes > Rallidae > Hypotaenidia > Hypotaenidia okinawae. The sequence continues at coordinate 161,262,351 of BSDF01000002.1, forward strand.
GTTGGCGAGATACATGCCTTGTATTATCACTGGCTTGTACTCCTTTGCCAAATGAAATCTCATAAAGTAAAGCAGCATCTTTTTGTTGGACCTTTCTTAAGAGTGCTTGACCTTCCTCAACCTTGGCAATGCCCTTCGCTGTGACACAAGGAGGAGTGCTGTACTAGTCACACCACAGAAGAGGCCTTCTGTTGTGGACATCAAGGCATGGTTCAAAGGCATGACCCTAGAAGAACAGCAAGATGTTGCAAACCCTATGCAACTATGTGTTGGATGGGCAAATTAAAGTGTCTGCTGATCTGTAACCCTGCCCCTACACTCACAGAGAAGGAATATGACACTATGCTGCCAATTCATAAATCCTGGGTGATTTGAGATGGAAAAGTGAATGCTGTGCTCAGTTGGTGGTCTCAGAAATTTGTGTTGACTTCTGACATATGCATAGATATTGAGGCAGAAGCTGAGGACTGAAGTTTAGCTGTATCTGCTCTTCAGTGCCATCCCCATCACAAGGTTTGCAGCTCATATGATGTGGGACACTGATCAAAGGCACTTGGCTGATTTTTCAGGTGAAATTTCATGAGCCCCTGTGGCACATGGTTGCTTCATCCTTTTCATCTAAAAATTTAGGAAAAGTTACCAAATTTTATCGAATATAATTCTTTCTTTAGAAACCCAGGGAGCTTTTCCTCTCTCTGTGTTCTTCAGAAGGCTATTTGAGCAATCAAAAATAGAGGACTGGAAGTGAAAGCTTAGCATCTGAGAAACATACAATAACAAAATATATGGGAAACTCGAATTCTAAATAAGATTGAGATTGTAAATCTTCACTAAACCACTCACTTAGCCAGTAAATTCCAGCATGAGCACGGGTAGTTTGGACTGGGTCTTTATGTTTTAGATTCTTTGTAATGTGTTAAAGTACATTTATGGGACTTCTTCAATCCACAAAGGCCTTGTATGCAGTAATGGGATTGCTTTAAAACTTCAAGGCATATTTCCTACTACATTTTGCCACTGTTTGTCAATCCAGTTTGGTTTGTTGATTCATGAACATCTTCCACTAAAGTTTGTATCCTGTTAAGGATGTCTTACATACAGATTGTCACATAGCAAAATACAAACTGATCCTAGAAGCCATCAGCCAAAGTCTGCAAAATATGCTTGCAAACCACTGCTAATTAACTGAGCAAATTTTCTTTGAAAACAACTGGATATTCGTGTTTTTTACTCTTGTTTTTGTAAATGACTGGAAAAAAAGATTATTACAAACATACTGAAGACTGATTACTATTGACAGCAGCATCAAAAAAAGAAAAGAAAAAAACCATAACCTTTTAAAACAATTTATATGTAGACAGAAATAATACAAGATCCCTGTAGTTTATGAGACTCACAAAGCTACAGGCTATGCTGAAGAACTGATCCAGTATACTCACCACTGGTGCAGCCTCCACAGTTTTTGGGTTGCATAATTTAAGAAAGATATAAAAACGTTAGAATATGTCCAATGGGAAGCAACAAAGATGGTGAAAAGACTAGACAGCATGACTTAGGAGGACCAGCCGAGGATATCAGGTTTTCACAGCTTAGAGGAGACTGAGGGGTGAGCTCATCAATGTCTACAACTTCCTCTTGAGGGGGAGCAGAGGCAGGGTGCTGATCTCTTTAGTGGTAGGACACAAAGGAATGGCTTAAAGCTGTATCAGAGGAAGTTCAGATTGGATATTAGGAAAAAGTTCTTCACTGGTGAAGCCCTGGGATGAGGTCCATGGGGAAGTGGTTATGACCTCAAGCCGATCAGTCCAAAGCACTTGGACAACTCTCATAGATGTATTTATCTGTTAGGTGTCCCATGTGGTGTCAGGAGTTGAACTACTTGAACCTTATGGGTTCCTTCCAGTTCAAGATATTCTACAAAAACTTCTATGAGACCTTCATCCTTGAGGGCTACATATGTTTTTGTAGTGACATTGCAGTTCTAATATATTCTTTGAAACCTTTTTAATTTTTTAAGTTATCAGTTGGACTAAGTTCTTTTGCAAATCAGGATATGCACAATGGTTTCTTATCAAAGCCTTCTGCTCAGTCATGAAAATACCCTTGGATTGCAGCTATTATACTGCCCATGCTGGTGTCAAAAGAAGCAAAGCCAGCAGCAGATCGGAGCTGAGAGAAAACTGAGAACAGCTTTTTAAATACATCTGTGCTGTAATTTGTCTCACTTTCCATTTGAAGTCAAATCAGCCCTGTCTCTGATCTTAGCATCTCCATCTGGGGATTCAGATCATAGACCAGCTGACATGGTTGCATAGAGCTAGGGCTCTAACAGCTTGAACAGAAAATGTGACAGGAATTAGACCTGGATTTTATATACAACCTCAAAATGCGGCAGCTGAGACCAATGATCTAACAAGACTGTCAGGTCTCTGGGAGCCAAACACTTCCCTAAAAGGACACTAAGGTTTGGGATGTGATGTTCCCTCATAGTCCAAGAAGCAAAGATATTCAGTTGTAGGACAAAACAAAATTCCTGAGATTTACTCTTCTGAATTGAAGAAGTTTGCCATAGGGATTTCTTAGCCTGTGATAAATAAAAGCCCATTAGGTTTTGCTTGGTGTCTAGAGGAGATTGACTGATGTTGTACAGCATAATGGAAAGCTGGCTAATCAATACTGTGCTATTTTTCAATTTAACTATATTAATCGTGCACACTGTTTTCATTTGTGTCTGAAAGAGAAATAAACAGGTGTGAGCATCGATTCCTGCTAAATAACAACATTATGAAAGAACATTACTTAGGCATGTCTCAGTTCCTTGTTATTGTTCTAGAAATTCAGCATTATGTGGAGACCTCCTCTGCTCATTAGCCATAAAAATGAAGACTTGCTAGCCATGACATCCATCATACTTTAATAACCTTATATTTCTGTGTATCCATGATGACTGACTGATTGAGACAGGTAGCATGGTGGAAAAATTGGCCATACCTCAGTGGATAAACATAGGTTCTTGGCTTTGGGTTGTATGCACAGAGAAACAACTTCCAACCCATGGAAAATTCATAGCAACTTAAAAGTGGTGGTCTCCTTGCCTTCAGAAGGCAGAATGAAATAGTGGTTAAAGTAGCACTTGCTGATAGCCTCCTTCCAGTCCTTTCTTAGTGTCTGTTGAGAAATGTTCAGCAAGTCATTATTTGCAAATACCTTCCTCCTTCTCCTGCCCCATCCCTAATTTTATTAAAGTCAGAAGAAGGTACTACAACTCATACGCTTTCCTCAAGTTATGGTCAGAGAAAACTCCTGAAAATAATCTTATAACCAGTGAGATTTGAATGGTCAAATCTTATGCTTTCAGTAAGGGTTTGGTACACCTGGACCCCATATCAACCGCTGAAATAACGAGCTTTTGCAGCAGTATAGCCTCTCTGACAGTTGATCCATCATAAGACTTTATTACCACCTCCCCATGCACCAGACACATTCCAGTCATTATCCCTAGTATGGTATTACCTATCAGTCAAAAATACACAATAACTTCATTATATTATGTCTTTTAGGATGTGAACTAATGAGCTGTATTGAAAATGTCATCCAAGCTTCTTCATATTTCCATTTTGCTGCCTTGGGGTGTTTGTGAGTCTGTGAAGCCATTTATACAAGGAGGATTCATATCAGCTGAGGAAATAAACATGATAATAAGCAATAGTAATACTAGCAAATTACAAACTAATAACAAATACTAATAAATAATAACTAATAATGTAGATGTTTATTTAATGTGCATTACCATTATACTGCTGACTTCAGTGCACCATTTTATCCACAGATTCTATAAAAGGTAGTAGAAGTCCAAGGCAACTTTGTAATTGGACAATAGCAAAGATGTAGGACAGAGAGAACTTTTTTGCAAAAGTGAACCCTACTACCTCTAAAAGCAGTGATGACAGTCCCTGACCTAGGAGTACATCAGAGGCTACTTACTTCAAACACTCACCCACTTGTTTCCTTGCACTAGAAAAGTTAAAACAAAGCTTGTGGATCCATTGACATCATGTAAATACTGGGAGAAAGAATGTAGTAGAAAATGTCATGGTGGACACCAGTATGAAATGCTCATGGTCTCAACATGCCAACCACCAGAACAGAGAAGGCAAATGAAAAACTGTTGAAAAGATGTAGCAGCACACAAGAAAGCTGGGATATAGGGTGACTAAATTGCCTTGCTTACAACAGGCAGACCATCGTGTTGAATTGCAGTTCAGTGTTTTATGCACAATATTACTCATGGGACTTTTCAGCCTTCTGCACAAGCCTTGTCCATAGGTTTGTAACGGGACAGAAAAAGCCACAGACTACACTGGAGGCATTAATGACCTAAAACCACTCAAAGAGAGTGGGTCTTCTGACAGGCTTCTCAGGAAGAGTCTTCAGGCTCCCTTCAGGCACTGAGAAAATTTTACAAAAGGAAAATCCTGAAAATGTGACATACATTCTAATAATTCACATATATTCTGCTATCCCTCCCTTTTCTGACATTAACACAAAGAGTCTCACTATATGCAACTATCCGCATTTAATAAAGCTGTAATATATGCAACATCTTGCTGTAGGACCAAATACTGCTGTATTACCCTGGGATGTTTTGGGTGGTTCAATATATTGATATACCTGCCAGGGACTCCAAGTCCTAATATTTAAAGTCTCTTGTGTCTAACAGTATTTAGACTGACAGAATTGCTAATTAGTCTGAGGTAGCTTTGGAATCTTTCTGTTGAATTCAGGCGGCCTTGGGATCAATCAGCTGGTCTTTGTGCTGCCTGGGAGAAGAGACACTTGCCCTGGGCTGCTATGACGAATTATTCCAGTATCGTGTCTGAGTCATAGCATTACATTTCTTCTCTTGTTCAATGACATACAGGTTCATTTGCCATGATCTCTCATTGTTTTTTTCCATCAAATGCTTTGGCAGACTCTTCTGAGGAAACAGGTGTCCAAAATACATATTTTAAAATCAAGCTCTGTGAAAACCTCAAATATAAATAGTTGGCTCCTATTTCTCAAACTATATAGCCAAGACCAGCACTCCTCCCACTCCTTCTCAGATAGCAGTTTCAAGCCACATTAATTAATTATTTTCCTGGATATCCCAGGGGAGAAACAGGTCATGGATTATTATTATCCCTAAATTAAAACCACATAAACTAAGGCATAACAGCATCTAGTGAACTGCTTAGCAAGGTCAAGTTTAGACAATTATTAGCCCATGTCTTTATAGGAAAGAGGTAAAATTAACAGCTGTAGGCAAATCTGACCATAACTAACAACATTTCAGACCCTATTCAGGATGAGATGGGGGCCCATATTGCCTTTATCATGGTTAGCATTTGAATGAAGTGGATATGACAAATAATTCAGAAAAACCTTTTGATTGTTTATTCTTAGAAGGAGAATATGAGGAGTCAGTTGTCCCAGGCACTGTATGAAATCAATCTCTAGAGAAACTGTGATCAAAACTGAAAAGGAAAGATCATAGTAACTTGACAAAAAAAATGTGAAAAGCTGGGAGCAGATCCTAGGAATCTTTAATCTCCCCCTGAGCACAAAGGAGTGCCTGAAGCACACAACCTCTCATTTTAAAATTAAGATAATAGTAATCTATAGCAGTAATTAAATTGCTATTTCTACACTGGTGTCATCTTCAAGAGCAGCACTACCTTGGGAGTGCTGGAGTCGAGGATAAGAGTAATTGTCTGAAAGTGATGTTTGCCTTAATCGTAATGGCTGAATCTAAATGCTGTGACCTGTGATTTTATAGTATGGGATGTTCAGAGAGCCTTTTCTCCTGATCATCTCCGTCAAGACATAAGTCATCTCATCTCTTATCCATATATAGGGTGTTTCAGACAGCCTAACTGAAGGTTTAGGTGACATGGGACTGGTGCACCTGTTTTTAAGCCACACAGATTTGACCTACAGCCAAAACACAGTCCAGGGAGCTTGGAAGCACTACTAGCCCAGTTTTGATGTTTAGTAGGGGTCTACACATTCCCTTTGACCAGTTATATTTACAGGCTGAGATGCTCTGAGATACTCTGCCAGCTCTGAGATACTAGTGAGCCTTTTCTTCCTGCTTTCCTTTTTACTTTTTCTGAAAGGAGGAATTCTTTTTAAAGGACAGCCATCAATGAGTAAAAGATCAACAGAGCATGAACATGTAGAAAGCTAGACATCGAAATACGGTAAGATCAAAGAATAGAAAAATGTCAGGCATGTAACCTTTATTGTGAGTGTTAATCCAGCAAACCTTCCTTTTCCAACAGTCTTATTGTCTACTTGAGGTGTGTAGGCTTAGCGTGAGTTACATTTCTGTATTTGCTAGTCTTGTCACAAAGTCCACTTTAATGGTTGACTGAGAAAAAGGAAAGAGGTTTTCCTAGATTTCCACACATTTGTGCCGTCCAGTGTGAACTGCTTCATAAAGGTGCCTTGCAGAGCTGTTGTTGCAGATTCTTTTAATCTAATGCCATGGCCTCCATTGCTGAGGTGTCTGATCCCTCACAAGCAAGGATCGGTTTATAAGTTATATGAAATGATATAATTAACATTTTATAGAACAGGAGCAATTGGCCAAAGATTAATCATAGATAAATCACTGAGATAAAAATAAAAACCTGGAACTCTTTATTGCACACTTAACAAAGGCAACCTCCATTTCTCTTAAAAGACAAATTAAAATAAAAAAAGTTTCTTAAAGTTACTCCAAGGATATATTGCTGAATACCTAAGTAATTGCATCATCATCACTATTGCAGTGCAAAAGTAAGCATTCCAGACTGAAGAAAAACGCTGACACTACGAAAATGGGGGTCTGAGCAACTAACAGTAATTTCTGGGAAAGAAAATGCTTTACCAGTACATGCAATTAGAGCTTGTTTGCATAAATAAAGAGTTTAGATGCCTTAGCTTAACACATTCTAAAAAAAAGGAAAAGAGTTTGTCCCCTGAAGCATCCAGTCTTCAAAATCAGAAAACATACAAAACATTGGTAAGTAGCACAAAACATGTGCCCAGAATCTGGACTGCAGAAATAAAGGAAGATGGAAAACTCTACGGCTGCAGAACCCCATCAGATGTGCTGAGAGTGCATGTCCTTTTGCAGCTCCTGTGTTCAGCTCTGATCTGAAAAGTTTGCCTCTGGGTGTTTTTTAAAATTCAAAGGAACTGAAAGATAGTGTTTTGCATGAAGGTGACAGGTTTTAAGCTATCAGACACCTAATTCTCACTTAGCTTTTGTGATAAGATCACAGCAAATGAGGATTTGTGGTAATTTTGGAAGGGAAGAGTGAGCTATGTTTCTGGCTATTTACCAGAAAAGCCTCCCAAGTGTGAAAGTTAGCAGAGAGAAAAAGTGCAGTCTGGTTTCAAAAGTTAGGTAGGAGGTGCCATCACCACCTCAACTCAGAAATAAGACAGCAATAAAACCTTTAAAGCATAACAATGAACAATAATTATGCTGTTAATAATCACTCTATCAGCAGATGGGTGGGTACAGTCCCTTCTAAAATATCTATTTTCTGGATGAAACTGTTGCCTCACTTCTAGATCTGTCAAACTGTAGGTCAAATGCAACCATGCCTTAAGAACATCGTAAATGTCCTGGAGACTGCCTGAAGAGCAGGCTGGTAGATTAATGTTAGTGAGGACTCCTGTGAAGTTGGCTTTGGTCATTATCAGTCCAAGCAGGATTGATATGGATGTACTTCCCCAGAGTAAATCTAAAGTGCTACCTAGTGATCATTCACCATCTCTGAGATGAACATTAGCTGTTTTAAAACTCGACATCTGCTCCAGTACAAAGTCATTGTCTAGATTGCATCCTCTGCAATCGAAAGGATTAAGCATCTGCAAAGAACTTTACACCATGCTACTTATCTCAGACAACTATTTTAGGACTGATGAATCACCTTCTTCCTTGAACAGGGTATGGTGCTTAGTTTCAAACTCAAATCTTGGCTTTGGATGACTGACAATTAGTTAATTAATTCAGTTTGGGCAGGATGGGGTTCAATACTAGCATTTGCCACGTATTCTATCACTTCCCAATAAACCTGCTTATACTTTCAGGCTCTTTGATATAAGACAGGGTTATTTTCTCTTGCCTGTTTAGTTTTCAACCTTTGCAAAGCAATGCCCATTTCCTATTTGCTCATTTAAAAATAACCTTTCTTGATAACAACGGCGTGTTTCCACTTGGAAATCCTTTGACCTATCATGAGCAGTGAGCAGGTGTATTAACCTTCAAAGACTAGTACATGTCCTTAAAACACTGTAACCAGATGGAAGCCATTTTCCTCTGCAACCTCCCATTTCCAAGAATTGGCTTAAAAACATTCTTGGCATCTTTTCCCTTTGTCATTTCCACAGACATGGAAAAATCTGAAGGGAAGGAAAAATACAGCATCTGTAGGTGAAAATAAATTAGTACAGAAAGCATTTGCTTCAGGTTTCCTAATGTTCATTCCTCCAACGTAAAGATTTATGATTTAAATAAAATTAAAAAAAAAAAAAAAATCAAACCCCCTGAAGTTGCACTTTTATAGACTTGCTTTTTTTTTTTTTTTATTTTGGAGGAAGATTCACATCAGGCAACAAAGACTGAATAAATCATGAGGTACAGACAGAGGAATGTTTTAAAAGGAATGTTTTAAAAGAAATGATTTGCAACAGATATATTGTAAAACATTACCCACGGCAAATGTAGGATCAGCATTATATATAGAGCTGCCACTTCTGAATTTTATGGGCTTCTTGGGAGGTTGCTTACGAATAGTAGTATGGTCTCTCCAGCACAGGGCTACGAATCAGGAGCTCTGGATTCTATTTTCAGCTAAGTCAATGCCCTTACAATGTCAGCTAAATAAATTACCCGATTTCTCGGTTTGCCCTTGCAAAATAAAGGCAAGCTATTCGTTCACATGAATTTTGAATCTTATTTAGGAATATGCTTTGAGATCTTCGGGTGGGAGCTGCTACACAAATGCAAAATATAGTCTGCACTAAGGATTTTGTATTATTTCTAAGGCAGAAGAATTTTGAAATGTTTTAGGATTATATGGCATGATTCAGTCCAACTTTATGGGGCACAGAATGACAATTACTTGTGGTGGAACAGTCTATCAAAGAATATAAAAGCCCATGGATTGGTTTGTAAGCAGATTATATGGATAACATATATTGCTTGAGTTAACCTTTTCTCTCTGGTTCTAAGGAAACCAGGAAGAAACCAACCCCAGACTGACATTTTTCGTCTGCTTTCTACCTATTTTGAATGGGAGAATAAGGAGAAAAAAAAAATCTGAGGGCATTTCAGGCCTTGACTCTCCATAATTTCTAAACCACCTACACTAGAGTGATGGAAAAACCCATTACCTATATATACTCAAGCTCTGAAGGAGTTCCTTCAGGAATTCTAAGTAAATTGGACATTAGTTTCATGAGGTTGGTTTTATTTTGGTAGCAGACATCTCTGAGAGCTCTGTAGCAGCACTAAGACAGACTGGAATCTCTTTTCACCTTGGGAGCACATTATTATTATTTGAAACCTTTCACCACTTAGGTATGTGAGTTAGGTCAGATATTTCTCTTAAGTTGAAAATTGAGTTTAACACAGAAATTTGCTTCCGCCTCTGTCCTGGAACCATTATTAGATGATTTTCTTAATGATAGGATTTTTAAACAGGTAATTATATTTTACAAATACGAGGCTGTTTTGCTCTTTAATTAACCTTTAACTTCATTGTCCATAGCTCAAAAACAAAGATTATAGGATGAAAGAGTGTCCTAGTGCATGTTTAAGTGCTTTGTACATTTAATAGTTTGTAAGCTTTGCATGTTATGTTTTCCTAGCTCTAGTGAATCATGGGTATAAAGCAGAAACCTAAATGTCTTCTGCTGTTGCACATAGAAGCAACACTTTCTCCCAGAAGGGTTTATTAGCTCTATCTCACTACCCTGTAAACAGTGATATATATTGAGAGATGGCTCACATTAGCAGTGTAGAGAGCAGACAGAGCAAGTCTGTTTGGGTTGCAAAATACTACAGAGACTTACCTTTTAGTGCTGAAAGCTGCCATGTCTATTTGTCTTGAAGAAGGCAGATCACACACTTCAGGGACAATTGCTGACTGCCTCCATCAGTAGTCTGAGGCTGTGTGGCCACAGTGCCAAAAAATGAGTAGAAAGCGATAGTCTAAACGCACCATCTCACAATTTGAGGACACCAAAAGCAACTTCTCACCAACTGTGGGCAATCTGCAGAGTTGGGTGGATGGCCATTAGCACGGTGGGGAACAAGCTAATTCCTCCATTGCTGTAAAATGTATTGGAATTTAAAGGGAAGTCCAGTACTTCTTGAATTTTGTTCATAAAAAATGCCTCAGTGTTTCTTTAAACTAAAATGCCTAGGTACAAACAGATACACAGGCTTTGAGAGGTGGTGAAGTTTGAGCATCTCCTTTATGTCAGCTGTATACCTGAGTGCTGTCATCACAGTGAACAAGTCTCCTGTAGCTCTGTATGTCCAAATACTAAAGCCCTTGCCCTGATGTTCTTATGTAGGTCAAATCTTTGCCTTGCTGCCATTGACAACATCTCTTTAAATCAAAGATGAATGGTCTCTTTGTGATCAGTGTTATTACAATGAATTTCAGGGAAAAATTATAATAATGGAGCACTTAAAAGTAAAGAGCTAGCACTTGAGCTAGCTAGCTATTAATTATAAATGCCAATCTCTATCAGGAATTCTTTTTTTATGTAAAACCGATCTGTTCTGAGTACTATTTTAGTGTTAATTAGAGAGAAGAAGAGATGAAGTGTTATCCAATGATGAGCGTTCATTACAAGGTCTGCTGACCCCTTGTGCTTATTCCTGGAGGTGCACTGGTAGAGCCCCTGGTGTTACCAAATGAATTTAAGACCTGGACACTTTGGATATGTCCCAAGTAATTGCAAGGATGACACCTACAGAAGTTTCTTGTTCCAATAAAAGTGTCTGCAGGTGTTCAGTTGCAGCAGAGAAAGAATATATTTCTGAAATAATAAGGTTCATATTTTAAGTAATTATAGGAAAAAATAAGGATTTATTGAATAGCCTAAGAAGGGAAATCACTAAAGGCACTGACCCAGGTTTTAATATGTTCTTATAATATATCCATGAGCCATGAAGCAGGCAGATAATTTGAACATATTTAAATGACCTTTCTTTGAACAATATTGTCCCAGAAGCTGACTGGCATGGAAGGTCACGGGTGCCAGCAGTCATTCTGTTGCCAGGTCTCCAGTCTGTGGAGTGCCTGGCCACTCTATCTCCATACATCATCAAGAGAGCCCAACCATTGCCACATTGACTGCAGGTCAAGCTACAGCAGAAATTCACAGGTCTTCCTAGAACACTCATGGGAATGGAAGGGTGAAGGAAGGGTTATGTGCCAGAACGCCTGCAACAACCTTTACAACCTGGTGGAGTATTGCAGTTTTTACCAACTCCTGTAATCATTCCAAGGGTAGGTCAAATTGATTCAAATGGAATAAGAAGGTTGAATTTTAAAACCAATTTCATCTTTTGAAAAAAATGAAACAGACAGTAAACTTTATTTTTCTACAGACATTCACAAAAAGCATCAGAGCCATTGGAGTGAATCACAATGATCAGTTGTTTGGTGCAGGACCCTTTTTTGAACTATGGCCAGTTTCATGTAGTTTGCATAAAGTTGTAAGAAAACATCTAAAAGTGGCCTAATTATAATATCTTGCCTACAATACAGACTTTTAAAGTTCCTATGACTTGTTAATCCAATCATTCTAGATTTTTTTCTTCACGTCTTTACAAATGTAATCAGATGCTCTTATTAAATACAGGGAAGTGAGCATCTACTTTTAAAATATCATCTACATCCAGAGTCTTGCAGACTGGGATATAACCTTTCCTACTTCCTAAATTTTCCTAAGTATCCCTTTAATTTTCTCATGCATGAGAATGAGCCTCATTTCTTTGCTGACTGCTGCCCTTATGCCTTATTTTCTGCCATTAGTGAACTAAATGTTTGGAGAATGTAATTGTAAAAATCATTCTTTAATGTAAAAGGCTCTAGAGACAAATGTCAGATTTTATTTCCGCTACAGCTGATAATGGTACTTGATAGAGCCATTTATAATTTCTTAAGAGGGAGAAATAATTCTCTTCAACTGATTTATTAATATAAAGCCATTTACTCTTTCTCTGAATGTAGCAGATCAAACTGAGTTATGTTTCCTACTTGGCTATTGATATGTGGGGGCAATTCTAACGATGTCCACCAACATCTTTTTTAACCAGTTATCATCAAAATGGGCTTGAGACCTTAGATAAACCAGCTGGAGACCTGCTGATATCTACTCTCATTCCCCAACCTCTTAAAGTGAAGTAATTCTGTAGAAAAGAGCTTTAAAGCGTGCAGGGGATTTGAAGGCAGTACTCCCTCCTACCCTACTGGGATATGTTCTGCTTTGGAGGATTGAGGGTTTTCAAAACTTGTTGGGTGCTGACCTCTTGATTGCTGGTTCACCCTTACTAATGAAACCACTGACTTCAATGTCTTGACTGAGAAGACCTTTGCCAGGCAAAATAAACCAATGCCTACATGTCTGAAACGAGTGAAGAAGTACACTTTGACATCTTTGCTTTATAAATAGGCACAAAGCATGGCAGGGAGGCTTTAAAAATAGCTTTCCTCTAAGAGAAGAGAAGAGGAATGATGAAGATGAAATTTTGAACCTGCTGAAGTCAGTGGAAATTTTCTGACTTATTTAAATTGGGCCATCCAAAGCACTGATCAATTTTGATGTGCTTACAATAGTTGCACAGAGGTGGAGAGAGTTTTTGAACTTGTATTTAGTGCTCCAAAGGGGTTGGGAAATCACTAGGTCTAGAAATTAGGGAAATCATTGTCCATTGCTTTTGCAGTATTTGTTAAGGGAAGTGCCCAAAACCCATATGCTAATTCCTGCTTTAACTTGTCACCTTAAGCATTAACAAACACTGTGTAGGCTTATATATATGATTACATTCCTGTAATTTTATGCTGCTCTTGTCTTTTCAGTGCAGTCAGAGTTTTTCTGCTGTTTTCTACCAAGAAGTCAATTGATAAAGGAACAGATTTATTTTTTTTTTTTCATCCTGAACTGGTTATATACCATGCCATCACCCACACAATTTGTAAATGTTGTGGATTTCTTGGAATAGTGAAATCCATAGTAAAACAGCATCATTACGTCCTGGAAAGGATTGTCAGTAAATGTAAACATTTTGCTAAGGTAAGGCCAATAGTTATCAGTTTAACTTGAATGTGTCTATGCTGATTTCTACTAGCTGATAATACTACTGTTGTAATATATCCTTGTTTTTATAAATGTTAAAATGCTTTTAATGCTTGTTTTACAGTTTTGCTTCATGCATATAACTGCCACAAATGTAATATACAATTCTCACCTGAGAAGCTATTCCCATACATCCCTGTACTTTATAAATACTAATTTCTTCAAAGGGATCTTTTCCCTGTTTTTTATGTGAAAGTATTGCCCTTCCCTGACTCTCTGTATAACCCACTGATTATTTCTCCATAAACTAAAGTGATCCTCAGACAGGGTTTGCCCCAGTAAAATATTTTTCATTAGAAATTTGGCAAAAGATTCCCAGAAGGAATCCTTTGGGACTTGGAGTACTGTGTCCAGATCTGAGGCCCACAATACAAGAAAGATGTAGAACTGTTGGGGAGGGTTCAGAGGAGGCCACAAAGATGATCAGAGGGCTGGAGCACCTCCCCTACGAAGAGAGGCTGAGGGAGCTGGGCTGTGAGGGGACCTCATTGCAGCCTTCCAGTCCCTGAAGGGAGCAGAGAAACAGGAGAGGAATCAGCTTTTTAAAAGGGTAGATAATGGCAGGACAAAGGGGAATGGATTAAAGCTAAAGGAAGGAAGGGTTAGATTAGATATTAGGGGGAGGTTTTTTACAGAGGGAGTGGTGAGGTGCTGGAACAGGCTGCCCAGAGAGGTGGTGGATGCCCCATCCCTGGAGGTGTACAAGGCCAGGTTGGATGGGACCCTGGGCAACCTTGTGTAGCTCCAGGCCTGGAGATTTGTGGTCCTGCCTGTGTCAGGGGGGTTGGAGCTCTATGATCCTTGGGTTCCCTTCCAACCCAGACCATTCTATGATTCTATGATTCTATGACTGTTTATTCTCCCCCTAGTTTAAAGTTCTTCTTGGAATCCACCACTCCAGACAGTCCATGTCTGCTCCTGAAAATTACACACAGCTCCTTACTAGCTTTCCTCCAAAAGACTCTAAATCTCTAAAGGAAAAATACTTTTTGTCATGACCACTTTTGATGTTTTAAAACAAGAATGATTTTTTTTTAGAAAAAGCAGGAATCAAGTGAGAGGAAAGGAAAAAGAAAATTTAATCGGCAGAGAGAATTCAATTAAGATTTAAAGTTTTATTAATATAGGAATATCCCTGTGTGCACAAATCTATATTCCTATACTTATCTTCTCTGCCAAGCCCTCTTGATTTAATAACCCACTGTTCACACTACAACTCACACGTGCTCTGCCTACATTCCTGAGGAAGGGATTATGCATCTTATTAATGATGCTGTGTCAGACAAGGCTGGATACCTCAACATTTTACATGCCTGGATTCCACTTGCAAGATTGCAATTATTTTTAGCAACTAATTACATACCCTGTACCCATGGCAGTGGAAGATTACAGCTGTAGTTTCCACAATATCACTGAATCTTTTGTAAGCAAATTTCAGCCTGGCGATTAGAACACCTCTGAGCAAGTTTCCAGTTTTTTCCACTATGAAGAAAGGCTAAGAGAGCCAGGGTTGTTCAACCTAGACAAGAGAAGGCTTCAGGGAGACCTTATAGCAGCCTTCCAGCACCTGAAGGGGCCTACAAGAAATCTGGAGCATGACTTTTTACAAGGATATGTAGTCATAGGACAAGTAGCAATGGCCATAAACTGAAAGACAGTTGATTCAGATTAGATATTAGGAAGAAATTTTCTACTTTGAGGATAGGGAGGCACTGGAAGAAGTTGCCTAGAGCAGCGGTGGATGTCCCCTCTCTGAAAGTATTCAAGGGTGTTGGACAACCTGATCTAGTTCCAAGTGTCCCTACCCATGGCAGGAAGAGTTGGAACCGGATGATCTTTGAGATTCCACCCAATTCAAACCATTTTGTGATTCTATGATTCTGTGATCTATCCTGTCTCAGTACTTGAGTGGAAGAGTGTTTCAAGTCTTCAGCTTTTATTTTCACATTGCTAATCTGGGCAGTAGTAGGAATGACAGAAGGGTTAAAGGCAATTTATACAGTAAAAGATACAGATCCAAATCCCTTTCCAGTTTATTAGCAAATATGACTAGACTGAATCTAGCTTTTTATAAAGTTTTGCACTTAGGAACTGCTTTGAAATATCTGTAGACTGCTAACACAGAGGGTGGAAGTAAGACAATGCAAATTGAGGTAACATAATAAGATTAATCTTATTATAAATGTAGGGTGGATATCAGGAAAGAATGTGTATGTAACACACTGAAGTCTGTAAATGTTCTTTTTGCCCATGATGGTAGAAGTTCTATAATTTGCCTTTGGAACCAAAGATTTACAAATCCGGGTTTTTTTAATAACCCTACAAAAGTTAACTATTAATTCTTGCTTTTCAAGACTATTTACTATTAACAGCTGGAAGCTGGGTGCACTCAAAGTGAGTTCTGTGGAACAGAGAAATCCCTGTTTGTTTATAAAACAGATGAAATGATAAATAATAGGCCTATAGACATTAAAACACTTGAGATACCTCTGATAATGTCCCCAGATAAAAATTATATTATGTAAGGTCTTAGTTCAAAACAGTGAATTACATTGTAAGTCATTTCTGAAGAAGGGGGAAATGTTAAATACCTAAGACTTTCATGTCCTATACATCTGGTAAACTCCGCGCAGCAAACCAATTCTTAAATTTACTCAGCAGAAACTTTTCTGAGTTCTTAAGAACATAGATATCAGCAAAGAAATAGGAACAATGTATTTGAAATTCGTGAATAGCTTATATCTTGTCATTGTGAAATACAATGCCAAGTCAAGTGTGGAAAAGGGCATTTTTTTTGAGTTCTGAAGGTAAACAGAATTGAAAAGGAAGTACACTATGCCTTTTGTTTGAAGTAATTAAAAAAAAAAAAAGCCACCATAGATGTTTTGCAAATGAAATTAGAGAGAAAGTAATGGAAATACACCAGAAGTTATCATAGTTAGAAAACATAGTTTTCAAATCTTTTGGGTCTCATGAATTTCATGACAGAGTCCTTAGGCTGAAAGCTGAAGTAACTACAGATGTTCTTAGTGGATATTTTTGAGAACTTATGAAATGCAAATAATTTCCTAGATAACTGGCAGAAGAAAATCTGAATATTTTTCTTTAAAAGCCAGAGAGAAGAGAAATCCCAAGGAACTCTAGACCAGTCAGTTTAGCTTTCATTCCTGCAACAATGCAGAAACAAGTAATCAAACTATCTCTAAGCAGTTAGAAGATAACAGAAAGGTGAGTTGCAGTCCAAATAATTTTTTCAAGACAAAATTGTTCCAAAACCTCTAAAATTGTACTATGACAGTGTAAAAGCCCTGCAGATATTAAAAAGCAGTAGACATCATCTGTATTAGATTTAGGAAGGCATTTGACACTATTTCTCATGGTATCCTTTTTGGGTATATGATCTAAACAGAAATACCGTGGTGTAGGTGGATAACTGGTTGAAATACTGTGTTGGCAGTGTGATTATCAATAGATCACTGCCCTAGAGATTCTGTCAAGGACTTACCAGTCTTCAGAGTATAATGAGATAGAATATGAAGTAGAAGATATGGTTATGTGATTTGTGGATGCCACTATGCTGGGTAGGACATGGTGGAAGACATGATTAGCATGAACTTGACAAAATTATCTTGACAAACTGGAATGACAGTCTCAAAAAAATCACATTGCAATTCAGCAAGGGCAAAGGTATATTTTTATCCTTAAGTGTGAATAAGCATTTTTTTTGGGGGGTACAGATGAAAAAATGGTAGGCTGCAGAGTTATCATGTAGCAGACCATCTAGACTATTATTAGTTCACAAGATGAACGCAAGTTTAGAGCGACACTGTTAAAAAAACAAACAACCAAAACCAAAAACCAAAACCCAGAAACCCTAAGCAGAAGTATTTCAAGAAGCATGATATGCTTTGTTAGACATGTGAAATAATCCTTCAGTTTTTGTCCAAACTGGCAGAAAGAAGTAGGTTTCTTGTAGGGGAGACTTGTTCTTCCATCAAGTCATTTGTATGCTATGCATAGATGCATACATGTTTGTTTAGTTTCTTTGTCACAGCTCAGTGACACTTGTAAGGCATTTGGCACCCCTCATACCATGAGAGATTTCCTATAGTGTTTAGCCTAGCTTCCAACCCCCTTTTGAGTAGGCTGTGAATCTTCTGTGACATCATATCTATCAGCCCAAGTGGATATATTGAAGAAGTCAGGGTGTCTCAAAAGGTGCTAAATGCCTGTACTTCAGTAATTGAGTTAATATCCCCAGACAGTTAAGTTTTAGGAAGCCCTAAGGAAAAATTAGTGTCTCATGGGGAAGGTGAGGTACATGGAAGACAATTTCACAGAGGTGACATACGGATTTCATGTCTGGATGTTCCTGGAGAAGTGGCTAGGCAGACATTCGGTTATAAAAAGATACTGCAAGGTTTATGTTGCCTTGTGGCAGAAAGAAGGGCTAGTTGACACGTGATGTTTCTTCCCACCTTGCTCTCTGTGCTGTTGCATATAGTACTGAAGATGTAAGTTTTTTCCTCCCTTGTTTTGGAAATGAGCTACAGAACATCTGATTGCTCACTTACCAGCTCAAATGTAGTGTAAGCTGACTGATTGCAAAATCTGTGTCCTGCCATTCATACTTGTTCTTTTTTATCTTCTCCTCAGTAGTGTCTTATTGTGCTAGTCTCTATTTGGGCTGTCTGACTATGTGTGAACTCCTTTTAAAAACAAGGCAATGAATTGTTAAAGAGGAAGTATGCACACTTAGGCTGTCATCTGCATACTTTCCTGAGTGTCTGCCTATAACTTGCCAGCTATGTGGCTCCTATTCTGTCTGTCTACATGCTGGTACATAGTTCTCTCATCTTTGTGGTCCACTAAAATTAAATCCATAATTTCCTACACTGGTCATCCTTTGTTCGCCACTGTGGCCCCTGTCCTTTCACTAAACAAATTCTCAATGCCTGAGACAAGCAAAACACAGACACTTGCTCTGTTTCCCTGTTACAAGTATCTTTTTATCCCTCTGCTGCTTTATACATTCTTTTGACATACTTTTAATGTAAGGGAAGCTTTGAAAATCCAAACTGTCTTCTGCATTTGTTTCTAGTCTCGTATTTCATGACGGCTGACATGAACTGTAATTGACTCCAGTCACCTAAAAACATGACAGTTACTCTTATAAACAATGAGAAACCTTTGGTTTGTACAATATTTGCAACTTACAGATGCCTAATGAGGCGGTTTCTTTGTTGTGATTGAAGTATTCTGGAGATTTCTGGGTTCAAAAAAAAAGTTGCAACTTTTCACCAGAGCTCTAATTATAAATCAGGTTGAAAGCATGCCAAATACACAATCTATTAAAAACCTCTTTCTCATTTAAATTCTTATCTGACATTTTTAAGACACTGATACTGCCTTAAAGAAGGAAACATAAACAAATTTTAAAAAATCCAAGCAAACTGAAAATATGAGATAGTTGGCAGAAAATGTACCAGTGTTTCAGTTAGATCAGCAAAATGACTATTGAGTCATCAAACTTTTTTCTGACACCCATGTCAAAGGAATGTATGTAGCAGTGTCCTCCAGTTTGCCAACTCAAGTTACTTTCTTCACTAAGGAGAGAAGGCGTGACTACTATGATAAGAAGAACCCTACTAGAAAACAAGCCAAGATCCACATCACACAAGTAGAGCTACAGAAAGTAAGAAGGATCAAACCTGCCCCTTTAAATGTCCAATTAATTCAGTATCAAGATCTTCTGTTTTCTTGTGTGTCAATCCAGATTAGTTCACAGCAGATCAGGCCCATTTGAAACTGTAACCCTGACATGTGCCAGAATGAACTGGCAAAAAAGGAAAACACAAAATATTAATTAGCTGTGAGACAATTTCTGCATCTCCTATGCCTTCCTGAGCACTTGGTCCAAGGAGCTTAACTGCTGGAATCATAAAATTAATTATTACTTAGGAATTTCAGTGTAATTCTCCAATCTTAATGTTTGAACAAAAGGCCTTTACTATTTTGAATGGATATTTAAAACAGCAAAGCATAAATTTTTAAAGTAATATTCACAGTGAATGACAAATGTCTCCTGTTGTAATAACTTCAGATCTCTAAATTAAAGATTGTGGTTTGAAGTAATAATAATATTTCACATACAGAGGGACCTTTCATCTACAAGGATATAAAGTCCTTTTTCATGGCACATGCATATACACACAGGTGTAATTGCTGGAACAGAGTTTGAATCAGTGGTCATTCAAGTAAATTGAGGTTATTGGTGCTTCTGCAATACTGACAGTTTAGAGCCCTCAGACCACAAGTTGTGGTAGGAGCTGCATGAATGAATGAATGAATGCAAGAAATAATCTGTGAGCAAGCTAGAGAAGGAAAGGAATAGAAGAAAATTGTTCTCTGACATACAGATAAGGGAAGCATTGAGGTATTTGATGGAATCATAGAATGTGTAAGGTTGGAAGGGACCTTTAACGGTCATCTAGTCCAACCCCCTTGCAGTAAACATGGACATCTTCACTAGATCAGGTTGCTCAGAGCCCCATCAAGCCTGACTTTGAATATTTCCACGTATAGGGCCTCCACTACCTCTCTGGGCAAGCTGTGCCAGGGATTTATCACTGTCAGAGTGAAGAGCTTTTTCCTAATGTCCAACCTAAATCTTCCCTTTTCAAGTTTAAAACCATTACCCCTTGTTCTACTGCTACATGCCCTCTTGAATAGCTCTTCCTCAGCTTTCTTATAAGCACCTTTGAGGGATTAGATGGCTGCTATAAGATCCCCCTGGAGCCTTCTCTTCTCTGGGCTGAACAAGCCCATCTCTCTCAGCCTGATAGGAGAGGTGCTCCAGACCTCATTTTTGTGTCCCTCCTCTGGATGTGCTCCAACTGGTCCATGTCCTTCTTGTGCTGAGGGCTCCAAAGCTGGACACAGTACTCCAATGAGGTCTCACCAGAGGGGCAGAATCCCCTCTCTCTGCTGGCCACACTTCTTTTGATGCAGTCTAGGGTCCCGTTGGCCTTCTGGATTGCAGATGCACATTGGTGGCTCATGTCCAGCTTCTCATCCACAAGTACCCCTAAGTCCTTTTCCTCAGGGCTGCTTTCTAGCACATCATCTCCTAACCTGTATGGACAACAGGGTTCGTCCCAACCCAGGTGCAGGACCTTGCACTTGGCCTTGTTGAAGTTCATGAGGTTCACCTGGGCCCACTTCTCCAGCCTGTCCAGGTCCCTCTGCATGGCATCCCATCCCTCTAGCACATTAACTTCACCACTCAGCTTGGTATCATCAGCATATTTGTTGAGAATGCACTCAATCCCACTATCAATAACATTAATAAAGATATTAAACATCACCGGTCCCAGCATAGACCCCTGAGGAACTCCATTTGTCACTGTCTTCCATCTGGATTCAGAGCCATTGACCACGAGATGATAATCCAGAGTCACAGAGGTAAATAAGGAATTTCTGTTTTCCTCAGGAGTTCTTAGAGTAAAGGAATTTGCTTTCCCACAGTGACATAGTCCTTTACCATATAATTACCCATTGGTTTGCTATTCCAAACAAAACATGCAGCTGTTGATCACAAAAGCTTTCTATCGCTTACTTTAGAGCAACTTTAAGCAGAAACTGAAAATAAATGTCAGGAAGACTTTATAGGATATTCTTGTTTAATACCAGTTACACTTTTTGTCATCCATGAAGTCACTTACCTTCCCTGTTCTGCAATATCAAGCCAGCAGTGATGAAGGGATATTGATTCTCATTTAAAAAAAATACCGTGGACCACGGAAAGTTTTTTGAATGAACATGATTCAAGATCTCCAAGACATCGAATGTATATAAAGCTGTTATTTGTATTCCATTTACCAATGAGAGACTTGGGTATTTTAAAAAGGAGTATTTGTATAGTGGATTTTCACCAGTGACATATTCACTAAGTAGTCCATGGCTTGAGAAGCTAAGCAGTGATAAAGTTATAAAGCAGTTTTGCTGTGTTTTCAGAGAGACATTATTGCTGGAAGGTCTGGTTGCAATAGATTGGAGGTAAAACTATTTGAATGTAGAGCATGCAAATGTCCAAGTAGACTATACACTCTGAAGAAGTGTGGGAAAAGGAGGCATAGTTTCTCAAAAAGTCATGCTAAAGATTATCCAAAAGTACAACTGACTGAACTCCATATAGATCTTGAGGTGGAGAAAGATGCACAAGTCTTCAAACAGAAGATGCATGACCTGGATGGGCCACATTTGAAGGAAGTAAAAGCTGAAATGCCACAGTTCACATGCTGTACAGCATTGTTTCTTCCATTTTAAAAAAGTAGTTATTTTTCTTTGGGCTCTTAAGTGACCTATGCCCTCCCAAATTTGAGCCAACCATGCACACAGCAGTAGCATCAGGTTTGTATCCTCAAATGAAAGACATTCAACAATGATGATTTCACCTCACCTAACTCCAGAATATGTACAATATCTGCATCAGAGCTTCTTGTCCAGGTTGTTATTATAGTCAATGAAGAACTGGTCAACAGAATTTATATTGAACCAAATGTAAGTGTCTGTTTAAGGAGATGAATCACATCCTGAAATCATTGTCTACACAAATGAGCTCTCTATTATCTATGACAGGAACCCAGGGTGATTTTCTCGGATGTACACCATAAATACTAACTCCTGAAAAGTCCTAATTTAGTATATTTTATAATCATACTGATTTCTTATTAAAGTTTGTTTTTCCACTCTAAACAGTTACAGAACCCAGCCAGGTTTCAGATACTAGCTCACAGATGTTCCATGCATAAGACATTAATGGGTAATTATCATTCTGTAGACATAGTGAAGTAGGGTCTGTAAAATCTCTGTTGGAGAAGTCAATGCAGTTGCATCCATTTATACCTGTAGCAAGCTAAATATCTCAGTGTCTAACATTATTATTCAGCATACGCATCTTGTGGCCATTGCAGACATCAGTCCTACAAGATTGCCTTGTAAAATAGCTGTGTTAAAAAAGGCCTTTTCTGATCACTCATTAAGTCAGTACTAACTCCCCTTCAGTCAATAGAGTCACAACAGTGTAAAATTTATAGTGGGATTGAAGCTGCTAGAATAACTTTTTTGTGTGTTTTGTAAGTTGAAGGTCCCTTTTGTTATTGTGAAAAAAGGAGTAAAAAATAGACTGATGACTATGGGCATGAATAACAAGGATCTGATTTTATGTTGTGCTGCAGTTTATGAAGTCCAGTTAAAATTGCAAGCAATTGTAATTACATAAGGTATTTTAGGGGTATTGTGTAACTTGAGCACAAGTGGCAAATCAAGACAATAAATATTTGTTCCATAGTGCAAATTTACACCAGTTACAACAGAGCTTTTGCCAGGAAATGCTTGATGGTGATTTAGGTATTGAATCTAAGAAATTGTGTTTGTATAAACACAAAATCTATGCCTGTCATCTTCAAACCCTTTTTTAATTAGCTTTATATTAATTTGCCAACTGAATCCTGCACCCATTAATATGTAGCTTGTATATATATAATATTATAAAGTTCTTCTGAGGAATCTAATGTGTTAAGCCGGGGTGGTAAAGGCTACTTGTTCCATTTCAGTCCATGAACTGTTCTCCAAAATTGTCAGTCTCAGCTTGCCTCCTCTCCAAAAAGGAAATACTAACATGCTTTTATGTTCACCTTGCCCGTTTTTATCCAGTGCTCTTCCAATGAACACATTGAACCCTCCACTTGATTTTGTTCAAACTAAAATAGTAGATTTTTTTTTTCTAACAGTAATTGATGATAAGTACGTGGAACTTTACTCACTTTAGTAAAATGAATGTGAGGATTTAATGGGTAAATGAATCATACTGTGCAATGAGATATGAGTGAGTACAGTACCTTTATTACACAGCAGGTGGGATATGAAGTCCTAGAAAAGACAGTGCTGTAGTTGAAATAAAAAGGTACAAAAACACCCCGTTTAATGAATTGAAAGAACATTAAGTGGCACCTAAGCTACAAATGATAGTTGGCTCACATCCCAGAATCTCTATGAATGCCTTTGCATGAGTTTTCAAGTCTACAATAGACTTTGGTTTTTTAAGAGCCATGAAAGACAAGTAAAAATTGAAAAAATATGTGAAGTGAGTAAACTCTGGTATAAAGCAATGAAAGGGAAGGAAAGTATTGGGTTGCTTTATAGTGAAAAAAATAATTGGAGATGAAAACAGAAAATATGGAAGATTCAAGCCCCACCATTGGTCGTTCACTGTGTACAAATTGTCTGTGTAACAGAACAGCATATCGTTAGGATGTAAGCAGAGACAGAGTTGGTCAGAACAAGAATCCCTCTTGCTCAGTGTCCTGTCTTCGGTACAGTCTTCCTAGAGAAAGGGGATAAAATACAGTATTTAACAAATGAACTTTCTGCATAATCATTTCACAGGAGTGTCTTGAGCAATTTAGCTCAGAGTAAGATTCAGCTCTCTGGTATAATCAGGAAAGATATATTCCCTACAGTGAACAAAGACTAGAAAGAATTTATCTGGACCTTTTTTTAGGATGAGTTTTTTCATTTTCTTGGCTCCTATGAGTACATGAACCATCTCTCTTCTGCATATCACAGGAGTTCTGACACCACATGTACATGTAGACACCTACAAGCAAGGATCTAACTTTAGGTGTCTTCACCTATAGCTCACTCCCACCATTAGTAGTTAATGCCTGTGGACCCTTTTTAACGATATGGTCATTAAAGAAAAATAAGGTTTATATTCTTGTAAGAAAGAACATTTAAGTTTGGTGATGCTTGTGCATCTCTGAATCACTGCTCACTTGAGTTCAGAGGACTAGGTTCATCCTGGGAACAATAGCTGTCATCTGAAAATGACTTTGTACAGATTTTTGGATAGCAGGCAATAAGCAGAAAGCAGATGCTTGTTGCTTTGTAATAGGGACCCAGTACAGGAAGGAACACTGCACAGGCTTCAGCGTCTTCCTAGTAGTGTTAGATCATAGGTTTTTATCAGGCTTCATTCTTTTTGCGTCCTTTCCCAGAAAACTTCCAGAATCCCTGGCCAGAATGGTAGGTTACTGCTTAAAAGCAAGACAGCTTTCAGTCTGTGATGCACAAGTCATGCCACCAAAGCTGGTCCATGTGAATACTTGCTGTCTAGTCTAAACTAATCATTGAGTTCCGTCACTGAGCAATGAAAGGAAGAAGTGCCTGCAGCATGAGATTCATCTCTGAATTAGAGACCTATTTTCGGATGGGATATAGGAAACAGGAGCTCACACATACTTTGCTTTTAACAACTCAGCCTGTCTGTTTATCCTAGGACTATCATTATGGTCTCTACTTTATTACATTAACTCAGCAAAAGCATACACATGTGTCAAGTGCTTCAATGAATAGACTTAAGCACATGATTAACTTTAAGAGAGTGCTTAAGCACTTCGCTAAATCAGGGCTTCTATGTTTTCCCCTCTCAGTACATCTGGTCGATTTGCATATATTTTCCATATAAAGAAGTTCATATTCAGAGCAAAATGAAACTATTTCCATGCTTGCATATTCAGTGGTGCTGCTGCCGAAGCTAACTTAAGCAATTCCCTTTCAGTCCCTCTCCCCTGTCCCACAAGTTTTCAGCTGGTTATTCAAAACAACTGCAAGCATTGTGCTGGAACAGGCTTACAAGCAGCCATTTAATGAACTGATTAAGGCATTATTTAAGCTGAAGAATAGGCATGGTTTTTAAAATTGTTTTTTCTGGATTATTTTATGGTATGTTCTGCGACCTGGATGCACAAACTGTTGATAAGAACACGTGATCAGATTTGGAAGGTAATTAAACTGGTATCAGCCAAAGAAACACACATGAAACTGTTGCTTTATAACATTTTGTGATATGATAGATTCAGAAGACATTATACCGTGTCCCTTGTAGAACATGATTTTTTGAATTAAAAAAAAAAAAAAAAAAGCTTATTTAGGTCTTTCAAAGAATATGGCATAAATCAATAGGTTCATTTTCAGCCATCTCTCTAAACTAAGGTGAAAGTGAAATATCATGCAGAACATCTTGTAATTATTTTAATTGCTTGAAATCGCATATAATAAATGAAACATGAGAAATGTCCTGTTTGAAGTCAAACTAGCTCTATTTCTTAAAATGTGGTTTTATTTCTCCTGGGTTAGGTGAAGCAGTTTTTCCATAATGACAATTCTGTTAAGTCATCAAAGACACAAGAGCTAAAAAAAGAGCATTCTTAAAGGTTAATTTCTATCTCAGATCATATGTGACAATGCTGAGAAAATTAATCACTGCTGAAAACAAGCACCATTTTGTATCCGTATAACTCTTCCTCTGCAGTAACCTAGGTCATCTGGATCAACTTAATAGTATTAAATTGGGACAGCTCATTAGAGCTGGATAGGACTAAACATCTGTCCCTCTCTGCTGTATCTGTAGGAGTAAAATGACAATATGCAGTTCTGGCTAACATAAGTTCCATCAACTATAGGGTTGTCCACCCATAGTTTGCTTTTAAAAGCCAATTTGATCACAAGTATCTGCTGATTTTTATAAAAACAGTTATCCTTGTGGAATTTCTTTGGTCTCAAAAAGAGAATCAATAAGACATGTTTAAATGTAAAGCTGATGAGAAAAATATGTTCAGTTCTATTGTTCTGTTCTAGGAATTTGTTTATGGTCTAACGGTCTATTATTGCTTAATGTTTTGCCTTTCTAACAATTATAAAGAAAGAAATCCATCAGTGACATGTAAACTTGCTCTACTGCCTCATGAGATAAGACCTGGAACTCAAAATATTTATATAGAACCATTATACTCTAATATTCTAATCTGCAAAATATGTCTAAGGACCTTATTAGACCTAATTCTCTCAGGAATCTGTGCTAGTGACTAGGAACTTTGTTTCTTCATTTACTGTCCTAGGTATTTAGCTAACTTCCTGACTTATTTTCTGATTTTGGAAAAGATATTTAGGTCAAAAGTGTAATATGTGAGGATCTTTTTTGGAACTTAAATTTCAGTTAAATCTGTCTCTCAAAAGTTCTGAGTGACTATCTCCCAAAAAAGGTGACAAACGCTTTAGTAACTGGGTAGGATACTGCAGTTTTGCTAAGGGTTTAACAGATTAGAGCAAGTAAAACCTGGGAATATTCCCATCTGCTTACAATTGCTTTCTACTGAATGTGATGCAGATATTTTTAGCTGTTATTTTAAATCAATGTTCTTATCGATCAGTTATGTTTATTATAATACAGTCCAGAGAGTCTGGTCTGCAATTTGAGTCCTTTTCTATCAAACACCGTTCAAAGACTAACACAAAATTTCTACACACACAGCTCAGGGTCTAAGGAGAAGTTATGCCTGAAAAAGGAGAAAGATCGATTAAACAATATCTTCCTTCTTTGTGGTTTTTGTGCAAGATGATAAGCAGATAATGTACAGACTAGTTTAAGCCTTAATTACTGTCTACAGACCCATTTTAGACAGAGCTTACCAAACAAAATATTGAAAGGTTTTCCTGTTCTTTTCTTCAAACAACACTTTTATAGCTCATTTTGAAGAAAAAGTAGCATTGATTTGAACAGAAATTATTTCACTTCTTTATCTGATAATGTGGTCCAGTGGATTGATTGTTGTCACAATATCAACACTGAAGAACCATGACCTACAATAAACCAAGGTTTAGGTATAAACAACTGTCTTAGTTTATCAGTTACCATAGTTTGATACTTATGTGCAAGCATTGACTGTACTTGAAAATTCAGGGAAAATAAATTACAAACAGAGCTAGATAGTATGTCTGTTATTAAAACTTATGACATGATTAAGCCCATAGTATTATTGACTAAATCTCCCTGGATTTTTCATTTTTGTTTGCACAGCATGAAGAATTTATCCCCTTTGCTGATTAAATTACTGCTTGTTGTGTTTATGCTGACATTATTATGAGATGATAGAAGAATGAAGAGCAGTGTCAATTACTTTCAAAGACAATGGAGTCAATCTACAGGGATAATGGAAAAGGTGATTGAGAGATGTATTGTTCAGGAAAACAATTAGCACAGGCACCTTAACCCCTAAATTGGTTATGTTTTGTAAATCCTTGACTCATAGTAAACAAACCAAGTTAACATGTCATTATTTAGTTCAGCTCAATTAGAGTCCAAAGTAATTGCTAAGAATATGCTTTACATGAAACAACATGCAATGAAAGCTGATATAAAGTTCCAGCACTGCATCTCACCATGAGCGGTGATAGAAACAGAAGGGCACTAATAGACTCTGGAAAGGGAAGTAAAATGCCTAATGGTTACGGTGTGAATCAGCTTTTCTTTGATAGATGCTACATGAAGCAATAGTCATTCTTCTGTACTAGTAACACTAAACAGTAGATTTCATAAATTTATCTGATGATGTCTTTCTGGACATTACTGAATGAGTACATGGTTAGTCATGAGATTTTTTTACCTAACTTTAATGGTACCAAATGCACACAAAATTCACACAGAATGATAGGGGTTGGAAGGGACCTCTGGAGATATCTAGTCCAGCCCCTCTGCTAAAGCAGGATCACCTACAGCATGTTGCAAAGGATCGCGTGCAAGAGGGCTTTGGATGTCTCCAGAGAAAGGAAGGTCAAGATCTCTCTGGGCAGTCTGTTCCAGTGCCCTGTCACCCTCAGAGTAAAGTTTTTTCTCAGGTTCATAACAAAGTAAAGTGATGGAAACTTTATTTACTGTAGGAGGTCTTCAGTCCAACCTATTTCATGCCACAGAAAGATGGGCAACCCGTACTTCACCACACTCAATTTTATCCTAATCTAAATCTAACATCGTTTAGTTTAAACAATTACTCCTTGTCTTATCACTACATTTCCTGATAATGAATCCCTCTATCTTTTCTGAAGGCCCCTTTAGCTACTGGAAGGCTTTCCCCAGAGTCTTCTCTTCTCCAGGCTGAACAAGGCCAATTCTCTCAGCCTGTCTTCATAGAAGAGGTGCTTCAGCCTTCTGAGCACTATTATGGCCTCCCCTTAACTGCTCCAACAGCTCAGTATCTGTCTTGTACTGGGGACCCCAGAGCTGGATGCAGTACTCCAGGTGGGGTCTCACTAGAGTAGAGTAGAGGGGGACAATCACCTCCCCTGACCTGCTGGTCATGCTGGTTTTGATGCAACCCAGGACACAGTTGGCTTTCTGGGTTGCAAGCATGCATTTCTGTGTCATGTTGAGCTTTTCATCACCCAACAACACACCGAAGGGCTTCTCCTCACGACTGTTCTCAATCTATTCTCTTCCTAGTCTGTAGTTGTGCTTGGGATTTCCCTGATCCATATGAAGAACTTTGCATTTGGCCTTCTTGAACTTCATAAAGGTTCATACAGGACCACCTCTCAAGACTTTCAAGATCCTTCTGCATTGTGATTTCATTGGTAAATTAAATTTGTCTTTTTTTTTTTTTCCAAGTTGAGTTTGTTTTCTTCCTGTAGTAATTGGTAAATGATCTCTCCTTGTCCCCATTTTGATGCATAAGTTTTTAATTTCCTTTTTTCTCCCTTGTCCAGCTGAGGACAGGAGTGAAAGAGCCAGGATCAACAGAGGATCCAGCCAGGGTCACCCCACTACACTTGTTAAGGGTGAGTGAAAAATTAATCGCTGGAGGACACTAGCTCCAGATCCAAAACAAGATTCTAAATACATCACTTCCTAGAAATGTCCAGAGAGATAGCTACCTACTTCCCAGCATAATAATAAAATAGGAATCCCAGGTGTCCTTGAAATTGTTACTTTAACAAGTATATCACCTTTACTTTTTAATTTTCATCATATTCTTGGGCTGTGGGGCATAATGCAGTATAAGAAGTAAAGGAAAGGGATAGAACTAGGAAATGGGACAAAGTTTTTGAGATTACTTCATTCACTGCAGTTCTATTCTATTACTCATATACAGAAACATAGTCCAATAAGAGCCAATGGACAGCAGGCCTCCAGAAAACAGGTACAGAAGAATGCAGGTTGAGATTATAACCATTTGTAATGCTTGACAGAGGATATCAGTCAAACAGAGTGGCCACCTCCATAATAATAATCTTCTTTATTACTACCAGATATAAAAGGTGTTGGAAAGAAGTTCAATGGATGCCCCTGCTTCAGGGTTAGAGCTCAATTGTAAAGCTGCCTCTCCACCCAGTACTGAAGTAACTCTCCAGTTAAAACAAGCAATTCACCTCTCTCTGGCAAATGGTGATGGAGAGATAAAACAGCTTTTTCCTCTCAGAATTATCCATGCCCTTCACAAACACTTGAGGAAAATACACTGATACTGACTTATATTTTGTAATGTGTGACTCATAAGCTTTGATGCTGCTTTTAAATTATGACATTTCCCAGTTCCTAGCCTGAAACTTTTATAAACATATTACAAGGATACAGCAAACCTTTCACACCAGCACTCAGTGACCACAACATGTTAAAATTTCCTAGTACTTACATTTACCAGATTAATTTGTATCAAAGACACGAAATCTAGATTCTGCTTTTAAATAACATGATTTCTGAGAGAATGCAGGGAATTGAGTACTGCAGGTAAGCAGGTTCTCAGAAATTACTTATCATACAAATGCAGAATAAAAAAAACCCCACAAACTCAGAAATTGATGGTTGCCTGTTGCAATGTTCTGAGGCTGAGCTCTGGTGGAGGAGTAGAGACTGCAGGGGTGGTCAATCAGTGATGGTCATAGTGCTTCTGTGAATCACATTTAAGAAGAGAATAAAAATGCTAGCAGCCACTTTTTTTCCACCAAGAAATATTATTTCAGAAAGCAACAGACCTGAGCCTGCTAGTCAAGTTAAACACTACTGCTACGAGTTGCTATTTAATTCTGACTATTATTTTCCTTTGTATAAACGACTTGGGAGAGATGTACAGAGTCACCACAAGGTGATGCCACAAAAATCCTGTGTTGACAGGTTGGCTTTCTCAGGGGTTGTATACTGTAGGTTCATAACACATGTTGATGAAAGTTCAGAAGCATGACTGCTGGAGACAGAAGGCATGGATTAGCACTCTGCGCTCACAAAATTAAAACCTTCATTCATCTTTAGATACTTGGTAGGCACAGTGTCTTGTGGTAGTTCTACACAGCAGAAGAAACTAAAAGCAGAGAACAGAGGATCTCAAACTGTGGGATGGAAAGGACCTGGGTAGTGGAAGTCCAAGGGCCCAAGGGAGGGAATAGCCATATCATCATGTCTAATCCTAAGTGTTCAAGAAGCCTTGCAGTTTTGAATTAATTTTGGAGACTAATAGTGCTCTACAAGGCACTGTTCAGAGCAGGAAGGACATACTAGTTTCATGTTTTACTTTTAACATCTTTATACCTTTCCTTGTAATTGTCTTGTAATTTTTTAGATGTGCCTTTCAATTTTTTGAAGTTTCATCTCTTGACACCTTTAATCAGTATTTCCTCTATAGAGGAAAATTATACTCCATCACCTACAACTTTTTCCCAAGTGTTGCATTAAAACCAGTATTGCAAAGTGTTCATTGCCATGTATTTGGAAACTCACAAATACTTCTGGTTAGTACAAGAAACATATCCTAGCACAAGTGTTATCCCCACTCATTTTCTTCCACAGACGTTTGTCTAAAAGATGGGATGCAAAAAGAGGTATCAGGTAGGTGAATACTGATGCCAAGATTTGAGTCCTATAGAATAATTTGGAAGTATTGGATCTCCAGATCAAGGACATCCTACAAGGAAAGTGGATTCATAATTATTTTGTGCACACTGCTGTAGCTGTGTTGTAAGTTAACTGAACACATGATCCTCAGAAGCTAAAGTTAAGAGGAGCTATTTTGATGGACATAGCTAACCTCTAGTATAGCACAAAGCACAGAATGTCACAGCCAAGAATAACCAAAAAACAAGAACAGAAGTAATAATTATTCCCTAAAACATAAGTAAACACAGATCAGTGTAAGACCTTGTTGCCAAATTAGGAGGGAAAATACTGACAGAACTTCAGCTGAAGTGAGGTAAGCATCTCTATAGGCTAATACAAACTCAGTCTTTATCCTTTCTGCATTTTAACCACAAAATGAAGCCAGGGCTTAGTTATATTAAAAGAGATTGCTATATATTTTATGCCATGCATTAAAAATATTTTACACTGGAGATTTTAAACAGCATATTAAAAATTACTGAAATCACTCATATCAATTGGCTATGGTATAATTGAGCTCTATAAAGATTATTGAAATACTTTTGCAACTTTAAGAAGTAGTATAAATAATAAGATGAAATAAATCTTATTCTCAGTTCCCATTCTAGAAGAAACAAACTTTTTTACATTTGCCTCTGCATTTTTACAGTAAAAAAGATCAGTGAAAGGAGACAAATTATTTTATTAATATATCTGCAGAACACAAGAGATATTTTTGTAGAAGAAAATTAAAAACATTTTTTCCTCATCTGCACCTTCAAAATTCCCCACTTCCTACTCATTCCTTACTAGAATGTGTTCTGTTGGATTTTCTCTTCAGAGGGATGGCAATGTATGAGTAATACTACACTCAGTCACTACATAAGAAAGGGTTTTTTTGTTTATTTGAGTTTTATTTGCTATTTTTTGTAGTGATGGCTTTGATGCCTTTTAAAAAGATACAGATTTATACCTGAAGGGTGCTTGGAATGTCAATCTAAACACCTGCATACATTGTTTTTGTGAGGTGGACAAGACTCTGCTAGATGTGATCATGGGCTTTGGAGGAGACCCTTAACTCTCTGAAAGACAGACTCATCCTTTCATTTCAAAGATGGCAAGGGCACTCAGTGACCTGACATATTGTGGTGCCAATGTGTTTCCATAAACGACCCAGGCCTTACCCCTGTAAAGCAATTATACAAGATACACACACACGATAACAGAGGTTTTTACACCCACAAATAAAATGTCATAGTGGCCCTGAGAATTCAATACACCACCTAATATGCTCCTGCAATCCAATATATTTCATTTACAAGCCAATATATTACCCAATTTATAACCAATCTGTCATGCACGTGAATCAATACAAATCATGAAAACACACATACATAACACACTTCACATAATTGAATTTTGTGCTCCCTAGCCTCTCATTACCCTGCCACAAACTGCTTGAAATAAATACCTCTTATTACTTTCAAGGTACAAACATTGTCAGGGACACCAGGCCTGTAATACACAACTTTGAAGCACATATATAATCCAGGACCAACTTTCAGAAAGACCATGAAACTTTGAAAACCTAACTGCAACTTGTGAAAAGTATAAGGGATTTCTCCATGTATCCTTGCATATAATTTATTTTCCATGGAGAAAATGAACAAATATAGATCATTTAGACTGAAACAGTCTCCAGTCCCACAAGTCTAGAAGAATGCAGTGACTTGTATGATTGCATTATGTGAATGTGGATCTGTACCTTTTAACACGTTAGATGTAGATTGATAATGCTAGTCCCATCAGGTTATCTGTGTAGATCTTGGTTGGGAAGGAAGCAGATGTTCCTAAAACAAACTGTCTCTCTTAGAGGTTTGGAGCATGTTTATCAAGAAGTCTGGCATTTTGGCCAGATGGAAAGAGTTCAGAGCAACTCCCTGGTAAAGTTTGATGTGTCTACAATTCCTAACTGAGGCTATATATCAGAGTGGGATTTTAGGCATGCATATGGACTTATTTAAAGTAGAAAGCATTTAGTTCTCATTAACAGTAATTCCCATTTCAATTAATGTGTTTAATTATGATTGGCCTTTGAATGGAATTGTCATTTAAAAAAAAGTCATAATATAATAACTCCTCTTTTTGCTTTAACAATTAGAAGCTTTAGCCCACTGAAGATAACTACAAAATTGTAGAAGCCAGTGATCAAAAGGCATGAAGTTCAGCCAGCAACCCCAAGGCAAGATTAGCTTTCAATAGTCTTTTCTGACAACTGTTGCTTTAACTGAGTTCATCACTGTCTATTCAACATGGTCTCTGGGTTAAGTACACCAGTTCTTCACTTTCTAAGATTTGATACATCTTTTGATGCAAGTAAAAGATGTGGATCGATTTTACTCTGCACTTCTTTTTCCACCTTCTTTCAAACACATGACTTTGGGGTAAGTGAAAGAAACTCCTGTCCAGATTGAGGATATATTGTGCACTCAGACACAACAGCTAAGTAGGAGTCATCTCAGAAGTGTAATATATGTGCTAGCAATTGAGAATTAAGCTGCTGTTATCTTCTGTTGTATTTCTGGAAGAGCCTGGCTACTATATACATGACAGACCTTTCCAGTCATCTTGTATGTTCATTCTTTTTATCATGTCTTACTGAAGTTTTTCTCTTAATCACAGTTTTTGCTTTCAGTTCTGCTTATTTGTTTATTGCATGAAAAAATGCAAAATGTGCTTAAAAATCAGATATATCAAAGCTCCTTCTGACAGGTTTACCTGTAACATCTTTCAAAAACTGATTGCACTGCATTTATGTGTATGTGGTTAGAAGCTGGTGAACAACACTGGATTGACAAGTCTGAAAATCAAATTTCTTTATCTAAAACCAGATAACACAGCAAGCAGCTACAGTGTGTAAGCTTCTTTCACAATCCTCAGCCTACGTTCTACCCATGTGATCGTGGCTGGGGCTGCAACGTGACATTTTTGATCTCAGCATGCATTTTGTTCCTATTTCTTGCACTTCTTCAGGGTCATCGCTGTGAGCATATCCAGTCTCTGGTTTTACAGCTTCTGCTACTCCATAGAAAAATATAGCAAAAAATATCAAACCTGTTAGCACCAATTTAATATGGTCCCTTTTTCCTTTTTCCTTGCAAGTGATTTGTTGGTGGACTTGAGGAATAAAATCTCATCTCATTTGTCAAACCTACTGTAGCTCCCTGTTCTCTGTATTCTTTGAGAGTAAGAGGCAGTAGCTTCTTCCCTCCTACTTTCAGAGACTCCCAGAGACTATCCCCAACATTTTTTTCTATCTTAGTATGCAATCTCATCCTCTCATAGCAGATTTGGATATTTCATGTACTCACCAGAGCTGTTTAGTGTTGTAGAAAAGAAGTCCATCAAAGCCTGTCCAAATAAGCTTCCTTATTTACCTTCAGATCTTATTGTTTAAGCGGTCATGATGACCATTAAAGCAAAATGTATGTTGTTGGTGTGCCAGATTGATATTGTCTCATCATTTTCGGGTTTCAGCAGCACCTTCTTTGTTTTCTGTCTTTAATGAGCAGTTGTCCTTGGTATTCATAGAATCACAGAATGGTTTGGGTTGGAAGGGACCTTAAAGATCATAAAGTTTTAACCTCCCTGCCATGGGCAGTGACACCTCTCACTAGACCAGGCTGCTCAAGGCCCCATCAAACTTGGCATTGAACACCTCCAGGGATGGGGCATCCAACTACTTCCTGGGCAACCTGTTCCAGTGCCTCACCACCCTCCTAGTGAAGATTTTTTTCCTAATATCCAATCTAAATCTTCCCCCTTCCAATTTAAAACTCTTTCCCCATGTTCTATCACTACATGTCCTTCTAAAAAGTGTCCCCATGGCTTTCTTGTAGGCGCCCTTCAGGTACTGGAAGGCGGCTATAAGATCTCCTTGTAGCCATCTCTTCTGCAGGCTGAATGGACAGCCCCAACTATCTCAGCCTGACTTTATAAGAGAGGTACTCCAACCCTCCATTCATCTTTATGGCCCTTCTCTGGACCCATTTCAATGGTTCCATGTCCTTCTTATGTTGGGGACTCCAGAGCTGGACACAGTGCTCCAGGTGGGGTCTCACAAGGGCAGAATCCCCTTCCTTGACCTGCTGGCCATGCTCCTTTTGATGCAGCCCAGGATGCAGTTGGCCTTCTTCACCCCTATAGGGGTGAAGACTAAACTAAATTGCAACTTTGGCACAGCAGGTCACATTTATTTTGACCATGCCATCTATCAGTCTCACAGAATCATAGAATGGTTTGGTTTGGAAGGACCTTAAAGATAATCTAATTCCAACATCCTGGCGTGCACAGAGACACCCTCCACTAGCCTAAGATGCCCAAAGCCCCATGCAACCTGGCTTTGAAAGCTTGAACACTGTCTCAGTGCAGTACAATGGCATATAACTGATTGTCACCTTGTTACAGCACTTACTTGCTCTTTTAGTGCACTCTGACTTTGCTTAAATTATTGCTGGATAAAATATTTTGTGCTGGCCTCAGCCTCATCCAGCTAAATATCACTTGTGAAAAAGTTCTGTTCTATTTTGCCTTTTATGGCTTGAGACAAGGTGAAAGATGAGCTTATTTCCTCAGGTTTATTAGGTATATTAAGAAAAATATTAAGAGTTTTGATTTGAGATTTTTAAGAGCAATTTGCAGTTATTTGTTACCCTTCCTACCAACCTTGCAAGTAAGATTGGTTTTATTTTGGAGATGGGAATATTGAAAGGTAGCAAAGTTAAGAGTTTGACCAAGGGTGTCTCAGACAAAAAGAGGTCAGGATATCTAATTCCCAAATTGTTACTCTGGACATAGAGACATTTGTCTTATGATTTATTCACATGGTAGTATGACCAACTTTGATAATCAGGAGCTGCACTGAGCTTTCAGTAACAAGATATAGGAAATTTCTTTCCTTGCTTTCTACAAGAAAGATAAACTATGGAGAATGTGGGATGTCAGGTTCCCGATCTCATCCACAGATCTTTTAATGCTGAGCTATATAAATCTGATGAAAGAATTTCTGAGAAGCTTCACAATTGGAATTTCATTTCCATTTGAAGCTACTCTTTGCTTCTTGTGCTGACTATTTTTGGCATAAAATGCATGCAAGTTCCTCCATAGCAAGTTCCTGACACTCCTATTTTCATGACATATGTTTGCGAAGACAATAGTCTCGTGAAAAATTGGAACACTTACTGATATATACCATAAGAGAAAAATAATAGCCATGTTGTGGTGGGGCTTCTCACCACTTTGTTTATACACAGCATGTCATTCCATATAATCAAGTTAAAAATGTTCTCAAAAAAAAGTAACATAAAACACGTTAAAATGTTTAAAATGTTTAAGACATATATGAGGTAGATTTAAGAACCACTTCTCTGCTTTAGATGAAGCAAAACTCTTTACAAAAGTAGAATATTTAGTACAAGGATCAGGACACCCAATTTTCCTTTTGTGGAAGACTGAGCTATGGCAACCTACTGTATTCTAAAATATCAGTTATTTTCCTCTTTTAGGCTGGTTCAAGTGTTTTTCTGCAACTCAGAGATTTTCCTTGGGCTGTAGAGGAAATTCTTCCAACTGTCCAGATAACTGAGCTAATCATGAGTCCAGTATATTAAAGTCAGGCAGCTCAAAGATTGCATCTCCAGATCTACAGCCCAGATATGAGAGTTTTCACCTGTGACCTTAGCATATGGATTCTCCTGGTTCTTTGTTGGTGCACTGCGATATTTCTCTATAGCCTAAAACTGAAGAATATAATATCCATTTGACATTTCAAAGAGAATTTAAGCAGGGTGAACTGCAAATACCTGTGTTTGACTAGGAGACCAAATTCAGTGATGCTGTATTTGCAAAGAGTGCAGGAAATCTTTCTTTGCATGAAAAAAAAAAAAAAGAAAGAAAAAAAAAAAGGCAACCCTAATGTCTTATTTATGTCCCCTGATCAGAATAGTCTTCTTGATGCAGTTCTATGTTGCCCACAGACACCTGACTTAATTAACTTCTTGATGTGTTAAACTACACTTACCTCTGGATTTGCCTGAGAAGTTTCTCATCCAAACATAGCTCCATTGCAAGCCCTATGAGGTATGCCAAGGTCAAAAACTCATTTAAAAACCCCCTCCTGAATTCTAAGAAACACTTTATCCTATGCTGATTCAGTTAGTCAATGTTACTGCATTAAAACTCCCTCTGCTGTCCTCTGCTTGCTGCAGTGAGCAAAGGGGTTAAGAAGAAAAGCATAATGAACATGTGGTTGTTTCATGAGATTATAATGAAAACTTCAAAGTAATGTGATCAGATATGTTCCAATACACCCTAAAACCACTACTGCCATAACCATGATGAGTGAACACATTGAAATTTGAGGCTAAATTGTGTGACTAATTCTGAGTTTATTGAAATGAACAAGGACAAATGAGGTGTTACTTTCTCTCCCAGATACACAATCAATTTCAGAAGGGTTGCAGCACTTTCACTGTCAGCTTTTAAACTGTAAATCACATCAAGGATTAGACTTTGCACTTTGGTTATGGCTACTGTTAGGCACCTTGACTCCTTGTACAGACAGTAAAAATATTGAAAGCATGTTAATATGCTCCACTACTGTATATAAAAAAAAATAAAAATCTGAGGTTTCAGAACCCAGACATTCTTTAGCACTTTTCTAGGTATTTTTCCTATTTTTTTTATTATTAATCACATTCATAGTTTACTTTTTATTTGCCTATTTCTGACCTCATATAACTAGGACAACCGCATAATCTGGATAATTGGGAAAATCTTTGGAAAAGGATATTGCCTCAAGGGCAAAGCATCCCTTTAGGATCATAAAGAGATGGTTTTAAACACCTGAAGCCAAGGGGTCCGAAAATTCCGACCTCTGATTCCTCTGTGAATACGCAACACAAACTGCTGGATTATTATGGTAAACATATTCATTGCCATTTACTTCTCAAAAGAGCCAGGCTTGCACCAGTAGGTTCTGATTTAACAAGGAGGTGAAGCACAGTCCTAAGCAAATTTAAGTCATCACTAGGTTCCTTTACTCTCACTGTCAAGGTACAGGCTTGAGAAGTATGAGTCTACAGCTGGAGATCTTCTATCTATTTACTGAAATTATGGGGAGCTTGCTTAATAATAATTCCACTCCCTGGAAAATTATTTGGGAGATTTTTAACGTAAAAAGATGTTTAAATAAGGTTAGGCTAGAAATTCTCATGTATTTCCGACCTCCATATTCAAAGACTGCTGACCTAAATGATCTCTTACTTTACTGTCTTCTCTATATGCAAACCCAACCACCAAAATTAAACCTTAGGTCTCACTAAGACCCTTGGTGTGGATGTACCTCCAAAACTAACAGCAAAATTCAGTAATACTAAAGGGGATAAAAAATTGCCTCTGCTTTTCCATACACAGAAGGAGCCTAAAAGAGATATTTATTTGTTTGGTTTTTTGTTTGTTTGTTTAAATCTGTCTTATTCAGTGAGCCTAGCAGTAAAGTAATATTAATGTGAAATTGAAGGTTTTGGGAAAGAGATTGGAAGGGAACAGTTGAGATGTGTTGAGTCTTCCAAAAGTCTTGATTATAAATGTTTACTGCAGGCTTAGTAGAAACGTATTCTGGGCTCATTTTATACTATACTAGTACTATGTTGCCTGTTATAGGAACTTAGACCCATAATTATTTTAGACTGGTCATAAAAAATTATTCCATTTTACACTTTCCATATAACCCATAAATTTGAGGTTTTGTGTTGCAAACTTGTTTCAGAGTTTAACAGAAGAATACCCACAAGCCGGTTGAAAGCTTATGGGTGAAAATAAGAGACCGGGGTAACAAAGAGAACCTTGTGGTTCTTCACACTTCACACTTACAAGTTCTTGTCCTACTGGGGGATATAACCGCCCTGACGTCTGTTGGAAAAATAGCATGGCAAGCTATAGGCAATCCAGGAGACTCCTAGAATGCATTGAAGATAACTTCTTAGACCAGGTTAGACACCCCTAATATAGAGGATGTAATTCTAGACCTGACAGTTGCCAATATGTGTGAGCTTGTCAGTGACATCAAGATTGGAGGCAGCCTGGGCTGCAGTGATCACACACTGGTAGAGTTCAAGGTCCGGAAGAGCATGGGACAGGCGAGGAGTGTCATTAGGACACTCAATTTTAGGAAAATTAGTTAGGCTATAGGAAAAGCAATGGGTGTAATTTATCTTGACTTCTCTAAAGCCTTTGTCACAGTCCCTCCATATCATCCTTCTGGAGAGATATGGATTTGATGAGTGGACTGTTCAATGGATAAGGAATTGGCTGGATGGTCACATCCAGAAGGGCAGCAGTTGTCAATGGCTTGATGTCCAGATGGAGATCTGTGACAAGTGGTGTCCCTCAGGGGTCCATACTGGGACCTGTTCTATTGAGAAGTATGAGTCTACAGCTGGAGATCTTCTATCTATTTACTGAAATTATGGGGAGCTTGCTTAATTTTGCTCAGCGACATTGACGGTGAGGTTGAGTGCACCCTCAGCAAGTTTGCAGATGACACCAAGCTGAGTGGTGCAGTTGACATGCCAGAAGGATGGGATGTCATCCAGAAGTACCTGGACAAGCTGGAGAAATGGGCCCATGTGAACTTTATGAGGTTCAACAGGAAGAAGTACAGGGTCCTGCACCTGGGTCAGGGCAATTCTTGTCATCAATACAGGCTGGGAGATGAAGTGATAGAGAGCAGCCCTGCAGAGAAGGACTTAGGGATGCTGGTGGACAAGAAGCTTGACATGAGTTGATAATGCGTGCTTGCAGCCCAGAAGGCCAATAGTATCCTGGGCTCCATCAGAAGGACTGTGGCCAGCAGGTCAAGAGAGGTATTTTCTCTTGTGTTTCAGTGAAAATAGAGAGGTATTTGTGAAGGATAACCCCAGTTTTAGAGTAGACAGATTCATCCTGTTGCTATGTCTTCATCTTTCCAAAAACTAGAAAATAAGCATAGGATGATTAGGCTTCCATTTGAGGTTTCTCCCTTATGTGTCTAAAGATAGATTGATGTTTATAAACAAACAAATTTGCTGCACTAATACAACAGTAGACATCTGGTCTTTGAAGCACATATTTCAAAAATAACATTGCTTCTTAGTGTATGTAGATTTAAGGAACAGCTGTTAATAACCAACTTGTTGGGTTTTTTTTTTCTGAACTATTTCAAATGTAATCTGTACTGAGAAAAGTTTCTCTCTAGCCATATCAAAATGCAGAATCCAACCTGATAAAATTATCATGAATTTATCATAAGAGACATTTCCAGTCATTTTCATCATGTGCCACTCATGGAACATGGCATTAATTAGGAACATAAACCTGGAGAAATTGCCAGTGTCATCAAACCCACATCCAGTTACTGTGGACAAGTACCTCATATGACCCTGTGGACAACTCTTCAGTGTCTCAAGGCAGTCAGATTTTTTTTCTGTCATATCTGTGATTAGAGGCCATGCTAGAATTTTACTGCTCCACAGTTTAGAAACTTTCTCTGAAGTTCCTAGGTCTGCAGTGTCCTATATCTAAAGGACTGAGTTCCTATCCTCTGTGAATTTGATGGGGTACTTGGCCAAGGATCAGAATAGCTGGAGTTGAACAAATATGGATAATGTTACACAAAATGTCATGTGAGCTGAGCACAGCAAGGTCCCTCCTGACTTAAAATTCTAACATGAGTCTTTGCTTCTGGATTTTCTATTCCCTTACTTGTCTTTGTTTACAGAAGCAGATCCTTGATCCTTTGAAGATCCTGGGGCATATGCGAACAGATGTTCCTAACCTCCTTTGAACATTAATTTTCAATTTTCCTCTGAAAAAGGATCTGCTGCTCTCTCCTACTCTCCTCTGGAGCTGCAAGTAATAATAGAGAACAAGAATATGGACTCTTGAAGCCAAACAGCCAAGAGAACAAAATAAGTTAATATAGAACAAAAACAAAATATTTGTACTTCCTATGAGTGCAAAGGACTTCCTCTGGCTCTGTTACTTTCTGTGGTATTTAAATGGTTAAGGATGTATCACATACCCTAATTAAGAAGACATCCTCCGTTAAAGTAACAGGAACTTCAGCTGTTGATCCTGAAAGTCCTTTGTTTAATACCCTTTTGTGTGTGATAATTTATCTCAGCAAGGGGTATCTGCAAATGTGGGGTGAATATGAATAACAACAGCTGTGGAAAACATAAATAAAACAAATGTTATATTAAAGTGTCTGAGTTCTGAATTTTGATTGCATTTAGAAACAGAAAAAAGACATATTTTCAGTCTTGCTTGGTTCAATGCCCATGTCATGATTGCACTGGAACTGCACTGGATTTTTTAGTAATAGCATGCTGAGGGATTTCTTTACATTCTACTTATTTTATTGTGGAAGGAGCAAATATGATATCAAGCATCATTATATCATATTTCATTATGAGAAAAATTCCCAGCCTGCTCAGGGGATGTAGTTGGATCATGGAAGGAGGAGGTTGCATCTCTGGGATTCACTGCTGCCTTTGAGGGAGGTAAAGTTTATCAGGAAAGAAACCATTGTGAATCAGAGAGTGGCTTCCTCTCTAAGAAAGATTGTGTTGTTTTTTTTTTTTCTGGACAGATTCTGATTCACTTATGGTCTGGGAAAGTTGCTTCTTCTGGGGCATTTATTCCTCATATGTTCTCAATTTTATTCCATTTATGTTCTCCATCTTATGGGTGCTGAAGTTTGAGACCTGTAATTGTGTATGAAACCCTTGGCAAAATGACATAAAAAACTTCAGGGTCCCACTGAGTACTGCTCTAACCCTGACACATTCTTCTCTTCTGGAGGCTGTTTCATCAGCTGAACCTCAAACTAATCAACAAATTATCTCTTAGGTGTGAAACTGAAAAGCTGACAAATCAGAACACTTTATCACATTTCTAAATAAGAAGGTACTGGGGGATCAAGACCACCATGATGAAACCCTTTTTTGTCTGCTTCAGATTACAGCTTTTTCACATGACCAGAAATAGTATGGAATTAACAAATATTTCTCTCGTTCATTTTAATCAGAAATTTCATCTGTAAGAAGTAGAAAAAAAATGACATTATTATAAAAACTTCAGACTCGGAGAAACTACTTGAAAAAATGAATAGTCAGATGATTTTGGAGAAGCTCTGCATGTAACATTTTTGTATATAGATTACAAAAGTACTATAGAGGATTTGACATTATTAACACTAAAAATATTATGAGAATCTAATCCTGCAAGATGCTGAGTCTATGGAACATGCAGCATTTGGCAGCTCTCAGGAAGCTCTCAATAACTCTTAGATTCAGGCTTAAAGTGCTGTGATCCTGAGTTGCCCATTAAAGATGCACTAAATGTTTCCACTAAGGGAAGTCCCAATTATGTGGTTTTATATAGAAAAAGGGAAAGTTAATGAATGGAAATGTAACAGCTCTGACGCTGCTGATGCACTGAGCTGTCATCCTCATAACTTTCCCAGGGAGATAAATATGCTCTTTTCAGCTTCTCAGAAGTTATTATTGCATCTGATTTACAGGCAGTGTAAAGGTAGAGAGGGAGAAAATCAGTGACAACTTTTTTCGTAATGAAAATTTTAAAAGCTTTTTTTAAACAAACAGTAGGGAAATATCTTTTTCTTAAAGAAGAGAATGTGGATTATAAACTGATTTTTATCTAATAAAATAGTCATGTTGGCTCACATGCCAGAATATCATGTAAAAAATTCCTGAATTCCAAGCAGTTTTAATTTTAACTTAAACTTTTGATGTTCACAACTGTTATGTAGAATACTCTAAAACCACACAATTTTTAGCCCTTCCATTTGAAAAGGGGACCAAGATGCACTGGAGGTGGAAATAAGATTACAGGATGAATTCTAGGTAAATTTTTACTGGAGCATATGCAGTCCATACCCTGTTTTAGTTATCTGAACCACATTGAAAAGATTCACCTTCTAGAGACTCCAGTCTGTTTCAGTTGTCTATTGAAGAACTCGTTTAGGTTAGAAACCCAACTTTAATAATAGTTGAGTGTATTAGATTAATGTTACTTATCCTGCCTGTTGTTTCCACCATCTGTCTCTCTGCTTGTTTCCCTCTATTTTTATATTCCTGGTAGCAGGCACATAAGAGCTCCCCCGTTTCCCTCTACAGCTTTTTACTATTACGATGACAGCAGCTGGCACTCTCCACTGAGATCAGAGTCCTGTTGTGCTACAGGTTACAGATTCACTTTCTAAAAGGCAACTTCAGCCTTAAGAGCTGTCTTTTGTAAATATAGGAAGGAAGGGTGGATGAAAAAGTGACTATGGGAGAATGGTTAATCTGACATCACCCACCTGACTGCACTGAGAATCAAACCCAAGTTTCTTACTGTCAGACTCAAGCGCCTTGTTCAACTCAATAAATCTTGGTATCTCAATGCTTTTCCTGGTTTTAGTGTAATTATGAAAGAGTGTCAGTACTGGTGCAGTTGAATCCAAAACCATAGTGAAATACAAGAGGCAGTTCACTAGGCCTCAGACAGATGAAATCTGTACCCCTTAAAGGAGGTAAATTATCAATGTTGCATTTAAACGTAGGTGTTTGCAGTGCAGTTTGTCCCATCCCAAGCGTGCATGTCAGCCCTGGCTCCCTGACACATAGGAGTCCACATAATAGGCAAAATTCATTTAATCTTGAAAGAAGATGCACATGTTTGTTGGGACAAGTCACGTCCTT
Source organism: Hypotaenidia okinawae (assembly GCA_027925045.1). Lineage (NCBI taxonomy): Eukaryota > Metazoa > Chordata > Aves > Gruiformes > Rallidae > Hypotaenidia > Hypotaenidia okinawae. Next base: position 161,306,316 of record BSDF01000002.1, read on the forward strand.
ATTTCCATTAACACTACTGACTACAGAGTCTATTGCCTGTTAACTATAATGAGAACCTAAACCCTAGGCTCATGCAGAGATGGTTGAATTGCTCACGTCTAAAACAGAGAATCCATTTTTAGTTCTTTTATGTGGGACCAAGCTGTACTCTACAGAAGACCTTAGTATTTTCATCCGTGTGAGCTACAGTGACTTAATTGTATATGTTCAGCTATTTTGTTTGATTTTATGGAGAAACTAAGTGATTTCACCTTCCTCATTTAGAAATTTACCTCCCACCCCAAGTTCTCAGGTCACTTGATAGCTAACAGTTTTATGCCCTTTTACTTTCTCTGGGGGAGTGGCAGGTGGGGAGTAGGGAGAAGAAGGAGAGAAGATATGTAAGAAAAAGAGGTTATTTTGTCCCATATTTTGCAGAGACCCCAAATAATTTATTTTTTTTTTCAGTTTTTTTACCATGTATAGCTCCTGAAATATTATTCTGCAGAGTGACCTGTTTGCAATACTTTTTTTCTGCAGATAGAGCAAAAAGTTGGGAGAGGAAAATATGCACATCTACTCACTGTCTTTGTGTTTCCAACTGTCACATTTTAGGCAGCCAGCCCTGGCACATAAAGGAAGAAACAATTACCGATACCTAAAGAAATCAGGTGTTCAGCATGCTAGTGTTTGGTGAGTAGCAAAGCCAGCATGCTTGGCAGGGAAATATGTTTATGGATCAGATCATGCTCTTGAAACATATAATGTATCTCTCGCACCATCATTGTTTGAAGTCTCTGTCTTTGACAAAGAGATCAAAAAGAGTTTATAAAGCAAACCTCAAGGATAAAGGATAAATCAGTGTGCTTTTTAGTAGGAAAGAAACAACATGACAGCTTGCTGTTGTACCTGGCAGAGCTCTTACAGATGAAAAAAACACAGATCAAAAGGCAGGGGAGGGGGGAACAAATTATAACTAACCTATGTCAGAAAACAACCTGCTTAGGGTTACCCTTGTTTTGTCCTCAATTCATATCATCTGTTAAAAGGTGTCTGATGATGGTGTTAATATGCAACATGCCTTGAATTCTAACAGGCAGAGTAGGGTAACAACATGTAACTTTAAGTTTGTGCTCTTCCTTCCAATCTTAAAACTTCCTCCCTGCTCTGAGATGCCTTGCCCTGAAGCTACCTCTGGAAAGTATCACCAATTACACCCCAAAACCATACAAGCAATGCAGATATATTAAGAGATTCATTTTTTTACATCAAGGCTTTTTACAACAAATGCTAATGCAAACAAAACCCCAAAATTCACTGGAAAAATTCTTATTTTTTATAATAGATGTGATAATGCATTAACCTTGGAAGCAGAAGTGAAATGAGCATCTACGGGTTTACTTTTGTTGGGGAAAGGCTACATGAGATATGATAGTCCATGACACATGACTAACAAGAGCAGGTAACATTGCAGCAAATTCCTGTGTTTCTCTGATTATTTGGTGTTTTTTAATAAGACCATGAAAATGTTTTCACAACAGGTATATTTTAATGTGACAAATCAAGATATGTTCTCAGGTCTTTTCAAACAATGTTTCACAGTATGAAGTCCATGAATATAAAATAGTGTCTAATGTTAAAAGAAGTACCCAACAAACAGGCACAGTTAACAAAAAAAACTCCAAACCAAAGCAAAGCAGTTAAAAGTCTCATAAATAAAACTATAAATAAAAGATAGATGTCATAAATAAAGCAGAGAGAAAAGTGGTTTTCCCTGGTCAAAATTGTAACATCTGCTTCTGCTATGCCTGGGAGAGGTTGAGGTAAGAAAAGCGAGAGTCTTGTCTTCCTTAAAGAACTTAAACAGTGCTTACTAATATCATAATCTACCATTTATCATATTTTAGTTTATGAAAATACAGTATTTCCCCAAACAGCTTTTAATATTCTATGTCACTGTTTAAAAAGATGAAATGACTACAAAAGCAATTATTTACCTGGCCTATCTTTATCTCTACCAAATATTTATCACTTCTTAATTTTTTTTTTCTATCATTTGGCTGCTTAATGACCTTGCCACCATCAATCCATTCATTCTCCACAGTCTGCAGTGAGGTAAAGAAATGGTCTTAAAGAAAGGAATTAAGATGAAGCAAAAGCAAGTGTCTTTCATGACATTGAGGAATTACCTCAACTCTCTGTTTAAACTGCATATCTAACCTTTGTATTGAAGCTGCATTTGACTGTTTATTTGAACCACCTCATCTACAGTTAATGTACTTCTAATGGGCAAAAATCTAATGCATATATTAAAAAAACTATAGAATATATTATCACCACACTCAGCGTATCAAAAATTCAGTAAATATCATAAGAAAATAGACTATTTTAGTTTTTAATGTTAGTATAACTTTATATTTCATGGGAAAGTATCCTTACACATTTCATCTAAACTATATACTTTCAGCATATTACTGAATATACAATAAATAAAGAATGATGTTTTCTTTTTCGTTCAGCTGAAATAAATAAATAAAATTTGTTTGCTCAGTGAATAAAAAGATCCATCCTTAGGGATACAGTATGGTTTTCACATAATTACAGCATTAGCCTGAAGGCAAAATGCTCAAATGTGGAAGATTTTGCCTCACATGAGTTGTTTTACAGCATAAACACAGTTTCGGAAAGGTCCAGCCAACCATGTGGTCTGAGACTTAATTACTGAAAGAGCTAGGCAGACTCAGCTTCTCAATTAAGGAGCTATTTTCCCTGGCCTAAAGAAAGCTTCTGTCTAAAACTGAACAATTCTGTGTAGGCAATTCTTAAACAGCAGTGGATGTATGTACCTTTCAGGAAAGACAAGACAGTGGGATCATGGGATCATTTAGGTTGGAAAACACCTTTAAGATCATCAAGTCCAGTCATTAACCTACCACCGACAAGTCCACCACTACACCATGTCCCTAAGAACTGCATCTAAATGTCTTTGAAATACCTCCAGGGATGGTGATTCAACCAGTTCCCTGGGCATCCTTTTCCAAAGACCCTTTCAGTGAGGAATCTTTTCAGCTGGCTATTGACTGATATTCCCAGGTCCTTTCCTGTGGGGCAGCTTTCCAGCCACTCTTCCACAAGAACGGCTTCAGCCTTACAGAGGAACCTGGACAGATTAGAGAGCTGGGCAATCACCAACAGCATGAAGTTTAACAAGGACAAGTGCCAGATTCTGCACCTGGGAAGGGGCAACCCTGGTTACACATAAAGACTGGGGTATCTGAAGCTGGAGGCCAGCCATGCTGAGAGAGATTTGGGGGTCTTGGTTGACAGCAAGTTAAACATAAGCCAGCAGTGTGCCCAGGCAGCCAGGAGGGCCAACCATATCCTGGGGTGCATCAAGCATGGCATTGCCAATCAGGGAGGGGATTATCTTGCTCTACAGTGTGCTGGTGCAGTCTCACCTACACTACAGTGTGCAGTTTTGGGTGCCACAGCACAAGAGGGACATATAAGTATTGGAGAGTGTCCAGAGGAGGGCAATGAGGATGGTGAAGGGTCTGGAGGGGAAATCTTATGATGAGAAGAGGCTGAAGTTCCTTGGTTTGTTCAGCCTGGAGAAACAGAAGCTGAGAGGAGACCTCATTGCGGTCTGTGGCTTCCTGACAAAGGGGAGCAAAGGGGCAGGCACTGATCTCTTTGGCAGCCAGCGATAGAACTCAAGGGAATGGTATGAAGCTGCAACAGGGGAGGTTTAGGTTGGGTGTTTGGAAAAGGTTGTGTACTGAGAGGGTGGTTGGGCACTGGAACAGGCTCCCCAGGGAAGTGGCCACAGCACTGAGCTTGACTGAGTTCAGGAAGCATCTGGATGATGCACTCAGTCCCATGCTCTGATGTGTCTTGTCCTGTGTGGAGCCAGGAGTTGGCCTTGATGATCCTTATGGGTCCCTTCCAACTCAGGGATTCTGTGTAAGCCTATAGTGTTGCATGGGGTTGTTGAGACTCAAGTGCAGGACTCAACAGTTGGCCTAGTCCCACAGACTCAGTCTTCCTAGATCCCTCTGTAGAGCCTTCCTACCCTCAAGCAGATCAACACTCCTGCCTAACTTGGTGTTGTCTGCAAACATATTGAGGGTACACTCGATCCCCTCATCCAGATAACTGATAAAGATATTAAAGAGATTTGGCACCGGTACTGAGCCCTGGGGAACACCACTTATGACCAACCACCAACTGGGTGTAACTCCATTCACAACTCTTTGAGGCCAATCATTCACCCAGTTTTTTACCCAGTGAAGCGTACTCTCATCCAAGCCATGTAAAGCCAGTTTCTCCAGGGAAACAATGTCAAAGGCTTTACTGAAGTCTAGGTAGACAGCAACCACAGCCTTTCTCTCATCTGCTTTCTCTCATCTGACAACGAGGGTCACCTTGTTGTATAAGATCAGATTAGTCAAACTGGAACTGCCTTTCATGAACTCACGATAACTGGGCCTGATCCTTTGGTTGTCCTGTACATGACACATAAAGGCTCTCAACCTGATCTGCTTCACAACCTTTCCTGGCATCAAGGTCAAACTAACAGGGCTGTAGTTCCCGGGCTTCTGCTTCTAGTCCTTATTGTTAGATGGGTGTCACAATTATCATAGAACCACAGAATGGTATGATTTGGAAGGGACCTCAAAGATCATCTAGTTCCAACCCACCTGCTATTGGCAGGGATATCCTTCACTAGACCAAGTTGTCCAAAGCCCCATCCAACCTGGTCTTCCTAACTTCCAGTCAACTGGGAGCTCCCTGTTTTTGCCAGGACTGCTGATAAATGATGGAAAGTGCGTTTGTGAGCACTTCTGCCAATTCACTCGGTACTCTTGGGTGGATCCCATCTGGTTTTATAGACTTGCGTGTGTCACTAACCATTTCCCTTTAGATTATGAGGGCTTTGTTCTGTTCCCTGTCTTCCAGCTCAAAGGGTTGGGTACCAGTAGAACAACCGGTCTTACTATTAAAGACTGAGGCCGAGAAGGTACTAAGTACCTCAGGCTTTTCTTCATCCTTTGCCACTGTGCTTCCTCCTGAATCTCATAAAGGATGGATTCACCTTACCCCTCCTTTGGTGGCTAATGTTTTTATAGAAACATATAGAAATGTATTTGCCAATTTGTTACTAATATATTTATAGAAACATACATAGAGTAGAGCACAGTAAGTAATAGCTCTTAGCGGGGTGGAACTAAGACATTAACTGTTAGCTCCAATGGTGTGTTACACTGCAGAGACCCAGATGCTAAATCATATGGGAAGACATATGTTTTCTCTGATGAATTAGGTCTGCTCCCTAAAAGAAATAAACTCTGTTTCCTAACGTTATTTAAAGATGCTAATGCATCTTGCACAACAATGAGAAGTGCTCTGCTTTGTGGAGAATCTTGCTGCATACTTGTTTCCCCATGCTGCTATTTGGTTCTTTATTATTGTGATGATTTATTGTTTGTTACTAAAGCCCTTTCCATTAAAAACTCCAGCCTCCACTGGGGGTAAGTGCTTTCTAACTGATTTGGGGATTTCATCAAATTAAAGTAAAAAGAGAGAATACATCCAAACCAAAATGAACATTTCCATACTTGCTTATCTAATAGTTGGCATGTGGAGATGGAATTCTTCAGATGAGTCTCCAAGAGTGGAACTGTATTGAAATAGGTCCATATAGACAAAACATGTTATTGAATAAAATGTTTCCAGGCAGAATCTCCCAGCAAAAGTGGAGTTGTCTCTCAAGGGAAATGACTAGGATTAGACAATTTCTCTTCACAGCCCATTTTGGGATTCACCCATTATTAGTTCTGACAAACCCTTTTTCTCCCCAGCTCCAGGGAAATTCAAAATTAGAAGCTGCTGCTTTGTTTGGTGCATTCAGGGAATTGTACCCTTCAAATCCATGTTAAGTGCTCATACATAACATCGAGCCAAAAAATGAGAAAGCAAATGAACTGGTCCTTGAGGGAGTGCTGCAGATCCTATTTTTTCTATTCATTGATGATATCTACAGATAACCACACTGAGTCTGTCTTGGTGGATAACTAAGAGGGCTGTACCAATTCACAAGTCCTCCCAGGTACTATTTCGGCTGTACGACTAGGTTCCTTAACCTGCTAGAAATTTTATTGACTTTGTATTTGATTAGATAGGAATAGAACTGGGAATCCAGTTCCGATTCAAAGCACCATCTGTCAAAATTTCCAAAGCTAACTAGACTGGCTGCCTAAGGCTATGTTTGCAGTGTAAGGTTGCTGTTTAGGGGTTTGCCTTTGCCACATTTCATGCCTGTTCCAGGATGGATTGCAGGTAAGAAGCAAGATCTTCACCTTTCTCTGATTTTCATGCAAAGAAAGCCAAAAAACATAGACAGTAGGAAAGCCTCAGCATAAAAATATTTTGCAAGCAGCAAAATCACAGGGTCAGGATTGTGATCTACATGGTACATCACACAGCGCAACAATACCATTGGTTGCTACAATGATAGAAGAAATGCAAGAAACATGGGAGAGAGAGACATGTTTCCAAAGGTTTCAGTGTGATCTTGGGGAACATACTGAATCTTGTCACCCAGATAAAATAGCATGGATTTAGGTGTCCTTCTCCTGTCCTCGTCTGGCAAATCCTTCATGATAGTACTTGTCTTTGATGGTGTGCTTGCATTGGTTCAGTACTGTGGACTGGAAGGTATGTGCATACACAGTGAAGTCGGTTCTGTTACTGTGTATATCTCCTTGACACGTTTGATGAGCTTTTGTGTGGGATACAAGATACTTTTAAGAAGATATATCTCATCTGCCTCAAGCATTGTACAAATGAGTCTGAGCAATTTATCAGTTTCCTGCCTATGTGAGATAGAGATAGATAATTACAGAAGTTTCTGTAGATGAGGGGGAACAAATTTATAGAATTTCATTAGTGATACGAGGAGTGTTTTAGGAAAAAAGGGGAGAGTTTTTTGGTAACAAAAGTCCTGTTCTCTCTTTTAACTTGAGCTGTGCATGGAATTTTTGACCTGTGCTCACATACAACAAACATTTATTCAGCCAGTGATTAGATGCAGTAGTTTCTTCTTAGAGAGGGAAAGAAAATATGTGGTGGATAATTTGGCCCTTTAAGATTTAATCCTTTTAGCCTTATCTTGTATTTTGAATAATTTGGAGATCCAGGGACAGGAATAAGCATATAAATAAAGTAAAAATTGGGACCTATTGTTTTCTTTGGTCCTTCAATTCCAACAGACTGCTGATGTGGAACCTTACAGACAACCTCACAAAAGCTTTCAGCTTTCAGCAGTCTGAAGGTGCAGAGAGAGATATGAGAGTGGACAGTATCATGGGGGTGTCTCAATCTGTTCCACTAAAAATTATTTCCACCTGCTGGGTAGAAAAACATGAGTTTGAGTGTGTTAAGTGGCCTTAGGCACAAATACCTTATACCTTCAGTGAACTCCCCCAATTTATACCACCAAATTTAAATTCAACACATGACTGTTGAATCAGGAAAGCCTTCATGTCTGTGTCTCTTGGGCAATGCCATTGTCTTGCTGAAATCTCCCTCAGGCTCCTAGGACGAACACAGCACACAGAACTATTTCTTAACATGGTGAAGTTCCCATCGTACGACATTCAACTGCTGAAAGCATCACTGGAAATGCCTATACATATGTCTTTCCATAACACATAGTTTTCAGTACTGCTTTCTGCTTCTCCTTCTCATGGTTAAAATCTTTCTGACAAATCTGTCAGTCTCAGTCTTGTCAGAGGGATCAGTCCTGGAGCCATATTTTGTGCAACAGCAGGAGGGAGGGGAAGGAAATGTCTTTTCTCACGTACTGTAGGATATTGTGAAACTTGAGGAGATGTTATTAGCTTTGAGAGGTGTCAGAGAGCTGAAGAGACACAAGACAAACTTTGCAGGGATCCAGAGGGTCATTTGGTCATTCCCTTACAGGGTCAACCAGACACATGTCTTTCTGATAGACGTTTATCAGTGCATGACACTCTTGAAATCATCCAATGGTAGGAGTTACCTCTAAACTCCTGAGACTAGAACATATCTACCAAAGCCTTATTATCCTTCCTATAATAAAATTTTTCTAATGTAAATTTAGGTATGAATGTTCCTTCCTGGAAAGCGTGTGCATTGCATTCGACCTGCAGTGGAAACAGAATTGTTTATTCCCTTTCTCTCCATGGTATCCTTTGCAAATTTGAACATTGTTTAATTATCTTTGACTAATTACACAGCCCAGATTATTACTCGATTTTTACTTCTAAAAGGCCTTTGATTTTTACCCTGCTAAGCACACACAGAGCTAGTCTGTGATACTCTATAATCCCATTGTGGATACATTCATCCTTCCTGATGTAGCCTCTTATGCTTTCTTACAACCATTTGTCACACCTTAATTTGCCATGGCAGAACACGGTGGGGGGTTGTGAATACTTTTCAAATTATGTGATAATGCTTGGCTTGTCTCATGATTTTCTTTATGATTTGTGCTTCAAACGCATCCCTGTCCACCAGTGCTTCTGTACTCAGCAGAAACAAGTGATTTCCTTGATTTGTCCTTGTTTGGATTCAGATGTGAACCCTGATTTCACCCATCTGCGACAGGAGCTTAAAGACTGGAAGCACAGGAAGGGAGTAAAGATTTATTATTTTTTTACACTGCAATACCACACAGGAATAAAATACAGAGAAGTCTCCATCTTGGTACAATCTTTGCCTTCAAGAATATATTTGCAGCCACTCTACCCCTCCTTGTTGAAGCTACTGTTTCCTTGTCCAAAAAGGATGGAGATGATGGGAGGAGCTGGGTGCTTGGATACATTCTGCTTGCTAATTTGGGGCATAGAGTGAAATATCAAACTGTCCATAGGCCTCAGTGGGGTTTTATGGTTCTTTTTTAAGTAATCTTTCTTGGAAGTATTTTTTTACTTTGTCTCTTTGAAGCTCAATTTTTTTATCTTTAGGATATTTGAAACTTTCACTCTTTCTAAGCTTGGATTCTAGATTCTTCTAAGAAAAATATAACCTAGGTTTGATTTGGTTTGTTTGTTTGGTGGTTTGTTGTTTTGTTTTGTGTTTTTAAATGTGGGCCAAAAGAGGCTTTGTGGAGCAAAAGATAAATATTTTCTCTCAATTTTCTCTCCTTAGAGACAATGATGGGACCTAGGAATACCAGTGCACTTAGTGATCTGCTTTTATATGGTAATATGTATCAGATCATTCAGATCTTTTCCTATAAGGAAAATACATACTCATAATTTTCTTGGCAGAAATAAACCTTAATAAATCATGTTGCTGAGGATTTTAAAATATTTTAAGGATATCTGTGTTTCGGGGGGGTGGGTGGGGGTGGGGGTGTGTTTAATTGGTTTTTTTTTGGTTGTTTGGTTTGGTATGGGGTCTTTTATTGCATGGGATTGAATTGCCATTCAGAATTAAACTAAACTGGAGGTTAAGAAAAGGACACCCAGGTGTCCTTTATGATGAATAAAGTTACAAAAGATAATAAATAAAACATGGCATCACTAACCACTGGAGACAGCTGGGGCTTTTATCTGCACTGTAATGAAATACTTAACCAGTGAACATATGTGATACTTGAAGAAGTGACCTCTGCTAAGAAACAGGGTTTTTATTCTGCCTTCTCCAGATGAAAAAAAAAAAAAGAAGAAATATTGCTGTATAGAATACTACAATGTTTGTGGTTTTATTAAAGCTTCTTTAGTTCTTTCTTACAATCTAATGCAATAGGGATGAAATACGTAGGAGTGACAGCTGCAGATACTCATAGCTCTGTTCACCTACACCTCTGTTTCACTGAACAAACCAACATGGTTTACGTGTCTTGCAGAGCCCTTCTCTAGTGAAGGAGCCTAACTTGGTCTGCATTGTTTGCAGTTTTCTGTCTCCCTGAAGAAAGCAGCAACCCTATTGCTGGCAGGGTATTTTGATGAATGACCATTCATGGTTGGATTAAACCCATCAAATGCATTTTATTTAGTGGAGCCAGAAGATAAGTAATGTATTTTGGATACTACTAAACCAAGACAAATGAGAACAGATGAATTAGACCTGGAAAGTTACAAAGCTCATCAATAGTCCCTTGGTATCATCTACAGCCATCACCTACCAGTTGCCTCACTACAAAATTTCTTTAGCAGAATAAAAACATTCCTGTATGTTGAAGAATGGGGACAATAAAGAGTGGCAGCAGCATACTAGAAAGCAGTAACAATTTATGGAGGTACCTTCAGCTGCCAGCTGATGCTGAGAGTTATGGCTTATCAATGGCTCTGTATATTGTTGGTGGTATATATCCAGGAATCCAGTGAAGTTGGGCATTGCTGGTGCAGAAAATCACATAGTATTAAAAAAAGTTTACTAAAAGATGGCATCTGGTTCTTAAGGATGAGAATTGAAGATATTTTCAAAATACCAATGAATTCTGTGACAAAAACCACTACACTGTTTAACTTCACACCAATTCAGGTTACCTTGGTAAAGTTACCTGCTGTGCCTGTTGAAGTAAAATATTGTACTGCATCATTGAGGATTCATTTGGCGGGGGGTGTCTTAAATTTTCAAGCTTCCTCTTTTGCTTTTGCATCTGTTGTCACATTCTGCAACAGTCTTTTTGACAGGTTCCACCTTACCCAGTCCTTTTTGTGCTAGATATGTACAGTCCATGAAAAATGCAGCTCTTGAGGATACACAGTACCATTTCCCTTCTTTACCTTCTTACCAGCAGTGAAATAGTCCAAAATGTCAATAATATATCAAGGTATTGATGTAAATACATCAATAGTCAGTCAACATCTCCTCGAAGTGAATGGGAGAGCTTATGTTCTTCTAAGGCAGTCTTCCATTGGTGTGCAGGCTTGGGTGTTCTCTCCCAGTTTTGGGGATCTTGGCCTAGATGATGAAAAATATTGTAAGTCCAGAATCCACTCAGTAATACCTTTACTGATTCACACAACAATACAACCTAGGAGTTTGGAAAAAAAAAAAAAAGTTTTTTAAAAAAATCTTGGTCTTCATCTTTTTTCTCCCTAAAGGATGCCTTTTTTCTTCCTCATAAACCCCTAGCTCTCTTAAGGGAGGCATGATACTGACCTTAGGCAAAAATGATTATTCTTTACCTAAATATATATGCCTCTAACCATCAATAGAAATATGACAAATGAGTATCAGTTGAAACCATAACCCTCAGCCTCCCCTGGGATATACCAACTTTCTTAATGAGAGAAACAATAACAATTCTAGTCCTGAGAGGGTTGAAGATAAATGACTGTCTACCGTTGATATTTTGATCTATAGGACAAATATCATTGTCTATTGAGAATGTTTATACAAAGCTAGCTGAAACCCATAGGCTGTGTTCTTTGCAGGTAAATCCACGTGATTTCACTAGTACAGAAAAGCAGAAATATGTTTGAATCCCAACAGGACCCTTTTTTTCCTTCTTTTTCTTTTTTCTTGCTTTTTTTTTTTTGCTTTTTTTTTTAATTCTTTTTTGTTTTTTTCTATTCTCTTTAAATAAAGGAACATCTAATAGGTAAAACAATACTTGGAAACTCAGGTTACAAAATTCACAGCTTTCTCTTAAACTGCCCCTTTGACAGCCATATAAAAAGGCTCTGGAGGCCAAAGACGTTCTTTAACATCAAGAAAACATTTTAGTAGGAAAAAAACTCCCAATGTATAAAGAGACAAATTCTAATGGATCTCAGAGATAGAATTACAGTAACATTTCCCAGTATTTCCAGTAATATTGCCACTTTTTCTGTTCAGAATGCATTGTCATATTCTATGATGTAATAACATTATATCATATAAAGACTGTACATCATACTTACTTTAATTAATCCAGACAACTCCTTTCTGTCTGATGACAAGTTTCTTGGTGGCCAGGGTAGTGTCAAACAAAAAGATGGTTCCTGTCTTGAACTGATCATCATGACATTACCGATACACTTCTGTCACAGTTTAACCCCAGCTGGCAACTAAGCTCCACACAGCCACTCACCCACTCCCTGCTCAGTGACAGGAGGGAAGAATTGGGAGAGTAAAAGTGAAAAAAGTCATTATTTTAGATCAATGGAGTTTAATAGGTAAAGTAAAAGTTGCTTACACAAGCAAAGCAAAACAAGGAATCCCTTCATCACTTCCCATCAGCAGGCAGGTGTTCAGCCTTCTCCAGGAAAGCAGGGCTCCATCATATGTAACAGTTACTTAAAGGTAAATGACATCACTGACAATATGTCCCTCCTTTCTTTCTTCTCCACCCACCTCTATATCCTGAGCAGGATGTTATGTGACATGGAATATCCCTTTGTTCAGTTGAGATCAGCTGTCCTGGCTGTGTCGTCTCTGGACTTCTCAAGCACTCACAGTCTACTTGCTGTTGGGGTGGTGTGAGAAGTAGAAAAGGCCTTGGCTATGTTCAAGAACTGCTCAGCAGTAATGCAAACATCCCCAAAACATAGCCCAATAGCAGCTACTATGGTAAAATTTAACTGAATGCAAGTCAAAACCAGCACAACTTCAAAATCTTACTTGTAATTTAGTCACTCCAATAAGGTCTGCTAAGTCACACCTGTTCATAACAAGCAGACACTACCTGGCACCATCTAAAGGTATATAATGAGATAATGAGAAAAATCATTAGGATGCCTTTGGCAAGGAGGTAGACATTGGACAAAACTTATGAAAAAAAAAATAATCCATCTAACCCTACATAAAATCAGACCCTCTGGACCAGCAAGCCAACGAAAGCTGAGATAGTGTTCTGGGGAGCCATCATATTTGATTGTACCCTTCTTATAATCCTCTGTGGACATACACAGGTTGGCGTTGATGGACATAGGATATTAGGTGCAAAATGCTGTGTCCCATCATGATTGCTCTTATATTCTTGTCTTTACATTTGTATGGGACTTCTTCAATGTCTTCTGTCATTCCCATCCCAGAGACAAACAGAATTCTAAAGAAAGTGTCTGAGTACCAGCAATGCCAAATTGTTTAAACAAATATCTAATTGAGAACATAGTTCATCTCTGGTACCTTAGTTAATCCTACATATGTAATGCAATTATGGAAAGAGAGAACGCATCCTCTACAGAGGACAATTCCTCTTCTCCTATCTACCCTTTGGAGTTGCTGACTTTGAATAAAAGGGTTTCCCATGACAATTAAACCATTCAGCCAGGTACTCCTCACACAGATGTGGCAACACTGAGCCTAAGCGCTTCTCTCAGTTGGGACTTGCAGAAATAAATTGAAGTGTGGTATTAGGCAACACCACTACTGTGGAAACAGTGCATCTTGCTTCCTGAAAATCAATAGGTAGTTTCTGTGACAAAAAAAGGAAGAATATCATAGTGTTCTGTCTCTACACATCACACCCCTTCATAAACACAGCTGATAGGTTTTCTTGCCATTAAAAAAAAAAATCACAAGTATGTGGATATTTGGAACAATTGTACATTGCAGCATCTGGATTACATCACACTAGTTTTCAAGCGTCTACTTACAACTCCACATCCTTTTGTGATTTCTGGTTATCAGTCATACCCTTGATATATCTTTTTGATCTAGGAAATGGGTTAAAGGGCTTCAGTGCTGGAAAGTGGCGCTTTTGAAGAGGAATGCAAAGGATTCACTTTACACACCTTATGAAAAAGCTGACCACTTGTCTATCATCTTTGGGGAACAGAGCCATGAAAATGAAATTACCACCACACTCGATACAGTACTGGCAAGCTGAAGCAGACCACCTTTTGGGAGGTATTTTTTTTAAGTGAAGGAGTTTAGCCTCTGAAATAATTGACCATGTCGGGTTAGCCACTTTCAGAGAGTTTAAAATCGGGTAATAGTGAGAGCACACCAGAACACAGGCTGATGAGTAGAAGCACACCTCTTGTCAAGTCCTGGAAAAGCCTACAGCATGAAGAAAACAAGTAGTCTCTGTGTTACAGTGTACAAATTCCCAGGAAGTGGAAGACACAACAAGCCCAGCACATTGGAGGATGTGTGTCATTTTAGGAGCCTGAAACTTGTTTTTCACTGAGAACACTGAGAAAACAGATACAAAGCAGCAGAGCAAAGTAGGAATGGCTTCATATTTTCACAGTGGCACACATGACATTCTTCTTGTGGCTGTGTTTTTAGTGCCCTCCAATCCCATCTCACTTCTCACATCTTTCCCTTCTCAAATTTCCGATCCTTGCTCATTTTGGGTCATTTCTGCCTCCCACTTCTGAACCATATAACATCTTTCTTTCCAGATTTTCCTTCTATGAAGCTCAGATGTCAAGGTTTGTTAAGTAGCAAAATTGACAAAGACTTTAACAGTTGTGCTGAGTTTTGTGGTAGTTCTCAGCTCAGAGGTTTTATAAATGTCCATTAAAATCAAAGGGACAAAAAGTACTATGAGAAAGTGTTCTTTACAAAACTTGGTTTTATAAAACTGCTGTAGCACAGCATTAGTAAAATATGATATAAAAATGGTGAGATTAAGCCAGCAATAGAGTTTATAGGGCAAATTATGTCTTAATTTCATAAAAACAATAGCTGTGTGGTCAAGAAATAAACACTACAGGACTTTCACCAACACTGCTGAGACTTTTGCAGCTTATTAGCAAAATTAGCTCTTTTTCTCCTGATCTCATGACCCACTCCAGGGGTTTACCTCACCTACGATCATTTCTTCAGACCCACTTACATGGTCCAGCCAATTCCTCTGGTTTATATACATAGACCAATAAGAGACCATTCTCCCACTCCAAACCTCCTACCTCTGTGTAACTTATAATTGGGTTGTGGTTGGGGAACATTAAGTCTTCAAAGGTGTATGGAAATGTTTTCTCTGACTGGTGATCTGGGAGATTTTATTGTCATGATTACCACCTTGCTTTTCTATTCTTAGCTTCAGTTCTTGATTTTAGTGCCTGCTGTATCTCAAGAGGTTTTACAGAGACATAAGTAATTTTCAGGAGAAGAATGTGAAAGTTTCTGTGTGGTACAAAGTATGAAAAGGGAGTGTGGTCAAGTGAATAGCAAAACAGGGTTTGAATCAAAGACTTCTAAAACCAAAAGGAACATTATTATTAACTGCAGGGGGTTTGGATCCTGGAAGGCAGACTATATCTTATAATGTCACTGCTTAGTGTAAAAATATCACAGTTGTTTGTAGAGAGCTATGTTTAATAATATGTGGGAGGGACTGCTGAGAGCAGGAGAGCAGAATATTTCTCAGTTCTTCTAGAATGTGTTTTCGCCCTTTATTTATAAAGGGGTTTATTGGGAGATTGAATAGAATCCCTAAATACTTCAGTATCAACATGGTTCAAACCAAAAAAATCCATAAATAAGTGGCAAGCCTCACTCCTGATCCAGTCAGGAATTAATGATATCAGAAGCCAGTGCCAGATTTGCCTCTCTTGTCCACATGTAAGAAGAAAGCTCTGGTCCCAAAATGACCATCTGCGCTCTTGGTGGGATGGATAAAATCACTAATTACACTTTCACAGGCCTGGGACAAATCCATGGGAGAGTGTAAACAGGGGAAAAATCATAGAATATACTGAGTTGGAAGAGATCCACAGGATCATCAAGTCCAAGTCCTGGCTCCACACAGACCATTTCAGTACTGTGGACAGAGAGGTGGAAGTGGAAAAAAGTGACTGTTGAATAATACCATTTTCCAGGCAGCTGATTTTTCAAACTATTCCAAATCTTCTCCCTACTTCAAGCCTCATCGGATCATTTTCCAAACTTTTATCTCCTCCCTCTGTCTCTTCCTCTGCAGTTTTACATGCATTTCTTGGAGGCCTTGTATCATCTCTACATCCTTTCTCTGATATCCCACCAGCTCATACACACGAATGTTTTTTTAAAGAGCTAGAAAGGAGAATGCCAGGACATGTAAGTCTTTTATCTTTTGGGGCCACCTCAAAGCTATCTTTTGCTACAGCTGAGAGAATGCTGCACTTTCTAACTCAGTTACAAGTACTTCATTTCCCTACACCAGTATATTAAACAAAAAAGAAAGAAAAAAATCCCTAAACCCCACACAATGCTCACCAGTGAATCAGGCAAAAGCAAACTAGTTTATAGCCAATGATTCACCAGTTGCAGAGAATGACAGCATACTATGGTAATGTGCGGTGCAGTGTGCCTTTCCAGTGCCCAGATGTTGTCCTTCAGTCGCTGGAAAGTACCCCTGACCTTTAGAAGAAGGTAAAATCCAAGCCTTGATGAATGATGTAGTCAGGATAAAGGCAGAGATTTCTCTGATAAGAAGCCAATAAATATGAAGTGATCCTTCCTTTCACCATGATAGTATTCCAGATTCTTATACAAGAGAAATCTTAAAGATTTTTAGCCTGGGGACACTACATGGATGTTGAAGAGCGGTTATTGCCTGGCAGGAGAGTATGATCCACCTCATTCATATTTTAAAGCACAGACTGGTGATAATTGCTGTCATTTCTTTGTCCAAGCAAGGATCAGGAACTGATTTGTATTCATAGAGGGCCAAAATTGGCCCTGTTTACACCTGGAACCCAACTAGCTTGGAAGAACAAAAGAATTAACAGCAGTTATCATGTCAAACTCCCTTTAATCTGTCTCCAGACAGAGACAAAAAAAAAGGAAAGCTGTTCATCTTTACAATATATTAATATAAATTATCTTCAGTCAATGTTTAATTTTCTCCATACAGATGTATCTTCCATCTCAGAGTAATCCCAGTGAGTGCTTTCATACCACCCAATACTAGGGTTTTATGACCATACTCAATGGATATCACTCCTCTGATGCCATCTATTGCAAAGATCTTCATAACACAGTAGACTAATAAATAAAGCCATTTAACAATCCTCTATTTGTCTTAAGAGTGACTTTTCTTCAGTCTTTGCATTGTGCCTGCATTTTCTGCATTTTGTCCCTTGGGGACCATCTTGCAACAACCTGGAAGCCTTTACAAAAGTTGTGTTCTTCTTGTGGAGTATTTTATTTCCTCTTATGTCAAATGAAGATGCAGGCTCAGAAGGTTAGTAACACTTAAAAACATAGGAAATATAAGTATGGGATTTCGAAAAGTGGGAAGAAACAGCCCTGATGAAACTTTATAGTCCACCAGAGAGGGTTTGTATTGGAGCATTGTGAAGGGAAACTCAGCCTAGACTCACCCCACCTAACTGAGGCTCTAAATTTTGAACACAGAAACCCTTGGGAAACATAAGCATCTCTAGTGGGTAGTACAGCCTATCCCAAAGTCTGTTTCTGCTGACTGTAAAAGGAACTGAAAGTGGCTGTACTCCTTTCTTAGATGCTTAAAGCAAGATGAGGCAAATCTCAGCTCAGCAGCGAATCCAACTTACCTGTAAAGAAAACAAGCTCTCAAATTATCTTGTAGATTGAAAGATTGCTGAGTCTGTGCTCTGTGCAGGACAAGAGGATCCTGGCAAAGACTTGCCAGCACTTTGCATTGCTGCTGAGCATGTCAGAAACACCCCAGTGGAGACATAAAGCAAGGAACAAAAAGGCAAAGGACAGAGCAATCACAGACTTGTCTAATGTATCCCTACCTGCTGCTGTCAGAAGTGTCGGTCATCACTGCAAGCTTCTGCGTTTTGCTAACTGCCTGTTAGCCATGCATTACAAAAGCTGTTCCAGTATGTCAATGTACTCCATGGGGTTCTTTTCTTGGTTGTTTCTTTATCTAGTGCGACAGCAAGCTGGCTACTAGGAAGTTAGTACCACAGAGAGACAGACAATTGCAGTAATCACTCCTGGGGTCCTTTCTCAGAAAACACATTTCATGATCACACATCCATGTGTTATCTTCAGCCAGCATCAGCCATACCAGACTGAGTCCTCTATGCTCTCCAGCATTGTTTACACATACACCCCTTTCTCTTCCAGGGTTAATGTCCTTCAGTGATGTCACTACACACAGCATGAAGCAGCCTATGCAGCTACAAAACCACATTCCCACTCTGTAGAGTCTGTAAGCCATGCTCTCAACCATACACCCCATCTATTCCCTCAGACACAGAGTTCTTGGGGAGCTGCTCTGAGGGGTAACGTGGGATGACCTTATGCACATACTGTCCAAACACGCTTCCCTCAAACACTTAGGCATAATTTTTCAACACTCTCTCCTTTACTTGACTAATGCAAGTTCTTAAACTAAAAGAAATCTTGACCATCAGAGGTGACAGGAGAAAATGCAGCACCAGTAGCTAACTGTGGGACTAGTAGGAGTGAATCTGAGCATCTTAGTATGACTAAATACTGGATTTAATCACTTGTAGAAACAATCTGGTGTAGTCAAAGTATTAATTTTCAATAGTGTCTATTTCTGGATCTTCAACTATTCCACTTCATGGGAAAAAGAATGTCACTTTTACAATGGTTTCAGGGAAGGAAGGAAGGAAGGAAGGGAGGGAGGAAGGAGGGAAAGGACGAAAGGAAGGAACAAGGAAAGGAAGGAAGAAAGGAAGGATCTCTAATGAAATCAGTAGATTAAATCTTTTAAACATTCATTTTCCTACGCATTTTCCTCAAACCTCATCATCAGGGTCTTCCTTGCTTTATTCATATCAACAAAGAAATCTTTTGTTCACTTTGGTGATAGATCTTAATTTGTATGTACCTGTAGTTGGTAGGTATGATAGGGATTTTGGCATTGCTTGTAACTGAAACCAAGGTTACAAAGCAGAAATTACCTATCTTCCTTCCTAAATGGCATCTGATATTCTTAAAAAAATGTCATTCCAGCTATTGAAAACATCCAAGGAAACCCTGGCTTTTATTGTGAAACTCATCAATATTGTCATTACCTTGTATAATCATTAACCAAATTCCCATTTGTTTTCGTATTTTTTTTTCATCTGCTTTCCATGGCAAGTTGAGGTGGTGCTGGTCCACAGTCCAAAGCAGGTGATAAATTCAAGAATCAGTAATACAAAGAAGAAGCCAATTAAACTACCTTATTATATTTTTCTAAGCTGCTCCAGAACAGTTATAAACATATTTCTTTGTGGTCTAATTAGGTTCAACTCAGTTCCACAGTGTGGAAGTCTATAATGAGTGAACACATGAGAAACATGGTTCAGACTTCATGTGAGGGATCATTAATATGCTCTGGGCTGCTGCTTTGCAAGAGGCTGTGCCTAATTATGTGGGTTAATACACTTAAAGTAAATGGATGAATTGCAGCCATTTTCAGCGTCTCAAGTCCCCTTAGACCAACAGAACTGTAGATTAATAAGTTGTTAGAGAGTGATTTGTTGACCTGCCCCATCATTCTTCACTTTCACTCCATATGCTCTTAGATGCATGAAATTCAGAAGTGAAGAAATGTGCCAGTCACTGCCATTTCCATTTTACTTTCCCTGGCATTTGTCTTAGAAAGTTTCAGAACTGGTGAACAGTAAAATACAATACCTGATATGTCTAATAACTTCAGTTGACTTTGTATAAAAATGCACATCTCTGAGGCAAAAACAAGTGCTTTGCTAGCACAGAACAGCTTAGATAAATAACTGAACTTTCAGCTAGCTTACCTGTCTTTGTTTAGGACACCCCTTTAGCCAACTGAAAGAGTAAGTCATGCAGACAAGGAAAATTATCTAAGTATAAAAGAAAAGGCCAAGTCATCTGAGGCTATTCACACCAAACAAGAGACAACTTAGGGGGTATATAATGGAGGCTGAAAAATCATGATGGGATTGGAAGGGTGTATTGAGAGAGATTGTTAACCACTTTTTCTGATTGGAGAAAAAAAAGGATATCAAATTACAGCAGTAGGAGTCAAATTCCATGAAAAACAAAACAAATAAAACAACCACCCAGCAAAAACCCAGACACTTTCGGGGTTTGCAGTTAGTTTGGTTTTGTTTTTCTTCCTCAGTTTGTAGTAGACCTTTGAAACTCCTTTGCAAGACACACTATCAACAGGATATCCCCTTAACGGAAAAATTAAGAATGGAGGCTGAGAAATTATTAAGGAGGATCATTGATATTTTTCTTGCTCCCTAGGTTCTTGTTTATGGGTGGTGCTGGAGACAGAGTACCCAGTGATAAATACCCTTTGGATGAGTCAGTAGAACTGTTTTTATGTGCTATCTTGTGGTGCTTAAGACATAGGATGCTTCTTGAGACTTTCTTCTGGTTAGCTCATGGAGGCATCTTGCAGCACAGTAAATATATATAATCCTGTAAAAGTTTTCCCATGTATTGTAAAAGGGGCCAAAAGGTCAAAAAGATTGTTGTACATAGATGGTATATCCAGCACTATCAGTTTTGACACCAGTTTTGTAGCCTTGCCTTTGGGGAATAGTCCCCGAACAGACCTCAGATCTGAGAAATTTCACTGGCTTTTCAATGGCTTGTCTAAGTGACAGCAAGAGACATGCCAAATAGGTTTGTTTTTTCATGTTCACACCCGTCCTTAAGGCACTAGAGACCAAAACTGCTTCCTATTCTACTTCTGAGTAAGATGACCTGACAACTTAATAAATGAATTGAGTACTAAGCTCACTGTGTTTCAATGTGTCCTTTTAAAAATTATTTTCTTGAGATTTTTTTAACTGTTCTTCCACTGTTGCTAGCATGGCTTAGTTCCTCCCAATGCCCATGAAAAGAAAGGTTTTATTTTAATTTTTCCCTGTCACATCTCATTTTCATATTAACCCTCAATACCATGAAGACTTGTGGGATCTGCCCAAATTGAACTGCCTTCTGTTGGAAAGCTTTAAGCTCCATGTCTCTGCCTATGAGATGGTAAAGAAGAAAAAAAACACATCTCTGCCAGTAAGGACATGCAGTATTTTCATTCAAAGAGTTAGTAGCATAAAAAGCTGTTTAATGGCACCGCTAGATACACTTGCCAGGAGGAAGGAGAAGACAAGTCCATGAAGTGGGTGAAGCAATAGAAAACGCAACTTCAATTGCAGTTGCAACTGAAGTTACAGCCAAAGTAGGAGCCAATGGCTCATTGACCAAATGGAGATTAGAAACAGGTGGTGTCCCTCAGGGGTCCATACTGGTCCTGTTCAGTATCTTCATCAATGACATCAACAGTGTGATTGAGTGCACCTGTCAGCAAGTTTGTGGATGAAGGGTGGCCAGCAGGTCAAGGGAGGTGATTCTTCTCCTTTGATCTCAAGAGACCCCACCTGAAGTACTACAGGTACCGAGGTTCCCAGCACAAGACAGGCATGACATGTTAAAGTGGGGCCAGGGGAGGGCAAGGAAAGTTGTCAGAGAGATGGAGCACCTGTCATATGAGCTGGGGTTGTTCATCCTGGAGAAGAGAAGGGAGACCTTATTTTGGCCTTTCAATATAAAGGAATCTCATAAGAAAGACAAAGACTTTTTATCAGAGACTGTAGCAAACAAGACAAGGGGAAGTGCTTTTAAACTGAAAGAGGTTATTGTGCTGGTTTTGGCTATACTAGAGTTAATTTTCTTCATAGGAGCTGCTGTTGGGCTATGTTTTGGGTTTCTGTTGGAAACAATGTTGATAACACAGGGATGTTTTTGTTACTGCTGAGCAGTGCTTACACACAGCCAAGGCCTTTTCTGCTTCTCACACCACCCCACCAGCCAGTAGGCTGGGGGTGCACAAGGAGTTGTGAGGGGACACAGCTGGGACAGCTGACCCCAATGACCAATAACATATTCCGTGTTATAGG
Source organism: Hypotaenidia okinawae (assembly GCA_027925045.1). NCBI lineage: Eukaryota > Metazoa > Chordata > Aves > Gruiformes > Rallidae > Hypotaenidia > Hypotaenidia okinawae. Next base: position 161,328,047 of record BSDF01000002.1, read on the forward strand.
ACATCATGCTCAGTATATAAAGCTAGGGGGAGAAGAAGGAAAAGGGAACACACACATGCAACACATTTGGAGTGAGGGCATTTGCCTTCCCAAGTAACTGTTATGTATGATGGAGCCCTGCTTTCCTGGAGATGACTGAACACCTACCTGCCCATGGGAAGTGGGGAATTAATTCCTTGCTTTGCTTGTGTGTGCAGAGCTTTTGCTTTACCTGTGTCCTGGTTTCAGCTGAGATAGAGTTAATTAAACTGTCTTTATCTCAACCCATGATTTTTCTGTTACCCTTTTGATTCTCTCCCCCATCCTGCTGCAGGTGGCAACTAAGTGGCTGTGTGAGGCTTAGTTGCCATCTGGGGTTAAGTCATGACAGGTAGATTTAGATTTGAGATGCTGATGATATTTTTTACAGTGAGGGTGAATAGGTTAACCAGAGAACTTGTGCACGTTCCCATTACTGGAAGTGTTCAAGGACAGGTTGGACAGGGCTTTAAACAACCAGATAGAGTGAAAGATGTCCCTGCCCATGGCAGAGGGTTGGACTAGATGATCTTTCGAGGTTCCTTCCACTCAAATCATTCTCTGGTTCTATGGTTTAGTATGGATATACTACTTCATAGCAACCTTGTAGAATAGTGTTTGGTGTTTTTTATAAATAGCATTTGATATTATAACCAAGTCTGTAATACACAACAGAAAGGAGTATGTCCATGTTGCTACATGGAGATTTCATGCTTACTCTAAGCCAGGCAACCCCTATAGTTTCAGCAGAGAAATACTTTACCTGGATTTATCGGTGCCAAATGCATCTGCTGTGCAAGATGGCTCATTGAAAGCCCCATCAGTCTGTCTCTGCACTGCTTCATACTAATGAGGTAATCATTGTGCTTCTAATGAATGAGATTAGAAAATGGGCAAGGATTTTTTGTTCTTGATCCCTTGTTCAAATGCAACTCAAGACTCTCAAAATATTTGCTTGCAATCAGCTCTGGGCTGGGTTCTTTTCAGCTCTTCCTAACTAAATGAAAATCATTTCGATGACAGAGGCAGCCTGCAGTTTGTAGTGGGTATAAGTAGGAAGTTCTTTTTCAGAAGTAAATTCTGTAGTAAGGTATAGCAGTAGGCATCATAACTTGTAATTTCATGTCAGTACTAATCTTGATTGGAAAAAGGAGTTTCTTCTATTGATAAGCTTAATAGCAAATCGGGAAGAGTTAATATTACATACAATGATCCAATTATGTGGATGGGTTATTTTTAGGTTAGATCTAGAGAAAAACCACCAGAACTGAGTTAGGTTTCTTCACCAAACCTAACTGCACTGACTGAAGATGTTTCACAGTTTTGACCCTGAATGAGCTTAAGCATCTGCAAGATTTCTCTGAGCATTTCTCTGTGCTCAACCTTTGCTGAAGAATGACTGTGTCAGCTTATTGGAAAGGAAGAATGTAATTTAAACCAGTGCAGGTGAGAATCTAGTTTAATATTTGTTATTCATTTATAAACCTTCACAGTAAACAAAAATGCATAACATATAGAGCTAGCTGATTTTTTAATATTTTTTTTATAGTGAGAAACATTTTTGTTCAAAAGATGTAGCTTTTCATGAAGAATAAAAACCATATCATTTTGTGAAAATCTCTTCAGTACTTCCTATGACATTTTAATTAAAACCATTTTTGAAATGCTTTATTTACTGGAGGAAAACTGCATTTATAGTACATGACACATTTAAAGAAGAATTTAAATGGCATTTTCAATCATGTTTTCAGCAGAAAATATTTTGGGTGAGAATGGAACAAAATCCCAAATGCTGGTTGCATTGAAACCTATGAAATGAAATGTAATGCAAAATTTGACATTTTTCATGAGATGCCTTGCTTGATTTTTTTTAACAGATTAAAGGTCTTTTCCTTTTAAAAAGTGGCAATATGTCTTAATGTTTATTTGTCCTGCTCTTTCACTAGTGTTTTTCATAAATAAATGTCATGTTCTATGCATACAGTGGGATCAAATAAGCATCTAATTGATGTGTTTGTAAATGGCACGTGTAATTGTGAAATTGCTTAGCTCAGATCTGTCAGAGCAAATTCTAAAGCAGCAGTGCACAGCGTGAGAATCTGAGCTGGATTATTTTTAAAATGTACAAAACCAACAACAACGAAAAAGAATCAGACAAAGCATGTTGACTTTCATGGTTTTAAATGAGCAGAACTGGAGTTCATGTTAAAAACACAAACAATAAAGATGAATTAACAGCTACATATCTTATATCACCCTACATACCAAATTTGGAGGCAAAGAAATAGCATTCCCCGGATATATGGGGGATATAATTAAAATCTGCAACATAAGGTAAAACATGTCTTCAATGAAAGGGAAAAAATAATAAAGGAAGAAGTATTTGCACTTATACTAACACACAGTATAAAACTTAGCTTTTCTTTCATACAATTAGTGTTTGCTTGCTATAGCAGTTTTAACACGACGTGATCAGTAAAGCAGACATTGACGTAGGGCCTGAATGTGAAATGCTTTGAGAATCCATTCCACTTCACAGGGTGATCACAGGCTCTGCAAAAGCAAGAATAACTGATAAGTATTCAAAGGATTCTCAGAGACTCGCTGATGTAAAGCTGCTACTGATGGAAGGGTGGGTACTCGAGACTGTCCCAAAACACGTAGTCAAGAACAAAGTAGACATGAACTTAGAACAGTGTATTTTCAGTGGTTCCAATCTAAGGTAACTGTGGAAGTGGAAGGGTGGGGAGGGTGAGAGTATAGGTGAAACACATTTATAAAGAAAATGCAGTGTATAGCCTGCTGTGGCAAGAAAATATTGTGTTCTCTTCAATTTCAGCATCTGAAGGATGGTTCATTTAGTTTTAAAATACATTTTCCTGAAAAGTGGACTAAGTATGGAAGCCAGAGTGTAACATTGATGCAGTTTGCAGGAAAGAATATATATATATATATGTGTGTATATATATATATATATAAAATATATATTTATATTATTAGATTAAAAATATATTATTCTGTTTTCCATTTTTCCATGCAATGAAAGCATTAGACAATTTCTCTTGATACGAAGGACTCGCTATACCATGTGTACATCTCTAAACCATAATAAGTATACACTATTTATATAGACAGTTGATAAAAATACAGAGGCACGTTTTGACAAAAAAAGCATGTTTCTCTCCAATCACTATAAAAAGAAGCCTCTTAGGAAAGACAGCAGCAGCCAGATAGCACCTCCAACACAGACATTAGTACTGAGGACTTTGGAGTGCAGAGAAATTGTATTTTTGCACTCACTACCCCATGAAACAGGCCTGTGTGTTTGCAGCAAACATCACTATGAAAAATATAAGCAGGTTTTTGTAGTGTTTGTGTTTATTCCACCATTACTCCCTTAGTGAATATTGTTTGTATAGAAAATCTGGTTAAACTTGGTATCAAGGGAAAGGAAGGGGATGGACAAGTATCGTTGAGCATATAAGTGAGAACAGCGTTTCTCCCCCTTTTTTGCTACAGGTGAAAGCCTTAGAAACACTCTTTGTTTTAATTGTTTGACTTTAAACCAACAAAGTATCAAAATAGAGCAGACATCAGATACCCATCCTCCCTCAAAGCAGCAAAATACAAAACCACGCATGTATTGTTATTTATGCCAATTATTAAAATTGTTCATTATAGAATATTTACATAATCTTTTTTTAATTGGATGTCCATTTTCTGCTGTTCTGCATATACAAAGAATAGGAAGTTCCTGCCTTGCAGTCACATAAACACTACCAAGAACTAATCGAAACACTCCTCTTTAATGAGAAAGGGTATCCTTCTGAAGATGACATTCATCTCAGCTAATTTAAGGTGTAAGTTATCTCCATATGAATATAACGGCTCCCAGGCTCCAGGCTCCTAATAAAGTAATTACAGATTTAATCAATGCAACCAATGGGTTTTTAGGGTGGGGGTCATTTGAATAAAGACGTTCAGCTTCACAATCATCAAAAAACTGGCTGTTATTGACAAGCATTAATTACAAAGGGATCATCAGGATGACTTTCTCAGATACAGAAATGTACACCACAGACACCTAAATTTAGCTGTACAAATTCAGCAAAAGAAATCCGTCTAACGTCACAAAAGAATTTGCTAGAATAACTCTGACAGGTGGAAAGGCTCTGGAAAGGGGATGGGCACCACCGGTTGTATAAACTTTTCATCCACTTTGGAAACATTGTCACTTTCCTGTTCATTTATTATTTTATGATTTTTATTTTTATTTTCAAAGAGGAAAGGCTGTAAGTGGAGGGGAAACTACCTGAAAAGGAAGGAACATTTCTATAGGTGCCAATTAACAATATGTTCACTGCCTATGCAAGTCACAAAATGGATGAGGTGGGAATCTGGAGATTATTCAGTCCAACCCCGAGTGGGATCAGAGTCAGTTGAAACAGGGTGATAAGCGATGTTCGAGTTGAATTTTTAGTATCTCCAAGGCTAGAGACTCCACAGCTTTTCTGGGCATCCTGTTTCTGTGTTTGACAACTCTTCCAGTAAAAGCAAAAAACCAAAAAAAGCATTTTCTTACATTTAAACAAATTTTCATATAGAATCATAGAATGTGTTAGGTTGGAAGGGACATTTAAAGGACATCTAGTCCAACTCCCCTTCAGTAAGCAGGTTTCACCAGCTCTGGTTGCTCAGAGCCCCATCAAGCCTGACCTTGAATATCTCCAGGTATGAGGCCTCCACTACCTCTCTGGACAACCTGTTCCAGGGATCTACCACCCTCATAGTGAAGATTTTTTTCCTAATATCCAACCTAAATCTACCTTTTTCTAGTTTAAAACCATTACCCTTCATCCTACTGCTACATGCCCTCATGAACAGTTCTTCCCCAGCTTTCTTATAGGCACAGGTTGTGCTAAGAAGAGTTTGGTTCCATCCTCTTTATGATATTTATACAGAAGGATTAGTTCCTCCTGAACCTTCCCTTCCCCAGGCTGCAGTCCTAGGTCTCTCAGCCACTCCTTGTATTTGAGATGCTCCTGTCCCTTAATCACCTTCATGGCTTTTGCTGGACTCATTCCAGTATGTTCATGTCTGTCTTTCATCCTGGGGAGCCCAGCATTGGGCACAGCACTCCAATTGTTTCTCACCAGCGCCGAGCAGATTGGAAGGATCACCTCCTTCTATGTGTAGAGCCTAAGCTATGTGTATAGCATCACAGAACTGCCAACTGGCTGTCTGGATTTCTTAACACAGTCCTCAGTGTGTTCTTGTTCAAGCCAAGCAATCAATAGTTCACAACACAAATGCAATGAATCAGTAAACAACAAATTCAGGTCAGTCACTCACAGATGCCTGACTTTAGGCTGGCCACGCTCCTTCATGAATAGTATGTGGAGGTGTATATATAAGCATGTATGTACATATATAAATACATGTGAGTGTGTGAGTGAGTGAGAAAACTTATGTGGAGGCAGGCATGTCTGTGTACAGGAGAAAAAGAACACAGTCTAATCAGATCCTGTGGACTTTGGACAGGCTTTTTCTCCAAGGACTAGGATGAAGGGCACCATATGTTTGACATGAAAGCAAACCCTACTACCAGCACAGGCCATTACTCTTGGCAGGCTCTGCAGCTACTGGGGATTATGAATCTTGATTTGCAGGCAGGGAAAATATTCAACTTGCAAAAGCCATTTAAATTAGAAATAGATAATCTACAGGCTTGGCTCTCAAGTGTAACAGGAAAGATTCTTCAGGCACAATGAAAGTAAAAGATATATTGGGACAACAACCTCTGGTTTGTCTGAGGATAAAAATGAGTTAAGTTACTGAAAAAGAGTTTGAATTCTGTCATACTTTTAGGTTTTGATTAAAGAGGGGTTTTTTACTATTTGCTCTAGTAATAGAGAAGGACCTGGGTGTTCTGGTGGATGAGAAACTTGAGCCAGCAGTGTGCTCTTGCAGCTCAGAAGCCAATAGTATCCTGGGCTCCATCAGCAGAGGGGTGGCCAGCAGGGACAGGGAGGGGACTGTCCCTCTCTGCTCTGCCCTTGTGATGCCCCATCTGGAGTACAGTGTCCAGAGCTGGTGCCCCCAATACAAGTAACTGTTGGAGAGGGTTCAGAGGAGGCCACAGAGATGATTAGAGGGCTGGAGCACCTCCCCTATGAAGACAGGCTGAGGGAGCTGGGCTTTTTCAGCCTAGAGAAGAGAAGGCTGAAGGGGCACCTCATTGCAACCTTCCAGTCCCTGAAGGGAGCAGAGAAACAGGAGGGGAATCAGCTTTTTAAGAGGGTAGATAATGGCAGGACAAGGAGGAATGGATTGAAGCTAAAGGAGGGAAGGTTTAGATTAGATATTAGGGGGAAGTTTTTTACAGAGAGTGGTGAGATGCTGGAACAGGCTGCCCAGAGAGGTGGTGGATGCCGTGTCTCTGGAGTTGTTCAAGGACTTGGGCAACCTTGTGTAGCTCCAGGCCTGGAGGTTGGTGGCCCTATCTGTGGTAAGGGTTTGGAACTCTATGAACCTTGGGGTCCCTTCCAACCCAGACCTTTCTATGATTCTATGATTCTATGATTTCCAGGGATGAGGCCTCCACTACCTCTCTGGGTAACCTGTTCCAGTGATCCACCACCTTCATATTGAAGAACTTTTTTCCTAATATCCAACCTAAATCTACACTTTTCTAGTTTAAAACCATTACCCCTCATCCTATTGCTACATGCCCTCATGAACAGTTCTTCCTCAGCTTTCTTATAGGCACCTTTCAGGTATTGGAAGGCTGCTATAAAGTTGTTTCTATTGCCTTCACAGTCAATTGGAGAAATATTTATGAGGGAATATTTATCTTGACTTTTTTCATGCATAGAGAGAGGGCAAGAAAGGAAAAAGTGAATGAAAACAAATCCTGTTGTTATCAGGCTGCTAAAATTACTCTTCTGTACAAGCTAACAGTCCTTTTTACTGAAAACTGCAAAAATAGAGTTTAAAGAGCTGCTTCAGTCATGTGGCTTTAAGTTGTAATAGAAAACTGAACTATGGATCCACCCTAAAGCCCTCCACTTCAGAGAAGCATTTTCACCCATTTGTGGTTTACAGAGTAGGGTCTACTCATTTATTTAGTCTAGGCTGTTCTGCCTGTGAAGAGAGCTAGTCTTCCCAAAAGCTAGTCTTGGGAAGATAAATTCTCCAGAATAATAAATCACTTTGATCCTACCTGCTATTGTTTCAAAGCAAGTGAGATCTCTATCTTCTAAGGAAATGTGATTACACACATTGCACTAAGTAATTTCTGATGATACAAATTTTTACTTTTTCAAATTTATATAGACTTAATGCTTTTTCATAGAGATTAACCTCAATGAACTTCTCTGTTGGAGAAGACTCATCTAGATAAATTGTAGTACATTTATAACAGCAGTTTTACATTATATATGCAGAGATTTTTGGACAGCTGAATGGTTCCTTCAACATGGGAAACAACAGCATTCATTATAAGCTAACTGACATGACCAAAGGCCTGTGCAATTATCAGGTGGATGTCTGAATCACTGAAAGATGAGACCCGATCCAAAGCTCACTAAAGTCCATACAAACTCACTCACTGGCTTTAGCTTTCATCAGATCTATATGGAAATTCTTACAGTTGCTCTGCAAAGTCATAGTCTGCACACCAACACATTTGAAATATGTCTGATGGATTGCCCAAGGGATGGAGTGTATAGGCCAGAATGAACAGATGGATTTTGGTATTGAGTACTGAAAACACTGACATAGAAAAAGCTTTTCAGAACTATTCACAGCCACTTTCTCAACATGTCAAACTCACTCAGTGAGTGTGTACATGCCAAAGCTGTACCCTCAGAAAGGAGGTGTTAGGTGTTCCTTTAAATTTTGTCTTTTTTGTTTAATCTTTTATTGGTTGTTTGTTTTGGAGTTTTTTGGGTTTTGTCAATTGTTTCAGTTCATGGTGTAACGAACCTCTTCTGAAGATGTGTTCAATGTTTTCAGATCGAAACCTTCACATATGAACTTCTATGCTGATTAAGTCCATCTCCTGTCACAATAGATTGTATTCATCTGCTGAAACGCTTTTATATTGGTTGGTCTCTTCTCTCAGGTAGCAAGTGATAGGATGAGAGGAAATGGTTTCAAATTGCACCAGGGTAGATTTATATTAGATACCAGGAAGAATTTCTTTACTGAAAGGGTAGTCAAGTATTGGAACAGGCTGCCCAGGGAAGTGGTGAAGTCACCATCCCTGGAGGTATTTAAAAGATGTGTAGATGTTGTGCTTGAGGACATGGTCTAGAGGTGGACTAGGCAGGGTTAGGCTGTGGCTGGACTCGATGATCTCAAAGGTCTCTTCCAACCCAAGTGATTCTATGATTCTCTGTTCCATGTTTTCTGGTTCTGAAAACCCTCAAAAGAAAGTTGAAGAGAGTGTAGGAAACCTTTGTTTGCTTACATTTTTCTGCCTCTAGCCACTTGTAGTTGCTAATGCTCCTTTTTCCCCCAATATGCCAGAGAACTAAGTGTGCAAAAATGTTAGTTCTGATAGCTACATCATTATCTCAGATTTTCCAGACATGTATGGCAGTCTTCTCCCTGTGCTGGCACCTAGAGAATCTCCCTCTCCTCCTTCACTGACCTTGGTGTCTGCAAAGCTGTTCCTCTCACATATTCTCAAACCTTTCTAACTGCAATTGGTCTGTTATCCCAGAGGTGATATCACTGTCACTGATTAGCAAGGTCTTGGTCAGGGGTGGGTTCATCTTGGAAACAGCTGGCATTGGCTCTACTGGACATCGGGGAAGCTTCTGGCAGCTTCTCACAGAAGTCACCCCTGTAGCCCTTCTGCTACCAAAACTTCATCATGCAAACCCAACATAATGTGGTAGATATACTTTGCTTATTTGTTTGAGATTCAACAAATCACTGGCTTTGAGCATCAACATCAAATTTACTCTTGAGTGAGATAATCTTCCTCTGCAGTTGGAGTGCAATTCATGACCTAACTCATTTGAACTGTCTGTCTTCTGCCTGTAATAGTAGGGAATGGTTTCTGAGGACCCATCTTCCCTTTCTGATCACCTTGATGACAGTTTCAACCTAGGTCTGATATAATTATTATTGACATAAATATTTAATGATGCATTTTCAGGTTTAAAAAAAAAAAAAAAAAAGAACAAAACCCCCAAACCAAAACCCAAAGAAAAAAGACAACAGTCAAGATACTAAGAAACCCTGTGGTGTTTCCTGCCCATTTGAAGCTGTAGCTGACCAGATACCAGATTAGTCAAACTGCAACACTGACATTGTGAACCTTCCAGACGTAAGTCACTCTCTGGGCCTTTGTTTAATGGTGGTACTGTGTGACAAAGATGAGTTTTTGCTTTCAGTAAAGCCTGTTTTTAATGAGTTATTCCTTTTTTGAATAGTCCTTCCCACTAATATTCCAGGAAAGTAAATTACACCCACTTTTCATTATAGCACTGTTTATACATTTCCCTCGTGCACCACTGCTCATAGCAGAAAAGCTGTGGTTCTTACTCAGTCACACTGGACATTTCTGCTTATATTGGAATTTTTACAACTTCTTAAAATAGGACAGACCTAATAACCCAAGAGTCTTCTGTCAGAAAATGTGAGATAGCAGGGTGATTATATAATCCATGCAATATCACTTCATATTCATGTAGTCATTTATTTCTCCTGTGCATTCTCTTAACTGCATCAATGAGGCTCAGCAACCATCTTTGATTCAACTTCACTGAAATAATTTCTTTTTTCAGTTTAGAACTATGCTCCAGTAGGAATCCTGATCCTTTGGAAGTTTAAAGGACTTCAAGCCCCCGCATCAATGGCTTCTAACTTGGCAGCTGCCTATCATTGATGATATAGGAGAGGCAAATGTCAATGCAAGTAGATGGACATCTTTTGGGGACCACCACAAGTACATAAGTGGATCTCAAGGATAGTATGGATTTATCATAAAGGAAAACTAAATAAAGAAATTAGATGATACTGGGGAAAAAACAAAAACCTTAAAAAAACCCACCACTGCCAAATCTGAAGTCCATACTACAGGCACTGTTTGATGGTCCAAGAAACTCTTTAAACCAGCTCACTGGGATTTACTACAGTAAAAGACATCCCAAACATTTTCCATCTTCATGCTAGAAGATTTGCATGTCACTAGGAGGAATTTACTCCCATACCTCTCTATGTGTGACCTGTAAAGATTTGTCTTAGCAATACATTCCCTATCAGTGTCACAGTACATGGCAAAGTTTAAAAGAAATATGCAACTGATATGGTCATGTAGACCTCTGAAAAAGGTCTGTAGCAGTGTCAGAATCTTGACCTAGGAGCCTAAAGTTCTAAATGACATAATTACAGCGAGAAATAGAATAGGTGATATCACATTTCAGGACTGAATATTGCTAACTAAGATCATGGAGAAAATACAACACTTGGAGATCATGAGAAAATGCTTTTCACAAAGATAGAATGTCCAGGGCCTGGAAGGTTGTGAAAACTCTCTGAGAAAAGGTTGAGAAAGCAAAGGGATCCTTTCTGGACCTCATGACTCAATGAGAGGGCCTTGCCCAGCCACACATCAGACTTGAACACTTTTATGTGACAGCAGTAACACATAATGAATGAGATGGGCAAAGGGGAAAGGGAAGCAGTAATTTTGCCCAATGTCTTAAGAAAATGCTGTTCTAGAACTAGCAAGACTGTTTGCATAACGATTTTTAAATTATCTGATGATGAGTAAGTGCAACATCAGATAATGACATTGCAAGTTCGACTCTGATTAAATGGCAAGTGAATAGCAAATCTCAGCATCATTGTCTTTTCACATTATATCAAGGGGAAAATCTCCTATTTATGAATGAACTGAGCTAATTTTTTCCCTCATGGCACACTGTGAATGGCAGAGTTGTGTATGATTGAAAAGTCATTACATAGTTCTCTAAGATGAAAATGTTTAATCCAAGACACTCTTCCTTTTCAACCTCCAGTAACTTCTTATTTGAGTCATACAGCTGATGTAAGCTCTGAATGCATTTTCTGAGGTTGTGTGAGATGTAAAATTTACATTCTGACAAGTTCTTCCAGTAAGTTCTGTCAAGGGTCCCCAGGAGCTACACGAAGCACAAACTTACGAGCTACTGTAATTTACCAAGACTAAAAGACATTTTGCTAGCTTTCTCTCTTGACAGTTCTTGGGTTCATAGAGATTCAAAACCTCCAACTGTTTTTCTGTATCTCCTGCTTTTGACCATTAATGCCAATCTCACGGCAGATACTTCACCACTATTTATATGGGCTATCCTCATTTGTGTTGCTCCACCCTTGTTGTGGGTCCACCAAGACACCCACAGAGTGCTATGGCAATGCTTCAATGAAAAGGTGAAATTGGTGAAGAGGTAGAGGATATGAAGATGTACCCAAAGCCGATAAGTATAAATAAGTAAATAAGCAATTCCAGTCTTTGAACAAGGTGAGTTTAAAGGAAGAACTCCTTCATGCTTGCACTAAAGCAGGTCAGGAGAAAGAAGGGACCAAAACCCCTTAAAAATAAGACCTTGCTTCTTCTCAGGGTCACAACTTACAAAAGCTGCTCTCTCAGAACAATACATACTGTTCATATCATCTTTATTGTAGAAACATTGTTGTCCTTCCAAAAACAACATAAACAACACAGCCCTGTCACTTGGGATTCCCTTCATAACATTCCAATAAACTAAAGAAACTTATCTGGAACCATCTTCTTCAGAAGAATGAAATGCAGAAGAGTGAGGCTCAAGGTGCAGAAGGATTCTAAGACATCATTTTGTTGTCTTGAAAAAAAAAGGTTAAAATTGACAAGAATGTATGTTGAATAAGTGACCTTTTTCAGATGGCTCTGAATGACCAAGAAAATACATTGGTCTTTCTCCATCTGTGAGATCACTTTGCATTTTAAGCTGCATCAACTTTTCTCAGCTACAAGATGCAGCCTTTTTCTTGCATCTATCTCTATTTAGAAAAGAAAACAAACCAACAATTCGGATGGCTTTGGGACTGGAGACATTGCTAGGTTAATAGTGAGAGATCCTGTTCTCATGAGGAGGATGAAAAGGAGAACATAGCACAGAGATGCTTCGATTTGCCAGCGTTACAGGACAGGATGTTTCTTCCTGTTGCCACTTGGAACAAAAAGGTGAATGATTTTGTTCATCCTTTTGCAAGTGGTATGGTTGTCAGGTAAAAGCTTCTAGCGGAGAACAGCAGGGACAGTGCTCCAACTGCACCTCTTTAATCAGACTTCTACAGTAATGGAGGCAATTTGAAGATGTTATCTTAAAAGACAGAGGCACCACCACTTACACAGTCTATTTTCCTCCCTTTTGCTTCACCTTCAGAGTGCTCCAAGGCACTCTGGGTTTCCTTTTAAATATGTTTTAACCCCAGTGTCCTCAGGTGGAAGCTAACATTTGAGCTAGCCAGTACACTTCTCCATTCCTCATACTTCACAGACAAGTGACTAGAGTCCACTTTTGGCCACATCTCTTTTGGTTTGTGTAGTCACCATCTATCTTTCCCTAGAAAGAAAGAGCTCCCAGACTCACGTTTGACAACTTTTGTGTGGAGGGAGGAAGGTGAAAGAAAAGCGACTTTATGAATATGCTGAATTATTCTGGGAAGCACTCAGGATAACACTGAAATAAAACACTGGCGAGATAAGACATCATGTGCTGGAGAGTAATAGAGATTAGATAGCAGCCCTGACGAGTCATCAGTTTGCACCAACGTGGCAAATCTTGTATTCCTTTGGGAACATGCAGAATTACTGGCATTTGACTTTCAGCTTGGATTAACTATCAGGAAGAAAAATGCTGACACAGGTTAAAATATGTCTGGTGCAGGAAAAGACAATTTCAAGGAGATGGATGCTTAAACACTAGAGTATGTAGCTAAGGCTGCCTAGCGTGCAAATCACTCAGTACACATTCAGCATATCATTACTATTTCACCATCCCTGAGAATCTGCCAAGAGCCATGGGGAAATACCAGACTTTCACCTTGCAGCAGCATTTAACTACAGAGCAAGCAAATCAGAGCTATAAAAGGTGACAGAACCCCTTAAATTCTCATTCACGTGTTGGTGGAAATAGAGCTGATAAACCTTGAAACAGCCCACAGAAGGCACACAACACAGTTAGCATTAAACTCCTGCTATTTCAGCTATGGGAGCAGGAGCTGTGTGCTCCATGTTTTGCTTAAAGGTAAGTGGTGGAAGAATAACATGGTTTGTGCAGAACTACAGAAAATGAGAGTTAAAAAGCTCAACTGTCAGGAAAAAAAACCACCCATATTGGGGAACATTGCATAGCAGTGTTGCTGTCTTACACACTGATGGATATTTCCCTGCAGCAGCCCTTCATATTTAAATGCAGTAAGTACCCACCCCAATATATATTTTTTTTTTCTTTTAAAAAGACTATTTAACTATGAAGGGAACAGAACTGATTTTAATCAATGAGGACAGAGATACAACAGATAAAACTCCTAGTACTAGAACTGCAACTTACAATTAAGGACAGTACTGGGAATAAATTGCTGTGCAGAGAACCAATTAAAAAAGAACTAATAAATTCTGTAGATGTAAATATAATGCATTTCTCACATCCATCTGAATACTAGCTGTTATTAACTCAGGGTGACGTTGTTTTTACATGCATATGTTGCTGTTACTCATACAGATGGTGTCAGGGCTGAAGCACTGAATGGAAGTGGGTTTCACACGGTTGCTTTTGCTTACGCTCTAGCAATAGGACTAGATTAATCCAAAAACTAATTCCATCAGAAAGGAGATATTTTACTAGACACTGGGGAGATGGAAGCAATTGTTCCCTGCATCAGAGGAAAGGCTTGTGGCAGGAAAACATGGATATGTCACAGTATTCCCTCTGATATTTTTAAGTAACTTTGTATGTCTCCTGGATACCTCTTCATTTGGCCAACTGATTTGACTTTCCCCTCGATTATCTCCCACCATCCTTTTGGTGTAGGTGGGTGAAATATTCTGTCAGTTGCAGGTTTGTCCCCTTTTCTACATCTCCAGGGATGTATTACAGGGAGCACTATGGATAAGATTCTTTTCATCCCCCAAAATGGCCATTTTAACATGTCTGTACCTATACATTTAACCTGAAAAGGAGCATTAGTTCAGGTTTAGTTGTCTGAGCTTCAGTGAAATTAATCCCACCCTGCTTGCTTTATGTGTTATTCCTGAAATAAATATTTTTATATTATCTTATTCTGTTCACAGGTTTTAATGGTTTGCTTTGTACACTTTCTGTAGAAATAAATCTTCAAAGACCAGATAGATTAGTGTTGCAACCACTAGTATAAAAGCTAACCTTCATAAAAACATGCTATGTCAGTGATAAGACCTGTTTTTTCTTTTATTGCCTCTTTTTTCTTTTTTTTTTTTTTTCTATGTACACACAAATTTCTCCCATTTTCATCTGGAAACCAGATTACCCTAATTTCCTTGGGCACTATTATTTCAAATGTGCAGAAATATTAACTGTCATGCTAAATCCTACTGACATACAACAAAAGCTTCATAAATTCTTTAGTTTCTGCATGGATATGATTTCCATCTTGCTTTCCCCTTAATGTTCTTCATATACAGGAAAGCAAATCTCTTCTGCTAATATGTATGTTCTCGTACAACCCTCAGCAAAAATGAATCACAGATTGAAGGGAAGAATGGTAAAATATATCAAAGAAAGATCTCTGAGTTACTAGGCAAACAATGTTGTCAGAAGTCCCTGAGCAGGAAATAATCAGAGACTTGGAGAGTGCCTGAGGGAATATCCTATGTACATCATCTGTTATTACTCTTCTCAGGGTGTCTGCTTATGGGTGCTGCTGGAGGCAGTAAATGGGTGAAACATTCCCTTTGTACCAGCAAGAGTGAGTGTCCTTACATCCTCAAAATCAGCTCAGGCAGATTTATCAGGGTGCTGCACCTATTTGATTCCTTTCTGTTTATTATCACTATCATGAGCAGCATCACTAAAGAGATTATGCAAACTTCCAAAAGTATCTTCATTTTCTTTTGAAAAGAAACAGAACTTTGTTGGGGAGAGAAGATAACCATGAGTAGTCACTGAAGAGCCAGATATACATTATATATTCTGTATTGTGCCACTGCTTCCATTTATATGAATGGAAATTATTAAGATTTTGCTTACTCTTTAGCATGTAGTATTATAAGGGATCTAGAGTCAAAAGAGGGGAGATGAAGTATTTAAAGGCTCCAGGAGACACCAAGAGAACTTTTGGGTATCAAAGAAGCCTTTTTACATCTAAAGTCTGTTAAACAAAAGGCAGAGGAAGAATAAAGAGATATCCATTTAGGTATGGATACCACAGTGACTGAGGTCTTTGACATGCTTAACATAAAAGTGAGAAACTAGTCTAGACAAAGTACAAGAGAGTAAACTGAAGGGAATTACTATGAATTCATGGAATGGAAAGATATTTTTGAGTTATCTTTATGTCTCCAGAGTTAATTGAAAAGCAAAGTAATATACTGATGGGTCTTCTCCATCCGGCACAACTGAGATCTCCTAGACAATAACAATTAGCAATGAATTTTGGCACTTCCCACTGCTTTTTTTCAGTATGATGTTACTGGATGTCATATTTAGTGTGACTGAGCAGAAACCTACACATCCTCACATGCACCAGGGAGGAGGAGATCCTCTCTCCTCACAAAAAATTCACCCTTGACAAGAATGACAGTGGCATTGAAAAAGTAAATAAACAAGCAGTGAAATAATAAATTTGTAATAGTTATGGCCAGTTCTCTGCTTTGTTCTTGTCATGCAGTTGGGAGGATCAGACTAATGTCAAATTACACTTTCCCAACTGTCTCTTTGGAGATCTTTTGCCTTCACTGTACCAGATTCCTACTTGTTTGGAACCTGTAGATTCCTGCAGCCTGACACCCCAGTCTATCAGTTCGTGATATCTCAACACACACAATTCCTCTAGCTGTCTCTCCCCCCCAAAGTTTCCCCCCCCCCCAATAATACTGTATTGCAGCTGCATCTTGAAATAAACAATTCCTTCCTCCTCTGTAACAGATGGTGCTGTGTAACCCGGAGTACAGTCATATCTGTAGCAGCAGTAATGAAGTAGGAAAGCTGGGCAGATTGGGGTGGGAGGGATCACTCACACTCAGGAGACCACTTTGCCTGTTATTCCCAACAGTGAAGATGAAGGAGATGTGAATCATTATGAGAGGGATGGGAACACTCATTGATACATGTCAGGCTGTGTTTTAAACCAGCTTCATCTTCTTTTTTTCTTTGCTGAGGAATAGTAAATATTTAAGAGGAAACGGTGACGCTACTTAAAAAGCACTTACCTAATTAAACCTCATATGCAGAAATCTCTCTTCACTTTGTGATGCTCACCACCTAAGGCTATGCCTTAGCCATATGGCACTTTAATAGATACTATCAGAGGGAGCCCTTTTTATATTTTAACAGATGGGTGCATGCTAGATCCTGGGGTTGGAGCAGAGGGGAGAATGAAAGAAAATGTAAGGAAAGAGAATCAAAGAAAAAAAAAGATGAAGTTCAAAGGATTAAATCTTATTGAACTCTTCCATTTCTGCTCAGAACAGCTGGAGGTCCTGTTTCTTTCCTAGAAGGAACGTCTCTTGTATTCAAATCCTTGGACTCAGACTCGCTGATCACAAACCTTTTCACAGCAGAATAACTGTGTGAGGAACTGTCCCTACAGCAGAAATACTACTGATTTCAGAGTTTGCTAACCCAACCAATAGTTGCATGAGTTTAGGAGTAAGATTCAAGTTTTTTAGAAGTTTTTTTCTGCTGTACCTTCACCTCTGCAGGGTCATGTTCACACTGTATATTATAATCTCAACCTGTTTGGGCTGTATCAAAAAATGTCTAGAAGACCTCAGAAGAGAAAGTCAATGTTGGATGTTGTTGCAGAGGAAATATGGTAATTATAGACTACAAAAAAAAGTGAGGAAAAAAGAGGATTATTTGAAAATTACCCATTTGTTGGAATATTGAGTTTTCTGATAGGCACAGATATGGCAGTTTTAATGACAGGAATTGCATTCCCAAAATAAGACTAACAGCCAGAGTGATTGTAGGGGTAAAATAACATGTTTTCATTTATGTTATGGTTGCTATGTGGTTTAATTATTTCAAAATTTTAGTGGCTGCCATTTCCTCTCCTGGAGCAAATATCAAGGATCTAAGAATACTGTGTCTTTCGTGCCTGAACAGAAATGGTATGTAATACTTGTGACTCCTTCCTTCTTTTTCTTACAGTATGTCCACAAATACCATTCTTTTTATCATGCATTTGTTTCCTGCTTCTCAGGGTAAGTTTAATTTGTCTCAAAACGCCTGTGGGAACTTGGTGGCAATCTTTTGTCCTCCAGGCATTGACAGGGACCTCTTTCCAGGACAATGTGTAAGCACAGCGTGCAGAGCTACTGGGTTTTGCACTGAACGAAAGGCATTTGACTTTAGTAGCAGTGTGGCTACATCATCCAATGTAGCACTCTACATAATTTGCTCTGCCAACATTACTGTACTGATTTTGGGGCTTTATTACCCAGGGTTATGTATCTACAGCAGCTCAGATATCCTTGCTGGAGTGATACACAACATGTAAATTATGCTATATGTGCTCTTGATAAAATACAGTGTGTATTATCTTGCTCTATATAAACTGTGAAACCACAAGATGATTGAACATTTAAGCAGTGATTTTTTTTTAATTATTTGTTCCAACTCTGATGTCCATCTGTGTACTGTAACAAACAATGTCCTGTGAATGTATTCTCAGAGCATTAATTCCTTTACTGACAAATTCTCTTGTTATTTTAATCCTTCATCTGAATTCCTTGGGAAGAAAATTGTAATTAATGTAGGCTTCTGTTCATTATTATTCATTAATCTCTGTAATAGTTCAGCATTTTAAAAAGGCAAAGCTGTGTGCTTTGAACAAAGCACAACTTTCATATTGGGTTCTACTAAATTTTAACACCAAGAAATAATAAATATATATTTATTAAGATGCATCTGCTTATCTCAAATTTTATTTTCCATACTATCTGTATACCTATGTCAGATTTGAATGCCTGTGTGGGCAAATTAGGTCTACTCATAGCTGTCACCTTCCAAGTCTTTTAATGTGCCAAATAGGTCACGATAGACATTATCCTTAGATCATTCTCAGTTCTTATATTAAAATTACCTTTTATTTGATACATTAAATATTTTTGACTGGACCTACCTCATTTATTTGTTTTAGTTAGCTTTATTTACTCTATTTGTGCCAGTGACTAATCTAGAGTTGCTCTCCCAATAAAAGTGAAAGAAGGTAGATTTAGGTCAGACATTAGGAAGAAATTCTTTACCATGAGGGTGGTGAGGCACTGGAAGATGTTACCCAGAGAAGTTGTGAATGCCCTCACCCTGGAAGTGTGGATGGAACCTTCAGTGGAGGGCATCCCTGCCCATGACAGGAAGGGGTTGGAACTAGACGATCTTTAAGATCCCTTCCATTTTATGATTCTGTGATTTAAATATTCATGATTTTTCATGAGAAAACACCAGCTTCTGAAAGGGGTAGAACTCAAATTTCTTCCCTTCCTTCACCTCACCCTGGATCCATTACTTCACCTGAGATCTGCCTTTATTAATAGCTGGAATAATCATTACATTCTCCAGGTAAAAGGAAATACTGAAACATAATATGCTGTTATATGCTTCCAGAATTTCCTAAATAATTGATGAAATAAAGGCAGAGATTGCATCATTAAATTGTCATGAATCAACTGTACAGAGAGGTAAGGTATGCCTAAATCCAGCATGGGACTGATGGAGACAATAACAGTTTCAGCAATGCATTTAGGTTTTTTACAGATTTTTTTCATTTATCTTTTCCAGCTCATACAAAGTAGAAGGAAGAAGAATTTCCAACCTGAGCTACAGAAAACAGCGATGAACCCTCTGTTAGAAATGGGATATCAAGCATTACTCGAGTATTGTACCATCTCTGAGGCTGAATTTAATACCACTGTAAATACAGAGGGTCTGGTTTGTACACTAGAAACATTTTACGCCTAATGTAATTCAGTTTATGGTCCCAATGCATTGCAAGAGTGGTGTAAAATGGCATTAAAGTTAATGAGAATCAGGTCTAGGGATTCTAATATTTGCTTTCTACTGTGCTTGAAATTATTTCTGCTTTTTGACAACAATGTTTAAAAGTCAATACAGACACATTATAAATTAAAAAATCCTGGGTCACATCCATCCATCCATCCATCCAAAGGAAATGCAGCGTAGACATTGTTACAGAGTCTAAACCTTAACTGAATTAGGATTAATTTGTCCTTTGAAAGGTAGATGTTGATACAGTACTTTCTCTAAATCCATGTCTTTCAACCATTTCAAATCAGCAACATTTTATTCAAAAGCCAAAGTTTTCATGTGCCTCATTTTACATTTCTTCTGAGAGTTAAAAATGAATTGAGGATAACACTGATAAACCTAAAGAATGTATCATGAGTACATTTCAAAATGCTGACAGATAATATTTGCCCTTGCATGGAAAAAATGCTTGGGGAAAACAGAAACAGAGATTTCCTTTACCTTCAGCTGTAATAACCTTTTTAATGACTTGTGAGCCATCTGATTGTTTGTGATGAAAACTCCCTGTTTCTGCTTATATAAGGATTTTATTTATTATTGTGGTAGTATTTGGCTTCCTATCTCCAAAACTGGTTGGAGCCCAAAGGATGGTATTAAAAAAGAAATCCTAAATTTCTGATATTTCCTCATTTCCACAGTTATATTATAACAAATATACAGATCTTCCAGATACTCTCAGAGATGAATTTTGCAGAAGTATTGTACTCCTATAAGGCTGGAGAGAAATATAACAGAAATCCAGTAATACAAATGTATTGAGACCATTCAGCTGTTTGGAGGAATGAGTCTCTGTGACTACAAAAGAGTAGTTGCAACACATGCAGAAATTCTTTGCATATATCATTGCATTTTCTCAGTAAAAAAGAAGATTTTTACACTGAGCAAAACAAACCAAAAATTAATTCAAGTATATTTACTACCATACATGTTTTGAAGGCAAAGAAGAGCAAATAAACCTTCAATTAAACAAGGCATTTTGAATATATCTTGAAACATAATATGGTGAAGGAGATGTAGTAATCTTTACATATTCTGATATATTAATTTTTCAAATTTCATAGGTTTTTAAGGTTGGTGACTATATTTTGTTGAAGCGAAATTCTGTAACAGAGAGTATTAATTTGGGATTACTGGAAATGTTAGAATATGTCACGTGGAAATATCCACACAGCTCAGTACAAAAATTTTATACTCCAGGGTTGAAGCATCTTCACTACAGTGGAAAAATGACACATACACTATTTGAATGAGAAAGAAAAGCCTGTACCAAAAATACAGGCTGATGTCCAAAGTATAGTTCAGAAAACTATACAAAACTATAATATAAGCCCTCACACAAAACTGGAACAGATCTTTTGGAAATGCAAGCAATTCTGATTCACTATTAAAACCATTTGAAGCATTCAAAATACACCTTTTCTGAAGTTGGTGTAATTTGCTCCCCTCCAATATATGCTAATCAGCTTTGGAAATGCATAGTATGCTTATGCAACTTGGTGGCTTCTCATTTTTCAAACTTCAAATCAGGAAGACTAGAAATGCTTAGTAATGTTTGATGCTTTTCTCTTTTTTAAAGCACTGCCAGTGGAATCACAGAATCACAGAATCACTAGGTTGGAAAAGACCTTTAAGATCAAGTCCAACTGTTCCTGTCCTATGCTAAACCATACTACTTTTCCTTCATAGCACCTGCTTCTAAACCGAAAACAGCGATTTCCAAAATATGTAAAACCCAACTTTCTAAGAATAAGACACTGTTTTGAACTAAGTTATCCCTTGAAGAATTCAGAACTACATGGGCTACCCTCACAA
Organism: Hypotaenidia okinawae; assembly: GCA_027925045.1. Classification (NCBI taxonomy): domain Eukaryota; kingdom Metazoa; phylum Chordata; class Aves; order Gruiformes; family Rallidae; genus Hypotaenidia; species Hypotaenidia okinawae. Next base: position 161,349,163 of record BSDF01000002.1, read on the forward strand.
ACATCAACAGAGCATCACACTTTGACATATTAGTGAAATGTTATACAAAAGAAAAGCTAAATATTCCTTCACCAACACATCCATCTCCTTCTGCCATATGCCATTTGCTTCCTCATATTTGCATTTGAAAGCTTTCTACTATGTTGCCTTCATATCATATTTGAGTAAGATACTTCAGTAGAGACAGCTTGAAAGAGAAATACCTGTCATGGGCTCTCATGTAACATGCTAGAAGTGGTTTTGAGAAGATGACAGTTAATTTGGAGTTGAAAGGCACTTTTTTTTTTCTATTTTCACTTACTTTTCTGCATTGCTTATGCTGTGTCATGAAACCTTGATACTCCATATATTATTTTTACTTCATGGACAGTAAATATGTACTACATCCTACCATGGATATGAGGCATGTCTGAACATAAAAGAAAACTCACTGGTCTTGTTGGTTGAAGGGAGGTCTTTCGATTGCTGTATGTCTGAGGAATCAGAGATTCACAGAATGGTAGAGGTTGGAGGGGACATATAAAGATCACTTAGCCCTAACCCAATGCTAAAGCAGGATCACCTAGAGCAGGTTGCACAGGATCACGTCCAGGTGGGTTTTGAAGCTCCAGAGAACAAGAATCCTCAACTTATCTGGGAAGCCTGTTCTAGTGCTCTGTCATCCTCAAAGTGAACAAGTTTTTACTCATATTGAGGTGGAAGTTCCTGTGTTCAAGTTTGTGCCTGCTCTCTGTGTCCTGTCACTGGGTAACACTGAAAACAGTCTGGCCCCTTCCTCCAGACACCCACCCTTTAGATATTTATAAGCATTGATAAAGATTCCCTCTCAGGCTTCTCCCAGCTCTCTCAGCCTTTCTCATACAAGAGAAGCTTCAGTCCCCTAATCATTCCTTGTAGCTCTCCACTGGATGTGTCCAGTAGTTCCTTGTCTTTCTTGAACTGAGGAGCCCAGAACTGGACACAGTACTCCAGATGTAGCCTCACCAGGACAGAGTAGAGGGGAAGGTCATGCTCTTCTTAATTCAACTCATGATACCATTGGACTTCTTGACCCCAAGGGCACGCTACTGTCTTATGGAGAGCTCATTGTCCACCAGGACTCCCACGTCTTTCTCTGCTGGCCTGCTTCCCAGCAGGTCAACCCCTGACCTGTACTGGTGCCTGGGGTTATTCCTCCCTGGGTGCAGGACCCTACACTTGCCCTTGTTGAACTTGATTAGGTTCCTCTTTGCCCGATTCTCCAGTCTGTCAAGACCTCATTGAATGGCAGCACAGCTTTCTGGTGTCAGACACTCTTCCCCATTTTGTATCACCAGATACAAATTTCCTGATGGTACACTCTGTCCACTTGTCCAGGTTATTAGTGAATATGATGAATAAGACCAGTTCAAGCACATCACTGACTGTAGGCCTTCAACTAGATTCTGTGTTCCTTATTGAAACCCTCTGGGATCTGCCATTCAACCAGTTCTCAATCCACCTCACTGCCTACTCATCTGGCCCACACTTTGAAAGCTTCTGTATAAAGATGCTATGGGATTCAATGTTAAAAACCTTGCTGAAGTCAAGGTAGACAACATTTACTGCTGTCCCCTCTTCCACCCAAATAGTTATGCCATTAATAAAGGTTATCAGATTGGTCAAGAATGATTTCCCCTTGGCGAATACAAGTTTACCATGCTCAGTAACTTTCCTTTCCTCCACATGCTTAGAGATGACCTGTAGAATGAGCTGTTCCATCCCCTCTCCAGGGATGAAGGTGAGGCTGACTGGCCTGCAGTTTCCTGGCTCCTTCCTCTTGCCCTTTCTGAAGACCAGAGTGACATTTTCTTTCCTCCAGTCCTCAGGAATATAACTTCCTATCTACTACTTCTGTTTTTGAGATGGGATGGGCTACCAAATGCACAGCCTAGATCCAGAAGAACCACATGGAACCTGGAGTGACAAACTTTAAATTGGAGAGTCCAGGACTCAAGTGTTTTATAGTGGGGAACACTTACAGTGATATAAAAGCTTTAGTGATGTTCTGCTAAGAGCTGCTGCCCCCAAAATTGATTTAGGGGAAATAGCATATGTCATTACATTCATTTCCAGATAATAATTTAAGGTAAGAATGAGAAGATACTGAGCTGAGGACAGTAACAGCAGGAACAGAATCCATACAGGAGCAGAATCTTCCAGATGAAAAGTGAGGATGAAGAGCTGTATTAATTACTTGCACCTTTTGAAATATATCCTCATGTTCACATTCCTCAATGTCTTATTCTGAGCATATAAGTGCCTGAAACTCTCTTTTATCCTACAGAAAACCTCCAAAATCCCACTAGATGAGGATGTTGTGTGAGTCCCACAGTCTCCCCAGGAGTATTTATGCTTTTAAAATAAGTCCAAAATGTGAAGTGCTTTCTTCTTCTTTTTATGAAACATTTGGAAGAAGGAGAGAATGGATTGTCTATTATGTTTTTCTCTTTTATCAGTGTCTTGTTACATATAAAGTCATTAGGAATGAAAACTTTGAACATTTTAATAATGTAGATAGAAACCTGAGAAATTATGGGAAATGTAAAAGCTATGTAACTTGAGTCCCAATTCACCTAGTTCTGCTGCTTTATTGCTTCGTGTAGCTTCATCACAGCAGATTGCATGGTATGTGTGACCTTAGCAGAGAGTGGACAAGAGTTACTTTGAATTCCACTCCATTTGTGAAAATCAATGTAAATTCATTGGATTGTTATCTTAAGTCCCCCTGATTCAGTTTGTGTTCAGTTCAGAGAAGCCATGCTTTTCAGAATGACAAATAAGAAAAATGAAAAATATTCCAATGCATTAATTACACTTTGAAATTAAATTGTCTAGGATAACTCATTCAAATTCCCCTTTGACTAATGAGTCAGTGAACTTGTAAAAATGTGAAAAATGTTGTGGTTTAAAATTAATCTCTTTTAATTCCCATTCTGGTAACTGAAGGTACGTTGATCAGCCTTATTAGAGTACAGGACAGGGAACTGTGGTTTGTTTTAGGTCTTTTAAAAGAAGCACAGAAGTTCAGCTGTTGATATCAGCTCTTCAAAAAAAAAACCCCAAAACAAACCAAAAAAACCTCACTTGGGTTTCTTGTGTCTGCAGAATCACTCAGTCTTTGCGGTGCCAAAAAGCCATGGCCTCCCTAAGGCCTGCACCCACCAAAACTGATGCAGGACCCTAGAACAAGCTCCAGTGGGAACACGAATCTTCCCTGGTGCCAGGCTGCCAGTGGTGGCCCTACTCTTATATCAGTACAGGACAGCAGCAGTAAGCAAACCCATGGGAGGTGTCCCCAGGGGGAGGAACTCCTCAATTCCTATAGCATTCTCTTTGAGAACTGGCTGCTCACGGCTTTGTTGGGTGTACAATTCACTGGGTAAAATCCTAGCTGGATGGCTGGGCCCCAAGGAGTTGTGGTGAATGGAGTTACACTCAGCTGGTGGCTGGTCACAAGTGGTGTTCCCCAGGGCTCATTACTGGTCTCTTTAATATCTTTATCAATGATCTGGATGAGGGGATTGAGTGCACTCTCAGGAAGTTTACAGACAACACCAACACCAAGTTAGGCAGAAGTGTTGATCTGCTTGAGGGTAGGAAGGCTCTACAGAGGGACCTGGACAGGCTGGATCAATGGGCAAAGCCCAACCATATAACATACAACAAGGCTTAATGTTAGGTCCTACACTTCAGTCACAACAATGCCATGCAACACTATAGGCTTGGGGAAGAGTGGCTGGAAAGCCGCGCCACAGAAAAAGACCTGGAACTACTGGTCAACAGTCAGCTGAATGAGCCAGCAGTGTGCCCAGGTGGCCAAGAAGGTCAACAGCATCTTGGCTTGTATCAGAAACAGTGTGGACAGCAAAACTAGGGAAGTGGTTCTCCCTGTACTCAGCACTGGTGAGGCTGCACCTCAAATACTGTGTTCAGTTTTGGGCCCCTTGCTACAAGAATGGCATTGAGATCCTGAAGCTACAACTACCTGTAAGCAGGTTGGGTATTAGTCTCTTCTTATAAGTAGCAAGTGACAGAAGAGGAAATGGCCTCAAGTTGCACCAGGGGAAGTTTAAATTGGATATTAGGAAAAGATTCTTCACCAAAATGGTTATTAATCATTGGAATAGGATGCCCAGGGAAGGGGCTGACCATCCCTGGAGGTATTGAAAAGATATAGATGTGGTGGTTTTGAGCATGGTTTAGTGTTGGACTTGGCAGTGGTAGGTCTACAGTTGGATTTGATGAACTTCAATGTCTTTTCCAACTAAAACGACTGTGATTCTATGGTTCAAACACCAACTAGCTGCAAACTTCATTAGAAAACCATATCCAATCATGAGTTGTTACTTCAGCTCTCAAGCTGAAAGTAGTCAGCAATGGACCTTTCATTTTTTTACAGCAAAACGTAAAGAAAAAAAAGACATGACTTTAGTCAGATTAATATTTTATCACCTTGTTTACTCCTCCACTTTGAACACAAAATGTTGCTTAAGCAGGACTTGAAGGCAGACAACCACCTACAGAACTTCCCCAGGCAGAAATCATATGTATTTTTTGAAATAGAAATGGGACAGTGACATTTTTTTCCATTTTGTTCCCTTAATTGCCAGACAAAGTGCAATTTTCTGTACTGTTCTATCAACCAGATGCCCTTGTCATCCACCATCTTACTACAGTAATGGAACTTGACATCCTTTTTGTTGTTTCTCACTGCATTTGTGTGACTCACTGTGCAAAACAAAAATGCACTAAGAATAGCAGAGGTTGTGTTAATGGCAAAGCTATGAAATTCCCTTCATCTAATTGCTTTCAGATTTTTTTTTCCAGTGGTAAAGCTCTTGAAGTTGTCTTGATATGCTGTGAGCATTCAGCCATGAAACTATGTACCAGACAACACATCAATTTCAGTAGAAATTCTGCTAGGGTAAAGTTTTCAAAGGTACTTCAGCACCTAAAGGAGTAAGTACAGACCCATACAAACTTCCCAGAGATATGAAAGCTATAGAACTGCTTTGAATACTTTACCTCACACACTTGAAAAGCTGTGCAGAAATGACAAACGGTCACAGATTAGCACAGAGCTATACAAATCAGCTGAAGTTGTGGACCTAAACCCTTGAGGCATCAGAGCGTAACAAAAGGTTAAGAGGAAAGGAAGTATCTGTGCCATTGGTTACTGCTGTTGAAGTTAAACTGCACAACTAAGTGTAAGTAGGAGAAATGCATTTCATTTATTTAGAATTAAGAAAGAAAATCACCCGTTCCATGCCTGCTTTACAACTCTACATCAGTAAAACCAACAGTATTTGTGAGGACAGTCCAAGTCTGAGAGAGTAATTTTACTTAGTATGGTATGCCATACTGAAAGATAGACTAGACTAAACTAGACTAGACTATTTCAGTTGGAAGAGACCTACAATGATTGTCTAGCTGAAGTGATACATGTCATCTTTTAAAGTTCAGACCGCTTTTCCTGCTTACACCAAAGTAGGTGCACAAATGCCAAAACAAGGATAAGAAATACCAGAGAGAGGAACTTTAGGGGAAAATGAAAAGTTTAATGTCTTTAATTTTCCCAAGTGATTTTGTAATGTGGTAAGAATTTGCAACAACAGGCAAATGTAAAATTAGAGGTGGCAGGTTGATAACTTAGAGCACAGAAAAGAATGAGATCAAAAGACATGTAGTGAAGGAATGACTGGTAAGAGGAAAATACTCTCCCAAAATAGAGAAAAAGATTGGGAGGTTTATTATATAAATTCAAAGACATGGCAATGTAGTTAAAACCATGTAAAATAATCACATTTTACCAAAGTTAATTTATAACACAGAATTAATTCAGAATTGTATGGAAGTACAGAGTAATACATTTTATTATGCTGAAAAGCTGTATTCAAACTAAGTGCCAAATTCCACACTGTATACCTTGACTATATCTGAACTGTGAAATCCACTGCCCTGTAATTCCATTCAGGTCTAAGCAGATCAATTGGCTTGAGCAGTAGATAATAATGTTATCCACCTTAATGCAAAAACATTCAAAAGAAATTTGAAAGGATATCACACCTTCAGCGTTAATAGTTTTAAAACCCCACTTTGGGAATTAGAGATTAGTATGAAATGATAATATGGTCAGAGTGGGGGAGGATGTATTGTCATCTTATATTTAGAGTAGCCTGTATTTTATTCTGAGTAACTGCATCACAGCTCAGTGACGTTCTACTCCTCTTTGCAGCCTTGGAGGTTATAGGCTGAACAGTAAGAATAAAAGCTGAAAGGTAAATCAATAATGTTCTAGAAGAGGGAAGAGGTGAAAATCCTGCAGCAAGATACACTTGTAACAAAACTAGACAAATCACTTTGCAATAGCACCTCAGTCAGACTCTGTCCACAGCACTGTGTACTATGGCAGCAGTATAGATCATTTTCCACCTTCGTGTCTTGTGAAGTCTGTATACATTATTACTTAAAGTTATTCAGTTTTTACCATTTACTCTCACACGTTGCTCTCACGATATTTTATGCAGGCCTGAGTGAGTCAGATATTACATAACCTTTTCTACTTTGAAATGGTGTTCAGCCTAGAATGGGAATCACAGTGTAATGAAAAGCTACAAATTCAGTTATTTTCACAAGGAGTCTGCAAAGAAGGGGCAAATTTCTAAAAACCAAGAAACAATAGCCTCTGTTTCAACTGAGGCCAGGAGGTCTCTTCCACACTCTAGCTTCCATCACCAATGCATAACTTCAGGTACAATGAGTTGTTAATAATGACTTTGCTTGAGTTAGGGAATGACATAGCCTTTCATCATCCCAGAGGAATTCTACTCTTTTTGGGGGTTTCAGGTGACTAATGTAAGAGACAGTTTAAGGGCCCTTATAGACATTTTGAAGGCAGTGAATTAAACTGTGAGAAGTTCAAATGGCTCCTGAAGAGCTGCACAACAAGCAGATGATAGAATTAGGGTTTTATCACAGAAGTGGATAATATAAAGCTCAAAATTCTGCTATGACAGCTGTTAAAGACAGTGACCCATGTATTTTAGTACCATTTATTTTGCATGCATTTATTCTATAATTAGACAGTACAATGTTCCCACCTTTTATGCTGAAATTGCCTACATTTATTTCAAGCTTGAGTTTCTGCTCCCCAAGCATTTATCTATATTTATCTATCTCCATTGTCACACAGTTTATCGTTGATGTTCGATCACTGGTTATCTCTGAACAGCAGAAGGAATGAATTGGCTTCATCAAACTCTTGGCATTTTTTGCTTTCTTTTTCTTCTCTGTTTTGCTGACATTATTTTTTTTCCTTCTTCTCCCAGGTTTGTAATGTGCTAGTGTATCTGTTGCTCTGAATAACCTTAGTTTTAATAGCCTCATTGATGATGCCATGAGGGGGCACATAACCATTTAAATGAGCTTACCCAGAAATACTAGCTGGCAGAATTGCTTGGAACATCATATGTATCTTTACCTCCCTTTCAATGAGGGTCATTCTTTGCTTGCTGATTACCATGAATCATCTTATTGGGATAAAAACTTGGTAAATTGATGAAACTTTACTTTTTTTCTCTGATACTAAAATACACTTTTCCTGCTTTGCTGAGAAATTCTAACGAAACAGTTTTCTTAAACAGAGAACTGACAACATCAAGAATATGGCTTTTGTCGTTCACCTGAATAATGCATTTGCCAAGATGCAAAACTATATTTGGCTATGCTCACTGCAGGCATAAGGGTGTACAATCCTGAATTCTTCAGGAATTTAAAATTTCTTAGAAATGTCACTTGTAGGATCCCTGAAGTTGCTCCTGTCTCCATCCCACAAGCTGACACAAAATGTAGGCAAAGGCAATACTGCTTCCATGTCTTGCTTGTCTTTGACTCATGGGGCAAGAAACCATCCAAATCTTTGGGTTCCTCCAAAGCTTCTGGGCATGCACATCTGCTACTGAAATCTGTTATGAACATACACAGTATCATCTAGTTCAGTGTTCTGAAAAAAAACAGGCCATAAGCATGCATAATTTGGCATCCAAATGCCAGTAATCACTACTGACAATAACATTTCTGCACTTTAGATCCCCATTCATAAAATCGGAGCAAAATGACTTCCCACATAAAAGGGACATTTGGAAGACAAATTTAGATATGCTATGGTAAGGTGAGACATGAAAGCTCACAACAAAGGGATAAACTTTACATTCAGAACAGAATATGACTGGAGCAGAGTAAATAAGACCTGTGATCACATGTTGGTGAAGATAAGGACAAATGACTGTTCATTGACCACTCATCATTCTGGTCATAATGCCATGTAGATTAAATCACTTAAGTTTATATCATATCAAAATACATACACAAGAGAACTGAGACAACTTAATATTGCATATGTAACTTGCATATGTAACTTACATATGCAATATTAAGTTTGATGTTTGCTAACCATTAAATGGTTTCCTTTTTTATCCTTATAGTTTTTTTAAAGTTCTGTATCTTTGCATGTATAGATTTGCATTGTTACTGAATCATATGATTATTTTTTCTTAGCAGATAAAATTTAAGTTATGTATATGTGGGAAAATGGTAATTTTCATGTCAAATATTTTTTCATTATAAAATACCACCAGACCACATTGAAAGTCAAACTGTGAATGCAAAATGCTTCATTCAGACATAACTGCTTTCTCCTTTTTTGAGAGTGATTTACACCATGTCACACATTTTTGGGAACAGCTGATTGAAATCCAAATGCCAAAGAGCTCCTCTCTGGTTAGAATCCACCTTGGGAAAGGGTTAGACCTAACAATGTAGCTGACTGGTCTTCTTTTATGAGGCTCTTATGCAGACTACTGCTGAAGACTTATTTCTTCTCTGAGTGTGTTAGATATAACACAAGAGGATGTGCCTTTAGGGGGTTCTTATGCTTCACGTTGGTGGAATTAGTTGCCATTGGAGGTTAGTGATTACAATATATTAGTTTTGTCAAGGCTGCTTTAAAAATAAACCAATCTGTCTATTTCTGTAGAGAAGCTGAGATACTTTCCACATTTGTGGCAACTTTCTTATGACTTATACAGAAGGTTCCCTTTAGTTTCAATATCACCATTCATATTTCATTTAATCTAATTGTTTAATGTAGGACTCACTGGACTGATGCTTCCCTGTCGCTGCTCTGACCTCTGCCTCCCTGGTGCTAGTGAGCAGGGACAACAGGAGTGTTGTGAGGAGTAGATGCTCATAGTGTCACTGATTGAGATCTAGAGGGGATTTTTCCATTTATGCTTCTACTGACAAGACTGGTCTTAAACATTCTTTTTCATTGTATGCTGCAGAACATGTACAGACAGGACAAATTCCTAGGTCCATACAGAGAAACTGTGGCAAAAATGGAGTCATACAGGAGATAGTTATGGAGCCTGACAAGTTTTGCAATTTCCATAAAGCATGAGAAAAGGAAGGAAGAATAGGAAAATAGGTAATTCAGCATCCACACAGGAAACAGAAAGACCTACACCATAGAAATTAAGGCAGGAGGTTGGAATGGCTCTCATGTCGTCTTGGGTTGAATCTTTCTGGTCTAAGAAATCAGCCACAATAACTTTCCTCAGGTCACATTTTCAACCTATACTCAAATGACACAGCAGATTTTCAGCCACCCATAAAAGAGGGCTCAATTGCACTCACAGCTCTGCCTTGAGTCACTTGGCTGCCCAAGGTTTAGGACTGTTACAGAGAGGAAGCATAGATGAAGCCACCTTGTTTTAGGGAGAGGAGATAGGATTACCTGCATGAACACAAGCCATGCTATGCTACTTATCTTGAAGGTTCAATAGTATTTTCTGACCAGGTATATTTCCTTTTATTGCAATAGCCTAAGAACAAATCCAAGAAAATAATTTAGTCAAGGTGTAAAGGATCTATAATGTGTATTTTCCATGCCATCTGTTTGTCTCAGAATTCATTTTTCTTTTCACTGTACAAAGCAATAACAGAGCCCAAAGAAGGACTATGGCCGCTGATGATATCACCACTGTCACGCTGGGGGGATGCTTCTACAGTACAGGCTCTAACTGCAAGCTTAGATTAGGGCCAATCCTAGTATGAGATGAACCATCTGTGTGTTTTGGCCAGCATGAGGAAGAAAAATAAGCCCTAAACCCACAAAGTATCTTTGTGATGCCAGAGATAGGGAGGTCCCCCATGACACTTAGTAAGTTACTTCCCAGGTTAAACTCAACCAGTATCTAAGATACTTCATCATTCCAACAAATATCACAAAGAGCTTTTGGTTTTGTGTTTTGTTTTTTAGGTTTAGACCTTTTTGATCAGAATAACAGGACAGACTGACACAGACATATGTTTCCCTCACTCTCCAGGATATGGACCTACCATCATCTTCAAGGGAGGACCACAAAGTAGCAAACCAGCAGGGACTGGACCACACATGCCCTGTTCTCAGACTACCTCATCCATTACAGATCTAGCAAAAAGAACAACCCATGCCAGGATGAACTGCATGAGAAAATACAAGTTAAAGGTAATCTATTATAGCAGAGTTTGGGAGCACAGCAGCTAAGATCTTGCCACAGTCAGGAGGGCCCACTGGCTAACAATAGGCTTCAAACGTGTCTTAACAAAGAGAATGTTCTTTCATCTGCCTCCTGCCAGGTAGGCAAGCAAGTAGAAATTTAGCAGCACTTCTTCTAAAGATGCTCAACAGCGGCCTTGCAGCAGAGATTTAGATGAAAGAAATTCCACCTTCTCAATGCTGGAAAGTCCAATTTGGTGGCAGTCACTGTGCAGCCTCTCCAAAGCAAGTCAGTGGTCTCATCACCATTCCTGGGACGCCTTGATGGTTAAACGGCCATGCTGCTAATATTTGGAGAGATGCCAAGTGCTAAATCCTTTCTGTGTCTCAAAGGCCTTAGTACCTGACTTTGAGAATCAGCATGGAGTCTTGTATGACCTTAGGTGAGACAATCACCTCATGAGTTTCTTGAACTTTGATAATACTTTATTCCTCACAGAGGAAATACGCTCACCTCTATATTTATTTATATATATATATTCATTTTTATGTGTCTCATAAATTAGCAGTTCAAATTCAGGATGTAAATCAGGATGTGAAGTAAGTCCTCTTGAAAGGCACACTGTTCATATATGGAACTGGTATCTGGAGCAATATTTTTCTCTCAGCCTTGAAAAATGGGATTCCTACCCATTCCTCACTTTTCCCTCCTCTTCATGTAGCATTTCTCCTAACTCATTACTTCACCCTACTCACTGTCAGAGGTAAGGAGACTGGGATGACCTTAGGTGCTCCCTCTGTGCACAAAGATAGTTTCAGGATACCTCTTTTTTCAGTCTGTGGAGAGCAGCAGCCATGGGGGATGCACAATTGTGGGTGTAGCACAGCTTGTCCCATGGAACATGATGAAAATGAAAAACAACATTGCTTCTAAATACAAAAGCATGGGGCTTTTGGGGGAGCATATTTCTTATTAAGCCCAGGAAAGTTCCTAGTTGTCTCTTAGAAAGCAATGCTTAAACTTATGTAGCGTGAGAACTTACAGTCTTATCTAACCTTGTAGCTATGCCTCTCGTTTCAGCTGTCTTTCTGAGGTCTCACCTTTGTCTTCTGAGACACTGAAGAAGGGGGAAGAGCTAAATAATCTGTTCTGGTAAATGAATCCACTTTTAAAGAAGCAGATACGCTCTGAGAGTTAAGATGTCAAAATTTCATCTTATTGTCTGCAGACAAGTGTGAGAAGAAAAACATACTATAGGATGTATCAGAGTTGTTCAGCTGATGGACTTCACTATATCTCATCTATATACTCCTTGCTTTGTTTTTTTTAGATAGAAAGGCTTTTTCTCTGCAGTTCTTCCCTGAAGTCATCACATTAATCTACTTGGATTTTTAGTCATTAAACATGAAATTTGATTCTATTGAATTTTACAAGTTACAAAGTATTTTTTTTCTCATCCTTTCTCCCTTGAGTTACCTGGATGGAGAAGTATGAAATGTTTCAGAAGAAAATGCTTATGTTATTTGAAGGATGTAAATAAACAGGCATGCTGTGAGTTTATCATTTGGCTTGAAAGATATATTTGTGGATGAAAAAAAAAAGATGTGTTAAGAACAACAAAAAAGGCACTGCAGTTTGGAAAAAAACCCCAAAACCTATAGCAAATAGATGGAATTGGAAAGTTAATCAACTTTATTTCCACTTAAAATTTCAAAATTAAGAAATGAAAATGAAATTGAAGAATTTAGCTATACATCAATTCTTACATTTACTCAATCTTCCAATACATTTAAAAAAAAACCCCAAAACCAATCAACAACTGTGCTTTAGCTAGATTGGGGGGTTTATATTTGTTTTTTTGTTTGATTTTTTTTCAGGTCTATCTGACAGTAAAAATGTCCAAGATTTTTATAAGTTTTAGAATTATAATTGATCAAAATAAAACCAGGATTAGCACAACCCCGTACTAGGAAAAACTTTTTCTAGTGAACTTGAGTAAACTAAAGATTTAAATTACCAAAACAAACCCCAAACTTCTCTTAGCATTCACCATCAAAATGTGTCTGTCAGACAGATTCTGAAAGGACTTAAAAACCCACCATGATTTCAGCCATTTAAAACTAGACTAGAAACAAACACAATTACCTGTTATATGCTGAAGTTCAAACCCATGATACAATTCTAGTGAAAGCAGTGGGCGTTTTCTTGGGATCAGTCCTCCAAATTGACCTCTGAATGATCTCCAGTTTTAAATCCACTGTGCCACAACATTTTTTCTTAGCTATAATTTCTAGTGCTACTTTCTGCACTCACTAGAATTGCTGCAGATAAATGCCTTTTTTCCCATGCAGGAGTGTAATTCTGTAGTTTGATGTGTCAACTCCAAAGTTATCGGGAATTATTTAAATAAGTATTTGCTACAGAACTCCTCTTGACACCTCCCAAGCTACTCCAGATGTCCTACAAGCTATCTTCACTACATAATTAAAAAGGCTGACACCTTTTCTTTACAGCCTCCTGCTCCAGACATTAGTGTACTATTTTCATAACTCTGTCTTCCCTTCTCCACTGAAACTATCAGGTTTTTTCCCATTTATTTCTTTGGTCACAATACCTGGCCTGGAGGCATGACCATACAGGTCTCAGTCAGGGTAACATCTGAGCCACACTGCAAAAAATTTTGGTGCCCTATAACTAAGGCATTTCTGAGAAGTCCTCCTTAATGTCCTTTCTAAAGTGTCCCTCCTTTAAACCTTAAGTTCATGAACACAGCATCTGTCACAGTTGGCTCTATTAAATATACAACATCAGCAGTTCCAGGTCAAGGGATGGGGCTGGAGAGCAATGTGACTCCTAAGTGCTTCAAAGTTTCCCTATGCCCCAGACATTTCATTGAAAGTTATACACTGCATGTTGTCCTCTCTGAGATAAACCCAAGCCTCCAGACATTTTAGATTTCCAGCCACCAGCACAGATTTTTGTGTGCTTGATTTTTCCTTCTTTACTTATGAGATAACTTAGGATAGCAAATAGCAATGAAGTCATCTTTTAATTGATACATGGTTAGCCCTCAGCTTAGACATAAATGACATCAGAAAGAGATGAAACAGTTGTCTTGTTCCTATAGATGTTCCAAACTCTGTTTCCAAAAAGCTAGCAAAGTACTGATCAACTGATGGTAACTATGATGGTAACATTAGGTGAGCTAAGCCTCCTTCTTACTGAAAGCCAAAGGGATATAGCATTTTGTACCTGCATTTTATACCTGATTTTATACATTTGAAAGACTCTTCTTTCTTCATGAAAACAATTGTCTTCCTGCTGACTCACTCTGTGCCAATCTCTTACCCAAATAAGCCCTAAAACTCAGCAGAAATCCACATAGGTCAACAGGTTCATGTTTATGCATCTGTAAAAAAATCGGGACCCTGTGTGCTATCCTGAGACCACCAGCATATGTCAAACAGCATTTAGGCATATGCATCAACTGCAGACTGAGCAGGGAAAAGACTCTGTGATCACTCCTGAACCCCAAAATCTTTGGACCTGCAATAATCTTCCAGATTTCTATTCCCTCTGTTCTTATCTGAAGTATTTTTGGATTTAATCTAGCTTTGCAGATAACACAGCAGTAATAACCAATGACGGAGAGCTACAAAGTTATGTGAGGAAAGTGCTTGCAAAAAGCCATAATCCTGGAAAAAAAGAAAGAGTTCCTCTTTAACACTTAGCAAACTCCAGGAATTTATGGTTTTAAGGTGTGGGGTTTGGTTTTTTTTTTACCTTCCAGTGCATAAAGAAGATGCAGAATGTGCTATCCTGCATTGAAAATTCATTGGGTTGCACTCTTCCCCAATTCCTAAAAAGTGTGCTTAAAGTGAGAAAGATATTGCATGAGTGGAGTGCTGGCATTTTTCCCAGCAAGGATCTGAGTACTGGCAGTTTTCCTGAACTGAGAGGGACATTTCTATTTTGTCTCTTTCTGCTTCACTTGAAGAAGGATAAAAAAATGTGTGGCAATAAAAGGAATCAAGAAACCAACTAATCCTGAAGTTAATTCTACTTTAGAGTCCTGTTATTTCACTCAAACACATGCTACAGCATTGCAGCCTCATTTTCCTGGCTGTCTCTGTGTAACACACGTATATGTTGTAGACCAGGTGGTGGGGATGCAGAACAGCTGTGCCCAGCCCTGAATCTGAGCAAGCAGCTTCACTATCAAAAGGTTTTGCATGGGACTCATTCTGTAACTGTGGTCAGCATCGTTGCCTTCCATTATGTACTTATTTTTCATGTTGATATAACTTCCAGAGGCAGAGCAATTAGACTGGCATGCAGCTTTCCGTGTCAATGCACATTGTGAATTTACAGGCTAACTTAACAATGTTTTCTGCTTTATTCTCAAGTTGGTTTTCTTCTAATCATTCCTATCATTATATTTGCCCTTTTGGCTGCCATTGAGCACTGAGCTTTCATTTTAAGTTGATGACTGCACAATGTCTTTCACAAGCAGGAATAGCTAATTCGAATTCTGACAATAAGTACATACAATTTCCTTATTTTTTTCTCATGCACCTGGATTAATTTTTTGTCAACAAACAATTTTATTCTTTTGTGAAGTCATTGAGATCCTTTGAAGACTCTTTGGTTCTAAATAATCTGAATAATTCTCTGTCAGCAATAATTCTACCTCACTCCCTGCAAAAGTATTCCACACAGCACAGCTAAGGCTCCTGCTCATAGCTTCCTTGAAAATTAATCACCTTGTTTCTGATCTCCTTCTCATTATTAGTTTTCAACTTTTTCTCTTGCAACTTGAAAACTTCTTTAGTGTGGGTGTGAAAGGATTTCTTCGGTGCCAGGCACTATGAGAATCAAAATATCCTGTGCTGACCGCTTTTTCTTGCCTGTGTATTTTGGGCTCTGATACTCTAGATCTGACCCTCTGCTCAGTTGTTTTTTTTTTTTAAAAACCCTTTTTGCTGGGTTTCATTTATCCAGCACTGCTGAAGTTCCCTTTGAGACATTATCCTGCCCAGATTGTCATTTAAAGTTTGTAACACTGAACTTATGCCAGCCAGGCTGAGAAAGACTCACAAAAAGAGAACAGAGAGAGACAGAATAAGAGCAACGCAGAGGATATGACAAAACCCCAGATAACGAATAGCATATGGAATTATAAACTTAGGCTGAAATGAAAACAGATAAATAGGCAAGGATGCATTTCCAGTAAAGCTCTGAGGATATGATCTCCACATCTGTAGGCCACTCTGCTTACACTTGCATCCAGTCACAGCTAACTGAAAAATACATTGTTTTCCTCATCCAAATCTTGCCTTAAAACATCTGACGGTTTCTATAACATCAAGATGAGTTTATTTGTTTGCTGGGCAGGGGCTTCTTCTGCAGTCTAACAAAGTGAGTTATGGGGACTGACTGGGTCAGTGAGACACTCTCATTGCCTCAGTGCTATAAATGATAAAATAGCAAGAATTTCGTTAGGGCAACATGATAATCAATGTAGGACTCATCCTTTAAAAGGGTAAGTCACTGAGAATTAAGATCTTCACTCCTCCCTTCCTAACAACATATGTCTTCCTCTCCAAAATGTTTTCATTTGAATTTTCATGAGTACAGGGTTGCTATCTACTGCTGCAGGTATATTACTATAAATAAAGGGTACAAAAAAAGGTATATTGCTATATCCCTGGTTGTTCAAAATTTGGACATCTGTTTTGTGTGCCTACCTAAAAAGGCATGATTGTGTCTTGAGATTCTGTCTGACTAAAAATAAAGGGAATCATAATTTTCAGAAACAACCATCAAATGCAATGGAATTGCACTCTGGCTATCTGAAGAGTCTTTTTCTTCTTGCCCTAGAATGAACAAGTCCTTTGTGTAAGGCATGCATAGGAATAACTGCAAACTTCTGAACTCTACTTGAAAACAAACACATGATAATTTCCTGAATCTTCAGCTTTTTGCTTTTTTAAATAGTTTTACTAGAGCAATGGGACTGTTATGGACATGGTAAAGCACATGATCAATCTTCCAAATTTCTTGTGTTTGCAGTTGGGTTCAGTTATTATTTGCAAACATGAAAATCATATGATTTTTTACCTTGGGATCAACAATACTCAAACAAAACTGGTATGGAAGTAATTTATATTATTTTAAACGGAAAATCGAAAATTGGGTATTTATAATGCCTCAAAATGAATATTTTTTTGTAAAGGTCTAAATCAAGAACTGGAAATCATCTTCATGTGTCATTAGAAACAAAGAATCATAGTACAGCCCATAGTTACAAGGGACCTTGTAAGAAATGGTCCAAGTTTTCTGGGAAAGTGAGCCTAGATGAGATAATCTAGTACCCTGCCCAATTGCAGCTTGAAAAATTCCAGCAATGCTGGCACATTCTTGAGGAGGTTGTTCCAGTTTGATTGATTTAGCTGTAAAAAAAATTTCTTACATTAACATGAAACTTCACCTGGTACAACTTGAACCTGTTGCCCCTTGTTTCCTCCATGTGGCACCTAGTGAACAGACAGCCTCCACCTTCTTTGTAGCCACCCTTCAAGTACTGGAATACTATGAAGAGCCATCTCTTCTCCAGGAAAAGAAGACCTAAATTCTTCAGTTTTTCCTTGCTATTTTCCCACTTTTATTTGGGTACTAATAAAAGTAAGCCTGTATTTGATCTGATGCTGTTCCTACTGGCATTGCTGTAAATCTCCCATCACCATTGTAGAGTTATAAAGGCACTCCATTTAGCCAGACTTCCATCCTGATCCTGAAAAGCTGCTGTTAATTCACTTACACAATTTCACACACCATGTGTATCATTTCTTTACCTTCCAGTGCTAGCTTACAATGAAATTCTCCTTCCAAACATCTGCAGCCCCCTCCCCATACTAAGTGAGATGTGAAATTAAGAACTCTTTGGGGGAGGGTTTGATCAGCTTGTATGCTCTGCAACCCCATCTTTTTGCATGGAATATTAAATTTATGCTAATTAAGCCTGAAAAATAGCTTCTGCTGCAATTGAGTGTTTCCAGGTTTGTTTTCCTAATTTTTCTTTTTTTTTTTTTTTTTGGAGTCAGAAAGTAGTAAGTTTTACTAAAGGAAGAGATGGAAGTCGTGCTGAAAGGGCCCATCAAGGGTGTTTCTGTAGCTCCTTAGCAAACCAACCTAGCTGAATGCCATTACATCATCATACTCTTATCCCACTAAATTGGAACCAATATTACTTAGGACAACATTTCATTAGAATTTTATTCTCCTAATTATAATATATACTGCAGCTATTGGACTGCCTGTTCTTTGCTTATTGATTCAAGTGCCCTTGCCAAGGTAACCTGTAAACTGCATTATATAGGATTTATTACATCATTTCCTTTGTGAATATAAGGTGATTATCACCTTCATTACTAGTCATAGATGTATGCGCTATTGTATTTTAAGTGTATTAGTGCCTTCCACGTGGCACATGGTAATTTACAATTACAATCACTTCCCCTTAATCGTTATAGTACAGTCTATTAGCAAATTGCATTTCCTAAGGCCTAGAAACATTTTTTTTAAAATCATCCTTGAAACAAAGAGGTTTTGGTTTCACAATGGTTGATTGCTGTTTCTCTTTTACACCAACCCCTAAATGCCTTTTACAAACTTGCTAATCACAATTGAAACCCAGCAATGCCCACTTTCTCATGCTGGAAAACACAAAACTACCAGGACCTAGGATGACACTGAAAAATACCAAAATTAAATCAAATTGACTCTTATCTTAGTCTTTCAAATGGAATTAGTTGATTCTGTGCAGACAGCATCTCAACTGCAAAGCAACTTCTAAATCAGATCTAGATGGGAAAGAAGCAGGTACATCATGGCCCCAAGTAATTTTCTCAGTGGTTTAAAACCAATGCTATCAATTAATCATCACTGTCATCCAAGTGACACTCTCTGTACAGAATATCACTATGCTCATTGCTAAAATGCAATCTCCTTCCCAGTGGAATAGAGAACAAATTTAGAGGGATAAAAGAGAATATTTTGCTACCTGTATGATAACATATTTGTTCTCCTTTAACTTCATCTTCAGTTTTCTTCCAATATAAGAAGTTGTCTCAGATTTTTTTTATACTTTTCTGTGCACATTCACTGCTTCGTCTTAAATTTAGCAAACTAGGTTTGAATTGTCTGTAGATTTTCTTTTAGTCATGGGCTTGGATCATTTCACAGATGGTGAAAGAAAATTTTAAAAAGCTCTGAATGGAAAAAAAAAAAAGAAAATATAATTATGTGACCTCAACTTTTATCCCTGGGAAAATGCTCTGAGATCTCTTAATGACTAATAGTTGGACAACTCAACCTGCAACACCCATGTTTCCTGAGATCGTTCAGTCAATATTGTTTCAGAAGGAAGAAGACCATATTTTGAATAAAAAACAACACTCCTCCATCCATTCTCCTCAAGGCTTTCCAGCCAGCAACAGCAAGGAGCAAAAAAATAAGATCTAACCTGAGGCAGAATTGAGTAACTCCATGGTGTCAACACAGCTGCATGCTTAAACCTAAGAAAACTTCTCTGAAGACTTTTATGTGATAGTGAACAGATCTTCACTCAAGAAGACAGTTTGGAAAGCAATGGTAGAGCTGAACAAGCTGTGAATTTTATATTCAGACCTATGTTTCTCCATCAGAAAGGTTCTGAATGAGTGAAGTTGAACAAATGAGCCCTGAAGAGATATTCTGGTTCACTTATCTCCCCGCTGCAGTCCCCACTTAGCTCAATAGCAGATTTCCTAATCTCTGTTTCACCAGCATTAATGTCGAGGAATGATGGGATGTTCAGTCAAGATTGCAAGGCAGACTTGTCCTTTCTCTCCCTTTGACATTTAGAGATTTAATCCTTCACAATCTCTTCGTGTCTCACTGGCCACTACAAGCTGGTTTAACCCTTTGATAGTCTCATTCAGCTTCTTTGAAACAGGACTGAAAAGCAGAAAAAAACCCCTGTAGATACAGAGTCTGTTTGAACAGAGGCCAATTCATGAAAGGTCTAATGGTCTGTAGCAAGCAACGAAAGGGAAAGGAAGAGAAATTATATAAAAAACCCACACTGATTCTTTCACCTACATTATGTCTCAACTGGAGCAAGTACCCCAGCCCAGGAATGAAATATATCACTGTTTATGGTCAAGCTGAGCTAACTTGAGTTCCTGTAGAGCTCCATCTGCATGGTAGAACTTCACTAGTCTCCTTTTGTAAAACAAGGTCTCCAGTATCTTAACCTTTTTCATAATCTACCTCTAGTCCACCTTCCCAGCTTGAGTTTCTTTGTCTGAACCATAAGTACATGCTGTATTCCAGAGGGAAACCCTGTCAGCACCTGTGCAATATCATTATTTTTTGTGTATCTCAACTGGAAATGGGTTAGTTGATAAACCCCTCATGAGCACACCACATCAGTGCCTCACAGCTACCCTCCGATCAGTCAAGTCACTAGATAATGGAGGAGTGGTATCATTTCTCTCAGTGTCTTTGCATTTTACTGGCAAAAATAAGTTTCATTTCTCTCAAGTATTCCTGTAAAGAAAATAAGAGAGATTCTACTCTGCTTCCTATATAATGTACTATATATTTTGTCTGAGTACCTATGACAGGATGTACTATTAATAATGATATATGATTCAGAAGGAATAGGTGGATTGTCATATACCAGGCATGATCTGGTCTGTATCAAATAACAAAACTTTCAACTGACAGGCAGAAATGTCAGTTCATTTTGTAGGAGTGATTTTCCTTTCTCTTTCCAATGGAGATTTTCTATCTTTGGATTTCACTGCAATGTGATGTTAAACTCTTCATAATCCTGCAGAAACAACTGTTCTTGGGAGTAGGAACGGCCAGTAAAAATACTAAATTATGATTAAACTTTTATGTTCTGATCAAATTTTAATTAAGAGGAATATTTTTACTTTATTCTAAATAACCCCCTTTAATATCTAAATAATAGAGTGGGATTCAGAGAGAGTAAAAAACATTCATGTCTCTGTTCCAGTAGCATCCTCTGACTTTATGTGAAGAGGGAAAGATTAATATGTATTTTCTAAAGGTAGGGGAGATAAAAGGTACTATACAATGTATATGTTGCATGGTTGCAATTGTTTTAGAATATATGGATTTACACTATGCACAGAAATGGATGTTTGAGATCCCAAAAAGGGGAAGATATTAGCAAAGTGCAAATCCATTCTCTAACATTTCAAGAGACAGCAGTAAGATCTCACTAAATCTGTAGCGAGTCAGAAACCGGTATCATTTTCACAATAATACTAGAGATACTTATGAAGTGCTTAAAAAAAAATAAAAACAGTGCTACTGAGTTTTCCTGGCCAAACGTAAGGGGAAAAAAATAATCTTGGTGCAAACATAATCGAAATTGATCTTTAATGTTCCAAGACCAAAATCCATAGCTTCTTCCACAGAAGGCAATCCTGTACTGACTACTCTGACAGAATGGAAAGGCTCAAAAGAAAAGAGCAGATAAAATATGTGGACAAATGTTAAATGCTTAGCCATGTAGGACCAAGGAATTAGCTCTTAACAGAAACAGTGCAACCCTCTTTGCTTTGCTCCTATAAAGCTGGACTAAACAGAAAGTAAAACACCCCCTTATATTTCAGAGCATAATGAACAGATGTTCTTTTTTCACCTCTGATGCCTTTTCAAAATAAGGTTCTGTAAAGATAGCTTTTAAGTAATGGAACATCTAGTACAGTACAAATATCTTATATGGAAATGCATTTTTTAAGAACAACACAGTATACCGTAGGATTATAAAAGTATTTGAGTTTACATGGTTATCACAGTTGCTTAGTGAAAAAACTCTCTGTCCTTATCCCTTACCAAACCAAAATTTTATCCCTTTAGAAGTTTATTTTCAACTCCTAAATTATTTTTTTCTTTGATAACCCTGTTTATGAGATTCATTTCTTAGAGTACTAAAAATTAATGACTGAATTTAAAAGCACTCCTGACTTCAACAGATGTACAATTCAGGAGTGTATCCTCCCAATATTTCTGCTGGTGTGACTCCCTCATTCTCAAATGACTGATTACTTGTTCAAGCTACACAAAATATCCCAAATCCAAAAGTTCATAAGGAAACCAAACCAGATAATTAGAACTGGTGAAAGTTGTAGAGTTATCTGAAGGAGATGGCTGACTCCTAAGGAGTTACTGGAGAGGAAAAGGCGATTACAGCAAATCTGAGCTCTTTGAGCCAACATATGTTGCTGGGCAAGAGGAACGAAATAGAATAATTTTTGTGCATTCATGAATCTATTTAGATTATGTAGGCTGAAGGGCATTGAAAATGCTGTCCTGGTTTCCTGTTGGCAGACAGAACCATCCCAACACAATTAACTCCAAAATCCATTTAATAAAATCACAAATCATGTTTAAAACAACAGTAGGTCTCCCAGATACCCATGGAGTCAAAGACAAAGCACAAAAGCCAAACACAGCTAAGGGAATTTGGTAAAGGAAGTTCATGTCACTCACTACCTACTTGCTAATGAACTTTGTGAGAAGCTGCAAACTTGAACACACTGCTGTTTGAGGATGTTTGGCTTTTCTAGGCAACCATGTGTCCAGTTTTCTCTCTGAAATTATCAATATTTGGAATCACAGAATCATGGAACAGTCCAGGTATAGAAAGAGACCTGGTCTCTTGACCTGCTGGCAATACTTTGTATAATGCAGCTGAGAATAGCATTTCTGGCTCAATATAGCTTTTTCCTTTTGTAAGTAGCAGGACAGCAAGGGCCAACATTTCCTTTAATGGCACCTGACCTTGGTTAAAAGATAAGAAACATGCAATACTTGAGATATAGATTGGAAAAGGGTAGTAAGGCAGCTAAAGTGTACATCCATGTGAGGAGAGCAAGTTCAGTGGAATGGACCTTAAATCATAGTGGAATACAATTGTGTGACAGTGGACAGGATGGTAAGTTTATGGACCTGGATCATTACCAATCCATAAAGCCAATGTGTATTCAAGACTTGTGAGTGTCCAGCAGTGTTTGTACAGTTTGATTTACCAATTTAGGAAAATGTATTGGACTAAGAATACCATATCTTCTTGTGATCATAGTGGAGAAAAACATTGTATTTATGATTATTCTTACAGAGACTCCATTAAACTGTAAACTTTGACAAATTTTAAACTATCACTTTGTGGCCACAAGTTTCAAGGGTTCATTAGTGTGCATGGGCTCTCCTCACAAACCACATTAAACTGATAAAAATTTGTTTTTAACTCAAGTAGTGCGGTCTATACTCAAAATTACATTGCTACAAGTTTTAAGTACTGGCTGTATTACCACACAGGAGACAGCAAGTCTAGCTGCTGGGTAAGGTACTCAGTCATTTGACGAAGATTATTAAACTATTTAGCCATTACTGATAATATGATTTACCATGCTATTATGGTCATTATTATCAGTATTTATGTTGCTCCTAGAAGTTTGAATCACGGACAATGTATTCACTGAGCTGGACTCGACCTAAAAACACAATCTTTCCCTCAATATGTTTCCCAAGGTCCCTTCAGACCACAGGTATTGCAGCAGAACACAACAGCCTTTCTCAATTTGTTGAACTGATCCTAGTACAGTTTTGGCCTGGGCCAGCTAGTACTGCCTAGAAGAGCTCATAACTATGGATGGATGGTAGCAAGGACCAAGGACAATAGACTATTCTATATGTGCATATAGAAACTGTCTACCAGTTGAACCTTTACATTGTTTGCTAGAATGGATGCCATGGAAAAGATTTGCTCTTCCCAGTCTCAGAGACCAAACCAGGAAAATAGATGCAAGGGAAAACAGAGTATTGAGTATTTGAGTATTATTGATTTCACTGCCACATGACAGATTTTGCTGATGGCAGATATAGGTTTGCAATATGCCTCAGGAGGGGCAACCCTGGCTTAGTGAAAATATCAGTCCTAATCTCAGTGAAAATATCAGTCCTAACAGTAGTACTAAAGCTAAACAAAGAAAGAAATGTGTATGTCTGCATTGAGAGTTGTATGTCCTTGCTATCCTTTATTTTACCTTTTCCTTCCCCTACCTTGAAGTACAGATGCCTTCTGCAAGCTGGGTCTGCTAAGCAGGATGAAACTGAATTCACCTGAGATGGTGCAGGGCACTCTTTTGCAAGCTGGCTGATCATAGTGAACCTGTTGTGTGGATGGCTCCTCAAGAGCTTTAGGGATACTTCAAAGGAAACACACTGAGATGGGGGAGGAGGACGGGAAGGAATTTGCATTTTAAATGTGACACTTCCATGAATGAATAATAAGGGATTTGCAAGGCTGGCCACCAAGAATTAGAAGAAATAAAATCCTTCTTCATTGGTGCTACAGCTAATTCTTCAGGCCTGTTTTCCAGTGATATTAACACATAGTTTTTTTCCTGCAGAAGCTTTGTGCAACCCAAAAGATTAAAGGGGTCCATCAGTTAAGTAATAAGCTACTCCAGGGAAGGTGGAGCCAGGAACTTAATCTTATGACACTTGAAAGCTGCTAAAGTGGGTAGCTGGACTTCCACGTGAAGTCCAGACTTTCTCAGGAACGGACTGTACATGGTACTGTTATGAAAATTGGGCTATCTCAATGAACATGATGCAATTTTCATAATATCCCTTTAAAACTGAAGTGTTGGGGATTTTTCTTTTGTCTTGCTTTGCTTTTTCCCCCCTCTAGTTTCAATCCTCCATGTCCAGCAGGTTAGGATACTCACCAGGAGTAAATCAGCAGCATCTGCTCTGTTCTTGGGCCTTAAAATGCTGTGAGAGAAGCGGGAGAATGGAGTGGCATGTTTACAGTAGCATTGTGTATCCTTCATTAGTACTTGCTTCAGTATTGTAGGCATTTTAATGAGCTACAGGACACAGGACACCTTGTGGTCTATCATTTACAGCCCCAAAACAACTGGCCTTCCAGCAAGTAACTCTCCTGTGAGACTGCATGTGCTGAGAAACAACAGCACAGGAAACCCATCATAAATAAAATAGACTTCTTGTTCAATTGAGTCTCATCTCCTCCCCTCAGTGGCCAAGCTGCATCCTAAAACTGCATTCAATTTGAAAGAGAAGATTCCTTCTCTCCTGTCATTATGGTAACAATAAAAGATGGATTAATCACTAAATCACATCTAACCAAGGGGAACTGGGTGCAGGAAATTCAACTAACACCGGATGGAAGTGGTGGAGAGGTTACAAAAGAGCTAACCACCTGGGAATAAAACAGGGGAGGGATGTGGTCCTGTGCTTTGCTCTGGTGTGGTGTTTCACTGTGATACTGGGAAAATAGCTTAACGATGTGCCGCTGCTTCTTCAGTCACTAAAGCAGTTAATATAATGTGCTTTCAAAAGCATTTGGAGATCTCCAGATGATAAATCGCACTACAGAGGTAGGCAGAATGCTACTCCTGTTGATTATTAGTAGTACAGGGGGGAAAAAAAGGACAGAACTGAGATTGTTTCCTCCTCTGTAGATTCCAGTATCATTTAGAAAGGAAAATAGAAAGCTATTTCTGGAATCTTGCAAGGCATAAAATAAATAGCATAATTAGTATCTCACATTAATATCAGAATTATTTTGAAAAAAGAAAAAAATATATGAGCACAGAATACTCTGCTTCCAGTAGCAGAAAACAAGTTATATATTATGTCGTTTGAGCTGCATTTTGAAGGCAAAGTTCAAAGAAAAAGATCTTCAGCATAAACAAGAATTTATTTTTAGGCACCTTACTCTAATATTTGCTTTATTTTTCTCTTTCTAATATAACAGAGAAAATAAAAACCCTTTTCTGCAGAAGTGAAATTTGTTTTTGTGAGGATGGACTCCTGTTCGTTATATTGAGCAGGCTGTAGCTGTGAATTAGATTACAGTGAAAAAGCAGCATTCCTAGTTTCAAGTACAGACTCCCTGAACACAGAGCTGGATTCTGTAAAATATTTAAGCATCTAGTTAAGATATCTTGAAGCCAGTTTATTAGGTACTAGAACACTGTTCCTACACTCTGTTATTTTAACAAAGCCAATAAGTGAACATAAAAGCACTGGAACAGTTGAACAAAACATACTAAAAATCTGACCTTCACAGTGACTAGTTACAGGTATTTGGGATCTAATTTAAATTTTGGGTTTTTTAGGGGCTTTGGGGTTTTTTTTGTTTTTATTTTTTGTTTTTCTTTTTACCTGCTATCCTGACTATAACACTAGAGCTAAGGAAAATTACTGTTTGAACACATCAATAAACCAGGTAGTCTTTGTTAATCTATATCTAACTGTTCTCCAGCCTATACCCAAGACAAGTTTGTCCTGCTCTCTATTTTGTCCTCAGTTTTATCAGTGGGATCTTCCCGAAAGCCTGGGAGAAGCTACAATAACTTTGTGCACTTCTCCATCCTCAGTGTCTAGTTAGGTCGGTTAGGAGCAGCAAACATAACAGGCTGAGTTAAGCCCCATGGTTCAGGTGGGGTTTTTTTTTAGACTTTGCAGTGCTCTAATTTGCTTCTCTAAATGCTTCATGTTGTTGGTTTTTTTCTCATCTGTTTTCTTCAACATCCCTAAATAATCCCCTTCAAAAAACAGGGTAGTGGACTGGATGGGTTTCTGCCTTTACCTTATCTTCTCAGTTTTCTGAAGGGCAGTTATCCAGGCAGTGTGCAAGCCAGTAGAACGGAGCAAGCAGCTCCCAAAGGTGTTTCATCTGCTGAGACAATATTAAAGAGTGGGAGGACTGTTCAACCTCTGGTGATAGCTACAATTTTTGACTACCTAGAGAGGAGTTCACAGAACTAACAGACTGAAAAAGTTTTAGATAGATGAGTTAAAGAAAATGAATCTACCTTTCTTCATCTGACTTCAATCTGCCTCTTCTTACAGCTGGCTTATACAGGGAATTTTTTCATTAAATGAGATATAAAAAAGAAAGTCTGGGGATGTTAAACATCAGCATCTTTGTTCAGGAGTGACTCACAATCAATAGTTGACCCAGACACAACAGTGAAATGATTAGCAGAGCTTGCTGTTGGGAGAAAGGCTTTCACCTGAAATTCCTTAGACAGTGAAAAATGTAATGAAGTGGGAAATAATGGAATACTACTAAAACCAAAAGAAATTATCAAGATGAAGACAGATGACCTACTGTAACCCAATACAATCATTTACACAGCAGGCCCAATAGATGGGATCAGTGTCCTTTAAATACACACAGCTGAGTTCCTGGTATCTACTAAGAAATTAGCGGATCAAATTAATTCCCAAAGCACTTCTGCTGAAATTGTCAGATACATGCCACAGATATTTTTGCTTCATTTATCTAAACACATACTTTGAAGAGAGTGAGGTGCAAATAAAACCTCTTTGAGCTCAAAAGGTGACAGCTTGGGATCAACTGACACAGTCGTGCTCCTCTAATAACCTCCAGCAAGTTACTTAACCTCTTTATATCTCAGTTTCTCTGCCTTTAAAACAAGGGTATTCATAGCTGTGCACCTCAGAGGGTTGGTTGGAGTGGTAAGTTAAAAACTGCTGGATGAAAGGCAGGCAGGGCTTTTATTAACATCTGCATTATAACATCTTCAGTTCAGCACACTATTTTACACTCTGTTATGAAAGGAATGTGAGGCATATAACAGTGTTTAGCACTAAATACTTCAATTTCTGTTCATTCTAATGAGAACAGTACCTGGCTTCACATTGAGATCAAGAACTGACAAGCTGGGTTAACTCTACAGTACCCTCCATAATATCCTTTTTTAAATCCATTTTAAATAGTTTGTTTGTTTGGTTTTGTTTTTACACTTGGCTCCATGAAATTCTACAATCTATAGCTTGAGAATCAAGCCCTTGGTCTAAGTCTTTATTAATACACCTGATAGTGTATTTCTCATTATGTCCATAGTAATTTCAATTATTTTCCTTTGTCTAAAACTTCAAATACACTTTGATGCCTGTGGATGTTTTAAGTAACTACCTTTTTTATTACCTGACTCTACACACTGTCCAGTTCTTCTCCTAAGGTCCAAAGTCCTTATATGACCTCTCTTAATGTTACCATAGTATTGGTGAGGGTGGAAGCACTTAGTGAATTTCCCTCCAAGCACACCTTTGGGTTAGAGATGATTTCCATCTGTTTTTAGCAGAACTGATCCAAATAATGTACAATTGAAAGAGATAAATAATGCAAATAGCCCTGTTCAAATTTGAGGAAGGGGAAGTAATACAAAAATGGATGAAAGGTTTTCCCATGGAAAAAAAAAGTCAAAATGAAGAACTACTGACTGGGATTGTCACTTGTCCATCCAGTTCCTTATCAGCCATCAAATCTGTTCTTCAGTAAAAAGACTGAAAATAAAAAAGGGGTGTGTGCCTTCAGGAACACAGTAGCTTATTTGTTCCTTGGGCTTTTCCCTCTATAGGAAGAGTACAATTGAAGTGCCTCAGCTGAGGCCCTTCTTCTTCAAGAAGTATTCTCACTTTGTCGATGCCTCTGCCTCAGACTGGAATAACCAGCAATGGTGGCTGTCCTCCCTAATATCAGAGTAGTCAGATATATCAAATACACGCTATCTGATGGTTTTCTTGGGATAGAATTGACATTCACAGGCAGAACCTGCGACTTTCCTACCATCTGACAGGCTTCCCAAAGAGGTGGTCAATGGCCCAAGCCTGTGAGTATTTAATAGGCATTTGGATGAAGATTTTATAATTTTAGTCAGCCCTGAATCAGCCAGATGGTCAGATTCGATGTTCATTGTAGGTCCCTTCCATCTGAAATTCCTCTATTCTACTCCTTTGCTGAACACCACCACCACCTTTCAGCAGTTCTGTCTTTCTGTGGATGTCTCAAGCACAGGAGATTTAGGAACATAGAATTGTAGGGGTTGGAAGGGACCTCGAGAGATCATCGGGTCCAAACATACTACCATAGCTATTCCAAAAGGCTAGGCAAACAAACTTATAGAGCTCTTCACCTGTTGTAGCAAGTTCTCTGACACATCTTAACTCAACTTTCAGCCTTTCTTAGCTTAGAGTAAGGATGTGGGTAGTTCCAGAGCCCAAAACACAGCAAAAACATGCACAATAATATCTTAGAACCACAAGGGAACCATGCAGGACCCAGAGAAGACTCACAGTCAAGTGATATGAGACTCAACCCTGCACTATGGGATTTTAGGGTATGCTTAAGCAGCATGGGCTTGCACCTTAGCTTTGAGGCTAGAGAAAATATTTTGGTGCTTTTAAAACGAGCAATACACCTGAAGCACCTGAAAATCATGCTTGAACTAGAGCCAGGGGTGTGGAGTGAAAGCACATGAGTGCTGAGATTCAAGCATATTTTAGTCCACTTTTCATTTGCGTGGTAGGCAATTTTCCTTGCTGTACCACTATCACACTGTATTTTCATCTGGTTTTTTTGCTGATAAAAGAAATAGCAAATGAAGTTTGTATCTGAAGGAAAATTCTCATTAACATTATGAAAGAAGTAGGGTATGATGTGATATTTTCAGGAGATCTTTTCCCCGTGGTATTAATTTCTCTAGGAATTCAAGTAAAATGTATGGAAAGAAGCATAAACTCCAATGAGTGGCTCTTCCTTGGAAAGAAAAAAAGGAAGAAAAAAAAATATATAAAAATTGTCCAAACCTTCAAACAATCCTCTGCAAAATCAAAGCTTTCAACTCCTTCTGAAATAACATCCTCACCTGAAAAATGGGTTTGATGATAGGATAGTTTAACATCTTCATTAATGATCTGGACGAGGGGATTGAGTGCATCCTCAGTAAGTTTGCAGATGACACCAAATTGTGTGGGAGTGTTGATCTGCTGGAAGGAATGATGCCTCTGCAGAGGGACCTGGACAGCCTTGATTGATGGGCAGAGGCCAACTTTATGGGAATCATCAAGGCCAAGTGCCAGATCCTGCACTTTGGTCACAATAACTCCAGGCAGCGTTACAGGCTTGGGGCAGAGTGGCTGCAGAGAGGTCCCTGGAGGAGAAGGCCCTGGGGCTGTTAGTTGACAGCTGGCTGAGCATGAGCCAGCAGTGTGCCCAGGTGGCCAAGAAGGCCAACGGCATCCTGGCCTGTATTAGGAATACTGTGTCCAGAAGGAGTAGGGAAGTGGTAGTTCCACTGTACTCAGCGCTGGTGAGGCTGCACCTCGAGTACAGCGTTCAGTTTTGGGCTCCTCACTACCAGAAGGATGTTGAGATGCTGGAACATGTCCAGAGGAGGACAAGGAAGCTGGTAAAGGGTCTGAAGCACAAGTCCTGTGAGGAACAGCTGAGGGAGCTGGGGTTGTTTAGTCTTGAGGAAACGAGGCTGAGGGGGGAACTTACTGCTCTCTACAACTACCTGCAAGGAGGTTGCAGAGATGTCAGGGTTGGTCTCTTCTCTTGGGTGACAAGCAATAGGATGAGAGGAAATGGTTACAAATTGCACCAGGGGAGATTTAGGTTAGATATCAGCAAGAATTTCTTTACTGAAAGGGTTGTCAAGCATTGGAACAGGCTTCCCAGGGAGGTGGTGGAGTCACCGTCCCTGAGGTATTTAAAAGGTGTGTGTAGATGAAGTGCTTAAGGACTTGATCTAGAGGTGGACTACTCAGGGTTAGGCTGTGGTTGGACTCGATGATCTTAAAGGTCTCTTCCAACCAAGGTGATTCTATGATTCTATGACTGTTTTGGCTGTCTCAGGTTCTGGGAACGGTGAGTTAAAAAAAACATACGCTGAAACTAATATTAACTTCAGAACAAGGCTTAGTAATCTCACTAAATGCTAATAGAGTTTTAATGCTGTTTTCATTAACTTTGTGCCCTTTCATATAAAGCTGGAGGGCTACTCAGTGATAAGAAAACCCCACCGATATAGTCATATGAATGGTTGCTAAATGCAAATTCTGGAAGCACTGGGCAATGCTCACAGCAGGGTTTTGACAGGATAAAGATTTTATGGAGTGTCATATCAGAACTTGTTGAGTAGGCTGAATGTCAAGAGGAAAAGCAACAGCAGGAAAAAATGAAAGCAAGAAGATCTCTGAAGTGATGAGGGTTTTTTTTGTTGGAAACTGCAATTAAAAAAAATAAGTTTCCTCTATAAGTAGCTAAAAACCCAATAGGAAGCTCATCAAATGGAGATTAAAAAAAATAAAATCTGACAGAGAGCAAAACCCTGCCTTTCACTGGAAAGTCAGAGACAGTCTGACAAAATATTTCTGGCAGGTCTAAACTTTTCCAACACATGTCAGCAGAGGATTTGGTTATCTGAGTTGCAGCATCAAGCCTAATACTTTGGCTGGTTTTATGTTAGTTATCTTTTGGGTTTGGGGCTGGTTTGGGTTTTTTTTTTGGAGGGGGGTAGTTGTGAACCATTTGTCAGTAGCGTGGGAAGAGAAAGAACTCTCATGAACAGGATAGCCCCACAAAACCAAAGGATGTTCCCCTCATGGAATTGCACATAAAAAAGGACAAGAATATGAGTTTTATTTCCAGTTCACTCATGGACTCACTCTGTATTTCTGATTCACCAAAGTCCATGCAGTAAAACATGGACCTGAAATGCAGGAGCAGCTTCTCCAGCTCCTATAAGACATGAATGGTTCACCTTCTAAGCATTAAGTATGCACTCAAGGATCTGTTTGAGCTCCTCATTCCCTAAACGTTGGGCTTTTTCCCCTGTCTGTGAGTACAGATGGATCGTTATACCCATTTCTGCACCTATTGCCCAACAACACAAAAAACTCTCTCAACATGAATGCTAAAGCCAGTATTGCCCTCACTGTTCTCAGCTAATGTATCTCTACAGAGAGAGAAGCATCTCAAGAATGTAAGTTCTCCAACATTGACCTGAATTTTAAAGAGAGAAAGGAATGAGTTAAGTTGTGCCTCCTTAATTTTCACCGCTGGTGAGAAGTTCCCCTTGACCTGCTGGACCTCAATGTGTACTTTTCAGAATGGCTTAAGTTTTGTAGTTACTGTACACTAAATTTGGGTTCATTGCTTTGTAGTAAGAGATCACGAGAAACCACAGTATCTTCTTTGTTCTTCTGGGAACACTCCCCTTTTCCTCCGACATGCCTCCGGTAGAAGCCAGAACACTCACTGAATCAGCATAACTTACTGTAAAGATCTGAGCAAATTAATCCTATGTGATAACTCAATAGCAAGGAAACACTGAACATAAGCTCAGCAATGTGGATTGTTGAAACTCAGTAGGTAAATTAAACTAATCGTAAGAAGTTAACATTTACTCCTACCCTATCTAGGCAATGCCCTGCATTATTACGGGAATTCCCTGGAGCTAGCCAGTTTGGAGATTCAGGAAGGTTGTATTAACTCATTTGGCTATGCAAATGCTTCTTATCTACTAGAAAGTAGAATAGACCCTTTTTTATATTTCCTAAGAAAGTCAGGAGAGATACTGACAGAAAACAGAGTAGCAAACTCAACTTCCCAGAAACACAGGAAGGGTTGGATTCTGGAAAAGACTGAGCATCCTAGGAATAGACATGCAATTAAGCTGCAGGAACTCAAGCAAGGGAAGTCTTGTGGATTAATCTGTCAGTACCACATTTCCCCACTATCTGTGGCTGTTGCTAGCTTCATCATCCTCACATTTTCATTCCAACAACTTCCCTTTTGTGGGAAGCAAAGTCCAATGAAATGCAGGCTACACAGAAGAAAGATGCAAGAAAAGGGGAATCCAACTAGGGATTCAGAGACATACACAATGCACAATAAAATCTCATGTGGAACTCTGCAAGCACATGGACTTTTGCATAACCTTAATTTTCAGCTCTGGGAGGAAGAAAACAAAGTAATCAGCCCTGGGATAAATGATCAGCCCAGATCAATACCCGAGAGCATCTGGGAAGGTAAGGCTGGCTATGGCCTTCAAGCCAAGTGGCTTGAATCCATGAAGTGGATTTTGACCATAATGAAACATTATGTTGCTTACAGCACAAAGAAAAGACCAGTCAACTCTGGCTGAAAAATAAGACCCACATACTCTGTATCTCTGCAGCAAAGGAAAACGCTTATTGAGGCTGCCAGATGAGTTAATGACATATTAGATGTCATAATACTGAATTTCAGTTTCACAGAATATGAAAGAAGTGGTTGAGTGACCTAAAAGATGGAACCCTGCTTTCCTGGCTACTGAAATGCTTTTCTCTACCCTGCTTGTATGCATCAGGATCATACTAGGGAAAAAAAAAGGATTATGTAGACTCACAATGAGATTTTCTGTTCCCATGGAAGTAAGCTCATTAACTTCCTGGGTGTTTAGACAAAAGCAACCCTTATGACCACTCATTACAAATAATACCAACAAAAAGAATGGCCACCTCTTTTACTTATAAAAATGTTTCCAATGAAAAGGGAAAGCATTCAGGCTTTAATCACAACAACAGAAAGTATTCTTAAAGCCCTTTGCTTTGTATTAAGCAATTGAAACCAATAGTATCCAATTTGCAAGATACTTCATAATGAAACTAGGCTGTTTTCAGAGGTACTGATGCACATATGAACAGAAAACCACATAAACTATAGGTACACACAAATGCATACTCATAATGCTTAAAACTGTCGGTACTTTGTCCTTCAGCTCCAAGCAAATGGAAGAGAAGGCTGGCTGCTGATTAACCTCAGGCTCTTTCATTCTTCTCATAATTGAAACAATTACGACATTTATCCTTAACTGAAGTCATTCTTGTAAACTTGTTCCACCCACCCAAGTTCAGGGTGGGGATTTTGTGGGGTTTGTTTTGGTTTCATTGGTTTTTTGGGGTGGTTTTTTTCTGTTGCTAAGTACCCCAGGTTTTGGGTGCATATGTGTGTATATAAGTGTTTATGTATGCTTTAGCAAAGGATTAATGTGTTGATCATCAAAAAGAAATTCTCACAACTCAACATCCTACATTCATTTTCATGAACACATGAAAAGACAGATTTCAGGAGATTATTAATGTCAGTACATCCACAAATTTAGGAGGGGGAAAAAAAAGGTGTCCTAAAATGACTACCTTTCCTGGCTTACATCTGTCAACAGTGGAATGAGTTGTAAATTTGCTGTGTCCCTGTTGCAAATGAATGACAGAAATGACTGTGCCTTTGAATTACATTGGTTTCTTTAATCCCAAAAGAAAGGAGGAAACCAGTTTATTATTTTCATAATATTCCTTCTGGATTTAGGCTCATATTGTTAAATGGGAAGTCTCACCCAGGTTTCGCCCTAAACCCAGAATAAGGATTTAAACCATTGATTTCTACTGTAAATCAGAAGAGTATGAGACATGCAGGAGGGGCCACCATTTAATCTGTTTTGTAATAGCTTCACTGTTGAAAAATGTGCAAGTGGCTGCTGAGGTAGGCATTAAACAGGCACCATTCCAATGCTTAACAGCAAAGACACAGGAAGAGTCTTGTATTCTGCAGTTCTGTTCTTTTCATCAATACATACTTAAGTATTCACTGAAAGTGGAAAAGGCATAAAATTAAAAAAATAAAAAGTCAAAAAAGAGGTACCTCCCTCTGCCCCCATCTCTGAGTTAATATGTTTCCTTTACCAAGGTGTGTATCAGTCTCTGAGACAATTTGACTAGATTTATGGTAAAGTTGCCCTTAAGTTTCTTTTCACATCAAAATCAAGAATGCATCAGAGATGGAAAATGTTCTCTTTCCAACAGATCCCTTGTGATCTATTGGAAAACCTAAGTGATAAGAAATCTGTAGCAACACAGTAGCTGTTAAACCCTCATTTGCCATCAATAAACCAGGTACCCTCTGGCTCAGTGAGATACTGAGCAAAGGGCATAGGAAAACAGAGTATTATAACAGCTCATTGCAAACAGCAATAGAAGAATATAGAGCTCAAACCCAGCCTGGAAAATTGGCTCTCCAGACTGGTGAGTTTAACCATATGTTAAACTACTGTGATTTGTTTTGACTGTATTAAGCACTATACTATACATTAAGAGTTCTAGAAGTTATTTAAAAAAAAAAATAAATACAAATATGATTACACACTCAATAAAAGTAAAATTAAAAAAAAAAGAAAAATAAAATTATACACATTCCTTTTTACTCCCATGGTACAGGTTTTTTTTTATATGTAAATGAAACCTACCCCATGACACTCAAGCAATCAAGTCACTGAGATTTTTGATCACATGCATACAGTAAGATAAATATCTGTCCATAAAGCAAGGTGAACTTCCAGTGTGCTGGATCAAGAGATCAGAGATCATAGTAACTGGTCCTTTGACCCATAAAAAGTATATGTAACTGAATATGTGTCTGACTGAAGATTAGCATCTGCTACTGCTCAGCAAAACTGTTGACTAAAAGCCAACACAGTAAACACAGTGGAGGATTATTTAGGAACAAAGAAGAAAAATCAGAAAATATTGCAAGCGGTAGATGGCAGAGAAACATTAAAAAAAAAAAAGAGATGCAAAAATAGCTATTAAAACTGATTTTAGACTTATAAAATTAGCCTTAATGAACTATAAAATAAATAAGCCTTAATGAACTATAGCAACCACTTACAATTATTTCTGTACTAATAAGCTTGGAGAATATATTTGCCATATACTGGTCATTAACCAGATATCCTTTGGAATACATAATTTAATAAAGAAGAAGTTGCTACAAATTAAGGGGATTCCAGGAATTTTGTGTCTGTCACCCCACAGCAACATTTGAGTGTCATAAGAGAAAAATTCCTGGGCCAATAAATACACGAATTTGTTCATACAAGCTGAAATGCAGTTTTTATAGCTTCAGTCTTGCATTAATTTTCTCCTCTATAGTCTTTTTAATGCTGTATTCTGGAAAAAATGTAAATAAATATTGGTCATTGGGATCTGCCTTGTACAGAGCATTTAATAGGAATCCTTAATTGCTTGTTGTAAACATAATACAAATGGCAGTTGTAAAAGTAAGAACAATTTTGCTCAAAATAATCAAGAAAGCCTCTTCATATAGCAACCTCTTTTACAAGGCACAGTACTAGACATCAAAACCCCAATCCTTTCAGAAGTTGAAATGGAGGAAATTACACTTTTGCATAAGAAAAAAACCTCTTATTCAGTGTGAGGGTGGTCAAACACTGGAATAGGTTGCTCACATAGTTTATGGAGTCTCCATCCTCAGAGGTGCTCAAGACCTGATGAGAAACTGCCCCAAGTATCTGCTCTAGGTGACTCCGCTTGTTCCAGATGACCTCTGAAGGTCACTGACAACCTTATACATTCTGTGAATCTGTAAGCAACTTGCTTGCACTTGGTTTTTACTCATTATTATTTATTTTTATTTATGTACAAACTAAAAGCAAAATGCAATATGGACAGTTGCCATCAGAGCCTAGAATGGGGTCAGCTTTCTTCTACCCCCTTTAAAAAAACCCCAAACAACAACCCTCCAATACAAAGCTGTCCAGAGGTTGCTCAAGATACTGCTGTTTAAGGCTCTTCTGTACACGTTCTAGAACTGAAACTTCAAGAAGAAAGAGCAGATGCCCTGAAAATACTCCACATGATACAATTTTTTTAATCTAAAGGCTAGACAGACAATCAAAAGTGATCAAATTACAACTGTTTAACGAGTTACTGCTTGTATGCTGAAAGGCAGCAATGGATGGGATGTTATTCTTAGTATGTTTTGATGACATGACATCAAGCCTAATGCATTTTACTCTGTACTATCAGTAGGCTGTACATGGACAGCTACAGCAGTTCAGCTAACAAGAAGTAATTCAATCAACCGCAGTAATGTGAAAATTGAAATGATCTACCTCCACTCCACCGTGTTCATTGTTTCACTGGCAAGAAACTTTGCCCACCTTATGAGCTGGGATATGATTCATTTGAAATGCGCAGTTCTAAATATGGAGTCTCTTTGTACAAGCCCTCAACATAGTAATTCCTGATGACCTACTTGTGAGAGAAATGAAATGCTTTATGCACTATATAGCAAAGTCATTCGACACTGTAATGTAAAAAGCCCATTTCAGTGTGAAAATATGGCTATTAATTGGGGAATTAATAATCTGTCAAAGTTTAAGCAACTTTCTTACCAAACTCAGAAGTAAAAAAAAAAGCCATTTCTCCAGAAGTTTTGGGGTTTTTATTTTGGTTTTTTTTTCTTAGGAAATAGAGTTATTTCTTTTTATTTCTTTAATGACTACTAAAGTCAAAAGGTTCTTTTCCCAGATACATCTAAAAAGACTATTTTGAGAGCTGAAACATATTTTGTAAATGAGAGGTTGTTGTGAAGCAGATTCCAGCTCCTATTAAAGCCTAATGAAACTACAAGGGATATATGAGAAAATTCAATGAGTATGGTGGAATTATAATTCTCTTTTTAAAGACGGTTTGAGACTATCACATCAGGGACATTAAGGCAATTAGGAATTTATTATTTATATATTGAACAGACTATATATTATCAAAATGTGGATATTTCTAAGATCTGTTCTATGAGGTGGGTGGCTAATAAAGACGTAGTAACCACTACATTAGATTTTTTTTCCCTATGCTAATGAAGGGCCAGGAAGAAAAGGAGGTCATAGAAAAAGCCTTGAATCGTTGAGTTCACTCTCAGGTTTAAAGAATACTTCCCAGATCATTACAGTTGCTTGAAGAAAGGAAGTTGGTTACAAAGGAGAATACAACATGGTACAGAACATACTCTCATCTACATCACTGCATGTGACCCCTCTGAGAGGCACAAACATCAGACACATTGTCCCTCTAAAACACCTTTCTTCATGAAGAAATAATCACAGATGTACTGCTCTTCTAAGAGTCTTTCCTGCTAGAACACTAATTTCTCTTGTTAAACTGCCAAAATATTTCTTCTTTATCACATTATCAAAGATAACCTCCTGTGCAGGTTTTTAGGTTTTCTTCCAGAGAACACTAATCCAACATTACTTTTCTTTGACATCAATACCAAGAATAATAGTCACATAGCACTTTCAAGAAGATTGTATACCAGTATGTATACAGATTGTATACCATATGCTATCCTTTAGGGAATGGCACTGATGAACTATGTGCTGCCCTATTTTCAAGAAAACACCTAAGACTCTTTGGTGGATGGTGGATTGACCTTGGCTGGATGCAAGGTGTCCAACAAGCTGCTCTATCACTCCCCTCCTCAGTGTGAGCGAGGGTAGAAAAATATGATGGAAAAAAATGTACGGGTCAAGATAAAGGTAGTTTAATAAAACAACAGCAAAGGCCATGTGCAGAAGCAAAGCAAAAGAAAATATTTATTCTCTATGTCCCATAAGCAGGAGATGCCTGGCCAGTTCCCTGGAAGTAAGGCATCAGCATCAGTACATTGAGAAGATACTCCAGAAGACAAACATGATGAATGCCTCCCCACCTTCTCCTTTCTCTTAGCTTTTATTGCTGAGCAGATGTCATATGGAATATCCCTTTGGTCAGTTTGGATCAGCTGTCCTGGCTGTGTCCCTTCCCAAAATCTGTCCCACCCCCAGCCTACTGGTGGTGGAGGGAATATTGGAGAGACAGTCTTGATGCTATGCCAGTGCTGCTCAGTAGTATCCAAAACACCAGTGTGTTAATAACACCTTCTTAGAATCACAGAATGGTTTGGATGGGACCTCAAAGATCATCTAGTTCCAACCCTCCCTGCCAGAGGCAGGGACACCCTCCACTAGATCAGGTTGCCCAAAGCCTCATCAAATCCGGGCTTGAACACTTCCAGGGAGGGGGCATCTACAGCTTCTCTGAGCAGTTTGGTTCATTGTCTCACCAACCCCAGAGGGAATGCTTTTTTCATAATACCTAATCTAAATATTTGCTCTTTAATTTAAACCCATTCTCCCTTGTCTTGTCACTCCGTGCCCCTGTAAACTGTGTCTCTCCATCTTTTCTGTAGGCCTGCTTCAGGTACTGAAAGGCCACTATAAGGTCTCCCCAGAGCCTTCTGTTCTCCAGGCTGAACAAGTCCAACTCTCTCAGCCTGTCTTCATAGGAGAGATGCTCCAGTCCCCTGATTATCTTTGTGGTCCTCCTCTGGACTCACTCCAACACCTCCATGTCTTTCTTGTGCTGAGGGCTCCAGAGTTGGATGCAATATTCCAGGTGGGGTCTCACCAGAGCAGAGTAGATGGGAGGAACACCTCCCTTGACCTGGTGGTTACACTGCTTTTGATGCAGTCCAGAACAAGGCTGATTTTCTGGGCTGCAAGCCAGCTCATGTTGAGCTTTACATCAATCCCACAAGTCCTTCTCCTCAGGGCTGCCCTCAATACAGTCTTCACCCAGCCTGTAGTTGTGCTTGGGATTGTGCTGACACACATGTAAGACCTTCTACTTGTCCTTCTTGAACTTCATACAGTTTACACGGGCCTACCCCTCCAGTCCCTCTGGATAGCTTCCCTTCTCTCCAGCACGACAATCATACCATACAGCTTCGTGTCATCAGCAAACATGCTGACAGTGCACCCAATCCCACTGTCCATGTTTCTTACAAAGGTGTTAAACAGTGCCAATCCCACTTTCAACTCCTGTAGAATGCCACTCGTGACTGGTCTCAATTTTAGCTACCAAAACATAGCACAGCACTATGAGGGCTGCTATGGGGAAAGTTAACTCCATCTCATCCAGACACAATAGAGATTCCCTGTCTTAGAAGACCATTTTTTCCCCTATTTACATCTCAAGAACAGAGATAGGTAGAGTGCCTAAGTGTATCAAAGCCTGATGACCTCAGGGCTTCTACATAGCTCTACTGTGTTCACAGAAGGGGAAAAGCAACATAGAGATTCTGTCATTGCCACTGAGTTTGGTGATAGAACATTGCTATACATTTAGTGGCCATGTTGTTCCAATAGAAAACCAAGTTTGTTAAGATTGGATTTCTATGTTACTTAGGGAGGAAAGACAAAGAAGAGTAACAGTACCTTAATATTAGGAATAGAGAGAGTGAAGATCTGTCTATTATTTGCCAGCAACGGACACCTTTTTCAAACTTTCACATAAAAAACCTTTAAAATACCAGAGGACCAGTTGAGACTGGAATGATGATGAAATATGTGGTGATGGTAATGAGTGGCTTTTGTTGAATCAATACATGCTAGCACAGAACTGGTCATTCAGGTCCTCCTGGCTCCCCTGACACCAAGCTCTGCACTGAGCAGCAGCAACCTTACCCATATTCCCCATCATCCCCAG
Source organism: Hypotaenidia okinawae (assembly GCA_027925045.1). Lineage (NCBI taxonomy): Eukaryota > Metazoa > Chordata > Aves > Gruiformes > Rallidae > Hypotaenidia > Hypotaenidia okinawae. The sequence continues at coordinate 161,389,017 of BSDF01000002.1, forward strand.
GCCAATAGGAATTGCTCTCTAGAGAAGAATAAGCTGTTTTAACCTTATCAAAAAGAACCACACACCTTCCCAAACTGACTTAATCGAAAGTCCACTCACCCCAGAGCTAAGGATGAATGATGGACTCCCTTGGGCTGCTCTTCTCTGTTCTTGTCCCTCTCAACACTAAAATCTCACTGTATTTTGGGGGCTTGATGAGACAGATAATTCAACCATTGCCAACTGAAAATGTCAGCTAACAGTGGTGGAGGGATGTGTGAGCAGTTTATAAATCCATGTCACTCTTCTAAAGAGCCTAATCCTCCCTTCTCCTAGGGGTTACTGATTTATGCCTCAGAGAACCCTCCTGAGCCATTAATTGTACTGCAAACACCAACTACTCCCTCCACCAGACATCACTGCTCCTAAGGAAATAAGATGATCCACAGGGAAGAGGACACTCGCAACTGACTCATTCAAAGATTTGGAACCTAAATTTTAGGCACCTAAATCCAAATTTAAGCAATTAAAGGAATGGCCAGTGCTGTCCATGATTGTAACTGATATTTCTTCTTTTTTTCACATGGTCTTCCCTTAAGTACCTGTGAATGATACAGTTATGAGGCCAGAGACACCACTGGTCAGACCCAGCATGGTCACTTTTGTAATGTTTCTAGCAGTTCAAACTGAAGGCACTGAAGTTCAGGCTCCTCCACATCATGTCCTTAGAGGTGTGCCTAAATGGCTAAAGTGTAAAGGAATCACAAAGCATAAACAATGATTTCAGATGGTCTTGGGAAGCTGAGATCAAAGACTTGCCATCCATCTGAAGGGTCAGAATGGTGCACAGCCACACAGTGGGAGTACTCCATTTTCCTACCCATTGCAAAGAAATAGCGTAGGAACCTGAGATGGGATGAGGAAAGATTCTGGCTGCTTCAAACTCCTACTGACTTTGCATTCAAATCAATGAATTCAAGTTACAACTCTTTAATTAAGCTACAGGAACTGTCTGCATGTTGACTCTTGAGCTGAAGCATATGCAACATAATACATCCTCCCTTAGCTCTCTTTAACAGTGGAATTAATGACCTGGCATTATGTGATACCTGTAAAGATCAAAGAGCATGCAGATGGACAGCAGTCAAGGTCAACCTGAAATGTATTCAATCACAGCAACCTGATGATGTGATGTCTTATCTAAACAACAATCAGTTTGAAGGTTGAAGGAGAGGTGTGTAATTGGTGAAAACTCAGAGAACTTCCTAGAAATAAATCTACCTTTTACTGTCACTTCTTTCTTGTCCTATTACTTTGAAAGATTTTTTTGTATAATGCAGACTATTGTCTCTTAAAATTTTATTTTTTACTGGCAATAATTCTCTCTTCTATCTGTCTGTGTCTCAGGTTTTAACTGACTGTCAGGAAAATAATTTATCTAAGAGAAATGCAGACACATTTATAGAAATCAGAAAAATCTTCAAGAACATAAATGTCAATTTAAGAAATTGGGCCAAATCTTAAACTCAGACTCATCATGTAACAATCAGTGAAAATTCATATCTCATTTTTGATTCACATAAATTTGAAGCACAAAAGTTACTGCAGAAGGAAGATGTACCTCAGTCTTCCTGCCAGAGCAAAAATTGAGCAAGTATATGAGGATCTGAGCAATTATAGACTAAAAGACAAGAATCAAACTTACAAGAATTGACAGCTGACTATAAATGTAGAAAACTTTTCAAAATATTGGAAAAAACCAAAAAGATATTGCAGAGTTATTGATACCTGATTGTGCTGCAGAGCAAATATAGGAGCAATGCCCCAGCTAGGGCAGAGGGAGAACTATTTTAGAACTTGAATGGCAGCTGTCAAAAGTATAACTCTTTCAGGGCTTGAGATACTGAAACAAGCTTGAAAACTGAGCCTTTCACATAGTTATTAAGCCATATATAGGCATGTGGTAAAAAAAGAGACACAAAATAAAGCCAGCCTGTGATATCAATTTAAAAGGTGAAAGCAATACCATGGAACAAACCTGTCTATGTTATCCCCTTATTTACAATGCTCATTAGGTTGAATTATTGCTCTTTTCAACACTGAGTAGGAACTGGTGTGCTCTTACAACCTGACATTGCCAGGCAAGAAACACCAGGCAAATGTCAGGATTTCTATTACGAGTGTCACAAGAGGGTGCCCAAATTTGTCTCGTGCTGGGAAGGAAGGACAGAACTGTAAATGCCATGTACCACAATGCCACTTGTCAATCTTTCCCTCTCTGCCATTTACAGCCCTCATGAACCCAACAGATACAGGCTCTGATTGCATTTGTTTGGTAGGTTATTGATGTATTCTGGCTTGGAAGAACTTCCTCTTGTCTCCAAGTGGTATGTTCTGCCTGGATATCTGTTGCTATGAGGGAAAGGTGTGGAATAAATTACTTCAGAAGGGGTGGGGGGCTAACCTAGGAAGATCCTATCATATGAAAGCTGTTCTGTAGTCCTGGTTTCTAACTCCAAGGCCTAAAAGTCTTAGATAAAGATGCTCTTTACCTCCCTAGGCCACTCTGCTCATTCAAAACCACAAACTGCATATATACAAGTGCAGGTTTTCACTCCTACTGCATTGCAAGGAACCATGGGTATAGCACACAGGGTCCCAACCCAAAAAACGTAAGTTCTGAAAGTAAGGAAAAAACATACACCAAAGAAAGACTGCATAAAAATAATCTGTCACCTCATCCTCATTGCTCATCTTACAGAAAACATTTAACCACATAACGAAACTATAAATGAATTAGGTAAGCAAAATGTGATTGTAATAGAGGGAAAAATAATACAGATTATGACTATCTTTTCTAGATTTGTATAATAATTAAATCAATTTGAACTAAAAAAAACCCAACTGTTGCATATTCAGGAAACAGACACCTGGAGCCTTATTATTGCTTTTCCATATGGACTGCAGCCCTGCTCTGGAGATTCTGGCCAAGACACCTTTTTAGCTGTACAGTCAAGATTGCATGTTGACTATAATTAGAGTGGAACTCCTTGCTCAGGATATTTCACATGTTAAAAGTTTATGACGGTTCAAAACACAACTGGTCAAATTAACAAGAAAGGAATGTGTCAATGGCTGCTAAAGATTAAATAACTGCTTCCTGGATCAGGAAGCCTTTGAGCTTCAAGTTGTTGAAGACTGAGAGAACATTCTGCTGAATGACCATTTGTACTGTTGCTCTGCTCTTCCATAGGTCAACATCACTGTCAATGGTTGCATCAGCTATCAGAGAAACACTGTTTTACTCCTCTAGGCTCTCTTTATTTACTAAGAGATGCTAAGGCTGGAAAGAACAGGAAGCTCACAGGGTTTGAGTACCTATATAACAAAGTCCATAAGCTCAGTCCAGTAACCTTTGTTTGACTGAAGAGTGTCTTGTAAACAGGGAAGGCACCTTTTGCTGCACTGACTTAATCCAAGAAAAGGCCACAGAGTAGTCAAGTCATTTTTCATTTTCTTTTTTTCTTTGGCTAAATAGATTGAGTTGATTAAGTTGTCATTGGGAAGCATGTTTTCCAGCCATCAAATACACGTAACATCTTTCTCAAAGTTTGTCACCTCTTTTTTTCTAAAAAGAATGTTCCAGACTAGGATTCCAAGAGTCTTGATTGTCACTTTGTGCAATTGTGCACTCATCCAAATGAGTCAAAAGAAGGAGGACACAGGAGGTCTATCTAGGCTAAGAAATCCTGGCACTAGAGAAAGACATTGTTAAAGGAAGAACTTTTTTCAGACTGCTACTGCAATAGTGTCCTTTTAAGATGTTTACGGATGTTGTACCATAAAAGAAAAAAGAGCAGCTGCTACAATATGAGCAATGTGACCCAAAAGTTCCTGGGCTATTTTCCTGAGGTGTCAGCAAACAAACGTAGACATACGTCCCCAGGAGTTTCTCTGTGTCTGCTGTAGATGCTCGTCTCTCCCTCTGCCAGACAAAACTGCCCCAAGGGAGCAGTGACATACTTACAGCAGGGGCCATGACAAGCAGAAGTCAGGGCTCAGAGCATTCCTGAACAGCTGGTCTCTGCACACACGGAGCCAGCAGCCAATGATGCCATCACTGCTTGAGAAACTCACAGGAAAAAGTACTTTTTACTTTTCAAGATTCATAAAGTGGGCTTATCTGCCAAAGTTACATCTAATTTATGGTGAGGAAAAAGAAGAAAAACTAAGAAAAGTTGGGGTTTATGTCATTTTGAGAAGAATGGTTGATTCAGTATCATCATTGCAAAAGTAGAAGCAAGAACAATAAAAATAAGGAGATGAAAAATTTATATGCTAATAGTCATAATCATGATCTTTCCTTTAACTCAATGACTTTCAGATTTCCCATCAAGGCTGCACTTGTGAAAGCTAAGGAAGCCTACCTTGAATATCATGCAAATGGGGCTCAAACCATGTAAACAGCGTGGCTGGTGCTGTTTCTTTTTGCTACTTAGTTATCTAGCACAGAATAAACTCCTCAACGACATATTAATTGGAAGTTCTGGCCAGTAATTATGATTCTTGGGGTTTTATTCAGTTATGTGTCCTATGCCAATCAGAGTATTTTGGAGCTAGTTCCCTAGCTTGCTTTCTCCCCTTTATTTTCTCTGGACAGTCATGAAGAGCTGTTAAATGTTAAACCCAGCTGCTCTCTATCTCCCTAAAGTATGTAAAACAGTTTTTGAGGTAGTTGAAACTTTAAATCCAGTTATATTTTAAAATCCATTAGTGTAGCAATTCAGAATAGAAAAAAAATATTCACTCTGGCCATGGAAATTCTGAAAACATTCTAGTTTGAAAAATCTTCAAAATATGTGTAATCTGCCACACAAGGGGTCAACATAGATTAAAACTGCTTTATAATGATCAGGAAGAATACCTATTCCAATATAACTCAATGTAGGTTTTCCAACATTTGTACTGCTGGAGAGTAACTTATGTTTTAGAAGCTTAATAATTAGTTTCACAACTGATGATGAAAAGTAGAGCATTATAATTTTCCGAGGGCATTTATTAATATCTCTGGGTTGAATTCCCTCAAGACATGGATCTCTTAACAGAAGATTAACTCTAATTTTCCAATGGAGTTTTATTATAAGAATATTTTGGTTCTCCAACTTCCTCATATTAAGGGACTTAGATTAAAATGTGTTTAGATTTAGTCAAGTGTTGATAAGATTTGTGATTTGTAGTAGATAGGAATATTTAACTATATATAGAAGAAATTTTATTATATTATAGATTATCATGATGGATAACATTTTCAACCAGAATAATACAGAACAAAACTGAAGGAATGCAACTAAAATTATTGTAGTTTAGGTTAAATCAGCAGGACAGATCACTCTTTGCACCCATAATCCGTGTGTCATGTAAAAAGGATAAAAATATATGTAGAATTTATCTTTATTGATCTATATATAAGCACACATATGGCATATATGTTCCATAAGAACATCCATATGTGATTCATTTAAAGGTGTTATCATTCTCAATTCAGTGCTGTCCAAACAAGTGTAGAAAAATATTTACAGCTATTTCTCTTAGCAATCGTGTGGGGAACGTGACCATCCTTATCCAGAACCAGTGAGATGGTACTTGATGTCCTTCAAAAGATACTTCCTTTTGTAGATTTCCTTCTTGTACCCAATTTTTGTCATCCACAATGTAATACAAGAAGTTTCAAAGCTTAATGAACCTTGTGTGATAAATTGTCTTTCTGTGATTGTTTAGAACCAACCCCTGCTAATTTTAGTTGAGAGCCTGATGTAGAAAGAAGGCACATTAGAGTGCAATGACTTCATTTTCAGGTGGAAGGACAGCATTGTCAAGTAACACTGAACACTTGTAAAAGAAAACACTAAACAAAATCTATCAATCCTTTGTGCTTCCTCTAGGATAGTTCCAGAGGATAGAATTATAGAATTGTTTAAGTTGGAAAAGACCTTTAAGATCCTCAAGTCCAACTGTTAACCTAGCATGTCCAAGGCTAGCCACAAAACCGTGTTTCTAAGCACCATATCTACACATCTTTTAAATATCTACAGTGATGGTGACTCAGCAACTTCCCCACGCACCCTGTTCCAATGCTTGACAGACCTTTTCATGAAGAAAATGTTCAAAAAAACCCAATCTAAATCTCTCCTGGTGCAACTTGAGGCTACTTCCTCTTATAGTATAGCTTGTTACTTGGGAGAACAGACTGACACCCACATGGTTACAACCTGGGGGGAGTGGAGCATCGCTGATATGAGGAAAGGCTGAGAGAGATGGGTCTGTTTAGCCTGGAGAAGAGAACAGTGAGAGGGAATCTGATCTGTGCTTATAAATATCTAAAGGGCGTCTGTAAAGAGGACAGGGTCAGGCTTTTTTCACTGACAGGACAAGAGGCAATGGGCATAAACTTGAATATAGGAAGTTCCACCTAAACATGAGGAGGAACTTCTTTACTGTGAGGGTAGCAGAGCACTGGAACAGGCTGCCCAGAGAGGTTGTAGAGTCTCCATCTCTGGAGATACTCAAAACCCACCTGGACATGATCCTGTGCAAGCTACCATAGGTGATTCTACTTTAGCTGGGGGAGGTTGGACTAGATGATCTCCAGAGGCTTATTCCAATACCTACCATTCTGTGATTTAGTGATTCAAGTAGTTGTAGAGAGTGATAAGGCCTCCTCTCAGCCTCCTTTTCTTCAAGCTAAGCAAACACAGTTCCCTCAGCTGTTCCTTACCAGATCTGTGCTCTAGACCCTTCACTATCACCCTTGTCCTCTGGGCATGCTCTAGCACATCAATGTCATTAAAAGGCCCAAAACTGAAAGCAGCAATTGATGTGCAGCTTCACTGTTGCTGGCTAAAGGAAGACAATCACTTCTCCAGGCCTGCTGGCCACACTATTTCTGATACAAGCCACGATACTGTTGGACACCTGGGCACAATGCTGGCTCATATTCAGCTGGCTGTTGACCAACACCCCCAGGTCCTTTTCTGCTGGGCAGCTTTCCAGCCACTCTTCCCCATGCCTATATTGTTGCATGGGGTTGTTGTGTCCTAAATACAGGAGCTGACACTGAGCCTTGTTGTACCTCACACAGTTGGACTTGACCCACTGATCCAGCCTGTCCAGATCCCTCTGTAGAGCCTTCCTACCCTCATGCACATCAACACTTCTGCCTAATTTGGTGTCATCTGCAAATTTACTGAGGGTGCACTCAATCCCCTCATCTAAGTCATTGATAAAGGTATTAAGGAGAACTGGCCCAAGTCCTGAACCTAGGGAAACACCACTTGTGACTGGCCACCACCTGATTGTAAATTCATTCACAACTCTTTGGGCCTGGCCATCCAGTTTTTGACTCATTGAAGCATACACCCATTCAAGACCTGAGCATGCCATTTGTCCAGGAGAATGCTGTGGGAAATGGTCTCAAAGGCTTTACTGAAGTATAGTTAGACATTTATAGTCTTTTCCTCATCTGCTAAGCAGGCCACCTTGTCATAGAAGGAGATCAGGTTAGTCAAGCAGGATCTGCCTTTCATGAACCTGTGCTGACTGGGCCTGATCACCTGATTGTTTGACCTGTATGTGTTGCGTGATAGGACTCAACATGATCTGCTCCATAACCCTTCCCAGCACCAAGGTCAGACTGACAGGCCTGTAGTTCCCTTTATCTTCCTCCAGACCTTCTTGTGGATGAGCATCCCACTGGCTAACTTTCAGTCAAGTGTGATCGCCCTGGTTATCCAGGACTGGGGGTAAATGATGGAAAGTGGCTTGGTGAGCACTTCCAAACCAGGCCTCTCAGTACCCTTGGGTAGATTGCACTCAGTCCAGAAGACTTGTGTTTGCCTCAGTGATGCTGCAGGTCACTAAACATTTCTACTTAGGTTATGGGGGTTTCATTCTGGTCCCTGTTCCTGTTTTCCAGCTCAGGGGCTGGGTAGCAGGAGAACAACCGGTCCAACTGCTAAAGTCTTATGCAAAGGAGGTATTAAGTACCTCAGTGTTTTCCTGTGCAGTTTTCCCCTGCCTCTAATAAAGAATCAAGATTCTCCTTAGCCCTTCCTTATCTGTTAATGTATTTATAGAATCACTTTTTGTTGTCTTTAACAGCAGTTCCCAAGTTATCTTCTAGTTGGGCTATGGCCCTTCCAATTTTCTCCCTGCATAGCCTCATAAACTTCCTTGTAGTCCTTCTGAGTTTCCTTCCTCTTCCCCAAAAGATGATAAAGTCTGCTTGTCTTCATCTACCTCTTCAACCTGGTTGCATGGTCTATAACAGACTCTCATTGTGATATCTACCTTTATAGCCTTCCCCCTAATTCTTGCCTGTAAACACTCAACCCTATCACCACAACTATCAAGCTGTAGATAAAACACTCCCTAACATAGAGTCATCCCACCACCTCTCCTTCCTCGTCTATCCCTTCTGAAGAGTTTGTAGCCATTCCTTGCAGTACTCCAGGTATCTGAGTCATTGCACCATGTTTCCATGATTGCAACCGTATCACAGTTCAGGCTAAGAAATCAAGGTCCCAGTGAGTTTCAGTACAATGCAATATCTACTAAGTACATGAGTGATATCACAAGCTTTATGAGTGTCTCTGTGTGACATGAAAGGTCTCAAAACCAAAAGTTGTCCCCACCCTCCATTGTTTTCTCTCTCAGGACTCCTACTTGCTGTCTGCAGTAAAAGTCCCGTTGATACTCTTGGGTTGTGGCTTTGCCAGTCAGAAATCCTGCTGTGGCAGCAGGCATGCAGACCTCCTCGTGACCTTCTAAAGCAGCAGTCAGAAATGCTTTCTATCAGGCAGAGACTATCAGCATTAATTTATGAGTCATTGTCCTAGGGTAATGAGGCAAAAAAAAGGGAAACAAATTTTTGTGTCTTATGCTTTAAATTTAAATCACGGACTTTACAAGGAAAACATACTATAGCTTCAGCTTCACTGGTGGGATGAAGTTGCTTTGATGTTTCACCTGCCTTGGTAAGGTTGCAGCCCAATGCCCCAACTACAGACCAATACAGCTTTTGGGGGCAAATCCAGAGAAAAAAAATCACCAGAAACCCATTTTAATTTTTGTTCATACTACAGTTTCTGGTTGTTTGTATTCCTGTTCCTCAGGCGGGCTTGTCTCCAGGGTCTATTTGGAACACCTCAGCAAATAGGTGAACTTTGGAAAATTTCAGTGTATCTGAATGATGTCAGATAGCCCCAGACCCTGCTTAAATTCCAAGGCCTTTAACACCACTTCTGTATCTCTAATTCACATGGATTTAGGATTCAACAATTAGGTTTAGTATAAGGTCCATACAAAATCAAACACACACAAACATAAGAGAAAAAAAGAAATGTCTTATTTGAATGCTACCTTGACTTATTTTTAAAGATCCACTAAGTATGGTATTTCTGAGCTTCAATACTCTTTAACTGAAATTATTTTCATACTCCACACCTGAATATGCAAGGAAAGATACATTTTTCTTACCATTACCAGCTTCCTACACTGCCTCCCAACCATCTTACAGGGTATGATAAAAGACTTAATTAAAAGCTTTTACCTGTGTTAACCATAGCCAGATCAGTGCTTGACAGAGACTGCGATGATTATGACAATGAACACCAGAACGGCCAACGCGACAGACAGAAGGCAGCACTTCATCTTCCTGGCTCGTAGCTAAAAGAGGAGAAAGACAAAGAAATAAGTGCATAGATGTTTAACATGAACTTGGAGAGTAAATTAATGAAGAATTTTTGCTGGTTTTCCATTGGTAGGACTATTTGAAACAAGCCAATACAACATGGAATATTTGTCTCCTTTCACACTGACCTATCTTGCTGGACAATCCAGATACTTACTTTTCAGTGACAATCCCTTAAATACACTCACCTCCCTTGCACAACATTCTTTCTTCTTAAATCAGTGTTTGTGTCACTCTAAATTTTCAGATTCTGCTTGGAGGGCTGGATAGGGGTAAGGCTATTCAGTTTGGCTTTGATATGGGGGTGTCAAATCTGCTTTCCAACTGCCAGGAGAAGACTGGAAGATAAAGAGGTCTCTCTCCACCCTGTTGTGTAATGAAATCTAGCCAAGCAATAAGGCAGGCTGTTTACAGGGTAGGCAAATGTAACTCCAGCAAATTAAGATATGGTAAAGGAGACATTGTACAGGGTTTTAATTGTGATGACTGTTTCTACTTAGACCCATGAGCCTTCCCAGTAACTTCCATGGCCATAACATTGTTCTCTTTTAAAATCTTTTCCGGATAGTTCAAGTCCTCTTACTCCTTTTTGTATGGATTAGAAGAAGGGCCTTTCCTTGATCCTATAGTGTCAGCAATACATAAAAAAATAACTTCAGTGAGACATCGAGTCAACTTCCAACCAGATCATCCAGCCCTCCAGCCTCCAGACTTAATAACACTGTCTTGGCTTGATAAACCCATTGAATTAGTCCAGAGTTCTTCACTTTTCTTACAGCTGAAACAGCACTCTTACAGGAAAGATTATATTAACATTATTACTGTTAGCCACTTTTCTTTCTTTCCGTAACTGCTGTAATTAGCCCTCCCAGTCTGGTATACATCACCCTGCACCACACTGCATCTCCCATAGAGCCATAGAATACTTTGGGTTGGAAGGGACCTCAAAGATCGTCTAGTTCCACAGGCAGGGACACCCTCTGCTAGATCAGGTTGCCCAAAGCCTCATCCAACCTGGCCTTAAACACTTCCAGGAATGGGGCTTCCACAGCTTCTCTATGCAACCTGTTTCAGTGCCTCATCACCCTCACAGTGAAAAATTTTTTCCTTGTATCTAGTCTAGATCTACCCTCTTCCAATTTATAACCATAGTTCCCTGGCCATGTTATTACATGGGTGTTTTGACCTCTTATACTGCAAGTGACAAGAGACTCATCTCTTCCATTGGTGCTCCAAAGTCCAGTGCTTCATTCCCTTGCAATCCCTCAGGGGCTTATCCATTTTGCTGTGTAGAACTAGAGAAGTGCTTCCAGCAGAAAGCTGTGATGTATGACTTGTCCTCTCCTCTAGAATCAATCACCAACAAAACTACTGGTTTTATTAAAGTGTGGATTTCAGATTATTATTTTTTAACAAATTAAAATGCTATGTTGTCCTACTTTCATAGCTGATAATCAGTGATTCATCTTGGCTCTCCATTTGCTTTTCAATTAGTCACATGGAAATGTTTTCTTTGGGTTTGGAAAAAATAGGTGCTTTAAACACATCATTCCATTTGCATTTATTAAGAAAGACAGGACAGGGGGAAGTGGGCTCAAGCTGTACCAGGGCAAGGTCAGATCAGATGTCAGGAAAAAGTTCTTCCCTGAAAGGGTTATCAGGCACTGGAACAGGCTGCCAGGGAGGGGGTTGAGTCATCGACCCTGGATGTGTTTAAAAGACGGGTACATGAGGTGCTCAGGGATATGGTTTAGCATAGGACAGGAATGGTTGGACTCAATGATCTCAAAGGTCTTTTCCAACCTAGATGTTCTGTAATTCTGTGACCTTTTTGTCAGATATGCTAGAAAGGAGTATGTGGGGACACACTGCTCTTCCCTTCCCCAAAACTACTCCGTTTGCTCACACTTAGCATTCGGTTGACTTTTGGTCCTGTTTTTAGTTGGGATAGACTTAATTTTCTTCCTAGTACTTGCTATAGTGCTCTGTTTTGGATGTAGGATTAGAGTAATATTGATAACACAGTGATATTTTGTTTGTTACTAACCAATGTTTACACAGAGCCAAGGACTTCTAAGCTTTTCATACTGTTCCACCCACAAGGAAGCTGGAGGTGCACAAGAAGCTGGGAGGGGTCGCATCAAGGACAGCTGACCCAAACTGGCCAAAGGGATACTCCATACCATATGGTGTCATGCTCAGTATATAACTTAGGGGAAACTGTCCAGGGGTTCAGACCATGTCTTGGGAACTAGCTTGTCACTTGCCATTGGTGGGCTGAGGGATGTGCACAATTGTTCTGTGCACTTGTTTTGTATATTCTTTTGTCATCATCATTATTATCTTCCTTTTCTGTCACATTAAACTGTTTTTTCTCAATCCATGAGTTTTACTTCCCCCCACCCCCTCAACTGTATCCCCCCATCCAACTGGGGGAATTTAGCAAATGGCTATATACTTGTTTTAGCTACCTGCCAGCTTAAGCCACTACATGATGACTCGTGACTCTTGGGGGAGAGAATACAGATGCACCTTGTCCTTCACAACTCTCTTTTCACCCACAAAGTGATGTTTCTTCACAGGGGCTCTGCACTTACAGATTCATTTCTAGAGGGCTAAGTAAAATGAATTCTGAAAGCCGAGTGTATGAGGCAACAGGCCTGCTACAGCATCCTCTTCTCTTTTAACCTTGATTAATTCCACATCAAATGAGGAAAACTGCAGACTATCTTAAAAAACCTAGATGTCCTTGTCCACTTCCAAAATGCCAGAGCCTTTTTTTGGTCAGCAGAGGATGCTAATGGGTCACTTAGCTTCAAGCAGCATTCTCAAATACTCCAAATGAGAGTTTCAAAGGCTGTATAGTTATCACTTCAAATGGCTTTTCCTTCAGTACCTTTGCAGAGATTCCCTTGTTTTGCTCTTTCTAGCACTGCAAAGTCCTATTCATTCTTATTATGCACTTTACATAGACTCCTCACCCCCCTTGTTTTCTTGTTTTTAACCAACATAAAGCAAGCATAAAACTCAACCATAAACAGACTAATCAGAGGGTAAGGGAAATGCAGCCAAGCCTGTATGCTGGTATTTTGTTCACATTTTATGACCTTGTCCTGGCTGGTAAGTCAGGGTAATGATTCCTGCTCTGTTTACAACATCTCTTAGTGGATTTAGTATTACTGTCCTTCACAGCCATATAATCTGTTGTAGGATTCTCCTGTTAATTCCTAGGTCTTTCTTTATTTTATATTTCTATAAGGAAAATATTCAGTTCTTTGAGTCTCTTTAGTCTCCGGTCATAAATTTGTACATGCTGGAGGAGCACTAAAAACACAGCTTCTAAGCTCTGCCTAGTCAAACAACCTTTTCTACACACACTGAGGAAGAATGTTTGTACATCCCAGCTTCTTTTTGTCACTTAGGTAGAAAAATACTGATATATAAGCAAAAGGCAGTAGTTCCCCTCAAGATACAGATACACATGCTGCTTCAGAAAGAGCTGTGCAAGCATACCTTCGCATATTAACTTGACATCCCATGGAATCCACCAACCTTGTCTCGTGAAGAGGACAAGTTCTACATTTTGGTGAGTTCTTGTGACTAATTCCCTGCCCTTATCAGAAGGGAAAGCTATTAGCACAGAGCACATTGGACAGCACAGTGAACAGCACATCCTGTTTACCAGACAGGATCTGCAGACCATGAATATGCGTAATATTAACCTGAATATTACATAAATCTGCACTAATAAACACACATAATATTCCATGTAGTGACCTCTGGCTGTTATTCCTAGATCAGGTTAAAAGGATCAGACTGAGATTATAAGTAGTGTCTTAATGCCATTCCTGTCATTCTTCAGATAAGGTGGGAGACAAAAACAAATATATAACTTTAATAACCCCAAGGTAGCAACGCACAGTGAAAGCACAACAAATCAGAATTGTAAGCACTCAACAGCCAGGAAGTGCTAGATTTTATGATTCCCATATGTGCATACACAGGTAGAATTTTCCCCCTGCCCTTTCAAGCAAAATATCTGCATTATTGGGTAAATGGGTAATTATTATGCTATGGACATTATGCATGCTTACAAATTTCACTTATCTACTCAAGTTTTCTTGATACCCATCTAAAGCCATGTTCACGTGAGAACACGCAAGCCTTTCACTTAACATCAAGATCCTAATTTTCCACACATACCATGGGTAGAAGCATAGCTAGTCTCAGGGGAATTCCAATTCTCCAAAGTAAAAAAAAAAAAAGAAAAAAAAATGTAATTCAAAATACCATGCCTTGAATCAAGGTTAATCTATGCTTATGTGGAAGCTGTAAACCATTTCCAAACCTGCAAGGGGATCATTTCTCACAAGGACAAGTTCTTTACTTCCCCTAGACAGATACTGCTGTTTCTACTTCAAAATTAGTAGTCTCAGAACAGCAGAGCCACATCCACAGAAAGTTTAAAGATGGAGGAAAAAAAAAAAATCCAACAAAACTCACAAACCTAAACTAAACCACCTGTAAAATGAATCATTTATTTTACGACATAATTCTTCAGGGAGCTTTGCATTTTTATAACGTTTCCCACACATCCAACTAATTCGCAGTTGATTTCACTCATCTTTTTCCAGCTCTTTGTCCCTTCAGCTGCTGAAGATCTTCCTTTCACACTGTGCATTAATGCTATTCCCTATTGCCCTTGCCTTTCTTGGTATTGAGCACAGGAAGCTCTGAGGCAATGTGACCTCTTCTCAGTTCCTGCAACCTTCACCCATGGTTGCTTGCAGGAATAATTAGAAGATAATTCTGCCCAGCATCTTCCACTTGCATTTGAAGTATACTTAGCTTCTTCCCAAAACAAAGACATACCTAGGACTACTGGCACATCAGAGGTATCAAAATCTGAAGTATATTCTTGGTGCAAACTGACTCTTAAGGATGTTGCCTCCCAACAAAGGAAAACTGAGGGAATATTTTTGTTTTGGTTGTTTTTGTTTTTTTTCCCCAGGGACTTGAAGGCTTCTGCAAACACTCTAGTGGTGACCAAAAAAGTTTGTTTTGGTATGTTTTTTTTTTCCCTCATAAGTTGTAAAGCTCTGTCCACATATAGGAGACATTAGAATTTAACAAAACATCCTAAAAAAAACATGTTCCTTTCAAGGAAACAGGTTTCCCAAAACTCCATTCTAGAAAACATTGATTGCCTTTAACTATCACTTAAAATGAGTACTCAAATAGTGATATAGAAATCACCACAACAAATAAAGTATCAGGCTGGATTTGGGAGAAAGTTTTTGGTTTTATTTTTTGTGGGTTTCATTTTTTCCTGATAGAAATTGTATGAGAAATAATTATAAGAAGTATTATCTGATTTTGTTTTAATTATATTAGCTTATTCTGAGCCCTGAATGGTATGCTGTTGCACTGCTCTGGTTTTATAGCTCTGTCCCAACCTGTTGTAAGCCCATTTCCCATGACACCTAGAATTTGTTGATTAAATTGGAGCTAATCTATTTTCATTGCACACATTTTTCCAAGATGAAAAGCATGCAGAGTGGGACAAAAAAACCCCTAATCCTGTCGTAAGATGTAATGGTTTTTTACAGTTATTTTTGCTAGGCTCTCAGAGTTTTTTAGTCAAATGGTATAGGTAAAGATATATTTTAATCCTGACAGGAGCTCTTTAAACACACATGTGAAATAGGAGGGAAAAGCAGGGAAGGAATGAGCAAGGCTATTTAGGGACACGATGAGAAGCACTTTATATTGACAAGCGAACTGGATGTGACTGAGCCTGGAAGAAGCCTTTCCCTCACTGTTTCATAAAAATAAGCTGCAAGTCATATTTTACAGCCTAGAAGATATTTATTTCTCGGGGGTGAAAAGTGAAATGTTGAAAGACATTTTAATTATGTCACAACAGATAGTTAAGTAATTAATAACTATTAAAGCCCATTAGAGCCCCAGGCCTAGAAAAGCAAGTTTAATCTTGAAAATTCCTTAGAAAATGATGTTACAAGGAGGAAAAAAAATGTATTTTTGCTAAGGATACAAAACCTAGCTGGACCAAACCATAAATACTAAGAAAGGCCAGAGTAAACCCCTTAGCTGTATTTCTGTAAAATAGAAAACAATTAGTGAAAGCAGTAAATGTTTAATTCACATATGAAAAAGCAGCATTGTGCTTCTCTACTCTCTATGGATTGGCTACACTGTACACAGAAAGACAGGAAGGTTGAGTTTTCATAACTGGCTCTGCTAAGGAGGTAAAAAGCCCTTGAAACTGGGATTTTATTTCAGGCAAGGCCACAGTTGCTTTATTCTGGGAAACCTTAGATCATATGACACTGATTTGGAGTAGAGAAATACAACTCTATTGTCATAGCATTTTCTAGGTCTACTGTGGGACAAAAGCACTGGGCAGGCTACTATCATTAGCTCAATAAACCTCATTGATATCCCACCTTCTTATTCCGCCTCTCACTCTTCTTATCGTATTCTTGGACTAGGATGAGGATGATGATAGCGGAGAAAAAGCATCACCCAAGATAGTTACTCCAAAACCATGTGTCTCTGTCCCTCACCCCTGCAATGCCAAATGTAAACATTTGGCATAACCTTGGGGTTTTTTTTCAGTTAGGTTGTATTGGCAAGAACCTTTCTCCCAGGAAAGGTCTATTTGTCATTCATCTTTTCTTAGACAGATTATTATGGTAAAAAAAAGCAAAAAGTTACCCTCTAGTCAATACCAAAAGATCATAGAATCATAGGGGTTGGAAGGGACCTCAAGAGATCATCGGGTCCAACCCCCTGCCAAAGCAGGGTCCCTAGCTCATACTGCACAGATAGGCGTCCAGACGGGTCTTGAATATCTCCAGAGATAGAGACTCCACCACCCCCCTGGGCAGCCTGTCCCAGGGCTCTGTCACCCTCACTGTATAAAAGTTCTTCTGCATGTTGGTGTGGAACTTCTTGTGCTCCAACTTGCAGCCATTGCCCCTTGTCCTGTCCCCACAGACCACTAAGAAGAGGCTGGCCATTTCCCCCTGCATCCTATACTTAAGATATTTGTAAACATTGATAAGGTCCCCCCTTAGTCTTCTCTTCTCAAGGCTGAACAGCCCCAGCTCACTCAGCCTCTCCTCATAGGGGAAATGCTCCAGGCCCTTAATCATCTCTGTAACCTCCTCTGGACTCTCTCCAGGAGATCCCTGTCTTTTCTATCCCAGGAAGCCCAGCACTGGTGTCCTGGTTTCAGTCAGGATAGAGTTAATTTCATTTGTAGCAGCTGATGGAATGCTGTGTTTGGGAGTTAAAATGAAAGCAGTGCTGATAACACCCTGATGTTCTTAGTTGCAGTCAGACAGTCAAGGACTTTCTCAGCTTCTTCCTATTTCTCTATTCTTGAGAAAGGAGGGGCGAAGCCAGGACAGGTGACCCAGATGGGCCAAAGAGAGTATTCCATGCCAATGACGTCCTGCCTAGGAAAACGGGGGGCTGTTGGGAAGAAGGAGAGGGGCGGTCTCGGGACACGTGCTTCTTTGCGGGACGCGTGTTCCTTGGGGGGACGGTCGGGTTCCGGGACAGCTCTGGGTGGTACGGCCTGAGTTGTGTGGTTCGGTGAGAAACTGCATTGTGTATCATATTCTTTTACTCTAAAGTCCTGTTAGCATTGTTATATTTTTATTTTTCTGTTATTTTAGTAAACTCTCCTTATCCCAACCCACGGGCCTCTTAGTTTCTTGGTTTTGGAGTTATTTGCCCCTTCCTTTTCCTTTCCCTTGTTTCCCTTTTCCCCTGCTCTTTTACTTTAAGAAGCAGGCAGCTGCGTGGATCTCAGCCCACAGCCGGGGTGAAACCACGACAACTGGACACAATACTCCAGGTGGGGCCTGACCAGGGCAGAGTAGAGGGGGAGAATGCAGTAAGACTACTTTACCTACAAAAAATGCTTACATGTATGTTAGAAAAAAAATTAAAATAATGAACAAATAATGAAGTGTTTTCCACCAGAACCAGGATTACAAGAAATTATGAAAGGGCATTTCCACTCTTCAAAGAACGAAACTGTTGAAGATTTATCTGCTATGGAGATCTATTTCCTGCAAACCCAACCAGCAAATAAAACCCAAAAATGGTTGAATTTAGAAATCACACAATAACAGACTCCAGTTATCAGGTCGGGTACTTTTAAGGGCCTCTACTGAGCAATGAAAACCCACCTTGATTAATTTTCAAGTACTGCTTCCTTCATTGTAAGATTAACAAATCTGTTTGACATAAAATGGTACATTTTATATGCAAATCTCTGTAGAAAGAGTTTTGAGACATTAAAGAGGTTCATACAGTTTTGTTCACCCTGCCCCCAGAGGTCATTTGGAATTGCAAAAAAGCATTTGTCTATGACCTTAATATGCATTTTGAAAGCTAATTTGAAGTCTGCTGGATTGAGAGCCCAGGTCCTTAATTACATTTGGATGTGTTTATGTAGGGATGATATTATGAATCTGAAACTACTGTCATTCCAGTATATACAAGCAGAAACTCTGCTGAAGGCTTTGGAGTTCTCTTGGGGAAAAATGGAAATATTGGAGTAACACAGCAGAAAATCAGACCTTGCAGATGTGTGTTTACCTCAAAGCATTATGTAAATATACAGAAGGGAAAAAAATCTCCTTACACTTGCACTAGTGTTTTCATCATGACTTTTTTTTGGTTTTATATTCCATTTACATCAATAAGATCCCTTAGCTAAGTCATACACAATCATTTCTGATAAGAGAGTAAACACACTGTGTTATTGCAATGGAAGTGAGGAATATGACCTTTAACGTGTGTACAAATTAAAATGCACTGACCAAATTTGGTGACCTTTATGGCAAAGCTTCTGTATAGAGTAACAATGAATTTTCTATTAAATATCAACTTCTGCTTCTGCAGACAGGCTAGAAAAGGCCAGTAATATTATTAAGCACTTTCAGTGTTTTTCAATGAGAATGAAACAGCCAAGTTGCATATAAGTAAAAACCACAACACATGAGATGAACAAGAAGAGGCCAGCCCAAACCACCACAGAAATAGCACTTTGCTTTGACACACTGTTTCTGTGTCTTCTCTTCCACATCATTTGGACTGATTTCAAACTTTCCCTTGTGACACTGTCTACGTATTTGCCACTTCCCACGAATTCTGCAGAGTATTCCCATTCCCCATAAGTTTCTTCACCTTTCCCTTTTTATTCATTTATATTCTTGGCATATACACCTCGTTAAGCCAACTGCAATCTACAGGTATGGATCCTCAGCATATCCTATTGTAAGACTGAATTTTCTCCTGCACAGCTATTTAGCCAGCAATAACCATTCAGACTTACATTTTCCATACCCACAACCTATCTCAAGCTATTTCATTCAAATTAAAGTATTGCAGGCAAATCAAAGAAGAAAACCATAAATAAATGTCCACGTGTCCCACCCGAAGAAAGATAACACAAGCATTTTCTCTAGTACCTCCATGCTTTGGAGAAAGATGGGGAGTGTGAGGAAAATTAGGGAGTTTGTCCCATGAGTGCAGGTGCACTTATTAGTGTTTCTAGGAAAACTGGGTCAGTTTGGAAAAGGTATGATTGCTCTCAAATCCTAGGTGATATAGACTCTTGTTCAAAATCTGAGGTAAATTCCTCTCTGTGCAACTGTCTTCTATCAGGATGAGGATAGGAGCACACTGTTTTTCTGTGTTGGTTTGCTGAAAAGCAGACAGGGGCTGATGTTAATCCTGTAAACACAGATTTAATTGCTGCATTTTCTAACTTCTGAATGCTTGAATTAGCAATCTTAATATTCTCTTAATATACTTGTTATTTTAATGTCTGAGACATCATTTGTAATAACAAATGATAATAGCTTATATTTCTATCGTGTCTTTCAAGGCAGCAGGCCTCCAATGTGATTTACAAATTCACTATAAAGAGGATTATTTTTTTCTCAGCACTGGAATGAAGCCACCTACCTCTGGCAGCAGTTTAAATTCTACACAGCAAATCTAGCCAGCAGCATAAAGCAGGTAATGACTACTGTGTGTACCCGAGACACCAGAGAGCCTACATTTTCCCAAAACAGAATTTGCCCAAGGTAGCAAAGAAAATGCCCTTATATTTTTGCAGAAGTTACCTTGAGATGCTTAACAGCCCCACACAGGCAGACTCACAGACACCTTAAGTCCCCCAACAATTCAAACCCTGAAACACCTTTGCAAGAGAGCAGAGACAACGATTCAAGCATATTAAAGCAGTGCTGTGCTCAGAGAAAACCTTGCTGAGAGGTGTTTATTAGTCACATTAAATTATCATTATGAATAGGACTACTTGGCTGTGTTGGAAATGACAATCTTTGGGTCGATGTGCTGCTATCTCAACACTTTGAGCTCGGCAGTTCAGCCAGCTTTCAACTCACCTCGCTTACCTAGTCTGTACGTCATCAGTTTTTCTATGAGGGAGTTATGAGAGCCAGTGCAGAAAGCCATAATTCTGGAATCACCTAAAGAAAGATGTGGCTCATTCTCTGTCTCAAAAAGTGCTTGGACACCCCAAGTTGGGTCCATATGCCAATAACAATTAGATTGAACTTTGTACAAGCTTATAAGGACCAGAGCCAAAGAAAGAATATAGTCTGGCTCAACTCCACTGGTGTTAATGGAACTACTCCAGTGTGCCCTTCTGAGATTTTGGTCCAGAGAAGTTAATTTCTCCTTGTTATCATGTGTATAGCTATATGCAACATTTTAATTTTAAAATTCTAATAACAATTTTTAAAAAAAATAATCAATCTTTGTAAAGGGTGGAGCATCAGTCATGGAGGATCTTCAGACCATCCTCAACCAAAAGTGTCAGATAAAGAAAATAAAGGTACTTCTGCACAGAGGAGAAGTTCATATAACAATATTTTTCACACTGAAAGAAAGGATTTTCTTTCTTCAAAGCAGTATTCTTGAAATAAGGCTTGCCTTCAATTCTCTGCAGTAATTAAGACAAATTACTCTGGGTGTAAGTCTTCAGGCACCATAGAACAAGCTGAAGGTTTAAGCCGGTCTGATTCTATCATGAGAAGGCAGCTGTACACATAAACATCAGCCAGTACATTACAGTAAATGATCCACGACAAAGCTCCTCCCAGGCCTATGAATCATAAGTAAAACCAATTTTTGGAAGGAGTTTCAGGAAGTGCTGTGTTATCAATGCCTCAGAAAGTCTATGTTAGGAGCTGATGAATTTCCAGAATGGAAATGCCACAGAACTGAAATATGCAGTATTCTGTGTTTGCATTTTCATTAGATCAATTGAAATGATTGAAAAACAAACAACCCAAAAAGCAGGAAAGACTTATGCTACTCTTTTCAAAGTCTGCCTGTTTTTTCTTTGCTGTATCCATTGATTTAATATAAGACATTACATCTTAAAAACTTTGCTCACCACCATCTCTAGATCTTCATTAACATCACTCTTATCCTAGCAGTATCTCTACTACTAAAACACTACCATCATTAGCATGTCAAGCAGTGGTTGACAGGCACATACTGTCACGCATTACATCACAGTGTTGCGGATCAGAGTTGACTTAGGCTGTGCTGAACTTTAAATAGATCTCTAAACATGGCAAGTAGTTTTTTTCTGGTGTTGAAGTTCAAAGAGTATAGAGAAAGAAAGTGTTTCAACAACAATATTTAAAGGATGGTCCCTAAAAAAAGAAACCCGCAAGATAACTAACAGATTTTGCAACCAAGAATATTATTAAAGCTCAAGACTGATTTTTCCTCCCAGGTATGCTATTTTTCTACCAGTTTACAAGTATTTACCATGTTACTGCTGCTCCTTTGCTGTATGCAGACTTCTTGGGAGCATAGTGCTAAGGAACAGTGAGTAAATTAAATTGAGACCATACATGAAAATCTTACTTGGGAAAAGCAACAAATTGTGTGCTAGGAACTCAAGGAATGCACACCTCCACATTTTCCTTGACACAGTATGGATCTACAGGCATTCTAAAAGCCATTTTACAGCTTCTTAACCCTACAGATACCCATGAATAAGTGAAGACTCACATAAAGTAGATTGCACAGAAACAAGCTAAGAGTCTTAAATAATTGCCAAATGAGCATCATTAAAGGACAAAAGGTTATTTCCTTTCTACTACCTACTTATTTCTGTTACAAGAAAAGGTGGATAAAGCCACATCTACTGTAACACCAATGTTCTAGCAGTGGCTCCATATATTATTATTGGGTTGGACAGAGTTAAATTTGAGGCAATGTGATTTTCTGTAGAGACCATGGAGAATTGGTTAGGCTATCAAGATTCCTCATCTAAGCTTTTGTTTAAACCCAAACAGGTTCTTCAAAGTTTGAATAGTATTTTTATCTCTGTTATTTTTTCATTTTCACATTGGCCTATAAGCTTTCAGGTTTCTAAACTGATTAAATGCACAAACACCAAGTCATAGCCTGAGTTGATACTGCACTTCTGCCTCTATGAGAAAGCACAAAGTATTGGAAAATTTTGCCTGAGATAGTATTCTCTTGAGGTTTTCCACTCGGTTTTGCAGATGGAGATCAAGGGAAAGTCAAACAAAGAGCAGAGTTCAGGATTTGTAAGAACAGCATTCAAATATAAAGACCAAAAAAGCCCCCCGAAATATCTCAAAATAACAGGCAGTGCAGAGAACTGTACAGGCACCTCTGCCTATTCTTCTTATTAAATTGTTAGTGATCTTTCATAAGCCATTTAACTTCTTCCTTTCTCGCTTTCCCCTTTTATAAGATTAAGGGATGTTAATTCATTAAATAAATAGACCACAAGTAGCGACTTCTGTAATGATGGACCTCATTGTGCATTACTAAGATCAACACACAAATACTGGTTTGATTTTTTTCAATGTCCAGTTTGTATGTACCTGAGTTTCGTTTGGGCTTTGTTTTGGGTAAATAAATACATTCATTGTGGAGATTAGCTTTACTTCCTTCACCTCTCTACCAACCATTTGAAGCCCTCTGCAGCAGCATCCTTAACTATGTGTTCTAATCTGCATTTTACTTTGAATTAAGCTAAGGTGAACAATGTCTGATATGAAAGATAAAAATAATCACAGGTCTAAACATGTTGCTGGTTCATCCATTCCTAGCAATAAGACTATTCAGAAGAGGCTGCATTGTTCACTGTTATCAAAGCTGTGCCTTTCCCGCATCTATGTCAAAATCCTTGTGTATTTACAAACTGTAATGGCTTCTGAATAAGAGAGATCAGTTTGTTGCAAACAATAGAATATCAGCATTGCTTCACAAGTGGCCTTGGAGCCTGATCCTTCTGGTCAAAATTGTAAGCTGAGGTCTGGGTGCAGTCTCCTCAGCACTGCTACCACTGAGGACTTTTGGTTGAAGTGTGCAGCAACAATTTGATGGTGAAAGACAACATAATAGAGTTCTGTGAGTGTCACAAAGCATAGTGCGAACATCCTATCTGACAGAGCATATCCTTTACAAGCAGCAATGAGAGAATGCTCTGCAAAAGAAAGTTAATTGTAATGATGTGTCTTTAAAGGCATAAGGGAAAATAGTATAGATGCTGGAGTTTTATCTCATTTCAATGATGGAAAGGGGTTAAAAGCAATGAAATATATTAAATCTACCATATCTTTGTATATATTTATGTTTGTATGATTTCTGTCACGGTCCCAATTTGTAGCCAGTTTTCAAGGTTCCATTTATGCTGTGTGAAGAAAAAAAATAATCTGTAAATATTTTCTGCAATGATCAAAACAGCAGAGAGATATGATTTGCCAGCATAGCTGAAACAGGGGCATTTAGCCAAA
Organism: Hypotaenidia okinawae; assembly: GCA_027925045.1. Taxonomy (NCBI): domain Eukaryota; kingdom Metazoa; phylum Chordata; class Aves; order Gruiformes; family Rallidae; genus Hypotaenidia; species Hypotaenidia okinawae. Next base: position 161,412,606 of record BSDF01000002.1, read on the forward strand.
AGATAATATGTCACTCACCTACGCTAATTTTAGTAATTTTTTAAATGTAGTTCAGTTTGTTGTGGCTTGGTTTTCCCCAAAAAAAACACGCTATATGGTTCCCCTAGGCTGCTGAGAAGATGAGGATATTCATCAGTTTCTAGGATAAGGATTATCTGCAAATCCTCCCATATTTATCTACAAATACCCCCAAACTCCTGAAAACTGAACTGATTGGCCGGTTTAAAACTCTTAGAAAGTTTTGAAAGTAGTCCCAAGTATTTCAAACTAAACTGAAAAGTCCATGGAAGATTATGCATTGGTGCTATTTGGAGAACAATTCAAAGGCAGACATCCCCATGGAGGTCAGCTTGTGAAATTTTTTGAGGTTGCCATTCAAGAAAGCAGATATTTTTGAAGACTCTGCAGATATGAAAGGAACCTCTGAACTTGTTAAGTGTCCCAGCTTATGTTATATGCAGCTGATCAAAGCTTTTAACTCTCCATTTCTTTTCTCATGGTGTCTATGACAAGAGCTTAAACAGTTGAGCTCCACATGGGAGAAAAAAAAATAGATATCCGTATGGGTGTGTGTACATTTTCTTCTTTCTGCTTGTCAAAGACTCTGTACTTAACATACTAATTTACTGAGTTTAACTTCTTAATGCTAGCTCCTTTAAGTCTTAGAGCTCCTTTTTTTTTTTTTTTCATTATAATCCTCTTATTTGGTAATCAGTCTGAGTCTGACTTTTTTATTTAAGAATATTTTAAAGTCTCTGGTGGAGATCAAGGAAAGTTTTCTTTTGATCTACTTCACAAACTTCAACTTATTATCAGCCAGTGGTTTGGTGTGACACTTAGGGCTACAATAATTTTGTTGCACTTCTCTTTTTCTTGTGTTGCCTTTTACAAACAGAGGTGTTAGTTTTTCTTTTAAATGCATTGTGGCTGTTGAAAAGTTGACCAGCAGAGAGCTAGAGGAATTAAAAAGGAAATAGCAAAGATCATAAGAGATACTGTAATGTGCTTCAGCTGGAAGATCCACCAGTGGACCCTTTCCTTTAGTGACTCAGTCCTAAAATTGGTAATAATGCATTTATTAATACTCTGTTTGACATGCAGGATTTGCCTTTGCACAAGAGATCTGAGAACACAAACTAATCTCAAGACACCAGGCAGATATTACATCACAAGCAACAAACTTCCAGTCACCTCTGACTCAAGTTTCTATTTTTAAAGACAAATAAATCCACCCCTCACTATTAACAACCTTCCTGCTGTTCAATATATGTACTTTAAGAGGCAAAGAAATCATAAATACATAGCAACATCATATTCCAGTTTGAATACATCAAAGTCCTCGTAATCCCTTTGCATCTCAGCTATAGGGCACAGTAAAACTCACTGTAGCAATGGGCAACAAGACCCTTAACAGAAGTTTAACAGCTCTACTATTCCCTCTGTGATCTTTCAGACCCTATTTAAAGATAGAACTTCATTTATCCACTTAAGCAAAAAATCTGTAGACAGCAAGCTGCTTACCCTTCTTTCTCAAATTTGATGTTCTGTGGGGGAAGAAAAAACCCCAGAAAGAATAAAAAGAAGTTAGCATAAGGACAGTCCCACATCAACTAATCTCTGTAGCAAATTAATTAAACAATTATATTAGCCAAGCCTTCACTTCTGACATGGCACAGCTGACATTAATTGGGACACAATCAAGATAGTAATTCAGGTTAATTGGATTTCCACTGTCAGCAGCTATCAGCTTGTTTCAATATGCTGCTGTCATTTAAGAATAATTAATCATGGATGACTTTATTGGATGGCACGGGTTGACAGCTGATGGTGTGGTGACGCTTGAAAAAGTTGTTGATTGCTGTAGGCCTAGTGAACAGAAAAGCTGGTTTCCTTCATAAAGATTATCTCACTGCCACTGCCTGTTGAGGACCAAAATTTGCTACACAAGTGTTGAGACAGTGATATTTGCTGACTCTTACACACATGTAGAGGAAAAAAGGAGTGGGCTGGAGAAAGAAATAGCCATTCCTATTGAAATAGTACTGCAAAAGGTCAGAGGAATGTGCATGTACGACTGCAGCCTTCAGGCAGGGAGTTATTGTTTGGCTATTGCTACAGCAACAAAGGATTCAATAATACAACAGTTCACATTCTGTAAGAGCTGAAACGCCAAGCTTGATCTAGTGTTATTTGCTTTTCTCCATTCATAATAGGCCATTACTTTGGTTAACATCTGATAATATAATTTATTCAATCTGTTGCCAGAATGTCTGCAGAAATGTCAAGGAACTTATGAAGCCAAGTATTTATTTATTAGTAACTTGGAAAAAAAAAGGCGATGAAACTGTTGTGTTTGTTTAAAAAAGCCAAAAATTAAAGTATATCATTAAAATAATTTAGAGTGTACCATAAGGAGTAGTAGGAATACATTATGTTTCTAAAAAAAACTAAACCAAAAACCACAATTTAAACTTCAGGAAAGTCTTAGCACCAAGTTCTATTTGACTATGCAATTTTTTCCCAAAGGGGAAAATATACATATATATTTTAAAGTATAATTTTAGATTATTTATGACAGAGTGCTAAAAAATCAGATCAGAAGTGGCAACACTACTTTGAAAGCTGGACAGAGAATATTTTCTATCAGCAATGTGATAAATTTGTTGTGTAAGTACCACAAAGCAGTTCTAGATGGATGGCATACACAGAATCAAATTTCTAAAGGAAAATGGCTGATGAATTTGGCTCCTTCTTTTTTATTCAAAATACTGGACAGAAGACTGGCAAATGCACTACTCAGCAGAGCATAAATTCCCAATTTGAAGATACTTTCCTGCTGTCAGTCAGAGAAATCTGATTAAGCAGAAGGATCCATTAACTGAAGTGGAAGAGAGGAAGCCATTTACGATGATGTCTCTTCAGTGTAGGTTTGATGGTGCTGTAGATACAGGCCAGCAACACTCATAAAGTTCTTACTCTTGGGCAGTGCCAATGCAGTGAACTTCTCCAGCTTTTTGCCTTCATAGAGCCGAGGGCCAGTTGCCTCCTTTGTCTTATTTCCTTGGGAAATTTTTAGACTTAGAATATGCTTCTCAATTAGGATTCAAATATAGTACAGTCTACTTGAAACTGAAAGAATCCTTGCTGAAATCAAACCAAATCTGAGTGATAGGCAAAACCACCTAAAAGGATGTCTTTTACTGTGTTTAATGTCTCTGACTCAAACTGAATCGAACCATGGAGTAGGTGGCTGTTATTTAAAAGAGGACTGATAGAGAATGTCAGTGAACTGTTTTGTTTCTTTGCTGTTATTTTTCTTAATCCACAGTCCTGCTAAATCTTATCATATACTATATTAAATTGTGGCTGTAAATTATTTCTATAAACAGGGAGTCCCCGAATAAATAAGCAAAATGCTGCTCTACGAATTTACATTACAAGCAGTTTATGCTTATCTGATTACCCCTGTGATCATTGCTGACAGATGAAAATTGAATCTGAAACCACCTATTTCTGAAATCTTGTTTTTCTTCTAAATGTATCTTCTTAAAGCAGTATTAATGTGCTCTGTCATTAGCCCTGTAATTTGAAAGAAAGAGGGTATTCTGTTTGGCAGTCCCTTTCCCTGCTTCCAACAGCTCTGAACTTCTTTGCCAAATTCAATCACATCTGAGAGAGGAAAAGAAGCCTCTAAAATATTTATTTTCTCACAATACTTGGTGCCTTGTAGAGAAGACACGTTTCTTAGGTTTGGCAGCTGTTAGCTGGTCAAGCAGCAAACTGCATTTTCTGGAAACACCATGTTTTTTCAATTTAAAGTAAAGGGAGGAGATGTAAGAAAAAGAGAAATTTAGGGTGATGATGGTCACAATTGACAGCAAATTCAAGATTATTAACTCTGCTGCTTGCAGAGAAACTTGGGTTTCAGTCCAAGAACTTCAGAAAGTGCTTCTGTGATGCACTGAAATGTAATTGCCTATTACCCACAAGAGCTACTACGTGGCCAAAAGGCTTGCCATGGCAATATTTGAGGAAGAACCTGTAGCAGGCAAAGTTATGATAGAATAATAATTCATTTTTCACTCTCCTATTTTCTTTATAATGCAAAGGTCCCTTTTGGATCTGTTCTCATATAACTCCTCTAACCAGGAAATATGTGGCAAAACTGAAAATAGATGCTATGACTCTTAATCAAGCAGATAAACCTCTGTAGAAGAAGGCTTGACCAATTGTTAATTACTCTCAATAACACTGATATGGAATCAGTGTTGGTTGCCATTTGGAAAACTTACATAAAAGGTCCTACAGATCTGAAGTGCAAGAAACCTCTAAAATTTCTGGTCAGAAAGCAAGGCAAAAGAACTAGAAGTGTATCCCAGCACAAGTCAGAAGTTTCTATGGCAAAGCTACTACTTTAGAAGTAAGGAGGGCAATGATTGAACTGATCATGAATGTTAAACTATCCTCCCATATGACATAATAGAAAAATAAAAGATAGTGGAAGCAAATGTTGTCTTCACAGGTCACTATTTCTGCACTGGAGGTTTTGCTTTAAATCTTCATAGTCCTAGTCCATCCTTTAGGAGCTCTTAATGCATTTGAAAAAAAAACGTGAGAAAAAGACTAAGCAAATACATGAGTTAAATTATGTCTATCATGTGAGCCATGGGAGCCTCTTCCAGCAGTGCCAAAGCTAATGATGAGTGGATGTAAAGCATGCTCAATGGACTTCTAATGTGTTGGACTGCTGTTGCCTTTCAACTGCCCACTAACATCTGATCTCTCATGCTTCAAGGAACTTATAGGCTGTGCCAATATTACAAAGGGCTGCCACCTTTAAAAACTGTCACTGGCACCAGTGCTAAGAGGGGGAAAAAAAGGATATGTGGTGAAGTTGGAGCTGCAACTTCAAAGCCATTCTGGGCATTAAACCATACATATTGTTCTTTCCTGAATTTTATTTTTTCTCATTGTTTTCATGCAAAGATCTTGGAACTCTTTTCATCTTTTGTTTAAATAAGGCTCAGAAGACCTTCCAGATGGCAGACAGGTGAATGCAGTGCTGTTGTTTTTTCATCTTGGAAAGACACACAGATGGTACTTCCAAGAAGGCAAAAATACCCATACCTTTTGCTCCACCTGTTCGATGGAAATTATAGTAACAGATTGGGGAGGGAGGATGTTTCATTATTTGTTTGTTTCACACAGCTAAAGACCATGAAAGTGGAATTTTGTTAATATATATAATAGTCTGCACTTCTAGCTTAATCACTCAGAGCACATTACCATTAATAACAGATCACAAAGACCTCAGAGATTTCAGGTAAACAATAGGAGAGAAAAACTCCAGATGCTTCACCTTGGATACTTACATAGAAATATTACCTGATCTAACTTATTCTTTCAAGGAAAAGTGAGTGCATCTCTCAAATTTAGAGGTACTTGTATGCTACTGTATACTGAAAACACAGAATTGCAGTCATCCTTGTAACTTGGATTAGCAGCCTAAAAGGACACTTGGGTAGGGATCTAGTATCTAGAATTTTCTGAGGTAAGAATGTTTGGATCTGCACTCAAATTTGCAACCTTCATGGTTAGTCTGTAAAATCCCTGTAAGTGGAGCCTCTTTGGATCTCAGAGGTGATGATGTTCAAGCCAATGAAACTGAAATAATTGCCATCTTTCTGCAATTAGTTCTGTTCACCTCATTAGCTGGGCTCAGGTGTTGATCTCGATTGTCATCTTGTAACTGCCATGACTCAATAAATGAGTGTGAGCTTGTGGTGGTAAATGAGAAGGGAGAAATTACATATTTTTTAAAAATAAGTTTCTCTTTTTTCTTAGAATTATTCTTCTTTTTAAATTTACTTTTCCTTGCAGTGGGCAATTCAAATCTTCAGATTTTTTTTTCTTTCTTTAAGAGTATAGAAGTTCTAGGTAAGCAGGCTCCAAATATCCCAGTTCTCCAGCTAAAACCCACCACAATATAGGTAACAGCATTTCCTCTTATCCATCACCTTGTACCTCAGCCCATAGTGGCAATGCAAGAGAGTTACACATCAGGGGAGATTTTCATAGAATCATAGAATGGTCTTGGTTGGAAGGGACCTCAAGCATCATGCATTTCCAACACCCCTGCCACAGGCAGGGCCACCAACGTCCAGGCATGATCTAGACAAGATTGCCCAGGGCCACATCCAACCTGGCCTTGAACACCTCCAGGGATGGGACATTAACCACCTCTCTGGGTAGCCCTTTACAGCACCTCACCACTCTCTCTGTAAAGAGCTTTCCCCTAATATCTGATCTAAACCTTCCCTCCTTTAGCTTGAATCCATTCCCCCTTGTCCTGCCATTGTCTACCCTTCTTAAAAATTTTATTCCCCTTCTGCTCCCTTCAGGTACTGGAAGGCTGCAATTAAATGTTTAATCTTCACCAGGACAGCCAATAAAGATGTTGATACTGTTCTTAGGCAGCTTTTGTCTATTTTGATGCATTGGCAAAGAAATGAGTTGACCTTTTGTTTCCCAGCAGTTCAGCTAAGATGGTTTAAGGCATAACAGCTATATGGCAGTACTGAATTCTGAAGTGCATCTTCATGAGTGACACAGTCACATCAATAAAAGCCAGAGACATGTCAGGGGTTTAATATCAGAATAAATATGGTTGTATGTTCATTGGGCATGTGTAGAAATTTCTGCTACAGAGATTTAGAGCACTGCAACCTGACAAATGCTGAACCTTGGTTCTCAGAAGGTGAGTGGTTAGCCTGTGAGTAGACAAGGGCAATGGATTTAATCTCCACCTGGCAACTGTTAAGCTGGAACCACATTTTGGGATTTACCCCTCTGCTTTCCCAGAAAGTCAGTATTTGGCTTTACAGACATCCATTGAATTCATTGAACTTGGTGGTTTTATTAGTAAAAGTGCATCCAACACATGCAGAAGAGCACTAATCTTTTCTTGTTGAATGTTGTCTGACCAACCCTGCTCAAAATGCAAGGAGAAGATGTGTAAAATGCAGATGTCTTGCAAAGTTTAACTCTACGGTTCTGAACTGATCAACCTGACATGACAAGGAATATATGCTTAAATGCTCTCAACTTGCTTGTGTTCTTCTGCTGGCACTCTGGAAAAATAGCAAAAGAAACTGGAAATTCTTACAGATAAAAACATGTACTGAACTGAAAGGATGAAATCCTTTCCTGAAGACTGGAAGCAAACCACTTCTAATACTAAGTACTTTCTTATTTAACAGGGCTCATAAAGGTGAGACAGGTAAAATGGGGGACAGTAAAGTCTCTTTTCAAAGACACAGTTACTTATTAAAGTATTATTAATAATTCAGAATTTCAGAATTACTTCTGAGCCATTATTACAGAATAATGAATAATTTTCAATCTGCTGTGCTAATAGGAAAGCCTGGGAGGAGACACAGTGGTGGGAGTGTGCTCTAACTATCAAAATAAAACAGAGGAATTAGATAAAGTTACTTCTTCAGCACCTGCCTGTTGTTGAGAGAGGATTAAATAATTAAAAAGAGAATCTATGTTGTTAAGGGAAATTTCAGTTTTTGAGGAATATGATTAAGGTTGCAAGGAGCCACTAATAATGCATAAATTGCAGCTACTACTTTTTATGTCAGGCTACCATAGCCAAAATAAAATAACTTGGTTGCACCTGATTCTGATGGATATAGATGAATTACTTACTGGATAGGGAATCTGTAGTTTCCAAGGGATATGTGATCATGATTTGATTACATTCTGTATGAAAACCAGAATGAGTTGTCAATCAGTAACATCTTATGTATATAATTGGTGCCTCAAAAGGGCACATCTCCCAAAAATGAGAAAATTCTGAGAAAAATTCACTGCAGAAAGCACGTAAATAGAAAAATGAGAAAGGAAATTGAGAGAACTCCCAAGAACAACCTGTTAACTGGCCAGCATGCCTTGATCTCACATCATCCTGATTCAGTGATAAAGTGTAGGCAGCAATTAGAAATTGGAAGAGTTGTACTATGAATGGGGGATGAATGTCCCCTGCAATCCTCTAGTTTTATATCCAGCAGACTGTACACATTCTCACATTGGTAACCAGAGCTCCTGCAACAGTCTCACCAATGCCATATCCATATGCCTGAATCCACATGAAGATTCCAAAACCACTTTAGCCTGCAATATCCCCAAGCCTCACTGATACTAAATGCTGACAGATTGATTAAATATGTTTCATTTACTTAAGAGATGAAGTTTAAAATAAATGTAATATAAACAGAAAGAATAAAAAAGTCAGCTACACCAAGTACAACCAAATCCTGACTAGGCTAAAGAAATATATTTTGGGGAATTTTGAAAGAAAGAAATAAAATAAATCCTAACAATGTCACAGACAAATTAGGGTAGAGAGAGAACACTGCTGTTAAGGACATGAAAATACAAATGCCTCAATAAGCACTTCTTCTGCATAGTTGGGTAATGAATGTTGTTGTACTTATATCCCTTGATGGGCTTTACTAGGAACATGGAAGGATTTTAAACAACTGCAATCTTTCATCAGGAAGTCTGGACAACCTCTTCCCACGGGCTCCTAAAGAGGCAGCCAAGTAGATCCATCCCACCGTCATGCCAAATCTAACTAAACCTTAGGATACAGGGGAAATTCCAAAATGTTGAATGAATGTTGATGTTATACCTCTATTCAAAGAAATGCAAGAAGGGCAAGACAGATATTGCATGCTTAGTTTGACCTCAATACAAGACAACATAGGACTCAACTGAGAACGAATTAAAGTATGGAGTTGGATACAGTAGCAGCCTAATTATTTACTTAGTTATTGTTAGTTATTTTAACTTGAAGTATTTGATCAAATTGGATTGCATTCTGAGAATTTAGAGAACTGGGGTAACTGTAGGTGTAACTGTAACTACTAGGAGTGGGAGGAGATTTCATGACTTTATAAGATATTGAAGAGTTGGTAAAGAAATAATAAATACATTTCCACTACTCATAATTTAAAATGGATGTTAAGTAACACAATGTGGATCAGAAAAGAGACACCAAAATTATTAAAGGGTTGGAAAACTGTCTTTCAGTTAGACAGAAAATTCTAAGCTGGAAATATTTGCAGGGAAAAAAATAATGCAAAAAACCCTCAGACATTTATTAAAAGGCTCTTTAACCTGATGGAAAATAATTCAAAAGAGGGTATGGTTGGAAGCAGACATCAGTTACATTCTAATTAGCAACAAGGTACAGTCCCTGGTTAACCACTGGAACAAATGGTATTATTTCTGAGTCTGGTCTGCTAGTTAAGCCTGAATTCTTTAATGTAATAGATGCTTTTAAAAAACACAGTTATGAGACTCAGTGGATGAGTAATTGAGCTGATATATAAGCAATCAGACAGATCATCTAATTACTTATGAAAATTGACGTTATCAATGTCATATACACAATCATGTGAAGCTTCAGAAGTGTAGATTTCATCCCTTTGACTCATAAAAGGGAAAAAGAGAGCACTGGAGGCAGCAGTTGTGTGACTGTAGAAAGTGGAAGGAATCTGTACCACGTAGATGTTGCATTTGTCCTGAACATAAGCTGCGTTGTTTTTTTCCAAAAGGACTTATCAAAACTCTGTAAATGCATTCTATGTAAACAATTTAAAAAAAAAAAATGCAATTTTAGATAAAGTTATTTATTTATATTTAGATTGCAGTTCAGATAAAGTACTCCAGAAACATGCAACTTAGATGGATACATGTGAAGTGTTTTCATTTCTTAAGCGGTGCTGTCTACAATGCTACATTTCCTAAATGGATTACAAATGCCATCATTAAAAAAAAAAATAAATAAAAATGCATTGCGCTGGGGAGAGAGAAAATCATGCAGATGTGTAAGCAACAGAACACATTTAGTGAGGAATTAGAATTACAGAAAGCATTTATTACTTCTCCACTAAAGGTAGCTAGAGCTGCACTACTTGCTTCGCTAGGCAAAGCACTGATCTCAAGAACAGTTGGCAGAAGGTTTAGTGTACACAAAGCCCACTGACTTCCTTTAAGGACCCAGATCCACACTCCCTTGTAGCGTATGTAGGAGGTAAGGCTTTGTGCTACCGTCATTTGGGCTTTGTGTTAGCAGCAATGCCTGTCTGTGAGGATTTAATGTACTTTATGTTATATGTTGTTATGAACAACTCTATGGCTGTATCTAAATTATGTCTATTAAATCCCAGAGCCCCATTCCTAGGAAAGGGGCATACTCCAGTGTATCCCAACACCACAACTGTCAGTATATGCACTGCACCATATATTTCCAACAAGGAGGTATCAGTCCACATGGATACCACAGATTGTTTCAGAAAATGCTGAATGTAGTGGTTGAGGGATGTGGTGGGTTGACTCTGGTTGGAGGACAGTGCCCACTAAAGCTTCTCTACCACTCCACTCCTCAACTGCACAGAAGATTAAAAATACAATAAAAGACTCACAGGTCAAGATAAAGACAGGGAGATCATTCACCATTTCTTTTCACAGGCAAAACAGACTAAACTTATTACCATTCAAATCAGAGTAGGCTAATGAGAAATAAAACCTTAAGGGTTCTTAAAAGAACCTTTACCCCCACCTATAACTTCTTCCAAGGCTTAAATTTCTCTCCCTCCTCCGCAGAAGTAGCATAATGGGATGGGGAATGGGGTCATGACATCACAGATTGTCTCTGCATCTCATTCCTCCTCAGGGGGAGGTCTCCTCATATTCTGCTCCAGTGTGGGGTCCACTCCATGGGAGACAGTCTTCCATGAACTTCTCCGATATAAGTCCTTCCCATAGGCAGAAGTTCTTCATGAACTGCTCCAGCATAGGTCCCTTCCATGGGGTGCAGACCTTCAGGACCAGTCTGCTCCAGCATGGCTTCTGCACAGGATCACAAGTCCCACTTTGGTATGGGATCCTCTTTCTAGGAGTCTTGAGATCCTGCCAAGAGCTTGCCCCACTATGGGCTTCTAATGAAGTCAAAGCATGGGACCTTCAGGTGCATCCCCCTCCAGTGTGGAGTCCTCCAAAGGCTGCAGGTGGATATCTGCTCCATCATGGACTTTCATGGGCTGCACGGGAACAACCTGCTTCACCATGGTGTTTTCCAGGGACCACAGGGGAATCTCTGTTCCAGTACCAGGAACACCTCCTCCCCCTGCTTCTTTATTGAACTTGAGTCTACAAAGTTGTTTCTTTCAAACCTTCTCACTCCCCTGGCTAGAAAAGTCTGCTCCAAGGTTGTTGAGTTTTGTGGGGGTTTTTTTACCTTCTTAAATACATTATCTCAGAGGTGCTACCACCATCCTTGATGGGTTTCAATTTGGCCAGCAGTGGGTCCATCTTGGAGATGACTGGCACTGGCTCTAGTAGACATGGTGGAAGCTTCTAGCAGCTTTTCACAGAAGCCACCCCTGTATCCCCCCTCTGTAAAACTTTGTCATGCAAATCCAGTACAAAGGGTTTGGATATCCCTGAAGGACTGAAGCCCAGGGAAGGGGCTGTGCTGGATCGAGGACACATGTAGAGAGAGGGAGGATCGACTGAGAGGGTCTATAATAGACTGAGTGCAACCCCTATAGCCATCCTTCTGCATTGATAGAGGGGAGGTATCAATAGATGATTTAGGAATAAAGAAGTGAAATTAGCCTGAGAAAAAGGGTAAGGACGGAGAGAAGATAGTGGTTTATCCTTATTTCTCCTTATCCAAATCTATTTTAATTTCCAATAAATTAATCATAGAAGTGCAAGACTCAGCAAATGGGTTGGTGCACTCCCAAGCACAACCATGTGAAGAGAATGGATTGAGAGCAACCCTGAGGAGAAGGATGTGGGGTGATCAAAAGCTCAACATGGCCTGGTAATGCATGCTTGCAGATGCAACAGCCAACTATTACCTGGGCTGCATCAAAAGAAGAGTGACCAGCAGGTCAAAGGAGGGGATTCTGCCCCTCTACTCTAGGCACTCCTATGACCTGGACTACTGCATCCAGCTCTGGAGCCCCTAGTATAAGAAGCAAATGGACCTATTGGACCAATGCCAGGGGAGGTCACCAAGGTGATCATAAGGCTGGAGAACCTCTGCTATGGAAACAGGCTGAGAGAGTTGGGCTTGTTCAGCTTGGAGAAGAGAAAGTTCCAGGAAGACATTATTGAAATCTTCCAGTACCTGAAGGGGCCTACAGGAAAGCTGTTTACAAGGACATGTAGTGACAGGACAAGGGGTAATGGTTTTAAGCCGAGTGTGTTGATTTATGTTAGATATATGCAAGAAATTCTTCCCTGTGAGGATACTGAGGCACTTGGACAAGTTGCTCAGAGAAGCTGTGGGTGCCCCCTCCCTGGCAGTGTTCAAGGACAGGTTGGATGGAGCTTTGGGCAACCTGGTGTAGTGGAGGGTGTTCCTGCCCATGGCAGGGAGTTGGAACTAGATCTGTAAGATCCCTTCCAACCCAAAATATTCTGTGATTCTGAGTCTATGATTTTCCCCAAGCTGAGTCTTTTGCCTTTCTGTAATGTTATCTGGTAAGTAATCTCCCTGTCTTTATCTCAACCCACATGCTTTTTGTCCTCCACCACACACAGTTCAAAAGCATTTAAAGGGGTGGAAATGCTGAACGTACCATACTTACAGCTATGTGAGACTGCTTCAAGAGTGAAAAGTAGCTATAGCTTTGGGGGCTGTGAAGTCTTCAATGCCCAGGTGTGGTGATGGAAAGTGATCTTCATAAATATGGGAAAGAGAATGCACATACAGCATCAGTTAGGAAAAATCTACCAAGATGAGAATTAGGTATAAATATGACAGATATGATCTCTGAGTCAGAAAGGTTTGTGCTAAGTTTTACCACTGACAATGAGCTGACAAAGAATGCAAGAGGAAATCAGTTCATTTCAGTGAGGATACACAGCGGTATAACACAAGCCACATAACCTTCCACAAAGACTCTGGTACTACTGTTGTTACAGCTAGTGACCACGCTACTCTGCACCAGAGAATGTCAGTAGATACTCTCTTGCTTTGATTACACTGAGAGAGAAGAAAAATAAAAAAAATGGGGAAATCAGCTCAGTAACTTGCAAACAACTTGATGAACAAGCAATCTGAATTTCTTTTCTGGTGAAGACATGTCAAGAGATGGATAGTCATTGCTTGCCCTCCAAAAATCTGTTGTATTGTCAGCCCATGGGCATGTTTTTCAGTTGCTGTTCCATTCCCCGCTCTGAGAAACAATAGGGTGATTTCCTTTTTACTTATTTTACTGTCACCTACAGCAACAGTGAGATGTAAGGAGAAAAACAGGACCCTTTTTTCTCGTTCTTCCCTCCTTGTTCAGTTATAACTTGGAGCCAAGAAGGCAAGTGTTTGCTCCAGAGCTTGCTGCAAACTCACAACAGTAATCCACACATCTTATTGCTCCCAACATCACCACCAGGAAAACAGCCCATATTTGTACCATCAGAATATCCCATTTGCTCATGTAGACAGCTTTCTATGATGGCAAGACCACCTGTATTTTTGCAAGTGCTGTCTCCTTTCAAAAACAATTCAAGATGTGGACTGTGCAAACCTCACAAAGGTAAGGTTCCTCACATTGGTCCAGCCAATCCCAATTTCAGGCAGTTTCATGTGACATCTGTTTCTTCTCTGGTGCTCTTTATTACTAAGTCAGTGCAAAGGAGGCTGACTGCAGTGTACCTGGTAATACTGTGCCAACAGCCAGTTTCAATCTGCTCTGGAGAGGAGACCTGAACACTTCTAAAGAGAGGGAGCTTACAGTTCTTGCTTTCTCAAGAAAAAAATCCAAGGCAATAATACTCTTCACTTGGAGGTAATGGCCACATTTCATCACTGAATCCACAACTGAAAGACAAGTATTTCATGTTGGAACACAAAAAGAACTGCTGAGAGGAAGGAAAAAATAGTCTCTACTACATTGGGCAGGAAAGAATTGCTGCTAATTTCCACATCTCAGTACAAAACAGCCAGAGTCCATGATGGTGCAAGCAATGGGAGTCTGATAAATCATTTGGTGTCTCATAAATCTCAGTCTACTCATGTACCTTCATGCCTCCAGAACTTTTAAGCAGAAGGAAGAGGTAGTGATCGAGACATTTTTAAGCAGCACACACCTTCCCAAAAATGGTACCGTCCTTCTGTTTAAACGGAGCCTATGCCACTGATGGTGTTACTACATCATTTTCCACTCTGCTATGCTGAAACAGCAAGAGTAATCAATCATTTACTTATCACAGGAGCAAAACAGACTTTTCTTGGAGGGAGTGGAAAAAGTACTACAATAAAGTAATTTTGCCAATTTGAGTGTTCCACTTGACAACTATTTGCATAATAAGGTTTTGTCAAGATAAGAAGATTGGTAATTTTCAGCAGCGTGGAGGGGATTGAAGTTTTTAAGCTTTTTTGCCCACTATCTACACACTCACAGACCTCCGCTCTTGATGTATAGTTCTTTTTAAAGTCCTCCATCTGTCTCCGTTGTGTAATGAATTCTGTCACTCTCAATTGTGCTCCTGAGCAGTGAGCAGGGGAAGGGAGTTTGCATTTTGATTATAAAAAGGTACCGTCAGCTCTTATTACAATGGAAAACCCATCTCCATGTGAAATTTTAAGGCACTTATAAGCTTAGTCTCCCTCTCAGAAGCTGACTGTAGATCATGTTGTCACCATTTGACGGGAAGTGCAAGAGGACTGGGCTGCACTGCCAGAAGTTCAGAGAAGTGGAAGTAAATCCAGTTTCTTCCCTAAGAAGCTCATGGGAGGGATACAGCAGTGCGAACACCATCATGTATAAGTTTTTCCATGTGCAGCTTGTACTGGATCTCTGAAGGGCTGTTTGGAGGAAAAGGATGGCAGAAGGAGATCAAGGCTGTCAGCTTAAGACTCTTTCCTTCTCCTCACCCTCATGAGCTAGTTTATCTCATCCTGAGACTTGTCAGCAATTTTTTTATTTGGGATAGTGGGAGGGCAAGAGGAAGATAAGCAGACCTTTTACAGGTTAAGTATTAACATATTTTTAGGGGGTTTGATAACAAAGCACTCTAGAAGGATTAGGATGTTAGAGAAAATGTAGAACATGTCTGCACCATGCTGTGGAAAGTGCTGCAGTGATCCTGGGCTGGTGAGAATAAACCTGCTCAATCCAGTGCTGTGTCAGCTCACTCTGGGAGTTATGCTGTTATTCCTGTACAGTCCTCCCATAAAATGGGCCAAGCAAAACCAACTGCAGAAAATGAGCTTTGCCTAAATATCCTGGAAGTACGTTTTCAGATTCAAAGTGTCCAGTGTCCAGCCAGTCTGATGGGCAACTTTTAGCACAGTTCAAGTTCCAGGTAAAGCGTAGGTAGACTTAGTTGGGTTAAGCAGACAGGGGATAATCTACAGGAAACTTGGCTTTAGTAAGCATCCTGAGGGGATAAAGAGAGAGAGGAGCCCAATGAAGACCCCAGACTTTAAGAAAGCAGATTTTGACTTGCTAGGGGTAGATCTCCTGCAAAGCTTTTATGAAGGACAACGGAGTTCGGAAAAGTTAGAGTTTTAAGGACAGCATCCTGCATACATGAGAATGGTGCATCACAATACTTAGGAAAACAACCAGACAAATCAGGAGACAGGTTTGCCTGTGCAAAAAGCCCATGATAGGGTTCCAAGGCAGTACTCAGGAGGCAGAAGAAGCAAGCTTTCAGAAGGTTGAACTACAGACCTGCTGAAGCCCCTTCCATCCTGAAATATCATATGATCTTACGCCATTCTGCTGTTAATCAATTATCATCGTGAATTTTACCTGTCAAACCCAAATTAAGAGCTAAACAATCTAGAAAATGAAGACAACCTTTCATTTACAGTTCAGGATTTATTTTCTATAGTCGTTCATCTTGGGAAGAATAACCCCATACACCAGTACGGGCTAGAGGCTGACTGCAAAGCAGCTTTAAAGAGAAGGAATCACAGCTCCTGGTGGATACCTGGTGGCATATGAGCCAACAACAACCTCCTAGAGTAAATTAAGCATATAAACATTGCCAGCAGATCAAGGGAAGTGATTCTCTGACTATATTCAGCCCTGGTGAGGCACGGCTGGAGATCTATACCCAGTGCTGGGCTCCCCAGTATACAAGGGGCATGGACTTAATGGACATAAACGGACTTCATAGACTAGACCAAATGATGTGTTTATCTTTGTTATCCACCTGTCTTCTTATTACAATGGTCCAGAGAGTACCCTTAACTGACTGCAGAGGAGCAGTATGTAGAATACTGCACAGTTAAAGAGTAATTGCACTCAAGAAGCAGGTAGTGCAAGGTCACAGAGCAGAATTGGCAAAGCACTGACTAGAGGCTACAAATGCTGCTGTTCACTCTTCTCCAGTCTGGACTACCAGCTACCATATTAAGGTGAGAGCTAGCATGCTTGCTTAAAGAGTTAAAACTCACTATTAAGAATACATCTGTGCATCCTAACCGTTCCTTCAACCCTTCCCTTTTAAATCCTTTTGTAAAACCTGCTTTATGGATGACAGCCTTTTATACACTTAGCAATAAAGAGGTTTAAAAGAAATAATCACAATAACTAACTAATAAACATTCGTCTTTATTTCAAAGGTGATAATAATCCCTAACACTTGCATTGCACTTTACATATTCAAGCACTTTATAATCATTAACTAATTAGTCCTTGCAAAGCTCATCTAAATATTATTATCCTGTTAATACAGAAAGAGGTGTATGAGAGAAGGTAGAGAATGTACCTAAAGGCATAAATCAAGCCATTTGCAGAAACAAGATTGGAACTCAGCTTTTCAGCATTCTAATCCTTGGCTCATATCCCTCTTGCTGTCTCTGATAATATGGGCTAAATTATACAATAGTAGGATCATTTTCTTTAATATTCATCCCCAAATGCATGACATTGAATATTACATTTTATCTCTTTGTTGTCCTCAGGATCACTTATTTCTTTCTCCCTCTTCTTCTGCACTGATATTACCTCCTGCCTTTATATCACATGCAAACATTAGTAGCACCTAGGGTCTAGCCCATTTATACAGCAGCACTAGGATAATTGGCAGGGCCATGTTATGCAAGGAGCACGCAGTCCAAATCTCATACATGCAGCTTTGAGCAGGGGTAGGAAACTAAGTTTTAAGGGAGCATCCTTATCAATGGTCCACAGTCACAAACTCTGTTAAATTTGTTATTCTCTTTACAGTGTCTCAACTTCAAAAGGAGGAGTGCAAGCTGATTACCCCTATACCGTTTATACCTCTAAATTTGTGTGTGGACCAGCTCCTTTCCATGTTCTTTTTAAATAAACAAGGGGGGTTTGTTGGTGTTGTGTTGTGGGTTTTTATGTAGGAGTTTTGGGTGGTATTTTCCCCACCCATATCATTGATTCAAGAACAACAGAGCATCACATGAAAGTATCACATGGTATGTCTAAAGCACAAGGAAGGACTTACTCTTTCTGCCACAGGAATTGGACTGTGAAGTCATTACCACAGGAGAGAATGGTTACTAAATGTCTGTGTACATGCAAGATGAAAGTAGAAAAATCATGGAAGAAAAAAAAATATATGTAGATATCCATCAAAGCACATGGACAACATCTTTGGTTTAAAATGTGCCTGAGCTAGAGTGTTGAACATTGGGAATGTGGTATTAGGCATGTATCATTACCTGTCTCTCCCTGTTGTCATGCTCCAGCAACATTAAAATTATATGAAGAAAATCAAGTCTTCAAACCCATACATAGCTAAGCCCTAAGCAGAAACCCTACACAAATTAACCAACAGCTATTGTGCTCTCTCAATACATTCTCACCCTCATTTTATTTCCTGCAGCTGCCATCTTAATTCCCTAAAGTCATTTTGGTTAATTGCAGAGGAACAATTTTTCCCTTTGCCTTAATGTGCTGTTGGATTTTCTTAAAGTAATTTAGTTAATTTAAATTATTTGCCTTTAAAAATTGTAAAAAAAAAAAAAATGTAGTAAATTAAATCATTATTTTTCACACCTATAATGACAATTCTCCCAAAGAAATTTAGGCTCTGGCACCCAGCAACTGCCAGCAGCATTTGAGTGGTTGTTACAATGAAGTTGATTTGTGCCAGTGACAGCTCTCCCTTCTACTCACACCTGTAGTAATGTGCTCTTCAGACAGCCCCCTTTTACCATTGATGAGGAAGGAAAGATGAGACTACTATCCTGCAGTCCTCAAGACTAGATCTGAAGTACTGGATCACTAGCCAGTGATAAAGTTTGAATGTACCATCATATTTCTGTTGAATTATTCAATGAAGAAGAGTTCACACTATCTTAATTTTGTATCTGCTTTAATAGCAACTTAAAATAACAGGGGTGGACAACTCCTCACTAACACAGAGTTAGTCACAGCAAAGTTATTCCAGCCTATTTTTGAATAATTTTTAACCCGGTGAATGTCTTAGATAATCAGCACACAGCTTTCTAAAATTGGTCTTGTTCAAAACACAGATTGCAGAACCACAGCCTGAACTTTTTTCTAACTTTCTATATACCTCTCTTTGAAGCTTATGAGTATATTCATTTAACTTCCAATGACTCACTGCAAATAATGCCTGTCGTGGCTAATTCCTAGATAAGCTTTCTTCCCCTTAGTTAGAGTATTTACATGGTGTGTATTTACATGCAGATTATATCCAACAGTGATAGCCTGGTATTGTCCATCAACTCTCTGTGAAACACTGCCTTCAGATGTCTCAACTACCCTGTGAGCTTCCAGTAAGAAACACGTATTTTTTTTTTTGATACCTTCTTTTCACAGAAATCAGGGAGTTTATTGTTCACTGGGTCATACTTTGTGCCTCCACTGCTAAGATTCTGTCCTTGTTACTCTTCATGCTGGAACAAACCCACAACACTAACATGTTCATTTATAGCATCTTGTCTGAAAAGTGTTAATTGGAAGCTGAGGTATGTTAGTTTTTTCAGCTGCTCTAACCTGACTGCAAGACTATATTAAACTAGTATTCCCTCTAGCAATGGAGAACTTTTGAACTATCCATTGTGTAGGACCCAAAACTGCTGTGATGGTTCTTAAAACTCAAGGTCATAGCAGTCAGCTCCAAGCAGATTATGAAAAAATGAATCTGTGATGAGGAACAGTAGGAAAATGAGCAAAATACCATTATTTTGATTTTAGTGTACGCACTTCCCTTAATAATGGGCTTATAAGGTTTAAAGGCATTATCTAAACTAAAATCCATACAACTTTGGAGAAACATTTAATCCCAGTTCTGTATCATACACCATTCACAGGTAGTGGTCCATGGTGATGTTCATACCACCATGGAAGACGTACAAAATCAACATGGTTCATCATGAAAAGGTCGTGTTTTTTTTCAGTGGAGAAAGGCTATGGTGAGAGCAGAGAAAGCTGAGGGAAATATCAGCCCAAAGAAAGCTGTACCAGCCACTGCATAAATCATTAGTACATGCAAGCCAGAGGGGCTTCTGATTGCAGATGGAACAAGTTTCTTTCCTGAGCTTCTGAAGCATTCAGTTCACCAAACATTTCTGGTTATGTAGACACTCCTTTGCATCATCAAATGCCTTAGGGGATCCTAGTTGGCATGTGTGGTATATCACACAGTCTGCATCAATAACCAGTCTCAAACACTTATCACAGGATGTGATGAATCCCTAATTGGAGGAATTTTTCTCTTCCCACTGGGAGCCTAGATGATTTAGTTTAAGCTAGATGTATCATATTTAGAATGTTAAAGTTAGATACAGCAAATTCTACTGCTTTTTACAGATAATTCACAAATCGAACTGACTCTTCACATACTTTTAGCTTGCATGGAGACTGTGTGACTGTGCCTTTGCATACTACATGGTGTGACCAAACCTGCCTTCCTTAGAGATGTTCACCCTTCATGTGGCAACAACAACCAGAAAACATTTCCTATCCAGATTTCTGAGGGACAGATTTTACACCCCATTTCTTTTGGTCTGTCTTCTAAGTGTAGACTGCTAGGATTTAAAGATGAGTATTTTTCCAAGTGGGCTCATTATAGATCAGCTCTTTAATTACACTTACTAAAGAAGTAATGCATAGTGATATCCTGAATTTGTCCCTAATTAAAAATACTGTACTTAAAGCTTGCATGATTCCCTTCTGCTGAAATCTTTAATCAGGAGATGAATAAGGCTCTGGAGCCTTGATTAATAATAGGACCAAGTGCTCCATAGCTGAAAATGCCAGGGTATTAAATTTCCTTAAGTCACCTGGTTTCCCCATCTAATAGAGATCCTGGCAATGTTACTTATGCAATAGTGCAGAATAATTGAGGCATAAAGTTACAGGTCCAGAATGAGACAAATGATACTAATTCTCCTGAAGACAAGTCTGACGTGGATGTGGGCACTAATGTAATAAACAAGATACCTTTGTAATTGCATCATTAAATAAAATAAATGGCCTTCCTCTAAGTATTACCCATGAAATCTAATGCACAGGTAAGATGCTGAAATTCCAATGAATCAAAGTATGAAAACACACAGAGATAATAATCCTAAACAAAAAACACTCAGGTATGACATTCTTCAAAGTAAGATGAATTTTAAAAGTTACAAATTATGCAAAGAAGAAAAAGGTGTCAGATCCTTTTAATAAAAGTACTGGGTTTGTATCACACAAAGAAACAAACCAAACACAGTCCAAAGTTCTTGTATATAAACCATGTTTTCTCTAGGCTGGCTTGAGAACATCTGGTGGCAGAACAGATTCACAGTTCTCAGCTAACAGTTCAAACTAAATATTAGGAAGAAATTTTGGGTACAATCATCTCTCCTTGAAGGGAACTGTGTCAAGTAATACCCCTGGTGTTTTACTGTACTTAACGTAGTGACATTGATACTTCAAATGCATAAAGGAATGAAAGTGATAAGAAATAATTCCACAACTGGAATGGACAGCACTGTCACAGGAGCAGCATAGAGTCCAATAGAATTAAGAACTGGATTGGGGAGACTCAGATAATTTTCTTGAATTGTTTTTGTTACTACAATTTATTTAGGAGCACATACTGAATGGGACATCAGCATTGGTGCCCAGTTCCCTGCTAATGGCCAGAATGCCATCTAAACCCTACTCAGATAACAGTATCATAGAATGGTTTGGGCTAGAAGAGATCTTAAAGACCATATAGTTCCCACCCCCAGCTATGGGCACAGACACCTTCCACTAGACAAGGTTGGCCAAAGCCCCATCCAACCTGACCTTGAACACTACTGAGGGGTGGAGGGTCATGTCCACAGCCTCTCTGGCCTGTTCCAGTGCTTCACCAGTCATAGAGTGAAGAATGCTTTTCTTATTTCTAATCTAAATCTACCCTTGTTCAGTTTTAACCTATTCCCCCTTGTCCTATCACTACATGCCCTTGTAACCAGCTCTCCTGTAGGCCCCTTCAGGTACTAGAAGGCTGCTATAAGGTCTCCCCATAGTCTTCTCTTCTCCAGGCTGAAGAAGCCCAACTCTCTCAGTCTATATTCACAGGAGAGGTTCTCCAGCCTTCCAATCATCTTCATGGACTCCTCTGGACTCATTCTAACAGGTCCTATATTGGGAACCCCAGAGCTGGACATAGTAATACAGGTGGGGTCTCAGAAGGGAGCAGAGGGGCCGCATCCCCTACATCAAGCTGCTGATCCCTTTTCTTTTTATGCAGCCCAGGTCACAATTTGCTTTCTATGCTGCAAGCACACATTAC
Organism: Hypotaenidia okinawae; assembly: GCA_027925045.1. NCBI lineage: Eukaryota > Metazoa > Chordata > Aves > Gruiformes > Rallidae > Hypotaenidia > Hypotaenidia okinawae. The sequence goes on from BSDF01000002.1 coordinate 161,434,419, forward strand.
TGGCTCATGTTGAGCTTCTCATCAACCAACACCCCCAAGTCCTTCTTCTTCTCAGTGCTGCTCTCAATCCATTGAGATGGTGTCTGCTGGAAAGTCCTAATACAAGTTTAGCATGCATTTTTTTCTAAGCATAACTGTTCTTAAAATATTATTAGACTTAGGGACACAGAGTTCCTCTCAGCCTTTATTTCACTATTCTACCTTACCACATAGAGATAACCTTATCTATTAGTGACTCTGCTGAAGTGCCATGAACAGCAGCTCTGATTTTGGCATTTTACTCTGGAAAGGAAACAGGTAAATTTCCACGTGAACTTTATCTGTGCACTGTCATTAGTTCCAGTATCTCAAGTAGCCCATAGGAAGCCAGATAGCATGCTGCAGTCCTAAACTGCAGACTGCAGCAGGTATAAACCCCCCACATGTCTCTGATACAAGGGCAGTAGTTCCTCCTTAGCGCCAGAAATATCTTGCCTACCACATCCTATAGACGAATGCATCTTTTCATGACACTAAACATTAATCATTTATACTCACCCTGGTATGCACAAGCTTTTTCCTTTCTCACTTTCAGCCGACAAGATTTCATTTTACAGCGGAAATTATTAGCCCCTAAGTGAATAACCTGGTTCTTTATGTTAGGAAATGTATTTACTGCCTTACTAACATGCGTAAAACTATTCTTCCTCAGTGATATCCTTTTCTTCTTCTGAACTCCCAGCACCTCCTGACTGTGCACCTTGGTAAAATAACGTTATAAGAATACTAAGTAAGATCAGTCTCAGTTTGTTCTGCCAATTCAAACCCAGGAGCTACTGATCATATCTCAACATCTCCCCTTAAATCAGTGTCTTACCCACTTTCTAAGTGTCTTTTGTAATCTCTAGCTTTTTCAAATTATGTATTCACTTTGCATGTGAGAATACATCAAAGATCTTACTGATTTGTACATGCATCCCATCAGCTTAATTTCCTTATCTAAAAACTCTTGAGTGTTATCATAAAGATAAATATTGTTGTAGCTGACTTAGGAATTGGGTGTTGGTCTCTAAAAATAGATTACATAGAAAAAGACATTTAACATGCCACCGTATGATAATCACCTATAGGTTCCAGTGTGTAAGTCCAATATGGAACGGTATGTGAACTAAAAGCTGGTTTCCACCCCAGAAAGGATTGCATACCACTGGCAAGGGGCAAAATACTCTCAAATACAATCCTAATATGATCCCCGAGAAGAGAGATGAGTAGAAGATCATAGTCAAAGCAGTTGTAGCCAAATAAAGAGACTCCTTGTGACTCCATCTGCAGAAAATAAAGTGTTATTGAAAAATAAAAACCTTTTTCTATTTTTTCTTGGTGTTGCAGTGTAATAATTCTCATGCTGTTTTGGCTTAGGTGGAATTTCAGTTGAAACGCATGTTTTAAGGACCATAGATCTGTAGAAACCTCATAAAAGGCATAATATAATGCACACTTACAATAAATATTTTTAATCATGCTTATGGTAGTGTTTACAGGCCAGGAAATCTGAGTCTGGAATAGCAGGCACTGTACAAACACTGTCAGTCCTTTACTAAAGGTAAATTTCTGAAGTGCTTATGATGAAATAGTACATAAGTGAAATCAGTTGAGTGGTAAAGGCCAGCTTGCTTTATGGGACACCGGAGTGGACCATTGCTGCAGTTCCCTAAGGAAGCTAAGGCTTTGGGAGCCACTTACAAGTTGTCCTCACTACCCAAGCAGTAAGTAAACAAAGAAGAGGAAGTGCATAAATGTTTCTCCCAGACCTTGCTTATCACTTTAAATACAAAATGAGTTTTATGAAAGGAAACTCATTTCTGTTTCTTCACTTATATTTTTGTTGTGAGGCTTAAATAAATGCCAGCTTAAAGGCTGAAAATATTCCACTCAGTAATTATTACAGTTAAATTATGACAGTTAAATTATGACAGTTTTTTGTTTGTTTTTTTTTTTTTAATGCAGCCATCTTAAATACATAGGACAGTGAGGGTTTTGGCCAGTTTTGAGACATTAAAGTGCATGGAAAGTGGAATAATTGTGCAAATTGTGCAAATAGAAGTAATGGAAAATAAACATCAGAAGCCCTCTTGTAAAAAAACCCAACAAATGATAACCAAACACCAAAACAAAGGAGTTCAATCCACAAAGAAAAGAAATTCTAGCAAAACAATGTCTGATCTTTATATCAGAAAAGGACAAACATCATTGGGAAATATTACACTGCAAAATCTTCTCAATTATAGCAGCCTGGGCTAAATTCTTCACTTCAAGCAAGGAAACAGGTGTTGATGACTTCAGGGAAAGCATTTCTCAAGTAGGAAATAAATCAGGCTATGAAGACATGATTCTACACCAGGATGAGCTACAGACAAGCAAGAAATAAACACAATCAGAGGGAGGTTTTCCCCACTGCCTACAGTATTTAGGTCAAGGTTGGTTATGATATCTTATAGATGCTCCTCTTTCTCTGCTTCTTTCTCCTTTGACTCAAGCAACCCTTACTGACTGAATCCCAGTGACCCTAAATGATGTTTGTATTCCTAAATCACTGGGGTATTTCTTCAGAGAGAGTGGTGTGATGCAGGGATACAAAGGTGAGCGAGCTCTCCTGCACCACAGAAAATGCTGTGCTGCGGCTCTTACCCAAATTTTCTCAAGTACCTCTGCATAGCAGCACATTGTAGGATGCATATGTTTCCTTAGAAGGATTACTAAAGTTACTATAGCCTTCCTATATTAAAAACCATGGGTCCAAAATCCCAAACAAAACTCAGGGAAACTAGTGCTCAAAGACAAAGCTTTGGCATCACCCAGACAGTATTTCACATTGTTCTTACTTTCAGTTTATAATACCACCTTCACATTTTGCTTCTCCAGTATATGCCAGGTCTCAAGATATCAAGGGAACAGGCGTTTCCTGACAAAGGCAAATCCTGACATTTAGATGACACTACAACAACCTGGGGAATTGAAACTCATGGAGTTTTCTTGGAATGCTTAACCACAGATTTTCAGGAGGCACTAAGTCAGTGGACCATCATTCCTCAGAACAGCTGGGATGAAATTTGGTTGGCTAAAAATTTGCCCAGTGTAAGTGCAGGACTGCATTTTGTCTGACATAGATCAGATCACAGTTTACCACAAATTTCTTGAGGCCTGATTAGACTAAAACACAAATCAATTAAAACTCCATTACTAATATTACTCTCCTTAAAACAATTAAAATAAAGGAGGAAAACTACTCAGCTTTTGTTTGATTTTAGCTTTGTATGTTAACAAAATCTAACTCAAATTCAGTCTTGGTTTGGGTTTTGGTTTTTTTTTTAAACAATGTGTCATCTTGTCCCAACTCCCCCAGAGAGATTATGGTATAATTAAAGAGCAAACACGATAAACGAGAGGAGTTATATCTTCAATTTACACAGAAAATATTCAGAATGAGAGATGTAAAGGACTTTTCCCAAGATCCACTGGACATACGTGGCATCTTTCAGAAAGTGAAAATTAATTTCAAGTGCCCAAATTATAGTCCAAATATCCAAGTGTGCCTCCAAAAAAATAGTACGTTTGTCTAGAAGAACAGAAAGTTTCCCTTTTCCTCTGGGAAACAGAACTTAACATTCCAAAAATTGTCACTGTTGTTGGCAGAGATAAGATAAACCAAGATATTTGTAATGAGAAATCTGTCTGTTCTAATACAGTCTTATAATAATCACTTAAAAAATTAATAATCTCATAATAATTGAATTCTCTATAAAGAATATGCAAATGTTGGAGAAACTAAGCTATTTTTTTCTATCTTTAAATTCCCCAATGCATCCATCCCCCCTGAAATTTTTTTCCTCTCCACTTTCTAATATTGAACTTAGTCCTGTCAGGAATGTTTTATCTCTTAGCTTGTCTACTTCCTTGACTATTATACATGAACTTCACAAATCTCTTCCCTTATGAACTTGCTGTCTTCCCTGAAGATACAGTGCAGATAATGTCAACAAAAGGCTCTCCATGTGTGCAGTGAACTAGAAAGCAAGATCCCATACCTTAAAAATATTCTCATTGGAGCATAAACTCATGGGTGACTACAGAAGGTTAAGTACATTGAGAGAGACTGTTAATTCTATAGAGGCTTTCCTTTCAGTACTTGCTCATTTTAATGAAAACTCGGGATTCAACTTAGCAGACCACTACAAAACATTTGAGTTGGAAGCCATACAAACAAGGATCTGCTGGTCTCTGCATTTTGGATGAAATCCTACATCTGGGACAAAAAGTGACAACAGCTAAAGCCACACTGCATGAAGTTAGTCCTTCCTTCCTTCCCCCTTCCCTTCCCTGTAATTTAGTTTATTATGAACCTTCTCACCTGACCACAGATTATTATATTTGATTAGATGACCTCCTTAAACACCTATGACTGCCAAGTAGAGACACTGACACCTAAATTTAGGTGAGATATGTGCTTTTCACAATGATTTTTCTGAAGGCTGATGCAACATATAGTAGATGGGGCTGTTCTGACACTAGCCATTTCTGTGATGCTTCGAGCCCATGGGCATCCCATTTCCCTCTGGACTGAAAAAGCATCTGTGTTAACCTACCCTGCAATCATTCATTTCCTTGCCAGACTAAGTCCTAAAATGTGGTGTGGAAGAGCCTCAAGTAACCAGACCTGCAACGTACTCTGGAGACCACGAAGGGAGCATCTTTCCATGCAAGGCACAGCAAGATTTTACTGACTGCCTGATATCAAAAGGTTGTTGAATCCTGGAAAGAAGTTATGAATATGTGACAAAGAGTGACTGTTCTCCTCACAGAGTAATCTGAAATGTGCAACTTTGCTTGCAGAATGTTGTATTTCCAATCCCCTCTTGCCAATTACTGAGTTAAGTGGTGCATGGAGCCTTTTAAAGACTAGAATTATTTTCTAAAGAGTAAGAGAATGTGAATCAAAACTGCTCATTACATATTCTCCTAACTTGGATGGTGTCCTCCACAGTAGGCTGCAGCTACTGGTTATTACACTTTTTCTGTTAGCAACAAGAATAAAGGCTCTGAGCCAAAAACTGGAAATATCCAACAAGCAATTATAAAACCCCATTAGGAAATGACTGCTGGTTGATTCTGCTTATTATAGCAACTGCTAATAACAACGATGTACTTCTAAAGTAAATTTAGGCACCTTGCACTGGATGATGATATTTAAAAACACATTTTGGAATTTTCCAGGATGCCTTTCATTATTGCCTATGGCCACAGAAAATCCTCCTGAATTAACATCCCTTTGTTTGCTTTCATATCTATTATAGATGTGTGGAGAGACTTAATTCCACCAAAATAGAATCTAACTATCTATTCTAAATACATATTAAGGAATAGAAAAAAGTTTTCCTGTATTAGACAGAGAGTCTTTTGGGAGAAATGCACTTTGACTTTACACTGAGCCATGGAGTTGGTGATCTATTATTGATCATGACATGGGAGTAGAAGTATAACACAGTAGCTCTGCTACAGACTGCTCTTTGACTAGTGCTTAAAGGTGCACTATTAAAAACAAAACCTGTTAATACGCAGTCCTTAAAATAATTAAATAATCTGATAGAAATTCTGAGCTTGAGGAAACAGACATACCACCCACTGACTTCAAAGGCTGGTTTACCTTTCTGCACTAGACGTACCTTTTCTCTCTGTCTGATATGTATTTAATCCTGTCTCATCTCCTCAGCAGCTTTAGCCAAGATCCAATACCAGAAAATCAGCGTATTAAATAAATATCAGTCATTCTGAGTATTCCTGAGATACAGTTGAGGTAGACCGATAGACATGTCCTCCTTTAAGATGAGAAATTGAGAGGGCTAACAAAATACTTCTCTGTCCATGAGCACTTTTTTCCTAGTTTAGCTCAGATAGAGTTAATTTTCTTTCTAGTAGCTGATACCAAGCTGTGTTTTGGATTTGGTGTGAGAATAATACTGATAATACACAGATGTTTTTAGTTGTTGCTAGCTAGTTGCACTGTCTACACTAAGTCAAGGACATTTCAGCTTCTCACACTGCCCTGTGCACAAGGAGCTGGGAGAGCACAGCCAGGACAGCTGACCCAGACTGGCCAAAGGAGCATTTCCTAACATATAATATCATATTCTGGGGAAGATAGATGGGAGGCAGATATGCTGCTTGGAAACAGACTGTGCATCACATTTTTTAATTTTCCTTTTGCATGTGGCAAGCAATTGCATTTGTACATCAGTTGCAGTATTGTTCTCAATGTTACTGTCAATATTATTCTCTGCCTTTGGGTTTTTTTTCCCAACCCCTTTTTGTTTGTTTTTTTTTTCCCCCATCAACTCTAACCTGGAGGGCTCTAAGGAGACACAGAACTTGCAGACTTCAGATGTACTCTTATCTGATGCATGTGCAACTAAAAATACCTGGGAAGTCCACAGCTAAAAATATTCTTTCTCCATAAGCAGAATCCTAATATGTATGTTGCCCCATGATTTCCCTTGAAGAGGGTGCTCCTTGAAGATGTTACTCTCTTGTGGGTCTAAAATAGCAGCCTCTTTAAAGAAACAAAAAAGACCAAGTTGAATAATGTCTGAGGTAAAAATATGAGAACTTGAGTCACGATCCTAGTTCATACAAAGCTCCTACTAAAATCCTGAGGAGCTTTGTCTCAAATATCTGGATTGCCTTGTACTGGCTTCACATTCAGTTGTTAAAACTGTGGACCTAAGAAAGCCTCTTCATCCCCAAATTTATAGGCCGGCAGTTTTAAATGTGATCCCACATCTCATTAGCTTGAAGCTAATGAACCTAATTGAAGGTCTTGGCAAACTTATTTACACTGCATTATTTGTAATTGCTGATAAATCCCTTGAAAAGGGACATCTGTTACATATGCCCAGTGGGAATCATAAAGTAACATTCTTTATATGTAGGTAAAACCAGCTTATTAATAGATCTTGCAAAAGAACTGTCTGTTGAGGGATGGGGTGGAGGGAAAGAGTGGGCTGGTGAGATGCAATGAGAATTTAACCAAGAAAACTTAGAAATCGTAGCTAATTGATGCTTCATGGGCTCAGTGCTGCACACAGACCTCCCACTCCTGCACTCCTTAAAGACACCACATAAGTGTGGCTGGGTAGCTCTGAAATGAAGGAGCTGTCTCCAGCTCCTGGCAAGTGCCTCATAATGCAGGCAATGCAAGCAAAGAACTGGTCTTGCGGGACATGTGGGTTGAGGTTGGGGTTTGTGTGGGAAGAACAAAGTCTGAAGGTGGCTATTTGCATCTTCATTTTTCCTCTGGCATAAACTTGCATATGCAGATTCCTTTACTCTGATCTTACCTACAGGTGTCCAGGTACTGGACACAGGCTGTCCAGGGAGGTGGTTGAATCACCTTCCCTGGATGTGTTTAAAAAAAGGGTAGATGAGGTACTTAGAAATATGGTTTAGCATAGGATGGGAACGGTTGGACTTGATGATCTTAAAGGTCTTTTTCAACCTTGTGGTTCTGTGATACTTCATATAGTGAATGTCTACAGCTTTTGAGGGGAGCAGAGAAGAGGATATAAATCCATTGCCCCATGACCAAACTAGCCAACCTTCCCTCACAGGCCCAGATCTTTCCCTTCTCCAATGTGGAAAGTCTTATGGCACCTTCTAACACCTGGGGACTAGAAATGTCCCAAAGCCCATGCTCTGTGAAGTCCAGAGACAGCTCCACAGTTAATAGAATCACAGAATTACAGAATATGGTGGATTGGAAGGGACCTTTAAATGCCATCTAGTCCAACCCTCCTGCAGTGTGCAGTGACACCTTTAACTAAATCAGGTTACTCAGAGCTTCAAGCCTGACCTTTTATGTGTCCAAGGAGAGGCCTCTACCACCTCTCTGCATAAGCTGTTCTAGTGTTTTACCACCCTTAAGAGCAAAGAACTTCTTCCTAATGTCTAATCTAAACCTACCCTGCTCTAATTTAAAACCACTGACCCTTGTCCTATCGCTACCTGTTCTTACAAAGAGTCCTTCCCCAGCTTTCCTGTAGGTCCCCTTCAGGTACTGGTGCTCCACCAATTCTAAAACTTTTAAATTCTTAGTGGTCCAGGAACACTTGAATTCAGCCATGTGATATTATCATCACCACCACTTCATGACATGATCCCATGTTATCCCTCATCAGAAATTCCCCCTTTTCCTCCCAGGAATGGAGAAGGCTCCCTCCGTTAAACTTTGACAAACAGCTTGTTGAAACAGCCCCCTGCAAGATTTAGTGCTTCATGTAGCAACTGCAATTCTGGTTCCTGTTTTTATTATGTTGTTTTGATTGGATTTTTAATTTTCTTTAATACATACTACCAGGCCCTTCAATCTCTAAATTGTCTATAAGGGTGTCTGCCACCCAGAATGATATGAGTAGACGATCAGTATGTCAACGTCTTTCTGGAGCCATTTACCATCAGGAAGGAAACATGCTTCAGTACGAGAAGAAAACAACCACCAGCTTTTAGTGCCTTGCTCTGTGGCAATCAATCCTTTTACACTCTGAACACTCTGAAATATATATATTTATATATGAAGGTTTAATATTCTCCATCTGTTAAAACTCCAGAGCTGCAGCAGAAGGCTCCTATACTTCATACTGAAACAGTAACAAACTGTCTTCTTGAAAGCTGTAGGAAAAAAAAACCCAAAACAAACAAAAAAAAAAGGAAACAACACACAAACCCAAAACCCAGAAAAAACAAAAAATGGAAAAAAAAAACCCCAAACAACCCGGTACCTAAAAAAACCCTCACATCACCCAAAGGGGATGGTGTGACTCTGTGTTATGCTCATGAAAGCCAAAGGCAAAGGGCTATTAGTGTACACTTGAGATCACTTAAAGAAGCCCATGGGGAAATGCTCTAGTATTACTGCCTAAATAACACACAGAGAAACTATGTCTCTGAATATCCTGCAGGAATGAAAAAAATGTTTAATAAATGAGTTCTTTCCAGAGGTCAAATATTAACGATTTGTGTGTGTGTTTTCTGTTGAAATTTCATTTTCTCTGTTCCAGCCTGGACAGGGAAAAATATCAGGAGGCGAAACTTTGATTAAAATAAACGAATCAACACAGAGCTGCGTGCCCGGGTAAAGCTAATGCATGAGATTATAGAGTGTGACAGCTGCAATATTAATAAGGTGAAGAGGAGGAAAAAAAGTGATAGAAACCTCACAGACTGATTTTATTTGGCTTGATTGTTTCTGCATTATCTCTAGTGAAGAAGCCAGGAAAACTGGACATGGGATGATCTGTATTGTTCTGGATATTCTCATTTGCTGTTTCTTTGGTATGATTCAGCAGAGACAGAGAGACAGGGGAAGAAATAAAGAAAGAAAAAGAAAAAAATCAAAGAAGAGCTAATCCTGGAGAGAGAATGTGAGAACAGATGGTAAAAGTGAGGTCAGGGAGAAGGAGAGGAAGACTGGAGGCTGGGGATATTCAGGATGACAGGCAGATAGCAGAGGAAGAGAGAGGGATGCTGCATCTGAGGGGACTGACTTTGCAGAGCTCATCGCGAGGAATCCTTCCTCTCCATGTCCGCGCTGTTATGGCTACAAGATTTGTGGCCACAGAGGGTTGACTGGCAAGGTCTCTGTACGCTTGGCACTGCGTGGCAATTTGTAATAATGAGATTCATTAGTGCTATATGCTCTGCTGGAAATACTTCCAGAGGTTTAATCGGAGCCACACAAATGACTATTTACTTAGGTAGCACTTCATTAGCTGCTCCTGCCCTGCTGTGTAATATGGTATAAATTACTATCTGGTGTTCCCAGCATCACACCCAAACTGGCTGTCATGTTCATTGTCCCACACTGCTGGCAATCAGCTAAAGCGGATTCTGTTTCAAAGTTGAAAAGATAATATATATGCATGACAAAAAAAAAACCAAACCCAAAACAACACCACCACCACCAAAAAAAAAAAACCCAAACCCAAAAACCCCTAAAAGTTATTTCAATTTCAAGGGACAAAATCTGTGGCCTCTATAAAAGAGAGCTGTATGTACCAGAGAGCAAACTAAGCTTGCTAAGCACAGAATGAAGCTTTTCACAAGCTTTATGAACCAGCACAGAGCACACAACAGAACCACCCTTTGTTGACCCTCTCCCTTCATTCCTTTTGCTTTTGTCCACTTTCTATGTTGCAGATTCCTCTTGACACCAGAACCTCAGGTGCTGATTACAGGGAGAAAACCCAGGTCAAGGAAGATGCTCTTTATTCTGCAAGAGTCTGAGACTCAAAGCTCTGATCTGTGCTGTTACAGGCACTAAGACCCATTTGGTGGTGAGGTGTAGAGACAGGTGACTACATTCCATTGTTTCTCCACACAACTCTAGGCTCAGCAGCTCATCACTGAAAGGATGCTGGTATCTGCTGTTACAGCCACAACTGCACTGCAGTCACGCTACAACACAAACTATGCTGGTTGATACCAACATGTTTAAACTGGATGTCAAGCCGTCTATGTTTCACCTCTCTGTTGAAATGCAGCTGCCACTGGGGGAGGGAGGGTGTGTGTGAAGCTAACATTGCATGACCCCAGCGATGGAAGCATGCCTCTTCTCTTGTCATTTCAATTGCAAGGCAAAGGGTGGGAAGGAGGGGTCTCCACATGGAGATTTGGGCCATGACAACTAGAAATTCCAAAACTTGCAAATTGCTTTCTGTGGGATTTCTAATGCACAGCAACATACAATCTTCTGAAACTACTGAAACGTGAAGACACCATCGCAGACTTCATTATGAATTAAAACTATGAAATACAGGTGAAAATCTTCAGATAATAAGGATGCAAACTGCATCCTTCCCTCCCTTGAATCCAGAGGAAGACCCATCCCACAGCGGCAGGGTTCTGACGGACACAGACAGGCACTGGACCTGCAGTCCTCATGGGCTGCCTTGTCAGCAGGGTCCATGGGTAAGGTCTATATGCTCCATCAATTCATGGATCCATTAACCTTTACATGAGGGCAGAATCAGAGAGGGCTGTGAAATCCTGACATCTGTTGAGTGATTTTCCCCATAGCACCAGCTAATCACCCCGGCTTTAGACATAACTACTCAAGCATAGGACTCAAACATTTCCTGAGGCTTTTCCATCCCAATAGCAATTTTGCTTTACACTCATTAGCTGGATGAGAGGAGACCACAGGACAGCCACAACCTGTCACATAACTCTTTAGGCTGCTTCACTTAGCTCGTAAGACCTGTATTTCCAGAGCATTTACACAGCACCTTTTACACAGTTTCTGAGTACAGCGTAGTCCCTGACAACTCTCATTTCACAGGGGAGAGAGCTGAGTCACAGAAACCTAAAGCCTATGTGAACGACACGGGGAACTGGGAAGATCTGGTGTAGTATATTCAAAGCCCCAAACCAGGAGAGTAGCCAAGCACTTTTAAAAGCAGTAGGAACCTGATTCTCTTCAGTATCTTTTAAATTCATGCTCCTCTGGCTTTAAATTTGCTTCACGTTAAGCACCAAGGAAGATGACACTTACAAACGGAAGCAATCGAAAATAAAGTAAAACTGTTTCCTGAAGAAAAAAAAAATTAAAATAGATACACCAGTGAAAAGTGATGCAACCATAAGGATAGGCTTCCAGGGTTATTTTCCATGTTCTTGATGTAAAAATTCCAGAAAATCCTAAAATCATGCTGTAAACGTATGCCACCAACCTAGATTCTCCCCTTGGACAATAAATCAGCATACTTCCAATGCAGGCTACTGACTTCAGCAATACTGAATCACATCAAGAGAAATCTGGGTTGCAGACACAGATGACAAGTGATGCATGCTAAATATCCACAGCCAACAACAGGGATTTCTCTCAAGCTTTGCCCAGACTAGGACAATCCTAGACTGGAATGGGAAAAGCACTGATTACCTCTTTCAACCCAGAGAATCCCTCAAGCTGCAACAAATCACCTAGCACCTCTCGAGGGAGTCTCAGGGATCTTTATAGCTCATGTCTGCCTCAAAACTGCAAAACACCAAAGGATTTAGCAATATAAAACAGCAGAGCATCCCATCCCTTGAAAGCCTTCCTACGTTTGGTAAGTCATCTTACTCTCCCTCCCCCACCTCTTTCTAATCTTACAAACATATTTCCCAAGATTCCTCACTCAGTCAAAGCATTGCTACATGCACAGTCTTTTATGCAAATTATTTTGTTTATTTTTATGATGTATGCAAATGAAGTCCTTACTCTGAACATTCTTTATGATGCTATAAATGTAAGAATAGATCTTGAATTAGCCCTTTTCATTGTCAGAGTGGCACTAAAACCAGCTGAGGGATTCAGAGGCTTAAATGTGTAAGCAGTTCGGTATAAAACAAATTTTATATCTTGTAAAAATTAAGGGTCTGGGCTGAGGTATTTTAGTGTTAAAAGACCTCTAAGAAGTTAGAAAAATTGCATGTTTTTCAGAGCTAAATGAAGATTAAGATAAGAAATCAGTGAGGGAATCAACCTTTGGTTTAACAACCTCTTTCGAGTATTGCATCTTCTTCATTAACCAGGAACTTCCAATGACAGCTAAAGATGCCAATTATGTTTCAGTAGGAATTGGATAAACTGGATAATGTTATTCTGATTTTTGTTCAGCCTTATGCACTCCTTTTTCTGTATCTCTGCATGCTTAGCTTGTACCTGAGAGCCCACACTACTCTAAAAATAGGGTTCCATGGCAAATAAATCATCAGAGAAGTTCCACTTTTACATAATGGAGACACAAGGAGGTGCATAGGCAGGGAGGAATCAGAAATAGGGAAGATATTGGAGTAAGGGATAAGGAAGGATCAGAGACCAAGGTTTTCTGGGGAAAGGAGAGCTCCGGGGTGAACACATGCTTGACTTTGCCTCTAATTGTGTATCACTCAGACTGCTGCTGAAATGTATTTTTCCCCCTACTTAATCTGACCATCATGAGCAATTAAATCCCCGCCTCATCCCACAGAAAAGGATAGGAATTCCTGCAACTGGGATAATGGACCACAAAGATAGAGCCACTCAGGAGACAACTCCCAAGTCACAGTAGTAGATGAATAAGCCACATATTTTTCCCAGCAGATACTGTAGACTTAACAAGTGCTTCTTCGGTGAATAAAGGCAAAGAAATGTAAGAGATGCTAGCAGTTGCATAAGGACTTTTTGAGTGGTTTAAAAAATATCTAACTTTATAGATATGGATAACTCTTTTCTCCTACTCTACTGATTTACAGTGGTATGTGGAAATACAAAGGTTATTCCATTCAAAACTTCCCCTCCATTCTTGGGCCCGCATGAGCACTGCTGGATGGATATTAGCTGACTATATGTGGCAAGGAATAGGAGGGATGAAGGGAATCTTTTTATATAAACTTTATTCTCAAACTGTTTGAAGTAGCCAGGAAAGGGTTATGAAGATAGAATTGATTTGCTTTGGCTTTAACTATACATAGCATCCAGGATAAAACTGATGCTAGAACTGTAAAACCTCAATGCTGTGAGAACAGGTTTAACACACACAGCAAGATGGAAGGTATAGAGCAGGCTTGACGAGGGAAATGAGTTAAAGGGTTTTATGAATAATGCCCATGTTGACATGGTGCCACAGTGTTTCCCTATGTCACTTTCAAGGAGTACATACAAACCAAAGCTCCTCTGAGGAGACTCCATCTCCCTGCCAGATGTGCAGTTGGCAGACATTTACCTTTACATGTTGATATAGTCAACCTAAATACAGTCCTGTGGGATCTAGTTTCTAAAAAAACAAACAAAAAAAGGCTTATGCACGCAGTAATCCTAGACTTTTCTGCCCTAGTCTGTCCACATTTTCATCTCTGCTTCCACTGGACCCAAGCTTTACAATTTCCCAGAAACCTTGGTTTTCTCTGAAGCAGCCCAAGCCTTTTGCTGTGCTCAGCAGAACTCAACATGCTCCTGCTGATCTTCCCAAATATCATCCTTTGCACACTGATAATCATTAGATAATTATTAAGATTAATAATTGACTATAAAACCAGTCCTTGCCTTTTATTTCTCTAACCTAGGAGAAAAGATTAATATGTATTTGCAGATGTTTCTGAGCCCAACCCCAGAGAAGGTCCCCTTGAAAATGTCATGTCCACAGTCATAGCACTGGCCCCCAGTCTGCCTCCACTGCTCTCACATCACATCTACACTGCACACCCCAGAACATCCTACCATGCAGAACAGATATCCCACGGGACTGAAAAGATCAAATCTGTTGGAAGACCCTAGAAGCAAGAGGGTTCAAGAAAGCTGTTTAATATTCAAGAAACAACTCCTCCAAGCTAATGAGAGCTTCCATCCCAGTGAATAAGACACCAAGGTAGGAAATGTTGTTTTGTTGATGGAGAATAAAAGCACAGTGAGAAAAAAACATCTTATCCAGTATCTTTCTGTGCCCGGACAAGGAACTGACCTGAACTCAGATACAGATTATTTCTGTAGCAATGAGGAATCTTTCTTTCCTAGACCTCCAACTCCCCTACAATGAAAAATAAAACTATTCAGGCTAAGATTTCTATACAGCTAGGCAGCCGTTCTACCAATGTTGCCATGGAAAACAAGAGTGAAGAGTTTCCCTGCTGAACGACATCTCTGGGCTTGTAGTACAGCTGCCTCCCGTAACCTCTTTGATACTCTCAAATTCTTCAGTTCAGAGTGCAAATGGGAACATCTTCATGAATGTATCTGCCACATCCACAATGGCAGTTGCAAAAGAAAAGAAAATCATATTGTAGGGAAAGTATGGAACTGAGAATAATGCTGAAAGCAGCACAATGCATTATATCATTTAATGAGATGCCCTCACCTTGAATATTGTGTTCAAGTTTGGCTGTATTTCCTCAAAATTGAAATGAAATTAAATGAAATGCAATGAAATAAAGTGGGTAGAAGGGGAGGAGGAGGCAGGAATAGGCAAAGAAAATGATCAGAAGCCTGGGAGGACTTGTGAACAAAGCAAGAGAGAACAGGCTTTTTCCATTTTGAGCAAAAGTGTGACTGAGTTGTGACTGGGATAGGGAAAGTCAGGCAAGGAACAGACAGAGGGGAAGGACAGGGAGAAAGGAAGCTGGGAGTGCTAGGACAGCACAGCACTGTGAGAGGAGGAAAAGGGATAGAAAAGGAAAGATGAGCATTTTGTGTTGTCAGACTACTGAGTAGATTTCCTAAATTACAGCTTATGCATTTGTTTCGTGAAGGTTTGAAATCCTCTTGTCTGTCTTAAAGCAGGTGAGACGTGAAAGATGCTTATCAAGTGTGAATTCCTGTGAGAAATGCCAAATGAAATTAGTGCTAAGAGAAGCATCTATATAATGTACATGGGTAAATTGTTCACATACATCAATGACTGAAATTGAGTTTTATTACAAACAATAATATGAGACATGCAATTAACCTGAGGACTCCTGGTTCAAGATCTCCTAGATTTCCTATTAGACTTTTGTAAGGATCAGAAAAAAAACATCTTCCTCAGACATCCAACTAAGTTTTACCTTTTGCTGGTGCAGCCCATCACATTTTTTCAAGAGTTCAAAGAAAGACCTCATAAGCACAGATCACCACATCACAGAGCACCAACTAAAGCCTTTACTGTCTTCAACCAAGATCTACAGCAAGCTGCTGGGTACAGAAGGCTAGGAAAAGCCAATGCATCACAGAGGAGTCGGGGAGGGATTTAAGTGATCCCTAGGCTTTGCAGAAGACCATCTGATCAGAAGGGAATGTTTCACTTTTAATGCATGAAGAATAATAAAACCTTGGGGTTGGGACTGTATATGTGATTTGGAAAAGTAAAAACAGATCTTTGTGACATACTCCTTTTTAACCTGGTCTTTTCCTGTTTCCACTGCTCCTTTCACCTCTGCTAATCAACATGCTGTGATTGTATGGACTGTGATGAGGACATGGCTGATTCTTCAGCCAAAGGATTCAGGCTTGTTGCTGTTGCATGACCACTGGAGCACACCTGCACAAGTCATCACTTGACCTGTGAACCTTAACCTGTGCTAATGAAAACACTGTAATTGGTTATGCACAAGTTAGAGCACTGCAAATGTTTGAAGAAGGGCTTTGATATATTCGACTTTTGCTGTGTATTATAATGTCAGATGTCATCAGTGTGGCTGGCACTCTCTTACAGTTCTAATCCTGTGCTTTGGTGGCAGTTCAGGCTTTCCATGTTGTGACCATTGTTTGGGAGCACATTATACTTACACCTTTCCTTCATCTCCCTTTGCCTGAGCTGGGCTCAGTGGCAAGAAATCTAGAGCTGAGAGGAGGACACTGAGAGTTTAATCAACTTTTCTGCCATAGGACTGTGTTATGGTTATATTTACGTTTCCAAAAAATGTTTACTCTGGGATTTTGAGTAAATGGTATAGAGTAGGTGTACCTACTAAATAGATCAGCAGAGTCCATGAATCATACCGTGTGGCTCCAGACTTATCAACGTACCTCTGTAGCCCAAAGATATAATTATCAAGTTTTGTGGGGTTTTGATGTTGGGTTTGTTTTTTTTTTTTCCCACATAATAGCAGCCTGAAACACATGAAAAATTTGCTGCTGCTCCCCAGAGTGTTTTTTTTATGGCATGATTTCATGGGGATGGATATGCATTGGCATAGGAGGCTGACAGTGCAAGTTTAGTGGAGTGTTGGAGCACTCTGTATGGTGCAAAGAACTAAACCTGGTGTGCTTCCATTAAGACAGAACTGATTCATCCCACAAACATCCAGGTTTCACAGAATCAACAGACTCACAAAATCAGAAAATCACAGAAACATAGACTGGTAGGGGTTAGAAGGGATCTCTCAAGATCATCTATTCCATCCCCTTGCTAAAGAAAAAGCCCCTCAAGCACAGTGCACAAAATTGTGTCTGGGTGGGTTTTGAATATCTCCAGAGAAGGGGACTCCACAATCTCTCTGGGCAGCCTGTCCCAGGGCTCTGTCACCCTCAAAGTGAACAAGTTCCTTCTCATGTTCAGATGGAACTTCCTGTGTTTCCATATGTGCCTGTTGCCCCTTTTCTGGTTGTAGGGCATCACTGAAAAGAGTCTGGCCCCCTTACCTTGACACCCACACTTTAGATATTCATAAGCACTGGTAAGATTCCCTCTCAATCTTCCTTGGACTAAACAGACCCAGATCTCTCAGTCTTCCTCATAACAGAGATGCGCCTAATCATCTTTGCTGGACTCTGTCCAGTGGTTCCTTCCCTTTCTTGAACTGCAGAGACCAACACTGGACACAGTAGTCCAGATGTGGCCTCAGCAGGGGAGGAGGGGAGAAGAACCTTGTTCAATCTGCTGACTACACTCTTCTTAATGGCACCCTAACATACCATTGGCTTTCTTGGCCATGAGGGCACACTGCTGGCTCATGGAGAGCTTGTCCACCAGGATTCCCTGGTCCTTCTCTGCAGCACTGCTTCCCAGTAAGTCAACCCCTAACCTGAACTGGTACTTGGTATCGTTCTTCCCTAGGTACAGGACCCTACAACACTTGCCCTTTTTGCATTTCATTAGGTTCCTCTCTGCCCAACTCTCCAGCCTGTCCAGGTCTCCCTGAATGGCAGCACAGCTTTCTGGTATGTCAGCCACTCCTCCCAGTTTTGTATTATCAGCAAATTTTCATTTCAGAGTGGACTAGTTGATTCCCTCCAAAAAAAGAAAGATAAAATCATAGAATTAAAATTTATGCAATGTGGATGATCGGGGGACCAAGATGTGGGAGTTATTTGACAATGTAAATGTATCTTATGTGGTTGCCTTTGTTTATTCTTCCATCCTTTATCTCATGCAGCTATTTACAATGCCAGCTTTCTCAAGTAGGAACAAATTCTCCCTATGGATTTGGGTAATGCCTAGTATGAGAGGTCTGTGATCTCAGCTAAAAGTTATTGTCATATCAATATCAACACTCCATCTTATATATGGAAGGATCTTGCAGAACATTATAATTTTAAATGATTTACATAGACTGGGATTGTTCTGTCTACTCCTGAAATGCCGCAGTCTCTAGGGGAGAAGGTACTGGCCTATAAAGAATATAGAGACACTGCATGAGGGAATTGGGATTGAGTAGCGCTCGCTCTCTCTCTCAGAAACTTGTTCCTCAACTGCCTGCACTTAAAGGAATTTAAAATGCAGACCATAAAATAGATGCTAAGTAAGAAAACCAGCAGTCTGCAGAATAGGTTGCACACACTCTACAAAAAGCTATTGAGGGAGAAATATTGTCATAAATTGTGTTAAGTACAGCATGTTGAGTCAGAAGCACAGTTTTGATGAAAATTACAATAGCAGTTTGAAGACAAGCCATTTTGTGTCTTGTACAATGCCAAGCAGTTCCTACAAGGCCTATATGGTGGACTCAGCAACAGCAATTACTGGTGTTTTACTCTCCCACAACCATTCCCCAGGAGATGCACCCCTGCTGGGAAATAAACTGGCCCACTTTGAGAAAAAACAATGTTAAAAATAATACCACAGATTACAAAAAAATCATCAGGTTACTCTCTGCTCTCATTCCTCCCAACTTGCTCAGGTTTGGACCCAAAAACTCTTGCTCCTGACCCTGTCTGCTCACTTCATAGCAGCCTACTTCCCCATTACCTATTTCTAGGTTGCCAGCAACAGAGGGTCTGCCAGAAATGCCAGCATCCATCCCTACCCATTAATACAGAAGGCAGCATAAATGCTCACTGTTTTGTTGGGTTTGATCTTTCTTGGTTGGACTGTTTCTTGGGGCACCAAAGCAAGACTTTCATGGCTTTCAAGAGAGGAAAGGTTTTGCACATATAGGTTAAAATAAATGAATGAAATCACTGGCTTAAAATCCGTAAAACACACCAGCTCAACCTCAAACTGGATTTGCTTCCCTGTGCTGCACTGATGATAAGGGGAAAATATTTTGAGCAATTTGCAGTTAAAAGGTAGGGAGCTTAGCAAGCTCAGAGCTTCTCAAATACAAAGAGAATTGATTTTTCCCAAAAATAGCTCATGGGGAATTTCTCTGCCATTTATACAGCTCTCATGCCAGATGACTGCCTCTAACTTGATGTAGGAAGTCTGCTAAGGAAAGGATGCATTTAAGTTTAACAAAACATGGCTCTGTTGTGTTTCAGCAGTGTCATCTCATAAGTGCCACAACCTGTCACCACTAGGTTCACTCCCAGACCAGAAGTGACTAGTTGCTTCCCACTAAGACACTGGCGACCTCACAAAGGTTTGAACTTATCTGCTCTGTATAGGGTAGGGAAGCAGATCACACTGGGGGATGCTTCCTAGCAGAAGGTCAGAAAAAGACATTAGGAAAGTCTTTTTGGAGTTTCTGATATCAAAGACAAGTCATGCTGACTCAGGAGCTCCTAGCAGATTTCTGGATGTCACCTTCCTTCAATGCTGGGGATAGTATGGATTCAGCATACTATATTTGGAGGCCAAAGCCAAACAATTAAACCAAATGAAACTGGATTATTTTTTTAATTTTCATTCAAAAATTAGCTACATCTAAATTAAATCTAATTTGGGGCTACATAACTCCTTTAGCCACCAACATCCTTGCTATCAAATCAGTGACTGATTTTTCTTCATGAGGATAAAACTGGGACTGCTAGTAAGTTTTCTGGGCCTTTGGTGGGAGAAAGCTTTTACCCTGAACTACTGCCCAAACACATTTTGGATTAGACCATAATCTTCATTCAGGCCTTTCTGGCTTTTCTTTAACTGACAGATCAGTACAGAGAATTCAGAAGCTGGTAAAAAGATGTGCAAGCAGGTTTCTGAATCATAATGCATAAGACATGTGTTTGCCCCCTGAGCAGCAGACAGTGAGGAAATAATTGGCAGATCTTTTTCTTCTTCATGCACTCCAACTTTTGCCAAAAGCAGGCTGACAGGAAAGCTAAAAGAACAGAGAAAACCTCTCAGGTTTCAGAGAAAATGATGGCCTGCAACTAATCCCTGGCTTACAGACAGTCTGTAAGTGTAATGTTAGTCATATTAGGAAGGCTGGACTGGTCCAGAATATCACCTTCCTTGGGGTTGTATGAATGAGATGTGAATATCACCTTGTCTTTGAATCATGGGTGCACAAATCTGAGACCCACGGGAGAATAAGCAACAGGCCTCCTCTATAGGGTATGACTTCACTTGCTGCTGTGCAGTCCTTAGCAAAGGGGAACTCAGGAAGTGAGGAAGTCAGGCAGGACCAAGATGCCCTAGTTCTAATCCAGACAATTTAGAGATTAGCCCTGTAGCTTTCCTAATTCAATTCCCCAACGCAGGAACCAGTGCTGTGAAAATGGAGAACAGGACAACAGAAGAGGATGACAGTGGACAAACTTCTGTACCATCACGATTTTTTTATTGCATGTGGCAGGTCCTAAATTCTCCTAGCATATCCCATAAGCAAGGAGGAAGGACCCAGATCCTGCATGATATCCTCTTCAAGGGTTAAACCTTGTGAAACCAACCTTGTAGCTTTCTAATTAATTTTCTGCAGATGAACGATATTTTCCATGGAGGAACTGGACCAAGTCACACTGGTGTCAGGAGAAAGTATTCTCTTATTAACTCTTTAAAAGTAGCTGCTACTCCTGAATGCCTGGAAGGAGAAATAGCGCTCTCATAAAGAGAGTTCTGAAGTTCTCAAGGCTGGTCTATGGCTTGGGAGATTTTGACTATTGTGTTTATTCCCCTAAAACAAAGTTCTAATCCCATAAGAGATGTTTTGAAGACGGTGTGTTTAATTCTCCATGCCTGTGTGTATACTACCCATGGCTGCTATTAGACTACCAGAGTGAAGGCTGATAAAGGGTATGACCATTCTCTATAAATAAAGCAGGGGAGTAAACAGCAAGGAGGGAGACAAGCTAGTTAAATTAACTGAAAAACACAATGTTAGAAGGAAAAATGCTTGTAAAGTGGCCATAAAGACGTACAGACTAGAAATAAGAAGGCTGTCAACTTAAGAGTTGTGAAGCTCTGGAACAGCCAGAGTGGGAAGAGGTGTGGGAAGGAACAAACTGATGGTTGTGAAGATAGGAACTGATGCATTTATGTTCCTAAATAATGAATAAATAATGCTGGCTATACAGACTAAGTATCAAGCAGTTCTCCTCTTCTTGCTAGTATACAAACTTCAGGGACACAAGCATGGTTTCATTTTTTTAAAGTGGCTTATTTTCAACAGTTTTTATCCTCCAAAGAATCAATAAATACCTTCATAAATAATAAATTTGAGGTGGAGAAAAACAAAATAAAAATGAAAGCATCTAGAAAAATCAGAGCATGAATCATCTTTTAATCCTAGAAGAACTAGGAACTCAAATGCAAAGTAAGGCCACCATGCACAAGTCCCTGAAGCCCTGACAGTGTTTCATCTGCCCTTAAAACTAGGCATGAAGTACACTGAAAAACCTGTATAGTTGGTTCAGTTGGGAAAGCAGTAAGAAATTCAGATTTGGTTTGGTTTTGGGGTGGCTTTTTTGTTTTTCTCCTCAGAAGGAAGTTCTTAAAACAATCCAAACAAGATCCCTAAAAAGGAATGTTCTTAGAAGTAGCTTGACCCACTTAGGTTTATTTTTAATAGGTCTGGAAGACCTGAAAAATTTCAGAGACTAGAAAAGTAAAAGCAAATAATACATTGTCCTTGTACTCTCTGAATGGTGTAATGAGATGAATACTGGAATACTGCTGTCCTTTACAGGAAAAAAAAAAGGTAAGAAAAGAGAAAAATATAAAAGTGGGAAATATAAACAAATATTATTTTGAAGTTGAAGGAAAAGCTTTAAGGTAACAAACTCAAAGAGCTAAGTTGATTTTTTAGGATAACTTTCTGTTTCAGAAAGAAACAGAATAGGTATGTGCCCGGGAGTACAACAGAATACTGTGCCACACTAGGGATTAGTGCCTCTGGATCTGTATTCAGGCCCCATTTTTTCATCTCTGTTTACTTATAGCACTGTTTGATGAGCTCTGTGATGTACTGCTGCACTCTGAACAGCAATGACCTCATCCTGCCTGCAGCAGCACCTTCATGCTGGCTGTATCTTAAACGGTTTATATGTCCTTTATAGAGACATTGATGAAACAATTTACTACTATATTTAGACTTCACAGCATAAAAAAAAAGTGGGAGTATTGACCTGTCGGGATTACAGAGAACTGCCGACAATCACGGTGACCCAAACTGGTTTTTCTCTTCCTCTTGTAACAGCAATGGAGAGCACCCTCTTCCTAGTTCTTACAGTTGAGATTATTACACTTTCATCCTAAGATTTTCTCCCTCTGGTAATAAGCACAGAGCAAATTTCCTGATTCAAGGAAAACTTGCCAGTGTTTCTTTGTGCAGCAAATTCACTATAGCCACTGATGTCCAGAATTAGTGGAGAAGTGGGAAGAAAAGGGCCAGGAAGGTACCTACTCAAAGATTGGGAAGTAGAAGTCAGGGCTTCCAGATCCCATTGCTGGTTCTATACTAATTCCTCTTGTGACAGAGATAACATTAAGAGAAAAACTGGTGTGTCCCAGTACAAAGAAATCTTCCCTGAATGTCAGTACCAGAAGGGAAGGCGAAGACTCTTCAGTCTTCACCTTTCATATCTTTGTTTCAATGCTAACTTGCTGCTGATTTTGTGCAATGTCACAGTTGTGCATAGTTGGGTGCTGAGAGAGAGAGGCCAGGGTCTTCAGAAAATGGCTGCTAGAATCTTCTACAAGCCTGCTTATAGCACCTCTGAGAATCACATATAGGAGAGAAAAGGACTCCGAAGTAGCTGCATTTTGCCACCAGGGAATGGAGTGCCAGGAAGATCGCAATTTTGGCCCATTAAGGGCATTGGGATATATTTGCATAATAAATGTAAAGTAGCCTCAGACACAAAAGGTCAGGAAGGCTGGGGGAGGAGGTGCCCAGGTGCCCGAGAGAGAGATGCCCCTGCAGCCTGTGGAGAAGCCCGTGGAGTAGCCAGTGGAGAGGACCCATGGAGGAGGCAGAGACCCGACCTGCCCGGTGGAGAGGCTCCATGCTGGATGGAGCCAGTGGGGACGTAGAGAAGATGCCGTGACTGACGTTGGGATGAGCCCCTGCCAGCACAAGCGACCTACAGAGATGAGCCAAACAGGTTTGCTGGAGGAGGCATCATAGCCCCGTGGAGGACTGGGACTGAGAGACACTGTGATTTATTGCTGCCTGCCATAGCAGAGATGAAGCCCGGTGGGAAGAGATTTGCCTTGGAGAAAGTTCGTGGAGGACTGGCTCTTGTGGGTGAGATCCTAGGGTGCAGCAGGGGGAGGGTGTGTGGAATGGATGCCCCCATCCCAGCCGAGAAGGAAACCATCTTGCAAGGGACTGACTAAAGCCCCCACCTCCTAGTCCCTGCCCCCCTGTCCTGTGCTGCGAGCAGGAGAGGGGAAGAAGGGAGCAAAATCATGGCTGAAAGGGAAGTCTGCTTTAGAATGGAGGGGTGGGGGGAAGGTGTTACCCAGACCCCCATTTTCCCCAGTCCCTGCCCCTCCTGGACTGCGACCAGGAGGGAAGAAGGGAGCAAACTTCTAACTAAAGCCTGCTAAGGAGGGAGTGGCGGGGGGAAAGTGTTTGCCTGGTTGTATTTGTTTTAAGATTGTTGGTTGCACTCCTGATTCTGGTTTTTCACTGTTTCTCTTTAGTGCAGTGTAATAAATTAGATAACTTTCTCTTCAGGACTCTGTGTTGAGTCTGTTTTGCCCGCATCATTAATGATTTTGACTCTTGAACCATTTAATACATATTTCTCCCCTGTCCAACTAAGAAGGGGAGTAATAGACTGATTTTGGTGGGCATCTGGCCTTTAGCCAGGGCTTAACCACCACATGCAGGATGGCTTTTTTCACTGTTGTTACACATGGTACACAAGACAACAGCAAAAACGCAAGCAGAAGCTGTAAGTGAAACCCTGCTATATTTATTGTCATTTCATGGGATGCTAACTAAAGAAGAGACTTCACAAAGCTATTAATTTGCTCAATTATGGCTGATAGATGTTAGCTCTTTCATTCTCAAGAATCCATCTCTTGTCTTAAAGCTTGTCAACGAGTCCCTGAGTGACACTACAACCTTCACCGGTGACAGATCTCAGGGCTTCATTATAGAAGATTTTTATATTGTTCAATGATTTGTGCGTGTCAGTAGGTGCAATACACTCACAAATTCACATGCATAGAAAAGAAAAAGAAAGATGAGAAGGTTTGGTTTCTTAGCATTTTCTCCAGTGGAGTAGACAAACATGTTGTTCAACCTTCATAAAATGAGATGTTTTCAGTAATTCAGACCAACCAGATCTAAAATACTCATTAGACAAATTGTCTACTTACTACAATACTTTATGCAGAATCTTTCATACCAATTGCAGCCATGAAAAGGTCTAGAATGAAATAATATGGTTATAGCTAAATAGAGGGATGGAAAAATTAACAGGCAGAAGCTAGGGAGAGATGAGCTGTTTTCAGGTGATGTTTGAAATGAGTCAGAACAAATGGGGCACAAGGATAAAGTCGGAGCTGTAGGGAAGGCTCACCAATGGCAGAAATACTCCAGGAAATGCCTGCTAATAGATGAGAGAGAGGAAAATTGTGGCAGAGGCTGGTCTCCCTTTATGGTGGGCTTTATAACACAGAGGGGTGATTTTAAATTGGATGGTGTAATGAATGAGAGAGTTAAAAACTGCAATGAAAGGGTGGGCTTTCTCTTTTAAATATGTAGAATGTAGCAATAGCATCTGTGCTTATGCTTGATGAACTGGAAGAGCAAAGGATGGCAATAACAGTAATGAAGACCAGAGGAGAACTAATTAAATTCAATTTATTATTATTACTCTCTATTTTGCTGTGTTCCATGCTGATTCTTACATACCTATTTCATAACCATGTGCTTGCAGTTGTGCTCTTCCCTACTTTACTAAGCTGCATTGACATGGATTTTTGCTTCCATTCCATGAGATTCCAGGATGTGCCAGATAAAGTCACTCTGTTTGGGGTAAACATCAGAATGTAAATTGATTGCTAACTTCTGCAAACATTTTTGAGAGCTCACTCACAGAAAACTGACCAATTCCTACATCATAGAAATCAGAAGTAACCAAAGTTTAAAATCATTAGGTGGTGAACTCAACTGAGGATAAAGGTGAGTTTGTATGGCAAAGCAGGTGAAGGGTATTTGAGATGTCATCATAGAATGGTTACAGTTGGAAAAGACCTTCAAGATCACTGAGTCCAACCATCTATCCAGCCCTACTAGACCATGTCACCAAGTACAATATCTACTCTTCTTTTAAACACATCCAGGGATGGTGATTCAACCACCTCCACGGGCATCCTGTTCCAATATCTGACAACCCCTTCAAGATTTCTTTTCCTAATATCCAACCTAAACTTCCCCTGATGCGATTTAAAACCATTTCCCCTTGTCCCATCAGTAACTACCGGGGGAAAGAGACCAACCCTCTCCTCACTACAACCACCTTTTAGGTAGTTGTAGAGAGAGATGAGGTCTCTCCTCAGTCTCCTTTTCTCTAGACTAACTCCCAGCTACCTCAGCCATTCCTTATAAAATCTGTGTTTGAAGCTGTTCACCAGCTTTGCAGCCCTTCTCTGGACACACTCAAGCATCTTTCTAAATTTCCTTTCTGTAGTGAGGAGTCCAAAAGTAAACACAGTACTCAAGGTGCAGCCTCACCAGTGGATACAGGGGAAGGATCACTTCTCTACTCCTGCTGGCCACACTGTTCCCAATGGAGGCCAGGATGCCATTGGCCTTCTTGGCCATCTGGGCACACTGCTGGCTCATGTTGAGCTGGCAGTTGATCAACACTCTTAGCTCTCTCTCCTCCAGACAGTTCTCAAGCCACTCCTCTCCAAGCCTGTAACGTTGCATGGGGTTGTCGAGACCCAAGGGCAGGACACAGAACTTGGCTTTGTTGAGCCTCATACAACTGACCTCAGATCATTGATCTAGCCTGTCCAGGTCCTTCTGTAGAGCCTGCCTAACCTCTGGCACTCCCACCAATCCACAAATTTACTGAGGACATTGATCTCACATTGCTAAAAATTGCTTTCAGCCTGAAGTTCTACAGAGACCCCAGAAGTCCTCCACCAGTCCATACAAGCAGAAATCAGTGAGGTACTAGAGCTTTACACAGCATACAGAAACAGTCAGAAACAGGAACTGCCTACCACTTGCCTCCTAATCTAGATAGTAATAGTGAAGTTGGAAAGCAACAAATATGAACTGTAGATTGACATGAAAAGATAATGGCTAGAATATGCCTTGACAGCTCAGTCACAATGTCCTGGTTTCAGTCAGGATAGAGTTAATTTCATTTGTAGCAGCTGATGGGATGTTGTGTTTGGGAGTTACAATGAAAGCAGTGCTGAGAACACCCTGATGTTCTTAGTTGCAGTCAGACAGTCAAGGACTTTCTCAGCTTCTTCCTATTTCTCTATTCAGGAGAAAGGAGGGGCGAAGCCAGGACAGGTGACCCAGATGGGCCAAAGAGAGTATTCCATGGCAATGACGTCCTGCCCGGGAGAACGGGGGGCTGAGGGGAGGAAGAAGAGGGGCGGTGGCGGGATGCGTGCTGCTTGGGGGGACGGTCGGGTTCCGGGACAGCTCTGGGTGGTACCTGAGTTGTGTGGGTCGGGGAGAAACTGCATTGGGGATCAAGAGTTTCATATTCTTTTGCTCTACAGTCCTGTTAGCATTGGTATATTTTATCTTTCTGTTCTCTCAGTAAACTCTCCTTATCCCAACCCACGGGCCTCTTAGTTTCTTGGTTTTGGAGTTATTTGCCCCTTCCTTTTCCCTTCCCTTGTTTCCCCCTTTTTCCCTCTTCCCCTGCTCTTTTACTTTAAGAAGCAGGCAACTGCGTGGATCTCGGCCCACAGCCAGGGGGAAACCATGACACACACTTAGCTTTTGTTTTTAAATTCTATTAAGCAAAATTCTTATATGAAGGAAAGAGACTCCATTGGATTCAATAAAACTGCTCCAATTTATCCAACCTAAGTATTGGATGGACTTTATGCTATGACCTACCATTATCTTTCCACTTCACTACCCTTTATTACTCAATTCATTCCCTGTAGACAACAGGACAGAAATATTTCTTAAAGAGGGAGGTGAATGTGACATATGCAGCAAGTTGATGTATTAGTTCACAGAAGGGGTGGGATTAACTTCATTTTACTTTAAGAATGTGATACAGGTGCCCCAACTGAGTTTGTCTAATGCCCCATTGAAGACACTGGAGATATGGTAAATATACATTGTGGTTTAGCCCCAGCTGGAAGCTAAGCACCATGAGGCTGCTTGCTCACTCCTCCCCCCATCCCTGTCCAATGTGTGGAGGAAGAATTGGAAAAAGTAAAACTTGTGGGTTGGGATAAGGACAATTCACTAGAACAGCAAAGGAAGAGGAGAACAATAATACTTCTGAAAGAATAAATGCAATTTGTTTAGCCATAGAGCCTGATGCCCATTCCACCCCTGAGCAGTCTTCCCTCCTCCCCAGCCAGACCCCTTTGTCACATGTATGGAATGTCAATCAACGAGCATGCTGTCATATTGTATGGAATACCCCTTTGTCTAGGTTGGGTCAACTGTCCTGGCTGTGTCCCTTCCCAGCTTCTTGTGAAAATTAACTCTACCCCAGCCAAAACCAGGACAATATAGTTAAAGAGTGTGAGTCATTGGGCCAAATGTGGATGCCTATTTTAGGATGTGAAATCACACCCTAAACTCCATTGACTCTGCTGACTCACTCTCCATTGACTAGGAACAGAGTCTAGGGCAACTTGCCCAGATGCAGACACCCACATTACAGATATCCGCAGTTAATCAGATGAATCCCACCAAGTGTTCTCCAGGTGAAGAACACGACTTGTAAGGTGTTAGGTGAAGGAGATAAAGCAGTTGGACAGAGAGACAAAGGCGGTCCTTCTACCAAGAAGAGGGTGAGGGATAGGGAGAAGCTTTCCGTTGGCTTAAGGATGGAGATGAGAGGACAGGAAAGATTTAGCTGTTAAATATTTTTGCAACATGCTGATCATTACAAGGCTGGTTTTCAGAAATGCTGAGCAGCCATGACGCCCACTGAAGACAATGGGAACTCAGCACTTCCGAAAATCAGATGCTTCTTATCATTGACTGTAATCTTTAATATTTAAAGGAATAAAAGGGGCTGGGGGACGGGGGTGCAGACAAGTGAATGAGCTTCCTCCTCAGATGCTTTGCATAGCCCTTTCTATCATTATTACTACTTCCAGGCTTCATGTACAAGGGAAAATTACAGCTGGAGCATTACATGGAAGTGAAGATTGCAGAAGGTTAGGCAAACTGACTGCTGTATTCCCCAGAGCTGATCCAAAGACTAGTAAAGTCTCAAAGAGGATACCCACCAGAGTGACACTCAGATGATAGGTTTATCTGGCTGCAAAGCCACTATAAGAGGTTCCCAGTAGTCCACCTCTGCCAATGCACTATAGTTTACAGTCCCTCCAAGGTGAATCTCTAAACCAGCTGAGACAATGTAAAAACACATCAATCAGAAGATGTCTTGCTCCTAAATTCTGATTGGTCCCTCCTTACCCACCCAACACAGTCTTGTTTGCCAGTACCTATGCTGGATTAACTCTTCCCAGAGCTATCTGAACTCACTAGTGCTGACGAATTACAAATTTTATCTTCCATTTTGAGGTTTTTTTTGCCTGCTAGAATAGTAACTGCACTGGCTCACTACAGTGCTTGTCAGAGACTGGAGCCAGTGTAAAGCAAGATGAAGTGTCAGATTTGGGAAAAATGGTAGGCTGCCTTCTCTATTTTAGAGAAGGTAATGTGGTCATGTCTCCTTGAGGCACGTCACCCTGCTGTGCCTATACACAGATTATGCAATTATAAAAAGATAGCCAGAAAACAATATTTATGGTTTATTTGTTTTAAGCCA
The DNA here is from genome assembly GCA_027925045.1 of Hypotaenidia okinawae. NCBI lineage: Eukaryota > Metazoa > Chordata > Aves > Gruiformes > Rallidae > Hypotaenidia > Hypotaenidia okinawae. Next base: position 161,463,493 of record BSDF01000002.1, read on the forward strand.
CTTGGATTATTTCACCAGCCTGATTTTCAGCATGGTCAAAGAACTGCAGCAGCACAACAACAGAGATAAGGCTACTTTGCCAGGGCACTGCTTATTGCAATGAGTGATGGAGAAAGCACTGCACAGCAGTCCCAGTGAAGCCTACTCTGTTCTAAAGGGAGATTGTAGGGGCAGTGACTCCTGCACTCCAGCTTTATCATCAGAAGAAAAATAATGGCTTTGTAAATCAGATGTAAATTACTGAGAGAGGACAATTAATAAGGAAAGATACAGAAAGGGCTGAAGTATCCCGAGATGTTTTGCCTGTCTTGGCAAAGAAGGCAACCTGTGAATAGATGCTGAAAGGGTTAATCTCAACTGCAGAGGCTGAAGAAGGCTTATGAGAGCAAGAGAGGCATGAAGATGACTGAAAACAAGGCCATGAAGGATGAGCAGTAGATGGAGCTCCAGGAAATGCAGCTGAAGTAGGCAAAACACATAGTGGAGGAGGCTGACTGTAAGCTGGTGACCCTTGAAAGAAAGCTAGAGTGCTCAGAGAAGAAGACAAAGGTGGCAAAGAGTCATGTGAGACAGATGGAAAAAGAGCTGCGGACCATAGACTAGACTCAAATCCCTTATTGCCTCAGAGGAAGTGTATTCCCCCAAGGATAACAACTACAATTAGGAAATCAGGCTTCTAGGGGAAAAACTGAAGGAGACTGGATTGCTGTTGCATCACAGGAAGAAGTATTTCACAATGGCAGAGATGTTTGAATCAGTTGGGTCTTGAAAATTTTGCAGGAAACTAGCTGAAGCAAACTGACTCATTAGTGATTATCTTCAAGAGTTTGTGGAGGATTCAGAAGTACCAGAGGACTGAAGAGGGACAAATATAGAACCCGCCTGTGAAAAACAGAATTGATGGCTGGGAAATTACAGTGGTAGGCCTAATTTAACTTGTGAGCAGATACTAAAAGACAGTATTAAGCAACCATTTGTAAATACCCAGAAGAGAATCACCTTATTAAAAAGAAATAAAAATATATGTAACATATGAAATAATTCAAAATAAGCTAAATTAATTTCTGACCTACTTAGCAAAGAGGAAAAGAAGCTACTATATGATGCTAAAAAAAGGTGGGTTTTTTAACAGTATGGTTAGGAAGGTCTAATTGTAGATAGGAGTGATGGGTACATTACTTGGAAATGGCAATTGTCAGAGGCTTCTTAGCATCAGACTAGAAGGGGAAATCTTAGATGAGCTATTTTGGTGATCTCTCTTAAGCCTGGTTCTATTCAAAATACAAGCACTGACTTGTTTTAATAAAAAAGTATAACTAAATGCTTATGAATAACAGCAGAAATGAGTAAATATACAAGCACTTTGAAGAACAAAGGTGGAGTCTAAAATGATTTTGAAAAAAATAGAGACTTGTGAAATTAGGAGGAGGAAATTTAGTATACCATCATGCAGTAATCTGCCCCAGCAATGAAGATGTTAAATGCACAAATACAAAATTGTATGACTGGTCAGCAGGATATTAGATAATATCCTGAAGGGGACCTCAAACGCCATACAAACAAATCACAGAATCACAAGGTTGGAAAAGACCTTTAAGATCATCAAGTCCAACCATTCCAGTCCTAAGCTAAACCATATCCCTAAGTACCTCATCTACCCTTTTTCTAAACACATCCAGAAAAATAAATCTTATTTTGGGATGCCTTGGTGTGACTTTTTATTAAGGCAGAGCTCACTTTGCAAGAGAATTTAGTGCCAGCAAGGTAAATTGTTATAGCTTATTTTGAACACTCTACTTCACAAACTGTAGATATAAACTGGTAACAGTTCTGGTAGAGCAAGAATAGTAAGAGGGTTCAAATGCTTGATAGATCAGGAGACACTGGATAAATAACCCTGTTTGTCTGTCGTGACTACTGCAACAGCTTCTCAGACAATTCTGATTCCCAGAGCAAAGCAACACTCAAATCCCATCCTTGATGTTTCAACCATCCTGAGCTCTTCCTTACATTTACTTTTCAGAATACCTGAAGAAAAAAAATCTTCTTGCTGTTTTCTAAGAGGGTTTGCATTCACTGCTTCTCCATACTCACCTGCCAGTGTCTCAATTTTTGATTCCCTCTGTTTTTCTTTTATAGGATTAGGTTCCCTACTGCCAGCTACTGTGTTCTATGCTTATTAGGCCTGACTGGCATGAAGAGTGAATTAAACCTCCTAACTTCAGGATTTAAACTTAAACATCTTAATCAGACCTACATTTACTGGATTCCCCCTCAGTCAGAAGAAAGAGTATGACTACTCCAGTAGATGATTTGATGCTACAAAGGTCTGAGCCTTAATTTGAGTACCCACCTGAATAGATAGGTCAAGTTCTGCAACTTCACCCCAAAATGTCTTTCCTTAATTCATCCATAATGGCCTTTCTCCTTCAGTAAGGCCTTCAGAAAAAGTTCACTTTTTGGCAAGGACGCTTGCTAGAAATCTAGAACTTCATCACACAAATCTTCATGTTCCCAATTCCTCCAGCAAAAAAATTATATATAACACTTTCCTGACCTAGCATCTATGCAACAGCCTTTCCATTTTAATAATAAGAGCTCCTCAAGATAGGAAGCTTTAAAAATGGCATTTAGAAAGTATTGTAGATACATATAATAAGCAATACATTTGAGAAATTCTGGTTTCTCTCTTATCTTCAGCATCCTTGTCCACTTCATATATCATCTGTCTACTATTTCCACTATTCCTCCCTATAAAAGCCTATTTTTACTTCATAAACCCAGAATACAGTTGATCTGACATATTTCTAACAATTTCAGAATAACCAGTTTGTTACTGTAAACTCTAAATATTTACCCAACCCTTTAATATAATTGCTTGGTCACTGCTCATGAGCTTCTCTAATTTTGAAATGACTCTGCAAAAGCATCACACACTTGTATTTTAAAAAATCTATTTCTTAGAAAAAGTTTTACCAAGTGCAGCAGAAAGACATTAACTGTGTGTAAACACCTCTCCATCTGCAATATTTCATCCTCAGAAAGAAATGTAGCCTTCTGGACATGGAGAAATGAGGTTTCCACCCCAACTCTGCAAAGAATTTACTGTCCAGTCACTTGGTTAATTCAGTTACAGTCTCTGCTTATTTCCTGCTGTGTAAATCAGAACGGATATAAACTTGAAAATCACAGTAGGGATGGAAGTTTCTCCATAGAAAAGGAATTATTATTTCCACTCTGGCACTACCCTTATCCAGTTTTGTGTTTAAACTGGATCTGAATTAGATGCAAGTCCGAAGGCCACTAGAATTAATGATAATTCTTCCCTGAGCTTTAAATCAGTATATTCAGTCCCAGCAGGTTTGATCAGAAAATTTCCTCAAGTATTTTGAAAACAGGGTGGGGAGGAGACAGGAATGTGATATAAATCTGAGAACAGGATAAATAAATCACGTGAGCTACAGGGCAAAAACCCATGACTAGCAATAGCAGGGACCACAAAGAAGAGTTTTCTGTGTATCATAAAAGAAAAATGCATCCTAAACTAGAATCTACTATTGCATGTAAAATAAAAAGGCTAATAGTAAAGCTGGAGAAAAATAAAAAGGTGGATTTGGTGAATTTTTTGAGAAAAAGCCAGATCATATAGGCAGATCATATTTTTTTTTACATGTAATTACAGGCCTACCAATCTAGGGGTTTTTTATATGGTTTTCCTACAGATAAACTATGTCACTGAACTATTGGTAATATGACAAATCTATAACATTGAAGTTATATCCTTGTGAGTTCCTTGTTACAAAAGGATGAAGAGTCCTCCATAAAATGAAAGCAGTCAATAACCCCAAATGTAAAGCCAGAAATAGATGAACAAAGAACTCAGGTCATACTAATGGGATGGGTCACAATGTAGATTCTTGTCTGAGTGACTCTAAAAAGGCTTAGGGAGTAGCACAAATGATCAGGTCAACAAGAACTGCTAGAACAGAATCCCAAGTAAGAATGAGAAGAGTTAGTATTCAGCACTCATTAGTGAAGTGCTGAGATCCACATCTAGGGTCCACAGTGAAAGATTTTGTACAAATAGGGAAGAGTCCAGAAAAATTCAGTAACTGAAACAAACAAGCCCCCAAAGCCACACATCCAATCTCTTTGGGGAACAGATCTGAGCTTTGGAAGTTGTATCCATCCCGATCAGGGTGGTTCAGCCCCAAACAGTGGCTGAGCATCACATGCCAGAGCCCATGGGGGCAGGAGTGTTTAGGACAGTTTACTGACAAAAATCACTGTGAAAAGGGAACAATAACAGCCCATGGCAAATTACACTCACACCCAGTGGTAACACAGAATACCTTACCAACCTGACAGTAACAGAGTGCTGCACAACACAAGGACCCAGACAATGCCCCAGCTGTATTCAGACCACTCAGAAGACACCCAGGAGCACTCCTCCCTGACCAACCCTTTTTATGGGGGAGTGATATCAGGTGGGCTGGAAAACAACGTGGTCTAACTCAGCTCACCTGTGCTGACTGCTTGGGGATGTTAAGTCTGCCCTGGCCAGAACCAGGGCACTTATCAAAGAGAAATAGATGTTTTTCACGGTCCCAGGACATAGTTTCCTGGGGAATATGACTCTGTTAATGAGGCCTTTGATCTAGCATATAATGCAAAAGCAAAAATCCATGGTTGGACACATAAGATTGACAAACTAACTTTGGAATTCCAGTGTGGATTTTGAGAACTAAAGGGAATTACCACTGGAGAAGAAGGATAGAGATTGTGGTTGGCCCTCTCATCATTAAAAATTGTAAATTCAAACTAATTCCTCCTTCTACCTCTTCTTTTGTGTCTGAGGTAAAGAAGTTCAAGAGAAATCTGATTTGGGGGAAATTCACTGGCTAATGGTCAGTTTATGTGGTCACAGCAGTTCCTTCTGCTTTCATCATTTATGATATTATGATTGAATCTAGTCAATGATAAAAACTTTTCCAGTACTTCAATATGTTTGCTACCCTTGTAATGTGCTTATGTAGCATGACATCTCTTGGTTGGGTGCACAAAACAGTATTTTTGGCTTTAGAGAATGAAATCAAGGCAGAGAGCAAAGCAGACCTTCTCAGGCCGTATCTGCCTCACACTCATGTACATTTTTCAGCCCATAAATTTGTTATGGCTCCAGCTCCCAAGCTTGAGTGAACATTCATCTTTCTTCCTTTACATATATACCCAAACAAAGCTGAGCTGTGGGCTGGCAGTAAAGAAATGAGACTCACATTATTGGCTTTGCATTAGGTTTGTTTATAAAAGACAGGGCATATTAATCATAGGTATCTACACTGGGAGAAGCATGCAGCAATGCAGGAAATGTATTCATTACAAAAAGCAGGATGTCAAGCAGACTAGGAGGTGTTATGGATTGATGCACCAGCTTCTCTCTCATAAAGCAAGCTAAACAAGATTTTGCTTTAGCCCAGACAGAAAACACAAATTAACCCTGTCCATTTCTGGGTCCCCAAGGAACATTATAAAGCAGAGTTTTTTCCTTTGAGTTGCCAATTAGTTGAGACTTTGCACTGGTGTGGCAGCTGGAAAGTGATGTTTAAACCAGGGGTTGCTTCAAAACTTGGTCCCTATTATACTCCTAGAGAACATGCCTTCCCTAAGTGGGTGAGGTGATCAACAACCAAAGGGACAGGCTGGGAAGTCCATTTGCTTCAAAGTCTGCTTGATTCAAATTTGAGGGTTAATTCTTCCTTGACTTTTTAATTCCTTGCAAACAGTCAGTTTTACTCAGTGATACTCCACAGGGAAATAACTGCAGAGCAGCAGGAAATCTGTCCTTAAGGCAGAATATTTTCTTAAAACCACAAGTAAGGAAACATTATCCTATTCTGCATACAAATACTCAACATTACTGGGGAAAAATATTTTGATATGGGTCCACAATTATGAAAGTCACTGCTATTAAAAGACAGCACAATTTGTGCAGCTACAAATTGGAGGAAAGGGACTCTCTTCCAAGGAACTCCGTCTTTTAAAAATATCAGCCACTGGGGGCAAGTTCAGTTTGTAAGAAGAGCTATGTAGGAAATCTGGATATATAGTCCCAAAGAAATAAAATTTGATCTAAGGCAATTTATGAAATCTTGCTCCTAAGTTGTTTCTTCTCACGTTTCTGCCTAGAAATGTGACTGAAAGCTTTTAAAAGCTATCACCTAGTTGCACAGACACCTTTGAGTAAATATATATACTATCAAAGATGGTTAAAAGACATGGCATGGCATATAGCCACAGCTGCAATGCTAAAATAGGACATTTTGAAAAGGCCATTGTGCTACTATGTGGTAGTGTGATATGGTCATATACCATAAACCCTGGTTATCTGTTTAGCATTGCATGGCTGAGCAAAATAGAATTGACAAAAACCCGGGGGAAAACTGAGCTCGTTTTGGTTTTATGTGTTTGGGCACATTCAGTGACCCTGGAGTTGTTAAAAAACAGCTGCTGAGAGAGAAAGTACTTCATGCAAAGAATGGCTGCATGCCTGTCTTGCATCGAGGTGATCTTGGGAAGTCAGCTACAGGGTATTTTTGCAATGTTAAGGGGAATACCACAGGCTGACAAAATGATGTCCAGAGGCAGGGGATTCAAAATAGCTCAAGACACTTATGATAATTCAACTGGAGGATAAGAAAAAGCATTATTAGAATAGAAAATCAACCACCCTAGACAAAATAATGTAGCAGAGACCTCCCATGGCAAGCGGGTTGGAACTAGATGATCTTTGAGGTCCTTTCCAACCAAAACCATTCTATGATTCTATGTTTCTATGTTTCTCTCTCTGGGTAATAATAGTGAAACAGCACAAGAAGCAGACTACCATCTGATTTTGGACCTCCAAAGTTGAAAGATGGCAAGACAATGTTGGTTTTGTTAGAGAAGTGAGGTGAAATGGAATGAATGAACAATGGCCTTTGCTCTCCAGACAAAACTCTTGTGCAGTCTAAATGGGAATCGATGACTGGGAGCATGTGGATATCAATACTTCAATACTTCTTTTCTTCTTCTTCTTTTTTTTTTTTTTAATGAATTTCAAATCAGCCAGTATCTTGATCTTGTCATACCTCCAAAGCTTTCTGGAAGATTTTTTTCTCCTCTTTACAAATCAGTTATACTCACAGAACATGGAGGATCTGACTGATCATGTAGCCTTAAATGTCATAGACAGTCAAAGACTATTCCCTTGGGTATGACATGGAATCAAAAAAGGGTTGAAAAAGAAAATTGACTTAACCTTCAAAGATAAGATATGTTGCCCTGTAGAAAACCACAACGTGCCCTCTGTTTTCTCATATTAAGCTTTCTTGGGAGAGCACTGAACAGCACAGTTGACTTGGTAGCCTCATCAGTTCCAATGTAATCTAACTCCTTTCCACAGCATCTATTCTTTAACATAAGCAAAGAAGAAGAGATAGTCCATAAGGTGGAAAAGAAAATACTAAGATTCTCTCTGCTAACAAGCATATCTCACAAAATTAGGGTTGAGATTGGAAGTGAACCCTGGACATCATCTAGTCATATCTCGCATTTTTCCCCAAACAGGGCCACCTAGTGCCACTTACCCAGAACCATGTCTAGACAGCTTATGAAATAACTCTAAAGGGTGAGACACAACCACCTCATTAGATAACCTGTGCCAGTTCAAGATCACCCTTCCAGCAAAAATAGTATTTCCTGATGTTCAGAGGGAAGTCCCTGTGTTCCAGTTTGCACCCATTGCCTCTTGTCCTGTCACTGGACACCACTGAAAAAAGACTCTCTCCATCCTCCTGGCACCCATCCCTCAAGTATTTATAAGCATTGATAAGATTACCAGTCTTCTCTAGACTAAAAATTCTCAAGTCCCTCAGCATCTCTTCGTAAGAGAGATCTTTTAGACTCCTCATCATCTTTGTAGCCCTTTTTTTGTACCCTCTCCCTGTCCTTCTTGACCTGAGGAGCCCAGCACTGCACACAATATTCCAGATGAGGCATCAGAAATGCAGAGTAGAAGGGAGGGAAAACTCCCCTTGACCTGCTGGCCACACTTTTCTTGATATACTCAGGGATACTATTTGCCTTCTTGGACAGGAGGGCACTTTTGCTGGCTCATGGTTAACCTGTTGTCCACCAGCAACCCCCAAGGCTGCTTTCCAGCAGGTCAGACCCTCACCTGTACAGGTGCATGGGGTTATTCCTCCCTAGGTGCAGGATCCTACACTTGCCCTTGTTGAATTTCATTAGGTTCCTCTCTGCCCAAGTCTCTATCCTGTCCAGGTCACTATCCTTAACCTGCTGGAAATAATTTTTCTAATACAGATGAGGATACCACTTGCCATTTTTGCCACAAAAGCACATTGCTGGCTCACGTTCAACTTGGTATCCCTCAGGAGCCCCAGATCATTTTCTGCCAAGCTGATTTCCAACTGGTTGGTCCCCAGCATATATTGGTACAGGGGTTGCTCCTGTGCAGGATTTGACACTTCTCCTTGTTGAATTTCATGAGGCTGTTGGCAGCTCATCTTAACCATCTTTACTTTGTGTTCATGTAGATTAGTATATAAGATAATTAATTCTATCCTCCCAATTGATTGCCCAGGACACATGGCAGTTTGACTTCTCATATACAGCAGCAATACCACAGACACCTCCTTAGATGCCATAAAATGTAACCCCCATCTATATCAGTGCTTTGTCACTGCCTAAGCTGGGGTGGGAGTATGTTACCCTCCAATCACTCCCTGGTTTCAGCCTCCAGCAGGCTAGGATTTTCTTGATCCAGAGACTAGACTGAAAAGACATCACAGCATGCATGGCCTGACAGCCACATCAGCAGGCCCAACCAAAGAAGAGGATGGCAGAACAGTGAGAAGAATGAGTCACACCCCTTCTCCTTCACACCCTATACAGTCAGCAGCAGCTGCAGTGCAATTCAGCTCAATGGTGTACAGGTGTCTCCAGGAACAACTGTCATAAAAAGCTTCCAAAATATGCACTTTTTTTTTCCCCCCTTTTTACCGTTCTTTAAATTTTGTACAGCAACAGTTACCCAATGAAAGCAGGAATTAAAGGAAACGAAAGGAAATGAGAGACACTGAAGGAAAAACAAACATAATCAGCTCCAGCTGCAGCTCAATTAAACAACCGTTCAGAGAAAACTATTCATTCACAATTTACTCACAGAAATCCACTCTCCTGCATTCTCTTTAGGATTTCTGAGCCACAGAAGCACACTACACTTCAAGGTTTCTTACAAAGTAATTTAAAGCCTTCCAAACTGCAGAGGCAAATGGCAGCCACTTTCAAAGAAGCTGGTAGGAGGTGAGGCCAAGAGGTGATGTCCCACTTGTACCCGAAGGGAAGGCTTCATAACCTGAATTCATATGGGTAGCAAGAAAGAAACTTGAGTTTCTCCAGTTCAGGGGTCCTGAGGTCTGCCCGAATCATCCTCTTTGGGTTCATTTTTTTTGTTCTTTTTTTTTTCAGGAGTGTGCATTCACCAATTTTCTTTACCCACTTGTCCTTATAGAATCATAGAATGGTTAGGTTGGAAGGGACCTTTAAAGGTCCAACCTCCCTGCAGTAAGCAGGAACATCTTTACTAGATCAGGTTTCTCAGAGCCCCATCAAGCCTGACCTTGAGTATCTCTAGGGATGGGGCCTCTACTACCTCTCTGGGAAACCTGTTCCAGCATCTCATGTCCTTATCTGAGATCATCTTGGTATTTTCAGCTTGGAAGAGAAATTTCCTTTGAGTAAACCTCGCTGTGCTCAGATGATCCCAAACATCACAGGAACGCAATTTAAGGTTTAAATACTTTTCCTTAATACTCTGACATTGAAGTGTTTGTCCCTCCAATGCTCTTCCCAGGTGATACGGACCTGCTGTTCACCTATTTGTCTCATCCCAGGAGAAATCAGCTTTTATTCCAGCAATAGTGAAAATGAGCTGTGTGCTCACAGAAGCCATGAGATCTGCCAAAATGCAAAGAGTTCAAGTACAATATTGCTCCTTCCTATTTTAAACCCAGCTGCAACTGTAACTAAACAGTGTCCCATAAATGTTCCTCATATTTCCCTCTGTGGGAGAGTAATAGGTCCAGTGTGACAGAAAACAACTTTCCTTGCAGCTTTCAGGGTGGGTTTTTGGTAACATAACATGGTTTGCAAAAGGATAAATTCAGAACAACATAGATATAAACAAAGCTCCTCCAAATATTTTTCAAACATAAGTACAACATCTTTAGATTAAAAAAATAAAATTTAAAACAAAAATCTTCTCTTAAACAAGTTATAAAAGATAGACAGATGATGCAGAGAGGGAAAAAAAGAAATTATCTTGTCTAAAATCTCCCTGTGACTGAAATATCTGTCAAGGCTCACAATGCAACTTGTGTGTTTGGGAAGGGGGATGTCATTAGATCATTGACAAGCTCATAAAATGCAGCCTGGGAAGCCCAGGATTGACTGGCATTTCCAAGGTGGTACCTATCTATCACACCTTCATTTCCAAAGTCTGGACACTGCTGTTCCTTTTTTCAGCATAAGATACTGTGATTTCACAGTCAAACATGACTGCACTGACACTACTTTCTTCCTGCTGCTCATAGACAGTAACTATTGAGAATCTATTCCTGTATTTTTCTCAGAGAACAGCAAAACCTCTTGTCCACTTACAGTTGTAAGGGAATAAAGGATTTATAAATGATGAAAACAAGACATCCACTGCATAATCAGTGTAATTACCAGTATTTGGAACCTCAGCTATAAAAACATATTTGTGCTATTTTCAATGTCTGAAAACCACTGAAGCCTGAACACTGCTCTTTCTCCAAACTCACTCACTTATTAGAATTGCCTACATGCTGAAAAACATACTTCTTTTATGACTGACTAGAATCACAGAAACATTTCAGTTGGAAAAGATATTTAAGGTCATCAGTCCAAGGGTAAACCTAATACTGTCAAGTCCACCACTAAACAATGACCTAAACACCTTATCTACATGTCTTTTAAATACCCCCAGGGATGGTGACTCAGCCACTCCCTGGGCAGCCTGTTCCAGCATGAATCCAAAACTAGACTACTAGAGAGAAAATTAAGTCTACCTGAGCCAAAGCAGGACACTTTTTCTTCAAGCTAAACAACCCCAGTTCCCTTAGCCACTCCTCATAAGACTTGTGCTCTAGACCCTTCACCAGCTTTGTTGCCCTTCTTTGGACATGCTTCAGCACCTCAGTTTCTTTCCAAAACTGAACACACTATTCAAGGTATGGCCTCACCAGTGGCAAATGGAGGGTGATAATCCCTGTTTAAGTCCAGATATCAAACAACACCTGCAGGCCTTTTTCCTTTGGGCAGCTTTCCAGCCACTCTTCCCCAAGTCTGTAGCATGGCACGGGGTTGCTGTGCCACAAGTGTAGGACCTGGCACTAAGCCTTCTTGAACCTCATGTAGTTGGGCTCAGCCCATTGATCCAGCCTGTCCAGATCCCTCTGTAGAGCCTTCCTGCCCTTGAGCAGATCAACAATTCTGCACAACTTGGTGTTGTCTGAAAACTATTATAAGCACTGATCAGATTCCGTCTCAGTTTTCTCCAGGCAAAACAGACCCAAGCCCCAGAAGTTTTTCTTCCTCTTTAATGCTTTACACCAGTGTAGCACTCGGACTATGAGACATTTAGGTCCAAGTCCATCATCAATTAATATTTAATCCTTTACCAAAACCTCTCCCTGGTGTTAGCTGCAGCTTTCTTGATTAGGTTCTTCCCTTGAGTTACACAGGAATGAGAAGTAACCCTGGATGACCTCCACATATCTAAAAGTGTTCTTGGCATAAGCCTTCCGAGCACTTTGGTGTTGAGAAATGTGGGTTTGCAAAATATGTGCATTTAGTACAAGAAAACAAAATACCGAGCCTATAAGTATTTTAGATTTGCTCCTGAGCAAATTTGGAATAAGTGATTAAATCTTGGAAAGCTTCTGAGGGAAAAAAAACCCACAAATTAAAACAGAAAAAAATACTGCCCAGCTGTAATTCATCATTTTTTTTAATTTTTTTTTTCCTAAATTCCAAATGAATCTTTCTTTCCTCAGGGTCTGAGATGTAGTATTGTCTTCCTACAAATTCCTTTGCCATTTTAAAAGCTCCCAGAAGCTAACCAGAACCAGGGCAGAAAGCTCTGTGGGACTGTTTGAAGCCATTTCTCTGACTACAGTGTCTCTTTGTCCTGTATCTTCACAACTGCAGTCCTTGGGAAAGCAGCTTGTGCTGTCTGGCGTGCTGACCAACTGGAAAGTGCTGTGCACACCTTTTGAAGCTCTGTAAATGACAGATAAATATTAATAATAATGCAACTTAACAGCTGTTTTTTATCTTTAACTACCCTGCTTCCATGCAGTAAATTGCAAGACCATAAAGATGATTGGAGTGAAGAGAAATTTTAAAGAGGCATTATCGATTAATATTTTGACTCGAAGAGCTGAGTAATTCTTGGCAAAACATCTTACTGAATTTATTCACTTCAAATGGCATTCAGAGCTAGTAAAAGGTGACCAGCTGACAGCACTGGAGAGGAAACTTCTGAGATGCCATTCTTCGCTAGAAAAATGGTGTTTACTTAATGTGGCTTAGCGATCCAGAGCAAAAGGGAAGATGTGGAAGTTTACAGGTTCTAGGCTGATCTTCAGGGCCATAATAGACCTGAGATCACTAAGTAATCGCTAGCCCAAACTCACAGCTGAACAGTCGTGAAGCTTTTTTATGGTTGAGTGAAGAATTCACTCTTTTTAATAAGAATAATGAAAGTAGTCCCAGAACTAGCAGAGTGGGCAGGGGCAGTGCAAGCTCCCACAAGCACACTTTTTTATAACACACTTCCAGCTTCATGCAGAGGGATGATGTCCAAGGATAACATAACTTTTTGATCTTTGTCATTGCCCTTAAGAGTGAGGGTTTTTATCAACATGGACCTCTGCTTTCAGGTGCATAGTTTTCTCCCCCATCTTCCAAAAGAATTTGGAACTGGTGAGAAATCAAGTTCTAGCTAGCTCAGCATAGAATCATAGAATTGTAGGGGTTGGAAGGGACCTCGAGAGATCATCGGGTCCAACCCCCTGCCAAAGCAGGCTCCCTAGCATGGCTCAGTAAGGTTCATAAACCATCTCACACAATATTCAATATTGATGGGGGGCCCAGTTTAGAAAAAAGTATCTTTCAGTGGGTTTTCAGCAAACTACACCACGTAATGTGACTGAAGTCCATGCTTTTTTAACTCCCCATGAAACATTATTTGCTTTCCAAGCATCCAATCTCATTGAACCATCAGAGTGTGCACCTTCCTGGGAGAGGGACTCAGGCCTAGAATATGCCTGAGGGACATTCTTAGATCTGAAAACCCCATGCCAGCTATATGCTGGCTCTTCTCTAAGAAGCACACGGTTCAAGGAACAATGTCATGTGCAATGGAAAACTGGGTACCTTTTGCTTCATTGTGTGGCACAGAGCACATTGTGGCATAAAGGGGAGGGAGCACTTGTAAACTTACAAGAAACACATTTGGGCAGAATGAGAGGCTATTCTATATATTCTATATATTTTGAGCCAAATTACCACTTCAAAATTGGACATACATACTTTCTCATCAGGGATGAAATGTGGAAACAAGCAGCGACCTTTGGAGGTTGCTCAGGAGGAGCTCAGGAAGGGGGTGGCATGGAAAAGTAAAAGAGATGCCATACAGATCTCCCAAAAGCCTCAAGAAGGTGCATATCCTAAGGTAATAATCCCTTTCATATAAGCATTGTCTTCCTATGCAAGTTCAGGTGCCATATAAGCTCTTGTGTTTCCCTATAATGCTGTATCGTATCACAAGTGCATTTTCCCAATGATGTACTAATAGATTGGAAAAAACAATGGGTCACAGATCATAAAAAGAACTCCTTTAAATGCAGTCAGAATTTCTGAAAACACTGTAGAGACACTTTTTGTAAATATTATATCCAGAAGGGTAAGATTTAAAAAGGCAGAGACCACTGCATGTTGCATCCCATGTAAGTAACAATTTAGCTGAGCAGCTCCCGTGCAAACATTTTCAAATTTGCACTTGGAAAAGCAACAAAAAAAAAAAAAAAAAAGGAAAACAATTTGGGAATATGAATGAATGAGAATGGAAATTACAGGGCTGTCTTGCAAAATAAGTAGAAAACAATGGAGTGAAAAATAAGCAGAGAGAGAAAGAAAGAGCAAGCATGGAGCTAATGATAAGGTGAACTTTTCCAGATGTGAAAATCAATTTTATTCTAAAACTTCCCAGCCTTTTCATTTAGAAAGTAATAAAATTCTATTTGTCCCCTGTTCATTTTCTACATAAAATGCCACTAAGCTACTAGCTCTCGGCAACCACACAAAACGTAATAGGTTAGGACTGCAGCCTTAAAATATGTTAGGGTTTTTTAATGAAACCAATTTATATCAGTTTGTGCCAGTGAAAGGTCTGAAGCAACTTAATTTAGTTTCATTTTCCACACATTTGTGGCCAAAGCTAGGATTCACTTATTCCTGATTCAGCCCTGCTTCCACATGCCTGCCTAAGCCATTTCTAACTGATTTAGCTGGTGACCTCTATTAAATAGCCAGGTGTTTGGCTCTATTAAATGGATAATCTCTTGGTACCTACACATCACCGCTACAGCCACCTCCTCATTTGTACAGTTTTTATTTGCATTTGTGCTCAATCAGAGAGCTGGGTATTTATTTTTTTTTTGCAAGCTATGGGAAAAAAAAATGTATTATAGCCATAAATCTGATTATTATTGTAGTGAAAAACCTGTCTGCCTCTCTGTCATTGCTGCATGGCACATCATCATAATCAAAGATTTAAATCCTTTAAAAATCTCCAAACAACAAAAAGCATATTTTCAGAGCCTGATTTTGAAATAACTAAGTACTTTTTTTCTTGGGCTTGGGGATATTTATTTATTTTCTCTGTCTGAACACTGTTTCTTCACTTCATCTTTCTCCTGATTTAGTTCAGTGTGACGTCAGTGAAAAAAGCTTTGTAGGAAGAACACGTATCTTTTATTAGAGCCATGGAAATAGCTGAGGGAAGAGGCAGAAAGCTTTCAGGCCACTCCAAGGGTTTGTGCTCCTAAAACAGTCTGGTTTTGTCTCCAGATACATGTGTCAGCCTAATAAAATATATGACCTTCCCTATAAAGCCTTGTCTAGATTTTATCTAAGCACCACACCACCATACCTAGTACAGAACCAGGTGTGCCTAGCCAGTCCATTTGTTTTGTGCTCCCTGCTGTAGTAATGGTGGCTCATTTTGAAGCTCACTTCAAAATTTAGTAACTTGGAAAGCATCAACACTATCAGAGCTGTTTTTCACAAGCCTTCTGTTGTGTGGGCTATTTAACATCTAACAAGGAACGAATTTGCCCTGTAGCCATTGCCTCGATGGAGATATTAATAGTAGTTTCTCTCTACCTGGGTATAGGGTTTTTTTCCAAAACTCTGTAGGAATGTAAAACCGAAGATGTCAATTTTGGCCATTTTGAGAGAACCCAGTCAAATAGTTTTAAATTTATACAGTGCAGACAGGACACACAGATGGCAGACCCACAAATGGCATGGGCATAAAACCAAAGTCTGTAGATGTTGGTGGAAAGGATAAGAAGGGAGGTGTAAAAGAAAAGGAACCATCCTGATTTCTAGAAATTAAAATGTAAAAGTCAAACTGGTTGGAGAGGGGACTTTCTGTCTATCCTTACCCATTTGAAATTCTGGCCACAGGGATTAAGGGGCTTCTATCCAAATCATAAGGGATAATCCCAATCATTGGAAAATAGGCCAAAAAAAAGTCCTGTGGTCTTTTTCTCAAGGAAGTGAGGAAAAACTGAAGTTCCTTTCACATTTCTGAGCATGTTTACCTTGCCCGTATTCCTTAGAAAATAAGCTTGGAACAACACAGTTAATTGTTGTTAATGTAGAATACCTTGACTGCAGTATCCCACAAATGAAAAATTCTGGAAAAAGCTTGATTTTCTCAAGACCTGGGAGCATTAGACATGTGAATAAACAATGCTTCCATTGCAGAGCTAATATGGGGAGTTTGTTTGCTTGTTTTAATTTGTGTGGGCTTTTTTTTGTCAGTCCAAAGTGAATATTCTCTTATCTGGAACTATCTACTGAGATCAAAGCTGTAGTGGACATCTTAAGGTTACTGCTACACAGACTAAACTGTGGTTGTGTTAGTGTTAAGAGCTTCATTCTGTACCTGAAGGATTTAGGTGTGTTTGGAAAGGCAATGCATAGTGTACTTCATTCTGGTTAGACTGCTCTCCTATGCAGAATGTTATTTTTAGTAGTTTGCTCTCTCATGGGTGTTGCAGTCAGAGCAATGACAATGAATATAGTAATTTCACTTCTTTCTTCATCTAGGCAAAATTCTACAGTGGTACAAATTTCACCATGGATTTAACCTGGATGTCCACCCTTTCTCTTTCATTCATCCCCATCAGTCACAGAGATTATAAAAAAAAGTATTAAATGATCATATTGTTGTTGATGCACAAGGCAGAATACTAGGACATCCACCTTTCTGTAGCATAGCTCCTTCCAAGTCCGCAGAGCAAAATGGATGAGAAGAAAACTAATGCATTTCAGCAAAATCAATCAGAATCAACGTCACAAAGGACAAGACCATCATACTGTGGCACCTGATGTAGTGCACAGGCTGAGTCTTTGCCAATTTTTGCAGCTCAAAAGCCAGTCCAGAGGGAGGAAGCTACAGATACAGGATTAAATATTGCTTTCCCTTATAGGCTCTAGTGACACTTCATTAAATATGAAGGGACAGAGTTGAGGATCTCAAATCTGACATGCTTCTTCATTTGCTTAAACTTATTTGAAAGGTTGAAAACCGTAGACTTACTTTTCTTTGAAAATGAAAACTCTCTTGTAAAACTCTCCCAGTGCTTCAAGTTTTACTGGTAAAATACAGATCTCAGCTCCAGGAACTCTGGATTGGTTTCCCTTCCTGCTCATTTGATCTTGCTTGTTAGCCTTTCTCCTCACAGTACAGCAACTCACTTCAATTAAAGCTTCATTAAAACAACATTGCCATAATCACCATATGTTACTTATATATTTTTAAAGCATAACTGTTAGCAACTGATCAAAATACAAGTGGGCATCTTATATGTCTATATTATATAGTGTACATATACTATTTATGGTATACTTAAATTTTCACTTCTCTCAGCAGGGACCAGAAGGAATTGCTGAAGTAATTTCTACATCCCCTTCACAGTTATAACCATTTGTGGATTCTCAGCTTTGCAGTATCTGCAACTGTTGTAGCTTCAAGTTTCAGAAGGGCTCAGGTAAACAGCAATTGAGAAGGGAAAAGAATGACAAGGACAAAACTCTTGAGCTTTCTAAGTGAGAAAAAGAATGCTTTGATCTCAGTAATATCCAGAGGCAGGAGACTGCTGTCAAACAGCACTAGATCCTGTTGACCCAGGTCTCTTGCAGAAAGTTAGCTGTGTAGGTTTATTATCCCCAGGGCTCAGTAGTGGGGCCAGTTCTTTTTAATACTTTTTTCAATGGTCTGTATGAGGGGATGGAGTGCACCCTCAATAAATCTGCAGGTGACAGCAAGTTCGGCAGAAGTTATTGATCTGCTTGAGTGTAGGAAGGCTCTGCACAGGTACCTGGACAGGTTGGATCAATGGGCTGGAGACGACTGTATGAGGTTCAAAAAAGGCTCAGGGCTGGGTCCTGCACTTGGGTCCCAACAACCACAGGCCATACTACAGGCTTGGGAAAAAGTGGCTGGAAAGCTGTGTGGTGGAAAAGGACCTGGGTGTGTTGGTCAACAGCCAGTTGAACATGAGCCAGCAATGTGCCCAGGTGGCCAAGAAAGCCAACAGCATCCTGGCTTGTGTCAACAATGGTGTGGCCAGCAGGACCACGACAGTGATCAGCCCCCTGTACTCAGCACAGGTGAGTCCTCACCTTGAGTCCTGTGTTCAGTTTTGGGCCTCTCACTACAAGAAGGGCATCGAGTCCCTGGAGTGTGTTTAGAGAAGGGCAACAAGGCTAGTGAAGGGTCTGAAGCACAAATCTTCTGAGGAGTGGCTGGGGGAACTGGGACTGTTTAGCCTGGAGAAGAGGCTGAGACCTTACTGCTGTCTACAGCTACCTGAAAGGAGGTTGTAGTGAGGTGGGTGTTGGTCTCCTCTCCCACGTAACTAGTGATAGGGTGAAAGGAAATTGCCTCAAGTTGCACCAGGGGAGATTTAGATTGGATATTAGGAAAAGCTTCTTCACTGAGAAAGTTCATTATTGAGAAGATAGTCAGGCAATGGGAGAGTCTCCCAGGGAAATGGTCACAGCACTGAGCTTGACTGAGTTCAAGAAGTGTCTGGATGATGCACTCAGTCCCGTGCTCTGACTTGGCTGGCCCTGTGTGGATCCAGGAGTTGGACTTGATGATCCTTATGGGTCCTTTCCAACTCAGGATATTCTATGATTCTATGATTCTATGATTCACTGTCCTGGTTTTGGCTCAAGTAGAGTTAATTTTCTTTCCAGTAGCCAATATAGAGCTGTGTTTTGGATTTGGTATGAGAATAAAATTGATAACACGCTGATGTTTCTAATTGTTGCTTGGCAGTTGTAGAGTCTACACTAAGTTAAGGAGTTTTCAGCTTCTCATGCTCTGCTGGGTGCACAAAAACCTGGGAGATCAGAGCCAGGACAGCTGACCCAGACTGGACAAAGGGTTATTCATTACCATATAACGTTGTGCTCTGTATGTAACTGGGGAAGCTAAGTGCAAGGCAGAATTTCTGCTTGGGAGCAGACTGGCCATGGTTTTGTACATGTTTTTTTTCCTTCTGCAGATAATGAGCAATTGCATTTTTGCATGATTTTATTATTCTTATTTTTATTCTTATTGCTGTTATTATTGTTTTTGGTTTTGCTATTTTTATTATTACTATAATTACTATTTTCTTCCTTTGTTATCCTATTAAACCATCTTTATCTCAACCCACATATTTTTTTTTCCATTCTCCTTCCCATGCCCTGGCTGGGAGAGGTGTAAGCAAGCAGCCCCATGGTGCTCAGTTGCCAGCTGGGGTTAAACCACAACACCAGGGAAGTGGTTGAGTTAGCATCCCTAGAAGTATTTAAAAGACTATGTGCTGAGGGACACGGTTTTGTGGTGGACTTGGCAGTGTTAGGTTTACAGTCAGACTCCTTGATCTTAAGGGTATTTTCTAACCTAAATAATTCTATGCTTCTGTGATCATTAGTTTTGAAAAGCTAGTGATAACGGCGGTACCCAGTATCCATGACCCTGACTGTAGGTCTTCATCTCTCTCTCCTATTTTTCTGCCATCAATATTATGCAATCTAGAGGGCAAGACAGGCAGAGGAACTTTTATTGGGGTAGGGGCTGCAGGACAGGCAGATCTTTCAGCAGGAAGAAGTTCCAAGAACCATGCCACAGCTCCACAGTCTGTCCTCACTGGCAAGTGCAAGCTGGATACCGTGGCACCAGTCCAATAACTGTTTCAATGGCCATACAAAATCATTCTCACAGCAGTGGAGTCCAAATGAGGAGGAGTTGGTGGAAATGACTGGGATTTTATTGGCATACCTCTCTAAACCACCTGTGGTTATGTGCAGATGGACC
This sequence comes from Hypotaenidia okinawae, assembly GCA_027925045.1. Classification (NCBI taxonomy): domain Eukaryota; kingdom Metazoa; phylum Chordata; class Aves; order Gruiformes; family Rallidae; genus Hypotaenidia; species Hypotaenidia okinawae. The sequence goes on from BSDF01000002.1 coordinate 161,483,243, forward strand.
AGCTGATCAGATCATACCTTTTGTATCATATAAAAGACAATAATGACATACAGTAGATGTGTATTCAATCCACTATGTTTATACTCACATTTATTTTTCATTTTCCTGGAGTCTGACTTAGTTTGAATCAATAATATGACTGTTGCATTACAGAACAGGGAACACTTTCAGCTCCAAAGCTCCCCAAAGTGTGCTGGTCCCACCGATCCAAGACCCTGGCTCAGACACCTGTGTGATGATGTATCACTCCTAAAGCCCATAGGTGATCAGGGTTAGATTGGATACCTGATTAAAACACACAAGAATACTTATCTTCATTCTCCCTTTTCCCCAAAAACTAACATAAATATTACATTGCTATGAAAATGTTAACCATATCCAGCCATCTGTTCAAGTTCAACTGTACTGATAGCCCGAGTTTGGAAACAGTTAACACCAAAGAAATATACCTTTTTTTTCCCTTTGCTAATGAAGGTCATATAATATAGTCCTGACTGCATCATGCTGGTCTTCCAAAGATTCAGTAAATGACACATATGAATTATTCTACTGCTAAGAAGAGTAGATAAGGATGGTGGGGTTTTTTTTTATAACCTGATAACTTGTTCTTCCTCCTGCTGAAAACTGATATTACGTGCTATATCTGGATTCTTTGCTGGTATATGGAAAGATGCATTTTATTCAAAGTGGAAATTTCCAAAGATTTCTGAGGTAGCCAAACAGAACATATATATGTGAGGAGACAAAGAAAAAGAAAATGCAAAAAAGCCAGGAGAAAATAACAAGTATATAAAATCTGGGAAAAGTGATTATTTATTAGCTGTAATTGCATTTAGGCACACATTATTAGTACTTACTGTTTGTGTTAAAAAAACCCACTAATAGATAAATTAACAGTTTTTGTATCTTCCAAAAATGTATTAAACAGAGGAACAAGGTAGTTAAGGCAACACAGCTAATCAAAACCGTTCTCCAGATTATCTTTACAAACCCTAATAGTATCATTTTTCTTTTGCATGGTGCTTCATACTTGTATCACTGCAGAGTATCCTGCAAAGTTTCACCCATGGGATCACAGAGTAATTCAGGCTGGAAGAAACCCCAGGAGTTTTCTAGTTTGTAATCCAACCTCCTGCTGAAAGTAAGGTCATTTATGGGGTCAGAGGAGGACATTCAGGGCTTTCTTGAAACCCTTCAATAAAGGACACTGCACAATTTCTGTAGGCAGACTCTTTTCTTAGGAGAAAAGGTTTTCCTTAGATACATGCTGAACATGCTTTGTTTCCAGTAGTATCTGCTGTGTCTCATATTCTTACTATGGACCACCATGAAGAACCTGGCTCAATCTTCTTGATCACTATAGATATAGGGAGCTTCGATTAAGATATAGGGAGCTTCGATTAGGTCTCTCCAAAGCCATCTCTTCTCCAAGCTCAACAAACCCTCCACCACACCACGCATGGGACAAGTGCTCCAGCCCTGATGATCTCAACAGCCTCTCCTGAACTTGATCTATTTGATCAACATCTTGTACTGAGGGCCCCAAACCTGGATCAACTATCTAGATATAGTCAGATAAGTGTTGAATGGAGAGAGATAAGGACTTCCCTTTATTTCTTGGATGTGCTCCTGCTCATACAACCCAGCCTGCCAGGGCACACCTTTTGTTCATCCTCAGCTTACTTTCCACCACCACAACTGAGTCTTTTACCTCCTCAGCCAGTGACAGCATGCTCTGCTGCAAAAGATTAAACCCTCCCAGGTGCAGGACTTTGCATTTGTCCTTGTTTGGCAGACTCTGTCCAGCCCATTCCTTCATCCTATCCACGTTCCTTCGGGATGGCAGCCCTGTCCTTCAGTGTATCAACAGGTCCTTCCCCCAAATGGGAGTCATTGGGAGCACACTGATCCACCTCTTTGATGTTACTGACAGAGATGTTCAACAAGAAAGGTCTCAGGATGGGCCTCCTGTTTATTACAGCTCTCCGGGTGTACTTTGACCCATTAACCACTACCCTCTGAGTCCAGCCATCCAGACAGATTTTACCCACAAAATTGCCTACCTCTCCAGACTGTAACTTAAAGCCTGGCTAGAGTTGAAGCAAATGAAATCCACTGCTCTGCTCTCACACCCAAATCCAGTTATTTTATCATAGCAGGCAACCAGGTTGATCTGGGCATGATTTACCCTTGGAAATCCATGCTAACTGTTCCAAATCACCTGCAAAGCGCCCATCACTGAAGTGGAATATAAAAGTGTTTACCACCCGTTCTCCTCTTGAAATGAAACACGACAGTTTTACAACACATAGAGCAGTGATTGCTTCTTTATGGCAGCACTACTACATCTTGAATATGAGACCTGCAGATCTTTGCCTGCACGATTACCCAAAATGTGTCAAATAAGGCATGCACAGTTTTTGGCTTGTCTCTCTCACCCCCACACCCTCTAAATGCAAACAGTTTGGTGTCAGAATCAGAGTCATAGAATCATAGAATGGCAAGGGTTGGAAGGGACCCCAAGGATCATAGAGTTCTAATCCCCCTGACACAGGCAGGGACACCAACCTCCAGGCCTGGAGCTACACAACATTGCCCAGGGCCCCATCCAACCTGGCCTTCAACACCTCCAGGGATGGGGCATCCACCACCTCTCTGGGCAGCCTGTTCCAGCACCTCACCACTCTCTCTGGAAAGAATTTCCCCCTAATACCTAATTTAAACCTTCCTTCCTTTAGCTTTAATCTATCCCCCTTGTCCTGCCATTGTCTACCCTTTTAAAAAGTTGATTCCCCTCCTGTTTCTCTGCTCCCTTCAGGGACTGGAAGGCTGCAATGAGGTCCCCCTCCAGCCTTCTCTTCTCCAGGCTGAACAAGCCCAGCTCCCTCATCCTCTCTTTGTAGGGGAGGTGCTCCAGCCCTCTGAGCATCTTCATGGCCCCGTTGTTAATATGTTTCATGTTTAGAAACAAACTGTAGTTAAATACAGGTTGGGAAGGTTTTTTTTCTTTGTTTGCACAGAAGCAAGATCAGATGCTTGCCACCCTGAACTGTTTAATCCACAGTCATAGTCAGTGTGATAGGAATGAAGGCCCCCCTCACAACCAAGCCACAACTCTGAGTTCATAGTTTAAAAGAGGTCATAGACAACAAAGGGAATAATCAATGTAAATCCAACCCTGCACTTGAAGACACGCTTTCATCTGAAGTCTATGAGAAGTCAGACAGAAAAAAGATTTAAAAGGACAGTTCCACACAAATCCGTGAAGAGTGACTGAGGAACAGCTCTTAAACCTGGATTACTGTCTTCTCTTTCTCCTACTGAGAAGCTATAATGCCAATTTAAGACAAGACTTCAAAGGGAATTTGGGTTCCAAGTGGAGAAAATTAAGCATTGAGAAATCTATGATGGGTACAGGGAACACAATCCAAACCCTCAGGAATACAGCATACAAAAAAATACTATCTATGCCATGGAAAAGTGATATCAGAGCATCAGGACAAGGTATTCATAGCGTTTTCTTAGCAAAGCATTGCTCAAGTGATGGGGAACAGCATGCGTCTGGGCAGTCAGTCTCAGGCAGGAGCAAGAGGAAAAGCAGCAGGGTTTGAATTTTGGAGCTCAGCTGCGATGTGCAGGAGTCTAATGTAATTTGAAAGACTTTAGGTCTGCATCTCATCTGACAAAGGTGGATATAATTTTGGGTGTCTTCAAACCACTGAGATGTCTCAAGCAGCCCTAAAACTTTTGTTTAGGACGTAAATAGATCTTCAGTGATGTATGTCTTGGACTGTTCTAATAATGATGAGACAAATTAGACTTAAATGTCACTGTTTCTGTTGATATCCCCAGTTTTCCAAATAAAATAGAAAAAAACCCCAAAACAAACCAAACAAAACAAAATAAAAATAATAATAATAAAAAAGCCCAACAGAAGTACAGGAAACAAAGATGAAGGCTTCTGGTGGAAGCCCAGTATAAGGATCCAGTGGCCGCATCAGTACCAGTAAACTATATAGTGTCCTAGCACTGCTCTGCTCTTGTTCTGCTATTGGGCAAAATAACACCTTCCCATGTATGTCTTAAGCAAAGCAAAAAACTTAATACAGGTCAGTGAGCACTGCAAATGGACATATATGTTGCAGCCACCCTGCTTGCAGCCATGCTAAGGACATGGGCTCAGCTACAAAGGATAATTTTGGGGCTATAGAACAGTCCCTGCCCTACATTATTTACCAATAAGTCTAAACCTAAGAAGTCTGGTGTCTATCACCTGATGTGTTATAAACTCTTTGCACAACCTTTGATATCCCATTAGCTGCCTGTAAACCAGAACTGTATATACCTCCTCCTTCTTTTGTAGTTTATGTAAACTGTGAGGTCCCTCAGGAGGAGATCTTCTTTTGTAATAAATATACTATGATGGAAGTCTGGCAATGTAGGAAATGCAAGGAAAATGAGCATTTTTGTACTCTGCATGATGTGGACAGCATACAAACCTCATTGTTTCTTTAGCTTCTCCAACAAAGGATTCATAGCTCCTGTGAATTACAAGGCTTCAAAATCAGAGGAATATTTCCATTGATTGTCACTCCAGCAAGATTCAGAGCTCAAATATCTAAGCAAATTCATCTTTCAATCCCCCAAAATCTGAGAAACCAGCCATACACAACAATTTCATTTTCACTGCAGTGCTCCTCCATCCTGCTCCAACAAAAATTAACACTTCATCTTTTCTTCTTGTCCCTCAGATACTGTAAGTCTCTGGAAATGCTATGATGATGTTGTGGAGCTTGCTAAACCCTTTATATACAACACAATGGACAGCAAACTTCCTTCAGAGAAGGTAAAAGGGCATTTAAATGACATATGAGGACATGTAAACTATGTAAACATTAAATGACTTATGAGGACATGTAAACATCATCCATGCTCTAGAGTCATTGTCCACTGTCCTTTATACCAGCCTTTCTTTTCAACACTCCTTTTCTCTTTGTAGAAAGTCTTGGTGATTTCAGCTGATCTCTAAACTGACATTTATAGCTCCCACATGTTTCCAACAGCAGCCAGAACTCTCATCTCAGCTTGAGCCTCACTAGCCAAAAGTCAGCCCTAAAGCTTTTGGCTATAGCAGAATGTATTTTGGTTTTATTTAAGGAATAAAGCTATTTAATTTTTAGACCTTGCTGAATATGAGAAACTTCCTCTTATTACTGGCAATATTTAAAAGGGATTGTTTAATGCTTTTAACACTGACCAAAGAAAAAAGAAAAATTTAAAAAATCACAGCTTTAGCTGAATAAGGTATTTCCTAATGGTGGTACAGGACCTGGAAGCATTACAGCTAATTGAGCTTACTGTTCCTAGAGTAGACACACAAAGGTCAGGTTGTCTTAACAGCTCGTATGCTGTCAAGCTGTATTTGTTCTTGAATATATACATCAGTCCTTTCCACTCCTCACAGTAATGACTGAAGTGTATCAAGCTCCAAGAACCCTCCTTAAGAGGCAATTCCTTTTTTATGCTCTAGTAAAATAGGTAAAGGCAGGCAGCAAATACCAAGTAGACCTCAATTGCCATGCAAGATCTGTGTTTGCACAAAAACATTAGACACACTGTTTTCTGTTACTACTCTAAAAAAAAAACCAAACATATTTTTTTTTCTCTTTTAGATGAAGTTACACAGTTTGGGGATGAGACAATGCTGTGTCTTTGTATCACATATTTCCTATGCATTAGGTATAAATCACTTCCTTAGAGAAAGGTGCCATTGAGTAAGGCAACCATCCTGGAATACATCAGAAGATGAAAGCCTACTTCTACTTTAGAAATTCCTACCAATTTTTCATTACCCTTACTTAGAAATAATGAAGTAAATGTCTTTCCTCTGACCAGAAAGCGTCTGGGTCCAGCTTCTGGGCATTGATTCTTGTTTGTCCCCGCTACATTTCAGAACCCTGAATGTTTATTATCTTCCTACAAGGACAATACAAGTAGAGTGCCATGAAATTTCCTCTAAGTCTTCATTCTGAATATATACATTTGGAGTTTCTTCATACATCGTATGGTTTCCAACTTGGAATTTTCTCATACTCACTTTAAAACTTAACAGAGATGTCAATTCTTGACCATTCCAATATAGAATTAACCGCCCCTGCTGAATCCTAAGGAGATCTCACCTGTCCTAGATTTCTACTGTGTGGAAATCTTCTTCAGAACTAATCAACCAAGGGTTATTTTTTGTTCAGTGGAAAGAGACAAGCACTATTAGGATAAAATTATCATGGACCCTCTCAGCCAAGGATAAATGTTCTGTGCACTGACTATAACAAAAGCATTGAGTATAGATATGAACGTAGGTGTCTACACAGAAGGTATCTGAAGTCAGTGCAATAACTTGCATCCACTTGGCAGTAACCAAGGGAGTATAACTGAAGATATAGGTCTTGAGCTACAGTAACATAGTAACAGGTAAACAATGTCAAGAAAACACTACAAAAAAGAGATTCAATAAGAAAGTTAAGCACTCTTTGGAAAACTGTTTCCCTTTTACTATAGCACAGATGTGGAGAGACTCCTCCCCGAACTATCACACTAAATGAGATGCTTTAGCTGAGAGGTAATTAATTCTCATAGACGTCATGCAGGGTCATATCACTGACAACCAAGAGGGTTTATTCCACTCATGTTTAAGCCACAGTTTCTTCGGGGCTCCCTTCTAAGGCTCAAAGTCCATTCTCAACCCTTCTGAATCCTTAGGCCTGACAGATCTGGTAACTCATTCTCTGCACTTGCAGTCACTAAGTTGATTATCTTCCTTCACAGGTCTAGAAAGGCATTATTTAGCTTTCTTCAAACTTTAACTCCCTCAAATTGTATGAGAAGCTGCCCCTTTCTTGAGCTATTTCTGTTCCAGCCTGACAGGAACAGTAACTAAAGTGCAGGTCTATTGATTAAATATCCTTTTTTTTTCCCTCTGTAACTGCCTAAGGCATTTAATCAATATGGTATTGCCCCATATCATGGACCAAAGGCACAATATCCAGTGATCATAAACTCCCTCGAAGAAGTGGTATAAAGTGATTTTATGACTTGACACCTGCTGAAACGTCCATTTGTAGTGGAATAGATACATACATTTCCTTCTGCAAGCCAGTTACATGAAAAGAACTAAACATTGCAGGGACAAGCTGTGTAGTTTCAGCTTGACAGAAAAGACCCCTATGATATTATTATTTCACATACATCAAAAGGATACAGATTTTGCAAAAGCACATCTATACAGTATGCCATATATTTCCTGAAGGCAATGCACAAACACATCCCAAGGGGAGAAGAACATGGCAGTCTATCTAACATACTTTCATGGATCCTGCTCCTATAACACCTGAACTGCTCAAAACCTTATTATTCTTCAAATGCAATTCTTCACACAACCTTAGTTTTTTGGGTCTGGGTAGAATATTTATCATTGGGAAGGTAGACTTGATCTGTGTTGAAATAGTTTTTCAGTAAAATAATGTCACCTCTAGTCATTATTCTTGTGACTGTGTAGATACCTATAGATGTCTTATGCACATAACACCTGCATTCAAACAAACAAATACACAAACTAGCTAATTACTTCACTTGGGAAACCACTAGTTAGAGAAAGTGTAAGTTCCATGGTTGTGACATGATGCTTTTCATCAGAATGATGTATTATCACCTATTCCTCCACAGATTCAGTTGTCTATCTTCAAAGAAGTATAAACTTACACCAGTAATTTTATTGAAAAATCTTTGCCAATGAAGATTTTAGTTTTTTCATACAGGACATAGTAAAAAAATCCACATTTGTAGTGCCAGTGTTTAAGACCATGATCCATGTGGCAATAATTTTAAGTTGTAAGAGGACATTGTCTTTTGTCAATGTCCTAATTGCTTGGTGGAAGTTTATCAATTGAGTGCTAATTAGAAAAACTCAGTGGTCATCAGTAAAATTCACTACTTGACAGCTCAAGACTCTGAAAAATTATAGGTCAAGTCATTTTCTATGGAAATCTTAGGACAGAATCTAGGGATGTTCATATAATACAAGACTTGTGAAAGACTAGGACTCAAAAGGTACTCTGATAGTCACTACTAAAAGTAGTGACAAATAAGTTTAGTAATTCTCAGCCTTGACCCTAATCATGACATTCTTTGTAAAGAGGAAATTTTTAAAAAACCCAAACTTCTGCACCATGTCCTATCTGGCTATAAGGAAAGCTGTATACTTGCAACACTCTTTCACCTCCCTCTGCCTCCTATTTCAGACCTTCAGGACAAAAATCTCCAAGACTAAGCCTGATTTGTTTGGTCATAGCATTGACTGTCTATCGAGGTGATATCTGGGCAGTAAAGGAGAAGAATAATTCCCTAAGATGTTTCCTTGGAAGAGCAAGAGTTAATTGTCAGCTTGCAAGGTCTCTTGTGAGCTCCTTGGGAAGTCATCTTGGAAATTCCAAAGTAACAGTTATTGGAGCTAGCATAGATCAATAGTTCAGCACTATGCAGAGATATCAGTTAGATTCAGGTGGCAGAACAGCTAGGTCAGAGACATAGCAATCTTATCAGGTGTTTCAAAAAAGCCTTGTAGCTTGAGCACAACTAGTTGCACCCTGACTTCAGTACAAGTGTAAGCATCTGCACATTGAGTCATGTTTCAGAGTCCAGTTTGGAGTATGGCAAGTCAAAAGTTTCATCATTTAAGATTCAACTTTAGAAGAGTAAAAACCATGTGATCAAACAGTAATTCTCCTCAAGAGGTCAAGTCACTGACTCCTGAAGTAGATCTTTAAAACTGGAGAAAATGACTCCTCTGATCTTTCTCAAGTGCTTGTGAAGCAAAGCTTGACCATTAGTTTAGCATAAGTTCAGAGTGAGCTACATTGAACCAATCTTCTCAGTCAGGAAAAGGAAGTAAGTTTTCTAAGAAAGCCACTCACATGATGAATTTTAGGTGTCTGCTGTAGGTTGAGATGAATTTATAGAGCTTTATAACAGAAGAGTTAAGAGAAGTTTGAAAGATGTCTCATTGAAAATTTCTATGATTCAAAGTACCAGAGCACACATTAGAGGAAGGATGACAGAAATTGCACACATTGATAACCAAGGATACAGTGGAAAATAAAATAACGACTAGTGAATGCTTCTTACTACCTAAAAAGACTGAACATGAGACATAGCAAAGATTTGAGGTAGTGCTGTTTGTCCTGTCCCACACAAGTCATCCTGGCCAGACAGCTTGACGCACACATCTTTGTGATGATGGTATTTTGGGTATATGGTTTGTGGCATGTGGGTGTGCGAGTGTGAGCAAATCTATGAGATAGTGAGTATGAGTGAGAATGCATCACTGAGATCATTTTTATTGAAAATAAATATCATTTCCAGGTTTTGTTACACTGATTTAACACAATTTGTGCTGAGAATGTGTCTATTTCTGATTAAAAAAACCAACCAAACAAAAATAGATAACTACTTCAGGTGGAAACACCCACCTGAGTATGTCTGCTTTTGATCAGGTTAATCCCATTCTTCATCTACAAAAAAATAAGCTTAGGTGAACTCTACCTTTCTGTACCAGTTTTCTGACTCTGTGGTGAGAGTAGTATTTTCTTTTCTCCTTATAATGAAAGACACAAATTTACATTGATGTGCTCCAGTACTTTGTTAAGTGGACCACCACAGTGCCTGGAATAAAAGAGTAAACCTCTCTCCTTACAGTTGCTAGTGGCCTTAGAAAACATCACCCAGTCTGGATAAAGAGGGGTTATTGATACCCAAGTACAGGATAATTAAAACCACAATTTGCAAAGAGACAGTGACTTCCTTCAGATTATTTCAAACTTACACAGTTACAAGGAGTGTTTGAGGAAATATATCTATACCTACATATAATTGTCAGGCTGATGTGATATAAAGTTGAAAAATTACATACAATACGTTTACATTTCACTTGGAATGATCTCTTTTTCCTACTGCAATAGCTCAAACACTCCCTTTCCACCCTATCCTTGTAATTATTCTGAAAGAACACACTGGGTTGAATTTTTGTTCAAGGTCATTTTCTTATTTTGCATTAATGTTATATAATAGAAACATCCAACTGCTGAATATGGGACCAGGAGGGGACAAAGGCCCATAGATTAAAAGAGATTTGATGGAAAAACAGCATTCTGCTTTTAAAGAGGAAAAAAAAATATTCCAACGATAGAATTCACAGTTCTCAGAAGCACAGCAGGGATGGTACATAATGCCACAGAAGTATAAATTTATAAAAATCTGATCAAGTGAATGACATTTGCAAGAAACGTTGCCTTCAGGGGAGTTCTGAGTTGTTAAGGCCTGTTGTAGCACTTAATGAAATACAGTTCCTTCTAACTGAATCTAACGGACCTGAAAATTAATCATGTAAGCACTTTTGGGGGCGGATGTTGCTAGTCCCAACAGGTGAAGTTCTGCTTTCACTGCCCTGAAGATAGAGTTGGAGTAAGTACTGATTTCAATACCTAGTCTAGCTTTGCTGTAGAGGAAGTTGAACCAAATTCGTTACAGTGAAACAGTAACTTAAGCCTCCGCCTCTTTCTTCAGTCACCCTTCACTCCAAAAATGCAGAATCAACAGGGGAAAAAAAACCCCAGGAACCAAACAAAACAAATGAACAAAGTATCCTTGTTACTTGGATTTATTTCAGATTGAAACGGTGAAACCTGAGACTAAAATTTACCTTTGTTCAGCTCTAACTATAACTACAGGGACCATCTATAGTTTGCCTTGGTCACTACATCTGGATACACAATGGTGAACACGTCTTCAAACAAAGAGAAGGAAATCTTTTTGAAGCTTGCCTTTTCTGGACCGCTTTTTGTTGGAAGGTGAGCTCAGCTGGAAATAGTCAGACTTCGGATTTTAGATGTGATTGTAAATGCAAATAAGGACAAGCAGATATAAATATGGAATTTGTGCGAAGAAAGACATGAGCTGCCAGATAAAAGAGAAAGGAATAATTGTTTTAATCCTATTAAGAGCTTGATTAATGCAATTAAAGAAACTTATATTTCAATTAGGCTGTGTTTCAAGCTGCTTTACTCAAAGGCACTTCTCCCTGTGGTACCAGCCTTTAGCATACCAGATAGGACATCAAATTTTGCACTGGTAGTATAATATTTTTGTCCCACTTAATCCAGCAGGAATTAGGTTCTTTCATAAATTTTGTAATTTGAGCTTAAAGAATGTATTTGAAAATGGTGAATAGGGGTATAGGTAGGATATGTCACAAGGTTAGATTTCTTCATCTAGGGGGAAAAAAACAATCCATCAGTGTTCTGTTTGGTGGCTGCAAAGTAGGCAAAGGAATAATTTTCATGGAATGCCAAAATGGTTTCGTATTTGGTCTGCCAAAAAAAAAAAAAGGCGACAGTTTTATATTCTCCTCTTTTGTGAAGAGAAGGTTGTGTGTCTCTATCCCAGAAAGACAAAGGAAAATGTGCTGAGGTTCAAAACCCAGTCTTGATAAGCCAAAATCATGCCAGTGAAGGATTGGTGTCAGTGGGATGAAGGGTTAGCAGTACCTGGCTTAAATAAGAGGAGGCAGTTGCCCGTTTTTCTCCGTGAAACACTCAGGAAGATGTCAGAGGAAAACATAGATGATTTTGTTGCATTATTTATAAAGCTCATTGCCAAATTTGGGACTATGAAAAAATGAGGCAACTATGCAAGGAGAAGGAAGAATTCAGCCTTGATTGTTCTTCTGTTCAGAAAATAGCCCATGTCCACAGAAAACACCTCTTGCATTTCTAATTCAGTGTGGCACTCTGGACATCATTTGTTAAAGGATGTCCTTAATTTTTCATGACTGTATGGAGGACTGAAAGCTCTTAATTGCACTTTCCTATCAAAACAAAAATGGGATTTCACAGAATCATAGAATCACAGAATGCTAGGAGTTGGAAGGAACCTCTAAAGATCATCTAGTCCTACCCCCCAGCAGAGCAGGATCACCTAGATTGGGTCACAAAAGAACAAATCCAGGCAGGTTTTGAATGTCTCCAGAGAAGAAGACTCCACAACCTCTCTGGGCAGTCTGTCCCAGTGCTCCATCACCCTCACAATGAAAAAGTTTTTCCTTATGTTCATATGGAACCTCCTATGCTCCAGCTTGCACCCATCGCCCCTTGTCCTATCATTGGACATCACTGAGAAGAGCCTGGCTCCATCTTCCTGACATTCACCCTTTACATATTTATAGACATTAATGAGATCACCCCTCAGTCTCCTCTTCTCCAAGCCAAAGAGACCCAGCTTTCCCAGCTTACCCTCATAAAGAAGACATTCAGGCCCAGTCCCTTTCAAGGAGTTCTATGACATAAAAAAACCTCTGAGAAATAAAGCTATGTTCAGCCCAAGAGGCCTCACAGACCTGGGAATGAAAAATTTTAAATGAACCACTGAAGCGCATTGATGGAGAATGCTATGGAGGAGAAAAAGAAAAGAAAACAAACAAAAAGGAGTGAGCTTCAATGGAAGATTGGCCTGTTATCAAGAGCAGCATCTGCTGCAGTGCAAGCAGAACAAGAATTATTAGGGCTACCTCATAGTCAGTGCTTCTGGGTACCAGATACTAACCAGCTGGGGTCATGAAGACATTTATCCCACAGGGCATCCTCTAGTCATGGGTGTGTACACATGAAATTCACTGGAATTGTCCAGAAAAGAGCATTACATAAAGGAAATTAATATATTTGTTAATTTTAAGCAACCTTAAAGTGTTGACAGTAAAGCAGAGTCAGATGTCTGCTCAAATAAAGAAAGGACAAATAGTGTTATCTCCTCCTTCCCTGTGCTGGAGATGATGAGGACGGCTAAACTTTTTAGGAATCAGCTTTTGACTTACAACAATAATGTCAATGCAAGAAATACAACAGAATTCAATGTCAACGTGGTACAGTGCTTTAGGATTTGGGGAAGGTTAACTACCTCCTTTCTTTAATTTATTCATGCCTCTGCATCAGCAACCAAATCCCACTTCCAAAATGGTACTGTTCCAGTAATTTCCAACACACACTCCAAATTTCTGAAACAGTGTCAGTGACAGTGTCCCATGCCATCATGCTGTTCGTTCTGGATCTGGTCCTTTTATAAAAAATCTAGAGTGAAGAAATTTGTTTCTTTCTTCCGCTTTCTTTTTGAGCATTAAAGGGTCATAGGTTGATTTGCTTTGTATGTAGACAAATGAGTTTAGAGGGGACCACCCACACTTTTGAAAAGATTTGGTAAACAAGATTTACTAGAGATGGAAGGCTTAGGAAAAGTCTGGAGAAAAATATGGCCTAGGGAGACAAGTTAATTCCCTAACAAGTTAATTTCCTAAAAAAGAAGCGAGACACTTGTTTTATTAGTTAGTGAAGTCAAAGACTAGCATCATAGCAGGGAATATTTGATGCTCCACAAAAAAACCCATAGCAAAAACCCAAGCCTCTCAAAAAGCCATTCAAGCAATTGATCAGGCTGCTAGAGAGAAATGAAGAATAATTTTCACAGGGAGCATAGAAAATTCTCATATTTTTCTCTGAAACATGGAGAGAATGAAATCAAAATAGCTAAATTGGGAAGAGAATGAAACCAACTATTATACTTAAGCACTGCTGAACCATTCCCGGCTTGAAGTGACATAGGGCTTTCCCAGGTGTTGATGGGATGGGTGATGGGATTTCCACCACAGTTCTCCTCAATTGGCTGCATAACAAACATACATGCTTACTTATGGGATGTGACTTTAACTTTCTCAAATCCCAAGGGCATAAGGTGGTCCAATGCTTCTTTTAACGTTTAGTCCTGTTACAGATGTGTTAAGAAGACTATGTTGCGTGAATGCCTTTGGAATACATCTAGGCAACAAATCTAATACAAAATAGCTAGTAAAGCCTTATTTTTATTTTATTTTTCTTTTCAACAGAAACTCTCTCAGGAAATTTGAAATTAAATGTTTTCTGTGATTAAAACAAAACTGAGAAAAATGCAGCTGGAGTAAGTTTTGGTTTTGATTAAAAGTTCTGTGTCTTGACTGACAGTTACATCCAGTAAAGATAATCCATGGCAACACAGGAGCCATATGAACTTCCCACCACCTGCCACTTTTGGGGCATAGACATCCATTTATCCATTTTCTCCCACAGACTCTGTTCTGCCAGCAGTCAGTGCCAGCTGGGACATCTACACTCCAAACAGTAATGTATGATGCTGCCACAGCTAGATTCCACAGAACATATTGATCTGCAGCTTTTATCAGGTTGGTATCTGATGGTGCTTTCAAGTGCTAGTACACTGGTATATTTTGTTAGCAAGGCATCAAGCCAGAGCCAGCTCAACCCTGGCAGGGTGCAACTTAACTGCAAGCAAATTTATTTATTGTATTGGGAAACTTAATGAACCTGCTGTGAGCCCTGTGCCACAGAGGTTAGTGTGCTTTAGATACTTGTACTGAAACACTTGTATGTTGTGGTGGTGCCTGTTGTGTGGTTACAGTTGAATTTAGCCAGATTTTGCAGGTTGTAGAGCTACTCAGATTTTTCCTGATGCTGCTCTACCCCTGACATATCCCTCTTCACCTTTCAGGTTCTTCCTTGTAGAATCAACCAGGTAAGAGACTGGTGATCTGTGGCTATCTTGCCTCTCGGTGGGACAAATCAAGGCTCAGTCAGAAATGATGCTTCAAGGGTTCTGTTTCTCCTCCTCACCCTCTATGTAGACATAAGAGAGGAAGTGACATGACTGCAGCACCTCTTTGAGAATCCCTATCTACAATGTCCAGGTGACAATCAGTCTGCTATGTGGAGATGAGCAATCCAAATGGAAAGAAGATTAGCTACACTATTAAAGCAGTAAGTGGGAAGACAGAGGATCAGAGAGCACAGAGAATTTCCACCTTCTGGAGAGAAGTCCTCCTTTTGCTGCTCTCCAGTGGTAGATCGGAAATGATCTCTTTTTTTGCCTTCTAGAAGTACTTATGAGGGAGGGCTGCTGACTCCTTGTCACAACTTCAGGCATTGGAACTGTACTTTGAAGATGGACCAGAAAAAAAATCAGTCTTGAGGAAAAGTTTTGCCTTACAATTTTGTGCTTGTTCCTTACTGAAAAGACACCCGTGAATCACAGAATCACAGAATTGTAGGGGTTGGAAGGGACCTCGAGAGATCATCGGGTCCAACCCCCTGCCAAAGCAGGCTCCCTAGGACATTCCACTGAGATAGGCATCCAGACGGGTCTTGAATATCTCCAGAGAAGGAGACTCCACCACCTCCCTGGGCAGCCTATTCCAGGGCTCTGTCACCCTCACTGGGAAAAAGTTTTTCCTCATGTTGGTGCGGAACTTCCTATGCTCCAACTTGCAGCCATTGCCCCTTGTCCTGTCTCCACAGACCACTGAAAAGGGGCTGGCTGATTCCCCCTGCATCCCCTGCTAAAGATAATTATAAACATTAATCAGGTACCCCCTTAGTCTTCTCTTCTCAAGGCTGAACAGTCCCAATCTTCTCAGCCTTTCCTCATAGGGGAGATGCTCCAGGCCCTTAATCATCTTCGTAGCCCTAATGTCTATATGATGGTCAACATGTTACCCACTTCTGCAAACAAAGCATGTACACCGCAATTTTACGATCTGTTTGAGAACAGTCATTCAACAACCTCTTTCTGTTGTTCAATCCTAATTAGCTTTGAATGCTAACATGCAAAGGAGGCCAGGTAAAGCAATGAAAGCAATACCCACGCTGCCTGTTGCTGAAGGCAACGCTGCTGAAGAAGACGGGCGATACATGTTGCAGAAGTAATCGAATTCCTGGTAGCCACTGGATGTGTATGGTAATGGTTATTGATGCGTAGGGTGCTGCTCAACACAGCATGCTGTAGCCAGCAAACACTGCAGGAATTTCACTACAGCTTTGTCCAGAAAGGCAAGAGCTTGGAAGGTGAGTAAAAAGAAAGCATCTCTCCCCCCTGGTCCAGAAACATCGTTTTCTGCTCTCCTTATACTAGATTATTTCTGGCCGAATTCCATGATGACCCTCCAAATTCATGACAACGACACCAAGAGAAGAATCTGACTTTGTGGCTTTTCCACTGTATGTTGGAAAACACTCTAAGTAATTAAAGAGATATGTGAATTTATAAATATAGGCTTTCACTCACTTCCTTCTGCTTCTTCGTACTGCCCTGCGGTCCCATTTCCTGCTGCACAGATCAATCTGCTGCCTGGTCGTGGGCATGCTGCTCTCATTTCCAAATCCTTGGAATTTCAGGTCTTACTTTATTGCATGCTGCTGATCCTCTGCTATGTATAAACCCTCTTAAAGTGCAAAACCCAAAATTTAATGTCCTCCCTGGCAATAAAATTGGACTTTACACAAGCAGGATCTACATTCAGCATTCTCCTTCTCTCTAAAATGAATTTCTAGGTAGATACAGAAATATGTCATCTCTCCCTTCCCCTGTCCTCCAGCATATCTATTCCTAAAAACTGTGAATTCTAGTTGCCATTTTTAGGGGGTTACAGCCAATTAATAACCATCATCTTTATGATCATGGTGGAAAAGATTTGTTTCCATGTGTTACTTGGGATTAGTCTCTATTGGAGCCTAAGGGTCCAAGTAGTGCCTCAGGTGCCTCTTCATGCTGACTCTATTATCTCTTTTAGCACTGAAAAAAGCCCTTGTCTTATCAAATCAAGAATTCCTTTAAGGCAATGAAAAAGTAGCTTCAGTATTGAAGCAAAGAAGCAATATACTTTCTGAACACACTGCAAGTATGTCAAAATCTCTGGCTTAAAAAAAGTTCCTTCTGTTTATAAATACATCCTAAAACACAAACCAGAAATAAATATGCATTGAATCAAACAAGACCCCAAGGAGCACATGAAATTAATTTCTGAATGGAGCATCAAAAATAAAATTTAGGTATCTTGTGACTAACTGCACATGACTGTCAGAGCTGGTGAACTAAACTGATATATTTGCATCCCTGTGAACACTGGAACCAGCTTTCTTAAAAATCATTCCATGTGCCACTGAAGTTTATGCATCCCTAGGAGAATGGGATAATTTTTTCTTTTATTGGACACCCTTAAGTTGTCAGGGAAACAAGAGCAAGCTGCTCTCTGGGGAGGGTGACAGCAAGATGAGCTGGGACAGCACCCTCACCAACAAAGGCTCAGTCCCACAGCACCTGGGCAAAAGCAGAGCAGGTCTGGAGACAGTAATCACGGTCAACCAAAGGGTCAGTGACCTCCAGACATATCTGTAGAAATGAGACAGGATCAAGACCAAGCCAGAAAGTCAAGATGGGTCAAATTTGGCATGGTACATGGCCAGGCAGGCAGACTTACAGCATAGCTCAGCCAGGGGCCAACAACAAGGGACTGAGCCTCATTGCATCTTCCATGAAAAGGGGTGGTGCTCCCGTGGAGATATCTCATAGGTCTTTCTCACAGCAGTGTGATTTAAGGATGCAGAGTGGTGCGTATCAAAGCTTGCTTTGAACTGTCAGCCAAAACCCTGAGGCAAGAAGATAGGCAGATAGTGTCCGTGCACTTGGGCCCCTGAACACACTTTGGCACAAAACAGCTGCCTCTACTCTCATAACTCAAAGATGGATGAGACATAGGCACAAAAGCTTGCTCTCCATGACACATACATGCTTTTTGATGCAGCTTTGTCCTTTTCTCCCGAAGACTGACACAGGTCCAGTGTAGCACAAGCCAGCCACCGCTCCTAAAGGACACTGAGGATGCTGTCACCTTCTTTCTGTATGAGAGGTGATTTAACCATGGGGACATGATCAGGCTTTGGATCCACAGGACAGCCCTAGGCTTTTTTTTACGCTTTCACTCTTGGATTTTACCAGCACAGTAATTTTCCCTCTTCCTACAAATCCTCCTTATTTCCTGCCCTGATGCTAATCAAACATAACCAGGACTTAGAAATCCAACAACTTGTTGAAATGAAATGTGGTGATTAACTGTTACTCTTGAAGGAGAGTACAGTGCTAAGCCAACTCTCACATACCTCACTTTCAATGCCTGAGTGGCTCAACTACCTCATCCAGAGAACTACCAAAGACACACACTATAATTTTATTGACTTCTCTTTTGTGGAACTAATTTGGAGAACAAAGGATGACTACAAACCAGGTCCAGGTATGAAATATTTGGATAAAGCAAAGTGATGTATGGGATTTCTACCCACCAGTCACTCTAACCAAAGTTGGCAGAAAATGCTGAATCTCATCACCTCTGTCAAATTAAATCACTGATTTTCGTCGCTAAAGCAGGTGTCTAACAGGAACACGCTTTTCTGAGGGGAGGAGGCAGAGGAGGAGGAGAGGATGAGAATGAAAATCAAAGAATGATTCACGGCTGCAACATTTTCTGATTAAATAAGGACGGTTTGTGATACAATATGGACATGTCCTGTTTACATTGCACCTTGCAGCGTGATCTGACAGGCAACAGTAAAAGCAATTATACAAACACCACTTCTGAAATATGTTTCACAAGATGCTGTTACAGATATCCAGTGCTGGAGACTCTAAAATCTCCCCAGAAAGTGTTTCAAGCTCCTTATCGTTAGACAGCTTTTCTTAATATCTACCCTGATTCTTTCTTGCTGCAATTTAAGGCCATTATTTCTTGTTCTTCCCATCTGTAATAAACAAAATGGCAATGATTATTCTTTTTCTCTTTGCAGTGGACTTGTATGTACCAAGAGACTGTTATCTTCACCTCCATCTTCTCTTTTTTAGCTTAACCAACTCTCTTTTTGTAATCTTTCCTCTGCAGTCAGGCTTCCAAGCTCTCTGATCACTCCTGCTACTTTCCCTTAAACCCTCCATAACTAGCTTGTGTTTCAAAATGAGTGCCCAATGCTAGACAGGAGATTAAATTGTTCTGGTCTAAAGTGAGGAAGACTCACACTAAAGGCACATAAAAGAATGATATTTAAGGAATCTAAAGCATATGTTCTCAACTTCGGCACCACCTATCACTGAAGTAAGAACTCAGAAAATTATGTGGCATAATAAACTGCAGTGGGGTCTGTCCAACTTGGTGGGGCTCATAATCCAGCTGCCTACACACAAGTATCTGCATGAGATGCCACATAGTGTCTGACACATCCACATGGACCTGAGTGATCCAGGCAGCAGACCTCATAGTGAGAGTCTATGGCATCATTGGTCCCACTGTTGAGTAGACATATTAAATGAATCATAATACTTCTTAAGTCTCTAGTGAATATATAGGGTACCTAAAGAACTCACTCAGTCATGTATTCTTACTTTGGATACACCAAAAATGAGTTGAGATTACTCCCATCCCATGCATCAGCTGAGTCATAATGAATTTTATCTTTATGTTCTTTGGTTGTGGATAAGACACACGGTACTTGGGTTTATTTTCTGCTTAAGATGTAAGGAAACCTGGTTAAGATGTGTGATCCTGTATTGTCGACAGCTCAGTGCACCCTTGGTGATTCTGCCCAGAGCTGACATGCAGTCATTTGTCAAGAAGCAATAGATCAATTTTGATTTTTGCTCTCGACCCTCCATTTTACACAAATACAGCATGGGTAGTTGAGCCATGCTAATAATCACCAAAAATTAACTTCAATAATTTCTTCACTAGTTCTAGGTCAACTTGCATCTGGCATGGACAGGGAACAACACTGTGGAGTATCAATAAGCTCTCAGTGTCTCAGATGAACTTCTGAAGAGCATAAACTAAACTAAACTAAACTGTTTACACAAATTTAAAGGTTATGCTGAAGCAGAAAGCTCATGTATTAAGAGGAAAAAAATATCAGAAAATAGTTGTTATGAGTCATATTATTGGATAGGTTATTGTTGATTTGATCTGGAACAAAAAACAAGCACATTTTTTGTTTATGTCCATGACTGCATGGTTGCATGTCCATCAATATAACTGAAGAAGATCTGAAAGAGAGAAACCTGAGTCTCTGAACCTGAAATTAAAGTAACTAGAAGAAACATCATGGTACTACACTTCTGCCCACTTGAAGATTTCTTACATCTTTCTGTGAAGCATTTGTGTTCAGACTTATTCTACTGAACTTCAGATGTCTAATTTAGGAGCTCAAAATAGGACACCAGCTGCGCCACACTCCCTCCAAAAGCAACAAAGAGAAACAGGCACCTCCAGACAATGGTTCATCCCACATAAGATCAAGATAACAGAATGCTTTGGAAAACTGGGACTTAAAAATAAAGGCAAGAGTGTCCTATTTGTTCTGTGGTTTCTGTGTATTTGGGATATATGCATTGAGTGCTTTCTCAGTAATAAAGGAGAAGAAAGTCAGCAAAGTATATTAAGTTATATGAATACATGTTATTCATATTCCTTTTAGATCAAAGAAACTGAAACTTAAATATGTGTTTGTGGTAATTTTTAGTATATTGGTGATAGCTGAAATTAATTTTTCTTAAATCCTTATACACCTAAATATTCAATAACATATAATTTATTTTTTAAAGTCACAGCAGGGGTTATAGTCAGGGAAAGCTTGGAGAGTATGAGTAGAATCTGAGAAAAAGAAACTTGCCCATATGTTCATGACTTCTTCCTAATACTATTAAATCAGTAAATATGACCTGTACAGTGAATAAAAATCTCTTCTACTTCCATTAATGGCAGAGAGAAGTGTGTCTTTGACATCAGTGAAAGCCTGAAGTTGCAGAGGATTTCCTTTCCTTTAAACTCATTTTAAAAAAAAATGTTTCAGGGGAAGAGTAATACCCACAGGGACAGACTCTAAAGAGTAAAGATACATGTGAACAGAGTTTATTTTATTTTTTTATATGTTTCAGATCTATGTAAGAAAAATGTCTTCTACAGTAAAAAGGAACTGATACAGGAATTGTTTCTCATAAATGATCAGTAGTGTTTCCTATAAAAGGAATGATACACTGTCACTAACTAGGCAAAAAAAGCAAGCTATGGAGCATATACACAAGAGGGACCCACTAAAAGTGAAGTTACTGTGGTATTTATCGTGACATAAAAGGAAAAAGAAATAATTGACCCAGCATATAAATTGTTTTTGCTGAAGAGTCAACTTAAAATACTAAATAATGAGGTTGTAGTTGAGGAATCATAGAATCATAGAATCGTAGGAGTTGGAAGGGACCTCCAGAGTTCATCAGGTCCAATCCCCCTGCCAAAGCAGCTCCCTAGGACAGGTCACACAGGTCGGCGTCCAGATGGGGCTGGAATATCTCCAGAGAAGGAGACTCCACAACCCCTGGGCAGCCTGTCCCAGGGCTCTCTCACCCTCACTGGGAAAAAGTTCTTCCCCGGGTTGGTGTGGAACTTCCTATGCTCCAACTTGCAGCCATTGACCCTTGTCCTGTCCCCACAGACCACTGAAAAGGGGCTGGCTGATTCCTCCTGCATCCCCTGCTTAAGATAATTATAAACTTTAATTAGGTCCTCCCTTAGTCTTCTCTTCTCAAGGCTGAACAGTCCCAACTTACTCAGCCTTTCCTCATAGGGGAGATGCTCCAGGCCCTTAATCATCTTCGTAGCCCTAAAGCATGGTTCCTTTAAATGCTTACTAGTATTCTAAAACCATTCCATGGAAGACCTTAATCCCAGTCTGCCCTGCAGTACCTAGCCAGATAGCCATTTAGTCTGCAGTAATGAAGCCTTGTACTGAAACTCTGTCCCTCCATGAGGGTCAGGAACAGACCGAGATTCCCAGTGTCTACTCAAGAGAGTCAGTATTATTTTCTGACCCTTTCTGTTCCACTGAGTCCTCCAGGAGGACCAAGGACAACTCTGATGGTGGTACCAGATGAGAAAAAACTTTGCTTTCAAGATGAATGAGCTGTGGGACAGGCTGCCCAGAGAGGTTGGTCAGGCAGGATTTGACCCTGGTGAAGCCATGCTGACTGTAATGAATTGCTTCCCAGTTTTCCATGTGCTTTAGCATAGCTTCTAGGAGGATCTGTTCCATGATCTTCCCAGGCGCAGAGATGAAGCTGACAGGTCATCAGTTCCCTGGGTCATCCTTTTTACCCTCTTTGAAAATGGGCACAACATTGCCCTGCTTCCAGTCACCAGGGACTTCTCCTGACCACAATAACATTTCATATATGATTGAGAATGGCTTTGAAACCTCATCAGCCAATTCCTGAGAACTCTGGGATGCATTCCACTGGGTTCCAATCAGATAGCTCCAAAGTACACGTTTACTGGGAGATCAGTATTTTCTGTCTCTGTTGACTGTACTGAGCTGGCAATTCAATTGCCTACACATAAGCATCCATTATCATTTGAGGTGACTTCCAGCTGCCAACCCAGGAGGCTGTGGATTTCCTGCAGTTCCTGTCTCATCATGGTCAGTCTGAAGACCAGGAAGCCAAGTGTTTCTGATCACCTTTGTCTTAGGAAATCTTTTATCCTCATGAGGAAAGATATGCATTTACTTCTTCAAAGTAAAACAAAATCCCATGTTTTCCCATTCCCCACTGAACTCCATGCTTCTAAGTTTTCATTTCAGAATTTCTTCAAGAGCTTTGCATGCTGCTGAAGGCAGATTTAGCAAAATTATAATTCACTCTCCTTTCTTCTTTTGAACACAAGTTGAATTTAACAATTCCTGTTCTCCAATTCTGGTTGTGTCAGGCCATGACCTGATAGCTGAACTAGAAATATGTCCTACCAGGTCTCTTGTCTCTTTCAGGAATATGGAAAAAAAATGCTTCCAGGCTTTCTTATGGAAATAAAACCAATTTAATTTTGTGTAACTTCTTTCTCCTTACATATAATTTTCCCTCCATGATCAATATAGTTATTACAACACAATAGGGGAATAATTATTCACTTTTAAAGATACTTCTGACCGTTTGACATGCCCCAGGTTCTCTGTGCCATTCAAACACAGCTGGCCACGGTTACATGATTTTGAGGGGAAGATTAGACTTACATTGTGGAAGCCAGTAACACAGCAGGATCCTCTGCGCAGCACAGAAGGACACTAAATATTCATTTTTAGGCAAAGAAATCAAACCCTAGCTGCCTAGTAGTTGAGTTCTTTTTTGAAGGTACTTGTCTATCAGCATGAAGGCAAGATGATCACCTCTCTGCTCACTATTCATCACAGACTAAGGTACAATATCCAAGAGGAGCAGGATGAACTGTCTTCCAGAGGATGTGCAAAGGAAGTTTAGATTGTCTTGTACTAACTGCCTAAATTTTAAGTCAGATGAGATGACACTACACTGACTATAGGTCCCTATGTTGTCTCCATGAATAAGACAAGCTGCTAAAATTTTTGAGAACCAAGTAAAACATCAAGGCAGAGAAATGAGAGTATCAGTCCCCATACTAAAATTCCACTCTCTGTTTTTGAAAACCAACGTGGAGGCTTTACTGACACTAATTATCAAAACTTGATGAAATACCTCAGGAAATGTGGCACCATTTGGATGGTGTCCCTGTGCCAGAAAGGAGTCACTCAGAAAGTGAGCAGAAAAACACTGCTGCCTGCACGTGAAGGTTTCCAGTGGAGGTTTCCAGTACAGAGACTGACCAAGCTCAACCATTTCTCTACTTGATGAGATCTGACAAGCTCACAGCCCAGTGTAATATCCCTTCAGGCTATACAGCTGGGACTCCAACCAGCATATCTATTTTCTGCTCCTGGTTTTCTTCAGATCCAAGTTTGCTATACATCTCCAGTGCTATTATTCCTAACTTCCTGGTATTCCTAGCCCATTAAGAGGCAAGTTTAATACCATTTCTCAAAGCTTTGACCCCTGGGCAATGCAATTGGTTATATGTGCTCCCAGTGGGTACAGGGATGACTCTAAGTGTGGTTTTCTACTCAGTAACCAAGGATTTCCATTCACTCCTCTGTTAAATGAGGCCATTAAGAGAAATGTAACTCACTAGTTTACGCCACTGTCTGCAATAGAAAATTGCTTTTTAATCTCTGACCCCTCAAAATGAAATTGTACCCTGGAAAGAGATTATGTTAAACAAATGAAATAGAAAAATAAAAGACACTATGTGATTTTCTTCTGCTGTCTCTGAATTGTCACAGTTCAGACTTGTTCAGCTTTCACGTGCAAAATCCTTGCCTTTGAAATGCTGAATCCAGACCATGGTGCATAATGTAATTGATAATCCTAAATCTTGACCTGATGCACTCCCAATACTGGACACCACCAAGGTGAATGATCAGCAGACCCTAGAGCTACTTCCTCATCTTCTCACAACCCAAAGCAGATTCATCAGCAATGCCTCACCACTAAACTTGCTCTCAACCCTTCTGTCACATCCTGTCCTTTTCCTCCACTCTTGACCTTTCTATTTCCTCTTTGAGACAGGAGGGATTTGTGCTTAAATAAAAAGCGAAATAGACAATTTTTTAGATATTTTTTCCTTCAAAAAATCCCACTGCCTGTGGTTTACAATAAAAGAAAGAAAGATTAAGCTACCACCTGGCTGAGTCAACTCTCTCTTTTTGATAGTACAAATGAAGAGATGTTCAGCTGTGATTACAAATAGCTTGAAAGATTTTACCATCACATGCAACAGCACCCAACTGCATGACATCCAAAAGCTCTAAACAATCCTTTTCCCAATAAATATTTGATCACACAGATCCATTATTTAGAGAAAAAAAGATAGGTTTAAATAAATGTTATGGCTCAGACCTCACTGAGGTTAAGTCGCTGTGTTCATGCAGCTCATTTATCACTTGTACTGCTGCTGACTTGAACACCATTTCCTATGGTAAGCAGCTGTTTTGTAAATGGGCTGCATTAAAATCCAGTAAAAAATACCACAAACAGAAGATGCCTCAAAATCAAACCCTCTTAAATATAAAAAACTCAGTCTGTCTTTCATAGGGAGCCAATGGAACAAGGAAAAAAGGAAGCATAAGTTTTATCCCAAACACCTGCTGCTGCTGCCTATTTGTTGAGGAAAATTAAAGGGTGAAACAATTCAAATGTTCAAAGTGCTGCTCCAGAAATCCTTGTTCGCTGGCCAGAGCACACTGACACGAGAAAAAGAGCATGCCAATAGGGGCAGGCATGCAGCAAGGAGTTCTTTCAAGTCTCTGTAGTGACACAGACCTTGTGGGGCACAGCTGATGGATGATACAGGCAAACATCCCTACATGGGAGGTTTTGAGCAATCTAGAGCAAATTAGAATCATAGAGACATAGAATGTTTTGGGTTGGAAGGGACATCAAAGATCAAAGTTCCAACCTCCCTGTCATGAGCAGGGACACTCTCCATTAGATTCGGTTGCCCAAAGCCTCATCCAGCCTGGCCTTGAACACTTCCAGGGATGGAGCTTCCATAACATCTCTGGGCAACCTATTCCAGTGCCTCACCACCCTCATAGTAAATAATTTCTTCCTAACTTCCAATCTAAAGTTACCCTCTTTTGTCTTGAAACCATTGTCCCTTCTCCTATCACTACACTCCCTGGGGAACAGTCCTTCTCCCACTTTCCTGTAAGAGCCCTTTAAGTATTAGTAGGCCATAATTAGGTCTCCCTGGAGCCTTCTCTTCTCCAGGTTGAACAAGCCAAACTCTCTCATCCTGTCTTCACAGGAGAGGTGCTCCAGCCCCCTGATCATCTTCGTAGCCCTTCTCTGGACTCGCTCCAACAGGTCTATGTCATTCCTGTACTGGGACCCCCAGAGCTGGACACAGTACTTCAGGTGAGGTCTCAGACTGTAGAACACAGGGGCAGAATCACCTCAGTGGGGTCATTATAAGGGAATGGGCTGTTTGAGGAAGAAGTGCTCCTGGTAGCCCTGCATCAATAGGAGAAGACTGAAAGATTGGAATTAAGAGCAAAAATGAAAAGATATGGCTTGATGGGAAATGGAAGATGTAGAATGAAAACAAGTGCTATGGAGGAGAAATTGAAGTTGACTAAATCAGTTCTGAGCGGGAAGCCCAGGCGAAGGATTCTGAGTTGAGCCAGTGTGAGTGTGTTGCTGTGGACTGAGACAGAGAAAGCAGATAGGGACCACAAATTGGTTGCTTCTCGAGAGACTCAGGCAATTTGGGGAGAACTTCTTTTACTAACTGAAGATCATGGCATGAGGACTCAGGATGGCGGCAAAGTTTCCTTCTGCTGCTGAAGAGGGGGATTAAGGCTCGGTCATGCAATTACACAGTCACAGTAATGGCTTTTGCTTGGAGTCCTTACAGAGCTCTGAGTTCCTATTGCGGCTTTAATTCAGCTCCCATCACTTTCACAGGCAGAAACTGCCAGAAGAAAGAACAGCTAGGCTCATAATCCCTCGAAGGAAACTTCTGAGTGCTAATTACCCAAAGAAGCAGCCACGCTCACGCTGGCGACAGACACAGCTACAGCAACAGCAACATGAGGTTGATTGTCTATGCTGCATCTTATAGTTAGCAGTGGATTGTCATTACATCTCAGTCCTGAATCTGCCTTACAAATATCCAGCTTTTTCTTATCCTGAGTCATTAAGTAGCTATGAAGCCACGTTTGCATCAAGATATTCCAGCTGTGCCAGTCAACCCTGGCTTTCTAGTTCATTCCCATAATATTGTGGTGCTAACTGGCTGTACACTGCAATTTTAAAACTATTAGCTTTAAATATGATTTAAGGGCAGTGTAAATCAGGATATTAGGGCATAGTGATAGGAGAAGAAGAGAAGACAATCTTCATTATCACAGTATTTATAAGCAGCAAGTGGTTTAAGAGGCTGACTTGCCAGGCCATTTCAAAGACTCTGCAAAGGTGATCTTGGAAACTCACATTTTCTTTCGTTTTTAAAATAACAGTGACTTATTTGTGCAAAAACTGAAGCCAGCCTTTTATTGGTGGTCCCTGGGCAATAAGATCTCTCTGCTAATGTCACAGATTTATGAGGCTTTTTTTTCCTTAAAGCTCCAGCCTTCAAAGTGCCCCTCTGTGTATCCCTGAAAGCCAGACCCAGGAATTGCTTCTTTACAGGAAAAATACTCATTGTTCTTAGACTACACAAGTGGGTCACTGAACTGTTGCTTGCCTTTGCGATGCCAGTGAATCCAAATTAGCTTGACTTCCATAGAGGGTATAGGCAAGGAAAGCAACCAGCATTAATCAGAGCAACACAAGCAACTCTTCCAAAACAAATTAGCTTCAACAGTCAGCACACAGAGTCCTTCAGTCAGGGTGGCCAAGCTGAACTTAGGCCAAACTTTGCGTCAAAAAGAGTAACTGGTTTAATACGTATCCATAGAGTCTGTGTTTGTTTCTTTTTATTCCTCTCAATCCATCTGCAGGAAGCTATGAACAAACTGAGCAAAGTAAAACTGCTCATCTGCCCGCAGCCAGCCTCTCTGTGTGATGTCCATCCCACCTAAGCCAATCTCAAAGGCAGTGCTGAGACCATCAGGTGTCTAGATCCCCCTCCCTTTTTTTTTTCCTGAGAAGAGATAGATATGCATGGGATTCACTTTCCTTTGAAATATTTGCAATGTAATTGCTGTCATTGGGACTTTATAGACAAAGGAGAAAATGGGCATCTCCAGAGAGCCATCATCAGATCTCCATTAGACAGAATCACAGCATCACAGAATTACAAAATCACAGAATCATAGAGGTTGGAAGGGACCTCCAGAGATCATCGGGTCCAACCCCCTGACAAAGCAGGGTCCCTAGCTCATATTGCACAGATAGGTGTCCAGAAAGGTCTTGAATATCTCCAGAGAAGGAGACTCCACAACCCCCCTGGGCAGCCTGTGCCAGGGCTCTGTCACCCTCACTGGGAAAAAGTTCTTCTGCATATTGGTGTGGAACTTCCTATACTCTAACTTGCAGCCATTGCCCCTTGTCCTGTCCCCACAGACACTGAAAAGGGGCTGGCCATTTCCCCCTGCATCCCATACTTAAGATAATTACAAACATTAATAAGGTCCCCCCTTAGTCTTCTTTTCTGTAGGCTGAACAGTCCCATCAACAGTAAGATGAGATAAGCTATGTGTTGGAAGCAATTCCTCCTGTGGTCAGTGTAACAGGAGTCCAGACTCCTCACACAGACATAGATGCCTCCACCAGCCTTGTTTGGTCCAATAAATCACTATCTTCCAAAGAACAATTTGACCCATGTTAAAATTGTTTTTTTAAGATAGGTGAGATGAATCATCTTCTCTAGGGTCATGGACACTCACAAATCAGGGCCATTGGAATTAAATGACAAAGGCAATTTCTGCTTTAGGTCTAAGAGATATGAGAACCTCATGGAAAAAAGCAGGCATTGAAGCAAGTCTACTGCAAGAAATTACTTCTAGCTTCAATCTTTGCCTCTCAAACAATTTTTGAGCTTGAATTTTCTACAGCAAAGTAAAATTGTCAAGTTTCTGTGACCAAGAGGGCTTTTATAAGGATACAGGCCTCTCTTCCTCTATTCCTGGTATCAGTATCCAACACTAGTGTTATCATCTTCATTTTGACCCCACATATCTCAATGGCTCAGCTTAACTGTTTTCTGTAGTAAAAATAAGTTGAAGCACAAACAATTACTCTGTAATTATAATAATTTAAAATGAGGAAAAGAATCTGCTAACAATTAAAGCCCAGTGCATTTCTTCCAAAGCTCTGACAGCTCCCACTAAACCTTTTATGCCTGTAGGATGCAATATCTTTTTTCCTCATGATTAATTACAAGTTCATCTACCACATCCTCTACTGCAGCACAGATATAGTGAGTACCTCTCACCCAATATAAATCACACCGTGCTGCAATCAGAACCCATACAACAGTTTACAATGGAAGGGAAAACATTATGGAAAATAAAATAAGATAAACTTTGTATACACCATGGATAGGCATTATGGGTATGACTGTTTTTCTATATGGTCCATAAAGTCTCTGTGATACCTGGTCACCAAAACTCCTCAGTGAATTTACTTTGTGAAGCAAGGAAGTGTTACTATCAGGGTGAATTCTTCAACTGAGAAGAGGGATTATAGGCAGCGATGTGCCTCCCAACTGCAGTACCCAGCATGGACTCAGGGACTTCCTGTGGCATCTAAGCTCAATAGTGTAATGATAAATGTATACCATCTACTTTCCTGAGGTGTCTCATCCTGCTTTTTATAATAACGCTGCCCAACCCTTTTGCTGAGACAAGTTGCCTTGTCTTCAGTGGAGACACAAAAGGGCTGTGATTTGGTATTTCACCTCTGATGGTGACCGGTGAAGAGTTACACCTCCCTCAAGATGCAGCCTGTATGTACATGCCCATGGAAAAGGAGGAAGACATGCAGGCCCATGGGGCAGGAGATGGCAGGGAACAGAGAGGAGGAAAGCACAGCTGTCAACTGCCCCCTTCCCTGGGCTGAGAAGGAATGGCTGTGGACTAAGTCACCCAGCAGCCTTGTCCATCCTGAAAGTTGGCCACCACTACCTTACTGACCATGTATTTCACTTACCTGTTCACTTTTATTCTTTAACAGGGTTTTGGGGGGTTTGTTTGTGGTTAGGTTTTCTTTTTGTGGGTGGGTGAAGATTTCACATGGGCACATGAGAATTCATACAAAGTAATAAACCACCATTTTTAGCACACACATCTAAAGATGAAGCAGCTTTTTTCAAAATGCAAAATTCAGGCAAAGGAGCTCAGCAGGAAGATGTTTACATTTGTTTAAACATTTCTGTCATTGCAAGGAACCTAAATGCCTTATTTTGTACTAGTTAAAGAAAAGCTATTTACTGATGCTTTGTTATATTAATGTACAGGTTGGGACTGGTGCGCCAAGTGGTATTGTTGAAGTGAGTGCACTGCATTATATGCATACATTATGCTAAATAAACAGTCACTTAATCTTCATTCCTGACAGAAATCCATTCATTAAGGTCTACAGTAGGTCTTAAGCGTGAACATTTCAGTGATGTTGACATTCCTGATTTCCCAATTTATGTATGCATTTGTTGATATAAGAATACTACATACACACACATGTTGATATACATATGGACAGGGATAAGTAACAAATGTATGGAAGCCATTTACAAGACAATCAGACTGTACTAGAGGTCTAGGCGACAGCCAAATACATTGATGAATTGGCAGTTTAACAAAAGAAGGAAAAAATACTGAGTAAGATTCAAAAAACAGTTTGTGCTTTTGATCTTTGAGCTGCACAGAAGAGTGCAGAGAGAATTTTAAGTGTGTAAAACTGTGGCAGCTCCCTTGAAAGGAGTTCGCTCACAAAGCCATCTGGCTGATCATTCTCCCAAATCCATCTAAGATATTTCTAAAGGAGCCGAAACCCCACATACAACCTGAAAAGATGACCTACACTAGCACCGCATTGTCCATATGTATGCAAGTAGCATCAACATTGCTTCCTTCAAAAGCCCTTGAGGGCTGTGTGCCCAGGACCCTTCTTGTCACATTATGGGGACAATGTCCTTTTGGATGTAAGATAAGCAGATACAACAGCACATAAAAGAAGGGATGTCATATGCCATTTGACAAACCCCAGGCAGCAGGCCAGCAATCAAAATCACAAAAACTTCACCTCATTTTCTGTCCATATCTCAGGGAACCTCATGGAAGAGGTGACAGTGAGCAAGCTGGCGTTGCACACATTTGTCTAGTGATCCTCATCCAGAAGTGTATAAAATAGCTGCCTGTCCTCTACAGGCATCTGGATCACACATTTTCTTTGTAAGCAGAATTTTTCTAAGCGTTATTTGTCTGCACAGCAGGACAAGGGACACTCTCAAGTGTTTTCCCATAAGTACTAGTCAGCACACATTTATGCTCTTAGCAGCAGTTGACTTACTAAAACTGGCTGTATCTTCATCTTGATCAACATATTTGAGGAATAAAGGGCCTGCTAACTGGGCAGGCTATTTCAGCAGCTCCTGATGGCTGAAGAAAGCAGATCCCTTACACTGTACTGTGTTCATTTTCTGCCTGACTACTCTTTGACCTTCTTAGCCAAAATTGTCATTAACTCATTTGCAGCTTTGCGATCAGCTCTACTGTCAAGTATTAAATTTATTCTTGTCTCATTTGAGACTTCATGCAGTAAAACCACAACAGGCTATTTTCAAGGCAAATGCAGGATTAAATGCAGGGTGACACACATTATCTTGAATACATATGCCTTTAAAACCAAAACAGAGTGAAGACCACACAGTTCATGCAATATCAAAGGTCTACAAAAGTTATTACCCATGGTTGGTAAAGTATGTTTCACCAGAAAATGAGCTGTAGATAATTTTTAAATCACATTACTCCTTTTCAGTGGAGTAAAATGCCTGTAGCTCTTTCTACTTTGGCATGGAGCTTTGCCCCAGACCTTCAGAACTCATTGTGTCCAAGGACCAACAAGGAGGTACTATGTACTCACATGGACCTAAGCTATGTTTTGTCATAATTAAGACTCTAGATACATAAAACTCTCTTTGGACTTCAACCAACCAATTTATGATTGAGGAAAAAAGGAAACTAACAGCTTTTGTTGTGTCAATCCAATGCAAGCCACAACATTTTTTCTTTGTTCACTTCTCTCCTCTATATGAACTAACCATATCCATCAAACTGTTCCTTCTGGTCAAGCTATTTTCAAAACAATTAATGTTTCTCTGTGTGTTTTATTCTTGTTCCAATGAAAATAAAATAAAATAAAATAAAATAAGCAAAACCCTACCCTCAAATTGCCTTTAAAAAATGCCAAACATCACTCCCATGGCCATTATTCACCAAACACATCATGTCTTTTGACAACTCAGTTGTTTTTGAAAAGCACTGTTGCCTGATTATTGGGAAACAGCCCAATAAGAGTCACATCTACAGTTAAATGATGCACTTTTTATGACATTTTTCCAAGAACAACAATAGCTAATTGTTGAGTTTCCTAGTGGGAAATGTCTCTTTAATATGCAGATCTCTTAATGACTACTCTAATGCAAATTGCTGATGCTACAGTAATTTAATCATATACATAAGGAAAAAAAAGTTTAGCTCTTCCTTAGATTATGCATTATCATCTTTCCAGGTAGCACAAATCCAATCCAGCCCATGTGGTTCACAGCCGCCAAGTGTTCTCTTTATTTTAAATACTATTACTGAATATATCCGTAGGGTTTTTTTAGTCCCACTTACTTGGTGCTGACTGGCTTTTGCCAACTGCTCATTGGCTGATTCTACATTAGAAGATGCAGTCTCAATGTTGGCTTCAATGCTATCTGCAAATTAGATAATA
Source organism: Hypotaenidia okinawae (assembly GCA_027925045.1). Classification (NCBI taxonomy): domain Eukaryota; kingdom Metazoa; phylum Chordata; class Aves; order Gruiformes; family Rallidae; genus Hypotaenidia; species Hypotaenidia okinawae. Next base: position 161,515,538 of record BSDF01000002.1, read on the forward strand.
GAAGATAATTATAGTATAGAAACCTTAAAACAAAGACTATACCAACAGCAATTCAGCAGTTTACTCATGGGCATAAAGAGATGAACAGCATCTTGCTTGCAAGCTATAGTACTACAGGAAAATAGGAATGCTACCTGTTTTACAAACCCTTAACCCGCAAGTCAGAGGCAGTGTGATTGACAGCTCTTCATGTGTTCCCAGACAGGATGGAGCTCAACAGTTTATCCCATTCCCTCAGACACCAATGGGAAGTCTCATAGGGAATTTAAACAAAAGCAGCTCAGGAATGGTAAATTTACCAGATTAGGTTATGGAAGGGACATGGCAGAATATACCTGAAATTATCTTATTGTTAAAGCTCAGAGATAAAATTAATCTGAGTACAAGTAGGTTGTTGACCATTACCAGGTGTCTGTACTTGAGCAAGTCACCCTGGACTGTATTGCACTCAAGCGAGAGAAAGTCCACAGCGTTAAATTCATCCCATTCGACAGTAGCTGGCCATTGAACACTAGACAACCTAAGATCATAGAATCATAGAATCATAGAATCATAGAATCATAGAATCATAGAATGGTCTGGGATGGAAGGGACCCCAAGGATCACAGAGTTCTAACCCCCCTGACACAGGCAGGGACACCAACCTACAGGCCTGGAGCTACACAAGGCTGCCCAGGGCCCCAGCCAACCTGGCCTTCAACACCTCCAGGGATGGGGCATCCACCACCTCTCTGGGCAGCCTGTTCCAGGACCTCACCACTCTCTCTGTAAAAAACTTCCCCCTAATATCTAATTTAAACCTTCCTTCCTTTAGCTTTAATCTATTTCCTTCTTGTCCTGTCATTATCTACCCTTTGAAAAAGTTGATTCCCCTCCTGTTTCTCTGCTCCTTTCAGGGACTGGAAGGCTGCAATGAGGTCCTCCCTCAGCCTTCTCTTCTCCAGGCTGAACAAGCCCAGCTCCCTCAGCCTCTCTTTGTAGGGGAGGTGCTCCAGCCCTCTAATCATCTTTGTGGCCTCCTCTGAACCCTCTCCAACCTGCATCACATTTCCAAGCTTCAAGGGTGGTCTCTACAGACAGCTCAAATTGATATATTATTCAAAATAATAAATTGAAATTTCAAATTGAAATTAAGGGAGGAGAATCTCACCCTAGATTGCTCTGTCTGACAAGAGAAGCTGAATGAACCATGAGTAACAAAAATGAGACTAGAAAAGAAAAAAATACCAGCTAGACATTATAGCTGGCAGCTCCCCACTTCCATCAAAGACCAGTGTTAACTACCACTCCAGAACTTAGAAAGCAAAGTGCCTATGGTATAGAGCCTGCAAATTAGTTTTACAGAAGATATTTTAGAAAACCTGACAAGCTTATTCCCTAAAAGATGTGTGGGCAAAGATTTTTGGTCACAATGGAAGAGCATGTGGACTTGATCTGCTTCTGTGGTTTTGAGCAGATATTACACTGTGCAGTGTATGAAGGTGGTCAGGAGGAATTCAACCACAGGTAGAATGTGAGAATAACGTTTTATGCATTTCTCTAATCCTGAATTGAAAAATTCTTAATTGAAAAATTCTTAATTGAAAGTCTTCAACTGATGGTATTAAGAGTTGGATTAAGACGTGCCACAGAAGACTTAAGTAATTTATCCTTTTGTTTTTGAAGGAAAGAACATGAATTACTCTGTCCATTTTTGTAATTCCTAAAGAAAGGAGCATTTGCAGAAAATAACTGTGGAAAGTGTTTGTATTCAGGTTAGGACATTTTAAAATGAAAGTGTTACAAGTCTGCTAAGGCAATTATGCATTTCTGATAAGTCAAACCACAAAAGAGCAAACAAACCACAAACCAACAAAACCATGGAATAAAAACCTCACCTTCAGCTTAACACTTGGAAACTGTTTAAAAGTCTTTCTTACACCTGGGAGGGATGGTTTTCCATTGCTTTTATTTTAGATTATGCATGCTGTAGTACACGAGAAAAAATACTCAGCCAACACTTTTATAGGTTGATACAGCTTAATTTTATTGGCAATATCTAGTGTTTCTCAAGCCATTTTTCCTAAGACTTTACACCACGAACCTTGGATGGCATCACTGACCTCTGCCCAAATGCTTTGCTTGCATTCAGGACTTAGCAAGAAGAGATCAAAAGGCTTCTAAGAAACTCAACCTCTGTCTAGGAAGAAATACCAAATGTTCTCCTACAGAACCTTGGAAGAGCTGCATGCACACACAGCCACACATCACTCTGACAGCCTTGAAGAGTTTACTTCCAATGTTGCGGTGAGTTGAAGGTATTTTTGGGTAAGTTTCAGTAGAAAAATATGGTGCTGAATTATTGTCCTGGTTCTGGCCAGACCAGAGTTAACCTCCCCAAGCAGTCAGCACAGGTGAGCTGAGTTAGCCCAGGGTTTTTTTCCACACCACCTGACATCACTCCTCCATTAAAGGGACTGGTCAGGGAGAGGTGCTCTTGGGTGCCTCCAGGGCAGTGTGAGTTCAGCTGGAGCATTGGGTCAGTCCTTGCATATAACAGAGTTCGTTACTCTGTTATCAACGGGTCAGTAAGGTACTCTGTGTTATCACTGGGTGTGAGTGTAATTTGCCATGGGCTGTTATTGTTCCCCTTTCACAGTGATTTTGTCAGTAAGTTGTCCTTATCCCAACCCACAGAGGTTCTGTCTGTTTCTCCTCTGGGAGTGAGAGAGCAGCGTGTGGTGTTTAGCCACTGTTTGGGGCTGAACCACCACAATTACCAAAAAGGATGAAAAGAAACATGAATGGCCTACCCAGGGCCTACCTCAAACAGGTGGGCCTCAGAAACAAGGTGTTTCTTGTGAGGAAAAAAACAGATTTCCACCTGTTACTTGATTATAATGAGGTCCTAGGCAAGTTTACAAGGAAAACCCTATTAGCCTATCTCCTCAAGTGCTATCACTGTTGACTGATATCACACTTTGTTTAAAAAGATATCCTAACTCCAGGGCTGGCCCTGGTGTCTTTCCGGCCAGACACTGAGGATGGCCCACAAATCAGTAAGTGGTCATTCTATATATTTGATAGGAGTATCAGAAGAAGGACTTTCGATGTTTTCTGGTTATCAGAGAATCATAGAATATGTTAAGATGGAAGGGATCTTCAGAGGTCATCTAGTCCATCCCCCATTGCAGTAAGCAGGGATACCTTTAACAAGAGCAGGTTGTTCAGAGTTCGTCAAGCCTGACTTTGAATACCTTCAGAGATGGGGCTTCCACTCTCTCTCTGGGCAACCTATGCCAGCGTCTTACCACCATCATAGTGAAGAACCTATAATTGAGAAATAAGTGGTAGATCTAGGACTAGATTGGCTCTGTAGGAAAGGGCAATGCTTTCTTCCTGTGTTTGCCTGTTCAGAAAGTGCTGTGTAGTTGGCAACTACAAGTCCAATTTGTAGCATTGTGTAGATGAGTCTCTCTGCATATAGAAACAACAGAGCACAAGGCAGAGAAAGGAAAAGAGTTAATATGTCATTACCATAGACTGAATGCATCAGCTGGAATAACTTGTCCCTCACCCAAGGTGCAAAATTCATAGTTGCCTAGTTGTTTACAAGGATTTACTTCTCTGGCCAAGCATGACCACATGTTGCATAATTAACAAGATTGGTTTTGCCTAAAAAATAAATGAATTATACATTCTGTGGAGGTCCATAAGAGACAACCACTGGGACAGCACCAGTTTGCATGAATTGAAATTCAACTCCTCACCACTCAAAGCTCCAATATGCCATAGCTTCCCTACAGCCAAGCTGTGACACATGTTGGGATGGGGTGAAAAGAAGATAAAATCAGGTAAAAACCAGAATCAAAACTAAGAATATATAGAGTGGAGACACCTGTTAATTTTAGAAGCACAAAGTCTGACTATGTTTTTGGGTTACAAAATGCAACTTTATGTAGGAAAACACCTCCACGTATTAATCTAGTTTATGATGGGATTTGGAAGGGGTGGAGGGAGTGTGCTGAACACCTTGACAATCACTTAATCAAAGTAACAGAATTCAATCATGTATCTGCTGTTTCTCAGGATCTCAGTGCTGACACCCTTCACTACTCAATGGCTCTTACAGGCTGACTGTCCTGAGAAAATAAATCATTTAGACACATAAGAGCTACAAAGGAGAAATTTATGAAATATATTGTACTAAAACAAGAGCAACCTCTCTCTCCTACTTTTGGAGCAGAGGGAAATCGCAGCAGAAGGTTAATTTAGTTTCCTTAAATGACTCTCCAGAGGAAGCTAGTGCTTTCCTCAGCGTGCAGGGGAACCTAAGGAGATTTGCCTTCTTCAGATAAAATTAAACACTATGAACACCCCGATTGCACTGCAAGGAATGGGCTAATCATATGGTAGGAATAGTGTTGCAAACACCATCTATGTTTTTCCCAGCACAGGCTTTCACAAGTAGGATGGATGTATGCTACATGTCCTACATGAGTTGATATGATGTTGCAGAAGTCTGGTGGCACTTTTTCTGCTTACTTGTCCTCCTAATAGAGGAGGAGAGGTCTTAGAATAAGCAAACCTCCCATTTAATGTATATTTTTTTCTTTTTTTTTTTTTTTTGGTAGCAACTTGCAATCCTGAGACATAGAGGAAAAAAACAAAAAAAATCTCCTCCAAAAATGCTCTGAACCTCTGTAAAAACAAAACCTCAATACATATCACAATTTAACTAGATATTCCTGCTGATTTAACACAGGAAAGCAAGGGAAGGAAAGAGAATTTGGGTCAAATCACAAGGAAGTAATAAGTCAGCAATGTTAGTAAGTCAATGACGAATGTGTCACTCAGCTATTTTGATGCATCACTGAATGCTAGTGATGGTTCTCAGATTTGCCTTGTTCTCTTTCAGGCTCCTTGCCAAGTTATCTTGCCTGGAGCTGGAGAGGCAAGCATCTCCAGAGGGGCAGTAGGGTCCCACATAGACTGAAAAAACCCGCTGGAGGGATCTGTCGTTTCCTTTCTTCTTCGGCTCCTGTGTAAAGGGACAGTAACTCTATTCCCAAATAAGGTGATAACCCAGCCCTGGGTCTGGGATTTTCCAAAGAGGCTGAATCCCAGAGTTTTTTGTCCTTGACTGTGATGACAAAATAATGGTACAATTTGAAAGCAAACAGAAATCTTAAGGCAATATTATTACCATTTTACTAAACTGAGGGACAGGGTGGAACCAAAGCAGATGGTGGTTATAAACAAATGAACCAAGGAATTAGGAAAAGATTTTTAATTTTCCAGTTAAAGCACATCCTTCCAATAGAAGTAGTGAAGGTGGCAGAAGTATCAGCTTCTAGCTGTAATTTGATACAATTTTATGATGCACTTGTCATACAGAGACAGAAATCATGTTGACCCCAAAAGCTGTATTTCACCCCTGTTTATTTACCTGTCTTCTGAACTCAAGCTTTGTTAATGTGCCCTGGTGGCTAAGAGGGCCAATGGGATCCTGGGGTGCATCAAAAGGAACATTGCCAGCAGGTCAAAGGAGGTGATCTTCCCTCTCTACTCTGCCCTGGTCAGGCCCCACGTGGAGTGTTGTGTCCAGTTCTGGGCTCCCTGGTATAAAAAGGACAGGAATCTCCTGGAGAGAGTCCAGAGGAGGCTATGAAGATGATTAAGGGCCTGGAGCGTCTCCCCTATGAGGAAAGGCTGAGTGACCTGGGGCTGTTCAGCCTTGAGAAAAGAAGACTAAGGGGGGAATTTATTAATGTTTATAAATATCTTAAGTATGGGATGCAGGGGGAAATGGCCAGCCTCTTCTCAGTGTCTGTGGAGACAGGACAAGGGGCGATAGCCTCAAGTTGGAGCACAGGAAGTTCCACACCAAAATGCGGAAGAACTTAGTCACAGTGAGGGTGACAGAGCCCTGGGACAGGCTGCCCAGGTGGGTTGTGAAGTCTCCTTCTCTGGAGATATTCAAGACCCATCTGTATGCCTCCCACTGCGATATGTCCTAGGAACCCTGCTTTTGCAGGGGGATTGGACTTGATGATCTCTTGAGGTCCCTTCCAACCCCTACAATTCTGTGATTCTGTAATGAGCAACAGGAGTCTTATATGTGAAAGTACGGAGTGTCAATGGCTGGAGTGGAATTTTTGTCCTAATGTATGAAGGAATCCCTTGTATGATCTGAGTCTTTATAGTAGCAAAAATGGACTGGTTTGACAAGTCAGAAATTTCAGAAGAAAATTGTTTGAAAGATGGGAAAGTGAGCTTTATATGACGATTTTAAAATGCTCCCACTTGGCAGTAACCAAGATGGGCACCTTCAGGTTTCACAGTATGCTTTTATTTTTAGAACTTTAATAAGCTTAACGCTTACTTATCACAGTAACTCCTAAGTAAAAATAATCAATACAACATACTGAGAAACACACGAACACAAAACAATAAAGGACTACTTTGGTAATGTATAAAGGTTTATTTCCTAATTAAAAGTCAAATTTGGGATGAAATGTATATTGAATTTTGCCAGTTCTCATTGGAGATTTTTAAGTGAGCTTCATTCCATGAACAAAAGATGCTCAGAGCCTCCATAGGCACAACTGTGGATGGTAAAGGAAAGGAAAATTATGGCAGTTCTTCCAGAGTGAAGTTTAAAATGGCTTAGGGTTGGTCAGTTGCAAACTTCAATGTAAACGTCAAGTTATAAATTCTGCACATGAGAGGATTTATAAAATAATCTTGCCCATATGCTAAACTAAGCCTAAATGGGTCACATCATCTTAGATAGCTGCAATGAAATATAATTTGCAGCTCCATGAGTCACCAGGAGCCATGGTTATTGCTTCCAACAAAAGGCAGATAGCACCTTCCTTTCTATTCGATTTTAGCAGAGCTTTAATTTTTTTACATGGTAACACACCATGACCCTCAGAAGTAAGGAGTGAAGCATTGAAAAACCACTCACCCTAATTTTCCAGGCAGGCTTGGAAAGACTATTTAAACTACCCTAAAATGTCATAACCAGCTCTTTCTGCTGATTTTCTTCAGCCAACAGCCCAGAGCCCTAGTCTGTATGAATAAAAGAGGTTATAAGGCAGTGGCCGAACACCAGCATAAATCTACAACACATCAGCTCCTGAGTAATTTATACTGTCCTTGAAATGCATCTTGGAAATGTCAAGTATCTGCTACATATTTATGTGCTGAAAAATGGTATCACCCTGCCAGAGGTTTGCCATGTCTGCCAGGATACATCTTCCAGGGATTTAAAATTCAAACATTGTACTATGTATATCTATTGGAAAATAGTACATCCTACCAGAGAATCAGGTACCTTGTATCATCTGCTCTGTGCTAAATGGCAGAGTGTGAAATATTACCACTTTAGCAGATGCAAAGCAATTTACCATTCTTTTTACAGAGGTAAATGGTCTCAAATTACTAGTATTTACCACAGGAGAAGAGTCAGCATAAGAAGAGTTTCACAAGGGTGCATAGTATGGCCTCTGCCCTCTTTGCCTGGTGTTCACTTTCAGCTATCTATCTGAGATATCTACAGTTCCCATATGATGTTCTTGCACAGCTCTGGGTAATCCAAGCCTCTAGTTTTAATCACACAAAATTTGGATATGGGAGGGTATTACATCATGGCAATAGGCCTCAGGAGGATTTTGTATCATAGCAATAGGCCTGATTCACTTTTATTTTTCTCCATTTCCTTCTTTTTTCTGATGGAAAAATGTATTTCGACAAGATGTTGAGACGGTTTTTGTGCCGAAATCTATGGGCATGTCAGATTTTCAGGGTTCTTTTGAAAATAATTTCTGAAAGTAGTTTAAAAAGCAAACCAGCACTCAATCAAGTTTTGATTAAGAAATTCCAGCTACTCATCTATAGCTTACTCAACACTTTTGTTTAATTCTATAGGACGTTCAAGTTAAAGAAAATACTATTTCAAAATTATAAAAAAAAAAAATCTACTTATTTATTTATTTTGTTTTCCAAATCCAACTCATGAATTTACAGAGTTTGGATAAATACCTTAATTTTACTTGCCTGCAGCAATTTTCAGAATCCCACTGTTGTCTACAACACTCACCAGCCCTCACAGTTAAGTACATAAGATATCGAGTCTTATAACTCAGTCAAGTGATGAAAGAAGTGTCAATCTGAGTTCAAAACAGGAATAAATGAGGATGATGGGGGTGTTGATTTATAGAAATATATAAATGCACTTTATTTCTGGTTGCTGTCTTGGAAAAACCATGTATTTTACCTACAAAGTAAAGCCACTGATATTTACCACTTGCTTGACCCCTTTTAATTTACATGGCTTGTTTTAATTAATGTACTCGAGTCATGACCGCCCAGATGCTGTCTGTCTGTGGCAGAGTATCACACCTCCCAGCAGAAATAAACCAACCACCTGAGAAGCTTCTGCCTTTATGACATTTACTGCTCAACTGCAGCATTACTAGAAATCAAGAGCACAGCAGTTCCAACTTCCCAAAGATTACTCTGGATAAATTGATGCAAGAAGAATCCTACTGGTGGCAATAAACATCATAAAAGGAAGAGCCTTGTTTCTTGTACAAAATTAGCTGGCTCATTAACTGCAACTACACCAGCCCAATCACATTACAAGGGTCAAACACAGAACAGCAGACATATCTTTAGGCACAAGTAAATTCACAAGGCTAGTTATTCTTTTCCTTGTAAAACCAGCATGTGCTGTCTTACCAATACTGTCAGCAGTAAAGCTAGATGTAAAAGTCCACACACAACACAGGCAGATGCAAAAACACTCTTACAGAGAGCAGAAACAGCAAAGAAGCAGAAAACCTCATTCTTTTTTTGTGCTGCCTGTTATCTTGAGTAAAATGAGTTGGTCAGAGATCATGGTAGCCCACACTTGACTCCAAAACTTCAGTTGTGGCAGCAGTCATCAGCCTGTGCCTAACATGAAATCAAGCACCTTACTGACTCTTCAGTGCTCTCCGAAGCCAAGGATGTGTGACCTTAAAATTGTTGCCCACAAGACAATTAAGGGTAGTAACACTACACAATTTCAGCACCTGGGGCGGTGTAAAATAAAACTTCATTACATAACAGAACAACAGACTGATGTTAGGGTATATACCTGAGATGAACAAAGAAATTGGACCTTTCTTGGGACGTGAATGTGAAGTGGATCAGATTATCACTGACTCAGAAATACCTCAGTGCACCTTTCCTGCATGGACTGTGCTCTGTGCTGACATGTAACTCCACGTCTCAACAAGTGGCTGAAAGCAAGAGACAAGAGATTTCCCAATTCATCAGGAACCAATGAGAACATAAATGTACTCATTCACATAATAGCCTCCTCCGAGATCACTTAGGAAACTCAACCAAATGAGAGACTTTGCAGACCACATTCAACTGAATGTAGATATTAAAGCTGTTACATTCAGGTATTCAGGGACTATTCACAAGATGTGTTCATTTTCTGCAGATGTCCCAACCGAGACACATAACTCAGGAGAGTTTAGTTAAGGATCCGGTAGAATGATCTCCCAGCTTGATTTGCATTAGTGCGTCTGACAACAGACTCCTGGCTGCGCCATTCAGGCAGTCAGACTGGAGGAGGACGTGTGTGGAAAGGTGGTGATGTTCCCTCTTGACAGTGTCTACATGTTAAATCAGCCTTCAGGCCAGAAACACAATAATGATAAAACAGGTGATAAAGCTGAGATGATATCACAGGGAAGAAAAAAACCAACAACCAACCCACAACCCCAAAAAAAACCCCCACTGACTCTTCACATTGAAAAGCTTCCAAAATAAGGAACCCATATGCATTCACACAAATCTATTTTACTTTTAAGGTAGATTATTAACATTAGGCAATAAGTGACAATGTGGCTTGTCTGTGAATATCAGCATTGCTCAAGGACCGAATATATTAACCCCATCAAGGTCATCTGAGACTGAAGAAAAGCACCAGCTGCCATGTTTATACTTGTCTTGTCAGGTCTGGGGAGTCTAGCCTGAAAGATGCCACGTAGTTATGTTTGTGAAGACAGGGAGCACCCACTTTAGATCACATTATCAAATATTATCTTCAAATACAAAGCATATTCAAATATATACATACTATATAAATAATAATAAATAATATTTTCAAATATAAAATGTACAGACTTCAAGAGTGAAATAAAGGGTTAGTAGCACCAAGATCTAAGCCTGGAAAATGAAAGAAAAATAAAGTCTGAGGAAGTCTTTTGCTTGACACAGTAGTGTCTCTTTTCAGCCAGTGGGATTTACTCCATAAGGATAGATTTGTATGCATTTGATCTGGACAAGAGGTAGAGAACTGGATGGAGCTGCCCAGAGAGGTTGTGGAATTTCCTTCTCTGGAGATCCAAAACCCATCTGGACATGATTCTATGCAATCTGCTGTAGGTGATCTTGATTTAGAGGGAGGTTGGACTAGGTGATTTCCAGAGGTCTCTTCTAACCCCTTCCTTTCTGTGATTCTGTAATTAGTCCTATTTTAAAGCCCTCCCTATGAGGTCAGGCATCCCATTGGCAACAATAGCTTTGTCCTGCCTAGTGAGATGGATCCTATCTCTCCCAAATAAGCACCAATCAGCAAACAGAGTCCCATTGTTATAGAACCCAAACCCACATTGTTGATTCCACAACCAGTTATGGATTTCAGCTACTAGTGCCCTCCTCCTCATGAGGATGAGAAAGATGACTCTTTCTCATCACCAGCAAGCTATGTGGTGAAGCCGCATAGCAATGCTTTTTCCATGAGCTCCTATATGACTGTGTTGAAAAGACTAAATGATGCCCACTGGTGTGTTTTGACTTCATGGGCTTGGATTCACCAGTACTGTAATCCTTAGTTAAAAAATCGTATAAAAGAGATGCCATGACTAGGAACACAGGCATGGGGCTGTACTGAGAAGACAAAAATCAAGAGACAATTGCTTCCCCAAGTCTACATTTCTCCTTATCTGTTTCATCCTTGTATGATAGAAATTGTTTTCTACCCTAGGGATTGTTACAGATGTGTTCATAAAGGAACTGGCCCCTACACTAGCAAAACTACTTTTAGGTTTTTGGAAGAAGTATGGGTTACTCTGCTTATGCAATGCAGAGACCAGGCAAGCTCTTCCCATTAATTCTCTCCAGCTCAGGTGAGCCAGAGAGTAGTTTGCCCTACATCCCTGGGAGCATTTTGCTGAGTGGTGCACTTCACATTCCCTGACATATATTTTCCCTGTATGTTCTAAATAAGCACACACAGAGTTTTCATTTCATGCATGTAAGTGGAATGCATTAAAAATATAAAACAAGGGCCAAAAGAACTGTCCCGTATCATCATGGCTTTTGAATTCTCACTGTGGGGGGTTCAACTCCCTTTGCCTTTTGGTTCTTAATCACACTAACTTCTGTGTAATATAAATGTCAGAAGATAAACAGTGGGACCTTTCAGCAACTGGTTGAGAAGATGCTTTGACTGGCTGCCAGGTTGAAAAGACACTATTAAAAATCCACACCAGTGAAACAGAAGAATGTGTCAGAGACAGAAACAACAAAAATGTTATGCTGGCCCAAAGACAAAACATGCTTCTTAGTCTACCTGTTTCTCACAAGCAATTGAATTGTGAGGTTGCTTCTATGCATGGGCAATATCTTAAAATAATAAATATTGCCTTAAGAAAAGGAGTTACAAAGATCTTGAAGCTAACTGATATATACTGTCATGTCCCTCAAGGCATTAACATCTAACACGCTTTTACAGATTGCAGTTATGCATGTATTTGCAGCTCAGAAGGACAATAGTATTCTGGGCCCCACCACAAGAGGGGTGGCAGCAGGGACACGGAGGGGATTGTCCCTCTACTCTGCCCTTGTGAGGCCCCATCTGGAGTACTGTGTTCAGATCTGGGGCCCCAATACAAGAAAGATGTAGAACTGTTGGAAAGGGTTCAGAGGAGACCACAAAGATGATTAGAGGGCTGGAGCACCTCCCCTATAAAGAGAGGCTGAGGGAGCTGGGCTGGGTCAGCCTGGAGAAGAGAAGTCTGCAGGGGGACCTCATTGCAGCCTGCCAGTCCCTGAAGGGAGCAGAGGAACAGGAGGGGAATCAGCTTTTTAGAAGGGTAGACAATGCAGGACAAGAGGGAAATGGATTAAAGCTAAAGGAGGGAAGGGTTAGATTAGATATTAGGGGGAAGTTTTTTCACAGAGAGTGGTGAGGTGCTGGAACAGGCTGCCCAGAGAGGTGGTGGATGCCCCATCCCTGGAGGTGTTGAAGGCCAGGTTGGATGGGGCCCTGGGCAACCTTGTGTAGCTCCAGGCCTGGAAGTTGGTGTCCCTGCCTGTGTCAGGGGGTTGGAGCTCTATGATCCTTGGGGTCCCTTCCAACCCATGCCATTCTATGATTCTGTGTATAGAAATGAGCTTCCAAATGAGCATAAATTGATTTGAGGGAGAAGGGGAGGGGGGCAAAGAACAAAAAATAATGTAGATATCATCTTGGATTTTTTTGGCACCTGTGAACCTGAGTGGTGGTGTGGGATGCAGCTAGATCATTTCAGTGTGAAAGGAAATATGTTATGCTAATGGAAACTTGCAAAGGTAAGAACTTGGCAAAGAAATACAGAGTGATTAATAAATAGCAGAAAAATTTCTTCTTGCATGATCTACATATGGCTGTCTTAGGACTTGATCCAACTCCCATGAGCTCCAGTGAGAACTCCATCTGAGCTCTGCAGGTTAGAAATATCTCCACAAATCTATTTCTCTGGACTTTAGGTCCATCAACATGTCTTCTTAAGATGGCTAACTCTCAAATTTAGAAGCAGATGCTTCTGAAGCACTGCACATTATTATCATACATACATACAATGAGAGAGAGGAAAAAATAGAAATCTGATCGTTCTTAGCTTCATCAGAAGATGAACAGTGACAAAGGGCCAAGAGTAAAGTTAAAAAGGAGAGGATCTGCTGTGCCTTGCTCCTGTATTCACAATCAGTGATGGTCTGCTCTTGAAGATAAAATTAGGGTTTACTATCATCTCTTTTCCCAAGTTTTCTCCACCACACTCCTAACTATAGGTAGCTGTAGAGCAAGACCAGATTAACTAATTGACAGAAGCTTCAGATTATGCATGTGAGCACATTGTGATGTTAGGATACTGTAAATTTAGCCAGATACACCCTGTATGTGAGAATAAAACTCCATTTAGGAGAAGGAAACTGCTTAATTTTCTCCATCACCATCAATAGCCATAGTGATAATTGCTCCTACTGATGTTTTTTATTACTTTTCCAGGTAGAAAGAAAGAATTGTATCCCTTTCCAGTTAACATTATTTATTCTTCATCTTCCTTTTCAGAGTCCAATGGGAACAGATTAATATCACCATTCATTCGATTTTATGCCAAATATACCATCTATCTGTACCATAGAAGCCTACTGTCAGATCAAAGCATCATTTGAAGTAAAATACATTTGAGAAACATCAAATATAATAAAATAAATTTTGGGAAATACCCAAAATAAAGGAAAAAATAATCACAGCATCAACAAATAGCTGCTTGTGAGGAAACACACAACATCATATTAGTGCTGTGGGAGGGTAATAAACCCATACTTTACAGTGATACTTACCTATCGTGTCTCCTTGCTCATGCACCATGGAGGCCAGGTCTTTAATGATCTCATTCACATCCAACATGTCGCTCTGAAAAGACAGCAAGTCTAATGTTAACGAAAACCCTGTCTGTGTAGAATTAAAGTTATAATACTCCCATAGAAAATAAAAAGTGCCAATGAAAAGAAAGCCATGGTTTGCTGGATTTAATTCAGCCAGTTGACTTGAGCTTTTTATAAGAAACAAGTGAAATGATCAGATTATATGGTTGGTTTTCAGAACTATGGAGAACTGAAAGAAAAAAAACCAAACCCACACAACACAATAAAAAACAACAGCACCAAACACTTCTCCTTCTAAAAAATGTTATTTTTGAAGCACATCTTTCAATACAGAGTGAGGATTTTTAGATAGAAAAAGGCCATCTTTCAGCACAGCATCCATCTGATAAAATACTATTTGTAAACTTATGGAGATATGATTAATAACTCACTGAATTTGAAATATCATTTATACATTTTCAAGTGTTAAAAAAAAAAGTAACTAGATTTAGCACTGGAATTTTCTTAGTTAAAACACAGCGAATTGTCAGTGAGTGTTTCCCTCACTTCTGAACACTTACCATACAGAAGAGCAAATGTGAGCATATGTTGACTCCATATGACACTGGCTTATATAAAAAGAATTAATCTAACAATAATAGGCATAATAATACAGCTACTGCTAAATATGCTACCAGTGAGGCAACATGAGAAGAAAAAAACCCCAAAACACTCAAACAGGATGTGTTTTGTTAAGCTGTACAAATCACAAAATCACAGCAACATTGAGGTTGGCAGGAACCTCTGGAGATCATCTAGTCCAACACCCCTGCTAGAGCAGTCAATTAAAGCAGGTTGCTCAGGGCCATGTCCAATTGGTTTTGTGTATCTCCACACACAGAGACCCTGCACAGACTGTCTGGCTATGTATCCTTTGTACTGGATGCTTTCTGAAGCGTTGAAAACATTTCCTAAGAATCTGTTGCTTCTGAGGATAATTGCACTGTAATTTGTTTATCTGCTTGGCTCCTGTTGCAACTCTAGTCCATCATGACCAAAGATATGATTGCTTCCACCCCTTATGTAAAGACCTCAGCCTCCCAACTGGCAAATTTAGAATATGGTGCAAAATTAATCCACACCCTTCTACAGAGGTTTATTATGAGAATACAAGTGACATAACATTTAATCAGCTAGAGCAATAGAACTGCATTAATTTGCAATGAAGCCTGGGAGTCTGGTTGTGCATTCTAGAATATACCAAACTATTGAGTAACTGAAGAAGTAGAAGAAACAAATGTTTTAAAAAGCTGTGACAAAGCAAAAACCAAAATGCTCACCCAAAGACTGGGTAATGCATCACAACATGCACTTCATTCATTCACTTGTCAAGCGTAACGAAGCTTTCATTATGTATGTTATTATTCATAACCTGTAAATACTGCAGATTATTTTGTAAAAGCAATGAAGTTTAAGTAACTTGAGACTGCAGTTGAGCACTGTGGTAGTAAATCATTGTGAGGTTATGAGAAGAAATGATTTGTGATTTTCCAGGGTGGGGGATTTGTTTGTGGGTATGGTTTTTTTTTGTGGTAAAAATCTTTGGGAAAAAAAAAAAAAGGCTAAAGTTTAGCAAAATGTGAAGAATCGAGAATTAACTTAAATGTGTTGTTTCATTTAACTGCTTAGTAAAAGATGATTAAGGAAAACATAAACAAACAAATAATACTACTAAAAAAAAGCCCAAAATATTAATTTGTCTCTCTTGCCTAAATTGCTACTGACATCAGTGTTTGTATTCTGTAACTTATAATACAATTCTTCCTACCCTTCAGTCAGCTTGGTTTGTTTTGTTCTGCCTCTTTTGCAGTGCTTCAAGTGAATTCAGCTTAAAGCTTTCAAACATGTTTTTGCACATACATTTGGTTAGATAGAGGTTATTGCAATATATTGAATTATACATGACCCCCCCACACACACAAGTATTTCCATTGGAAATAAAAGAAGTGAGCAAGTCGGTATAAGAAAGAACAGATGATATATTCACTTTTCATAGGGTCCTCCTCAGATAATTTAGCCAAAATGAGTTGGGCTGTTTGCCTACTGATACTATGATGAGGAGGGAAGAATGAGACAGGAAATTCAGTGCTCTATATGATGAGTGCTGTTTCAGATTTACCATTTATAGCCAGGTACTTGGGACGAAACAGCCATCTGCTGCTGCAGCGTATAGATCCTTTTCATAACGTTGTAACAACACTTAAAATTACTGTTTGGCAAATATGCATTTGTTAAGGCCAGCCTGCTGAGTTGTTAGGAAGGGAAAAAAAAAAGTGACTACTGTATTTAAGGAAAAACAAACAGGGGTGAGTTGTAAAGCACAGAGCACAAAGCAGTCTGACCTGAAGCAAGAAATCTGTTGAATAATTTAACCTGGCAATGTGAAATTTCAAAGTCCCTGATATATGTAAGCAAAACAAAAGAAAAAGAAAAAATAGCCAGAAATAAAGAACTTCCATAAAGGAATATACCTAGGAGCTATGTTCCTGTTCCTTCTTGCCAGGTTAGCTCTATCATGAAGTACCTCTGAACTTGCCAGGCATCAGAGTTTGTTAGCAAAATCAGATTGCTTTTGGTTTCCCACACTTGCACACACTATGCGGAATTCACAGTGAAATACAGCTCCCCATAAATCCCTTCGACTCCACAGAAAGCAGGGATGCAACAGCTACCTACTGTTCCAAAAATGCTGTCTGCCTGCCAGCTAACTAGGCTGGAGTTTCTTGGGTTTTAATCAACACCAGCATCTCCTGTCTGGCAACAATTCACTCCCTACATTCAGCAGCAAGAGGGAGACGTTTAAATTGTTTCATCTACATACTTTTATTTTCCCCCCAAAGGAGAAATCTATCATACATATTAGTAGACAGGATTTAACGTCATCCATGCTGAAATGAAAAGGATTAAGACTAATAAACAATAATATCAGAGATGGCAAAAAGAAATGGCAGGAACTAAAAGATGACCAAAAAGCAGAGAAGTGCCAATAGACAAGTCATGCAGTTGAGAAAAACAGGCAAATAAAAAAGAGTTTGGGACCTTTAAAATCTGGAGGATTAACTCTGACTAGGGAAAGGTGGCTTTGAAACTTCTTAGCAGAAAGTACTAGGTTAAAATGGTAGCATTTTTCAGTCATTTAACCTGACTGGGTAAGTGAATAATGTCACTGTAAAATACCAAGATTTTGGAAAAACATCTGAAATTCCAACTCTGGTAGAGAAATGGTTAGAAACACGATTTTGCAGAGAAACTAGAAATTTCCATTTCCCATTTTTTACTTTCACAAGATCACAATTTCACCATTTTAAAAATTAATCTGGGAGCAAGTCAGGTTGTAAAATCCAGACATCTTTACCTGGGTGGGAACAATCTAGTCATAAATCCCAACAACCCATTTCCCATTGGAATAAACATTACTGAGGTATTTGCCAAAACAGCAAATAAGTAAACCTCTCACTTCCACTCTTGTGCTTAGTGGGATGAAGATTTATCCACACTGAAAACTTCTAACATAGCCCTGACCTTAGTGATATCCTAAGGACACTTCTGTATTCATGCCATGAGAACGGCATTAAATAAACCAGAGGGGGAAACATGCTCTCCTCAAAAGGACACAGAACAAGCATGTGCTGTCAATAATTTCTCTGTCACATTTATCCAGATCTCAGCATCCTTTATCAATGTCAGCTCAGGTCCTCAACGTAAGTCACACTTATTTCTAAGAATGTTTGTCTCAGGTTTCTATTAAAAAATGGGATCAGAGCTATCAGTGGTCTCTCACATTTAGTGCATGTGCTTTTGTAGGTACTCACAAACAATCCATCCATTTTTTTGAAGGACAACAAACTAATTTCTAAATTAAATGCTGACTTAGTGGTCAGCAGGTGATGAACTGTACAAAGTGAGGTCTCATTCTGCCCCAGAAACGGGGTCTCATTCAGTGAGGAGACCTATAAAACAAACCTGAAGGACATTATGGAAGATGTAATATCATAGAATGGTTTGGGTTGGAAGGGACATCAAAGATCATCTAGTTTCAACCCTGTACCATGAGCAGGGACACCCTCCACTAGATGAGGTTGTACAAAGCCCCATCCAACCTGGCCTTGAACACTTCCAGGGAAGGGGCATCCACAGCTTCTCTGGGCAACTTGCTGTAGTATCTCACCAACCTCACAGTGAATAGTATCTTCCCAGAATCTAATCTAAATCTCCCCTCTTTCAGCTTGAAACCACTACCCTTGTCCTGTCACTACACTCCCTGATAGAGTCCTTCTGCAGCTTTCCTGTAGCCCCTTCTTGTGGTTTAGCCCTAGATGGCAGCTGAGCACCACACAACTCTCTTGCTTACTCTCCACCGTGGGAGGGGGAGAAAAAGGATGGGGCTGGTGGGGGAGAAAGGAAAGACAAAGGCAAACTTTGTGGGTTGGGATAAGGATAGCTTACTGGGAGAGCAGGGAGGGAGAAATACCAGTAACAGGACTTCATAGCAAAATACACAAAACTGGTGACACACAATGAACTGTAGAACTCAACTGTTCAGCTAGCAATTGTCGCCAGGCCAGACCATCCCCAAACCATGTCTCCTGGAATTGCACACCCCTTCCTCACCAGCTCCTCTTTATGCTGATCACCACATCATTGGTATGGAATACCTCCTTTTATTAGTCTGAATCACCTGTCTTGGCTGTGTCCCCTCCCAGCTTCCTGGATGTCCCATGCCATGCATGCAGGGCAGCATGAAAAACAGTAATGTCCTTGACTGTTGGCAACAGGTAAAACATCTGTGTGTTACCAACATTGCTCTCATCCTAAATCCCAAACACAGCACTACACCAGGTACTAAAAGAAAATTTACTCTATCCTAGACAAACCCAGGCCACCCCTTCAGGTTCTGGAAAGCTGCAATAAGGTCTTCCCAGAGCCTTCTCTTTTCCAGGCTGAACAAGCCCTAACAAACAGTTGCTGAGATGCTCCTCATGTATTGTCCCATCCGCTAAACCCTTGGGATATCTCCTACCCTGAGGTCCAGCATGTATGAAACACAGATCCAGGGAACACAGAACCATAATCAGAGCATGGTGCTTGTCTATCCCCATTCTCTTCTGCAAGATAGGGAAGAGGAAGGGGAAGGGAAAGGGGAAGAGGAAGGGGAAGGGGAAGGGGAAGAGGAAGGGGAAGGGGAAGGGGAAGGGGAAGGGGAAGGGGAAGGGGAAGGGGAAGGGGAGGGAAAGGGAGGGGAGGGGAGGGGAGGGGAAGGGAGGGGAGGGGAGGGGAGGGGAAGGGAAGGGAAGGGAAGGGGAAAAGGAGAAAAAATAGTATAAAAAGTGAGCAAGCTTTTCTGATGCTAGATGGGCAAAAGCTAAATCTTGCTGCAACAGCCTTTCAACAAATATTTTTCTCTTGTCTATGGCTGGGGAGAAAAAATGACATTCTATAAATCAAACTGATTCAGCCTAAGCAACAACAGACCAGCAGAAAATTGTTTTGAGGGCAGAAGCTATCCAGAACAGCAATTACAGACTGAGTTAGATCTCCTCTGGGACTGAACAAGAGCTAGTGTGGGGAGTTTCTCTTTCCCTCTTGCTCGCTTGTGCATGCTTTCTCTCTATTTTGCTGTGCTAGTGGTTGGTGTCCCC
Organism: Hypotaenidia okinawae; assembly: GCA_027925045.1. Classification (NCBI taxonomy): domain Eukaryota; kingdom Metazoa; phylum Chordata; class Aves; order Gruiformes; family Rallidae; genus Hypotaenidia; species Hypotaenidia okinawae. The sequence continues at coordinate 161,534,917 of BSDF01000002.1, forward strand.
TCAGAAAGTGTAGCACTTCACTGCATAATTAAAATAGTTGTGCCGAGCTTCAGCCTGCTAATCTGGCATCTGCCTGGGGACAGTGGGCTCAACAAACACAACAGTGTTCTTGTCCACCAAAAGCCAAATGAAGAGTCCAAGGAAAGTAGAGATGCCTTGAGCTCATCAAGCAGAGGTGAAGCTATTGCAGAGGAGAGGGTCAACAGGGATGAATAAAATAGCATCCAGGAACAGACAGCTAATACTATTACTGTTCCCTAAGTGAGAGAGAACCTAATGACATGGTCAACCTACTATGCCATCATCTTACATGCAAATATTTGAGCAAGTATCTGTGTAGCGAAGGAGGCAAGGCTGATTGGTGAGAAGACCGAATTGCTCTGCATATCTGAAAGAGTCAGAAACAACATCTACTGTGGGACAGGCAAGAGTGGAAGAGGTGGCAGTGTATTTGCTGCAGCTCACTTGCTGCCCACTCTGAAGGACAACTCACAGATCAAATGCAGATGTAGTTTCTATTTATTTTAATTAAATCAATTAGACATAAGATCTCCAATTCACCTTATTTACCACCCCCAGTGTGTGTCTCACCACCAGCATCTGAGCATGAGAGAGTAAATATGGCAGTTCCCTTAAAAACTCCTCTCCTCTTAGCCATCAAAACACATTTGAAGACATGTTTGACAGTTATGTTAATGACAGCTGCCATTATCTCTGATACTAACTGAAATGTGTAAGGCATATGGGGGGCAACAGCACAGGACTGTGAGATGTGTTAATATCTTTTAGCCATCTTTTGCACTATGCCCTTTCTCTCAGGTTTCACAAGCCTACATCTGGATCAGACTGACTGCAAACATGCATTGCTATCGCTATCTGCCATGTAATCTCTATCCCTTAGTGTTTTCCTTTATAGAGATCAAAAACTGTTAAAGGCAGATATTTTCCTTCATGGGAAATTTATCACTTTCATATTTGTGCTGAAGGTCAGAAGTAGACTGTGGTCTAGGGAAAATACAGTAATACAAATGATAGGAAGATGTATTTTCCCCTTTTAAAATTCTTTAGATCTGGAAATAGACTCATAGAATCAAGGAATCATTTGGGTTGGAAGGGGCCTCAAAGCCCATGTCATTCCAAGCCCCCTGCCATGGGCTGGGACAACCTCTGCAAGACCAGGTGGTCCAACCCTGGCCTTGAACACTGCCAGGGAGAGGGCAGCCACAGCTTCTCTGGGCAATCTCTTCCCCTGTCTCACCACCTTCACCATAAAGAATTTCCTCCTTATATCTAATCTAATTTTATCACCTTTTAGTTAAAACTCATTCACTCTTATCTTATCACTACATGTTCTTGTAAACACTCCCTCTCCAGATTTCTTGTTGGCCCTGGAAGGTCTCCCTTGACCCTTCTCTTCTCCAGGCTAGACCACCACAACTCTCTCACCCTGTCTTCATATCAGAGGCTCTCCAGCCCTTTGATCATCCTCATGGCCCTCCTCTGGACCTGCTCCAACAGATCCGTGTCCTTGTACTGGGGACCCTAGATCTGGATCTGGTACTCCAGGTAGGGTCTCACCAAAGCAGACTAGAGGAGCAGAATCCCCTCCCTTGACTTGTTGGTCACACTGGTTTTGATGCAGCCCAGGATACAATTGGCTTCTTGGGCTGCAAAAACGCATTAGTGGGTCATGCTGAGCTTTTCATCACTCAACACCCCCAAATCCTTCTCCTCTGCACTGCTCTCAATCCAAATACGAGATGTGTTAATGGAGGTCATCAATAGTTCTGCTTTTAAGAAGGTATGCTCACTTTAAATCAGGTAAAACATGGCATACAGTAAGGTATGAAATACCATGTAAAAAATGCTTGCTACTAAACATAACTGTGAACTTCAAAACAATTTTCATTCAAAATTTCATTAAAATTCAGCTGATTGCAAAGGTATGTGCCTTCACATATGCATGTACATGAGACTATTTATACAGGCATGTGCACACATGCATTCTTGTATACCTCAAATACAATCACCTGTATTAAAAGTAACTGCATATATAGGCAGTAATAATTTTAAGAACTAACTTCCCCCTCCCAAATACATCAGGTTTTAAATGAACATTTAAGACTTAGCAGATTGCAGAGATACAAACACAGCCTATTTCTGTCTCCAGCAGCACAAAACACACCTTAAATCTCAGGCTTCTTTTTCCTGGCTAAACACTGTGGTGCAAGATAAGCATGAACACTGATATGTTCTGATAGCAGGCAAGCAAACAAATGAACAAACAAAAACCCAACCAAAAATTGTTTTGCCTAGCTTAGTTTTGATTAAAAAAAAAAAAAAAAAGCTGTATTGATTCCATTTTGCCCTCAAGACAATGTCATGATACTTCTATATTGGGCAGAGCAAGGGCAAGAATAGCTCTCATCAGAAAACTGAGAGGTAATTCTTGTATGGGGAAAAAAGGAATTATAGAAATCATAGAATGCTTTGGGTTGGAAGGGACCTCAAAGATCATCTAGTTCCAACGCCATACCATGAGCAGGGACACTCTCCACGAGATATACAACAAAGTCAAGGTAGAGCAAGAGGAGAAAAGTTTCAAAAATCACCCACTATGTAGGAGAGCATGTGCATTTCCATTCTCTGTAGGGCACTGCCCTTCCTTCATCTTTATCTCTCTCCTCTTCCTCTAGACACTCATAAAGTCCCTGATAGTGAGCTATAGTGACACTCATAAAGTCCCTGATAGTGAGGGAAAGTTGAGGAGAAATCCACAAACCAAGTCAATGAAGAGGAAAGATATTTTACTACTCTCCCAAGTGCAAGGGAGAACATCAGCTCTGCTTTCCAAAAAGCATTGTGCCCCAATTTTATTTCCCTTTACTTGGTGTCTGGTGTTACTGCATTTTGTTAACACAACAAGTGAGAGTCTCTGGCATGTTATAATGCATATTTGGAAGCAATAACACCAAAAATGCATTAGGCTGGTCACACCTAATACTTATTCTTTACACTTCTTAGATCATGCGTTTATTTTATCAGTATACCAGAAGAAAGTATCTGCACCCACAGTATAAATGCCACCTTTTGCTCTCCTATAACTACTTTACCACTAAAGGAAGATCAATATTTTCATGCTTTCAACAAACCCTTAAGCTACATATGACTGAGACTCGCAAACTAGAAGTACCACTTCTGTTTCCTCCTATGTTTGTAAGCTCTTTGTGGCATTTTTGGACAACTCATCTGTCCCAGCTTCCTGGAGTTGAATTAAGGAGTCCATTCTGAGGGACACTGACTTATGTTTATGGGATAATCAAACAGCAGAACAATAGATGCATTAAAAACCCCAAAATATTAAATAGAGGTAGAGATAATTAAATAACTGTCATAGTGGCATTCATATTTTGGAAATAAAAATGCTTATTGAAGAAAGGTTCTCCCAATAAGAATATCCCTTAATATGTAGAACATAGGTTGCAGATTAGGATTTGTGAAATTAACTCTCCTAACACCATGAGAACAAAAGAAAAGCCATTCCAACCATGGGAGAAATGTCCACCCACAATTATTCATAGCCTTGTCTGAGAAAAGGCTTTTATGAGCAACAGGTCACTCGGTAGCCACTCTGGCAAGAAACTGCAAAAAGTAAGATATATGAGTTTTTACAGAAGCTATGAAAAACTTTTTAATATATATATATATATATAAAAAATAGCAATGCTTGTTTGGGACATTTAGTTTTAAAAACACACTAAAACCAAAACCAAGACCAAAAAAAGGGACACTTAATATTTACAGCTACGCTTTTTTTAATATCTGTTTGGAAGAATTGGAAGAAGGTCCCCTGAATGTGTAAGTCACCAAACATATGGAAATCCATAAGCAAACTCCAATTTCAGTATCTTACACACTAACTTTTCCTTTAGCAGCTCCTGCTTTCTGCCCCAGACTGCAATGTATAAACTAATAGGAATAGTGAGGCAAGTAGCTGTAATCTATCACACTGACTGATACCAGCCCCAGGAAAGGTAGTTTATTGCAGGTGGTACATTATCTTCAAAAATAGAAACTGTGCAAAGATTATAACAAAAACCTTCAACACTTTCTATACAGCACTATTAATTCTTCATTCTGGATTTATTTCCATGAGGGTTATTTAACTAGAAAAATGCAATGGAGAAATTAATTTTCTTTTTAGGAGTGTTCTGGGAAACCAAGCAATTAGAGGAATCTTAAGCTGTCATGTATTATCAATTGCCACTCAATTATTTTACTTAAATAAAATACTGATTGCAGATTCTGATCTGCAGCTATCAACTGAGTGATTCATTTAGGTGAACTATTTATTCCTGAGAAATTAAAAAAAAAATAATCTGTCTTCAACTGAAAAGGGAAAGTCAAAGGGACAAGGGAGAAAATTGGCAATATGTAGCTTTTTGTCACACTTCTCTGATATTTTGCCAATTCTGACTTTGGAAATAGCTGAAACTATTTTACTTTGTACAGTCTTGAGAAAAGTCAATATTCTTTACAAGTGGCACACGTGGTTTTGGTGCAGAGATGTCTTACCATCTTAAAGTGGTCACTGAAAGTCTGAATCACTTGTCTTCAGGAGACTGAAGCCAAAAGATGGGGTATGGCTATACAAGTCTTTGAGGGCTGCAGATAACATGAACTCCATGAGTAACCAAGTCTACCCAAGGTTCACACACCTCAATGGTACAGACCAAGCAAAGAAGTTAAATAAATAAATAAATAAATAAATAAATAAATAAGTCCTTGTCCTGTATATCTCTATATTTTTCAAAATAAAATTATGTGTTCTTTGTAGTCTTCCTATCTTCTACTGGCTTTGTGGACTGCAGACTATGTTGTTGATACATACATATTTTCAGTCAGTAATGCTCGGTACCTAAAAGGCAGAAATGCTGAGTAAGGGTATCTGTGGGACAATTAATTAACATGGCTAAAAGGTTTATAGAAGAAAGGCTTGGTGACTCTCACCTCTTGTAAAAATCAGACTTGTTGGAGCTAACTCTCCCAAACAACCCTCATGTGGTTTCAGTCTTCATTCTGTGCACGAGAGCACTTCTTTTGAAAAAGTTTTTATTATATCCAGAGTGATTAATCTCATTGTTCAAGGATTTTCTCTTAATGTTTAATTTATACCTAACTGCCTTTAGTTACTACTTGATAATTTGTTACTACCTTCAACCTCAATATTTTAAATTATTCTACCTTTTTCCAATGCTATTACATATCAAGTATTTCTATGTAGTCATCATGGCTCAACTAATCACTGCTGCACTTTCTGAGCCTGCAGCTGGTAAATTCCTGTAATCTCTCTTCATAAATTATACTTAATACTTCTTCCTCATTTCTCTCCTTCTGGATCACCTCCAAATTTCTAACAGAAAAAAAGGAGGCCAAAAAGCTCTCATTTCTTAAACACCTTCCTATCAGATAAAAGGTGTCAATGTCCACAGCAGACATTAAATACAGTATGACAGTTTGCTTTGCTTTCCAACTGTCTGTATTTACCTTCCAGCTGAAAATTTCAAGTTTCCAGTTAAAACTACAGCAGTGTCTCACATTCAGTCTTGGTTTTCTCAGAGGTAGCAGCAATTCTTTGGTGGGTGGCACAGTCTGAATGGTCTAGAAAAGCTGTTATAGTTTGAGTTTTGCAAATAGGATTTGAGATTCTCATGGAAAGATCATGTGTCTCTTTTAGGAGATTAGAAGGTGCAAACCCTTAGGTCTCACAATCCCAGAGTCACCTTGAAGAAAAGTTTCCCTAGGCTTCCTCAAAGGGCACAAGAGCAGGCACCTTTGGAAAGTAGTTCACATCTTTGGTATTTCAACGGAAGTGGGACAAGTCTGAGAGACTGTAGGTAGCAAAGGGAGAAAGAGTCGTTTGAATCCTTTCTTCCAGAGTGAAAAATGTGGTTCAGAAAATGCAGTTTTCTCACCCAGCCCTGCGTACAACATAGCTGCATCCAGACATATGAGTGTAACCCATACTAAGGTGGATTATGATCCAGGTGTGCCAATTTAAAATGCCATGCACTTGTTACCACAGTTTCTGATTAAGGAATGTTTTAGTACTGGTGATGCCCTGCACTGTCCAAATGTAATTTCTTTTCTGTATCTCAACCAGTTCCTGAACATCTTTATTTATCTTCCTTAAATAGGCTTTTCAGAGGGTCCTGGACAGTCTGGAGAAATGGACAGACAAGAGTCTCATGAAATTCAACAAAAGTAAATGTGAAGTCCTCTACAAGGTGAAGAACCATGTTATCATAAAATAACTTCAGTTATCATGACTGGATCGAGTCAGCCAGAGCATCATCATGAGGGGTCTGGACCATGTAACATATAAGGATAAGAAAAGCTGGGTTTATTCATCCTGGAGAAAAGAAGGATCATGGGAGAGTGTACTGCTGTGTACAGCACCTAATGGGAAGGCATGGATGGAGCCTGTCACTTTTCAATGATGCATGGTGGAAGGAAAAGCTGCCACAGGCACAAGTTGGAACACAAAAAATTCTAACTACATATAAGGAAAAAAATCTCATAAGGGTAAACACAGGGAACAGGAGCTCGATGCTTTTCCTCTCCAAAACAGCATGAGCTATTATTTTAACTTGTATCTTATTTTTGCTGGAGGGTTTCATGATGTTGACTCCTTCCCACAGTGCAGAGGAAATTATCCACTCCAATCACACTGGTATTCACCCATATCTTGGCTAATTATCTCTTGTAACCTATATCACAACCAAGATCTCAAGACCCTCATTGTAGTGACCTGTCCTGCTTTGCAGAATTGTGATCTGAAGACTATCGATAGATGCAGGTAAAAGCAAGTATCTCACCTACAAAGACACTAAAGGCAAGGAAAGCCTTTGAGGGTTAGAGAGCTGCTGGTGGTCCATGCAGAGTGATGCTACGATCCTTGGAGAAAGAAAACATTTGATCTCAGTTTTGTGTGAAGTCTGCATTAGGAGTCTTAAACTGGGCACAGCCAAAAGCTGTGTGAAGCTCCACAGACCAGACTGTGGACCATCACAGCATTGCTACTCCCCAGAAAATTAATGACTCCAAAACATTCACAGATTATTTTACTATTATTATTATTATTATTAAGCACTAACACTGTACAACAAATTTAAAGAAACTAAATATGCATTGTATTCTCCAGACAAACAAAGGGTACAATGTTTACATACTTCTGAATGACACTTCTCATTTATAGTGTAGACAGTAAAAGTAACTGTTACACACACATTGCTTTAGACAATGACATTCCTGATGTTGTATAGATAAAGTCTTTGGCCATGACAGAAGTAAGTCAGACAATGATAAGTTGCTCACACTGTTTCATCCGGAAGTTCCCAGAAGGTAGGACTTGTCTGCAGTACTGTGAAGTCCCCCAGAGACCATTTCTGTTCAACTATTCAATACCTGTATGATGACATTTGGATCTATGTTGTGGGTGTGGGAACTGTAAGGATAGTTAGAATCATAGAATGTTCTGGGTTGGAAGGGATCCCAAGGATCATAGAGCTCCAACCCCCCTGACACAGGCAGGGACACCAATCTCAGGCCTGGAGCTACACAACTTTGCCCAGGGCCCCATCCAACCTGGCATTGAACACTTCCAGAGACGGGGCAGCCACCAACTCTCTGGGCAGCCTGTTCCAGCCCCTCACCACTCTCTCTGTAAAAACTTCCCCCTAATATGTATATTCCCATAATAGTTCTTTTGTATACATATTACCAGTAAAATATTAGATGGTTTCTGACATCTCAAATCAATAATTCTTATGTTTATCTCAGGCCAGCACTTGAATCACAATACTACTCAGTAATAAAAATGACAGTTATGAACAACAAGCAGCTTGCTCTCTGATCAAAGTAGGTCTCATCCAAACAATTAGTTGTTCATATTTCAGTGTCAGTTTTGCTTATGTGTCATTAGCAGATTTAGAAGATGCTCTTACAGAAAAAAAAAAACCAAAACTCTGGGTCATTTAGATTTCCAAAGGAAAGAGCTAGTATTTGTCCAACAGAATTGCTGGATTACATGTTGATGTCTGCTACACCTATATTTACTGCTTAGCAAATTGACCTGGGCTGCCTTCAGAGTCATTGGAGATCCAGCAGTGGGCTTGAGGAAGTCTAGATTAAAGGTTAGATATTTTCAAACTGTCTGGGACTCATAAATCCTAACATGAAATTTTCAGAGAAATAGTTGAAACAACTTAGAGCTGTTAATTCTGAAAATTCATGAGGAATCAGGTGAACATCCAGAAGACCAGAAAAGAGAATGTACAGTCTGAACAGAGCTAAATACTGGGAATTAGAGGACAGGCAGCTTAGTGTCAGTCCCATGCAACTCCCCATTGTAATGATGAGGGGACAAATCATCATAGAATCAGAAAATATCCTGAGTTGGAAGGGACCCATAAGGATCATCAAGTCCAGCTCCTGGCTCCACACAGGACCAGCCCACCAAGACAGAACTTCTGACTCCGTGCATTATCCAGATGCTTATTGAACTCAGTCAAGCTCAGTGCTGTGACCACTTCCCTGGGGAGCCTGTTGCAGTGCCTGAGCACCCTTTAAGTAAAGAACCTCTTCCTAATATCCAACCCAAACCTTCCCAGTCAAAGCTTCATACCATTCCCTTGCCTTCTATCACTGGCCGCCAAAAAGAGGAGATCAGTGTCTGCCCCTTCACTCCCCTTTGTCAGGAAGCCACAGACAGCAATGAGGTCTCCCCTCAGCCTCCTCTTCTCCAGGCTGTACAAACAAAGGGACTTCAGCCTCTCCTCATAAGACTTCCCCTCCAGATCCTTCACCATCCTCGCTGCTGTCTGGACACTCTCCAATAGTGTCATGTCCTTCTTGTACTGTGGCACCCAAAACTGCACCCAGTACTTGAGGTGAGGCCACACCAGCACAGTGTAGAGTGGGACAAAGCCCTGGACTGGCTGGCCATGCCATGCTTGATGCACCCCAGGATACAGCTGGCCCTCCTGGCTGGGTGGGCACACTGCTGTGTGTATGGGCACACACCATGTGTGGGCACACATGGGTAACTTGCTGTAGACCAAAAGCCCCAAATCTCTCTTATCATGGCTGGCCTCTAGTGTCTCATCCCCCAGTCTGGATGTATAGCCAGTAGTATGTGTGATATGCAGCTGCACAAAACTCAACAAGACAATAAGCAGATAATTGTTAAAACTATCTAGTATTTTTCTAGGAGAGGGCAACACACCTGAGGATAGGGAGAAGTAGCAGATGATAGGCACACAAGTAAACAGTCTGTGTGAGATAATTGTAAAATTGGTCATACACAATATTCAAAAGCTAATTCTTCACTTGTAATTGTCTTAGGTACTAGACTGGAAGGATGCAGTGAGAGGAGATCAAACTCATGATGTTCAATAAGGCCAAGTGCAAGGTCCTGCACACACCCAAGTTGAGGCAGTCCCCACTACTGGTACAGACTGGGAGACGGACTGAGGGCAGCCCATCAGAGAAAGGCTCAGGGATACTAGCGGATGAAAAATCGAACATGAACCAGCGAATGTGCTCTTGCAGCCCAGAAAGCCAACTGTATACTGGGCTGCATCAAAAGAAGTGTGACCAACAGGTCAAGGGAGAGAATTCTAGGAAAGGTGAGTAGACACTTTTTAATAAGGCATGTAGTGACAGAAGAAGGGGAAACAGTTTTCAAGTAAAAGAGAATAGAATTATATTGGACATAAGGGAAAAAAAATATTATGAGGGTGGTGGAACAGGCTGCCCATAGAAGTTGTGGATGCCCCACCATGAGAAGTGTTCAAGGACAGATTGGATGAGGGTTTGTGTAACTTAAGCTAGTAGGAAATGTCCTGCCCATGGCAGGAGGGTGGTGAAACAGATGTTCTTTAATGTCCCTTCCAGCTGAAATAGTTCTGTGATTCCATGTGTTCTTCATGGGTTCAGACCTCAATGCAGGACTAGCCAGTATTCTGCAGTAATGGGTTGGGTGATGGAGTAGAAAGTTACTAAATATGAAGGTGCAGTGAAGCTCAGAAATATTTCGAGCCTGTCAGATGATACAATTCCCATGTGATCTTGTTAAACTGGGGAAACACTGTAAGAAAAAAGGATGTAGTCAAATAATGAAAATACAGTGGTGAGGCCTGCTGGGAGCAAAGCTGGCCATTTGTGACACGAAATAGTGCATCCAATGTTGAGCAATATATCTCAGGTAGAGCACTGGGAAAAAGCTCTCAGAAAAGCCCATGGCAATGATCAAAGGTGTCAGAAACACCCTGAAAAATGGTAGTTTTCCAATGTAAAAAAAAGGTGTGGTGGGGACACACACACACACACGATGCTTTTTACTTTAGTGAAACACTTTCAAATAGGAATAGGGAGAGAAACAGCTGTTCTCCATACCCACCATGCATAGGACAGAAACTCACGGGCTTAAACTGCAACAGAAGACATTCATACAAGAAGTTAATGATTTGGATAGTTTATCCCATCTGAGAGCTGAGACCTATTTGATGATGTTTAAAGATTGCTCTTAACTCCACTTGTCTAATATTCAATGCAATCAATACAAACCCTCGAAATCAGGGCGAGACGGACTATTTCAGACAGCAGCCACAAACTTCCCATCAACTCGAATCACTAACCTGATTAAAGCACGCACCTCTCCCTCAGCTCTCATGTGGGAAGGCAAACTCAGTAAATCTCTACTCTGCTAACATCCCTGTCCAAGAAAATAAAAGGCAAAACTCAATAAGCTTTTGCCGACTTATCTATAACAAGGAAGAGATTTTCTGTCGTTAAATAGCAACAGATAACAATCAGACAGCAGAGTCTCACCTCTTTAGCATGGAACAATAGCATCTGCAGGCAGGGAATCCTTACAAGAATGTGCCATCTATCAGCTGTGTGTAAAAAACAAACCACAACCAACCCCTGTCCCTACGGCTGCATTTAGAAACCATCAAGCACGTCTACAGTGACAAAGCAGATACCCCTCTGCTTATAAAACCACTAGTCACTAAGCAGTAAGTTATCCTCCTTTCGTTCCCACCTGCGTTGGCCCCCTAAGGAAATGCTAATTTAGAAGAACCTGGATTAATCTCTCTAGTTTATTAGAAAGTTTTACGCATTTATATTCAATCACGCTCAGCTTGTGCACACTGAATTCAGATCAGCTTTCAATAGGCTGTTTTAAATTTGGTTTACATTTGGAAACGAGGCAGGTGAGAGGTGTGGAGTTGAATGGGAGATGGCTCAGCTCATTCCTAGCAACATGGAAACTCAAAAAGCAAAACACTGGCAAAGCTGGATGGATCTAGGGGTGTCGGATGAGAAGTGGAGAGTTCTATTCAGATTGAATGTACCTTGAAAAGGCTATTGTTAAGACTGTAACTACGTTCAAGGAAGGTCAGCAAAAGAAATAATAGCAAAATAAATAATAATCCAGCACAGAGGATGTTAAGCACTATACCTAGCATACCTCATATTATGGTTTGTCATAGAGTATGGCATAGATATGTACATATTTGACTTTTTATTAATACTAAGCAGTATCAATATACTTATATCAGTGAAAAACGTTGAAGAGACACCGAAGTAGTTCAAACACTTCCAAAGGAGAAAGTAAAGTCATTGGGTTGTTTTTCGGGTGGTGACAGTATATTCTCACTGTTTGATGACTATTTGGCAAAAACTGATGGATTGAGTTCTCTGTCCAGTCCTTATCAACCACTGATCATGTCCAGCCAGTAGGACCAGTGATGTATACTAATACTCAAACACAACTACAGCATTTCCTTAGCTGCAGTCAGGAGGAGGCTATTTAAAACAAAAACACCACTAAGTTTCAGTTTCCTGAAGCAAAACTGAAAACCATAAAATGCATTTGTATGTTGTTGCCTGGACAGTTATAGGTACTGACAGCAAACCCATCTCTGATGAAAGGTGAGATGAAATGAGACCCTTGACCTGCGAGACACAACTCATGCTTTCCCCAAGGTGCACTGGCTCATCACTGCTTTTCACCAGGAGTCTTGGCTGTCCCACACAGCAGAGCTGTGCATCTCTATCTTTCTGCACCTGAGCTGACCTCTGAAAACTCTGACGATGTGCTCTTCTTCACTGCTTTTTCCCTCCAGCCCTGACACATTCCCCACCTGAATTTGATAGACCTTTGCTCACTTGCACTCATACCATGTCTCCCTTGTAATATGGGGATGAGAAGGTGGTGGAGAGAACTTGTCTATTGCCGGTCATTGGCCACAAGTGCCAGAGGCCATGAAAGAACTCAGAAAACATTATTGGGTGCACATACCATGTGCAGATCAGGCCTTCAGCTCCTCACCAAAGCTCAAAGATCCTTTAAATTTGGGCTGCCTCCATAAGTAGCTACTGCCCAGCAAGGCTCAGCTCAGCAGAAAATCAGGCTAATATCCCTTTGCATATTTTGCCTCTAAAAGACCCCAGGTCATGCCTGTAGAGTGACTCCTGCCTTCCCAAAGCGAGTCAGGAACCAGCCCTGCTATCTCAGCATCATTACACACTGCCACGTTTCGATTTATTGGACTCTCAAAATGGTTTATTACAAGAGGGTTTCTGCCCCAATTCCCACCCTTACATGTGCATTGAACCCTCACCTCTACCTGAAGCCTCACTGGCTTTAGTTTTGTATCTTTTCATTGTATTTTTATTATTGTTTTTTAAACAGAAAATAGATTGCGATAAATTTTGCCCTTTCAAGTGTTTAGTGATGGAACGAAGTTGCCCTCAGTCACATCTGTTTATCCTGGTAAGCACATTTATAAAGTGTTTCCCATCCTCGTTATTCTGTCAATGGCATTTCACACTGTAGCTACTTTAATGTAGGATTTTATCACTTGTCCTAAGGGCTGCTGACAGCTGCCAATTCCAAGGCTTCATTCCAATCTTAATTTTCTTTCTGTGTGTCCCTTTTTCCTTTATTCCCAAATTCTGTGGGGCTGTGGGAAGAAAGAGAAGTTAGATGGGTACATCTGATGGCAATTTCTCTCCCTTTTAAGACATAGGCATTGCAATTCTGTAATGTGAAGCTGAGTTACAGAGGAAAAAAATTTCAGGGAAGTGTAGCTGAATTTCTGTTGACTATTAAGACTTTTCACTTTCTCCTGATAAATTATCCATTAATGCTACTGGGTTTAAATTTCCCTGCTCCCTTGCTGTGCAGAAATTGGATTGTTCATCTCCCAGGGAAGGTACTTTGCATTCTTGCTTGCTGTGATCCTCCCACTATCCAGGATTACCTATATCAAACCAGAATAGGCTACAAACTGATCCAAGCCACGGGAAAACAAGAATTTTACCGAGGATTTATACACTCCTATCAGCCTATCTTGAGAAATTTCCCCTCTGGCCACAATACTTACATTTCCATCCAAGAAAAACACTGCCAACATGAGGGAAGAAGAACTAAATTGCTTGTTTTCACTACAAGAATGGGAACCCAAAACTTCTCCTATTCAAGCTGAATGCCACATACCAATTAATTACAGAAAACTTCTCCCCAGACTACTACTTTCCCCCAAAAGAGCAATGTCCAGACACAAGCTATTTCCCAGTGAATCACAGAGAATCAATAGAATGTTTTGGGTTGGAAGAACCTTAAAGATTATCAAGGTCCAACCCCCTGCCATGGGCAGTGACACCTCTCACTAAACCAGGCTGCTCAAGGCCCCATCCAGACTGACCCTGAACACTTTGAGGGAGGTGGCATCCATCTCCTCCTGGGGAAACTTGTTCCAATGCCTCACTGCCCTTTTAGTGAAGAATGTTTTCCTAATATCCAATCTAAATCTACCCCCTTGCAATTTAAAACCACTCCCCCTTGTCCCTTCTAAAAGTCCCTCCCAGGCTCTCCTGCAGGCCACTTCAGGTGTTGGAAGGCTGCTATAACTGAGGGATCTGGGCTTGTTAAGCCTGGAGAAGAGAAGGCTGTGGGGGGCAGCCTGCCAGTCCCTGAAGGGAGCAGAGAAACAGGAGGGGAATCAACTTTTTCAAAGGGTAGATAATGGCAGGATGAGGGGGAATGGATTAAAGCTAAAGGAAGGAAGGTTAAAATTAGATATTAGGGGGAAGTTGTTTACAGAGAGAGTGGTGAGGGGCTGGAACAGGCTGCCCAGAGATGGTGATAGATGTCCTGTCCCTGGAGGTGTTCAAGGTCAGGTTGGATGGGGCCCTGGGAAATGTTGTGTAGCTCCAGGCCTGGAGGTTGGTGTCCCTGCCTGTGTCAGGGGGTTGGAACTGTGTGATCCTTGGGGTCCCTTCCAACCCAGGCCATTCTATGATTCTATGATTCTATGACACCATTTTTGTATATGTGTTTCACTCCACTTGGAAATTATACACAGGTCTATCCTGTACATCTCCCAGGTTTTGGATATACAGACATTCTGCAGAAGTGCAGGTGGGCTTCGCAATCTTCTATTTTCAGAAGCAAGTCTGGAAATTGCTTAGGTTGCAAGTCTTTTAGATGCCAAAACCAGTGAAGGAAAATGTGTTTTGCTAGCTCCAGACATCTTGGCTTGATTTGAGATACTATTGCTAGTTTGCAATGCCATATCAAAGGATGTGTTGCATCATTCTCCCAGAAAAAACAAGTATGAATTTCATCCCGAGGTGGGACAACCTTTCTGTTGCTCACATTTTCACTATGATTTCCTAAGCTGTAAAAATAAATTTCTTCTTCTGATCTCAATTAACATTAGATTCAATTATTTTTTTTTCAATAGAATTGATTTTTTTTCCCCAATTTAATGCTGCAACATACTGTCATGTTGGTGAAAGGGCAACATGCCAGAATATTACTTAGAATAACCCTGGCATGCCTAAATGGAAAGCTTTTCATTTGTTCAATTAAAACTAAGCATTGTTTTCTTTAATTTTATTATTACAGACTAACAGCTTATAAATGCATTTACTCATCCTGTCATCAGTCCACAATTATCAAAACGGGACTATGCCTCTTCTCCCTATATAGAACTATGGAAGACTCATTACGACCAAACTGATGTGGTAAATCAAATAACACTGTTATTAAAACATTACATCACACTCTTAAGAGTGAGCAGAAAATCACAGAACGATAGAATCAGTTTGGTTGGAAAAAATATTTAAGATCATCAAGTCCAACCATTAACACAGCACTACGAAGTCCAACCACTAAACCATGTCCCTAAGCACCACGTCTACACATCTTTTAAATACCTCCAGGGGTGGTGACTCAACCACTTCCCTGGGCAACCTGTTCTATCAGTGAAGACATGTTTTCTAATATCCAGCCTAAACTTCCTGTGAGGCAACTTCCTTTTGTCCTATCACTTGTAACTTGGGAGAAGAGACCAACACCCACCTCACTACAACTGCCTTTCATGTGACTGTAGAGAGCAGCAAGATCTCCCCTCAACTTCCTTTTCTCCAGACTAAACAATCCCAGTTCCCTCAGCTGCTCCTTGTAAGACTTGTGCTCTAAAGCATTCACCAGCTTTGCGGCTCTTCTCTGGACACGTTCTGGTACCTCAATGTCTTTCTTGGAGTGAGGGGCCCAAAACTGAACACAGTACTCAACATTCCTGTGGCCTCACCAGTGCCAAGTAAAGGCGACATAATCACTGCCTTGGTTCTGTTTGGCACACTATTTCTGATAAAATCTAAGATACTGTTGGCCTTCTTGGTCACCTGGGAATACTCCTAGGTCATACTCAGCTGGATGTCAATCTTCCCTAAGCCTGTATCGTTGCATGGGGTTGTTGTGAACAAAGTGCAGGACCCAGCACTAGGCCTTGTTGAACCTCATGTAGTTGGCCTTGTCTCATCAATCCAGCCTGTCCAGATCCTTCTGTAGAGCCTTCCTACCCTCAAGCAGATCAACAATCCTGTCCAACTTGGCATCGTCTACAAACTGACTGATGGTATACTTGATCCCCTTGTCCAGATCATTGATAAAGATATTAAAGAGATCTGTCCCTAGTACTAAGCCCTGGGGAACAGGTTAAGATTGGTCACTGGAAACAAACACCTAAATATGAACAATCAAATAACAAAAGCATTAGCTAACAAAAGCTTCTTAACTTACAGACAAAATGAGAAGGTGATCTAAGAGGCGTGGATGACAGAAGGAGGGATGCAGCACTGCCATTCAAAGAAAAAAAAATAAGGTTTTTCCATAACTGTCTGGTCAAGAAGAAAATCACAGGCATCAGTGATTATGGATGTATGTCTGAACTTGCAAGATAAGTAGCACCTCTGGTGAATGAAGAGTAACAGGCTGATCACAGACCAGCTCATGGTAGAACAAATGTCTAAAATCACATTGGATGAACTGTATTTTACATGTGTCTTTCACAGATTTTAATTTTTTTTTGAGACCTAATGTAAGGTGGGAACATCTATGTACTGAAAAGCTATGGCTAGGAGAGAGGTACCTTGCTCCAGGTGACAAAAAGACCTAATGACTTGCAGTATCCAACAGCTGGCTTGCTAACAGGAACATCTAATCTGTATTTAAGAAAAGCCTCTATTACAGATCGCTGGTTACAAATAACTGAGCTTTACAAAAAGTCTTGGCTGTTTGAATGATGAATAGAGTAATAAAACCTTACACATCATGGTAAAATGGCTAAAACAGAACAAAGCAACAAAACACATGCAATGCTGTGATAGCCTAGTCCTTGTAAGGAAAATCACAGCTTCTTTATCCATTGCAATTCTTTAAACAAGTCAATAGCTCAATGGAAATGAAAAAGAAACTGTAAAACAGTTGTTTTAGTTCTTTTTCAGGTTGTAAAGGTCTGCGATGTTGTCATTCCTAAGGCATCTACAGAAGGTAACTACCACGGAGAGAGGTCCCAAACAATGTCAAGTTCAAAAGCAAGTCAGGAGAAAGAAGATGATTAACAACTACCCCCACCCCCCTTCCCCCACAAAAAAAACCAACCCCAAACCCCCCAACCCCCCAGAAAACCAACCCAGAACTAAAAGTAGGTCACTTTTCACCATGAGAAAAGGTTAACATCAGCTGCCTCCAGGCATTTCATGATGCCACATTGTTAAATACATTTGTTAGTCCTCCCAGAAGAGGAGTCAGTGGAGGAGGGGCAGAAAAAAAAAATCCTATTAAACAAGACCAAAAACTCTCAATCTATCATCACTATGATCCTGCAAATTCCATGCTAATGTGAAAACTCTATTCAGGGGCAGAAGACTGTAACCTTTGGTCATCCCCCTTGGGGCAGAAATCTGATACAGAACTATCAACAAACTCAGAACCTCTTGAACAGCTTCATCTGGAGTGTGCACAGGTGAAAAAAGCATAGCTGTCCAAGCACATATGGCACTATACAGTCAAGCTGCCAACTACCTAAGACCTCTGACAATCTTCAGGCAAGCCTTGAGACTGGAGGATGGAAAAACCTTCTAAGAAAAATTAAACACAGAGCTGAGTCATTAACTGGTTGTCTACTGAGAAGCAAGGTGTCTCCAGCCCTGGGAAGGACCTGGCTAACACAGCTAACCAGGTCTCAAAATACCTTAAGTGATGGCCAGGTCCAACAAGATGGGGTAGCCCAGTGTGGATCTTGAGGGGCAGGACAACTGGATAGGGAAGCCAGTTTTCACCCAGAGTGCAATGCCCAATGTGTAGGACACCAATGGGACAGCTGTCTAAGACCGAATAATGAATAACATAGGCCTGGTATAAAAAAGATGTGTAAGTCAGCCACTGAGGGCAAAGAGACAGGGCAGAAACAGACTGTACTTCTGTAGTCAGGCCTGCCAAGACTGGAAAGGGCTGTTACAAACACGAGAGAGACCTGAGCACTTTCAGTAATATGACAGTGAACGATGTTCAGCACTGATGAATGCAAGTGTAAGAGGGGGAAATTAAAATGGCTCGTACAGCCCACATGACTCTGCATTTGGCACACGAGTTCAGCAGACAGACTCAAGCAGCCTGAGGAAAACTGCTGCTTAACGCATTGATGCTTTCCAAAATAGCAAACAAGATATTAGGAAGCACAATGAACCGGGCAATAAATAACATAACACAAGGTTGCCAGTCTGGTACCACTTCCCAGCTCCAGCCTCACTTAGAGGGAAAACAATTAATTTATCTCTGTGCTAATGCAATACGGGCAGTGAGTGCCAGCGCCTTTGTTGTAGACAGGAACAATGTGGCACAGGCAGGCAGCACTTCAGTGGTACTCCTGTCCATGGATTTCATAGGACAGGGTCCTGATTCACCTTGTTTGAAGGTCAGCAAGCATCAGAGAGCCTGCAGTACAAAGACATCTGTTCAGCCACCCCTTCGTCTCAACCCGCTGCAACGCGGTGCCGTCCCGACGCCCACGGAGAAAAAACCACCTATGAAACAAAGCACTGGCTTCTCAGAACTCTTCCACAGCTACTGTGGCAGGCTTTTTGATGGAACACAACAATAGATGCTCTAACTCCACAGGCAACAGCAGTTAAAAAGATTAGCAAGAGGTATTAATATAATAGTGTTTAACCCAAACCTCACCACACCCACACAGAGTGCTGCAAAATTAATTAATACCGCTGTTTCATGGGGAATGGAGGGATGGATAAAAGAGCTCAGACAGAGCTAGATTTGAAGCCAGGACTGTTCACTGTGGTATAATAACTGCATGTATCTCACTGGTGCCCTGGGAACACCAGAACTGTTGCCAATTAGGAGATGACAATGATGCTGTGATATTGGACATATCCATCTCACCCCTCAGCCTGGTCCAGATCTCTTCTGTCCCACACAGCTTCCAGCTCCCAGATCTTTCTGTGTTTCCCTCTGCCCACAACAAGGACTGCAGTCCCAGGAGGTATTCCCAGCCCCAGAAGCAAACAGCAAGAAGGAACGAGAAAGATATTCCTTCTGACTGGTAAAGTACCAGTGTCACAGATATGGGACTGGGACATCAGGAAAGGATGGCTACACCCTGATACAGGGGGATGATATTGTACCTTGTGGAAGGGGCAAGGAGAGAAAAATGTTGAAAGATTCTCAAGTGTTGCAGGTTCCATTTGAATGTGGTTGTAAAATACCTTGTACTCCTTCAAAAACACCCAGGGGAGGAAAGCTGTGCGTGAAAGAAATGCTGTTCACGCTTTTCTTTGGAGGTGTTTGAAAGTCATTCAAAATGAGGCACCAGTTCATTTGCAGCTCGTAGAAATCAGCCTTGAAGTCAGTTGATCTATGCCAGCTGGTTACTCATCCTATAAGAAAATTAGCTCATTCACCACATTCCTGAAGTGAGTTTGGGGGAAGACTACTGATATTTAGAAACCTCTGATTTATGACAGACCCTCCTTGTGTCTCCTTCTTATGAGGTGACACCTCAGAAGTGATAACCTTTCTACTGTGGTCCACATAAAAGGAAGTAAGTTCCTCTAAATCTTAATAGGTGAGTTGTAAAAAGTTGTGACATTCAGCAGCACCTGGTGTTAAATGGGAAAACTCAAGACTAAAAGACACAGAGTCCTTAATCCTTAGATAGGGAGACAGCTAGAGAAATGCAAAGCTAGTTCCCTGTTTGCATTTAAAGCTCTTTATTCACTGGCTCAGCAATTCTGCTGTGGCATTTATTTTTAATCCTTTATTTTTGCGATTTGACTTTCTAATGGCAACACCTGAAGTCACCTTCCTTAACCCTTCACAGTGATATAAATTAGAAAGAACAACAAAGGCAAGTACTGAAGGAGCACAGTTTGTCCCTGGCAGAGCTCAGTAGATGACTCCCTATTAAGAAATCAGCATCAGTGTGAAAATGTGCAAGATTTCCTTTTATTTCCTTCAGGTGTACCCAGGGTGGTAGGACCTAATCCCCAAAAACCCTGCAACCCAATGCTGAGACTCATATTTGTAAGCATGAGCTGAAATCAGAGAGGCAGAGATGTCAAGGGGTTTGATTTTAAACACACACACACCCTTTCATTTCTATTGTTCATCTGCAGTTATAAGGAACAAAGATGAAAGACAGAAATGCCTACTGCATCAACTGAAATCCTCCAGAGAGTTTATCTTTAGGGCTGTTTTAAAGGATAAAGTGAAATCCAGGGACTGATGCTAACAGAGAGACTTTTGGGCTCTGGCTGCTGGCAGCACCTACTAATCAAATCAGGGCAGTATTTTTAGAGAGACTGTCAAAATGAGACTAAAGATGACATTCTGCTGATTTACTGAAGATCTAGACATGCTTTACTTTGCCTCCTTACTAGTCTCCTACCCTCCATTTGATATCATTCCCCATTGCCCCCACACCATGCAAAAAACATCAAGAATAAAGAGGCACTTCTGCTCCCATCTCAATCTTGTCAAAGAAGACCCAAATCCCTGAAAACCACAGGGATGGAGACTCTCCAGGAGCAGCTTCTGTGGATGCTTTGGGCAATGGTGAGAACACGTGGGTTACTTTGTGCAAGCCACTTCTGCTGCAATGATTTGGTACAGCCAGATTCTTGGCTTAGACCAACAAACCAAATTGAGGCTTTCCAAAGGCACTTGAATCCACCGGAAACCTGGTCAGCACCAAGGACAGAGAAGCTGAAATGATTCCTAATTCCTCAAAACATCCGAAGTTAAGGTCAGTCCCTGAATCCAGCCAGGCATAGAGACTTTGCTCATAAACTTGTCTCACATATTAAGATGAGTTCTTTCTTACACGATAAGATAGCAAGCTTCTTCCCAAAGAGAGTGGAAGAGTGCTGTATGAGATTTAAAGTTATTCCTCCTCACCATTGCCTGATATCTGGATGAAAGTTGGCCACCAAGAAGCTTGACAGGAGTGAAATGCCCCCTGTAGATAAAAGGCCTTTGGACACACACCCCTTTTGTGAATGCAGGCAGCAGCAAACATTCATTCATAAAATCAGCATATGCTAATCAAAGTCTCCAGTGCTCAGCTCCAAGCACTGTACCTGCATCCCCTGTGGACATCTGTCAGTCCCATGGCTCTCAAGAGATTACTAATTTTTTAAGAGCTGAACAGCATGCTGTTTGAAATTGCCAACACTCCTGTAAGTTTTCCCCCAGGTAGGTTTTCTATGTACAACTATCAGAGCAGCTCTTTCCCTCCCTGCCCTCCCTCTGATAGCCTCATCTTCCTATCTCAAGATTTTTCAGGGGGCAAGAAGTTATCTCCCTCTGTGACAGTACAATCTGCTATGTGCCCTCAGAAAGATGGGCTGTTATTTAGCTTCTTTCTGATAAAGTCATGATACCATGGGTGAAAATTCAGAGCACTGCAAGCTTCCCCTGTAGAGGAGATCAGCCTTCAGTTACAAATGATGATTAGCATTTTCCTTGAGCTTCATCCAAGCTGGATAGATGACAGTGTATTTTGTGAACAGAAGCACGTTCCATCTGCCTAGCAATTCAAATAAGGGGAGAAAAATTAAAAGCTAAATGCGCCAGATCTTGTATTTGGATCTCTCATTGCAGCACACTCTGAAGGGAATTCGGTGTGGAATTACAGAACAAGCAGCATTTTAATCCTGGCACTGATACTGACTCTATCCCAGGTCTTAGACAAGACATTTACATTTCTATGGAACTCCACTGGCAGAGAAACAATCCGTAACATCTCAGTTTCTCCAGATGTGAAATGGGATAGAAGCACCATAAGAAATCTTCAGAGACTTTCAACCCTCGTGTGCTGCGTGAGCAAGAACTGACAAGGAAAGATAGGACTTGGGGACTTGTGCTTCAAAACTCACCAGCAGCACCAGCAGTTAAAATTAAGCAGATGTGTTTTGCTGCAGCAGTAGCGCCTGCTACAGGTACATGGAAAGAAGGAAGTTCTAAACATTCACAAGAATGTTTATAGTGATAGTCCTTTTGGACCCTGACAGCTCAGCAGAAGATGCTAAAAGTAAGATTACAAAAAAAAAATGGCTGCATATGATTTAATCTTTGACCTCAAGCCCTTCAACAGTTATACTTCACCCTTAAATTAGAAGAAAACTCAACTCTGTTCTTTATATCAGCAAGAGGCCATAATAAAAATATTTTTTTAAAAAAGTGGTTATTTTGCTGCCTTACGTGAGCAAATGGATATTTTCAAGCATTAGTTTCCAGTTCCCTTCCTAAATAAAGCAACTAAACTTTCACTACATGATGTCTCAGTCAACTTTTATGCTATCCATTCCTTGCTTCTTTATTTCTACTTGACTAATGAATTAATAAACACGGTAGGAAAGCAATGATTCCAACATACTCCATTGGGATCTATTCCTCAAAAAGGAGCAGTACTCAGGAAAAAAAGTGCTCAAAGAAGTGCTCAAATAACAGCTCAAAAAAGGTGCATCTGTTTGGGCTAATCCAGAGAATTCAACAGTGGTGGCATTGGTTGTTGAAACTTGATTAACATATTTCTTCCCTTAGTGAGGAGAGGTACAGAGTCCATTCCAACTAAGAGCTGACAAAAGGGGAAAGGATGTAAAGAACAGGACAATGTCACAGAGGGTTTCAGGGTCCTTTGAAAGGATAAACAGATCTACAAGCAACAAGCTTGTAGCAACTCAGGAAAACCAAAACCAAATAACTTCTTGTCTTACATTCAGGACAGAGCTTAGACTGTTCACCCCTTTAATCCCTATTTCCCACCACAGACAGATCCTAAGCAACAGTTTATGCAGAAATGCCTGTCCTTAAGATTTCTGCATCTGGTCAGGTGAACAACAGGGTACCCAGCATGTTCTCTCCACAGCCACACTTTCAGATTTTTTTTCATAAACCAGACAGCTCTATTTCCACTACTAGTAAAAGGCAGCTCCAACAGCTACTCAGATGACCATTGTTATCCACACAGCATAGCAAACACACCAGTGCTCACTCAGGACCAACGAGAGCACATGGACACATTGTCCATGAGGTGACCACAGAGTAACTCACAGATGGGATGCAGATTTACTGGGTACAGGACCACCTGAGCACTACTCTTCCAAGGAGGTGCAGACACAGGCATGGATGCTGTCCCATACACCAGTCCTAGCTGACTTCTCCCCATCCACCTGACGATGAAAAGGATGCTGACATCCTAATATCCAAACTATTCCTCCCCAAAGAAATGACAAATCTGTTGTGAAAAGGGAAGGGGGAAAAAAGTATGAAAAGTATTGCAGTGGCAATAAATGGAAGAGGATGGAGAATGAGAATGGCTTGGGACTTCACACAGGCAGGGAAATAGAGATGTCTTGGCTTCAGATTGAAGCAAGATTAACACATGAACTTTTGGTAGCCCTCAGTGGTGCAGTCAGAGGAGATGGAGAGATAATGGGATCAGAGGATCACAGGATAATTCAAGTTTGAAGGGGCCACAGGAGAGCCCTAGTCCAGCCTCTCACTCACAGCAGGACCACCTATGAGGTCAGACTGGGTTGCTCAGGAGTCTAGTTTAAAATTAGCATTTGAAAAAAAGAAACCAGAAAAAAACCACCTCAAAAACCCACTAAAATTTGCATTTCTCCATAACACCTAGGTGAATCTTAACAGTCTTGCTGCCTCAAGTGTGCTGTCTGGTACCATTAGCAGAAAGGGGAACAGGAGATTTCAGCACAGGGAAGGAAACAACAACCAGAGGAGACGCACTGGACAGACAGATGATGAACAGAGTGGTGGGGAAACACAGTTCCACACCATACTCTTTTATAAAGGAGTATTAGAGAATACCTGATGATCAACTTTTAAAAAGGGTAGATAATGGCAGGACAGGGGGGATGGATTGAAGCTAAAGGAGGGAAGGTTTAGATTAGATATTAGGGGGAAGTTCTTTCCAGAGAGAGTGGTGAGGGGCTGGAACAGGCTGCCCAGAGAGGTGGTGGATGCCCCATCCCTGGAGGTGTTGAAGGCCAGGTTGGCTGGGGCCCTGGGCAACCTTGTGTAGATCCAGGTCTGGAGGTTGGCAGAGGGGTTGGAACTCTGTGATCCTTGGGGTCCCTTCCAACCCAGACCATTCTATGATTCATGATCAGCCTGTATAGTGCAGAGGTTATATGCTAATACTGTCGTTGGCATCAGTCTCTAAAATTTGACATCCACTGATAATACCGTTAACATTGTCTGTGATTATCAGTCTAATTTCTGTAAGAATATGTGAGAATATTACTCTCAAGGCCAATTTATAATGAACCAGACACCTGTTGGTGAATAGGAGGGAACATGAACTGGTCTTGCTGTGAAATGTCGATTTCAATCACCTTCTCAGTGATCTCTTCTGTTATTACCTCTGTAGAGTCTTTCCTTTACACTTGGTTTGCTCTCCTCTATCCTGAGCTGTTCAGGGAGGACTGACTCCATCTCCAACCAGTGGGGTCTCAATGGGATGCCCCAGGGCTTTGCCACATGAACTTTTATCTATTCATGACAGAAGACTAAGGTGTTGTTACTCTCCCCATCTGATTTAAGGAAAATTTTTATTTCCCTACCAAAAAGAAATAAGAAAGAAAGAAAGCACAGCACTCAATCCAGAAAGGCAAGAAGTCAAATATGCAGCTCTTGAGAACATTGCTAGGGGATCTTGGCTGGATGATGGGCTATTGATCTGTGTTGTTATTAATTAGCACCAGAGAACTAGAGAGTCAACTGTTCTAACCTAAGTAATAGGTGAGAGTGGTAATTCCTGTTTGGGGCAGAAAATCACATCCACAGAAAAGAGCTGCATGGATGAGGCATGTGAAGTTTGTGCGGTCTCTACTGACAGAAATAGGTCCAAGATATTACCTTTATTGAGACAGTCATCATCTGGGAAAAAAAAAATACTAAAAAAAAATAGGCAAAACTGCAGTAAATGGAGGGGGAGAGTAGTACAACCTTTTACCAAAGGAAATACTAACACTTGAGCAAAAGCATTTGCAGAAGCTAAGCACTATTTCATCACAAGCACTAGAAATCTCTCTCCAGCTCTGTACGTTATCTATGTACATTGACAGTCAACATACAAGTCTTTAACTTTATTCAATTTCTGTGGATATATATATATATATATGCAGATATGTCTGCCTAAAATTTAGATTACTAGCAAATAATTTGTGTGTCAGCACAATTTTCTCCTCCTGCTGAGCAAATACTTCATTTTTAGTACATGCCAAAGTCCATCCCTATTCAGCAAAGCTCTTAGACATATATAAGTGATTTGCTGAATCGAGGCTTTTATTACTAGCTTCATGCAAACTCACTGAAAGGTAGAGTGCATGAAGAAAAGGGTTTAGGGCAAAACTCTCTGACACTAACAGTCTTTGGATAAGGCACTGGGAATCTAAGACAGAAAAGGAAAATTATCTCTGGCACACAGTGGAAACCTCTTCAGCTTAGTTAAAAGCACTTCACTACACATAGTATCATCATAAGGTTACACCTGAGACATAAGATATGTCTAGGGGTAAAGATAAATGCCAGATATTCCTGAATCCTCTGTCTTGTAAAGTGAGATCCTAGGTTGAACACGTATCCTTGGTGAAATATTGATTCCAAAAATATACAAGCTCTAATAATTTCTATAAGAAAAGGAAGAAATACAGTTTTAGGTGTTTGGGTTTGGGTTTTTTTGGGTTGTTTGTTTGTTTGTTTTTTAATAATTAGCCAGCCAATAAGAAAAAGTTTGGACTTTTGCAAGTAATCATAGCAAAAATGATGTGTGAGCAGCAAAAAGATGATGAGAGAATTTTCACAATGTATTACCTGGTGGTATTTCATTTCCTGCCTCTGTGTCTGGATGTATTGAGTCTATGGGCCAGATGGATATATACCAATATATATATAACAATAGCATGTAATGAAGAGTGGAAATGGAAGGGAAAGGAAATACAGCAAGAACTCTGTGCTGCATGTGATTTTTTTTGTTTTCTATTTTAGCACAAAACTGTCATCTATACCATTCTCCAGGTAGTTACTGAGTGGTCATACTCCATGAACTGCACCAGGGGAAGGATCCTGATGCCTCAGCCATTTCATATGGACTGGATGAATATCATACTGTACACACTTAGCAGACCTGAGTAGCTATGCTCACACTGTAGGGTTCTTCACTTGGATCTCTTCTGAATCCTATGTGAAACCCCTTTAGGTGTGAAAAGTAATCTGATATTGGTTTTCTTTGTGTAAGGTGGTAGGTACCATGATAGACTTGTGTCACGAGTTGTTGGAACAGTTTTCTTCCAGCATGATGGTGAAACTCCTCCAGTATGATCATGTTCTGGGCTCTAGAATAAGATATGGAACTTTTGAGAGGCATTAGGAACTATTTTGGATGGAAAAAGCCAAACTTAAGGTAGTATGTAATCATACTGGCTTGCTGGAGATGACCAGGAAACAGATAATCTCTCACTGGTTTGCTCAGGAAAGAACTGAGGCTGTACCTGCACTGGCAAGTAGTGCAGAGCAGCAGGAGCAGATGTACAGAGTACACAGATGGTGCTGGGGACAAGATAGCCAAAGTATCCATGGGGTTTTATTTCAGACAAACTCCTGCTCCTTTAGACTACAGAATGCCTATTGGTAAGAGTCCTTTAGGTGGATGCTTGTCATACATCTTTTAATGGAGTTTCACCCCATGTGAATTTAATTTGAGCTCTGAGAGTGGTCTGAGAAGTTTATCAAAACACAGATGTAAGAATAACCCCTTCACTACAAGAAAGAAAATGAGGTGCTGAAGCAGGTCCAAAGAACAGCAACAAAGCTGGTGAAGGGTCTAGAGCACACTTCTTACAAGAAACAACTACGGGAACTGTGATTTTTTTAGACTGGAGAAAAGGAGGCTTAGGGAAGACTGCTCTCTACAACTACCTGAAAGGAGCTTGTAGCCAGGTGGGTGTTGGTCTCTTCTCCCAAGTAACAAGTGATAGGACAAAAGCACATGTATTCAAGTTGCCCCAGGGGAGGTTTAGGTTGGATATTAGGAAACATTTCTTCCCCACAAAGGTTAAATACCTGGACGTATTTAAAAGATGCTTATGGACATGGTTTAGTGATGGACTTGGTAGGATAATGGTTGGACTGAATTATCTGTAGGCTCTTTACCAACCTAAATGATTCTGTTATTCAAAAACTGCCTTTCTCACAGAAGCCAAAACCTTTGAATAGATACACCTTAAGTAGACCTGCTTCACATAAAAGGCTGGAACTGAACTAGCACATGTTCAGTGAGAATGCTTGCAAGACCATCATCTGGAGTGAAATAGGGAGTGAATCAAAATTACACTGAAAACACCAAAACAGCACTGGTCCATTCAGGACAGAGTCTCTACAACCCCAGTTAGTAAAACTTTTCTGTTCTGCCTGGCACAGCATTAGCAGTTTGAAGGCAACATGCTAAGGATGTGGAGTTTGGCTATGAAGGGTTTTGATGTGAAGGCAAGTAATTGAGTTTGGAGCAATGCATAAATTGTAGAGGCCACAAGGGGACAAAAAGGGGACACATGGGCAAATCAATATGCAATGAAAACGGTCACTGCATGAGCATGCTGGGACAGGCTGCTTTTTGTTCTCAATACTTGCTAAGGCTTTGTCACATTTTCAAAGCAGCCAGCTGTTATTCTCACATATCCCTTATTTTGCCTTCAGGCTTGCACAGTTTCCCACTGAATTTACCCTTAATTCACTTTACTCCTGCTCTTCCCTAAACGTCAATGAAGACTAAAGGAAATTTTTCTGATCAAATTTTAAAATCAATGGTGCTGAAGTTGTACAAGGACATGGAAGATGCCTGTTCTCAGGCCCTGAAACTGCAGGTATGTACTTCATTGCATCCACATCATTAAGTCCCCTTACCCCATGAACAGGGTGGCTGCATTGAAATTGCTTGTGGAGAATATGTTAACTCTCAAACTCTGTCAATATTTGGGCAAGCACTGGCTAATCTGGGTCAAAAGTATGACAGGATATGCTCTAACAATTTAGGGAGTGCAATCAGTCAGTTCTTGTGTCCTTGGTACTGTTTAATTTAGTAGCATAGAAATGATCTAGATTTTTTTTTTCCATCAGCACTTGTAACCTCTGAATTGGATCCATGGGGCTTTTTACACATTTCTTCTGTTCAGCTTTGTTACAACAGCAAGATCCTCCGTACTGTCTGCTGCTATAAGAGAAAAGAACAAATGGGAAATAATTTAGAATAGAACACTGAAGTGATTGAAAAGCAAGGGAGACTGACTTGTGAAGAGGAGGACAACTGTTAGCATTTGAGGAGTTTAAAAGCCAAAGGGGAAGAAGAATTACTTGCAGGGTCCAGTAGAGTTTCACTAGGTGTAAAGAGCTGAGAATGAGAAAGGGATCTTTAGTAAGAACTGAGAGAAGCATTTCATCAACACTGAAGTCTGCTGGACCGTGAAATAGTCTCCTGAAATAAATGGTGGCAGTCCTACAGCTCAGGTCATTTTAAATTAGACTGGCCAAAATACTTGAGTGGATTCTTTAGGGAACAACTCAATACCGAGTCCCAGGGACGGCTGTGTCAACCTCCCAGGCATCTCTGCCACTCGTGATAATTAGGCTCCACCACACTGCCACGAGTGCATTTGAACATTATTTGACACTCATGCAGCACCAGATCTTTCACTTAGGAGGCTTGTCATGATATCGTGTTATTTATACATTACTCTGAGTCAAAAAGTCTCTGTGAAGAGGCAGGCAGAGCTCTCATAAGTCAAACCCCTGGACTATTGAAGCTGATGAAAAATATAACATAACTTGCATTAAACCTTCTATACTGTTACCATCAGTGAGAGATTTTACTGGAAATACCCCTCAGCAATGAATGATACGTAGTAATGAGTGAACAAGGAACATGTTTGAACTAACAAACACACTCTGACAGACTCTGTGGGGCTTTTTTTTTTCTTGTTTTATTTTTATTGTATTTTATTTTCTGTCTGCTTGCAAATACTTGACTGACAGGTATGGAGGCTGGCATCTATCACTTCTCTTCAAAACAGATAGGGAATGAACATCAACATTTCGCAACACCGACTCAGAGGGAACAACCTTTCCTAAAAATAAAAGCATTTCCCTCACACCTGTTGCCACAGCCTAACCAACTCTACTTCTACTTCTCCTTAGCCAAGAGAAGCATCAACTAAAATGAATCTCTGTCTTGTTGCTTGTTCCATAATATCCTCAACTGATGAATAGAAACTGGATGGAAATATTCTTGCCATATACTCACTTGCCAAAAGCTAGCAAAGCATCACCAGACAACATTGGCTATGTGCTTCTGATGACTATGTATTAATGGAAAAAACTGTCACTTTACCCACATCACCCAAATGGATGCCTGAGTTATGCATCAAATAGAAGAAGAAAGAAATGGAATACTGTGGAAATGCCCCATGGAACAGGGGGAACCTTCCTACTATTTCTTCTGACTGAAATAAGGAAAGAACATGATAAACAATTTATTATCCCAATTCCCTCTGAGGCACAGGATGACACTTTTAGCCTTGTTTTACAGATAAGTGACTTAAGGTCACTATGATCATTGCTCAGGGCACATAAAAAGTTGATGACAGAGTTGACAGTTCAAGAAATTTCTCCAAATATTTTCCTAGCACCTTTCCACTGAGGGAAGCTCCATGGCTGGACAGACATCTGTGACTGGTGGTCTCCAGTTTGCAATATCTGTCCAGTCAGTAGCAATTAATCATTAAGCTGTTTTTCAGCTAGACTTAAGCTGTACTAATTTGGTCTGAATGACTGATTTCCTGGCTGTTAAGTAACTTCATACCTGTAATTATCTGTATAAACTGACTGGCATCTTCTGGTTTTCAGGGCTGAGTGATTTGGCTAGTCCAAATTACTGAGTGATTTGGCTGGGTGATTTGGCTTGTCCTGGTAATGTCAGGTTTGGTAGCTGACAAAATGCATGACTGCCAGTCTCCACGAGAGCTCTTATAGCCTCTACTCCTCCTGTAGGGATGGAGAGAAAAAGGGCTATTCCCCACTCTTCATGGTAGGAAAATGTCCACTGCTGTGTTAGCAGTTTGGAAAGCACAGGACTGGAAGGGGAGACTGCTATAAGAAAGGAAAGATGGGGGTGGAATAGGTGGGAGAACCTGGTGGTGACTCCAAGGAAATTGTAATGGGGTCTGGGAGGGGTTCACCTCATCTTCCTTTCTAACCTCTTGAGAAGTGGTCAGCATAGGGAGAATCACTGGAGGCTTTCTGAATCAATATAGCATTTAGCATTTTATAGTCTCTTCCAATCACCAGATGAAATTCTGAAGTTCCCCCTTCAATGGTTATCCATTTCTTCTCAAAGTTTTACCTCCTTCTATTTTTCACATGACCACAGGTGCCAATGAAAGGCACGAAGCACTAAATTATATATATTTGCTATGACAGAGCTTGTGCCAGCACTGAGCACTGACAATGCACATTACAGTTCAGCTCATGTATTTCTGATGGCACATTTTACAGTGCTATATATAAAGGTGTTATGGCATCTATTATTCACTGCCAATACAGTTCAAGTTAAAATAGGTTTTATATAACAGTTCAAAGCAATATTTTAAGAAATAACACTTGTGTCAAGGCTGCTGTGTCCTACCAGATTTTGACATTTCCAAGCAATAAAGATCTTTATCCAAAATGTAAGGTTTTGGCGAGACATCTCCCTTGCAGACTTCTCTATTTTTAATCTGCAAGCAATAGCAAAAGAAGCCCATTTAAATAAAATGAACAGCAGCTGAACTTTTGACATGGCTGTTATCTTTCTAGGTGGAAACTGTGAATGCTGAAAAGTGCCTCCAGGGATGTTCATGACAGAGAGCAATGTACCATTAACCTCAACCTCTGAAGAGATTCTGGAGATGTGGAAAACACACAAGTGGGCAAGAGTCATTGGAACATTAAGAAGATGTCTATTATGGGCACAATTTTAGATCTGTTTTTCAGGACACAAGATGGGAAGAGGATTTATTTCTTCATTTCTTTAGCAATGAAAAAAGGTTTTATATCTGTTCTTGCAAAAAGGGCAAATTCAATGTATCTTAAAAAAAGAAGGCTCATTACTGATAGTAGCACCTCGATCTTCTCCCAAGTTGAGTGCTAATCAGTATGGCCCTGAAGATATGATGATCTAGCAATACCTTGTGATCTTTTCAGTGTTGCCTAAGATCTGCATGTTTCTGGTGCTAGATATGCAGAAATGTAAATATCCCAGCAAAACCAATCTACTTGCATGAGATATGTTTTGCACAGCTCTGTTCTTCATTCAGGTCCCCAAAGAGCAAAGGAAAACAAATGCTATACATCACTTTGACAATAAATTTAGTTTATTAGCTGTGTTTGACAGCTAGGAATAACGTTTCCTTTTCACCTTCTTGGTTACTTACTGGTTTTGAAAACATATTGGGAAAAAAGTTGTAAGGGTGACCATGAGCACAGTGAGTCCCTTCTCTGTACACCCACAAATTCTAATGAAATCAGGAAAGTTTTAATGTGCAAGATGAGTCCTTTCACAAGAAATATGTTTGTGTGGGTCAACAAACAGAAAAGGAAAACGCAATGAAAATGATTTAAAAGTACCATCTGGTTATTCGAATACACCCGGCATGAAGCACACCACAATCCAAAAATCCATTTAATTTTCATTATATTTCTTTCAAAAGAGATGTTAAATAAATGCAATTGGTCCTAAATGCTTTCCTCCTGAGGAGAAATGTTTAAGCTACATTTGAAATAACACATGTGGAATACAGTCCTCCTTAAAGGATAAATATGGATCTTGGATAGCAAAGCAAAATGAATGCAGCTATGGACATAGGGATGAAACAGGTAAAAAGAAAGTTTACACATTCCTAGGAAGCAGAAGGCTGAAGAACATTAGGAGCTTAAATTGTCTAAGTTATTAAAGAAGTTATTCATAATTGAATTCATATTAGGCAGAAAGCTACACAGGCTTTACCATATGAATACACATGCAACCTAATTGATACATGGGTGTTGCATTTATTTAGAAGTTATGTAGGGCTGGGACTGGATTCACTTAACTCACCCAAAGTACCCCACTGTGGCTACATGGTCCAAAGCAGCCCCATGCAGAGCTATCAGCTTGTGGCACAGAAATGGCATTTAATTGTCAAAATAAGGACCTCTCTAAGGAGAGATGACTGCACCTCTTGAGATTCCAAAGTTGGTGCACTTGAGGCTGGCTTAGGTTTCTCATTCCCTATACCTAATAAGCAAACACTAATTGTGGATTGTTTTATTTCCTGGATGGGACAGGAAGCAACATGCAGATGGAAAGGAAAAAGCAGGAAATATCTGAATATATTTCAAACAAAAAAGATCACAACAGCATCATCTTTTGTGTCCACAACACCATTGCAGGCATACCTTGGCATCCATCCTTCAACATGAAAGTGTAGAGACATCCCAAAACATGCATTTTCTTTCCAAAAAGTTACCTAGAGTTTTTCCCTAATGGATGAATCGGAGAATCACAGAATCACAGAATCACAGAATCACAAGGTTGGAAAAGACCTTTAAGATCATCAAGTCCAATCATTCCCATCCTAAGCTAAACCAGATCCCTAAGTACCTCATCTACCCATCTGTTAAACACACCCAGGGATGGTGACTCAACCCCCTCCCTGGGCAACCTGTTCCAGGCCCTGACAACTCTTTCAGGGAAGAATTTTTCCCTAACATCTAATCTGACCCTGCCCTGGTGCAACTTTGTGCCATTTCCCCTTGTCCTATCCTGTCACCTGTCACTTGGCTGAAGAGACCATTACCCACCTCTCTGCACCCTCCTTTCAGGTAGTTGTAGGTGGTGATAAGGTCTCCCCTCAGCCTCCTCTTCTCCACGCTGAACACCCCCAGTTCCCTCAGCTGCTCCTCATAGGATCTGACCTCCAGCCCCTTCACCTGCCTGGTTGCCCTTCTCTGGACTTGCTCCAGGACTTCAGTGTCCTTCTTATGGTGAGGAGCCCAGAACTGGACACAGTAGTGGGCTACTGCAGATTCCTCAAGTAGGAAAGGGTAATTCACATCCAAGGATACTCAGTGTGAGAATATTCTTTATTATTTTTGTCCCTTGTAACGTGTATAAGTCCACAAAGCTTCATCACACCTATTCAGCAAACTGTATCAGAAATTAGGTATATGGTAACCTTGACCCACTGTTATAAAACTATCAAAATTTCTTCTGTAGGTGTTGAGTCATATGTAGCTATCACTGTTTGCAAACAGAGGTCAATGCCTCAAAGCACCAGCCTACAGCAGGAACATTTGTCCACTTTTTGCACCGTTAACTCAATCACAATTCCTGCTATACTGCAACCAAAATCTATTCTGATAAAATTAGCTCAATCCAATTAAGGGACAAAGTATAGTCCTTAATTAAATGTTCTGATTATTCTGAAGCCTTCTTTTTTTTTTTTTTTTTTTTTTGGTTCATCTTAAGTTTAGGCCTGTGAAAGCATACAAATTAGAAAGATTTAAAATGTTCTTGTTTTACTCATTTATTGCTTAAATTTGAGTAGCAGGAGTTTCCCAAAAGCATAAAAAGAGATTTATATAAAGAAAAATGTGGGATGTTTAACTTATTCAGACTTTTTTGTTCCCTTTTTTTCATATTTTATTTATAGCACTTATATAAAAATAAGGAATAAAAATAGTATGTCTTCTTTAAACTACATTAAGAACATCCAAACACTTTGATAAAGCAAAAATATTGAATTATTTAAAAAAGGTAATGAGTTATTTCCTTTTGCCTACCTGTTATTCTCTCTAAGGGTAACGCTGAATATTTTCTGCCTATGACAAATTCCAGTTTCAAGTTTAAATGCACAAATAAAGTTATTTTGCTGCAGAACCAAGTTCAGTTAAACTACCTCATTAAAATCTATGTTAAGGAAAATCCATTTAAAAAAATACAACCCCCAGTCCCCTCCTCCCCCTCCCCCCCAAAACACATTAGCCCTTGAACATTGATTAGTTCTGTTAATTTTCACTTCTGGTGGAGTGATCCAGGCTGGAGGCAGGTGCCCACCAAAGCATTCCTCCATTGGACATGTGTGAGAATAAAAGGCTGGGAGGTTGAACCAAAACCAAGGAGGAATCATTCACCTGTTACTGTCATGGGCAAAACAGACTTGACTTGGGGAAAAAAAAAATAAGTAGTTTAATTTATTACCAATCAAATCAGGGTAGGTCAATCAGAAAATAAAAACTGTGTCTTAAAGAAAATCTTCCCTGCACCCATCCCTTCTTACCAGGCTCAATTTCACTTCCAATTTCTCTATCTCCTCCACCTGAGTGGCACAGAGGGATGGGGAATGAGGGTTGTGTTCTATTCATCACACACTGTCTCCTTCCTTCTCAGGGAGAGGACTTCTCACATTCTTGCCCTGCTCCAGCATGGGGTCCCACTCACAGGATGGGGTGCAGTCCTTCAGGAACAGGTCATATGATTTTCTAATTCTTCCTCCTACCACTGACTTCCATTTTTAGAAATGTGATAATCTCTCCAGTGTTTAGTGATGCTGTATAGACAGCCATGTAAACTTGCATTTCCTTCATCAGATTGAGTCAAGTATACCACAAGAATCCTGCAATTCCAGCTCTCAGGCCCATGCCAGGAGAAGGTTACTGACCTCAATCTGCTGAATCGCCTCTTCCCGCTGACGGATGGCCTCCAGATCCTCTTCTGTGATTTCTGAAAGTAAGGCTTGTTCCTGGTTCTGGTTCTGCCACATGCCGTCTCCTCCATTAAAGATCTTTTCATCATCAGGTAGGTCTGCCAAGGGGGTCCTAAGGCTCTGCTGAGAAGAGAGAAGGGAAAGAATACAAAGGAAGTGTAAAAATTGGTCAGTTTTACATAGACTTCAAATAATATAACAGATTGCATAAACAGTGGCCAAAAAGTAAAGATGAGAAAAGTAAGTTACATAAGAAGAAACATTATGTGTATCTGACAAAATAACAGATTTACCTTGTTGCTTTTCCTGCAGATTCTTTGGGAACTGGATATTTTCTCAGGCAAACATAAAGCCTGTGCATTTGCCTTGAAGACTTTCTGTTACAACTTGAAACATTCAACATAACAAGGGCTGCTAACTTTTCTATTTATGAGATAAACTACATACAGATTAAAAAAAAAAAAAAAAAAAGATAGTTATAGTAATGTGACTGCATAGTCATCAGTTTGAGCCACTCTCAGTTTCATGGTGTTCACCCTATGGAGTTGAATTGATTTTGCCAAGACATCACATACCGTTTTCTAGGAAGCTAGATGTTCATAATGCCTTTGGGAGCTGTGCTTGTATTTAGATCCAGATTTTAAAAGAGCCTGTTCATTACCCAGATGTTTCCATACTGCATATAGGGCAGAGGTTTAACAAGGTCTTCTCTTCCCAGACTTTAGCTTCTGTGCCCATAGAGATGTTAGGTTGGGTATAAACTGGAATCACAGAATGAACCAGTACAAGGCTGGTATGGAGAATCAGGACGCTGATCTCAAGTCCTAAACTAATAGGCACTGCTGGAGACTCCAATCCTAAAACTGCATGAGTATTTAACTTCAAACAATGCACATGGTCCTTGAAACTGATCTTGGTCCTTGATCTGAGCTTTGACTCCTAATCAAAAGTTACAATAAAAAGGCAATACAACTGCTTCCAAAGCTCTATAGTTAAAAGAAGAAATGGCAAATGCTACAGGACATTCTTGACCTGAATGTCCCTGAAGCCCCTGAAAGCTACAGGAGAAAACAAGCATAAGAATTCTGGAGGATGTTCAACAGCTCTCTGAATCTGGACTTATCTGAAGCACAAACACTTGGG
Source organism: Hypotaenidia okinawae (assembly GCA_027925045.1). NCBI lineage: Eukaryota > Metazoa > Chordata > Aves > Gruiformes > Rallidae > Hypotaenidia > Hypotaenidia okinawae. The sequence continues at coordinate 161,570,794 of BSDF01000002.1, forward strand.
CTTTTCCACAAGCTGTGCCTGTGTCTTTGCTCTCACTGTGGGTAAGTTTTCAAAGATGTCAAATGGCCTGAATTCCCACAGAGTGAAAAGGAAACAGTGCCATTGGGCAGCTTGCTAGAAGGGCATGGCAGGACTGGAGAAAGGGAAGAACAGGGAGGACTCTCAGAGAGAGTGGTGAGGTGCTGGAACAGGCTGCCCAGAGAGGGGGTGGATGCCCTGTCCCTGGAGGTGTTCAAGGCCAGGTTGGATGGGGCTATGGGCAACCTTGTGTAGCTCCAGGCCTGGAGGTTGGTGTCCCTGCCTGTGTCAGGGGGGTTGGAACTCTCTGATCCTTGGGGTCCCTTCCAACCCAGAACATTCTATGATTCTATGACTTGAGTGGAATTTGCAGTGGAAATGATGCCACACCACCACAGTAAGAACAGGAAACTTAACCAAGAATGCATGAGGAAGCGGGAGAATGAGAGGGGAAAAAAGTAATTTATAAAATGTTTTTCATCTTGCGTGTTCCTCTGCCTCTGAGGAACTGAGAAGGAGACATAGACAAATGGGTAATATTTAACTCTTAAGAATCAGTTTTTTATACACTCTAGATGGCTAGACTTTTAAGAATATCAGACACCTGGAAACTCTCATTTAATTCTTTAACTCTTTAATTTCTTTCAAAAGTGTATAATTTCTGCATTTTGAAGCTAAAGAATTTTTGCAGTTGCTTAAGTCTAGCCTTTACCTTATTAAATCAATTATTATTGCCATCATCTCATGGCAGACAAAGAAAATTACATAATTTGATGAAGAAAGGTAATGGAAAAAACAGAGGCATATAGAAAAATTGGCAGTAAACAGTCATGCCCTTTCCAACAATATAAATACAAGATTAAAATAGTTGACATTAATGCCTTTCTTTGTTTCCCCTTCTGTTTCCCTGGGACCTGTTATCTACAGACAAAGGGTGTGTTACAGGAAGGAAATAATAATTTCAAATTAGGTTAAAAATTCATTTACACTTTAAAAGACATATTTTAATAGGATTAAGATACTCTGGGGGTGTTTTATTCACTAATTATTACGTGTCTTGGACACTAACTTATCTGGTAGATGGTTTCACTGCCAAAAGCATATATTAACAGACTCGTGAAAAAAAACCCAAACCTGTGGGGTATTCTAATGCATCATTCATTATTAGTGACAGAGGTGTCTTCTCATCTTCAGCAGTGGGATAAATAGGATATTCTGCCCTCTGAACATGCAGGAAAACAGTGATCTAATGAAATTCTTGTACTATGGTCACAATGCAGATGGTGTACTGTGCATCTAATTGTGCATAACTGGACACTTAAAGCCACATTTTCCAATGCAGATATATATTTCAGTGGAAGATAATAAATGTATAAGTTTGTAGATGTTTCCTGTTCTGTTCTGACGTGGGAGCACAGGTTTAACAGGATAGTCAGCAATACAGCAACCAACTCTTCAATTTATGTTAGTCCATGTAATACCAAAGCTGTGTCACAAATATGCTCAATCTTGGCCTTTTTCAACTCTATTAATTGTCCTCATTTGCTGGTCCTGGTATATGTAAAAAACAATTCCCACCCCCCTCAACCTTCACCCCCAAATGATCCAGCTAATGCAATGCAAGTGGTTCTGCTCAGTCATCTCTTACAACAGCCAGCTAGTCATGTCTTTAAATAGATAATGGTCTAGACACAGATGTTTTTCTCTAAACAAAGTAGTGGCTTAAGTTAATTTCAGAGCTGCTGAAGGCAATTATTTGAGTTTGTATCCTTAACATCTTTCAAGAAAATCCAACCATGGCTGCTGAATGAACGAGTAAATCAGGAAACAATGGGATGCAGGGAGGCTAAAATTTCTTTTCAGACATAAAAGTGGCTCCATAGTAGCTTTAAATGTAGACACTATGACCTGCTATCAATATACGTATAGTGTCTGGCTGTGCTAACAAATTAAAAGTGATTTTGTGTTTGTTGATGCTACAGAACTCCCCATTTCTGTGGTAACATGAACAAACCCTAGATTGGAAAATGTGAAGAAATCTAATGATTTTTAATACTTCTGATTGAAAGCTGCACATAGCTTGGTTTATCAGTAGTCTTCACTCACTTTTGAGTTTTGGTCATTCCCAAGTGTGACAAAATATTTTATTCATAACAAGAAAAGATGCGATGGGCACTCACTGAGCTCCCCCCACAGATAAAGTTCCTTTTGCCAATGCTTTACAAGGCCTATACAGGCCTTGATTTTGTACCAAATCTTATGCCCTGTGAATCTCCTTCCATAAGTTGGTTGTGTATGAGATTGTTCTTCTGTTGAAATTTGCCTGTCACAGATTTTTGTCAGGCTGTATCTATAAACCAAACTCTGCTTGTGAAAAAAAAAAGAGAAATGATAGGAGAGAAAAAGTTGAGTATATCTGCTTTGCTCAGAAGTTCTTTTAAAACTAAATTCTTAGAACCAAGGGTCATAATATGCTGTTATTCATCACATGTGAAAAATTACGCCCAGGCACAATATCTTTTCTGTTGGATAAAATCATTTCACCAGGATAAAATCGTTGCTGCTTACAACTACATTTTTTTATCAGATTTTTTCTGCAAATGGTGAGCTGCTGATAGGGGGAGGGGGAAAGGTCTTATCTGGATGGTAACAATTTCTACCAGCATCTGCACTTTATCAACAGTAAAATCTTTGCATCAGAAGCTGCATGTCTTAGTCCCCTCTGAAGATGAGCTCCTTTTTGCCCTCAGTCCCCATTTGTATATTAGAAGGGTCAGAAGAGGAATGTTAACCACACAATTTCTTCTCCTTGTGCACAGCAATATCACAGGTTTTCAAACCCACATCTCATAAAATCACCAAGCAAGGGACTGAAATGACCTCTCCCCTAGTTCTCATATGCCTTTTATTCCACCCAGAAACAGAAACCTAACATGAACTCTACCCAATATAACATAAACCACCCTTGATGATTCATCTTCAGAGAGTTAGGGAAACTCCTATAGCAGTAAGATGTGTGCTGGTACAATCTCAGTCCAGCAGCTTCCTTTTACATCTCTAACTTTAACAATGTCATTTCCAATGGCTCGTTACAAGATTGCTCCCTTATCAGAACTTAAGGACATGAAATGGTGACTGGATATGAATGAGAAATGGCTCTTACCACCAGTTAAATGTTCAGTGATTTCAAAGAAAAATTATTTTTCCATACCTCATCAAAACATGAAGATACAGAGGAAAAATGTGAGACACAGGGAGACACACACACACATAAACTTCTTCCAGCTCTGGTTAGCTAGAAGTCAAATAATCAAAGTGCCCAATGTCAGCTGCAAAAAGATGGTCCTCTCACAGTGTCTCCAATAAGAACTGTAAATGTTGATGTAAATAATGAATATTTACAGACTGTCCATCAGATGAATAATGACAGGCCACAGGGACAGGTGGATGAAGGGCTGAGGAAGACATTGACACACTTCTACCTTTAACTTTGGCATGAAGGAGGTTGAAGAGTGGACTTAATGAGCTCAGTAACTGAAATTGGACAATGTGAACCCATTTCCACACCATCTCCATACGCCCTGACTTCAACCACGAGTTGTGTCCTGGAGAGGAGTGGTTTTTTTCTGACTGTCTGAAAATATGGGAAGAGGATACTAATGGAGTATATTAGGACAAATGTGACAGAGCTGTTGATACCATCAAAGGAGGGAAGGTGGGTCTTCTAAATGCACTGAACATCTAATTCAGGAGAACTGGAAGGAATACAAGTAATTTTTTCTATTTCTTCACTCATATTCACATTTCAAGTAGTTGGAGCTATTCTAATCATAACTTGGTTTTAAGACACTTGAGACCACCTTTGATATGCACAGTACAGTTCACAAAGTCAGCGTTACCTCCCAGTTTATATGAGCACAGGTAAAAGAAGTCTCACTCCTATAAGCTAAATTTGTACTACATACTTCAGGTTCTTCCAAGGAAATCTCTGGCATCCATGAAAACAGAGTATTTTACAGGTCTTACACAACTTAGGTAGTTAAACAAGGAAGGTTGCTCTGTCTTCTCCAATCTCCAGAAGACTCCTGCGCCTCTAGCAGGGATATGGCCAGCTTAAGCAGTAATCAACACACCTCCCACACCTCCTGCAAACTATCACATCTCCTTGGGTAACGTTTTTGGCTCTGGCTTTCACACAAAATGCAAATGCAGAGATGTTTATCTCTTGCTTTATAGCATGTACAGACATAAACAGCCAGGCTACACTTTATGAGGATATCCTATTCTCACTAGCATCCAGGCTTAGAGATTCACATTTTATTGCATGTAGAATAATGAGGCCGGAGTGCCTGCATTAAAGATCAATAAAATACTTTACATTGAGGACCACTGTGCAGAATACTGCTGCAGTTATGGTGCCTGACGCATTTTTGACCACACATTGGCACTGCAAGCTGTCCAGGCCAAAAATGTCATGGAACATACAGTCTGGCCTTCCTATCTACAAAGTACAGGTAGGTTAAGAAGATATATAAATTGGATTAGATGATCTTTCTCAAACCATCCTTCCAAAACAACTAACCTTGCAGACTCAATATGATTTAGAGCTGTATCTTTCCAAGCAAAAGCCCAAAGCAATTACAGGTAGAAAGGCCTCAGGCAGGCACAGAACAAGCAGCCTGGGACTTCTAAATCTTTTAGGGGAGTGAAATAGCGATATTACAACTTTGCATTATCTTTCACACAGAAGATCACAGCAGTGATTGGTAATCTGAGCTATGTTATTTTACAAGAGGAGTTTCCCACAAGAGGGAAAGAAATGCAATCACAAATTAACCATTGCTTCCTCTTCTCTTTCACTCAAACATAGGCACATACAAAACTACCATAACAAGCGCAACTTTTACGTAGGATATTGTTGATCCTTCCTGAATGCATCACTAGCATAGGCAAATACAGAAATGCATTCAGTGTTTTCTTCAAGTTATGTAAATTTGATTACTCTGCACCAATGTAGCATGAGAAAAAAAAAACAGCTTTGGGAAATTAGCATAAAGGGAATGTTTGAAGTGCATTTTTATTTAAATTAACCAGAATCACTCGTGTGTTTCTGTCTTCACTCTTGATCAAGTTGTTTACTTTTGAATGATGTGAACCTGAAATTGAACAAGAAAATCACCATTTCTACTAGTTTCCTGCCACAGAACCTGCAAGAAATTACTAGTTTTAGGGAAAATGTAATAGCAGAAACTATTCTGCTAGTTCATCTTTCAGCATTTATAAATTTAATCATTTAAGTCTCTGCAGTCATGAAGACTAAGAAAACCAATTTACTTTCCTGGAACTAGAAGAGACTTAGTAAGAGTCTACCTAGTTCATACCTCCTACTGTTTTCTTCTTCTTTATTTTTTCTTCAAGACTTTATTACTTCACCAAATTCATTCTGAGCAATCCTGACCTCATCACCTAGGGCTGCTCCAGTTCAGAGTCGATCTTACTGTACTCAGGGTGAGAGAATTAAATGACATGTCTGTGGTAGATGAAGAAAAAGAAAATAAGCCAGCAGCCTGAGGTTTAGCTCTCTGATAACCAATGTGCTTTTCAGAAGCACAGAGTATTCTCACCCCAAGGTGAAGACCAAATTTAGGAGGAATGGCCTTCCTACCAGGTGATAGGGGCTGACTGATAGCTCATGGAGGTCAGCAGCTTCTAGGGCAAACTGCAATTGATCATGAGGGCTGCATTTTGTCGTGTATTTCCACCCTGCATAATTCTTACAGGCGTTCAATAAGGGATGTAAAGGGCAGTTTGTCCTGTTCCTATTTTCAATCCCTCTTGGTTTGGCAACTTTATCTACCATGCAAGTGGATAGTCCCTTGGTGATGTGAGTGAAACGAAACAGCACTGGTGAGGAGAGATGCAAAGTTCCCCCCCCAATCTAGTATTCTTTTTCATTTCATACCCATTCCATTGAAGGACTTAAGTCTGATCACACATCTCTAAATCCATTCTTCTCAAAGACAACTGAATATGCTATCAACTAGCTTCAGGTGGCATCTCCATACATGCAAAACAAGTGGATAAACACTCCTTTAAGACTGTCACAAAGGAGAGCATTCACCGGTATTTTTACAGCATCACATCACATTTCTAAAGCTGTTCATGCCCTTTTCCTAGCTGTCTGAATTATATTCTCATAATTCTCCATCCCTGCAGAACTCTGCTGCTGGCACCGTATTTTGGCTGGTACTGCTGGCTGAGAGCTGTACTGTACGTTGTCTCTGGATCCTGATGCTAGGCAGAAAACTCCTCTGCTTGCATCTCCCTCACTGAACATCTGAAGCACCCAGCATTTGAGTAAATGGACCACACTCGTAAAAGCTCACAGACACATCAAGACTGTCTAGAGAGAAGCGGGTTGTCTGTGCCTCCTGATGTATGTGTCACACAGCTGGTGAGCAGGTCCCTGCTAGAAAGGCAAACAAGACATTGAATGAGTCACTGGCTCACTCGTTAACACCTGTCTAGTGCAAAGAAAAAATTGAGAAGCATTTTTCCTGGGTTCACATGGAGGCAAGAACTGAATTCAGCTTGCTTTCCTGCATCAGAGACAACCTGTAGCATGGGCACAGTGCCACCATAGCGTGGAGCAGTGGCAAAATAGGAAGATGCTGGAAATGCTGCTTTTTTCTTTCAAGAAACGGACTGCTTTTGTACTATATGGAAGGTATGAAAATGGGGAGATTTGCTGAACCTTTGGAGGAGAATGACTCCTGTTAATCCTCATCTTCTCCTCAGGTTTGTTTGTTTTTTCCTTTTTTCTTTTTTTTTCCCAGATACATGGTTGACTCCCACAAAACCTCTTTGGCAGCAATCTTTTAATCTCTTTTCATGATTGGCCTTTGGCAGGGTTTCAGAGGACTGCTCAGTGTTTAAGCAAATGTTCACAGCTCAAATGGTTTTTGAGGAACTCTCTCATTTAGTGACTGCTCTACAAAGCCCATTTCACAGCCTCTGCACTATGTTCACAACACTTCAGCTAATACCCAAAAGCCTGATCCCAAATTAGGACAAAAATCAGAGGCAGTTTTTCACCACCCATCTGGAGAAGCATCGCTGAACTTTATGAGGGTAGGTGGTCAGTTGATGAGGATGGGGATAGAGAGACAAGATAAAAGCCCTGCCTCTTTCTGAGAGTGGTGTCCACCTTTATGAGAAAGGGTAAGAAAAAGGTGAGATGAGCTTGGAGTGGAAGATGGGACAATACCTCTTCACCCCATGACAGCTTCTAGCAGTTCCCACAGAAAAGCTTCAGCATGACTGAAGTTCAACATCGTTCTGAGAAAACAGCCAGATGTTGCATCACAGGAATGACTGGCTTTGCTCTGGGATAGCAGCAATGCCTCTGCAGGCAAGCATAACCTATTTTCTGTTACAGGCTTTTCTCAACAGCCTTCTATTATCTATTGGATTTCATCATAAGGAATTGAGACATAAATGGTCTGTCTTCAATAGCAAAGGATGTTTCAATAACCAGTCCCTCGGTCCGGTTCACAGCAAATTTTTTTCAGTACTAACCCTGAACAAAGTAGGTTGGTTAGCACAGGCTGGGAGCCTGAGAACATAAAGTCAAAGCGATTTACTGAAAATGATCAAGCAAAAGTGTCGGAGCCAGGCAGACTTCGTTGGAGTAATTAATCGGTGACTCCCATGTGGCATCTCCACTTGAGAAAGCAACATCTCAATAGAGAGAAAAATCAAATCAGTGAAGTCTAGGGGATGATTTGTCCCATCCAAAATAGCTACTCCAAGCAAGCGTGAAGTCAGCAGCGCACACTGCATGGCACAGCATCAGCAGTGAAACCAAACACATCAAAACCAGAAGCTGTGAGGTTCCACAAGAAAGTGTCATATGTGCACAGCAGTGGTGGAGGGAGAGAGAACAGAAGTTCACGCTTCCTCAACGCCATGTAAACCTTTTTCAAAAAAACCTTTACCTGTAAATTTGCTATGATAAAGACTATTGATCCACGTCTGATTGCAGACAACTGCTTGTTAGGTATTACACTAATACTATACATAAACCCTTAATTGCTTTTCTTCAGGACATTTTTGGTTTTAATTAAAATACTAACAGAGGTAATAAAAGGTTAAAAAGATACAAAATGACAGACGCCTGCAGTGAAAGAACAGACACCAACTGAATCAAAATGAAAATATTGAAAATCTAATCTGGGGCTATCTAGCAGCAGTGTGCTATACAACAGGCTGTGATGGATCAGTGACATGGTCTGTGGTCAACCTCTGGTGAACCCGTTCACAACAGACAGGCAGCATGTAAAGGACCTTGCTCTGGCTTCTCTTTTCAACAGGTTCAATGAAAAATTTCTGTCTCTAGGGAGGTCTAATTAGACTGAGTTTTTTGACCAGAAGTGGCCAGAATTGAAGCTGTCACGAGCATCTCCAAATGAGATTTCAGAAAGCAATGATGCCATACAGATGATGGAGAAGGTAATTGCTATTTATGGGTAGATAATTATCTTGGGCTACTTCTCAACCCAGGTTGTGTTAAAGATTTGCCTGCCTTTTTTCTAGGTTCCACTTTTAGGTTATTTAATAAAGGGTAAGTCCAGACAAGTGATCCTGGCACACAGTATTTGTGAAAGTCCCTTCCTACCCACAGTAGTTGTACATGCAGGTGACCTTAAAAACAGGTGGATGGATATTTCTCCACTGGTGGAGCAATATTGGGAGCAATCACAAACCCTGTTAGGGTTAGGAAGGCCATGAAGACAATCCCAATGCAGCTTGAGTGGGTTGTGTTTTCAGACAGCTCAGCTGGGTCTGTAAGAGTGCATCTGTATATACTACTTATCCAGGTTCTGCTATTCCTCTTGGGTCAAGAAAATAACTGAGGCCAGGGAAGCAGTTTTAATGTTTTGGGGTTTTCTTTTTCCTTAAACATAGAAAATAAAACATGGCTTTACCAAGACCAAGAAGCCTTTTTTCCCCCCAATGCTACTTACTGTTTCTGTGTGCTACAATCAAGAATTGCTTAGGGAGCAAGTTCCTTAGTCTCCTAAGCTTGTCTGCTCAAGCTAACAAGATGTGTGCTGTAACCTAACAAATAGAAATCCCTTTTATTGTCTCCCCATGCTTCCTAACAAACTTGCTTCTTGCTTGCTTTCCCTCCAAACATGACATATTCCAATTTGCAATGCTGAGAGGAAAGGAAGATATTTGGAAATTAGCATTTGATTCCAGTAGTTTTATTCTTACATGTAGAATTATGATCCAGCATTGTACAGGAGAGCCTATTTAAACAAGGATGTTCACAATTAAAAGGTCTGTGGAAATCATTCTTAAAGACATATATTCAGTGAAAAAAAGATCATATTTTCAACTAAATTGAAGAAATGGTTGCTATCTCTCTAAGAGTGCTTTCTCTTTGGAAGGATTTTCCCCATTCCTCCTACCTGTCCTAGATACAGCCATGCCAGGAGGGGATGAGGCTGGTTCTGTCTCCTGACCAGTCTCTGTCTAACGTAGTCTAATCTTCCAACCTATAAATAACCTTTAAAAAATAAATTAAAAAATAAACTGAATGAAGTTAAATGCTTGCAGTGATTTTTGTGTGTTGGGACATCAAGGAGTGACGTGGATATGAAGACACTGGTTTACTGGAAACGTTTAACAACCGGTCAAGTCAAGAAAGATGAAGAGTGACAACCTGAATTGCAATGCAGTCAGGATATTTACTGGCTCTTTTTTTCCCTCAAGAATGGCAACCTAGTTTTTACAGATCTAGACAACGTCTCAAGAAAGAGGAAAAAAGATAACACAGTAAATTTAGTCACCAATATGTATTTGTGATCAAAATGCCTGTAAAGTAAAAGAATGAAAATTGGAACTGTATACTTCACTAAAAGAAATAAAAATCTTGTTTCTGAATTAGTTTGTCCAGGGAGAACTAAATGGGAAGAATTCAATGGTGTGCTAATTAATCCTTTATGAGTTCTTCACAGAGAAAGATGAAGTGGATTTAACCTTCCAAAGAGTGACAAGAAATAGGAAGGATTGAAAAATCTACCTAAAATGTTTGCAAAATAAAACATTCAGGGAAAGGATTAAGATAAAATATGCTGAAAGGTTTTCAGCTCAGCACCTCTGGAATGTAACATGCAAAAAAAAAATGTCCAAAATCTGTGCATTTTTCAAGTGAACGTCAGGACAACTGTGTGAGATGCAGGAGAGGGCACAGTTAAATATTCAGATAATTTCTACCACACATTTTTATTGGACCATTATTACTTATTTTATTTATGTTTTAACTGTGCTATTGACTTTTCAAACTGTCAGGGCATTAACCATCTACACAACTGTTCTTTATTAGCTTTAGCACTTAACCTAGATAATTCTTTCCTAACATCAGGCCATTCTGATTTCTATCTATTTAGCTCAGTGAATAATTCACCTGATCTTCATTTATATTTTCGCCTTGAAAATATTTATAGACTGCAATCATGTCTCTATTGATACTTTCTTCTAGACTACTTAATTTAGATCCCTTATTTTCTCATCCGATGTTTAGAGACTATATGTCGTTATTTTACCTGCCCTGTTTGCATTCTTTTTTATTCTCTCTCTATATACCAATACCCTTCCCAAGCCATTAACTCCAAGACTTCATTGCTTGTGCCATAAAAATACATTTCCATTGGAAACTTTCACCCAAACACAGGAGACATTTTGCCACTTGTTAAAGTCTGTTCTGAAAAAAGCTATATGGAGCTTTGATTGGTTGATTGGTTACCTCTTGGTAATTTTCCTAACTATTCAACCTAGTGTAAAGGGGCTCAAATCTGGAAAATTTCCATTCATACAGTAATAAAAGAGAAATGAACAGGAGATACCAACTGAATAAAAATCATATTTCACTCCTCAAAATAGACCTCTGATTTCAAAATAACACAGAAATAGGATCCTCTCAGTAGAAAGACAACATCTTTCCACTATTTCATAGAACCATAGGATTGCTTAGGTTGGAAGAGAGCTCAAAGATCATTAAGTTCCAAACCCCTGCCATAGGCAGGGACACCCTCCACTAGACCAGGTTGCCCAAAGACCCATCCAACCTGGCCTTGAACATCACCAGGGAGGGGGCATCCACAGCTTCTCTGGGCAACCTGTGCAAGTGCCTTACCAGACTAACATTAAATAATTTTTTCCTTATATCTTATCTAAATCGCACTTCCTTTATTTTAAACCCATTGCACCTTGTCTTGTCACTCCGTATCCTTGCAACAGTCCCTCTCCAGATTTCCTGCAGGCCCCTTTAGGTACTGGAAGGCTGCAATAAGGTGTCTCCAGAGCCTTCTCTTCTCCAGGCTGAACCACCTCAACTCTCTCAGCCTGCCTTCATAGAAAAGGTGCTCCAGCCCTCTGATTAATTTCATAGCCTCATGTGGACTCATTCCAGCAGCTGAATTCCTTTCTTCTACCCAGGACCCCAGAGTTGGACCCAGTACTCCAAGTGTGGTGTCTCCAGAGAAGAGGAGCAGAATTGCCTTCTGTGACCTGCTGGTCATGCTGGTTTTGATGCAGCCTAGGATATGGTTGGCTTTCTGGGCTGCAAGCATGCATTGCTATGTCATATTAAGCTCTTCATCACCCAACACCCCCAAGTCCTTCTCCTCAGTGCTGTTCTAAATCCATTCCATTACCAGGCTGTAGTTATGCTTGGGATTTCCCTGACCCTGTGCAGAACCTTGAACTTGGCCATGCTAAACTTAATGAGGTTTGCCCAGGCCCACCTCTCAAGCTTGTCAAGGTCAGTACAGATTCCTTTGAAGACTAGATTGTACCTCAAGGTTCATAATGTCTTATGAATTAACTATTTATGTGGAGCCAGTAGTTGGACTTGGTTATCCTTGTGGGTCCCTTCCAACTCAGTATATTCTATGATTCTGTGATTACTCAACCTGTTCTCTTTTTTCACTTACAATTTTTGCATATCAGGACATATGGTCTCAGCAATGTTCTGCTCCAGGACTTACAGCAGACACGTGCTTTCAGTGATGTACAGTATGTTCTAGTATATAACACATTGTTCCTTGGTGCTCTTTTGTGATTGAGGAGATGAGCTTTTGGTCACATATGCTAAGACTGCACCATGCAAGAAGGTCCTCACTAACACATATGAGTGTGTGCACGGGTGCAGGTACACACCCATTGACAATGTCTCCTCTCTCTGTCCAAGAAGCTATATGAACGCTGGGGGAGGAAGGCTTCTCCAGTGAGTAATTCAAACAACGCTTCTTCCAAGCACAGGAACGATGCATCCCTTTGAGTAAGAAATCGGGAAAGAGAGGCAAAAGACCTGCATGGATGAGCAGGGAGCTAATGAATAAACTCAAAGGGAAGCAGAAGGTCTATGAACTGTGGAAAAGGGTCCTAGCACCGGGGAAGAATACAGGAAAGTTTTCAGGGCCTGTAGGGATGCAACTAGGAAGGCTAAAGCCCACTTGGAAGTGAAGCTGGCAAGGGACATAAAGGATAATAAAAAGGGTTTTTTTAGATATGTGAATAGTAAGAAGATGACCAGGGATAATGTAGGTCCCTTGCTGAACAAGGAGGGTGTCCTGGTAATGAGGGATGATGAGAAGGTGGAGATACTGAATGCCTTCTCTTTGGTCTTCACTTCAAAGGCCCCCAGGACCCACAGACACTGGATGAAAGAAGTAATGTTTGGGAAATGAAGAGTTTCCCTCTGGTTGAGGTGGGGGTGGTCCAGGAGTGTCTCAAAGGGATTAATGTACACAAATCCATGGGCCCGGATGGGATGCATCCACGTGTGCTGAGGGATCTGGCGGAGGTGATTGCTGAGCCGCTCTCTATCATCTTCAACAGGTCCTGGAGAACAGGAGAAGTGCCTGAGGACTGGAGGATAGCCAATGTCACTCCAGTCTTTAAAAAGGGCAAGAAGGAGGATCTGAGCAACTATAGGCCAGTCAGCCTCACCTCTGTCCCCGGAAAGGTAATGGAACAGCTTGTTCTGGATGCCATCTCCAAGCAATTGAAAGAGAAGAAGGTAATGAGGAGTAGTCAGCATGGATTCACCAAGGGGAGATCGTGCTTGACCAATCTCATAGCCTTCTATGATCTCATCACCGGCTGGGTAGATGGAGGGAGAACAGTGGATGTCATCTACCTTGACTTCAGCAAGGCCTTTGATACTGTCTCCCATGACATCCTGATAGCAAAGCTGAGAAAGCATGGGATTGATGAGTGGACAGTGAGGTGGGTTGAGAATTGGCTGTCAGACCGAGCCCAGAGGGTCGTGATTCGTGGAGTGGAATCTGACTGGAGGCCTGTGACTAGCGGTGTTCCCCAGGGCTCGGTGTTGGGTCTAGTCCTGTTTAATATCTTCATTGATGATCTTGATGAGGGAATAGCATCCACCCTCAGCAAGTACGCTGATGATCCAAAGCTGGGAGGAGTGGCTGACACGCAGGAACACTGCGCTGCCATCCAGAGAGACCTGGACAGGCTGGAGAGCTGGGCAGGGAGAAACCTAATGAAGTTCAACAAAAGCAAGTGTAAAGTCTTGCACCTGGGAAGGAACAACCATTTGTATAAGTACAGGCTGGGGGATGACCTCCTGGAGAAGACCTCTATGGATAAGGACCTGGGGGTCCTGGTTGATGGCAGGGTGGCCATGAGCCAGCAGTGTGCCCTGAGGGCTAAGAGAGCCAATGGGATCCTGGGGTGCATCAGCAGGAGTGTGGCCAGCAGGTCAAAGGAGGTGATCCTCCCCCTCTGCTCTGCCCTGGTCAGGCCCCACCTGGAGTATTGTGTCCAGTTCTGGGCTCCCTGGTATAAAAAAGACAGGGATCTCCTGGAGAGAGTCCAGAGGAGGCTGCGAAGATGATTAAAGACCTGGAGCATCTCCCCTATGAGGAAAGGCTGAGTAAGTTGGGACTGTTCAGCCTTGAGAAGAGAAGACTAAGGGAGGACCTTATTAATGTTTGTAATTATCTTAAGCATGGAATGCAGGGGGAATTAGTCAGCCCCTTTTCAGTGGTCTGTGGAGACAGGACAAGGGGCAATGGCTGCAAGTTGGAGCACAGGAAGTTCCACACCAACACGTGGAAGAACTTTTACACAGTGAGGGTGACAGAGCACTGGAACAGGCTGCCCAGGGAGGTTGTGGAGTCTCTTTCTCTGGAGATATTCAAGACCCGTCCCTTCCAACCTGCATGATTCTGTGATTCTGTGATTCTGTAATTCAAACCAACAAACTTGTGTCCTTTCTTTATGTTTGGGGGGTTTTGCCTTTTCTCCACTGACTTTTTTAAGGAGCTATACATTGCTAAGATAGTCAAGCCTGTTAACAGGGTTACCTAATTTTAGATGCCAGTTTGTCCCATCAGATACCAAGTGTACCATTCAATGCACTGTGAAAAAGAGAGATAAATTAGGAAGATCTTGGTTCAGGACTGGAATTATGGACATGTAGTTTGGTTCCCTCTTAACTAATTGGAGATGTTTGCAGAGTAGATGCCTTCATTTGATCTCATCAGCCAACCTGAACTGTTAGAAATCCACCTAGGCAAGCTCTACACACCCATAGTAGAAGCACTGACCTTGGAGTTCCTTATTAAGACTCCCATTATATTCAGCGAAGACATGGTCAATAAAGTCAATGGAGATAAGAGCCCTATTCTCCAGATTAAAAAGATTGACAGCCACTTAACATGAGATTGTGTTGTAGACTATAAAGTGAGTGTTAAATATCAGGCTCAGAAGTAGAGACCTGTAAATCACAAGCTGAGGTGTGGACAAGGGAGACTGCGGAATAAAAGAATAAACAGAATAAGGTGACAAAGCCACCCCTGTTTCACTGTGGTTTGTTGATTCATGTTTCACCCAGAATGACCTTCTATCTCACCACACAGAAGGCTGAAACATATGAAATGCTAAATTTCTTTTGACAAGTTTTCTCCAGCTGGTGAGATCTGGTGGCAACCAGCATCTCCCCCACAGACCAGGTCCTTCATATACTTCATAATACCATGAGACTATGAAGTGATCTAAGCTATATATTCACACTGTATGAGATCACACTGCATCAAAACTTTGATAGATGCCTCTGCTATTTGCTCATCCTTAAGGAGCAATGACCCGAACATTAGCATGTCTAGTAAATTGTTCTAATGTGTGGTGAAAGGGGACTAATGGATACAGTAATTGATTGTTTGATGGATAGCTGGGGAGCCCTTTGATTATGAGTTTTTGCTACGGTCCAAGACATTTTCATTCTCCAGTTAACCCAGAGCTGATTGCTCACATGAATTATCTCCTTCTCTGCCTGCAAATATCATTATCTTAATAAATATTTCATTAGAAACAAACCAGTCATGGGGAGAGAGGAGAAAGCAGATGCTCAGTGCTGTTGTCTTTTGAAGATGTTGTAGAGTCTACAGAACAGACACAGAGATTATCCAAAAAATGTGCTCAGGTCAGAGAAGAGGTCTGCTTCTCCACGATTTAGTCTTCAGGACAATGCAAGAGGCAGGAAGAAGGCTGAATGTCCATTTAAATAAATGAAGGAAGGCCCAATATGGACCAAGAAGGATGTACTGCAGTGATGAAACCACTGTGTTAAACTTGGCTTCATCAGAAATTACCTCCCACCCTCCCAAACTCTGAGCTGAGCTTTCACATTGCAAAAAGCGACCTTGGCCAAGAAAAAGGATATCATTCAAAAACAGATCTATAATTCCTGGGATTTAGTTGCTGAGTGTTGAATTTTGATCCTAGTATTTATGGCAAAATCCTCATGGATAACAATGTGGTCTTTTCTGATCCTTTATCTTCCCAGGATGACTCCTCACAAGTTATTTACCATATTTAACTATTTAATCAAATCTGTTTGTTTCATTTCAGCTGGTTACTTTTTAGAATGATATTCAGCTGTACTTTTGAGCTACGAAGGTTGCTACTCTTCTCTCCAAATAGCCTTCCCTGTTCTCCTAACGGACAGAAACCAGGCACAAGAGGAATCAATGGAAAAACAGCTTCTCTTTTGCCATACAAACTCCCAATCCCAAAACAACCCTGTTTCACAACCCTTAACATGTTTCCAGTGAACCCTTTGGACCTCCACCAGCTCCACTGAGAAGAGGAATTTCATCAGGTAAGCTTGAGTCAGAAATAGTTTGCTACAGCATAGAAAGGAGTCCCTACAGAAGCTAATCCAAATTCGTTTCAGCACCACACACTTAATATGCTGAAAACTGCTGCAGTTTTAAAATCTTCTTTTATTGAGAAATGGTCGATGAACGATACATAATGTTCCCTACTACTCTCCATCCTGTGTAAATCCCCTGGGCATTGAGGCACTTTTATCTTGTTTTCCTAGCTGTTCCTTGGGTATATTTGTATTGTTGGTCTCACAGTGCGTAACATTATGTCAATAAACACAATTTAAACATTAATAGTATGGTTATGGGCAGAAAGGCAACCAACCTTATCACATACTATTAAAGGAATACACCTCTCAAGGAAATGGGTTCAGGGCTCTTCCATCTAAATTCTTTGCCAAAACTTCTACAGAGGGGAATGGAATGCCATGGCCAAAGAAGGGGAAGAAGAGAAACACTGCCAGAGGAATAGAGACAACTAACTAAAAATGATCAGGGGCTAGTGAGAGTGAATGAAAAATACAGAAGATGCTCAGAAACAGGAAAGAGTGGTATAAAAAGGAAAAAAAAAAAACTCCACAAACCCCAAAAAACAAAAACAACCTGGAAGTGAATCAAAAGCAAGCCAAAGGTAGATCCAGGATGCTTCCAAAATGCACAGACCACCCATTCAGGTAAGACAGGATCTGAGATAGGATCATCTGCAGGTCTTCCTCACAGGAAGAAATCCCTCAGTAGTGCTGACATATTTCAGAAGCAAGGATGGGAGAACAAAGTCAGGGAATCTTTCTAAAACCAGAGTATCCAGTAGGGAATTGCTGTTGTTGTTCCTTGGTTACCATACACAAGACAACTATTGGGGATTAAATTCTGCAGTGGTTGAGCAGAAAATTCCATTTATAGATAGAAATGCCTGTCTTCTCCTGGAGAAGTATTTACCATTGATTTCTGAATATAAACCAATATCCTCCCAACTTTCTGGAAAGGAAACTTTCTTGCTAGAGAGGACTGGTAAGAGAAAAGCATTGCAAAAAACTCTTTCCAGGTGAATGCTAAACTTTCAACGGATCTGAGATTACACTGAGGGAGAACATTGTTGGCACAGTTAATGCAGGACATATATTTCGCCATACAATGTTTTGCAAGCTGACTGAGTCCATAACATCACTGCATAATTCATCATAATTGTTAGGCTGCACACTGTCTATCTCCATGGAAAGTGCTCTACAAACCACTGACGCTGCCTGATGGAGAAGGTGACACTTTCTATCAGTAAAGAAGCATCGATCTGTCTCAGTGTTTTAAAGTCCCTGATGGGTTCACATTAACTTTCTGCTGGATTCTTTCTATTTGCTTCCACTGCCCATGCTTTTACCCCTGCTGATGTTTAGCTCAAACACAGCTGTGCTAATATGCCAAGGCCACATATCTATTCTGTACCTTTTTCATCTATTTTTGGTAGTCGTTTGGCAAAGAAAAGGAGATGAGACCAGTCTGATCACAACTAACATGCTCTTGAGGTATGTCATAGGCCAGTCTTCCAAGGATGTTGACATGTGCATGAATTTTGTAGGAAACAACATTTGTCTGGGTTTTATAAAGGACTCTAAACATTGGGTACAGCCTAAGTCCCAGGGATTTTCCCAAGATGATTCCTTTTAACTTCTGTTGTCCTGGGTAAGTGTCATTATTGGTAATTCCACCCCACTATCCAAAACATGTCTATTGGACTGTAGTGACAACGGTGGTATTCTTCTCCTCTGGTCTCACCCTGTCCTCTCAGAAAATACTGACCTTCTCAGAAAGAAATTTGAGGCCTTCCACCCCAACTCATTCTAAAACTGCCTGGTAGGTCCCATGAGTAATGTACCTATACAAAGTGATCTCAGAAAATGTACGGATTGTGCAGTAACATAAATTTTGACTGAACAAGTGATGAATAAAATGCAGAGCAACATCCTCAGATTTTGGGCAAAGAATATATAATCATTCAGTGGTGTTTGCGAAACATGTCAGACTCTGTCAGAAAGAAAGGTTATAAATAAATGTAAGGTAGATACTTTAATAATGCTATTTCATATACATGCCATAATGAACTTTAATTATTTCTTTGGGTTTCTTCTTTTACTGTAGCAGATGAGTCAAGCCCAGATGTGTAATGAAACTGATACTGGCATCACGGTGTTTCCTGTAGAGGTGCTGCAAGAGCTCTAAAGATCAGCTGCCAGATAATTTCTTATCCTGTGGGGTTTCCTTCATGTGTTTCACCCACAATTTAGTTCCCCCACATATGGCATGAGTGACTCACAGTTCAAGGAATTTTTCTGATGGAAAAGATTTTGCAGACAAATGGTCTTCTCACGGCACTTGTCCTGTAATGAAGCCAAAGTGATCTTCTTCACATGCCGTGGTGCAATCACTTATCATGTGCTTACATGTCAAAAGTCCTTGTTTTTGACAGCTACTCAACCCATTTCTCTTTGTACACACCTCTAGATCTACCAATCTCCATTTCTTTCAGAGCACCATGAAAAAAGTCCAAAACAAAGAAACCCCAACATATAACAAAGCAGATAAACCATGGCAGAGGCTACTGTAAGAACAATCACATTGTCATTTACAACAGGGAAAGTCAAAACTGCTGAGCTCTGTAAAACTTGCTGCACAACCAATAATCTCCATCCTACCTCTGAATTTTCTTTAAAAGGGGGATGAGTTCTTTCCCCTACAGAGAAAAAACATTTTAATTTCCAAATTGTTTTAGACCTGCATAAAATTCAGTATAGGAAGTTTTGCCAGCTCATGTCCCCCTGTTTCATAAGTCTTAAATACAAACACCTACTTGTAAATGAAGAAGCCCAATAGAATCAGGGTTTCTCCTTCTTTCTGTCTCTGAGCACTGCCTAGAAGAATACTTCCCTTTACTTAGTACACACAAATAAGAGTAATTGTCATTATGGCAATACAGAATCATAGAATACACTGAGTTGGAAGGTACCCATAAGGATCATTGAGTCCAACTCCTAATTCCTATTAATTATAACTTTAATATTAATAATTTGACCATTTTATGGTGATGGAGGACCTAATGTTGACTTGAAAACAGAGGTTCATCTAATGCATAAAGCCTTTCTGGAGGATTCTTCCTAGCATTAATTTGCCTATGTGCGGTCTCAAAATTATTTGAACATCAATTCAGTTTCACTGGAAAACATAATAAATTATTAAAACAAACAAACAAACAAACAAACCAATCTCAAAGCACTATATCTGTGAACTTGTCATTTTCTTATGGTAGCAAGTTTATATCTTTTAATGTTTTCCAGCCTCTTACAGCTGGGGAGGTGATGAAACATCACTGATGAGCTGTGAGATTGAAGAGGGCTGAAGTCAAGAAGGCAAAAAAGTGGTTAAAGGGATTTTGTGCAAACTCAGGTCTCTACAGGGGGGCAATGCTTTAGGCTTGGAAGCAACAGGCAGTGGTAGGAGGAAGAAAAGGTTTTATGTTGTTGGCTATCATTATGTTCAAAATCAGATGCATCTCAATGAAGACAGATCATTGTAGGAGAAGAACACAATTGACGCCCCACATGCAAAGTATGCATCTTTATAAAATGAGAAGTGTGAAGGACAAAACACATAAAACCAAAACAAACCAAAAAGCATCTCAAACTCATAATTGTCTTTTTTTTAAAATGTGCTTCCCTGAAAAGGAAAAATCCTCTCCTTCTGCTTGTACAGTAAAACTTCCTCACCTTTACTTTTCCATAAAAATCCTCTCTGATGTCCCACTTTTTCCCCATCCTGAGACTTCCTGGGAACTCTGACCAGGTAGACAGACAAGTGTCCCACATATGACACTCAATTTCATCATTACCTGTACTCACAGAGATGAACTGAAGTTTCTTTTTAATTTAAATAATTTTAAGCTCAGGCATAGCATATTCCTGTTATCCCACGCTACAACCAATATGTCACCACGTCTTCCTCTCCCATACATTAGACAAATATTTCTGGCTCTGCCAAGCCCTACTGGGGGTCTATGAAAGATGCACTGCTGAGCAAGGCCTAATCCCAACTTTGGGGGCCCAAATGATGTGAACCGGGGAGAGAGAGAACCTTCACAGCCCTCTGGACTTTGTCATAGATGAGGATCAGACCAGTTTAGACTAAAAACTTGCAAATTCCTTGATAGTCCCCAGAAAATGTGAGCTAAAGCTAAAATTTCTCCTGCTTAGGAACACAAAAAACTATATTCATATATACACACATTTATTAATATTATACTGATTTACATTCTATTTATTGTCTATGTTCTACCTAGTACAAAGAACATGTAGTTACTGCATTTGGCCACCACCTAGTGAGCAGGGAGTCTGTCTTCAACAGAAGCATAAACCTATTCCACCCCAACTCTGGACAGATTATATCATCATCTTAATGATATTCATTGACAATGAGGAATGATGGTTCATCAAACCTCCTCCACTGCTGTTCTCACATTAGTGCTATAAAACAAGGCTCCTAGATCTCACTGAGTCGTATGCCAGCAGATGGCACTCCAAAGTGTGCAGAATCCACAGCTTCCCTAGACCCATCCCCAGCAACTGCTGGAAAAGGCTTTTTTAGCTGTGCCCAGCTCTTCAATGATGCTTTGAATCATGCTTAAATATAGGACTCAATGAAGTAGATCACATGATAGGGCCATCAAGCTTCTCAGTCCTCAGCTTCCAGAAGAGGTCAGTATGTCTTGCTGGACAAAAAAACCAGCATTGCCTCTCTCTTTCCATAAATCACCTAACCAATTACAAAATTGCTGGGCACAGAAAGGGAGAAAACACTTTTCTTACAGGAAATCAGTTGTGCTTGCAAGTATTTGCTTTGTTGGTTTTTGTTTGTTTGTTTGTTTTCTAGAGCAATCATCTCTTAGCATGCCATTTGTAATGCCTCCATGTAAGGAAATCCCATACAGAAAATAAAGGAAAGGGAAAGGGTAAATGATGGGAAATGAAAGAGGAAGGAGAAAGGAAAGGGGAAGGGAAAGGGAAAGGGAAAGGGAAGGGAATGGAAGGAAAGATGCTTCTCAAAACTATGATATCTGAAAATCAAGAGATTCAGTTTTATCAAGAGTAATATTGAGTTAGATGCACAAGTTCATGGGACCTGATGGGGTGCATCTGAGTGTCCTGAAGGAAATGGTGGATGATGTGGCCACTCTCCATCATATTTGAAAGGTCCTGGCAGTCTGGTGAAGTCCCCACTGACTGGAAAAGGGGAAATATAACTCCTATTTTTTTAAAAAGGGGAAAAAGGAAGACCCAGGGAACTACACACTAGTCAGTGTCACCTCTGTGCCTGGTAATATCATGGAGCAGATCCTTCTGGAGACTATGCTCAGGCACATGGAGAATAAGGAGGTGACTGGTGACAGCCAACATGGCTTCACTATGGGTAAATTATGCCTAACAAATCTGGTGGCCTTTTATGATGGAGTGACAGAGATGGTGGACAAGGGAAGGATGACAGATGTCATCTTCCTGGACTTGTGCAAGGCCTTCAACACTGTCCAGCAGAACATCCTTGTTGCTAAATTCGAGAGACATGGATTTGACAGATGGACCACTCAGTGGATAAGGAACTGGCTGGATGGTCACACCCAAAGTGTCATGGTCAATGGCTCAATGTCCACATGGAGGTCTGTGATGAGTGGTGTTCCTTGGGGGTCAGTACTAGGACCAGCACTGCTCAATATCATTGTTGGTGACGTGGACAGTGGGATCGAGTGCACCCTCAGCAAGTTTGCCAATGACACCAAGCTGTGTGGTGAGGTCGACACGCTGGAGGGAAGGGATGTCATCCAGCCATATCAGCTGAGCAAAGATTGGAAGTAAAATACTGAAGCTTTTCATTCCCTGGCCTCGAATGCTGCCAGGGAGGAGCTATCCACAACTTCTTTGGGGAAACTCTTCCAGTGCCTCACCACACTCATAGGAAAGAGTTTCTTTCTAATGTCTAATCTAAATCTTCCCTCTTTTAGTTTAAACCCATTACTCCTTTTCCTCTCACTAGACGTTTGTGCAAACAGTCCCTCTCTATCTTTCCTGTAGGCCACCTGCAGGCTGCAATAAGGTCTCCCTGGAAACTTCTCCATGCTGAACATCCCCAACTATCTCAGCATGTCTTCTTTGGAGATGTGCTCAATTGTGTGGATGCCCCATTCAATTGTGTGGATGTTCAAGAGAAGGTTGGATGGAGCTTTGGGCAATCTGGTCTAATGATGGGTGTCACTGCCATGGTGGAGAGGTTGGAACAAAATGATCTTTAAGGGTTCCCTTCCAAACCCAAACCATTCAATGATTCTGTGAGGCAAGGCTGAAGATCCTGCTTCCAATCTGTGCAAGCCCTGGGGCTGTTTTGAACCATGGTTTGCATACTTCAGTTGGACAATATTAAAAGCTTCAGTACTTTATTTCCTGTCTTTGCTCAGCCTGTGAACTCCTCAATGGAATAAAACTATTAAGACAGTTCTTAGAACCTTAAATCAAAATGAGACTTTATAAAACTGAATGTCTTGATTTGCAGATTTCACTGCTTTAAGAAGCATCCTAAGCTGCTACATCTAGCCCTGCCCCCAAAGGCAAGGGGATTGGAACTAGATGATCTTTGTGATCCCTTCCAACCCAAACCATTCTATGATTCTATGAAAATGAGCACAAGGAGACCAGAAATGAGATTAGGGCTTTATTTAATGCAGGGAGAATGGTAAAAGTCCTGTTGCCCCAAACTCATTTGATGTAAGGCTCGCTGGAGTGACCGACAACCTAATGCTCATCCCAGTGTGCTGCATGGTAACACAGCTTTAATTAAATCAAGATTAATGAAGGGGACACCATGAAGTGCTATTGTGTTTTACTGCAGGGAAAAGAGTCTTGTCATCTTGCTGCTGAAATGACAAATTGCCCGTTTGAACACCCACAAGAGGAGAATACCCATGATAGCTTGACTGCATCACTTCCCCCAGGTTATATCCACATTTTACAGGCATGAAGAGATACTAAGCAGGTACCAGCCATGCAATGTTGATTTGCTCCTGGCAGCAGCAGTGATGAGCAATATTCATGGCTTAGACTTTTCATTCATAGAAATCACTGAATATCTCAAGTTGGAGGAGACCAATATGGATCACTGAGTCCAACGACCATTTCACTCTCATCTGTGGGACCATGTCCTGGGAATGTTTGGCAGGGTTTGCCCATGGCACATGTTGTGAACCACAACGTAATTTCAGAATTTGGACAGTTGGATGTAGCTGAAGAAGCCTCTTAAATTTAAAGGAATTATTTGCTACACAGGCAACTTCTCAAACTGAGAAGTTTGTGAGAGTTATAAGGGGAACAACTGCCTGTAGTTAGGTGAACACATATTTATTTTATTTATCACACAGACTGCTGCTATCAGCTTAAAAATAACTGTTTGAAACATCATCTGCGGCACATGCCTCGTCTCACAGATCCTGGTGTCCATTACAAAGAAACTATATAAAAATTATCTCTCTGATATATGTGTAGTTATGTGGTTTAAACTCAAAAGTATTTGAGCATCTTGGGTTGTTATTAAAAGTGAAGATGAAATTCCATAACAAACCAAATTGTCTGTGGAAGCTTAATTTGGAAAATAAGCTTTTTTTGGGTGGTTTTCAGCTGGTCATCAGAACTAAGTAACAGTACAAAAAATGCAAATTGTAAGCCTGGTCCAGTGTTTCCTTTTGTTTGCAGTGAATCATGAATAATTGTGATCCACAGAATCCCAAGGTTGGAAAAGACCTTTAAGATCGAGTCAAACCACTACTATCCACTACTGTAAACCATATCCCTAAGTACCTGATCTGCCCGTCTTTTAAACACATCCAGGGAAGGTGACTCAACCCCCTCCCTGGGCAGCCTGTTTCAGGCCCTGACAACTCTTTCAGTGATTTTTTTTTTCCTAACATCTCATCTGACCCTGCCCTGGTGCAGCTTTGTGCCATTTTCCCTTGTCCCATCTCCTGTCCCCTGGCTGAAGAAACCATCTCCCACCTCTCTACAACCTCCTTTCAGGTAATTGTAGGCAGTGATAAGGTCTCCCCTCAGCTTCCTCTTCTCAGGGTTTCCATTGAAAGAGTCTGAGATAGCAAATCTGTTTTACCATGCCAGGTCGATGTGGGGACTGGTATACGCGACAGCTGGATCATCACATGGCATTTCACAGATGACATATTGTATAGAGGCAGAAACAGCACTGCCTCTACATAGGAGTGAAAGGGGTTAATTATCTTTGAATTTTATGTTAGATATTACATTGGTTATTGAGACGCTTAAAATAAACCAGACAGAGCCCTAGTAAGGTCACTAAATGCTACTTTTGTTTTCACCCCGGTGCAGCAAGGGTTAACCTACTTCCAAATATATTTTTTTAACCTGGGAAAATACCATTGCTGTTCACATTTAATCATGTGGTAAATGCAGCCATCAAAGTGGGTTTAGAAGAATACAATTTCCTTCCTTTCAATAATCCATCTCCGCAGGGGGGTTTAAATGTATTAAGTAACACTGCATTCACTTTGGAGCAAGGTGACATACTGGGTAAGGTTTCACATTTGTTTCTCCAGTTACTGTGTGATCTTCTGCCAGGGCAAAAGTCAGCTTGGACTCTTGTAATGCAACTTCTGCAAGGTGAGGCTGAAGGAGGGGAACTGGATGAGGCCCCACAAGCATCGCCATCACATTAGCAGGAAACATTTCCTCTTCCAGTGGGCAAAACCACTCACTTACTATACTATTAAGCTCCTGCACAGGATTAAAAATAAATAGATAGATAGATAAATAGATAGATAGATAGATAGATAGATAGATAGATAGATAGATAGATAGAGGGAAGAAAAGCCACCAACCTAGAGTGAACATAATCCAAGCTTTCAGACGGATGCAGACATTTAATTGTTGGAATTGTACTCCCAACATCACAGTCACATATGTCCTGCAGACCCAAACTGTGGTTCAACAGCTCTGGTATCTCAGCCTGCATTTGCTCTTGTCTTACACTGCTGTCAGCACAGACCTGATACTGCTCCCAAAGGTGACTCTCAATGCTGAGAAAGGCTGCATGCAAAGACAAAGCTCTCTGACTGAGGGGAGTACCCATCCAACAGGCCACACCTGCCACTCTATTTAATTATATTTATGTTTAGGTTTAGGTTTAGGTGTAGATTAAGTTTTAAATACAGATCTAAATCTCTATCTAGATTTGATGTAATAGAGAGCAGCCTTGTGGAAAAGGACTTGGGGGTGCTTGCTGATGGATGAAATGCTGGACATGAGCCACCAAAGTGCACTTGCAGCCCAGAAGGCCAATTTCATCCTGGGTTACATTAAAAGAAGTGTTGCCAGCAGACTGAGAGTGATTCATCTCCTCTGCTCTAGTGAGACTCCCCTGCAGTACTGTCCAGCTCTAGACAGGAAGCACATGGACCTCTTGAAGCATATCTAGAGGAGGCCATGAGGATGATAAGAGGGCTAGAAAACCTCTCCTATGAAGACAGGCTGAGAGAATCGGGCTTGTCCAGCCTGGAGAAGAGAAGGCTCTGGGGAGACCTTACAGCACCTTCCAGTACCTTGAGGCATCTACAAGAAAGCTGAAGAGGGACTGTTTACAAGGGCATGTAGCAATAGGACAAGGGACAATGGTTTTAAACTAGAGCAGGAGAGACATTAGGAAGATGTTCTTCACTATGAAGGTGGTGAGATACTGGCAAAGGTTACCCAGACACATAGTGAAGGCTTCATTCTTGGAGGCATTCAAAGTCAGGTTTGATGAAGCTCTGAGCAATCTGATCTAGTTAAAGGTGTCCCTGCTTACTGCAGGGGGTTGGACTAGGTGACCTTGAAAGGTCCCTTCCAACCTAATGCATTCTATGATTCTATGATTTATATCTAGATTTAGATTTATGTGGGTGTATACATGTGTATCTACATCGATACTACACATGCATATATCCATGTCAGCAGTGCTGTCCAGGACCATGCAGCAATGTGCTGCCCACACTCACTGAACAAAAAGTGGTACTCATAAGAAAAAAAGAGACCACGGCCAGATAAGATGTAAGAGGTGAGAAAGGCGTTTCCCACTTCTATGGTCATAGCAATGACCTCCATGAATGACCATGATTGGGTATGAAGACATGGGTATTTGCAGTATCCTTTAAATGTAACAGCTGGGATGAGAAAGGAGCAATGCAACTGCCCGTGCAGCTACCACAAGCTATGTTGAAAAGTATTTGCAGAGCTGTTGTTGGCTATGGAAGAATAATAAAGTGTGTACCAGCTGAATTATGTTATCTGTCCAAGCCTCTGGGCACAATATAGATTTGGACTCCGTGAAAGCGCTCTCTCCTATTAACAAGGCACGTTCATGCCAATGGTTCCTACCATGACCTCAAACGCCTCCTCGCAACCTCAGTATCACCATTTCCCACGCACAGCTCTCCTGGCAGGGTCCTTGCAGGTGTGGGATGAAGGCAAGCGGCCCCAGGATTTGGGAACATAAAAGCAAGTGCTTTCAGAGCTGGGTGGTGAGGTTGGCTCATTCCAGACAAAACAGCCTTTCGCTTTGCAAGACGGCTCCGGCAGTGACTCAGAGCTGAGGTAGAGGAGACGGCATCAGCACGGCGTGTGAAGCCAGGGAGCTGCTGTGGAGGAGGCTTCATACAAAAGAAACCCTTCCCCTGCCTTCATCCTCTGCCCACATAAAAAAACCCTCTGTCCTTTTTCACTCAAACAAAATGAAAAAGAAAAAAAAAGAAAAAAAAAAAGAAACAAACAAACAAAACCCCCTCAACCAAGTAGAAAATCCAGCTAATGAGTACAAATTCCTTTGCTTGGGTGCTGCTGCAGGCAGCTGCAGTTTCTACCTACATCAGCAGACACAGGCAAGCAAAGCGAGCTTATCCCATGACAGGTGTTTGATAGGGGATTGCTAAGGAAAATCCACGATGCTGGAGTTGGTCAGGCAATTTAAGAAATAGTGAGTTCCCCCCGAACCTGTTTATATGGATTTGGTCTTTATATAGATTTGGTCTTTTCATATTTTTTCTCTTTTTGTAGAATAAGGGGCTATATGATTTGGGAAGCTCATGTCTCTAGTGCTTTGCAAGTTACCTACATATATCTATAAAATCCCACTGCAATTTTTTTTTTTTTTGCAGGATCATGGGCATGCTAAGCAGAGAAGATATTCCCCTCTCAGACCCACTGGAAGCATTGTAAGAACCTTCAGGCCATTCAGAATAAATTCCACCTCCCTTGGGAATATAGGAAGCAAATAAGGAAAATCAGGTATGAATCTATTTCCATCCACTTCTTAAATCCCTGTATCAGAATGTGTTTCCTTACCTCCAAACAGGCAGGGGGATCAACAAAAAAAAAAAAAAAGGAAAAAAAAAGAAAAAGTCTTAGGAAAATTGCTTTAATGACTGCCTTAAAAAGACCCACAAAACAAACAAAAGCCCACACTTAAATAAAGTCAAGAAAAAAATAGCCGTGTGATTTAAATGCTCCATATTGACAGCCCTAAGAACAGAGGAGTGGGTTGATTAGAATATGGCTTTTAATGGATGCACAGTCATTTAAAAAAAAAAAGTTGACATTACTGAAAATAACACTTTTTACAGAAGTAGCTGCGTACCAAATGACCTTGAAAAGACACAGCAATTACTACCACACATGCAAGATCCATTATCGCCAAAGCTAGGGCTTAATTTCCTAAGATACACCAGCCAGACTGGAACATTAGGAACTGGGATGAGTTCTAAGATAAGATGTTAGAGTCAATAAGATAAATGCATAAATAAAAAGCTCCATTTGGTGGGACAAAAAGCTGTGTTTTGATTGTGAGAAATTCAATTTTGCATTTCAGAAAAATAAAAAAATAAAAAATACACACCACAAGCTCTCCCAAATGTTGAAGCCAATTTCAAACTGAGCTTTGGACTTCCAGCACAAAGAGTACCTACTGCATTAAAAAACACCTCGTTAATTATTGCTCACAATAGCCGGTTGGCGTTTGCTTAGCCTACAAGATCCTCAGGGTGGCACAATGTAATAGCTGTGCTTATACAGAACCTACCATGATAAGGACCTTGTAAAAATAGAAGCCCAAGTAACTAGAGTCATTACACACACGCATACATATATGCAGTTTATGCAGATATTATTGCCAAGAAATTATTCTCCCATAAAGACCAGGATTGGATATTGCTGCCCCAAAATGAGAATTTTACTCTAATCACATAAAAAGAACAACTTCATAAACACAGGAAGAAAGAGAGAAATGATGCTTCCTGTGAGGAGGAAGTCCATTTAAAGCACAAACAAATTGATGGAGTCAGGGGAAAGAAGCTTGTATATGCAAATAGAGGTTTATTACCCATTTCTGTGCTCCTAAGAAATATAATTTACTGACCTTTGCTAGAAGGGTCAAGTAGGCTTACGGAATAAGAAACAAAGGCATCTCTTTTGGCAACTGCCATGTTCCAGAGCAGTAATTATCCTTTCCTCTCCCCATGAGCAGCAGGAAATGAAGAGGGGTGCCATTACAGTATGACAATTACTGCAATTTTAATTTCTAAAAATTACAAGGAAAGTTTCCTCTAAATAAAAAAAATAAAATTAAAAAAAACCCCAAGTCTGTTTGGATTTTTTGGTGTGGTTTTACCTCAAAACCCATTCCTTAGTTAACACAGAGCTGTAATTCCCCTTCTCCCACTCCTTTTGAGGAACAGCCCACAAAGTCTACATAGTGAGAAAGTCCACTTTACTCCTCATTAGCTGAGTAGATAGGCAGGTAAGCGTGGTCCATGAGGATCCAGGGAATAGGGAGGTGGCCTGAAGATGCCACAATGGCAGTAAGGATGCGCAGATTGGGCTTTCCCTGCTAGACACTGACAGGGATGGATCTTTAGAAGCCTTTGGTTTTTCAGCCTAGTCTGCTGTTGGGTTTAATATCACTTGAACTCAATCACTCATAGGCACAATAACATGTTCTTTCTATGGGAGGCAGATATTAGATGCACAATAATTAAAATAATTTAAAAGAAGAATTCTTTTCATCTCCTATGCCCAGAGGGATTATTGGCTATTTTATGGATCTTCTGCAGGCTATCATTTATTATTTCAGTATTATGGATAATCCATTCTGTGCTCTTAGGACATTATCACATTTTATTATACCCAACCGTTGAACTGTGGGAAGGATTTAGCCCAAATCTACACAGCTGTCTACCTCTCCTCCCACTGATCACGCTGTCCAAGGCTCTACACCACTCTTACAGGGGACACCAGAAATACGTCCTCTCTCACAGCAGACTCAGTACCTGGAAAGAGGAACAGCTGCTTTGCCCCCAGATGTGTCTATGCAGGATGTGAAGGTGGGATGGAAGGCATGTCTGCCCCATATATAGGTAAGAACCAGAGGCAACTATCATCATACACATTGCTGTCTCTGCTGTATGCTGCAACAACATTTATTTCTCATATATGGAAAGCTTCTTTCCAGGACTGCCTCTGCACAATCCCTTAATGAGACTTCTGAGGTCTCATTTTGGCGACTGGATGAATATTTAAAATTGCTTTCACAGCTCCAAGGGAAAGGGCTTTCTTCAAATAGTAGCCACAATTCAATAATGATCATTTAGCATAGTAAAAACATGTGTCTTTCAATACATGCAGTTACACACCTATAGAACTACATCGATTGTCTCCACATAAATACATTCCTACGAACATATATTTGATTAAGAATTTATACAACTTCAGGCTTTAAGGAATTTTAGATCAATGACTTTATAAATAAGCAAACTCAATTAAAGAGTACTTACAGCAAACCTCGATAGGCAAGAGAATAATTTTCCCCAAGCTTCACTTTCCAATTTTAACCTCTTACGTGGGTCTAAAGAATCAATTATTCCCTGAAGGGAACTTATTAGAGTTTGTGTTACCAAACATCTTACCTTTCCCACCCACCACCGGAAGAAAAGAATTACAGGGATGTGAGTATAGAAAAACTAGCATTCTTCAAACCTCTTACAATTTGCTGTAATAAATTAAAGCATAAATAAAACAAACAAGCTCCTGAAGGCTGGCAGTGTTTGAATCAAGACTGGATCTGCACCAAGTCAAGAAGTTCACCGTGCAATCTCACAAGACCCGCAAATCAGGTCCCCTGAACATGTGTAGCATTTTGCATTAATGTAATAAGGTATTAACTTTAATGTCTTAATCTATGCACATGGTGGTCAGGTTACGGTTGCCATGGGAACTATAATTTTGCATGTCCTGACCAATCTGCAGCTGGAAAAATAATAGTAAGTAAGAAACCAATCACACCACTGCATGCTCTTCAGCAGGTTTTACACACTTAATTTCTCTCTGTTTACATTCAAAGGAGGAAGAAAAGATCACAGAATCACAGAATCACAGGGGTTGGAAGGGACCTCAAGAGATCATCAGGTCCAACCCCTCTGACAAAGCAGGGTCCCTAGGACAGGTCACACAGGTTGGTGTCCAGACGGGTCTTGAATATCTCCAGAGAAGGAGACTCCAAAACCCCCCTGGGCAGCCTGCTCCAGTGAAGCTGCAAACATATAAAGCTTAAACGGATTTGAATTCACCTTCTTCCTTCTCAAGTAGTCTGCACAAAACCTCATGTGTCCTCAGCCCAAGAAGTATCACTGCATGAAAAGTATGTGCTCTTGGGCATGATCAAGATGTGACTTCTGAGTCAGTCACATCTCACCAATGACATAGTACAACCCCCTTCTTTTTCATAATGCACTTAAGCCAACCACCAGCATTCACTTGCAAGTGACAGCTACAAGAAGAAACAATCAACAGCTGATCCAATTTAACACAATTTCTGCTCATGCTGCCTGACCCACAGCAAACTGTTACTGCTACAATCTCCTAGGGGGTGGGATTCTTACCTATTTTAAGGCAAAGGGGTTTGTCTCCGTCCCCTTCTTCCTCAAGCCTCTCTTTACCTCCAAGATTTCTGTCTAATGCCTTGGGTTTTTTTTCCCCTATTAAAACCCTGAACAGAACAGGGTTAATCATTTTTAATATAGCAAAAAAAGTTGATTGCATCCAGGCTTACTTCATGTTAAGGGACGCACAACAGCTATGAAATAATTTGCTCTCTTCATCCTATTACTACTGGTTAAGGGCCAGCAGTGTCCCACGGCGTATGAAACAGCCATGGCCATGCAACCATGTAGACCTCTGGAATCTGTTCCACTAACATGGTCTAAAAAAGTTGGCTACAAGCACAAGGAGTGACAGAATATAGATGGCACAAAACCAAATCACAGCTAATTTGCAGAAAAGAAACACCTTTGTCTCTGAGCTGAGCCATCAAAACCAGTACATATTTGACATCCTTTGTATGTGACCACCATTTAAGAACATGCTATTTGTGACTATACACGATACCCATGTTCAAAGCAGATCACCAGTGGGTGGACAAAAATAAGTTTTAACATTTCTATAAATACATAGCTGGGAAGCAACATTTGTAGACAACCACTCCAAGGGGGGATGTGGGAACTCTCAATAAGGGTAGAAAAAATACTTTAGTCCTCTGGCACACAAGCGTCTTAGTTTCTTTAGCATTGACACTTTAACAACTAAGTGACAAGAGAGTCTGATTTAGAATTGTAATTGAAACCTATCTAATGTTACAAGCTCTGGTCCATTGGATTACCCTAATGGTAGGGTTTTTGGTGGCATCAATCTGTCTGTCTTCACCAAAAAGCATTAATGTTACAAAGAACAAATATTTCTTATATATTTGTTAAGGAGGATATAGAAAACCAGGTGGCACAACAAGGTAGGGAATGAAGATTCATTAGGAAAACAGAAAAATCAGCAAATTGACCCTTAAAAAAAGAGAGTATTAAGAATACCAGAAATAATCACCGAAATTAGGCAGAGAGTTCTGCTATTTAGTGGTATGATATCAACTGCAAATACCTAAAAGCTTTTTTAGTACATTGGATGTGAAAGACCAACCTAATCTCTGCTGGACTCATACTACAGCTAACTGATCTCCTGGCATCAAATCTCTAATTGAAATCTGTAGATTTCTTATGCACTTGCTCATACACATATATATCTACGTATCATAGAATCATAGAATATGTTCTGTACCTATCATAGAGTCATGGAACGGTCTGGGTCGGGAGGGACCCCAAAGATCAGAGAGTTCCAACCCCCTGCCACAGGCAGGGACACCAACCTCCAGGCCTGGAGCTACACAAGGTTGCCCAGGGTCCCATCCAACCTGGCCTTGAACACCTCCAGGGATGGGGCATCCACCACCTCTCTGGGTAGTCCATTCTAGCATCTCACCACTCTCTCTGTAAAAAACTTCCCCCTAATATCTAATCTAAACCTTCCTTCCTTTAGCTTTAATCCATTCCCCCTCATCCTGCCATTATCTACCCTTTGAAAAAGTTGATTCCCCTCCTGTTTATATACATATATGGTGTTTTGCATTACTGTTTGCATATATAATATTCTGCATACTATTTAGATTAATACTCTAAATGTGTGTATATATACATACATATGCATGCACACCTTTACAAACTTAATCATGTTGAATATGTGCAAAGGAGCACATATGTTTAATTATATTTTATATATACACCCACATGCATCTAGATATAAAAGTAAATACATGCACAAAACTGTAATGCATATACTCTGATTTCACATAGTATTTATACACTGAGAATGTTCCTAATACAGCTACAAAGAGAAAAGAAGAGTCTCTATTTGCATACATAAATAACAGTTAACCACAGTGTAATGCAGCTGAAGAATGCAGAATGCACAATCTCCTCTCAAACCTGAGGACTGAGATTTGATTAAAAACTCCTTTCACTTCCTTCTCTGAAGTGAAGGGAAGCACTTTCTATAGACACTTGTAACGTGATTTCACTTAGCCTCAAGCCCAGTGCCCAGGGAAGAGGGCACAGGATTGTTCTTTGATATATTTCAGAATACATAAAACTCCTATCAACAATGGAAAAAACCCAGCCCCATGAGAACAGAAAAGAAGAGAATGATTGAACAGGTGTTTTTCTCTGGGTTCTGTAACTTCCACCCTCCCAACTTCCACACTCTCTATTTGAAAACCACCTCACTGGGTTCAATGTGGGGGAGCATCATGCTCTTCAGCATCATTACTGGGGTTAGAAAACTGTCCTTTTTTTAGCAACACACTTGCTGTTAAACACAGAGACAGGCACACTTACTTGTTTGGAACTTCTCTGCCCAGTAGGAAGCAAAGCTTTGGATTTCTCTGCTATTTTCTGTAAAAATAAGGGGGGAAAAAAAGAAGGAAAATGGCTGAGAAATAGCAGTCCAAATTTTTGGGAAAGGAATCACATGAAGCTCTTTCTTCTGCTTTTTAAAGGACAGAGAGAAAGGAGTAAAACCTCGTTGAAAAGTTTGGTCCTGCAGGATTTCAAATTCTTCAAAGTTTCCAGAATGACAAGGTTATCAAAACTGAAACATGCATTTAAGAACTGACAGCTAGGACGTGGAGAAGTAGCAATTTACCACTCAGATTGGTTTCCTGACGCAACCGGGCATTCACAAACTGCAGTGGCTAATTTTGGGTACTTCTGAATTGATGACAGTTTAAAACAAAAAAAACCAAACCAAACAACAAAAACCCCACCAAAAACCCAAAACCTACATGAAGAGTTCAGATGGATTTTACTCATCAACATAAAAAATGTATTGAAAATGTGTGTGTATACATGAGGTGGAGCCCTTTACTTGAATCCTTCCAACTTCTCATTTAATGGGATTGCATGATGTTACATTTACAACCCACTCACTCAAGAGTTTTAAATAGGAGAGAGAAATACTCAACAATATGAGATGGAGCTAGAGATAATGCAAGGCTGTTACATAATATAAAGGCACAACGTTATGTCTTTTTTACTTCACAGAATCACAGAATCACAAGGTTGGAAAAGACCTTTAAGATCATCAAGTCCAACCATTTCCATCCTAAGCTAAACCAGATCCCTGAGCACCTCATCTACCCGTCTGTTAAACACACCCAGGGGTGGGGACTCAACCCCCTCCCTGGTCAGCCTGTTCCAGGCCCCAAAAACTCTTTCAGTATTTTTTTTTTCTAAGATCTAATCTGACCCTGCCCTGGCACAGCTTCCTGACATTTCCCCTTGTCCTATCTCCTGTCCCCTGGCTGAAGAGACCATCACCCACCTTGCTACAACCTCCCTTCACATAGTTGTAGGCAGTGATAAGGTCTCCCCTCGGCCTCTTCTCCAGGCTGAACAACTCCAGCTCCCTCAGACACTCCTCATATGATTTTCCCTCCAGCCCCTTCCCCAGCCTGGTTTCCCTTCTCTGGACTCACTTTAAGACCTCAATGTCCTTCTTATGGTGAGGAGCCGAGCACTGGACCCAGCACTCGAGGTGCAGCCTCACCAGTGCCGAGTCCAGGGGCACAATCACTTCCCTAGACCTACTGGCTACACTATTTTTGATACAAGCCAGGATGCCATTGGCTTTATTTACTTACTTACTTTAAAGCCATAGGCAGCAAGTGCTGCAAAATCAATCAGTGCAGAGTGTTTCTAATAGAACTACATTATTAAGTGAATGTTGCCAGCCAAAATTCATTACACCTATATAATTGTAATATATTCTTCCTGTGTGTTGCAGGCATGGGTCAAACTCACTAATGTAGTATAAGAAAGCAATCAGTGTTTGTCCAGGTTGTATTTGCATAGGATTCAATCAATCCATATATATATTCAAAGTTGTTACTGGAGGGGAGAGAAGCAGTTTCAGGATGGTAAATATAAATCATTACTACAGTATTTAAAAGTGAATCCGCTCATCAGTACAGCCTCCCCAGGGTGAAGTGGCAGAGTAAGAAGCAAATGGAAGAGCTGCAGTTCAGGTTTTGTTTGTTTTATTAAGCAGTTTGATCTTGGTGACAGGTCCAACCCACAAGAAGCGTTTGGAAACCTTCTGGCAAAGCCATATAGCAGAGCTGTAATGTGAGTTAACATTTAAATTACCAATGTTGCCTGCACATTTTCTGTATGTAGAAAAGGTGAAAGGGGCACTGTGCAGTCACTCTTCTCTCTACCCTGAAATTGTAGATACACCAAAATGATGTTATGGCTAAGCCAGGGGTACTCTGAAGGTCCACCAGATACACAGAGGGCAAAAGCACACTTTTCTTTCTTTTCCATTGCTGCTGCATTGTTCTGCAGTTGCATGCATGTGCACATGCAATAGAATTGCTTGACTGAAAAAGTTAAGAAAAGGAGGAAGAAACTCCACACAAACACCTCTGTGGAGGTGCTCCACGTTCCTGCTTCCACCTAAGACGTTCCCAAACTGATTTGGAAGAATGCAAGAAAGCAAGATCCTCACCTTCTGCACAGCTCCATATCTTTGGATGGCATCTGACAGCTGGTTCTTCAGCCTGTCCAGCTGAAGTCGCTCTTGCTGTTTTAGAAAAAAACACAAAACCAAAGAATCCTGGTTATGAGGTCTGTAGAGATAAATCAAGTAGCAGGCTCCGTCTGTGACCATTGGAAATAGTGCTGGTGGGAGACACCAAATTACCTAGGTGGGTACAAATAGTAGTCTAAAAAATCAGCTGCCAAGATGATACAAGATTTTATTTAGGAGCACAAGGTGCTTTGATCTTTCGGGCCAAAGTAATTAAAACAATTGGATATCCAAGACAGTGCTCAAGTCATGACTACTGCACGGTCTGCTAGCAAAGCCAGATACCTTCTGCAGCAGGGATACATAGTGGGACATTTGCCATCTTGCTTACTGCATTAAGGTGGCCTCACACCACCACCAGTTCTCAAAGGCTTAAACACAAGTAAATTAATACCTTACTGCCAGCCAAAGAATAGTATGGATGTAGCATGGTATCCTGCTTCTACTTACTAAAATCCATCCTCAGTTATCCCTTGATAACTCAAGGGATCTTCCAATAAAAAGTCCTTAATTTGGATAATACCCTGTGATAAACACCCCATTTGATGGCAATGGGTGATTTACTGGACTTGAAACGTTCATCAACCACAGCAGCTTTCCTTCTGCCTGGCCTAGGGCCTGATTGTCAGAAACCAAATTATCTCCATGTTTTCCAAAACATGTACCTGAATGTCACAGAATTGTAGAATCTTAGGAGGTGGAAGGGACCTCAAAAGATCATCTAGTCCACCCCCCTGCGAGAGCTGGACCACCTAGATTAGGTCACAAAGGAACTTCTCCAGGCAGGTTTGAATATCTCCAGAGAAGGAGATTCCACAACCTCTATGGGCCGTCTGTCCAGTGCTCTGTCACTCTCACAGTGAAGAAGTTTTTCCTTCGGTTCACACTGAACCTCCTATGCTCCAGCTTACACCCATTGCCCCTTGTCCTATCATTGGACATTACTGAGTAATCCCCACCTTTCTCTCTGGAGCTTGCCCAAGCAAGACAGTAATCTATGTTTTAAAGTGTTCTCAGAAGGAAGACCCAAGCCTAACCTGATGTTTCTTTCCCACATGCTGAAAATTTAGTATTCTCAGATGGAGTGACCCAACCCAAACAACGTCAGGCAATAGAAATTGTCCTGGAACTATGCTGCTCCCTAAAGAGGCCTACAGGAAAGATGTAAAGGGCCTCTTTATCAGGGAGTGCAGTGAAAGGACAAGGGGCAATGGTTTTAAAATGAAAGAGGGTGATTTAAATTAGATATTAGGAAGGAATTTTTCCCCAGGAGTTTGGTGAGACACTGGAAGAGGTTGCCCAGAGAGGCTGTGGAAGCCCCTGGATCCCTGGCAGTGTTCAAGGCCAGGTTGGATGAGGCTTTGGAGAAGCTGGTCTAATGGGGAGTGTCCCTGCTCAAGGCAGGGGGGATAGAACTAGATGGTCTTTAAGGTCCTTTCCAACCCAAACCATTCTATTATCACGGATTTCAGATGTGAAGGAGCTGATGTGTTCAGGATTTACAGTGGGGAATGAACTGCAAGGAAGTGGGACATCACCGTAAAAACCAAGTAACAAAAAACCCCCATCTACATTAAAGTTACTAAGCAGAAATGTTCACCTTGCAGCAATTTCAGCTGTTTCAGACGACTGCTTAAGTATATAAAAGTAAATTTTATAAAGGATGGGATAAACATTGTTAATTTTTAATAGTACTATTTTCATACAGAGAAGAATATCCTAGACTTACATTTTTTCATCCAAAGGTATAAACCCATTTTTAGAACAGGGCAAGTAGCCTTATTCCATTCTACAGATAAAAAAAATATATAAACTTGATGTTTGTTACACGTGCAAAATAAGGTAAGATTGCCACCCTGGAGAGCTGATCTAATGGTCCAACACTGAGCTTACCAAAATCCTGGAATTCCAGATAGGCCTCTTTACTTAACTTGTTTGAGGCTAGTTTGAAAGGAAGCCCTGAAATAGCCATGTGCTATTTTACATCGGTCTCCTGCCTTGTATCACACTGATCCACTTACATCAGTATCTTTGCTGCTGAAATACTATCAATTTTCTCAGTTGGGCATCCTGACTCCAATAGCTCCAGCAGCACCCAGAGATTCAAGGCAAGTCAAAGAAACTCCCATAGTGAACTTTGCTGTTGATGCATTACTGCTGGATAATAAGGATGAAATTAAAAAGAAATACGGTTTTTTGGTCCCTCTGTGCATGCAAAGGGATATACAGAATATGGGATCAGAAAGGAATGACTCTAAAGCTCTAAATTAATGGAAGGCTTTTCATGGTGTGAGAAATTTTACGGCAGGAAAGTTTGCAGTACTACCCTGATCCCCAAAGGGACCAGCAGCTGATACCTACCTACCAGAACTTTTTATTCTAAGGGAGGAAGGCTACAGGCTTTAAATCAAAATTTGTAGGTTTAATTACTTAAACTGAACAGTTGGAAAAGAAGAGTTAAAAAAAGTAAAATCTGTTAAATTAGTTGATCAAGGAGCAGAAAAAGGTATTATGTGATGTCAATAGAGAGGGGCACGTTTCTTCTTTGTATTACTGTAATTGTTCCTATCTCTATTTCCTTTGGCCTTTAAATATTCTCCCTTTAACTTAGTAATTTTTCTCCCCATTACAGTAAAAGCTATTTTGCTGAAGTCCCCAGTGGACTCTACATAGGCTTCAAGAGCAAATAATGACATTCTTGTGAGGCACTGTAATTGGGTTTAACGTGACCTTGTCCGATTTCCCTTTGGACCTAATTTATATCACAAAAGGGAAGCAGGATATCAGCACAAAACAACCTAAATGCCCATATCTCCAAGAAAGCGACTTTTATTTCATCAAGCTTTGATGTAATTCTTCTCAAACTATGGAAGAAAAAAGGAAAATAAAACAAAACAAAACAAAACATAGTCCTTGTAGTACATCATTGATTAAACAACATGTTAACAAAGATGAAAGTATTAAGGTGAATGTCTGCATAAGGCCAACCTCTATGTATGGAGAACAGTCATTCCAGGCTTCTTTCCCCATTCTCCAGAGTAGATCATCACCTGTTCTTTCTTTTTTTTGTTGAGCTGAATTGAACCTGATCCTCCATCAGTTAAAAACGTATCCCAGGGTGATTCAGCTCTTAAATCCTTACCTCAGATGCCTGTTAGCAAGTGCCATCAATCCAGGCTGTAAAAGCCACTTGGATAGAGATGAGTTGTGTGTTTAGAACAGTGTTTTGGTTTTTTTTTTTATAGGTAGAAGGACAGTGAGAACAGAGTAATACAGGACATTGGAGAATGGCAGGGAGTGAGTGAGGGTAAAACATCAGTTCAGATCAGTTCCTGACCCAGAAATAGAGGGATAGTGGAAGCAAGAACATAACAGAAAACTTCTAGGCAGAATCAAGTAAAAAATAATTGTCTTTATTGTCATTTCAGTTGCTGAATCACCTGCTATATGGGTGAAAGTTCTGCTCAATTCTCACACCGGCTCACAGTAAGTTTTTGTTCTTTCCCAAGAGACATAAAACAAATATAAGCCAGCAGGCATATATGAGGGGAAAGGACAGAAACCTGTTTGTCCAATAGTTGCACTGGGGACCAGAGGCTGGGGATCATTTGTGCCCCTGAGACAATAATGTTCATATGAGTTGAAGCTACTGATGACAGAAGACCAGTCTGTACAACAGATGGGGTTGCTGTGGGGTAAACTGTAATTCAAAGTCCTGCTCTGAACTAGGCAAAGCCTGTAATTATCTACTCATCCCCACCATTGCCTTTGCATTAGCATACAGCACTGAAGGAATGTCACATCCAGACATACTCCACTGCTTTGTCCTTTCTGGACACTTAAAACGTGCTTCCAAACTCATCTGCACCAAGTACACCCACTGCACAACTCAGTCTTTAGGCAATGCCAAACACATGTGTGTGAGCTAGTCAAGTCTTTGTTGCTGAGTTCTTGATTCCCAACTCCACATGATCCAGTTTGGGGAGAAGAAATAGTTTCTGCAGCTGTTTTCCCATTGGTAATTTATAAATGCAAGCTATGCTTATTGTGTAATAAGAAAAGAAGTTATAGCAAGACATGGAGCTCAACAGCTTTAAAGCACCCACTATCCTTTCTTTTTTCATTATTCCTACATCCAAAAGTTCCAGAACTCTTCCCCAACAGCATCATGAATGACACATACCCTGGATGAGCCTCTGACAACCTCAGACAGCTGCTTGATGGCTTTGGTGCTAGTCGTGATGGTTTTATTAGTCTCCTGCTGGGTTGCATGCCTGCAGAAGAGAAGAGATGATGGCAATTGCAATTGAAATTAATTGCATAATGAGACACTTAACTTTTTCAAGCTGTAGAGTGATTGAGAAAACAACACACAACACATGGAGCCACAGTAGAACTATACAAGTCCAGGGCCTTGACCAGCAATGGCAGACAGAAAGCTGTAGGAACTAGCAAGGAGATGCCCAGAATGTTCCTCTTGTCATCAGCAAAAAGACAACAGCTGTGGACCTGCAAAGTCAATGGGGGAAGATAAGGTGAAAATAAGGGGTTGGCAGTTAATGAGGTCATCACAGATTGTTGGTATCTTAACTAAAATTGTCAAAAGAAGGGTTGCACAGCAAAAAGACACGGGACTGGGAAGTTACCTGATGGCTTGCTCAGGAGACTTTTGTATTCAGAAGAGAAATTGGAAGAGACACAAATGGAACAGAAATTGACTTACCATGATCATCTACCTGCTAATGACATAGTAT
Source organism: Hypotaenidia okinawae (assembly GCA_027925045.1). Classification (NCBI taxonomy): domain Eukaryota; kingdom Metazoa; phylum Chordata; class Aves; order Gruiformes; family Rallidae; genus Hypotaenidia; species Hypotaenidia okinawae. The sequence goes on from BSDF01000002.1 coordinate 161,611,369, forward strand.
GTACATGAAAGCACATGAAGGTGCAGTGCTGATTTATGAGCACAAAACCAGGTAGGGAACCAAACCAGTGCCCTCTCCAATCATGGCTGTCCCTCTTGTTTACACCCCAAATTCCAGTACCATTATTTATGGGAAGCACTGTGTGCTGGCTTTGCTGTTCAGGACCACACAAAGTAGAAGAGCGAGCCATAAATACTGCCCAAAGGTATTTATTTGTTCAATCCAGTAGTTCTCAAGCTTTATAAGGTCGACAGGGTATTTTCAGCCTCTAAGTTTCCCCAGGGGGTACTTCACATTTTTTTTTTAGTCAAAAAGTAGTGGCTTTCCACAATGTTTCAGTCAAAAACTCTAGAAAGACCTGGAGAAAATGATCATTTTCTCTCCCTTAGAGGACACGTCTGAGCATTGAAAAGACACATTGGCCAGTGCTCTCTTTTCAGGGTGGGTGGGATGTAGAGTGAATAGAAATTTTTGTTATTAAAAGATGTTAAGATGACTCCTTACGGTTCCTCTGTCCAGAAGACCCACAGTGGTCCTGATGCTTCTGCTCTCTGACAGCACTGATGGATCTCAACTTGCTTATATCAATTCTTTCAGCCCCTCCTTTGAGAAACAAGCCAGCCCCCAAGCTGCAAACTAACAATAAATAAATTGAGACCTTTAAACAAGCACTCCACTGAATGTCATTTCCATCTGGTCAGGGTAGATGGATACTGGCATCACGAACTGCAATATTTACCCCACAGAGAAGTTTTGCAGTATCTCTGTGAAGACAGTTCAGGTGGGAAAGCTGTCTATGATAAAAGTAAACTTAATTTTATGCATTGTACCTACCAGGGCGGTATACAAATGAAAGCACAACATGAACATCTCTTAGCCTCACAACAGTAATGTACATTAAGGGTTGTATCAGGCACAGAGAAGGCATGGAGTCCTTTGTCACTACAGGGATGAGAAACGATCTCACATGAAGACAAGACAGGATCTGATAGCTAATTATTCTGAGTTAAAATAAGATACCATTTCTATATCCATTCATCAAAACGCACTTCATTTATTTATGATCCCAAGACTCACTGCACCAGCTGACTAAATCACTTGTAATTTGAGATTGGAAGAGGTCATATCTACCGCAGACAGGTATTCCACACTCTCATCACAAGAGAGGGAGCTAGGAGTTGAATTCTGTCACGTTGACTACTTTGAGGAGTACACAGTTAGCCTGACCATCAATCTTTTAGTCAAGTCAATCTTGCCACCAAGTGCACAAATTTCATAAGCAGAAGTTTCAAGACTAAGAATTCCACAGCTAATTCTGCTTAATGCAATGCAAGGAGCTGGAGTTGACGTCCAGTCATTTTGCAAACCTCATTAAATTATCTGCCCACAGAATAAGTCAGGGATTTACATACCAGCAATTCCCCATCCCCAAAGTAAAATGGCTTGTTAGGCTCACGCATTTGATCCTTCCTAGTCTGTAAAGTTAAATATAAGTCTCCATCATTTGCATTCTAATGTAAATGTTGTATTAGACACCTTATGTAACCAATCCACGCTGCACACAAACTTTACACTGAACTGCTGTAAAATAACTGGGAGTGAGAGTACAAAAAATAATTTTAAAAGTTCTGCCTTCCACCTCTTAATTCAAAATGCACTTTAACCAATGTGCTGGTACTTGAATTTGGCACTTCCCACTATGTTGTCAGCCCAATTAAGTTCTTATTCTTCAGCCTCAGAGATATGCTTAGGAACGAGGCAGTGATTATATTTAATTTACATTAAATGCTATTAAGATCTTCATTAAAAAAGAGGCCTTGAAACTCCACTCCCCACAGCATTTTATTTTAATGTGTAATGGTAACAAGATATGATGTTGTTGTTGTTGTTGTTGTTGTTATTATTATTATTATTATTATATTTCTTTGTATTCCTCTCCCCATGGAAGTGTGGAAGTTAATTAAAGGGGTGTCTCTGATGAATAAGATTTGTTTCTGAAAAAGTCTTCCATACAATAGTAAGTTAAACATTCAGTCTGTGGAGATAGCGACTACCTAAAATCAAACGTTGGAAAATACTTATCTGAAAATAAGCACTCTAGGAGTGGAAAAAAAAAAAAAGAGCTTCTCTTAGGGAGAATAACATCTCTTGCTGTGCATTTCTGTATGCACAAAGATTGCAAAGACAATGCCCTAAATAATACAATAGATGCCACACTGTTCCCAAAGTTTCCTATGGCTGCTATTTTCTTTGCTGGAGAAGTACGGTCCTCCGAATCCATAATCCCCAGCCAGCAGCTGCTTACAGTTTGTTCTTTGAATGATCATATCTCTAATTTATTTATCCAGTTTTAAAATGAGCATAGAGAAGATGCAGATGCGGTGACGGCTGCTTCTCTTCTCCGCAGGGACAGAATGAAGGAGCTTAACTACTGTTTGCACCATTTCTTTGAGGCACTTGATGAATGGCCAAGTCAACAAAAAGTAATCAAAACCCCAAATGCAACAGCAAAGACTGACAAGGGAAAGACTCCTCTCTGCCTCACTGTGCCTGCTGCCACTCAGTAATCCCAAAGAGCTTTGTTTTCTAGTTCCAGCAGGAGAAAGGAAAGGCATTTCCATATATAATACCGGATATGGCTTATTTTACTTTCCTCTGATCCCTAATATAACAGCAATAATAAGTTTTTCAGGTACAGATCAAGGATACCTTTCCTGTACTGGCTTTAAAGTTCATTAGATTTTGTATCTCCTTTGGCACAGTAGAACTGTATAGCAATGGAGCAGGTTTAGGCATTTAGGAGAATGATGGTCAAGTAGGTTTGGCTACAGTTAAGCCAGGTAGTGTTAACCATATACCAGGTAGTTAAACCATACATTTGCTTTTTGCACAGCAGCTCTAATGCCTAACACTCAATCCATTTTTCTTGTGCAAAAAGGAAGTTTTTTGTACAAAAAATCATCAGATCAGTTATGCCAGGTCGGTTCTTGGGTGCAGACATAAGCTCTTTGATATTCTATATATGAGGTAAAAATTAGAGTGCACTGAGCGGAGCACTGAGCTACATGATCTGTAGCTTAAGCAGAAATAGGTTGAGGATCTTCATTTACATGTATTCCACTGTTGTTGGAAACATAACATACGTGAGGATGCATCAAGCACATGCAAGGAAATTGTTCACAGCATAAGACTTTAGCCAATCTCTTCCTTGCCTTAGAGCTGGACTTTGTAAAGCGCTGATGTGAGCAGGACCTGATGATAGGCCTCAGCATACTATAAATATGGGTAAAGAAAACCATACACACTGTCCACAGGCACAGCTATGGAGTAGCAAGTGATACGTAGTCCCTGAGGCTCTGAATCCCCTTCCTCCACCTAATCAAGGTACTTGACTTCAGAAAAAGCCAAGGGAGATCCTTCACGGTCTGTGGAGTGGGGCACCTCCAAAGGGTTTGCAGAGACGTCCATCTTTCAGTGGCAACCCACCACTTTTCAGTGTCTCCTACACAGCTAGGATGATCCTACAACCCAGCTAAGGACATTTCCAGAAAGAGCTGATCCAGGCTGATGTGTTCAATAGTTCTGTTAGCAAACACTTACCTACAGGATGGAAACTTGTGTTATATAAGACTGCTCTAACTTAATGGCTATAAACAGGTCCGTTCCCCGTCCACAATGGATGCTGACTCTACTTCCACAAGGAGGGATGATTGCAGTAGGCATACCTCATCTATAACTATTTCCTACAGACATAAACAAAGAAGCAAGATAAGCTAGGAGGAAAGGTTGTTTCACCTAGCCCCAAAAGTGTCCTTACTGTTATAATCATCAGAGGAAGAAAGGCTAAATCTACTTGTTCTGGCTTCAAACTAACACTCACAACTCTTTTTTTTCCCCCCTTTCTCCTTTAGGATTGTCATGTTGAGGGATCACTCACAACAGAGCAAAATAAGAGCTCTCATTCTGGTCTGTCAGCAAACCACTTTGCATAGGTGTAAATCATCCAGCAGTGTAGAAGTCAAGAGAAAAATGGACTGCTACTCCCAAGTTTCAAACCACACAACATTCTATAATAAAAGCCATCATAGATTTCCAATTTGCCTGTCACTTGAAAGTATGAGGAGATGTGGTCCTATTTTTCTTTAGGGAGCTTAGGGGATGGTCTGTGGTTCTGTGTTTCAAATCAACCTGGAACTGGCGCAATGTCATCTCTAGAGATAAACATGGCTATAGGATAAAGGCTATAGGCTAAATTGTCCAGTGCTTCTGGATTAAAACATATGAATTTCAGTCAGATAGCAATCTTCACAAATTTTACCACAAAACTGCAACTGGGGCAAAACATAAAAATGCAAACTCTAGCAAAATTTTCTGCCTTTTTTTCCTTTTTCTTTTTTTCTTCTTCATTGCTTAATGAAAATAAATAATAAATGAAACAGCAGTTATTACTGAAGTGAGGAGAATATTTGCTCTCCTACAGAATTTGACAGGTCTTTGCAAGCAGCTATTGACCTTCTACCAGAAAATCAAGCTTGTGTATTTTATCTAAATGATATCCAGGACAGTATATAAGACCCCCTCTTAACCCTGCATGACCTACAGATTAGTTCAGCACCACCTCAGACTCCATCTGTCAAGTCCCTAATGGCAACTCAGAGACCACTCAAAACAGGACCCCACGGGAAGCAACTTAACAATGTCGCTGCCAAAGTTTTTTTCCTTCTCCCACCCATACTGTTCCCAAGTAAGTTTTAATTTAAAAGAAAAATCACTTTATTTCCTAATAAAAGAACCCCTTGGATCCTTTGTAAACGCCTTGCTAGCACTGAGCTGTATTACACCTCCCTCCCTCTCATTATCCAGTAAGCCTCTTAGCTTATCAGAGACAGAAATTAATTTAATTCGCCATAAATTCATTTTGATGAACCCTGGGGCCTACTATCATGACAGTTTTTTGTTATTTTTTTTTCCTCCAGATGCTGATAAACTGCTTACTACTTTTTAACCATACTTGCAGCTTAGGATGCCCAGATGCAGACTACCTTCCTGCCCTACATTTCTGAGAAAAAATAAAAGCAGCATAGAATCATAGAATGGCATGGGTTGGAAGGGACCCCAAGGATCATAGAGCTCCAACCCCCCTGACACAGGCAGGGACACCAACCTCCAGGCCTGGAGCTACACAAGGTTGCCCAGGGCCCCAGCCAACCTGGCCTTGTACACCTCCAGGGATGGGACATCCACCACCTCTCTGGGCAGCCTGTTCCAGCACCTCACCACCCTCTCTGTAAAAAACTTCCCCCTAATATCTTCATACCTTCCCTCCTTTAGCTTCAATCCATTCCCTCTTGTCCTGCCATTGTCTACCCTTTTAAAAAGTTGATCCCCCTCCTGCTTCTCTGCTCCCTTCAGGCACTGGAAGGCTGAAGCATGTTCCTCCCTTTCCAGCCCGAGGACCTCAGTTGCCCTCCTTGAGCTCTTAACACTCCCCAGCATTTCCAGCATTGCCCTGATAATCCTTTTAGCGCCCTGAGACAAATGGCATCAAACCAGGACTATTCTGATTGCTTTGCCTTGTGCTTTTTAATTCTGTTGTGACTTTCCCATTTCTGCATTAACGAGTGGACCATGACTTAACATCTGTCACAGAAAGGTTACTGGGACATATCCCTGCAGTAATTCTCAGTAGCATAGTCAAAGGTACCTGTAACAACACCAGAAAGCAACTAAGAGACTTACAATCTACATATATTCGCTAACATGCCTTTCATCCAGTAATCTACTGCCGCTCTTTGCTGGGGTTTGGATCAGAGCTGTCTATCCAGGTTTTCCAGAAGTATTATGCCCACTTAAGGCTCAGGGTTGCTGCATTTAGAGATGGGAGACGGTCTCTTCAGCCAGGTGACAGGAGATGGGACAAGGGGAAATGGCACAAAGCTGCACCAGGGCAGGGTCAGATTAGATGTTAGGGAAAAAAAATCACTGAGAGAGTTGTTGGGGCCTGGAACAGGCTGCCCAGGGAGGGGGTTGAGTCACCTTCCCTGGATGTGTTTAAAAAAAGGGTAGATCAGATACTTAGGGATATGGTTTAGCATAGGACAGGAACGGTTGGACTTGATGATCTTAAAGGGCTTTTCCAACCTTGTGATTCCATGATTCTGTGATGTGTTATGCTTTAAACCTCTAAATCTTTTTGGAAACACTATCTATGTGGACTCCAATATAAGCATACTTCCTCTTCTAACTGGCCTCTTGCAGAACATAGGCTGGAAGCTACAGACACAAAATGCAATAAACATATCAAATCAGAAGGGGAAAAAAAAAGAAAACAACTTATGTTTCTGCTTAAATACATTTTCTATTAATTGATACTCCGGTAGAGATTAGTTCCTTGTCATTGTTTAACCCCAGCTGGGAACTAAGCCCCACGTAGCCACTCGCCCAATCCCCCACAGCAGGATAGGGGAGAGAATCAGAAGGGTAAAACTTACAGAAATAGTGGGCTGAGATAAACACAGTTCAGTAAATAAAGCAAAAGCTGTGCACATAAGCCAAGCAAACAAGGAATTCATTCACCACTTCCCACGGGCAGGCAGGTGTTCAGCCATCTCCAGGATAGCAGGGCTCCATCACACATCATGGTGACTTGGGAATGCAAATGTCAACATTCTGAATGTCACCCTCTTCCTTCTTCTTCCCACAGCCCTATATGCTGAGCATGACATAGTATCATAGAATCTCCTGAGTTGGAAGGGACCCATAAGGGGTGTAACTCCTGGCTCCACACAGGGCCAGCTAAGTCCAATCATGAGACTGAGTGCATTGTCTAGACACTTCTAGAACTCAATCCAGCTAAGTGCTGTGACCACTACAGTGGGGAACCTGTTCCAGTACTCGAGCACCCTCTTAGTAAAGAACCTTATTAATGGTTAATTAATATTATTAATGTGACCTTATTAATGTTTATAAATATGTAAAGGGTGAGAGTCAGGAGGATAGAGCCAGGCTCTTCTCAGTGATGGCCAGCAAGAGGACAAGGGGCAAGAGGTGCAATGGGTGCAAGCTTGAGCATAGGAAGTTACAAGTGAGCGTAAGGAGGAACTTTTTCATTGTGAGGGTGATGGAGCACTGGAACAGACTTCCCAGACAGGTTGTGGAGTCTCCTTCTCTTGAGACATTCAAAACCAGCCTGGATGTGATCCTGTGTTATTTAGTCTAGTCAGGGGGGTTGGAATAGATGATCTTTTGAGGTCCCTTCCAACTCCTTATGTTCTGTGATTCTGTGAGCCTCTTCTCAATATCCAACCTAAACCTCCCCCATCATATAGTATGGAATATCCCTTTGGTCAGTTGTCCTGGCTGTGTTCCCTCCCAACTCCTTGTGCAACCCAAGCCATCCTACTGGTTGGGTGGTGTGAGAAGCAGTTAAGACCTTGGCTCTGTGTAAGCACTGCTCAGCAAGAACTACAACATCCCTGTGTTTTATCAAAACTGATTTCAGCACAAATCTTACACATAGTGCCACATCAGCTACTATGAAGAAAGTTATCCCAGCCAAGAACTGTACACTCCTGCATTTCAGAGTAGAATCAGAAACAAAAGACAACTGTGTCTCCCTAATTAGGAATTTATCAGCCATAAAACTCTCTCTGGCAAAATCTTCCTGAATGTGGAGTTGAGCCGGGGACTTGCACAGGCTCTGCAGGTCACCGCAGGAGATGACAGACCTATCTATTTTATTTTAATGTTAATCCCAGTGGCTACATCACCATGTCTATACAGTCCTCAGCAGCTTTAGGGTTACAGGTGCTGTCAAGAGCACCACTTCATGCTGCATCATGTTTTCTGTCCTTGCTGGATGGTGGGCTTTTTTTGATACTATGACATGCTGTCATGTTATCAACAATATAGCAATAGACACCCCCACTCTGTGCACAGATCCTAACTGGAAAAGAATTTGGATAGACTGGATGAGTAAGTGTGGGTATACAAGTGTTCCTACACATACATGCACAAAGGAAAGACAGGGACAAATGTGTACAGTTCTTGTGTCCAGTTCTGGACCCCCTGGTATAAAAAAGACAGGAATCTCCTGGAGAGAGTCCAGCAGAGACTACAAAGATGATTAAAGGCCTGGAGCATCTCCCCTGTGAGGAAAGGCTGAGTGAGCTGGGGCTGTTCAGCCTGGAGAAAAGAAGGCTAAGAGGGGATCTGATCAATGGTTATAAATATCTCAAGTGTGGGACACAGGGGGAAATAGCCAGCCTCTTTTCAATGGTCTGTGGGGACAGGACAAGGGGCGATGGCCTCAAGTTGGAGCACAAGAAGTTCCACACCAACATGGGGAAGAACTTTTTCATTGTATGGGTGACAGAGCCCTGGGACAGGCTGCCCAGGGGGGTGTGGAGTCTCCTTCTCTGGAGATATTCAAGACCCGTCTGGACATCTACCTTTGTAACCTATCCTAGGGAACTTGCTTTGGCAGGGGGTTTGGACCCAATGATCCCTGGAGGTCCCTTCCAACCCCTACGATTCTGTGATTCTGTGAAATGGACAAGCAATCAATTTCACTGTATATTAATTTAGTCTATCACCCTTCCCACACTTGCTCTATTGGCTTTAGAATTAAACGTGGGTTAATACTTGGTATGGCACTGTGAGAAGTAAAGATGAAGGGCACTTTACTGATGTGAATGAGTGATCAATTGCTTTAGCTCTCCTGGAGAAACTGTGCTGAAACAGTCATTAATAAAAGAGCCAGCGCTTTGTACCTTGGATTGTGAAAAGTTTTGAGGAACAGAGATGCAGATCTTTTGAGGAATTATTCAGATTTTAAAAGTTGTTTTTGCTTTTTTATGTATTTTCTTGCCACCTTTCTTGGTTTGATTTTTTTTTTTCAAACACATGCAAAAAAGGGAATTTTCACCCTAGAAAACACATTTCATTAAACAAAACCAACCAAAAAAACCCACCAAAAAACCAACAACCTTTTGCTTAAAACAAGGCAATTTTAATTGAAAAAATTAGCCCATTTCACTGAAATGACTGCAAGGTGCTTTGTCATTTTGTGAAGTGTGCAAGAAATCAGAGGTAAACAAAGAGCTTGAAACATGTTTCAGCTTGCTGTTATTACTTGTGTATTTCTAGGTAGGGCTATTAAAACACAAGCATTCCTATGTGTATACTTAAATTAAGGGAATTAAAGGATATGCCTAAACCCAGTTCCTCAATCAGGATTTAGGTGAGAAAGAAAATGCATTAGTGGTGATTGTACCACTTGTACCACTGAAAGTGTCACCATGTAGTTAACCGGCTGTCTCATAAACCTATGAAGAATGTCCACCCTTTGACTAGCAAAAAAAATCAAAACAGAAAGGCAATGACCAAACAATTCTTCTCTAGTCCAAAGTTCAAAGGCAGGTGGTTTATCATTTCCAAGTAACCCAGCTTTAAGAATCAACAAACATCCAGAAAGCATTGCAGTGGTGCACAAACTCAAAGGCTACAGCTGAACAGTGGCAGGAGTCAAGTACTATGGATTTCCAAAGGAAGTGGGGTGGCAAAGGAAACATATCTGATGACGTTACACTGACCCCCACTCTGTCCCTGATGACAAATGAAGGAATGAAGAGGGTAGATGATGAAAAGGGTAGTTTTAGACTAGGTATAAGGAAGAAATTTTTCACTGTGAGGGTGGTGAGACACTGGCACAGGTTGCCCAGGGAGGCTGTGGATGACGGCTTCTCACTCCTGGAGAAGAGAAGGCTCAGGGGAGACCTTATAGTGGCCTTTCAGTACCTGAAGGGGGCCTACAAGGAAGCTGGGAAGGGACTTTTTAGAAGGGCATGTAGTGATAGGATGAGGGGGAATGGTTTTAAATTGAAAGGGGGTAGATTTAGATTGGATATTAGAAAGAAATTCTTCACTACGAGGGTGGTGAGACACTGGAACAGGTTGCCCAAGGAGGTGGTGGCTGCCCCCTCCCTGAAGTGTTCAAGGGTAGGGGCAGATGGGGCCTTGAGCAACCTGGTCTAGTGGGAGGTGTCCTTGCCCATGGCAGGGGGATTGGAACAATATGATCTGTAAGGTCCCTCCCAACACAAACCATTCTGTGATTCTACCGAATGTCACTATAAAGTTCATAGATCTGTTTGAGGGCAGTTTGATACATGCTGATTTCCATAATGGGTAATGTGAAGACACTATTTGAAAAAGACAGTATTGAAAGCCAGTGGGACATCAGTTTTGTTAGAAATACACACTTTAGATACTGAAGAAAGCCTTCAGAAACCTTCATATTGAAGATAAAAATGTTGCACTGTAAATATCAATTAGTTCAGCTGTCTGGACAATGCAAATGCACAGGCATTTACAACAGATGTTGAAGACAGATGCAAAATCCACTAACAGTGAAGTATCACACAAAGGAACCAAACATTCAGCAAACTCCCAATCTACTCGATTTGCTTCAGCACACTGACTGGCAGAGGCAGTGGCATAGATTTTGTCTCCCAAGATGGATGTGTTTGGAACCCACAACCTCGGTGTCTATTGACATCTCTTTCTTTTCCATCTGGAAACTCCATTCAAATGGGACGTGATGATTTTGGATTCAGACACCTGGGACTTAAGTACCTCTTCCCAGACAAGTCTACTTCAAACATGGCTGATCTATCGAGTCCATGTTCAAGGAGACCCTGTCCTGACAAGCATCTTCTGGTCCTCTTATACATCACACAGTACATAGGTACATACCTTTCTGTCCACAAAAAACCATGATCTTAACATGGTTCTTTTATGCTCAAACATGCTTATATTCCTAAACCAGACCCTATAACTTCTGCCCCATTTTCACACGTCTCATCTCTCTGGTCTCAACCACCACTCCCACGCCCTACTGAAAAGGAACTATATTTTGTCTCCCTACCATTTCAGACCCCAATAATATGCACTTCACTACAACTAAACAAAATCCCCATGTTCTTTAATTCTTAAAACAAACAACCAACAACAACAAAACCCCCAACCAAACAAAAAACAACAGAAGCACTTTACTACTATACTTCTACTCTACCTCCCTAAATTCCTGTGCCCCACTGCAAATCCACATGTTCCCAAAGTGTGACCCCATAAACATCCCTGAGGATCTAGCTCTGAGATCTTCTGCCCCATTACATCTCCATGCATTTACACATATGGATCTTCATTATCACTCACACCCTCCAACTGCATGACTCCAGCCCCCAAGACCAAGATAGCAGGTCTTCTCACTTTGGTCCTCTGATCACAGCTCCTATGACATGGGATGCCCAAACCACAGCCAAGTCCTCAGACAGAAGTAGCTGCCAGACTCCCAGGTGACCAGCTCCATTAACTCTCCTGCAAGAGCAAACCCAGAAGTGTTAAGTGCTGCACAACTTGGTCTTGTTTCTTCTCTCCCCTCCTCCTCTTCCTCTCCTAGAAGGAATTTTGGAGTACAGTAGTAACCAGATAGTGAAGCCAGCTAGAGGAAAGAGAAGCTTGAAAGTACAAAGCAAAGCATAAAAGTTGAAGTTGATAACAGTGCTGGTGCTTTCTGAACACATTTCCTTGAGGCACCTGTGGCAAGATCTGTATTTTCTGTGTTTTTTTGGGGTTGGTTTGGGGTTCTTTTTGAGTAAAGACAAGAGAAAAGAAAAAAGTGAAAATAATATATTGGAGAAAACAGCTTTAAATAAATATTTGCTTGAGAGAAGGATTTTTTGTGGCAACTTTATTTGTTTTCATATTGTACTTCATTCTCAAAAAGCAAGGAGATGACTAAAAGGATTTGTGCAGGGAAGAGAAATGGTTCTCAGCAGCCTACTTACCACCTATTGCTCTATCCCATATACTTCATATGCCTCTTTAAATCTGACATCTTGGCAACTTTCTGAACATAAGGGCAAGCTGTGTAGTGCAAGGGAAATTAATATATTTATCCTGCACGGAGTGAGATACACTCAAAATGCAGAGTTCTCGATCTCTAAATGCTTTTCTTCCTATCTCCTTCATTGTCCTTTCCATTCAACTTAAGTTCCATTCTGCTTTGCATCGCCTTTTTAGTGACACTTAAATTTAGCAGGCAGAAAGATGCCTCTGTCTCTTTTTAGGAATGATTAAGTTTCCAAAAAATGAGACAAAAATCTTAAAAGAAATGCCACTGGTGAGGCTCCTCTGCTCATCAGCCCCACATTTCATCAACTTAAAGATCCTTCAGACTCTCAGGTGACAATAATGCATAACTCCCAATGTACTGCAAGCCGCTCTTCCCTACCACCCTCCGACTGACATCAGATCATAAAGCAGCCTAGCAGTTAGATTACAAAAACACAAGGCACTTTATTGGCCAATAAAACACTCGCAAGAGCAACCATGTGAAGGAAGACCCCATTTTGTGGGGCAATAAATTTTGCACGAGCACCCAAAAGGCATTGCTATCACAGGAATTGTGCAGATCACCACCCACGGTCCGTGACGAAACGTCCGGCGGTGGCCAGAAGGACATGTACCTCCAAAGGGAGGGCAACAATTAAAATGCACCACTGGTGGTCCAAAAAATTAAACTTCAAAGAGATTCTTCCCTCATAAGAATGGGGCATACATATGGAGTAGAAGGATAAACAAACAGAATGAAAGATCTGAGGAAGTTCATTATAAATCAACAGGCTCTGAGAATTGTTTCAGGTAAGGCAACACTATCTGCTGACAGAAGGCAATGGACCAGGCTTATAATGAACTCAGATATAAAAAAACCCTCTGTTTACAGTGTGGGACAATGCAAATATGCAATTGTTCCCATCCATTCAAATGGGAAAACTGTAAGTCCTGTTATCAGAAACCTCTGCTGCTGATAGCAAATTTGTTCTCTGGGGGGAAAATAGATTCAGCTTAAGAACCACTGTGGAGTCCAACACAGGTACTTGAAAGAAGAAAATTGCTTGATGAAAGATCAATAACATTTCTCCCTTCCCTGAATTGAGGCTTACATGCAGAATAAAATATTCCCAGGACTGATTCTCCATCACCTTGTTTCAATGTGAGCTATTGTAAATGTACCTAAGCACAGAAATTATATATTTGCAATCATGTTGGGACAATCACGTTGCATTTCTGCAGGTAGGGACACAAAAAGAAAGGAAAACAGAAAGCCAGTGCATTGTAAAAGCAGACAAATCAGACCAAACATGTTTCCTTGAAGTCTTACTGCTTAAAAACAGACTTCCATGCAAAATACTAAACACACTAGGTTTATGCAATAGCTGCCAAAGGCTATTGCATGTGCCAAAGGCACATAGATCCAGCAGCAATATCCATTAAAGGCCCAAAGCACTGCAGGAGAGGTGTTGCTGAGGCATGTGACTGACCTTTCCTTTTAAAATAAGGGGATCTTACATCAGAATAGGGTTAGACTGAAATGCAAGAAGGGGAGAAATCATAAAGTGTTCTTTCTCTCTTTCCCAAATGGGCATAAAAGTTTGTTCAGCTCAGAAATGATTTCTGGAGAACTTCAGGGACATGAGATCTCGAGTAAATGATGCTGGCTCGGTTCATAAGGAGAAGAGATTTTTCCTTCCTACTTTGTTTGCCAGTTAACTCAACTCTCAGGTGGTGTGAAGTGTGGTAGCACCAGGATGCCAACTCCAAACTTTTGGACTGCTTTTAAGCAATCTGAACTCATAATCCAATAGTTGGTCTAAATAAACCCATTACAATTAAAGGGTGAGGATAATCCAATAGATGGGGGAACAGACTCTCCCATGCTGAAAAGAAACATGTCTGCGGTCCTTGCACCTTTAATCCTGGACTGACTGTAAGACAGTATAGCCATATTCATTAAATCCCTTAGCTTTCTGGGGACTGAGAGCTTCAGATTATCATCCAGTGCCAATTCTGACATCAGATCACCCAGATATCCTGGGTGCCAGTTCTTGTATCTATTTTCAGGACTCTGTCCAATTGTACAATACATAGATGCTAGATGAGATCCAGATTCATAACTGCTAATATATGTGACAGCCAAACAAACCATCTAATCACCTATCATCCAAGATTGTGTTACCAAAACATGTAGTGTGGCCTGTAGGAACTTACTGTCTATTCCTTCCACAGGTTTAGAAATACCTGCTCAATGGAGAAAGGTACATCTCCTGCTCTTAAAGCTCTCTTGATATCCAAGCTTACAGTTTAATGCACAGAGAACCCCCAAAAAAGTTCAGCTGCTTCCAGCCCACAAGTTGTTCCATGTCTTGTAGCTGGAACATCCACTTGGGTCTCTTCCCCCTATCCCAAAGTTGTTGAGAAGATGTGAAGATAAGCCAGATGAAGGCATGAAGTCAGCATGGGTAAGTTATAAGATATTAATGAACCCCACCATTCTCCTTAACAACTCCTTGTTGTGTCTCTGCCACACAACAAGGTCTCCAGGAGCCTGATCAGAGCTGGCCTTGCTCTTCGGTCATCCAGAAGACCACTCCAACCAACACTCTCTTGCAACTTGATGAAATCTGCTCAGTTCACTGAACTGATGCCTCTTCTATGAGGGTTGTGTCTGGTCAGTTAACAACATTTATCAAGATGTTTGGAAAGCCCTTAAACAATTACATAATTTAAAGTAAAATAAACTTAAATAAAATAATAAAAATAAAATAAATCAGTTTCCTGATTATCTACTTTTCTGTATTAATGACAAAAATAAAAATAAGTCATTGCTATGTCACAGCTAAGAAAACTGGTGATATTTTTAGTTCCATCACACCATGGGCTTATGCATTGGTAGATCAACTGTATTTCCAGACTTAAGCCTTTATGATCACCTGTACTAAAAGAAGCCCAAGGCGGTCCTGAACATGGCTGCAGCCATTCACAACCCAGTATGTTACTGTGATTTGGTTGACATGGGCAATCTCAATTGTAGTTCAGCAAGATTTGGTCAGATTTTACACCCGTTCTGAGACATAAATTTCTGCTGTAGAGGTGCCTCATAATCTATGCTTCTACTTGTCACCCAGATGGGTCCTTATCACCTGCTTCTCATCTATCTGCAGACATGGCGCAGCACAGAATGGGTTAGGTTGGAAGGGACCTTTCAAGGTCATCTAGTCCAACCTCCCTGCAGTAAGCAGGGGCATCTTTACTAGATCAGGTTGCTCAGAGCTTCAACAAGCCTGAGCTTGAATATCTTCAGGGATGAGGCCTCCACCACCTCTCTGGGCAACCTTGAGCAGCATGTTCCAGTGACCTACCATTGAAGAATTTTTTCCTAATATCCAACCTAGATCTACCTTTTTCTAGTTTAACACCATTACCCCTCCTCCTATTGCTACATGCCCTCGGGAACAGTTCTTCCCCAGCTTTCTTATAGAACCTTACAGGTATCAGAAGGACACTATAAGGTACCCTGGAGCATTCTCTTCTCGGAGCTGAACAACCCTAACTGTCTCATACTAATGATGCCTCAGCACAATACTGTATCTCCTCTTCTCTCCAGCAATAAGGACACATTTTTTTTGGTGACTGTTGAAGAAAGTACTTAGCCAACAGCTGAAAGGATCCTCACGAGGCCAGTGTCATCTTGCTCACAATACAATGGTTGGATGTGCCTCTCTGACACAACATCTCTTCTATTAGACTGGCATTTTTAGTTCTAAAACACATCCCCTACCATACAGACGTAAAGAAAGGGATTCTTTCACTATCTCCTAGAGAAGATAAAAAATTTATATCAGTGAGGGATCTTATCTGCACTAAAAACATCCATAACAGGAACTTGCTGAATCAGATGTATTAATTTGATTACTCCGCATCAATCTCTTACATTAATGTATTAAATTAGGGTCACTTTGGAAGTTTGCTTTATTACTCTGGAGGTTGAAAGATGTCAGAGATAACTATAAATAAAGGTCTTTGGGACTGTATCCCTGTGAACAGAAAATAAAACCAGCAATGCACAGCAGTAGCTTTTGAGTGGTGTTAGAAAATCAGCTTGTCACATGTCTGGATGTGTAGCAGGGAACCTGATAAGGAAGGAGATTTCCCTCAGCCAATCATTATGTCATTTTAGGCATTTTTTTTCTTAATGGAGAGAAAGATTACAGAAATATTCTCCTTCCCTTCTTCATCCCCTCTCTGGATAGTTGCCTTTTAAATATTCTTGGTGTTGGCATGGTAGCTGTCCAAATGTAAAGTGCTTGAAAAACAAGAAGTAAAATTACGTGAAAAGAAGATCAATTAATCTACCGGTCAAATCACCTCCCCTCTCTCTCTCATGGACCAAAATAGAATCAATCTTTAAAACAGACAATCCAGTAATTTATCAACTCCCTTTTTAATATCAAAAGCAGCATGTCTTCAACTCCCCTTGGCTCATGATTCCAGCTCCATTACCTGACACAGCAAGCTGAGACTTGCCCAAATTTCATCTATTCAGCTTATAACTAATATTCCTCCTCATTAGGCTTTATTCCAAGCTGTAAGAGTTGCTACCTTTATGTAGCTGGGAATTAGCCATCAAAAAACAGTCAAACAGTGCTAAGGGAAGGCCATAATTTTATATTATATCAGTCCTGATCAACTCTTTTACTATACCCCAACCAGCCTGATACTGTCCAGTACAGTAAATTAGAGATTATAAAAAATTTAGCAGAGTTTAGACAACAAGCTCTGTTAAGGAGACCCCAACAGTTCAGTAGCAGCTGTCATGGACTCTTAAGAAAATCTGTTTGGAGATGGGATGGTTAAGGGAAGTTCAAGGGATTTCAGTTCTTTTTTAAAAGCCAAGAAGATCTTAGTGTCCCTCTGAAGCCACACAGATGTTAAGCAATAATAATAAAAAAGTAATAAAACTGTGGGTTCAGGAGAAAGCCCTGGACATAATAAAAAAATCTTTCATAGACTTTGGCTGTTTCCATGTTCTCTATGCAGCAAAATCAATTTCTTGTGTTAAAGAAAATAACTATTCCTTACCTGCAGGACAAGATGAAATTTAACACTGTGATTGTACCAGCTGATATAAGTATTCCTTCAAATGTTGATTGGAGGGACAAAAAGATTTTTAAAATGCACGAGGAAATAACCTTTAAAAAGATATTTTTGTACCCTGAATTTTCTGCCAGTCTCTTCTTTGTATAATGATCAAAAAAACCACAGGTCACCAAAACCTGCTTTCTTCTAGGCACACAGCTGACTTTTACATCAGATGCTCCTTTCTATACTGTTTTTTTTTTAAATGTTTTGTAGTTTGTTGTTGACTCCAAGGACAACCTTTACACCACACAGGTATCAGTGGCCAGGTGCACACTGCTCCTACAGAGAGTAAAGCATTTCTTTTCCCCTTTCAAATACAATTTTTAAAATGCCTTCATGAGCCAAGTATCCTGTATTTTAACTTTATCTTCTCTGACTCCCTTCCCCACTCTGTTATACACAGAAGTAATTTCCACTTCTTTTCTCTTGTTTTGTGTAGCTTGACATTTTGACTGGAAGTTCTTGGGAGCATCATACACTAAGGCAAAATGATGCTCTTATTTGGGCTCTTACTGCAATACAAATACTAGCAAACAATATTGAAATCTCATTTTAGGACCAAGATGTAATTGGGTCTGAACTTACCTCCGGTCTTACACTGACATAATTCCATTAGCTTTAATGGAATTACTCTTGATTTGCACTGGTGTCTTGAATTGAGCTTTTGCTTTTCAGGATTTATACATTTTGTTTTCCTACCATTAAAACAAGAAGTCAGCCAAAGTCATTTCCAAGTCATTTTTTCCACGATAAATTGAAGCGTTATTTTAGTTTATCTGTGTGACCTCCACTTGCTCTTGTACATCAGCCATCTAATTATTCACGGTTCCTGCAGGATGTTGCATTCCATTATCTTCTATTTATAATCCAAGATGTCTGAGAACAAAGGGGGACAGGGTTCTCTCATATATGCCTTTCTGGCCTTGTTACAATTTCCAGGTGCTCTCTGTATATAGTCTCTCCTTTAGCCCCTTGAAATTTGTGTTCTGTCTTTTAATTATAGCCTTCCATGACCCACCTTGTGGCTATTAAAAGGAAGAATCAAATTGGCACCACAGAAAATGTGTGGCTTAGCAGAAAAAAAAAAAACATTCCATACCATCCAGTTTAATTCAGGCCAGGTGGGAAACCACAACTGGTGATCTGGTTGGTGATCAGAAAGTAAGAGGTGAGGGACAGGCTTCTAGTTCAGTCCACTAGTGCAAGTCATTATCTAATCCTCACTTTGTAACTAATAATAAATTATTTATTTCTTTGCAATATAGTGGTGTATTACTTTTGTAAGTTAACAAGAGAGGGATAAAAGAAAGGACCAAATGTGCCTGGATATAATCACCAAATGGGAATAAGAATAAGCCAATCAAATAAAGGCAACTATGGAAACTTCTGTTACTCTTGGTTGACTAAGGAGCATTTATGTGCAACCAGCTCAGTGAAAACACCTCTGCTGAAACGTGCAAATCCTTCCCGGTGGGAGAGATGAACTGCTCACCTCCAGCATCTGCCCATCTTTGCAGGGTTGGAGCATTTCCTTCTGTTCTGTGAACATCTCCTTGGAAAAAGCTTTTCACAAGCTTTACAGTTACCTGCTCAACCTCTCTTTCATTTCACAAGTGGAGTCAAATGTGGCTTAGCAGTGCTTCGGTGGCTAGTTTCCCTGGTTAAGCACACTCCAGACTATTTTTAATTTTTTGGGGTTTTGTGGGTTTTTTTATTTGATGGCATTTTTTCTGGTGTCAGCTTCTTATCAACTCTTCCTAGAGTTCCTCTTCATTTTAGATTTCAGAGCTCTTTGGTTGCCACTACCTTTCTACCTTGAAGCTGTTTTTCTCTGTACTCAAGTCACTTCTCAGCCTCATTTCTGATAAACAGATCAGACTTTGCTACATGGCTCACTGAGAAATACCTTTTTTTCCTCCTAGAACTCAATTATTTCTTGTGTTTCCTTTGGATACTTTTCAATAATTTCACCACAATCTTTTAAAATTGTGAAGGCTGAAAATATTCTGCTGTGCCCTTCTTCAAAATTCCTTAATTATACAGAGAGACAAAATAATCACCTTCACACTCCAAACTCCCTTTTTAAGTGTTCATATAGATTTGAATGCTCTCTCTGGGAATTTCTACTGAGTTCCTTGGTCCACATCAAGCTTTGTTTGGCCATACATGCACATAGTGTTAGAAATTTGAGTGCTGGGTCCAGTTCTGGGCTCCTCACCATAAGAAGGACATTGAGGTCCTTGAACGTATCCAGAGAAGGGCTGGGGAAGGGGCTGGAGGGAAAATCCTATGAGGAACAGCTGAGGGAGCTGAGGATGTTTAGCCTGGAGAAGAGTAGGCTGAGGGGAGACCTTATCACTGCCTACAACTACCTAAAAGGAGGGTTCAGAGAGGTGGGTAATGGTCTCTTCAGCCAGGGGACAGGTGATAGAACAAGGGGAAATGGCACAAAGCTGCACCAGGGCAGGGTCAGATTAGATAATAGAAAAAAAAATAACTGAAAGAGTTGTGAGGGCCTGGAACAGGCTGCCCAGGGAGGGGATTGAGCCACCTTCCCTGGATATGTTTAAAAAAAGGGTAGATCAGATACTTAGGGATATGGTTTAGTTTAGGATGGAAATGCTTGGACTTAATCTTAGAGGTCTTTTCCAACCTTGTGACTCTGTGAACAGCTCAGCCTGGCACTGTATAGCTCCTTCAGCCTCCTCAGTAGCTTCACTGATCTTTGTGCCAGCTCTGTATTTTAGCAGAAACATTTTCACAATCACTTACTGCTGAATAGTGAAATCACTTATTAGAATCAGGCCTGATACCAACCACAAAGAAAATCCATTAGAAATGTTTGGGTTTGATTCCCATTAACTTTGCAGAAAGCTGCCATGGTCCTTATCCTGGCTTTCAAACTCAGTAGACCGTGGAGGAATAATCCTCTTGGGTGTATGTGACTGTGTGTGTACTGAGGGAAAAGAAGCAGAGAGATTTGGGAAATAAAGATAATGTTTTTAGGTGACAAGGGAGCACTTATTTCTTCATCGGAGTGAAATCTGGTCATGTCATTCTCCCCTGAGTCTCTTGGCATATGGAGGTTGGGGGCAGTGTTGGCTGCAGTGGACATGAGATGCTGGAGTTCAGGATGCTGCATGGAAGAAGCAGGGCCGTTAGTAGGATTACAACCAAGGACTTCAGGAGAGCTAACTTTGGCCTTTTCAAAGACCTCCTTGGGACAATCCCATGGGTTAGTGTTCTAGAAGGTAGTGGGGTGCAAGAGAGTTGATCAATATTCAAGGTTGGACAAGTGGACAGGGGGTGGGCTGAGAACTGGATGAATGGCAGGACTCAGAGGGTTGTGATAAGGAGAACAGCGTCTTACTGGAGGCCTGTAGTTAACAGTGTGGCCAAGGTGCCAGTACTGGGTCCAGTCTTGTTCAACATATTCATTGATGACCTGGATGAAAGGACAGGGTATACCCTCAGTAAATTTGCAGGTGACACAAAACTGTGAGGAGTGGCCAACGCAATGAGAGGCTGCACTGCCACTCAGCAAGATCTTGACAGAGAAGAGAGTTGGTTAGGAGGAACCCAGTGAAATTCCACAATGGCATGTGTAGGGTTCTGTGGAGGAATTAAAAAACCCCATACATCAGTACAGGTTAAGGATTCACCTGCTGGGATGTAGCTTGCAGAGAAGGACTAAGTTCTCCATGAGCCAGTAATGTGCCCTTGTGGCCAAGAAGCCCAATGGTATCCTTGGGTACATTAAGAATGCTGTGGCCAGCAGGTTGAGTTAGGTTCTCTTCCCCCTTTAAGCTGCCCTGATGAGGCCACATCTGGAGTACTGTGTCCAGTTCAAGGCTCTTCAGTTCAAGAAAGACAGGGAACTACTGGAGAGTGTCCAGTAAAGGGCTACAAGGATGATGAGAGGACTGGAGCATCTTCTGTATGAGAAAAGGCTGAGAGAGCTGGGTCTGTTTAGCCTGAAGAAGAAAAGCTTGGAGGGGATCTCATTAGCGATTATAAATGTCTAAAGGGTGAATGTCAAGAGGATGGGGCTAAAAACATTTCACTGTTGCCCAGCAACAGGACAAGGGACAACGGGCATGAACTAGAACAAAGAAGTTCCTCCTCAAAATGAGGAAAAATGTCTTTACTGTCAGGGTGGCAGAACACTGGGACAGGCTGCCAAGAGAGGTTGTGGAGTCTCCTTCTCTGGAGACATTCAAAACCTGTCTGGTTGCAATCCTGTGTAGCCTGCTCAAGGTGATCCTGCTTTAGCAAAGTGGAGTTTGACTAGATGATCTCTAGAAGTCCCTTCCAACCCCTACCATTCTGTGAAAGATGTGATGTTATGAGTAGAAGACAAATGCAGAGGAACCTCTTTTGCTGGCACATTTTAGCACCCATGAGCAGTCAGGTACCTGCCAGGACTGAAAGAAATAGCCAGTGCAAACCTTTCCTAGCTGCTCTCTGAAAGAGAAAAACTCAGTTCATTCAGATGAAAAAAAAACCCAAAACCCAGCAAGTTTCCTCAATTTCAGCACTGAACAATATAATTACTTACAAATTACTTACTTATAATTACACTTATGAACAAGTACCATGAAATTCAGTTATTAGATAATTCTCATTGAATGTGTGAGGAATACTCCAGGACATTTACACCTGTACAAGCCATACTGACTCCTGATACATGTTCACACAGAGCTGAATGTCCTCAGACCCTCCTTAGTAACTCTTCCTGGGGGTGTGAGTGGCTGAACATGCTCCACGAGAACTCATCTTTTGCCTCCAACAGTGTTGGGGACTTGACATCTCAATAGCACGTACTTACCTGACGCAGGCAGAGAGGAACATATGGTACTTTGTCCCCTCCGCACACAAGTATCATTCCTGGTACTAATGAAATAAGTGGAAGTGTCTGCTACTGGCAGCAATGGGACATCAGAAAACAACACATCTCATTGTGCACAACACACTGTTAAAAAACCCTATTATTACAGACCACCAGCCCAACCCATAGACAAAGCTTAATTAAAAGAATTTAAGAGGCTTAATTAGCACCACTCAAAACCTTAGGTTCTAAAATCCATTTGCAGAACAAAAAGGGGTGAAAATTCTTTATTTATTCTGTGTTTCTTGCTAAATGTTTCTGAACTCAGCTTCTTATTAGCTGAAAGCATCAATCCTTGCCAACTTTGTTATGCTTCTTCATCAACCTCAGCCTAAATTGGAGTGATCTGCCAAAAAAAAAAAAGGAAGAAAAAGGACCCAAAAAGCAACCCTTCAATGTGTGTTTCCCTGGATTTTGCAGGGACAAGGAGAGGTTTTCCTCATTCTGCCTGCTGAAAAGAAAATGTTTTAAGAACTGGTATGCTGCTGATGCAATTCTGTTTCTTCATAAAGAACATACACAAAGACCTGTTCCTCAAATGGAATAAAATGAGGAGGACAAAAAAAGAACCCCAAGAAGCCACTAAAAAAAAGCCATTTGTTTCTTTTTATAGAATCATAGAATGGTTTGGGTTGGAAGGGACCTTAAAGATCATCTAGTTCCATCTAGTTTCATCTGTTTTCAAGCTGCCTTTCTGGCAAGCTCTGTGGCCCAAAGCCTCTTGTCCATCTGAGTGCTTCCATGGCCACCCCTCCAGTTGCTTTTATTATGCATTCTGCAGGGGGAGAGCTTTATCATCTGCATAATGGAGCTTAACCGTTCCTTCTGGTTAGCCTGAAGAAAAGACAGACTGAATACCCGTCAGCTTTGGGGAAAGGGAGGTTTTCACTGAGCAGTTACACTTATGGGAAGCAGCCAGCAGATTTCTAAATACTTTGGAAAAATAAAGAATATTACCCCTGAAGCCTTTGCTGTCTCTTTGTTTCTGCAATTACCCACTGCAGAAATAAAGGTGCTGCTAACGCTGGGGTAAAGTGTGATTCCACTTCTCAGCGACTTCACATTTCTGCGTTGTCTTTTTTTTTTTTTTTTTAATGTTCTCCCTTATGCAAGACCTTGAGTATTTATTTTGACAGCTTACATTATTCAGCAAGCAATTAAACTTTCAAATGTATTGTGTTCTCATAGCTTAAAATAACTTTGGCAACATCAGTTGGGTTTCTCAATCCCCCACAGAATGAAGATAAAGAACATTTCTGTTGATTTTTTTTTTTTTTTTTTTTTCTTACTTTTTTTAAGCAAATACAGGATTTTAGAGAGTCTTCATGTTTTGACGTCCTTACACAAATCATGCAAATACTACCCATGGAATTTCCCCCAAAATGTTAAAATGGCAGCAGGTATCACAGAATCATAGAATGACATGGGTTGGAAGGCACCCCAAGGATCAGAGAGTTCCAACCCCCTGACACAGGCAGGGACACCAACCTCCAAGCCTGGAGCTACACAAGGTTGCCCAGGGCCCCAGCCAACCTGGCCCTGAACACCTCCAGGGACGGGGCATCCACCACCTCTCTGAGCAGCCTGTTCCTTATTATTATTATTATTATTTATACACATACCACTCTCTCTGTGAAAAACTTCCCCCTAATATCTAATCTAAACCTTCCCTCCTTTAGCTTTAATCCATCCCCCTTGTCCTGCCATTGTCTACCCTTTGAAGAAGCTGATTCCCCTCCTGTTTCTCTGCTCCCTTCAGGGACTGGAAGGCTGCGATGAGGTCCTTCAGGAGCTGGTAAATAGAATATGACATAGAATAATGGAAGGAACGGGAGGAGCCTGATGAAGAAACCTGACTGACCAACTACACAAGCACATCTTGTTCATGACCATACCGGTCCCCTGTACACTCCTGTGGAAAGTCACCAGTGAAGAGAGAAAAATATTTCCAGGATTCAGTTAAAAGACCAAATTAAACTAATTGTGTTCATGCTGAAAAGCCATACGGTGAACTGCAACTATGGCAAAACTGTTTTCCTCTGCCAGCTTTCACCCCAAGGAAATGCAGCAGTGATGTCTCCAGCCACCACAGTTGGTTGGAATTGAATGCAAAATATAGCCCTTAACCCCTTCTCAACTGTCTCAAATCAACTCCCTAAAAACATTTGTGTGAAGAAGTTCTTTCAAGAGCAAAAGGAAATATAAGCTTCTAAACCCAAGAGCTTGCAGTTCCCCCACATTTCCAAATACAACTCCAATGCTGTTTTCCCTTTTTCACCACCTCCCTTAACCACCAAGCTTTCCTAGCTGCAAAACAAGCTCTTGTGTCATCCTCCCTTCCTTTTATGCTGGCAATCACCACCCATGCAAGTGCCACCTCTGCTCACTGTTGGGGCTGAGTGTGCAGATGCACATTAGTGCTAATGTTACTGACATGCCAATCCACAGAGAGAGCCTTTAGCCAGCAATTTGCTGTTCAATTCGAGGACAGTGTTCAGGTTATTAATTTACTTCTCCCATCACATGGTGCTTAAGGAGAGCTAGGACAGCTTTTAGACATCCCTGATACCTTCTAACTGAAAGCATCAGGAGAATCACAGAATCACAGAATTATCAAGGTTGGAAAAGACCTAGAAGATCATCCAGTCCAACCATTCACCTATTACTACTAGCTCCCACTAAACCATATCCCTCAATACAACATCCAGTAAGAGAAGTCCTACACCAGAAGATTTGGGATTGTTTTCAGCTTCACAGTGTCAGCAGGAGAAGAGGAAGGGCAGTAGGAAGTGCTGTATGAGATTCACATGGTGACGTCCTATGGTTACTGTTACTTCTTCCACAGTTTAATATCCCAGTGACGTTAGGCTGAGGCACTCATACCTGGGAGGGCATTGTAACTGGTTATTATACTTGTCACCACTCCCTGCGAACACACCTTGGCTATCTCTGCTCCACAGAGCGAGGATTAGCTGTTCTTTTTTTCCCTCTGCCATTTAACATGAGACAATCTCCTTTCCTCCCTCAGGGAATCTATATACTCCAGTAATTTATTGTCCTACTCCTCCTCTTGCCTTCAACCACCCAGTCCCAGAGAAACGAGGCACGCAATACTTCAGCTGACAGCCTTCAAAACTAAAACATGCCTCAGATTTTTCATCCTACAAGTTACATTTCACATGAGAAATGTATTTGCAGAGCACATTGCAGGGGGAGGTTTCCCAAAGGGATCTTCTGCAGCCCCAGTGGCATGGTGATACAGTCCACACAGGACATACAACAGCCCCAAGCACTTGTAGAAAAAGGAGGGTTTTTTTTCTCCTAGAACACCCTAGACAATCTCCCTCCTTTCCCAAGGTAACGAGTAGTAATTTGCTGTAGTTGTGATGGTCTGAGAACACATGTAAGACAACAGTTTTAGGCAGAGGTATCAAAACAAGTGATAGAGCTGGATGAAGCTTTAGGACTACAAGCCAGGTCTTGTACAACTGAAGAAAGCTCATCTATTTTTCCAAATCTAACACTTTGTCTAATAAAAGACACTAACTCTACCTACAAGCCCAACGAAAGCAACACAAGTTTTTTAATACCCAAGATCCTGCTGAACAGCACAGTACTGAATTATCTGACTTTACAAGGCAAAGCCTAAGCTTGGTCTGCTAGCAGTCTTCCTCCTCTTCATTTTAAACCCATAGACATGCAGTACAAATACTACTTTTCTGACATCCTTTGCAAATACAGTATTAAGGCTGCTAATGGATACAGCATCACCACTATTCCTTTCTGTTAATATAAGAAAACAAATATAAAACCAAACCAAAACAGAAAACTAACCAAAAAATCTCCCACAAAACCCCGTCCCTAATCTGAGGGTCTGCAGAGGAAGTTAATTTTCAAAACTGGCAGGTCACTGCCTTCTCCCTTTTTCAATCTGTGCAGGAGGTGACAAGGTGTAGAGTATGGATACAAAGACAACTCAGCCATGAAGGAAGGGGAGATAAGGTGCATGGCATTCCGAGGTCTCTGAAAGCAGCCAAAGTCATAAAACCTTGGAATTTCTGACCAGCCACAAAATTTATGGTCTCCTGCCTGCCTGTGACACCTCACAACCTTTGAGGAACTGGAAGATGGTGCGAGATGGTGGATGGGGGAGCATGGAAATACCTAGTCACTCAGGCAGATATGGTTGGTTGTTTTAGCCTGGTGATTTCCCTTTGCTGTATTCACTACTGAATTTTACTCACATTAAATCCTCAGCAATGTCTCTCAAATCAAACAAGCTTTACTCCATGAAGAGCTGCATCCAGCGTACAGGGCTTTCTTCATGTGCAACTCAACATTCACATGGCTGGGGCTGCCTTGTGTCAATCTGTGACTTCACTAAGAGAAACTTCTTCATGGCAAAAGCCACAGTGACTAACTGGTTTGCAGAAGTGTCCCTCTTTCCTCCTCCTCAGAGATCAACACCATCCTATTTTTCTTTTCTGAAGACACAGCAGGGCTTTCAGTCCAGCACCACATTAGCTCACACTTTCCTTTCAAGTAGCCTCAGGAGAGGAAGAGCCTTCTCCTCCCATATCCTTCAAAGACTGGGTTATGGAGGTCAGTCATCACAAATCCATTTGCTTCCCAAAGTGATTGATCACCACCCAGGCTGTCCTTAGGCAAGTAATGAGCCGCAAGCATTAGTCTAATATATGTGATGGAGAAAGTCTAATTAACAAATTATATTTTTATATGAAATTTAAGATTCAGTGTGTGCAGATGATTACACAGAGTTTGAATGCCACCCTGCCAGGCAGAGAAAGACAAAATGTTTTAACTCCCATTAGTTTAATAACTTCCTAATAGTTTAGTTCAGTTCCAGGGCAATCAAACTTCCCAGGGGAGAACACTGAAAGATCCTTGGGAGTAAATCAAGGTACACAGGAGCAATTGGAAGAAGCATCAAAAACCAAATGGAACTCCAGAAGACTCCCAGAAGGAAAGAAAAAAATATAAACCAAAAAACCCTCTCCTAACAAGCATTAGCAGATACCACACTGTGCATTGAATCAGACCCCCAGTGTTCCATTTCCACAACAACCTGCACCCCCAGAGAGCATTTACCAGTTGGAGGACTCAATAATCCACAAACCAGTGGGTAGGCATCCTTGGGAAACACTGTCAATTGTGATCTGATCCCATGAACAGTGGTGAAAAGGCCACTTTTAAAGGAAAAAGGTGTGTTGTTTTTTTTTTTCTCAGCAGCCCAAGAAGATGAGAAAGCCAGTCTCCAGGCCATAAGCATCAGCTAATGGTGACAGGAGAGAAGCCAAGGACAGCCCTTTCTTTTTCTTCTAGGAGGGAAGCTGGTTTGGAGAAGCAAAGGATTTAAATGCTGAATTAAATCCAGGATGAATGAGAAACTGCGAGAGACAGAAAACGTCCGTTGCCAAAACCCCAAACATCTCCATCAATTGTCTCCATCATCTCATGAGTTTCTACTATTCCTGAAAAGCCAAAGCTTTTCAGTGGGGGAAGGTGGGGCAAAGCACACAGAAGCATAAAGATGAATCCACCAGAAAAGGATGTAAATAAACCTGACTAAATCTATATTACTGAGAGTTGCACATGAAAACCTTTCTAAGTATGATTGAATTATTCCACCTTCAACCAGTTTGTACCCAAGGCTCATCACATGCATCACTATCACTTTACAAATTATCTCTAAGTGTACCCTTTGTCCCCATCCACGTATAAAAGTGGCCAAACCAATTTTAAACCACTTTGAAACCCATCCTATCACAGAATCGCAGAACTGTAGGGGTTGGAAGGGATCTCCAGAGATCATCGGGTCCAAACCCCCTGCCAAAGCAGGATCCCTAGGACATATTGCACAGGTCAGCGTCCAGACAGGTCTTGAATATCTCCAGATTGCTTTATTAAGGTGTCCTCATCAAGTCCCATGTGACAGAGATTCTCTGCAACACAGTTGTCTGTATGTACGGGCAACAGAGATGTGACCTCACAGGAAAATACCAGTATTTGATATTTCCTCTTAGAATCATGGAATAAATAATGTTGGATGGGCCCACTGGTGGTCAGTGGGTTAAGCTCTCAGCTTGATGTAAGGCCAGCTTCCAAGAGGTTCAGGGTTGTTCAGGGATTTATAACCACCCCTATGTATCATAGACAAGAGCCGATGATGCTGGCTGCTAAACCTCAACCAACTATCTAATATCCTGGTACAAGTCATTCATGTAGACCTGGATCTCAGGCAGGAAAATCAACATGCAGCACCCATCTCCTGCTTTCTCTTCTCCCTCTCCACTTCCTTGCCTCTTCCCTCATACCACCTTCTTGTCACACAGTTTAAATGACCTACATATCAACAGGACATTGGTAAGTCAAGTTCTAGCTAGGCTTTGTAACAACAAATATACACCAAGGTTTGTATCTTGTCTTTCCTTCATCACTAAAACAGACTGTGGGCATATCTGATACAGGGAAAAGAGGAGAACACCCACAATGAAGGGAATCTTAGTAATGAAAAGATAAAACCTGAAATTTCCTGAAATATCCCTTTGATATATTTAATTTTCATGGGAAAATTTTGAAATTGAACAGGCATGCAAAAATGGTGAGCATTGCCTCCACCCCAAATAAGAAAAACATTTTCAGCCTTCATTAAACAACTTGAGTCCTCAACACTTTTTCTCCAGCATGCACTGTCTTTTTGTTCAGGGGTACAGACATGTGACAATATTATTTACACTCACTTGAGGAAAAAGAGGTTTTGACAACATAGGAAGCTATAAAAAACCTTTTGGTTGCTTGTGCCACACAGTGAATAGCAAGGACCATTTTTTTCTTGTCCTCAGATTTAATGAATAACCCTGAAAAAAGGGGCTACACTTCAGACGTGTCAACAGGATTACACCTTTGAAGAACTATAATGCCTGCTTCTCACAAGACCCTTCTAATTAGAGGCACACTGATCACACAGAGTCATTCATTCCCTTTATGAAACACAGTTCCCAAATCTGGAAAGACCATAATGGCATAACAGAGCATCATTTATCAGCCTGACCTTAACTCTTAACACAATTACCCTCAATCCTGTTTTCTGGGATAATCTTGGTTATTGTAATTTTCCTGCTACCTATGAACAAACCAGGGCACATTTTTTATACCACTCACACTAAAATTAGTTGCTTCTGCTTGGTGGTCTGACTCAAAAGGTAGTCAGTAAATAAGATTTTGCCATTACTTGGTAAAAAGCTACAGGATTTGGCCTGACCTGACAGTACACAGTCTTGAGGACTTCTCTGAGGTTGCCTTGACCTGAGCCCATCTGAGCTTATTTTAGCTTCAATGACAGTTGTCTGGACAGTTGCAGCCATCCTAATTTGTGCTAGTTCAGCAAAAGTTGTTGCTATTCTGTCCATGGCTCTAGAGCAAAATGAGGTATGGAAGGATGCAAATGTGAGCTGGTACCAGTAATCCTAGTTTGTAAAAAATAACTCATTACGGTTCATCAATGATCACAACCGCAGTGCTACCTTGTAAACCAGGTAAGATGGACTTTACAGAAACAAAAGAGAACAGAAAACCTGAGTATCTTGGAATTGACAAAAGTATTGCCAGTAACAACTATATTATTCA
This sequence comes from Hypotaenidia okinawae, assembly GCA_027925045.1. Lineage (NCBI taxonomy): Eukaryota > Metazoa > Chordata > Aves > Gruiformes > Rallidae > Hypotaenidia > Hypotaenidia okinawae. The sequence continues at coordinate 161,640,947 of BSDF01000002.1, forward strand.
CAAAACTTTCTGCAATACTTAGGTAACTTGGACAATGAGCCTGCTAAAGCATTAACTGGACTAACATTTACAGGCTTCCCAGAGAGGTGTTGGATGCCCCATCCCTAGATCAAGGCCAGGTGGGATGGGGTCCTGGGCAACCTTGTGTAGCTCCAGGCCTGGAGGTTGGTATCCCTGCCTGTGGCAGGGGGGTTGGAACTCTATGATCCTTGGAGTCCCTTCTAACCCAGACCAGTCTATGATTCTATGACTAGCAATAAACCCATGGCTCCATAGAGATGGTGCACTCCCTTTTGTCCCGATAACATCTGGAGGGATAACAAAATGCATGATGCTGTGGTGCTGCAAGGTGGGGGTCAATGAAAGATGGGATGGACAGGTTTCCATGAAAATTGATATGCTTAATTTATTCTGCTACATTCTTTCCTGGACTACTGCTATACTGCTGCCCTGAGAGACACATCCTTGTTTTGAAAGTGAAATACTGATTCTGACAGCAACTAAAATACCTTCCAGCAATCGTTCTCATTCTTATTACTATTACAACTGCTTCTAGCAGAGCTGCTGCCCGAATGAAGTAAACACTGTAGGAGTTTTACATACCTTAGCTTGATATTCAGACTGCTGACTAAAACCGTAATAAATACCAGGAGCTTGGACATCATCTCAATGAAGACAGGATAGAGATAAATTTAGTTATGTGTCAAAACCAAACGCTGGGGTCACAATAAATTATTTTAGGCTTGGAACTTCACTTGCAATATTTCACCCAGAAACACTGGCTTTAGCCAAGGACTCGAGTCAAAGACCAAATTTAAACCCAGCTACTTCACCAGGCTGAAGGGCAGACCCAATCCATTTTTATAGAACATTTGTTGGTATGTTATTATACAATTTATCTCAATTTAAATGTTCTTTGGTTATTTAGTTTTGGAGGTTTTTTAATATACATTTACAAAAAAAATTATTTGTCAATGACAGAGGTTTTTTATCTGAGGAATAGCAGATACCCAAGTTTGGACAGGGATACCCCAGAGGGACCACACACACATATTGCTGTGCACTTTTTCAAATTAGCCAGGTTATTTATCCAAGCAAACAAATGGATAAAGTCCCAAAATAAACAAGTAAATAAGTGACAGCAGGCCTTTTGTAGCTCATTCAAAACAGGCATCCCTTAATCAGCCCATTAAGGAGTGCTGCACACCCGCCACGCACATCACTGCTGGAACTCCCTCCTGTGGCATCTTTGCCCATGCAAAGTCTGGAAGAACAGGGTAAAAGAGGATCTGCTTTTCTAACTTACAAAAATAATTAGTACTAAATAATAATCACAACTAAAAGCATGGTAACAATTTCTGGTCAGGAGGCAAAAGTGGAGATTGGGGATGAGCAGAGGGAGGGATGAAGGGAAGGGAAGAGAAAGAAAGGGAAAGAGAGGGGATTTCAGTTGGAAGTGACTCTAGTCCAACTGCCTGACCAATTCAGGGCTGGCCAAAAGTTAAACCATGTAATTAAAGACATTGCTCAAATGCCTCTTAAACACTGACAGGCCTGTGGCACTGACCACCTCTCTAGAAAGCCTGTTCCGCTTCTTGACCACCCTCTTGGTAAAGAAATGCTTCCTAATGTCCAGCCTACACCTCTCCTGGTGCAGCACTGAACCATATAATTGCATCCTATTGCTGGATCTGGGGAAGAAGACATCAGCACCTCTCTTCTCATTACCCCTCCTCAGGAAGCTCTAGACAGCCATAAGGCTGTCCCTCAGCCTCTTTCTCTCCAAACCAGGCAGGGCTGAAGTCCTTATCTGCTCCTATCCACTGGAAGGACGTGTCTTCCAGCCCTTGCACCAGCTTTGTTGTCCTCTTCTGGACACATTACAATAACTGGACATCCTTCTTAAATGGTGGGGCCCAAAACACACAATATTCAAAGTGAGCTGGCATCTGCTGAATACAGCACAATAAGCACCTCTTTTGACCCTCTGGTTATGTTATGTTTGATGCCCCCAAGGATGTGCTTTGCCCTCTTGGCTGCCAGGGCACACTGCTGACTCATATTGAGCCTGCTGTCAACATGTCCTCCTTTACCATTGCACTCCTGTTTCACTGGCTAAAGTAACATGAATCATTGTATCATGCATCATTAAAAAAGGAGGTTTCACCATCAAATAAACGCTTAAAGCCTAAATCAGTGTTGCTGTCATGTGCTTTGTTAGGGACATGGGGCGGCCAGGGCTCCTCCATTTCTCCCCCTGAAAACTCAAGAGCAGGAGGAAGGTGGTGACAGACTGAATTAGTCATTTTGGGCTGTAGCATTCTTAAGGCATCATTACAACTTGTTCAATAATAAAATCTTTTTGGAATGTGCATAAAAATGCAGCAAAGCATACAGTTAAAAGATTTGAGAGAGGAATTGCTTTACTATCTTCCAGACCCATAGAGGTATCCTGGGCTCCATCAGCAGAGGGGTGGCAGCAGGGACAGGGAGGGAATTGTCCCTCTCTACTCTGCCCTCCTGAGGCCCCAGCTGGAGTCCTGTGTCCAGAGCTGGTGCCCCAATACAAGAAAGATGGGGAACTGTTGGAGAGGGTTCAGAGTAGGCCACAGAGATGATTAGAGGGCTGGAGCAGCTCCCCTACAAAGAGAGGCTGAGGGAGCTGGACTGGTTCAGCCTGGAGAAGAGAAGGTTGCAGGGGGACCTCATTGCAGCCTGCCAGTCCCTGAAGGGAGCAGAGGAACAGGAGGGGAATCAAATTTTTCAAAGGGTAGACAATGGCAGGACAAGGGGGATGGATTGAAGCTAAAGGAAGGAAGGTTTAGATTAGCCATTAGAGGGAAGCTCTTTGCAGAGAGAGTGGTGAGGGGCTGGAACAACAGGCTGCCCAGAGAGGGGGTGGGTGCCCCATCCCTGGAGGTGTTCAAGGCCAGGTTGGCTGGGACCCTGGGCAACCTTGTGTAGCTCCAGGCCTGGAGGTTGGTGTCCCTGCCTGTGGCAAGGGGGTTGGAACTCTCTGATCCTTGGGGTCCCTCCCAACCCAGACTGTTCTATGATTCTATGATAGGTACAGAGCATTTTTTTTTTCTTAACACCTCTCCCCTGAATAAAATGGGGACTGGGATGGCCTCCAGGCCAGTCTGCAGGCTTTGCAGGTAAACAGAAAGGACTGCATGTATTCTGTTTGTTTGTCCTTATTCTCATCCATCTAGACTTCAAAAGTCAGAGTGAAATGTTCCACAATACACACATCTCAGTCTCTGCAGTCATGTGTGAACAGCAAAAAACCAAAGAAGGTGAAATGATTAAAAAAGGATTAAAAGTAATCTGTTCATTGCTGTTTCCCATATTGAGTAATCACAGCTGTGACAAGTAAATTGGATTAAAAAAGTACTCCAGTCCTAAAAAAAACCCCAAAACATAAACCCACAAAAATCCCTTACACACAACTGAAGGAAAATACAACTCCTGACAAATAGCATAAGTGTATCCCAAGCCCTCTGACATTTATATACTGAGTAGCACCCCTTTAAACACAGAACTACCTTACTAATCTATACAAACAGCCACATACATATCCCAGACAAACCCCAGGTGAGCAGACACCTACCTAAACACATATGCTTTGATCAGAACTTAAAGCTTTATTTAACTGAACTATCTATAAAAGTGGTCACCAGTGGTCACAGGGAACTAACTGTGAAATCATCATTCCAGTAAGAAAGCCATATCAGGTGACTATATTATATCTTTGAGTCAGAAAACTACCTAATAGGGTGTGCAAGAAAATAAAGCAAATTCCCAAACTCTAATACAGAACGATACAAAGGATACAAACAATAAGTCAGGTGGATTGGAGTGCAGATGTGTACTGCATCCACCAAGGTGGAAGGCATCATGCTATAAAAGCTACGCAGTCATATGTGCCTAAGACAAGAAAATCTCTGAAGAAAGGGAGCAATTTTTGTTAAGCAAACTGACAAAGGAGAGGAGCATGAAGAAAGCAAACACAAATGCTGGTGGGTACATATGAAAGGACAGCGTCAGCTTTCTGTATTTTATTCAACTTTATTATGTATAGCATTCTTTTGAAGTCAATCCTCTTCATTTCAGCCAGGAATTATTCAGAGTTTGTGTTTTCTAGGCATCTTTGCAATTTTACAATCATCTTACACTGTGCCAAGGGTAGTTTAAAATGTAATATGAGGTTCTATACTTACGTTGTTTATTTTTATTTTTTTCCTTCTGGTTGCCCTGAACAGTGGTTTGTTCTTGCTTAGGCAAACTTTGATTTCAGCTAGAAACTCTATTCCTCCATGAAAACAGGAGGCGATGGGGAAAACAGTGAGCCGTTCACATGCTCACCATAAATCTCTCCTCTCTCACAATAAACAGTCCATCATGTTCCAGCTCCCCCTCACGCTGGTGATTTTCCCACTCTACAAATGCCAGATTTAATGCCTCCTTCAGCTCCTACTCCCCTCTTTGTGCCTCCATCCACACTGTCATTTATGAATAAAATGCTGCCTGCATCATCATTTATTAAGCTACCACATTTTCTTGATAGGTCCAACAGCTCATACTAATGTTAATAAGACACTGTCTGTACAGTGAAACCTCAGAGAGGAATGTGTCACATCAGAAATTCTGGAGCCTCTCGTGATTCAAGTGAAGTCTCTCTTCTAGGGCAATATTCACATATAAAGCACACCAAAGGTGGTAAGAGTGCCTGCTTATACTCCTCTTCCTATTTTCATAGAATCACAGAATTTCCTGAGTTGGAAGGGATCACTGAGTCCAACTCCTGGCTCCACACAGGACCAGCCAAATCAGAGCATGGGACTGAGTCCAGATGCTTCTTGAACTCAGTCAAGCTCGGTGCTGTAATGTCTTCCCTGGGGAGCCTGTGCCAGTGCCTGACCACCCTCCCAGTACAGAACCTCTTCCTAACATCCAGCCTAAAGCTCCACTGGTGCAACTTCATACAGTTCCCTCAAGTTCTATCCCGGGCTGCCAAAGAGAGGAGATCGGTGCCTGTCCCTTTGCTATTCCTTATCGGGAAGCCACAGACCACAATGAGGTCTCCCCTCAGCCTTCTTTTCTCCAGGCTGTACAAACCAAGGCACTTCAGCCTCTTCTCATAAGACTTCCCCTCCAGACTTTAACATCCTTCTAGCCCTCCTCTGGACACTCTCCAATAGTTTCATGTCCCTCTTGTATTGTGGCACCCAAAACTGCACCCACACTTGAGGAGAGGCTGCACCAGTGCAGTGCAGAGCGGGACAATCTCCTCCCTGGACTGGCTGGCCATGTCGTGCTTGATGTGTCCCAGGACATGGTTGGCCTTCCTGGCTGCCTGGGCACACTGCTGGCTCATGGTTAACTTGTGGTCAACATATTTTCTTTTTTGGAGGTTGTGGGGAGAGCAACTTACTACACCTTAATGGGATTACAACATGCTCTAGCTTCCATTGAGCTCCATCCGACTCCATAAGTACTCCTACTCAGGCATTAATCAACACACAAAAGCAGAAGATTTGGCCATGACCCAGATTCTGGTGAACATTTCAGAGCATCCTGCATTATATAAGACAAGAAGCAGGTCTTTGGGCTGTGTCTCTATTCTCATTGGGGTTTTCCTTAACCCTAATCAACACTGAGTAAGTTCATAATACTTTAGAAAAAAGAAGTTAGGGCTGAGTCAACAAAAACTTATGTCTTTAACTTGACTGTTGCCCCCTAAAATCTAAGAAAAAGATCAATTTAAACACAGGCTATAAGACAAAACTCCCCAGGAGAAGCAAACCTGAGAGCTGTCAGGCAGAGAAGGACCTGGGGGTGTTGGGTGACTGCAGGATGAATATGAGTCAGCAGTGTGCCCAGGTGGCCAGGAAGGCCAATGGCATCCTGGCTTGTATCAGAAATAGTGTGGCCAGTAGGTCTGGGGAAGTGATTGTGCCCCTGTACTTGGCTTTGGTGAGGTTGAACCTTGAGTGCTGGGTCCAGTTCTGGGCTCCTCACCACAAGAAGGACATTGAGGTCCTGGAGCAAGTCCAGAGAAGGGCAACCAGGCTGGGGAAGGGGCTGAAGGGCAAATCCTGTGATGAGCTTCTGAGGGAGTTGGGGATGTTCAGCCTGGAGAAGAGGCTGAGAGGAGACCTTATCACTGTCTACAACTACCTGAAGGGAGGTTGTAGAGGTGGGTGATGGTCTCTTCAGCCAGGTGACAGGACAAGGGGAAATGACACAAAGCTGTGCCAGGGCAGGGTCAAATTAAATATTAGGAAACAAAAAAAAAAATCACTGAAAGAGTTGTCGGGGCCTGGAACAGGCTGCCCAGGGAGGGGGTTGAGTCCCCACCCCTGGGTGTGTTTAACAGACAGGGAGATGAGGTGCTCAGGGATATGGTTTAGCACAGGACAGGAATGGTTGGACTTGATGATCTTAAAGATCTTTTCCAACTTTGTGATTCTGTGAAACCTGTAAACAACAGAAGTACACTCACTACTCCATGCAATTACGCTGCGACAAATTATTTTGCTCAGGGGTACTTGTCATTTGCCTTGAGTCCTACCAAGGGAAGAGATCAGAGAGGCAGGCCACTGAGGTGCACTTTTCAGTTATACTACCCATCTGCACAGGAGTAATCTCCTTTTGCTGAGCAGGCACAGCAGCTCATACATAAACCAGATCTTCCCAGCACTCTCGTGTCTTGCAGCCCCCACCGAATGCAGAGAGGGAAGCAGGTGCATAGCTGGGTTTATGTGTGTTATTTGGGTGGGTAGATTGGCAAAATTGGCTCAGACCAGTCTAGGGAAAATGTACTTTCTCTGAAAAGGAAATCTGGACAATTGCAACAAAAGATGCTCTGGCTTTCTAAGAGCTGCACAATCACTCTGTGATCTAGCAGCTGGATTAAGGAATATCTTCACAAGCAAATATAATGTGTTTTGCTTTTAGCAGGATATAAGCACCACTGACAAGCATGAGCATCTCTTTTCTCCTCTTCATCCATCATCTCACCAGTTGACAACTGTGAGAAGAGTACTGTACATACTCATTTCATTTCTAGACAATAAAGAAAATAAAAAGTCAGCAATCTTAAATGAGAGAAGAACCCAATACTGAAATATTCAATATTTCATTAATTTTACACGTTTTAAAGGGGAGAGGAGGTGTATAACACTATGACTGAATATCCTGGCTATTCACATAAAGTCATCTCTGCTCTTATATATGCTACCTGTATGTTGCAAGACAGATCAGGAGGAGAACTCAGTGGTAGCAGAAACTACTGCAGCAGGAGGAGCCACTGCTAACAGCTCTGCTGGATGCAAAAAAAATATCTGTCCCTTAAAGCACAGCTGCTTAATGGGTTTTTAGATTAATGAAAATTCCAAAGCCCTTTTTTCCTTTCATTTCATCTCCTTCCATGTCTCAATTCAAGGGTTGGTCTGTCTGCTTCTCATCCTGACACACAAGGCATTCGGAAACCACACACAATTATTATTATATATAGTTATTAAAGTGATTTTCTTATTTATATAAGGGAGCCTTCAAAGTGTACATACACAGAATCACTAGGTTGGACAAGACCTTTAAGATCATCAAGTCCAACCGTTCCTGCCCTATGCTAAGCCCATCACTTCCACCCAAAGTATACATCCATCTTTCATTTTGCCAGGGGCAGAGTGGACAGAAGCATCTTGACTCTTATCAGAGGCTCTGTGCCTGTTGCAGGAAACATGTTGGGTGACATTCTGACACCAGAAAGCATTTCTAGTGCTAGGACCCAACTGCTCATCCTGAGAGCATCATCAGAGATCAGCTTCTCACTAGGCTGATCAATCTTATTGGTAATCCATTTGTCAAACATCCTGCTGTTTAAAGAAAGGCAGCTCGGGAAATGCACACATAACCAACTTATTTTACAAGAGCATCTTCCAAGTTCTCTTGTGGGGTTTTTTGGTGGGTTTTTTGTTTGGTTGGTTTTGGTTTTGGTTTTATTGCCTTCTGACCCCGTTTCCCTTCACTTATCTTCCTCCCCTATGTAGAAAACTTCTATGGCAGGTAACATGCCAGAGGAAGCAGTGTTCTTACTGTAAAAGCAGATGCTTTTTTTTTTTTTTAAATTGTCCATCTCTCAGGCATAATTGGCTGAATGAAGACACATAAAATACACTGCAGCACATGTGACAAGGAAGGGAGCTTCCCGCCACTAGTGTGAGAAGAAAAAAGATAAATCTCCCTCTACCAGCTTGAGAAATGCAATAATTTACCTGGATCCACTCAAATTAACTTTTCAATGCAATAATTAGCATGGTCTGGTCCTGTAATGCAGTAACCTTTACCCTGCTACCCCTCCTTCTCTTTTCATGGCTTGTTAGCAGTGTGGTCACTGAGGTAGAGCCAAGAAAAAGACATCTGCAGAGCGAGGGGATGGCTGCCATCTGTAGTAAAGGAGTGTCTGGGTAAAATGAACAGGTATCTACTCACCTACTGAAAATTAACATTTCTTGTTCTCTTCTAATAATTTCTATACAGGAGAAAAATGTTATTAATTTTCCTGGTCATTTCCTGATTGCCATTTTCTCTTGTCATACCAGTCAAGTCTAGATTTAACCAGGATGTAAAGACCCTGTGGCCCCAGTTCTCTGTGAAATCATATTAAAGACGATTAACAACCAGGGAAAAAAAATAAAAGAGAGGAAAAATGTGGCTTATTTTTAATTAAACTTGGTTTGCTATTTGACTGAGCTCTTCATGTAAGATTGCTTCCCAACTTTGTGATTAATTCACCGTAAAACCTCAAAAATTCACAAGGCTTATTTTGTCCATCTGCAAAATGGAGAAATAAAACTAGGAGCTAGATTTTTCAGCATTTCTACTGAGGCTTTTAAAACGCCTGTTGCTATAGTACTGTGAAATCTTTTCAAAAAATGAGGCTGAAATATTATCAGCATTCCAAGAGGTAATTAGAAAAGAAAAACAAACAAACAAACAAAAACAACTCAAAAAGCATAAACTTTTTTTTTTTTCCCCTGTGTGCTTTACAACCTTTAAACCTAGATTTGTAATTGAAGTGCAAACTGACCTTTATAAACTGTACAGCATCGCTAAAATACATTATTCTTCAGGGCTGGAGGGAATTTGCCATGCTCAGCAATTCAATAATCTTACTTTCTTTCATTTATGCTCTTCAGACAATGTGGCATAGCTGGATTTTCCCTCTACTCCAGATATAAATCAAGCAGGAGAGGTTGAGGAGCTTTATCAACACTATAATCTAAATCTCCTGTCAACTTGCTGCTGTAACCTGTTTTTTTGGCAAATAACTCAGCTCTTTTGCCCACCTTCTCAAACAGCAGCTAATACAAACCCGTATTAAATCCCATTTACAATCTGCTTGCTCAGACGGCTAAATGGTCTCCATATCGAAATGATCCATCAGCACCAGCTGAACCATCTGAGATGGTTTTATCTCCAACCTCACCATATAATAACACAACTGAAATCATGTGCACGCAGCAAAAATGTCAGGCACTAGGCTTTGTTACTAAGTGGTTATACTGAAAGCAAATAAGAGCACTTGGAGCTTCAATGTAAACTTGTACATAAGCAGGAAGCCCTCAAAATTTCACAAACCTCTTTCAGTTCTTGGGAATCCATCCACAGAAAGCAGTTTCAAAAGCACCCAACAACATCAGCACTTCTCTCTGCCAATACAACCTTCTGCTGGTTCAGCTGACTCTGCACTGTCATAGAACTTTAGAGTCAAACAATTGTTTAGGTTGGTAATGACCGTTAAGATCATCAAGTCCAACCATTAAGCTAACACTGCCAAGTCCAACACTAAACCATGTTATTGTTTGTATCAGAAATAGTGTGGCCAGTAGGTCTGGGGAAGTGATTGTGCCCCTGGACTGGGCATTGGTGAGGCTGCAGCTGGAGTGCTGGGTCCAGTTCTGGGCTCCTCAGCATAAGAAGGACATTGAGGTCCTGGAGCGAGTCCAGAGAAGGGCAACCAGGCTGGGGAAGGGGCTGGAGGGAAAATCCTATGAGGAGCAGCTGAGGGAGCTGGGGAATGTTCAGCCTGGAGAAGAGGAGGCTGAGGGGAGACCTTATCACCACCTACAACTACCTGAAGGAGGTTGTAGAGAGGTGGAAAAATGGTCTCTTGAGTCAGGTGACAGGAGATGGGACAAGGGGAAATGGCACAAAGCTGCACCAGGGCAGGGTCAGATTAGATGTTAGAAAAAATTTTTTTTTTCAGTGAAAGAGTTGTCAGGGCCTGGAACAGGTTGCCCAGGGAGGGGGTTGAGTCACCTTCCCTGGATGTGTTTAAAAGATGGGTAGATGAGGTATTTAGGGATATGATTTAGCATAGGACAGGAACAGTTGGACTCTATGATCTTAAAGGTTTTTCCTATCTAGTGATTCTGTAAACACCCCATTTATGCATCTTTTAAATACCTCCAGAGTTGGTCCCTCAACCACTTTCCTGGACAGTCTGTTCCAATGCTTGACAACTTTGTTGGTGAAGGATTTTTTATTTTTTTTCTGATTTTCAATCTAAACTTCCCCTGGCATAACTTGATGCCATTTCCTCTCATCCTATTATTTGTTACTTGTGAGGAGATTGATACTCACCTGACTGCAACCTCCTTTCAGGTAGTTGTAGAGAGTAATAAGGTCTCCCCTCAGCCTCCTTTCTCCAGACTAAACAACCACAGTTCACTTAGCCACTCCTCATAAGGCTTGTTCTGTAGACCCTTCACCAGTTTCACTGCCCTTCTCTGGACATGCTCCAGCACCTCAATATCCTTCTTGTAGTGAGGAGCCCAAAACTGAACACAGCACTCAAGGTACATAAGCTGTATCTGCAATTCCAGGCTGCCTTTCTGCTCTCATCTCCTTCCTTCCACCATGGACAGGTTCACCTGAATGAGTGATACTAATTTACTTCTCCCCATCACACAAGCATTTCTATTGATCAAACTTACAGTAACTTGAGTTGACCTCTTCCTTTTTCATTCTTTGCTTAATCGTGTCAATCAGCTTCCTCTGAAATCCTGCATAAAGCTGTGCTCAAAAACACACCTAGAAGTAGCATTGATACAAGCTTAGTAGAGAGCACTGATCAGCTATGTGCTATTTTTGGCCAAATCCAAGATTTTCCAGTTCACACCTCTTGGGAGTCAGCACCAGAAACAAAAACTGCCTCTCTTCTGCTGTGTTTCCTCCTTGGGGGAAAACACCAGGTTTTGCCTCCAAGAAGCAAGACTGGACTCCAGCCACAATCATGTCCTTCTCAAAGCAACAGATTTATCAATATTTCACCCAAAAGGGAGGCTATTACCATTTTAACACCATCCAAACGTGTGTTAAACAAGACTTTGGCACACAGGGCTAGTGTTTCCTGCAGCTTAAGAGAAAGGAAAGGAGAAATGCAGTTGAAACAAAACACTCATCCAGTGCTGTATCTTTTGAATGCTGTAACAAGTTGCCTTTCACTCTCTGAACCTTTTGTAATGTGGTTGTTGCCATGGGACCAAGTGCACAGCACTCCTGGTACTCAAACACTCCAACTTTATTGAACTGTTTACTGTTGCAAAGTGCAGGGCGGTCACGTGTGAAGACTTAACCTTCTGGAATTGTTTACTCTATTAATATTAATAAAATAACTTTTAAAAGAGGATGAAAAATTCCTCCTCAGCTAGCTTAACCCCTAAGGATGTGTACTGGAGAACTAAGATTTCTTATATTTTTTTTCCCTTGTTACCTTAAATCTAGAAGGAAAATTCCTGCTCTGTGACACTGCAATCTAGGAAAGAGGCATGGCATTACTTGCTCATTATTCTGCAAGACTGAGGGCATGAAAATCACAGGATGTGATCAGGCAAGCTCTCCATGTACAAATTGCATCTGCATTTTGTGAACACTGGGAGAGAGAATATAAGACAGAGATATAAAATATCCTCATAAACACATATTATCCCCTTGAGGTTTGACTTTCTTCAAAATAAAACACTCATGTTTGTCAAACACTTGACCTTCAGCTTCGTTATTCAAGAGGAGGTTGTGGACCCGTGGCTAATCACAAGCATTTGTTCTGGAATAAATCTGCTAGGTCACATGTTAAATTCCAAAAGCTGTGACATTACTAACAAAAAGTCAATGTTGTATTAAGACTATAATTTCTTTAAAGCAGCCTTGGCTTCTCTTTTTCTTTTCTTTGTAGCTTTTACCTGGCATTATTCACTTCTCTTCCTCAAAGATATTTTCACAAAGAGCATCCTCATCTGGCTTACCTAGTTCCAATTCAAACAAGGTGGGGAAAGGGGTTTAAACACAATCCCCTATGAGATTTTCTCCTGATCTCCCATTACTGTCCTGTGAAAGTGTCACTGGCTAAAAAAAAAATCTCCTTACTCAGTGGAAACATGTGATATTCACACACATTGTCTAAAAATCTGCTTAACCCCTGGTGGTGCCTTTCCTGTAGTGGGAAGATGAGTTTACTACAGCCCTGACTGATCATGGTGCAAAATGACTTATCTACTAGGGCACAGAAGTGAAAAACATAGTGATGCTAGCATGGAATCATTAAGGTTGGAAAAGACTTCTAAGATCATCTAGTCCAACTGTCCCCCCACCACCTATATTAGTTACTAAACCATGTCCCTAAGTACTTCATCCAACCTTTCCTTAAACACCCTGAGGGACGGTGACTCCACCACCTCCCTGGACAACCCATTCCAATGCCTAAGCAAGCCAGAGTGCCTTCTCCAGCAAGCAATGGCTTGGCAGATACACATACTCTACTCTGAGATTGGACTCTTACTTTTTTTCTTTCTTTTTTTCACCCTCAAATCCAGCAAACCTTCCAGAGGATGCTAAGTGATTCTGTAGATAGCCTACAGAAACATGACAGAATGGTTCAGCTGAAGCCACAGATCACAAAACCCATCATTCTCATTGATGGGACCACTGCTACTGGCTTTATGGCCAGTATAACACTCAGGGAATAAATAAGACCTTGCACAAAGCCAAGAGAAGAATTCTAATAAACATTAGCATGTTTGGATTAGCATGTCCAAGCCCTGGAGGACTCCATGGCAGAACAAATACTCAGCCCAGACAAGTACAAGCTCCTTGTCTGCACACATGAATTATTAAACAAACTTCATCCCATGGGCCCCTCCAGTCAATCATTATGAACTGTATCACTACATGTAGAACTATGGGCATAAAAACTTACTGTAAACACACAGCTGTCCTGTCCACTCCCCAAGATTTTATTTATTTATTTTTGGTCTCTGAAAGTGTACAAAACTTGTGCTTATAAATCCAGAGGCAAGTGACAGAATCACAAGGTTGGAAAAGATCTTTAAAGATCATCAAGTCCAACCATTCCCATCCTAAGCTAAACCATATCCCTAAGTACCTCATCTACCCACCTTTTAAACACATCCAGGGAATGTGACTCAACCCCCTCCCTGGGCAGCCTGTCCCAGGCCCCAAAAACTCTTTCAGTATTTTTTTTTTTTTCTAAGATCTAATCTGACCCTGCCCTGGCACAGCTTCTTGACATTTCCCCTTATCCTATCTCCTGTCCCCTGGCTGAAGAGACCATCTCCCACCTCTCTACAACCTCCCTTCACAGAGTTGTAGGCAGTGATAAGGTCTCCCCTCAGCCTCTTCTTCTCCAGGCTCAACACCCCCAGCTCCCTCAGCTGCTCCTCAGGGGATTTGCCCTCCAGCCCCTTCCCCAGCCTGGTTGCCCTTCTCTGGACACACTCCAAGACCTCAATGTCCTTCTGATGGTGAGGAATGCAGAACTCCAGGTGCAGCCTCACCAATGCCAAGTCCCGGGGCACAATCCCCCCCAGACCTACTGGCCACACTATTCCTGACACAAGCCAGGATGCCATTGGCTTTCCTGGCCACACTGCAGGCTCATATTCAGCCTGCAGTCACCCAACACCCCCAGGTCAAATCACTCCAATCAAGCTGTAAGATAAACTTCCTGCTTGTGGATATTTCAACACAAATTAAAAAATCATTTGCCCTCTGCAGGCTATGCTAATGCAACGTGAATTCATCTTCTGCTATCTCTAACTCTGTGGGAGAAAAGAGGCAAAATACTTGGTTTGTTTTTTGAGGTGAGGGAGGATAATTTTTTTCCTATTGACTTAAAAATGCCAATCTTTAAGCTAGTCAAATACCACATTTCTTTTCCAATACATGAGAAAGGCAAAAGAAGCAAAACCAAAATTTAAAAGCTAATATTTTGTCTAATAATATGAGGGGAGATATGCATGTGTTGTATTGATTAAGCTCAGAAAGAATTCTGAGCTTGAATTAGTAAAAGCATTGCTGTTCACAGAATCATAAGTTTGGAAAAGACCTTTAAAGATCATCAAGTCCAACCATACCTGTCCTACGCTAAACCATATCCCTAAGTACCTCATCAACTGTCTGTCAAACACATTGTCCTGGTTTCAGTCAGGATAGAGTTAACTTCATTTGTAGCAGCTGATGGGATGCTGTGTTTGGGAGTTACAATGAAAGCAGTGCTGAGAACACCCTGATGTTCTTAGTTGCAGTCAGACAGTCAAGGACTTTCTCAGCTTCTTCCTATTTCTCTATTCAGGAGAAAGGAGGGGCGAAGTCAGGACAGGTGACCCAGATGGGCCAAAGAGAGTATTCCATGCCAATGACGTCCTGCCCAGGAGAACGGGGGGCTGAGGGGAGGAAGAAGAGGGGCGGTGGCAGGACGCGTGCTGCTTGGGGGGACGGTCGGGTTCCGGGACAGCTCTGGGTGGTACCTGAGTTGTGTGGGTCGGGGAGAAACTGCATTGGGGATCAAGAGTTTCATATTCTTTTGCTCTAAAGTCCTGTTAGCATTGGGATATTTGATCTTTCTGTTCTCTTAGTAAACTCTCCTTATCCCAACCCACGGGCCTCTTAGTTTCTTGGGTTTGGAGTTATTTGCCCCTTCCTTTTCCCTTCCCTTGTTCCCCCCTTTTTCCCTCTTCCCCTGCTCTTTTACTTTAAGGAGCAGGCAGCTGCGTGGATCTCGGCCCACAGCCGGGGGGAAACCAGGACACACATCCAGGGATGGTGACTCAACCGCCTGTTTCAGGCCCTCACAACTCTTTCAGTGATTTTTTTTTTTTTTTTTTTTTTCTTTTCCCTTTTAAACATCTCATCTGACCCTGCCCTGGTGCAGCTTTGTGCCATTTCCCCTTGTCCCATCTCCTGTCACCTGGCTGAAGAGACCATCGCCCACCTCTCTACAACCTCCTTTTAGGTAACTGAAGAGGAGGCTGAGGGGAGACCTAATCACCGCCTGTTATGGTGGTGCAAGAGCTGGAAATGGAGTGGTTTATCCTCTTTATTTAGTCCTCCTGCTGTCACCCACAAAGCAAAAAAATAAAATAACATCAGTGTGAATCCAGCATTACCCAGATAAACATCTCAGAATAAAATTATGAAAAGACCAAGTATGACAGTATTTTTACACATGACAATATCCAGCTACGCTTCTGTTAGTGTAAAATTTTCTTGCTACAAATAGGCATGAGGATGCAGTTGGCTTCCAAAAATGGGACCTTATGCTTCTCTTCCAAGGCACCAAATAAAAAGGGGTGTATGGGGTGGGGAGAAGATTTTTTGTTACAGTATCTCATCATGGCCAGAAGACAACAGTCATCTCTTTGTTTACTCAAACCTGTGCTCTGATGGCATAAAGGTAATGGGCTGCTACTGCAGACACTGTTCCTTGGAGCCAGTGTGCTTGCTACATGGGCTCATGCTGTGGTAACCAACTTCTGTTCCTCAGCTCCCCTGAAGATGTTACAGCCACGCTGCTTAACCATCTGAACTTAAATGGACGTATCAGCAAATTGGAGATGGGAACAAGGATATGTTGGAAGGCTGAGGCTCCCGTGCAACCCAGTTGTCACCTGCAGACACAACAGCAGTGTATGCTCCTATGGTCTTGGGTTTTTTTTGAATCACCATCAGACTGAGGAGACATCAGAAATCATGAGCTCAGATGTGAAGGCATGAAAAAACTATGTAACAAGCAGCAACACTAAGAGACCTTCAGGAGGAGATAGTTGGTTATCCCGCAGATGCCATCCTTTCTTGTCCTCCTTGCATCTCCTGCATCATCCATAATTTGTCACAAATAACTAGTCACTGCTCCATCACTTCAAGGCCTAAAATTTACAGGCTATTTCCAAAGGCTGATATCTTGACATGAGAAGACACTATTGCTTTAGCCATGGTTTCTGGCCATCTCAGACCTCTGGCAAGGGCAACCTAGGAGAAAAATGCTGACAAGAAAAAAACCTAGCTGATAATTTGATTTGCAGTGATCACTAGAAACTGTTCAGGCACATGAAGAGATACTCCAAAAACCTGGAGTTGGAGACGGTTTGGAGGAGGGCCATGAAGATGATGATTAGAGGGCTGGAGCACCTCTCCTACGAAGAGAGGAAGCTGGGCTTGTTCAGCCTGGAGAAGAGAAGGCTGTGGGGGGACCTCATTGCAGCCTGCCAGTCCCTGAAGGGAGCAGAGAAACAGGAGGGGAATCAACTTTTTCAAAGGGTAGACAATGGCAGGACAAAGGGGATGGAGTGAAGCTAAAGGAAGGAAGGGTTAGATTAGCCATTAGAGGGAAGTTCTTTACAGAGGGAGTGGTGAGGGGCTGGAACAACAGGCTGCCCAGAGAGGTGGTGGATGCCCCATCCCTGGAGGTGTTCAAGGCCAGGTTGGCTGGGGCCCTGGGCAACCTTGTGTAGCTCCAGGCCTGGAGGTTGGTGTCCCTGCCTGTGGCAGGGGGTTGGAACTCTCTGATCCTTGGGGTCCCTTCCAAGCCATACAATTCTATGATTCTATGATTTTATGACCTCTCTAAGCAGGGAAGGTGGTCAAAAGCAGATGAATTTATCGTCGCTGGAGAGTTCTGCTGTTCATCACCAGCTTTTGTCATTTATCACAGCGCTGTCAGATATCTGGAGCTCTGGGATTCTTAAGGGTGAGATCCGTCGTCACATAAATACAGCTATTAATGCAGCAAGTGTATTTTATAGTTAAATGCAAATGTTGCAATCTGGCAAGCCATTTTTCCTGCCAAACCTCGAAGGTTTTTCATGTCAGAAATTGATGCCAGCAGCGATAAATGGAGGATAGATAAAGTTAATCCGACCGCTTTGAGTTGAACGGGGAAGGTATTACTTTGAAGGGTTTAACATATTAACAGAATCAAAAAGACATTTCAAAATATTTATGGAAATATATTTTTTTTAAAAAAGCTTATACAAGCAGTATAACAAAACCATACAAAATATTATTAAATCCTACCCTTAATTAAACATGCTGACACTTAAAAGCTTCTGTCTGATTTACTTTAAAAAAATCTTCTTTCAGTAAATTACGACTTTCAAATATCTTCTTGCTGTAAATGAATTTGCATTCCAGAGGAATTAAAAAGGTTTTAACAGAAGCTTAAAAAAAAATATATATAAAAATTTAAGCTACACCTCCAATTTATCAAACACGAGGGTAAGATAGGAAAGGAAAAAGGACACAATACTCCTAAATGATAAAATGAACTGAGAAAAAAGCCTTTATTGTTTTATGTCTGTTTAGAAAAAGATGAGGGACGTGAATTCATCTAACTTTCCCTGCAGGTTGATGAGCTTCCTATCCATGAGAACAACCATTCAGCTTCCTTGGAGAGGAAACTGGGCATATCCAAAGGTTGTTTCAGTCCAGCTAATGTATGAAAGACAAAAGCAAGGAGTTACTCTGCTTTTTAGTGTAACACCAGTTAGGTGCGAAGAAATGAGTTGTCTTAATTCCCAGCCTGAAAGCAAACTACCAATGGTAATTTCTTCATTTGATTCACTCGGTGTTCTTGAGATACCCTAGGACGTCACCAGGCTTACAGCTGTTATATCAGAAGCATATGAACAGCAAGGCCTGTGCCAGAACTGCCAACCCCACATGTATGATTTAGAGACCCTGGGGCATCTCAATAGCTGCAAGAGTCATGTATCTTATCAGGATGAGCTGAAGCTTGACAGATACCATAAACTGAGCTCTTGTAGACCAAGCTCATCCATAACAAAGGAGATATGAACAACCTGTGTCAAACAAGCACAATGCTCTGTGTCCTGGATGTCAGTGTCTTTCAAAGGTGCTTCTAGAAATCCAGGAAACCACCTTGGACTAGGCCTGGACACACTGAAGAGCTCACTGGCCCTATTTAGTTAATTCTCACTGTTCAGAGAGCTTTAAAGCTTGGATAGGGATGCTTCTCTTCCAAAAAGCATCTCAAATGGGGCACACTGCATATGTTGCATCGACTTGATGAAATAAAGCACCACTTGATTTCAGGGATGTGTGGTGGCAAAATAAAATCATAGAATCACAGACTGGTCTGGGTTGGAAGGGACCCCAAGGATCAGAGAGTTCCAAACCCTCTGCCACAGACAGGGCCACCAACCTCCAGGCCTGGAGCTACACAAGGTTGCCCAGGGCCCCACCCAACCTGGCCTTGAACACCTCCAGGGATGGGGCATCCACCACCTCTCTGGGCAGCCTGTTCCATCCCCTCACCACTCTCTCTGTAAAGAACTTCCCCCTAATATCTAATCTAAACCTTCCTTCCTTTAGCTTCAATCCGTTCCCCCTTGTCCTGCCATTATCTACCCTTTGAAAAAGTTGATTCCCCTCTTGTTTCTCTGCTCCCTTCAGGGACTGAAAGGCTGCAATGAGGTCCCTCATGTCCAAAATGATGGAATTATTTTACTCACCTCAATTATAATATGGCAAACTACATTCTGGATCAACTTGAGTACCCAGGGAAACAAGATGGTCTGTGAGGTTAATGCTTGGCCCAAAGACTGGTATGAGCAGCAATCCAAAAGCTGCACTTTTGACCTCTTCCAAGACTGCTGTCTTTGTCTCATCCTGAAGCAGCTCAAACTGAGCTTTCCATTTGAAACTCCAGCTGAAACTTTTCTGCAGCCTTAGACCATAATGAGTTCTGCAGCATAGCCATAATAAAATCATTAAGGTATTATACATAAAGTATGTGCTTTGTCAGTGTTCTACAGAAAGTGAGTGCTTTGTGGGTATATATTCACTAATGCTGCTCAGATGGGACACTCAGGAGGTGGCCAAAGGAATTCTCTGCCATGGACCATGTTATCCAGGGTGGCTGATAGCAATTCCATCAGAAAAACAGCTTTATTTTCTCACAATGTACAACTGTAGAGCTGAGCCTACTGTCAATAGCAGAAAAAAAAAAACCCTAAATATTTCAATAAAGTGCAAACTAAAAGAAAATGTCACATGGAGAAGGTGTTAAAATTTGGACTTTTCCTCCAATCAGGAGAAATCAACATATTATGCAGCCTGGACACACTCAAAATTCTCATCAGTGCCAAAAGCCTCCAAAATATCTTATAACTCCTCCCTTAACAGACAAATTCTCCTTCTAGTGACTGCTAAAGGATTTAAAAATACCACAAAGTGAAGATTCATGGGCTACAATCCAGACACACTCAAACAAAAAGGGGTAGTAAGCTATGACCATAACTTAACACAATATTGTTCTTGACCTTGCTTGTGCAATGAGCTAAGACCAAATATCCAATGAGGAGATACACTCTTCACTGAGGTGAGCAATGCATGAAGAGCATGATTTGCAGAGCGTGGATCACTGCTATGGTCAACCAGCCTCCACATAAAGGGCATTAAGGAACCTTCATGCTATTAAAAGCTCAGCCTCTTGGCTTCGAGGTAGACATCAAATGCTACTTGCAACTTGGATGACCACTTCTCTTTACATCACAATAAGACTGGATCAGGTTGTGAAAAAATACAAGCTTTGAGGTTTTTTTGTCTAAAAAAATAAGCTGGGTTCACATATCTTCTTATTAAATTCTGTTCTTATGAAGCAACAATACAGCTGATGGTACACAGGGAAAACTTATCCTCATGGTACCATTAAATAGGGATATGTCTGCATTCAAGTCTCTGTGCTAAGGCTGGTAAAAGCATCCTTCACCCCTGATTCGTTGAGTCAACCACGAACAGACCTGGGCAAGAATGACACAGTGGAATGCATCATACTTCTCAGAGAGCATTGGCCAGTTCACAGGAATGCTTTCATTTCCAGTCTTTTTTGAGGGTGTTGGGAGACAAACCAGACATACCCACTCACAAGAGCTGGATAGAGACCAGCATAAAGACTGGGGGATCGGATGCTGGAGGCCAGCTATGCTGAGAGGGATTTGGGGGTCTTGGTTGACAGCAAGTTAAACATAAGCCAGCAGTGTGCCCAGGCAGCCAGGAGGGCCAACCATATCCTAGGGTTGCATCAAGCATGACAGGGCCAGTCAGTCCAGGGAGGGAACTGTCCCACTCTGCACTGCACTGGGACAGCCTCACCTCAAGTGTGGCTGCAGTTTTGGGTGCCACAATACAAGAGGGACATGAAACTATTGGAGAGTGTCCAGAGGAGGGCAACAAGAATCGGGAAGGATCTGGAGGGAAGTCTTATGAGAAGAGCCTGGAGAAAAGGAGGCTGAGGGGAGACCTCATCACATTCTGCGGCTTCCTGACCAAGGAGTCGAAGGGGCAGGTGCCAATCTCCTCTTTTTGGTGACCAGTGACAAACCTGAGGGAATGGTATGAAGCTGCGACAGGGGAGGTTTAGGTTGGATGTTAGGAAGAGGTTCTGTACTGAGAGAGTGGTCAGGCACTGGCACAGGCTCCCCAGAGAAGTGGTCACAGCACTGAGCTGGGCTGAGTTCAAGAAGCATCTGGATGATGCACTCAGTCCCATGCTCTGACCTCAGGATATTCTATGGTTCTGTTCTACAAATAGAGACTGTTTTTCCCTATCTCTTAGAGACAGTGATGTATCTGGCCTTTTAAGTTTATTTGCCTAAATTAAAAGCTAGTTACCTTCAGTGTCGAATGTTGGAGAAACCCCTCATCCTAAATACTCTGGCTAAGGATGTAGATAAATTGCTTGGGAGCTTGGATTATTAAACCGAAAGCTAGGGAAAAAAAAACCAAAACAAAAACACAACCCTTTTTTCTTGCAATATATCACTAATTAAAAAGCTATTTGTAGACAAGCATCACTGGACAAAGCTGTCAGCATTCCTAGTAGCCCTAGCTCCTCACTCCAGCTCCATGTACTTTTTTTTTCCCCCCTTTTGCTCCCATTCCCTTCCCAATCAATCCAGGGTCAGCTGCATTCAGCAGACTCCATCTAGAGCTTCTTACAGGCATCTACATTTCACTTGCCAAGACTTCCAGTTCCAAGCACACAGCACTCTCATATTTATGCTGGCTCCAGGAAGAGCGTTGACCAAGATTATTCACTGTTGAGTCTCATATATACCCTACTCACACATCAGCAGCCAAGTCTGTCTCACTGACTAGAGCTGGCACTCCATTTGGGATGAACTCTCCCAAATTCACTTGCCACAGAGACAGCCCTTATGCTGAACATCTCAGCTATCAAAGGGAGAGAAACTGTTTCAGAAAGGGAATAGCCCAAATTGACACTAACAAGTCTGCAGTCATCTGATGCCCTTAGAATTCTTGTGCATCAGAGGCAGGAAGTCTGCATGAAGTAGAAAAGGAGTAAGGCAACTTTGTGGGTTCTATTATTTCTTTCCCTTTCCCTTCCTTCCTTTTCCTTCCCTTTCCTTTTCCCTCTCCACAGGTCCCTGCATCTGGGTAAGCAATTTTTTTAAAGTATACAGAGTATGGCAGCTAAATGTGACAGGACCACACATGAACACCTGCTCTCAAATATTCTACCTCCTCTCACCTCCCAGTCTCATTTTAGGTGGAGAGATAGTCATCCAGGTAGTATGAAAGTAGAAAGTGTGGTAATTTTACTATTTAGATGCCCACGAACACTGTAATTTTTCTAATAGCCAAGGCTATAAACCTACAAAATATTCACTCATTACTCCCTAGCCATCTTCCAAGTTAGAGGATGTTCAAGGAGAAACATGCATCAATATTTGAAGGAAAGGGGTCAAGTGCCAAAGGAGGAAGATTAAGCCATGATTTGCAGCCTGGGAAGCAGAAAACACTGCCCTAAAGGTCTCACCTGAAGAACTGACCCTCTACATGCTCCTGAACACAAAGATATATGCAGTGCTGCCAGCTCTTGTGATTCATAGCACGCCGCTTTTTGCTGGTGCAGCTCTCATGAGAGACAGGTAGAGATGCTTGTAGAACATTCAAGGCTGCTTGCACACATTTGGCAGTGAAATAGGGGGCAATGTGAAGGACATGGCAGTGTTAGGACAGGATGAAAGAATGGGAAGATTGAGGGAAATAAAGCTTCTGGTCCTCCTCTGCTGGGCACCCTGCGACTGTTTGGACTGGAGGTACAACAAGCCAAATGGAAGAAATCAGGACAGACCTGCTAGAGCAAGGTGAGAGGGGATGAACCAGGAGTGTGGAAGGAGACAGCTGGAGGAATTCTGGGGCTGGTGAAAGGGACAGGGAAGCATGGTTAAAATAAAAACAGGCTGCATTTAGCTATCTGGACAATTAATGATAATTCTGAGATCAAAAATAATGATTGCAATTAGTGCATTATGCATCTATTTATGTAACTGCTCAGGAAAGAAGAAAATTATCTAGCCATGTTTTTGAAGTGCTTTCAAGAGTCAAGGAATTGATTCTTAAATAAAAAAGAATAGTTGAGGAGTGCAGGCACAATAGCTGCTCTGCATGATAGAAAGACTTTCCTGGGTTAAGGATCTCCAGCAGTTACTGGGGTGGTTTATGCTACAAATAATTTTGTACATGTAAACATCTTTCCTGATTACATTGATCTCCACAGGCTGACTTTTTACTCTTACATCCTCTCCAATTTCCTAAATTTAGTTCCAAATCTTCTGACTATTATTACTATTACTATTTTTAATCCTCAAAGTTTGCAAAACAGACTCTATGTGAATTAGAGCAGATCTGATGCAGCGATGAAAGCGATGGATTGGAGAGAGAACGAGAGGGACTGCAAACCAGTCTGAGAGTTTATATCGCATTGAGAAGGTCAGTCAAGTCCAACAGGCAAATTACAGAGTATAAAGCCAATAAAAAGAAACAGAAACCAAAATTCTCCCCTTTGTTCCCAGCAGAATCTCAGCAGGAACCGCACTCATACATGAAATCAGAGCCCCATCCTAACTACTTGATTTTTGCATGCAAGCAGCATTAAGGGAAGCAGCTTTAATAAATTGTGGAAAAGCCATTTTAATTCTCTAATTAGCATGCATACAATGAAAACTAACAGTGAGTGTTTGTGTACACACATATCTAGAAGAGAGAGTTTAATGAACTGTATCTATTGCAAGTGGAACTGGAGTTTCGTTTTCTCAGTGTTGTGCTGTATGATGCAGGTTTTGACATCACACCAGACTTTTCCACTTGTAAAATATCTTTTTACTCTTCTTTTTTCTTCTTTTGTTTCTTTATTCCCCTCTTAGATTCATCTTTGGGCAAGAGGGGTGGAGGAAAAAAAAAAAGAAGGGGAAAAAGAACAAAAAATAAACTACACAAGCATCGTAGTCTGGCTTCATATTAAAATTACATTTGAAAATAAAAGAAAAAGAACAAAAAACAACCAACACCGAAAAGTAACAACACATATACCACCCTGGAAAACCCTCTTTCATTGTGGGTTATCATTTTCTCCTATCTACCTACCATTCTCCCCACCCGAAACCAGCACAAGCAATGTTTTAAATGATCAATACGTGTCCTACAATCATTAATCACCTAGAAAAAGGGACAAAATGAAGTAAACTTGACAATAAAAGGTGTCCAGCTATAAAAAAAGGACAGAAAAAAGGGTGAGGATAGATGAGGGGAAAAAATTAAAAGGCTGGGATGAAAAGAATTCAAAACAAACTCACAGTCCATCCTGAAGCTCTTGAGTATCATTTGAGGTCCCCAGAGATCGAAGGCTCCTTTCCAGGGAGGTCACTGCAAACAACAGAGAAAGAAAAGATAAAGAAGCAGTACACTTTTTTCAGAGAAAAAAATAACCCCAAACCCTGGATTTTCATTCATCTGTCTTACAATGTTTTGGTTTTTTCTTTCAAAGCATCCCAACAAAGAAGTGTTTGGGCAAGTAACACATGAGATAAAGGGGACAACATCTAGCAATGCCTTTTACCGCCAAATGGATAAATTTAGTCCCTTGGATGAAGAAATGGTGAATCCACTTGTCATGTGCCATAACATGATGGGGCATAACTACTTGTAACAGCAAAGAAACCTCCATCACATGGACCCTGCACAGATCCCAGGATTTCTAACTCTTAATATTACAGTGATTGCATGAATTTCCCAGGGCTGGATTCTGATATCTTCTGTCTCATTGTTCAAGACTTTAATACTGAATATCTGTTTCATGTTTTGACTCAGATAAAATGGGCTGCTTTGTTGTGATCATCTCCGTGTTTGAGATAAAGACTGTCTTGGGTGTTTCCATCCTAAGAGCAGCTGTAAGCTGGAAACATGGTTTGGTTTGTGACTTCTGATTTAAGAAACTTATATGTGTGTGTGTATATGTGTGTATAAAAAGAGAGTGGCACTGTTGCCTTTTTACATCTTTGAATGTTCCCAGACTCAAATTTACTCCCAAATTAACTTCAGGTCACTATTTTTGGACTTAGCATATCAAGTATGCAAAGTACTGCAAGATCTTCCACAATGAAAGATGCTAAATAAACGACACTCTTAACATTTACACGTGGGATTTTCTCAGGAGGCTTCCATTTGTACAAACTCAGAACTCCTTATGAGTCACACTTCGATACTTAAGGAAGGAAAAAAAAGAACAGATTAGAAACATGGCTCAATTATTTTCATAGAAATTTAAGAAATCCCCAGTTTTAATGACTCTGCAGACTTAGTCTTGGCCTGTAACTTCTAATAAGTCACCTTAATATTTCCTTCCTGACAGACAAAATCCCCTCTTCTCTTTTGAGCGTCTCTGGGTTGACACAAGAAGTCACCAAACCGCATAAAAAAAGTAATTAATGTGCCTGAAAAACACGAGTATTCAAAACAAGTTGAATACCACCATATATTTTCACCCTGCTTACTAGATCTCAGTGACAGATTTTAGTGAAGAGTTTAGCAATAAAGCCTCAAGCAACTGCCTTGAACTGAGCTAACAGTTATTATCCTTTGCTGGATGCACGGCTCTTTAAAGAATAAGTGGAGAGTTTTCACTAATAACTATTTTTTTCCTCTAGGAGAACAGGACTGATCCTGCAGAGATCTCACAGATATTATAATTCCCTCTCTTCCCACCTCCACAGTCCTAAAAAAAAAAATAATCAATCTCCCATGCTATCCATATACTGATTGTTTGATTCAAAGTCAAAATTTAGCATCACTTAAAAAATATAGATCATGGTCCTGGTAGAACAGACACAAGCACTTGTGTGGACACTGAATTTCAATGTATGTGTTGATGCTGTATGTAACTGGAGAAGGCTAAACAGCAGCTATAGCATCCAGATGCCTTTCTAACCTGAGCTGGAAAATCAGGACAATTCAAAGTGAAAGCTACTCAGTCAACAAATGTCTTCCTACAAACAAAGACAATGTTGATGGAAGACAGATCTGACACATGGACAGTTCTCTGAAAACAACAGTAGAGACCTTTGCTGCAGCCTGCTTTGGAGAAGATCAGAGAAGGAGGCACTTAACTGTTCAAGATGTTGTTTTACACTGAGGCAAATCCAAAAGTTCTCACATTTGTTGATTATTTTGGAAAACACATATACAGGCAAAAGAATCTGAGACAGGAATGCAAGAGAAGAGGAAAGCACTTGTCAGTCAGCACCTGACTCAGGTTTAAGTCCCTATTCTCAAATTTTATCTAATATTCTAATTTGAGCATAATATTTACACACTGACATAAAGGTCAGTTATCCCAAAAGGACAAGATACACACTCTGGAACAGCCAAAGGTTGGCATTTGATATGGCTCTTACCTTGGAAATTGCAGAATTGACACTCCAACTTAAGTCTCTGGGATGCTGGGGAGACTTAGCTATTTCTGGGGTTAAATCTAACTTGCTTTGACCAAGATTCACTCTATCAAAATCTGTGTATTTCCTCTGATGGATGTGGAATATCCCTCTCAATTTGCCAGCTCTGAGAGCAGTAACTTTACCAAAGGTGCAATACAACAAGCAGTGCTGGAGAGATGCTGTGAAGCCAGTGTTAAAACAGACATCTTACTTTAAAAGCCTTGTACACTTAATTTTTAAAAGGCATACACTAGTCCTCCAGGACAAGGTACATTCAGAAGAGATCACTACTGTTGGAGCTGCACTGATTTACATAAACTGAGAGTTTGGCACCAGTTGTCTATGCCTATGCAATCCTTAAAACCAATGGGGGATAAGAAACCATCCTGCAGTGGCAACTGAGACTTTTATCACACCTGGGGGATACTGAAAAATCCTTTGCTCAGCCTCTCTGATCAAGGTAATAGGACTGTGCATGGCACCAACCTGTCACAGGGAGTCATTAATGAGCAAGTAACAGGAATTAGAGAGGGAAGAGACCCATTAGAGCACTCAGGTTCTCCATCTGGCCAGAACAGGTCGGATTCCTCCAGTATATCCTCCCTTGATCAGCCCTCTAGACATGATGCACCAAACTAACCTCTTTTGTGGGTGTTATTTACTTTACTTATTTATAAGGCATTTATGGAGAGGCAGCTAAAAGCTACACACTGAAAGAAATGTAAAACCTTCATAAAGTAAGTAGGGGGGAGGAAAAGCCATCAATAAGACAAATTCAGCCACTATTTGAGCTTCTTTTTTGTGGTTTGCTGGGGTTTGGGTTTCTTTTTGTCCCCTGAAAGGAAAAAATCAGTTAAACAACAACAAAAAAAGCCCCATAAAACCAGCATAAATCAAATCGCTATCGGACAAAGTTCACTACATTCATTAGGGACAGACCACAAATAATTAAAGAGAAGGAAAGCAGATACAAAGAATAGTGAAAGGCTCTTTCTGCACCCTTGACAATTCTATAAGAGTTGTGATTTTTAAAAAAAAAAAAAAGCCTCTAAGCTCACAACCTGGCAGAGGAGTGATCCAGTAGCACATAGAATCATAGACTGGTCTGGGTTGGAAGGGACCCCAAGAATCATACAATTCCAACCCCCTGCCACAGGCAGGGACACCAACCTCCAGGCCTGGAGCTACACAAGGTTGCCCAGGGCCCCAGCCAACCTGGCCCATAACCAGAAACATCTGCCCTGATTAAGATCTTTTTAGTCGATACATCAGGAAGATCTCCACTTTCATACCAGGTGAGGGAAACAGAAGGCATTTATACATGAGACCACCCAAGGTCACCTCAGACTTTCAAAGATGCCCCTTACTCAGGAGGCAAGTCCTGAATTGCCTGAGAAGAAATTAAATCACCCCAAAGGCTCAGTCTTCTGCAGAAAGAGTAAGGAGAGTGAAGTGGGGCAAAGTGTGCAATTTCTAGTTCTTCTGTAGCATGACTCAATAAAAATCAACTATAATTTAAAATTCCAGTATAAGGTTGTCTGCTTGTTTCATTAAAAATAATCATGGCCAGAAGACAGCCAAAATATAGCTGAGACTGTCCACAACCTGACATTTTGGGAGTTCAAACAGCAGAGGCATAGCATGGGGAGCTCATGATACCTTAAACATCCCCAGATGGAGAAGAGTATTTCAGGTGCATAGTTTGGTCTCCAAACACAATGAGAAACCTGGAAAGCCCCAAAGAGACTGGGGTGAGTCAGGAAAAGGTGAGCTGTGATTTGATTTATGCAACCCTGAAGGACATTCAGCACACCATGCCCAACACAACAGGAGTACAAACCATCATCTGGCGAGCATCTGCAATGCAGCCACTCATTCCTCGACTAGCTGCTTGTGTGGTGGTACACAAACAACAGCACTGACTTTAGCTACATGCTCGGAGATGGAGCTTGCTGAGTTTCCTGACGAGACCATATGGTACAGCCATACAGAGCAGAAGAGATCATGGGCATCCTTTCCCATTTTATAAGCCTGCAAAGTTCTTTACCCAACATAGTTTAGCTCGGCAAAATCTGAGCAATACACTCAGCATCCCTCTCCTGAAAAGCTCTACTCACTTTTGGGGAAGAGGCTATGAAGAACCTACACACAAACTGAATGAAACCCACTTCAGCAGATAAAAAATAGTATGTGTGGTGAACAGAGCAACTGCTGTAGAGTATCTCACAGGCATTTCTTCAACCTAAAAGCACTTTAAAAAGCATTACAAATTCATAGATTCATAGATTTTAAAGGCCAGAGAGAGCAATTCTGATTATCCAATCTGATTTTCTGCCATAAAACTTTGTCCCATCACTCCTCCATCGAG
The DNA here is from genome assembly GCA_027925045.1 of Hypotaenidia okinawae. Classification (NCBI taxonomy): domain Eukaryota; kingdom Metazoa; phylum Chordata; class Aves; order Gruiformes; family Rallidae; genus Hypotaenidia; species Hypotaenidia okinawae. The sequence goes on from BSDF01000002.1 coordinate 161,669,432, forward strand.
ACTGTAGACTGTAGCTGGACTAAAGTATATCTTATAAAAACGCATTTGAATCTTGATTTAAAGGTTCAAAGCAATGCCAAATCCATCACATCCCCTCAATAAGGAGTTCTAATGGCTAGGTACCCTCATACAGAAAGAACAAATTTGTCTAGCTTTGACTCCTATCTCCTGATCTTGTTATGTGCAAGAATGTTAGATTAATGAGCCCTATGCTATCTATTTGATGTCTTTCTTCACAGATAGGTACTTACACACCATGATCAAGTCCTCTTAGATGTCTCAAACAGAAGATGGGATGGCACGCATTTTAAAGCCTGATTTACAGGCTTCAAACAGTTGTCATAGCTCTTTTCTGTACCCTCTCCAATTCTGCAAAATAGTTTTAAGTATAGGCACTGTCATTACCTGCTTCACAGAGCACTCAATGCAGGCAACTCTTAAAGCACATCATCACACACTCTATACCGTCTTGAGAGGAGAAACAAAGACCCCCACAAGTTGCTCAACACCTAATTGAAGGGATTAATGCAATTCTAACAGGGAATAAAAATAGAAACTGGATCATGGCATTTCAGAAAAGATGTACCTCTCATCTTAAGGCTTTCCCTGTACAAACTCCACTAGAGCAGGAGTTGTGATTACAGCATAGGGACATATCAAGTCAGCCCTAACCTGGCTAGTTGGGATATTCATACCACACAGAGGTTGCAAAACTTGACACTGAGCCTTTGATTCAGCAGAAGTGCTGCTATCACTGTCAGTGTCTCTTAGTGGTGGAGCAACCATGACTGCTGCCCATAGAGGTATTTCTGCATGTTATAATACAGTTATATGCCCATCTATGAGCCAACTACCAGTGATAACAGTTGGGAGATCCAAGCTACCATAAGGGCTGTAAATGCAGGTCACAGCACTGGAGGTGATTCTCAAGGAAAAGCTTAGAATCATAGAATAGTCTGGGTTGGAAGGGACACCAAGGATCATAGAGTTCCAACCCCCCTGCCACAGGCAGGGCCACCAACCTCCAGGCCTGGAGCTACACAAGGTTGCCCAGGGCCCATCCTGGGGGTACTCATGGACACCATATTGAACATGAGCCAGCAAAGTGCCCTTGATGCAATGAGGGTAAACGGTATCCTGGGCTGCACTGGGCAAAGCATTGACAGCAGATCAAGGGAGGTGATCTCTATTCAACGCGTTCTATGATTCAATGCTGATGAGGTCACATCTGAAGTACTATGTCTAGTACTGGGTTCTTCCATACAAAAGAGACATGGACACACCGCAGAGAGTCCAGCAAAGGGCCACAAAGATCATGAAGCAACTGGCACATCTCTTTTATGAAGAAAGCCTGAGACATCTGGGGCTTAGACTGGAGAAGAAAAGACTGAGGGAGGATCTTCTTCACGGCTATAAATACCAAAAAAGAGTATAGACAGAGCCAATCTCTTTGGTGGTGCTTGGTGCCATGTCAAAAGTCAATGGGCACAAACTGAAACAGAAGAGCTTCCCTCTGAACATCAGGAAACACTGTATCACTGTAAGGTTGACTGAGTACTGTCACAGGTAGCTCAGAGATACTGTGGAGTCTTCGTTCTCAGAAATATTTAAAAGTCATCTGGACAGGGTCCTGGGCAACCAGCTCTAGGTGCTTCTGCAAAAGCAGGGAGATGGTTCAAGATGACCTCCAGAGGTCCCTTCCAACCTCAGCCATTCTGTGATTCCATTAATTTCCCCACCACAAGGCTGTACTTCATCCCAGGCACCATCAGTCCCACCACTGCTCTCCAGTATCCTAGAGGACAAATGTCACAAGCAACCCAAAGGTGACTTTCAATGGCTGGATTTCTCAATTTTTTCTCTGTGAATAAAGATGTTGAACTTGTATCTGAGGAGTTTGCCAAAACCCCCTATGAATTCTAAGTGTCTCAAACAACCATTTGTATAATGTCTCTGTCAGCTACTGTGGTGGTTCAAGCCCAGAACAGCCGCTGAGTACCACACATTACTCCCTCATTCCTGGAGAAGAAACAGTCAGAGCCTGAGATAAGGCGTTTACTGATACAATCACTGTGAAAGAGGAACCAATAACAGCCCAAGGCAGATTACATTCACACCCAGTGATAACACAGAGTACCTTATTGATCTGCTGGATGATAACACAGAGTACTGCAAACCAGCCTGATGACCTGGCCGCACTCAGACTGCTCTGGAGGCACCGAGGAGGAACCCTCCCCCACCAGACCCTTTTATGGAGAGTGTTGTCAGGTGGTGTGGAAAACAGCCCAGGCTAACTCAACTCACCTGTGCTGGCTGCTTGGGGAGGTGAACTCTGGCCTGGCCAGAACCAGGACAACTACTTTGCTTAAAAATAACAAAAAATAAATGGCCACAAAGTGTTCACTTCCCATTTTTATTTTGACCCATCTACAATCATCTGACGTGCAGTAACTGAGTTTCTGAAAAGACACTGAAGAATCATATACTCATGTAGGTTGGAGGGGATTGCTGGAGATCTCTAGCCCAACCTTCTTTTGAGAGATGGTCCATTAAAGAGCAAGTTGTTCAGGGTCTTGTCCAACTCTAAGTATAATGATGGATGGAGATCTCACAGCCTTTTTGGGATCGTGTTCTGTTGGTTGATCACCCTGATGGTCAAAACCTTTATCTTCATATTGACTTGGAAAGTCCTACATTTCAGATCCCCTTTGCCTCTCATCCTTCTACCATGCACATCTGAAAGGTAAAGGCCCCACCTGCTCTACAGTCTCCCATTAGGTAATTACAGACAAGAGAAATTTATTTTCCTTCTAATGTTACAGCAAGCTGGGCACTTGAATAACTTTGTGGAGCCCATCCAGAGCCTACATAGGTTTCATGCCTTTACTTTCTGGGTTCTTGGAGAGCAGCAGTGAAGTTCCCAGTGCTTGGGGTGAGGTACGTGCTGTATGAGGTCCTGATTTTAAGGGGATGATTACAGAAAGAAAACTCAATCCTACCAATCCCTTGTAGCCATAGAAAAAATGGTGCTTGAGTTTTCTTGGCAGATGGAGCATACACAATTCCTCCAAAGAGGAGATTACCATGTTTTACAAGTTATACTTCTCATCCTTCTAGCAAAGATCCCTTGCTACAAGACTAGATCCTTACCAGTGGGATATGTGAGGGTATAATTACATAAGTAAGGAGGCACTAAGAGGATTATTTACACAAAGCCCAACCCTCTCTCTCAGCTGATCCCCACAGACACAAAATGGATCAGAGAGAGAAGCTGGCCAGGTGATTCAGAAGGCATTTCAAGGTCCACCTTAATATCAGCACACAATAATTTTAGATCCCTGTGCAGCATGAGTGCATTTCAGAACTGATCTACCATGACATTAACCACCACTCAGCCACATTAGTTTCTATCTATCTGCAAAACACATCCCTCCAGCTGAACTCAAAACTGATGAGCCAGAGCAAGTCTCCAAAGGGTGCCAGAGCATCTCCAAGGTCCGGAGAGACATGAGCAGGCATAGCATCCCTGCTCAATCTACAGAGTGAAGAAGAAGAATAGAAGAGTTTTGGTGTTGGTGTTTTTCTAAGGGAGATAGATGGTTTGCAAGCTCATACGACAAGCTCTGAACGCAGTAGTGCTGCAACACATTAGAAAACGAGTCTGGCTTGTTCCACCTTTCTGCGCTCTAACTCCCTATTGTAACAGATGACACAATTAAAAATAGAAAAGGATGTAGTCTCAGCAAGGATTGGAATATATCTGTGCCTGTTTAATGGAACATATGGTGGAATATTTTTACATCTTATAAAGAACTGTGTATTGGACATGTGCTGGTGCTCGTGAGATGCAGCAGCAGAAAAAAACTGCATTAATATCTGCTCCCTGATAAGAGGAGCTGACATACAGCATGTACAGGCACACGAGTCATCAGCAGGACAGCACACAATTGACTAGGAAACTTTTCATTATACGCACCATTGGAGTTAATTCGGAAGACGTTGGCTGAAGTCTCCTGAAAAAGTTCCTGTAGTTCGCTAGGATCGATCTGGGTGGCTGTCAAGACAGAAAGAGAGAAGATATATTAATACTGGAGACCACTGATCACGTTGAAAGGGACTCATCTCCCAGCTGACCCTCTGAATGGGGATGCAGGTTCCTCATCACTCTGGAAATTTAGCCCAAGTAGGTGGTCCAGAACTATCAGGACTCTAAAAACGCTGCTACAGTGTGGCAGATAAAGCCCACGTGGATCAAGAAAGAACTTGTAGGAATTACCAGCAATTGGAATACAAATTATTTCTGCATATTATCAAATGGGAAAATCAGAGCCACAATTGAATGAGAAACCACAAGCACAACAACACGGTGAAGTATTGTTTTCCAGAGCAGGAGGTCACATGAGCAAGTTCTGCTTTCAGCAAAAGGGGAGGAAGCAGTGAGCAGAGCACAACTCCTCCATGGGCTCAAGGTTTTGTGGGCAAAAGGGAGATGGGAGTCCAGACAGATCCTCCACACATTCATCTTTCAGCTTCCAAGAGAGACTCCCCTTCTTCTATTTCTTCCTGATAGCCAAACTGCATAGGTAATGAGTCAGTGCCAGGAATTGCTATTGCCACTGCCCAGATCACAGAATCACAGAATCACTAGTTTGGAAAAGACTTTTAAGATCATCAAGTCCAACTGTTCCTGTCCTATGCTAAACCATATCCCTAAGCACCTCATCTACCCATCTTTTAAACACATCCAGGGATGGTGACTCAAGCCCCTCCCTGGGCAGCCTGTTCCACATCCTCACAACTCTTTCAGTGATTTTTTTTTTCCTAACATCTAATCTGAACCTGCCCTGGCACAGCTTCATGCCATTTCCCCTTGTCCTATCACTCAGCTTCATTCCCAAGGTCCCACTTTGGCAAAGGTACCCAAATCCAAGGTATCACCAAACCCCAGGTAAGCCCTACAAGAAGCAAATTAAAGTGAGGCTTTGACTGCTTGGGTTTTGCTTTTGTTTGTCTGTTTGTTGTTGTTACCTTTATTTCCCAACATTAGACCACCTGAAACTATCCCGAGCTCCTCCACATCTTCATCATTCCTAGAGAAGGAGAGATGTGAGGTTGTACTGGGCTGTATTACAGAGAATAGACACATCACTTAAATAAGCTTTAAACTGATTGGTAATAACAGAGGAACACTCATTTATACCTATGCCTTTGGCACTGGCTCTCTGGCAGCAGCTTTAGAGCAGATTTTCTCATGCTTTGGCCCTATTCTGCCTCCCACATAGGTCAGCTTCTGCAGGTTTCCCAGAATTGCTCTACCTGAAGCCTTGGCCAAGTCCAAAAGCACCACAGGGCTCATCCACCTGACACACTACAGTGCTTTCAAACAGCCACTGCTATTAGCAAACTGCTCTTCTGAGCTGAAGCATTACAGAAACTCGAACAGAAGCTGTGATTCATATTTTCAAGTCAGCAGACTGTAACTATGACATATTCTGCATCCCTTAACCAGACTTTCCTCAGCTGTTAAAACACCACATACCTAACCTGCATTTGAAGGGCAGAAAGTCATAGAATCATAGAATATCCTGAGTTGGAAGGCACTCATAATGACCATGAAGTCCAACTCCTGGATCTATGCAGGGCCAGCCAAGTCAGAGCATGTGACCGAGTGCATTGTCCAGATGTGTTTTGAACTCAGTCAAGTTCAGTGCTCTGACCACTTCTCTGGGGAGTCTGTTGCAGTGCCCGACCACCCTCTCAGTAAAGAACCTCTTCCTAATATCCAGCCTAAACTTCCCTTCTTGCAGCTTCATGCTGTTCCCTCAGGTTTTCTCCCTGGTCCCCAAAGAGAGGAGATCAGTGCCTTCCCCTTCACTCCCCCTCATCAGGAAGCCACAGACTGTGATGAGGTCTCCTCTCAGCCTCCTGTTCTCCAGGCTGTACAAACCAAGGGCCTTCAGCCTCTCCTCATAAGACTTCCCCTCCAGACCTTCCCCATCCTCATTGCCCTCCTCTGGACACTCTCTGATATTTTTGTGTCCCTCTTGTACTGTGGCACCCAAAACTGCGCTCAGTACTCAAGGTGAGGCTGCCCCAGCATAGTGTAAAGAAGGACAATCCCCTCCCTGGACTGGCTGGCCATGCCGTGCTTGATGCACCCCAGGACACAGTTGGCCCTCCTGGCTGCCTGGGCACACTGCTGGCTCATGGTTAACTTACTGTCCATGAAGCAGAAGGTCATCAACAGAGCAAGGCAAAACACATGAATATTGAACAAAATGGGAAGTCCTATTGAAGCACTGCTCAGGTTGGTCCTGAGGATGCATCCTCTCCTGCTTGAGGGGGCTCCACAGCCAAACACCACAAACAGGGGATTTTCCACTGCTTCTCACACATCTCCTGAGCAGCAACGCTCGTGAGACCATTCAGCCCTGTGCCAGCAGTAAATAAGTCCTCAATCAGTCTGTCAGGTTGACACAAGTCCAGGGCATTAAGTGGATTTAATCCAAATGTATGGGGGCTCATTGCTAGAGATTTTCCCACTTTTCCTGCAGGTCCCTCTACATCAGCTATCCCAGTCTCCTTTCTTTTGCTTTATATATGAATCTATATATCACAAGAAATTAGGTTAAGCTTACCCGTCACCCAGGAATTTCACTTGTTACTAAAAAGATCAAGCTTTCATTACCTCACTGACAAAAGAGCAGCACAGGATAAGACTTTTTTGATCTTCACAGACTGTGCTAGTTCCAAGTTTCATGGAATTTATTTGCTGACCTACTCTGGGTTAATAATAAAGGGGGATGGGTATCCAGGACATGGCTTCAGCTTGGATAAATTTCTAATTGCATATGCTGAGAGGACTGGTCCAAATATCTTGTGAAAAACTGAATTTGCATCAATAGATCTTTAGCTTGGACCAGTGAGGCTGAGTCCATACACACATGTACTTTGTCTCAGATGAACCATGTTTTAATCAAACCAGGGTTGGTAATTCCTTCTCACCCTCAACTCCTTCTCACCCTCAATTATAGGCACCCCACAAGGAACAATATTTCATTAATCCTTCAAAATCATATGGCTTGCCCCTTTGCTCCCCCTCGTCAGGAAGCCACAGACTGCAATGAGGTCTCCCATCAGCCTCCTCTTCTCCAGGTTGTAGAACCCAAGGGACTTCAGCATTTCCTTGTAAGATTTGCAGACTTTAATCTGTACACAATGTGGGGACACTCCTGCAGATTCACTGCATCCAGCAGGTACCTCTGGGGAGTCATTTAAAATACCAAAACCACCTCAAAAGCAAATTCATAGATTCACAGAATTGTAGGGGTTGGAAGAGACCTTGAGACTACCGAGTCCAACCCCCTGCCAAAGCAGGGTCCCTAGGACAGGTCGCACAGGTCAGCATCCAGACGGGTCTGGAATATCTCCAGAGAAGGAGACTCCACACCCCCTGGGCAGCCTGTCCCAGGGCTCCCTCACCCTCACTGGGAAAAAGTTCTTCCGCATGTTGGTGTGGAACTTCTTTTCTTCAGGCTCAACAGCCCCAGCTCACTCAGCCTTTCCCCACAGGGGAGATGCTCCAGGCCTTTAGTAACCCTCTGCTGGACTCTCTCCAGGAGATCCCTGTCTTTTTTGTACCTGGGAGCCCAGAACTGGACACAACACTCCAGGTAGGGCCTGACCAGGGCAGAGTAGAGGGGGCGGATCACCCCTCAAAGCCCTCTAAAGACTTGAAATCTCAATACATAAATCTCTAACACAACGACCCTGCACCTCAAACAAATGTCAATTAAATGGAAACAAAACAAACCAAAACAAACCCAAAAACCAAACAAAGAAACACCAGCAAAGGCAGATGCAGACTTTGACCAGAAATTGCAAACAATTACTTTGTAAATGCAATGCTTAGAGGACAGCTTATCTGAGAAAACTGCATCAAATATGGCTTGCAATTTCCTGCCCCTGGACTTTTATTTCATATTAGAGCACGCAGCCAGCTCTGCTTTTATTTTGGTTTTGCTTTAGAAAGGAAAATAGTAATAAGGAGGCTGTTTTAACTGCTCCAGTTTCAAGATTCCACACATCAAGCAGAGATGCTGTAACTGTGCATGGAGGATTCAGCGATTCAAGACAACAAGCAAAACAATTTAAAAACAGCAGCAGAAAGCAAAGCAACACCTCATCTGTACTGCCAAGCTAAGTGAAGACGTCCCAAAACTGTGAAAGAAAGGGAATGTGAAGTACATTTATGTCTAATAAAAAATTAAACAGCTTTGACTACATAAAGCAAGTGCTAAAATATTACAAATCCCCAAGAAGGAGTATGAGGTTGTCGATATCCAGTAAATACTTTGCATTCCCCAATGCTAATAAAGTTTAGGGCTACAACCAGGGAAAGATGACTTCTACTCATGCTGTAGGCCCTCAAAGCTCTGACAGGTTTGTGGTGGATACATTAAAGAATCTTAAGTACAAATCACTTCTTCTCTGCTTCCTTATTCTTCTTTTTGAGATATTGGATATCTCAAAAAATTTTTACAGTCCTCAGCTATTTTCTCCCATTTGCTTTACAACACAAACCCCTTGGCATGAGACAAGACAACCCAACTGCTACCAGCTAAACCTTCTCCCCACCTAGAAAATCCTGATGGCTTCTTATATTTATTGCAATTGCTAAAACAGAAGCAACCAAGACACTGGATCACAGTGTGATCTTAAGGAAACGTGCAGCTTGAGATAGAACCACTATTGCCTTGTTATCGCAGAATCGTAGGGGGTTGGAAGGGATCTCCAGAGATCATCAGGTCCAACACCCCTGCCAAAGCAGGGTCCCTAGGACAGATGATACAGGTCGGTGTCCAGATGGGTTTTGAATATCTCCAGAGAAGGAGACTCCACAACCACCCTGGGCAGCCTGTCCCAGGGCTCTGTCACCCTCATGATGAAAAAGTTCTTCTGCATATTGGTGTGGAACTTTCTATGTTCCAACTTGAAGCCATTGTCCCTTGTCCTGTCTCTACAGACCATTGAAAAGAGGTTGGCCATTTCCCCCTGTGTCCCACACTTCAGGTATTTATAAACATTGATAAGATCTCTTCTCAGATCTTCTTTCCTCAAGGCTGAACAGCCCCAGCTCCCTCAGCCTTTCCTCACAGGGGAGATGCTCCAGGCCCTTCATCATCTTTGCAGCCTCCTCTGGACTCTCTCCAGGAGATTCCTGTCTTTTTTATACCAGGGAGCCCAGAACTGGACACAACACTCCAGGTGGGGCCTGACCAGGGCAGAGTAGAGGGGGAGGATCCCCTCCTTTGACCTGCTGCCCACACTCCTCCTGATGCCTCCCAGGATCCCATTGGACCTTTCAGTCACCAGGGCACATTGCATGGCTCAACCATAATCCACCCTGCCGTGTTCCTGGAAATTGACATACTTGTTTTTCTTACAGTTCATGTGCCTGTTTCATTTATTGCACCAAAATTGCCTTTTCTTCAAAAGAACAGTTGTGTCTCGTTGTGCGAGAACCACATGCGCACAGCATGAAATGCTGTATGATGATGCTGACAGTGCACTGGGGAAGGACAGAGAGGGAGGAGGGGAAGTCATCACAGCCAAAAAGTCCCTTTTCACTGGACTTTGCTGCCTTCTCCTTGCTGTTAACCCTTCCCTTATTGTCATCACGAGCAAACTGCCTCGAAATAAACCTTGAAGGGAGTATGTCCACTAGTAAATTATAGAGTGAGGGAACAAACCATGTTTTATTGTTAGCTGCCTGCCCAGATCTGTATTGCCAAGACAAATTCAGGAGCTGTTCCAGTGATAGTTTACCTCAGAAACTGCTTTCTCTAGGCAAAAGCAAAACTCAGTGTGACCACACCAGGTTTATATCCAGACATGCAACAGCATCTCACTTCCATCTGCTATGCAGAGGTGTCATCCTGACCTCTGTGCTGCCCCTGGTGCTTTGGACCACCACAAAAAAAAATACCCACCAACCCTCAAAGAAAAACAACCCCAAAATCCACCAACCCCCCACCAAAACTAACAAAAAAAAACCCCAAAACCAACCCAACCATAAACAAAAAAAAACCAACCCCAAACAACTGAATTATAGAATTATTTGGTTAGGAAAAGACCTTTATCTGTCCAAACAATAACATAACACTACAAAAGTCCAACACTAAACCATGTCCTTAAGCACCACATCTACATGTCTTTTAAATCCCTCCAGGGATGGTGACTCTACCATCTCCCTTGGAAGCCTGTTCCAACAATTGAAAACCCTTTCAGTGAAAGAAATTTTCTTAATAGCCAATCTAAGCTTCTCCTGGCACAACTTGAAGCCATTTCTTCTTTTCCAATTTTTTGTTACTTGGGAAAAGAGATCAACACAACCTGGTAGTTGTAGAGAGTGTTTAAGAACTTTAAAAATCCATACAATACCTACAGATGATTTTTGCAACCATTATTCCAGTGGAGACTCAGACTGTACTGCTTTCCACGTAGTGCATCACTCTACTGTCTACAGGAGATAATCAGGATAGGGATTGACCAAGGTGGATTTAAAAAATAACCTGGGAGCTAGTGTTATGCTTCCCCCAATCCGTTCAGGAGGGGGAAAATCCTGCTGATGCACATGGGCATCCCTGAGGCTCCCAGGAGCTGTGACAATCAGTCATTAGCTCCAAACAGCACTGACAGCAGTTGTGGCAGGGGAAAAAAGCAGAAAAGTCTTTTGGTTCCTGTTCAAGACAAGGCAAATGCAAAGCCTGAGCAGGCTTACAGGGTCTTGTCTCTAGTGATCTGCATATAATTAATGTCCAAAGGGAATTGCTTAGAGGTCCAGGACAACACACGTGGCAAAGGCATCTACAGGAACATCCTTTCACCTACTGTTAATGAAAACTGCCCATGTTCTCCACGTTAATCTTCCTTGCCTATTAATTATTTCACATTAATTTGAAGCTCTTAATGGCTTTTCTGCAGCCAGGTGAAATCAATTGTCCCTGAACTTAATTTTGTACCAAACCCAAAATAACTCAAAAGTTGCAGAAAAGAAGGTGGCAATCATTAGTGTAACTCAAATAAAAAGGGAAAAGAAAGGGAAAAAAAGGGCAAACCTGCAATCTTTCTACTTACAACACCTCATGTGGCTGTAGTAAAGCAGCTCAATATCTCAGAATTGTAATGCAGTTATCCCCAATCCACCAGCAAGAACTATGGCTGTGCTCTGTTAAAAGGCAGTGGTATCTACACCTTTCTCATTTGAAAGATTTCACTGAAGCTATAACATCATCATGAAAAAAATCCTAGCTTCCAGCAAAAAGATACTTGGGATCCAAACTCCTCTTTTTGTAGCCTGAAACTCCTGAAAAGACTAAATTGGAGGTAAGGAGCAACCTTCTCATTCTGATTTCAAACTATCTACCCTAACTCCTCAGTTTACCAGTAAGGATTAAGCACAAAGGCCATCACCTGCATGTACTTAATCCCCTCAAACCCAGCTGAATGGACATATCTCACCCATCAAGCACCTTAGTCCTTCTCCAGGACTAGATGACTCATTGCAAAGCTTTATTTTCCCCCTTGAATACTTTTTCAGAGTATTAACCTCAGTTATCCAAGAGTCTTTATTGAAGACTGTGATGCACAATGAGAGCCACGTGCCTCTGGCACTGGGAAATGGAATTTGAGAAAGAGATTGATTTCTGTCTACTGGCCCAAGCATAAAAGATTTGCTCTGGAGCAAAATGTTAAATTCATGTCTTTATTTTAGCTTTTCCACAACAATTGATATAAAAATGAAGAGGTGGAAGAAGATGAAGGAGGATAAGGGGTGAAAAGTAAAACATCAGCTTGTCATGGGAAAAAAAAAATGCTACAACAGACAAGCAAGAACTGGTGGGTGCACAGCCACCTACACCCACTACCCACACCAGAAAAGTCCTTTAGCCACCTGTATACAAGAACTTCCACAGGCATTATTCCCTGCAGAATCTCTGGTGTCTGACCCCAAGCTTCATACCAGCTCTTGGTCTCTTCCACAGTCAGAACACTATTTTGGTCTTCAGCTGCCTTTCCATTTCATAGAAGCCACATGAACCTCATTTATCCTCATGACTTCTGCCCTTCTGTTGAAACTGGTCAAAAAAGATTCAACAAATACCTGCACAGAAAGCATTGGCCAAGAGCATGTTTGGGCAAGGCTCCTTTCCTCAACAAAAAGAGCTTAAAATAGGCAGGAAAATGGAAGGAAATGAAAGGAGCAGCATCGTGTCTAATGTTGCAAAGTTGCTCCTGGCATGCAAGCTTAGGAGGTTTTTATTTCCTCCTGTTGAAGTGTGAGTGAAATAAGTGATAAAGGGAAATGTAAGCAAAAATCACACTCATCAGGCAACATGCTTTTCATCAGCATTGGGAAACGTGATGCTGTTTCATGTGGCAGCTCTCTGAAGCTGTCTGCTACAGATTTGTGCAGCGACTTGTAAAAGACCTGGGTCTCCTCAGCAGGGCCATGGCATGAAAAGAGGGCACTGAGGGGATTACACATTTAATTAATGGGATGAAGCTGGTGTTGGTGTTAGTCATCTTCCAATCCCCATTCTCACACAGTGAGGTCAGTGTGTTCAAGCTGGTGGATGTGGCAGTGCTAGGTTAATGGTTGGACTTCATGGTCTTAAAGGTCTTTTCCAACCAAAAACAGTTCTATGATTTTAAGAACTTTAACGCTTATGGTTTAACTTGGAGTCTAACCCTTTTTGTCCCACCCATCTGAAAGGGATGGGTGTTTGATTCCTGAATCATCCTCCTCCTCCCCCCAAGGGAAAACCAAGAAGTCAGGCAGTCTCAACCCAAAGCCTTGCCCTGTATATTTCTCCCACTTTACACCCCCACCAAATACAGTAGCAGAAAAAATATAGAGCAAATGAGAGAATCATAGAATCATAGAATGGCATGGGTTGGAAGGGACCACAAGGATCAGAGAGCTCCAACCCCCCTGACACAGGCAGGGACACCAACCTCCAGGCCTGGAGCTACACAAGGTTGCCCAGGGCGCCAGCCAACCTGGCCTTCAACACCTCCAGGAACGGGGCATCCACCCCCTCTCTGGTCAGCCTGTTATTATTATAATTATTATAATTTATACACATATATTCACACAATACATATCTCTGAAAGAAAAAAAATAAATACAGAGCCTACCAAGGAAAGCCTAAGAACCCAAGGACAGGCTATTCAAACAAAAGTTACCCATGTAGATGAGGTCTAGGGCAATGGGACAAAGCCTTTGTAGCTTGGCAAGTGTTTGCACATTGGTGGCACAGGAGGGATGTCATAGGACAGCCCAGGCATGGAGAAGTATCCCTTTCAGAAATCAAGAGAAGGTAAAAAACACTAATTTGTAGTGAAATTTAAATAGAGAAATAAGAAACTCTCTTCTCCATGACCTAACTAAGGAAAGGGGCTTGCACACAACCTGTGACCACTTTTTAAAATCAGCTAAGAGAGCAGTAATTTCCTAAGCCTCTTGAATGGAACATTATATTCCAGGTGCTTTGCCATATTCCCATCCTCCTTGCCCCATCATGACAGAAAACACCCCCTGCAACTCCAACTACAGCACCAAATCCTCAGCCAGCAAAATGCAAATCCACATCCCCCCAAGAAGTGCTTCACAGAGAAAAGGAAGCAGTTATCTTTCTCCAGTGCAATCACAATTCCATCAGATTTGCTTTGCATTATCTCTAGTTAAGATGTTTTCAATCTCTTTTGTCCCCTTCTTTAGCATATATGATAATAAGCAACTGCTGAAGACAAAAGCACTCAGAAATTCTCAGTGCACAGCTAGTGCTGCTGGTATCTTCTCAGCCCTACAACTCGCCCTGCATGTCCAGGAGAGCAAACAGTGCCAGTGCTATCAGCTCATGTAGAGGGAGCCTGGCCAAGGAGATCTGAAGCCATGCCAACAGCACATTGCTCAGCTTTGCTGAACCACTTCAGATCCGTGTCCCAGAGGGTACCTCTCCACAAATCTCACAGCAGTAGCCAACAAAAACAGCCCTTCAGACTCACCCACACAGTGTTAAGGCAAGCAAGAGAGACATCCAAATAGTCCACTGAGAGAAGAAATTGTCTCTAGAATCAACCTTCTGACACACACATTCATTCTCCTCTGCCAGCCAGTAGCTCTTGGCCAAGTGGAGAGATTCTTCCTTGATAAGCACCATGCCATTCAATGCAGCCAGATTTGAGCAAAAGCCACCCTGCCCACGTTTGCTCCAGCTCTGAAGCTCTACTTTGTGCCTGAATGGCAAAGCTATGACCAAAAGCCTGGAGGGACTGCAGGCACAACCTTAACAAGGAGCAGACACATCCAAGACAACATCAAAAAAACATTATTAGACAAAGTTGTTGGCATGAAGTGTCACCCAGAAGGTGGGATACACCGAGCAGTAAAACAAAAGGGATGAGATGAAGCAGAGCTGCTGGATAGAGGCTGCAGATGGGGGAGGAAATACCCAACAAAACTCATCAAAGAATTGCAATGAAGCAACATTATTACCCTACCGGTTTAATTTAACTTACTATTTACTGGATTCCTGCTTTTGCAAGGACACTAGAAATATATCAGTTCAATTCCAGCATTGCATTCTACTTTGTGGTTTTCAGTCTTCTCCAGCTTGTTAAAGATGCTAGAAAGTGAACGGCAGCTTGCAGTACAAACCCTGACGTTCTCTACATCTGCATGAAGACACATTGCTGCTAGAAAAATCTGTTCTCTTTCTATGCACCCTTCTAGGCAGCAGTGGGGAAAGGAAAAAACCCACAAACAAAAACCAAAACAAGAAATAACAACAACAACAAGAAAAAAAACCACAAAGAAACCCCCAAAACAATAAAAAACCCCAACCCAAACCACACTGCCTTCTAATTCCTTCAACAAGAAAATCAGCAGCTCTAGTTGATTTAGCAGAAGGAAATGTCAGACTTACAAGGCCATTTAGTGAAATAAAAAGTCCATTACTTTGTGGTGGTAGGACAGAAACAGAATCACACAGTCACAGAATGGTTAAGGTTAGAAGGGACCTTAAAGACCATCTAGTTCCAACCCCCTGCTATGGGCAGAGACACCCTCCACTAGCTCAGGGTGTCTAAAGCCTCATCAAAACTGGCCTTGAACTCTCCTAGGGATCCACGAGCATCCACAACTTCTGTAGGTAGCCTGTTCCAGTGTCTAAGGATGTGATTGGTGAAAGCCAACATGGCTTCACTAAGGGCAAATCTTGCCAATAAGATTTGATGGCCTTCTATGGCAGGATTACAGCATTGGTGTCATCAAAGCATTAGACAGCAAAGCATTTGATACTGTCCCACATGACATCCTTGTCTCTGTATTGGAGAGCAGAATTGATTTGACATATGGACCACTCAGTGGATAAGGAGTTGGCTGGATGGTTGCACTCAAAGAGTTGTGGTCAACAGATTAATGTCCAAATGGAGACCAGTGATTAGTGGCCTTCCTCAGGGATCACTACTGGGACATGCAGTGATTAACATCTTTGTCAGCAACACAGACATCAGGATTGAGTGCATCCCCAGCAAGATTGCTGACACCACCAAGCTGCGTGGTGCACGCGACATGCTGGATAGAAGGGATGCTATCCATGAAGATCTTGACAAGCTTGAGAGATGGGCCCATGTGAACCACATGAAGTTCAACATGGCCAGATGCAAGGTCCTGCAGATGGGTTAGCACAATCCCAAGCACAACTACAGGCTGGGCAGAGAAAGGATTGAGAGCAGCCCTGAGGAGAATGACTTGGGGGTGTTGGTTGATGAAAAGTTCAACGTGAACTGGCAATGTGTGCTAGCAGCCCAGAAAGCCAACTGTATCCTGGGCTGCATCAAAAGCAGCATGATCAGCAGATCAAGGGAGGGGATTAAGCCCCTTCTACTCCACTCTCATGAGACCCCATCTGCAGTACTGTGTCCAGCTCTGGGTTGCCTAGATGTTGAAGTGAGTCCAGAGGAGGACCACGAAGATGAGGAGAAGGCTAGAGAACCTCTCCTATGAAGACAGGCTGAGAGTTGGTCTTGCTTAGCCTAGAGAAGAGAAGGCTCCAGGAATACCTTATTGTAGTCTTCCAGTGCCTAAAGAGCCCCACAATAAAGTTGGAGAGGGACTAAACATGATGGTTAAGTGTGATTGGAAGGTCAGGTTAGCTTAGTAGCCTGTGAGAAATGAGTGGGTGGGATTCCAAGCCCTGTTTCAGTTGCTCAAATCTCTATAAATTTAATGAATTCATAGAAAAATGAAGACTCGCACCACAGAGATCTCTTTTTGCAGAGTTGATCTTGTCAAGACAAGCAGAATTAGGGAGAAGGTTGATTTTCCATGATGCTTAACTGCAAAGTAGTCTTAAAATTGTAAGGCAAAAAATTATGAAGAACAAGTACAGAGTGGAACTGTGTAATGGATTAAGAAGCTGCTAATTCTGGCAGAGTGTGAAATTTTGGCTTTGGTTGGACAGTTTTACAATTACAAGGGGCTTTTTTTTGCCCTCTATTTTTAAGCAAAGGGGAAGCAAACTTTAAAAGGTTTTGCATAATTCTGATGTATTACCAAGACACATTTAAAGAGCTTTTAAAAAAACCAAAGCACTCTGATTCAAGTTGTAGGTTTTGGTTTTTTTTTTGTGGGGGGAGGTATTCTTTATTTGCTGGTAGTGGATTAACAGAGAGTTAAAAAGACAATTTATTTGTGATTGAAATAAATCAATGTACTCGAAAATACCAATTCATTTGCAAAATTTCCCTATCGCATCCCATTGCTTCCTGCTTTCCAAGATGGAAAAATCTAATCAGGTTCCCTTTTTCATGCTCTAAAGCAGGAGGAGAAGCAAGTATTAATATGGTGCCTGCCTCTATTTTTAAAATTATATCCAAGTCATTAAAAAAAAAAAAAAAGGAAAAAAAAAAAAAAAGCAATTTAAGATGTTTGACAGTTTTGTTTCGTTTGGGTTTTTTTTTTATGATGATGTGGTACAAGTACATAAATAAAACCTGAGTGAAAGCAGGGTTTTGTTTGCACTGTTCTATTCCCAGGATAGTCTGCAGTGCTGTGCTAATGCAAACAGAGACACCAGCACCACCAGTATGTGAAAATGCAAAGGTATTGACTGAAAAAACTAAGTGGAAAAGGATTAATATTACATTCCCTGAGCTGTTGGAAATATAAAGTGAAAACAGCCAACAAAAAAAAAAAAAAAGATGAAGAATCCAACTATTTTTGAAATGCCATTATTTAAAGATTTATTGGTAGTATAAATTACAAAATACTGGTTTTATTTTTAAACCAGCTCTTAATCTGTCTCTTTTCAGATCTTATTAGTGCACTCAGTACTAATTGCCTTACAGAATACTTTTTAAAAGATCCAGGCTATTAATGACAAAATGGAGATGATATTTATTTATTTATTTTCTGATTAGGTCCATGAGATGCAAGGAAGTGCTATCAGAAAAAAAAATCACCCACATATATATGAAAGACAGAAAACATAAAAGCATCACCTTACCGTGGCTTTCCAGTTAAAACCACCCAGGTAACTGGGTGTATTGGATAAATTGTTACTAATAAAAATGAATAAGAATGTGTGTTTGCAGCAGATAATATGTATAATTCGTTATATTATCCTTACTACCACTGCACCGGAGGGGTTCCAAGGTTGGGATGAGTCACTAATCTAACAGTAATGATGACAGAGATGAAACACAGTTCCTCAATAATGGTGATGCTCAGACAGAGATAAACAGTGGGAGGATGGGAGAAGGGAGTGTTCTCCCTGCCACTCTGGCCACTGGCACTGAAGGAAGAAAATCAATCTCTCCCCAGTCCCTTGGCATTTGCAAGTTCATACAGAAGAAGGGTTGTAGGAGGAGAAAAGAGCAAGTGCATGAGAGCTCTGCAGGAAATGGATGTGATATTGTACCCCAAAACTTGCTTCAGAGTTGACTATGCTTGTTCCTGCAAAAGGCTGAAAAGTTCTAGTACAGAAAATGCTTTTTTTCCCATTTCCTTTCATCAGTTCCTTTCTTAATTAGGACTGAAATTTCAGACCATATCAAGGATAGAGAAGACAAATCACACCTGCAGTAAGCAAATACAACACTCCTGGATACTTCTTGCAGCATCTCTGAGATCTGCATGGAGAGTTTTTTCAAACCAGAAGCTTCAGAAAGATGATGTGAGATCTGGAATGATGCAAGGGACTCGAGATTTGGCAACTGCCAACAGAACCATACCCCCCATCTCCTTCTTCTCTCTTAATCACCCTACTTCTCTCTCAATCGCCCTAACAATTGTCAAACTCCATCACCACCCAACAAAGTGGATTCCACCCATCAGAAACAGATATCTTGAAAAATGTCCTCTGCTATGGGCTCAGAGTCAAATGAACAACAAAGGCAGGGGAGGGGCTTGGACTCTCTTGAGGGGGCTTGGATCCTCTCGAACTTTTGAGGACTCTCTGGAGACAGTAATGGGCATGCATCCCATCACCAGGTGGAAGGTGTGGTTATGCCAATGGCTTATTGACTATGCAATGAAACAATACTGAAAAGAAGAACGTTTCCCCACTGGACAGAGAAGAGCTATTGCAATTCGAGGAGGAATGTTCCCTCACTGGACCTGAAGACATTGGACTGATGGGATGCCACAGATCTGTGGTGGTAGCTATTGCACTCTCTGTCACTCCCTCTCTCCCTTTTCCACTCTTTTCTCTTTCTTCCCCCTTCTCTTGCACACTTGTAGGCCAAATAAAGTGACTTGACACTTGACTCCACTTTGAACCTTAATTCTGTTTCTGTGAATTGTGAAGATCTGGTCATGATAAGACACCTAATTGGACCTCACTCAGGGGTTAAGCCCAGCAGCCCCAGTCACTCAGAGCAATCTGAGGTCAGTTGGAATGCAAGGGGGTTAATCTCCGCCAAATTAATCTACCATGTTGTTGATGGTGATAGATGACAGGATAGAAGAAATTACTGAGGCAGAGACAAAGTGGATGTAAGGGGCAAGTTGACAATTAGCATCTATCTGAAGGAGAAAAAAAAAAGGAGGTTGTGGACAGTCAGTAGTGCAAGTGCTGGAGAAGATTTCCAAGTTCAGGACAAAAGTATTAACCAACACACCCTCCTCTTCTGGAGACCTTCAGCTCTCCAGCGAAGAAAGAAGCAAGGTACCTTATTATACATCCAAGAGAGAATGAAAAAGTGCAATACAATCTTGGCCATTTATTAGTAGTCTAAACAAGAAAACTATACTGATAATTTGTCCATTATAATTTATGCCCCTTCTCATCATCTACTGTATGGAGAAAGGAAATTTCCTTTTGTTAAGATTAATCATAATGGAAGCCATCTGGCCCCAGGAACTAGTGATTTTGGAAGGAATTGGTATAACGAATGGTTGGACTGGATCTTAATGGTCTTTTCTAATAAAAATGATCTATGATTTATTTTAGATATTAGGAAGAAACTCTTCACTGTGAGGGTGGTGAGGCACTGGCACAGGCTGGCCAGAGAAACTGTGACTGCCCCCTCCCTGGCAGTGTCTCAAGGCCAGGTTGGATGGGGCTTTGAGAAATTTATTCTAGTGGAGGGTGTCCCTGCCCATGGCAGGTGGTTGGAACTAGATGATCTTTGAGGTCCCTTCCAACCCAAATTATTCTATGATTCTATGACTCTATAATAAATCATAAACCAGAATGTTTTATAATCCATATGTGCAAACCTCCATATGTCATTCAAGGAGGAAAATTAAATACCATCTGCAATAATTACTGGAAGTCTCCTGGGTTTGCTTCTCTTGGACATTTTATGGAGATTTGGTCCTCTACATCTTATGGGATCTGCAAGTCATCAGCAGAGGCTATAAAATGTCATGGTTCTTGTTACACAGCTACTACTATAGCTACTAAAACAAGAAAGAGTAGGACAAAAGGCCCAGGCTCACCTGTCTCTCCCATGGCCTCAGATGGACCCAGTTTTGAGTTCTCTGACCTTGAGCAAGTTACTTCTTCATCACTAGTGAGATGTCCAATGTGGAAAAATATTACAGAATTAGTTTGTTTTTTGGGTTTTTTTATATACAGAGGCACACATACACTCAGCAACAGTCCTTCCTCATCTACTGAGACAGAAGTAGAGGGGAACATCATCTTACTGCAATTTGTCTCAAAAACCCAAACCTTTGCTATTTCAAAGACAATTTCAGGGATAATCTCATGGACCTGTTCATGTACATGGCAACCTCTAACCCATGCAGAGCAACACAGCCCATGACATTGCTAAAAATAAAATGGAAAAAAAGAAAAGAGCTTCTCAGAATTTTATGTAAAGCTATAGAAGAAATGTAGTTACTCCACATGTAATGTGATTTGGACAATGAACTTTATACCCATGCTTGCACATAGAAAAAAAGGACTATGTGGGTGTTAACATTTATTAGAGAATATTGTATCACCCTTTGCACCTTCTAAAAGGAAGAATATCCCTTCCCTAGGGGTAATACAGCAGCGTGTGCAATGCACTGGGGCTCAGACCCAAGGTGCTGGAGGACTGATCACAGAATCACAGAATCATAGAATAGCATGGGTTGGAAGGGACCTCAAGAGATCATCGGGTCCAACCCCCTGCCAAAGCAGGGTCCCTAGGACAGATCACACAGGTTGGCATCCAGACAGGTCTTGAAT
This sequence comes from Hypotaenidia okinawae, assembly GCA_027925045.1. NCBI lineage: Eukaryota > Metazoa > Chordata > Aves > Gruiformes > Rallidae > Hypotaenidia > Hypotaenidia okinawae. The sequence continues at coordinate 161,690,185 of BSDF01000002.1, forward strand.
ATCTCCAGAGAAAGAGACTCCACACCCCCCTGGGCAGCCTGTCCCAGGGCTCCCTCACCCTCACTGGGAAAAAGTTCTTCTACATGCACATCGGTGTGGAACTTCCTGTGCTCTAACTTACAGCCATTGCCCCTTGTCCTGTCTCCATAGACACTGAGAAGAGGCTGGCTATTTTCCCCTGTGTCTCACACTTCAGATATTTATAAACATAAACATCCCCTCTAAACCTTCTTTTCTCCAGGCTGAACAGTCCCAGCTCACTCAGCCTTTCCTCACAGGGGAGATGCTCCATGCCTTTAATCACCTTCATAGCCTCCTCTGGACTCTCTCCAGGAGATCCCTGTCTTTTCTATCCCAGGGAGCCCAGAACTGGACACAACACTCCAGGTGGGGCCTGACCAGGGCAGAGTAGAGGGGGAAGATCACTTCCTTCAACCTGCTGGCCACACTCCTCTTGAAGCACCCCAGGATCCCATTGTTCCTCTTAGCCCCCAGGGCACACTGCTGGCTCATGGCCACCCTGTCACCCACCAGGACTCCCAGGTCCTTCTCCACAGAGCTCCTCTCCAGCAGCTCACCCCCAGCCTGTCCTGATTCCAGCAGTTATTCCTTCCCACAGGCATGACTCTACACTTGCTTTTATCAAACCCCATCTGGTTTCTCCCTGCCCAGCTCTCCAGCCTGTCCAGGTCTCACTGAATGGCAGCGCAGTGTTCCTGCGTGTCAGCCACCCCTTGCTGATCTATCCCCACCACTACCTGCGCATTCGGTTGTGAGACAAGAGCTGCCCTTTTGCTGTTTAATTCCTCAGAGCTTTGCTCCCTTCTCATTCTCAGCATGACTCATTAAATATCTGCAGACCAGCTTTTGCTCTTCTTAATCAAAACTACTGTACTATGTACTTGAAAACAGCCTTTTTCCCTTTCTTCCAAAATAAAGCTGAGATACAGATGATTATGAAATAGTAGAAGTGACAGGAAACTAATGAAGAAAAGGTTGAATTAAATATTTTAGACAACTGGCTTCTGAGCTAAAGCATCCTGGTCAACAGATACAAATGCCAAACTCAGCAAGCTGGTTTTATCTGTAAGTTGCATTTTTTTCTCCCTCCATTTAGCATAGTTGAAGCAGCCCATCGTGAGCTTTCAGAGGGAAATGTTTTGACATTTTGAATCAAAATACTGTGTATTCCCAAAAACTGCCCACATTTAAAAGCCCAAAAGATCAAGAAAACTAGGATTTTATTTTTTTTAATTGAAATATTTCCATCACTGCGACTTTTTTTTCCATTTTCAGATAAATTTTAAATGTATTTATCAACTACAAGGAGGAAAAGCTTTAAAAAAGAAATTTAAAAAAAATTATTTACATTACCCACTCAGTACCAGTACCACTCCAAATGCAGAGGGAAATGCATATATAAGACATAAAGAAGTGGTGAAAAAAAAAACCATCCAAAAGGTTTTGGCCCCATGAGCCAAACTTGTGGAGGTGCAACTCCTCCACAGAGCTAACCTTTTAGTCTCTCAATCTCAAGGAATCCCAAAACAGATATTTGTTTAAAGGCTCTAGCAGTGATTCTGTTAGCAAACCAGAAGAAATAACACAGAATCACAAGGTTGGAAAAGATCTTTAAGATCATCAAATCCAACCGTTCCTGTCCTATGCTAAACCATATCCCTAAGCACCTCATCTACCTGTCTGTTAAACACATCCAGGAAAGGTGACTCAACCCCATCCCTGGGCAGCCTGTGCCACAGCCCCACAACTCTTTCAAGGAAGAACTTTTCCCTAACATATGATCTGACCCTGCCCTGGCCCAGCTTTCTGTCCTTTCCCCTTGTCCTGTCCCCTGTCTGAAGAGACCATCACCCACCTCTCTGCACCCTCCTGTCAGGTCAGTGGAGGTGGTGATAAGGTCTCCCCTCAGCCTCTTCTTCTCCAGGCTGAACACCCCCAGCTCCCTCAGCTGCTCCTCAGAGGATTTGCCCTCCAGCTCCTTCCCCAGCCTGGTTGCCCTTCTCTGCACTCACTCCAGGACCTCAATGTCCTTCTTATGGTGAGGAGCCCCGAACTGGACCCAGCACTCGAGGTGCAGCCTCACCAATGCCTAGTCCAGGGGCACAATCCCCTCCCCACACCTCCTGGCCACACTGTGTCTGACACAAGCCAGGATGCCATTGGCCTTCCTGGCCCCCTGGGCACACTGCTGGCTCATGGTCAGCCTGCAGTCACCCAACACCCCCAGGTCCTTCTCTGCCTGACAGCTCTCCAGCCAGTCTCCTCCAATCGTGTAGCGCTGCATGGGGTTGTTATGTCTCATGTGCAGGACTCTGCACTTGGCATCGTTAAATGTATTAATTATTATTATATTATAAACCTATTAACCTTTTAATTATGCTAAAAATACCATATTGAACTCTTCCATATCCCTCTTGCTCTTGTAGCCTCTCTTCAAATATCCTTGTAAAGTTCTGCAATCACTTCCTGACACTCTTTCCATGTTGCTGGAGCTGAAGCAAAAGAAACCCTTCCCCACACACGTTCCCAATCCAACGCTGTAGAAGGGTTAACACCTAAATCTCCTGCACACATACAACCCTTGCCATTGCTGACATGCACACTGAACATGTTACCAGTGTGTTTCCAGCATTTTTGTTTACTTCAGGACTATAATAATAAAATATAATGTTCTAGCAGAAGACATTGCTGCCAAATCCCTGCTCCCCCACATTCTCTTAAGCTGCTGTTGCATCAGTCATTATTAAATGGTTGAGCACAAGCTGCATGTGCCTAAAATGATGGGGGTTTATCCATTGACGAGCCAAGAGTGGCCACTTGGTAAGGAATGGTCTAGGGTACATGTCTGAGGCTGCTGGACTATTTCTTCCTTTATTTCCTTTTGCTTTCTCCTCTTTTCCTTCACTCCCTTGGCTTCTTACCGCTTTTTCCATCCACCATTTTTAAAGTCAGCAACAGACACCACCTTGCAGATCTCACAAAGTAGCTCAGGGAAACTGAGATGTGCCACATCCCTCTTTGGGTTAAATCCTTGGGAAGAATAAGTTAAAGCTGCAGGGCCCCCAGAATTCCTTCCATCTCTGTTGCTAGGATAGTGCACCCATATTCAGCTTCAGCAAGCTTTGGCCCATCCTTCCACGTGCCATCTTGAGATGGTCTTGAGCAACCTGGCCTTACTCAAATAGGGAGGCTGGACTAGAAGACCCAGAAGTCTCCTCCAACCTTAACTCCTCAACAAGCCACTCATCTTCTTCCTTAAAAGAAACAGAGATGAGGACTCAAGGATCAGGAGTGGCACAGTGTTCTTTCGTAATCATATCCTGACTCCCTTCCTCCCGCCCCACGTTACTGGGTAGAGGGGGCAGATACTTTGCAGCAGAAACTCTGCAGGAGTTGGTCTACAATTCTGCTCAAATGGGTAAAATGGTGCTGCTTAGTGTCAACCAGCATTCCTTTAGCGGTGAAAAGTTGCATCCCACAGATTCTTCATCATCTTCCAGATCCAAGATGTTAACATCACCATTACGTCAGCCCTAATATGTGACCACAAGACAGATCATGTAGAATATGTGGGGCACATGTATCTACTGGAAAAGTGAGATGCTTTCCAGAACAATTTCTCTACTGTTGTTCAGCACTGAATGAATGAAGTCCAGGCAAGCATGGAGAAGATCACACTGAATACACAAAAGTCTCAGTAGCCAAATCTCCCTGAAAACCACAAGTATCTCCTGTTGGTTACAGATAAAAGAAGTCTTGAAGGCTTATCTAGAAGGTAGGAATCAGCCCCTAAGCACCCATTCAGTTCCAATGAGTTCACAGTCTGGTGAGAAAGTTCATCATCATCTAGTACCTTCCCAAAAAAAAGGTGGAAATCACAGTTCAGCACTCTCACTCACTTGTACTCCTCTCTCACTCCCTGCACGGTGTTAATTCCACACTTGAAATGGTTTAAAGAAACCCCCAGAGGTCTGAGAAGGAGGTCAATCAGCACTTCTAGTTCATTGTAACAAGCAGCCTAAGCAGTTAACATCAGTTAGTTTAAGTGAATTGATTTTATCTGAAATTCCTGCCGTTGCCTTCATGCGTGCACACACATCACTGCAGGTTCTATAATTAGAGCATACCAAGAGAGAAGCAATTTGTAAGGAGAATGACATCTCTAAAACACATCTTTCTCAGAAAAGTGTTATGTGCATGTCTGGGGGGAATGCTTGCATATTGAGGAGAAAAACCTCTCTAATGATGTCATTAGGCATTAACTGGAAACCTAATTGGTTTTGTCTTACAGTCAAATCATAGAAAGAAAAGAAAACCCATATGCACATGCAGGTGCACACATGTGAGTAGCCCTCAGCTTCTATTTACAAAAAATTCCATGAAGCAAGATGTGTTTGATGGAGAGCTGCATCCATCGAAATGCTCCCATCCACAGCCAACCCAAGACTGCTTGACTTCTGGGTTAGATGCAGTTAAAAAACCCATGCACAACCCTGACTGGGTCATTTGAGTCATGAAGGCTTCTTCTGTGTTCCCTTTCCTCTCCATAGACCCATGCTAGGCACCCACAGTAAGCAGAACCACTCTGGTTTCTCATTCACCACACATTGAATCCAGAGTTGGTTTTGCAAGTAGATGAAGTGCAAGACCTCTCCAGACTGCGGGCCATGATCTGAGCAAGCTGTAGGCAAAAGTGGGGTCCCAGTTCTAGCCCCAGTCCTGGTCATAACCCTGACTGGGAGACCTGCAATATATGAAGCTCTCCCCACTCTGCTAATCCTTTCTCCTATTCCTTTCAATGTCTTCCCTGTCTGGATGCAACATGTCCTAGGGACCCTGCTTTGGCAGGGGGTTGGACCCAATGATCTCTCTAGGTCCCTTCCAACCCTGGGATTCTGTGAAGGGTAAAAATTCACTCTGGTCCTGCCTGGAAGAGGTATGTGGGGATAACAGCTTTGGGCCCTAGCTTCCCTGGCTGAAAACATGACAGAGCATCCCCCACCCATACTACAGATAATTCCCGACGTCTTCCTGCAAAGAGCTGAATATACATCAAATAATACTACAGTAAGTCCTTAGCGTACAGGTGATCCAAAAAGACTGACAAAATAATCTCATGATCCCTTCAAGCTTTAAAATCCATGATTTCAAGAGCTGAAAGACATGCCAGGAAAAAAAAATATAATGCTTCTTACTGTTAATGTCAAGACTAGACATATTTTCACCCAAGATCATGGCTAAATAACAGAATTTTAAAACTTCCTGTAAACTTTTGTGCCTATAAACTGGGTGAGTAGGTGGAAAAAAACCACTTTAAAAAGGAACATTTTCCAGCAGGAATGCATCATTAAAAGGATGGTCTGTCTAAATGAGCTGGGATTATGTCTGGGGACTTCTGTGCCATTGTCTTAAAACATATTAAAAAAATAGTAATAATAAAAGATACAACTTCACAGACAAGCAAAGTTAAAAATCTTGTGCCTCCATTAAAAAGTCTGAGGCTTACATTTCTCAAACAGTTTTTGGTTTGTGCTGAAAACAAAGTCTAACCGTGGCATCTGAATACCCGGCCCTCGTACAATCTTTAAGCTCATTAATTCAACCAGAGCTCTATTACAATCACTCTGTCCTCACACAGGAATTGGCTGATTAATGCTCAAGCTCAATGGCCATGAGCAAGATTCATCTGACTACTCCAAGGCAGTATTTTGCACACAGGGTAGTATGAAGCATGGCTATTTAGCGTTGAACTATATGCCCCAGTGTGAGGAAACGCTCAGTCCTATTCTGGCTCCTGTCATGAAGTTACTAATGATATCTCACACAGTGATGAAGCAATTCTCCCAAAGTTTTGCATACTCCCACACTACACAGAAATGTGAGGAATCACCAGAAATGCCTCTTCCCATAGGAAAGAGGTTCATAGACCCAGTATACACCAGCAGCACAGTGTACACTGGCAAATGACCAGATTCGAGGAATCATCGAATCATAGAATGGGCTGGGTTGGAAGGGACCCCAAGGATCAGAGAGCTCCAACCCCCCTGACACAGGCCGGGACACCAACCTCCAGGCCTGGAGCTACACAAGGTTGTCCAGGGCCCCACCCAACCTGGCCTTGAACACCTCCAGGGACGGGGCACCCACCCCCTCTCTGGGCAGCCTGTTCCAGCCCCTCACCACTCTCTCTGTAGAGAACTTCCCCCTAATATCTAACTTAAACCTTCCCTCCTTTAGCTTCAATCCATTCCCCCTTGTCCTGCCATTGTCTACCCTTTGAACAAGCTGATTCCCCTCCTGTTCCTCTGCTCCCTTCAGGGACTGGAAGGCTGCAATGAGGTCCCCCCACAGCCTTCTCTTCTCTAGGCTGAACAAGCCCAGCTCCCTCAGCCTCTCTTCAATCAAGCCCTTGGGATGTGGCATCTGGATCGAAGATGCTCCAGCAGACCCCAAGGGATGCTCCTGTGCTGGCACTCGATTACACACTGCAGCATTGATTTTTACAGCTATGAAAAATCTTTTTTTTTTCCTTGCACTGATGCTAAAGCCTAGGATGTGGACAGGGTTGGTGGGATGTGGAGAGCAGTCTATTCCTGAAACAGGCAGCACCTCTATTCTAACCAGTGAAAAACTCAAACAGTGGCTACAGCAAAAAAATCACCCACAGTCAAAATGATTATATGCTGGTGAGGCACTGCTGGGAAGCAGCTTATTAAAAAAAAGCAATACCAAAGAAGAAATATGTTTGCTACATGCATGAATGAGCCACAGCCCTACCTTCCTTGGGTGCATCTTGGTTTTGCTAGGAAACAACTCCCATCAGTTAGTGAGGTCCAGACAAAGGACAAGATAGAAGAGCTCTATAACCCCTGTTTGGCATCTGAACCCAGGTCAGATGTTAGCTACATAAAAGTCACACAACCTAACGTACAGGCATGTGGTACAGCTCAGGCTCCTGCACACAAACGTCTGTATCAAACACTGGCCTTTTAAGAGAAAGCCCATAAGGATCTCAAAAAAGCCTGAAATCATTTCCTGTCTGCTGCTTAGCTCTCATCTGATCCCACCTCCTCTTCACCCACTGCATGGAGGGGAGTTTTCTTGAAGAAGCCATCCCTCCTCAGATAGGGGTCTGGAAGAAACACCTGAGCTGCAGAGAGCAGCGCTGTGCACGTGTAAAGCAAATCTCCCTGGGTTAGCATGTCCACACCATGGAGGTAGGTCTGGAAGTCCCCTGAGTGCACGTGCCTTCAGCTCAGTATGGACAGTTTTAGCCTTACTGCTGGTGGGCAACAGCTGCCTCCATCCCTCCACCCAGCCAGAGCAGGCAGTGCTACACCGAGCAGCATTCAATTAGGAAAGCAGCCTGCAAGCTGAAAGAGAGCTGAAACACAGAGGGAGGAAGAAGCCAGCCAAAATAAATGGATAATTGCCATTTAATTCCCATGTATTAGATTTGGCAATACTTGCACTGTGGTTAAGTCAATAAAGCAACTTTGACTTAAGCTTGATTTGACGATGGGACAGACCTATCTATCTGTCTGAGAAGCAAGCTGCCAGCCCTGCCAGGGAGACCTCATGGTGGAGGCAGAGGAAAGGCCACTGCCTGTCTGCCACGTGTTGAGGGAAATAGTCCTTTAGGTGCCAAAATGAGTATTAAGTAAAGATCCCATTCATGCTTTTCCTAGCTTAGGCAGCTCATGGACAAATACAACCTCTTATTCCTACAGCTCAATTATGCTCTACAGCAACAACTGGCCACCTTGCTGGAACGATGATGCTGTGCCAAGCACGTCTGCCCATCATGTCCACATGAACACAACGTAGGAGGCAAGCCCATGCAGGAGATTCACTGTCAGGCTGTCGGCTCAAGAGATGTGAGCTAATTAAAGCTGCAGCAGAGAGCTGAAAACTTCTCCGTGATGACTGTCTCACAGCTTGTCACTCCAACCTGGCTGCCCATCGACAGGAGGAGACGTGCTGGAAAGGACGCCCATGCTACCTGCCACTGACAGCAGGCAACGGCAAAAGGCAGTGAAGGAACAACCACTGCAGATGGTTGTAGTATAAATCAATACTAATAAACATATTTCCTGGCACTCGACATCAACAGATATAAAATAATTCCTCTGGCTTACAGGTGCAGCTCCCTTTCCCTGAGACCTGAAGCCCTTTGTCAAGCTGCAGTCACTTTTGGGATGGACAAATTCTCCCTTAACCACAACACTGAGCAGCTCATAAGAGTAGGTGGAAAGCAGGTGAAACCACAGGAGTTTGAGTCCAGCAAAACACACACCAAGATGGCAATGCAACCAAAATAGAGGTTAGCATTATGCTGTATTACACTGCATTGTGTATGATAGAATTATGCATCATATATAATTGCCCCAGTGACTTGCAAAACATCTGCCCTATTCAACAGCCACCAGATACTATGAAAAACAGAACAGAGAACCATGATAGAATGTCAACAGTGAGAATACATTTACCCATATAGACTGACTGCAGGGTGAATATGAGTCAGCAGTGTGCCCAGGTGGCCAGGAAGACCAATGGCATCCTGGCTTGTATGAGAAATAGTGTGGCCAGTAGGTCTGGGGAGGGGATTGTGCCCCTGTACTGGGCATTGGTGAGGCTGCACCTCGAGTAGCGTGTCCAGTTCTGGGCTCCTCAAAATAAGAAGGACATTGAGGTCCTTGAACAAGTCCAGAGAAGGGCAACCAGGCTGGGGAAGGGGCTGGAGGGCAGATCCTCTGAGGAGCAGCTGAGGGAGCTGGGGATGTTGAGCCTGGAGAAGAGGAGGCTCAGGGGAGACCTTAGCACTGCTTACAACTACCTGACAGAAGGTTGTAGAGAGGTGGGCGCTGGTCTCTTCAGCCAGGTGACAGGAGATAGGACAAGGGGAAATGGCAAGAAGCTGCACCAGGGCAGATGTTAGGGAAAAGAAAAAAATTACTGAAAGAGTTGTGGGGCTGTGGAACAGGCTGCCCAGGGAGGGGCTTGAGTCACCATCCCTGGATGTGTTTAACAGACTGGTAGATGAGGTACTTAGGGATATGGTTTAGCACAGGATGGGAACGGTTGGATTTGATGATCTTAAAGGTCTTTTCCAACCTTGTGATTCTGTGACTGAAACTCTACTGCTATGAAGGATCTGTTCACAGTGGACCTGTTCATCCCTCACTGCTTAAAAATAGAACTAAACACCAAGATTTCCCCCCAAAACCAACCCAACACTTTATTTTATGAGTTTCAAAGCAAGGCAGTAAAGAAAATACCTAAATTCCTCATTCATTTGTTAATGTTACAATAGTAGTCATAATTCTTCATCTCATGGTAGTTATATGCATGTCATGTGGCTCTGTATACTCCCAGAAACATGTAAAACATGTTTTATAGCATATTACTTTTTCATTGCAAATATTTTCCTGAGATGCCCTAGAATGAGAACACATTAAAAGCACCTGCTATTAAATCTTTGCTAAAACCTCCAAATTTCTTATGAAAACCCAAAGTGTGCTGTTTAATGAAATTGTTGAGTGTTTAATGAAATTGTTGAGTATTTAATGGACGTGTCATTTTGATGAATGTAGAACATCATTTCCATAATGTCTTACACGTTTCACGCGCTTCTGGGTATTATGCCATCTTCTTGATAACCCAGGAAAACAGATTATTAGCACAAGTAGAAAGGAAAACAGAATCATGGAGACATGTATGGTTACAAAGGATTTTTTTTCAAGGTAAGAATCATTGCACAAAACTTCCCATGTGCTTGCTCGGTTCTCCAACCACTAGATTAATACTTTCCAAAGCTTGCAATAATTTAATTAAAATGATCAGCAGATGAGAAGTAATACTGCACCAGTGAATCTAATTAAACTTCAAGTTTATCCTCTAGAAATCAAGAAAAATATATATTTCTTCAAGGAAAAGACATTTATTTTATTCTGACAGAGGAAAGGATAAAAGGGAAAAAAAAAAGCCAAACACAATCACTTTTGTTGATAACATCTCTCTCTTCTCTCTCTGCCCCCACCTTTCAAATGACAATGCTTGCCTGGCTAAATAATAAAATAATAAGCATTCTGCAAAGCTAATCTTCCTGTTCTGAGCTAAGCCACTTTGTCCCTTCCCACCCATGCCATTGTACAGCAAAACAATAGCACCTTTGTAATAAATGACAACAAAAACCAAATGGAGGGGAGGTCTCTAGTGTGTTGGAAGAGAAATAAAAATGTAGACCTTCTTACTTCTATTTGGCAATTGTGCATCTCACAAAAGGCTCCCTCTCCATCACTGTCCCATGGAAGTACTGACTGTCTAAGCTTGATGGGAGCTTTGTGCAAAATTCAAGTAGGGATCCTGAGAGGGATGGTAATCTACCCTAAGCTGACAGCAACAAAATGATGTATGGAGAGTATTCCCATTTTCTGCTCCCCAAATCTCTGCTGCCAAAACCAATACCGTCGCCTAAATCTAGGTGCTGCTCATCACCTCCCCAGTACAGAGGCATGCTTGGTAACAAGTCAGGCTTGCAGGCAAGACCATCATCTCTTCACTTGGCTTTCTTGAAAAATCATGCTAACTAGCTTTATTACTGTCAACACAACACTGAACATTGTTAACCAGTGCAAAAAGGCAGAGTACTAAACATTTAACTAAATATCTACAATTTCTGAAGAAGGCTCGCTCAATTAACATTCTGCTACAGTGACCTCCAGGGCATATTGTCTTGCTAATTAAGTATTTGCTCTCCTTCCTGTTACTGAGAACAGGCTGGCTTTACTCTGCATTTTCTCATGGTCAAAGAGCAAAATGATGAGTAGAAAACGAGATTGAGCTGTGTAAAAAGCTTTGTTTGGCTGGCTTGGATCCCTCTAGCAGCACATTTTCCTCTTGATGCTAAGTCCCCTTGTAGACAGTGTTGTGCTCAAGCTCCTCAATCAAGTCAAAATGGGTTGCACATCCATAGCAGTAAAGCTCTCATTGCAACTGGTTGCCTCTGAAGCTGGGTAGCCAGGAACTGACTCAGTGGACTTACAAAAGAAGATTGGGTTCATTGGGGAAGATCAAAGGTCTACAGCAGTTATGAACAACAGATGCCTTAATAGTGTAATAAAGTATAGAAAACACTTTATAGCACAAGCACCTTCCCAGATACTTACCACTTGCATCTCAGGGACTTAATCAGCAAAAAGTTCTTTTGTGGCTAACCAACATGATGTGCTTAGTCTCCCCTCAAAGCCACATAAACTTTCAGGTCCTGTAAAAATCTACAAGTGGTTCAGTGACATAAATAGAGCTGATTGAGGGTCCCCTCATTCAGTTTGTTCTGGACATGACACCTGCTACCTTCATATGATGTGTGGAGACCTCTTCACTGTCAGGAGATGGGCTCAATATCAGAATAAGGATGAAGTTGCTACCCAAAAACTGTTCAGAGGACCACTTTGCTGGTGAAATATTGCCACAAACCCCGTAGCTCTAAGTCTTTCTTAGACACACTTCAGGGGACAAAAAAGGGAATGAAGGGAAGAATGAAAGAAAAAGGTTTTCAACATGAAAGGCTCTTTATAGATATTGAGAAATTTCTACTACTTCTACCATCCTGCCGTTGCTCTGCCCACACTGGTCAGGCGAGCCATACAATCACCTGAAGAGTGATGATTCAACATCTTAAAGAGCGAACAGGTCAACAGTGCAAATCCCAACCGAGCAACCTTCTCAATGAATCATAAAATGGGAAGAAAGAGACTCTCTAGGTCAGCTAGCCCCTACCCAAGGAGGGAGGCAGCACAGAAATGCCCCTCCACATACCTACTTTCATTGCCTACTTTCATCTCAATGCTGTCCAAGCAACAAAGCTTGTTCTTCATTTCTTAAAAGATTATTCCAGTGTAACACATCCCAGAGATGACTTATTACAGAATGGAGAATGACACTGATACCTCCACAGAAGTCTAAGTTTGCTTTAGGGCTTTTCTTATTAATTGACCTTAACAATTTTATTGTGGTGCTACCCAAATAAAAACCCCACAGAATGTGCCACACAAAGTGTTACAATTGACTTTAACTCATTACAAACTGCTGTCTGCAAGTCTGCCATGGACCTCTTGGTAGTTCAAATGCATCCTCTCTAAAAGATTTCACAGCGACTTCTTCCTTTCCCAGTCAAGACCTGAAAACAGACATCTCCTTATCTATAAAAAGGTAAATCCCCTTCTGGATGAGGTACAAAGAAAGAAGGAAAATATATTAGTCTATAGACCTATAAGCCAAAACCTCTGCTATTTTATTCTTGTCTGATAACATCTCAGGAAAATTGATTCACTTCTCTCTGAGTTGGTTACTGCATCCATAAAACAGTAATGATAAATACAGGACTATTGCTCTGGGGAGGCATGAAGGTTAAATTCATTAATGCTTGTACAGTGGCTGAGATATTTGGATGAAAGACACTAAGCATGGGAAAATTATAATTATTTATTCCTACAGGAGCAGGTCACAGCTTCATTAGCTCTGCTTGAAGACATACATTCTACAGTATGGGCAGGCAAAGCTAAGTCCTGCAATGCTCAGATTCTATCCATGCTCAGCACAGAGTCTGAAACAGTGAAATAGAAACCAGGCAAAAAACAGATGCTGCCACCAGTTAGAATTAGGCTATTGTTCCAGCAGAAGTACCACATAATAATGCAGAATGACAAGGTTACTGGGTCCAGTTCTGGGCTCCTTGCCATAAGAAGGACATTGAGGTCCTGGAGTAAGTCCAGAGAAGGGCAACCAGGCTGGGGAAGGGGCTGGAGGGAAAATCCTATGAGGAGCGACTGAGGGAGCTGGGGGTGTTGAGCCTGGAGAAGAGGAGGCTGAGGGGAGACCTTATCACCACCTACAACTACCTGAAGGAGGTTGTAGAGAGGTGGGCAATGGTCTCTTCAGCCAGGGGACAGGAGATAGGACAAGGACAAGTGACACAAAGCTGCACCAGGGCAGGGTCAGATTAGATGTTAGGGAAAAAATTTTCACTGAAAGAGTTGTGAGGGCCTGGAACAGGCTGCCCAGGGAGGGGGTTGAATCACCATCCCTGGGTGTGTTTAACAGACTGGTAGATGAGGTGCTTAGGGATATGGTTTAGCACAGGACAGGAACAGTTGGACTTGATGTTTCCAACCTTGTGATTTTGTAATTTTGTGTGATCTACAGATGTATTTCAGTTCTTTCTGGAGAGGTATGCAAGAGACATAACCAGGCAGAACGTTAAAGCTGTCATAATGTTATTTAAGGGAATATACAAAGCATGAAAGAGTGGAGACTGCTCTACTATCACAAACAGGCAGCACTGGGCACTTCCACACCAGTTCCTGCTCAGTCACTGATTTATTGCATGGCATTGGGTAACTTACGTTCCTACTCTTTTTTGGTTTGCTTTTGTGTGGTTCCATCCACAAGAGAAGACCTCCCATGGAGTGCAAGACAGAGCTGATATAAAACTGGCAACAGAACTGTAGTACTCAGCCTGGTCACTATTCATCAGCAAAACATCTCTCCACAGGACATACAGACACAGCTTTTTGTACCTTCTGCCAAGATGCCACATGAATGATGTTAAAAGGGCAGAATCACACACTCACATAGTGGTTGAGGATAGAAGTAACTTCTGGAAGTCATCTGGTCCAACCCCCATGGCTCAAGCCCATATTCATGTCTTCTTCTGCATGAAGGGTTGGAGGATACTCTGCCTTGGGCAAAACATCAGCCTGCATAGCAGGACTCTGAATTCAGCTATCTATTTATTAAAGGCAGCACACAAAAATGATATGTAGCAAATGAGATGATCTCTGAGGAAGGCTGAGCCCACTCAGGTCTCCCATAAGAACTTAACTTCCAGATTCAATGAACTGAAGCTGCTTTTCATTATGACATAGCAAAGGATAAACACCATTGCATTAGTCAGCTCCTGACAGTCAGCTTTTGAAGGACATTGAGTGGGTGGCAGAGAAAACGTGAAAGCGAAGGGAAAAATGAGACTCTGAAGCATGGCTGTATTTAGAGCTGGTCTTCTGGCATGCAGCACTGTTCCTGCTGTTGTCTGGAGGACTCTTCCTGATAAATGGTATCATCTCTCCACACTGTTGCTCCCCAGACTCGCCAAATGTGAGGAGCAATGCCCAGCTTTACTTCTCTCTGTTGAACATCTCCCAGATGTTTATCTGTGTTTTATTAAGACATAAAACTGGATTATAAATGCATCCATTTGCACATGGAATATATCCTCCTTTCTACTAAAAGGAAGAGCAGAGCTTTGCAAGATCTGACACTCTTCCTGAACTATTTCTGTGGACTGATGGTGTTTTTCAACAGGGGAAAACTGAGCATCCATCACACCATGCAGTTTGTCAGAAGTGATGGAAAATAAATTGGAGCATGGTTTCCTGGCAGGACAACCCAGTTCTGTGGAGATGAGCCTGATTCTTATCCATGCAAACTGTGGCTGGTAAATCGTTATTGCTATTCCCAGGTAGACAGCAATCTTCCCAGCTGGGATCCTCCAGTGTCAGAGAAACACTGTGCCTGCTCAAGTTGAGTAACTAGCACGGTGGAATCAGAGCTTCAGGAACGCGATTCCCCTCCCACACTCATGGTAATTATATGTCCATTTGTTCATACACTAGAACACAAATCTCTCCAATACCAACTTGCCTGGTAGCCATCTCCCAGTGGGGCTTGCAGCTTGATGGGGGAAAACCAATGAGTGAATCATGACTGATGCATTTGTTGTCAGTATCCACTCCGGTACCTTTATGGACTGTGCTTAATGCAATGGAAAGTGCTGTGGAACGTTAAATTTCCATCTCAAGGATGGACAGCCCAGCAGGACCAAAACTGCTGCTGCTGCTGCCTGCTGGACCTAGCTCATCTCTGCTGAATTCTTCAGATACACACAGGTTGCATTCTTCCTAACTAGGTCCTTAAGTCAGGCTTGCATCTGACGTGGTGAGCATTGCTGCTAATACACTGGATCCAAAGAAATACTGAAATCAATAATTCAATACTTATATATCTGAAAAAAACCACACAAGTTGAGGATTCTGCTGTCAGAAGAGAAGCAATCCATAGCATACAGGAAAGGTTTCTTTTTTTCTCCATCAATATTAAAGCATTGTCGTGGTTAAAATCTATTAATAAAATGCTTACAATCACTGAGGCAGCATCAACACACAGTTTTATCTGTTTGTGGCCATAAATCCCACCCAAGGATGAACAAGTTCAGCATGTTTGCTGAAGCTCTACACTTTGACTGATAGCTTGATAAGTAGTAATATTTTTCAGTCTTCCACAACTCTTTCAGGCATGTTTCTTTTCAAGAAAAAACACTTTCAACACTTATTTTATTATTGACTATTTTAGCAAAGAGAAACACCTAATGGAGCTTTTAACTATTTAGAAGGATAGCCTTCTGGTTGGCCTTTAGCATCTGTAAGCTCCACTTAATTTGCAAAGCAAATGAAAAGGCTTCAGCTTTGACTTGCAGCCTGTACTACCACAATCCAGAGGATGTGAGTGCAGCCTTTATGCACCGAATCCTGTCCAAAACCTTCCCAGAAATTCATAGAATCACAGTCTGGTTAGAGTTGGAAAGGACCTCAAAGATCATCTAGTTCCAACCCCTTGCCATGGGCAGGGACACCCTCCACTAGGCCAGGTTGCCCAAAGCCCCCTCCAACCTGGCCTTGAACACTGCCAGGGAGGGGGCAGCCACAGCTTCTCTGGGCAACCTGTGCCAGCGCCTCACCACCCTCACAGTAAAGAGTTTCCTCCCAATACTTAATCAAAACCTACTCCTTTTTAGGTAAAACTTATTATTCCTTACCCTACAGCTCCAAGCCCTTATAAACAGTCCCTCTCCATCTTTCCTGTAGACCCCTTTAGGTACTGGAAGGCTGCAATGAGGTCTCCCTGGAGCCTTCTCTTCTGCAGGCTGAATAAGCCCAACTCTCAGCCTGTCTTTGTAGGAGAGGTGCTCCAGCCCTCTGACCATCTTTGTGGTCTTGTCTGGACTCAGTCCAGAATCCCTTCACTCTACCTGCTGGTCAGGCTGCTTTTTATGCAATCCAGGACACATCTGGCTTCTTGGGCTGCAATTTAAAAGAAGGTATTTTTCCACAAACAGAAAAGAACACCAGATGAGCAAGCACTGGCGATGGCCACCACAGCTAACCAACAGTGCAACTGGTTCCTGCAGAATTGACAGAAATGACAGGAAAAAGGAGGAGAAAGGTTCCATAATATCTGGGTCTGAAAATCAAAATGGATTTGCCAACCTCACCTCCCAATACACCTCAGAACTGTGAGGAAAGCAATAATCATCCCTAATTTACTGAGGGAACTACATCAGAGATGACCAAAGGCTCTGACTTACACATTAAAGCAAACAGTCACAGGACACACAATGTTTTACCCCAGCAAGTGCTTCACCCACCATTATGGCTTGCCTGCTGGAAAGATGGGTCATGCCAGTCACTGCCCAAAATATTGGTAAGAACTCTCTTTTGTTGGTGCTGTAAAAAAATACTCAGGTGCAAACCACATACCATAGTGTCAACTTGGTAGAGAACAACCTCCAAAGTGAGCTGGATGCCTGCAAGTCAACCACGTACGAAAACATGGACAAATTTCTCAGAGGTCAGTCTGAGCCTAAAATGATACACATGATGTCATGCAAATTGGGGAGTGGGGTAGGGACAAGCTCACCAAGTTTCCAGGTCCCTCCAAGAGTTTGCCAGTCTGTCAAACATGCACTTTAAGACTATGAAAGATCTCACCATGAATTCTGAAAGTGAATCTCCAAGTCTGTAGGAGCAGATATGTTTGACACACCCGAGTCCCAAGATTTGGCTTGAAATAACTAAAGGTATGAACCAGGTTCTCAGCTACCATTAAAACTGGCCTGGCAGGACAAGGAGTGAAAGAGGGCTGAGATCAAGGAGATATAAAATTTTTGGGTTTTCTTTTGTGCTTTCCTGATTGAACTCAGGCAACTATAGAATTGTAGAATCATAGAATGGCATGGGTTGGAAGGGACCCCGAGGATCACACAGTTCCAACCCCCTGACACAGGCAGGGACACCAACCTCCAGGCCTGGAGCTACACAAGGTTGTCCAGGGCCCCAGCCAACCTGGCCTTGAACACTTCCAGGGATGGGGCACCCACCATCTCTCTGGGCAGCCTGTTCCAGCCCCTCACCACTCTCTCTGCAAAGAACGTCCCCCTAATGGCTAATCTAAACCTTCCTTCTTTTAGCTTTAATCCATACCCCTTGTCCTGCCAGTCTCTGCCCTTTGAACAAGCTGATTTCCCTCCTGTTTCTCTGCTCCCTTCAGGGACTGGAAGGCTGCAATGAGGTCCCCCTGCAGCCTTCTCTTCTCCAGGCTGAACAAGCCCAGCTCCCTCAGCCTCTCTTCATAGGGGAGCTGCTCCAGCACTCTGATCATCTCCGTGGCTCCTCTGACCCCTCTCCAACAGTTCCCCATCTTTCTTGTATTGGGGGCCCCAGCGCTGGACACAGGACTCCAGCTGGGGCCTCATGAGGTCAAAGTAAAGAAAGGCAATCACCTCCCTGTCCCTGCTGGCCACCCCTCTTCTGATGGAGCCCAGGATACTATTGGCCTTCTGAACTTCAAGAGCTGATTACATAGGAATTAACTATTTATCTACAACGTAGGTATAAATACTTTTTTTTTTTTTCAAGATCTCATATCAAATACTTTTTTTTTTTTTCAAGATCTCATATCACTTCAGACTTAAAAATACAAAAATCTATTTTGATAGGTTTTCCTATCACTTAAGATTTTGTTGGTTTTGTTTTTGGTGTGTCGTCCTCCTCCCCGACTCTAGAGTTCATCCACTGCTTTTATCTCTCTGAAGCTGCTCATACAAATACACTGACTTCCATGATGCTGGTCATAAGCACAGGCTGAGAGGATGACTCAGCCTGTGCACCAGCCAAACGAGCAGCCAGAAGTCCTGTCAGGGTCTGCAGGATGCAAAACAGCAGTGTTAATACAGCATTCCAGGGAACTCACCCTAAAGAAATCCACAAAAAAAACCCAGAAAATGTACAAAAAACAGAGAAAGAAGGGAAGGGAAGGGAAGGGAAGGGAAGGGAAGGGAAGGGAAGGGAAGGGAAGGGAAGGGAAGGGAAGGGAAGGGAAGGGAAGGGAAGGGAAGGGAAGGGAAGGGAAGGGAAGGAAGGAAGGGAAGGGAAGGGAAGGGAAGGGAAGGGAAGGGAAGGGAAGGGAAGGGAAGGGAAGGGAAGGGAAGGGGAGGGAAGGGAAGGGAAGGGGAGGGAAGGAAGGAAGGAAGGAAGGAAGGAAGGAAGGAAGGAAGGAAGGAAGGAAGGAAGGAAGGAAGGAAGGAAAGGAAAAGGCTTATACATATTTTATAGTTATATACGCACAGAAGCGCTATGTAATGTCAACTTGGGGAGCTGATTGTCAACACCTTACATATACTAAAGGAGGTAACAACTCAAGGCAGCTGCCTGTGCATGACTGAAGTACTGTAAAGCAAAGGAGATCAGCTAACATCATACATATACACACAGATACACAACTGCACAGATGACTTACAGCAGTTCTCAGTGACAGTCACGTTGACGCTTGCACCGTGTGATGGCTCTTGGCACCTTTGAGATCAGACTTGCACAAGGCACCTCCTCTGCTGGGAATGCTTTCTACTAGCAAAGCTGAGGTATGTTATGCTTCTGCAGAAATCTTATTTCCTCATAAATAGGTCAAATTATCCCTGATTCATGGAACATAAGTTCCAACACAAATGCATTCAGAAGTCCAGGAAAACAAATTCATTCTTATTAGTAAAACCTTAAACAACTGACAAGAAACTCCACTCTTATGTCAAAGAACCTGATACTTTAAACTCAAAGAGACTGTTAATCCTTTATACTACAACATTTCACAAAGTCACTAAAATTATGATTACTGAAGATCTAAAAGGAAGAAACTAGGGCTCCTCAGCTCCCCAAAATAAATCTGTGTCTTCAGAGGAGCAGCAATTGGCTTAATACAAAAACACATCTCTTTCCTTACCAGTACTGCTTATAGGCATCTGTTTCAGAGTTTGGCTGGACTAAGAAGCCATCCAGACTTGGTCTCTTCAGTGCCATGCAGAAAACATCACTGCATGCTGAAGAGCCTTGTAGCCACTGTTACCCATATCAGGACATATTCAAAATTCCATTGTTAATGATGTTGCAACTATCCCTTGCATTTAGTTCCACTGAGATACCACTGAACTTGCAAGAAACTACAGAGAAGACAAAATTGTTCTTCAAAAAGTCCCAAAATACTCTTACTGCCTATGTAAAAGTCTTTCATTTTTCTAGATATCTTAAAATTCAGGCAGTCTTTGTCCTTAATTAGTAAAAGAAGCTATTGCCTTTTGTTCTTACCAAGGTACTTATCTTCCAAGTCTAGCAAGGTATTTCTTAAGCATTGACAAAGTTCCTCACTTTGTATTAATATTTTTATACTTAAGCTGTACCCCAAAATAGTAACCAATTATTTCTTCAAACACTCTTATGATACTGGTGCATAAAGTGCTTGTTTATCCAATAATACCACAAGGATGTTACTAAATTCAGCCTTGAGTTAGGAAGAGATTTCTAAATATTTTGCATCTCAACAGTCGTTTACATCAAAGGAAACTTCTGAAGACTGATGGATTCACCTGGCTTTTGCAGAAGGATTTAACCCATCCATGTCTTGCACAAGGCTATGTCCAACCATAAAGACACATGTGAAATCTAACAATCACTCTCACAAAATCAGATTGAGCGGGGATATTTGCAGAATAGCTTGTGCAGTTTTAACCTGAGTTTGTTGTGAGCAGCAAGAGCAACTGCAGTCAGTATTCAGGACTGGAGCATCTCCCCAAGAGGAAAGGCTGAAAGAACTGGGGCTGTTCAGCCTTGAGAAAGAAGGCAGAACAAAGAGCGACGGCTTCAAGTTGGAGCGCAGGAAGTTCCACACCAACATGTGGAAGAACTTCTGAGGGTGACAGAGCACTGGGACAGGCTGCCCAGAGGGGTTGTGGAGTCTCCTTCTCTGGAGATATTCAAGACCCATCTGGACACGGACCTGTGTGACCTGTCCTAGGGACCCTGCGGGGTTGGACCCGATGATGTCTTGAGGTCCTTTCCAACCCCTACGATTCTGTGATTCTGTGATTGTGACCTCAATGAAAAAACAAGTTATATCATTCAGCTGATGTAACTAATAGTATGGGTGCTTTCAGTCAACAGTAACCCAAGATAAATTAGCGTTGCTTACACCTATACAAAAGATTTAAGTGAGTTTTATCTCCCACTTGCATTGAGTTCAGAGGACAAACCACAGTCCCTCTAGTAAATGACAACTTGTTAAACTGATGTGGCTTTCTTACACTTCAAAGCCCTCGGAGTTCAAGGGGAAAAAGAACCCCAATGTTCTTTGATCTCGGCAAAGAGCATATCCATTCCTTTTATTCACCCAAGACTTTCTTCTAGATCAGAAGTCCATTTTCTGGAGGCAGAGATTACATGCATATGAGGATATGCATTGCCAAGAAGTTAACAAACCACCTACTGAACGCTTTTTTCCCCCAATCAAAGTCCTGAATCTTACCTTTGTTCACTGTCTTTGAAACTCACCGGCAATGAAAAGGCATCTACGAGTCACACTGTGTGAACAACACAAAATTGTTGCATTCACCTTTCAAAATTGAACTTATTGGTTCAGTCTTGCTAGTGATGCCTTGGAAAGCCAGAATCTCACTAGCCTTGGTGACTATGAAGCAGGTATTCTTTATTGCAGCACTGGGCACACAGGGGATCGCTCCTCCAAATGTGTGCACCAATTAACGCCAAATTTCTCATATTTATACAGATTAACTCTACGTATTCATTATAATTTCTAAGAAAAGGCAGGGTTGTGCAAATTATTTCCAGGAAGTCATTTACATTCACTCCTCCCAGGTAGAGCATGCTCAGTGACACTCTGGTGGTCTTCAGGGATGAAGACTGGATGTCTTCTTCGCTCTCAGCGCATGCTCTTTATGCTTCTTCTCTGTGGTTACCTGAGCTCAAAAACACATTCCTGCACAAACTAGTTAGGAACACCTTTCTGCTGAAAACAAGATACACTCTGTCTCTTAATTGGTCATTAGTCTCATTACCTATGACTCCCCTATCTTCATTTTCTCTAGTTTCAAGGCTGTTGCACTGTTATGGCTCAGTTTTGTAGCCGCTTTCACGAAACAGCTCACATGATTACAGCCAAATTCTGCTAAAATCCAAAACTAATCTATTCTTAAAACACACAAATACTGTCTATTCTAAAGCAGCACACAATTTCTTACTTCTTTATCTTCAAGGCTGTTGCACTGTTATGGCTCAGTTCTGTAGCTGCTCTCACAAAGCAGCTCACACAGTTACAGCCATATTCTCCTAAAATCCCAAACTGATCTATTCTTAAAACCATGAAAATTCTTATATTAAAGGTATATTAATTGTCTCTTAAGCTATTCCTACATCAATATATTCAGCATGATTGCATTTCATTGAATCATTAGAACATTCAAGATGCCTCACACAGCACACAGATGTTGTGCATGTGTTGCTCTCTGGTCTGATTTTTTTTTATATATATGTTTTTTTAATAATAAGGTACAAGTTGGCATATTCCTGGTTGACAGAGGTAGGGGTTTCCCCAAGTATTTCTTAAACTAACTTGACATTTCATATAATTAAATCAGCAACTAGAGAGTAAGCATTTGAGCTATCGTGTTATCTAAGTTTCACATATATGAAAATAATTGTACTATCTCCTGAATCAGGGAAAGACACAACCAGAGTGGTTAAAACCTAGTATTAGAAGTATAAATGGTTATAATTTTATTAATCACCATTTTTGCACTGGGGCTGGGAATGAATTATTCCCTGACATTCCATCACGCCGAGCGCCGCACGAAACACGCATGATTAAACGCTTCCTCTCCCCAGAAGAGCTTACACTGGATGTTTCTTTGTTCAAGCAAGTACATGAACTTGCCATGCGTATAATTAAATCTGCTCTTTCAGGGGGACAGGAGGAGGGGCCTGATCCTGCAGACATATGTCTATTAACAGTTCCTCCAAGAATAACAACCTTACTCGTGTGTGAAGCAAGACTGGAGCCCCAACGCAAGCAGACGGGATGAAAGGCAGGCTTTCAATAATACTGTATATATTCATTTTAGGCAGCCAGGCCTATTTTTTCTCTGTGCAGCCTATAGAATCTACTTTCTCAAACTGGAAATTATGCTCACACCATACTGGTGGCCTTGAGAGAGGGAGAGATACAGCCTTCTACTATAAACTACAGTTCTGAAGAAAAGAAGGGTTTTATTTTGAACACATTTAAGTCCTACTAGTCCTTCTACACCAAGAACAAAGCCTAGTATTTGATATACCCAAATATGTGCATTACATACATATTTCTTTGGATGGTTCTTGAATGGGCAAAAATTGCAGGTAACAGTGACATTTCCACCCCCAGTGCTGGTATTTAAGTCCCTGTGGTAGTTTGACCCTGGATGGAGACTAGACACACACGAAAGCCACTCTATCACTCTCCTTTTCAGCTGGAAAGGGGAGAAAATATATATGGAGAGGCTCAGGAGTCAAGATAAGGACAGGGAGAGATCATTCTGTAATCAGTGTCATGGGCAAAACAGACTCAATACAGAGTAAAGGAAAGAAACTGGAGGTGTTGGTTGACTGTAGACTGAATATAAGTCAGCAGTGTGCCCAGGTGGCCAGGAAGACCAATGGCATCCTGGCTTGTATCAGAAATAGTGTGGCCAGTAGGTCTAGGGAGGGGATTGTGCCCCTGTACTTGGCTTTGGTGAGGCTGCACCTCGAGTAGCGTGTCCAGTTCTGGGCTCCTCACCATCAGAAGGATATTGAGGTCCTGGAGCGAGTCCAGAGAAGGGAAACCAGGCTGGGGAAGGTGCTGGAGGGCAAATCCTCTGAGAAGCAGCTGAGGGAGCTGGGGGTGTTTAGCCTGAAGAAGAGGAGGCTGAGGGGAGACTTTATCACTGTAGACAATTACCTGACAGGAGGTTGTAGAGAGGTGGATGATCAGTCAGAGTCAGCCAGGGGACAGGAGATAGGACAAGGGGAAATGGTACAAAGCTGCACCAGGGCAGGGTCAGATTAGATGTTAGGAAAAAAAACAATAACTGAAAGAGTTGTCATGACATGGAACAAGCTGCCCAGGGAGGGGGTTGAGTCACCCTGGATGTGTTTAAAAAAGAGTAGATAAGGTACTTAGGGATCTGGTTTAGCATAGGACAGGAATGGTTGGACCTGATGATCTTAAAGATCTTTTCCAACCTTCTGATTCTCTGATTCCTCCACCAGAACCCTGCCATGCAAAACCACAACAGTCCCAAAATCTCATCTGATCTTTTCATCTCTAATATTTTTTGAAGTTTGCTGTGATTTGACCTTTAAAGGTCCCTTCCAAACTAACATATTCTATGATTCTATGATTCTATACTGCCTAGCCATTTATTACATTGTTCAGGTAAGAAGACTGGCCAACTTCAGTGACTCCTCTCAAGGCTCCAGGGGCAAGGACTTAATTTTACTGGCTTAGTTGGCAGCACTGATGTGAACTGCAAAGGAGCACCTCTACTGAGCTGGTGACACTTTTCTTACCCAGACATGATAAATGCCTCTGATCCATCATCTTTTCACTATTTTCAGACCCAGCAGAATCTCTCACTGCTTTGAATGGTGTAATTATAGTTATTAAAAATGCTAGTGGATAGATGAGACCTCAAAGTGGTATCTTCTCCACTGAAGAGACACAAGCCTGCCAGATGCAGATAGATGGCTTGAAACCACATTAGGAGAGCATATCCAAGCTAAGCAGCCTAGCCTGTATTAGCTTAGGAGCTGCACTAAACTAAATGTAATCATCCTAAACAGGCAGCTGACGTAACGGTTTACAGGGTCTCTTGCCCCATTAGGAGCAGTGCTCCCCTCTGTGCCTGGTAAGATCGTGGAACAGATCCTCCTAGAAGCTATGCTAAGACACATAGAAGACAAGGATGTGATTCAAGACCATCAGCATGGCTTCATCAAGGGCAAATCCTGCCTAACCAACCTTGTGGCTTTTTATGATGGGGTGACCATATCAGTGGACACAGGAAAAGCAATGGATGTAATCTATCTCAACTTCTGTAAAGCCTTTGGCTCAGTCCCCCACAACATCCTTCTCTCTAAACTGGAGAGAGATCTATTTGATGAGTGGACTATTCAGTGGATAAAGAATTAGTTGGATGGTCATATCCAGAGAGTTGTCAATGGATCGATGTCCAGATGGACAAGAGGTGTCCCTCAGGGGTCTGCACTAGGACCAGTATTATTGAGTGCACCCTCAGCGAGTTTGCAGATGACACCAAGCTGAGTGGTGCAGTTGACAAGCCAGAAGGACATGTTGTCATCCAGAGCGGCCTGGACAAGTTGGAGAAGTGGGCCCATGTGAACCTTGTGAGGTTCAACAAGGCCAAGTGCAAGGTCCTGCACCTGGGTTGGGGCAATACCTGTCATCAATACAGGCTGGGAGATGATGTAATAGAGAGCAGCCCTGCAGAGAAGGACTTGGGGGAGCTGGTGGATGAGAAGCTTGACATGAGCTGACAATGTGTGTTTGCATCCCAGAAAGCCAATTGTATCCTGGGCTGCATCAAAAAGAGCGTGGCCAGCAGGTTGATGGAGGTGATTTTGTCCCTCTACTCTGCTCTCACAAGACCCCACCTGGAGTACTGTGTCCTGCCAGTACCTGAAGGGGACCTACAGGAAGAAAACTGGAGAGGGACTTTTAGAAGGGTGTGTACTGTTAGGATGAGGGGGAATGGTTTTAAATTGGAAGAGGGTAGACTTAGATTGGATATTAGGAAGAAATTCCTCACTATGAGGGTGGTGAGGCATTGCAGCAGGTTGCCCAGGGAAGTGGTGGCTGCCCCCTCCCTGGAGGTGTTCAAGGCCAGGTTGGATGGGGCCTTGAGCAGCCTGGTCTAGTGAGAGGTGTCCTTGCCCATGGCAAGGGGGTTGGAACTTGATGATCTTTAAGGTCCCCTCCAACCCTAACCATTCTATGATTCTATGAGAACTTACCAACTTAGCCTCTTCAATGGCTGAAGACATGAAAATGAGAGAGCCAAGACTGGTAACATTCTGGAGTTTCTTAGATGAACCCTCCAGCAAAGTGACTTGATAATGCTTCTCACACAGCAACTTACACCTGTTTTCTCCTCCCCAGGGGCAGAGATGCATTTGCAACACGGTGCCTTTCTTTGGTTGAGTGCTTAAACACTCGTGGTTTTCTTAAAAGTTAACAAATGCTGCTGAGCATATTTATAACCAACATAAATAGTGTTTAAAAAATAACACATCTTCCCTCTTGCCACGGAGCAGCATTGCAGGTGATGGAAGGGGAAATTCATACCAAAGCTCCCCGTACTGCAGCTATCCTTGAAAAGAAGGAAGACATATTTTCAGCACATGGGTATCAGTTATACTGAGGGGGAAAAAAAATATAATTCCCTCCAAAGGAATTCAGCTAAATTCACTCTGTGGTCCAGGAAACACCTGATGGAACTGATCACACATATTACATTCACAGGCTTTGCTTCAACAAACCTTAATATCACAACAGTACACCTTAAGCATCAGTAAGATCTTTTTTGTATTCGCCTTTCCAAAAGACAGACTACCCATCCTACTCTGTTTTCACTGCCTGTCCCTCTGTGGTGGGAAAACACAACTTGTAAGTGTAAGTCTTTGCTGAGAATATAAAGCCATGAATAAATGCACCAGAAACTCTGCAGAAAAGAGATGATAGAGGAAGCTATAATCCCTATTTTCCAGGGAATGAACACTGATCCCCACGGTTAGCTTTGGTCACTGGTGTTCACATAAATATTAACAGGTTTCATTTTTTTATTTCCCACTTTATGGCAGCAGGTCCTTTGAGAAAACTACTTTTCTCCTTTCAAAACTATACCCAAATTTCCCAGTTGGAGCTGTAAAGTAAAAGCAAAGCCAGAAGGTTCCCAGGAAGCAAATAGCTCTGGTTGTTGTTGTTTTTGGTTTGTTTTTTTTTTTATTTGTTCATTTGTTTTAAATCTGAAAAATACAGGCACACAAGGTTGTGTGTCTGAGCTATTATGGGTTTTGCCATTGTTCTCACTTTATATGAGACAAAAGATAATATGACGTGCTGCAGTGGTACCCTCTCATAATTTAAGGAATCCAACAGCAAGAGGTCTTGTGAATTTTATGTTTTCATCATCAATTGGAAGGTTTCTCTGTTTCCCATTAAGACCCTCAGGCACAGTCAGACCTGTGTCACACCGTACATCTATCACATTTACTCATCTTGCCACTCTCACTTTCTGCAACACGCAAGGCTAGCTCAGGCTAACTCTGTTAAGAGACAAAAGGTGAGTCCCAAGACCCTTCTGCAGCCATGCTTTGTTAGGCCAATGTTATGAAGAAGTCACCTGGGGAGGATCTGACCAAGAAATAGTATGAAGGAAACAGGCTTAAAGACTGGGCCATACATCAGGGACCATTTCTCAATGCTGAGATCTGAAATAGTCTCCCTGGAGAAATAATTGAAGCCTGATGAAGAGGAACATGTGATGGACAGCTTTGATGGGGATGGACTGCAGTGCTGCTCCTGGCCACAAAGATGCTCTAGCCTGAAGAACATCCCGTCACCTGTTGTCACATCCATGTTGTCAGGCTTCATTTCAGGTCTTGCTGAAGTCTAGAAGAATATGGGAAAGGAAAGAGCTTGCTTTTCCCATCAACATCTGGCATCCTTTTGGCAACTGCACACAATGCTCAGTACCTTGCCAGGACCCCGCAGGCTGTGGAATGTTTTATGAACTACTCAGTCTTTAATTACCTTTAAAATATGGAACATCTCAATTCTACTACCCATAGATTTAATGACTAATAAAAATAGCATATGTCTGTATGAATATTAAACCTGATACAAATGACTGTGATTCCCGTGCAGCTGCAGGGCAGCTTTGGGAGCTACCTACCCTCTTGGCAGGTCTGTGGCTCTCAAAGACCCCAGGGGAGAGTTGGATATAAACACGGTGCCTGCTTCCATCAAACAACAGGCAGATTAGCTGTAAAAACCTGGTAGAGCTGCCAGAGATCTCATCTTGTTCAGAGAAGTGTTGTGGGCTCCCCAGGCTGAGAGGTGACTTGCTGTCCCACTCTATGGCTAGGATAAGGGCCAAAGGATGCTCAGAGAAAGAACAGGGGAATAAATAAGAAAACAAGACAAAATAAATTCTGGGAACTGAGTTCTACAACTATGGAATTTATCAAGAGAAACTGAGGGAAACAATGCAATGTTTTGCAAGGAACATTTATAGCTGATATATCTGAATATATCAAGTGGAGAAAGACTTCTTCAACATACATGTAACCAAGTGTTCAATAATTTGAGATTCAAAGAAGGAAAACTCAGCAATGGCTACAAAGTGGTAGGAAGCTCAGGAGACACGTGTGAATCCAGATTCAAGAAAATAAAAAAAGCATTTTCAGCTCCAGAGACCAGCTCTTCTCTCTGGCATGAGTAAAGCAGCGGATGGTCAATCACGCTCTCCTTGAAACACTTCTGGAGAAACAGAAGGTGCATGGAGTTCTTGGTACTGTAAATTAGGCTTAGACATTAAAAAGCCATTAGAAATGGATAATGAAATTAAGAAGGGGAAAGCTAATAGGAACCACTGAGTGGAGGGAGCCCTGCTGGCGCTCAGCAATGCGGCCAGCTGAGCACCGACAAAGAACAAATTGAGTGTTAGGAGGAGGGAAATAAAGCAAGTGCCATAGCTCTGCTTGGCAGGAAAAGTGTAATAGATTCTGTCTCAGAGATGTATCAGCATCTGTGGCTTTTAAATCATGGAGGAAGGCAGAGGGGAGCAAAGCTTTTAGCACTCAAAGCAAAATCTGTGATGAGACCTTTATGATGATGAAACACACTTGGGAGAGTGGGAATTAAGAAGAGGTAAAATGTCCCATAAGAGACTGGACACCTCAGTTCTTCCTCCCCATCCTTGAGATCCCAAAGGAGAATAATGAAGGTTTTTACTTCCTTCTCTGTTGCCCAGTCTGACAGCTTGGAAACGTGTAAATATTTCTTTGCAATTTTCATAATCACAGCAAGAATCTCAATATGTTTCAAAATTACAAATGAAAGCGCAATGTGTAATGTGAATTATCAACCCCTTTACAGAAAGAAGTGCTCCTTCAGTTTCTGGTGAGGGAGTGTGAAGGCTGAGGCAAGACATCCAACTCTATAATCTTGACCTGCACATTAGGACAAATCAAGATTTCACATTTCCCAACCCCTCCTTTGCTCTCCCTACAGAAGAAAAGATGGGGACCTTCTTATGGAAAAATGGGGACACTTCTGCTGAGCCTGAGTATTTTCAAACAACCTGCAAACCTAAAATGGACATTTCAGAGATGTCTAAAATGCAGCTGGTTAAGGAATCACCTATTAAAAATACTTTATCTTCAGTGACAGAATCACAGAATCACAGAATCATAGGGGTTGGAAGGGACCTCCAGAGATCATCAGGTCCAACCCCCTGCCAAAGCAGGGTCCCTAGGACAGGGCACACAGGTCAGCGTCCAGATGGGTCTTGAATATCTCCAGAGAAGGAGACTCCACAACCCCCTGGGCAGCCTGTCCCAGGGCTCTGTCACCCTCACCATGACAAAGTTCTTCTGCATATTGGTGCAGAACTTCCTGTGCTCCAGCTTGAAGCCATTTCCCCAGTGTCCTGTCCCCACAGACCACTGAGAAGAGCCTGGCTATTTCATCCTGTGTCCCACACTTCAGATATTTATAACATTAATAAGATCCCCTCTCAATCTTCTTTTCTTAAGGCTGAACAGCCCCAGCTCACTCAGCCTTTCCTTGTAGGGAAGATGCTCCAGGCCCTTAATCATCTCCGTAGCCTCTGCTGGACTCTCTCCAGGAGATCCCTGTCTTTGTTATACGGGAGAGCCCAGAAGTGGACACAATAAACTGGACACTTCACTGTGGTGCTTAAACTGAATTTAATCTCCATGTCAGGTGGCAGCTTAAGCATCTCCTCCTCCCCTTTGTCCACACAAACAGCAAATCGATTAGAGTGGTTCTGCATCTTTTTCTGAACCATCATCTCCCTAAGAAAATCAACGCTTGCACTCTCATTTGTACATAACTGGGCTGGTTATGCCAGAGGACAGCACTACTCCAGCTAAAAAGAGTGCACAGTTACATTATACGCCTTTAGTGGGGATAAAAACTCCTCATTTACCCATTAAAATACCTTTGCAACAGTTAGAAAGTGAGGTTTGGTCTTGTGTGTCTACACATGTAGCACTATATGCACTGTGACAGTGCAGCTGCCCCTGGGAGCTGCTTAACCCCAGAGCTAAAAGCTCATGTGGAGCTCTCTGTCAAAAGCTGAGCAGGGCCTTGAGAGTGAAATAATTAATACAGACCAAATGGCACACATTTCTGCTTCTACAAGGCCAGGAAAGGTGAAGCAGCATCATTTTCCAGTCTCACGCAAGGTAGCTCGCAAGTAGGGAAAGATGTTAAGAGCCTACAATATTAATTAAGTTAATAGTTTGGGATTTAAGGCAGGACATCAAACGTGCCTGCTATATTACAATCTACTTGTGTGTGCCTGCTCCAAAATCCCAGAGCAAAATTATGTCACTCCAGATGCAAGGACATGGGTTACGCTTTGCAGTTTTCAATCAAGCAAAATTTACCATTCAGCTGGGTCTTTTCCAGACACAAGAAGAAGCTGACCTTGAAGAATTACTATGAAAGCTTCAGAAGACAGTCAGTATTTGGTCCTGCAGAAAATGTAATCACCAGGAATATCAGGGTCCCACGATGGTCTTGCTTTCCTATTAGCAAAAGCAGTGATTTATTCTTGCTCCAGTCTTCTCTGATCTTCTAAGGTAGTTGCACTAACACTGGGCAATGTCTGCACAGTTTGTCCAGGAAAGTTAACTTTTACCCAAGCTGAGTTGCAACTTTAACTTGGTCTGTCCCCAGTTATGACAAAGAAATTAAAATATGCAGACAAGCCATCCTTTCTCCAGTTCTTCAGAGCTGGGGATGATAATCCCATTTCTGGACAGTTTTATGGCTGCTCTGCACTATGGGGTTGATATACCCATTTACTCCATCTTTCTCTTCCATCTCAATTTCTTTCCTTTTGCACAATGTGAAATCTTTCCTGAACCTTGTCCTGAAGACACCAGAGGGCCTCATAAACTATCATAAGATAAATCTCCAGTGAGCAGAGGAGGTCCTCTGCATCCTGCTTCACTGTTCACTGATAAGCTCCCAATCAGCTACTGTAACCACTTCTATGAAAGACTGGGGTTTATTTTGCCTCATCCCTAATATCTCTAAATGTACACAGTGCTCTTCTGCAGACATTCACTGATTCTTCATCCTCTTTATCCTCCTTGCCCTTCCAAAGCACCTTCTGGTGGAGAACTTAGAAAACTCTTCCCCAAACAAAACTTTTCCCAAGGGCAGTACAGGTAGAATACAAGACCTGAATGGGTCAGATAAAAAAATTGGTGTGTTTCAATACCTTCCTTAAGGGCCTACAGAGAAGCTACAGAAACGGAGAGCTAACACAGGAATGACACTTCAAAGACTTCATTTTTTAGAGGGTTATTGGAGTTTTTTTTTGTCTATACTGTGAAGCATAAGGGTCTAATCTACTTATCTGTAAAGGTTTACCATTTGTTGTGTATATTCGTTGAAGCCACAGAAGTAGTTAATACCTTCTGGTATTCAGGTGAACTTTTGGTCATGGTGATGTCTGCCCATAGCAAGTTTCATACATTGATGAGTCTCCCATGGCCAATTCTGGACCACTCAACCAGCCAAACAAAATGACTCCTCAATGGGTATAGCTCAAAGCATAACAAATAAGCTACCCATATTGTCTTACATTAGAAAATGTTTTTATAGAGTCTTGTGTTTTAAGGAGCCTCATGTATGCAAGTCAGAGAGAAAAATAAGGTGTCTACAAACATACTTGAGTACTTCCATCTATTTCTCAAGCCTCCCTGCTCCAGCTCAGATGTCTGTCTTTCTTGATGCCTGAAGCAGAAAGTCTTACAAGTTATTTGTGAGCAGGGAAATCACAAGTTTAATACTTATTTTAGCAAGGAACAGTGGCTGCAAAGGAAAAAGAGGTGCAACCCACTAATGAATAATCCCTACCTTCTCCTGCTGGGCACAGCAAAAGTTGAAGCAGTGCAAGAAGCTCTTCCCCTACAGCATATAACACCATATCCCACCATAAGATTGGGAAATAAATGGAGAAGATGGTAAGCTGATGTGATTGCAGCCAGATCCACTTCTGCAAGGAGCTTTGAGGCAAAGAGGAAACTGAAGTGTCCCAGGAGAAGTGTTTTAATTTGCTTCCTTGTGCTCCCTGTCCCCATATCACCACCTTCCAGATCGCAGCCACCCTTGACACACCCAACATGGCTTGTTGCTGTACCTCCCCCGCTGTCCTCTTACGAGCTGTGCTAAGCCTCACCTTGAGCTGATGAAAACTGCAGTTTTATAGAAAATTACCTAGAAATGCAAATTCACGGTGTCTACAGGTATCATAGAATCATAGACTGGTCTGGGTTGGAAGGGACCCCAAGGATCAGAGAGCTCCAACCCCCTGCCACAGGCAGGGACACCAACCTCCAGGCCTGGAGCAACACAAGGTTGCCCAGGGCCCCATCCAATCTGGCCTTGAACACTTCCAGGGATGGAAGTATCACTTGGCATTTTATCTTTTCTAACTTTTATCCTGGGGCTGGAATATCCTCACAAAAAAATATAAATCAAGCTTTTACCCCACCAGAACATCCAAATGCTGAATTAGATTCAGGCTTCCTCTGAAACACTGAAGTTTGAAGACCAGTTATCATGTCTATTAAAAAAAGGAAAGAAAAAAAAAAAAAAAAAACCCAAACAAAAACCAACAAAAAAAAGCTGCAGAACAGCTCCTGCAGTAGAACGCACCAACCTTCATTTCTTTATTTTTAAATGATTGCATCTTCAAACCCGGTGACACTCCTCCCAGAAGACACAGCCAATATCCTGATCTATTTTTTGATCTTCTAAATCCAGGCACAGGCAGAGGAAGCTGAGCTCGAGCCGATGGGGAAACATTTGCAAGCTGCAGCCCAGTAACCAGCACTGCGACGAGGAAACTCCAGTTGGGTCCCAAGCTTGTGCTAATCACTGCATTATTTCTTGGCACTTGGCTCCTAAATAGCCAAGTTCTATATGTGACTTTTGCTGCAAAGCCTTTTCACCCGTGGCTACGTGTTTCTGCAAAGCTGCAGATGAGATAAAACTGATCTTGGCCACTGGGGGTCATTAAAAGGCCTGGTAGAGCCTCCTCCCAAGAATTGAGATATTTCTCATGCTGGGATCTGACATCTCTGTTCCTTTAAGTATTTGTCAGTACCTCTGCATTATAACCCATTAGGACTAGCAACCACTAAATCACCTTCATTTTCCACCTCTCTGTTGAGGTTTTCCCTCTTTTCCTGCTTAACTTTCAAGATCTGACACAGTCCCTGCTTAGCTGCACAGCAGCAACAACAAAAAACATCACAGGCAAATCAATATGCCTTTAAAAAGAGCACCAGAAGAAACAGAACAACATACAAAGTCTCCTAACCCTTCTCCTGGTCTCCAGGCCACTCTCCTGTCCACAGGCAGGGAGGAAAAACTTCCTGAAGAGTGGTGACAGACTACTGCTCCCAACCCTCTTCCATGTTGAGAAAGCAAGACATGCATGAAGATGCCTGACTAAATGAAGGTAATTCTGTGAGCTATAGTCACCGACTTGAAAATACAAGTCAACAAACAAGCCAGTAAACATAAAATTTAATGTAGAGATTCATGAGAAATAATCATGATGACCTTGACTACGGGACTCTTTGTGGAGGGCAGCAATGTAAATGTCTTTCAAAAGGTAGACAAAGGAGGAAATCTACTTACTGTGCTAAAAATGTAGCTTACTTGCAAGAATACTGACAACAGACATCTTCTTTGGCAAGGTCTTCAAGGGATGACAACAGTGTATTCATTGAATCATAGAACCATCAAATGCATTAGGTTGGAAGGGACCTTTAAAAGTCATCTAGTCCAACCCCCCTGCAGTAAGCAGGGACATCTCTACTAGATCAGGTTGCTCAGAGCCCCATCAAGCTTGACCTTGAATATCTACAGGGATGGGACCTTCATCGCCTCTCTCGGCAACCTGTTCTGGTGATCTACCACCCTCATAGTGAAGATTTTTTTTTCTTAATATACAACCTAAATCTCCCCTTTTCTAGTTCAAAACCATTACCTCTTGTCCTATTGCTACATGCCCTTGTGAACAGCTCTTCCCCAGCTTTCTTATAGGCACCTTTCAGGTCTGGGTTATTCCCAAACACAATTTAATGCAGGACAATCCATCTCAGCCTAAAAATAATGGTCCCCTTCTTAGATCACAGAATCATAGAATATACTGAGTTGGAAGGGACCCAGAAGACAGAATGGACTTCCTAAAACAGACTGATGTGAATGCCTGTTACAGGGCAGGAGAAGTTCGTGGTGGTGGTTGAGGACTGAACCCCCCACCCTTCCTGTGGAGATGCGGCTCACAACTAGAGGCTGCTCCAGGCGACCTGTGATTAATGGTGGGGTTTGAGAACAAAGCCGTTCTGCAGTCTGCACCAACGGGGTTGCATACATAAATATGCTCATGCCAAACTAGGAAGAGTATTTATACGGTGCTGTAAAACAATGTCATTGACTTTGCTTTGGGAAACCTGGCCAAGAAAAGCAGCATGGGTCAGTAGAGACTGAGAGAAGGGGGAAGAAAATAATTGGAGGGGGAAAAAATAATAATAAAAAAGTATTTAAAAAGATAATATAACACTGAGTCCCTGCTGTGCATAAACCAATGGATACAGAGGGGTTGGGATTTTTAGTAATAGTTGGGAAAGAGAGAAATTGCAAACCAAGCAGACTATCCAGCATTACTCCCTGAAAGCAGGCTGACTTTTGTTTTCAGCCAAGAAGAGGAATTCACAGCCTAGCACAGCAGCAAAAGCCCCCCCACTGCAGGCAGGGAATCCCTCCTGCCTGACTCACAGCCACTCTGATGCAAATGCCAAGGAGGACAGAAGCTACAAGAAGCACATGTAAGGTTTTCTATTGCAGGGTGGCACTGCCACCCTCTAGTGTGATGCTGAAATGCTGGCCCGCTCCACGTCCCCTCTCAGCTCAGCTCTGAAAAGGTCTCTCACTTGTCTGGAAGAAGTAAACCACATCAATATAAAAAGATGGAGCAAAGAGCCTAGGATTTTCAATCAGAAACCAGAAACAAAAGAGTCAGAGAACATTGTAATGGATTAAAGCTAAAGGAAGGAAGGTTTAGATGAGATATTAGGGGGAAGTTTTTTACAGAGAGAGTGGTGAGGGGCTGGAACAGGCTGCCCAGAGAGGTGGCAGATGCCCCATCCCTGGAGGTGTTCAACGCCAGGTTGGCTGGGGCCCTGGGCAACCTTGTGTAGCTCCAGGCCTGGAGGTTGGTGTCCCTGCCTGTGACAGGGGGGCTGGAGATCTCTGATCCTTGGGGTCTCTTCCAACCCATACCATTCTATGATTCTATGATTATCGAGACAGGCAGCCTTCCTCCATCCATTCATAAAAACCAACACAATAAAACAAAATGAAAAAAAAAAAAGTAAAATAAAATAAAATAAAGCAAAACTGTATTCTTGTCAGGTCAAATCAAGGGAGGTATGGAGGAAAAAAGAATCATTGGCATAAGCCCCATTAGCAACTCAATTTACATCCCTCTTCTAGTTTTGGGGAAATTCCAGGCATTCCCCAAATCCAAAGCAATCCCATTCTCTGATGCCCTGGAAACTCAAACTCGTATTTGCATCAGTGTCTGTCCTCTTACTAATCTTGTACATAAGCATGCTTTTTTTTTTCTCCCTGTCAGGATGTCAACAAGGCCTGGCTTCTTCTTCTGCAACACTTATGAGCAATAAGTGTGAAAACCCCATGGAAAAGAAGAAAAAAAAATATCTATGAAAAGACTAAAATTCAGCTAACAAATCCAAAATTAAAAAAAAAAAAAAGTAAAAAATCAATAGATAACACTTTGGTTTAGCAGTAAAGCAATAAAAGGAGAGATATGAAACCACAGAATGGCTGAAACATCCAAATTACACTTCAAAAGCATAATGAAACACAAAAATACATCTACTACATGTGACATACATTCTAGGTAGGTATGCATACACATTCTGCATAGTTTTAGTTATTTTATTCTTATTACAGCCTGGCTTGGTATTATCTTTGTATTGTTCAAAGGCACAACCATCTGGCTGGCAAAGCACTCCAGGAAAAGCAGCAGACAACTTGGCTTTCCCAACCTGTTTAACTCTTGCAGTACCTGAAATAAATCTTAGATACTGACTACAACATAGAATCATAGAATCATAGAATTGTAGGGGTTGGAAGGGACCTCGAGAGATCATCGGGTCCAACCCCCTGCCGAAGCAGGCTCCCTAGGACATTTCACTGAGATAGGCATCCAGACGGGTCTTGAATATCTCCAGAGAAGGAGACTCCACCACCCCCCTGGGCAGCCTATTCCAGTGCTCTGTCACCCTCACTGGGAAAAAGTTTCTCCGCATGTTGGTGCGGAACTTCCTATGCTCCAACTTGCAGCCATTGCCCCTTGTCCTGTCTCCACAGACCACTGAAAAGGGGCTGGCTGATTCCCCTGCATCCCTTGCTTAAGATAATTGTAAACATTAATTAGGTCCCCCCTTAGTCTTCTCATCTCAAGGCTGAACAGTCCCAATCTTCTCAGCCTTTCCTCATAGGGGAGATGCTCCAGGCCCTTTATCATCTTCGTAGCCCTTCTCTGGACTCTCTCCAGGAGATCCCTGTCCTTTTTATACCAGGGAGCCCAGAACTGGACACAATACTCCAGGTGGGGCCTGACCAGGGCAGAGTAGAGCGGGAGGATCACCTCCCTTGACCTGCTGGCTACACTCCTCCGGATGCACCCCAGGATCCCATTGGCTCTCTTAGCCACCGAGGCACACTGCTGGCTCATGGCCAACCTGTCATCCACCAGGACCCCCAGGTCCTTCTCCACTGAGCTCTTCTCCAGCAGGTCATCCCCCAGCCTGTACTGATAGAAACGGTTGTTCCTTCCCAGGTGCAAGACTTTACACTTGCTTTTGTTGAACCTCATCTGGTTTCTTACTGCCCAGCTCTCCAGCCTGTCCAGGTCTCTCTGGATGGCAGCGCAGTGTTCCTGCGTGTCAGCCACTCCTCCCAGCTTTGTGTCATCGGCGTACTTGCTGAGGGTCGAGGCTATTCCCTCATCAAGGTCGTCAATGAAGATGTTAAACAGGACTGGACCCAACACCGAGCCCTGGGGAACACCGCTAGTCACAGGCCTCCAGTCAGATTGCACTCCACGAATCACGACCCTCTGGGCTCGGTCCGACAGCCAATTCTCAACCCACCTCACTGTCCACTCATCAATCCCATGCTTTCTCAGCTTTGCTATCAGGATGTCATGGGAGACAGTATCAAAAGCCTTGCTGAAGTCAAGGTAGATGACATCTACTGCTCTCCCTCCATCTACCCAGCCGGTGATGAGATCGTAGAAGGCTATGAGATTGGTCGAGCACGATTTCCCCTTGGTGAATCCATGCTGACTACTCCTCATGACCTTCTTCTCTTCCAATTGCTTGGAGATGGCATCCAGAGCAAGCTGTTCCATTACCTTTCCGGGGACAGAGGTGAGGCTGACTGGCCTATAGTTGCTGGGATCCTCCTTCTTGCCCTTTTTAAAGACTGGAGTGACATGCTTCCAATAAGGTGGGTTTTTTTCCTGCGTGGTGTCATCAACTCAATTTGTTCATAAAGTGCACTTTGCAGCAAGCCCTCCTTATAAATCTGTGCTTTATACCATCTTGCAGAAATTAAAATAATAATAAAGAAGCAGAAAGGTGTGGAACGTAAGTGTGAAGAAGCAAAGACAGAAGTCTCGTTTTGTTCAGCCCATCACATCGGTTGCTTCCAGATAAGTAATAGCAGGTCTGAAATTTTCAGGCACCTGGGACCAACTTTCCTTTTCAACACCTATTTATTGGTGGGGAAAAGGATTTCTAGTGGTCCTGCCTCAGCACAGCCTCATGCACAACAGACCTGTTTCACAGAACCATAAAATCATCATGGTCGGAAAAGACCTTCAAGATCATCAAGTCCAATCATCAGCACTATAACCCTGAACCACTAAATCAACTCCTCAAGTGCTTCATCTACCTGTTTTTTAAACACCCCCAAAGATGTTGACTCCACCACCTCCCTGGATAGCCTGTTCTAGTGCTTCATCACTCTTTCAGTGAAAGAAATTTTCCTAGTATCCAGTCTGAACATCCACTGGAGCAACTTCAGTCCATTTCCTCTTGTCCTACCCCTAGTCATTGGGAAGAAACATAGAATCATAGAATGGTCTGGTTTGGAAGGGACCCCAAGGATCAGATAGTTCCAACCCCCTGACACAGGCAGGGACACCAACCTCCAGGCCTGGATCTACATGAGGTTGCCCAGGGCCCCATCCAACCTGACCTTGAACACCTCCAGGGATGGGGCTTCCACCACCTCTCTGGGCAGCCTGGTCCAGCCCCTCACCACTCTCTCTGTAAAAAACTTCCCCCTAAGATCTAATCTATCTAATCTAATTTGCCATTGTCATCCATGTACCAGTCCACAAAGCCATAGGGGATAGACAGAATGGCTCTTGTCTGGTGACAGTGGAGCGTCTCCAGTTCTTCCAAATCGCCAAGGAGCTTCCTTGGGCTAAGGTGCTATTTTTACTTTTGATTGGGCTCAGTCTGTCTGAAGAAAACTAGATGCTTTTGTCTCTGGCAAAGACCCATATGTCTAGCAGCCAGGCATGATGCCATCTCACCAGATGGCCAACAGGGCAGTGGCCAACAGAACTGTGTCACATCCCCTCTGCTTGGAAGCACACATTCCCAGGTGACAGTCACGATCCACTTTGAACTTAAAACACACCTAGAGACTGGCCAGCCCTGTGTCACAGTAACTTCATTGAACATAATTGAAATAGCACCCATAGCTGCTGTATAAGCAAATGGGACTCTCTGAGAAGTTCCTTGTCTTTGAAATATGCTGTGTGAGAAGGAGGTTGGCTTTGGGGTGTCCTCTTATACACACACCAAGCTGGTTTCATGCAATATCTTTAGATGAACTAAGTAGAAACATGTTATGGGATGTCTGTGTTTCTTACCTTTCTGAGGCTGATGAGGAACACAACAGGATTAGGATAGGGGTTTTTTTAATATATGAACCATTCTAAACACATTAGAATACTGAAGGAGCTGGGGTTGTTTAGCCTTGAGAAGAGGAGACTGTGAGGACACCTTATCACTGCCTACAGTTACCTGAAAGGAGGTTGTAGAGTGGGAGGTGCTTTCTTCAGCCAGGTGACAGGTGATAGGACAAGGGGAAATGGCCTCAAGCTGTGCCAGAGCAGGGTCAGATCAGATGTTAGGGAAAAAAAAAAAATCACTAAAAGAGCTGTCAGGACGTGGAACAGGCTGCTCAGAGAGGTGGTGGATGCCCCATCCCTGGAGCTGTTCAAGGCCAGGTTG
This sequence comes from Hypotaenidia okinawae, assembly GCA_027925045.1. NCBI lineage: Eukaryota > Metazoa > Chordata > Aves > Gruiformes > Rallidae > Hypotaenidia > Hypotaenidia okinawae. The sequence continues at coordinate 161,729,097 of BSDF01000002.1, forward strand.
GATGGGGCCCTGGGCAACCTTGTGTAGATCCAGGCCTGGAGGTTGGTGTCCCTGCCTGTGTCAGGGGGGTTGGAGCTATCTGATCCTTGGGGTCTCTTCCAATCCAGACCATTCTATGATTCTATGATTCTTCCCAATGACTAGGGGTAGGACAAGAGGAAATGGACTGAAGTTGCTCCAGTGGATGTTCAGACTGGATACTAGGAAAAATTTCTTTCACTGGAAGAGTGATGAAGCACTAGAACAGGCTATCCAGGGAGGTGGTGGAGTCATCATCTGTGGGGGTGTTTAAAAAACAGGTAGATGAAGCACTTGAGGAGTTGATTTAGTAGTTCAGGGTTATAGTACTGATGATTGGACTTGATGATCTTGAAGGTCTTTTCCGACCATGATGATTTTATGGTCCTGTGAAACAGGTCTGTTCCTTGATCCCGACCTTCTCTTAAAGAAAAATAATAATTAGTTGGGGCAAGAAAGCATGTCTGTTGCAGAAAGGCATAGAAACCATAGAACAAAATACATGTACTGCTTGGGATGTTGCAATTAAATTGTGTGAGACAGGCCCTGTCCTTCATAGCCTAGAGACTCATTACTGACATCATTATCTGTGGTTCTTCAAGACTGGTTTCTTCAGCACTGACATCCATAGCAGTATCCCAAAGGGCAAAAACTTTACTCTCCAGCTGCTTCATCTCCATCTCAACCAAGGTAAGAAGCTGTGGGCAAGTCACAGCATCAATGATGACAATGTCTCCCAAACTCCCATGGCTACAGAACAGAAGAAATTACGCTTTGTCCAAGTGCTTCTCCAGTCTAAGAAACCATACAGGGAGAACAGAGAAGAACATCCATGGAAGACAGATGTCTACCACTTCTTTTAAAAGGATAGAGAAAAAAATCTACATTTTTCTCATTTTTTGTTTTTTTTTTTCCAACTACATTAAAATTTAAAGGCAATTTTACAGTTTGTTGGTTTTCTACTCTGCAGCTGTTCAAAAATCCTAGTACTAAAGCTCATGTCTGGTTCTGCTGGAGGATGAGCCCAGGACAGAAACAGCTCACCTCAAAGGATGCCCAGTGCTAGATGGAAGCAAGCCAAGAAAATCCAGTGGCTAAAGAGGTCCCTGTTTTAAGGGAATAGCCAAGATTCAACAGCAAGGGAGTTTGGTTAAGGAAAACCCCATGGCACAGGAACAGGGAGGAGAAAGCCTTTCCCAAGAAAATCATGCCAGCTTCAACCCTTAGGATATAATTATCAAGGGAAACGGAGGAGGGAAATGGTTTGGTTTGTGAGCAGGAATCCTTCTACAACCCAAATCTTTCATCCATCAAATGAGGATAAAACTCATTTTCTGCAGTGGATGAAACACTGCTGGGATGGTACAGGGCAGAGCCATCCTCCAGCTGCCACAGGAGCAAGAAACCATCAGCTTTTCGCCCTCTATTCCCACCACCATGCCATGCTTCAGCAGAACAAGGGGTAAGCAGAAGAACTGTCAAGTGCCACCAATTTTGAGCTATTTTTCTAGCCAAGCTCATTGCATTTGTTCCTTGCTGTAAAAATCAGCAGGACTTTAATTTATTCCTCCTCCTTCACCCTGCCTTCAGCTTGAGATCAGAAAGCAATAGAAAATTGGTATTAGAATCAAGGAATCACAGAATGCTTTGGGTTGGAAGGGACCTCAAGGATCATCTAGTTCCAACCCTCTGCCATGGGCAGGGACACCCTCACTAGACCAAGTTGTCCAAAGCCCCATCTAAGCTGGCCTTAAACACTTCCAGGGAAGGGGCTTCCACAACCTCTCTGGGCAACTTGTTGCAGTGCCTCACCACCCTCATAGTAAAGAATTCCTTCCTAACATCTAATATACCCATCCTCCTTCAGCTTGAAGCCATTGTCCCTTGTCCTATCACTACACTCCCTGGTGAACAGTCCCTCTCCCACTTTCCTGTAGGAGCCCTTTAAGTATTGGTAGGCTGTAATTAGGTGTCCTTGGAGCCGTCTCTTCTCCAGGCTTAACAAGCTGAACTCTTGCAGCCTGTCTTCACAGGAGAGGTGCTCCAGCCCTCTCTTCATGGCCTCCTCTGGACTCACTCCAACAGCTCTATGCCTTTCCTGTTCCGGGCACCCCAGACACACTACTCCAGGTGGGGTCTCACATCTATATCATCACTTCCACACCTCAAAAACTGAAGCAAGCTGCTTCTTCCACCCCACTCCAGCCATCTGTAGGACTATCATTAACCTTCAGCCACATCAACAGCCACTAAAGGCATTCATGAATCCCCACCATTAATATCCAAGCCTGACAGAGAAATACAGGGAAGATCTACAACACGTACATCCTAGCATCCAATTTAAAATCCCTCCTTGCTTCTAAAAGCTTTCCATCCACACTAATTCACCCTAATCCCCAATATACCTGCTTACATCTGTCGAGTCCTTCACCACTGTTGATCTTTAATCCCTGCCCACTTGTAGCTGCCAGTGTCTGTCTCCAAGCAAACATCAACCTGGAGGAAGGGAGTTAGCAGAGATATTTCTGGACTGACAGCATGGATAAAATCTTTTTTTTTCTCTTTTTTTCCACTCAACTCAAATTCTGTTTGAGTTACATACATTTGGGTCAGCCAAGTCTACCCCTCCATAACGTACAGAAGTGAGTTTGTTTATGTTCTGCAAAGAAATACACCCTTATAGGTAGGCTGCAGAACAGAAATCCACAATAACAGTTATTTTGGTGTCTATATAAATCTCCATTCCCATTTTGCTGGCGGAAGCAGGTATTTTCAAAGTCTACTTGTGTCTTCAAAGAGAAAAAGGGAAGTGCACACATACACAAAGGATGCTACATTCTGTTCTCCTAATCGATCAAGAAAGCTTTATTCTACATCCTTAAGATTTTAATTACTGAGATAATACTAGGAAAGAAAAAGAAAACAGGGAAGTTAAGAGATTTGAACACCGTCACTCTACATAGTAGTGACAGAGGTGACCAAGACTTGGAAGTTCACAACATTCCATTCCAGAAACTTAAAATGTAAGTTAATTTGGGCTTGATGATCTTAAAGGTCTTTTCCAAACTTGTGATTCTGTGATTGTGATTCTGTGAAAAGGATTTGCCTCTCATGTAAAAAACCAAACCAAACCAAAACCAACAAGGAAAAAAAATCCAAACCAGTGTTCTTCATTCAGTACTGAAAGCCAGTGGTCTGCAGCTCCAAGACTCGGTATTTTGGATGTGTTTTGAAGTAAGAAATAGCAATATATATGTCAAAGAGGAATTACAATAGATTGGCTATTAGGTATCTCCTCAATTTAAAACAAATTCCTAGTTATCCTTTAAAAATGCACACCTTAGCTTTGTCTAAGAAAGCACAACTTGTTTTTATCTGACTCAGCTAGATATCCTCAAGTGATGCTGTGGACTTCTCCAGGGCTGTGAAAGGAAAAGAGGGGGAAAAATCCCCCTTTGGAGCCTCAGAGTTCTACAGCTAGGGGCCAGAGTAATGGAGAAGGGCCCAGACTTCTATGTAGTCTCTCCAAAAGCTCAGTGATTTGCTGGCACATAGGCTGTATTCATGCACAGCTGTATTCATGCAGGTTTTACTACTCGGGGTTGTTTTTTTTTTTCCTTTATCACTGGATGTAAATACACTCCCACTTCTCAAACAGAGAGAGGTCTATCCCACCCAGCGTGCCCTGCAGCACCCACTTTCCATATCACAATGTTACAGGCATTAGATGTTAAGTTTTCCCTTCCTAAACTTTTATCCCAGGTTTCAGGCTCTTTGGGTTTGTTCACTCTTAACAGCCAAAACCATCAGCAGAAAATCTGTAACAATAACATCAACCAACAAAATAATCCATGAAGCAATACAGTTAATACACAGTTTGCTTTGCAGCCACAGATGAGGGTCTTGCAGCACAGCATCACCCGTGCTAACAACCTGAGCTGTGCCACTGTCTGATTTGTACCTGGGAATGCTTGGGACAAACTAATATTGGCCAGATACTATCCTAGTTCTCCTTCCAATGCTCAGTAATATCAATGCACAAATTTACTGCGGTTACTACAGTAAAAGCAGAGGAGAGAGATTCATAGAATCATAGAATCATAGACTGGTCTGGCTTGGAAGGGACTCCAAGGATCACACAGTTCCAACCCCTCTGACACAGGCAGGGACACCAACCTCCAGACCTGGATCTACACAAGGTTGCCCAGGGCCCCATCCAACCTGGCCTTGAACACCTCCAGGGATGGGGACTCCACCACCTCTCTGGGCAGCCTGTTCCAGCCCCTCACCACTCTCTCTGTAAAGAACTTCCCCCTAATATCTAATCTAAACCTTCCCTCCTTTAGCTTTAACCCATTCCCCCTTGTCCTGCCATTATCTACACTTTTAAAAAGTTGATTCCCCTCCTGTTTCTCTGCTCCCTTCAGGGACTGGCAGGCTGCAATGAGGTCCCCCCACAGCCTTCTCTTCTCCAGGCTGAACAAGCCCAGTTCCCTCAGCCTCTCTTTGTAGGGGAGCTGCTCCAGCCCTCTAATCGTCTTTGTGGCTCCTCTGAACCCTCTCCAACAGTTCTAAATCTTTCTTGTAGTGGGGTCTCCAGATCTGGACACAGGACTCCAGCTGGGGCCTCAAAAGGGCAGAGTAGAGAGGGACAATCCCCTCCCTGTCCTTGCTGGCCACCCCTCTTCTGATGAAGCCCAGGATACCATTGGCCTTCCAAGCTGCACATGTTCACTCAATGCACATCGCAGTCCTTGTGTCAATCCAACCTAGGATTGACTAAGTCAAATTTAATTTGAACCTCACTTGTTTTTCTGATGTGCACATACAAAATCTGTAAAACCCAAACCCAAAACAAACCACCAAACAACAACAAATAGTAAGTGACATTTTAGGAAGCCATAAATACCAGCAGAGTCTGAAGAAGGGGACAGGGAATAGAGATATGGTTTGAGATCAGAGATAAGAGATATGGTTTAGCATAGGACAGGAACAATTGGACTCAAAGATTTTAAAAGTCTTTTCCAACCTAGTGATGCTGTGAACGCAACATAATGAAACATGAGTGGATAAACTTATGCCAGCAATCACAACCTGCTCCTGGATAGTACCTTCTCCACCAAAATTTGGGAGGTTCTCCCCTTTATATTGCAGAAAAAGAGTAACAGAACCTTACAAAAAACACTGACTGGAGCAATTCTCTGTCTGGACCCTGATCCTCCATTCTCCCTGGGCTTCATGGCCATTGGGAAACTAAAGAACGCGCCAGCATGTTCATCTGGTCCTGCCTCCTGTATCAAGGTACCTCTATCGATACAACAAGCAGACTGCAGGGAGAGGATCTTATTAAGCTACTTCTAATTTGACTGCAATCAAGTGGAAATTGGAGCAAGATTTTCAGAGAGGATATGTTTAAATGCATTTCCAGCTGAACGCTGCCTAAGGAGAGGCCAGCGTCTTTGCTTTCTGAGTTTCTCTTAAATATTGGGACCACCAGTATGATTTCTACATGTTTACAGTAAAATAGCTTTGGATGACAAATCTGGAGGGCAAATCATATGAGGAGCAGCTGGGGGAGCTGGGGATGCTTAGTCTGGAGAAGAGGAGGCTGAGGGGAGACCTTATCACCACCTACAATTACCTGAAGGGAGGGTGCAGAGAGGTAGGTGATGGTCTCTTCAGCCAGGGGACAGGAGATGGGACAAGAGGAAACTGCATAAAGTTGCACCAGGGCAGGGTCAGATTAGATGTTAGGAAAAATGTTTTACTGAAAGAGTTGTTGGGGGCTGCCCAGGGAGGGGGCTGAGTCACCATCCCTGGGTGTGTTTATCAGATGGATAGATGAGGTGCTCAGGGATCTGGTTTAGCACAGGATAGGAATGGTTGGACTTGATCTTAAAGGTCTTTTCCAACCTTGTGATTCTGTGATATGACTAAGACTAGCAAATAAAATACGTAGAGAAAAACAAAGTTTATCTTTACCCAAGAAGCTTTTTGTTGGGGTTTTTGGAGGTGTTTTTGTTGGGGGTTTTTTGAGTCTAAAGAAGTTGTCAGCTTACCCGCACATACTTAATTAAAACACTTACTTATTCCAATGGTGCATTCTGGTATTGCTAGTTATATAAATAAATGCATAACCACTTAACTCCCCTGAAATACTGAGATTACAGTGAAACATTTATTATACCGTTAAACGTGCCAGAAGGGATAGGGCAGAGGTTTTCAAAACAAACAGTTTCAAAGTTAATTTGTGTATCAAAGTTAAATCTCATGGCAATTCCTTTTGCTATAAAATGTGTTATTTATTACTCTTTAATATGTTTTCTTATGTTTAGGCTTATTAATTCATTAAATCACTGCTACGATCTCTAGAAACTGGATGTAAAACTGAGAGTATGTTGGTGTTATTTTGGGGGGGGGGTTCAGCAAGGCTTTCAACACTCTGTCTCAGAGTATCGTGCTGGAGAAAATCTCCAGCATCAACTAGACAAAGCCATACCTCCCCTACGAGGAAAGGCTGAAAGAACTGTGGCCATTCAGCCTGGAGAAAAGAAGGCTGAGAGGGGATCTGATCAATGGTTATAAATATCTCAAGTGTGGGACACAAGGGGACATGGCCAGCCTCTTTTCAATGGTCTGTGGAGACAGGACAAGGGGCAATGGCTTCAAGTGGGAGCACAGGAAGTTCCACACCAATATGCAGAAGAACTTTTTCCCAGTGAGGGTGACAGAGCCCTGGGACAGGCTGCCCAGGGGGTGTGGAGTCTCCTTCTCTGGAGATATTCCAGACCCATCTGGACACCGACCTGTGTGACCTGTCCCAGGGACCCTGCTTTGGCAGGGGGTTGGACCCGATGATCTCTGGAGGTCCCTTCCAACCCCTAGGATTCTGTGATTCTGTAATGCATTGGGTGGAGAATTGGCTGAAGGATTGGGCCCAGAGGGAGACAGTGAATGGGGTAACATCTGACCGTTGGCCAGTGTCGTGGTTTCACCCCAGCTGTGGGCTGAGATCCACGCAGCTGCCTGCTTCTTAAAGTAAAAGAGCAGGGGAAAAGGGAAAAGGGGGGAAAACAAGGGAAGGGAAAAGGAAGGGGCAAATAACTCCAAAACCAAGAAACTAAGAGGCCCGTGGGTTGGGATAAGGAGAGTTTACTAAGAGAACAGAAAAATAAAATATAACAATGCTAACAGGACTTTAGAGCAAAAGAATATGAAACTATTGATACACAATGCAGTTTCTCACCGAACCACACAACTCAGGCCGTACCACCCAGAGCTGTCCCGGAACCCGACCGTCCCCCCAAGAAGCACGCGTCCCGCCACCGCCCCTCTTCTTCTTCCCAACAGCCCCCGTTATATCTAGGCAGGACGTAATTGGCATGGAATACTCTCTTTGGCCCATCTGGGTCACCTGTCCTGGCTTCGCCCCTCCTTTCTCAAGAATAGAGAAATAGAAGAAGCTAAGAAAGTCCTTGACTGTCTGACTGCAACTAAGAACATCAGGGTGTTATCAGCACTGCTTTCATTTTAACTCCCAAACACAGCATTCCATCAGCTGCTACAAATGAAATTAACTCTATCCTGACTGAAACCAGGACAGCCAGTCACTAGTGAGGTTCCCCAAGGCTCCATTTTAGATCCAGTGCTTTTTAACTCTGTCATAAATGACCTGGATGCAGGACTAGATGTTGTCTTAAGTAAATTTGCAGATGACACCAAATTGGGAGGAGCTGTTGACTCCATTGAGAGTGGAGAAGCCTTGCAGAGACCTAGACAGATCAGATTCTGGAAGCCAGCCATGCTGAGAGGGATTTGGGTGTCTTGGTTGACAGCAAGTTAAACATGAGCCAGCAGTGTGCCCAGGCAACCAGGAGGGCCAACTGTATCCTGGGGTGCATCAAGATTCTCTGACTCTGTGAATATCCTCAAAATTTAGTAAAACTGGACAATGGAAATAAATTTTGAATGTTTGGAAGTCCTGCACAATAAAAGAGAAACACTTTGAAATAACACCTCTAATGTTGCCTCGTGGGAAAGATCACCTTTTTATGATTATTTTTTTATTATTTGCACCTAGGCTTTTACCAGCACTCTATTTCAGGCTAATTAATTACTAAATACAAAACCCATGTCTTCTAGTTCTGTGTAGAAGAAAATAAATTTTAAAAACCAAACAAACAAACCAAAAACCAAACCAAACCCCCTGCCCCCCCAAAAAAAAAGAAAACCAAAAATGCCCAAACAACGGACCCAAGACTTAGAAGTGAAAGTCAAACATTAGGAGTCAGAAACCTTTTACACACATTTGATAAGTCATGTTATTGTTTAGTGCTGTATAAAACAGAGGAAAGACCACTTTCTTTAAAGTCCAGGTGGTAACCATGAGTTAGCACTTGTGAACCCATCTACGCCTGGCAGACAAAAGATTCTACAGAAGGTGGTATTTGAAGTCCTTCCTTCCACTCTGCACTTGATGGGACTCCATCCCAAAAGCATGCTTTGGCTATATTATTGAATGTGACCAAGCTAAGGTCCAATCCTTCAGTTTTAAAGGCTTTAAATTTTTAAAACAACCCATCCCTAATATTGCATAGTAGCTCTGAATCTCCCTTTCATTGCTTTTATTTTTTTCCAACACTCTACACTAAAGACATTTAAGAGCACAGTTGGGTCTCCCATCACACCAGTGAGGATTTTTTCATAGAATCATAGAATCATAGAATGTCATGGGTTGGAAAAGACCTTCACGATCATCAAGTCCACAACCAGATGCAGGTCACCTTCCAGAACCTTTGGACAATGCTGTACACTGCAATGACAGGGGAATTCAGTGTCCCTTTAATAGCATTGCAAGTTTTGGAAGTAATTTGAGAAGTTAATGCAAAAAAAACCCAAAGCAGTATTCAGGTCCAAATATAGCAAAAGGATTAACCTGCTTAATGTTAATTAACCTCAGGAGCACTCCTTGTGTACTTAAGAGTTTGCTATGTGCTTCAGCACTCTGCAGTAGCAAGATGCGAAGCTGGCATTGGATTCCTTCCCATGGTTTACCACCAGAACCAGAGCTGCGATCAGACCATATGGTGCTCATTTGTACGTGTGCTTTTGAGTAAGTTTTGTCTAGAGAATTTCTACCCCAGCTTTAGCCACTGGACCTGGGTCTCCAGCAGAGCTTTTGCCACCCCTATCCCACCAAAGGGGCCATGACCAATGTAAGCAACTCAACCCCAGTACAGCACATGAGCTTTTTGACTTTGTCAGCCTGAAGGCAACAATGAACCCCAAGGCAAGGTGTTTTAAGGACAAACCACTTTCCAAAACTCCTAAGAGCAAAATAGGATTGGAGAGGTATGAAGAGGATAGAAGGATGGGTCAACCACTGAGACAAGACAGTGCTGCCAGCAATTCAAGAGGACTTTCCACTCCAGAGCTGGCTGGTGTACCAGAGTAGCAGGTAGGTGGTAGTGAGGAGAGTCAAATAAAATTATAGACTTAATTCCTGGAAAAATGTTAGAACAAATCATTTAACAATTGCTAACTATTGAAATGATAATTAGGTGATATATACCCAGCAAACACTGCCAAGAACAACTTGCATGGACCAATCTAATTTTGTTCTGTGTCAAGACAACCAACTTAGCAGGCAAGGAGAAAGATACATGTGAGATATATCTTGAGTGTAACTCTGGCCAGTAGCCCACACGATATCTTCAGGAGCAACTGAAGGAAAAATGGTCTAGATGAAGTCAGAGGAAGATTAAGACTGGCCCAATAGTCCCTTGAGCACACCTAGAAACACTGCACCTCTGGAATATGAAATTACATTCACCCTTTCTAATCTGGCATTTAATATCCAGGGCACAGTAAGGTTAATAAAAACAGAGTTAAAAATTCCCTGACTTGTGGCATTTTAATTCAAGTTATTTGAATTCCCTGACCTCTGAGCCTCCCTGTGTACAACAGGTTTTGTTCATTTTCCCCACAAAAAGATGGGTTTGGGAGGGCAGGTTGAACATAGTACTGAGTGCATGTTGCACATGTCAAAATCATGACAATCCAGGATTTAACTCCATTTATTTTAGATATGAACCTTATTTTTTTTATTAGTATTTTAAACATTTTCAATCTTTTTAATTTCTCAGGTTAGAAAATAAAACCAAAAAGGAAAAAAAAATCAGCTTGATCAGAGTTGTTTAACACCCAGGAGTCCCAGGCAAACTAACTTCCCTTAAAAAACTCTGTCCAGGTTTCCTCCCAAAACTGCTCCAAACAGACCCTACGGATCTCTCTAATTAAGCTGGTCAGAAAGGGGCAACTGCCATGCGACCTGATGATGGGCTGTAAGTCCATCCATCATTGTGTCAGTTCAGGGCAATGGGAAGCAACTTCAAGTAATTAATCTTTCCCAGGCTGGGGATTACATTCAGGTCAAGCATGGAGGAAATGCAGCCAAGATGGACAGACAGGTATTAGAACAGAGGACAACCTCATGCTAGCATCACCCTTTGCTAAAAAATACCCACAAGAAACAAAACCCAAGCCCCCTTTTCTTCCTTCTCATTCATGAAATTACAGATATAAAAAATCAAGTCCTCCATAGCTCTCTTTTTCCCCACCCTGCTGTATGACCACTTGTTGTGACAAGCCTCCAGATCCTCAGGGAAGCTGCCAAAACATACTTATTCTTTGTATATGGCTTTCATTCCAATTTAGTACTGAGATACTATGAAGAAGTGCCATCTCCATCACCTTTATTGTTGCAGGATCTCATGGTTTTCTGTTGGATGCCTGAAGAATACTGCTGGACTACACACTACTGTCAGACAGTAACTATGCATGGATGCTGGTGCCTGTTCTTATTTATTTATTAGAAAAAAAAAAAGAGGTTTAAAGCATGTGTGGAACATGTCCATCAAGGTTTGCCTCCTCTGCAAGCAGATATACATATACCAGCAGGAAGGCTATGCTCTTTTGTTCCAGCCATACCATGATCTAATGCAGCAAGCAGTTTTCTTATCAAGCCAGTCATCCATCTTTCAGAAGCAGGAGGCAGACGATTAGTGTTGCATTACCCTCTCCTGACACTTAATTAATGACAATATTTGGGGATACTACAACAAAAACACCTCTCCTATGAAGACAGGCTGACAGAGTTGGGCTTGTTCAGCCTGGAGAAGGGAAGGCTTCTGTATGACCTTATGGCAGCCTTCCAATACCTGAAAGATGCCTGTAAGAAAGCTGGGGAAGAGCTATTCACAAAGTATGTAGCAATAGGATGAGGGGTAATGGTATAAGACTAGAAAAGGGGAGATTTAGTTTGGATATTAGGAAAAAATTCTTCAATATGAGGGTCACTGGAACAGGTTGCCCAGAGAAGTAGTGGAGGCCCCATCCCTGGAGATATCCAAGGTCAGGCTTGATGGGGCTCTGAGCAACCTGATGCAGTGAAGATGTCCCTGCTTACTGCAGGGGGTTGGACTAGATGACCTTTAAAGGTCCCTTCCAGCCTAAGACATATGTTATTCTAAGAAAAGACATCCAGTAAATGTTGCTCAGTCTCCCATGGTGAAGGGGCATGAGGAGATCCACAGGTTAACATCTGATTGAAACACACAGAAAGGAGAGACGTTTCTCCAAGTTGCTTTGGCCAACAAAATCAGGTTATTTTCCTTTTGATCCTTTCTCCAGGGAGGGCTAGCAAAGAGACTAACACTGTATTTAACAAGTCCCCAAATAATTTCTGGCTTCACGGATATGCTGGAGATATGTTCATTGCAATGCCACCTAAGATGATGTGCATTTGCATGGAAGAAGAGCCAGCTCTGAGACATAAATCAACATGTTAACAGGCTCCGGTCAGGCAGCTGACAGACTTTGGGTGTCTTGAGAAAGCTGATGTTTCTGCATCAGCTTCAGCATCACATAAGCTTCAGCATAACTGCCAAATGATGGGCAAGCTGAACACAATGAGGCATGTCTTCCAGTATTTAGACACTGCAAGTGTCTTGAATTGTTCTGTGCATTTGCATTAAAAACCATGGTCCTTTCATACAGCACAATGTGTATTCATGTTTTTTTTTAACCTACGCTACGATGAAATTCATCATTTGTCTGGTCTGCATTTAAATTCTCCTTTCTTATGGTTCTTTCATTGTGCCCAAGTATCCCATTCTCTCTTGCTTTTATGTCTTTAATTTTGCCTTATAGAATAGCCTAAAAATCACTATTTACAGCTGAAGAGACAACTTGCCCTTACTTCAATACCTTCCCCCTGTTCAAAGAAGAAAAATTCATAATTACACCCAAACTCATAAAAAAACCCAGAAAACCAAGAAAAACCTCTCTGCTTATTGTATATTTCCATCTGGGGAGGAGGGGGGAAACATCTACTTGTTTTGTAAATATATGTTCCCCCACAGATGGAAGTATAAACTAAAATGTTTCCAAAAGAATATTTGCAACTCCCAAGACCTGCAAACCAAATCAGGCTGCCTTAATGAACAGCCCAGCCAAAATCAAAGTCAACTGAATAGAGGGGTGAGGTTCTTCCCTGGTACAAAGTGGTAATAGCCCTTTGCCATGTTCCAAGGTTTCATTTCCTGATGTGTCTGCAGAGGTCTGAGCTTCCAGCCATGCCTACACTGTAGCCAATGCAATGCAAGCCAGATCCAGAACTAAAATTAAATGCAAGAAGCTAATAAGGCTTTCTGAAAGCTGATGTAGATCAATACAGACACAGCTCTACAGCAATTGCCCATCTGGATCAGGGGCTGGTGCACATCTGGGTAGCTGGAGATGTGGTGTCATCTGCCCTTGCTGACATGGGCTGACCTCTGGAACAGCAGCTGAGAAATGGGCAGGAGGAGACCTACCTTCCACCTCTGTGCACAAGCCAGGCCCATGTCAACAGGCACAACCATTGTGCTACCCACTGTTCTTCTGGCAAAGGCTGACTTCTACAACGTAGTGTGTCAAGAATGAGCAAGTCTAGTGCCTATACCACATGCCTTCTATACCTCCAAAACCCTCATCAGCTCTGCTCTTCCACTTTGCAGACTCAGGTCCTGGGCATGGTGAAATCCGTTGCCTCATCATACAAATCAAACCCAACAAAACTTTGGTTTTCACCATTGCAAATCAATATAAGAAATTACCTCTGGAGAGAAGGTGATATTTATACATCAGCCACACTGAAAATGAGCAAGTAAAACTTCAGTCCTCAGGGAGTCAAGTAGAATAAATTACAGCAAGGGATCAATACTTTACCGAGAGGTTGATAGCCTTGTCTCGAAGGACCTCCAAAAGGATTCCTGCTCCCAAATCCACTCCCATCAATGGATCCATAAGACATTTTCTAGATAACAATGGATGCGGGATTATACTTTAAACCTAAGAAAACAGAGAAGAGGACAGATACAATACTGTTAAAAAGTCAGTTAAATCCCAGTATTCTAAGAAAAAATAAAATAAAATAAAAATCATAATTTTAAAAATACAGGACTATCTCCAAACTTCAGGATGCCTACCTGCAAAAGAAAAATGGGAAAGAAAAGATAAAAAAAGAAAAAGCACTAAAAAATCGAGGTCTCCTGGACCACAGCTGATCTCAGAGGCAAAGAAGTCATTTGACCTCTCTGTGCCTTATTTTCTCCAGTAATAAAGGACGACCATTTATCCATTTCAGCCACAGCAAGACTTTTAATTCCTCACTGCTCACAAAGCGCTTTGAGATCCTGAGCTGGTAGGCAAAGTCTAAGCACTCAATCAAAACAGGTAATGCTGTCTTCTGGAACATTACCACTACGCAGCTGGTGAGGAGTCTATCCATCATATTGCAGACTTGATGAGCTCTCAAAAGAGACAGTTTACTGCTATATTATAAGCTCCTGGGCCTCTAGTATAAACATTTTTTTCTCCTTGCTGGTTTAAAAAAAAAAATAAAGAAAGAAAAAAAAGAAAGCTGCAAGGCCTTAGGTAGCAGCAGCAGAATGAAATCAATACAGTGCTGTCAGAGAAAGACTACTTCTTCCCCCTTCCCATCCAAAGACATTGTCTCACCATGGGCCCCAGATACCTTCCAGCATTACAGCGGGGTCCCAAGACTTTGATATTAAAAGCAGTTCAACCCCAAGGCATGTAGATGATGACAGCAAAGGAAGAGAAGAGAGAGAAAGTTGCTGCATTAGTTGGGGCATGAGAAAAGACCTTATGTTCCTACCTTCAACCTTATCACCACCTACAACAGAGGGGGGTTGCAGAGAGGTGGGCAATGGTCTCTTCAGCCAGGTGACAGGTGATAGGACAAGGGGAAATGGCACAAAGCTGTGCCAGGGCAGGGTCAGATCAGATGTTAGGAAAAAAAAAATTCACTGAAAGAGTTGTGAGGGCCTGGAACAGACTGCCCAGGGAGGGGATTGAGTCACCATCCCTGGATGTGTTTAACAGATGGGTGGATGAGGTGCTCAGGGATATGGTTTAGCATGGGACAGGAACAGTTGGACTTGATGATCTTAAAGGTCTTTTCCAACCTTGTGATTCTGTGAAGTCTTGCCTCTCCCAGGTTAGCCTACAACTAATACACTAAAGCATTTTCCATTGCAGAATGCTACCTAAGATAGGGCAAAATCATTACCTGCGAAAAGCAAGGTGTGTAAAAGATAGTTACAGGATAATTTCTGGGCAGGGATAAGTAGTTATCTTATTTTCTTTACCTCTCAGTGTGGCTACAGATTAAGACAGCTTTAAAAAGGGAAGTGGGGCAACCAAAAAGCTTGGAAACAGAGGCTGATCCTGACCCATCCTTTCTTTTTAGAGATAAGCAAGTGGAAGCATTTGCTGTCACAACCTCCCCAAGGCCACATACAACAAGCGTGGAGTGAAAGTCTACACCATGTTGTAAAATGACTTGATTACAACTGGGCAAGGGTTTCTTTGGCAAACAGTGAATGCATCTATTTTTTCCCCAACGGAGTGGTGTGAAAGGGGGAGAGAAGGAAGGCTTTTAGAGCACTCCAAATGTTCCACGTTGATTTATCATTTGCAGAGCATGCTTTCATTTTTAAAACTTTTTTTTTTCTCCCTGTCAGGGAAAAAAACCCAACCAAACAAACAAAAAAATACCCTGAAAATGAAATATTTTGGTTGAGTTTAATCAACCTTTTTAGAAACAACCACCTCCCACCGCATTCTACTAAGCCATTGAAAAATCCCTTATTCACATAGCTCCGGAACCACACTCCTACCCCATAGTAATATATTTACAGGAAAATTTAACAGCAGATCTAAATACCTTTAATTTGATTGGCAATAAAAGCATTTCCCTCCCCATCCCCACAGCACTTCCCAAGCCTTTTGTCTACTACTCCTCAGGGAGACTTGTCCAATTTACTGCGAAGGCAGTTTGTACAAATTGGAACAAGCATTGCCTAATGTACTACATGCAGGGGGAAAAAAAGGAGGAGGAAAAAAAAAACCAGGAAAAATATTTTATTGTAGCTTTTTCCTCATCATCTAAAATACAAATGCAGGAACAACCATACCCAGGTCAGACTAAAGGGACATCCATCCTGCCAGAGGTAGTCATTTGTATTTTAATGACATACAAGTATTCCTTGTTTTAGATCTCCTGAAGAAGTCAACCATGCAGTGAATATAATAGTAGGATGGAGGATCTCAAGGAAAGGGTTGGTCAATGGTTCTTGGATTGGGGAAAATACTGACAGGGAGAAAAAAACAAGCAGGTAAATTATTTAAAGAGTTCCCCTATACACATTTGTCTCCATTTAGATGGACATTGGATGGAGTCCTGGGCAACCCTGTGTAGCTCCAGGCCTGGAGGTTGGTGTCCCTGCCTGTGGCAGGGGGTTGGAACTCTGTGATCCTTGGGGTCCCTTCCAACACAGACCATTCTATGATTCTATGGCAAACATAAATAGTAGCAGGAATGAAAGGTAAGAGTTCAGCATGGAAAACAACAGATTAGATTAGATTAGGCAAGTTAATTTTTTTTTTTTTTTTTTTTTAAATTTGAGTTTGGGATCATGAGAAAGACACAAGCATACTGGAAAGAAATGGAAAAGGAGAGAGGATCTGATAGATGAGGAGAGACTGAGGGAGATGGGATTCTTTAGTCTGTGGAAGAGAAGGCTCAGGGGGTTAAAAAGAAAAAAAAGAAAAAAAAAAGAAAATTATTTTGCTTGAGGTTCTGTTGCGTTCAGGTTTTTTTATGGTGGTGGTCAAACACTGGCTTAGGTTGTGCACGAAGGTTGTGGAGTCCCCATCCTTGGAGATCTTCATGCCCTACCTGAAGAATCTCTTCTAGGTGATTCTGCTTTGAGGAAAGGTGTGGACAAGATGACTTCCAGAAGTTCCTTCCCACCTTAGTGGTACTGGGATTCTGTGACTTTCATCCTATGATGCCCAAAGCAGCCTGAAAGTCATTCATGGCCCCTTTATTGTGCCCATTTATTAAATGTGTAAAGAAAGGAAGACCAAGAAAATTGCAAACCCATCAGTTTTCTTTCAGTCTCCTTCAAAAATACTGGAATACATTCACTGAAAGTATCTGATGGTAAAAAACAGAGTAACAGCCAGGAGGCATCTACAAGTCCTACCAAACCAATGTAAACTTCTTTATGTAACAAGTTAGCAGGCAGCGAGGTGAGCCACAGGAGGTGCTGGTTGACTGCCAACTAAATATGGGTTAGCAGTGTGCCCAGGAAAGCCAACGGCATCCTAGCTTGTGTCAAAAATAGAGTGGCCAGTAGGTCTGAGGAGGTGATTGTGCCCCTGGACTGGGCATTGGTGAGGCTGCACCTCGAGTGCTGGGTCCAGTTCGGGGCTCCTTGCCATAAGAAGGACATGGAGGTCCTGGAGTGAGTCCAGAGAAGGGCAACCAGGCTGGTGAAGGGGCTGGAGGGAAAATCCTATGAGGAACAGCTGAGGGAACTGGGGCTGTTCAGTCTGGAGAAGAGAAGGTTCAGGGGAGACCTTATGACCACCTACAACTACCTGAAGGAGGTTGTAGAGAGGTGGAAGATGGTCTCTTCAGCCAGGTGACAGGAGATAGGACAAGGACAAGTGACAGAAAGCTGCACCAGGGCAGGGTCAGATTAGATGTTAAGAAAAAAAAAATACTGAAAGAGTTGTCAGGGCCTGGAACAGGCTGCCCAGGGAGGGGGTTGAGTCGCCATCCCTGGATGTGTTTAAAAAAAGGGTAGATGAGGTACTTAGGGATATGTTTTACCACAGGACTAGAACGGTTGGACTTGATCTTAAAGGTCTTTTCCAACCTTGTGATTCTGTGATTCTGATTCTGAGCTCAAAACCAGCAGCTATTACAGCTTTATGCTATCAGGGGTAGCCTTGCATGGCAGAAGACATGGATTAGAGGTGTGAATATTTCTTGTTTGTTTTGTCTCTGTTTTTTTTTAATTAGAAAAATGCTCCCAGTGGGCTGTTGTCGTAACCAAAGAAGAAACTGTGTGTGGTCCATTAAGCTTCAACCTCTCCATTTGTATTTTGAGCAGTAAACTGGGTGATGGAGCAGGAATTAGCCTCATTAAACACACACATGACACCAAACATGGAGATTAGATGACAGCCTTGGCACTCACAACAATCCTAAACAAAACAGAGATGTTGTTTGACAAAGAAAATAAGATGCCAGACAATTCAGGCCAACTGTAGGGACCTGAATTTAGCAAAAGGAAACAAGTACATGAACAAATGATAGGGAACAATTGGCCAGTTCTGCAGAGAAGGACAGAGGGATGCTACAGGACTGCAAGCTGAACATGAATCTGCAATCATGTTTCCTGTAAAAACAGCAGATGTTATCATGGGATGTATAAATGGAATTGTAATTGCCTAGACAGGTGAAGTAAAGCATTTGTTTGACCCCACACTTCAGAGACCTCATCTTTAGGCAACTGGTTCCAGCATAGATTTTGCCAGAGGCTGAAGAGAGTCTAGAGGGAACATAGAGAATGACAACAGGTCAAGAAAACATAACCTCCTAGGAAAGACTGAGTAAATGGGGTTGTTTCTCCTGTAGAAGGGAAGATTGATGGAAAGAGTAATCCTTCAAATCTGTGCAAAGCTTCTGCAAACAGACTGGGTGGAAAGCATTCTTTTCATTTGTGTTGGGCAAGACAAGGCAATGGCTCTAAACCAAAGCAGGAAAGAGAAGGTGAGACATTGGGAGAGTGTACGAGGAAGGATGGAGCACTTCTCAGAACAGGTGACATGGAGAAGGTCTTCTACCACCTGGAAGTGGTAAGATTGGCCAGTGCTAGTCAGGGGTCAATACTGGGTCCAGTCCTGTTTAACATCTCCATTAATGATCTGGATGATCACAGAATCCTAGGGGTTGGAAGGGACCTCCAGAGATCATCAGGTCCAACTCCCCTGCCAAAGCAGGGTCCCTAGGACAGGTCACACAGGTCAGTGTCCAGATGGGTCTTGAATATCTCCAGAGAAGGAGACTCCACAACCCCCTGGGCAGCCTGTCCCAGGGCTCTGTCACCCTCACTGTGAAAAAGTTCTTCTGCATGTTGGTGCGGAACTTCCTGTGCTCCAACTTGAAGCCGTGATAGGGCAGTGTGTATCCTCAGCAAGTTTGGTGATGACACCCAACTTGGAGGAGTGGCTGATACACCAGAGGGACATGCTGCCATTCAGAGGAACCTGGTCAGACTGGAGAAATGGGCAAAATGACAGAGCAGTTGATAAGACCATCTAGGCCAGCAGCCCATGCTCAAAGTAGGATCAACTAGAGCAGTTTGCCCAGGATTGTGTGCAGTTGGGTTTTAAGAATCTCCAAGGATGGAGACCACACAACCTCTCCAAGAAATCTCTGGCAGTTGACATAGATACCACCCTTGTTATCTAACCTGTCACATCATCAAAGTGCAGGTGAGGGCTATTTATGGGATGGGAGGAAGGGGTCACATGGACTATGTAAACTATTGCAAAAGGGGTCACAGACATAGAACTTGCAAACTCAGGAATAACTTTGAATCATAGAATCATCAAGACTGGAAAAGACCTTCAAGATCATCAAGTCCTACAGCACCATAACCAATAAAAAACTTCCAGTCTTGCATTTGCATTTGTCCCAGACAGAGCATTCATTCTTTTCAGGACAGATCTACCACATCATAGGAAGGACCTACAGATTCTTCAGGGAAAAAGATCAGGAATTCGAGTGTGGATTCAGGTGTGGATTCAGAGGGACCTACTGGCAGACTAATAGCCAGCTGAAGCCAAGACTGGGCGTCCAGGTGAATTCCATGCCCTGACTTTCACAGGGAGCTGTGGTACTGCTGGGCTCCTCACCAGGATTTCTTCTGCATGGGGAATGGCTCTGCTACCACAAAGCAGACTGCTTCTGATTACTGATCAGCTCTAGAAAAATAAAATCACAGTTTGGATAATAATTACCTGCCATTAATGAATGCAGGGGTGGTGAAAGCAATGGCCCTTTTGTACTCTATTCCCAGTTCTACCATTGCTCTGCTGATGGAGAAGTGCCTTCACTGGGGCCTTCAGAAGTGATTAGGAATGATGACACCTCCACTTCTAACTGACCAACTAGAGATACATTTTTCTAAGGTTTTTAACCCAGATAAAATCCTTGTACCAACCAACCTGATCGTCTTCATAAAGAGAGAGCAAATTATTTCACACAAATTATCTTTATGCATCAACTCTTACAGCCTCTGGTCAGACAAGGTCACCTCGTTCCATAAGAGACTTTCTGAGGCTCCAGTTAATGAAGAACCAGTCCAAGCCACTCCGTTAGGAGACCTACGTCTTCTCACTTCCTGAACTTTGCTGTTTGATCCCTCTGTTGCCTCTTAACCTTCCCTCAGATGAACTAAACAGATTGACCCTCTTTCATTTCTCACTAGGAGACTTGTTTACCACCACACACAAATCACAAGAAAAATACTCGGTAGTTCCTTGTATTCTATAAAGCTGCTTGTTTCTCCTGGAGAGAGTCCAGAGAGAGTCCAGAGAGGGGGCTGCGAAGATGATTAAAGGCCTGGAGCATCTCCCATGTGAGGAAAGGCTGAGGGAGCTGGGGCTGTTCAGCCTGGAGAAAAGAAGACTGAGAGGGGATCTTATTAATGTTTATAAATATCTCAAGTGTGGGACACACCAGGAAATGGCCAGCCTCATTTCTATGGCCTGTGGGGACAGGACAAGGGGCAATGGCTGCAAGTTGGAGCACAGGAAGTTCTGCACCAGAACTTCTTCATGGTGAGGGTGACTGAGCCCTGGGACAGGCTGCCCAGGGGGTGTGGAGTCTCCTTATCTGGAGATATTCCAGCCCCATCTGGACACTGACCTGTATCACCTGTCCTAGGGACCCTGCTTTGGCAGGGGGTTGGACCTGATGATCTCTGGAGGTCCCTTCCAGCCCCTGTGATTCTGTGATTCCCTGCCTGTAGAATAGACAGACAGATAGAGAACCCTCCTTTTTTTCATAATTAACTTGATTAATATAGAAGTTTTGTTAAGCTCTGAGATGAAAGGGCATATTTGCAAAGCATGCTGCTTTTCCAAACACACTTTAACAGTTTGTTGCCCAGACTTTGTCACTTGTGTCACAGGTGTGCAACTTTCTAGCACCTCTTCTCAGAGGCTTCTCAATTATTAATATGCTGGTTTTGGCTGACATGGAGTTAATCTTCATAGTAGCTGATATGTGCTCTGGGTTTGTGCTGGAAACAGTGTAGGTAACACAGGGATGTTGTAGTCCTGCTAAGCAGTGCTTACACAGAGCCAAGGTCTTTTCTGCTTCTCACACCACTGCCCCAGAAAGTAGATTGGGGATGCACAAGGCATTGGGAGGGGAAACAGCCGGGACAGCTGACCCCCACTGACCAAAGGGATACTCTGTACCCTATGACATCCTGCTCAGTATATAGAGTTGGGCAAGAAGAATGAAGGAGACATTTAGACATTTAGACATTTAGACATTTAGAGATATGGCATTTGTATTCCCAAGTCACCGTTTCACATGATGGAGCCCTGCTGTCCTGGGGATGGCTGAACACCTGCCTGCCCATGGGAAGCGGTGAATGAATTCCTCATGTTTCCTTTGCTTGTGCACAGAGAATTCGCTTTACCTATTCAGCTTGGTTTTTTTTAACTCAACCCACAAGTTTTCTCACTTTTACTCTTCCAATTCTCTCCCCCATCCTGCCAAGGGGGAGTGAATGAGTGGCTGCACAAGGCTTCGTTGCTAGCTGAGGTTAAACCACGACAATTAAAACCAAATCTCAATAAAACTTTATGCTGTTCACCTGGGAAAAAAGAACGCCCCTTTCCTCTTTCTCAGAGAGGCTGAATTTATGAACTGTAATGAATTTATGCTACTGAAGCACTTTTTTTTTTCTTCTTTTTTTTTTTTTTTTTAATCAATGGTTTTAACATTGAGTTGGTGTAATTACACAAATCCCTGAGCGCTCGCTGAGCCTCATAACATGACTGTCAAAGGTCAATCAGAATAGCTGTAGGGGATGGCTTTCTTTTTCTTTTTCCATCTTTGGCTTTGAGGCAATTTATGCTCCTCTGGGTCTGTTGCAATATTTGTAATATCAATGTCTTCTTCTCAGGTAGCTTTGGGCAGGCAAGGTGAGGAAGTGGTACTCAGGAGCTGAAGAAGTGAGTGACAGGAGAGTGGTCCAGCAGCGATGCCCTGCATGCAGCAGAGCCAAGAATGCAGCAATACACATATTTCCTCCATCTTTGCTTTCCAATTAAGTTTTTAATGCTGATGGAAGGTCCTTGGGAGAGTGAAATCATCTCTATCCCCATGGCCTGAGAAACATACTGTCTAGCCTAGGCTGACATGGCACAAAATATGGCAACAACAACAACAGTAATATCCCAAGATGTTCTATCTATAATAAGACCTTGTACAAATTGAATTGGCTTCCAGAACCTTCTAGAGACACATATGTAGTACTTGACAGGCACAACGTCACTTATGACTGTAAACAAACTGATTCAACACACTGAAGCACGCTCTTGTCTACCCTCCTCCAGCTGAAGTGTACTACAGAGCGAAGCAAACGCCCACAGCCTTAAGGCATGGTGGAGTAGCTGCAAAGTAAAAACAGCCTGGATTATCTCAGAAACGAGCTGCTTTGCTATTCTGGAGATGTGCTAAGAAACAATGAGGAAAAGTCTCTTTCTGCATTCTTCCTCAATCAAAGCCTTATTTCAAGAAAGCATCCAATCACTCTCTAACTGATTTAGTTTCTCTTTCTGTGTTATAGGTGCCTTTGTAAATGTCTCCAGGAGCATGGCAGTTCATCTCAGAAACAGATACTATCAGGACAGGCTGCAAAGTCAGAGATAGCAGAGGAAGACATCCATGGTATTTTATGGAGATATATATTGAGCCACAAATAGAGTATGTTGATTCACTGTGCTTGTAATTGGGATGACAGTAAGAGCTCTGGTTGGTCTCAGCTCTCTTGATTGCAACCTTCATTTCATCTCATTTTCCCACCAGCTCAGCAACACTACACAAACCCAAAAGGAAGAGTTTCTGCCTAAGCTCTTCCTCCATCAGTCACTCCTAAGATTTACAGCTAACAGCACTCATCAGGTACACCAGACCCTTTCTTTTCATCCACAAGGCACCTCCAGCCCCACTAAGCTCATGAAGGTTCCACCTAAGACTTCCTATTGACATTAGAGGGCATTAGATCTGATAAAGTCTCATGCAACATAAAGGAGAAGGAAACCATCAGGAACAGAAATGGGAAAGAAATCAAGTCATCTGTACACATTTCACATTAGACAAATGCCTGAATATCAGACACAAAGAACAGAGGTAAGGCAAGCAATCTGGAAGTCTGTTGTGCTCCTTTCATGTCAGTCCCAGTTGTCACTTCAATACACAATCTTTTCTTCCACACAGACCTGACTGCATGTCTTCTCATAAAAGAACTGAAGACAATCTTCAAATCCTGCTAGAGTGGCACCAGAGACAAGCTGGCCGCAGGCAAATGCCAGCGATAAGGACTAGATGTATTTTGTTTAAGGAATCTCAGATTCACAGACCCCCCCATTTAAGCTGTATAAACTCCTTGAGAGCACAAGTAGTTATTTGAAACTGCTAGAAAAAGTCTTCAATCAAAAGGATCACAAATGCCATGGAAAGATGGATGCTTTCCATCTTCAAAGCACAAGGTAGCACACACTGAAACAGTTTGGTTCCCAAAAGCAACAGCTGAGTGTGATAAATGACGAAGTGATTGCACTAGCAAGGTCACCCCTCAGGACCCAAATATCTTTTTACCTGAAGAAAAAAATCAGGCTTCCTTGATACTGAGGTATAGAGAAGAGAAGAGAAGAGAGAGAAGAGAGAAGAGAGAAGAGAGAAGAGAGAAGAGAGAAGAGAGAAGAGAGAGAAGAGAGAAGAGAGAAGAGAGAAGAGAGAAGAGAGAAGAGAGAAGAGAGAAGAGAGAAGAGAGAAGAGAGAAGAGAGAAGAGAGAAGAGAGAAGAGAGAAGAGAGAAGAGAGAAGAGAGAAGAGAGAAGAGAGAAGAGAGAAGAGAGAAGAGAGAAGAGAGAAGAGAGAAGAGAGAAGAGAGAAGAGAGAAGAGAGAAGAGAGAAGAGAGAAGAGAGAAGAGAAAAGAGAAGGAAAAATGTCTTTGGGAGACCAAAGAGGTTTTGGAGTCTACTGCCACTGGGTTGCATGTAGCATTTCCTGCTATTCAGTTCCAGGCTATACGGATGGCAGTGCTCAGATGACTTACTGCCAGGTCACTGTTAGCTCAGTTTGATCGAGATGTGATGACACCCTTCCTATTTATTTATTTTTTTTAAACTGACATTAATATAACACTTAACACTTTTTTTTTGGCTCGAGCAAGAGATCATAGAATCACAGAATCACAGGGGCTGGAAGGGACCTCAAGAGATCACCAGGTCCAACCCCCTGCCAAAGCAGGGTCCCTAGCTCATATTGCACAGGTTGGCATCCAGACGGGTCTTGAATATCTCCAGAGAAGGAGACTCCACAGCCCCCTGGGCAGCCTGTCCCAGGGTTCTGTCACCCTCACTGGGAAAAAGTTCCTCCACATGTTGGTGTGGAACTTCCTGTGTTCCAACTTGCAGCCATTGTCCCTTGTCCTGTCCCCACAGACCACTGAAAAGGGGCTGGCCATTTCCTCCTGCATCCCATACTTAAGATATTTACAAACATTAATAAGGTCCCCTCTTAGCCTTCTTTTCTCCAGGCTGAACAGTCCCAGCTCACTCAGCCTTTCCTCACAGGGGAGATGCTCCATGCCTTTAATCACCTTCATAGCCTCCTCTGGACTCTCTCCAGGAGATCCCTGTCTTTTCTATCCCAGGGAGCCCAGCACTGGACACAACACTCCAGGTGGGGCCTGACCAGGGCAGAGTAGAGGGGGAAGATCGCTTCCTTCAACCTGCTGGCCACACTCCTCTTGAAGCACCCCAGGATCCCATTGTTCCTCTTAGCCCCCAGGGCACACTGCTGGCTCATGGCCACCCTGTCACCCACCAGGACTCCCAGGTCCTTCTCCACAGAGCTCCTCTCCAGCAGGTCATCCCCCAGCCTGTACTGATTCAAGCCTGAATTTCCCTCATATGAATTCTCCTAAACACTGTCTGTTCTCATCCACCAAGAGTTTTCTTTTTCTCTCTTATTCTTTTCCTATATTGCTTTCTGCTGGTTTGTGCCACGTTGTCTACTTACTGTGAACCTTGCATGTAGAACAGTCTTAATCTCTCCATATGCTAGACAAACACACACATATTACATATTTCAGTGAACAGCAAAATTAGATTTCCAGTCAGTTCAGAATTCAGGTTTCATCTGTCTTTTCACTGGTTACAAAACATGAATATTAATGACTATTTGCTGTAGAAAAAAAACCATGAAAAAAACCCATGAGGAGGAACATGGAGAAGAGGAAACCAGAGTCTAGTTTGTTACTGTGAAGTTAGAGTAAACTTATTAATTATAAAAGATGCGCACGCACGAATGGACAAAGACCAAGTGCAACACACTAGGTCAGCTTCACAAAGTTAGAAATAGCATTTATAAATTTATATTGGATTTCAAATGAAGAAGGAAAAATACATCTGAGGATGGCAGCCAGTTTTGAGTCCACTGGAACACCTTGACTGACAGCCCTTGGGATGTTTTAGGTGAAGGTGATGCAGGGTAAAATGGGACTGTCAGAAGCTTCCCCCATGTCTGACAGAGCCAATACCAGCTGGCTCCAAGATGGACCTGACAAGGCCAAGCCCATCAGCAATGGTGGTAGTGCCTCTGGGATAATATAGTTAAGAAGGGGGGACAGGTACAGTGCAAGAAAAATTGCAGCCAGAGAGGAGTGAGAAAATGCACGATAAAAAAACTCTGCAGACACGAAGGTCAGTGAAAGGAGGGAAGGAAGTGCTCCAGGGACCAGAGCACAGATTCCCATGCAGCTTGTGGAGAAGACCATGGTAAGGCAGGCTGTCCCTCTGCAGCCCATAGAGGTTGATGGTGGAGTAAAAGCATAGAATCATCGAATGTGTAAGGTTGGAAGGGACCTTTAAAGGTCATCTAGCCCAATCCCCCTGCAGTAAGCAGGGACATCTTCACTGCATCAGGTTGCTCAGAGCCCCATCAAGCCTGACCTTGAATATCTCCAGGGATGGGGTCTCCACTACCTCTCTGGGCAACCTGTGCCAGTGATCCACCACCCTCATATTGAAGAATTTTTGCCTAATATCCAACCTAAATCTCCCTTTTTCTAGTTTAAAATCATTACCCCTTGTTCTATTGCTACATGCCCTCATGAACAGCTCTTCCCCAGCTTTCCTACAGGCACCCGGACTAGATATCCACATGCAGCCCATGCCTCATACCAGAATAGGTGGGTATCTGAAGGACACTGTGACTCTGTGAGACTGTGACTCTATGAGAAGCCCAAGCTGGAGCAGACTCCTGGCAGGACCTGTGGACACCTGGAGAGAGGAGCCCACACAGGAGCAGGTTTGCTGGCAGGACTTCCGAGGGTCCTGTGCAGGATCCAGGCCGGAGCAGTCTGGGGAGCAACCCACTCTGGGGCAGTTTGTAAAGAACTGAAGCCCTGTGGGAAGGAGTCACATAGAAGTTTGTGGAGGACTGTCTCCCGTGAGAGGGACTGCACACTGGAGCAGGGGAAGAGTGTGAGGAGTCTTCCCCTGAGGAGAAAGGAGCAGCAGAGACAATGTGTGATGAGCTGGCCCCAACCACCATTCCCGATCCCCCTGTGCCACGCAGGGGATGGTGGGGAGGGGGAAGCAGAGAAATCAGGAGTAAAGTTAAGCTCAGAAAGAAGAAAGGAGGGGGAAGGTATTTTTAAGATTCAGATTTATTTCTCATTGCTCAGCTCTGATTTGATTGGCTACAAATGAAATTAATTTCCCCAAGTCAAGGCTGTTTTGCCCATGACAGTAATTGCTGAGTGATCTCCCTGTCCTTATCTTGACCCAGGAGCTTTTTGTAATATTTTTTCTCCCCTATCCAGATGAGGAGGGGAGTGATAGAGTGGCTTTGATGGGCACCTGGCCTCCAGCCAGGGTCAACCCACCATACCCAAGGAGAAATACTGCTATTCATTGCACAAGACTAGAATATACATCAGCATACATTCTCATCTACACAAATATTCACCAGGAGACATATTATAACCTGCAGAAGGCTAAATGAGAATCAGCATAGTCTAGTGAAGAGACACAGCCTGCAGCGGGAAATTCAAGAATCTACTTCTAACTTTGGTAGCAGTTCATCAAAAAACAGTAAACAACTTGGTAACTTCATTTCAGGTCGGTTACCAAGACCATGGGAGATGACAGAAGTCAGTTAGGGATGGTGTAAATCAATTCAATAGATGGATGGAGAGAGAAGAGACTTTAAATAAAGGTATCACATTGGACATATGATGGACAGCAGTCTCTGAAGCCGAACGTCAAGGGGACAAAAAAGGTTGGGGGAAGTTGTTTTCTCCTTAGGGTTATTGGTGGTAGCTTTGTTCAGGGTGGGGGTTTAAGTGGGAACTGAAAGAAAACCAAAGAGATGCTGTGCAGCAGTTTCCATGTTTCTTTCCAGGGAGGGGTCAGCACTCAGGAAGGCAAAATGAAATGAGCATAAAAACTGAATATGAACATGGACAGCCCAGGTCAACCACCAACCCAAGATGATGAATCTTGGCCTAAGCTAAAAAGCATCTTGGAGCATCTCCAGAATGTCCTGCAAACAAAGGCCACCTTAGAAAATACAGAAAGAGGGAGCCACAAACCCACACAACCAAGGTGACAAATAAAGATATCTGCAACTATTTCAAGGATATAGAGAGGGTAAACTAGTCCAACACAATCCCAAGCAGTGACTCGCTGGAACATGGGCATGGAGCCAACTACTACACTACTACCCCTAACTATGAAATCATTAGTCCTTGCCCTCCCCCAAGAATAGATCAAAAAAAACACAGTGGCCACTTTTCCTTATACACCCATGTGAAATATCTTAGGACTATGGCATCCAAGAAAGTATTCATTGCCTTCTACACTATATAATCTTGCTCATGAATAGACAAGGAGGACCAACTTGTGCCCACCACCAGTCTCTGCTGGCAAACGTCCTCCTTGACATTTCAATTCCTTGCTCTGCGCATTGTGCTTCTATGGTTACTCCAACTATGGATCTGCACACAGGACTGCTAAAAACCTCCCAACAAATGCCAAAGCCACGCTGGGAGAGAAAGCAGCAGAAAATACATGTGGTTCAACAATGACAATACAGAGAGATCGTTGGCATCGCATTAGCTCCTGCATCCACTCATCATGAATCACAACCTGGAGTCAGCAATGGCTGTGAGCCAATTCTCCTGATAAATTGAAGTGAATTTGCTGAGGAAAAAGCTTCTCTGCACCTACGCTGAGCCACTGTACACACTGGGGAGATAAAAAAAGCATGTTCAATTTTCCAATTCACCCACCTGGGCCGAGACCCCCTCACTCATGGAGAACGTGGTCGATCCTTTAATTATTTCAAGCATCATATCAATCTGCTCTTCCCAGAAGGACCTTCTGTATTTCTAAACATGATCTCCCTAAGTTTGAAGGCAGGGTGAGTATCTTGGCTAGCTTTATTTCAACTATGCCCCTCCCCATATGAAAGCCATTAAGGAATAAAAAGCTTTTAAAACAACAAGTCAGAGAAAGGCAAGGAATTCCTGGGGTTGCCTGCAAAAAGGCAACAGGATGACAATTCAGTATCATGGACCACAGAGGAACAAAGAATAGAGATGTTTGTAACTCACAGACATTCATCAGAGGGATACTGAAAACAAATACAGCAACAGATTTCCCTAAATTCTAGGAAAACACGCTAACAAGCACGTCACAATCAGCAGTGATGGGGAGGCTCTCCATGATGGAGAGGGGCCTCCTGCCACATCTCCTGCCTGCAGCAGAACACAGAAGGCAAGTAGCAGGCTTAACAAAGAAGGAGAAAAGCAATTTTGCCAAGTTTGAAGGCTTACAGGCCCCTAATGGATTCAAGTTGGAGCACAGAAAGTTCCACACCAATATGTGGAAGAACTTTTATGCAGTGAGGGTGACAGAGCCCTGGGACAGGCTGCCCAGGGGAGTATGGAGTCTCCTTCTCTGGAGATATTCAAGACCCATCTGGATGCCGACCTGTGTGACCTGTCCTAGGGACCCTGCTTTGGCAGGGGGTTGGACCTGATGATCTCTGGAGGTCCCTTCCAACCCCTATGATTCTGTGATTCTGTACAACAAGAAAGCACACACAAAGGTGGGTGTGTAAACATATGCTGTCAAAGGAGCTTGTCTTCTCCAGACCAGCTCTGCTCAGAAAGCATTTGCCAAGGAGATGGCAGAGACAGTTAACAGCACGCAGAGAGCTAAACTCATCTCCTTCTGAGCTCTTTTTCACCCTAATGACAGGTATTTTGGGGTACATCCACCATCGTGCTGAGAATCGGCCAGTTCTACTCTGACACAGCTTCCAACTGGTTATGAACCAGGGACCGTAAAAAGCCTTTTCATTCAGCTCATTCCCCAGCATCAGTGTCGTTCACCGCACACTTTGGGGCTCCTCCTTCCTGCTGCTAAGCTCATGTAGCACAGGATGGCACCAAAGGGAATCAAGTGCAAGTATCAAGGAGAAAAAAGCCCCTTCACTTCAGCGCGTGACTCATGCAAGAAGAATGCCAAGCCCTGAACGAGCCAAAGGGAAACAGCTGACTGTCAAACCCTGCACGTAAGCACAATGTTGCCCTTAAAAATACAGGCTGCAATTTTCCTCCCCCCACAAAGAAAACAGGGTTCTCTTGGGTACAATGAGCCATGTATAAGAGCCTGATGAAGACAAAGAACACAATGTGGGATGCTATTGTCTAAATATAGGTGCCAAGGAACATCTGAAATGCCCTGTGAGGCACATGTGGGGCTGGTAGACCTGATTGGTGATGCACACCGTTCTGGAGTGGGAAAAGGATGGGAACTGGCTCCAAAGTAAGGCACCTAAATCTCAGTGTGTGCACAAGGTACTTGAGCACCCACGGCTACTGGTAGAGACTTAGAATCATTAAAGTTGGAAAAGACCTCCAAGATCATCCAGCCCCCTACCACCTATATTACTTACTAAACCATGTCTCTAAGTACCTCATCCAACCTTTCCTTCACAAACCAAGGGACAGTGACTCTACCACCTCCCTGGGCAACCTGTTCCAATACCCAACCACTTTTTCTGAGAAGAAATTTCTCCTAATTTCTAAACTGAACCTGTGCTGGCACAACTTGCAGCCATTCCCTTTTGTCCTATCACTTATCCTTCAGAAGAGGCAGACCCCCAGCTCACCACAACCTCTTTTCAGGTAGCTGAAGAGAACAAGAAGGTCTCCCCTGAGCCTCACCTTCTCCAGGCTAAACAGTTCCAGTTCCCTCAGCTGCTCCTCCTAAGACTTGTGTTCCAGACACTTCACCAGCTTCCTTGCCCTTCTCTGGACATGCTCCAGGACCTTGATGTCTTTCTTGTAGTGAGGGGCCCAAAACTGAACACAGTAGTTGAGGTGCAACCTCACCACAGCTGAGTGCAGGGGGAAACTGACTTGAGTCAGTAAACCCATTGAAACCTGGAGAACAAGCCAAAATACAAGGGAGGTGTCTACATTTTCAGTAAGGAGAATGGAAGGTGGCAGCTCCTGGGAAGGATAAACATAGAACAGATTAAATAAATAAATTTTATCCTTAAATTTCTAATTTTTGTTTCCATTTTCTCAACTACTTCTACAAGTTTCCTCTTACTTCAATAGAAGAACTGCACCAGTCAAATCTCTTCAGGCTGGAAAAAGAATTATGAGGTGGGGGGAAAGCCCATTAAATAACACCCCATGAAGTCCTGAATCACCTGGAAAAGACAAACTACCCCATCTTTTCTAGTGCAAGAACTAGGATGTAATGAAGCAAATCTAGGATCAGACAGTAATGAAAGGAAGGAGATGCTAAAGATGTCCAGTTCTGAGCTTCCTGGTATAAAAAAGACAGGGATCTCCTGGAGAGAGTCCAGTGGAGGCTACAGAGATGATGAAAGGCCTGGAGCATCTCCCCTGTGAGGAAAGGCTGAGTGACCTGGGGGTGTTCAGCCTTAAGAAAAGAAGACTGAGAGGGGATCTGATCAATGGTTATCAATATCTGAAGGGGGGACACAGGGGGAAATGGCCAGCCTCTTCTCAGTGTCTGTGGGGACAGGACAAGGGGTGATGGCCTCAAGTTGGAGCACAGGGAGTTCCACACCAATCTGGGGAAGAACTTTTTCCCAGTGAGGGTGACAGAGCCCTGGGACAGGCTGCCCAGGGTGGTTGTGGAGTCCCCTTCTCTGGAGATATTCAAGACCTGTCTGGATGCCTCCCTGTGTGGCCTGTCCTAGGGACCCTGCTTTGGCAGGGGGGTTGGACCTGATGATCTCTGGAGGTGCCTTCCAACCCCTACGATTCTGTGACTCTATGAAGATGCATCTCTGCTTCATTTTACTGCTCTTAACAGAAACAAGGTCACGATATACAGCTGCAGCTCTGTAAAGGATGCATGTGAATCAAGATGCTTATAAGGTATAAAAAAGTTTAGGTCCCAAATAAGGTGAGGTGAGGGACCGACCCTGTTCTGATGTATCTGCTCTCATCTCGTGACAGTAACACCGTCGGCACTTTCATCACGTAGATATTCCTCTTACATCTTTACACTGAACTGCAATATTGAGTGGAAATAAATACTCCCACACAAGATTTGGTTTTTTTAGTTCTCTATCCAAGCTTGTCGAATCTCACCGGCCCCATTTTTTTTTTTATTGTGGGGTTTTTGTTTTGGTTTGTTTTTTGATTGGGTTGATTCTACTTAAAGGATAAGTCTCCACATTGCAGGAGAATCGTTTCCTCTCACTCTTCAAATGCATGCAGGCAGTTTTCAACTTACATCTTTTATTTCACAAACTTTTTCAGCCTGAAGAAAGCATCATTCTAAAAGTGAAATAAATAAAACATAAAATGAAGGAGACTCCATAATGGAGTTGGGACAGGAACCAAAAGAACTTGTACTCCAAATGTTCTATTTCACCGTTCGCTTGTGTTACATTCAAAGCTTTGGGAAGGTATCCAAACCTCTACAGACAGAAAATAATCCACAGAAATTACAGCTGCAAAGTCCCAGTGCCAGAGACAAGGGTTCTGATTGGAAAATGAAACTGGAAACTCAAGGATGAGGTGAGAAGCAAGGAATAGCTTGTGAAGTGAATGTCCAAAAATGAAATGGTGAACAAAGGAGATTACACATCTACCTATCCTCTATTAAAAAACCCAATCAACCAACCAATCAACCAGACAAACAAACCCAGACAAACAACAAAAAAATAAACCAAAAACCCCATGACAAAGGCAGCAAAAGAAACCCTGTGGATAAAAAAAATTGGATGAATGTTGGAGGAGTTTCCATCCTTTCCAGAGGTTTTTTGCTTTGGTTCCCCTCTTTATTTCAGTGAAGGATCTCAGAGATCTCTAATGGGTTTTACCATTTTCCTCCCTCTGTAAACCAACCACAGGAAAGTCCAATCTCCTGAAAGCAAGAGAAAACAGAGAGAACTGGAGATCATGTGGGCCTTAGGTGGCTTCACACCAGGCAAAAACCTTTGGCTGAACTGATCGTAGCTATAGGGCACAGCTCTGCAACATGAATCTTTCCAAGGAGCACAAGGGTCCACAACCCTTCCCACCTCCTCTGAAGAGTTGCATCACTTTGGAGAGCTCTTAGAAGAATTCAAGGGAAACTACCACAATGCCTAATGAGTCCCAAAGCACATAAAGACCTGCACAGATAGTCCAAGGACACCTCTTAGTTTCCAGAACCACTGCTCATGCATTCACAGAATCATATCACAGAATTGTAGGAGTTGGAAGGGACCTCATGGGGTCCAACCCCCTGCCAAATGGGTTCATGGCTCTTATTCTCCAGAATTTATATTTCCCTTGGTAAATAACTTGATTAAATCGTATTTCACTTGAAAAAGTAAACCTTAAAAGACAAGTCAGCTATGCAAAGATGAAATCTCTGGCTTTAAATGTAAAGAAGATGGAAAAGCTTATCCGTTGTACCTTTCAAATCAAAACCCAATCTCACTACGTTATAAGGAAATAAATGAAAACACTGCAACTGGAGCATAACCAAAATAGTATAAGGTCAAATAAGAAAACCCAAACAATTCAGGCAATTAAGTTCATGGGAGCACAGGGAGGGTGCACAGACTTGTGTCTAATGGGTTCGTTCCATGATGAGATGAGAAATACTTATTCAAATTGAACACAGCCTCCCTTTTCCTGCTGCTTTAATCCAAGGATTGAATTTGTTATGCACGAAAGGTATGAGAATCTGGCCTCTAATGATTACATGCTCATAAAAATCCAAAGATAGTGTTGCTATTCCAACTAAGTATCATAAACATCTGCATCAATTAAATTTTGCCAGGCACTGTACATATTACAGATGCTTCAGATAAATTGTTTCATTGCAAAAGCGAGCATATGCAAGCTCCAGCAGGGATGGGTAGTCCCACTTTAAACTGTTCTAAGGAAACACATCACAGAATCACAGAATCGTAGGGGTTGGAAGGGACCTCCAGAGATCATCAGGTCCAACCCCCCTGCCAAGGCAAGTACCTTAGGGCTGATCACACAGATAGACACCCAGATAGTTCTTGAATATCTCCAGAGAAGGAGACTCCACAGCCCCCTGGGCAGCCTGTCCCAGGGCTCCCTCACCCTCACTGTGAAAGAGTTCTTCTGCATATTGGTGAGGAACTTCCTGTGCTCCAACTTGAAGCCATTGCCCCTTGTCCTGTCCCCACAGACCATTGAAAAGGGGCTGGCCATTTCCCCCTGTGTTCCACACTTGAGATATTTATAAACATTGATCAGATCCCCTCTTAGCCTTCTTTTCTCCAGGCTGAACAGCCCCAGCTCCCTCAGCCTTTCCTCACAGGGGAGATGCTCCAGGCCCTTCAGCATCTCCGTAGCCTCCTCTGGACTCTCTCCAGGAGATGCCTGTCTTTTTTATACCAGGGAGCCCAGAACTGGACACAACACTCCAGCTGGGGCCTGACCAGGGAAGATTAGAGGGGAAATAATAGCCTCTACAAGGCTATTATTTTGCAGGAAGCGTTTTGAAATCCATTTTCAAACACCCCATTCAAGAAGTTGAGATGGCCACTCTCTGCAGACAAAATTAAAGACAACTATAATAGATTGAAAGGCTAAAAAAAGAAATCTGGTCCAGATGGATTCCTGGCTGAATTCTATAAAATATTTACAGCTCTTCTGTCACCAAAACTTACGTTTCTTTTTGATGAGGTGGAAACCACAGGCTGTCCACCTGTCTTTTCTCTTTTCTATTTTTTTTTTAAATCCTCAGAGAAGATATAATATACTTATTTAAGAAAAAAAAATCCCAACACCCAGAATAGACTTTAAACTCAGCTGTAATTACTGCAAGTGACTCCAATTAATCAATGTTGATTTTAAAATTCTGTGAAAAGAGATATTGTCTCTTTGCTTAATTTAGACCAAAGTTGTTCCCTGAATTCCAAGTTCAAGACTTTGTTCATTAAAATAAACTTAGCTCAGATAAGCACAGGCTGATATCACCATCGTTCATGTAACATATTAACAATCTATTCCCATGACAGTTCTGCCTCTAGACACCAAAAGATACTTCATCATGTGTCATAAGGGTAAAGTATCTGGTTTTTTGTTTATAATCACCCAAAAAGTTCTCAATTTTCTGCTCCTGAACATGTATGCTCCATTCCCCAACATCCAGACTGCCAGACCTCAGCTCCCCAAGAAGAAACAGTTTAAATATACATGACATGCATATATTTGTTGTGGTCCTGAAGATGATAGAGCTGATGAATGTGGAGCAGCTCTTTCATCTGTAAATAATCCTATTGGTCCTGGCAGAGCCTTCGGAGAAGGAAGTGACTAACCTGTGGACATGTTAACCATGAGCTAGCAATGTGCTTGTTGGCCAAGAAAACCAGTGCCATCCAGGGGTGTATCAAGAAAAGTGTGGCCAGCAGTTCAGGGGAGGTTCTCCTACCGCTCTACTCTGCCCTGGTGAGGCCTCATCTGGAATATTCTGTGCAGTGCCTAGCTCGCTGGGTCAAGAAGGACAGAGAGAGACTGGAGAACTACAAAGATGATGAGGGGACTGGCTGAGAGACTAGTGACTTTTTAACCTAGAAAAGAGAAGACTGAGGGAGAATCTTATCAATGTTTATAAACACTTGAGGGGTGGGGGTCAGGAGGATGGGGTCAGTCTTTTTTCAGTGATGCCTAGAGACAGGACAAGAGGCAATGGGCACAAAGTGGAACTCACAGAGTTCCACCTAAATGTGAGGAAGAACTTCTTGATTGTGAGGGTGGCAGAGCACTGGGACAGGCTGCCCAGGGAGGTGGTGGAGTCTCCATCTCTGAAGACATTCAAACCCTGCCTGGATGCTGCCCTGTACAGTCTGCTTGTGGTGGGCCCTGCTCTGGCAGGGTGGCTGGACTAGATGATACTCAGAGACCCCTTCCAATCCCTATAGTTCTGTGATTCTGTAAGCTTTAAGCACCAATATCAGTAATTCAACCTTTTTGTTTCAGGGTGTGCATCCAAGCAATGCTTCGTATACTGGTGGATTAGGTGTAAAAGGTAAGAAGGTGAAGGCAGTGGGCTAAAACCAGGGGATGAAGGTCCAGGTCATGGCTCACATTTGTTTCTCAAGTCTATGCATCTTTGTTCTTCTCCCTGTCCCCCAGTAAGGAAGGCAAAGATCTTAAAGCACAAATTCCTTCCATAACAATGCGTGCGTTAAATGTGCATTTTGATCTCTGTTGGGTCTCTCAGCTCCAAGAACTATCTCCTCTCATGTATTTTCAGATTAAAAGGGGAAAACAAACAAACAAACAAACAAAAACCCCCAAAACCCAACCCACACTGTGGTCTGCTTCCAAACCCATTTCACATATCACCACGTGAGATAAAAATTTACAACATATGTCAGATGTCAGGGGTATATCCCACTATTTTATTCAAGCTGCCCTTGGATTTGTTGTTCAATGCAGCATTCTGCTTTCTCAAAGCTAAAGAGGAGACTACGTATTGAATTGGTCTCCACTGGATGTTGACTTGATAAGCACTACAATTAATTCAAATTAGTATTCTGCCCTTCCTTTCCCTTCACACTTTCAGAAATGTCTCTCTAAACCAATCCATGATTACCAGTCATACATAAAAGCTTCAGAAAAATACTCCTCCACAAGCATATGGCAGAGAAAATTTGTCCAGCGTAGCAGGCTTTTCATGGCATTTATCTTGAAGAAGGTATTATCACAGTGATATAGATGTCTCTACATGTTGGCTGCACTAAGAAAGGCACAGAGCTATTCCTTATCCCATTGTGGCATCTCCTTCTACTCAGGAGAGCATCCTGCTCCCCTAGATGCTTCAGAAGGATGAGGAGTGTAATGAGCTACCCAGGATCTCATCTATTATGAACAGTCAAGGGTGTGCTTTCTAGGAGCTGTACTAGACCTCAGCCACACACCATGGCAACCAAATTCAAGTGCACTTCTTCTAAACCATCACTCACTTAAAAAACAAAAAGAAAAGGCAGCAAGTTTAATTAAGCACTTGGTGAATGATGTAACTCCTCCCATATGCAATGGCCACTATTAAAACCATGGGAATAATCACGTTCCCACAGCAGCCACACTGTTGGTGACGTTCTCCTACCTAAGGGTAGGAGAAGAGTACAGCAAACAGCATGTTAGCTGTCAAAACATAACAGCAGCTGCTGGTATGAGTTAACCTTAACCATTAAGGTATCCCTTCTGCAGCAAGATACTGTCTCAGAGCACACCGAACCAATTGAGCCTCCCTGATTTAACAGCCTGACACTGGTGCTCAGGCACGGCGAGATGGAATAGCTCTTAAAATAACAACCTCCAACAATGTAATTTCATTAAGGCAGCCTGACCCTTCCTGCTTCTGCTCGTGTTCCTCCACGGTGTTGGTTGTTTTTTTTTCCTCAGTGATTTAGTTCACTCCCTCTCTTGCAAACCTCCTTTTTCTTTGCATCTTCCAAGCTGTGTGTATATTTATAAATAGAGAAGAAAAAAGAGAACACAGATAAGCCCTCAAGGCGTTTCTCTCCCTGCTGGTCCCAATGAGAACACAAGGAGAACAAGATATTCTAAGCGTTGCACTCAGCAGTTTGCAAGAGTAGGCACAGACTTCCTTTAGTGGCTACTTAATTTAAAAAATAATAATTAAAAAGACAGGTTCAAGAGCCAAAAGGGTCTGATGTATACAAAGAAAACTCTTCTAGTTCAACACGCCTCCTCTAAGGAAGTGTTGAAGACCATGTTGGATAGGGCTTTGGGCAACCTGAGCTAGTGGAGGGTGTCCCTGCCATGGCAGGGGGTTGGAACTAGATAATCTTTGAGGTCCCTCCTAAACCAAACCACTCCATGATTCTATGAAATAACAGTTTGGACAACTTAAGGTCTAAAAATTATTAAAAACTTTAAAACCCACACAAACACAAAACCAAAGTCTTCCTTTCCAACTTGCAGAGTTAAAAATCTTCCCTGTGTAGACATCTTACACTGTCCTGACACCCAGGCAGACAACAGACCCTCAGAGAAGATGCTGTTTTTTTCTTCTCCCCCCTACACACACTATTTTAAGAAGCCTCATTCTCTATCTCCACAACCCTGAAGCATCCAGATGCTGCTCTGAAGGGGCATTATTTAAAAGAAAATGCTCACATAGACCTAGTCTCTCTGTCACTGAAGCCAACACTAATAAATTAAACTTGAAGGACTCAGGATCTTGGAAACTCAAGCCTGGATTTATTTTGCAAAACCTGAACAGTCTGAAAGCTGAAAGGAAAAGACCTGTTTAGCTGCCAGGCATTTAACTTTTAGGTCTCATCCAGCAGTTCTCCACACACAAGTTCCTCTTAGAGCATTAAAACAGTTTGGATTTGCATACACTTGAATCTCTGTAGTTTAAATTAAACACAGAGTCAGATGTTCATTTTAATTTTGTAGGCTAAACAACCTTTTCTTAACTACCCAAAAAGGAGACAATTTTCATCATCTCTTCAGAACACTCTTGATTTTTTCACGTGAGTCTTAATACACTGTTCTAAGCACAGGTTTGATGTGTTAATCTCTACAACAAACCTATCATGAATTGAACAGAGGCATAACAATTCAAAATAAAAATAAGCCCGTCTCAAAACCCTATGGAGATGGGAAGCATCGCCCTGAGGTTTCAACCTGTGGTCCTCAGAGAGCTGCTTTCTTTATTAATTCTGCCAGAATTCTCCACTGTCGTAGTCCAACCAAACCCCACATGCTATTTTACCCCCAGGGAAAAGCAGAAAGCACATTCACCTTCCTTTGCAGATATCTGTCAAACTTTTTCATTTAATGAACTGAAATTCTAAAGCAGTTGAGTAATTTTTTGATGCATGACATGACTAAGTCAAGCAAGACCTTTTCAGTCAAAGTTGTAGCTGGGGATGCAAGCTTCATTATGGCTCTGTGTGACTA
The DNA here is from genome assembly GCA_027925045.1 of Hypotaenidia okinawae. Lineage (NCBI taxonomy): Eukaryota > Metazoa > Chordata > Aves > Gruiformes > Rallidae > Hypotaenidia > Hypotaenidia okinawae. The sequence goes on from BSDF01000002.1 coordinate 161,767,325, forward strand.
TTAGGAAAGGAAAGAATTTCATAAAAAGGCTTGATTCAGTAGATTAGTGTCAACAGGGCTGAGCTGTTTCACCCATCAGATTCTCAAAAGAGCAATCAGATGTTCACAATTTCTGTTCGCTGCCTAGAGTGAAGGTCAGCTCTCCCATTAGAGAAACTTTCTTAGAAACATAGACTCTTTTTCATAAAATCATAGACAATGCTTTGGGTGGGAAGGGACCTTAGAGAACATATTGTTCCAACCCACCTGCTATGGGCAAGGACATCTCCCACTAGACCAGACTGCTCATAGTTGCATCCAGTTTGGATCTGAATACTGCCAGTGAGGGGGCATCCACAGGTTCTCTGGGCGACCTGTGCCAGTGCCTCACCACCCCTACAGTGAAAAACTCCTTTCTTATATCTAGTCTAAATCTACCCTCTTACTGTTTATAGCCTTCACTTCTCATCCTATTGTTACATGCCTTTGTAAAAATAAGTCCCTCCTCAGCTTTCTTACAGGGCCCCTTCAGGTACTGTAAGGCTGCTATAAGGTCTCCCCGGAGCCTTCTCTTCTCCAATAAGTCACGTGCTGAGTACGCATAGGCCTCTCCAGGTTTTGATGGTATCTATCCATGTGAGGCTATCACATTTCTGTCCTCTACTATGATTTCTGCTGCTCTGCTCTGCTATTGTGAGACTCCACCTGGAATACTGCATCCAGCTCTGGGGCCCCCGAGATAAGAAGGACATGGAGCTGCTGGAGTGGGGCCAAGGGAAGGACACAAAGATGATCAGAGGGCTGGAGCACCTCCCCTGTGAAGACAGGGTGAGAGAGTTGGCGTTGTTCAGCCTGGGAAAGAGAAGACTCCGGGGCCACCATACAGCGGAGCAGAGGAACAGGAGGGGAATCAGCTTGTTCAAAGGGTAGATAATGGCAGGACAAGGAGGATGGAGTGAAGCTGAAGGAAGGAAGGTTTAAATTAGATATTAGGAGGAAATTTTTTACAGAGAGAGTGGTGAGGGGCTGGAACAGGCTGCCCAGAGAGGTGGTGGATGCCCCATCCCTGGAGGTGTTCGAGGCCAGGTTGGCTGGGGCCCTGGGCAACCTTGTGTAGCTCCAGGCCTGGAGGTTGGTGTCCCTGCCTGTGTCAGGGGGGTTGGAACTCTCTGATCCTTGGGGTCCCTCCCAATCCAGACCATTCTATGATTCTATGAAAAAGCTAACTTACACATTGAGGTGCCCGCAAGACAGGAGAAACTGAACTCAGAAATAACCCATAAAAATAAGGAATGTTTGTAAATGGTGAGAAGGGGGTGTGTGTGGTGTGGTTATACCTTTGAAAAATAAGTGGAAAACACTCAAGTACAGAATTTCACTGAAAGCCAGTGGAACCCATTGTCCACCCCATCAGTTGCTCAAGAAAGTTCAAAAATAGAAGCTCAGATGTGATTAAATCCAGCAAACCTCAGTAATTTAAACACCAGTGCTGTGAAAGAGCAGGACAAGCAGCGATTTGGCTCATTAGTGCTGATTTGTGACACCTTTTGGAAAAAATCAAGGAAATTCCAGAAGAAAAGCTAACGTTGAATCAAAGTTAAAGGGTAAAATGGATAATGTAGTGCTCATTAGTGGCTTGCCAGCCTAACAACAAATCCAGGATAAGAAAAGAAGAGGAAAAGGGAAAAGAAAAAGAAGAAACACCTGATGTTCGATTCAACTGCTAAACAAGAATATTTTAATTTCCTGATACAATGGGCAATTTAACCCTTGCTTTCTCTCCAGCAAGGGACATCTCAATTCATTGGTTCTGTAACTATTGGTAAGCCAACACTCAGACATAAGAACCACTTGATAAATATTCAAATCAGTATGAATTTATGGATATTATGGCTTAGTGAGCTTGGTGACATGTTTTCATCCACAAGATGAAATTTGCTGATGCCACCAAGATGAGTGGTGAAGTTAATGTGCCAGAGGGATGGGATGCCATTTAGAAGGACCTGGACAGGCTGGAGAAGTGGGCCCAGGTGAATCTCATGAGGTTCAACAAAGCCAAGTGAAGGGTCCTGCACCTGGATTGCGTCAATCCCTGTTATCCATATAGGTTAGGAGATGATGTGTTTGAAAGCAGCCCTGAGGAAAAGGACTTGGGAGTACTCATGGATGAGAAGCTGGACATGAGCCACTAATATGCATCTGCAGCCCAGAAGGCCAACTGCATCCTGGGCTGCATCAAAAGAAGTGTGGCCAGAAGGTGGAGAGAGGGGATTCTGGATGCCTGGACACCTACCTGTGCGACCTGTCCTAGGGAACCTGCTTTGGCAAATGATCTCTGGAGGTCCCTTCCAACCCCTACGATTCTGTGATTCTGCCCCTCTGCTCTGCTCTGGTGAGACCTCACCTGGAATACTGCATCCAGTTCAGGGGCCCACAAGATGAGAAGGACATGAAGCTGTTGGACCACGTCCAGAGGAAGGCCACAAAGATGATCAGAGGGCTGGAGCACTTCCCCTATGAGGACAGGTTGAGAGAGTTGGGGTTGTTCAGCCTGGAGAAGAGAAGACTCTGGGGGGACCTTATAGCAGCCTTCCAATACCTGAAAGGTGTCTATAAGAAAGCTGGGGAAGAACTGTTCACAAGAGCATGTAGCAACAGGATGAGGGGTAATGGTTTTAAACTAGAAAAGCAGAGATTTAGGTTGGATATTGGGAAAAAAATCTTCACTATGAGGGTGGTGGATCACTGGAACAAGTTCCCAGAGAGGCAGTGGAGTCCCCATTCCTTAAGATTTTCAAGGTCAGCCTTGACAGAGCTCTGAGTAACCTATAGAGTGAATATTATAGAATCATAGAATCATAGGGGTTGGAAGGGACCTCCAGAGATCATCAGTTCCAACCCCCTGCCAAAGCAGGGTCCCTAGGACAGGGCACACAGGTCGGCATCCAGATGGGTCTTGAATATCTCCAGAGATGGAGACTCCACAAGCCCCCTGGGCAGCCTGTCCCAGGGCTCTGTCACCCTCACTGGGAAAAAGTTCTTCCACATGTTGGTGCGGAACTTCTTATGCTCCAACTTGCAGCCATTGCCCCTTGTTCCGTCTCCACAGACCACTGCAGGGGGTTGGACTAGCTGACCTTTAAAGGTCCCTTCCAACCTTACATATTCTATGATTCTATAAGATCACAAGTCTCAATAAAAACAGTGAAGGCACCACCCTGAGCAATCATAGAAAATCAACCTGTCCCAGAATTAAAATCTCATTAACCACAATATATCAGGTTATAATGACATGCATGCAAATAGCAGTGATGGGAAATGGTTCCAGAAAAGTCCAATGCAGATGGATTGTTGGCTGCCCCTAGGTCATTTTTATCAATGACTTTTTGGAAACAGCTTAAGGTCACACAAGGATGAGTGGAATTGGTTAAAAATGTTGTGCCAAAAGGTCAATTGCATTAGAAGGCCACTTGTACACTTCTTAGTGCTTCATCTAGCCATTGTCATATTGGGTCCAACTCTACTGCCAAGTTCTATGAAACACTGACCAAGCCTCAAAAGAGAATCACAGAATGGCTTGGGTTGGAAGGGACCTTGTAGTTCCAGCCTCCCTGCCATGGGCAGAGGCAAACTCCACTAGACCAGGTTGCTGAAAGCCTCATCCAACCTGGCCTTGAACACTTCCAGGGATCGGACTTTCACAACCTCTCAGAGCAATCTGTTCCAAGTGCCTCACCACTATCCAGAGGATTATTCAAACATTGGAAATTAAGAGGTTTTTTCAGGACTGTGATACATTTAGTTTAAGCAAAAACTTGATTTTGGTGCAACTTCATCTAAATCTTGATGTATCCATCATCACTGTATGGAAATAACCTTTTGCTTTGATTAGCCAAACAAAGCAGCTGACAACAGGCTGAACTTTAAACTGGGTGATAGACTAGAAACCAGGTGACAATTTTTATAAGCATTGGAAAAATGTGGAGATTTAGGGGGAAGAAAAGCAATGAGGAATAATCTAAGTTTAGATTTCCCTCCTCCACTTAAAAGATATGCTTTAGTTCAGAGGGAAAACAACTGAAGGAAAAAAGACTTGAGTTTTTTTGGTATATAAAAGATGAGAATAGATAATAAGAGGGATTCCTTATGGCTTCATAATCTGTTTTTCAGCTGCCACTGAAATCACAGGAGCTACACTTAGAGGCAAAGCTCACACAGAGGGAAGAACTGTAGTTGCCTGGGTGGGATTTTTGGAAAAGACAGAGTGGTTTCAAGGACTGTTGTCCATCCTTTCCATGGCTAAAAAGTGTGTACCATCATCTTCACTAGTATTTGGAAGTGTGTACCACCATCTTCATTAGCATTTGGATGCTATTTCAACAACATTTTCTCTAGGTTGATGATTCTGCTGCTGATGTTGTTTATCAGACCTGAGTTAACCTAATTATTCTATGGTAACCCTACATGATTTTGAATGAAACAAGTAGATTTGGGGCACAAATTAAATTTCTTTTGGCTCAAGTTTCTCTAGAGTTTCCTTAATTCTCTTTGCAGAATAGTAGGCTGAGTGCAACTGTGACAAGCAGATTTCCCCATCTCTCTCCTACCCACTCATTTCAGTTCTTTGCTTTTGTTTCTCCTTCCCCTGCCTTTCCTTTGTTACAGATGCCAAAATAGCTGCTTAAATTCAGGTATCTCCTTTGAGGAAGTTTACAGGGGCAAAACACATTAGTCCTTTCACTGACAGTCCTTTTGGTTCACAGAAACTATGTATTAAGTATTTTAGCAAGTGATAAAACACAGAAAAATATTAATAAAAAAGAAAATCCCTGAAGCATCCAGCGGTCTCAAAAAGCCCACTAACCCTCATGTTTTGATAAATCACCTCCCATAACCTCCAGCATCTTGAAATTTGACCAATTCCCCTTTTTCAAATAATTTATATATGTCCATGAAAATGAAGGCAAAAACCTTTGAGAGGATGCTGCTTATTCCCCTACTTTTCTTTCCTACTTTTTTTTTTTTTTCATAACATTATCTTTAAAATCCCTTTTGTGATTATCTTTAAATCCAGTGTCAGAGTTCAGTCATCCAAGTCAGGAAGGGCAGGAGCGTTGAGGCATAAGCATGTCCCAGTGTGGAAAGACTGCCAAATAAATCTCTTTTTCAAAACAAATTATTTTGGAGGCAACTGCCAGCACATTTCTTCTGCAAAATCATTGCTTCCCCTGGGTACAGGTGGGATAGAGATGCTCGATATCAAACACCTCTTCATTCCTACCACCAGTGCAGAGTGAGAGCTACAGGTTCCACTGCAAACTCTGAAAAGCTCCATAAAATCTCCAATGGAGAAGATAGGATAAGAGGTTAATTTAGACTATGTTACTGGAACCATTCTGGGAACCTGCTTCCCCACATGCAAAAAATGAAGCTCCTAAAGGAAAGAATCACAGAATCACAGAATCACAGCATCACAAGGTTGGAAAAGACCTTTAAGATCATCAAGTCCAACTGTTCCTGTCCTATGCTAAACTATATCCCTAAGTATCTGATATACCCATCTGTTAAACACATCCAGGGATGGTGACTTGGCCCCCTCCCTGGGCAGCCTGTTCCAGGCCCCGACAACTCTTTCAATGAAAAATTTTTTCTATTATCTAATCTGACCCTGCCCTGGCACAGCTTGAGGCCATTTCCCTTTGTCCTATCTCCTGTCACCTGGCTGAAGACACCACCGCCCACCTCTTTATAACTTCCTTTCAGATAATTATAGGCAGTGATAAGGTCTCCCCTCTTCTCCAGGCTGAACATCCCCAGCTCCCTCAGCTGCTCCTTGTATGATTTGCCCTCCAGCCCCTTCCCCAGCCTGGTTGCCCTTCTCTGGACTCACTCCAAGACCTCAATATCCTTCTTATGGTGAGGAGCCCAGAACTGGACCCACCACTCAAGGTGCAGCCTCACCAATGCCAAGTACAGGGGCAAAACATCACCTTCCTCCAGATCCTCCTCAAAATCCCACATCACATGGCATGCAGTTTTCTAGCACATCCTTCCTGCTTCACTTACATCAAGAACATTGTTCTTTGGTCCTTATGGCAGCAAAGACAATTTAGGCAAAAAGATGATGGTCAGTGAATAACGATTGGTTTGTGTCATGTGAATCCAGAAGAAATTAAGAACAAGAGAAAGGGAAAAAACCCCACCATCTCCCCAGCCATTAAGCATGTGAGGACTTCAAAGCCACACTCTCTGGATCACTAACTTCTTTTTTGGAGGTTTTTCTCCAACTGGTTGGTGCCTCCAGCAGGTTTTTTTGTCCAACATCAATAAAAAAGAAATCATGGCTACCCCCAGGAGTTATTTACATTCTACCCTTGCTTCTGTCTTTGTGGAAATGTTTAAATTATACAATAAATTGCATCCTTACTCTTTTCCATTAAATATTAAACGAGGCTGCTTGCTTTGTTTGGGCTTTCTTGCTGTGTGATCCTTTAAGAAACAGAATGCAAAGAAACAACTGTGTTCAACTTGGCATTAGTACTGCTCTAACTAAATTACTGTCTTACAAACATACATCTTTCCCATGTTTGTAAAAGATTTGTTTGATAATGGGAATTTTACAGTGTTCTTGGTATCTCACCTCATCAGGAAAGCACAACTACAAACTGAAATTTCACATGCAAGAATATATATGGCCCTTAACACTAGAAAATACAGCACTGGGGGCGGGGGAGGCAAAAAAAAGGAGGAAAAAATAAATAGGTGCATTAGACTAGATGATTTACACATACAGAAATTTATTAATTTGGAGACAGAATCACAAAGTTGGACAAGACCTTTAAGATCATCAAGTCCGACCGTTCCCATCCTATGCTAAACTATATCCCTAAGCACCTCATCTACCTATCTTTTAAACACACCCAGGGATGGTGACTCAACCCCCTCCCTGGGCAGCCTGTGCCAGGCCCCAACAACTCTTTCAGGGAAGAATTTTTTCCTAACATCTCATCTGACCCTGCCCTGGTGCAGCTTTGTGCCATTTCCCCTTGTCCTATCTCCTGTCACCTGGCTGAAGAGACCATCTCCCACCTCTCTACAACCTCCCTTCAGGTACTTGTAGGCAGTGATGAGGTCTCCCCTCAGCCTCCTCTTTTCCAGGCTAAACACCCCCAGCTCCCTCAGCTGTTCCTCACAGGATTTGCCCTCCAGTCCCTTCCCCAGCCTGGTTGCCCTTCTCTGGACACACTTGAGGACCTCAATGTCCTTCTTATGGTGAAGAGCCCAGAACTGGACCCAGCACTCAAGTTGCAGCCTCACCAATGCTGAGTACAGGGGCAAAACGTCACCTTCCTCCAGGTCCTCCCCAAAATCCCAAATCACATGGCATGCATGATCTTCTAGCACATCCTTCCTGCCTCTTACATCCAGAACGTTGTTCTTTGGCATACTTGGAGCATGAAAGGTGCTACAAAAAACTCACCATCTCATTTTATTCATTTTACAGCTGAAACTGCTACTCCAGAAGAGATGTCACCAGGCTGGACGGCACATGAGCAACAGCTCGAGGGACACCCAGGGAAGGTAGGGGAGCCTTAAGTCCCCAGAAAAGGGAAAAGGAAGACAAAGTTCATCCTAGCAGATCCAAAAGAGCAAACAAAGGTAAGTCAGGACTCTAGATGCTTGGAGAAAGCTTCATCCAACCAGGCAGGAACAACCATCTAGGAGACACAGTCACATCAGGGAATGCTTCAAAAGCAAAACAGAGCAACCTTTAGATAAAAGTTAAAGGAACAAGTTGTGTTCCAGTTTCTCACTGCTGCCCTTTTCATTTTTCTCATTTTCTAATACACACAAAAAATCAGCCCTCCTGCCCCTGGAGAGGTGTTCTTGGCATAGTGGGTCTGCAATGAATGGGTGTCATACGGCAGAGTGAGGACTCAGTGCAAACTCTACTTTGTTCAAACCATCCAGCATGAGGGGTTTATCTTCCTTCTTAAAACCAGTCTACGGTTATTTCCTACTTCCAGGGAGATTTTTTAAGTGCATCAACACATTAGCAAGCAGGACCTGATGTTCCTCAACAAGTACAGTGATGGAAAGATAATATTTCCAAAATAGAGATGGGGCATGAAGCTTAAAGGATAGAAAGTTAGAAAGATATAATGATACAAAGCCTGTCCTTTCAAACCAAGAGCTGCAGTTCTCATGTTATTTGGGCATATCAACCTTCTCCCTGCTCTCCCTAAGAGAAACTACAGAGCAAAACTCTCTTAGAAGTCCTTTTCCCACACCACGGTGATTTCAAAGCTGCCTTAGATGAGATTAATACCACAGAGAATATGCCAGGTGCCCATTTCTAGGATGTTTCCTGCAGGAGCTGTGGCTGTGAAGAGCCCAAGTGGGAGCAGAGTATCACTGAAGGACTGCAGCCCAGGAAAGGGCCTGTGCTGGAGCAGGGAGATGGTGGAGGAGGGAGAAGCAGCCCAGAGAGGCTGTCATGGACCCATCACAACCTCCATCCTCGACCCTGTGTCCTCAGGGGGAGAGGAGTCGGGAGCGAGGGAGTGAAGGTGGGACTAGGAAAAAGTGGAAGTGGGGCATGGAGGGAAGGTGTGGTTTCAATTGTATCCTTGTTTCTCACTACCCAAATCTAATTTAATTTGGCAATATTTTTTTCCCAAGTCAAGTCTGTTTTGCCCTTGATGGTAACGAGTAAGCGACATCCCCGTCTTTATCCACACCCATGAGGTTTCTCATCACATTTTCGTCCCTCATCCAGCTGGGGACGGGGGAAAGTGATTCGCTGGGTGGGTGCTCAGCTGTTTGCAAAGGATAATCCATCACAGGCAGCAATAGGCATAAAACACCACAGTTGGAAGGTGAAATCTGAATGTTCAAGTTCAAGAATGGTCAAATGCTTATCCCTGTTCCTATGATGCTTCTGACCTTGCTCTTGCCTCACATGTTCATTGACTCTTTTCTTGTGACCTGCTCTTTCAAGTTCCCAGCTCTGTCTTCTCCTCGTTCCTCCTCAGTGTTTCCATTCATGCTGACACAAACCATGTAGACAACACAAGACTCACTTGAGCATGTACAGTTATCTTCTTTTCAGCTGTGATGACCATCTCACATATTAGATAAGATCAGAAGAACTTGCTTCTCTTTAAGTGCTCTCCAAAGACTCATTTCCAGCTCTAGTAGATACCTGGCAATCTTGTGGCACCCATCTGGGTCTGTGTGCTCACAGCATGGAGAAGGAGGGCTGTTCATCTTCAAACTATTGCTCCCCATGTCCTTATAAAATCATAGAATCATAGAGTGTGCTAGGTTGCAAGGGACCATTAATGGTCATCTTGTCCAAACCCTCCTTCAGTGAGCAGGGACATCTTCAACGGATCAAGTTGCTCAGAGCCCCATCAAGCCTGCCCTTGAATATCTCCAGGGATGGGGCGTCCACCACTGCTCTGGGAAACCTTTGCCAGTGTCTCACCACCATCACAGTGAAGAACTTCTTCCTAATGTCTAATTTAAACTTCCCCTGCTCTAGTTTAAAACCATTGCCCCTCGTCCTATCACTATATGCCCTTAAAAACAAGTCCCTCCCCAGCTTTCCTACAGGCCCCTTTCAGGTACTGGAAGGCCGCCATAAGGTCCCCCTGAGCTTTTTCTTCTTTAGGCTGAACAACCCCAACTCTCCCAGCCTGTCTTCACAGGAAAAGAGCTACATCCCTCTGATCATCCTCATGGCCCTCCCCTGGATGTGCTCCAACAGTTCCATGTCCTTGCTGTGCTGAGGGCTCCAGAGCTGAACACAGTACTCCAGGTGAGGTCTCCCCATGATCTTTAAAGTCTTGATGATCTTGAAAGTCTTTTCCAATCTTGATATTTCTATGATTTTAAGTGGCAGAAAACACAGGGAATGGTGAAACAGCCCCATGGACTGCAACATTAACTGCCTGACGTTCCAGTATGCTGAAGAGCAAGATTATACAGGACTCACATCAATATGAGAAAGAACTTTTACACAGTGAGGGTGACAGAGCCCTGGGACAGGCTGCCCAGGGGGTGTGGAGTCTCCTTCTCTGGAGATATTCAAGACCCATCTGGACACCCATCTGTGTGATATGTCCTCAGGAACCTGCTTTGGCAGGGGGGTTGGACCCCATGATCTCTGGGGGTCCCTTCCAACCCCCACAATTCTGTGATTCTGTAATGGCTCCATCCTATGTCCCTCAGACCAACACGCTCTACATGCACATCCCTTTACATGTACATTTGGCTTTCCATGGAGGAAAAGGGGAAAGGCAAGGGAGAGGCAAGGGAAAAATAGGATAAAATTTCCCTGAGGAACAACTTCTACTCTTCCCCTTCTCCCTACAGACATCATCCATGTCTCCACCATGCACAGACCCATCTATGCAATAGCACTGCCTGTTCCAGAACCACCTAACCAAGTTATGGAGCAGAGGAAAGAAAAAGTGATTTACTGAAAATCCGTATGATGAACATGACACCAATCAAAAGCCTGTGTGCAACAGCATTTCATACAAACCAAAATTCATCTGCAGAAGTTCAAATAATTAAGCAAATGCATAAAAATTAGTAATTTTACCATCTTTTATTGCTGAAACAAACCCAAGAGACCATCGTGGAAGCTAAGTGCTCAGCTAAACCGAGTATTTTAAATCTGTAGAAAGACACTGACTCAAATCACACTGCTCCAGACAAGATTTGTCAGTCTCAGTTTGATGCTATATTTAATGCATGCTGAGCAGCTGCACTCCCGCATCGCTGCTCACCAAAGGTGCTTGGAGATGCCAGTAATTTCCCAAGCAGCAAAATGAACCCAAAGACCACACGTAAACTCCATCCTTGAGAAAGCAGAGATAAGGATGAGTGAAAATGAAATTAGAAAAGGGAAAAGAAAAAAAAAAGGGGGAAAGAAAAAACAACAAATATAACCTTCCAAGCTACACAGCTTGTCACTGTACTGTCCATCTTGCCTCTCTGTCCCTGTAAAAATCACATGATTAGACATGCTCAGTGTTTTCATGTTATCGTTTCATGGTTGCTCAGAAAAGAAGCTATATTTTCGGTGGGGAGTTGCAGTAGCTGGTATATAAGTAATCAGAAAAGCCTAAATATCCCTATTTCATTTCCATAAGAAAATCTCCAAAAGTTATGAATGGAAGGCCACCACTTTTTATTACCGAACAGCTGCATTTTACACCCTAGAAACATAGAATCATAGAATGGTCTGGGTTGGAAGGGACCCCAAGGATCAGAGGGATCCAACCCCCTGCCACAGGCAGGGACACCAACCTCCAGGCCTGGAGCTACACAAGGTTGCCCAGGGCCACATCCAACCTGGCCTTGAACACCTCCAGGGATGGGGCATCCATCACCTCTCTGGGCAGCCTGTTCTAGTGCTCCATCACCACTCTCTCTGTAAAAAACTTCTCCCAATATCAAATCTAACCCTTCCTTCCTTTAGCTTCACTCCATCCCCTTTGTCCTGCCATTATCTACCCTTTTAAAAAGTCTTTTCCCCTCCTGTTTCTCTGCTCCCTTCAGGGACTGGAAGGCTGCAATGAGGTTCCCCCACAGCCTTCTCTTCTCCAGGCTGAACAAGCCCAGCTCCCTCAGCCTCTCTTTGTAGGGGAGCTGCTCCAGCCTTCTAATCATCTTCGTGGCCTCCTCTGAACCCTCTCCAACAGTTCCCCATCTTTCTTGTATTGGGGCCCCAGCTCTGGACACAGGACTCCAGCTGGGGCTTCACGAGGGCAGAGTAGAGAGGGACATTCCCCTCCCTGTCCCTGCTGCCACCCCTCTGCTGATGGAGCCCAGGATACCATTGGCCCTCTCTGTACACGCCTTGGCTTTCCACACAGCCATGCAGCAGCTCCAAAATGACATCTCTTTTATTAAATATAATACCCAAACGCATTTTTCATAGCTCACTCATGGCAAGAGATGCTTCTTTCTGGGTGAACTTTAAGCCTGCTTCAGCGAGCAGAGCTGGCTCACTTCTCCCACAAACTACTGCATCCCTTTTCCATTATTCATCCCCCGAATTGCTATTTCTCTGCATTAGCAAACAAGATCAAGACGTCCAGGGTTTCATCCTTTATGTCTTTCAACAAGGTGAAAAATGCTGTCGATGGATTTCTTCCTCAAGCAAAAAGTTTGCTGGACCAACAGCCTGCTGTAATTAAGGTTAGAAACCTCAATTAAATAGAGAATCCAGCTTTTGGTATGTTGTTTCTTCCCGACAGAATTGCTGTTTCTGTATGTGATGGGTGAATTACGGAACGCTGCCAGATAAAAAGTGTCATATAAATATAAAATGACAGGGATCATTAAAGATTATTTTGAGTTGAGAAGGGTAAAAAAAGAGAATCAACATGCTGCAGTGGCAGTTTCTTAAAGCTGCTGGACCAACAGGCAAAGAATTGGAGATGGGAGAGAAGTAATTAGAAAGGCAACTCCAGTCCTTGGCCTGGCTGCCATCCCAATCTTCAGGGCATTTTTCATGGCCTGAAGCATTCATCAGCTCTATATTGACAGATGGGGAGTGGAAAAAAAAAAAAATAAAGGAAAGGAAAGGAAAAAAAGAGAAGAAAAAGAAAAAAAAATCCCAAATCCTTTATCTAGGACCTCTTCCACATTAATTAAAAACCTGCTGATGGGACAGAAGCAACAAAGCAAGTCCCGTTATTGCCCATGGAGCATCCTCAAATGATGGCAGGTGCTGGCAAAGGCTATTATTCCTTTCTCATGGGAAACTTCCTGGGTGTTGTTTGTGTTCACAGGATCTGTACATCACTGACTTTATTTTGCTTTGCATAAAAGAAAAAACAAACCAAACCAAGACAAAGAACTAATGAACACAAACAAACCACCAAAAATAAGGAGAGGTTGTAGTTCCCAGCCATATAGGCTGCACTGAGCCATCACCTGTGATTTCTTTTGGCACCAATTACCCTCCCAGCTCTACCTCCCAGCTCAACATGCATTACCCTGTGCAGAGCTGCACAGAAGAGCATGCTGCAAGGAAGGATGGTACAGGACCAACGTGCAGGTGGATTCAAATCAAGAAGGAAGGGAATAAAAATGAAAAAACCCAATCTATGTGTGCAGATATATATATATATGGACAAGCTGGAGTGCTGGGCAGTAAGAAACCAAATTATGCTTAATAAAAGCAAGTGTAGAGTCTTGCACCTGGGAAGGAATAACCACATCTAGCAGCACAGGCTGGGGGATGACCTGTTGCAGAGGAGCTCTGTGGAGAGGGACCTGGGGGTCCTGGTGGATGACAGGTTGGCCATGAGCAAGCAGTGTGCCCTGGGGACTAAGAGAGCCAATGGGATCCTGGGGGGCATCAAAAGAAGCGTGGCCAGCAGGTCAAAGGAGGTGATCCTCCCCCTCTACTCTGCCCTGGTCAGGCCTCAGCTGGAGTATTGTGTCCAGTTCTGGGCTCCCTGGTACAAAAGGGACAGGGATCTCCTGGAGAGAGTCCAGCAGAGGCTACAAAGGTGATTAAGGGCCTGGAGCATCTACCCTATGAGGATAGACTGAAAGAACTGGGGCTGTTCAGCCTGAAGAAAAGAAGGTTAAGAGGGGATCTTATTCATGTTTATAAATATCTGAAGGGTGGGACACAGGGGGAAATAGCCAGCCTCTTCTCAGTGGTCTGTGGGGACAGGATAAGGGGCAATGGCTTCAAGTGGGAGCACAGGAAGTTCCACACCAATATGTGGAAGAACTTTTTCCCAGTGAGGGTGACAGAGCCCTGGGACAGGCTGCCCAGGGGGGTGTGGAGTCTCCTTCTCTGGAGATATTCTAGATCCATCTGGATGCCTCCCTGTGTGACCTGTCCTAGGGACCCTGCTTTGGCAGGGGGTTGGACGTGATGATCCCTCGAGGTCCTTTCCAACCCCTGTGATTCTGTGATTTGGTGATAGTACATAAAGTGTATATCCTCTGTATGTAATTAAAGTGTGTGCAAATAAACATACATATCTGAGTAACTTCATACCAGGCGTTTGGCTAATGGCTCAAGCAGGTTAATCAGACAGATTGAACCCCACTCACCATCATCTCTAGTCACCTGGGATGCTCAAGCAGAGCAAAGAAGATCCCAAACTCTCTTCTTACTCCATCCATTGGTTGCATTTATTAAGCCCTATTTCACAGCTCGAGATATGTTAACTGGAGGATTTTTCATCCTTTCCCAAAAAATGAGTGGGAATGATGGAAAGAGCAATAGGATTCCCCTCCTGTCACTGTCACTTTGGTTGTTGGGTTTTTTTAATTCTGAGTTTCTTCTGCAGCAGAACTTGCATATATTAAACATTGAAAACGAGTGGAAGGAGTGGGGAGGGAAACAGACTGGGGAGTGAGGTGTAATGCAATTGTAACACCTAAGCCAATCTATTACAGAGCTGCAGGGGACAAGGACAGAAAGATCAGGTAGTCAGCAGCATGCTCCTACCTTGAATAAATCCTGCTTTGCCAGCACGGCTCCAGCCACCAACACCTTGAGCATCAGGGGCAGGAGCTGCCTGTCTCGTGCATTGTGGCTTACATCAACTGGACAAGAGAGAGAAGCTATTTTGGTCCCCCCTGACCAAGTGTGATGCAGATGAAGCACAGTATCACAGAATACCAGAATCGTAGAGGTTTGAAGGGACCTCAAGACATCACCGGTTCCAACCCCCTGCCAAAGCAGGCTCCCTAGCTCATATTGCACAGATAGGTGTCCAGGCAGGTCTGGAATATCTCCAGAGAAGGAGACTCCACAACCACCCTGGGCAGCCTGTCCCAGGGCTCTGTCACCCTCACTGGGAAAAAGTTCTTCCCCAGATTGGTGTGGAACTTCCTATGCTCCAGCTTGAGGCCATCACCCCTTGTCCTGTCCCCACAGACGACAGAAATGAGGCTGTCCATTTCCCCCTGTGTCCCACACTTTAGATATTTATAAACATTGATCAGATCCCCTCTTAACCTTCTTTTCTCAAGGCTGAACAGTCCCAGCTCACTCAGCCTTTCCTCACAGGGGAGATGCTCCAGGCCTTTAATTGCCTTCATAGCCTCCTCTGGACTCTCTCCAGGAGATCCCTGTCTTTTTTATACCAGGGAGCCCAGAACTGGATACAATAATACAGCAGAGCTTTAATTAGAGAAGAACTGACGAGCACATCAAGGTGATGGTGGTGGTGGTATTTTTTCTGTAAAGTTAAATTTTGCAGGACACGGGGACACTCGGATGCTGGTGCTACATCTGCCTCCACCACCGAACATCTGTGGCCACCGCTGCAGGTGGGTTCCTGCAGGAAAAGCCAGGCTGTGTAAAAACATCATTTAGCAAATGCATCCGCTTCCTCTGAGTCAGAGCCATTAACTGTTTGTTTTTTTCTGCTACAAAAAACAGCACTTGCTCCCGTTGGTGGAGAAAAAGGGAGCACCATGATGGAGATAGGAGCCTGCTTTGCCTTGAACTTCATCAGAAGTGCCAAGATCTCAGGGTGGATGGGGAGCACTGACATTTTAGAAAGGGGGAGGGGAGGGGGAAGAAATGCAAATTCAATTCAGATTTTTTTTGCACAAACAAAGCACACTGGGAGAACACAGAGAGGGACAAAAAAACCCCTCAACTGCATGCCACCGTGTCACTTCTAGGAGTGGCTTTTCTGACTACCACCCTACTTTAGGTGGCAGTTTTAAAGGTTATGGCTGAAGGGGCTCTCCAGCAAAGCCTTCAATGAACTTTGAGCAAAATAAAAATACATGCACGAACAAGCCAATGACAAGAGCAAGGCAAGGACAAAGCTTCTGAGCAATCACCACAAATACCCACAGGGCTCCTGACTTGCCCAGGAAGCCTTCCTGCCGCCCTGTCTTCTGCGACACTCTCCCAAACTCATTTACTAGCAGGATCATTCATACCAGCATCCAGGTTCAGTAAACAGCGAGGCGCATCCAACCACAAGGTCAAGAGCAACCTAGAACTGTAATTCGTATCTGTCCAGCCAGGCAACGTTGAGTGTACAGCATCATCTTGTATTTTCAGGCAAAATGTTTCCATTTTCAGATATCTGCTACTGGCAGTGAACTGTTCGTGAATAATCTATCATGATACGAGCTTGGAGAAATTTTTAGAGGAAGCAATTGAGGATAACCAAGTTCAAATAGGGTTTAAAGAAAAAAATCCTGCTAATTCACACTTGGGAAAACAGCAAATAAGCCATAAATTATGAATTAATCGGCTCCACCCAGCCAGCTAGCTGCATTACCTCTCTTCACTATGACTTAAGCAATAAAATCCTATGGGTTTACATAGTTCTCCAGCAATTGCCATCATCTTGCTGGTGTTTGAATTACAGTTGCAAGTAGGTCCTGCAAAGTGGGCTCAGGCCCCTCTGGGTTAGCAGCCATGAGGAATCTCTACAACCTCCCTTCAGGTAACTGTAGGTGGTGATAAGGTCTCCCCTTAGCCTCCTCTTCTCCAGGCTAAACATCCCCAGCTCCCTCAGCCACTCCTCATATGATTTGCCCTCCAGCCCCTTCCCCAGCCTGGTTGCCCTTCTCTGGACATGCTCTAGGACCTCAATGTCCTTCTTATGTTGAGGAGCCCAGAACTGGACACAGTACTTGAGGTGCAGCCTCACCAATGTCGACAAGAAGACGTCAAGATGATGTGTCAACTCCCAATGGAGTCAGAATTTGGAACAAAAAGACAAGACACAGGATGCCTCTGTGGAAATGGCACTATGTATGGGAGCAACCAGACACTTGGGCATTGCTAAAGCACCTCATCAAGAGTACAAGGTCTGTTTTCTCCAGATGGACCTTCTCACCTCCAAACTTCAACTTCATACCAAGACATTTCCCTTTAGATGTGGTTTACTACAAGAACCGTCCCAAAGGTCAACCCAGTTGATCCCACTCTGGCAGGGGAGTTGGACTAGACGATCTTTCAAGGTCCCTTCCAACCCCTGACATTCTGTGATTCTGTGACTCAGGTGACACCATCACTGGTACCATCACAACCTTATGGTTGTAAAATTATCCAGAGATTGTGAAAATCAAGCTGTGAAGTCTTCCAGAAAAAATCTGACATCTGGAAGCACCACCCAGCTGAAAAGCCATGGCTCACAGGGGAGGAATGCTCAATCTTGGTGCCATTTCTTGGCTTTTTAGGCTGGTGGTGTTACAGAGGAGATGGAACTGGGAGCTGAAGTAAATGACTTCCCGTGGGTCAATGGTGAATCCTCTCCAGCTGATTAGGGACAATGGCCTGGCTGCAAAGCATGAGTCTCATCTGGTGCTCTTTCAGCTGAAGACCAGTTTGCACAGTCCAGATCAGCTGTAGCACATAGAACTGGGGGACATGTAAGAGGGAAAAAAAACAAACCCAAATGCCCCAAAAATAAGAGAGATTCCACAATAAACCGGGACCGACAAAGGGAAGAAAAAGATATACCAAACCTTTGATGCAGTATGATTTGAGAAGTTTTTGTGTGGATATTTCACAGAACCACAGAATGAACAGAGTTGTAAGGAACCTCTGGAGATATCTAGTCCAAACCCCCTGCCAGAAAAGAATCACCTAAATGAGGCTGCACAGCCCAACATCCAGGCAGAGTTTGAATATATCCAGAGATGAAGACCCCACCACCTCTCTGGGCAGCCTGTCCCAGGGCTCTGTCACCCTCACAACCAAGAAGTTCCTCCTCACATTTAGGTGGAACTTCCTTGATTCCAGTTTGTGCCCATTTCCTTTTGTCCTGTCCCTGGGCACCACTGAAAAAAAGACTGACCCCATCCTCCTGACCCCCACTCCTCAAGTATTTATAAGCATTGATAAAATCTGCCCTCATTCTCTTCTGTGCTAAAAAGTCCCAAGTCCCTCAGCCTGTAGATGTTCTAGTCCCCTCAGCATCTTTGTAGCCCTTTTTTTGCCTTTAAAAGACCACCCTGCAAACAGAGGATGCACATTTCATCCTTTAAACCCAGAAGTGATTTAACATTTTGTCAGGCTGGGCTAACAAATAAATCTTCCACCAACCAGGGTCAGTGGGGCAGAAGCAATGCTCCAGCCCAGCACCCTTGAAGCCCTCCTTGTAGGAAGGGACTTCTGGAGCACAACGTACACAACCTACCACACTCACACTGCGAACACCTCCCCAAACACTGGCTGGGGATGCAAAGACATGAATCATCAATGGTGAAACCACAAAAGAACCAAACCTTCTGCCATGATCCTTTTGTGTAAGTCTCAGAAGAAAAAGCTTAATTTACAAGAGCCACATTTCTTCACTTGCATCACAATGAACTGGACAGTCTGTGGTGTTGATATGGACCAGAAAGATTTTGACTTGCAGTAGGTGCTCTGGGAGTTGTGATAACCTCACCATCACCAGTTTCACCAATTAAATACACAAAATTAAAACTATTTTGTTTTTCTTTCTTTTTTTCTTTCTTTTTAATGTTAAACCCCACTTGGATTTTATCTCTCAAGTAACAAGGATGCTGATGCAATAGAAATGTCCAAAAATCAGCATAGCAAATTCTTTATTCCCTAAAGAATGGATAAACCCTGCTTTGACCTTTAAGCTGAAAAATAAGTTGTTTGGCTGGGGCTCTGCATGTGTGTGCGTGTCCTGGTGGGGGTGGAATAACCATAAAGACATCCCACATGGAAACAGCATTAACACATTCCGTCCATATAGATTTTTTTCTCCTTCTAACAAAGAACCATTTCACAGAATAACCCCTCTTGCCCACCACACAACACAAAATACTTAAATACATTAGCCTATGTCTATGAGAGGGGAAGGTGCATAAGATCAGGTAGTTTAAATCTTGGCTTTCTTGCTTTGTTGCAGCCTTTCATGGAGTCAAGCACCTTATTTCAGTTATCTGCTTTGGGATGAAATAAATCAGTTTTTTCCAGACCAGAGAGGGACTAAGAGCCAGCTGCACTTTAATCCTGCCTGCTGTGGGTAACAGCTGGCTATTTCCCAGCAAACTGTTTTACTTATTTCCAAGCTTTTTATACTTATCCACTTTCATACATATATATGACAGGGGAAAAAAAAATAAATATCTAGGGCAAAGGGAGGTAAAAGGCTGGAAAGCTGCATGTCCAAGGTGCACTATTGGCAAGGAAACCTATTCATTACCAGTCTGACTACCTCAGCAGAAATCACCTTTTTCCCAGTAGCAAACAAAACCTCCCCCATCACCATGTGAACACCCGCAGACCCACGACGGTGTTTTCAAGTCCAAGATTAAGCAGGCAAAGCACACAGCTACAGGCATCTGCAGATGGGACCCCAGTGTTTGTAGGGTCCCACAGCAGCAGCAATACCGCCCAACAAACACTGTGCCTGAGATACAAGCATTCTCAAAAGAAATTAGCTCCAAATCAAACCAAAAGAAGAAAGAAAGAAAATAAAAAAGCCCCAAACAACTACATGAAGACAGAAACCAGCCTCCACCTTGGTGAGGCCAGCAAAGCATCCCTTACCTCTTGCTGCTCCAAAACTTTATGACCCAAGATTCAATCTCTGGCTTGTTTGGGACCAACCATCCGTATCTGTGTTACCATGGGTGTTCAGCAGCCATGCAGTCACCAGATCTTCTCTCTCTCTTTCCTATATAAGTATTCCTCCCCCATTCATCTCTTCCAGGAATAACCCACTCCCAATATCAAGTTTCAGTTACAGCCAGGCTAACCCTAATTGATCACTTCTCCAGCATCAGCCTTTTCCCAGTCACAAGGTACAAGCATGTATCATGCCTGTCCAGGTTTGGGTCGTAAAGAAGCAACTAGGGACAAGACCAAGAGGAATGCCTCTCTAAAGGCAAGCAGATAGGATTTTGCATGCCATGAAGATGTCTGACACTATGCAAAGTGTTGTGCAATTAAAAGGGATGCAAATACTCATATGAGAAAACACCACAGTCAAGGAAGAGCTGGAGTTTGTGTTTCATGGGTTGACAGAGTAAAATGCGTGGATTTAAGAAGGGCAAGTGCTGGATTTTGCACTTGGGAAGGGGTAACCCTGGATACATGTACACACTGGGGGATCAGACACTGGAGGCCAGCCATGCTGAGAGGCATTTGGGGGTCTTGGTCGACAGCAAAGTTAACCGTGAGCCAGCAGTGTGTCCAGGCAGCCAGGAGGGTTAGCCATATGCTGGGGTGCATCAAGCACGGCATGGCCAGCCAGTCCAGGGAAGGGATTGTCCCTCTCTACACTATGCTGGTGTGGCCTCACCTCAAGTGTGGGTGCAGTTTTGGGCACCACAGTACAAAAGGGATATAAAACTATTGAAGAGTGTCCAGAGGAGGGCAACAAGGATGGGGAAGGGTCTGGAGGGGAAGTCTTATGAGGAGAGCCTGAAGTCCCTTGGTTTGTACAGCCTGGAGAAGAGGAGGCTGAGAGGAGACCTCATCACAGTCTGTGGCTTCCTGACAAGGGGGAGTGAAGGAGCAGGCACCAACCTCCTCTCTTTGGTGATCAGGGATAGAACCCAAGGGAATGGTATGAAGCTGTGACAGGGAAGGACTGCGTTGGATATTAGGAAGAGCTTCTTGACTGAGAGGGTGGGTGGGCACTGGCACAGGCTCCCCAGGGAAGTGGTCATAGCACTGAACTGGACAGAGCTTAAGAAGTGTCTGAATGATGCACTCAGTCCCATGATCTGACTTGGCTGGTCCTGTCTGGAGCCAGGAGTTGGATTCGATGATCCTTATGGGTCCCTTCCAATTCAGGGTATTCTATGATTCTATGATTATTTGCAGGATGGAAACATTCTGGGGGGCTGAGAACAGTATCTGTTTTCAGAAAACCTTCACTACCTGCCCTCCAGCTTACCTGCACATTGTCAAGTGGCTGTGCTGCCAAAGACCCATGTGTTTAACAAGGAGAACAAACCTTTGGCAACAGGGATTAAAAAGCAAAAATATTATAACAAAAGCATTATACACTCAGCCACCAAACCCACTGCCTGCCTGACAGCCATCCCTGGGCTGAGCATTCATGCTCTGAAAAGTCCTACAAATCTCAGGCAACTCAATTGGGAATCTCTCCACTTCCCCCTTTCCCCGAGCACAAAGAGGATGCTATTTAAATCAAGTGACAATCTGCAGCACACAAAGGACAGAGGAACTGAAGTTTGGGGAGTGATGATGTAATATGGTGAAAAATCATAATCAAAGGCTGAATTTGGCTATTTCCAACAGGCAGCTCAGCATCCACCCGCCTCCCTCGGAGGCTCCATCCTTAGCTGTGTTCTCTTAGGAGAACATCCTGTCGAAAACTAACATTGAGTTTCTACAGCCTATATATAGCAGTGACATTTTTATTCTGCTAATTGATTAAAAAAAAAAGAGAAAAAAAAGGAAAAAAAAATCAACTTTTGAACTACCTAAGAGCAAGAGCTTTTTGGCATGGAATTATGTTATTTAAAATGAATGCAGAGTCTTTAAAACTGCCAGGCTGCCATGGACAGAGCTCTCTGCAGGCACTTTCTCTTGCCTGCAAGGATGATAATTATTTTTAAAGAAATAAATCTGACTTTTAGTTTGCAACTTATCTTGCAGCCCTTTTAAACAGCATGATCTGTATTCTTTCCAGCGCAGCACTGCTGACCTTCACAGATACAGTATTACATTCATTAAATATCTTTATTAGACTTGTTGCTGGGATGTACCACTCCGGACAACTATTCACATCCAAGATTGTAACTCCACACAAAGGAAGGACAGCACTGTGGGTAGTACATATGTCAAAAAGAGTCTGATGCTTCAAATTTTTATTTTCATGCTTTAACTTTCCAAACAGGTTGGATATAACTAGCAAACTTATTAATTTACACTACTTTAATGTCTGACTCCAAAAGCAACCAGAACTCCTCGGCAGGGAAATTCAAACCTCTCTAGATTTAGTTATTTACTATTCAATTAATGAACAGAGCTGTAGTTGTTAAACAACTTTGTAATTCTTTGAAGCTTTTTGATGTTGTGCGCGTGTACTCAGCATTGGTGAGGCTGCACCTCGAATGCTGTGTCCAGTTTTGGGCTCCTCACCATAAGAAGGACATTGAGGTTCTCAAGTGAGTCCAGAGAAGGGCAACCAGGCTGGGGAAGGGACTGGAGGGCAAATCCTATGAGGAGCAACTGAGGGAGCTGGGGATGTTTAGCCTGCAGAAGAGGATGCTAAGGAGAGACCTTCTCACCACCTACAATTACCTGAAGGGAGGGTGCAGAGAGGTGGGCAATGGTCTCTTCAGCCAGGGGACAGGAGATGGGACAAGGAGCAATGGCCTCAAGCTGTGCCAGGGCAGGGTCAGATTAGGTATTAGAAAAAATTTTTTACTGAAAGAGTTGTCGAGGCCTGGAACAGGCTGCCCAGGGAGGGGGCTGAGTCACCATCCCTGGATGTGTTTAAAAGACAAGTAGATGAGGTACTTAGGGATACGGTTTAGCTTAGGACAGGAACAGTTGGACTCGATCTTAAAGGTCTTTTCCAACCTTGTGATTCTGTGAAAATGGAGGATAAGACCGATTTTAATATGCATATCCAAACAAAGCACATTTTAATGCTTGAGGAGGACATTTTGATGCACTGGTAGATGTCACGCCTTTGCAATCCACAGTAAGTGCATGTTCTGGGAATAAACACATCATCACTGCTTCTACAAGCAGCAGAAATGGACCAAAAATGGAATAGACGTTGATATCTTTTGGCCAGAAAATAGAGCAGATTGCTTCTTAGGAACGTGTGTGGAGTCCAACTTTACAACCTAACTGAAAGCAGTGGCCTGTAGTTATTTACAGGCAACAGGGGCCTAAACCAAAATTTACTGAGAGCACTAGATGTTTTCTATTTCATTTCAAGTTGCTTCAGCTCCATGTTTTTCAGCCCATGCCCTATGGACCACTTTGTCTTTTACCAAAGACATCATGATACCAAGTCTTTCTGCTCAGCAATCTAAACCAGGAAATTTTAAAGACATATAGAATTTCAAAGGCCTTCCACATAGGCCTATAGATCACATATTAGTTCAATCAGAGAAGAGTGGTCTTACTCAGTCTTGTATTCAATCTGCTTGCCAGATTTAGAGTCAGGTATTTCAAAGGTACTGTGAAACAGGTGGGTTGCTGCATGATCTACATCCAAGATACATCTGGACATTTTCATCTAACTAAATCTGTTATCACATGGACATAAGATCCTAAGAAATATTCTTCTCCTTCCTTTTCAGGGTAACTGGGTGGTTAGTACCACACGGAAGGTGGAAAAAGGGTGGAAACAGAGTAGAGCCACAGATGTGGATGCTCTTGTGGATTGCAATGTAGGCACTCAACATGGTCTACAAATAATCATAAAAGATGCTTAAAATGGGATACAATGACAAAAATCTATCTCGTCTAAACTGCTACATGTCTAAACTGCCACAAATTTCATACTAGTCTTTCTATCTGCATGTTCAAGGACCACTTATGACTACTCAAAACACCATGCATTTTGCCTAACCAGGTGCTAAATGTACCAAAATGTTGTGTTCCAGTTCTTCTTCCAAAACACCAGGGCAGACCTCACATTTCAACAAGCCTAAGTGGCCTTACACACATCTGTTACCATTATAAAACACCCAGTACTCTGTAAGGGGTCAAACTATCTACACACCTTCAAGAGAGAATCAAGAATCCTGACCCCTCTGGCAAGACATCTGCCATAAACAGGTAATTTTTCAACTATTTATTGCTGATCTCCTGAGAAAGAGGACTTCTGCTGAAGACCTTTGCAATAGGTGAGGCAAAGAGAATGGTTGATGGGCAAGGGGTATGCAGAGAAGTGGGAGGTCAGCTGAAATAAGGGTGATAGAGCACTAGAACAGGCAGCCCGGGGGGGTTAGGAGTCTCCTTCTCTGGAGATATTCAAGACCTGTCTGGATGCCTATCTGTGCAACCTGTCCTAAGCAATTTGCTTTGGCTGGGGAGGGGGTGGACTCAATGATCTCTGGAGGTCCCTTCCAACCCCTACAATTCTGTGATTCTGTGAATTTAATGGAAAAAACACTCACAAAGTATAAGGGCACTTCAAGATATGAACGAGATGGAAATGGACAGCTTCTGGACAAACCATTCCAAATTATTTTTGGAACACTTTACTAAAAGCAATGAATTAAACAGAAGTATGAGACCAATCTAGGACCTCCTGCAGGACTGTGCCTTTGCCTCCAACCAATGGATCCACCCCTCCTGAACAACTCTAAGAACCAAAGAAATATAAATTATGAAATGCAAAGAAAAACAAACACAAGGAAAGGTCAAGTTTAATTGCTGCATTTGAGATAATTTTTCACATTCTGCTTCCCACTCTGTGCAGTGCTGAGCGTTCTTGGAGACACAGATGAAGGGATTTTATAGAGAACAACAACAACAACAAACAATGAGAAAGTTAGGCATCAGCTGATATGACAGCAGGCCTCTCCTCAAACATCTCAGAAGTGGTTTGCAATTGCATAGGGGGAAAAGAGGGGAGGCTCCTAACTGCAAAATGAAGCTGAGAAATCAGCAACTTGTCCACAGCCAGAGCCACTTGCAAACAACAACAAAAAAATCAGTTACAGAGAAACCTAAAGACTCAGCCTTTATATTATAAACGAGAATAACACTGACCTACTTTCCAGCATACTTGCAAAGCTGCTGGAGATGCTACGATGAAAGGCACTACAGAAACCTAAAGCAATACAGCTTCAGATATACAGGAATAAGGTTATCGCTGAAATGCAGCAATGCACTTTCTACAGTGAAGGTACCAGATAAGAGATCAAATATTGCAGAGAGCCAGACAACTTTTAAGGAAAGATATGATTTTCAAAAGCATTCGGGACATACCCTTGCAAATGGTGCCCCAGATCTTTAATAATCACCAAAAAACCCAAAACTAACCTTTTTTTTTACATAGTAAAGGATTGTCTATGGAAGAACCCCATGTGATAACCTGCATGGAGCTCAATTTATTAGCTTAAAATATGGTGATGAGTTGATCCAGGCAGGATTCAAAACTATATGGGAATATGGGATTAATCAGGTCTTGTGTGATTCAAAGGAAGCCCTCTGCAGTGAAGTGAAGCAATGTATAAAAAAAACCCAGAAAATTCTCTGGCATAGAGAAAAAAAGGCCTGGGACATTGTACAATATATTTAGCTTTGCTAGGGAAAGCAAAGCTGGGCTGTTGAGTTCTTTAGAAATGACATAGCTTCTTGCTCACATTCGTAAAACCACACAAATAAAGCTCAAGCCTCCACCAAGATGTACATTAAAATTAGTTGTTTGTGGGGTTTTTTTTTAAAAAAAAATGCTGAATTTGCCCTTACCATTTAGAGAGACAAGCTTTCAAATCTTCTGCTACAGCATTTATTCCTCCCCCCACCATTCCCATCATCCATGAAAAGGCATTCTCTTCTCAAAATAGAGTAAGAAAGTCAATCTTTGCATGAAGAGGGCTTTGGTAAGCAGAATTTGAGTGTACCTGCACATACTGCACAAGACCAGAGCTAAAGTTAACATATCCATGAGGAAAGGCTTGAAAGTGTGAAAAATAACCATCAGCTTTTGCTTCCAAGTGCTGGTACGCATCAATCAGCGTTTGGTCCATCCATTATCACTGGACCAGACTGCCCAGAGAGGTTGTGGAGTCTCCTCTGGAGACATTCAAACCCTGCCTGGATGTGTTCCTGTGTGATGTAGTCTGGGTGATCCTGCTCTGGCAGGGGGTTGGACTAGATGATCTTTTGAGGTTCCTTCCAACTCCTAATGTTCTGTGATTCTGTGATTTTGGCCTCCAGATGGTACTCATAAGACCACCTCTACAGCCCTTTAAATCCTTGCAGAAGTCTTATTCAAACACAAACCAGAAAATGTACCTAGAAATACCCTCAGGGGCTCAGATTACTTCAAAGTGAACTCTCCCTCAGCACAAAGAAAATCACATTTAAAAACAGCAAACCTTTAGCAATAGGTTATCAGAGCCACCTACTGATGCTCATCCAGGCTGTGCTATTAGGAATGAAAATAAATATTGGCCAACTCACCAGCACACCAACTCATTTGCCAGCCAGGGGTGAGAACATGCTACCCATGCCAGCTCTACTACAAAACACTGAGCTTTAAGCAAAATCTGCCCCAGGCAACTACTTGAGAAACAGGTTAAGGCTGCACAGAAGCAATAGCGAATACTGTGGTGAACCACAGAACAGTTGGGGTTGGAAGGGACCTTTAAAGGTTGTCTAATGCAACCCTCCTGCAATAAGCAGAGATATCGTCAACTAGATCAGGTTGTTCAGAGCTCCATCCAACTTGGTCTTGAATGTTTCCAGGGATGGGACAGTTACCACTTTTCTGGGCAAGCTCTGCCAGTGTCTCACCACCCTCATTGTAAAAAATTTCTTCCTTATATTTAGCCTGAATCTACTCTCTTTTAGTTTAAAACCGCTACCCTTTGCCCTATCCCTACAGTTCCTGTCAAAAAGTCTGTCCCCATCTTTCTTATAAGTCCCCTTTACATATTGAAAGGCTGCAATTAGGTCTCCCTGGAGAGAGTGCAATTAAAAACTTTAAACAAGCAAATAAATATCAGCAATTAACCATTTAGAAGCCATCAAAATGAATGGGAACACACCCTGCAGTCCAGTAGCCCATAGGGGCCTAAGCTGTTTTATTTGAAACACATCTCAAAGATGATGTGGATCCAAAAGACTCCTTGACAATAGCTGATTCTCTTCCCAGTAGGACCTATCCATTCTGCAAGAACCTGCATCTGGAGAACATAACCCCAAGCATGAGCTAATCCATCCCAGCCAGGTCGCTAAGACATCAATGCCCCAGAGGGTATTTTACCATCCCCTGGACTGTTCGCTTTGCAATAACTCAAGTTATGGCTCTTCCTATGTCTCTCCTCAGAGATTATTTCACACCTTCACAGATCTCACTCTGAAGGCATTTTTCCTCCCAGTCTAATCTTCAGAAAAAATTTGACAGCTACAAAAATGTAATAAACCAACCAGTCGGATTATATATATATTACAGTTTGAAAAAGATGAAAGGCTATATTGTTAAGAGATATAATTCCAGCAGCTTCCACAATGTCGCCTGTGCATACACAGAGGAAGAAAGGGAGCTGAAGCAGCTTATATTTTGTCTTATAAGTCTCCTGAAATAACCCAGCTTCTGATCTTTGGCTTGCATCAGGAGAACGACACTGAAAAGACTAATAAAGACCTGCCAAATATCTCATCAGGACAAAATACCTCTGTGTTCATACCAGCTCTTGCCAATGCATCAAGAGAAGTGAGGTGAAGAAAGAAAGGAGGACTGTCTGCTTAAAAAAAATAATCAAATATCCAAGAGCAGAAGGAAGCAAACACAGAGCTATCATGTTTTTGGGTCATTTCCAACAGAAACCGCGGCAATCAGATTGTGATGAGCAGTAACTGTGTGGCTACAGTACCACCACAAATACTCTTTAATTTCATTTATATTGGTAGACATTAAAAAATCCCCAAACCACAAGCTACTATATCTCAAGGAAAACAAAATTAAAATAAAAAATTTGGCTAGAGGGCTTGATTGCAAGGAGATAAATTGTAGCTTTTCTAACAACAATAATAATTTATTCCACCATGGCATTGGACAGAAGATGATTAAGGATGAGCAAAGGTCTCCACGTGTTTAGATTAACATCAGGCCCATTACAATCCGTTTGGTTACAGCAGCAGTAATTAATCATTGCTGGGTAAGGGAGAAATCTTAAGAAAATCTTGTGGTTTCCAATTTCAGGAGTGAGTTGTAACACCTTTATGACAGCAGTTCATCTCCATAAGAGCTAAGACATCTCAAAAAACTGGTAACTCATAAGATTTTAGCTTGCCATTAAACTGAAACTGGTATTGGCCTTCATGTTAAGGAAAAAAAAACACCCCAAACCAAACCAAACCAAACCAAAAACCCCACAACCCAAAACACCATAAGAAGCTTTTTAGACCTACAAATTCAACTTCAACCAGCACTCACCAAAAAGATCAATGGGACACACCTGAAGATGGATCACTGGGACACATCTGAAGACAGTACTAAATATAATTTGATTGCAAAAGTCTTGGAGCAAGAGGATGACACTGAGGTTCCTGAGTGAGTCCAGAGAAGGGCAACCAGGCTGGTGAAGGGGCTGGAGGGAAAATCATATGAGGAACAGCTGGGGATGTTTACCTTGGGGAAGAGGAGGCTGAGGGAAGACCTTATCACTGCCTATAATTATCTGAAAGGAAGTTATAGAGAGGTGGGTGATGGTGTCTTCAGCCAGGTGACAGGAGATGGGACAAAGGGAAATGGCACAAAGCTGCACCAGGGCAGGGTCAGATTAGATATTAGGAAAAAATTCTTTACTGAAAGAGTTGTTGGGGCCTGGAACAGGCTGCCCAGGGAGGAGGTTGAATCACCTTCCCTGGATGTGTTTAAAAAAAGGGTATATCAGGTACTTAGGGATATGGCTTAGCATAGGACAGGAACGGTTGGACTTGATGATCTTAAAGGTCTTTTTCAACCTAGTCATTTTATGATTCTGTGATCTCTCTTATGAAGAGAGGCGGTGGAACTAGGGACTTTTTAGCCTAGAGAAGAGAAAACTGAGGGGAGATCTCATCAATACTTATAAATACCTGATAGGTGGATATCAGGAGGATGGGGTCAGTATTTTTTCAGTGGTGCCCAGTGACAGGACAAGAGGCAACGGGCATAAACTTGAATATAGGAAGCTTCACCTAAACATGAGGAGGAACTTCTTTACTGTGAGGGTGTCAGAGCAACCTTTTGATTCTATGATTCTGTGAATGCTACTGCACATCATCAGTTCCCAGATCACTCTACAGAAGATGTCTCTTTTGTGTTGATAATCTGGGTTTTGACTCCTGTCTTGTCACCCAAACAGCCATATTTTTTACCCAGTCTGCAATCCCACCTAGAGAACTGAAACTTCCAGTCTGGAATTAGGTATTGAAGAAATAAATCTCTTCAACAACTTAAAGGGAGAACTGAAATTAGGATTTCACAGTTGCTGTCAGAGGAATTCTGGAGACCAGCAATTTCCTACTGGACATTTCTGAATCTCTGCAGATTCACCCCATGGAGTAGAAACACCCAGACATTCCCACTTAAAATATAGAGTCACTGAATAATTTAGGTTGGGATCAACTTCTGGAAGTCTCTATGGCTATCCTTCTTCTCAAAGTGTCTCTATTTAGAGTTACTCAGGCCTTACACAGTTAAGTTTTGAGTATCTCCAAGGACGGAGATCTCACAACCTCTCCATGTCTCTGCTCCATTCTTGAAAAGCAGTAATGGTGAGCTGCAGGCAACAATAACATCTCCCTTTGCAATTTCCTCTCCAGCCTGAACCAAACTCATTCTTGCCACTTCTTCTCAGGTGCCTTGGGCTCCTACTCCCCAACATCTTGGTGGCCTCCCCTGGAGGTGCTTCAATATACCAATTTCTTCATTGTACAGGGAGCCCCAACCTAGACACTATACCCAAACATAGTCTCACAGTTGTCAAACAGAGGGGAAAGATAATTTCCTTGGACCCACTGGCTATGCTTTTATTAACATAGGAAGTGGTTGATCTTCTCTGGCACTAGTACAGTCTGATGACTCACATTCAGATTCATATTTAGGACCTTCACTGATTTTGGACTTACAATTCAATTATTTGCATTTTTGTAAGAATAATGACCTTACAATAAACTCATAAGGGGTTAAATCACCAGCCTCTGGGTCTTCTTGCTGATGAGGCTCTCTTTGACTTCGAGTCCTCAGTTTCACCACCCTTTGCCATCAGTCAGCTCTCCAATACTCTCTCTCAAGAAAAATCACTTTTCCCTGTCTTTACAGATTAACACTTCAAATCATGGAGATAACATTTAGTGCTTATAATGTGGGAGGAAATGAGAAGGTCCTGCAAAGCCTTGACTATGAAATATATTAAAAGGCCAGTTCATTCAGTTCAGGTTGGAATCTCAGTGGTATAGACCCTTTTTTTTTTCCAGTTTCTTTTTTTCCCCCTGAATCAGAAACTCTAACAAATAAAAAAGCTCTCCAAAAGGCTATTAAAATTAAAAATGATGGTATGGAAGAACTTGTATTGAATTAAAGCATGCAAGAAAAAAATGAATTACATGAGTAGAACAATAGCTTTAAGAATTCATATTTCGGTTCGCTTCACTTACGACAGAGTCTGAAAAGGTGGAAGAAGAGAAGTGGGATGGGAAAGAAAAGTTAACAGAATCAGAGCACAAACTAAAGAATATTTGAAGACACTTTCACAAATTTATTGCTTGAAAAAGAACACGGAAGCCACATCCCATTCTGCAATTTAATACTCTCGCTCTTCATTCTTGACTGTCACTCAAGCCCTTCCCTTGCTATCTCCGTCTAAAAAAATGCAGTACCACTCAGTCACAAAAGGTTACAAAAAGACCTTATGAATCACAGAATCACAAGGTTGGAAAAGACCTTAAAGATCATCAAGTCCAACCATTCCTGTCCTGTGCTAAACCAGATCCCTAAGTACTTCATCTACCCTTTTTTTTAAACACATCCAGGGATGGGGACTCCACCCCCTCCCTGGGCAGCCTGTTCCACAGCCCCACAACTCTTTCAGTAAAACATTTTTCCTAACATCTAATCTGAACCTGCCCTGACACATCTTTGTTCCTTCCCCTTGTCCTATCTCCTGTCACCTGGCTGAAGAGACCATCACCCACCTCTCTACAACCTCCCTTCAGGTAGTTGTAGGTGCTGATAAGGTCTCCCCTGAGCCTCCTCTTCTCCAGGCTGAACATCCCCAGCTCCCTCAGCTGCTCCTCATATGATCTGCCCTACAATTCATGTCTGCACTCAAGACCTTCAAATGGAAGGAAGATCTCCTCCTTCACCAGCATTGTTATTTGATGATTGATTTGAAAGCAGATTAAAGAATCAAATGCAACCAAACAAAAAATAATGATCATTGAACAAAAGCCGCCGCAAGCAGAATAGCAAAGCTAACTGGGAGATTGATTTTGTGTCATCTTTTACATAGAAAGGAATATTACAAAGAGGAAGTTTGACAGACAAAATAAATTTGCTTTGGTTTGACTGTTCTACCCCCAATCAAATAGTAATGATCTGTGGAGTGAAAGCCGGATAGGGAGACAAGAAAGAAAGAGAAAAAGAAAACCTGACGCAGCACTAGGTCCAAAACTGAAATTCTGTCCTAATAAAGATCTGAGTAATACAGTAAAAAGTGATACATGACTTTATACTAGATAGAATCATAGAATCACAGAATCATAGAATGGTCTGGGTTGGAAGGGACCCCAAGGATCATAAAATAACAATCCCCCCTGCCGCAAGCAGAGCCACCAACCTGGAGGCCTGCATCTAAATAAGGTTGCCCATGGCCACAGCCAACCTGGCCTTGAACACCTCCAGGGATGGGGCATCCACCACCTCTCTGGGCAGCCTGTTCCAGCACCTCACCACTCTCTCTGTAAAAAAATTCCCCCTAATATCTAATCTAAACCTTCCTTCCTTTAGCTTTAATCCATCCCCCTTGTCCTGCCATTATCTACCCTTTGAACAAGCTGATTCCCCTCCTGTTTCTCTGCTCCCTTCAGGGACTGGAAGGATGCAATGAGGTCCCCCTGCAGCCTTCTCTTCTCCAGGCTGACCCAGCCCAGCTCCCTCAGCCTCTCTTTGTAGGGGAGCTGCTCCAGCCCTCTACTCATTTTCGTGGCCTCCTCTGGACCTTCTCCAACAGTTCTACATATTTTTTTAATATTGGGCCCCCAGCTCTGGACACAGTACTTTGGATGGGGCCTCAGGAGGGCAGAGTAGAGAGGGACAATCCCCTCCCTGTCCCTGCTGCCACACCTCTGCTGATGGAGCCCAGGATACCATTGGCCTTTCAAGCTGCAAGAGCAAGATAGAGAGATAGCACATTATAAATTCCATCCTACATCAACTAGGAGACTTCTGCCCCAAGAACGTGGAGGTCACCTCAGCTGGGAAGCAAAACTCAAAAGTCTGAGCTTATATCTTCTCAACACCACAGCAAAAACCCTTCAGGATCCAGTTCCCTTCTCTATGAACTGGGAACATCAGTACTGGGTAGTCCTACTGATCCTTCAAGAATAAAAACCTAGAAATGCTGATTTTTTGGCTGCACCATTCAGCAATACACCAGAAGACATTCTAGAAGTCCATATAGAGACCCACTTCCACCTGAAAAGGATGTTTCCCAGTACACTTAAATACCAGCTGCAACAGAGATCAGGAACTAGAAGGTGCTCAGAGCTTCAAAACTGCATCTTCAGTCAGCCTCTCTTCAGAAACTACTAAGTGCCACTCAAGAAGATACACACAAAGATATAGGACTGGCTAATTAATTAATCAGTAAGAAAATCCCAGTCCTAACTGGATTGGCAGAGAAAGAGGGGTCCTATGGTCAGAGAAAAAGCTTTGTTTCATGGAAGGAAAGGGGTGCCCAATGTAAAGGTTACAGCTATTTTGCTCCCAATTATTATCACAGAATCACAGACTGTCAGGGGTTGGAAGGGACATCTGGAAATCATTTAGTCCAACCACCCTGCCAGAGAGGGATCACATAAAGCAGGCTGCACAGGCAAGTGTCCAGACTTTGAATATTTCCAGAGATGGAGACTCCACAACCTCTCTGGGCAGCCTGTCTCAATGCTGTGCCACCCTCACAGCAAAGCAGTTCCTCCTCATGTTTAGGTGGAACTTCCTAAATTCCAGTTTGTGCCCATTGACTCTTGTCCTGTCCCTGGGCACCACTGAACAAAGATTGCACAGAAAATTCCCGATGAGGCCTCACCAGGGCAGAGTAGAGGGGGAGGAGAAGTTCTCTCAACCTGCTGGCCACACTTTTCTTGACACACGCCTGGAGGGCCTTGCCTTTTTGGTACGTGAGGACACATGGCTTTCTCTTGGTTAACCTGTTGTCCACCAGAACTGCTAGGTCTTTTTCCACAGAGCTGCTTTCCAGCAGGACATGAAGACCTATATGATGTAAGACGCAACAGAAGGAAAGGAAGCCATCCAGAGAGATCTTGACAGGCTTGAAAGGTGGACCTGGGTGAACCTAATGAGGTTCAGCACTGCCAAGTGTCAGGTGTTGCTCCTGAACCGCAGCAATCCCAGTTATATATATACAGACTGGGAGAAGAGCTCCTTGAGAGTAGCCCTGCTGAGAAGGGTGTGGGGGTTCTGGTAGATGAGAAACTTAACATGATCCAGCAGTGTGCTCTTGCAGCTCGGAAAGCCAATGATTATTATTCTGGGCTCCATCAGCAGAGGAGTGGCAGCAGGGACAGGGAGGGGATTGCCCCTCTCTGCTCTGCCCTCCTCAGGCCCCAGCTGGAGTCCTGTGTCCAGAGCTGGAGGCCCAATATAAAAAATATGTAGAACTGTTGGAGAGGATTCAGAGAAGGCCATGAAAATGAGAAGAGGGCTGGAGCAGCTCCCCTACAAAGAGAGGCTGGGCTGGGTCAGCCTGGAGAAGAGAAGGTTGTGGGGGGACCTCATTGCAGCCTTCCAGTCCCTGAAGGGAGCAGAGAAACAGGAGGGGAATCAGCTTGTTCAAAGGGTAGATAATGGCAGGACAAGGGGGATGGATTAAAGTTAAAGGAAGGAAGGTTTAGATTAGATATTAGGGGGAAGTTTTTTACAGAGAGAGTGGTGAGGTGCTGGAACAGGCTGCCCAGAGAGGTGGTGGATGCCCCATCCCTGGAGGTGTTCAAGGCCAAGTTGGATGGAGCCCTGGGCAACCTTGTGTAGATGCAGGCCTGGAGGTTGGTGGCCCTGCCTGTGGCATGGGGGTTGGAGCTCTCTGATCCTTGGGGTCCCTTCCAACCCAGACCATTCTATGATTCTATGTAAGATGACTTCTTTCTTTTCCCCTCAGTCTTTGGAATCTGCATTAGATCCTGTGTTTTGGGGCTGAAAGCTGTGGTGCAGAATTTATTTCACAGCTATTACAAGGTACATTACACTAATTACAATGCACATTATAGCCTGCTCTGTAGTGCACTGTGATAAATCATATAGTGCTATGGCCTATTGTAAACACTGCCATACATCTCTGGACACTACTGCATGTTTGACCACTCTCATAAATATGAGCATTTCTGTAGTACAAGTATGATTGGCTACAGGGACTAATTTATTGCAGTTTTCTTTCAGCACATTAACAGTGTAGTAAATTCTGTAGCTTCTGGGAGGGGAGAAAAAAAGCAACAATGGGATTTCCTGCAGTAACGAAGCATCAGTAGGTTTTTTCCCTTCAGGAATATACCAATTGTTCTTCCTTTTCCAAAAATATACTTGCTGTGTCTAGTCTATTGTGAAGTCAGAGACAGGTTTTGAGCTTTCAAGTTTGTCACACCTGAGAATCATAGAATCATAGAATGGCATGGGTTGGAAGGGACCCCAAGGATCAGAGAGTTCCAACCATGTCCAACCATGAACCAGCATCCCAAACCAGTCCTGCTATGGGCTCACCTGCATGTAAAGGGTCAGCAAACCACCCACCACACCCCAACTCAACATGAATAGCAAAATGCAGATTAAACCAATGATGGACATTAAGGACAGGCACCCCAACCACCATGTCCAGGTGATGAATGAAGTTGGACAACGCAGGCAACAGCCACAGTACCAAAGCATGCTTACACATATTCACACCAAACAACAGCATTTCTACAACTCTGAAATGTAGAGTCATAGTTTCCAGCTTCTTTGTCCCAGACACACTAAAGGCCCCTGAATTTCTCTGGGCAAAGAGCCAAGAAAATCAAGGTTATTGCCCAGACACGTCTATTCAGCATACAGGTAAGACTGGACAATACTTAAAGGCCAGCAAACCACTAATTTGTTCAGAACAAGAAAAACTCTACAGTCTTAGACCTCAAGAGGAGTTGGATTCTTTCCTCCTCTACATAAGTTTACATTATGTTCAATGGCAAGGCAGCAGAGGCCAAGGTGTGATATGCAGACAGAAAGTTAGAAAGAAACCAAGACACCTTTGTGCACTGTGCCAGTGTCTGAAGGGAAGAGTAAGGGGTGGAGAGCTCTTCCTGGCTAATACTGGCAATGAGAAGATGCCTGGATGTCCAACTGTGGGTGGTGGCTTCAGTTTCATGTCCAGCTTGGAGCATCTCCCTCAGGACCTCCAACCTCCTCACTCAGCTCGTTCTTCATCAGCTGGAGAAGATAAAACACATCCAACGCAGAGCCAAGCGACACTTTTAAAAAGGGTAGACAGTGACAGGACAAGGGGGATGGATTGAAGGTAATGGAGGGAAGGTTTAAATTAGATATTAGGGGGAAGTTTTTTTACAGAGAGAGTGGTGAGGGGCTGGAACAGGCTGCCCAGATAGGTGGTGGATGCCCCATCCCTGGAGGTGTTCAAGGCCAGGTTGGATGGGGCCCTGGGCAACCCTGTGTAGCTCCAGGCCTGGAGGTTGGTGGCCCTGCCTGTGGCAGGGGGTTGGAACTCTATGACCCTTGGGTTCCCTTCCAACCCAGACCATTCTATGATTCTGTAATTCTATGACACCAGGTTCAACACATCGCGGTGGCTGAGCAAAATTCAACTCACCGAGCACGTGCCACTGCCAGCCAAAAGCAAAGGAGTTCATAAAATAGCACTTTGCCACAGACATCCAGGCAGAACAGCTGCCCTCATCCACCACTGCCAAGAGCTGCTTCCCTCATGCTGAGTGCAGGGCTGGCAAGGAGCTATAGTATTTAAAACCCGATTAAAGTTCTGTGTAGTTTTCAATACGCCTCGTCAGACTATGTGTGATGAATGGCTAATGAAAAGGCTGCATTTCTAGGTCAGGAAAGGAACTTCTTTGCAGGCTGAGAACTAGAAAAGTTACCCACAGCCAATAAGTAATGAAGCCAGGTCCATCACAAACATGGAAGAGGTCAAGTAGACGGGGACATCATTTCAACAACAGATTTTTTCCATGCTGCAACAGTGATGCTTTCAGCTTGGCCACAGCAAAGACACATTTAAGCACTTGAGGATGAACAAGCACCTAGTGAATTCACACACTATTAACAGCCCAGTTATTTCCCTTGAGCTGGGCTAATCCAAAAAGAAGGGCATGAAGATCTGCAGATGCAACCACACAGGCACAAACTGAGATAATTTGCCTTAATCATAATCCCAGTTTCAAGATATCCAAGATGCTGGCTGAGGACATGCATGAGACTGTGCCAACAAGTTTAGAAATTCACTAACTGCAAGAAGATACAGGATAGCACCAATCTCTTGCCAACCAAAAAACTAGAGAGTGGATACTCTTGTCTGAAACCCAAGACTTATGTCCTAATTTTTCCTCTTCCATGCTCGCTGCTGTCTTTCTAGAGGACACAAACCCTCCCAGGTTTCCATTTGAGCAGTGGGATTGAAAAGCTCATAGAACCATGTGTGCTTAGAAACAAAGTCGCCCTTCAGCGTCCACCTCAGCTCAGGAATGAGATTAAGTGCCACCAGGAAAACTATTATGTTATTTAAAGGCGTGCTGGATATACATATATATGTATATATTCATAGAATGGTCTGGGTTGGAAGGGACCCCAAGGATCAGAGAGCTCCAACCCCCTGCCACAGGCAGGGACACCAACCTCCAGGCCTGGATCTACACAAGGTTGCCCAGGGCCCCAGCCAACCTGGCCTTGAACACCTCCAGGAATGGTGCATCTACCACCCCTCTGGGCAGCCTGTTCCAGCCCCTCACCACTCTCTTTGTAAAGAACTTCCCCCTAATATCTCATGTAAAACTTCCACATTAATATAAAATTTACATTACTTTAAGTCAATAGATCTGGAGTTTTTAGAAAAAC
Source organism: Hypotaenidia okinawae (assembly GCA_027925045.1). Taxonomy (NCBI): domain Eukaryota; kingdom Metazoa; phylum Chordata; class Aves; order Gruiformes; family Rallidae; genus Hypotaenidia; species Hypotaenidia okinawae. Next base: position 161,804,302 of record BSDF01000002.1, read on the forward strand.
ATAGGACTATATTTTATACCAAAGCTCAATGTTTCTTCAGAACCTCTACAGCAAGAAACATGACAAAAAGCCACAGAAGAACTTAACCATGGAAGACAGAAAGGTCAAGGTTAGTTTTATCCAGGTCATGACTTTTCAGAATTTGGGATTTTGTTTGTTTTATGCTCATTAGGGCGAGATGCTACTGCAGAAAACAAGGGGAAATTATAGGTGGGTTCATAGCACAGGTCTCTACCAGCACACCTCTCCTTGGCTAACATTAGCTACTTACAAAGCATTGCCAAGTTTGATTTAACTGGGTGTGACAGAGTCAGAAAGCTCTTGGCCGTCAAGATTAGTTATGACATAATAGAAAGTCTATCAGTTCTCAGGCCTGTAAATATTACCTGTCAAATGCAATATCAAAACACTCTTTTTTTTTCTTTTTTTCATTTTTTTGTTTTTTTGAGGGAGAAAATTTTTATCTTTTCAGTCACAGAATCACAAGGTTGGAAGAGACCTTTGAGATCACCAAGTCCAACTGTTCCAATCCTAAGCTAAACCACATCCCTGAGCACCTCATCTACCCGTCTGTTAAACACATCCAGGGATGGGGACTCAACCCCCTCCCTGGGCAGCCTGTTCCACAGCCCCACAACTTTTTCAGTGAAGAACGTTTCCCTAACATCTCATCTGACCCTGCCCTGGTGTCGCTTTGTGCCATTTCCCCTTGTCCCATCTCCTGTCCCCTGGCTGAAGAGACCATCGCCCACCTCTCTGCACCCTCCCTTCAGGTAGTTGTAGATGGTGATAAGGTCTCCCCTCAGCCTCTTCTTCTCCAGGCTGAACATCCTCAGCTCCCTCAGCTGCTCCTCAGAGGATTTGCCCTCCAGCCCCTTCCCCAACCTGGTTGCCCTTCTCTGGACTCACTCCAGGACCTCAACGTCCTTCTTACGGTGAGGAGCCCAGAACTGGACCCAGCACTCCAGTTGCAGCCTCACCAATGCTGAGTACAGGGGCACAATCCCCTCCCAGACCTACTGGCCACAGTATTTTTGATACAAGCCAGGATGCCATTGGCTTTCCTGGCTTCCTGAGCACGCTGCTGGCTCATGCTCAGCCTGCAGTCACCCAACACCCCCAGGTGCTTCTCTGCCTGACAGCTCTCCAGCCAGTCTCCCCCAGCCTGTAGTGCTGCATGGGGTTGCTATGTCCCATGTGCAGCACTCTACACTTGGCCTTGTTAAACCTCATCCCATTGGTCTCAGCCCATTGGTCCACTCTGTTCAGGTCCCTCTGAAGAGCCTCCCTGCCCTCAGGCAGACCAACAATTCCTTCCAACTTAGTGTCATCTGCAAACTTACTGAGGGAGCATTCAATCCCTTCAATACAATGATTTAGCTCCTCTGATTACCATCCAACTTTTTTCCTCCCCTTGTTCTCTTATAATTAGATTACAAAATAAAATTCTTAGGGCATATTGCAAACAACCCAACAGCCTACAGAGTCTCCTCACCCACCTCTACTCCTCTTTCACTATATGTAATTACCTGCTAATTTAGACTGTAAAGTCCTGTGGTTTGCTTTTAATTATGACTTCCCTACAGCAGCAGCAGAGGTTACATAGCTTATTGTAAATACATTTCTTAGAAGACAATTTGAGCTCTTTATAAGAGATGTCATGCATTGAAGTGGTTGTGAGAGGAAAGAGAAATTATGTCGACTACACCACCTGGCCCAGCCAACGCCATCAGCCTCTATAGAGCAGGTCTGGGCTAACTACAGATAAGACAAAGAGCATTTCAACCATCTTCTTCCAAAAAATCTTCCATGGCATTGAATTCCATGTCCAACACAGCCCAATTGGTATCCATCATGGAAGCATGGCTCAACAGCATGTACCGGAGGTTTAGAAGCAGGATTTGGGAGCTACTCTTGTACAAGAATAGGCTTTTATATCTGCTAGAGTTTCTTTCTTCAACCCATTTTCACTTCTCCTCACTGCAGTCACTGGGGAGGCTCCCTGTCCTAAGGAGAAAGCTCAACTCCAAAGAAGAAATAAGGAGAGCACTGGTGGTAGAGGACATCATTTCATCTTAACAGACCTCAGACTTCATGAACTAGAAAGGGCATATGGAAAATACTCATTTACTGTAACAGACATTAGGGATGTCAGTGCTTATAACGAAGCACCTGTTGCCTCCAGTCAATTTTTCTCAAAAAAAGAGGTTCAAGAACAGCATGTCCAAGGACTCTCATGGAGCTGAAGTCTTCTCCAGAGGGAAGAGAGAAGTCACTGGAGATAATCTCTTGGCCTTGTCATGCAGAGTGTTTTATTTAAGACTCCCCCCAACCCCATGTCTAACAAAGTCCATCTCCATCAACAAGATCTAGCTGATGCTAAGAAACAATGTGCTCCACAGAGACTACATTGAGTTGGTGTGTGGTTTCCCAAAACACAACACCAAACCAAGGCCAAGAGAGCCTCAAAAGTTGCTTCAAGAACTCAACAAAAGCTAATTCTCCAGATCCCATCCAGAGGGATTTGGAGCATTTTCAAGCTCTTAAGTTGTAGCTTGCACCACTGATATCTTGATAAGGACACAACACATGGCGAATGCTTTTGGAACTTCAACCTTGTTGCTCCCATAATGGGCACAACGAGCATTGTTTTCAGGTCCAGGAAAAAACCTGGATCAGAACCTGAAAAAACACCTCAACCCCACAGTCTGCCCCAACTGCTTACTGCCTGGGTTGTTTTTTTTTGTTATTGTTGTTGCTTTATTGCAACTGGAAGATGCAAAAGTATCTAGACCAGGGTGTTCCTGGTTCATTTTCAGAGGCAAGAAAACAATGTAAATAACACCCTTTTCCCAAATGGCACCACAAGGTTATTCAAAAATACAATAATATGCTAAATTTACTATCAACATCTCCAGCCACAGGTTGTTCTTTGCCAAGGGAAGCCTTCCACTTGTTTTAGTTGACTGAGTTTTGGTGGCTACACATCGGGGTTTTTTAGCATAAAAGCCTCTAGTGTGGCAATAGGCTTGTTGTAAGTGCAGAGGAAGAAACAGCCTGTTTAACGCCACTGGCAACAGATTCATGGGAAAGCACAGATATTTTAAATTACTTTTTAATCACCTCTAGATTTTTTTCTACCCCCAAAAATGTAGCTACTTACTGAGTAACTGCGCTTTGTTGAGACACAGCAACGCTGGCAGGCACAGACAATATTCTGCATTTGGCAAAGATGCTTTGGTCCCAACACAGAATCACAGGGGTTGGAAGGGACCTCCAGAGATCATCAGGTCCAACCCCCTGACAAAGCAGGGTCCCTAGGACAGGTCACACAGGTCAGTGTCCAGACAGGTCTGGAATATCTCCAGAGAAGGAGACTCCACAGACCTCTGGGCAGCCTGTCCCAGGGCTCTCTCACCCTCACTGGGAAAAAGTTCTTCTGCATATTGGTGTGGAACTTCCTGTGCTCCAACTTGAGGCCATCACCCCTTGTCCTGTCCCCACAGACACTGAGAAGAGGCTGGCCATGGCCCCCTGTGTCCAAAACTTCAGATATTTATTTACATTGATCAGATCCCCTCTCAGCCTTCTTTTCTCCAGGCTGAACAGCCCCAGCTCACTCAGCCTTTCCTCACAGGGGAGATGCTCCAGGCCTTTAATCACCTTCGTAGCCTCCTCTGGATTCTCTCCAGGAGATCCCTGTCTTTTTTATACCACGGAGCCCAGAACTGGACACAACACTCCAGGTGGGGCCTGACCAGGGCAGAGTAGAGGGGGAAACAATAAGGGCTTCAGAATAATACTCACATACAACAGCACTAAAGTTGTGCCTTTTGAACTCTCTGTTTGCAGGGTTTCTTTATTTCTTTCTGTATTAACTCTTTTTTTTTTCCTTTAAAACAAAACAAATCTTTATTCTGCTTCCAGGTTTCTCTCTCAAAACAGAGGGAATTTCTTTCTAACTTAGAAGTTTCCAAAACAAGATATTTCAGAGCTAGCCAGCTTAAGCCAAAGTAGATCATCTCAGTCAATTATATTGTTGAGGAGACAGGACTGACGACACCAGACGACCTGCAGAACTGTCTTAAAACAGTAAACGCTGAGTCAAACCATCTTTGAATGCAGAAACTCTCTCCCTCGATGACAGGCATCATGACATCACCTCTCCTTTTCGTTATCTTTGCTCTGCTTGACTTTACAAATCCTCCATCCCTGCTACAGGTTGTACCTGGCTAGAAGATGAGGGTGAGAAGAGGAAGAGATTTAGGAAGTCATAAAGAATTTCAAAGTTTCACCAGCATTTCAAATTTCATAGAAAAACTATCATTTTAGAAAGGCTGAGGGAGCTGGGCCTCTTTAGCTTGGAGAAGAGGAGACTGAGGGGGGACCTTATTAATGTTTATAAATATGTGAAGGGTGAGAGCCAGGAGGATGGAGCCAGGCTCTTCTCAGTGATGGCCAGTGATAGGACAAAGGGCAACAGGTACAAGTTGGAGCAGAGGAAGTTCCATGTGAATCTAAGGAGGAACTTTTTCACTGTGAGGGTGATGGAGCCCTGGGACAGGCTGCCCAGAAAGGTTGTGAAGTCTCCTTCTCTGGAGACAGTCAAACCCACCTAGATGCATTCCTGTGTGATTAAGCCTAGGTGATCCTGCTTTAGCAGGGGGTTGGACTAGATGATCTGCAGAGGTCCCTTCCAACTCCTAACGTTCAGTGATTCTGTGAGTGACGTCCTTTCCCTTGGAATCAGTATCAGATAGTGCCAAAGAGTTTCCTTGTCTTACTGTCTGATGCTGTATCCATGTTTTTTTTTGTTCTGGAGACCATCCCTGCACAACCACTACCAGACTCCCCTCCCTCTGCTCTGCAGCTGCCAACAAAATCCTCTTCCAAACCTATACTGAGTTCTTCATCCTTGTGATCCACATCCCTCAGAGCACGAGCTCTAACAACACCCCACACACGGTATCTCCATCCTTGTACAGTGTGAGAGGAGAGCAAAAAAGAGGAAAGATCCTCACCACATCTCCATAAAATAACCTTAAAACAAAAAAAGAGTGGGGGGGACATCTGGATTTCTCTCTTTTGCAGAAACTTCACACAATACTCAAGGCACCAGCTGTAGAAATTCTGGCTGCCATCCCAACCCAGCACAGAAACCTGCCTGCGTGTGGAGGAGGTGGTTTTAAAACACACCAAAAAATCCATAGCTGGCAAAAAGAAGCAAAAAGTTGAAAGGCCCAGGGATTGGGATGGAGATATTTTGAAAGATGCTGGCTGATGGGTCCTGTAAAGAGTCTGCAGCCAACATGTCTTCCTTTAAAGACAAGGAGGAACCCATTCTTGGTTGTGGAGACTGTGATTCTGTAAATTCCAAGTCAAAATTAATCCCACTACTTCTTAAAAACATGGACACATACATAAAAAAAGCTAAAGCATCAAGCCCGTTACAGCATCCTAACTTGAAGCTGGTAGCTATTTGATAGAGAGAGGGCAAGGACAGGCTCATCTTTCCCCTATCCCACTCCAGCTGCAAAAGTGGACGTTGACATGCTGGAAAACAGGTGATGGTGGCAGCTACCAGCATCATGAAGCTGCAAGAGGGTGAGATGTGGGAAGAACATTGGATTTCCATAGTTCATACATTTTTAGGTTCCAGTGCTTGGCCCAAACACACAGGAAAACTCTCATCAATCCTTTTATGTGGCTAAGAGAGCCAGGGATCCTGGGGGGCATCAAAAGAAGTGTTACCAGCAGGTCAAAGGAGGGCATCCTCCCTCTCTACTCTGTCCTGGTCAGGCCCCACCTGGAGTATTGTGTCCAGTGCTGGGCTCCTTGGTATAAAAAGGACAGGGATCTCCTGGAGAGAGTCCACAGGAGGCTACAAAGATGATTAAGGACCTGGAGCATCTCCCCTGTGAGGAAAGGCTGAGTGACCTGGGTCTGTTCAGCCTGGAGAAAAGAAGACTAAGAGGGGATCCGATTAATGTTTATAAATATCTGAAGTGTGGGACACAGGGGGAAATGGCCAGCCTCATTTCTGTGGGCTGTGAAGACAGGACAAGGGGCAATGGCCTCAAGCTGGAGCACAGGAAGTTCCACAGCAATTTAGGGAAGAACTTTTTCCCAGTGAGGGTGAGGGAGCCCTGGGACAGGCTGCCCAGGGGGTGTGGAGTCTCCTTCTCTGGAGATATTCCAGCCCCATCTGGATGCCTTCCTGTGTGACCTGTCCTAGGGAGCTGCTTTGGCAGGGGGTTGGACCTGGTGATCTCTGGAGGTCACTTCCAACCCCTATGATTCTGTGATTCTGTGATATGTGGTGGAGATGAAACTCATTTTTGAAGCTGACAAACATCCAGGAGCAAACCTTAGCAACAGCTGCTGCAATAACTAGAATTTCATGTCCTTGTATTCTTCCACATTCAAAAAAAAAAAAAAAAGATAAAACCTTCCTTAAAACCCATTTATTCATCATCTGAAGGAGCATTCCCAAAACACAAGAAACCCTCTTCCCATGTGATACATGGCAGACACCTCCCGCAGCCAGACAGCGATGTTCATATCCAGGGAAAGCTCTCCCTCTAGTTGCACGCTCCGCTCTGCCAAACCAAAAACCACATTGCTGACGTGGGAGAACACCTTCCTACTCCTTTGGGGAAGACCAGAGAATTTGTGCAGATCCTAAGTATAGTTGGAGGCAGCATTTCTCAAGAGAGACAACTAAGGAAGCTCAGAGTGGCAACGCTCTTCAGGCTCCTTCAAGGCTAAAGAGATTAGGACGATGGCCCTGTGAATCAGGAATACCAACACACCACATCAACACACTTTTGCCTATGGTTGTCACTTCAGGGGGAGTTTGCTCCAAAAACGATGTGGCAGTGACCTTGTTCTCCTGCAAGAATGGAAGCTTTGTGATGCAGGGAAAAAAGCAGCGAGACAGGAGCTGTGGGCTTTGTGGAGGAAAAGCTAGCCCTGCTCACTGAGCAAGGACCACCAAGCAAGGACCACCACATGGGTGAAATCTAGCCAGAAACCACCCCAATGTTGAAACACCAGCCAAGAAACTGGTTTGAGAAAGCACAAGACATGCTGACAGCCTGGGTAAGTTGCCCATTTGCTGTTATGGGGATGGTATATGGAATGCCAAGCATGGGGACATGCCAAGGCAAGCATGATTAGCCAGATTAGCTCACCACCCAGGGAGTAGCTTTCTTTGGGTCAATAAATTGCTCAGATCAAATGCTGACAGCAGGGGTGTAGCCTCCTCTTCTCCAGGCTAAACAACCTCAGTTCCCTCAGCTGCTCCTCATATCCTTTGTGCTCCAGAGCCTTCACCAGCCTTGATACCCTTATTTTGACACACTGCAGCACCTCAGTGTCCTTCTTGTAGCAAGGGGTCCAAAACAAAACAATACTAAAGGTGTGGCCTCACCAGTGCCCAGTACAGGGGGACAATCACTGCCCTAGTCCTGCTGGCCACACCATTCCTGATACGAACCAGGTTGCTCTTAGCTTTCTTGGCCACCTGGGCACATTGCTGGCTCATGTTCATCTGGCTGCTGATCAACACCCTGGGTCATTTTCCACCACACAGCTTTCCAGCCACTCTTCCCTAAGCCTGTAGCATGACCTGTGGATGTTGTGGTGCAAGTGCAGGACCCAGCCCTGGGCCTTTCTGAACTTCATGCAGTTAGCTTCAGCCCATCCATCCAACCTGTCCGGATACTTCTGCAAGGCCTTCCTGCCCTTAAGCAGATCAATACTCCTGCCCAACTTGGTGTCATCTGCAAACTGACTGAGGGTGCACTCAATACCCAGATCATTGATAAAGATATTAAAGAGAATTGGCCCCTGTACTGAGCCCTGGGGACCACTTGTGACCAGCCACCAACTGGATGTAACTCCATTCACAACAATTTGAGCCTGGTCATACAGATATTTTTTTACCCAGCATCCCACAGAGCGGCACTATGACCAAGAACCATGCATGGAATTAGCAGGATACAGCACATCAGGAGTGGGGCAACAGCAACCCAAGTTCACCAGCAAGTCCACAACACTTGTACGTGCTCTTGGGCAAACAGAATGCCCATTCCTCAGCACCCCTAAAGACAAAAACAGTATCCACATGGAAAACTGCATTTCTGAAGTCCAACAGCAACTCCTGCAAAGACCAGAAGGGCAGGGATAAGGAGGAAGAGCAACAAGATCCAGAAGGACCTAAGCACAGTAAGGGAACCAACTCATGCACATTTGGACTCTGCTTTAGAAAATAAAGCTGTATTTTATATATAGTTGAGCTTATACATGTTTATTTTTATTCACTGGTATAAACACAAACAGTGTTCCTCTACCTGGGAGCATGGATGACCAGTCAGAGATAGGAAGCAAGAAAAACACTTGGTCCTATGACAAAAGTTTGAGCACCAAAGGTGATGCTCGTTGATCCCACCCGGATACGAATCCCAGTACAGGCTTAGCTGAAATCATCCTCTTATCTGCGTTGCCTGCATGGCTGAGGCATGGGTCAAGCCAGTTGAATAATGTCCCCAGGGAGGACCTGCTGGTGTACTTAGCATTGAGCAGCCTCTCTGGATCCCAGCAGCCGCTGGCAAATGCTTGGCCACGTGGATGACGCACGCTGAGGCCAGGGAGCACGCTGTGCTTGCACCCCGTTCACCCCTTCCAGCAAAAGTGCCCTCACCAGTGCTCGCTCAGTGCAGATCCTGGGTGGGTAGAATCATGGAACTAAAAATAACTCTGCTGGTTGGATTTTAAGGAATACAGGAGGTGAAAAATAGCTAACTTGAAGAGAGATATAACCTCTTTGTTCCTTCTGTAGCTTTGCTTCCATAGGGCAAACATGTAGCTACTAAACAGTAAGGCTTTCAGAAACATGCCACGACCAACTTGCAGCTGGGGTGACCCTCCCCAAACAATTACCAACCACCTTCCTCATCACACAGCATGTACATGAGCAAAACACCAGACCCACAGCAAACACAGAGGGGAGGGCCATCATCAGCTGTCCAAGAGCACAAAGACACCGCAGAATTGGACAGGTCAACAAATCAACAGGGGCCAACATGCTGCCAACACGTATGGGAACCATCATGGCAGCTGGTGGGTGTGGTGGTTGAGCCCTGGCTAAAGGCCAGACGCCCACCAAAATCAGTCTGTTACTCCCCTTCTTAGTTGGACAGGGGAGAAATAACATAATTGGGCGGCTCAGGAGGCAAACTCGTTAATGACGTGGGCAAAACAGACTCAACACAGAGTGCTGAAGAGAAAGTTATCTAATTTATTACACCACGCTAAAGAGAAACAGTGAAAAAGAACCAGTCAGGAGTGCAACCAACTATCTTGAAACAAATGCAACCAGGCAAACACTTTTCCCCCCCACTCCCTCCTCAGCAGGCTTTAGTTAGAAGTTTGCTCCCTTCTTCCCTCCCGGTCGCAGCCCAGGAGGGGCAGGGACTGGGGAAAATGGGGGTCTCGGTAACACCTTCCCCCACCCCTCCATTCTAAAGCAGACTTCCCTTTCAGCCATGATTTTGCTCCCTTCTTCCCCTCTCCTGCTCGCAGCACAGGACGGGGGGCAGGGACTAGGAGATGGGGGCTTCGGTCAGTCCCTTGCAAGATGGTTTCCTTCTCGGCCGGGATGGGGGCATCCATTCCACACACCCTCCCCCTGCTGCACCCTAGGATCTCACCCACAAGAGCCAGTCCTCCACGAACTGTCTCCAAGGCAAATCTCTTCCCACCAGGCTTCATCTCTGCTCTGGCTGGCAGCAACAAATCACAGTGTCTCTCAGGCCCAGTCCTCCATGGGGCTATGATGCCTCCTCCAGCAAACCTGTTTGGCTCATCTCTGTAGGACGCTTGTGCTGGCAGGGGCTCATCCCAACGTCAGTCACAGCATCTTCTCTATGTCTCCACTGGCTCCATCCAGCGTGGAGCCTCTCCACCGGGCAGGTCGGGTCTCTGCCTACTCCATGGGTCCTCTCCTCAGGCTACACCAGGGGCTTCAGCTCGGGCTGCAGGGGCATCTCTCTCTCGGGCACCTGGGCACCTCCTCCCCCAGCCTTCCTGGCCTTTTGTGTCTGCCAACTGCTGCTTTGCATTTATTATGCAAATATATCTCAATGCCCTTAATGGGCCAACATTACAGCCTTCCTGGCACTCCGTGTTCTGGTGGAGTCTTTGTCTCCTATATGTGATTCTCAGAGGCACTATAAGCAGGCCTGCAGAAGATGCCAGCAGCCATTTTCTGCAGCCCCTGGCCCCTCTCTCTCAGCACCCAACTATGCACAAGGGCGACAGTGGGAAATAAATATCTTGACCCCAGCTTGGATGACACCATCAATCACAGAACTGTAGGGGTTGGAAGGGACCTCAAGAGATCATCTGGTCCAACCCCCCAAATGCACCTCTCAAAATGCGAAGGGACTTTCACATTCATCACATTCGGTGTTCTTCATAATTACCACCACCAAACAATGCCCTGCACCAGCCTTGTGACTTCAGGTCCAGCAAGAACAAGACCAGTCAACGATACAGAGATGCCACAACAGTTACCTCCTCCCTCACTGCCAGAATATTCTGTCCTACCTCCTGGTTGGCTATACCTTTCTAACTCATCAGTCTAGGTATCTCCCTGAGGCCGTATTCCCAGGCAGTGGGTCCTTTACACCACAAAGAAGAAACCGCACATCCTAGAGAGAAAATGAAAGGAGGTTTAGTAAAAGCAAGTGTAGAGTCTGGCACCTGGGAAGGAATAACCACATCTAGCAGCACAGGCTGGGGGATGACCTGTTGCAGAGGAGCTCTGCGGAGAAGGACCTGGGGGTCCTGGTGGGTGACAGGTTGGCCATGAGCCAGCAGTGTGCCCTGGGGGCTGAGAGAGCCCATGGGATCCTGGGGGGCTTCAGGAGGAGTGTGGCCAGCAGGTCACAGGAGGGGATCCTTCCCCTCTACTCTGCCCTGCTCAGGCCCCACCTGGAGTGTTGTGTCCAGTGCTGGGCTCCCTGGGATAGAAAAGACAGGGATCTCCTGGAGAGAGTCCAGAAGAGGCTACAGAGATGATGAAAGGCCTGAAGCATCTCCCCTGTGAGGAAAGGCTGAGTGAGCTGGGGCTGTTCAGCCTGGAGAAAAGAAGATCTGAGAGGGGACCTGATGAATGTTTTTAAATATCTGAAGTGTGGGACACAGGGGGACATGGCCAGCCTCTTCTCAGTGGTCTGTGGGGACAGAACAAGGGGCAACGGCTGCAAGTTGGAGCACAGGAAGTTCCACACCAATATGCAGAAGAACTCTTTCACAGTGAGGGTGACAGAGCCCTGGGACAGGCTGCCCAGGGGGCTGTGGAGTCTCCTTCTCTGGAGATATTCCAGACCCGTCTGGATGTCTCCCTGTGTGCCCTGTCCTAGGGACCCTGCTTTGGCAGGGGGTTGGACCCGATGATCTCTGGAGATCCCTTCTAGCCCCTACGATTCTGTGATTCTGTGAAAGGGAAAGCTCTAACACTGAGAAAAGATGCCTTCAGTAAAATTCATTTTAAGGCAAAACTAGCTTGGACTGAAAACCAAATCCTCTAGTTTTCAGCCTAGATCCTTGTAGGAGGACAATTTATGTTCTATCTCTCCAACCAAATGTAGTGCTGGGGGACTTTTCAGGACAGCAGTAACACCACTAATGCTCTTTACTCAGTACTGCTGCAAGGAGATCCAGGGGCCATGAGCAACTGATATTTAGGGAAACATCACCCGTATCAAAAGAGGCACCCGTCACACTGATTCAGCGCCAGCGCCGCCGCAGGTATCATGGAAATTACACAAAGCTCTGCTCTCTCCATGAAAATGAGCCTTGCAGGTGATGAATCAGAGTTGCTGTCTCAAGGGACACCACCACTGAGGAGTCATGTAAATCCACAGCAGCTCCCTACACCTCCAAGTGGAGGTAAACCAGATGGGAGGGAAAACTAACCAGTCCCAGGAAAGGAGTTTGGATTTGGCTATCCTGCCCAAGAAGGGAGCTGACACTTGTGAATGTGCTGCTGGAGCAGATAAGCAAGTCCCCTGGGTGTGGACCAGTGAGTGATTCATGCTCATCCCACCGGCATGGCATGGGCCAGCACTCCCCTGCTTGCCTCTCACACTGCACAGGAGACCCATAAAGCTTTAGTCACCCTGGCAAAAAGCTTCCAAAGAGGAAGAACATGAAGTAAAATCCAAAACAACACAGAACAATATGGTTCTCAGTGATTTTAGGAAACTTGGATATTTGGGGACAGACTTTCTCAAAGGGCTGGTAGAGATAGGACAAGAGACAATAGTTTTAAACTAAAAGAGGCTAGTTCAGACTAGATATAAAGAGGAAAGTTTTTTACCATGAGCACAGGGAAACCCTGGAACAGGGTGCCCAGATAGGTGGTAGATACCCCATCTCTAGAAACCACAGAATCACAGAATCATAGTAGTTGTAAGGCACCTACAGAGATCATCAGGTCCAAACCCCCTGCCAAAGCAGGGTCCCTAGGACAGGTCACACAGGGAGGCATCCAGATGGAGCTGGAACATCTCCAGAGAAGGAGACTCCACACCCCCCTGGGCAGCCTGTCCCAGAGCTCTGTCACCCTCACTGGGAAAAAGTTCTTCCCCATGTTGGTGTGGAACTCCCTGTGCTCCAACTTGAGGCCATCACCCCTTGTCCTGTCCCCACAGACACTGAGAAGAGGCTGGTCATTTCCCCCTGCATCCCATACTTGAGATATTTATAAACATTAATTAGGTCCCCCCTTAGTCTTCTTTTCTCTAGGCTGAACAATCCCAGCTCACTCAGCCTTTCCTCATAGGGGAGATGCTCCAGGCCCTTAATCATCTTCAGAGCCTCCTCTGGACTCCTTCCAGGACATCCCTGTCTTTTTTATACCAGGGAGCCCAGAACTCAAGGTCAGGTTGGACAGGGCTCTGAGCAACCCTGGAACAGGGTGCCCAGATAGGTGGTAGATGCCCCATCCCTGGAAATATTCAGGTTGGACAGGGTTCTGAGCAACTTGGTCTAGTCAATCATTGCCGGGGGATTGGACTAGATGACCTCTAAAGGTCCCTTCTAACCTAACACACTACTCTGTAATTCTAATTCTGCATGGCTTTTCTAATCACACCTGTCTCAAAACACTGACATTCTACATACTGCTTTTCTGTCTGTGCATAGCTAGCTCTAGAGATCAAAGATAAAACCATCAAAAGACCAGCACGGTGACAACACAAGGAGAACACAACAAATACAGCCACAGCTCTGAGACAGCTCTTGGGTAGGGCTGCTCTCCATATGAGTAGAAGCTAAGGCATGACGCACAGGGTCTCCCTACCAAGCCTCCACATCATCAGCATGCAGAAAAGCAACGCATCACCAAGCCCTGGTTGCTAGCTTTACGTAGGATGGTCATGTAAAGCCTAGTTTGGCACAAAAAAAGCAAGGATGTGGGTGTGAAAAAAAGACAACTAGCCAGACCACCAGCTATGACTGAGTAGGTAAACAGGTGGCTTTTTAATTGAGTTAGTTAAGTGGTATTTCAAATCACGTTAGCATAGGCCCTTAAAACAATACTACTGGCAGGTTTATAGCACGAGGAGAGCTTTGAAGGAATAAAAGGCACGTTGAGGAAGGCTTATTGTTTGGAGAAGGAGCTCAAAACTTTCCTAAACCAGCTCTTCCTTTTCGTAACTCACTCCAAAAGAGGGTGAAACATCTATAAATAAAATAAAAGCCAGGAAAAAAACAAACCCAGCAATGTTTCTCAAGGGCAAATTTTTGTTGAGCAACATTCTTCCACATGCAGGTGACCTCTTCTCTAGAGATACCCTCACCCACTGCTTCCTAAGTCCTGTTCCCCCAGTCCCACAAGACTTTCTTCTAATCGAGAAGGAGAAGTGAGACAACTGATTAGTATTGGGAAGAAAACTATTTCCTAAGGACATGGACACCATCAGCACCATGAGCTCTGGTGTCCAACAACAACCTGCAGTCTCCAGGCTGTGCCAAAAGCTACAAAAGCAAGTGTTGACTCCCCAGAACATCACTACTGAGTATGGAAATGGCATCTAATTTTAAAAAGACAGGAGATGTGACACTCTAAAGCTGCTGTAGGTTAAGACTTCCAGATTAGCAGAAAAGGGTTATAATTGGTTGCAAGATACCTGTGAAAAATAACAGATTAAAACCTGTGATGGGAAAGGGAAATCACTTGCTTAACTGTCCTGTCTTCTTTAGGATCCTGAAGCTGTCGTGGGAGGAACACTCTGGCCACAAGCCAGTTAAGTATTTCAGTTTGTGTCAAATTTCTGAGAACATGGAGAGAGCCCTGCTGAATCCAGACCTTCACATTTCTCCCCAGCAGGTTGCTTTTTGGGCTGGCTTACACACAAGTACACATTCCCCTACCTTGCAAGAGCTTCCATTTTTAGCTTTTATTCTACAGACTACTCCTCTAGAAACACAACTCCTCTTTGCTACTAAAAGCATATTATCCTCCTGCAAAGGGAAATATATTGGTGCAACCCTGAGAGGCAGGTCCTACATCCACAGAGCACTAAGGCAGCTTCTGAGTTGCAACAGAGAACTGCAGCCACAAGCTCTAAGGTTTGACTTGCAGGCACTCCCATGAAGCAAGATGATGATTAGAGGGCTGGAGCATCTCCCCTACAAAGAGAGGCTGAGGGAACTGGGCTTGTTCAGCCTGGAGAAGAGAAGGCTGTGGGGGGACCTCATTGCAGCCTTCCAGTCCCTGAAGGGAGCAGAGAAACAGGAGGGGAATCAACTTTTTCAAAGGGTAGATAATGGCAGGACAAGGGGGAATGGGTTAAAGCTGAAGGAGGGAAGGTTTAGATTAGCTATTAGGGGGAAATTTTTTACAGAGAGAGTGGTGAGGGGCTGGAACAGGCTGCCCAGAGAGGGGGTGGGTGCCCCATCCCTGGAGCTGTTCAAGGTCAGGTTGGCTGGGGCCCTGGGCAACCTTGTGTAGCTCCAGGCCTGGAGGTTGGTGTTCCTGCCTGTGTCAGGGGGTTGGAACACTCTGATCCTTGGGGTCCCTTCCAACCCAGCCCATTCTATGATTCTATGATTCTGTGATTCTGTGATTCTGTGAGCATTGGCCAGATAAACTGTAGTTTCTTTAACATATCCATCTACCTCACAACACCTATTAAGCATGCAATATTTCCTAATTTACTCCATTACAGAGCAAGTGCAGTGTCCATTCATCACCCTGTTATCACAAACGACCTTTTAATTAATGCACCTACTGGCTTTTTTCAATTAACACCGATGAGAAAGCCCTTTTTTCATACCATGCTTAGCTCTCATACAGCTCAGGTCACTGTTTGCTGAATACAACAGCATTTTTCAGGCACTAATAATCACAGAACGTTATATATGTACATATATTTATATATATGTATACATGTATGCTTGCTTTATGTATAAAGCTCACTAAAAAGAAAAGAAAAAATATGGATGGAATTTCCCCAGCTAGAAAAATTCAGAGATAAAATTGCAGCAATGATTTGTATCTGCCCAGAGCAGCAATCCCTGCCTTTGGTGACCTCAGTGCAAACATACCAAGGCAATTACACGCTGTGACAGCAGACTTTCCCCTTCTGTATCAGCAGCTTCTTGTTGCTGGCTGTGAGAAACATCAAAAGGCAGCACAATAAATATATGTGTTAGGGAGCATTTCAGGCTAGGGACCACCAGCCTAGAGGTTTAATCAAGATTTGGGTCGTGTGAGGTGTTTTGTAAACATTGATTTTACTGTGTTGTTGCAGCTAGAAGATGTAATTCCCAACCAACTGACCATTTAACCTGTGAAAATCACCATCAGGGAACTCAGCTCAATCCTCCCCTTCTATCCATTCACATCTACCATAGTCATCATCAGCAGATGAGTGGTCATCTGGGTAGCTCACATCATCCTTCAGCATCATACATGTGCGACATCCCCAGCAGCACTCTTGTCTCCTCTAGGTAAGGTAAAACTATCTCATGGGGCAAAGAGAAACTTTGTAAAAGCCTCCAACCATAGCTAGCAGCTGACAGAAGAGATGTGATCACCTTCTTAGACATTAACAGGCAGGACAAGCTGATGCACAGCCTGTCAGCTTGCCTTGTATCACTCAGGACATCCTAGGTCCAGCTTCTTGAACAACACCATCCCTGCCCTTGTTATAAAGATGCTTTTTCAGCCAAGCATCCCAAAGCAGCTTTAATTCACATCTTTTTTTTAGGGAGAAAAAACAGCAGTAGGGGCTGAGAGCTGGGAATTCATGACTTCAGCTTCCAGCCTCTTCCACTCCAGGAACAGAAATTGAGGATGCAGATGATGAAAAGTATGTAAAAGACCGTTGGGTTTCTGAATCTTAACATCAGTGAGAGGTGCACTCAGGTCTGCATTTCAACCCTCATATGCTCCCCATCCCTGCTTACTGCAAGGCAGTGCTAAGAGTGGCTAAAACCCAGGTGATTCTCCATCAGGGAAAAAAAAAATTACAGAAGCACGCACTTAAGAGAGTCTGAAGCCTCACACAGGCTCTCCCAAGCAACAAGATCTAAAATTCAGCTCATCCTCTAAGTGCCCACAAAGGGACTGTAACTCCAGATTCCATCTGCTACCCAAAAGAATAAGCTATCCTCTCCTCCTGAGATGTTTACAGGGGGGAAACCACCTCAACCACCCAGCTCACCAGTCACCCAGGTGCTCTGAGTGTTCTCCAATCTGCTCCACCTACGCTTCCATGTGCAAAACAAACCCCAGGACAGCCGTGTTTTCCCCAGAAGAGCAAAACAGCAGACTCAGAGAGGGAAGATCCATCTGGAAAGCAAACGTGGTGAAAAGCATCCCATCATTCAGCCAGGATGAGCGTGCCCAAGGGCAACGCAGGACATTTGTGATGATGGCCAAGGATTGGGAGCAGGAAACCTAGTGCAGGAGATGACAGACGGAACACATTAAGATTCAACAATAAAGGCAGGGAAGCTGGAAGAACAGCACACCAAAGCTTCAGATGGCAGGGAGAAGAGCAGCTCTAATGATGCCAACGAAGCCACAGTGGATTTCAACCCCTATATGCTGCTAAATGCTATGACATCACCAATGGTAACCTATCCCCCAGCTTCCAGGAAGGTAGTGTGACTATCATCTGCTTGGAAGTGAGGAGACCTATTTTTCTAAAACCCACAATGAATTTAAGTATCATACTTTGGGCTTGGTGAGGGTTTTTTCCCCCTTTTTTTCTTCTGTGCCTGAAGCATTCAGCCACAAAACAAAATGATTCGTGCCTGTGCTGGCAGGGGAAATGCTACTGACTGTTTAGGTGAGGTGGATTTCAGGATTGTGGCCAAACTGAGGAAATTGGTGGAAGAAATCCTTCACAGTTGGATAATGAGGTTGCAGCTTTATGAGTAATTCTCCTGAGTTATGTGCCCAGCAACTTGGGTGTGGGTGACACGTTCATTCCTTCCCTCTTTTATTTTTTGAATGGGAAATGCCATCCAAGCACACAAGCACAGTATTTGTTTAAAAAAAAAAACAACAAACCCACCTCAACAAAAATCATGAGATGGAGGCACAGATTGCATCTTGCTTGTACAATGGCCAATACGGCTGCTATCTAGGAGTTTGTCTGGTGGGTTTCCAGGAATGTCCCCAAGCTGCAAAGCAACCAAGATGTACATCATATTCTCTCTAAAACCTAAAGAGCCTGTGAGGTAGAAACCAGGACATTACCAAGAGAAATCAACAAAGCCACTGCCCTGTGGCATGTCTATTACTAATAGTGTTTTTGATGTGGAGACAGCAACTCAGGCTTCCTCACTCTGACGTTGACATTTACCTGACAGGAGGTTGTAGAGAGGTGGGCGATGGTCTCTTCAGCCAGGGGACAGGAGATAGGGCAAGGGGAAATGGCACAAAGCTGCCCCAGGGCAGGGTCAGACTAGATGTTAGGAAAAAATTCTTCACTGAACGAGTTGTGGGAATGTGGAATGGGCTGCCCAGGGAGAGGGGATGTGTTTAACAGGCGGGTAGATGAGGTGCTCAGGGATATGGTTTAGCATGGGACAGGAACGGTTGGACTCGATGATCTTAAAGGTCTTTTCCAACCTTGTGATTCTGTGATTCTCACTGCTGGGCCACCTTATATCTTCCTGCATGGTCCTACATGCAGCACAACTCTCTGTACCAATGACATGTTCCTCACAGTTTGATAGGGCATAAGTGGATTGCAACCAGTTCCTTCTTTTGAACAAGCCAAGGCTTCAAGCAAGGACATTACCTGAGGTTTTAATGCTGTGAAAGCTCAGTTGTGTGGAAACCAAAGAGAAGGAAGAAGGGCCGTTTTCTGAAATCTCTCTGCTCCATCTGGACCCATCACCTTCCATTACTTGGCTGCCTTTCTGGGAATCCTCCGTGCCGTCCCCTACGCCATGCCCAAGCACTAGACATGAAAATAGCTTGAGACAGTTCCTGCTGGCATGACATCGACTCTGTTTCTCCTAGAGGAGGAATTAGCAGATGGGACCAGTGGAAGATATCTGAGCTAGAGAGCCGGACAACTGGAGTCTTTCCAATCCAGTAAGTGCAGTCCAAAAATCTGAGGATGCAAAGATCTTTCAGGGTCAGAACCTCTTCTCTAGGGGTAGGAACAGGGAAGATATGGAAGTGGTTATTGACAGGCTGTGCAGACTAACTTCTGTCTGCACGGTTGGTTTGATTGTCCCCCAAATTCCTTCTTTGCTTCCTTATTCCCCAGTCAGCCCACTGTATTATTCCAGTAAAATAACCAAAGAGCTTTTGAAATTAATATGATGGGCTCACAAACATCTTCCATCATGCAGAACAGAAATTAAAATGTACACCCAGGCTCACTTCGTTCCCTGGAATTCATCATGCGGAAACCTCCCTGCATATGTCAAGAGACTCCTGACAGCTGAAAGCACTAATGGAAAGCAGCACTTGCAGCAGCATCAAGACCATTGCTGTGCTGCTACCACACAACAAAGCAGGGTTCCAGTTCCACCAATCATGCCTGTTCTAGCAGAGCAGTTGCTGCCTGAATCACAATGCCTTTAGAGCATTGTTTCCTCCATGCATCGTGGAGGACAGTCATCCTCTAATACAAACAAACATGGGACATCCAGGAGAAGTCAGGTATCCAAATACTTGGAGCAGCAAAAGGTAACCATGAGTGTTTTGCTCATCCTAAAGGTCTCATGCATGTTCTGGCTTTGCCACCACAAGATAAGAAAAACTAGAAGTCAGAAGAAAACTGAAATGACCTTAGTAAGAACTTCAAGGAGCAAACACAAAGTTCAGGGGCTACACCATATGTCACAAGGTTGGGCATCTCTAAGTGGAAGGAGCTTCTGAGAACCGTCTGTGAAAGCCTCTCCACTCACCATGCATGTCAACTGTTTACCAGATGGAAAGGTATTGGGCCAAGGCATGTAATGCTGCCCTACCAAACCAGAGGAAAAAAAACATGATATCCATGCTACACCTGGCTTTAGCAATCTACAACTCCAGCTGAGAGAAGCAGCTCTGTAAGAGGGAGCATTGGGACAGATAATAACCCACAGCCCTCAAGACAGTCAGTGTCCTATTGTGAAAACCCTATTCAACAACAAAGAACCAGTGTGGCAAGTGAAATCATTTTCTTGCTGCCCACCTCAATGCATTTTTTTCCCCGTTATCTCCCTCATCCACAAGGTTGACAATTCCTACATGGCTCCTCACACTATCAGGACCACAGCGAGAAAACTGATGCCTTCTCAACCATCTTCTGGCTCAGCAAACACAGCTGCCTGCACTTGATGCATATTTTGAGGTTGAAATTGAGATGCAAACTGCTGCTAAAATAACCACGACGGAGGAGTGGTTGCTGCAATACTGAGACACTATCCATTTCTTCCCTCCCTATCCCTCAAATGATTTTACCAGCCCATAGAAGGAAATAGGAATTGCATGACTCAAAGGAAGACTCATCTCCTACCCATCATGGAGATCCACACGTGCACCCAAGTAGCTGGGTAAGACACTGTCTTCTGTCCCCGGCCGCTGGTATCACACTAACCACCACAGCTCTGAGAAAACACAGACAAAGCAAGAAGAACCAAGAGTAGCAAGAACGAGAAGCTTAAAATGCAGGACTGTCCCAACAGTGATGAA
Organism: Hypotaenidia okinawae; assembly: GCA_027925045.1. NCBI lineage: Eukaryota > Metazoa > Chordata > Aves > Gruiformes > Rallidae > Hypotaenidia > Hypotaenidia okinawae. Next base: position 161,824,526 of record BSDF01000002.1, read on the forward strand.
GAGAAGGAGGTTTCCCCCTGCTCCATCGCAGCATCCAAGGGAGCATCCAAGAAGCCACAAAGCCAAAGAGGAGATACATGGAAGAGACCGTGTAGGATGAGGTCAAAATGATCAATGTGATCAAGGGGTAAAAACTATGCCTAGGAATGAAGTGACAACAACATCTCTTGGTGATGTCTGCAATATCTCATATACTATTCTGGATTGCTTGCTTTGGAAGCTTTAAACTTTTGGTGAAGATAATTAAAGGCCTGGAGCATCTCCCTTATGAGGAAAGGCTAAATGAACTGGGGCTGTTCAGCCTGGAGAAAAGAAGACTGAAAGGGGATCTGATCAATGGTTATCAATATCTGAAGGGTGGTACAAAAGGGGAAATAGCCAGGCTCTTCTTAGTGCTCTGTGGAGACAGGACAAGGTGCAATGGCTGCAAGTTGGAGCACAGGAAATTCCACACACCAACATGTGGAAGAACTTTTTCCCAGTGAGGGTGAGGGAGCCCTGGGCCAGGCTGCCCAGGGGGGTGTGGAGTCTCCTTCTCTGGAGATATTCCAGCCCCATCTGGATGCCTCCCTGTGTGACCTGTCCTAGGGACCCTGCTTTGTCAGGGGGTTGGACCCCATGATCTCTGGAGGTCCATTCCAACCCTTACAATTCTGTGATTCTGTGATCTCCAGAAAAAGCTGCAATTTACTGGCATATATTTTCCATTGCCTCCATCTTTACTGCATTTTTACAGTGGTGCCCAAACATCCAGATATTGCAAGAGTGGAGTGGGGATTGGTAAGACACATACCCAGAGGCACCAAAAGAAGTTTCTGAGGCCGGATCTGAAAACACCTTCTCACTCTGCAACAAGAGTCCTACCACAGGAGCAATGCCAAGTGTCAGAACGTGACTCCCCACGAAATTACAACGTTCCTTGTACAGTGGATAGATATTATAACCCCCAAGGCACATTTCCAACATCAGCTGTTTCCTCAGTTACATTTCCTCCTTAACCCTAATACATCTGACAGCAAGGCACACAGGGTCTGGAGCTTCAGTGCAGGGGAAGAAGATTCTCAAAGACATAAAGACATTGGTGCATTTCAGAAAGGTTTTTAGAGTCACTTATCTGATGCCTTAGACGCCACTGATGTCATTTATGTATTTAAAAATGCATATAAGGCTTCAACATCCTCTCCAGTTGTTCTCTTTAGGATACAAACACAATTTAACACAATTAGGCCGGACAGAAAGCCCAGACCTCTTTATAGGATTAACTGCATTCCAGTTAAGACAAAGAGATTCCAGGCAAGACAAAGAAATGCCTGGCCAAGAGGCAGCTGGACAAAAGCAGGTTACAACCTCTGGATGGTTTTCAGATTAGCACCAGGTTTAGCAAGGTGGAGGGATACTCTCACAAAAGGCATTGAGCCCTGCTACAGATCTACATGAAGGAAAGAAACAAGTAACCAATCAACCAACCAAAACATCACAGAATCACAGAATTACAGGGTTGGAAAAGACCTTTAAGATCATCAAGTCCAACCATTCCCATCCTAAGCTAAACCAGATCCCTGAGCACCTCATCTCCCTGTCTGTTAAACACATCCAGGGATGGTGACTCAGCCCCCTCCCTGGGCAGCCTGTTCCAGGCCCCAAGAACTCTTTCAGGGAAGAATTTTTTCCTAACATCTAATCTGACCCTGCCCTGGCACAGCTTTGTGCCATTTCCCCTTGTCCTATCTCCTGTCACCTGGCTGAAGAGACCATCACCCACCTCTCTGCAACCTCCCTTCAGGTAGTTGTAAGTGGTGATAAGGTCTCCCCTCAGCCTCCTCTTCTCCAGGCTGAACATCCCCAGCTCCCTCAGCCACTTCCCCAGCCTGGTTGCCCTTCTCTGGACTCGCTCCAGGACCTCCATGTCCTTCTTATGGTGAGGAGCCCAGAACTGGACCCAGCACTCAAGGTGCAGCCTCACCAATGCCGAGTACGGGGGCACGATCCCTTCCCTAGGCCTACTGGCCACACACCAAGTAATACTAGATTTGTTAGGAGAAAAAGAAATGGTTTCATTAAGATAAAACAAAAACCCCTCAACTTTAATACTGGAAAAACCCAAAACTCAAAAAAAGATGCCAGGGCAGATAGGTCTATTTGCAGATGTGTCACCTGAAATTTAAAACTTTAGGGAAGTAAAGAGAGAGAAGAAGACAGAGCTTCCAGCATGTGGCTTTGGGGTGCTGAAATGTTTCCATCATTGAAGTTTCAGATTTGAACTGAGAAGCTGAAAAAAAAAATCTTCAGAGCTACCTTGAAACAGTTCCCATCACGACTGTTCTTTGCGAAGGAGAAGCAGTTTAAAACCCAGCATTCAAAAGATATTGCTGTATAATCTGCCATCTTCAACAGAAAAATCAGTCATCCCTAATTTTGGATGGGTTTTGTGGGGTTTTTTCTGTCCAAAGACCCCAAAAGTGCCTTTTTTGTTATTGCAGACTGCAATTAAACATTAAAATATTTTAAAAAGGAATAGATTTATTAAATAAATCCTCTGGATCTACCCTGTAACTGCTCAGCAACTTCAGAGGAGCGTTAGAGTGGTAAACAAAGATCTTGACAATACTTTTCCAGTAGAAATTCAAGAGCTCTTAACTTGTGCCTCTCTATTTTTTGAAGGACGTGGACCAGGGAGATTTCAGGAGTCATCAGTGTATCAGGTCTACTCCTGTAGGAAGGAATGATGAAGAACCAACCACCTAACCAAAGGTACATGGTGCTACATGACGTGGTGGCATGCCTGACATGCTGAAGGTACCTGAGCCAGCCCCGCATCCCTGTGTCTTCATCTCTCATCCTACACCTGTCACAACAGTACTGCCCTTTGTAAAGTGCTTTGAGATCTCTGGGTGTGTTACAAAAAGTACAGATGCTACTACTTTGAGTCCAGGTAATCCAAAGCAAATCACTGCAGCAAACTAAGTGGTGTGTTCTATCTGAAAATAGACAGAAATCCCCACCAAGAAACATCTAAGTCGTCATGATAGAGAAATAAATCCCAGCAGATTGTTGCTCACATTATATGAATCATCGTGTTGTTATAGCAACTTCATATCTGCATCGAATCTGAAAACCAAGCACAGCTGAAATAATATAACAGCATTAAGTAAAAATGATATATAACAAGATAAAAATGGATCGGCTCGATCTCAGAGGAGCACCCACACTTCTTTCTCACCCTCTTTCCTTCCTTTGAAAACATTGCTTTCCTGTATTTAAACAAAGAGAAGAGACTTGGAGCTTCTGGAGAAGCAGCAGAGGACTAACAAGCTTTTCAATTCAAGGGGAACCTGCAAAATGAAGAGCCACCTTTAACTAAACCCAAGTACAACGCCCATTTGTTACCACCAGCCCCAGACAACTCACCCTACTGTTCCTATGTGCTTCACAAAATTCCTGTGTTGCACAAACTATTTCAATTATGTGATTTATTTATAAATAATTTTATAAATAAGTTGTGTTCTTTATATAATTTATACAGCACATGAATTATATAAATACTTAAATATATGCACACTGTCAACTGCCTCTGCTCAGGAGTCCCAACCAGAACTGAAGATGCAGAAGCCAGAAAGGGGATGCACAGGGTCTATTTTTAAAACTGCAGGTATAGGTGGTCATTTTAGTGCTGAAGAAAATGTGGACAATGTCACCAAGGTTCCTTCTGTCAGAGCAGTGAAGGAAGAAAACTAAATAAACACATTAATTTCAGGGACTTGGCAGAAAACCATAGCTCCTGTCAACTTCAGAGCCACCACAGGTGCCTCAGAAGACATCACTTTGCTACAATTAATGCCAAGGATGCCCAGAAAGCACAACAGGGCACCAAAGTGCTCCTTCTCCCCGTGGGATGCTGCCAGTATGAAGGAGGTTTGAAGAAGGAAGAAGAGAAATAGAATCAGAGAACCACAGAATCATAGACTGGTCTGGGTTGGAAGGGACCCCAAGGATCACACAGTTCCAACCCCCCTGACACAGGCAGGGACACCAACCTCCAGGCCTGGAGCTACACAAGGTTGCCCAGGGCCCCAGCCAACCTGGCCTTCAACACCTCCAGGGACGGGGCATCCACCACCTCTCTGGGCAGCCTGTTCCAGCACCTCACCACTCTCTCTGTAAAAAACTTCTCCCTAATATCTAATTTAAACCTTCCTTCCTTCAGCTTCAATCCATTCCCCCTTGTCCTACCATTATCTACCCTTTTAAAGAGGTTCCCCTCCTGTTTCTCTGCTCCCTTCAGGGACTGGAAGGCTGCAATGAGGTCCCCCCACAGCCTTCTCTTCTCCAGGCTGAACAAGCCCAGCTCCCTCAGCCTCTCTTCATAGGGGAGCTGCTCCAGCACTCTGATCATCTTCGTGGCTCCTCTGACCCCTCTCCAACAGTTCCCCATCTTTCCTGTATTTGGGCCCCCAGCTCTGGACACAGGACTCCAGCTGGGGCCTGAGGAGGGCAGAGTAGAGAGGGACAATCCCCTCCCTGTCCCTGCTGGGGAGGAACATTGCTGGCAGGGAAACAGTTGAGGGATATATGCAAATTTTGATGTTTCAAGCAAATTAAAACAAACCAAATACATCCCCCAAACCCACGGCTCTAGTCCCAACAAAGACCCTATCAGCCTTAACAGCGGCACAAAAGCAATTCAATTAAAAGCTACTAAAAAGAATCAGCCTAACTTATTCTTTCAGAGTTCCAGGCAGCAAAAGCATCGCTCTGTCCCAGACAGGAGAACTCTGTTTTCTATTTTTTTCCCCTTCTCTTCTTTTTCTTAAATACATTTATTCATTAAAGCTTCCTCGTAGGCTGCGTAATGAGTCACTTCTCTTTGCTCCTCTATAAAGTGCAAAGGGATGGAGAGGAATGGGATCGAAAGAGAGGATGCAGATCCTCACAAAGCCTGTTAGAAAAGCTTGAAAAGCTTTTGAGGGTGCCACAGAAAAAGCGAGGCGGTTCCTCACATGGGCTCCAAAGCTTTTTCTCTATCACCATAACTTTCCTGGGGTCTGAGCCTGGCTGTCTCGTTCCTTACAGCCAGCACAGAAAGCCACCCCCTCTCCTTCACCCAAAAATAACTTGCTTAGCTTTCTTCCTCCACAGAAGAGCTTAAGGAGAGAAATCCAGAGCTCCAGAGCAGGAGGGATACTGCTCCTCCCACAGACTTGGTTCTTCTCAAGTATGAACAAGACTAACTCTGCACCAGTGAAATACTACCAAGGGAGATCACAGAAGTTGATATCATCAACAGCAGTGATACCAGAGGATACCACCTCTAAAACAGAGAAACAGAGGAATTTTGCCTCTCTTAACACTGGTGATGGAGAAGCCCCAGCAGCCACCAGCTCAGAGTGAGCCACAGGTGCCCACATGGATGGGTGAAGACTGCAAGTGGCTATTTTTGTAATCGCTTCTCTGGTGAGCGGGAAGAGTCCATCATGTCAATAATGCCAAGCTCAATGGAAAAGCCAGGAGACCAACTGTGCCATCACCAGCCTTATCGCACACTAGATCTGGAACGTCCTGGTTTGGTCCCATAACTGCTCTCAGGAGTCTGACTCTCTCAGCCTGGCTTCACAGGAGAGGTGCTCCAGCCCTCTGATCATTTTTGTGGCTTCCTCAGGATCAGCTCCAAGAGGTCCATGTCCTTCTGCTGAGGGCTCCAGAGCTGGACACAGTACTGGAAGGAGGTCCCACCAGAACAGAGTAGATGTCCACATGTAACAGCAGACATCTACATCATTTTTCTAACATTTATTCTATCTGAGAAATATTTTAAAAGAAAAAAAAAAGAAACAAAACAAGAACTTCAAGTGAAAATAAAGCCACCAAAACACAAAACACAAAATAACCCCCCCAAAACTAAAGACAGAGTCACAGGGAACTTTTCTGCTGACACCTAGGCTGCTTCCAAAGGGTTCACGTGCCAGTCTAGTAATGAAGCTGTCATACAGCATGATGGGATTTTAGCTTTCAAGCTGAAGGTTGCTATGGGAGGCTGTTCCCTGCAGCAGCACTGCACAGCGCTTGTAAAAGGCCTCCCCAGCACCAGACACTGCTCTGAATTTTTGAGTAGGAAGAAATTCCCTGGTTTTTGGTGGTTTTTCTTAAGTCCCAGAAAAAGCAGCAGTCCTGGAAAGAGAAAAAATAATAATAATCAGGGTTGCACATACCTGGAGTGTTGTGTCCAGTGCTGGGCTCCCTGGTACAAAAAAGACAAGGATCTCCTGGAGAGAGTCCAGCAGAAGGCTACAAAGATGATTAAAGGCCTGAAGCATCTCCCCTGTGAGGAAAGGCTGAGGGAGCTGGGGCTGTTCAGCCTGGAGAAAAGAAGACTGAGAGGGGATCTGATCAGTGGTTATAAATACCTGAGTGTGGGACACAGGGGGAATTAGCCAGCCCCTTTTCAATGGTCTGTGGGGACAGGACAAGGGGCAATGGCTTCATGTTGGAGCACAGGGAGTTCCACACCAATATGTGGAAGAACTTTTTCCCAGTGAGGGTGACAGAGCCCTGGGACAGGCTGCCCAGATATGGAAGATATATAAGGAGTTGGGCAAAGTCTAAAAGAAGATATATATATATATATATATACACACACATATATACACACACAGGGAGCTGTGCAAAGCTGAGCAAATACAAATTACACTCTTGGAAGTAACAAAACAGTAAACAGAGAAGATATGTTCTATACCAAGTTTGAGGAATGTGCTACAATCTGCATGATTTACAGAGAACATAGAGTGAGGAGCTTTACTGTGGACTTAACACAAGGACATAGCCATGAAGCAGCAGGAGGGGGAGATGCAGTAGCTGTTTACCTTTACACAGTGCGCTGAAGACTACTGAATACTGATTTATAAAAGGATTTTAATTCATGCTGCCAGAGCTTCCAGCCTCTAGGTGCTTAATTCTTTGGAGGTTAAGGAAAGCAGAACTGGTAGATGAGATACACAGCTAGGTGTGGATAGTTACAGGGCAACCATGCTGCAGTCCTGTGGACATGTTCTTACATTGACATCAAGACAGATATACAACTGTGTTACTTAAAGGACAAGCTAAGAATGCAGTCATATTAATGATGAAAAAAGATAAAGAGTGGTAAATGACACATTTTGAGCCTTTGCCCAGATGTGAGCAGACAACCTAAAGCTGGTGCTCCCCATACAACTGCACCATCTCTTCCTTTGCACACTGACAACAGGAGATGCTATCTGTACAAAAACACAGCCAGTTACAGCAGAACCAATAAACCAGAAAGCCAAAGCATTTGGGACTTTCTGTTTGTCTCCAAAAACCTCTCATTCCTGTACCTAAGTGGGCTGCAGTAATTAGCTCTCACGTAGTATTTGCTCATCCAGCACTCACGTGGTCAGCTCAGAGCAAAGTCTGGAAGTGAGGGGGTTAAACTGGGCTAATAATGAGTAGGAAGTGGCAAAAACCAATTTGATCCAGCGCTCCTCTATTCTGGACAATACTCCCCTAGAGCTACTTTCACAGAATCACAGGGGTTGGCAGGGACCTCCAGAGATCATCAGGTCCAACGCCCCTGCCAAAGCAGGCTCCCTAGGACAGGTCACACAGGTCGGTGTCCAGATGAGTCTGGAATATCTCCAGAGAAGGAGACTCCACACCCCCCTGGGCAGCCTGTCCCAGGGCTCCCTCACCCTCACTGGGAAAAAGTTCTTCCACATATTGGTGTGGAACTCCCTGTGCTCCCACTTGCAGCCATTGCCCCTTGTCCTGTCCCCACAGACACTGAGAAGAGGCTGGCCATGTTCCCCTGTGTCCCACACTTCAGATATTTATAAACATTAATTAGATCCCCTCTCAGTCTTCTTTTCTCCAGGCTGAACAGCCCCAGCTCACTCAGCCTTTCCTCACAGGGGAGATGCTCCAGGCCTTTAATCATCTCCAGAGCCTCCTCTGGACTCTCTCCAGGAGATCCCTGTCTTTTCTATCCCAGGGAGCCCAGCACTGGACACAACACTCCAGGTGGGGCCTGACCAGGGTGAAGTAGAGGGGGAAAATTTAATTTGTCAATGCAAAAATGCCCCAGTATTATACACTGTACACACACACACACCCCCCCCCATCTATCTATCTATCTATCTATCTATCTATCTATCTATCATATATACATATATATATATATATATATCTCAATCAAATCATAGCATAGTTGGGGTTGCAACCTCAAAGATCATCTGTTTCCCTGCCATGGGCAGAGACACCCTTCACTAGACCATATGTCTCTCAAAAATATGATTTTTTATATATTCACACTATATATATATATATAAAAAAAGTGTTTATATTCTAAAGTATTGTTGTGAAAAAAAAACCCCAAACCTTTTCACTTACGATGTCCCATAGACACAGACCTAAATGTTAGCTACATGGTCCCTTCAGACCAGGCAGATGATTTTCAAAGGCTGTCAGATCATCAGTAGCGTTGGTACCAATGCCAGCCAGGACCTTGTGTTATATCATAGAAAAAACTCTTCTTTCCCCTTAGCTATGATGGTATATCTTGTTTTCAAAGGATCATTATGGATGTGCTGTCTGGACAGCTGCATCACCTTGATGATGACAGAGGAGTCTTCAGTTCAGCAGATCACTGAAGCACCTGATTTACATGGAAAAATCAAGTAACCAAGATGGGTTGAAAACAGAAGTGGGTCTGGAGTCAAAAGAAATGGAAGGGCATACAACCATGCAATGGAGAAGTGTAACTGGAGGAATACAAGGCAGCACCCTCTGACCTACTCAGCACAGCTATCCCTGCTGAGATGCTCCTTCTTCAATATGAAGAGCCAAGAGGCAAGATCTCCTCCAGGCACCTTCACAACCATGAACTTCTGTGATGTCACAGCATTCAGACTCAATTTAAACTATGAGGGAAGTTATATGTAGATGCAGTCTTAAAACAGGACAGAAAACTGATTTGAGTCTGACGTTCAGGTACACAACTGAGATGCTGGAAAAGAAAGATTTCCAAACCATGGATCCAGCACGGGTCCTGCACATCACAGACAAGTATTTGATAATGTCTGTGTTGGAGTCAAAATCCTGCCATGGACCAGAGAATTCTCTGTCCATGGAAATTTTGCCAGAAGATACAAATACCATAGACAGAAGTCTGTATCAATATATCTATATTTGTCTAACTACCCAAACTCCATTATTTTCCTGAAAATACTTAACCAGCAACAATCCTGAGCCCACAGTACCATGCAAAACCAGAAACAGACAGTGACAGGCACCAACTACAGGGACAGCACCAGGAACACATCATCCAAGAAATTCCATTAATTGAACTATTTTGCTACAAGCAAACCAAATTATTGCAGAAGACTATTAGACCAAGGCTTAGAAGCCCAGGAAGCCTACAACTGTCTACCCACCCTTCACATCTCGTTCCGTTCCATACACTCCTCCTTCCCCAGCACTCTGTTAATAAGGTTGGGGATGTCCTTCCCAGCGGTCTCAATGCCTTGTCAGCAGAAATTCAAATCAATCCATCCCTGGAAGCAGCTGCAGCAAGTAACTCAATCACATTCATCATTTAACTTATCCTATTTATGTATCAGGTCAAGCCTGAAATCTCCATTTACATTATCAGCTTTCCTGATATTAAGATAATCATGCAGAGGACTGATCAAAGGTTCTTTGTATCTTTGGAGCAGAAGAATTACCATATGGGAACACTTTCTCTATCCCAGCGTCTCTTTTTTGACTATGAAGAGTACATTCTTCCCCAGAAATTAGGATGAGGAACACCATGCTGAAGAGGAAGGCACTTATGATAATAAATCTGAGCTCCTCCGTTCAGTAACAAGGCAGCAGGTACTGCACAACTCTGAACAACCACAAAGCTCATCAGGTTTTAAAACAGAATATCTGACAAGGACCTGGGTGTCATTGTGGATGAGAAACTTCCCATGAGCCAGCAGTGGCTCTTGCAGCTCGGAAGGGTGATGGGATCCTGGGCTCCATCAGCAGAGGGGTGGCAGCAGGGACAGGGAGGGGATTGTCCCTCTCTACTCTGCCCTCATCAGGCCCCATCCGAAGTACTGTGTCCAGAGCTGGGGGCCCAATATAAAAAAAAGTAGAACTGTTGGAGAGGATTCAGAGAAGGCCATGAAAAGAGTAGAGGGCTGGAGCAGCTCCCCTACAAAGAGAGGCTGAGGGAGCTGGGCTTGTTCAGCCTGGAGAAGAGAAGGCTGTGGGGGGACCTCATTGCAGCCTGCCAGTCCCTGAAGGGAGCAGAGAAACAGGAGGGGAATCGACTTTTTCAAAGGGTAGACAATGGCAGGACAAGGGGGCTGGAGTGAAGCTGAAGGAAGGAAGGTTTAGATTAGATCTTAGGGGGAAGTTCTTTCCAGAGAGAGTGGTGAGGGGCTGGAACAGGCTGCCCAGAGAGGGGGTGGGTGCCCCATCCCTGGAGGTGTTCAAGGCCAGGTTGGCTGGGGCCCTGGGCAACCTTGTGTAGCTCCAGGCCTGGAGGTTGGTGTCCCTGCCTGTGTCAGGGGGGTTGGAACTCTCTGATCCTTGGGATCCCTTCCAACCCAGACTATTCTATGATTCTATGATTCTATGATCTGCTGAAAATTTCTGAGAAGAAAAATATATTCGAGCTGCCTTTAATTATCTTTATTTTACCTAGACTGGATGGAAGGGTGTTCTGATTTTTCCAGATTGATTTTGAAAATCATCATAAAGGAGTTCTCTGACCAGAATTAATTTTTTTTCAGACCTGCTTTGATGGTGAAACGGACTCCATAGCCTTCCCAAATGAAGAAATGCTGTTACAGCCCTTTCTCTGACATCCCTCCACTGTCACAGTAGTAGCTGCAGCCCCTGCACACCATCACCAGGTCACAGTAAGAGCTGGTACAGATCCGACAACAAAACCAAACCAAATCAAGCCCCAGAAAAAGGAGATAGAAAGCAATCCCTACCTTCCTATCTTCTGAAAGAATTCTCATTCTGCTGTTCACCTTCAACTTGCTATTTTTCTTCCCTCAGAACAGAAAATTTTATATATATATATATATATATATATATATATAAAGCATCGTTCAGCTATTTTTGGAAACAGATGTTTTATCCAGAGTGTGGGCAGAGGGAAACTATTTGTACCCAGATTTTAGGATTATTTAAAGAGGGGGGACAATGTAAGAGCTTAAGCTAATAAAACAGTCTTATTCAGGGAAAAAACATACTTTTTTAAAAAAAAAAATCTAGAAATATTGTAATTGAAGCGCTTCATTTCTCATACCAGCTATTAAGAATGCAAATACAATCATTTATTTATCTCATATGCAGCAAGGAATCTTTGCAACAATAACAAAAAAAGTCACATGGGATATAATCCAATGACCATCTTCCCCATTAACTTGAGAACGATGTTCTATTGAATATTTCAAGCACGATTAGACTGTAAGAAAATGGCACCGTGCCACAAAGTCCTACAGATTATTCTCTCTTAATACTTCCCTTCCTTGCAAAGATGCCAGGAGGATGAATAAATAAAGTGCTAGCAGATCAAAGATTGAAAGGCAGCAAAGAAATGTGGAGGATCCTTCAAACGTCCACATATGAAGTGGAAAGAGGACCTTTATGGTTGGTGACATAACTTCTAGACAGGATCTGGCTTGAGAATTACTGTGCCAACAAGATATGTTCTGCAAAGGAATCGAACGCATAGGGTTTAAAATTATGGTAGTCTTCTGCAATTGAAAGCAATTAATGCTGCTGGATCAATCTTAGAGCTACCAATGATAGGAAACTTTCCACTGAGCTTCTCTAATGTGGACAAACCATCATGAGTAGTGGAGATGAAAGCTCAAAACAGCTCCGTGAGTGATGTACAAGCTCAGAGGGACTCCAAGTCCCATACTCACAACCATCTTTTCTTCAGCCATGACACATATTGTGGAGGGGTCTGACATAAAGAGAATCATCAACGTTGCCAGGTCCAAGCAGCAAGCCTCTAATGCAGCTAATTAAATGCTTCATCAAAGACTTTTTCTGATCATTCAAAGGACTGGGATGTGCAAGGAAGAGGCTTGCAGAGCTATGAAAAGCAGCCAGAGTGCTGAGCAATCACATCTGGAAGCAGAATTAAATTTAAATTGCTTCAATGTGTTAGGGAAAAGGCCATTCTGTGGCCAAGCTCACCCACATAACCAGCACTGCATCTAGGAATCCAGTTTGGCTTCTCTACAGTCAAGGCAGCCTCTACAGACAAGGAGCTCCACTGACCATGGACAGATTAATGGGTCTCCAGTATCTGTTCAAGTCCCTTGGGACCAGTGTCATCAATACATGAGTTTGACCACATAAGCTAACACAACCCACCCAGCATCACGGGGAACATCAACTGAGGAGCAAAGGGGACAACAGATTAAGTAGGGGGCAACACATCAAACCCCCCACAGCAGCTCGTGGACTTCAAACTCCAATTCACTGACTCCTTGAACACACAAGTTGATTCTTCCTCTTACATAAAGCATTCAGGAAATTAAATATGTCTTAACTACACCAGGCTCAATAAATGCAAAGTGATGATGGAAGTGTTACAATGCTCAAACTCCTAACACAAACTGAAACCAACTGAAAGGAGCTGGATGTCACCACTGGCACCTCAAAAAGTAACTCTCTCCAAGGCTACTACTTTCAGGTAAGCAATAAGATACATATCAAAGAAGACAGACTAATATCATTATAATGTAAAATATGATTATTAAATTTATTACCATTTTAAATTATAGGGTAAAAATCAGTGGTGCAGTGTCATTTAGACCTTGTTCTTTTCAATAGAGGACTTCACAAAGTAAAGAGATGAGCAGCAAAAACGCTACTTGCCCAAGGGCAACAGGGGAGAAGGAAGGAGGCACACTGAAGGGATGTGTCTGATTTTGAAAGGAGACTGACACCAGACACAGCAGAAATGAACTTAGTAAGGAACAGTTTAGAGAAGACATCTGAAACCTCTGTGCTTCCTACCACGTACCAGGAAAAAAACAAAGAGGAAATGTGCCCCCCCCCCCCAAAAAAAATGTCAAGAAATTTTCAAGGGATAAGTGATTTTTTTGGGGTTTTTTTAACTCAATTGTAGCACTGGTTGTGGAGGCCAAGAATTCAAGCATCCAAAAGCCCAGGGAAGTGCATAGCAAGACCAGCCAAAGCTGTCATACTAAGTTGTACCACAAATGCTTAAGCCAGCCTTAATGATTAACCATCAGGAGAAACCCGGGGAGAAATTATCACCTCATTTGCATATCAGGGAATTACTTTCTCTTCTTTTGAGCATGCTATTACTGGTCACCATCCAAAAGAGAGATTCTTGAGCTAAATGAACCCTGTGTCTCACTAGGCAGTTCCTAGACTACTTATAATTAAAGGCACCATTAAGCCTTCAAAGAACCAGATGCCAATCCATGTCAAAAGTTACGCAGCTGAACATAGTCCAATTACAACTGTATTCAAGAGATACAGCACATGCCAAAGAGATATAATTTTACAGGAAGCTTTTTCCATATCTTACAAGGTATCTTAAGATCATTTGAGATGCTCTTGCGTGTATTATCACTTGTTTAGAGAAAAGATTGTCCCTAGTTACCCACCAGCAAGCCTAAAATGGGCTGAGTGGCAAACAGATGAAAAAGCCCATCTCATTACCGATACTGTAGGGCAGCCAATTAAAATAATTATAAATATAATGTGGAAGTTTACATGGAGAAACCATCTCTTCCTCCCCATCTTGCACTTCTTTTTGAGGATGGGAAGGATGAGGATGTTTTGGGCTCCCTTTCTGAATGCTTATTCAGGGTCTGAACACCCAAGCTCTCGTTTGTAGAGCAAGGGCTCTTGCACAGCCTGGTTCAGGTGACAGAACACCCTGAAATATTTTTTTGGATTTAAGACATTGATCCAACTTTCTCCTCTGTATTTAAATAAGAAAAGAAAGTCCAAACTACAAATCCACTCAGAAACAGCCATCATTTAAGATACTAAAAATATTATCATCTAAACACAGGAAGGTCAAAAAATAAACTCTTAACTGCCTTCTCTAAGGCAGAAAGCAAGTCTATTCTTAAACATACACCAAGGCCAGTGAATCTGGGAAAAAGACAGATGGGAGAATATGTAGGAGAATATGTTCCCTGAATACTTCCACAAATAGGCTACCACAAGTCAAGAGAGATGCTGTGTCACAAGGGATGCAGAAGTCACAAGAGATGTGTTTCTTGACATTCTCCACCAGGAGATCTTCTGGAGCAGACAGAGAAGTTTTTACTACTTGTTACCATGGCACTGATTCCAGATACTCATCCTATAGTTTTCCTATATTTGCAAACAAAATGGCCAGCCTCCCATGGTCACAGAGTGACAGATGCAACTTTCTCAGCCTTTCCCAGCAATGTGGTGATGATCACCACGAAGAATTACAGCAATATCAAAGCCATTGATGGTCTATGCTGACTTCCATTTTCTAGTCCCATTCTCTTGCCCTTTCAGCTGCTCTGGTTACTTCAAGCTGTTGGCCAGCTTCAATTAAATTGGTGAGAGAAAACAAACAAAAAAAACCCCTAACAAAATAAAAAAATAATCCTAAAACATAATTACAATCCCCAAATTTGAGTGAAATATTAAGGGCTGAATCAAGGAAAGAAAAAGTGAACACCAGTGTAAGTGTGGAAAAGTAGACCAAACCACAACTCTGCAGCAACTACCTAGCATGTGGATTATGTAGGACTAAACAAATGAGCAATCAACCACCTCTCTTGCAGTGAGGGTAGCAACAAGAGATGACAAGTGGCAGAAGATATGTCAGGAGGTGAAAGGCACATCTGTAGGAAACCATGTGCCTTTTACTTGCTCTTCAACAGATGTGAAGAGGAGATCCTCCTTCTGAAGCTTGCATTTTAGACAATCCTTTTGGATTGGCATGCCGGTTGCTGTCCCCACTGTAAGGTCCTTAACAATTGTTGACAGAACCATAACCCCCTCTCTTTCTTCTCTCTAACCCTAACCCCCTCTTTCCTCTCTCTCAGTCACCATAAAACCTCATCCCTACGGCACCCAAGCAACAAAGTGAATTCCACATGTCAGGAATGGATACACATCTTGTTTATCTCAAAGTAGCTTATCTCAAAGCATGTATCCCAAGTCCTCTGCACATGTGCCCAGACCCAGGGTCAACTGAAGGACAAAGTGTGAGGGGGCTCAGACCCTCTTGAGGGGGCTTGGACTCTTTCAAACTTTCAGGGACCCTCTGGAGATGGAAACGGGCATGTGTCCCACAGCCAGGTGGAAGGTGTGGCTATGCCAAGGATTTATTGACTATGCAATGAGATAACACTGTAAAAAGACCAACAAAGACAAAAAGGAACGTTCCTCACTTGGACCTCAAGACATCGAAAGGAACATTCCCCCACTGGACCTGAAGACATCAGACTGACAGGACACCACAGATCCATGGTGGTAGCTATTGTGCTCTCTCTTTCACTCTCACCCCTTCTTTCAACCTCTTCTATTTCTCCTCCCCTTTGCCTGCACGCTTGCTGTGGGCCAAATAAAATGACTTGACACTTGACTCCATTTTGAACCTTAATTTTGTTCCCAAGAATTGAGAAGACCTGGCCATGATAAAACACCTGATAGAACCTCACAGAGGAGGTAAGTCCAGCCACCTCAGGGCACTCAGAGCAATCTGAGGTCGGTTAGAACACAAGGGGGTTTAACCTCTGCCAAATTAGTCTATCTGGTTGTGGATCATAGAATAGTAGAATCATAGAATTGTAGGGGTTGGAAGGGACCTCAAGAGATCATCAGGTCCAACCCCCCTGCCAAAGCAGGCTCCCTAGGACATTTCACTCAGATAGGCGTCCAGACGGGTCTTGAATCTCTCCAGAGAAGGAGACTCCACACCCCCTGGGCAGCCTGTCCCAGGGCTCCCTCACCCTCACTGGGAAAAAGTTTTTCCGCATGTTGGTGCGGAACTTCCTGTGCTCCAACTTGCAGCCATTGCCCCTTGTCCTGTCCCCACAGACCATAGAAAAGGGGCTGGCTGATTCCCCCTGCATCCCCTGCTTAAGATAATTATAGACTTTAATTAGGTCCCCCCTTAGTATTCTCTTCTCAAGGCTGAACAGTCCCAACTTACTCAGCCTTTCCTCATAGGGGAGATGCTCCAGGCCCTTCAGCATCTTCATAGCCCTTCTTTGGAATCTCTCCAGGAGATCCCTGTCCTTTTTATACCAGGGAGCCCAGCACTGGACACAACACTCCAGGTGGGGCCTGAGCAGGGCAGAGCAGAGGGGGAGGATCCCCTCCTGTGACCTGCTGCCCACACTCCTCCTGATGCCCCCCAGGATCCCATGGGCTCTCTCAGCCCCCAGGGCACACTGCTGGCTCATGGCCACCCTGTCATCAACCAGGACCCCCAGGCCCTTCTCCACTGAGCTCTTCTCCAGCAGGTCACCCCCAGCCTGTCCTGATTCCAGCAGTTATTCCCTCCCAGGTGCAAGACTTTACACTTGCTTTTGTTGAACTTCATCCAGTTTCTAACTGCCCAGCTCTCCAGCCTGTCCAGGGATCATGACACCCCACAAGGCCAGTCTTGCTGGTGCAGCCAACAGCAATGTAGCCAGCCACTACTACTCCATCCCTGAAGTCACTTCAGCAACTTGGGATTCCTCACATATACACAGTCTGACAAGCACCAGAGTATCAGTATATTGCTTCCCAAAAACCCCCCATGAGGAGCAGACATTCCATGGAGGCCTGAAGTCTATGTTCTTGCTCCCCAAAGATACAGTGACCAAGAAACTGAGACCATAACTAAGTACAGCAGTGGACTAACAGAAAGGTACACTTCAGTTTTTTTAAAAAATACCTCATTTTTGTCACTTTCCTCCAAAAAAAACAAACTCTAGATCTACATCATTTGTTGCATGAATTTGTTTTTCCATTTTCAAGATTTTTGCCATCTAACACACAGTCTTGTTTGCAGTCAAGTCGGAGCAAAATTGATGAACACCAACACAGCTGGATCTCAACAGCCCTTCCACTAAGCTGCAGTGTAAAAACTAAGGGAGTGCCAGAGATTACTAAGGAAAACACAGCAACACACCTATAGGTTTCCAATAGAAAGTCATCTCATGGAGATGGAAACAACTCCAGGTGTGGAGGAAGCATGCAAAGGCAAGCACATGTGGTAGAGTTTGCTGTGGTCAAGCTTCTAAACAAGTCACAGCTGCTTTTATTGTAGTGACCTTGATAGGCATTTCCAGTTGTGAGATGAGCAAGACAGCTGACAGGAGTGTCTTTGCCTACAGTCCCAGAAAATGGGGGCTGAAGAAGTTCTACCCAAGGCATATGTGAAGAAAAAATATAAGAAAAAATTAAAAATCCACTTTTCTTTCTTTTCCATACTTTAGCCTAGCTAAAGGACCATAGGAAGTTCTGCATCAATATGTGGAAGAACTTTTTCCCAGTGAGGGTGAGGGAGCCCTGGGACAGGCTGCCCAGGGGGTGTGGAATCTCCTTCTCTGGAGATATTCAAGACCCGTCTGGATGTCTACCTGTGTGACCTGACCTAGGGACCCTGCTTTGGCAGGGGGTTGGACCTGATGATCTCTGGAGGTGCCTTCCAACCCCTAGAACTCTGTGATTCTGTAAAGCAGTCCAGATTCTCCAGTTTCCATGACCAGCGTTTATTTATCACCACCCTCAATTCTGAGAGCAAACTCTGAGTGATAATGCACAATCCTCCTGCAAAACTAAACTGAGATGGATGGAGAGTGAGACGTATAATTTAAGACAGTTTATATTGCTCACAGTACCAAGCACACTGCATTGAGGCTGCAAGAAAGGTCACTGGTAAATTGAAGTCAGCAGAAAGGAACAGAAAAGTTTACAAACAATATCTCAAGAGAAAAGGAGCTCATTTGGTTCAGGGAAAAGAGCAAGTGTGAGTATGCAAGAGCTTTCCTCACCTCAGACATGCAAGCATACTCATCCTCAGAGGTCCTGAACATCCCATGGTGTTTGGGTTGCCAGCAGGGACAAGGAGGAGATTGTCCCTCTCTACTCTGCCCTCATCAGGCCCCATCCGAAGTACTGTGTCCAGAGCTGGGGCCCCAATACAAGAAAGATGGGGAACTGTTGGAGAGGGGTCAGAGGAGCCTGAGAAGGCTGGAGCAGCTCCCCTACAAAGAGAGGCTGAGGGAGCTGGGCTTGCTCAGCCTAGAGAAGAGAAGGCTGTGGGGGGACCTCATTGCAGCCTTCCAGTCCCTGAAGGGAGCAGAGGAACAGGAGGGGAATCAGCTTGTTCAAAGGGCAGAGACTGGCAGGACAAGGGGGCTGGAGTGAAGCTAAAGGAAGGAAGGTTTAGATTAGATATTGGGGGAAGTTTTTTACAGAGAGAGTGCTGATGTGCTGGAACAGGCTGCCCAGAGAGGTGGTGGGTGCCCCATCCCTGGAGGTGTTGAAGGCCAGGTTGGCTGGGGCCCTGGGCAACCTTGTGTAGCTCCAGGCCTGGAGGTTGGTGTCCCTACCTGTGTCAGGGGGGTTAGAGCTCTCTGATCCTTGGGGTCCATTCCAACCCAGCCCATTCTATGATTCTATGACTCTGATACACACGATATTTGCACTACTGCCACCAATAGTAGCACCCAGTGTGACAGGAACCTCCTCCTTGGCAAAGTCAGACATACCTACACAGAAGAACAGTTTGAGTTCTCTCTCATCTCCCAGATGGCTCATTCCTTTTGGTGCAGAAGTCTCAGTAGCCAGGATCTCCCTCCAGAAAAAAAATCCAAAGGATGCTGCCCTGAGCTTGTTAGCCTTTTGGCAAATGATACAAGAGAGAAGAAATGTAGTTCATTTCTTCCCTTCTGACCACCATCATCCAATGAAAACAGTTTTCTCCCAAGTAAAGGAGAAACTCTTTATGTGGTGTTGTTGGAAGAGCACAACAGAGGTCTTCACTACATATCATCACAGAATAATAGGGAACTCTAGGATCACCTGGTCCAACCTTTCTTGGCAAAAGTATAATCAATATGGCCCAGCATCCTGTCCAGCTGAATCAGTAAACAACCATGGGTCCTTCACAATCCAAACTCCAGTTGGAAGTTTCATGCTGAAGCCAAAGGAGAGAACAGGAAAATACGAAATAGCTCAATCAGGATAGGCTGAATTTCACCCTATCTTCATTTCTAACTTTGGACCATCCACACAGACACAGTTGCTACAAAACAACTCAGGATCTATGACACAGTCACTGTGCTGCTTTGAATAATCAGGTTCCTTGACATTAACCATTTCTTTGGTTCTACTTGTAGGGGAAGACATAGATGAAGTGTCTTGAATATCAGGCAATTCATGTGTGTTGGCCCAGGAAGACTAAGGGAAATGCCCTGAACATACAAATTCCAGAAAAGTATCTAGGAAAAGTCACATTCCTCTTCAACTGAAAAGTTCCAAGTTGACTCTGCTCAACACATGCCTTAGCAGTGATAAGACCACACATTTCTACACTGCACAGTGCTGAGTACTGCAAAACATATTCTTAAAGCCAACAGTGGTTGAGCATCCCTGCTTATGTCACTTCCAAAATGTTTCCTGCCATGATAACTCCCATTACCCTGCTCTGAATCCTTGTGACACCTCATTCACAACCTCTACATATTATATAACCACGGATGATTTCCCTCTGCAGCTTCAAGTTGCATCCGTATCTCAAACTGTTCTTTGAAGCATCCTCCCAAATACAAGACAGGCAGCGAGCAACATACAGGCCTATGGGCATCCCTCTAAAATGTCTGTTGAGTTCATTTTATCCATGACATTAGGGTCCATCTGCCATAATAGTCTTTGAAGGCAGGAGGGATGGTGTGTGCTCTTGGATTGTTGCATGCTGAAGTCAATTCTGTTTCTATCACTGCTGCACTTTGCTTGGTTTCATCAAAGTTCATCCTTCATTAACATCTAAGTGACTCTTCCTGGTATACCACCGGTATCCATGTATCTGGTATACCGCCAGCATGTATCTGCTAGAGTAGCAATGGCATACAGTGGCAGGGTTGAATAGCAATTCATACTATGCAGCCTAAATCAGTGGCTGTTCTCACCCCAAATCAAATCCCCCTGAGGTACACAGCAAACTTCCCCATCCTTCCACATCACCCATAAAGTGCACCTAGATCTCTGCACAAAAGCAATCCCACAGAGAGGTTTGCCTTTGCCTGGAGTAGAAATAACCAAGCCTGTACTCCCTGATGTATTCTTTATGTGCACTACAGGGACTTTATCCTGTGCTACAGTATGTGGAAGTTTTGATTGGGCAACTTATAGATGCCCTGGTGTTCACTACCCAAGTGACCTTTCCTAAATGTGTATCCCAACGTTTGAGGGTCCCACCAACCACTGCCTTCAGCCTGCTCTTCAGCAGTCCATTGTATCATACATTTTTCCCATAGACTTGTGCATTCAAGGCCATGCTTGAGTGTTTGTGAGTCCTTATGTGCTTCATGAACATGCTCATTGACGGTTGGGTAGAAGAGAAAAGCCCAAATTAGCAACCTATTTTCTATTCTCTGTTGTGATTAACTCAGCCAACCTACTACAGTGGAAGAGGCAGAAAGACAGCAACAGGAGAAAGCCTTAAAGGGGAGTGAGAGGCTTTTGCCTATGGAAAAAATATTCCACTTCTGAAAACAGCTTAATACCACTCATCCGTTCTCACTTCCATACCCATGCCCCAAACACTGTATTTGTATTTAATTTTCTGGTTCACCAAGTAGAAAAATAACCCCTTCCTCAGGCTTCCAGCTTTATTTATGCACTTGGTTAGGACTGAGCTGAGCACTCAAACCTGTCATTGGAAGGTTTCAGGTGCTCCTGCTTCAGGTTTGCACTCACAATGTAACGAAGCAGCAATGATGGAGGCTTTGAACTCCACAGACCACGGCAGTGCCCAGAAGAAATCACCCTACTACACCATTAAAGGTCCCACCATGTCTGGGTCAAGAAGAACAGGGAGATACTGGAAAGGGTACAAAAAAGGGCTATGGATGATGGAGGGACTAGAACATCTCTCTTACAAAGAAAGGTTGACAGACTTGGGACTTTTTAGCCTAGAAAAGAATGAAGGTGGATTGTATCAATGCTGATAAATACTTGAGGAGTGGGTGTCAGGAGGATGGGGTCAGTCTATTTTTAGTGGCGCCCAGGGGCAAGAGGCAATGGGCACAAACTGGCATAAAGGAAGTTCCACCTAAACTCAAGGAAGAACTTGTTTACTGTGAGGGTGACAGAGCATTGGGACAGGCTGCCCAGAGAGGTTGTGGAGTCTCTATCTCTGGAGAGATTCAAACCCTAGCTGGACGCTGTCCTGTGCAGCCTGCTTGAGGTGATCCTGCTTTGGCAGGGGGTTGGACTCGATGATCTCCAGAGGTCCCTTCCAACCCCCACTGTTCTGTGATTTTGTGATTCTGTGAAGTCCTGGTGGATGGAACTCACCCTTTTCAGTTGGGGTGCAAACAAGATTAATCCAGCCCTAGCAAGTGTAACAAGCTGCTTCATCAGACTAAGGCTATATCTCATCTATCCAAAATCTGTCCCTTTTATTTTGGGTAGGGTTTCACTTGGAATGAATCAGCCTTTCAAACCGGCTCACCACACAGGCGCCACCAATGCCAAAATGTTGGATAGGGGTGAAGTCCATGGATCCACCTAAAAGAGAGTGGAGCCCTGATTTTATGGACTGCAAATGATGCAAAAGCACATCTTTGGTCTGCAGCTCTGTGATGCATTAGCTCTGACAAGCGAGATAAGTCACGACCTCCCCACACTACTCCCCCCGCCTCCCCGGCCCCACACCACGGCTGGCTCTCCAACTCCCTTGCTAACACAGAAGCCAGCAGCTCAGGCTGTAAATCAGATCAATGAAACATTCAGTTAAAAATAACAGCCAAAAACTCCTCCATTGCAGGAGAGCCTTTAGTATTACAAATGATGAAAGCACGGTGCTAAAAAAAGCAAGCTGAGTTGAGAGCGATTTCTGAGAAAGTGGCAAAAAATCAAGCGACAAACCCAGCCAGCAGAACAAGGGCTGGGTTGCTCCAAGCATCGCTGGGTCACCAGAATGACTCTGATACTGGGGAAAATGGGTATCAATACCCCCAGCTAGTGGCTACCTAGATCAAAGATATTGCCCTGTTCCCATCCCGGACCTCTGTGACGACACTGTAGAAGGACATTCAGAGGACACCACCACGTTACGTTCTGCTTGTGAGGTAGATAGACCTTGGTTATCTCCTTGCTCAGTAGGCTGAGTGATTTTTGCCTCATGGATGGGAGCCATGGGAAGATGCTGGGGTGCAGCTTCTGGGGAAGAAGCTGGGATGAGCTTCTGGGGTTAAGAAACGGCATCCTTACAGCGAGCACAAGCATTTGGCTTGTGGTGCTTACTGAAACTGTGAGAGAACAGAGAAGAGACACCCCTGAGGTTTTTTACAACTATTTTTACGATTGGTTCTGGGAAATATGAGGAATTTGGTTTTTTTTTTCCTGGTTTGGTGGGTTTTTTCCCCTTTTCATATGATCTAAGCACTTCTCAGCTACACATGTATTAGATAAATATCCGTCTGTCTCCATCCTGCAATGCAGATAGCTGTCCTCACGTCTGGACCAGACCAGTGCTTCACTCGCAACAGCCAGCTCCATCTGCAACAGCCTCTGGCTCACTGCTTCACAGAATCACAGGGGTTGGAAGGGACCTCCAGAGATCATTGGGTCCAATCCCCCTGCCAAAGCAGGCTCCCTAGGACAGGTCACATAGGTCAGTGTCCAGATGGGGCTGGAATCTCTCCAGAGAAGGAGACTCCACACCCCCTGGGCAGCCTGTCCCAGGGCTCCCTCACCCTCACTGGGAAAAAAGCTTCCCTACAGACAGCGCAGCATCTCACCTCCCATTTCCAACACTAGGATGCAATCCCACTATGGCGACTGTGGCTTTTAATGCCTTTTACTAACCTCTAATTCACTCTATATTAATCCCTCAGAGTGGCTACTCCTTCATTTAACCTGTGGAGACACCAAGCTAAGATATTTGTTGGGTTAAACACATAAAACCTACAGCTCTAGGCAGTTGTTCAGGACAGAGGAGTTGCTGTTACGTAGTTCTCTGATATAGTACAGCAATATAACACTATCCTTGCAATAAATGTGTGGAGTAAGTTCACAAAGATGCCCTTCTAAACTAAATGTTTTTACATGACTTTAGATTTCATGATTAGCTCCTAGCTCTGCAGAGAAGGACCTGGGGGTCCTGGTGGGTGACAGGTTGGCCATGAGCCAGCAGTGTGCCCTGGTGGCTAAGAGAGACAATGGGATCCTGGGGGACATCAGGAGGAGGTCAAGGCATTTCTTTGCATCAGTCCGCTGCAGTAGGCAGATTACAACATAGCTGCACCATGCACATGGGACATAACCCCATGCAGCGCTACAGGCTTGGGGGAGACTGGCTGGAGAGCTGTCAGGCAGAGAAGGACCTGGGAGTGTTGGGTGACTGCAGGCTGACCAGGAGCCAGCAGTGTGCCCAGGGGGCCAGGAAGGCCAGTGGCATCCTGGCTTGTGTCAGACACAGTGTGGCCAGTAGGTCTGGGGAGGGGAGTGTGCCCCTGGACTGGGCACTGGTGAGGCTGCAGCTGGAGTGCTGGGTCCAGTTCTGGGCTCCTCACCCTAAGAAGGACATTGAGGTCCTGGAGCGAGTCCAGAGAAGGGCAACCAGGCTGGGGAAGGAGCTGGAGGGAGCTGGGGATGTTTAGTCTGGAGAAAAGGAGACTGAGGGGAGACCTTCTCACCACCTACAATTACCTGAAGGGAGGTTGTAGAGAGGTGGGAGATGGTCTCTTCAGACAAATAACAGGAGATAGGACAAGGGGAAATAGCACAAAGCTGCACCAGGGCAGGGTCAGATGAGATGTTAGAAAAAATTTTTACTGAAAGAGTTGTTGGGGCCTAGAACAGGCTGCCCAGGGAGGGGGTTGAGTCCCCATCCCTGGATGTGTTTAAAAAAAGGGTAGATGAGGTGCTCAGGGATATGGTTTAACACAGGACAGGAATGGTTGGACTTGATGATCTTCAAGGTCTTTTCCAACCTTGTGATTCTGTGATTCTGTTTCCCCTCCCCTTGCACAGGAATATGTGCAAACCCCTCCCTCATGCTCACATACACTCATTTGCTGCTTCCACCACTCCTCTATTTGCAAAGAGATCAAACTGAAACGAGGAGGAATCATGTCGTTGATTTTAACACCTTCCTTGCCTTATGAATGTGCTGGTGTCCTGACAGATCAGCGATTTCTCTGTCCAACTACACTGCAACGCCTGGAAGCATCAGCAGGAGCTCTCTGCACGTTAACGAGCAATGTGACTTACAGCCAAAATACTCAGCGCTGTGAGAGCATCGCTGAGTTCAACCGGTCTCCTAGTTACCAACCATAACAGGAACTGGAGGAAAGGGGAGAGAGATTATCCCACCAAGTAAATTCAAGACCTACTTTCTTCTCCCTCAGACTGCCCTATATTATGGCTTGGCAAGGCAAGGGAGGAATTTTTCCCATCAAAAACCCGTCTTCTTAGTTTCTAAGGAATAATTGTTTTTAGGATGAGGGTGGTGAGACACTGGAACAAGTTGCCCAGAGAGGTGGTAGATGCCTCATCCCTGGAAAAAATCAAGGTCAGGCTTGATGAAGCTGTGAGCAATCTGATCTAGTTGAAGGTGGCCCTGCTCACTGCAGCAGGGTTGGACTAAATGACCTTTAAAGGTCCCTTCCAACCCAAACTACACTGATTCTTAGTTTTCCAGAGAGCAGCAAACCATTACACCATTATGTCAAAATGAACCCAAAGGACCTTCCCAAAGCTGTGTTGATGGACAGCAATTTCATGGAAATATATCCCCTCCATCCCACAGCATTGGTAACGTGCTCAAGTGCTCTTTTACTTTGCCCAGCCCATGCCAAGACATTGGGCTGACTTCCAGTAATGCAGTTTGGAAAGGAAATTTCAGCTCCAGGCAAAGCTGTGATAGGGGACAGGAGTCACCATCACACTCAAATGCAAAAGAGCTGACAGAAGAGAGAATCCACTGTCCTGCTCAATTGAAACAGGAGGAAAATAACTTGAAATATTAAAAAAAAATAGATCAACCTCAAAGTTAACACCCCCCACACAGACACACAAAGAACTACAGCAAATGAAAACAAAGGCTAAGAGGGGAATAAATTGTTTAGGCAATATGCAGTGCCCATCCTCTACCCAAATTGTTTAAGTCAGAGGCTCATGGTTTAATAAGAACCATGATAAAACGAAAAGGTAGGGTCAGGAGTACGAGATTTATCTTGAGTAAATGAAATGGGTTTCTCAGTGAGGGACTTTTCACTTAAAATAGAAATATATATGATGCAGTTTGTCAACTGACCAGTAAGGGGAGTCGGTGCCTAGAGCTTTGAGTCAACCACCCATATGCGGTTTTGGGTTAAGAAAACTCAAATAAACAATTCTGAGGTAGTGACATTGAGATAACATTGACAACTGCAAGAAGATGCTAGAGGACGATGGACAGAGAGCATGATGTTCAAAAAACCCACGAACAGGGAGAAGGGAAAGGGATTGAGAGGTACTGTGTTAAAAAGCAGTCATGTTTTTGAGAGGAGACAGGTCTTTCTGTCACTGCAAGACTTAATGGAGAGCATGTGATGGAGGGGACTTGGAAGGAGAAAGGCAAAGGATGAGTGAAATCAAAACAACATGGGGCTTGGGATAAATAAAAAGGGTCAAAAATCAATGCACTTCTAGTTACAAGATTTTCCTCCTCTACTCTGCCCTGGTCAGGCCCCACCTGGAATATTGTGTCCAGTTCTGGGCTCCCTGGTATAAAAAAAGACAGGGATCTCCTGGAGAGAGTCCAGAGGAGGCTGCAAAGGTGAGTAAAGGCCTGGAGCATCTCCCCTGTGAGGAAAGGCTGAGTGAGCTGGGGCTGTTCAGCCTGGAGAAATGAAGACTCCGGGGTGGGGGGATCTTATCAATGTTTATAAATATCTCAGGTGTGGGACACAGGGGGAAATGGCCAGCCTCTTTTCTATGGTCTGTGAGGACAGAACAAGGGGCAATGACTTCAAGTTGGAACATAGGAAGTTCTGCACCAATCTGTGGAAGAACTTTTTCCCGGTGAGGGAGCCCTGGGACAGGCTGCCCAGGGGGTGTGGAGTCTCCTTCTCTTGAGAGATTCAAGACCCGCCTGGATGCCTACCTGTGTGACCTGTCCTAGGGACCCTGCTTTGGCAGGGGGTTGGACCCGATGATCTCTGGAGGTCCCTTCCAACCCCTACAATTCTGTGATTCTGTGATTCTGATGGTACTGTGTTTCCCAGAAAAGGCTTGGGACAAATCCTCTGGTGGTCTTGAGGAGACCTCTAGGAAGGGACCAGATGCCTCAGAGAAGACATCAGAAGACAAGGACTAATCAGAATCCTTACCACTGAGCCCCAGCACTAGAAACAAATAGGGGGAAAAAAATTAAAGATTTTTTTTTAAAAAAAAGAAGAAAGGCTCGAAATCGGAGTGGGATTTAATAATACTATACAGTATCTAAAGAAAAACGCCAGCAGTAGGAACTCATTAAGTGTTGTGTGGGGAGCAGCAGCAAAATCACTCCTGCGTCTATATCCATGCTGGGCTCGTCATCAGAAACGGGGCTGCCACCAGCTATGGGGCCATGGGGAGGAACACTCAAACACTTAACGTTCCTCTTTCCTCTTAATCTCATTAACCTCGTATTTACTCTGTTGTTGGTGATTATTCAGGATGTTAATAAGCACACTTTTTGCATACTATTTACTGATAATAATACTATTTACTATTTATGGTTACAGATCTGTTTAGCTCTGTATACAAAACGGAGCTGCAACACACCAATTCTTCCCATGCTATGGAAAAGGGAGAAAGAGAAATAAAATCCTTTTTAAGGATTTATTTTAAAGACCATGATTTCTTGAATAAGAATTAGGAACAAGATAACCAACTGACTCAGAAAGATATATAAAACCATCCTATTTTTCTAATTCTAGGATACTTTCTAAACTATTCTATGAAAGAGGAACAGACACACAAACCAAAAATATCCCCCAAAACGACTTCTTTCCTACTATTAAGCTGGAGTCCATGAAACAACTGTTCTAGCCACAATACAAATTATCCTAACGGTATTCCAGGTGCGAAAAACAGATGTAGTTTTAAGAAAACTATTTCTGCTGATAAAAAATTTTAAAGGTTTTACAAATAGTCCATTACGTCTTGAAAAATGAAACCTTCACTGACCATCTGTTCCTAGCAGAGAGCGCCCATTAACACTCACTTTGACCAGAAAGCCCAACTCAAATTCAAGGACTGCAAAAGGGGACCATTCCAGAACTTAATGAACCATCCAAGCCAGGAAAGGTCAGCTGTCAGGTGAAGAATTTGGATGGAGATTGCCCAATATCAGCAAATTAAAACAAGGAAAGCACTGCAAGAACAGAAGATGCCATCCAGAGGTGAACATCAGCAAGTGGTTGTTTGTCTCAAGGGATGTTTGTCTCAACATTGCTAGAACGTCACACTACCTCAGCGGAGCATCAGTCAAACCACAGGACTACACATTTCCCGCCCTCCTATGAACCTGAATGCGGAGCAGAGTCTAACAACTTTAATCCAACCCCTGCGCATGCACCCAGACACATGGTCAGGAAGACAGAGGGACCTGGAGAGCCCTGAAGACTTACAGAGATCTCACAGTGACAGTATTGGGCATGCACACCACCTCCGAGGGCGCGGTGAGGTTAAGCCAAACAGTTCTTAGAGTATGCTGATTGTCTGAAGAAGTAATTACACCCCAACAAAACAGCAGAGACAACCAACATCAGATGGAAAATTCCCCCACTGGACTTGAAGGTGAATAGCACTGATGGGAAGCTGCAGCTTCATGATTTAACTAGTTAATTGTAACTATTGCAACTAACTTTCCTTTTTCTTCTTTTTTTCCCTTCTTTCCTTTCACTCTCTCCTCTCTCTTGCACCTGAGCATATATTGACACAACCATTAAATAGCTTTAGTTAGCAGCATTTGACCTCGTTTTCTGTCTTCATCTCACTCCAGGACTTCCTGGATTGGGACAGTTCCTACACACCCACTCCAGCGGCTGGGTCTGCAAAATATAGCGCTATCTTCAACAAGTTCAAGGCATATGGAGAAAAACAACTAAACCAAACAAAATAAACTGAATCTGGAAGGATTATCACAGAAAAAAAGACAGGAAAAAGTCTCTTACACACAATTTTATCCCCCAATGTTCTGGAGCCACTCGTTCAGTGCTAGGCAGCAACAGCCCAATGGACCCAAGGCCTGTCTCAGCAGTACCAACCCTGAAAGAAAAAAATGAAAGTCAGAAGTGAAAAGTTCATACAGGTTTTTATCTGCTCTGTTACCCCAGGTCTGAAGCACAGGCGTTCCCATGACTGAGGTTTTAGCTGTATCTTTAGATTCAATTGCCTTTGGGAGTTTCCAAACCCTGTGGATTTGTTAAAGAAAAATGCATGTATTAGGCCAGCTTTCCTTTCGGCCTACACTGTATCTCTCAACAATACGCAAACACTCCGAAGTGTGGGGTCTTGCACTTGGGCTGGAGGAATCCCAGACATATTTACAGACTGGGAGAAGAGCTCCTGGAGAGCAGCCCTGCTGAGAAGGAGTTGGGGATTCTGGTAGATGAGAAACTTAACATGAGCCAGCAGTGTGCTCTTGCAGCTCGGAAACGCAATGGGATCCTGGGCTTCATCAGAAGAGGGGTGGCAGCAGGGACAGGGAGGGGATTGTCCCTCTCTGCTCTGCCCTTGGGAGGCCCCAACCAAAGTACTGTGTCCAGAGCTGGGGCCCCCAATACAAGAAAGATGTAGAACTGTTGGAGAGGGTCCAGAGGAGGCCACAAAGATGATGAGAGTGCTGGAGCACCTCCCCTACAAAGAGAGGCTGAGGGAGCTGGGCTTGCTCAGCCTAGAGAAGAGAAGGCTGTGGGGGGACCTCATTGCAGCCTTCCAGTCCCTGAAGGGACCATACAAACAGGAATGGAATCAACTTTCTAAAAGGGTAGATAATGGCAGGACAATGGGGAATGGATTGAAGCTAAAGGAAGGAAAGTTTAGATTAGATATTAGGGGGAATTTTTTTTACAGAGAGTGGTGAGGTGCTGGAACAGGCTGCCTAGAGAGGGGGTGGATGCCCCGTCCCTGGAGGTGTTGAAGGCCAGGTTGGCTGGGGGCCTGGGCAACCTTGTGTAGCTCCAGGCCTGGAGGTTGGTGTCCCTGCCTGTGGCAGGGGGTTGGAGCTCTCTGATCCTTGGGGTCCCTTCCAACCCAGACCAGTCTATGATTCTATGATAATACAACACTCACATAAAAAAAACCCCTCAAAACTCCTTCCCTTTAATTCCAGGTTGCATACATTACAGGATGCCCAGTGAAATACAGCAAGTAATTTTCATTTTGTGCAATTTCTGATTTCACAAAGCTGTCATTTCCACCTGCTTAATGATCTCATTGGGTTTTTTCCCCTACATTTCTTACACAAAAGAAAACCCATGCAATTAAAGTGATTGCTGAGCTAGAAGCACACCACTGGGACAACCAAAAGGACCCAGAGCTGGAAGAGGTCTCAGCAGAGACAAGCAAAACCTTCCAAAGGACGGTGTAACGTAAAGCTGCACAGAGGACTCACACAACTTTACAACAGAAGCCAATTTGTTTTAAATCAAAGTTAGCAGAAGACTGAAAAACCATTACAGCATCTTTCTAATTTATTTTGAACTAAAAATCCATAGAAATAGGAAAAAATAGTATTTGGGGGAAACTCATTTGTACAAGAGATGCACGTGCACGTTTGTGCACAAAGCAATAGGCAGAGATAACGAATCTATATAGGCAGATACACAACTACCTATTTTAGAACAGTAAAGACCCAACAGCTCAGGTAACTCTGGAGACTCTAGTTAATGATGTAATAAACCTATTTTAGACACATGCACATGCTTTAACAACTGATTTTTTCCTTTCCCAAATTTAGAAACTAATGCTTTCAAAGGAATTCAACATGGTTTTAATGCAGTTTATTATGATTTAATAAAAAGTAAAGTAGAAAATGAGGAAAGGAATGGCTTAGGCAACTCAGGTAGAGTTACTTTTAAACTCTGTGAAGTTCGGGGCATAGAATATTTGGTTCTTTTTAAAGTAATTACTCCTCAAAGAAAGCATTTTAATCAAACTGATGAAAAATTTGGCCAGTTGTTTCTTTTCAAACAGGAAGAACATCGTCACACAAGACTCAGCCTTCCAGACTTACCATCAAAGCTTTCTTAACCACCTTTGTGATGGGATGGCAGAGAAAGCCAAATCACATGGAATGACACTGGGACTGGAAAGAGCCTCAAAGGATGCTACAGGACTTCCTACCCTGAGTCTTCATACCCTGAGAAAAACTACACAATTACCCTTTCCTCTTCTTTCATCAACACAATCTATTTCCACACCTTTAAAAGCCAACAGCAGAAACTCCAATGCATAAAAAATACCAATCATTATGAAGGTCCTTTATGTTAAAGTACAGTACCTCGTGCTAGGTACATAAGTAAGGCTTAAAATTTTAAGATGTTGCTCAACAACACCTTGTCATGCTGCATCACACAACACTTCCTGCTTGTTATTTCCTCAGCCAAAGGTCAAAATACATCTTCCCAAGAGAAAAGCCTTCTTATATAGTAATGAAGATCCACCTCTCCACCCTGGAGACCTTCCAAACATCAAGATGTGCTGACATTTCTCAAGGAGCCAGCCTTCAGTCTTCATAATTATTGTACACAGACATGCAAAGCATGTGCACTGCCTCCACAGGGATGCAGAACTCATTGTACAAACCCTGTTTCTTCTGTAACACACTTCAGGAGGCATCGATACTCAGTACCACCATCTACTGGTTCTCATCTACACACTGGCAATGAAACAGAAAGTCTATGTATCAACATTCCAGTCCTGAAGGTTTTTTTCTGGGTTTTGTGGGTTTGATTTTTAAGAAAATCTACTAGAAAACTGGGAAAGCAGAGGTAACTTTAGTGTACAACTAAAATACACACCAAGCTGCTCTAGTGCCAACACTGCACTCTTCCCTTCTCTGATGCACACCCCATCTCAGTGTGTTCAGAGGTCCCAGCAAAGCGCGAGCACCAGAGGGTTCCTCCAGTCCTACCATCACACACCCAGGAAAGTCAGCCCATGACTACTTTCCATGTGCTACTAAGGTCTCATAATTCATAATAAGAGCAAGACTGAAAGTGTTATAGACAGGAACACTGGCAGCTGCAGTTAACTTCATCTGATCCATTACTCCTTCCACTTGGAAAAAAAAAAAAGCACCCCAAACCCTAAACCACCTGATAGGGTGGTTATATATTCATCTGACATAGTGCAGATTAGGGTGACTAAAACCAAACTAAACCAAGCAACCAAATGAAGTCAGAAATCTTCTCTCAAGCAATCTCACATGGAATAAATCTGCTCCAAATGAAAATAGCATTATTTGTCCAGCAGAGAGTCAAGCATCATTGAAGCCTCAGGATGTCCATGGCAACTAAGAGTTTCTACCACCTTCACATAGCCTTGGGTCAAACATTTTCAAATTGCCTCTACAAGCAAAGATCATTTTAATTTTTCATGAGAAGTTAAGCCATCTATCCTCCCAGGATTTGGGTCCTTAAGAATAGAAAGCTGGTAACCTGTTTTACAGAAGTGACAAAGTTATGCCCATGTCTCAGAGCCTCCAACGGTGCCAACAGCCCTAGGAGGATGAAAACCAATACCAAAATTATCAACACGCATTACATCACACATGTGACTTCTTGTAGACCCTTCTTCTTCTTCATATCTCATCCTCCCACCCTTCCCATCCCACATTTCTATCTGTTTTCATCTCCAACTCTATCTTGTCAGGAGGTTTCTCCATTGCAGAGCCTCTTCAGGCTGGACACCATGAGGGAATGTTGGCACCCATAGGAAAGACCCCACTGTAGAGAGGAATTAACAACAACTCTGCCTACCTGCAGGGTTGGGATTTTTTTAGTGGTTTTGGGTAGGTTTTTTTAAGTCACCATATATTTAACTCACATGATGTCAGTAGAGGAATATCACGCTAAGGATATGGAACGTAAGGGGTGGGTTTTCCTCGTTTCTATGGTTATAAGCAATTTTAATGACCAAACCAAATAAAAAAAGCTGGAAGAGAGAGAAAGTAGGAAGGAGTGAGGTAGGCGTTTAATTCTGATTGACAAGACATAGCATAACTAGTTAAGATCTGTCAAATGCCTGCTGAGGATCACAAATCCCCAGCACATTGTATGGCAGTCAGAACTAGTCTAAATGCATGGCTTTATAAAAATGTTTCTTACCCAGAGATATCAGAGTTCACCATTTCAGTTCTGTCCCCCCAAAGCACCTGATACCACAACTACCAAAGGAGACAAGGTAGGGACAGAAATAAAATTAATAAATATATTTTTGTATTATTTATGATATTTTTGAATGCTACCATGCTATGCCTCAACTTCTATCCCTGACCTACATAGATGCATATATATTTATATTTATTAATTTGTGTAGATATATACACACACATAAAAAAGAGAATATTCCCAAGATCATTATCCATAACAACTATTTGAAAGGCATTATCAACGGCATCTCTTTGGAATCACATCTGCATCATATAGAATGATGTACAAAGACAAAATAAGGAGAGGACTCACACATTAAAGACCTTAAAAGAGAAGATTGAATTTTCTGTACAGTTCTGGGTTCCCTGGTATGAAAAAGACAGGGATCTCCTGGAGAGAGTCCAGCGGAGGACTATGAAGATGTTTAAAGGCCTGGAGCATCTCCCCTGTGAGGAAAGGCTGAGTGAGCTGGGGCTGTTCAGCCTTCAGAAAAGAAGCCTGAGAGGGGATCTGATTAATGTTTATAAATATCTGAAGGGTGGGACACAGGAGGAAATAGCCAGCCTCTTTTCAGTGTCTGTGGGGACAGGACAAGGGGCGATGGCTTCAAGTTGGAGCACAGGGAGTTCCACACCAACATGCAGAAGAACTTTTTCACAGTGAGGGTGACAGAGCCCTGGGACAGGCTGCCCAGGGGGGTTGTGGAGTCTCCTCTGGAGATATCCAAGACCCGTCTGGATGCCTGTCTGTGTGACCTGTCCTAGGGAGCCTGCTTCGGCAGGGGGTTGGACCTGATGATCTCTTGAGTTCCCTTCCAACCCCTACAATTCTGTGATTCTGTGAATGAAGAAAGAGTCAAACCCAGATTGGATGGGAAACATACAGAAATGTGGAGGCAACCAGGAGAGACACAAACACCAGTATGACAGTCAGCTCTGAGGTTCCCTGAAGACATACCATCAGACAACAACAACAAAAAGTTTGGGGAACATGAAGAGCATCCCTACAATTGTCCATGGGTGATGTCACAGAATCACAGAATTTTAGGGGTCAGAAGGGAACTCAAGAGATCATTGAGGTCCCCCAACATCAAGAGAGATGTAGAACAGAGCGACAGAGACTTGGAGCATTTCAAAATCAGTAACAGAGATCAATCCCCTTGGAGGAAAGAGTCAACATCTCTACAGGACACAAGGCAGCACAAGAAGGGCTCTGGAACCAGCAGCTTATGTTTACTGCCACAGAGATGCAAGGTGCAGCTAAGAACAGACACAAAGAAGACTCAAGACATACCTGAAACAAGCTAGGAAGATGTTTTTCTTTTATTCACTGAGCACTGTCAAGATGCAAGCAGGGCACGGTGATCTTCACTGGGCTACACACTGATTAGAAAGCTTTATAGGATGCCACTTTCTAAGTTCCTGTGTAATTTCTTTATGTTTTAGAGAGCTTTACTACTTTATTAAATGTGTTTGACTTTTAAGGAGGAAAAAAATAGGCAAGAGAGGGCAGGGTTGTGAAAGAGTGAAGTCAACAGCTCCTGAGCAGCCTGCCAACAAGGATCTGCACTTAAACCATGAAGTTTTGGCAGAGAATACTCTCAAAAATTGAAATTTAAAAGTCTTGTAGTATTGGAACATATAATTAAAGTAAAAGGACATAAATGAACTAAGAGTTGATCAACACAAACTTGAATCAAAGCCAGGAGAACGCATTCCCACAAAGTGTCAGCCATAGGGTTCCTCCACGCTACACCTGAACAAACCTCAAAACTCACAAGCTCCCTCAGCTTCCACCAGTTTCCAATCCTAGACCCACATATTTATTGTGACACTAACTTTTCTTTCCCCAAACAATGCCTGGGCTTTGCATTCTAAGAATAATGAAAACACCTATAAATTAGACTTCTTCAAGAGCTCCTCAAGAATTGGAATAAATGGAAGGATTCAAATCCATTTTCTGACTGATAACCTCAGTGGGGCAAGTTCAGTGAACTCAGTCTGTTAAAACTCTCAATTTGCAACTAATTAAACCAAATCTGTATGAAATTTATTCATTCAACAGTTATACTCTGAACAAGCAGAGCAGTATTCACACACTAAGTACCTCTTACTAACACTATCTAAAAATTCATTATACAAAACTTGGCAGAACTGGGGACAAATTCCTCAATTTCAACCAAAAATTTCCATCAGCCTCCTAAGAAGTGAACCAAGACTTCTGAAAAGCTGGTATCTGTGCAATGTACTATGAGGAAAGCCAAGTTCCAGAGAACTTTCTCCCACCATTCTGTCAGACACATTGGCTTCACTCAAATCCAGCCATGGTCCATGATGATTTGATAGGGTGTACAAGTCAAACGCACACCTCAGCACAGGTTGCTTAAGTCCCAGAGAAACCCCGTGCAAGGGACAGCATTGCAGATGCAGCCTTTCAACCTGTTAGCTGGGGATGCTGCAATGGTCCACAGGCAAAGAAAATTTGGTCTGTTCTGTCCAGAAAACACCTATTGAATTAAACTCATCACCAGCACATTATAAACACTTAACGACTGCGGTTATAATCTACAGTTATGGGGAATGTGCAAGAGTAAGGAAGGGCTTGCTACTGCTTGAGTCATCAAGGACATCATCTTAAATACATCACTTAAGAATGAGAAAGAGAGATACAAGTCAAATAAGGTTCAAAAGTAGGATCAATGATAAAACACAAACATTAGTCAAGAGTGGATTAAGAAAAGAAGATATATCATTGCAGAAGGTACTGTAATAACCCAGAAGTTAAAACTCCCATCGCTCAGTGCTCAAATGTCAACCACGGAAACTTGGCCAGTGGTCCCATGATATGTAATAGTTCCTCCTGATCTCCCTCAGTGCTCTTTGTCCTCACTGAAGCACTCCAACTGCTTTACCTGCCTTGAAAACCACAGAGCTGCCCAGCCATAGCTGTTGAAAACAACTGAGCTTGGGGGTGGAAAGAAGGAGAAATGGTACCTCTACCTTGTACTGATGGACAAAGGACCAGGTTGGAAAGTTGCAAAGGAAGAACCAAGAAACCACTGCTTTGGTTCTCCTCATTTACTGTTGTTTCCTTCCTAGCAGTAGCACCATAAACTCAGTAACCAGGAGACTAAAACAAAAGAAAGAGTGATTCATATTTTATCCCATTTCTTCTTGAAAGGTTTCAACCAGCCAGGCCACCTATCAGCAACTTTAAAAGTCAAAGCAGCACTGAGTCAGCTGACACAAGCTCATTTATTACCAGATAATGCCTCCAAACCAAGTCTGTAGCCACCAGAGCCACCTCTTTGCTGGACAACGCCCAGGAATCACTTCCAAATTAAATGCAACCCTATTTATTGCTTTTGCAACCCTGGAAATTCAAGTTACAGAGGCGACATTAGTTTTTTGCTTTGCCAATGCTAATCTAATACCTTTTTTAAAGGTGTAGACGTTTCACCCTGTTGGCTTCCAACACTGAATTACCAGCTCTGCTAAGCTTCAGAATAAATGAGACGAGCGTGCCCTCAGGGCGAAATCCCTTGCTGTAATCTTTATTCAAAACACACCAGGCTCCAGAGCCTTGCTTGCGTTGCCAAAAACCAGGAATCGCTTTGAGGTTTGCTCTTAAGATGGCAATTTGCATATCAACATTTTGCTGGGAAGCTTACCCAATGTCCCCACTATTATTTTAATACTCAACTGTGGGCGGCCCCCTGAGCGGCGCACAGAAGTGCAGGCTAAAAATACTCCTGTCTTCCCCACCGACTCTGCACATGACCACAGGTAAAGCCGGCTCGGATGGAAAACTGAGAGCAATGGCATCCATCCGTCTCTCAAAGAGGATGCACACGCTCCTAGAGCACTTGGAAAACATGCTAAGAAGAATCATAGAATCATAGAATGGTCTGGGTTGGGAGGGACCCCAAGGATCATAGTGTTCCAACCCCCTGCCACAGGCAGGGCCACCAACCTCCAGGCCTGGAGCTACACAAGGTTGCCCAGGGCCCCAGCCAACCTGGCCTTGAACAGCTCCAGGGACGGGGCATCCACCACCTCTCTGGGCAGCTTGTTCTAGCACAGGAATCACAGAATCACAGGAACACATCCAGGTTTGAATGTCTCCAGAGAAGGAGACTCCATAACCTCTTTGTGCAGCCTGTTCCAGTGCTTTGAAAGCACCTCATCACTCTCTCTGTAAAGAACTTCCCCCTAATATCTCATCTAAATCTTCCCTCTTTCACCTTCACTCCATCTCCCTTGTCTTGCCATTATCTACCCTTTTAAAAAGTCAATTCCCCTCCTGTTTCTCTGTTCCCTTCAGGGCCTGGAAGGCTGCAATGAGGTCCCCCCACAGACTTCTCTTCTCCAGGCTGAACAAGGCCAGCTCCCTCAGCCTCTCTTTGTAGAGGAGGTGCTCCAGCCCTCTGATCATCTCCGTGGCTCCTCTGACCCCTCTCCAACAGTTGCTCATCTTTCTTGTATTGGGGGCCCCAGCTCTGGACACAGTCCCAAGCTGGGGCCTCCCGAGGGCAGAGTAGAGAGGGACAATCCCCTCCCTGTCCTTGCTGGCCACCCCTCTTCTGATGGAAGAAGAAAAGTACCTCTGTGGGGATGAAGGAAGGATGCACACAGAGAAAGATAATGGAAAAAAGACAGTTCTGCAGCCAAGGAAAGCAGGAGAGGTTTATCTGAGTGCGAGACATACTTGGGAAAACACATTAAGAGGTAATAAAAGCCGTCAAGGAACGCATCACCTGGGACATTTAAAATGACAGTGAACAGAGGAAGGGAAAGAAACCGTGTGCACAGAACAGGAGCAATCCCCAGCGACCACGAGCACAGCCTGATTCATGCCCCAGAAGGGAGATCCGGGTCCCACTGGCAGCACTGCGTTGATGAAAGCATATGAAAAAACATGGATTGCAGGGTTTTCTGTTCCCTCCTCCTCAGCCAGAAAAGCACAGTCTCAGAGGTTGTAATTATTTTTGTCAAGGTCCAGAAAATGAAACTAAGAAACAGAGCTATTTATGAGAAGCAATGCGGGGAGCCAGCACTGAGGCCTAGCTACCAAATCAGCAAGCACCAGGTCACCTTCGTTTGCTTCGCAGAACAACATTGTGAAGTGGTGTGCAGCCAGCCAGGCCAGAAAACCAGCCTTCACAGTACGTGTCATGAGCCAGCAGTGCGCCTGGTGGCCAAGAAGGCAAATGGGATCCTGGGGGGCATCAAAAGAAGCGTGGACAGCAAGTCAAAGGAGGTGATCCTCCCCCTCTACTCCACCCTGGTCAGGCCCCACCTGAAGTATTGTGTCCAGTTCTGGGCTCCCTGGTATAAAGTGGATAGTGATCTCCTGAAGAGAGTCCAGCAGAAGACTACAAAGATGATTGAAGGGCCTGGAGCATCTCCCCTGTGAGGAAAGGCTGAGTGAGCTGGGGCTCTTCAGCCTGGAGAAAAGAAGCCTGAGAGGGGATCTGATCAATGGTTATCAATATCTGAAGGGTGGGACACAGGGGGACATGGGCAGCCTCTTCTCAGTGGTCTGTGGGGACGGGACAAGGGGTGATGGCTTCAAGTGGGAGCATAGGAAGTTCCACACCAACATGCAGAAGAATTTTTACACAGTGAGGGTGACAGAGCCCTGGAATAGGCTGCCCAGGGGGGTTGTGGAGTCTCCTTCTCTGGAGATATTCAAGACCCGTCTGGATGCCTGTCTGTGTGACCTGTCCTAGGGAACCTGCTTAGGCAGGGGGGTTGGACCCGATGATCTCTTGAGTTCCCTTCCAACCCCTACAATTCTGTGATTCTGTGTGATCTGAATAATATGCAAAGAAAAACAAAAGAAGAAAAAAAAAAGGAAAAAGCAGAGCTTGGTTTCCACACACAGAGGAATGCTTCTTTACAGTTAAACTGTAGGAATTTCCATGAAAGAAAAAAAAAAAGGAAATCTTTCCCGTTACCCTATGTTTGGGGCAAAGGAGAAGAAACCCATCTGCTTGAACTTCTAAAAATGATAATCAGGAAAATATCTATAGTGAGACTGTCAATCTGCTTTTTCAAGTTTGAAGGCATGTCAGTCGCAGCATCCTTCTTGACTGTAATGCTGCAGCACTGTTTACACCACTTGCTAAGATGCATCTCCAAGGGTCTAGTTTTGGTACTTGTCTAGGACACCATTTCCATTAGATTTTTTAGGAAAACAACCCATTCCTATGAAACTTCCCCATGGTGTGTGATCAATACTTAAGAGGGCTTTGGAAAGCATGCAGTTCTCTAAAAGAGAAGTGTCAGAAGCTTACGACAGCAATTCTAGGGCTTCGACACCCACAGGTTGCCACCTACTCCCATCATCAGGGGCTTGCAGTTAATGGAAGCTGAAAGTCCTTGACGCTGAGAAATCAATGCACTGATATGTACTGGACTCAACACAACTTTAAGCACCGCAATTTTAATATTTAATTAATTTTTTGGCCTTGTTTATCATGAGTAAAAGTATTCCTACTAAAGAAACTGGATTTTTCACCATTACTACAAATCTGGAGAGCTCCTACAACCTGTACAAGATCATAGAATCACAGAATCGCAGGGGTTGGAAGGGACCTCCAGAGACCATCGGGTCCAACCCCCTGCCAAAGCAGAGTCCCTAGGACAGGTCACACAGGTTCACAGGACATCCAGATGGGTCTTGCATATCTCCAGAGAAGGAGACTCCACACCCCCTGGGCAGCCTGTCCCAGGGCTCTGTCACCCTCACTGGGAAAAAGTTCTTCCCCAGATTGGTGTGGAACTCCCTGTGCTCCAACTTGAGGCCATTGCCCCTTGTCCTGTCCCCACAGACACTGAGAAGAAGCTGGCCATTTCCCCCTGTGTCCCACACCTGAGATATTTATAAACATTAATCAGATCTCCTCTCAGTCTTCTTTCCTCAAGGCTGAACAGCCCCAGTTCTTTCAGCCTATTCTTGTAGAGGAGCTGCTCCAGTCCTGTAAGATGGTGTGGAAGTGGATGGTGGGCATTAGTAAGCTGGGCCCAAGTCCCTGATCACAGCTATGCTTATTCACCATGGCATGATCGTGCCCACACGGCTTGGTCCACAGTGGCTTCAGCAGAGAAAAGACTGAAATATTTGATCTTTTAAAAACAAAAGCAGAATAAAGAAGAAAACACACCATAAAAGCAAAAACAACCCCCCTCATGAACTATTATTATAGATATATGAATTTTACCTATATGACTTTTTGCAATAAATTCAGGAAATTAACTGTAATTTAATAACATCCTAATGTTTAATTTCTCATACTTTTTCACTAAGCATCTGCTTCTGGTCACTACCAGCAGCAGAATATTTGATGGGATTGACATTTGGGACCCTCCAAGAACAACAGGCTCTTGGGTAAGAACGTGGCTGGGGATGCATCGGACAGATGACAGAAGACATCGAAGCATTTGAGAAAGATAAATCCCATCTCAAGCTATTTAGCAGTATGTTTAAAGTTATAAAAATTATGTATCTTAGACATTTGGAGGCTCTCGTTAAGGGTCTAGGAAGTTAATAGCGTCACAGGGGATCATAAATCAGGTCTTTTGTGGGGAAGGGAAAATAAATTAAGGTTTAGTTCTTGTTTCATTTTACAAGAAGAAAAACTCAAGATCTGTATCAGAAATATTGTGGCCAGTAGGTCTGGGGAGGGGATTGTACCCCTGGACTGGGCACTGGTGAGACCACACCTTGAGTGCTGGGTCCAGTTCTGGGCTTCTCACCATAAGAAGGATATTGAGCTCCTGAAGTGTGTCCAGGGAAGGGCAACCAGGCTGGGGAAGGAGCTGGAGGGCAAATCATATGAGGAGTGGCTTAGGGAGCTCTGGGTGTTTAGCCTGGAGAAGAGGAGGCTGAGGGGAGACCTTATCACTGCCTACACTGCCCTGCCAGGAGGGTGCAGAGAGGTGGGCGCTGGTCTCTTCAGCCAGGGGACAGGAGATGGGACAAGGGGCAATGGGCTCAAGCTGCCCCAGGGCAGGGTCAGCTCAGCTGGGAGGGAAAAGTTCTTCCCTGAAAGAGTTGTGGGGCTGTGGAACAGGGGCCTGGAACAGGCTGCCCAGGGAGGGGGCTGAGTCCCCACCCCAGGTGTGTTTAACAGAGGGGTAGATGAGGTGCTCAGGGATATGGGTTAGCATAGGATGGGAACGGTTGGACTTGAGGATCTTAAAGGTCATTTCCAACCTTGTGATTCTGTGTAGCAGGGGGATGTAGCTACATGGATGATGGTAAAAAATGACGTCGATTGATCTATGGTTTAATGCCCAGCACCTACCCTACAGCCACAGGGGGTTGTATTTATTTATTTATTTTTATCAGCTGACAATAGAAAATGCTGTTTGCTAGAGTTAAGATCAAGTTGTTGTAGCAATTACCATTCAAAAAAAAAAAAAAAAGAAGAAAGAAAAAACTGGGGGGAAAAAGGGAAAAAAAAAGGAAAAAAGTAGCAGGTTTTTTTCTCATTAATAAAGACTCCATGGAAAATAGAAAGGACAAAGAGGGACTTTCAATCCCGGGTGGGATGTTGAACAATGCCTGTGCAGTGTAAGCAAATAATCTGCATTATTCCCTTGAGAAATAAATAAATAAACTGAAAAAAATCAAGGCCCACATGTTGGAAAAGGGGAGTTTTGACAGAAGCAATGGACAAAATTATGCAAACTTAAAGAATCGCCGCCTGTGGCTCCCCTTTTCAGGCAGATGAAATCACAATAAACAGCAAATTGAAGAAAATATGTCATGTACATGTTATACTAAACAAGGTGGTACCCAGCGAATCAGCACAGTTCCTGCAGCCTCATCCACCTTCCCCATCACCAAACAGATGCACAGCAGGGTTTTTTTATGCCTCCCCTCTCCAAAATTAGAACTTGGAGCACAACGAACATCTCCAGGCTGGGACAAGGGATGCTGCAAAGCATTTGCTAATAATTCAGCTCAAACATAATTGCAATTATCTACAGTTAGTTGCAAGAGTTAGCTGCTCCTTCTGATAAAAAGCCTTTTTTTTTTTTTTCAGCTGCCAATATGTTTTTCAAAAAACTATTCACATGAAAAATTCCAATAGTGGTTATCTAACCAAGGAGTAAATTCAAGGGGGAATTCTGATGAGAAACAGAGGGCTTTTTGCAGAAAAAAACTCCACCTTTGAGGAGCACAGACTGGACTTTCCTAGTTAATTTTGCCTCAATTCGCAGCCACCGTTGCTCAAAAATTTGATGAGGCATCATCCAAGTCTTCCCCAAACAGCCCTGAGGATATTTTTTTCTCCTGAGATACCCTAAAATTGGGGCATGTGAGCTGGACAGCAAGCACCGTTGCATGAGGACTGTGGTCACAGTCATGAGACATCACATGTTGGTAAATCACAGAATCGTAGGGGTTGGGAGGGACCTCCAGAGATCATCAGGTCCAAGCCCCTGCCAAAGCAGGGTCCCTAGGACATATTGCACAGGTCGGCGTCCAGATGGGTCTAGAATATCTCCAGAGAAGGAGACTCCACACCCCCTGGGCAGCCTGTCCCAGGGCTCTGTCACCCTCACTGTGTAAAAATTCTTCTGCATGTTGGTGCGGACCTTCCTGTGCTCCAACTTGAAGCCATCACCCCTTGTCCTGTCCCCACAGACCACTGAGAAGAGCCTGGCTATTTTCTCTTGTGTCCCACACTTGAGATATTTATACACATTAATCAGATCCCCTCTCAGCCTTCTTTTCTCAAGGCTGAACAGCCCCAGTTCGTTCACCCTTACCTAGTAGGGAAGATGTTCCAGGCCCTTAATCATCTTCATAGCCCTCTGCTAGACTAGGTAAGAGAATTTCAGGGAGAAAGAAAAAAATTAAGAAAAAATGAGGAAAAACAGCGTTCATGGTTGTAGATGCCTCCACCACACAGGTCCTCAGCAATCTGCTCAAACCAGATTTTTCTTAACAGAGCTCCCAAAAACAGCAAGTTTGGGGGTTCCCTGATAACATATTCGAGCCTCTGGCATCTCACACAGCAGAGAAGTGGGTTAATCCAAAAATTTGGGTCACACCATCTCCAAATATACCCCGTGCAGAAAAATGAAGGAGCCACTTCCCTCCTCCACACAGGAGCATCTCAAGAAGATTCACTGCAAACCGATTAAAAAAACCCAACAAGCTTCAGCAATGAGCATGTTCCAAGTCCCTCATGGAGGAAGAAAATGTTTTCTTTTATATAATTAAGGACAAAGGCAACCTACAGTGCAGGAGGGTTGGAATAACATCCTGCAGTATTGTTGTCTCCTGCACTCCTCTTAATCCAGGTGATGGAGGAGATGGGGGGAAAAAATACGGCCAAGCTTTTCATAGAATCATAGAATGTGTAAGGTCGGAAGGGAGTTTTAAAGGTCATCTAGTCCAACTCCCCTGCAGTAGGCAGGGACATCTGCACTAAATCAGGTTGCTCAGAGCCCTATCAAACCTGACCTTGAAAATCTCCAGGGATGGGGCCTCCACTACCTCTCTGGGCAACCTGTTCCAGTGATCCACCACCCTCAGAGTGAAGAACTTTTTCCTAATGTCCAACCTAAATCTCCCCTTTCCTAGTTTAAAACCATCACCCCTCATCCTATTGCTACATGCCCTCATGAACAGTTCTTCCCCAGCTTTCTGATAGGCACCTTTCAGGCTACGGGAGGCCGCTACAAGGTCCCACTGGAGCCTTCTCTTCTCCAAGCAGAACAAGCCCAACTCTCTCAGCCTGTCTTCGTAGGAGAGGTGCTTCAGCCCTTCGATCACTTTTGTGGCCCTCCTCTGAACGTGTTCCAACAAGTCCATGTCCTTCTTGTGTTGAGAGCTCCAAAGCTGGACACAGTAAAAAACTT
Organism: Hypotaenidia okinawae; assembly: GCA_027925045.1. Taxonomy (NCBI): domain Eukaryota; kingdom Metazoa; phylum Chordata; class Aves; order Gruiformes; family Rallidae; genus Hypotaenidia; species Hypotaenidia okinawae. The sequence continues at coordinate 161,868,042 of BSDF01000002.1, forward strand.
ACCAAAACCCCCTACTATTCAAAACCACGATGATAATAAACGTATGCAGCAGAGGAAGGAGGACAATAAATCCCGGATAACCTCAAAATAAAATTAAATCACATTTTTGCAAGGTGTGGCTTTGCAATGGGGAGGGTGATAGAGGAACAAGAGCAAAACAAACACCACACAAGGAAGAACATAAACCAATTCCCACTTTTATTTAGGGAAGAGATTACAGAGACAGCAAAGAAATCACAGCCTAACCCAACACAAGCATCAACTCTTTGAAAAGAGTAAATTTACCAAAATAACCTAAGTATTGCAGCTCAGTTGACTTCATTCAAGGGGAAGGTATAAAAGTTTTTTCAGGTTTTGCTTGCAGCATCCCAAAAGATGAGTAGCCAACACACCCCAATGTCAGGGAAGGCAGTAGGTCTGCCAGCAGCCTGGCTCTCCTCACAGAAGACATAGGCCCTGACAGTATCTTCACGTCCCCATGAGACAGTAAAGTTACTCATGCTGAGAGGATTTGATCATCACATTCTCAAAACACAGCAGCCTTGAAGACAGAGGTACAGACTGCCCTAAACCAAGAAGGAGTTATGGGAAGGTATTTGGGAGTAAGTGAACATGTCAAGAACCATCCATAATGAAAGGTCGACACAGCAGGTAGGCAGATACTTTTAGACATCAAAGGTAAACTAACAATGTTTAGCTATAAAATATGCTTATCAGAACTCATTATAATTACTAACCAATCAGTTTGGTGTGAACAGTGTGTGTAACCAATTAGCAGTTTTTCAACTTGCCACATTTGGAGTAACAAATGTATATAATCTGTGTGATTTCACTCAATAAATGGCTTCACCTTCATTCACATCGAATTGTGTGTTGCCCATCGCCAATCTCTGCACCCAAACTGCCCTTGGGAGAGCTTTTCCCCACATCTCTGCATCCCAGGCAAAGAGCACTAAAAAAAACCCTAAACCACTGGGATGCACCATTTCTCTCTATTTTTTCCTTTTTTCCCCCCCTCTTTTATTTGTACTCACCTTCAGAATATATTGTAAAACCCAACCAATCCCCAGGGCAATCTTTGCTTTCTCATGGTGGTGCAAGCAAAATGGACAAAGGAAGAGGGAAGGAAAAAAACCCATCACCACAGATCCTGCCCCCCTTCTTTTTTTTTTTTTTTTTTTAAGTTAAATGCTATTTTTTTCCATCATCAGAAACACTGAAAAGCAGAGACGTGCCCATGCGCTGCAACAAAGAGATGGCACCTGCCTACTGAATTTCCTGACTAGTGACACTATGAAGAGAAAGAAGAGTTTTAAATAGAAACCTCCCTGCAAGTGTTAAATCAGATTAATTTAACTCTTTTGCATTATTTTAATCTTGCATACCATCATTTGCAAGGCAAGCAGAAAGCAGAAGAGAAGAAAGTAGGATTCTTATCTTGACCATCACAGAAATCAGAATCACAAGGTTGGAAAAGACCTTTAAGGTCATTGAGTCCAACTGTTCCCATCCTAAGCTAAACCATATCCCTGAGCACCTCATCTATCCATCTGTTAAACACATCCAGGGATGGGGACTCAACCCCCTCCCTGGGCAGCCTGTTCCACAGCCCCACAACTCTTTCAGTGAAGAACTTTTTCCTAACATCTAATCTGACCCTGCCCTGATGCAGCTTTGTGCCATTTCCCCTTGCCCTATCTCCTGTCCCCTGGCTGAAGAGACCCACCTCTCTGCAACCTCCCTTCAGGTACTTGTAGGCAGTGATAAGGTCTCCCCTCAGCCTCCTCTTCTCCAGGCTGAACATCCCCAGCTCCCTCAGTCGCTCCTCAGAGGATTTGCCCTCCAACCCCTTCCCCAGCCTGGTTGCCCTTCCCTGGACACACTCCAGGACCTCCATGTCCTTCTGATGCTGAGGAGCCCAGAACTGGACCCAGCACTCCAGCTGCAGCCTCACCAATGCCCAGTCCAGGGGCACAATCCCCTCCCCACACCTACTGGCCACACTATTTCTGATGCAAGCCAGGATGCCATTGGCTTTCCTGGCCACTCTGCTGGCTCATATTCAGTCTGTAGTCACCCAACATCCCCAGATCCTCCTCTGCCTGACAGCTCTCCAGCCAGTCACCCCCCAGCCTGTAGCACTGGATGGGGTTGTTACGTCCCATGTGCAGCACTCTGCACTTGGCCTTATTAAGCCTCACCCCATTGGTCTCAGCCCATCAGACCATAGTCCTTTGGAAACACAATGTGCTATTAAAAACCACAAATAACCTTCCGGACTGATAGCAAAAGGAGACACACTTCCAGCTCCTTCACAGTGAGGTGAGAGGATGAATTTTGTAGGTGTCTCTCCAGGTACTCAACATCAAGCGATAGGCACGAGCTTCCCTCCATCCTGGCAACATTTAACACTGCTGCTGGCAACACCAACACGAGTTTGTGGCCAGATTTTATTTGCACGTGTCAAAAAGTATGCTCAAAATAAATTTTTTAAAAAATATTGCAATTTGAAGGGTTGGTGATGTTGCTGGAGGAGGGGGTTTTGTAATATCTCCCCGCTTTTCGTTTCACAGGATTCACATCATGCTGAGGCATCTGGATGAAGTTTGGACTCAAAGGATCATGCTGTATGCAAATGCATCCACTCCTGTGGTCACACAGACAGAACCGTGTCCTGGGTGGAAGCTCTCAGTCATCCATCCATCCATCCATCCATCTCACAGAATCACTAGGTTGGAGTTTTATCTCCAGATACCGCCCTATCTCTAGAGAGACATGGTTTAGCATAGGACAAGAATGGTTGGACTTGATGATCTTAAATGTCTTTTCCAACCTTGTGATTCTGGGAGGGAAGGAGGGATCCATCTATCCTGATCGTGATCCTACCTGGATGTCCAAGTCTTTCTCAACACAAGCAGCCTTCACCCGGATGATGATGATGACTCTAACCCTACATCAAACACGAGCAGAGGCTCCTCCACCCCACGCAAAACCCTCAGGTCATGGGTGTCACCAATCTAGACCATCCCCTGAAGCATCAGCAACCCTCAGAAGGCCCATAAAAAGCAAGGTGAAAGCCACCTACCCACCCTGCTGCCCAAACTGGCTGAGGTGTGGGAAGGAGGATAACAAAGACAGGAGAAGTGAATTAGATATTATTTTTTTTATGAGTTCTTTCCATTTTCATCCAGCAGAACGTGTTCACAGCACAGGCAGGGAACCAAAAGTCTTATTTTTATCTTGATATTATTTACCCTTTCACACTTGCCATTTCAACATCCTTGAATTCCCAGAAGAACCAGTCATTCAAAATACCATTTGATATACATTTATAAGCAAGGGGAAGCCCAGGCTCATTCATTTGCAGCTGGCCTACTCTTTTTTTTTATTCCCTTTTCTTAAATTGGATTTTAAGTGCTGTAATATCGATGCATAAATTTATCAAGACACATTAAGCATTATTTCTCCTTCATCCTCAACAGAGGATCTCCAGCCCCAGAACAGGCATCATGGAGACAAGACTACTCAGTCACACCAGAGCACAGCACAGTGAGAAGCGGATTACAAGAGGTTTAAAATAAAATAAATTTAAAAAAAAAATAGAAAATAAGTGAGTTGTGAGAAAAGGAGTGAGGTTTTTACACAAGAGAGGATGAGAGTAGAAGGCTTTAATATTAAAATCTGTTCTACTGGTCTGTGTAGCAAACTTCAAGCCTAGATGCCAGGAAAACCATAGCAGCATGATGTTATACTGCACAGAACTCCTCCAACCAAGCAACTCCCTGGGAAGGAGACATCGTATCCAACAGTCCGCTCTTGTTTTAGACGTGATGGAAGGAGGTACTGGAGATGGAGGAGCTGGGATTACAGCAGGACCTGTGGTTGCACCGCTCAGCCTCTCCGATGTCCATCACAACAGCAGTGGCTGTGGCTCTGGTTATTTTTAAATTCCACTAATATACAGAAACAAACCAGGAAGGCAGGAGGCTTCACAGAGAGCAACAGGGGTTATTCGTTGCTCGGTTGATGGCTGGAGAGAGGGAATCAGCACATCATTAGCACCCCAGAAAAAGTCCAGAGATGGACCTGGAGGTGAGATGAGATGGAGAGGGATGTCGCAGGGCAGAGCAGGAAGGCATCAAGGAGCCAGACAGCAGCCAGTCACTGGGGTTTTAAAAACCTGAACCATCTGCATCAACTCCTGGACCAAGGTGAGACGGAGACAAGGCAGGATGGAGCACTGAGGATTGACTGCAAAGGGAAATACCATCCAGGGAAAGGGGGCAGATGCTGAGCAAAGGTTCAACCTGATTGCTATTGCATAAAGGAAAAAAGGGGAAAAAAAAACCCAACAAAACAAAGCAAACTTGCAGTTTAGTCCAGCCTTCCCAGACCCAGTCCACCACACAGCCAGTAAAAACTCAGGAGTTAGCAGAATGAAGCACAAAGAGCAAAACTTGAGGCCACCACCCCACACACGTTACCCCCGGGTTTGCAAACAGGTGACTGTTTGTTCGTGCGCCTCTCCCTGACATGAGGACACATCCTGAGCTGCAAGTGTCACAGAGTGCTCCAAAGTGCAACCACCCAGATGTTCTGCAGTGCCTGGTCGGTGCGACGGTGGACGAACCAAAGCTCCCTTTCAGGTTTCTGAACCCTCTGCTTTTTGATCTGCATACAAAGACACTGAACAGTCCAGTGGAAACACAATATCCCCCCAGCAAGGTCCACTCCAGCACCAGATGCTGCAGGTTAATTGTACCACACAGCTGGTGCGAGCTTTTATTGAAAGCTTCGAACCATCACAAAATGCTCTGAAGTACAAAAGCACCAGAAAAAACAAAAAAAAAAAAAAAAAAAAAAAGAGAAAAAAGAAAAAGTCTCTACAGTCAGCCAAGGACTATCGCAGAACGTGGTGATTTATACATTTAAAAGTAGTTTTACTTCCTCTCCTTGCACTTGCAGGTCCATCTCACTAACTCACTTATGGCTAAAGCTTCCTGAATTAGCCTGGAAGGAAAAAAAATAATAAATAAATACCGTTAAAATAATCACCATGACACCCTGTGTGAGGTTAAAGCTGGCCAAAAAAACCCTACTAGTTAATCACAACACGGGTCACAGAGCAGTTCCTGAGGATGCCATCGCACCGGAGGGTGACAATCAATGTTTTGTTGTGTGAAGAAGCCCACAGGACAGCATCACGGTGACTGGTGAAGTACACACAAGGACCTGCCATCTTCACCTGGTCCCCAGCCATGTAGGACACAGCATGGTAGGACATAGCCCGCTCACCCCACATGTCCCTCCTTGCTGACGCCCCTGGGCAAAGCCAACCCTGTCCCTCAACTCTCGTATGCACAGGACCCCAGGTGAGGCCAGCCACAGCCCCTCCACTGTGCAAATGTGCACGTGCAAAGCCTGCACGAGGGCAGCCACAGTCCCTGGTTTGCACGTGCACACCCCTGTGCAAGGCCAGCCCCACTCTCAGACTGCAAACACAAAGTTCTGAGCAAAAGAAGTGTGCCCCAGCAACGCACACCCCATGTAAGGTCAGCCCTGTCCGCCGGCTGCATGCACACATACCCCTTGTGCAAGGCCAGCCCTGTGCCCCAGCTGTACACACATATACATGCGCCATGTAAGGCCAGTCCTGTCCCCACGTTGCACACACACACTCCCCCATGCAAGGCCAGCCTTGTCCCCATGTGGCACACACATCCCCCCCACTATTTAAGATCACCCCTGTCCCCAGGCTGTACACACACCCTCTGTGCAAGGCCAACCCTGTCCCCCGGCTGCACACACACACACATCCCCCATGTAAAGCCAGCCCTGTCCCTATGTTGCACACACACACACCCTCAATGCAAGGCCAGCCTTGTCCCCATGCTGCACACACACACATCCCCCATGTAAGGCCAGCCCTGTCCCTATGTTGCACACACACACAAACACACACGCACAAATTCACTCCCCGTGCAAGGCTAGTCCTATCCCTGGGCTGCACACACACCCTGTGCCAGGCCAGCCTTGCCCTCACACTGCACACACACACAGATACACACCCTGTGCCAGGCCAGCCTTGCCCCCACACTGCACACACACACAGATACACACCCTGTGCCAGGCCAGCCTTGCCCCCACACTGCACACACACACAGACACACACCCTGTGCCAGGCCAGCCTTGCCCCCACACTGCACACACACAGAGATACACTCCCTGTGCCAGGCCAGCCCTGTCTCCATGTTACACACACACACAGATACACACCCTGTGCCAGGCCAGCCCTGTCTCCATGTTACACACACACACAGACACACACCCTGTGCCAGGCCAGCCCTGTCTCCATGTTACACACACACACAGATACACACCCTGTGCCAGGCCAGCCCTGTCTCCATGTTACACACGCACCCCCCGCCCTGCGGAGCCAGCCCCGCTCCCAGCATTCCCCCGGACAAGGCCAACACGCCCCCAGGTCACACACGCCCCCCTGGTGCCGGGTCACCCCGTCACACCCCTGCCACTCCCGTGTCACTCCCGTGTCACACCCCGTCGCACCCACGCTCAGCCCGCGCGCGCCCGAGGGGCGGAGGAAGGTCCAACACGCGCCGCCGCCGCCGCCGCCGCGCGCGTCCCTCACCTGCCGCCGCGCGCCCGTCGCCGCGAGGCTGCGCCGTGCCGCCGGCACCCAAACATCACGTGACCGCGGGCGTTCCGCCCTGACCACGTGTTCGCCTCCCCGCACCCCGCCCCTCCAGCTGGAGTCCCGAGACCGCAAGTACCTCCGTCTCGGAGACTACAGCTCCCGGCATGCACTGCGAAAGTCACACCCCGCCCCCTTTCTCACAGCAACCAATCCCCGGCAGGGAGGCAGCGACCCAAACGCGGCGGGTCCCGCCCGCTGTCCCTCAGCACCTCACACCCCAGGGTGCCACTGACGGCGGGCTTCGCCGGAGGCGTTTGCCCGTTCCTCTCGCCCCACCAGCCTCCCTTCCCTCCTCGGCTGGGTACCTGCCAGATGCCTTGAGCTTCGCCAGGTTCCTCCTTTCCCCTGTAGCCGGGCTTCCCTTTCTCGAGGACCGCCCTCAGCCTCCCCTCCCGCCGTGACCCCAGGCTGCTCTGCCCGGCGAGTTCCCTGTCCAGCCTTCTCTGGCCTGTACGATAGCAGTGTACTTCCCCTGCCTGCTTCCTCGCACCTTCCTCTCTCTCCTCTGCCCTGCGAAACTCCTGGTTCTCCCCTCCTATAGTTCATTGAAAACAGTGGTCTGAACATCAGCTGCCTCACCTCGGGTGTCCTCTGGGACCTGCCCGGTGCGGAGCCCCAGGGCGGGACTCTGAGAGATGTGGTTAGCCTTTGACGGCAATGGGGGTGTAAGTGATGTGGTTAGCCTTTGATTTCACCAGCTGAGGAACCCTTCAGGCTCCAGCCCTAGATCAGCCGATTCTCCTTTAATCATTAACAGGAAGTCTTCGTTACTCCTGTTAGAAATGCCAATGGTCCTATTAAAGGACTCGCAGTAGACATGCTAGTGAAGCAGCAGTTTATTATATGTTCTTGCAGGAGTGGGTGTGAGGGTGAAATAGGCACACCTATGGGCAGAGTTTTCAGCATTTTATACCCTATTCCCACCCAAAAACCCTCCCTTATTTGCCTATGAATTAGGTACAACCAAGGTTTACAGGCTCAACCTGACACGCCTTCTTCACAACAGTACATAACACAATACACACATTGTGTGTCTGGCAGGCTTATGTTTCCCCTTGGTAAAGAAAATAATATTCTTGAGCTTACTGAGCAAAATGCAGTATCTTTCTATGCTACTATTGTTCATCTTATGTAGCCCTTAACTGGTGCGTATCTTTGTGTTGTCCCATTGAAGCCAAGTGGGGACTTTGCCTTTCTCTTACTGCTGGGCATCCAAGTGGTGTTTTCCCCCTTACCTTAGGCCCTATCTGTTCCATATCTCGATTGCAAATTGTCCTTTATCTTCTTTCTGCCTGTAAGACTTATCTTTAGGTCCCAGCCTCCTGCAAGACCACCCAAGTCCCTGGTAAAGTCCTCCACTCCCCAAGTCAGCATAGAAAAATACAACATCCATTCCAGTTCACAAAAGCAACATTCCCCATCATTTTCCACACTCCTGAGTGGCACATAGACTCTTTGAGTACAGGTTTGTGCCCTCCTTTGTAGTCACACCCTCCACATAGGAACAGGAATAAAAAAATAAGTCACTCGCTGCTGCTAAAGCTGTTGAAAACACCTGGAATTGCAGACCAAGGCTGGCGGTTCACCAAAAAAGTGCTTTGATAGAGCAATCCAGAGCACAGAGCGGTTGGTCCTACTCACCTGGTACCTGGGAGGGGTTTGCTTTTTATTTGCAAAGCGACAGCGCCTTCACTTAGTGGTTGGCTTTGCAAGAGGACTTATAAAGCAAGGACTTTCTTGATCGGGGCCTTTAAACAACAATTCATTTTAACAAGGGGCTGACAAGCCAGCTGCCTTTTCCGAAATGTAGTTCTGCACCAGTAGCCTGGCCAAAAAAAGTTTTCAAAGGGCTGAGGGGCCACCTGAGACTCCATAAACTTGAGGGTTTTACAGCACCACACTGCTATCAGAGCAGTTTCCTCGATCTTTTGCCGCATTGGTAAATCATTTATTTGTGTGGCCTCTAAAGAAAATCCCTTAGGGAAAAAGGCCGTAAAAATGCATTTGATGACAAAATACAGCTGTCCTGCTTGCCATCTGCAAAATCCTCTGACTACAGTTCAATGTGCAACACACTGTGTCTTGCTGGGTGGATTTTTGGGGCAGTCAGCGGGGAAGGAGGAGCAGGTTAATCCAGCAAGAAACAGATTACAGTTCAAAACCACCGTGCAAAATTTTGGGTAATTTTCAGGACAAATCATACTTTCTTTCAGCATGAGCAGTGTGAAAATTAGAAAGAAAATAAATATATAAATTTAAGACACAAACAGAGTATTCTAAAGGACATCAAACATAAAAATTGTGGTGAGATAAAACTCGTGATTGCTTTGGTTTACAGCCTGCATCTTGCTGTTTCTGAATTTCATAGTTTAAGAAATACTCCTTAATAAATGTGTTATTCACTCAATAATGTGTTCTTTTGAGGCATTTTTGGTTTTTTCTGAGGGATTTGGGCTTTTGCAAACCTTTGTATTGTGTGCATCGGGACTGGTCCCTGTTATTACAAGCTGCTTATTGATCTGCTGCAGCTTTCAGGAGTAAGGGTAGGTTTGTGCCATGGTGTGGAAATCAGGCCTTCTGCCTAAGCAGACAGGGCATCTTGCATCATCAATGCTGATGATGGGAAAAAAAACCACCAACAATTAACATACTTGTTCCATCCCATAGGAATAGCATCTATAAACCTAAATATATATATATATTCAGCTGTATGGGAACTAAATCCCCAAGGGCTAAAACTTTATTTAAACAATTTAATCTTCATGTTTGTCATCTTTTACTGGTGAAAGTTACCTGTTTGCCAGATGGTGCATCGTATTTCCCAAGGTGGAAGCAGTGACTTAATCCCAGAATTAGTGAAGCTTACAGAGGTCAGACCTGCGTCCCCAGAGGAGTTTGACAAAGGTGATTCAGGGGTGAAGTTGTTGGCATGGAAAACTGCCCTGATTCCTCTGCAAAGATGAAACAGGGTGCATCAGAGGATCTCTACCTGAATCTAAATAACTGCAACAACGATGCTTTCACCTCTTTCCTGCTGAGATGATTATCCAGTTAGGTTGGCTGTGTCTTTAGGGGATTTCTTCTAGTGTTTGAAAGGAGTTTCCTCTTGGCTTACTGGTCGGTTTTGTGAATCACCTTAAATCATAACCTTTCAAGAGCTGTGCTGTTAAAGTATTTATGGAAAGGTTTTCTTGTTGTCCTCTTGGTTACATTTTCTAAGCTGTGTTGATTTACCATACAATACCTCCTGGCTTTTCATCAACTTCTCTTGCCACTGCCATTTCTTTATGCCATCTAATGGGTTTCTTTGACATACAAAACAACCATGCTCTTATGAAAATGTTATCAAAGAAAATTATAAATTATAAAATTTATAAACTAGGATGGTGAAATATCTTGGAGAATATTAAAAGAACAATCTCTTCTACTTATTTCAGTTTAAAAAAAAACCTAGCATAACGTGGATTTGGTGATCTTAAAGATTTTTCATCACTTCTTATAAAATCAAAACCACTATTAATTTCTCTCCTGTTTTGGATTGACTGGAAGTGTTGATAGGTCCAGGAAAAGAGGGGTAATTAAATAACATCTCACAAGAAAGCTTTAATGACTGCTTAATTTATCCCATTAGCACATAGTTGCTATGTCATTCCCAATAGCGATGTACACATGGTAGCCAAGTTTTTCTAATAACGCATGAAAGAAAGAAGAAGGAGCAACTTATTGCAATAGCATGAAGAAGAAAGCCTGAATACCTTTCTGGAGTACATACAAATAAATTTATCCAGATTTTGAAATAGTCTAGGAACTCTTTATTTAAAGTAGGTTTTTTTGTCTTCTGTGCTTGATGAGTCTCCACTTTTGGGGGGGGGCGCGGGAAGCAAACAAAAATACCAACCAAAAGAACCCATAGAAAGCCCCTTATCTTCAGAATTGTCTTCCTCTGTTTGCTCCAATTGCTTTTCAGATCACAATGACACATTATTTCCTCCACCCTCTGATTACTACCTCATTTTTTTTCTATTTTTTTTTTCTTGCTATTTTCAGTACTTGGACTGAGGTTATAGCTTTTCTGAAGACTGCTATACAAAACATAGCTGGTATTTTTTATAGCAATACTAAGCTTTTCATTCCCAGATTAATTTGACAATTGCACAGTTGGGAAGTGCTTTTTTTTTTCTTTGACAAAAATGCTATTTTCTAGTCAAATGTTTATATACCAAACGAGTCAACTGCAAGGAGCAGAGGAACAAATAGAAGTTGGTCTGAACACCTCAAAAAAACCAAGTCTGATTCTTTTTTCCTGTTTTCAGAGATCCACCATGGTGACCTATGATTCCCTGAAAACAGTACAGCTTGGAGAGCTTATCACAGCATATCTGTATGTTGTTACCTGTGAGCAGTTTAATAAAAAAGATATTATAGCAACAATAAAAGGAGGCTGGAGAATGCTAGCTAATCCCCAAGCAACCTTCTTTCAGTCTATTTAAAGTCCAAGAGAGATTTGAATTCCAGAAACTAGCAGGTTTCTGACATAAAACAGATGTTTTCATCATATCCCAAGCTGGTGACTATAGGGGCAAGTCCTGTACATCCCAAGGAGAAATCACACGTGTAAAGAGCCAATTTTCAGTACTTTGCACTGCATTCCTACATCCATTACACCCAGTTACATCTGAAATAGCTGTGGATTTTGGTGGCATTACACCTGGATTTATCTTAGCATAGAATCATAGAATCGTAGAATGGTCTGGGTTGGAAGGGACCCCAAGGATCAAAGAGCTCCAACCCCCCTGCCACAGGCAGAGACACCAACCTCCAGGCCTGGAGCTACACAAGGTTGCCCAGGGCCCCATCCAACCTGGTCTTGAACACCTCCAGGGTCGGGGCATCCACCACCTCTCTGGGCAGCCTGTTCCAGCCCCTCACCACTCTCTCTGTAAAAACCTTCCCCCTAATATCTAATCTAAACCTTCCTTCCTTTAGCTTTAAGCCATTTTCCCTTCTACTGCCATTATCTACCCTTTTTAAAAGTTGATTCCCCTCCTGTTTCTCTGCTCCCTTCAGGGACTGGAAGGCTGCAATGAGGTCCCCCCACAGCCTTCTCCTCTCCAGGCTGAACAAGCCCAGCTCCCCCAGCCTCTCTTCATAGAGGAGGTGCTCCAGCCCTCTGATCATCTCCGTGGCTCCTCTGACCCCTCTCCAACAGTTCCCCATCTTTCTTGTATTGGGGGCCCCACACAGGACTCCAGCTAGGGCTTCACGAGGGCAGACTAGAGAGGGACAATCCCCTCCCTGTCCCTTCTGCCACCCCTCTGCTGATGGAAGAGCATCGCTAGATGTGACTTTTTTTTTTCAAGAAAATTATTGTTGTGTCTGAATTAGGAAAAGAAAAGCCCCTGGCCAATAGAAAAAAAAACCCCAACTTTGTATCCGAGGCAGTGATAAGTCAATCACCTCATCAATAAAGCGTGTCCAATACTCTCAGTAATCCTAGTGATCAGCTTTGTTTATGAAAGCTCGGGATATTAAATTGAGCTCCTCGCCGCTCGGAGCGGGGATGACAAGTGGCAATTGAAACGAATGTTGACAGAGCTAAAGGGGCACATGCTGAGTGCAACAGACGTAACGCAACGGAGAGAGAACAAGGCTAAACTGAGCTGGCAGGGAGGAAAACTTGGAGGTTGGAAGAAATCCCTCATTCCACTTAACGCAATGACAAAACACCGCCGATAATTTGCTCGGTAATGTAGTTGCTGCTGCACCTGGATATTCGGGAGGGGAGATTGGCAGATGCAGAAGAGCTGTGGTGTGAGTTACAAGGATTGTGAGGAGAGGGCGTCGTGGAGGGTGAAAGGAGGGAGATGCCAGCTGTCGAAATCCTTCTACCTAGTACCAGGCATCCTGGCTTATATCAGAAATAGTGTGGCCCGTAGGTCTGGGGAGGGGATTGTGCCCCTGTACTTGGCATTGGTGAGGCTGCACCTCGAGTGCTGGGTCCAGTTCTGGGCTCCTCACTGTAAGAAGGACATTGAGGTCCTTGAACAAGTCCAGAGAAGGGCAACCAGGCTGGGGAAGGGGCTGGAGGGCAAATCCTCTGAGGAGTGGCTGAGGGAACTGGAGTTTAGAAATGGACCTGGGTGTGGAGGAAATGGACCTGGAGGTACTGATTGATGCACGGCTGAACATGAGCCGACAGTGTGCGCGGGTGGCCAGGAAGGCCAACGGCATCCTGGCTTGCATCAAAAATAGTGTTACTAGTAGGAGCAGGGAGGTAATTGTCCCCCTGTACTCAGCACTTGTGAGGCCGCATCTCGAGTACTGTGTTCAGTTTTGGGCCCCTCACTACAGGAAAGACATTGAGGCCCTGGAACGCGTTCAGAGGAGGGCTACTAAGATGGTGAGGGGTCTGGAACACAGGCCTTACGAGGAGCGTCTGAGGGAGCTGGGATTGTTCAGCCTGGAGAAGAGGAGGCTCAGGGGAGACCTTATAGCTCTCTATAACTTCCTGAAGGGAGGTTGTAGTGGGCTGGGGGTTGGCCTCTTCTCCCGTGTAGGCAGTGACAGAACTAGAGGGAATGGTATCAAGCTGTGCCAGGGGAGATTCAGGCTGGACATTAGGAAATACTACTTCTCAGAAAGGGTAGTCAGGCACTGGAATGCACTGCCCAGGGAGGTGGTGGAGTCACCATCCCTGGGGGTGTTCAAGGAAAGACTGGATGTTGTATTGAGGGATATGGTTTAGTGGGAGCTAGGTGAATGGTTGGACTGGATGATCTTCTAGGTCTTTTCCAACCTTAAAAATTCTGTGATTCTGTGTGATTCTGTGAACTCTGGGTGTTCATCCCAGAGGAGGAGGCTGAGGGGAGACCTTATCACCACCTACAACTACCTGAAGGGAGGTTGTAGAGAGGTGGGCGATGGTCTCTTCAGCCAGGTGACAGGTGATGGGACAAGGGGAAATGGCATGAAGCTGTGCCAGGGCAGGTTTAGATTAGATATTAGAAAAAAATATTTTACTGAAAGAGTTGTTGGGGCCTGGAACAGGCTGCCCAAGGAGGGGTCTGAGTTACCTTCCCTGGGTGTGTTTAATAGATAGGTAGATGAGTTATGTAGGGTTTAGCTTAGGATGGGAATGGTTTGACTTGATGATCTTAAAGGTCTTTTCCAACCTTCTGATTCTGTGATTCTGTGATTCTGTGACATCTAACAGCACCAAAGAATCCAAAGTACGTTTGAAAACCTCTTTTTTTTATGATTTACTTGTGAAATAAGTAAGCACATGATGCAAAACAAGGAACCCTCGATGCCTCAGAAAGCCAGAATCAAAACTCACTAGCCTTGGTGACTATTAAGCAGGTATCCTTTATTGCAGTGCTGGGCACACAGGGGATTGCTCCTCTGAATGTGTGCACCGATTAAAGCCAAATTTCTCATATTTATACTGATTAACTCTACATATTCATTATCATTTCTAAGAAAAGGCAGGGTTATGCAAATTATTTCCAGGAAGTCATTTACATTCACTCCTCCCAGATAGAGCATGCTCAGTGAACCTCAGGGGGTCTTCTGGTGGTCTTCAGGGATGAAGTCTGGACATCTTCCTCTCTCTCAGCGCATGCTCTTTACGTTTCTTCTCCATAGTTACCAAAACACATTCCTGAGCTCAAAACCACATTCCTGCACAAACTAGTTTTAGAACTCCTTGTAGCTGAAAACAAGATACACTCTGTCTCTTAATTGGTTGTTGGTCTCATTATTTATGACTCCCCTATCTTCACTTTCTTTAGCTTCAAGGCTGTTGCACTGTTATGGCTCAGTTTTGTAGCTGCTTTCATGAAACAGCTCACATGGTTACCGCCATATTCTACTAATTTCCAAACCAAATCTATTCTTAAAAACACAAATTAAAGTTATATTAATTGTCTCTTAAGCTACATTTAGATCACTCTATTAAACATTGTTACATTTCATTGAATCACCCTGAAACACAAGTAGGTACTTAAGTACCGAGAAAAGAGAACACTCTGGGTTTAAAATGTGTGGTTATGGTGTGATTCTACAAATATAAATATTTTATTGCCTGGTTTTAAGGCTAAATTCTTACTGCCAGAATCGAGTCTTTTTGGTTACTGTTATTAGAGCTGCAGTTACTACCACGGATTAGACAAGAACTGTTCTTTCTGCCCGAGGTCTTGACCAGTTAATAAGTTTATCCCAAATTATCTTTTTGGAGGAAAAGGTTATTGTTTTCTATGCATCTGTGCTGCATCTCTCACAGAAGATTCTCACTTTCTATCTGCAAGTGCTACTGCACAACCATTTTTAAATAATAATACAGGGCTGAGAAATGTAATCAAGTCTTCCATTTCGGAGAGAGAGGTTTAAAAAATGACCAAAGATGAACACTAGGGTTTGGAGTTTCACTGACAAAAGCAAATGTACTTATCCCAGTGTTTATAAAGGCTCGGCTGAACTTCTGTCAAGGTTTCTGTCCACACTATAAGACAGCAAAAGCCCGCAAAGTGGCAAGTAAGATCCAAAATTGTCGTGGTTTCCCCCCGGCTGTGGGCCGAGATCCCCGCAGCTGCCTGCTTCTTAAAGTAAAAGAGCAGGGGAAGAGGGAAAAAGGGGGAAACAAGGGAAGGGAAAAGGAAGGGGAAATAACTCCAAACCCAAGAAACTAAGAGGCCCGTGGGTTGGGATAAGGAGAGTTTGCTAAGATAACAGAAAGATAAAATATACCAATGCTAACAGGACTTTAGAGCAAAAGAAGATGAAACTCTTGATCCCCAATGCAGTTTCTCCCCGACCCACACAACTCGGGTACCACCCAGAGCTGTCCCGGAACCCGACCGTCCCCCCAAGCAGCACGCGTCCCGCCACCGCCCCTCTTCTTCCTCCCCTCAGCCCCCCGTTCTCCTGGGCAGGACGTCATTGGCATGGAATACTCTCTTTGGCCCATCTGGGTCACCTGTCCTGGCTTCGCCCCTCCTTTCTCCTGAATAGAGAAATAGGAAGAAGCTGAGAAAGTCCTTGACTGTCTGACTGCAACTAAGAACATCAGGGTGTTCTCAGCACTGCTTTCATTTTAACTCCCAAACACAGCATCCCATCAGCTGCTACAAATGAAGTCAACTCTATCCTGACTGAAACCAGGACAAAAATCTAGACAATGTAGCTACAGAGGAAGATTGAAAGAGATGAGTTTGTTGAATCTAGGAAATAGAAGATCTGAGGGAATGGGAATATCTGCTCAGATATGTGAAGGCTTGCTGCAAAAGGAAACAACTGTCCTCCATTCCCACTGAGGACAGCTCAAGAAGCCATTGACTTAGACTGGATTTGGATTGCTTGGAGAAGATTTTAGATAGGGAAAAGTTTTATCCAGTATTAAGCATAGTAAAGGGCTTGTGCAGACCACCAGGGAAGGCCTGCATTTTCTGCTGTTACAAGTTTTCAAAACCAGACTGGATCACAAATCATTCCTGGAACAGTTTACATGATGATTCAGATGGTTTGGGGTATAAACCAAACCAGAAACCTCTTCAGCCCTATAATATATTTATATATTCTGTCATCTGGCCAATGTTGGAAAGCAGCACTATAATGCTTAAGATTATGAGAAATTCAAAACTATCATTTTGTTACTTAGAGAATTAAATACCCCAACCCCTTCAGTCTTGTTTCAGCCCATCTCCTTCTACCCATAAGCAGCTGCTTATTTATTTTAAATAACTTTTGTTAAAACTTGTTTGGAAATCCAAGAGCATTTTATTTACTGGGTTATTGGTACCCATAAGCCTTTAACCCATTAAAAACAGCCAAGAGACCTGTAAGGTACAGTTTGCTGTAGTGACATATTTTTACCTTCCTTCATCAATGTGTCAGCTAATTTGTCTGGTTCAGATGTCAGCTTTATAAGCTTGTAGCTCCTTGGATTTCTCCTGGAACCTCTCCAGTCTTCACATACCAGGGAAGTTTTAATGCAAACATTGCACATTGGTATTAATAATTCAGATATTTAATTTTTTTTTGTTTTGTTTTCTGTAAAACTCTTGGATGAATATATGAAGCCCAGCAATTTTTCCTGTGTTTATTCACCTGTACCTTTAGTTCCATTTCAGGCAGGCTTTTTGCTGAATTCTCCCCTCAAAGAGGATCTGGGGAGTTCATCACCCCTGTTCTTCTGTAGTAAACACCAGCACGAAGAATTCGCTTGAGTACCCTGCTGTGACCTTTTCTTCTGTGAGTGATTCTTGTATACAGTTGCTAACAACTGGTCGTACAGGCACGCTTTTCACTCTGGATGTGTTGAAAGAAAAATTTAATATTGGTGTTTTCCTTTCATTAGTTGCTCCTCAGTCTCCTTTGGCTTTCTTTTCTATTTAAATCTCCTAGAATTCCCAACTCTATTTGCTTTTTGATGGGTGCCTTCTTATTTCTAATAGCAGCCTTTACCCTTCTGTTCAACTATGCTGGCTTACTTTTTTTCTCCAGGCTTTTCTAAGAGGAAAACAGCAGTACACCAGTGGCATGTTTCCTGTTCAACACCCTTCACTGCTGTCAACACCTGTAAAGATCTAATTCCTTTAGTTTCCATTTTATTTTATTTTATTTTATTTTATTTTATTTTATTTTATTTTATTTTTTTTAACAGCTTACTTTTCCATGGTCCTGCTGCTGAATTTGGACAAAGCTTTGATGGACTGCTGAGCCCCCGTTGCTCCCATAGGGATGTTGATGCAAGGTACATCCTGGAATCTGCTGCAGGACATTGGGTTCACAATGAGATTTTGAACTAGATACTCCTATCAACCCAGGGGTTACATATCTTCTTCTGGGATCAGTAACCAGCTACTACTTCAGACTCAGATATGACCTTTGCTCAGTCTCTAGGGAGGCAAATGAAGTCACGAAATGCATTTCTATTTCTTGTCTTTCCTACCTCTATTTTTGCTCTTAGCATCAATGTTGCTGTGCTGGTGAGCAATGACATCTGTTGATCCTGTATTGTTCCTTCTTGACCTGGATTTTCCATCCATAAAGACTCTTCATGACATGCTTTGCTCTCTCTTTCCAGCATATGGCTCATCTTGTATAGCGTCCCTTTGATTGTTTTCCTTCCACCAAGTTTTTGATATATCTATATCCATCTCTTCATTCAGGCTCAAAAAAAAAAAGCCATTTCCATGGTCTTTGTTCCTGAGGTTTCCAGCATTTGTGTAATAACACATGTACTGCCACTTTAGTTCCTGTCTTGACAACCTTTTCAAATGTCAATCTATTTGTTTTCCCTTTTCTGTTTGACTATTTATTTCCTGTGACCTATTCTTCATCGAGGGGTACCTATGTTTGTGTCTTCATCTTTAGAAATGTCATCCCAAACCATATGCTCTTGTGCACCGATTGGCTTCTCTTGCTCCTCACTTTAAAAGCTCCCTCACAACCTCCTTGATTTCAAGTGTTAATGCTGCAGATGAACTCCACGACTCCTGTATTGGCTTTCAAGGCTCCAAAGGTGTCACATGAGCCTGAAACTGCCTTACATCCATGCTCTGGCTCTTCACCACTCGTCCTGGACCTGCAAGAGACAAGGGAGCATTTCAGAGAACATTGCTATAGAGGTCCTCCTCTTTGGTTTCTTTTCGAGGAGCCTAAATTTTGCCTCCATGGACAGCACCTCTCTTGCATGTGTTATTTGAGCCATCACCACAGACTCCCCATCAATTCCTTCTTCTAATCTTCCAACCACCCTTACATGTTATAACATTGAATGGCATTGTCTTATATTTTTTTTAATACCTTTATTAGGTGATAACTTCTCTCCTGATTGATCCAAGCATCTTAATTTTTCTGTCCTCTTGAAAATGGTCTTAATACCTTATTGATGAAGGTTTCTCTGAAGTGGAGAAGGAGGTTAAAAAAACAAGTTATAGAAAAAAAAAGCATGATAATGAAACAGGAATCTTTCAACGTGATTTAAACTTTTTGATGACCTGGAAAGGAGACAAAGTGAGGGAGATTTAAGGATATTGAGTTGAAAAGCCCAAGAGCATATGCTTTAATTAAATTTAGCAGCTTGAATCAGCTCCTCCCCTCCCATCTGAATGGCTGGCAGATAGTCTGTGATCATGGAAATATGCTTTCCTTTGCCCTTATTTATGTTACTAAATCTCTCCTAAAATTTCTCAGTGTCGTGACTGCATATAGCAATAGTGGGAGCAAGAAATAAGACAACAAGGTATCACACAGACCCACACGAAGCACTTTGGCTAACAAGGTGCCTGTAGCACAGGTTGCCAACGCTGACTCGATCTCTTATTGCTTGTAGCACTGGAGATGAGAGCCACATTAAAAAATTAGCTCTTAGGTCCTGTTTCTCAAGGAAGGTTGGGATGATTACTCTACAAAACCATCTGCACAAATATTTTGTAGGGTTTTTTTAGGCACCTGTGTCCAAACTATCCAATGCTTTTGCTACTAAACATTAGGTGTCTACAATTTTCTGGTGTGCATATGTAGAGTTGCTGCCATCTCAGCAGAGCTGAGCCATTCCTTCTCATCCCTTTGTGTGACTTGTGACACTGGGACTCTGTTTTCTCAAACACCCTAGTGATGCTAATCTCAAAAGCATGCTCTGGGTGAATGTAATGATCACCAGTGACACTGTCCTGACTGTCTAGTAATGCAAAACCTGTCCTTTTTCTAATATAATAAGGATTATCTTGCTAGCTTAGGAAGTGGGTGGCTTAGGCTCAAGTCTTTGAGGTTGGGGCTTTTCTAATCCACAATTCCCATGTCCCATTAATTGTGACACTGGGTTAAAGCTGCTTTCTGTCCTGCTAGGCAAAGCTTTGCCTTTGTGCAGAAGAAAAGACCTTCAAGCTCCATAAAGCCAATGAAGGAACCGCCAGAAAGAAACATGACACTGCAACTCATTACAGAGGGGATCCTAGGCAACCTCTTGGAGGAGAGGATAGAAAGGGTGCAAGGGTGTACTGTAAGGACCTTTCAAGTTAAAACACATTCAGTATAAGAAGAAGGAGTCAAACAGGTGGAATTTACTTTAATTTTCCTACCTTCATTTGAAAGAGCTTTATTCCTACAGGGTGTGTACCACCAATTATAGAGGTTACCGCCCTCAGTGGATCTCCTTTGTAATGTTGCTGTGCCACCTCCTTGCTCTCAAATAGATTGCTTGGGGATTGTAAAATTAGATTACTTTTCCTCTTAAAAATGTGTTTTTACTAACTGTTGCAGTGAACTACCAGTGAGTATGTTTTATAGGAGATAATTTCTCACTGATTCTTTTGAGACTGAACTTAGTGGATGAAATAAATGCAAATAGACCCTGCTTCTTGTTATGACAGCTTTGTACTTTTTTATTAGGTGAGTGGGAGAGATGTGTGCAGGTCGGTGTGGTGCATCTAACTGGAGATGTCAGGCAGTAGCACTGAGACTTGGCCTTTCAAACTTAGGACATTAGACCTGGACTTGTGCCACGTTGTCTGGGCATCTTTCCTATCTCATACCCACCTTTTCTGATTTCACTTCCTTAAAATGTATCAGTTATTCAGCCATCTCAAAGCTATCATTGATGGCAGACCTCCAAGGAAGAGCCTGAATGCTGGAAAAAAACATAAGCATCCATAATGTAAACTTTCTTCTGCTTCAGAACTGAAGGGATACAACCAGGAGGATACTATGTTCTGAAGAATCTCTCCAGACTGAGTTAGTTAAAATTTCTTATCACTTGTTCTGGTCAGGCCAGAGTCAACCTCCCCAAGCAGTCAGCACAGGTGAGCTGATTTGAGTTAGCCTGGGCTGTTTTCCACACCACTTGACATCACTTCCCCATAAAAGCAGCTGGTTGGGGAGGGGTAGGGGCTTGGTGTCTCCAGGACTGTGAGTGTGGCTAGGGTGTTGGCAGGGTCTGTCCTTGAGTTGAGCAGCTCTCTGAAATCATCGAGTATTCTAGTGTTATCACTGGGTGTGGGCATAATTGGCTGCCAGTGGCTGAACCACAACGGTCCTTTTAGGTGCCCAACATGGGGCTCAAATCCACAACCCTCAGATTAAGAGTCTCATGCTCTACCAACTGAGCTAGCCAGGCAGATGGGATCTCTGCTTGCTGTCATTATCCATGGGCTGGGGGACACAAGCCTGCTTCACTGTGGTCTCCTCCACGGGGTGGAGGGGAATCTCTCTCTCTCCGGCACCGGAAGAACCTCATCATATTCTCTCCCCCGCCTTCCACTTCCTCACTGCCCTTGGTGTCTGCACAGTTTCTTACATCTTCTCACTCCCTTCTCTGGTGGCAAAATGCACCTGCTAGTGTGTTGTGGGTTTTTTTTCTCCAAGATGTGATTCCAGAGGCCCTCTGACCATCAGTGACTGTCTCAGCCTTGGTCAGCAGTGACTCCAGCCTTGAATTGACTCATGTTTACTCTCCTGGGCCTACAGAAAGCTTCCAACTGCTTCTTGCAGAGCCACCCCTGCAGTGCCCTTTCTCCACCAGAACCCAGCCACGCACAACTACAACAACGTGCATTCAAGAAGGACAGCTAGGGATGTTTTAAAAAGGGCATCTTAGGCTTAGCTTTAAGCCAAGTAACAAGCAGATGGGTTACGTTCTGCCTGCTTGAATTTCAAGAAGAATTCAAATCAGCAATGTACCTCATTAAGAAAACATGTCCCAAAGTTTTACCTGATGACTGCTGCTGGATAGGCCCTCCACCACTGGCACAAAGTGGCTGTACTTCAGCAGCAGGTCAGCAGCAATTCAGGCCTGGCCCAACGTTAATGCGAAGTCAACGGAAGGACTTCTGCTGAGTCAATAAGTTTTGGATCAATTTCCTATGTCAGTTTGCAAAGTGCTTTTGAATAATTTATGCTGAAGGCTTTGTATAAATTGAAATTAGTGTTTTCATTTACTTGCATATCATAAGAATAAAAAAATATTTTGGAGATTGTTTTACTTAGTTATTTATCTGCTTGGAGATTGGAACTGAAGTCTATTGATCAGCCTGATTAAAGAATGTGAAATCAGAGTGAGGCCAGTTCCCTCATTTTAGCAAGTTAGTGAATCCATTTTATTTTTCCTCGGATGAAATTGATAAAATGAGATACAAATCTAGAGACCTGCAGGCCTGTGAGATAATACAGCACTTGGGCTAGGGAAGAGAAATGGTTGTAAGGATACGTGCTTTCATCAGTATGATATATACAAAAGGGGAGAGTGATTAACTTTGCAAAATGTTTTTCATAGTCCACTAGCTTAAGTTATTAATGAGCTGTTGCTTGAATGAGCCAGATCTCTTGACCTTGAAGTGATATGATTTCAAAAACAACAGAAGTAAACGTGGGCCAACTGATCCATTTATTGAAAGTATTTTAAATGACCCTGATTTAGTGTGGCTGATCTACATTAGAGCATGACGTCAGAGTGGGCTGCCATCTGAAAAAGACCTGGTCCTGCTCCTTCACACTTCTCAGCTGACCCCAGCGGTGTATACCTATGCCCTCCCATGCGTTTCAGCAGTCATGGAGGTGGGGGGAACAGAAAGAACAGGGGCCACCTCTTTAAACAGAAGCCTGAAGTTGGACCAAGTTAGGCATGGCATGAAAATATACCCCAACATTGGGGATTTGCTCTGAATGGCACCATAGACCCATGTGATTATAGGAATTTTGATAATTAGAAGATCTTAGATGGTGCAGTGGTAATTTATTTCAGAAGCAATAAAAGGCAATGGGTTTGTAACTGTGAACAGTGATTTCTTTTTTTTTTTGTCTTCAAGCTGATACCTGCCACTGAAATATATTTATAACATTTGTATCAGACCGTAGTGAAGTATAGGAGGTAGTATAACAGGAGAGGATGGAGGACATGTGTCCCATTTGAGGCCAACAATTACAAGGCCCAGTAAAACTTTGTCTCCTGGAAGGTGAAAAAAAAGCCACCATTGGTGGCCACCTTTTTCAAAGATGGAGTTCATTAAGCTCCTCAGAAGGAGGACTGCTCCAACACAAATCACCTTAAAACAGGAGAAAGCAGACGCTTTACAAGAGAGCAAAAAGATCAGTAGAGGAAACTGCATTTTAAAGCTCAAAAAATGCAGGGATAGCATGGGCATTCCTATCAGTAAATTCAAATTAATCCTGGCAAAGGAAATTAAAATAAGGAGGAAGAATTTATTCAGTATTTAACCATGAAAACAGAAAGAAAATGTGGAATAGGAAATACAGGGCAGATATTAAAGATAATGGAAATATGACCCTGCAGTTAAGGTCTACTTCAGTTGGCTTTTTTGTAAGGACTCTGATGTAGAACCTGCTAGGGAAAGACAAGATGATTAATGGGAAGAGGACTGTGGACATGGAAATTTCTATTACCAAAGTGGAAACAAAACTCACTAAACTAGTTTAATTTAGCTAGGGAGAGAGGAGAAGATATGGAGCTGGGTAATCAGCATGCCTGATATTTGAAAGAGCTGGCTCAGGAAATCAGTGCTCCATCTCAAAGCTCTTTAATAAATGTATGAAGTTGGGGGTGGTTCCATCTGTATGTCAGATAATAAATGTAGCGTCCATATTTGAGTGCAGAAAAGCAACCACCCAACCCCACAAATGTGTAAGCTTTAGAATAAATCTTCAAGAAAACAAAAATGAATGAATAATTAAAGAAAAGAAATGACCACAAGGAGGTGAAAATAAATCAAGATGGGAGGAAACACAGATTTATCAAAGACTGTTTGTGTCTGATATCTTTCATTAAAAAGGATAACCAGTTCTTATGGATGGGAAAAATGCTTTAGACATAATCCACTTAGACTTCAATGAAGCAATATCAATATTGTTCCACATGGGGTATTATTATCTGGAGAAAATGTGGATCATTTCCAAAATACTAATGTGGTATGTAACTACTAAAGAGAAACGACCCTGGGGTTCTGTAGAGAAGAGAACTTGTAGTTTGCAGGGCAGTTTTTAGTGGAGTTTCACAATGCTTTATCTTCAGACTAATCTTATTTAATGTTTACTTTGGTGACTCTGGCTTAAAAAATATAGACTAGCTAATGAAATTTGTGGACAGCACAAAGCTGGGAGGCATGGGCAACTCAGAAGAGCATTTGTGTATTATATACTGGTGAATTGGATGGAGAACTGAAAAATGTAATGGTACAAAGAGTCAGGTTGTGCATGTGGAGAGTAACCGCTAGAAAGTCGTGTGTAAAACTGAAGCTTGCCAATGGAAAGTGAGGGATTTCACTGTGCACTACTTGGTGATCACAGAATGATACAGCCCTGAAGAAGCAAACATCCTAGGGATGCCTCAGCTGAGTTGCTCTCAGGAGAGGTCTTTGGTGAGACCACAGTGAACCCTCTTAAAAAACACTGTGCAAAATCCTTGGCTCCCACTTGCAAGAAAGATGATTTCAAACTGGTGCCATGAAGCTCGTCCAAGACCATCAGAGGCACGGAGAGGTTACCAGATAGGAAAGACCTAGAAATGCTTGTTTCATACACAAGGGAAATACACCATTCACTGGGAAAATGAAAGCTGAGAGGAAATAAGATTATACTTTATAAGTGAATTCAAGGATACTTTATAAGTGATTCAAGAATTCAACAGTGGATATGGTAAGCAGAGGGAGATCACTGATGGAAGAATAAATTGGTATACATTGGACACACATGAATTTAGTATGGAAAGTCTTAAGAAATAAGGTGAAAGGGTCTGGGACAATGTTCTAATCCAAATAATCACAGAAACATAGAATTGGTTGCGTTGGAAGGGACCTTAAAGGTCATGCAATCCCAGCCATGGGCAGGGACACTCTCCACTAGCCCAGGTTGAACAAATAACCTTTCTTTCATGTAGACTTATTAAGAAACAGAACCATATCACTGGATATGATACCAGCTGTACAACAGAGTGGATTTTGATTGCCCAGAAAGATTCTGATTAGAGTGAGCTTAGCTGTGTCACCTTCAGGCCTGACCTGGGATGTCTGCGTGATGCTGCATTACTGACCTGTGTCTCTGATAGCTTGTCACTGTTGTGTTGTCCTCTGATGCATGGTACAAAGCTATCTTAGAGAAGGCATGAATGAAAGTTTGAGGTTTAATGTTTGTTCAGGCAGGAAGGGTTCTACTGATCTTTTGGTGGGTGTTGGTGAGGTTAAATGAGCTGCGCAATACTCTGAATGCAATTCTCTTTTCTCTGCATGAAAACTCTTGGGAGCCCAGGGTGATTCCAATTTCAGTTGAAGCACTGCCAACAGATCAAAAATGATCAGGGATGAATCTAAGCAAAGCCATTAATGCCCAGGCTAGGTCAATGTGAGTGAAGAGGAAGATATTTTGGTTATTTTGTATTTCTACCTGCTGGACTGAGACTCAGCATGACAGGAAACTGCAGCTGCAATCAAAGGATGTTTGTCAAAAAAGAGAGAGGAGAACGTCATGTCCTTGTTGAGCTGTCCTTTCTTTTTCCAGTTTCTCTGACTAAACATTTCAGCAGAATAATATTTTTTTCAGTAGAGAACTAACCTGCTGTACTTGCATAAAACAATTTACATGCTCACTCACACGATGTATCCAAAGGAAATGTTCAGAACCAGTCAGAAGGCCTTACTCAGCAGTGACATTGAGCTCTCTGCTTTCTAAGGGATAAGCTACTCAATCCATTTCTCAGTTTACTGAGTGATTGAAATACAATAAAAGGCTAAACATCTCACCTAGAACCATATATAGCTTCTCATCACCTCCTGAATGTACCCCAAATCCTTACACTGATTAGGGAAAAATGCTTTTATTTTTAAGGCACCAATATTTTACTCAAGTGTCAGATAATGAACAATAATATATAATTTTATAAAACAAATATATTTCTCTATGTGATCTAAACTTTCAACTCCTTTACACTGTAGTGTCTTATCCACATCAAAGATGTATTCCATAGGTTAGCTAAAAGGAAGACATTTGTCCTTGCTCGTGACAGGGACTATTTACAAGGGCATGTAGTAACAGCACAAGGGGCAATGGCCTTAGACTGAGGGAGGATAGATTTAAATTAGATGTTAGGAAGAAATTCTTCCCTGTAAGGGTGGTGAGGCACTGTCACAGGTTGCCCAGAGAAGCTGTGGGTGCCCCCTCCCTGGCAGCGTTCAAGGCCAGGTTGGATAGAATCGTGGTTTCAGTTGGAAAAGACCTTCAAGTCCTTCAAGTCATTGAGTCCTTCAAGTCATTGAGTCCAACCATCTATCCAGCCCTACTAGGTTCAACACTACACCGTGTCACCAAGTACAACACCTACTCTTCTTTTAAACACCTCCAGGGATGATGACTCAACCACCTCCCTGGGCATCCTGTTCCAATATCTGACAACCCTTTTAGTAAAGACAGTTTTCCTGATATCCAACCTAAACTTCCCCTGATATAGTTTAAGACTGTTCCCCCTTGTCCTGTTACTCATTGCCAGGGAAAAGAAACCAACCTCCATCTCATTGCAACCACCTTTTAGGTGAGCAATCAGGTCTCCCCTCAGTCTTCTTTTCTCTAGACTAAACAATCCCTGCTCCCTCAGCCACTCCTCATAAGATCTGTGTTCTAAACCCTTCACCAGCTTTATAGCCCTTCTCTGGATATGCTCAAGTATTTAAGTGTTCTTTTTGTAGTGAGGGGCCCAAAACTGACCACAGTACTCCAGGTGCTGAGTACAGGGATGATCACTGGTCAGTTCCCTACTCCTGCAGGCCAGGATGAAATTGGCCTTTTTGGCCACCTGGGTACACTGATGGCTCATATTCAGCCAGCTGTTGATCAACACCCCTAGGTCTCTCTTCTCCAGTATGATCTTGAGTGACTCCTCTCCAAGCTGGTACCTTTGCATGGGGTTGTTGTGACCCAAGTGCAGGAGGATGTGGCACTTGGCCTTGTTAAAACTCATGCAATTGGCCTTAGTCCATTGATCCAGCCTGTCCAGGTCCCTCTGTAGAGCCTGCCTACCCTCTGGCAGATCAACAATCCCACTCTCCAATCTTAGTACTATCTGCAAATTTGCTGAGGGTGCACTTGACTCCCTTGTCCATGTCATTGATAATGGGGGCTTTGGGCAACCTGGGCTAGTGGAAGGTGTCCCTGTCCACGGCAGGAGGTTGGAACTAGATGATCTTTGAGGTCCCTTCAAACCCAAACCATTCTGTGATTCTATAACACTGCTTATGTGGTGTGAAAAAGTAAGGAGAAAGGTTTTCCTGTGTAAAAGAGATCAACATGTCTTTTTTGGGTTATTTTGGGTTTGGGTTTTTTTTTTTTGGTTTTGTCATTTTGACAAACACGGAAACATCTTGAAGTAAATTATCTCTCACGGTTTCTGCAGTCTGGGTGCCACCAGGTCTCTGTGACCCAAGTCGCTGTCAGTGGGTGAGTCAGGTGGGGAGTCACAACACAATCATCCTGGGAAGATTTCAGGAGGGTTCACAGAGCAGTCAGAAAAGCTGGACGCATTTTTAACGGTGATTGCACCAAGGAAAGCACTAAAAGGAAAAATCTTTAAGTGTAACAATATTTACATATGATTAATGTTTTTCAGAAACCCACGTTCAAGTGACAGTGATATTAAATTCTACCAGTACTCAGGCCATGTCACGTGAAATAAAATGATACACTGAATAGTCAGACTGTAAAAATTACAGAAAACCAGTCCTTGTTTGGAGAGAAAGGGGTGGGGAGGAGAAAATGGTTGTAACCCCCTTGTATTCCCATCAGAGTTAAGAGAGGACAGTCCTTGTGGTATCCATTGTGTTTAAGCAAGGAATATTCTTGATATGCAGAGGGCTGATAGCTGCTATCAGAGAGGTTTAGTAGTATAAAGGGAAAACTAGCAATTAAAAAACCGTACACACATCTATATTTATTCACATTTGGGTGAGTCAAGCAGGAGGATGCTCTTTGGTGGGAGGACTTGAAGAGCACAACTGTGCTCTCCCCTGGTTCAGTTCCAAGGTGGCACCTGGTTACAAGCCAAGAATTATATGCAGAGAAAAAGAAATAAGAGCATGGGGAGGGATGCATAAGACTGACAGGGTGCTGAGATTTAATGAAGGAACCAAAGGGGTGTTACCAAGAAAGGAGAGATTTTGCCATTCATGGAATCGGGTGTAGTTCAAACATCAAACATGATGCTGCAGTGGAATCAAGACTAGTACAAAACATGTCTTTGACCTTGCTAATTCTGAGCTGATCTTTGGAAGGCAGTGATGGATTCTTTAATTTAAATCATTTAAATAAAGCCAAATCAAAACAGCATCTGAGCATACATTCAGAGAAAGCTCTCTTATTGTGCCAAGAGTAGCCTGTATGCCCGAGCTCTAAATAAACACTCTAAATATACAGGTTCATAAATCTTGTGTGTGAAATTAAAACAAGGGAAAGGACATTGATTTATTGTATGTTTGTTGGAAAGCTTAAGACTTAGTCTTTAGTTATAATAACGGTGTCCTCCATGTTCTATAAAGGGGCAGAAGTGCTTGACTTCAATTGTGCTTTTCTTGGTTTTGGTAATTATAAGGTCAGCAGGAAGTGTTCCCAGAACAGCAATCTTCTTGGCTTCACTTTTAGGTTGTTTCCAGATTCCCATTAAAATTTCACCACTCAGTTTAAGTTCCCCAAAATAAGAAACTGACCTCCTGAACTTGCAATATAGCTCTTGTTTCAGGGAAAGGATTTTTTTGGAAATACCATAAAAAATCATGAGAAGGATTTGAGAGCTCTGCAATCAGATTGTGACTGATGTGCATCACATGACATTTGTTTCTTATTAAGAGTTAACGAACTAACGATAATTTTGCACCAGATGCAGATACACACTGGTTTATTAGAACATCTTTTTAATTACTGCTAAAAGTGTGGGGTTTGTTGGTTGGCATTTTGGGGTTTTTTCTCCTTTTTCCCCCAACTTGTAGAACCTCCATAATTGCATGGTTAGTGGCTGCAAAGAGTAACCACTGAATAAGGTCCTACCCTGGGGGCCAGAGAAGGAGAGACCTGTGAAATCTCCTCTGTGCACAAGACTGTGGTCTTCCTCTAAAGAAGGCACCTCCTTCTTCTTCTGTCCTTCTCTGGGTATCCACCACCTACATGCAGAAGATGTGTCAATTGCTACAGCTGTATTTCTCCTGGGAAGAGTGCAAGCTCTGCTGTTTTAGCAATGTGTCTTGGCTTAATTTCTTAACTGTCTCTTAGTGTCTGATTAAATGAAATTTCCCATTGCATCTATGGCTTCCTTCTTACCATCCCTCAGCAACTCACCCAAGGGAAGTGTCAGGGAACAGCAAGGGTCAGGCATGGGGAGCTGGTAGCTGGGCTCCATAACATGGCTGGCTGGGCAGGGGATTCACCAGCCATGTCCCTGGGCAAAGCAGGACAAGTCATGGCCAGGTTCAACCAAGAGTCCAGATAACCGGGCAAGTTTATGGAGATGAGGTGAGTCCCAGGAGAAGGGAAGTCCATACCCAGGACAAGGTCGGGATTGGGTCTCATGATCCCACATAGATTTATTTTTTTCAATTTCTGCATATAACACTTCTTTCCTCACCTTTCCTTGGGATCTCTGCATGCCTTGCTTTTCAGTTCACTTTGTAACCTTATGAACTTCCCCCCACCAGAAGGTGGACATTATTTCTCACAGCCCCTGCTTCGTGTACCAGTCCATAAGCACAAATATGATGATTAGATTTTGTAGTTACATAGCATCAGTCTGTCCAATCATTCGAAAAGTAGGAAGAAGAACTGGTTAATTGGCAGTTCTGCCTTACTCACATCCTCTAAAGTGTTAAAGCAGCGCCCTACGTCATTGAAGCAGTCAAAGAATCACAGCCTTGCTGTCCTCTGCAGTGAACCAGGAGTGGTCGTCTCTGAATTCAGGATGTAGGCTTACCTTCCAACTCTGTCACTTTTCATGATCTTTATCTCCCTAAAACTTTCATCATCCAGATGTTCCCTCTTGGCTTGTATAGCTGTGCTGGTAACCAGCTCCACTTAGTACTTCCTAATGCCTTTGTCACCAGTCAGTGTATTTTAATCGGAGAAGGTAAGTAGTATCTG
The DNA here is from genome assembly GCA_027925045.1 of Hypotaenidia okinawae. NCBI lineage: Eukaryota > Metazoa > Chordata > Aves > Gruiformes > Rallidae > Hypotaenidia > Hypotaenidia okinawae. The sequence continues at coordinate 161,897,872 of BSDF01000002.1, forward strand.
CAAAGACTACTTGAATTTAATGAAAATAATATTAATATCTCAAAGTTTGGCACACTATGTCACCATTATCATTTGCTTCCCAGTCAGACTGCTTCATGGAACAGCTATTCCTAGTTTGTGTACCTATAGGCATACTGTCTTTACCTGGCTTGTGGTATGCACTTCTGAGGGACTTAATAATAAGAAATAATCTGTGAAGTTGGAGGAATTCAGAGAAAAAAATTATCTGGGGAAGTAATTCCCTTAATGTCCCTTCTGAGCATCCAAGAAAACTTTCAAGACGCTATCTTTGCTTTAAATACCATCATACTGCAAAGATACCTTAAAACACCTGGAACACCTGATTTCATTCTTTTTCCCTCCAGATAGCTGAAGAAAAGCTTCATGCCATCTGTGGCCAGATATTTCTGTCAAGTTCTTTGTAGCTGGATTTCGGGTGTGGGTTATTTATTTATTTATTTATTTATTTACTTGTTTGTTTATTTATTTATTGGTGAGGGCACGGACTGTATTTGAAAAAAATCTCTCTTTTTAAACTAGCCTCCTCTTACATAAGCTGTTACAACTCATAAAAGATGCTAAGTTCAAGTGGTAGACTTGAGCTGGCAACCTGTAAAAGGCCTTCAGGGCTTTAAGCTTCCACTGGACTATCATATCCACCTCTGTTTTACCTTAAAGGCAGCACTAAACACAATGCTTTAGAAAAGATACCTGTCATGGAAAAAAAAACCCAAAAAATAGTTTTCTATTTTTGTCTTCACAACTTCTATTCCCCTTAATATTTATTCTGAACCTGGATTGCGAAGAAACGCCCTTATTTCCCTGCAGCACAGCTTGTCTGAACACACTGCGAGACAATGCTTCTACTCACACAGTAGCAATGAGGATGGGTTAAGGGTTCTGGTTTCAGGTGTAGCAGGATGTTGCATTTGGCTTTCCCCCTTTAAAGTCCTTCAGATAGTCAAGGCAACAACTTCTTCTACCATGGATTGTAGGATGCCTCCTCAGTGTAGAAGAAGAAATGGGTGTGAGCTTGAATGCAAAATAACTCTACCTTCCACCCAAAGTTTGCTGCTGCCAAACAGGGAACTTGATGCTTTGGTCAGGGGCTGTGATTTGAAAACTAAATACTCATGTCTCAGTGCAGCTGTGGACCTGATCATCAGTATGCAGAATAATTCCTTGTGTTAATTGACATGATGGCCCAGATGACTGTTCCATTTCACATGAGACTCACCTCTGGGTAGCCTATGACCACAGGTCATAGACTTTCTGAATCCAGCAGCTCTCTTTAGGAAAGACAAACTTTCTCTGGGCCAAAAAATCTCCACAGAGGTTTTAAAGGACATAAGCACAAGGATGTTTAGAACTGCCATCCACTGACTGAGCAGAAAGGCACCGAGAAAGCAAGACCATTGTGGTGGGCACTGGAAACTGTCTGTCCCTGGGATGGGAAAGTCTGTCCACCTCCCAGCTTTGCCCAGGTTCCTCACTGGAGAGGAGCAATGAATTGTGCCCATGACTGTTGACCTAAGGGCATGGGAAAAGTCGATTTCTAGAGAGTTTGGGGGTTCATTTCTCCAGTTTCAGTCAATGTCCCTCCCATGAAGCCTGACTTTGATAATTTTTGAGGCTTTCCATCAGTCTGAGCAACCAGATAAATGAGCAGTTAAGCCAATGAGATGAAATTATCTTCTTTTTCCTTAAAGATGATTGCTAGGAGTTAAGCTTTAGAATTCTCCAGAGGTCAGTATCCTTTTTTTCCTTCTTTCCCTGGATAATGGAAAGCCACAAACTTAAGTAATGTGATGAATTTCAGCAGTGGCAGCTCCCTGAGAAAAGGCACAGTAGAAATATAGAGTCCACACAAACTGAAAACCCCGTGGAGAATAACAGTGAAAATTAGAAGAGGATGTGAAAACAACATGTGAAAAGAAAGTGAAGCAGTTGGATTTGTTTAGCCTAGAAAAGTGAAACCTAAGGGAAGCCAAGTACATGTTCTTCCAACAAAGGAGAGGGAGAGTATGGAGATCAATAGTTCTGTGCCCTTGGTGACTAGAACAACAAGAAGTCTGTTCAACTTCCAGCAAAGAAGTGAAATTAAATGCCTTAAAAGAAAATGAAGAGTGAATGTTGTCTAGAGAGGCTGTGAAAACTCCTTGGATGTTTATTAGAAGACCTGAGGCAAACATGCTCCACAGTGCTGTAGGTATCCTTGAATCTGCCTTGGTACAGAGAAAAGGACTAGGGCAGACAATCACAAATTAAGGGACAAAGAATACACCTGAAAAGGTGAGGAGCCCCAGAAAATTATTTTTAGCCTCTGCCCTTGTTCTTTCTTTGACTTTGCCCCACATGTCATCCTTGTCTTTAAATTGGAGAGAGATATATTTGAAATATGGACCACCTGATGGATAAAGAATTGGCCGGACAGATGGACTCAAAGAGGTGCAGTCAAACACTCTATGGCAAAGTGGAGACCAATAATGAGTGGTGTTCCTCAGGGGCTGATACTAGGACTGGCACTATTTAACATCTTTGTTGGCAACATGGACAGTGGGATCAAATGCCTCCTCAGCAGGTTTTCTGACAACACCAAGCTGCGTAGTGCAGTCGACCCACTGGAGAGAAGGAATGCCATGCAGAGGGACCTTGACAGGCTGGAAAGGTGGGCCTGAGCCTGCAAACCACCAAGTGCAAGGTCCTGCACAGCATTTGGTCCAGTCCCAAGCACAACTAGCGCTTGGGCAGAGAATGGATTGAAAGCAGCCCTGAGGAGGACTTGGGGGTGTTGGTGGATGAGAAGCTGAACATAAGCCAGCGATGTGCACTTGCACACCTGTATCCTAGGCTGCATCCAAACCAGCTTGACCAGCAGGTCAAGGGAGGTGATTCTTCTCCTCTCCTCTTCTCTGATGAGACCTCACTGGCATACTGCATTTTAGCTCTGGGTTCCCTAATATAAGATGTACACAGACCTGTTGGAGGAAGTCCAGAGGAGGCTACAAAGATGATGAGAGGGCTGGAGCACATCTCCTATGAAGACAGGCTGAGAGAGTTGGACTTTTTCAGCCTGGAGAAGAGAAGGCTCAATAGAGACCTTTGAACTGCCTTCCAGTACTAGGAAAGTTGGAGAGGAACAGTTTACAAGGGCATAGAATTATAGGATGAAGGATGATGGTTTTAAAATTAAAGAGAGTAGATTTAAATTAGACATTAGGAAAAAATTCTTCAGTCTGAGGGTGGTGAGGCACTGGAACAGGTTTCTCAGAGAAGTTGTGGATGCCCTCTCCCTGGCAGTGTTCAAGGCCAGGTTGGATGGGGCTTTGGGAAACATGGGCTAGTGGAAGATGTTCCTGCCCATGGCAGGGGGTTAGAACTAGATATTCTTTGAGGTCTCTTCCAACCTAAACCATCCTATGGTTCTATGACTAATTTGCTCATTCCATCCCCAAAAGCTATCTCTTTGAAGCTGACAAACAACATCCCCCCTACATAATTTTATTTGAAAGAACGAAGACAAGATGAGAACAAAACACTTTTCAAGGGGAAAAGTAGCCCCTCTGAAGCAGGGGTGGGGTTCCTCATCAGAAGGATAGCTCAATATTCAGAAGTCCAAAAGCTTTGTCAGTCAATGACCTTTAGGTCCATTGCTTCTCTTGGAAATCCACTTCTAAATAAATATTCATTGCTGACGCATGCTCTAATAAAAACGGCATATTGCAGTCATTTGCTGGTTGGTGCACAGAGTCTTGTCATCTCATTCATAGCACATTTACTGCCAAATCATTCCTTTAATCATAGAAGGAGAAATGTTACACACGCCGAACAAATCTCCCTCATTAACTTGAGCGGGTTACTGCTGCAGTCTGTTATACTTCAGCTTCTATTTTCAGAGAAGGTCTTGTAACCTATTGTGCGTGTGAGTCACAGCTGCCACTACCAGGCTCTGCCAGGATGGAAACTATAGGATAGTGCTAGGTGCTGACTTCTGAGGATGTCTTCAGTATCTCTGCTCTGGGAGAGAAATACCCATCTTCATTTTTACCACAGACAGCAATCAATTGAATGGCACATTTTATCCCCAGCAGTCTCATTGAAATAATAAAAAGTCCTACTCAGCCTCTGTATAGTGTCAGGATTCTACCCTTTATGATTGTCTTCACAGAACCACAGAATCATTGGGGTTGGCAGAGACCTCCAGAGATCATTGGGACCAAACTCCCTGACAAAGCAGTTTCCTTAGGTCATATCACACAGGTAGGCATGCAGTTGGGTCTTGAATATCTCCAGAGAAGGAGACTCCACACCCCCTGGCCAGCCTGTCCCAGGGCTCTGTCACCTTCACTGCGAAAAAGTTCTTCCCCAGATTGGTGTGGAACTCCCTGTGCTCCCACTTGAAGCTATTGCCCCTTGTCCTGTCCCCACAGACCATTGAAAAGGGGCTGGCCATTTCCCCTCCCCCTGCCCCTTACTGTGAGGAAAGTAAAATAAAAGGCTGCAAGTGTTCCTTGTGGCCCATTGCCTTCGGTTTGCCTTCTGAAACATCCATTTTTGCTGTTTGTAGGGGGAAAAGAATTCAATTTGCCTGTTAATACATGAAAGGAAGTTATATAAGACCTGAGGACTTTTGTCTGCATGGGCTATGCTTTAGCAATGCACATAAACACATGCTTCTTTTAATTAGGGCCCCTTGCAGACTTTTGCTACCAGCAAAGCAAGATCACAAATTCCCATCAGTTTGCAGAGACAGAAGCTGCAGATGCAGTGTGCTGATTTTTTCTTTTGTTTTTTTTTTTTCCTGGGAGACACTGCCTGCACTCAAAAATAAAATGTACTTGGAAAAATTCCTGGGCAATAAGGGCAAGTGGAGTATTGCAAAGTACCTCTGTGCTAGGAACCTGTTTAGATGCAGGGTGGCTGCATGTGAACTGCCAAATGGGCATGAACCCTGGAACACACTTACGACTGAGCTGTGCCTGGGAGGTGTTTGGAGAGCCTCACAGGCACATGCCAAAGGCATGCCAAGAACCTCTCAAACTATTTGTTAATGTAGATGGATCATATTCTGGTGCCTAAGGACATTCCTAAACAGTTCAATATACCGGCACACAGGCACCCAAAAAGGCTTGTCCAAATCTCATGCTCATCTTTACAAGTTTAGGAAAGAGAAAAGGTTTTAATTCCAGCACATGCCATTTCCTAAAAATCTGATCACCATCCTCCTCATTTTGATGGGCTTTTTTTTTTTAATAGTCTCCCTATTCAAAGAAAAGGCCAGCAATTTATTTCATATTTAAACTGCTCAGGCAAGCTCACGTCAAGAAAAAATTAATATGGAAGTTACACTGGGCAAGCTTAATAAAAAGCATAAGTCTCTTTAGTATATGGTTATCTCATTGAGCTACCAGCTTTGGCTCATGTTAATATGTGCTATCACACTTTCAGGTACGTTTGACCCTCCAGACCAGATTGTCATTTTCCACATGAGTTAACTATTTGGCTGGAAATCCAGATGAAACATGAACCTATGCTCTGAATTTCTTTACCCATACGGGGTGTTTTAGAAAAGGTTGATGTCCCCTGAGCTTCCTTTGAACGTTCTCATTCTGGAGAACACGGGTAGGTGGTGACACATCACATGATGACATATTCAATGACAGGATGATGTCAGTTAGAAAAAACTTGTGGAACACATGCTTTCATCATTATACCTCACATTGTCACTATGCTGGTACAGTACAAGATGATCTTAAATTTTACAGTCAGATTGACTCTGTCCAGTATGAGTATAGCTTTCTCAGCACCTGAAAATGTTTATATTTCTTATCATAATTATTTGTTACATGGATATCAGCTTTATTTGGGTTACAATGACACATGTATACAAGAATTGATGTCTGACACATCAAACCTTGCATTGACTCGCTTACACTCCCTCACAGTCATTTCACTTACCTGTGGAATTCCTGATCCAGGAAAGATCTGTCCAAATCCAGGTGGCTACCACCACAACATCCATCAACTAGAGACATGTATTTATTTTTTTTAAGTCAGAAATTTCCATCCTAATTTGAAATCCAGAATGACACAGAAAGGGACTTTAAATCATGAAACCCATGAAGTCAGAGCTTCATCTTTCACACTATAAATAGGAAAATCATGGCCAACATCTTCTGTTTTATATATATGTATATATATACACATATATATATATAAAAATATATTTATAAAATAAATATTTTTTTAATACTCATTGCAACCTGAACACACAATCTGTGTTTTTGAACACCTGCAGCTATATTTTCAAGGAGACCTGTATATGTTCTGTACCTCCAACAGGCAAATAAAAATATAAATAAATGTATGCATCCATATCTTTTTCAATGCCCAGCTTGAAGCGCATGCAAAAAGTAAAAAAAAAAAAAAAAAAAAGATATTTCCATACTAAGACTTGTTTATTTGCATGCATCTGTTTAGTAAATTTTATTGTATGTACCTTTTTATAACTGAATTACAATAGAGAGGGATCGAACTGAAAATTTTTATGTTAAGGGATTTTTTTGTACATGGGAGACATTAAAAACCCACAGATGAAAGGCTATATTATACATGTTCAAAATAAGAATAGTGTATGATAATAGTGTATGTGCTTCTATTTTTGTTTGTTAAAGAGAACCATAGCTGGTATATGAGCTGGTTTGTTGACAGAGGGAGGGAAAAAAACATGAAGCCAAGCCAAACCATTCCACCTACCATATTAATTAACTCAAATATTAAGAAGCCATTCAGTTTTTATCCTTTTTTCTAAAACATATATTTAAACACTGACTAGAAAAACAGGGACCAGACCACTGTTTCTTAGCTCTTTGGAGCCAGTTATACCATTAATGTATTAAAAATTTAGAAGTCTCGTAATTTAAGTGTTGACATTCCTCATCCTATTCATGGATCTGATCCAGAACACTGAGCATAGGGGCTTTCTATCAAAACATTGCCAAGTGTCATGATAAAATCCTGCCTCTTCTGATATATGAGAAGAAATTATTACATGCAAGTCTCAGCTTCTATTAAATAAGCAAAAAATCATCATTTTAATTTTGGGCGAAAGAGGCTTGAAAGTGGGATCTGAATTAATCTCAAAGCTAAAAAGCAGAGGTTGAAGAATAATTCTATTTGTTGATTATTTTGACCTGTTGGCTGAAAGTCACACATGCTTCAGGTCATTCTAGTCTTCCTCCCCACATTCCTCTAAATGTCAATCATAGGAGAAACTTGGTGACATGTGCAGGTGGTCTGTAGGACACAACAGCATATGGCAATGTAGATGCAGATGAACCCATTCTACAGCTGGTGGTGCCAGGGACTCCCAAATATAACAGGAATTCCTGAGATAGACACAACCAGGGCTGCACCTGTGAATTATTTTCTCACTGAGATGTTCCCTGAATTTACTTTCCTGCTACTGCAAGGAATGTGCTGGAAGCTACTGCTGAAGAGGAGTGATTAAAGAGGTCCTAGGAAAACAGCATCCTCAGTGCCTTCCCAAGGGACCAGTGAACTGCAATGGTAGCCACTAGAGAGAGTTCCTGCTGAGGTGGGGATCTGATGAAGAACCGTTGGGTACAAAGCACTGCACAGGCTGGAAACTTTCTGCAAGGCCTCCAAGACTATATTTGGGAATAGAAGACATTATTATAGTGTTATGGAGTCTTTAGTTAGGCAAAGATGAAGACATTAACTTGACTCACCATCCTCTTTTTAAGGGGTTACCCTTTATTTCTGGAAGACATCCCTCAAGTTGGCAAGCTCTCACTTGCTTTAAATAATAGCTCTATTTATTTATTTCATTTCCTCTAGGTAAGTAAAAAATAAACTTAATAATCTAACAAATGTTTGCATGACAAAACTAAGCAGAGTGTCTGTTTATGGCACTTTTCGCTCTAAAATCTGCCTTGAGAAACCTTTTTAAAAAAACTAAGCCCAAACCTCTAAAAATTATTTTAAGTCCATTCAAGTTATCCTCAGCAGTACTGAATTACACCCTTGAAATAAAAATAATGGACTTTGCCTGTCAAAATGTGATATTACCCCATAAATCTGCTTTTGCACTTTTTACTCAAGTAAAGAAATTGCATGCAAGGAAGCAGATCTATGAAAGGCCCATTAACAGCTCAGTAGGCAGCAGATGCTCACCAGAGATGCAGACCAGAATGTTTCATTGCAAAGTTGCAATGAGGTTATTTGTCGGTTAAAGCCTCAAGAGGTGGTGGCAAGTGAGATCTTTCTGAAGGGTCCTAAACAGTTGTGGGTAGGAGCTTTATAACAAGTCTCTTGAAGAATTCTCCCAAGCCCAGAAGCTGCTGGGTCTTTACTCTTGTGATTGCAACCCAACGCATGTCTGAATCCAGCATGGATCAGTGAGATATATGTCTGAACTAGAAAAAGAAGTGATCTTGACTCAGATATAGGAAAATGTCTGGATAGAAACTCTGAGATGGACAATTTGAGAAAGGCAGGACTGTGAAAAGTCTCCTTACTCAGACTGCACAATGGTGTTGACTGACCCTTGGAGTAATAGAAGCCCACAGTGGTGTGACCTGCTTTTTCATGCTGGCCATAATATTTTGTGAGGTGTGAAGGTCAATATGAGGCTAGACTGGTTTCCTGGGAGTAAGGTGCTGCACAGCTTGAGGGCCAAGCTCCACCATGATTGTCTCAGGACTGAAGAGGGCCGGAGTTGTCAGAGTAGTAACAAGACTAGGGCTCGTTTCCACAATGAAAGGCAAATTGGAAACTGAAGGCAACAGCAAGACAGGTAGAGACCTTTTCAACAGGGGTCTAGGCACACTGGACCCAAGGAAAGCAAATAGACCTACCAGTGACACCAGGTTCAGCTGAGCTCTCAGATCACCAGGTAGGACTGTCGTCATGAGCCAGGTCCGAGGACAGTCATTCAGGGGCAGCAAGGTGCTCAGCTGAACACAGAGCTACTCACAATGTATCTCAGAGAAGTCAGAATTTAAATGCAGCTCTTGGGGCAACAGTGTGAAGATGTGTGGGTGGAGGCCGCAGATAAAACTGGTAGGGCCAATAAAATCTAGTGGTGTTTGTAAGGCCCCAACAACAGTTGGTCCAAGGCTGGCAGAGTGATCCCTTGTCTACAGCTCTGTTTAATTATTACTTATGTGTAGATTTTGATGAATTATATGGACCATGACTCAGCAGGGCTTTAGATGTGACACTCCTCCAACAAAATGAGATTTAGCACCTATAAAGAGGAGACTTTGCACTCACTGGAGGTACCAGTTTCATAGAATCATAGAATTGTAGGGGTTGGAAGGGACCTCGAGAGATCATTGGGTCCAACCCCCTGCCAAAACAGGGTCCCTAGGACATTTCACTCAGATAGGCATCCAGACGGGTCTTGAATATCTCCAGAGAAGGAGACTCCACACCCCCTGGGCAGCCTGGCTCAGGGCTCTGTCACCCTCACTGGGAAAAAGTTTTTCCGCATGTTGGTGCGGAACTTCCTCTGCTCCAACTTGCAGCCATTGCCCCTTGTCCTGTCCCCACAGACACTGAAAAGGGGCTGGCTGATTCCCCTGCATCCCCTGCTTAAGATAATTATAAACATTAATTAGGTCCCCCCTTAGTCTTCTCTTCTCAAGGCTGAACAGCCTTTCCTCGCAGGGGAGATGCTCCAGGCCCTTTATCATCTTCGTAGCCCTTCTTTGGACTCTCTTCAGGAGATCCCTGTCCTTTTTATAACAGGGAGCCCAGAACTGGACACGGATCATCAGTGGTAGTGATGATTATTATGGCTACTGTAGCTGACAGAAGACTTTTCTTAATTGTTCATACCTGACCACCAGACGTAAGGCAGCGTGCAAAGTAACTTACAGAACAATTTTTGTAAAGGGTCCAAGCACGTGAAATGTGGTGAAGATATGAAGAAAATGACACATTCTGGCTTTGACAGAAGCAACATTCGTGCCACAATAGTATCTACAATCATTCATATGGGTCATTAGATTGAAAGAACAAATTAAATAGAGTTGTTCTGCAAAAATTCACCCATTGTTAAATAATGTATCTTGGTAGAATAAAAGCATTACATATTTCTGGTAATATGCTAGCTCCATTTTCAATCAAAAGAATCATTAAAGGCTTGGTTGAAAAGGGTCTATTTTTCTCTGTGGCCACTGGTGCTTTAAACCCTGGAAATGTTAAAATGTTTCTGGCAGATGTTCATTCCTGTGCAGTTGAAAGAGTAGTGATCTATTGTTTGCTTAATTATTTTCAATATAAGAGTAAAAATTCATTAGAAATGCTTGGAGATGCAAGAAGTGTATTGAAGTAAATTGCCTTCACAATGTGTCATCAATTGCTGATGACAAAGCTCATACTGATTTCATGGCACAGGTAATGTTGATCTGTGGTCATCTGAAAATATGAAGTAAGCAAAGGCTGTAGAGAGAAATAATAACTTTTCTTAGACAATCTGATATAATTGAGAAAAAAGAAGAAAAAACCCCAAACCTGTGAGCTTTCAGGCATATAAGGTCTTCTTCAAATAAAATCAGCAGACTTCCAAGTTAAACAGAAGTGGGGAATCGTTGTTCAATGTTAAATTCACTTACCTTAATCATTTGAAGAATATGAACAATCATCTAACAAGCACGATGTGGGAAGTACTAGAGTTGATAAAGTGGTCAGCATCTCCTGGACATAGAGAAAAGTTGTTATTTGTGCAAAATACTGAGGGCTGAGATCTGGAAAGTTCCTAGTGATTGAATCTTTTACAGATATGGAAAACAAGTAGTGTGATATGTCTAAACAATATTCAACATTATTATCTGCTACACTTACGAAGTTTATATCTGATTACTTTTTTGAGGTGGTTTTGTTTCTCAAGGCTCTTGCTTGCATTTCAGACTTGGATTGTCAGAGAATGTTGCTTGGAAAACATTGTGGAAGACATCTAGCACAACCTCCTGCCTGAAGCAGGATTGTCAGCAGCACTGTATCAAGTCAGCAATCACTGAATCACAGAACATTAAGAGTTGGAAGGGACCTCTGCAGATCATCTAGTCCAACCCCCTGCCAGAGTAGGATCACCTAGACTAAATCACACAGGAAAGCATCCAGGTGGGTTTTGAATATCTCCAGAGAAGAGACTCCACAACCTCTCTGGGCAGTCTGTCCCAGGGCTCCATCACCTTCACAGTGAAAAAGTTTCTCCCTAAATTCACATGGAACTTCCTATGCTCCATCTTGCACCCGTTGCCCCTTGTCCTATCACTGGCTATCACTGAGAAGAGCCTGGCTCCATCCTCCTGACTCTCACCCTTTACATATTTATAAGCATTAATAAGGTCACCCCTCAGGCTCCTCTTCTCCAAGCTAAAGAGGCCCAGCTCCCCCAGCCTCTCCTCATAAGGAAGGTGTTCCACTCACTCCATCATCTTGGTGGCCCTGTGCTGGGCTCCTTCAAGGAGCTCTATGTCCTTGAACTGAAGGGCTCAGAACTAGACACAATATTTCAGCTGTGCTTGCACCAGGGCAGAGTAGAGGGGGAGAAGGACATCCCTTGACCTACTAACCACACCCTTTCTAATACACCCCAGGATGCCATTGGCCTTCTTAGCCATGAGAGCACATTGCTGGCTCATGGTCATCCTGCTGTCCCCCAGGACCCCCATGTCCCTCTCACCTACACTGCTTTCCAACAGACTAGTACCCAGCCCCCAGTATCCGGGGTTGTTCTTCTCTAGATGCCAGACCCTACACTTGCCCTTGTTAAATCTCATTAAATTTCTCCCTGCCCAGCTCTCCAGCCTGTCTAAGCCTTGCTGAATGGCAGCACAGCTCTCTGATATGGCAGCCACCCCTCCCAGTTTTGTGTCATCAGCAGACTTGCTGACTGTACACTCTATTCCCTCATCTAGGTGGTCAATAAGTATATTGAATAGTACAGGTGCCAGTACTGACCCCTGAGGGACTCCACTAGACACAGGCCTCCAGCCAGACTTTGTCACGTTGATCAAAACTCGTTGGCTTCTTCCCTTCAACCAGCTCTCAATCCACCTCACTACTTGACCTTCCAGCCCACACTTCCTCAATTTAGCCACGTAGATGCTATGGGAGACAGTGTCAAATGCTTTACTGAGGTCCAGGTAGACCATATCTACTGCCCTACCATCATTTATCCACCTGGTTATATCCTCATAAAAGGCTATTAGATTAGTCAAACTTGTTTTCCCCTTTGTAAAAACATGTTGTCTGCTCCTAACAACCCTCTTATCACTGATGTGCCTAGAGACAGCACCAGCTTTCTAGGGACAGAAGTGAGGCTGGCCGGTCTGCAGTTACCTGGGTCCTTCTTCTTGCCCTTTTTGAAGACTAGAGTAACATTTGCTTTCCTCCAGTCCTCAGGAACCTCTCCCATTTCCCAGGATTTAGCAAAGATGATGGATCCCTTCCAGCCCAAACCATTCTATGATTCTATGACTAAAGTAGAAATTACAGTAAATATATTATGAAAAATCAGTAATAATTTTTTGTCTTACTGAAAAAAAAGTTATGGCAAAGCATAAATTAAAAAAAAAAATTATTCAGCAACATAAACTACTTCTGAAATATCCGACATCTGTTCTCATGGAATGTAGTGTTCTTAATCTTTCTATGTGCTTACAAAAACAGTTAACTTTTCAGGGGTGTTGTAAACATTATGAAATGAGTAGCAGCAGCAAAAGAACAGAAGGAAGTGGAAGATTAAGTAGAGTATGTTTATATGCCTCAAGAATGATACGTTCAGAAAAGATCAGATTTTTTTTTCTTCAAATCCCATTTTTCTCTTCTTTTCTGAAATCTTGTGGACTTGGTTATATCCATTTTTATTTGCAAGTCAGCTACGAAAATTATTTTTCCTTTGTGTAAACAAACAAGTTCCAGAAGCTGATAAATGCTGATTCTATTAAGGTTAAATCCCTCATATCTGTTTTAATAGATTATAAAATTAATGTTTTATGAAATATTTGAGATCTTTTTTTTTTTTACTTAGAAAAGTGAATCTTGTAATAATTTAGTGGTATAGTTGAGGGCAGCATAAGGTTCACTTTAGAGAAGAAAAAACATAATATATTAACACAAAAAAGAATTCCCTAAAATGCCTCTTTTAATAAAGTCTTGTCCTTTATTCTCTATGCTTTGCCTGAAGCATTGATTGGTACATGTAATTACAGAAAAGCTTTGCTGAAATCATTAATCAAAACAGGCTCTGTTGAAGCTGTGGTCTGTCTACACACAAATGTGCTAATGAGGAAGGAGGATGGTACGTGATGAGCAGCCCTGTGAAACCGTCCAGGTGGATGCTGTTGTGTCTGTATTGTGATGTGCATTTTAGCACCTTGTCTGCTAAATCATGAGTTATTAGGGCTGTTCCTCACAGGCAGAAAACTTGGATGAGCCTCTGTCACTGAACCAAGCATGTGATCATTAGAATCATAGAATCACAGACTGGTCTGGGTTGGAAGGGACCCCAAGGATCAGAGAGCTCCAACCCCCTGACACAGGCAGGGACACCAACCTCCAGGCCTGGAGCCACACAAGGTTGCCCAGGGCCCCATCCAACCTGGCCTTCAACACCTCCAGGGACGGGGCATCCACCCTCTCTCTGGGCAGCCTGTTCCATCCCCTCACCACTCTCTCTGGAAAGAACTTCCCTCTAATATCTCATCTAAACATTCCTTCCTTTAGCTTTAATCCATTCCCCCTTGTCCTGCCATTGCCTAACCTTTTAAAAAGCTGATTCCCCTCCTGTTCCTCTGCTCCCTCCAGGGACTGGAAGGCTGCTATGAGGTCCCCCCACAGCCTTGTCTTCTCCAGGCTGAACAAGCCCAGCTCTCTTAGTCTCTCTTCTTAGGGGAGGAAGAGAAGCTGAGGGACTCAATGTAGTCTGTGGACATTGGATTTGCTGATCCCGTACCAAGGGATTGTTGTGCTGACAGGACAGACACATGAAAAGAAACAATTTCTAACAAAGAAAGCTGCCCAAATATGAAATTTAAATATTTTTGTTACCTTGCTGAGTTCTAAGAAGCATTAATGAAATGTACAACCATGCTTCTGGTTTCTTTTGTCTATAGCTCATATCATAATAAAACCCTCTGACATCTCTCCTGCCAGTAATAGAAAGACTTACACCTCATTGTCAAAATGATTTTAGTGATTTAAGAAATCCTTAGCTTTTTGAAACACCTTTTTTAGTTGACAGATGTGAAGTATCATAAATTAGTGCAGTTTTAACAAGGTAGAACCTCAGAAGTGTGTTGGCTACTTTGCAATATGTTTCCAATTCTGTTCATCAGCTTAGCTTTTCCAGTCTTGGCTAACCTTAGTAGATACAAATCTATGTCTTTTGCAGCATTCAATTCTGGATGTGGAAGTGTCTGTAACAGCTCATGAAATGTAACAGCTCCTTGAGCTTCTTTATATTTTTTTTACTGCTTTTCCAGTAATGATTTCCAGCAATTTTTCTAGAAACTGTATATATAAATGACCTGTTCAGAAAACAGAAGGATGGTCCTGGTTTTCAGGACCTTCTCATCTAGATGCAGGAGGACAGATTGAAGAGAGATGGGTGAAACAATCCAAGGGAGCAAGGTATCAGTGACTAGGCAATGACACTGATTAGAGAAGTGGTGCTGATATATAACAGGGCTAAAGTTAAGAAAACGTAATAAAAATTGTAATTTCCAAGCCATATGCAGAAAATATCACAGTCTCCCTCTTTTCCTTCACCAATACATGTTATTGTCCCCTAGAGTCAATGTCATTTTCTGCTTCCTCCATTCCTACCTTCCCCACCATTCCTTTCCCAAATGCTGACACTTTCTTTCTGTCAGTGGTTTTGGTTTTGTTTGTTTGTGTAGCAATGAAATAAAAGCCCTCTGAAATCCCATTTTTTCTACAGTTGTCATAACTGCTTTAATTAATGATGTTTCTTTTTGTTAGGAGTGGCTGATTTATTTTATTACATTTGCCAGAAATGTATCTGGAAGAAAAATAAACTGTGAGAAACAAACTTTATCATTCCATGCACGCCTGACTTTCAAACTGATTTTACTGGAAGCTACATTATGGGGACAAAGCTTAGGCACAGGCATTCTTCTGAACCTCAAAGACACACAGAATCTTGACAATCCTCCAGGAGAAAGTCCTGAACTATCAGTGTGTCCATTGAAATTCAAGGAAATGTCTTCCCTCTCTTTTCTGGCTTCAAACTTTGGAGTTCACAGAAATGTTAGGCAAGTCTTTTGCTTTGAAATTATTTTAACCTCATGAAGGTGGGAGTCACCTTGGGTACTGAAACTCAGGCAGTCAACTTCATCCTATAGCTACAGGACATTTATGTTCCAGAAGAAGAGCTGAGCAGACTAAATATATGAATGATGGTCTCATCAGCTGTCAATTTCTACATATCAGAACGACTAGAAAACATCTATCTTTGCTTTAACTTACAAAAATAAAATCAAAAAGCGTGGCTGGTTAGAGATGCAAGGTAGCTTAGAAAAACCCCAGCAAAGGGCTGACCCAAATAAGCATTGAAAGGTTTGCATCCAAGGACAAATCTCATCTGGGTTAGAGGGGATTTTCTCTAGAAACATCCCAATGCATCTCTGGTCAGTGGAGAATGCTGGTGATTGCATTCTTTTGTCTTGTGTCAAGGGCAGATTTTTGTTTCTGTGTGCATTAACCTTCTGATGTTGCTGATTTGGAAGGGCAATCTGCCACCAAATACAATGGTGTTACTGAGCCTATCCAAAACTACAATCCAGGCAGGGTCTTTGGTTCCCCACTCCTCTGCCTCCAGTCTTTGCACAGACATCCACCCCTTAGTAGAACTCTACTGAGATAAGCGTTTTCTTCCAGAATTTCTGCACTTTTATAGGCAACAGAGTATGCTTAGGAGAGGGATTTGGCTTCTGTTTTCAGCATCAGATTGCTTTTAGTTCTCCTGAGGTTTGCTGCATGAGAAAAATGTGTCAAATTCTTGGCCAGAGTAAGACATTGACCACTTGGGAACTGATATAGAACCTTCTTAAATTTTGAACATTAACTGAGGAATATCCGTTTCTGGTTTTCCAAGTGAAATCTTCAGCATGAAGTTTAAATCCAACATTGAAAATCTCCACAAGCAGCTAGGAAAGGGGTTGCATTTGAAGTTGTGATTTAAACCTTTTTAGGGATAACCTTCTGTTATTCATTTCTGGGTATTAAATTATTTCCCACCAACTTCATATTATTCAAATCAACATTACTTAACACTGTTTTTACTATATTCTTAGCATGACCTGCTGGAGAGGACCTCTGTGGAGAAGGAGCTGGGGGTCCTGGTGGGTGACAGGGTGGCCATGAGCCAGCAGTGTGCCCTGGAGGCTAAGAGGGACAATGGGATCTGGGGGGCATCAAAAGGAGTGTGGGCAGCAGGTCACAGGAGAGGATCCTCCCCCTCTGCTCTGCCCTGCTCAGGCCCCACCTGGAGTGTTGTGTCCAGTGCTGGGCTCCCTGGGATAGAAAAGACAGGGATCTCCTGGAGAGAGTCCAGAGGAGGCTCTGGAGATGCTGAAGGGCCTGGAGCATCTCCCCTGTGAGGAAAGGCTGAGGGAGCTGGGGCTGTTCAGCCTGGAGAGAAGAAGACTGAGAGGGGACCTAATTAATGTTTATAAATATCTTAACTATGGGATGCAGGAGGAAATGGCCAGCCCCTTTTCAGTGTCTGTGGAGACAGGACAAGGGGCAATGGCTGCAAGTTGGAGCACAGGGCGTTCCACACCAATATGTGGAAGAACTTCTTCCCAGTGAGGGTGACAGAGCCCTGGGACAGGCTGCCCAGGTGGGTGTGGAGTCTCTGGAGAGATTCCAGCCCCATCTGGATGCCTATCTGTGCAATATGAGCTAGGGACCCTGCTTTGGCAGGGGGTTGGACCTGATGATCTCTGGAGGTCCCTTCCAAGCCCTATGATTCTGTGATTCTATGATTACTGGCCATGATTTTTACCATTGTCTTTATTAACTGTGATACATTTCAGCATTATCATTCTAAACCAGTATATACTAAAATTAGTCAGTAGGAAGCTGTACCTGAGCCAGGCAAAAGTGATTCACCTTTTCCACAGTGACTCAAATACAAATAAATATTTTCCAATAACACTGTTACATGGGAGCACGATTCTTCACCAGCCTTAGTCGTCATGGTGGGTGAGTGGTGAAGCAATGACCAGATTCATTTAATATTTAAAACCAGTTTATAGAATCAATATCTGTTCTATTTTCATTCTAACTGACCACCATTGCAGTCATCATATAGGTTTTATGTTTCTTGCTGGACCATGGGTACAAAGAGCCCAAGAGCAAAAGAAGGTATGGATCTAGACTGGTGAGTTAAATGCCACCTCGACTGGGCATTGAGGACCTTCCCCTATCAGTGAGCTCAATTATTTTCTGATTTACTTTTTTCCCTTAGTTGAAATTAATATGGAACTTTGACCAAGGTTCATGAAGTTTTTCAGTGCAACTGAAAGTGCAATGGGTGATGTGTAAGAGTGGTAGAGAATAAGGTAAAAGTCAATCACTAAGTAAAAAACTACAAATAAAATAAATTAGAAGCTGGCTAGCCCCACTTGTGATGTCTGCAGTGTCCCTCACACCAACACCTCTAAGTTCAAACCCTCAGATATATTAATATTGTGCTAATAATAACCAGCTCTCTATCTCTACTGCTCTGTGTATTCTCCATATGCGTAAGTTATTCATTGCTAATTTGTTTTCAGGAAGGTCTGAAATCCTCTCTGAAGATTTAAATGTCTTACAAGTTTTATTTTTGCATTGGAGTTGCCGAAGGTGAGCCCGGTTTCACCACCCACGCATGCTCTGAGAAAAAAAAAAAGGCTTCTAATTTGCTAGGAGAAGGTCCTTAAATCCCCACCCACAGGAGGATGGTATTTTAAATTTTCCAAGAAGAGTTGATTATGGCGAGACCCTTAAATTACCACCTACCTCCATACGCCCACATCCATGTGTACTTGGGTTTCTGTAACATGGAGCCCCAGAAAACTGACTTTTGGAGAGATTTGGATGTAGGTTTCTACACATTTGTTGACAGAGCCGAGGTAAGAAAAATCAGTGTGTTTGTGAGTTCTCCACTGCAGTTATAGTTATAGGGAAGTTTTCACCCCTAGAAAGTTATGGTTCTTAACAGGCTGGAGTTCATCTTCAAACTTGCACACCTGTAGCAGCTGTTTTTTTTTTTTTTTTATTAGCCTGGAAATTAAGCTAATTTTCTGTGCTGCTGCTGCCTTGTATCATGATGATGTTTCAAGTCCAGCTAGATGTTATGCTGCTTCTTTTAAATATAGAAAACAAAAGCAAAAATATCATAGAATCATCGAATCACAGAATGGTCTGGGTTGTAAGGGAGAATCAGAGAGCTCCAACCCCCCTGACACAGGCAGGGACACCAACCTCCAGGCCTGGAGCTACACAAGGTTGCCCAGGGCCCCAGCCAACCTGGCCTTGAACACCTCCAGAGACGGGGCATCCACCACCTTTCTGGGCAGCCTGTTCCAGCCCCTCACCACTATCTCTGTAAAAAAATTCCCCCTAATATCTAATCTAAACCTTCCCTCCCCAATATCACCACACAGTCCTCACTCCCCACATCGGCTGGAACAGGTTAGCTGCAGATAGATACACCAAGGATTGCAAGGTGGCAGATCCAGCATGGTGTGAGCAGGGTTGGCACTTAGAATAGTATTGAACCTGTTGATAGACCATTTCATTGTGGGGAATATGAGCAAGTGAAGGTCCCTGCAAAACTGGTGTCGTTCCTCTTTGCCAGGCAGTGTAGCAGAGACACAGGACAGATGAATGCCCTGACTGATTAATACTCACTAGCTCTTGCCATGACAGATTTAGGAAGAGATGCTAAATCTCATGATTAGCAGTTTCCTGTCTCAAGTTCTCAACAGTACTTCTGCTTATTTTATCCCTTCCTGTCTCTTTGGGACACTCCTGCCACCCTGTCTCTACTGAGCTCTGATCTGCTTCTAAAATAAAATCCTGCCATACCTCTGCACTCTTTCCCAGATCATGTGTTGGGCCTTTTAGAATCATAGATTATGTTAAGTTGGAAAGCACCTTTAAAGGTCATCTAGTCCAACCTCCCTGCTGTAAGCTGGGAAACCTTTAACTAGATCAAATTGCTCAGAGCCCCATCAAACCTGACCTTGAATGTCTCCATGGATGGCCCCTCCACTCTGTCACTGGGCAACCTGTTCCAGTGATCCACCACCCTCAGAGTGAAGAATTTTTTCCTAACATCCAACCTAAATCTCCCCTTTTTGAGTTTAAAACCATCACCCCTCATCCTATTGCTACATGTCCTCATGAACAGTTCTTCCCCAGCTTTCTTATAGGCACACTTCAGGTACTGGAAGGCTGCTATATGGTGTCTGCAGAGCCTTCTCTTCTCCAAGCAGAACAAGCCCAACTCTCTCAGCCTGTCTTCATAGGAGAGGTGCTCCAGCCCTTGCACCACTTTTGTGACCCTCCTCTGAATGCGCTGCAAGAGGTCCATGTCCTTCTTGTGATGAGGGCTCCAAAGCTGGACACAGTATTCCAAGTGAGGTCTCACCAGCACAGAGTGGAGGGACAGAATCGTCTATCTTGGTCTGCTGGCCATGCTTCTTTTGATGCAGCCCAGGATGTGGTTGGCCTTCTGGGCTGCAGGTGCACATTGGTGGCTCACGTTCAGCTTTTCACCCACGTGTACTCCCAAGTCTTTTTCCTCAGGGCTGCTTTCTAGCACATCATCTCCTAACCTGTATGGGTAATGGGGATTGTCCCAACCCAGGTGCAGGATCCTGCACTTGGCTTTGTTGAACCTCATGAAGTTCACCTGGGTCCACTTCTCCAGCCTGTCCAGGTCCCTGTGGATTGCACATTAACCTCACCATTCAGCTTGGTGTCATCAGCAAATTTGCTGAGGGTGCACTTAATCCCACTGTCAATATCATTAATGAATTTATTAAACAGCACTGGTTTCAGCACTGACCCCTGAAGAACTCCGATTGTCACCGTCTTCCATCTGGACCTGGAGGCATTGACCACAACCCTCTGGTTGCATCCATCCGGCCAACTCCTATTCACTGAACAGTCCACCCATCAAATTCATATCTCTCCAACTTAGCGTCCTGGTTTCAGTCAGGATAGAGTTAACTTCATTTGTAGCAGCTGATGGGATGCTGTGTTTGGGAGTTACAATGAAAGCAGTGCTGAGAACACCCTGATGTTCTTAGTTGCAGTCAGACAGTCAAGGACTTTCTCAGCTTCTTCCTATTTCTCTATTCAGGAGAAAGGAGGGGCGAAGTCAGGACAGGTGACCCAGATGGGCCAAAGAGAGTATTCCATGGCAATGACGTCCTGCCCAGGAGAACGGGGGGCTGAGGGGAGGAAGAAGAGGGGCGGTGGCGGGACACGTGCTGCTTGGGGGGACGGTCGGGTTCCGGGACAGCTCTGGGTGGTACCTGAGTTGTGTGGGTCGGGGAGAAACTGCATTGGGGATCAAGAGTTTCATCTTCTTTTGCTCTAAAGTCCTGTTAGCATTGGGATATTTGATCTTTCTGTTCTCTCAGTAAACTCTCCTTATCCCAACCCACGGGCCTCTTAGTTTCTTGGGTTTGGAGTTATTTCCCCTTCCTTTTCCCTTCCCTTGTTTCCCCCTTTTTCCCTCTTCCCCTGCTCTTTTACTTTAAGAAGCAGGCAGCTGCATGGATCTCAGCCCACAGCCAGGGGGAAACCACGACACCATCTTAGAGAGAAGGATGTTGTGGGGTACCATGTCAAAGGCCTTGCAGAAATCCAGATGGATGACATCTGTAGCTCTTCCCTTGTCCACTGATGCAGTTATTGCATTGTAGAAAGCCACTAGATCAGTCAGGCAGGACTTGCACCCAGTCAAGTCATTCTGGCTCTCACAAATCACCTCCCTGTCCTCCATGTGCCTCAGCGTAGCTTCTAGGAGGATCTGTTCCATGATCTTCCCAGGCACAGAGGTGAGGCTGACAGGTCTGTAGTTCCCAGAGTCCTCCTTCCTACCATTTTAAAATATGGCCGTGCCGTTTCCCCTCTTACAGTCACTAGGGACTACACCTGACTGCCATGACTTTTCAGATATCATGGAGAGTGGCTTGGCAACTACATCAGCCAATTCCTTTGGGACTCTTCTTGATAGAGCCATATGACTTGCCATTCCTCATTTCTTTCTTGAGCAAGCAATACTGCTTTTCCCCTAGACCTCCTCCATGTCTCTGCACAGTAGCAGGGATCCTGGCTAGAAAGGCCCACTTTCTAAAAACAAATGAGGTCATTTACATCCCAGCTGAGATTCTCAATATGGATAAAGCCAGGATATTGAAAGATGACCAGCATCCTCTTAGCTGTAGTGCTTAGTGTGTTGGCATTTTGAAACTCATGCTTGGAAAGCATGCTCAAAAAATGTGGATGCAGTTGAACGAGACCTTGGCTGCATCAGGACTCGTTTTTCTATATGAACACATATGTGAGAGACTCTTTTTTTTTCTTCTTTTTTTTTTTTTCTTTTTCCCCATCTGTTTCAAGTTAGAAGCCAAAGGCTGATTGCAAAAATATAGAAAGGGCTATGAAAAAACAATGGCATTATGGACCCATGTGCTAGGTTTGAGATTTGTCCTTACAGTGGGATTCTCAGCAGCTAAATAAAGAGTGCTTGAAATGTCAAACACTCTCCTGTGTGCTTTCCCAATGCTGGGTAGGCAAAAGTGCCCAGAAATACAGAGAATATCCATGGATGGAGTTCAGCTCCTCTTCTCTCCAAGGAGGTCGAGAACAGCAATCAGAGTTGGATGGAGAGAGGTGCTCCTGCCATTGCTGTCAGCAGCCATAGAGGGAAAATAAAAAGTCAGGCTAAACTGGTTTTAAGCCAGTGACATGCAGTATCATGAGGCTGTAAAACTTGGACTTGGTTGAGAAGTACCTGGACATGATGCTAGCTTGGGAAGAGGACCTAAATTGTTTTAGCAGTCATGCCACCATAAGGCATCCAGAATAGACTTGAGTTTTACAGTTCCATGGGTAGTTTAAGGTGCTTCAGCGTGGCCCTTGCCTATTTCTTGGTAGCACTTCGCCTGGAGAGGCCATGCTGGTGAGGAGAATTTTGTCTTGGCCTTAATGATGAGGTACCTATAAGAACAAAGATCCGCATGAGTGGGACTAATTGGGCTCCTTGACATGAGGCTCATTAATGAAATTCCAGATATGAGCAGCCCTTGTTCTCCAGGACTTACTCTTGTGAGCTTAAAAGAAACTCATGATGAAGTTTCCAAGGCTGTTACTTTTTGAACACTAAACAAAGATGTATCCATCTTACTTCAAATTCCTTGTGGGAGGGGAAAAAATTGGATGAAAGAAGAGAAATTATGAGATGGGCTAGGATTAGTGGTTCTGAGGTGTCAGACTTTGACTGAGAAGCTCCCAGATAAATGTGACCTTTCCTATGCTTCCTTTTCCTCCACTTAGCTCCTAAGTTTAAAGAGGTGACAAAATATTATCTAACAGCCTGTTTCTCACCTCTGCAGGCTATGGCTGACACTGTAATGAACTGAGAGAATACATTTGGGGTTTTTTCCCTCTTTTTATTTGAAGTAAGAACTGCAGATCTCCAGCATGTGTGTGGTTCAGTCATCGAAATCTTTGCTGTGCTTATTCCTGCCATGTTCCCCAGCCATATGAAATAGCCTCTGGTCTAAAAGATGTAGTAGATAGTGGGAGTTTTCCCATCTCTTTCATAATAGAGGCGTTAATAGAAGTTCTGCCTCCCAGTAAAATTAGCCCAGTTAAACAGATTTTGACCAGGCCTGAAGTGGCATGGATGGTAGAAAGATGCATCTTCTTTCATCTCAGGGTTTTAACTTCAATTAATGGCAGATAACAGGGTGTACCTAAGTACCAAAGCATATGTGTTCCCTTTCGATTGCATCATTATCTGAGCCCAAATAATACTCTAGGGAGTCCTAGTTGGGGCATGAGATCTTTTTGGGTGAGGATTTTTGGAGACTCAGAACATCATGTAAAAACAATCTGAACTGGGGATAATGCCAGGCAACAGCCAGGAGAGAAATGAAAAGCCAGTAACTGCATACACACCATTCTTGTCTAAATTAGCACTGACCCCTCAGGAAAGAGATCTTGGACTCATTGCAGGTAGAGCTTTCATAAGCCACCTCAGTGCTCAGCACAAGGGGAAAATGTGACTAAAATCATAGAATGTGCTAGGAAACAGAGCTTCACTTTAAAACTTCATATCTAAATCCCTAGTGCCCCTATATTTGGGGCACTGTGTATACTTCCATTCATGCCATATAAAAAAAAAAAAAAAAGATTTAGTAGACATAGAGAAGGTAAAAAGAAGAATAATCAGAGACATAAAATAGTTTTAATATGAGGAATGTCTCGGTATGACTTCTCATTGCAGCAGAGGGCTGCTTTATGTACCAGTAGACACGTACAAAGTGGTGTCAAAGGTGAGTAAACAATGCTTATTATTTCTCATGCCATGACAACCCAGGGGCACTAATGAAATGATCAGAGAGCAGGTTTAAAACGAAGATTTTAAAAGTGCCTGTACACAAATCATGAAACTTGTCATGGGAATTAAAAATATAACTTTTTTCTCAGAAAGAGTTTAGAAAAATCAGTAGAGAAGAGGCTCAGGGCTAAAAAATGAATACCTAATCCAGAACAATCTAGGAAAACCACTGTACACTGGAGTGCAGGAGAGCAAAACAGATGAGAGTCACTTTATACTCTCTTAAACTTATCCCTATAGCCCCATTATCAGTTGATCTGAGACTGGGTAAGGTCGATTTAGGTCCTGAACATGATCACAAATTTACAGCAAGGAATTAAATGTTCCTACACTCACTCCATAGCCTGATTTCCTTTCAGCATGGCCTTAGAGAGGGTACCTTAAGGTAGTTTAACTTCAGTGATTTGTTAATTAATTTCACTAATGCAGGTTCAGGGCTGGGAACAAATGATCAGACATCAGTTCTTCAGGAAAAAAAAAAAGAAAATTGGAGAAAACCCTACCCTGCAGCTGTAATAATTCACAACCTGCCCCCAAATCAACACATCATGCTGTCATGAAAAAGATGAACGTGCTACTACACTGTGTAACCTGCCAGCAGTGCTCTGCTCACCCCTGGGAAAGCCTCGGTCCGAGGAAAGTATATAAAGTGGGGCACTCTATTTCCAGAAAGGTTTGTCCTACTTCAGGAATATCTAACAGGAAGCAGAAGAGCAGCCAACAGACAAAGAGTACCTGAAATCCTTATATCCTTCAGGAGGAAGGGGGCTGAGCAGAATATGGTATCACTGTTCAAATTCAAGAAGGGCTGTTTTGTCAGGGGAGAAGGCATCCAAAAGCAAATAAGAAGAGAAGACACAATGGCTTTAAAATGCTAGGAGGAAGACTGTTGTTTGATATTGGGAGAGGTTTCTCAATGGTCAGGTGTTTTAGGGACGTGGTTAAATGGTGGACATGGCAGTGTTAGGTTAATAGTTGGACTTGATGGTCTTAAAGGTCTTCTCCAACCTAAACCATTCTGTGATTCCATGGCTGCAAAACACTGAAATGAATTGCATCCAACGTCTCCATCATGGGAGACCTTGAAAAATGGTTTAAACAAAGATCTGTCAAGAGTGACCTAGAAGTATTGTATCTGGCTTTGGGACAGGAAAACAAACTTTGCAATCTCTTGAGATCTCTTCCAGATCTATGAATTTGTAATACAGTCTTAAAACTTTCCTGTAGGCCTGATAATTTGAGGGAAAACACTTTGGGTGTCTGAAATTAATTACATAGCCTTTTACTATACTATGGATTGGGACTGGCAATGTCATTTCAGCAAGATCCATGAAACACACAGCTATTTTATCTTTGTATTGCTATAGAGAGATCATTTATCTTCCCTGCAGCAGGGTTCAACAAGTATTCAGTCTTTACTGGGATTTCCAGGAAAGAAATGTGGGGAGAAGTGAATAATTTCATCCTTATTTCTTTAATCACAGCTGGCAGGGACACATTATATGTATCCCCATCCTGACTTCTGTTTTTTTCAGAGTGAGTTACCTGAGCTAACCTTGGGTGGGCAAAGATTTCATCATCGCCCACAAGGAGCTGTTGTGGGTGATTAGGCTTTGCCACAGAGGTGGTGGCAGAGGTTGCTCAGGGCAACACAGTGTGGGAAGCATCACGAATAGAAAAGCAGATAACTCAGCCACCAAAGATCAGGACTGGGCTTTTCCAAGCTCTCCAGCCAAGCAAGAGGGGGAATTCAGCCCTGTGCTACACGCATGTTGCACCAGCAAAGCCAAAAAGCAAAAGCTGCTCTTACTTCACTTTGCACCATTGCAAATGTCTTTGGATTCCCACTTACTTTGGATGACCTGGGGGGAAAGCATCTGTGGTATGTGCTTCAGGGGAACTGTTCTCCATCATCTACTTAGGACTGCTGCAAATCCCACTCAGACGTTGCCGATTGGTACCTTGGACAGCATTTGGCTCATGCTCTTGTCCATTTAGCTAGCAGCTGCTGGAGGAAGGAGGCATGAGCAAGACCTTCACATCTCTGTCTTACCATGGAGATGAACATCTTCCAGATGTCTGCTCTGCCTGTATGAGTTGTAAATGTCAGCCCTGTTCGTGAGTGGAAACAGCAAGAAATTACTTGGCGACTGCTGGCATCAGCCAGGAAATCTGTGTACTTTATGAAACTAAGATCAGAGGGCCAGTGCCTTATACACTAAAACTATGCAGAAAAAAAATAGAAACTAGATCTCATCTTGTTTATTTATCAGATTATCCCTCAGTCCATCACTGCAGTGGGCAAACATTACTACAGTTTGTAAGGAGCAGTCAGTAAAAGTTTCTACAGCCTCTGGAAATCCATTCTTAGGAAGAAAACTCTGGTTGAAGCAAGCTTTTTTCCCTGATTTTTTTGATTTTTTTTATTTTTTGGGTTGTTTGGGATGTTCTCTGAGATTCGTTTGCCTGATGAGAAGATCATTTGCTCTACCTGCCTTTCTTCAGTTTGTGCTGAAGGGCTTCTGCAGTCCCCTTTTTGTAGCATCTCTCTATTGAATCTTCTGCCTTGCACTGGCTTTCTGGCATGACTGTAAGGCAATGGGGAATATATTCTAGAGCAATTGCCTGGGGACACTTTGGGGACACCTGCTGAGAATTAAATCCAGGATTCACTTGGGCTTCCTCTCTCTGGACCTCAACAAAACCTCTTAATGAGTTACTTGGCTTTGTCCTCCATTTGAGAGGTATTTATCATAAGTATCTACAGCAGTTCCTCTCTGTCACTACTCCTCCCTTGCCTCCACACTGAGTGAAAACACTCCAGAGATGGAACAAGGACCAACCCAAGCTTCTTGATGCTGCAGCACCATGCACAGCAACTTGGGTTCAGAGGCATATTTCCACTGCATGGGAATGGAGAAGATCGTTTAGACAGAGCTCGTGTTGTCTCTGGGTCCCTAACAGCCTGGGATGGGTTCACATCCAAACCATACTCCATACTGTATTTTAATTAAACTGAAAAAAATCCCAAAGCCATCCATCAGTGCTAACTTTGCATTGTGTCTGAGCTGGAGCTTGCACCACTATTAAGAGGAAAAACAGGTATTTGCACAGCTTCTTCTTTCTGAGGATGTACAGCCAAGAACTAGCATATACTTTCTTACAAAGAAAAGTTTTTGGAGAAAAAAAAACCCTCCAAAAGAAACCACAAAGAAAATGGCTTCAGGACTGTTCCCCTTTTGCCCATATTTATTCAATCTGTCTTCCTCTCTCTGCAAATTTGGCAAACAGAGTCTGGCATCCCTGCTCAGGGGACACCTGTTAAATAAATAGGCTCAGTCTCTAACTGCAGCATTCATGGCAGAGTTTCCTGGTTCCCTTAGGCAGCTAATTTTTGTTGATTATCATACAGTACAGAGGGATTGTTTGTGTTTCTGCATCCCATCCAGGCACTGCTGCTGGTAACAGGCATGGCCACGTGATATAAAACTGCTGCCTGCATGGAATAAAGAACAATTTTTTTTATCCCAAAGTTTAATGTGGATCAGTAGCCAGGTGGGGTTCTTGCAGAGATGAACTGAGCCCCAGTTGATTTGCTTGGTATTCCTGTAACACCACTTTAAAGTAACATAAGACTTGAACCAAGTCTTAACTGAAAGTAGAAGTTACTGGTGCCTGAGGCAGAGACACAAACAAGCCTGCTAGGAGGCAAGGAATGGGTATTTGTAGAAGGTCTAAGAAACACAGGCATCAAGGAGCTGAGTTTTAGTGTTGAGGTCATCAGGATATACAGAGAAATTGAACAATTCCAAGACATGACAACACACAGAAGCAGACCTGTACAGCCTCATACAGCATGCAAGTCAACATGCAGAAAGAAGGCATGGAACCACATCAATATGATGGTCTCCATACCCCCGGGTCTGTTCCCCCTGAGCAAGGTCTCTAAACTCACATACAGAGCTGGGGTAGGCAGCTTTGAGAGATGAATTTTTCCCTCACCTTCAAATATGACGTAGAGATATGCTGTATGGTCTGGATGCCTGGCACAGCCAGCTCCAACAATCTAGAAATTATTCTAGGTAGAGGTGCTATATATCTAAACCAAATGTAATAGTTCATCAGTGTATTTAGTGGTGGTTTGTAATTGCAAGCACTTAGGGGCATAAAAACATTGAAATGGTTCCTTTAACTTCCCTTCATAGAATCAAAAAATCAGACTGGTTTGTGTTGGAAGGGACCTCAGAGATCACCTAGTTCCAACCCCCTGCCATGGGCAGGGACACCCTCCACTAGCCCAGGATGCCCAAATCCCCATCCAACCTGGCCTTGAACACTGCCAGGGAGCAGGCAGCCACAGCTTCTCTGGGCAACCTGTGCCAGTGTCTCACCACCCTGTTGGTAAAGAGTTTCTTCCTAATATCTAATCTAAAACTACCTTCTGCAGTGGCACTCCTCTGGACTCAGTCCAACAGCTCCTTCTTTTGTTGGGGACTCTAGAGCTGGATGCAATAATGCAGGTAAGTGCTATGAGAGGGAAGTAGAGGAGAAGAATCCCCTTCCTTGACATGCTGGTCACACTGTTTTTTATTCAGCCCAGGATATGGTTGGCTTTCTGAGCTGCAAGCACACATTGCTAGCTCATACCCAGTTTTTCTTTCATCAGTATCCCCAAATCCTTCTCTGCAGGGCTGCTCTCTATCTGCTCATTGCCTATCCTATACCCATATTTGGGATTGCCCTGATCTATGTGAGGGACCTGGCAATTTACCTTCTTGAGCTTCATGAGGTTTAGACAGACCCCCTTTTCAAGCCTGGCAAGGTCCCCCTGGATGTCATCTCTTCACTGCAGTTTCTTGAGTGGACTTGGACTGAAACCATAAAATATTAGCTTCATAATAGAGAGCAGTGATCACCACATCCTGAACTTCAGGCTTTAGTGCCCACCAGCTCTCCTTCAGGTCTGAAGTTGAAAAAATGAACTTTGACAATAAATAACCAGTGGAGGACATTATATTTCTTGCATGAGTTTAGCAACTAGATAAAACTAGTTCAGTTTGGCTTCTTTCTTCTCCCTGTCTCCAGTCTCCATTTCAAATTCAATACCTTCCCTACCCAAATGATAGTACTTCTGGGGACTCCTAGTGCATCTTTATCCATGCTATACACAAAATATAAACCGTAGGTACAGGCAATATCCTTTATTAAACCAAAAAATATATTGAAACCAGTAGAAAAGTATGTGCACATTTCCACTTGCTTTTCAGCCTAGATTGCTCTGCCCTCCTGAGGAGAATGCAATCTAGAAAGAGGTGAATTTGCCACAAATACCTTTGATGGGGTGGGATCTCTGCCAAGGACTTAACTGAGAGGAGCAGCCCATCTATTTCTGTGTGTTTTGGACTCCTATATGAAGTCATAGTCTTGAGGGATCCTTCGTACTAGCTAGAAAGATTCACAGTTTATTTCTGAGCATGGAATAAACTACATCTATCTATAGATTTGGCTCAAAAACGGAATTCCCTGGTAATTCCACAGAAAAAATCTCCATTTTCTTTTTAGAGATAATTATGGAATGAAACTTTAATCTCCTGTGGAATGGGAACTCTCACACTCAGTTTAGATAAAGTTGTGAAGGGATTCCCTTTAAATATTTTTGAAGCATGTCTGATGTTCACTGAGGAGCCTAAAACCCAGTCTGCCAGCTTTGGGAAAGATGGGAGCCTAAGCATTCCTCAAAATCCTGAGTGAAAGCCAAATATGGTGTTGCAGCAGAATAGAGAAAATTTGGGTATTCCCCCCTCCCCAGGAAAATAAGGGATATTCCAGAAACTCAGTTTTCTCTGAAAAAATAACTCCAGTGATAGTCCCATAGTTAGATCATTTTTTTAATTATTATTTTATCTCTAAACTGGTGCACATTAAGGGGAAATGAAGTTGTTATCCCATATATAAATGACTGTGAAATCACATTCATTCTCATAATATGTGCCCAGCTTTCCAGAGGAAACTATGAACATTTCAATGTCCTGCCATCCACAACTGCAGCAAGCACACAGAGAAAGGGGAAGAAAACTCACTTTTGATGTCCATGCACATGTTGAATGTGAGACCATCACCTGATTCCTGCCATGCCTCTACCCAACCATCCTCAAAAAAAAGACACACATCTACCACCCTGGCAATAGGTCTGACTTGTAAGTGTGGTGAGGTAAGAGGAAAAGTTTGACAGTCAGCTGACTAAAAAGAGCAGATTCTTTTTCTCATCCAGAAGAGGAGTGCAGGGTTTTTTTGCCTGCAATGCACAAACATAGATCTTCAAATTCCCCTTTTCATTCATGCTCCTTGATCCTTCCAGCTTTTCAGGTCCTCCCTCACTCTTCTTGGTCTGCTGTGAGCTAGCCCGAGTTTATCACAGATGGGTAGGTGTTGGAAAGGACTTCTGGAGATACCTAGTCCAACCACACTGCCAAAGCAGAATCACATAGAGCAAATTGCACAGAGTCACATGCAGGTGGGTTTGAATGTCCTCAGAGAAGGAGAGTCCACAACCTCCCTGGGCAGCCTGTGCCAGTTCTCAGTCACCCTCAAAGTTAAGAAGTTTTTCCTCATACTCAGGTGGAACTTCCTGAGTTCCAGTTTGTGCCTATTGCTCCTTGTCCTGTCACTGGGCACCACTGAAAAGTGTCTGGTACCATCCCCTCAATACCCGCCCTTTAGATAGTTATAATCATTGATGAGATCCCCTCTCAGTCTTCCCTTCTCCAGGCTACACAGCTCCAGCTTTCTCATATGAGATTCTCCAGTCCCCTCATCATCCTCATATCCCTTCGCTACATTGGGGGCCAGGAAGTGCAGACGTGGTATTTCAGATCTGGTTGCATTAATAACTGTCTCCACTCAAGGTGTCCTAGATACAGACATCCAAGGCTGGACTGCCTACTTTAGCTCTCCGCCTTTCCACAGGACTTTGCCTGCCTGCCTGAATGTGTTTTGCAAGGTGCAAATCATCCTCTCCCCCTCTCTGTAGTTTCCATTCTTTGTTCAAGCCCAACGTTGCAGTGAGACAAATTGAAACACATTGTACCAGGATAAACCCAGCCTTGCCTGGTTATTCACCAGCTTCAGCCTCAGCTGCCAGGAGCCAAAGCAATCCCTCATTTTCCTTGCATTTATAACTGATCAAGAAGGATAACTTAGCCAAGCTGTAAGATAGAGTCTTAAAATGCCATTACACCCCAGGTGTCTTGTTTGTTTTGCTTGAGGTCTCTCAGTGGATCAGTTAAGGTGTATCTGCGTAGCAGCTAAATTCCCTGTTGTGCAAATATTTGCTATGTAGCCTCAACAAAAACTCAGGCACGAGAAATTCTTTGCTCTTTCCTTGCAGAGCTGTCTAATTCTCCTTCATTATCATTTTTGCTTCTTTAATCATTCATTTTAATGGGATTTTGTGGTTTTTTATTCACATTGATTGTAATATGCATATCAACACGTTTAATATACTTTTGATTCAACACCTCAAAAAATAATATATCATAACCTGCTTATTTTATTGGTGTCATTTATCTTAATTCTAACAGGAACAATGTTGCTTACGGGGATTTTGAAATACAAAATACTAATTTTATTTACTGTACACCTGGTAAGTCTGAAATATAACACTATTTTTCTTCTTATTAGGAGAATGACACATCTGGATAAGTATAACTTATTAAGTCATCTCCACATTTTAATATCTGCCATTCATGCTGTATGTTATATGTAGAATAATTTAAATATCAGTAATTGCCTAGCAAACATCTTTGTGTTGGAATAGTTTGCAGCACAGTTTGTCTGCCTGTCCTGAATGAAGAACTGAGATATTTTTCTTGTGGGAAGTAACTATGTAGGAACATAAACAGCTGATTACTAACCATGTCCACTTTTTGGCTAGGGTTGTGTCTTGCTTTGCTGTACCTCCTGTGAATCAAGTTTTACACACTGAAAATTGACACAATTTCCTTGCTGGAGTGAAACTGAGATCAGAAATCAGACTGTGCTGTTTATGAACACGAGTGACAGAAGGCAAAGAAAGAGGTGAGACATGAAACATAATTCAGGAATATTGACTAAGCTCTGGTTCACATTCAGATTTGAGGTCTATTCCTAACTAGGCTCAGACACGTCACAAGACTGCACAACTGAGGAAGTTTCTGGAAGTCACTAATTTAAAAGCATGTTTATTTAAAGCTCTTTATTGACTTTTTCTGGACCTTTTCAGGCAAGAAAAATTACTCAAGAATTTACTGACTTAGGTTTTAGTGTTGCTTCAGGGTTGGCTTTTTGAGGATTGTTAAGCAGGAGTGGTCTTCAAAGATGTTTTGGGAGTCTATTCATCCAACCTTTTTTCCACATCACTGCAGGGGTGGATGAAGCACTCCAAGCATGTGGTCCAAATCTTCTTGATACTTTTTGAAGCTGGATCGTTAAAGATGCTTCATACATATGCTGTTGTTAGCACCAGTGTCTTTCAACTGCAGTGTATGTATCACTCTGCTGCCCAGTAGCTTCTCGCTTCCACATGGGTGACTCAAGAAGCTGTGAAACAGCTAGATAACTAGCCTGAGACTCTCTTCTACATTTTCAGATTACAGCCTAACTTTAGCTGCTGCTTCGTCACCAAAGGATGCATATTTTAGACGCACTGGCTGCTCTGTATCATTTACATGTTCCCCTCAGGGAGAAGGAGCATGGGGAAGCGCTTCCAAAGAATAAGAGAAGCATCAGATGTCATGGGAGTGCATATTCTGTTCTAAGCATGGAAAAAATTATGCTAAGAGGAGGAGAAGACACAAAGGAAAGATTGGTTTTGAGACTGCATGGAGTGAGGCATTGAGGAGTGGGACATTTAAACCCTCTTGTTACTTGTTGAACACATGACTGGAAAACAAAGTGAAAAGAAAAAGTCCTTCCTCCATCCATTCTATTTTCTCTCATCACTAAAATGTCTGAATAGGGATACTGCTGGGCACAGGAGACAGGCTAGAGTCTATTTAGTTTTTTTAATGTTCTTCTAGCTCTTCCCCTGTTCCAGGTACCCGTCTCCTTGTTCTATACATTTCCTACTGATTGTTTCAGTCTTTGACTGGCCTGTGCCCCTCCGACCATCATTTGTAGAAGATTTAGCAATTGTGAGTGCCCAGATTTGGACAATCTTTCCAAAGATGGAGTCATGGGGAGGATAGTACAGCCATTCAAAAAAATCATAATGCTTTTCTTGAAAAACTGTATAGGATTTATTACAGGGTAAATGAAATTCATAGAAACAAGAAACTTGTGCACAACTTGCTTCTGGATGGCTTGTGAATACTGTCTTGAATAGCCTGATTACAGACATGGGATGCAGCTCTCATTTTAAACTTTGTACTTTTCCTCAGCTCTTTCAAAGCCACTCTTTCCTATCATCATCCCAAGTTGCAGCTCTCATCTGGAATGTTATCATTTACATGTGCCCTACAAGTAGAAAGACTGTGTTGAAGCTCTGAAGCAGCAGCCCTACTCTGTTTGGTCCCACAGAGTCACATCTAAGAGCCACAGTCCCACCTCAAAACATTCAGAACTCATTGAGAAAACTCCATCATCTCCAATTTCTGGTTTTTGTTTAAGTATCTCTGTTAAGTAAAACTGTCATCAACCTTATGGGGGTGAAGCCTGAAATCCCTCATGTTATATAATGATCTGGCATTGGGCAGCAGAGGTGGTCAAGATGAGCTTCCTTCAGTCACTCTTTCCTATCATCATCCCAAGTAGCAGCTCTCATCAGGAGTGTTTCCATGGTTTCAGTGTCTTGAACAGACTGTGTGTGGTTCCATCCTTGCATTACTCATGACAGACACTGATGTTGGGGTGATTCAGGTAGGTTTTGGCATCTGGGAGTGATTATCTCAAATGCTTTTTTTGCCTGATACAATCTACATTTTGAAGTGGAGAGAGCCACTGGGAGCAGATAAATCATAAAGAAATGTGTTTTTCTCAAGAGTGGGACAAAAATGATGGAAAAATTATTTGTGGGGCTTGAGTTTACAGTACCTTTGAGGGACTCTGCAATATCAGCACTTACCCCACAACTATAGAAAGGGCAGATTACAGGTTGGGGTGAAATACTTGCAACCTGAATGTTTTCCACACCCAGATGGAAAGCTTTGGCTGAAACAAGTGTCCAAGCTACAACAATGTATTCAGGAAGTGCTCATCATTTGCATTTCGCTTCATGATGTGGTATCTATCTTTTGGACAAGAGCATGCTGTGAGGCAGAGCATAAAAAGCATAGCAGTTTTTAGACAAGCATTTAAAAAAATGAATCAAAATAAGAGAAACTCTCAGCATACCTCCCTGCCTCAGAAATATAGCATGTCCTTCCTCTGATAACAGTAAAATGAGTAAATTAAGGACTATGTAGATGTAAATGAAGGACACCAATTATTTTCTAAAATCTATTAGAAATTAAAGAATATTTTTCCCAATAAGATTATCAAAAATGTCCCCTGAAAACACATTAATTCCCCTAAATAAGTAATTTCACAGGGGTGTTTTTTAGGTTGGTTTTTAGGTTGGGTGTTTTTTTTTGTGATTTTTTTCTTCCCCAACAGTAAGAACATTGTCAGAGAAAGGGGTTTAGAGTACCTTGTGGGTCTCAGACCATGGACTTCTTCCACCTTCAGACACCAGACAAAAAGAGATCTTTGAATAAATGCTTTTGAGATAATATTTTAGTATTTAGAGAAACATTTTTTCCCATAAAATACCCAACCAACCAACCAAAAATGCTTATCTCACATTCCTTGCTACCTGGTGAAGCTCTTTTGCAGCCATCATTTGTCATCATTTTCTGATCAGGTCAATTTTGACCTGTCCTAAGAGCATCGAATGGCATCGAGTTGTTAGGAAGAATGGCCTCATTTGACTGGAGTTGGATATGCTGATTTAAAAAGGCATCTAAAACAGCCTTCTCCGGGATAGCAAGGGATCATTAGAAACTCGACATCAGGCAAGCTCCTGTGGCAATGAGGGAATGCATTTTGGGTTCCTCTCTTGGTTAGGTACAGCATGGTACAGACATAAACTAAAGGGAACTAATAGATGTTTCAAGACAAAGTCCATCCTTCCTAATGTTCTGGGCTTAAAAAAGATATCCAAAGCAAAAAAAGTCAGAATTCATATTCGTTGTCTGAATTAATCCTTTACTGTGATGACTGGTTAGTTGACATAACTAAGGTTCACTGCCAGTTCAGATGACAACATCTTCATAAGAGACGTCTAATTTGTATACTGAAGCTTCTCCCTCTACAACTGTGAGCATTAAAAATGGATGTGGCTTGTTGTTTTCATTGTTGGAAGTGGAAGATGGCAGATTGGGAGATAGCTTCAGGTTGCCTCCCAAGTAGGGAGACCAAATTCTACTCTTGGCAATCTAATATTTCTTTTACATGGCCTGAAAACAGTCCTCTCGTTCTCCTTCTTGTTAGTGGGGGTAAATACTCTTCTCTGATTGAGGCTGAAGCTATATATACTGATTTTGGACCCATACCATACACAAAGCATTGGTGTTGTCATATGTTTCCTGTTAGGCTGGATGTGGTTGAATGCATAACTCTCAAAGAAGCATTACAAAGAGGAAAAAAAAAGCTTGTTTTCTGCTGCCTCTCATGATCTGAGTAAAACCACATGATCTTTAATGACCTTATAGTACCTAAAGGGTCAAGAAAGCTGGAAAGGGACATTTTAGAAAGGCATGTAGTGATAAGATATAAGGTAATGACTTTAAACTGAAAAATGGCAGATTTAGATTGGATATAAGGGAGAAATTCTCTACTGTGAGGGTAGTGAGCACTGGAACACGTTTTCCAGAGTAGTGTTGGATGCGCCCTCCTTGACAGTGTTCAAGGCCAGGTTGGATGTCTATGACTCTACGAACTGTTGATTATTTTCCTCTTGAAGATTGATGGATGTGATTCAAACCCATTTCAAAAGAGAGCTGCTCCCAGACAAAAATGAGAGTGCCTTTGTGAGTGTGAGGAAAGGGTGTGATTGCCAAAGCAAAGAAGGAACGAGTGGCAGATAGGTCTTCTGTATTATTTTTTTTTTCTACAGAGGGTATCTAGGAGGTTTTGCAAAGATACCTTGACTCTTATTGGGGTCTTCTGGGAGAATTTCCTATATTCTCTTGAGCTATTTGTCTGACAGATATTTGCATACAGTTTTTTTAGCTGGGGTTGGAAATGCATTGCAGGATTTGCCCAAGGAGCTAGGAGAAGGGCAAGAAAAGCCAGATTTCCCACAGCAATGCCAGAAGCTTCTTATGCCTGGAATCTCAGTAAGGTGTAGGAAAAGTGCCTTCTTGCTGGAATCTGGAAGGCTGAGCCCATCATTTGGGCTTATGCTGAATGCTGTGAGCTGGAACTCCAGAGAAGCAGCTTCTCCCCTGAGCCCTCTCAGACTTCCCCTGGGACTCTATGCATGATATTTCAACTACCTTTTGCTACCATTTCCCCTGTTTTTAGAAGAGAAATAATAATTTCATAAATCATTGAGATGTTACAGAGGTAAAATTGAAAAAAGAAAATTGGAAGATATCATTGAAAAGGTAAAACCTGAAGGTAAAGTTGAAAGATTGGCTTTTTTTTTTTGAGAAAGAGAGGGGAAAAAAACCAAAACCCTCTACAAGTTAGTTACTCCTGAAAGTAACTTTTCTGCAGCTCTGGCACATGATGTCTCTGTTTATTCCCAGAAAGGGTGGAGAGTAAGCAACAGCAGGATAATCTGGAAATTAAAGAAAGAAAAATCAACAAGTTGAAATGATGAATTGTAGTCATTAGTAACAGCATTGTAATAACCCAGCTTTCAGCACATTTCCAAATGCCCGTCTCTGTATGCACTTTTTTGTAACAAGAATAATTTCCCTACCTCTCCTACCAAATCCTTTTAAGTGGTGTTGGGACAATGTTCTCCTACTTCCCCTGGGATGAATCTTGCATTATTACTAAAGGACAGAACAATATACAGTCCTTTATAGAAGGAAATCTGATGGGTACATTCTCCTCGTGGAGGATGCTCTGACCGTTGCTCTTTCAGTGTGTGTGTGTGTCTCATGCTTTCTTAAAAATATTTTTACTGACCTACTGTGTGGAGAGCTATTCTGTAATGCCTCCAGAAAAGTGGAACCCTGCTTACACCTCTACCTAGAAAAGCAAACCACACCAAGACTAGAAAAGTGGACTGATGAGATATCAGGCAACTGATGAGTTGCCTTCACATTGGGCAAGCATCAAAAGTACAACACCCTTTGGCTACCTCTTCCCATTTCTGCATATCTCTATTCTTAAATTTTGACAGCAGCAAAGAACATCTGAGAAAAAGCATTTGTCAGGGTGGAAGAACCAAAGATTCCTCAGTTCAGCTCATGCTGTCCCATCAGCAGCCACTGTCTGTCATCTGCAGTGAGTCTCCCATTTGTTAAAATGAGTGGCAGCAGCCAGACAGGACATAGTTGTCTGCTCAATGTCATACAGCCTGTGTGGCTTCTCACTGCATTGCTTGAATAATTGTGCTAACACCAATTTACAAACTGGCTACCAAAATGTGGCACTTACTCACCCAACCCTACAGATCAATGTGGATAAGCTCTTGGGGATCTGGGGGTTGCTGTCCCAGCTGCTAAGCATGAGGGACATCTTGATTGCATCTTGCTTTTGACATCCATGTTTATCTCACCTACCAGCTCTACAGACAGTAGAAAACCATCACAGAAGGAATCATAGAATGTGTTAGGTTGGAAGGGACCTTTAAAGGTCATCTAGTCCAAACCCTCTGCAGTAAGCAGGGACATCTTTACAAGAGGAGGTTGCTCAAAGCTTCATCAAGCCTGACCTTGAACATCTCCAGGGATGGGGCCTCCACCACCTCTGGGCAACCTGTGCCAGTGTCTCACCAATCTGGTGAAGTATTTATCTAAACTCCTGGTGACAACACCACCATCAAGATGTGGTGCACTTTTCTTTCTTAAAAGAATCCTGGGGTCCAGGCCTGAAAAGCCTCAATATCACCTATCCTAAAGGGCTAGGTTTTCATGGGCTTGTAGGAAACTCTTAATCTGGCTACATGGAAGGATTTTATAGTTGCCTGTGGCAGAGAGTTGGAAGCATTTATATTTTCTCTGTGTGACACTTTCTGACATGGAGACTGAACACAGCTACTAAGTTATTTCAGTAGAAACACCGGAGGTGATCTGGTACGTCAGACACTTCCCATTGAAATGGACTGCAAAAATCACAATATTGCATTAGCACTGTCAGCTGTCTGGGATGTAAACTGCTCGATCAGACTGCAGGATTCAAACACCAGGCTTTAAATAAGGCTGTGTTATCCAAAAAAAAAAGAAATAAGGAGGAGTGGTGTGTTTGGACCAGAAAGGGTCAGACTCCAGCTCTGCCCCTGAGGGAGCAGTGAAGGGACAGTGAATTCTACCCAGAAAATCTCATCTATAGGGTAATTACTACATCTTGCTGGTGAGGTCTCTCTCTGCCTTGCTGTAGCCCTTAGGTTTCAGTAAACCTTCCCTTGTGGATCAGCCCTATGCTTGCATCTTCCTGACACCATCTATGAAGAGTTTTGGCATTATCTTACTGTACTGGATGTCTGGGCAATAAAATACCAGGTGAAATTCAGTGGCATTAAATGCAAGCATTGCACACAAGGAAAACAACTGTTCTAGCTCTGCTTGCGGAGTGATGGGCTTTGAGCTGATTATTGCTACTGAGGAATGACATTTGGGGCTTATAATGGACAGTTGAATGAAATTATGAGCTCATTGCTCTCTAGCAATCAAAAAAGGAAATTGAATGTTAAGGATTATTAGGGAGGGAATGGAAAGCCAAACAGAAATCATCATAATGATGCTGAACAAATGCATTTTGGACCTGTAACTTGAATATAGCGTGTGGTTCTTGTCTTCCCCATCTCACAGGGCTCTTAGCAGCCCTGGAAAAGACTCAGAGAAGATGATAGAAGGATCATAAGGAACAACTGCAGTAGAACAGAAACAGATTAAGTAGATACGCAGACTTCAGTCTTGAAAAGAGCCGTGTTGGGGAGGGAATTTTTCTGGGTAAAATCACGATAGATGTGGAGGCAGAGAGGTAGGTTCTTCACAGGCAACATGTGGTTGAGCTCTTGCATTACTTGACTCAGGACAGTAATGTTTCTATGACAAAATTCATGGAAAAAAAAAGATCCATTTGGGGTCATTAACTTCCTGGCCAGTATCAAGGCCTCTTTACCTTTTTTTGGTACTTCTCTGTAACCACTCTCCACCAGGACATGGGGTGAATTTTTTTCTTGATCAGATCCAGTATTTTTATTATGATGTATTTTTATTTAAGTTTTTCATGCTGAATTCCTACAGATTTATCCAGTCACAGCTGACTTGACTATTTAGGAAAGGAGAGGAAAGTCTCATTGAAACCACCAAAATATTTATTTGGTAAACAGCATGAAACAGAAATACCATAGAAAAGTCCTAAGATGAAGATAGAACTGCACAGATAGCTTCCAAAAATGCAATTATTGCTATGAGAGGACATTACCCAATCTTTAGACAATAAAGAGGGTAGAGAAGAGTTGATGAGAAAGTCAAAGTAAGCTTCTCCCATGAAAAGCTCTGAGGAATCATTAATGTCTGTAATATGAACTGTTGCCAGGCTTCTGCAGCACAGCCAGCTGCAGGAAGAATAACCTATTTAAATAAAAAAAAAAAACCCTCTCTTTTCTCACTTTGTGCTCTGTTAATAATAACAATAATCATTCAGGTTGGCTTGGGCAGGCTTAGAACCAGTGAAGCAAAGATTTAATAGAGTTCAAACAAGTCTAGACTTTAAAAAAAATTACTTTTTTTCTGTATTGTACTCAAGGCTGTTACTGCTGGTTCACCCTCTTAATAATGTCTTACATATTTGGCAAGGTAAGGTAGAGGAATTCTCTGGACCACTATGTCAACTTCTTACCTTAGCCAGCACTTCTTAAATATCAGGTGTGTTGTGACATGTCCTTTCCACTTGCTCCCCCTTGTTAGACTTTCTATTCTATTCCCACTCGAATGCCTCCAACTGGAATATAAGATGGTAGAGCTTTACTCAGGGTCTGGGTGTTGTCTCAAGTCTGTGGAATGGCATCAGGATTTCTTTGTCTCAACTGAAATCACAGAATCATAGAATCATAGGAGTTGGAAGGGACCTCCAGAGATCATCAGGTCCAACCCCCTGCCAAAGCAGGGTCCCGAGGACAGGGCACACAGGTCGGTGACCAGAGGAGTCTGGAATATCTCCAGAGAAGAAGACTCCACACCCCCTGGGCAGCCTGTCCCAGGGCTCTCTCACCCTCACTGGGAAAAAGGTCAGTCAATCACAGTTTGTCCAAAGTAGCTCTTACAGACACAGATGCGTACAGGGTTAGTGGACCTCTGTTTTTGTGACACTTTCAGCATGCATGTGCATGGATAACCTGAAAGGAAGACATATGTGAGTGCTTCCTTGTTACATTATCCCCTCTTTGATTAGATGATGCTTTTCAGCTTCATATGCTGTTGCAGATCTGGAGTTCACAAACAATAAACATCAAGTGTCAGACAGCAAATTAATCTTCTGCTGAGATATACTGCTAAGTGGAAAACACTTATTTTTTCCTTTCCTTTACACTCTTTTATATCTCTTGCAATTTGCAGATGGCAGTGCTACTGGGTTTTTTTGCTTATGGCTCTAAAACCAAAGAGTTAAAATCATAATCTCCTTTAATTTCATAAAGGAATAAATCAGAAGATAAAGTAAAATTAAAAAATAGAGAGAGGAAAACAAGATATGCTTCTGGCGACAGAGTTGCGCTGTGGTGGATTTCAGTTAGATGGGAAAGTCTGCTGGCTTGCTTTGAGCAATGACATTGCAAACCCTCCTCTTGGGGGAAATAATATTTTCTTGCACTTTTATTGAGCTTTTCATCCATCAGTTTATGAAGGAATAAGTACAAGCTATTGTTAATGAGGATGGCTGGGACTAATTTGTAGACTAGACATTTAACAGACAAATTAGAGAGCAAATTCTGTGCTGTGAAGAATTTACAATGTTGAAAGGCAACAAAGATGAGGGATGGGTGGTGACAGAAGCCAGTGGTAGGAAACAAACAGTGATGACATAGATCCTCTATCCACACAGTAATGATCACAATTAGCTTTTTTCATTTATTGACATGCCCAAAAGGACTAAGGAGTTTTCCAGTAGGTACTTAAAATTCAAGGGGCTGTAAGTCTGACATTTTGAGGGGGAGATCTGCTGTAATATACAGAGGGGGCATGAAACCCATCTTGCTATTGCAACCACTAGCGACTTCGACCCAAGATGAATGTGATTTGGCACTCTAGTCTGTGCAGACAGGCCCACAATTTGGTCTTCCTCCCAGAAGGAAGTGGAAGTGGACCAAATTCCACTGCTTTACCTGCAGGACACAGTGCTGTTTGGCCAGTATTATTGATCTTGGTTTATAGTCACTGAGTTCATAGAAAACTGTGGGCTACGTGGTCAAGTGGAGGGTGTCTCTGCCCATGGCAGGGGGGTTGGAACTATCATGGAATCATAGAATGGTTTGGGTTGGAAGGGACCTTAAAGATCTAGGTGATCCAACTCAAACCATTCTATGATTCTATGAAGATGGCTTTCAATGAAGATTGTACAGGCCAAGCTCTCCCAAACATTATGTGGTCTAAGCTTCCATGCATCACAAGAAGGTTAAAGAGTACAACCTCAACCTACGGGGACTCTGTTGGGTTATAAAAAACCCTGACAGCAGGAGTAGAAGATGAATTTGGCCCAATCCCCACCCCTTAATATCTATCATCATAACCATGGCACGTCTTTACCAAAGTTGAAGAAATCAAAATGAATATGTAAGGATGGATATATTCTGTGTGGGTGTGAAAAGAAGATGGGTTAAGTTAGTTAGGCTTGCTTAGGGCAGGGTGTGCGTGACTAAGCATGGGTGTTTGTATTGGAAGGGCCAGTATCAGGGGCTGCCACTGCTGGCTCCCTTTATGGTCAAGGAAGAATGAGTCAGTAGAGCCAGGGGTTCTTAGGACATTAGTCATCTCATCTCTGTCTTTATTTGATCAGACAAAAATCTATCCCATACACTGGCTGAGATGAATGCCACCTCATGACAAGTCTGCATTGCTACCTCTGCAGAAGAGTGTACCAAATGTTCCAAAATGTACCAAAAGGGCCTGTTCAGATCCCAAAACTGCAACAGATCCAGTATCACTTGCTGGGAAAACTTAATGACCTCAGGTGATTAAATCCAAACTGAGCTCCCTGCTACCACAGACACTCTCCTGGCTGTACCCAAATGAGTTAATTTGCATATATTCTGGAAATGTCTTCCTGAGCTGCAGCATGTGAATATGTAGCTTGTGTTTAGAAAATCCTCTAATCTTGATTTCACAGGGTTTTTTCAACCAAAATTTTCATGTTGGAAATTAAGAGCTTTCACTTATTTTTACAGGGAAGACCTGTAAATTAAGCATTCATCTCCTTTCTTCATGGTCTCTTGCTTCTGCAAACAAACAATTAACTTAAAAGGTTGCCTTACATGGCATAAAGGCAGCTGTAATGCCTGGTTGGGTGACCACAGCATGGCCATGGAAGTATGCTTCACCATTCCTACTGCACCTATTCTAGACATGGCAATGCCCTCCTAGACCTTGAACCTCCTGTAGCCAGCAGTGTTGGAGGACTTTTGGGCAATGTACAGAAGGGTATGACATTGGAAAATGTATTAGGAAGGCTAGGAGACACCCCCCAGTGAAGTTTTACAGTTTCAGACTGTCCCTTGAATTATCTTTTTTTTCTCATGCTCAACTGGATTTAGTCTCTGAACCATGCTTATCTTATCTTGAAATTAGTTGGCACAACCAGCACCTGGTATGACTGATTCTGGTGCTTTTACACCCAGAATTACATCTTCATTCTGTATCACCCACCCCAGAAACACTGAAGCAAGGGCAATTTCAATACTGTATGACAACAAAAAGTGCTCAGAAAATCTCTGTGCCAACAGCCAGTTGCAATACTCAGCCCAGGACACTTAAAATAGTAGGAACATTAAATCCTGTGATCCTAAGTCTGATGGTGTGGTGGTTTGACCCTGGCTGGAGGCCAGATGACCACTACAGTTGGTCTATCACTCCCCTTTTCAGCTGGGCAGGAGAGAAAATATGTATTGAGAGGCTTAGGAGTCGAGCTAAGGACAGGGAGAGATCATTCCACAGTAAGCATCACCAGCAAAACAGACTCAACACAGAATAAAGGAAAGAGAACTCTCTAATTTATTACACTGCCCTGCACCCCCAGTGACACCAGAGTCAGATGAGAAGTGCGACCAGATCTTAAAGCACCTCCCCACACTCCTCCCTTCTTAGCAGACTTCACTTTAGCCATGATTTGCCTCCCTTCTTCCTCCCCCCACCCCACCCCCATTGTGGCACAGGGAGGGGCAGGGAATGGGGGAATTTCAGTCAGTTCTCAGGAGTTGTTTTCCTTCTTAGCTGTGGGGGACATTCCTCACACTCTTCCCCCACTGCAATGTGAGGTGTGCCACCCACGGGAGACAGTCCTCCACGAACTTCTCCAGCATTAGTCCGTTCCCACTGGGCTTCAGCTCTTCACCAGCTGCTCCAGCTGCTGGTCACTGCTATGGTGTGGAGCCATAGAATGTCTCTCAGTCTCTCTCTCTGTGTCTGTATCTCTCTCTGTGTGCTACAAGTGCTGCCAAAGGCTTACTCCAAGATGGGTCACAGAATCTTCCACGTATCTCCACCTGCTCCACCACAGTCTTCTCCACAGGCTGCAGGGGAATCTTCCTCTCTGGACCCTGGAACGCCTCCTCACCCCTCCCCCTTCAATGAACTTGGTGTCTGCACAGTTTCTTAGATCTTCTCACTCCCTTCTCTGGTGGCAAAATGCTGCTGCTAGTGGTTTTTTCTTCTTATATGTGATTCAGAGAGGCACTCTGAATGGCTGACCAAGGCTGATGGGCTCAGCCTTGGTCAGCAGTGACTCCAGTGGCTCTGAGTTGACTGGTGTTTACTCTGTCAGACCTGCAGAGAGCTTCTAGCTGCTTCTTGCAGCAGCCACCCCTGCAGCCCCCCCTCCACCAGAACCTGGACATCTAAAACTACTACAGATGGTTTCCAACACCTTGTCTGGATCTTCCCTTATTTACTGCTCTATTAATCTCACAAGCACGACAATTTACTGGGTTTAGATTATATTGAGGTGTGTGATTGGACTAACCTAAATATTGACTATTCTGAGGTGTAACAGGAATAGTGTGACCAGCAGGAGCAGGGAAGTGAGTGAGTACTGGGTCCAGTTTTGGGCCCCTCACTACCAGAAGGATGTTGAGATGCTGGA
The DNA here is from genome assembly GCA_027925045.1 of Hypotaenidia okinawae. Classification (NCBI taxonomy): domain Eukaryota; kingdom Metazoa; phylum Chordata; class Aves; order Gruiformes; family Rallidae; genus Hypotaenidia; species Hypotaenidia okinawae. Next base: position 161,942,048 of record BSDF01000002.1, read on the forward strand.
GCGTGTCCAGAGGAGGGCAACAAAGCTTGTGAAGGGTTTGGAGCACAAGTCCTGTGAGGAGCAGCTGAGGGAACTGGGGCTTTTTAGTCTTAAAAAAGGAGGCTGAGTGGAGACCCTATCACTCCCTACAACTGCCTGAAAGGAGGGTGTAGTGAGGTGGGGGATCTGTCTCTTCTCTCCAGTAACAAGCAATAGGATGAGAGGAAATGGTTTCAAATTGCACCAGGGTAGATTTATGTTAGCTATCAGGAAGAATTTCTTTACTGAAAGGATAATCAAATGTTGGAACAGGCTGCCCAGGGAGGTGGTGGAGTCACCATCCCTGGGGGTATTTAAAAGATGTGTAGATGTTGTGCTTGAGGACATGGTCTAATGGTGGACTGGACTAGGTTAGGCTGTGGTTGGACTTTGTGATCTTAAAGGTCTCTTCCAACCTAAGTGATTCTATGATCCTATGATTCTATGATGCATAGTTCACATTCCATCGTCTACTAGACATCTACTGAATGTTTATTTGTTGATTAGTTGGGGTTTTTTTTGGTGCAGGAGTTAGGTTGTCTCCAGTTCTTAAACTCATTTAGTCCAAACTGTGTCTGCTACCTCTGTGTAATGCTGGATCACGAACTTCAAACTCAATGGAGATTAACTTTCCAAAGGCCACTCAGATTATTTTAGACCAGAAATAAAATACAGAATATCCCACAAACTCAATGGATAATTGTGCACTGGTGCAGTAATTTTCTGTTTTTTAACCTTTAAATACAGGTAGTTTCCAATTTGCAAAACATCAAACAAACCCAAATACGTTCAAACTTTGACAGTAAAATAAAACTGCTGACTCACAATTTTTTCAGTAGAAACTCAGTTTAATCATTTTGTTTTGCAGGAATGGGGTATAATTAGAGAACCAGTGAGCATGTAACTCTGTGAATTTATTATGCAAGCAGCTATGAAAATGACTGTCTTCAGCACAAAATGATTGAATGTCATTAAGAAGAGTGAATCCAAGGGTGAGACCCCAGTGGGATGCCCTCACATGGGAAAACATAATTGGATAAAGTAGCATGAGGCCATGAAAACCCAATTTGCCTCTTTCTGATGCTTACATGAACTTCCCACATCTTTATCAGCTGTGGAACCGGGAAGTCAATGAGACAGATAAATCATTGGGATGATCTCTACCATATGTAGGCAAGTTATTTTGGTGCAAAACAACAATAACAAAAATGCTGTTAAAGCCAGCATATTGATGCTATTTGCCCTTCTGCAACTACCAACTCATGTTAACTGTTTTGGCATTGTTGAATGAGTTGAGTTCTGATGAAGGTAACTGATGTGGTGCACTCAGGGATTACTGACTCTTTTACAGAATCACATTTCAACATCTCCTGCAACTCCATACGAATATGTATCCGCAGAGATAGCAGAGGTCCCAGGGTAGGGCTTGTCCTGAGACACAGCCAGTCTCTGAGTTTAGCTGCAGTAACTGGTTTTGGGTACGATCTTAGCCTTATACCACTGGGATTTACTCTGATTTAATTTGAGCTGCAGAGAACGCAGAAAGCAGACAGACTGACAGTTACAACAACCCAGCTGACAGGTGGGAACACACTGAAAGGACCACAGATCTGAGCCTTATGCTTTTTTTAAAAAAGCAGCTCTTTTAATTATGTGGGTTGAAGGAGCTATCTCAACCTGTGCTGTCCACAGATGAGCATCGGCTTGTTTCTAGCCTAACAAGTCTGTAATTAATAGACATCTGAAGGAATGAGTCTGACAAGCTATTAGGATAAATAAATAACTTTCTTTAAAGAAGTTCCCCTGTGTTTGAATGTATCCTGTATTTTGAGGAAGTCATTGACTCAATTATTAAAATTGGAAAAAGATGTTTCCTCACAGCCATACAGCTGCATAGCAGTTGTCTGAGATTGTACATTACTGACTTGCATCTTTATCCAGGGGCTTATCCTTACCTGTACATGACCTTGTGAATGCCTTTCTCAGGGCTTATATGTGTACTTAGACAAAAATGTCAGTATCTGTGTGCATGCACTTTTTTACATGTTAAGTGTTCACTGATGCTTGAACTAAGATGTGTGAGTGCTCCAAGTCTGTAGTTTGATTTACAGCTGAAAATAATAAGGTGATTTTCGCTAGCACATAAATTCACTGCTTGCTTGTTGCCGTCTCCTGCAGAGTGAGGATGCAGATACTTGTTAGTTTGAGCTACTGCTCCAAACTCTCAGGTTTCTCTCTGGTTGAACAGTAGTCAAACAAAGCACTTCCTGAAAGTTCTTCTTTTTCTGAACCCAGAAAGAATGCTTTTGGCTGATTTAGGATGTTGATTATGCAGGACTGGGAGCACCTTGTAGCTTCGTTTTATACCCCTGCTGTGTTATCTTCTCTGCTCTACCTGTCTTCTCCTGAAAGTCCAAGAAACATCAGGGGGAGAAAGCTCTCTGGAAGAGGGTTGGGAGAAGAACCAAGATAGGTTTGAGAACAAGCTTTTGTGCTATTTCACACTCCTCTTTATGCTGAATCCTAGAAGTGCAGTGTCAGTGCTTCCCCAGACCCATGATAATCTGGAATCAGATCGGTCTTTTTACAGCCTTTTTATTTTAGATATGAGAAAGTTGCCCAAGACCCTGTCTGGAAAGAACATAGTTATTACCTTTGTGGAGAGAGCAGCTGGAGCATAATTGATGTTCAACAATATGATAAAATTGGTATGGTATTAAGCTCTTTGGGGAAGGGCTTGTCCTTTAACAGCGTGTTGATATAGTGTCTGGATGCTACTGCAGTCTGAATGCAATGAATTAATATAATAGCAATGTGGTGCAATACATTTTATTACTGTTTTTTTGTTTCCATGCTGGGTATACTGGGAGAATATTTCTAGATTCCAGTTTGTTCCTTGAATTGCTAATTATGGCTGTTCTGGCATGTAAACATACACCTACATTACCAAGGTGCAACTTTATAAAGGTACCAAATGAGCCTGGGACAGGTTGACCAGGAACATGTGATTTCCATAGAAGGAAAATTGGTTACAGCAGTGCAATAGAGAAAATAAGTGTCCTCTGGAGGGGAAACTCATACCTCTGTAACCAACGAGAATCCGTTGCAAAGGGCTGTGAGATGAAGTCCTGGTGGATTTATTTGGACCTACAAAAAAAGCCTTGAGATAGAGTTGTACGCAACAAAATGTGTGGTCCTGGGCGAAGTGCTACATGGGCTCAAAGATACTTAAGAGATCCAAGCCAGAGGAGTGCATCCAGTTGTGAGTGGTATTGTTAATGAGGGGTAGGTTTCAAGAACATGGATGTTTGTGGTCTGGAAAAAAAATAAGGAGCAGCAATATGACAGAATGTGCACCTAATGCACAACATTCATGTTACTCATAATGAGAATACTGAAAAAAACAGCAGAGGTTTGAACATTTTGCTGAATAAATGTAAACAATGTAATAAAAATAAATGTAAAAAAAGATGCTTCTCTTTATTTTTGGGGTTTTTTTAAACAAGCAGGTAAAGGAGTTTTCACACTAAAAACTATTGAATAGTTCTGCATTCTGTTTTATGAAAGTATCTGGCAAATATCAACAGATAAAAGTTTGGGAGATCTCATATGGGACTGTGGAGCAATAATTCTTATTAAACTTGCAGTTAATTTGAGATTTTAGCAGCAACAAATGACACTTTAAAACCTATTTTCTCTCACAGACACTTTCACAGGATGGAGGTAATTTAGAACAAAAAATTATTGGATATTTTTAGCGGGAAAATATATTACCAAAAAAAAAAAAAGCTAAATCATTTTTAGCAGATAATCATGATATCAGGATATTCAACTATTGGTATTCAAGGAAACATAGACTGGAAGAGATATATCTCCTAGGGAACCCGCTAAAAATACCTTTAAGATTATTAACGATATAGATAAAGAAAATTAAAAGAGCAGTGACAGAATGAGAGCAGGTGGTGCAGAAAGAGGCCCACTCCCTGGTGTCTTCTATAAAAGATTTAGGAAATGACCAATTTGCTGTGGTAGATCAGACTATGTGGGTCTGTTGGGCCCTCAAACATTCCTCTCCCTTTGATTGCCAGCTTGAATTTCAGCATTTCTTGAGCTTCTGTCCCTAGCCAGAGCATTAATTGTCCAAAGCAGAGTGTGAGTGTTACAGTCTTTCACTCCTGTCTTCTTCTCTCTCAATTTCACACACACACACCGCCCCCCAGAGAAAGGAGGTATAGCAACTACAGTGTTTTCCCTGATTCATCTCAAAAATGTTTGTCTTATGTCAGAGGAATGTCACTGTTTTTCCTGGAAAGCTACTACCTAATTAGTTTCTCCTTTTTACTTGCAATTTTGGGTCTGTTGCCCTGGGGGACAATGAGTGCTGGTTAAATATTCAGTTAAATATGTCTGAGAAAATAGGACTGCAGGATATGTTTTCTATATTAGATAGTCTTTCTTAGGCTTAATCTTGCCTGTCTTTTTCTGAGTAGAACCAGGCCCAAGGAGCAGAATCGCTGAGGTCTGAGATCCCAGGATCTCACTCATCTACTTGGTTCTAAAAACATTTCTTTAGAGTCTTCCCTTGGTGATGTTCTGTGAGCCACAGATGGAGAACCCCCTTCAAATGGCTCAAAAATGTGTCCAGATTAAATTCTTTTTCACTAAGACCTTTCTTCTTCAAGCAGGGCTAAGCTCTTCATGGAAGGTATGGGAAGATTGGTGTTTTCACACCAACATAATACTGTTAGAAGGCCAAGCATTGCATTGGCGAGACACCTTGAAGCCAGCTTTCTGGCATTTCCCTCTTCTCCCTGTTTTTCCCTAACCAGCTTTTGCCAATACTCCATGTTTTTGGAGAGTGATGCTCACAACCATGGCTCTGAGGGTGAGAGAACTTGATAGCGCTCAAAAAAGTGGATAGGCAGCCTTGAGAAAAGATGAGTTTGTGCCTTGTAAGCTGTGCTCCTGCACGTGTATCTGAGCAAGCTTCTGCAGGTTCCTATTAGATGCATGCATCCATTTTGACAGTGTGACACCCATCACCCCTCTATGAATACACAATTCTTCACATTCATCTGCACCATGCTTCCTTACCTTGCTTAGGAAAACATCATATGAAACACTGACCTTCTAATGCCAGGATATAAACTCTGCTGCTTCTCTCCTGCTCACAAGAACCATTACCCTGTCTTGAGAAAACAGCTGTAATTGTTTGACATAATTGGTTTAGATAAACTGAAGATTTGGAGCTAGCACAGAAAACAAGATAATAACACAAGTCTTGGAACTAAGCAGGCACAAGAGGAAACAGCAAGGGATTTCAAGTAGCAAGCACAGGTTGAATTAGTGGGAACTCTTGGCCAGTTGGAAGGTAATTACATGTGCTGTGTTAAACAATTATAGAGACCACCACCAGATTGCATGGGGCAACCATACTTGTGGGTATCTTGGTCTAGCTAGCATGGCATGCTCTTCTTCTGCTTGTTAGAAAACCTCAGCTGGGGAAAGCTTGAACAGAAGTAGAGCAGGATGTATGCCTGTTGAAAAGAGACACTAAAATGATCCCTCAGACCAATCAACCTTACCAGTCCTTCTTCCCTCCTCAGCTGTTGCTGGGGTCAACAATAGTTTTTCCATAGAGCTACAACTTCATATGAGATGCCCCAAAATTACTTCCTCTCCAGCCATACCCCACCTTTACTTGGATACAAGATTCCTGAGTCAGATAATACTTCATCTTGCCAACCACTCCATCACTCTCAAATAGGAACAGCCAGTCACCCCCCAGCAATCAATCCTACAGCCTCCCCCCTCCACCAACCAATCCTCTTGCCAAGGGCAAGAAGAGCTTCCTTGTTCCCAACATCCTGCCACTCTAATTTAACAGGTTTCTCACAAAGTCTAGACATTTCCTGAATTGCATGTAAAAAGCTTCTGCTCCACTTCAGCTCCATTAATCCTGCAGCTCCAGGCCCAACAAGGCTGATGCTGCTCCATCAGCTCTGGGTGAATTACAGTTTAAATGACGACCATGCAACTCTTTGGCAGTGACTCTTTGCTCTTTGTTCCTATATTTTTCTGGATGGAAAGAAATAAATGATAAATTCCTTTGAGGCTGCTCTTTGCCCCATTGCAGCAGAAATTAACTGGGCTGGGAGAGTTCAGTGCAAATTGGATAGCTTGTACTGTAGCTCGTTGAGAGCATCAACCTGCAAGTGAGTAAAAACCCTTTCTTGCAGACTCTCAGGGTGCCTGTGTTGATTGTCCCATAGATGGAAAAGATGAAAGAAGGCTAATGGGGCAATTATAAAGTCTTTTGGTGCCTCATTTACTCTCTACAGAGCCTTCCCTGGCATTAAGTTCAGTATTGCTTCCAGACCCCTAAGTAGAGCTATTCGTAATATTTTCTTTTAAGGTTATCTTTTAGCTAAAAATTACCTCTTTTTTTCCTCAAACAAGTAAAAAAAAAAGTTTCATAATTTTTAAATTTTCCTGGGTTTAGTGATATCTGCTGAAGCCTTTAGAAAGACCCATCTGCATTCAGTTTGCAGATTTCTGGTTTTCTGCATTCTTCTTCCCCGATAAGAAAAAAAAGAAAGAAAAATAGAGGAAAAAAGAAAAGATGAATAAGGGAGGAACAGGAGACATCATTAACAATTTTATTCTTATTCACTACTCTGTAAAACTGAGGACTTTTTGCCACAGCATTGCATTGGGAACTCATGGTCATTGGTTCATGCAGTGATGGAGGTAGCTTTCTCCAGGGCTGGGCATGTCCTTGATTTATGAGTTCACTGAATCGGGTCACATGTTTTTATTAATGCTAGTGTTGTTGGTGAACATGCTGTGTAGATCCAGTATAGAAATCACCCCTCTGTATCCTACTAGAGTCACCTCTTTTCTCCAGTGATGGCTAGTTGTTAATAATTTAGCTATTTAATGTATTTACTATGTGCTTTACCGATACCTCCAACTGCTAATTTTGTCATCACTACTAAATCAAACACTTTGGGAAGCTTTGCTGGTCTGTAGTAAAGGCAGAAGAACACACAAGGCAGTTTTGCAACATCAGACAAGTTTAACTCCAGTTCAGCAGGCATGTGGCATCCACACTCCCACACGTTCTGCATTTTCTCTCGCATTTAAAATTCTCTCAGAAGCTGACCCCAAAAAGGTAGCAGAGTGATTTCAGGATGTAAGACACTCTACCTAAGTATTCAATGCATTTCTATCAGTAGATATGCATTACAATGCTGTTGGTTTGTGAATGACTGCAAAAGGCTTTGACACCCAAAGGTGATATTAATTTTCCCCCCTTATTGTACTTCCAAAGATATAAACAGAAATAATCACTGTACCCTTTTTGTTAGACATTTTAAGCAGACCATCTCCACCTAGCACTGGGCTCCACATCATTCCTATTTTTCCCCTCTCTATCCCAAAGTGCATGGCCTTTTAAATGATGTCTTCAGTTTTTCCTCTACAGTTTCTCAACACTTCAGATACCATTATTCAACTGAGCTGTTATCACTTTCCTTTTTCATCAGAAGTTATTACACTGCTTTTGAGTCTCTAATCAGCATTTTCAGGTTGCTCACAATGTGAGGTGGATTGTGTATTGCCAAACCTCCAGCACAATAACACTGAGTTTTACAATCCTGTATCAATGTGGGGGGTGGGGAAATAAATAGACTGTTACCTAACTTGTCCTGCATTTAGGATTGATTCTGACTCCCAACTCTGCACTCTTTCCTGGACTGCTGACTCTGCCCCCTCCAGAAGGAGGTTCCAGTGATGCTCTGCAGAGACAATTCTGGGACCCTTACCAGAAGGGAAGTTTCACGTGGGCTCAACACCTCACCTGTAATGCTTGTGCAGAGCATTTTTTCCCCATATGTCTTCCCTCCTAGCAGACTTCTTGATAGGGCATTAGTCACTGAGGAGATAAACTCATTTTGTTGTTTCCTACCTTGACACAATGTTATCACTGATTTCTGCACCGGTGTCCAATCCAATCCACAGTGCCCATTAGGATTCTCTGACCTCTTTCTCCCATCCTGCTAATAAGGCTGTTAAGCAGATTGATCTGACATTGATCTTCACTGTGATCCAAGTGACACCTCCTTGTGACTCACACGTACCTTATATTCCAAAGTAGGACATAGTGCTATTAAGGCATTGGATTTGGATTCTGTAGACCTGGGGGCTGTCCATCTCTCTCTCATTTATCTTTTGGATGTGTTTGTACTGGGGACTTATTTTCATTGAACTATTTCTCCCTCAGTAGAGGAGGGTTAACAACACTGCCCTTCTGCAGGGAGAGTTTTTAGGACATATTTATTAAAGTTCATCTGGGTACCAGTGGCCACATGAATATATCTATACTGAGAAATGGAGTGTATGGTTAGCTGACCTGCTGGCCAGTCTGGAGTTGACTCTGTGGAAAAATAGAGGTTTCGGTGTCCTGTGATTCCTCAGGAAAAAGAAAATGAGAAATTTTGCTCACCTCAGCCGCTTGTGCATGGCATCTCATTCAGTCAGGGACTGGAGCTGGGGCTCTGCATCAGGCTTCTGCTGTAACTCTTCCCTCAGTCAGGAGAGGGCAAATGTTGCAAACACTGTGTACAGTGAAGTAATTTAGATTCTCAAGAGCTTGATTTTTCTCTGTTCTGTTAAAAAAAAAAAAAAAGACAAAACAAAACCCTGTTCTTTAGTACTTAATAAAAGATATTGTTAATGCTTTTTACCAAAATTAAAGTTTATTGACAGCATTCTGTGGGTATACACTACCCTGGATAAAGGTTATTCTTTGTTTTCATGTGTCCAGTAATTTTAAACTCAGCAGTCCTCTCAGAGACACTGTCTGTAACAGCTGGTGCTCATGAACACTTAGGGTAAGAGCATAAGATGGGAAGTATAAAGAGGTATTTTGTTACATTTCCTGGGCTGGAATGCATCTGGTTAAATAAATAACTATGTCAAAATATGGGGAATAAAGTGAGTTAGTAAATGGAGAGCTAGTCAACACAGACAGGGGACTTCAGGACATGATTAATCTTATCTTAAAACAGACTTATACAAAAGGTCAGGTGACTGACTCCTAAAAATGCCTATATCTCCCCATGAATTATAAAGACAACATGTTTTGACATGTTTAGCCTTGATTCTGTAGACATCTACAGCAGCATGGCCTGGCCACAACTCTAGCTGGTTGGTTACTTCTTGAAGCTGGAGAAGTGCAGGGCGATTGTTCCCCTCAGATACACAATTGGTAGATGATGCCTGGGTTTGCACAGCTTCATGTATTTCCATAATTTCTTAATAATTTTCTTTCTGAAGGAGCTAAAAGCATTTAGGATAAATATATCTCTGATGTTCTCTGGCCAATAGCCAGATCATTTTATCCCCCTTGGATGTGTTCTGGATCTTGAATAAGCTTTGAATCTAGTTCTGAATTTTGCATTTCAGATCCCTGTGCACAAACTCCTGTGTATGACTGACACTCCATCCCAGGCATAGGAAGTTGAATATTTTCTGTTTTCTTTTGGCTTGTTTTGGTATCTGAAGTTTTTGTTGGGTTTTATGTTGTTCTAGGTGGATGACATTTTGCAAGTGTGGCATTTTTTCAGGAATGCAGAGATGTAAAAACCTGAAAAATCTTGATGATAAAAATCTACCACTATACTGGAATGAAATTTTAGAAGAACATTTTGTATACTTGACTTCAAGTCCATCTTGTAGAATCATAGAATCCTCAAGGTTGTAAAAGACCTTCAAGATCATCAAGTCCAACTGTTAGCCCTACACCACTGAACCAGCAAACCATCTCCTGAAGCGCCTCGTCTACTTGTTTTTTAAATACCCCCAGGGACAGCAACTCCACCACCTCCCTGGGCAGCCTGTTCCAATGCTTCACAACTTTTTCAATGAATATTATTTTCCCTAATATCCAATCTGAACCTCCCCTGGCACAATTTGAGACCATTTCCTCTTGTCCTATCACTAATCACTACAGAAAAGAGGTCAGTCCCAGAGCTTTTAATTCTGCATTTCTCCATCTGACCTTGAAATCTTCAAACCTGCAGATCCCATAACACGGCTGTGAATCCATTCCAATATTTGTCCACCCTTATGGTGACATAACAAAACTTTGCTGTGTCAACAAATTCTTTTGTTGTGAACCTTGGAGATGACTCTGGCCCAATCTATGCTCTAATCTTCTGTTAGGTGATTGAAGACAGCAATATTCTTTTCAACTTCTCATTTTCAGGTTGAATAAAACCAGTTACTCCAGTCTCTCCATGCCTGTCATGCTCCATCCCCTTGGCCATCTTGGTGATCTCCATCACATGTCTTGCATTGGGAAGTCCCACACTTGGCATGGTAATCCACATGTGATTTACTCAACTAGAGGAGAAGAATCCAACTGGCCAGCATGTGGATTTCATATAGCTGACCACCACCCTTTGAGCCCAGTGGTCCTGTCAATTTTTTACCTGCCTTATTCAACTTACCTAGTCCATATCTCTCCAACACATCTACAAGAGCATTATGAAAGACTGTTGAAATCTTTTTTAAAGTCAAGGTAAATGACACCTATTCTTTCCGTTTCCTTGGAGCTAGTGGTATCTCTATAGAAGGCAAACATGTTGATCAAGCATTGCTTGCCTTTGATAAATTCATTTTGGCTGTTCTTAGTCATTTTTGTCTTTCATACTTTTCAAGTATTTGCTCATAGCCTTTCCATTAACCAAGGGTAAGCCAGCTGGCCTGTAGTTACCTGGATCATCCATTTTGCCTTTCTTGTTTGTGACATTTGCCTTTTCCCAGACTTGATTGATTGCCTTGAACTTTTATCTATGCTAGAGTGTGGTCTCACATGACGTTGGTGAATTTGCTCAGCACCTTCAGTCACATGGTCCCATGGATTTGTGTATATCATATTTGCTTAAGTGGCCTCTAATTCTGACTTCTGCCACGTGTACAGGAATCTGGGAGGTCTGATGGTAAACCTTTGAATCAATTAAAGGCCAAAGAGAGCACTGGTTAGAGAGGTTTTATCACCTAGTATATGGGAAAGAAGATGGGAGAGACAGTTGCCCTAGCTGGTAGATTCTTCTCTCATTTCTAGTCAAGTTCCTCCCATCCTTGGTGCTGTTGCTAAAACCAACCCCCAGCACACACAAAAATACAAACAAACAAATAAACAAACAAAAAAACAAACCAAAACCAAAACAAGTAAAAAACCCCAGATGGCTCCACTGTAATAAATAAATAAAAGTAGTACAATGAAAGAAATAAGATTCTCACCATGAAAAATATATTGTTTGTAAGTGAGGGATGAGCTTCTCCATGAGTAAGCTGAACTGATCTGACTATATTTCACTCTTCCCTCTGAATGCTGCAGAGAACAGAGCTGGGGCAGGACATCAGGTTCAGCTTGTAAATTAAAAGTTTGGCAGCCATGTGAGACCCAAGAGGCAGATGTGCATAAAGAAAACAAAGCCAGCATGAAAACCCCAGACTGGATCTGTTTTGGTGAGTGACCGTTTGTAAGATCAGCTGGTAAGGTCAGTTACTGTGTCCTAGTGTGGTGACTTGAATGGGTGGAGGGGTATCTGAAAGTCAATAGCTTCCCTTTGCTGCATACATGGAGTTGGATTTCAACTGCTAATAGCAAGCCAAAATGTTCTTTGGACTAGTATGTCGTCTGGAAGAAGTGAACACGGCTTCACCGGCATCATGGGGAAGGTGCTTTATGCCCAAGATGATTTTGACAGCTCCTGTTCTAATTTTTACCCAAATATGAAGGAATCCTTTGGTCCCAGGTGGGTAAGCAGAGAAACAGGTGTGGAAACAAAGGCTATAGCCATCCATACAAACGATTCTTATGAGACTTCGGGTTATTTTTGGCCATAGGAGTTTCCTTCTTTGGACAGTAGAAGACAGTGAACAGTCAGGGCTGTCCTAAAAGTGCTGTGGAGAGATTCAGGATGCTAGACTAACACTTTGGAGACAGACTCAAGTGCCTTTTGAACCAGGTTTTATGCATGAATTCTTTCTGATTTCTGAAATTGTCCTCTGTGAACCTTAGCACTCATCCCAGCCAAAAGAGTTCATGGACAAAGATCATCAGGAGTACTCATACTCAGGAAATCACAGATTTATCAAACTAAAGAGAGATGTCAAGTGGAAAGCCTGGAAGGAATAACCCAATGCAGAATGCATTTGACTGATACAGAGCATGGTTTGGGCACCACAGCAGACCTTCTTCCAACCAAGGCTTTACGTACTTGTGTAGCACTACATACATATGTTTAGCATTATGTACATAATGTAGCTCCTGGGGAATTTAGGGAGTATACTGCATCCCACAGTTCACTGGAAAATTGAGCCTTTACAGTCCATGGGAACTCAAGAGTCTCTGAATTACTAAAAAAACATCTCTTCTTCTGACATAACTACACTGAGAGAAGACCAAGAGATTCTGAATTGTGAACACCACCCCTACTACTTCTATCTATTTCCCTTCTAAGCATCTAACCCCTTCTTGGTGTTGGCTCTGTGATAAAATCCTACCCTGGTGAGCATTTTCCCAAAGGGATTTTTTTTTCTTCCCCTGGAGTCTATAAAACTCTGTTCTTGCTCACCTCTCCACACTCATTTCAGAAGCTGAGAACTTCAGGTTATCTTTCCAGAGTCTTTCAAAACGAACAGCACAGAATTGTCATTTAATTAACAACTTGCCACCATCAGCAAGAGTTAGTTTTAGCGCAGCCCAATTCATTTTGGAATTGGATATTTCTGTTACAAATAAGGCAGCAGTGAGCATGATCTACAGCACTTGTAAATTTTGCTGGTAATAACTTTTAGTATTCTTTGAAAATCAATTCCAAGTTCTATTAGTTTATTTCCCTCTTCCCCCTCCCCCACCATTCAGATTTAGATCACGGTACTTGTAATAGTTTTAATCCATTACTTGAATAATTCCAATTATCATTCCACATTTCTTTTATGACCTTTAATTTTACTGCTTTTCTTTTCTTTTTTTTTTTTCACCCCCACAGTTAGATGAGAGAGCCATTGCCATGGAAAGTTGAGAAAGAAAGTAGATGTGTGGAAGATTTCAAGTCTATCTAACTGTAGGCAACCCCAACTTTTCCAGCTGTCTCTGCTCAGCTACTTCCATCTATCTTTCTCACCCATCCTTCTGCCTGGGCTTGACAATGCCTCTCTCATGCAGGTGCATGGGGAGTTTGCAGGTGGAGGCGATTGTTGGGGGGAAAGATGTCGGACAGGCAGTGCTCCACCTGCTCTGCTTTCTCACAACAGGAGACCAGCCATGCGTGAAGAATGATAATTACCTGTTGTAAATCAAGGAAAGCCAGTTTGATGTACTGAATTTTTATTACACCTCTCTCCGCCTTTTTTCCCCCCTGTCTTCTTTTGGCAGGATTAATATTCATACATATGTATATGGAGACAGGCAGAAGGAGAAAAAAACTTTTAGTTAGACTGCAGGAAATTGGTTATGGTTGTTATTTATAACGTGGTGCTTTCTCGACCCCAGATGAGATCAGGATGGTACTGCTTTACATACTGAAGCAACACAGAGCATTTCTAGTCTGAATCAGCAGGACAAAGGACATAGGTTTACACCTGTTAAGCAATTGGAAACTGAGGCAGAGAGTTTTTACTACGTTAAGCTGATGCTACAGAGGGAATTAGTGCTACATCTTTTCACAGAATCACAGAATCACAGAATTATCAAGGTTGGAAAAGACCTAAAAGATCATCCAGTCCAACCATTCACCTATTACTACTAGCTCCCACTAAACCATATCCCTCAATACAACATCCAGTCTTTCCTTGAACACCCCCAGGGTCGGTGACTCCACCACCTCCCTGGGCAGTGCATTCCAGTGCCTGACTACCCTTTCTGAGAAGTAGTGCTTCCTAATGTCCAGCCTGAATCTCCCCTGGCGCAGCTTGATACCATTCCCTCTAGTTCTGTCACTGCCTACACGGGAGAAGAGGCTGACCCCCAGCTCACTACAACCTCCCTTCAGGAAGTTATAGAGAGCTATAAGGTCTCCCCTGATCATTGCCTTCAATGACAAACACATCATTAAAATTTGCTTACAAAACTACTTAAAAAATAACCAGTGGCATCCACATTAGGGACCCTTTGAACAAAGGCATGCTGATAACATTTCCAAAATCCAGTTTATGTTTGTGGGGAAATATCTACTTTGTCCTTTGCCCAAGTCCAGCTGTCATTCCAGAGTCTGGCACACCTCTTTGGTATTAGTGGTTTTCAAACAGTGAGCTACTGAATAGAAAGATGATACCTGTACCTGATCAAACTGTTATTTATTTCTTTATTTACTTTTGATATGTATATATGATAACAGCTTGCTTTTTTTTTTTTTTTTTTTTTACCAAAAGGAAAATATTCATGATTTGTTTCCATTTATCCCCAATCTCTGTTAACATGTATTTTTAAGGTGTGTTGCTCCTCTGCCAAAACGCTGAAATGACTCTTTTGGAAGTCTCCAATGACCCCTCCCAAGCCAAAGCTAAGATTCAGCACTGCAACTTACTCTTCACTTACGATGACCTCTTGTTTTCTTTTCATTTCCAAGCTCCTCTCACGGCTCTTGTGAAGAGTTCTCATTCTCCAACTGTTTGGGAATTTCCACCAGCTTGTGACCCTTCTACTCATCTGCCATTTTGATTGCCATCATTATGTAACTGCTCTAAGAATTTCTCTTTCATCAGATGGCCTTCTAAGGTGGGATTAACCTTGCCTGATTTTATACAGATACAAGAGATACCTCTGAGCTATTAATGAGAATGCCTTTGCACAGAATCACAAGGTTGGAAAAGACCTTTAAGGTCATCAAGTCCAACTGTTCCTGTCCTATCCTAAACCAAATGTACCCATTTTGTAGTCAGTGGGAATAAACAGGTACTTCTGGGACACGGTTCTTCAGGTGTACTTCAGAGGTGTCTCTGAGGAGGTGATGAAAAGCACCAAGAAGTACTTGTTTCTCCATCAATGATAAGGATTCTCAAAGCTTAACTGAGTCGTTTCTTTATAAGACTCACATGGCTCTAGTCATGTGGCAATTTAATCACAGAAAACACCCATAAAGTGTCTTGAGTGCTGATTCAGCTACCACTGTTTCTGTTGGAGTATCTCTATACCTTCTGTTGCTCATGAAGCAAAATGATTGACTGTTCGTTTTGTTTGCCTTGCATCTGTAAACACACATTGGTTTGCTGCAGTATTGCTTCCCTTTCCTTTATGGACAACCTGTGAATGTAAAAGAAAAAAACCCACCAAAGTAAAGTAAAAAAGTATTAAAAAATGGGACTGTAACCTTCCAAAGGAGGGCAGAAAAACACCTAAGCTCACAGATTTTTGTTGCAGTGTAACTCTTCCATCATGATATGTTTGACCCAGGAAGATATCCAGATACCCAAATGAACATATATCTGCATAAACCAGTTTAAAGGGAGGGAAAGCCAGGCCCTAGAAGATACAGATCTGTAGCTGCACTCTTGGTTCATGGTGCCACTGTGTCTCCCACGTCTCTCTGTGCCTTGTTCCCCTTCGCTCACTCCTTCAGCTCTGCTGCCCATGTGAAATTGCTTTTAGAACTTGCTGTAGGGTGAAAGTGCTTTGCAGCTTTGTAAAACAGGCATGCAGCAAAGCACAGAGAATTTAAAGGAAGAAAGAACAAGAACAAACAAACCCATTTTCATATTTGCTGCTAAATGTCTTCCAGCCTCCAGCCTTGTTATTCTTCCTCTAGAATTAGAAAACCCTGTTAGCAGAAAGTGTGGTTGCTCTTTGACAGTTAACAGCATATTATTTAGATCGATATGGCAATTCTCTTCTCTCCTTAATAATACCACTTTGCATTTATATAGTAGTTATATATATTTATATATATTTCTGAGTAGATAGCTAAACTGGGTTTTGCAGGAAGCTTTGAAAGAAAGTGAAAGTTGTTTTCAACAGATGTTCAGTGATCAAGTAGATCTTTGATCTCAGAACTACAGTTAACAGGTCTGCAAAGAACCCATCTGTCAAGAGAAATATAAGGAGCACTTAGATGCCCCTTCATCAATAACAGAGCTAGAGGTAATAGAATCTACTTCCAAGTCACTGAATCACAGGATTAAAAAAAACCCAAAACCCAACAAAAATCCAAAACCAAAACAGAATCACAGAATAATAGGGGTTGGAAGGGACCTCTGGAGATCACCTAGTCCAAGTTACCTGGCAGCAGGATCACCTACAGCAGGCTGCACAGGACAGTATCCAGAAGGACTTTTGACTGTCTCCAGAGATGGAGACTCCACAACCACTCTGGGCAGCCTGTCCCAGTGTTCTGCCATCCACACAGTAAAGAAGTTTCTCCTCATATTTAGATGGAACTTCCTATATTCCAGTTTGTGCCCATTGCCTCTTGTCCTGTCCGTGGGCCCCACTGAAAAAAGACTGACCCCAACCTCCTGGTACCCACCCCTCAGGTATTTATCAACATTGATAATATCCCCCCTCAGTCTTCTCTTCTTTAGGCTACAAATTCCCAAGTCCCTTAACCCCTCTTCGTAAGAGAGATGTTCTAGTCCCCTCATCATCTTTGTAGCCCTTTTTTTGTACCCTCTCCAGTAGCTCCCTGTCCTTTTTGATCTGAGCTGCTCAGAACTGCACACAGTATTCCCAATGAGGCCTCACATCAAAACACTCGTACGCTAACAAGTTCAGAAGAGCTATAAAGGAGAAAAGAGAGCATTGATCACAATGGAAAATGTGACTTTTGGATCTAGCAGCTACAATGGGACTTGTGGAAGGTGAAAATGTCTGCTTGTCAGGTGGGTGAAACACAAATCTGGAGGGAAGACCCATATATTCCTTTAATCCAGCTCATGCTTTACTCAGAGACCTATACATCTCCAGTGACAGCTCAGGCCTCTGCATGACAATTATTTCCCCCTTGGAAAAACCTAATCTCAAAGAGATTTTATTTGTTTTGATCAAAATGTAACTATGCTGAATTGTTCAAGAAGTTAATGTAAAACATCTATTTAATAGTATGTGCAGAAATTGCACAAGTAAAGTGAAACTGCACATTAAAATTGCACACCTACAGTAAAATTGCCCACATAGAGTAAAATAGGAGTGATAAGTTTAAAGTAACTTTCTTGGGCAATGAGATGCAGAGACCCTTTCTCTTTGGAGTCCGGTTGAACTAGGCTGACTGATCTTGATTCAATGAAATGTAATAATGCTGAGTAGATTGATGTAGAGACAAGTAATGTAACTTTAATATAAGAATTTGTGTGTTTTAAGAATAGATTTGTTTGGGATTTTAGTAGAATATGGCTGTAACTGTGTGAGATGCTTTGTGAGAGCAGCTACAGAACTGAGCCATAACAGTGCAACAGCCTTGAAACTAAAGGAAGTGAAGATAGGGGAGTCATAAATAATGAGACTAATGACCAATTAAGAGACAGAGTATATCTTGTTTTCAGCAAAAAAGGTGTTCCTAACTAGTTTGTGCAGGAATGTGTTTTTGAGCTCAGGTAACCACAGAGAAGAAATGTAAAGAGCATGCTCTGAGAGCGAGGAAGATGTCCAGACTTCATCCCTGAAGACCACCAGAAGACCCCCTGAGTGTCACTGAGCAATCTCTATCTGGGAGGAGTGAATGTAAATGACTTCCTGGAAATAATTTGCATAACCCTGCCTTTTCTTAGAAATTATAATGAATATGTAGAGTAAATCAGTATAAATATGAGAAATTTGGCTTTAATCAGTGCACACATTCAGAGGAGCAATCCCCTGTGTGCCCAGCACTGCAATAAAGGATACCTGCTTAATAGTCACCAAGGCTAGTGAGTTTTGATTCCAGCTTTTCAAGGCATCATCTATACTCCGCACCATGCCCTTTCCCCCCACCATTGTAGGGACTTGCACCCCATAGTGACTAGGACCTACTTCAAAACAGTAAAACTTGTGTACATTTTGCAGTGGGGGTATGTTTTTAACAGAATATGTCAAGCTTTATGTGTATGTCTGCATTCTTGCAAGAGCACCCTGGCATTCTTTTCCTTGTAGAAAACCAAGGGGAAAAACTTCAGTAAGTTTGCTTTTCACAGAATCACAGAATCATAAAGGGATCTCCAGAGATCATTGGGTCCAACCTCCCTGCCAAAGCAGGCTCCCTAGCTCATATTGCACAGATAGGCATCCAGACGGGTCTTGAATATCTCCAGAGAAGGAGACTCCACACCCCCTGGGCAGCCTGTCCCAGGGCTCTGTCACCCTCACTGGGAAAAAGTTCTTCTGCGTATTTGTGTGGAACTTCCTATGCTCCAACTTGCAGCCATTGCCCCTTGTTCCGTCCCCACAGACACTGAAAAGAATCTGGCTATTTCCCACTGTGTCCCACACTTCAGATATTTATAAGCATTAATAAGATCCCCTCTCAGTCTTATTCAGGAATAGTTCATGTGTCTAGTGAACTGGGACCAGTTTTTTCAGGGTGCTGAGCATCTCTAGTCTCCAGAAAGACGTGAATACTGCCCATGGGCAGCTTTGTCTTAGAATCATAGAATCTTAGAATCCTAATTTTATGCCAGAGGAAGGCAAACACTCCCAAATGCCATATAGAAATGTCAATGAGTCATTATTGTTCCTTGGAAAAACTTCATCCTGCAGGTATTTTCTTGCAGAGGTGTTTTCCTGTGACAGGGGTCTGTGGTCCATGCAGGGGAGGGAGAGTGATGTACTTGTTGTTTTACTTTTGAGCTTGTTGGGAATTTTCTGTTTTCCAAAAACTGAGATCCTTGGAAAAGCACTCTGGTGCTGGGTTTAAAGCTGCTGGTTTTCTTCTCCCATTGGCATGCTTCCAATCGCAACAATCGCCTTCAGTCCTGTTTTTTTTCAATTGTTTGTGGTTCCATCCTGAGCATTCTCCAAGGGAAGATCTTTCAGGTCTGGTCTAGCCCTGTTTCACACCAGGAGCTTCACATCTGGCAGGTGTTGGGCATCCAGCCAGGCCAGAAGGTACCAGATTTGGACAACAGCTTTCCCAGATGTGTAATTCATAGAATCATAGAATTGTTCAGGTTGGAAGAGACCTCAAAGATCACCTAGTTCCAATCCCCTGCCATGGGCAGGGACACCCTCCACTAGCCCAGGTTTCCCAAAGCCTCACCCATCCTGGCTTTGAACACTGCCAGGGAGGGGGCATCCACAACAATAATTCTGCAGTCAAAGGAGCGGTGCAAGGCCCTGAGCATCACAGCATTCACATGTTACCATTACCACTCCATCCTGTCCGTTTGAGACTGTTTCCCCTTGATTACCTCCTTAAATCAATACTAATGGATTTTCTCAGAGTTAATTTTTTTTCTTTCTTCTTTAACTCCTTTCCCATCAGCCCTCCCCAACACTTTCCATCTCTGGTGACTGGAGTCCTTTGCTGGCTCCCCTCCCTTGCATCAAAGCACTGTTTTATCACAGGACTGTAATTTATACAATTTCTACTGCTCGCTTTGCTTAATTGTCTCATTTGTAATATTCCATCCTCCTTCCTTCTCAGTTCATTCAGAATACCCAGGCTGGTTAAAATAAATATGTATTTTTAATTTTAAGCAGCCTAATTTAATTTTGTAAATGTGGGATGGGTATTAATCAGGACTGCTTCTGAATCCAAGGCATATGAAGTCTCAGCCAGCAAAGCAGAATGTGTTGCTCAGTTTCACACCCCTCCTGTCACCTATCTTTATTTTTTTCTTACATACAAAGCTCTGAAATTGTCTGTCTAAGGTTCAGGTATTCAGAAGATTTCCTGAATTCTCCAGGGGTGGTCAGTAACCAAGAAGAAGTAGAGGAAGAGTGGAAGGTGGGAGGCTCTGACAGGTGTTTTTCTCAAGGTCAAGGAAAACTTGGCTTTTGGGAGTGATTGTAGTAGTTTCACTTAGTAGAAGACTTGCCTCCCAAGTTTCTCTCCTGGCCTAATTGCCACTGATGCAGTTGTATCCAGCAGTCTTCATACCTTATCTCCATCACTGGCTTTATCCCACACACATGAAATAAGCCCCAAACTACCATTTTTCTTGCTGTACTACTAACTGTGAATCACTACCAAAAACATTCTGGCTGTGACTAGTTTCAAGAGACTCTTTCCATTTACAGAATGTTTTATCAGCTTTGCATCAAGATTTTCTTAGAAGTGTTTCCCTATCTTTCATCCCCCATCTGAGACCTCAGAGTATCTGATCCATATCCCAAGAGGGGACCACAGGTTGCTGCCTGTATCACCCCAGGGGAAAGTGTGGGTCTCCAGAGGAATGATAATTTATTGCCTACTAAAAGTATTTCCAGGAAAGTGCAAAAACTTCAGAAAGTTGATAGGTAGGTCTTGCTAGTGAAAAAAAGTTTTTCTGAGTCA
This sequence comes from Hypotaenidia okinawae, assembly GCA_027925045.1. Taxonomy (NCBI): domain Eukaryota; kingdom Metazoa; phylum Chordata; class Aves; order Gruiformes; family Rallidae; genus Hypotaenidia; species Hypotaenidia okinawae. The sequence goes on from BSDF01000002.1 coordinate 161,962,543, forward strand.
CATTTTAGGGACCACTCTCTGCTAGTCTAGGTCTCTCAGTGGTCCACCAGCTATAACATTGTTGTGCCTGAGGACTGCTCACCAGACTGGTGCTCCATGGCCATTTCTGTATTTGAATAATTTCATGCTTTTAATTCTGTTCACTAAGTGTCATGGTTTCCCCCCGGCTGTGGGCTGAGATCCCCGCAGCTGCCTGCTCCTTAAAGTAACAGAGCAGGGGAAGAGGGAAAAAGGGGGAAACAAGGGAAGGGAAAAGGAAGGGGCAAATAACTCCAAACCCAAGAAACTAAGAGGCCCGTGGGTTGGGATAAGGAGAGTTTACTAAGAGAACAGAAAGATCAAATATCCCAATGCTAACAGGACTTTGGAGCAAAAGAAGATGAAACTCTTGATCCCCAATGCAGTTTCTCCCCGACCCACACAACTCAGGTACCACCCAGAGCTGTCCCGGAACCCGACCGTCCCCCCAAGCAGCACACGTCCCGCCACCGCCCCTCTTCTTCCTCCCCTCAGCCCCCCGTTCTCCTGGGCAGGACGTCATTGCCATGGAATACTCTCTTTGGCCCATCTGGGTCACCTGTCCTGGCTTCGCCCCTCCTTTCTCATGGATAGAGAAATAGGAAGAAGCTGAGAAAGTCCTTGACTGTCTGACTGCAACTAAGAACATCAGGGTGTTCTCAGCACTGCTTTCATTGTAACTCCCAAACACAGCATCCCATCAGCTGCTACAAATGAAGCTAACTCTATCCTGACTGAAACCAGGACACTAAGCCAAGACATTCATCCCTTCTCTACACTCTTCTCCTCTCACTTCTCCCGTGCTTAAACCCTTCTGGATGTTGTCTTGGTGACTGACCCCATGACCCTCCAGAGTTTCAAATCACAGGCCACAAAAGATGCAAATGTTTCTGTGTGGTGGTGAGGTGCATTCCTACCCTGTTCTGAAAACTCCTTTTAGAAATTACAGTAATGTCAGGGTGAGGGACAGAAAGACTCCCTTGGCAGGTGAAGCACTTACTGTCCTTTGCAGAAGTTTGGGTGAAAAGGTCATAATGAGCTTATAAGGAAATTTAGGGGGACTGAAGCTCCATCCCCTCTCTGTTCAACAACCCTAAGGAGTGCTTTAGCCCTTCCCTCACTTCTACTGATTTGAGAAGAGCATGATGTTAAAGCTGGAGTATGGAATCAGGTCTCACATACCCAAATGGGGATCATTGGATGGCTGTTCCTTTCTTACCAGGACATATTCTGCTTTCCCCTCTCCACGCTTCCTTTGCCTTTCTAGTAGTAAATCCTAGAGCTGAGTTTCCATACATAATGTGCTAAAAATACACACCTGAGATGTTTTCAGCAGGATTTTAGAGGTCTCCCTGAATCTGTCACTTTGTGGTGGCAGTGTACCCTGCTGTGTCTGAGAATACTAGGTCTAAAACAGGGTTTAAGGTATCAGGTTTGCAGCACAGACTAGAAAGGTGTAACTCGCATTCAGTGCCTGACCCCTTTAGCAACTTTGGGTGGACTTTGAAGCACCTGGGGTGGGGGGCTTCTTCAAAAGACCTTTCCTGGACATGCATGCCACCCAGGGATTAACTCATAGCTGCTGAACTGTAATATCTTGTCTCTGTTTACCCAGCTTTGTGCTAAACCTGTAAAAATGCATGTCTGTGCACGATCCAGTGAGACAGGAAGAAATTTATTCGAGAGGCTAAAAGGTTTCTTTTTGCCAGAAAGTGCCAGAAGGCTCCAGTACATCCCCATGTCTGGAGTATGCAGGAGAAATCCATCTTTTCTTTCTACCCCCTACTCCTCTGGACTTTCTCCCAAGCTGTTTTATGGTGGCATTGTGCACTGAGCACCTTTACAAGGACTAAGATGGGAGTAGCCCCTGTTAAAACAGGTAGATGTTAAACTGAAATCAGAAAAGCACTTCAGGTCACAACTGAGGTGATTCTCATTTTTAGGACTGCATAAACTATGCTCTACATCTTTTGGAGCATCAGTTCTTGTCTAGTGAAGTTGTGAATGGCCCTTCTCTGGAAATGTTCATAGCCAGGTTGGATGGGTCTTTGAGTAACCTGGTCTACTGGAGGGTGTCCCTGCCCATGGCAGGGTAGTTGGAACTAGATCATCTAAGGTCCCTTCCAGCCCAAGCCATTCTGTATTTTAATAATTCCATGATTCTATATAATTTCTACTTTATTTATGCATTTTGCTTTCTCGTTTTATTTAATGTAGGTTTATTGTGCTGAACACACCTATGGCAGTTGTATAAAGTAGGCATGACAGTATCTGAGCTCTTGACCTTCTCCTGTGACTACACTCCCTGATAAACAGTGTCTCTCCAGCTTTCCTGTAGGCCCCTTCAGGTACTGGAAGGCTGCAATAAGGTCTCCCTGGAGCCTTGTCTTCTCTAGGCTGAACAAGCCCAACTCTCTCAGCCTATCTTCATAGGAAAGGTGCTCCAGTCCTTCAATCATCTTCATGACCCTCATGTGAACTCACTCCAACAGCTCAATATCTTTCTTTTCCCAGGGATCCCAGAGTTGAATGCAGTACTTCAGGTGCTCAGTAAAGCAGAGGAGGGGAATTACTTCCCTTGACTTTCTTTTGTTACAGCCCAGAATACAGTTGGTTTTCTGGGCTTCAAGCAAACATCGTCAGCTCATGATGAGCTTTACATCAGTCAACACAGCCAAGTGCTTCTCCTCAGGGCTTCTCTCAATCCATTCTCTGCCCAGCCTGTAGTTGTGCTTAGGATTGCCCCGACCCATGTGCAGGACCTTGCACTGGGACTTCTTGTACTTCATGTAGTTTACCTGGACCCATGTCTCAAGGCTCTCAAGTCAAGGTCCCTCTCCACCAGGACATATACAAGATGTTCTTGACTTAGAGACACAGCAATTTCACTTGAAATTGGCTTGATCATCAGTTACTGTCTATTTGTGGGGATGAGACAAAGGGCAACAAGACACAACAGAGCTCTGGCCAGGTTTCTCTACATATTCAGCACAGTCCAAGAGCTAGAGCTGGCATGACCACCATCATATCTATCAAGAGAGAATGTGCCCATGGGCATATGCATGTATGAAAACTCCTGGACATGCTGAAACACCTGCAAGATCAACAAAAGGAGCAGAAGGACCATTTTATTTGAGAAAAATTGATGGCACTGGCTTGGTATTAGCCAGGTTGAAGACCACTCCATAGCCTCCAACTGTGTCAGTAAACCACTATGAACACAGTGGCCACTATGACCCCTGCATCTAGAAGATGCTCCTAGAAAGTTCTGGTTTATCTGGATTTCCAGATTTGTGGGCTATACATAAGGATCACATCTTGATATGGGCCTATAATATCCCACAAAACCTTTTTCATCAGTTCAGACAGTTCCTGAGTTCTGGTGGTCAATGTGATGGCTGGAGACAAAGGATGGAAGGTCTAGAATTAGCATGGGTGACATGAAAGAACAGCCAGATTAAAAAAAAAAAACAACAAACCCACAACACAAAAAGCACAAGACCTTTATTTTTACCTCCTCTGAGGATTTTCTGTAGGGCAGCATAACCTTAGTGCTCTATTTTACAGACTGCAATAATGGACACATTTTATTGAGTGTATGGGCAACCCGCCATCAGTCTGGTCTGGAGGTCTGAAATCAAAGGGCAGAGAGGGCAAGTATCCCTTATTTTGTTTACTTCCAGAGGCACATCTTAGAGCTACAGGGCCACTATTTATTTCCTTGTGCTCAGTAGGAACTGAACTAGAACTTGGCTTTTTTAATGGCTTTCTCTAAATAAACTTTCTAAAGTCCTAGCCCAGAAAAGGTTGTTACACACATGTATTTTGGACTAGTCTTACTAATTCCATGTGGTCTTAAGAAAAGAAAACTATTTAAAAACATTTGTTAAGAGAGCTGTGACTAATCTGAGCTGACCTAATTAACCCAAAATGTCCTGTGTGGAAATTGTTGTGGACACTGAATAAAAGGCCCAGGCTGAATGCGCATAAATTTTCTGTCTGCACTTTCATTCCCAAGGAAACAGTCAGTTCTTCAAGTGTTATTTCTGGATTGGTATTCAGAGCTTGCACCTTGCCAGTGGCTTCTTCCTGCAAGGAAGCTAAATGCTTTCACCTTACCCTGGAAAAAAACACCCACCAAACAAAAAACTATGCGCTTGAGAGCAACAAATTACTTTTACACTTGATAATGTAAGCAGGTTCCATCTATGTGTGATGTCTTCACAGGAAACAGCTGCCCCCAGCTCTACACCAACTGAGGAAGGTATAGTCAATATAGCCAATGAAGCATTGTAGAGTTGGATACAGTTTCTCTTGTAATTAAGAATAGACCTCTAAAAATAAAGTGGGTCAGTTAGACTGTAAAGTTTCTATGTTTTTTGATGATCAGAGGGCTGGAGCACATCTCCTATGAAGACAGGCTGAGACAGTTGGACTTGTTCAGCCTGGAGAAGAGAAGACTCTGGGGAGACCTTATAGCAGCCTTCCAGTACTTGAAAGGACCTACAGGAAAGCTGAGAAGGGACTATTTGTAAGGGCATGTAGCAATAGGAGGAGACTTAATGGTTTTAAACTAGAGCAGGGTAGTTTTAGTTTAGAGAATAGGAAGACATTCTTCACTGTGAGGGTGGTGAGACAATGGCACCATTTCCCAGAGAGGTGTTGGAGGCCCCATCCCTGGAGGCATTCAAGGTCAGGCTTTATGGGGCTCTGAGCAACCTGATCTAGTTAAAGGTGTCCCTACTTACTGCAGGGGGAGTGAACTAGAAGACCTTTAAAGGCCCCTTCCAACCTAATGCATTCTATGATTATATGACTTATTCCTGACTGACTATACAGGGAACCTTTAAGCCCAGGGGGTGCTGCAGATGGTATAGATCATTGTATGGTGGGATTCTCCATACAGATGAGCTGAAACCTCTTCTGGATATAGGACTCAGTAACTCCTGGATTCTCAAGGTGATGCTCACAACAGAGAGGTTCACCCCTCTGGGCTACTGTGCAGGGAGGAATCTTGTCCTTGAGGAGGCATATTTCCCCTTTCCCAAACAGATGATAATAGAGGAACAGGGAAGTGAAGATCATAGAATCATAGAATCGTAGGGGTTGGAAGGGACCTCCAGAGATCATCAGGTCCAACCCCCTGCCAAAGCAGGTTCCCTAGGACATTTCACTCAGATAGGCGTCCAGACAGGTCTTGAATATCTCCAGAGAAGGAGACTCCACACTCCCCTGGGCAGCCTGTCCCAGGGCTCTGTCACCCTCACTGGGAAAAAGTTCTTCCTCATGTTGGTGCGGAATTTCCTGTGCTCCAACTTGCAGCCATTGCCCCTTGTCCTGTCTCCACAAACCACTGAAAAGGGGCTGGCTGATTCCCCCTGCATCCCCTGCTTAAGATAATTGTAGACTTTAATTAGGTCCCCCCTTAGTCTTCTCTTCTCAAGGCTGAACAGTCCCAACTTACTTAGCCTTTCCTCATAGGGGAGATGCTCCAGGCCCTTCAACATCTTCGTAGCCCTTCTTTGGACTCTCTCTCAGGATGCTGTTTAACACACTGCACAGTATGTTTTACACATAGGGGAGAAGAAATGGTGTTGTCAATAAAGATGTGCTAAAGTAGCCTCAGAAAGCGACTTTCACAGTGTTACATATGATTGAAGCAGAAATAAATGTCCTGGAGAAGATGTGAGAGACCTTGGTGCACTGGTGTAGCAGCAGAGGTCCAAAAGATGAGATTGTGCAGTTATTATTAAAAGAATTTGCATACCTTGAATAGGTGCATCAGAGACAGGTCTAGTCTGAAGCTGATAGACGTTCAGGATCTATATGACAGTCAAGAAAATCGTGTTTTCCAAAGACATTAAAGAAGGAGGCAATATAAAATATTGTGTTGGTTTGATAGTGTTTGGAGTTTTCATCTGAAGTGCACAGGAGAGGGAGGATTTTCTGGAATAAGAATTAAAAATTAGCTCAGTTTGATCTGATGACAGAACATTAATGAGTCGATGTCAAAGGGAAACAATGAGATACACCTTTAGAATTCTGCTGGCAAAGAGGAGTGTTTTATGGTGACCTCGCATAAAGATGGTGGTTGAATGTGGATCTGGAGACTCTCAGAAAGAAAGAAAGAAAGAAAGAAAGAAAGAAAGAAAGAAAGAAAGAAAGAAAGAAAGAAAGAAAGAAAGAAAGAAAGAAAGAAAGAAAGAAAGAAAGAAAGAAAGAAAGAAAGAAAGAAAGAAAGAAAGAAAGAAAGAAAGAAAGAAAGAAAGAAAGAAAGAAAGAAAGAAAGAAAGAAAGAAAGAAAGAAAGAAAGAAAAAAGAAAAGAAAGAAAGAAAGAAAGAAAGAAGGAAGGAAAGAAAGAAAGAAAGAAAGAAAGAAAGAAAGAAAGAAAGAAAGAAAGAAAGAAAGAAAAGAAAGAAAAGAAAGAAAGAAAGAAAGAAAGAAAGAAAGAAAGAAAGAAAGAAAGAAAGAAAGAGAAAGAAAAGAAAGAAAAGAAAGAAAAGAAAAGAAAGAAAGAAAGAAAGAAAGAAAGAAAGAAAGAAAGAAAGAAAGAAAGAAAGAAAGAAAGAAAGAAAGAAAGAAAGAAAGAAAGAAAGAAAGAAGAGAAAGAAAGAAAGAAAGAAAGAGAGAAAGAGAAAGAAAGAAAGAAAGAAAAGAAAGAGAGAAAGAGAGAAAGAGAGGAAGGAAGGAAGGAAGGAAGGAAGGAAGGAAGGAAGGAAGGAAGGAAGGAAGGAAGGAAGGAAGGAGAGTCTAGAAACTGAGAAGAAACAAAATCTTAACAACGTAAAATATCTTAACCCTGCAATATTAAATAGTGCAGAAAGGAGAAAGATGACATAAAAAGCAACAATTATGCATTCTCAGATCCATCCATTCCCCAAAGATAGATGACACACCAAGTTTGGAGCATGGACATGAGCTTGGAACTCTGTTTCTTTTTTAGGAAGAAATAATTATCCAGGATAAATTGACCCAACTCTACCATTCGGGCTCTCTGGCAGAAAATGCAAGCTGAAATTACTTTCTTAGAGAAGTAATATCCCTGTTATTGTAATCACTGACTAGAGGCATTTCAGGTGCTGAGTTGTCCCTCCCTCATGTAGAACACTATGATGAATGATGCTTGTTTGAGCAGGAAACAGTGGAGGAGACACACTCTGCTGGTATCGATGCATCACTGGTGTAGCCCTGTAGTTACAGTTCCTGAATATTTTTTGACAGATACTCTTGAATTATAAAGTTATCTTTCTCCTCCAGGGTGATTCCTTACAGAGGCATCCCCTACAGACAAGAGGACTTCCTTCCACAGCTAAACTATTCTGTTTTAAAGCCTGCAGATTCCACTTCACTTGCATGTGAGCTGAAGTTATGTGAGTCAGGCTCCCTTGAGGTAATTTTCTCCTTCAGGGACAAAATTGTGAAGGATTCCTGAAAAGAAATCCTATTCCTCGTTATGGAGTGACAGGGATGAGAAAGAGTATTGTAGGTAAACTGCTAATTTGAATTTAGGGAAGCTTTTTCACCTCCCTCCCCCTTCTCCCCAAAAGATGACTAGATAAAAGCACCTGTCAAGGAAGGCAGGAGGATGGGAAACTGCTTAAAACAGCATCACACAGAGCTCAGTACGGCACTAATAGTTGTCACGTATGAGTCTGGGTGAGTTAAGAGATAAACCTAAGTGCAATATTGGGATGATGAGTAAAGCAGTCACCTCACTGAGAGATGTGAGCTAAAGCTTCCTTCCCTTGTTTTGCTGTGGAAAGAGCATCTGGCTGGGCTGGAGGGGTGGCAGGCAGATCAGTGCAGTCCCATATCATGGACATAAAAAAGCAGGGGAAAAAGGCAGGCTTCCTCTTTTTTATTTCTCTGTGGTTTTTTGTTTGACAATGGTGCATGTAAACTCTCCTTGGGAAATAAGAATAATGCTGCTTAATTTAATTACATTAAGAATATTCATTTATTGTTACAGTAGTACTACTACTACTAGTAGCAGTAGTACTAATAACAGCCTTCTTCATAGCTCCTAAGAGCTCCATAGAGAAAAAGTGAGCTCCTAAGCCCTATTTTCCACTTAGAATATTTTTTTTATTGTTTTGGGGTTTTTTTTTGCTATTCCTAGACAGCTGGCAGTTGGAAAGTGCAGCCCATCATGTTATTTTGAGAAGGTGAAGTCGTTCCTATTGTCTCACAGTTGTCCCGTGCTCATATCTCCTGGTTGGAATTCACTATATGCAAACTGTTTTCTTTGCAGAGAGACCATATCGTGGTCTGCATTTGCACAGATTGGAGGGATTGTATATTGAAAAGATATTGGTCTGATGAAATTGGATTGCATACTTCACACAGACTGTGTTTTAGCTCTGTGTTCCTTGTCGGCCAGGGACTTCAGCCTGTCAAAAAGCCTAAACACATCCAGGCACAGGTCGCTGAATAATGTAACTGCAACTTCTGACAACACTGTCAGGAAGCCCACAAATGCCTCTTTCCAGGATCCTTCTTTGCAAAAAACATCTCATCATCCAGTTTTAACCAGGCAACGTGAGGTAAGGCTGCTGAAAAAAATAAGTATCTGGTGTTTATCAACACTAGGATAAACTGGCACAATTTCTATGTAATGAGATTATCTTTTCCCCTCCACCCAGCACCATTTCTCTCCTCTCCTCTCCTCTCCTCTTCCCTCCTCTTCTCCCCTCTTCTCTCCTCTCTCTTCTCCTCCATTCTCCATGGCTACTGTGGGTAGTTATTCACCAGCGAGGACCCAAAGAACAAAACCTTACTTACACTGCAAGTTCTTTGGGGCAGGAGCTGTTTATTCAGTGTATCCTATACAGTGTGTCACATAGTGAGGCCCTGACCCGGTTGAGACTGTCACAAGTAATAAATAAATCAGTATTAATCATCGTGAGCAGCAGCCACCTTGGGATGAGAAAATGATTCATTACTCCAATCTGCTGAATTATTCACTCTTCTGGTGCAAAAATGGCATGAAATATGAGCTCTGAGGATGTGGGGGTTTTTAGTATGATAGGGATTTTATGCTGGTATTGGAGGTAAACTACAGCTGGCGTAAAAAATTTCTCAGATTTGTGATGAAAAATGTGGGAGTATTTTTATCGAATAACGTATTTTATTAAAAATATGCCTTCTTTTGTCTACATTTTTTTTTAGCATTCTAACACAGAAATAGGTTTAAGTTTTCCCCATTCCAAAATAATATTCAGAACCACGCAACACAAAATGAATTAAAGAAATCAAAAATTCAAGATTTCAATTCTTTTTAGGATTTTTTTTTTTATTTCAAAAAGGAAGTAAATATTGACTGAAAAGAGGAGTTTCCTTTTAAAATCAGGAATTTACCGTTTGCTTGTGTAGGAGCTTCTAGCAGGAAGGATTATTTTAAAGGTATTGAGAAATTATGTCAATGGAAAAATATGGAAAAAATCAGTAAGGTTAGTATCAGGGAGCACCTGGGTGAAAGCTGATATCATCTGTGCTAGGAAAATTCTGCAGAAGCTTCTCATTTGCACAGAAAATTAAATTGCACTCCATATTATTATCTGTCCTAAGAGGCCAGTAGAGAACATGAAGCACATAAAGGTATTTTGAGGTTTTTCTTTTTGAAAATATATTTGAAGTTAAGCTTCCTCTTCAATTTTCCACTGTGGATCTTCTGCACCACCGTGGCTCATGGTAGCACCCTCACTTCTTGAACAATTTTTTTGCCCTAATACTTTTATTCCTATTTATGATGCCATATGATGATTCATACCTTCATGTGTCCTGTGAGGTAAAGAAGAGAAGGATTTCATACAGGAAAATATATAATACAAGGAAAACTTAAAAAAAGGATCTTGTTCAGAGAGAGGAAAACAAACAGTATGAATACCTTCTTTCTTCCAATCCCCTTTTCAGTAGCATTGACTGGGGCATTGACTGAGATGACAGCTACTGGTGCTATCAGTGCTCCTTATCTCATACTGATAGGTTACTTGTGCTCTGGTAGAAGACGGATTTATTTTTAGTGAATTATTGCATTTCCATCATCTGATTCTTGGATAATAATAATAATAATTCTGGCCATTTTGATATCTATTTCTAACTCTAATATCATCTTTCCTGAGGGCACTTTCGACTAAACAATATTGGTTTTACTGCCTGTGTAGGAAATAAAACCACAGTACACAAAGAGCAATGTAAATTAAATAAACTGAACCAATAAAGTGCTTTAAAACCTTTACCTTATTGGAAGTATTTAGAGATGTGAATGAATTAGGATATTGGTTTTCCTGTCCAGCCCAGTCTTTCCAAAGACTGCCAGCAGGGGATACACCTTCAAGAATGTAAATGAATGCCAACCTAATGAGATCCCATTAATATTATTAAATTACCCAGAAAACACTATTCATCACTGTAACTCATTTAGCAGAGAAGAAACTCAACCAAATTACTGTAGGGTCCTTGGCAGCTACCCAATAACCATGATGAATAAGGCAAGTTCCTGACAGCTTATTGACACTAATGCAGCTCTCAGAAGCTCCTCAGCACCCCATCCTCAAACTGGACTTCAGAAGAGTTATTGTGTCTTGAGGAGAAGTTGCCTGGTGAGATGACATCTACTTCCAATGTGATGGAGAGAAATGGGCATCCCTTTGCCCTTTCTATTCTGCCAAGTAGCCCTTCCTCACCTTTGCCCAGGAGGTCTAGCCCTACCCACCACCTTCTTCTCTCAGACTGTTGGAAGCTGTGGGATACAGTCAGGAGCACAGCCATCCAGCTTCATCCATCTGCTGGAGCCCAGATGATGAATTAACATAGATGCAGCAGACTGATTAGCAAAACTCATAAAATCCAATGAACTCACAGAGTAGGGCAGGGAGAAGAACCCACATGAGAAAAAGAGAAATCTTAAATTAAAATCAGTCTATGTAAGCATCAAGACAGGGTTCACCTTCCAGCCTGGGTGAACAGCCCAGCATCAATCAGCCTGCAATTCCAACAGAAAGTATGGCATAAGAGAGAGTGAATGCTGGAGGCATTTCATATTCTTGTGTTTTATAAAGTTGGTTTTGCAAGGACCAAGTTCTCCAGTTCTCCCACCTTGAACTGCCAAGGCAGTAAGTGGTATGCCTGTGACTGGTGGACCCCCACCCTTGGTGGTAGCATAGTCCTTTCAAAGAACTCTATGCATCTCCATCCAGGTAAGGAACAGAAGTGTTTGTTGCTGAGATACTGACTGAAATGCTGGGTTTAGATTGGGCATTAGGAATATTTGTTCACTGCAAGGGTTGTGAAACACTGGAATATGTTGCCTGGGGAAGTGGTTGAGTGACCATCCCTGGAGGTATTTAAAAGACCTGCAGATAGGGTGCTAAGGGACATGATTTAGTGGTTGGAGTTGGCAGTGCTAGGTTAATGGCTGGACTTGATGATCTTAAAGGTCTTTTCCACTATAAATGATTCTATGGTTCTATTCACTCTTGTGTTGTCATAGATGTAAAACTGTATGAAGAGGATGATAGGAGCTTACACCTTCTGTGATGACGGTCCATACATATTCCTAAATTGGAAGATACTTCACTGAAGTCAATGCTGAAGGGCTAAAATTTGGTCTGAAGTGAACTGTAGGGAACAAAGCTAGAAGATATTTTCTCAAACTTACTGTGATGATGTAAAGCTGATAAATACAAGCAAAAGTAAGGTTACCTTCTGATCACAAGAGGCGATGTGAATCCAGGTCTGTATTTAGCCCAGTGGCAACCTTTTTCCTCTCTGTCCCTCATCTGACTTGCCATCAATAGTCTTAAGTGGCCAGCAATTACTAGAACAATTGCAATAGTCACTGTTATGCTTGCTCACGTTAATTATTTTTCCCAACGAATCTTTGTTGCAACACTGAGACACATCAGTGAAAAATACAGGTGCTCATTATCAGCACTGGTGTTTATTAGGCACAGTTTGATATCTGGGCATAATTTGATTTAGCTTGGCAAGGGTTTAAGAAACAGTTAGCTGAAAATGCCTTCCCAAGCTCTCCTCATATCCAGCCTGCTAACTAATCATTACGGACTGGTGCTTTTACACTGAAACACATCTGGTGACATATAGAAATGGTGTATATAATTCATATCAAACCATTTGGTCCGTTTATCTACTTAAAAGTGGCCCACAAAGAGATCACAGTTTTCTGAATAGCCATACGCTGCCTGCCAATAACTCTTGGTTTGTAGACAGTTCATGAGCAGTTGGCTGTGAGCATTGAATGTTTTGGCCTATGCACATTTTGGAACAACTGTGCTGCTTTCATCTGTTCTTGGAAATCAACACATTGAAGGCATGGTTAGTATTTAGGTGGGGATCGCTTAGGAGTGCTGGACGCTCTACTAACAAGACAAAGAAATTGAGGTAAACAGCAGACACCACATCAGAAAGCTAGCACCTAAGCCATGCTGATGAATGGGAATAGAATAAATCAGAATCCATTTGCTCTTAATTAATGCTTCAACCCCCAGAATCATTCTGTTCCCAGCCTGTCAGCCACAGCATTATATATTGTTACATGGCAAAGTTCTGGGTGGAGATGAGCTAGTTAAGGAAAGAACGAGCCTTAAAATGCTAATTTTGGCATTATTTAATAATGTCATAATAATAATAATAATGATGCTATAATTTTTTGCTTTATGCAGTTTTCCCTGAGATCATGTTAACATAAACCAACCTGTGCACAGATATTATGTGACAGCCCTTAATATCTACTGCTATCAAAAATATGACTCTCACCTAGTCATCTAAACATACCCACTACCTTTGGGTGACCACCTGGGACATTTTCAAAGTAATGTTTCTGAGCAAAGTTGAGCACTCAGGCTGAAAAATAAATAAGGCATTGCATTCAACTTCTATAATAAACAGCAAGCTGAAAATATCTTTCTTACATTTGAGTGAATATCAATTTTTTAAAAGGCTTGCAAGCAAAATGACAGGTGTGGGAACATACGCTGTCTCACATCAAAGATGTCCAGGTCAGGAAAAACTCCCCTGGATAAAATAGGAATAAAAATCAATGGGAGATAGAAAAAGATATTCCCCACCTCACTTCCACTTGTCAATTAATGCCTGATTTTGTCAGGAAGACTTTTGTGCTTGTTTGGAGGTGTCTTAAGTAAAAGTATCTGTTTCTGATGTCACTAGGATGTTCTCATTATCTCTGTAATGACTGAATATAGCTAATTAGGTAAAGATTCAAAGACTCACACAAGTCTTAGAAGAAAACATAAGAGAATAGGGGTCATTAGGACACCTTTTTTTGAACTTTCTCTTAAATTTTATTGGTTCCTCCTGTAACAAGACCAACAGCGTATGTTTACTGAAAGCATCCTGCCTGAGAAAGCAAATACACTTGCTCTGAAGACATCAGGAGATGAGATTCTGTTTCTTCCCTGGATAGTTTGTTTCAGTGATTAATCACCATTAATATGTGTGCCTTTCCTCCAATTTGGATCCCTCTGCCTTCGGCTTCCTGCTTTTGGCATTTGTTTTGCTTTTCTCTGCTAGATTAAAGAAACTTGAGCACCCACAATTTCCTCTGATTCAGGTAGGTTTATGCCACAACCTAGACTCTGTATTTTTTTGATGTTTTTACTCTTTCTATAAACAGCATGACCTGTTTATGTCTCATTTAATAAGGAATCTTTCCCCACAACTTAACTTATAGTGCAGTATTTTCTAGAACCTCCAGTGACCTTTTGAAAAAGGATGGACAACAAATTGACGCAAATTCAGCAGTACCAGCTTGACCAACTCTATCTGTAAATATAGTATTGCTTTTCTCTCCCAGTCACTTCTACCTTGGTCATCTAGCCAAAGGCTACTCTTGCCACAACACTGTGTTGGAACATTGTGGCTGAATGCCATTCAGCTCCCAAAACCCTATTCACAGCCCCCTGAGCTAGAAAACCACATTCTGTTCTGTAAGCATGTCCAATGCTCCTTGTTCTTGGCATTTGGCTGGATGCAGCTGCAGTGGAATTGAGTGAAGCTGACTGCTTGGTCCAGGATGCCCTTAAGGACTGCTCCAGCCCCATCACCTGTCACTGTTTCCCAATTTACTCTTGTTGGCAAATTTGATAATAATTAACTTTATTTTGAGACTGCTGATGAAAACACAGGATGGGTAGAGGTCTAACATTGATCCATGCAGAACAGTGTTGGAAACAGATCTATCAAACAGTGATTTCCCTCTGTTTTCAGTCAGCTGCCTTACAATCCATTTCACATGGTAATGATGCTGTTTGCATCTGATTTGTAACGTCAATGTCATCCATCATTTGAGATTTCATTCATACAGATATTTAAAACCTGATGGGACATGGTCTAGGACAACCTACTGTAGTTGGTCCTGCTTGAGTGGGTGGTCTGACAAGATGATCTCATGATATCCTTTCCAACTTCAATGACTCTGATTCTGTGATCACTAAACCAAATTCCTTAAATATGTCTGTACTTCCTCCCAAATAATTTCTAGCAGACACCCTGAAGAATCAAACCAGATTGAGTTTTTTTGAAATGCTCCTTTCCCATGAAAACATGTTGACTCACACTAGTTACATGCCTGTCCTTCTGTTCTTTACCAACCAACAGCTGTATTTCACTGCTGTGTTTGGGATTGATGTCAGGTTAAGCAGTCTATAATTTCAGGTTTTCCCTTTTAGGGTGTGAAGATAGCCATAACTCTTACTGAGCCTTCTGAAATGTCTCTGGGATTCCAAGGTGTATGAAAACATTGTCAAGGCTGAAATTCTCAACAAGTGCTGAGATGTCCTAATATAGAACAGAAATATGTATTCAATGCTTATGCTATTTCTCTAACACCATTAGTTGCAGATGGTTAGATTATTGGCCTCTGACATGCTTGGCTTTGTTCAAATCATAGAATCATAGAATGGTTTGGGTTGGAAGGGAGCTTAAAGATCATCAAGTTCCAACCCCCCTGCCATGTAGCCTCTCACCGCACAGGCTTCTCAAGGCCCCTAGCCTTGAATACTGCCAGAGAGGGGGCAACCACCACCTCCTTGGGCAAACCTGTGCCAGAGCCTCACCACCTTCATAGTGAAGAATTTCTTCCTAATATCCAATCTAAATCTACCCCCTTCCAATTTAAAACCATTCTCCCTTGTCCTATCACTACATGCCCTTCTAAAAAGTCCCTTTCCAGCTTCCTTGTAGGCCCTTTTCAGCTACTGGAAGGCCACTAGAAGGTGTGCCCAGAGCCTTCTCTTCTGCAGGCTGAAAAAGCCCAACTCTCTCAGCCTGTTTTCATAGGAGAGGTGCTCCAGCCCTCTGATCATCTTCGTGTCCCTCCAACAGATCCTTCTTATGTTGGGGACTCCAGACCTGGACACAGCACTCCAGGTCGTGTTTCATGAGAGCAGAGTAGAGTGACAGAATCACTCCCCTTGATCTGCTGGCCATGCTCCTTTTGATGCACCCCAGGATATGATTGGCCATCTGGGGCTGCGAGCACACACTGTCGGCTCATGTCAAGCTACTCATCCACCATCACCCCAAGTCCTTCTCTACAGAGCTGCTCTCTAGAATTTCTCCCAGCCTGTATTGATGATGAGGATGCTGGTATGTTTTAAAAGCTTTCTTTACAAACATATTTATTCTTTCTGGAAACTGTAATTGTCCTTCTCTGTATGACCTTTGTGAGATTTGTAAGTAAATAAAGGCTGAGTAAAGTAAATTAAAAAATAGAAGAAAAGGTCAAGTGCAAGGTCCTGCACATGGGTCAGAGCAATCCCTGATATCAATAGAGACTAGGTTATGAATGGATTGAGAGCAGCCCTGTGGAGAAAGACTTGACAATACAGGTGGATGAAAATTTGGACATGTGCTGTCAGTGTGCACTCACAGTCCAGAAAGCCAACTATTTTCTGAGCTGCATCCAAAGCAGCATGGTCCAGAGGAGGGCACAAAAATTATGAGAGGGCTGAAGCACCTCTCATGTGAAGAAAGGGTAAGACAGTTGAGGTTGTTCAGCCTGGAGAAGAGAAGGATCTGGGAAAACGTTGAAATGCTTAAAGGGAGCTTATAAGAGAGACCTTTTACCAAGTCCTGTAATGAAGGGAAAAGAAGCAATGTTTTTATACTTAAGGAGGATAGGATTAGACTGGATTTAAGGAAGGCACTGTTTTGATGAGTGTGGTGAGACACTGGACCAAGATGCCCAGAGAAGGGTATGGAGAAGACTTAATGGGAAGAGTTCAAAGTAAGGTTGAATGGAGCTTTGATCAACCTGATCTGGTAAAAGATGTCCCTGTCCATGTCATGGCAGTTGGACTAGATAATCTTTAAAGGTTCTTTCCAACTGAAACTCTTCTGTGATTCTATGAAAAATACATAAATGCATATTTATTCATTTGTAGGAAAAAAAATATGCATACACCGAAGAAGTAAGGAAGCAATTAGACATAATAAGTGCACACAGACAAAGATAACATCTATATAAAGATATTTCTACTTTATATTTTCACTTTGTCAGAAGATTATAATGGCTTTTCAGTCGAAGTTATCCTCTGTCTTGATTGAGGATGCTTGGCTTTTGGCCATCTAATAAATTATTCCCAAATTACTTTCAATTTTTATTCACAATTTCCTGTCTACACTTATGTCAATTTCTCTCAAAATTTTTCTCAGCTTTGAGAAATTAGCCCTTTTGGTGTACAAAGCACATATTTGATGTTTGAGACTGTCTTTTCTATGCCCATAATAACCATAATCACCACAGGGAGAGTTATATCAAGAAGGGTGGAGAAAATTGTAAGTCTACAGCTCAGAGTTCTTTCAACTTTGGTTGGAATTTTCAAAAGTTTCTAAATTGACTGGAAGAAATTATCATAGACCTGTTCCAGGGAGAGGTACAACACAGTTAAGACACTTAACATTGTATTGGCAAACTGTTGGGGTTTTTTTATGACAGTTACATGCAACTGATTGCTAAAAATCAAGTTCAGATTTTAATTGGTATTAAGAAAAGCACAAGAATCTATTTTACATGCTCAGATTCTAAATTTCAGGAAACCTGCTTTTTCTGATGTTTAGGAAATGCTATAGCATACAAGAAATCACTGGGAGAGGAAAGGTGAAGCTAGATTATCATTAAGCTCTGAACACTAACATTTTTACACTGTCCAAGTCCCACCTTTCACTGGAATCTGGCATTCAAAAAAATATTTCAAAAAAGTCAGCTTGTTGTCAATCTGTTCAGATATCAACTGGGATTTTCCATATAAGGGTTTTTTGCAGAGCTTGTCCAGCTTCCCTGTTTTCTAAAAAAGAGCTCTGGACCAACTCTCCTGTTAGAACTAACATACTCAGCAGTGTATGCAAATGATTCTTTATCATATTATTACTATTTTCTCCAAGGTGATTTGCATGGAAATTACTTGTGTATCAGTATCTGCCAGTTCAGAGAAAGTGAGTTTCTGAAGCCTTCTGTGTCTCCCTTCATTTCCCAAAACTTCATAGCCATGTAGCACATGCCAAAGACCCCTGAAAAAACAAGGAACTCACTGGCTCTCAGTGTCAAAAAGTTGATGGCCTTTTCTTTCCTGTATCTCTAAATATCTTGGCAATATCCAGAGATCTGAGCTAAAAGCTGGAGTTAGATAAAGTAGTGGTTTTCCTGTGGTGATGGGGTTCTCTTTGGATTGAAGGCTGCTCCTGCCACCTGGAATAGAGTTATGATGGGGTAATCCCCATCTCATAAGCCCAGAAAACTCAAGCCACAGCTGGCAAGAAGCCACCACAGTACTCAAGTCATCATTTATACTTTTAGTCAACTAAAAGTTACACCATTTATTAAGACAGTCAAATAGGTTCCTTCAATATTTATTAGAGGTTGAATGCTGTCTCTTGTCATAGGGTGATTCATCCACTATAAACTGGGAGGGGATCAGATGTGGGAAGACAGGAAGATGAATCACCTTTATAGGTGCTGATCTTGTTCTGTTGAGCAAGGAAAGAGCCAAGACCAACTAACTTAGTGGGTGCCCACTTCATAGGTAGGTGTGATGAAGCCAAGCCTAATCACACGTTGTCTTCTGCTAGCTAACACCTCTGTTATTAAATTGGTCACAGCATGCCCAGCTCCTGGGCATAATTGGTTGTGGACAATGTGAAAGATTCAGTGTGTTATTGTTAGAGTCGACCACCATTTACTTCCTTAAAATAGAAAAAAGCAATTTTAACGCCCACAAAAATTCCCATGTCTCTCTTGTCCCGATGACACATCTTCATCTTTGGTATTTAGTTGGGTTGTGGTTGTTTTGGGTTTTTTTAATAGTTGTGCTGTGCATCCTGACAACATACTACATTATTATAAATTATAAAATCCCAGAAATTAACTTCTGCTCCCTCGTGATTCCTGGGAACTCATTCCACCTCCCCAACCACCCTTCCCTGAGTGAATCTCATTCCAGACAATTGATGACAGCAAAAGGTAGACAGGATCCCTTGCTCAGAATTCTGCAAATAATGTTGCAGAACTGCCTAACATAGCCTCTACAGTTATGAACATCCAGTTGGAGGCCAGTCACCAGTGGTCTTCTTCAGGGCTCTGTGCTGGGCCCAGTTTTCTTTAGTATCTTCATTAATGACCCGGACCAAGGCATCAAACACATCCTTGGTAAGTTCACAGATGACACTAACTTGTGGAGGAGTGTTGATCTGCTTGAGGGTAGGAAGACTTTACAGAGGGGTCTCAACAGGCTGGACTGATTGGTCAAGGCCAATGGCATGAGGTTCAACAAAGCCAAGTACTGGGTCTTGCATTCGGGTCATAAATACCCAAGCAGTGCTAGAGGCTTAGGGAAGAGTGACTGGAAAGCTGCCTGGCAGAGAAGGACCTGGGGGTGTTGATTGACAGCTGGCTGAGTATGAGCCCAGATGACCAAGAAGGCCAACAACATCCTTGCCTATATTAAGAACAGTCAAGAGTTAGACTAGGGAAGTAATTTTCCCCCTGTACTCAGTGCTGATGAGGCCCCACCTTGAGTACTGCATTCAGTTTTGGGTCCCTCACTACAGGAAAGACATTAGGGTCCTGGGGGGTGTTCAGAGAAGGGTATGAGGCTGGTGAGGAAAATGGAGAATAAATGTTATGAAGAGCAGCTGAGGGAACTGGGGTTGTTTATTCTGGAGACAAGGGCTGCAGGGAGATGTAATTGCTCTCTATAACTACCTGAAAGGAGGTTGTGGAGAGGTGGGGGGTGACCTTTTCTCCCTAGTGACAGGTGATAGGACAAGAGGAAATGGTGTCAAGTTGAAATTACAATTTTAGCATAATCACCTAAGACATCATGAGATGCAGTTTCACAGGAACCCGTGTCCATGGAACCAGTGACTTTCTCTTCATACAATGCCCTAAACTTGCTAACTAATGAATTCCACTTCTCTGTGAAAAATCAGAACTCTTGCCCTGTGGACCACTGACCATATAGTACTAGAGATAAAATATGCCCCTGCACTCTCATTGACAACCTAATCCAATGCTCATCAGCTTTGCACCCAGCATCTCTAGGTTTGATTCCTTGCTGCTGCAGCAGGGTTGAGAATGGTGATCAATCTGAAGTCCTCGGTGGCTATTGACTTGTTAATATACCTATATATAAAAAGATAGTATATCTATAGAATTGCCATAGTGGGAAACTCATCCATTTTCTTACATTCTTTTTTTTTCTCTTTGATTTCTCAGTGTCTCCCTCACCAGATAGATGAGCAGCATTTACTTCCATTGCTGTGTTTAACAGTTAGATTTCACTAGAATTATCTTAGATGCTATCACCCTTTATTGCTTCTTTCAGTTCTTCCCATCCTGGCAGTAGATTAGTCTGAGCAGTAGGTGGATCAGTCACTGACTCTGTTTTCCTCTGGGAATCTGCTTAAGGGTAATCTGATATACACATGTTTTAAGCACTTTGTGATCAAGCAAGATACTATAATGCTTTTGGAGGGGAGAAAAAAATCAAAGAAGACATTCCATGCAGATAAGGAAATAAGTGCTAATCATTTTGAGGTTGAAAAGACACCTTGACTTCACGGGATTGCTTAATATTGAGTACATAAGTCTCAAAAATAAAAGAATATTTTGAAATAGGCATGACTTCTGGATTAGTTATAGGTTTTACATGGACCGTGTGTCATCTTCATTCAATGTTTTCAGTTCCTGTGGCTGGGGAAGAATTTAACTCATAAAGGCTAACATGAGGCAAGAAATTTCTCAGTTTAGAATCATAGAATCACTTGAGCTGGAAGAGGCCATCAAGTCTATTTCTAGACCATGTCCTCAAGCACAACATCTACACCTCTTTTTAATACCCCCAGGGATGGTGACTCCAGCACCTCCCTGGGCAGCCTGTTCCAACACTTGACTACCCTTTCAGTAAAGAAATTCTTCCTGATATCTAACCTAAATCTCCCTGGTGCAATTTGAAACCATTTCCTCTCCTCCTATTGCTTGTTACCTAATAGAAGAGACAGACCCACACCTCTCTACAGCCTCCTTGCAGGTAGTTGTAGGGAGCGATAAGGTCTCCCCTCAGCCTCCTTTTCTTAAGACTATACAGCCCCAATTCCCTCAGCTGCGCCTCACAGGACTTGTGCTCCAAACCCTTTACCCACTTTGTTGTCCTTTCTTCCTAATTTTGAAGTAACTGGCATAATTTGGTAACTGGTGTGTGGAACTCCTACGTTGAGTTCAATGGCACATGCTACTCCTCTTTATAGCTCATTAAGCTGCCTTTAGAGACAAAAAAAGCAAAACAAAACCTAAATTACTGCATTTCTTTTGGAGCCAAAACTTGTGTGTGTTGCCCTTTGAAGAATCCAAATCTTTTGTTTTGCCTCCAGTCTTGCCAAAAAGAAAGTTGGTTGTTTACAAGAAGTGAGGATAGAAATTGTCTGCCCTCTGAACACAGTGCAGAGGTGTGAACCTTCTCATCCTGGAAGAGAAAGTTACAATAGGTCATTGAATGCCTTAAAAATAGCTTCTCTCCTTTGGTATAGCGTGATCTGATCTCTTGCAGGCTAGGCACAGCTTCTGAGCTATGGGATAACTAGTAAAATGTCTGAATGTCCAGAAAGGCTTCATTATAGTACTGCCAATGCCATATTTACCAGTTTGCACACTTCTGCCCTCTTCATACAACAGCATCTCTTGTTGGTGAGGGGAGGGACTTCCCAGGGAAAGATCCCTTCCTTCTACTTAGCAGTAAGGAGAAGCTAGAATAATTAGATGTTTTCAATATCTGTTTATATTTCCTCACAGGTAAGGACCTCTGTTTAAGGTAAAGCTTCCTATGGTCCTATGTTCTGAGCTTTTCTGCTTGAGCCTTCTGTTGGTGACATCTCTGATCTGAATGCATTAAGATCACTTCTCCCCAGATGCTTACTGGCTTCTGTTGTATTTAGTGCGCCTGGGTGGTTTTCTAGGACTACATCCAAGGTAGTCTCTGACCTTGCTGGTCCTTTAATTGGCTGAGCTCTCCAGAAAGACGTGGTGGGTTCCACAAGCCTTCCTGCAGAATGTGTCAGGTGCACTGAATTTCTCCGTGCTCGCTCTTTGTGACACAAAACACATACAGTGATGCAACAGTAACAGAGTTTTCTCAGATACACGTGTAAAGCCAAGAATAGGTTCTCACATTCATAAAATCAGCACAGCAAACCCCCAGGGAGTAATGGAACTAATTTACTTTGCCTTTCGTTACCATTGTTTTATCTGATCTCTCCACTTGGTCCCTGAGACGGTAATGTGCATTTCATCTGTGCCTTCCATCCTGGGAATCTCAAAGTACCATGGCAACAAGAGAGACTTCAGCCTCCTACCACTTCAGCAAGGGTTGTTATTTTGAAGTTTCCATTGTCCGCATTTCTGGGCTTGCTTGCAGAGCAATACTCTTCTCCACATTGAGGAATAAGCCACATATTTTTAAGGAGAAAGAGATAGGGGCTTGAAAAATAGCTACAGTAGAGGGAAGAGATACCTCAGCTAAGATTAAATGTACCAATCCGGTTACTGACAGCAGTGCACCAGCACAAACTCTGCCTGAGCTCTCATTAGGCTTGTGTCTAAAGCCTTACAAATTCAGCATGGGGCAATTTCTCTGCATTTTTTTCGGGGTGAGTCATTCCACAAGAGCTAAGAACAATCCTTGGGAAGAAGCCGAGGCTTCCCTTGCAGGTGGATACCTTCCAGTAGTCTCAGAGCTTTGGAGGGCTTTTTTCTGTGAGTCCTGCAAAAAGACTGTTCTTCTGCCAGTGTATTTTGTGGTGAGAGTGGATACTGCATGCATACATTGTCTTTGCTAAATACTGATTATCACTGAGGAGTTCTAATACATGACATTTCAGGATCTACCTCCTTTTCTGGATATGAAAGGAGAATTTCACAGAAAATCCTAGGAGAAAATTAGTAATATTATAAATACTATAGAGTTTCAATTGTCCCATATACCAGGCTACACACAGATTGGTGGGAATAAAGAGAAATAATTCAGAATTTCTTTTCTGAAACTGCAGTGGAAGTATAAGGGGTCAAGTGAGAAAAAAAAATTAGAAATAAAGCAATTTTGAGATTCCTTTACACCTGGGCCAGAAATGGGTATATTTCCTTACTTTCAAGCTGAACACAGGTTAACAATTTGTTAATGATTCTGTATGTGTAATGAGTGAATACAGCATTGAGAAACTCTATCAGGAGTCATCTGCATAGATGGACACACTTCTGAATCATAGAATCATAGACTGGTCTGGGTTGGAATGGACCCCAAGGATCAGAGAGTTCCACCCCCCCTGACACAGGCAGGGACACCAACCTCCAGGCCTGGAGCTACACAAGGTTGCCCAGGGCCCCAGCCAACCTGGCCTTCAACACCTCCAGGCATCCACCCCCTCTCTGGGCAGCCTGTTCCAGCCCCTCACCACTCTCTCTGTAAAAAACTTCCCCCTAATATCTAATTTAAACCTTCTTTCCTTTAGCTTCAATCCATTCCCCCTTGTCTTGCCATTGTCTACCTTTTTAAAAGTACCTCTGATTTTCTCTTGATGATTTTCACTCATGGCCCTTTGTCATCTTGACTGTATCTGACATGACACCACACAAGCTATACGTGCTGCTTCTTTCCATTTAGATCAAGTATAGGTTTTGTGGTGGCAGCAAAAGCAATAAGGACTGAAATGAGATTACTGCACTGTCTGAAGGGTGTTTTCTGCTGGAGACCCAACAACATCTTTTCCCACTGCCAGGAGAGGAGGCTCCCTTCATGCAAGGCATTGCTCTGCTTGTGCCTCTTTCCTGCCTGTAAGTTACTGTGTAATTACATCATGGCGGGAAGTATTCATTAAAAATCTGGAGCCATTAGCAGAGGCACGGCGGCCTCCTTTGTTTTGAGTAAAATTAGATACCAGCGCGAAACCCAGTTCTAGCTGCATTCATGTTCGTAAATCAAAGTCAAGTATTTCATTAGAGTGTCTGCAGTGTATGTATATAACTCAGCAGCAGAGTGTCTGCTAAACCTAATGCGTTGCATTTAATTAACATTTAATTAGAGGGGGTTTTTTTATGGGAGGTGCACAAGTCTTAGCCAGGCAGCCCATAGGCATGAATCCACATGTCACTCACTGGACATAAGAGTCCAGTTCTTGTAAATAAATGCTGGAAATTGAAATCAGCCTTTCAAGGTAGGCAGATCTAGTCCTAGGACACCTTGAGATACATGTGTGACTTCAAATTTCACAGAGTTTAATTTTTTATATTTGATCTGTCCTCTGGTTTTCTTTTACTTATATATAATAATACTCTTATATTAAATATAATAATAATCTTGTATATAATTAATAATAATCTTGTATATAATTAATAATAATATTACATCTAATAATAATAATACAAATCTTACATATAATCTACAGATACCAGAACAGAGGTTGTATTGAGGTGGGACCTGATCTTTTCTCCCTAGTGACAAGCAACAGGACAAGAAGAAATGGCCTCAAGTTGCACTGGGGAGGTTTAGATTGGATGTTGGGAAACATTTCTTCCCAGGGAGGGTTGTTAGGCATTAGAACAGGCTGCCCAGGGAGGTGTTGGTGTCACCATTCCTGGGGGGATTTAAAATATGGGCAGATGTGGTCCTTAGGCACATGATTTAGTGGTGGGCTTGGCAGGTTAGGCTGATGGTTGGACTTTATATGAAAGATCCCATTCCTACCACAACAATTCTATGTTTTTATATTGTCTTTTAATGATTACATTTCTTTCGGGTGGTGAGTTGATTGGGCCATGCCAGAATTAATTGCATGTCTTGTAAAAATAATAATAATAATAATAATAATAATAATAATAATAATAATAATAGTAAAAAGCTTTTTTTCAGGATGAAAACCATTCATGGTCAGATCTGTGAGTCTGGAAGCTTTTAAGGAGCTGCAGCAGAGACCTGAAAGTTCAGGAATTACTGAATGAATTTCCATGTGCAGGGAGGGAACTGCAGTAATTTTTCCTAGTAAAGTCATTACTGAATGTGGCCCATGTTAGATCAGATATCAGAGTGATGAGGTCTGATTTTAAACTGATGTCTGGATGCACAATTCTGAGTTAAAAATAGGGAGTGTTTATCAGCCAACTGGTCACCCAAAGTCTCCTCTGGAGTCTTTTTACTAAGCCAAGTTGAGGGCATTATTTATCTAACAAAAGGTAGGCACTACGCTAGCATGGGAAAAGTTGTGGCATTAACCTCTATTGACCCTGTTGACTACATTTCCTCTATTACAGAAAGCCAGAAAAACGGTTCACGTGTAGAGACCTGAGAGTAGACACCTGAAGGCAGATCTGATGGATCCCACCTGTAGTCCCTCACCATCAGCTGTAGAGGGAGTCTGCAGAGATCTGTTGACTCAGGTCAACAGAGGATGGTGAGGCAATGGATCAGGTTGCTCAGAGAAGTTATGGATCCCCCTCCCTGGAAGTGTTCAGAGACAGGTTGAATGGGGCTTTGGTTTAGGGAGTGGGTTGGAACTAGATGATCCTTAAGGTCCCTTCCAACCCAAACCCTTCTATGAGTCTATAATTTAGGTAAATACATAAAGTTAGGGTATATGAATACTCTTCCCTCAGCTATGATGACACAGCTAAAACAACCTCCGGTATAGTGACCATTGCACAGACATCTTTCTCACCATAGATTCTCAATTTAGGTGATGTGTTTCTGTCCTAACTCCCTGCCAGCCTTGCAAACTGACTGAACATAATAGTATGCCTATATCTGGACTATCTTAGAGCATGGACGTGACCAGTATTGAGAATAAAACAGAAGCACAGTGCAGAGTTGTGAACTCATGGGCTTATTGCTGCAGTCATGATTTCAGGGTCCTGGAAAATCACAACCAGCCCATTTCGTTTCTCCTACCACTTAATTTCTGAGCAAGATTTCACCTCATCCTTGTCCTGCACAGTTTTTACCCCATGCTGATTATCAGCCGCTGCTGTGCTCACCCTGCTGTTGATGGGAGAAGTGACCCATTTGGAATACCTGTCCTTTTCAGAGTGTTGCTGTGATAAGGAGAATCTAACCGACATGACAGATTTCCTCAGCCTGAATTAAACATATTTTCTGGCTAAAAATAAAAGGAAAGACAAAAAAAGGATGGTTTGTTGGCTGTTGTTTTTCTTTTCTTTCTCCACCTGACCAGCTGCCCAATGCTTTGTATTATGAAAAGCTGTTGAGGAGGGCTCAGTTCATTACTTCTCATTTCTGAGAACACTTCTGTGAGAAAATGATATTTCTGATCCTCTGCAGGTTAGCTGGCTTTTCCTCATGTATCCCATTCCTTATTTGGTTTTGTTTAATCCCCAATTCATAATGCCAGGAAAGTGTTGGGCCTCCAAGGGAAAGAAAGCAAGAGAGAAAACAAATCCTATTTTTCAGAGAGATGTGGGTTTTTTTCCCTTTGTTATAATGGTGTAAGTCCAGCACAACTCCAGTACAATGGACATGGTGTTATATAAAAGAAGGGAAGAAGGGAAGTATTATGAAGTTGTGTCTGATGTACAGAGTAGTTTCCTACCTGAGTTAGTGGGTCTAATGGACTACTGAAGGACAGATCTCAGCTGGAACAGTTTGTGTAGCTCCTCTGAAGGTAATGGAAGTCAATGCTAAAGTACACCCTATATAGACTAAAAGACCACTGAGTTGAAGGGTTTTTAAATGATGCAGTTCAGTGAAGTGAAGAAATAGAAGCGTCTGGCAGGAGTGTATAGACAGCTGCAAGTTGCAATAACCTCTCCTTTCCCTTTGTCAAGACTTTTTCCCCCATCTCAGGGAGTAAATTACATCAGTTCAGACTCCCTGAACCTTCACCTCTGCATGTAGTTTGTGCAACTCAGTCTCATGATGACAACTGAGGTCAGTTTCCCCCAGACCCATGGGGTGAAGCTGAGTTACACCAGCAGCAGGTTGGGCTCTCCCTTGTTTGAGACTGGTGGGTTTCTCCTGGGAATCAGGAAGGGGAGGAGGAGGTAGAAATCAAGAAAACAGCAAGAGATTTATTCAGTTTAGAGATCTCTAAGTTGCCACTGATCAAATCCAAGTGCTTTCCTTGTGTTAAAAAAGATTGCTCCCATCAATCTCCAGGAAGGCTTCAAGTTAAGCCTCCCTGTCAGTGTCTTCATCCATTCAGGTCTAGGACACACTTGTTTTTCAAAGTTAGTTTGTTTTATGCATCTTCCTCTTCCTTTCAGCTTCCTTCTTTGCCACAACCTGTAGAACAAGATCGAGATCCAGGTAGTGGTAGAGTTTGCTTTCAAAGGCACCACAGAAGTTATGTTTGGTTGGGATTTTTTTTCTTCAAACACTGTTACAACATTTTATTCTCTCCACTTCATGGATCCCAATTTATTTTCCAAATCAATAGAAAGCTATATTTCCCTTCGTTTTTTTAATACTTGATCTACAGGTAAGAAAAGAAACATAACAAGAATATGAGGGAGAGAAATGTGAAGCTACAGGTGGCATTTGAGGAATATTCACCTTCTACAGCAGTTTTGTTCTCTGCATTTAGATGTCATCTCGTCCACAAGTAAAATATGAAATCTTTCAAGGGAGGACATGGCTGTTGTGGGATCAAGAAAGGGGCAAGATGGTTTACTGCATGATCATTTTTGAGACCAGCAGGTCTCTGCCACATACTAATATTGCTCTAGCAGAACAACTTGTTTTGCCATCACCCTCACAACAGTATACACTTCATGGTGTTTCCACAGATGTCCTGTAGACTTCTTGCTATGAGGTTGTGGATGGCACGGGATCAAGATCACAGAATGGAAATCAATGTATCAGGATATTTCACATAGATGATCCGAGAGATAGAGACACACAGTGAATGTGCAGCCACACTGATGCCCATGTTCAGATTTGACTCCTCTGTCCCTTATCTCTACAGCTCATCTCAGCCAGTCTTGCAGTCACTTCTGTTCACAGGAGCAATCAATCCCTGTAAATAATATGATGAGGGAAAACCTTAGATGGAATGATTTTTTTAAGGGAAAAAAAAGGTTTTTTTTTCCCAACAGTGACATTTTCATGTAACAGTTTCTCACACCTATTTTTGCAGCAAATGCATGGTTTGTCTGTCAGGAAAAACTGAAGTGATGGTCTTCACTTGCCAGCCCCCATTGCCTTTCTCATTTATAGTTTTGCCTTTAGGCAGGTAGCTGGGCAGCAGGAGGCAACCCGAGAGTGGGAGGTGAAGGCAGGTAAGCAGGTATTTATCCAAGTGGGCAGGCAGCTGGTGAACTAACATACCCATTCCCAAAATGGGATAACATTGTGAACTCTTAAAAAGCAATGGGGAAAAGGGAAAGGGGAAAGAAGAAAAGAGAAAAGGGAAAAGGGAAAGAAAAGGGGAAAGGGGAAAAGGGAAAGTGAAAGGAAGGGAACGGAATGGAAGGGAAGTTTCACCTGCACTGGTTGAGAACCACTTCTGCTCTGTGCAACATTCCTTGTGTCCTCTTAATACTACATGACCACACTTGTACTTCAACCTGGCACTGTAACCTCCTGATTGATTTGTGGTATTAGTTCCATCCGTACAACTCTTTGATGCTGCTTTGGGGCAGACAGAAGTGGTTTTTCAGACTGGATCAGAAAAGCACATATTTCAATGTATATGAATATTTCACCTTGGGTTTTCAGTTTTACCTTCCTTTCAGGTATGATCATCCATTCAAAGAAACTGATTTTTGACTCAGTTCTTCTAGACAACACAAAGAAGAAACACTACTGAATGGTTCAGACTCAGACCTAGGAAATGAATTGTGCACAGGGCTTATTTTTCCCAATTTGGCATGTGATTTGCCTGCAAAAACCCAACTTCAATTTCTTTGCATCATCCTGAGAAATAACAAGGTGAAATCTACCCCAGGCTTGTGCTTTGCTTCAGCCCCTAATCAATCTTAACAGCCAGTTATTGCTCCATATTTTACCCAGCAAAAGAGATTATGCCTTAATTATTTCCCTGTGTTCCTTTGAGGATTGCAGGAATAAGGCAAATAGTTCCTGTAAAAATAATCAGTAAAATAAAAATTAAAACATCCATTTTCCCCTCTGCAATCCTGTAATTGAAATACTCTGTCCTTTTCAAGCTTCATGATGTTCACGCACAGCTTAGTTTCCCTGTGTGATCAGTGGAAGGAACAAGGCTCCTCCAGAGATGGGTCTTCTGAGAAGTGTTTTCTGGAGGTGATTGTCTAATTCTGCTGACTGTTGTAGAAATCTGTCTTACAGTAGGTGCCTAATTTTTATAATTACCTGTGAGAAATCTGCTCTTAAAGGTGGAGGTCAATTTCTTTTGCAGGTAAGTCATGGCTTGGAAGGTGCTTTTATACTCGTACCTTTGTGTTTCTTCACAGGGCAAGCAGGGAGGCACAGTCCCAAAACTCTTCTAGAAGCATCTTGAATTATTACTCTGAATTTATCACCGTGTTCAGCTATTCCAGATTTACTGCCATATGTTGGCCTTTATAGTAACTCCTGCCATCCCCCACATTGTTAGCAGCCTCAGGTGTGCAGAACGGCTCCATGAATCTGTGAATGTGATAAATGTTATCCATTACTAGCAGGATTGTTTCACATCTCTTTGCAGTTGGTTTCACTACATAAATGCTTCTGGTAAAACAGGGATTTTAATATATTTATTCAAGTGATTTCTATGTCTTCACAATTCCCCTTGACAGTGGACCTTTCATTAATTATTGGTTATTTAAAAAATTATGCCAAGTTTTTTTCCAAACTTAATCTGTTGGTTTCTGTCCTCAGGAATGTGACCAGGAAGATGACTTGTGATGTATGCTTTAACTCCTATGGCCTGCCCAAGTAGATGCAGACCAGGAGAGCAGAGAAAGCTCCTGATTCTTCAAGTCCTGCTGTCACGTGCTCACCTAGAAGAAGCATCACGAGTGCAAAGAATACCTTCAAGGTGTGGTGTTAGTTACTAGAGGGCAAAAGCCATGCCAAAAACCATTGTGGTAACCAAGTAGTGCAGGTAAATAGTTCCAGTAAAAATAGTTTTCAGTGTGTTTCATCATTCGTTGCATTGGTTAATCTATCAGCTTACAGTCAAATGTCCTGTCCTTGAGTTAATACTGTGGAGTTGCACTATGTACTGTGGAGTTGTTTCAAAATCCACCCACCACAGTTTTGGTTTCAGAGTCACTGTACTATGAAGGTGAATGGCTTTCAAAGCCCCTTACATGAAAAGTAATCATGTTTTTTAAATACTGGTAAGTACCAACTCTCTCTGAAATTCTGATGGCGTCATATCCTGCAGGACAAGAGGGAAGAGGAAAGAGGGAAATGACACTGGTCATTTTGGTGCATCCAAGACTTCAGGTTGTTCCATATTTGGCTGGAGATATTCCTTTAAATGGGCTTCAGAAAAGGTTTTAAATTTTGCCTTGACAAAACTTTGAGGAGGGAGGAAAATAGCATGTCTGGGGAAAACAAAATATATGTTATCCTCAAATTACTGTGCAATTACAACTTTGATGGAAGTATTCTGTAAGGAACTGGAGCCATGATCAAGAAGCATGTCAGTTGTCTTTGTTCTGTACAAAATTGGACACCAGTGAGAAATTCAGTTTTAAGTGCATTTGTGTTTGTAAATCACACTGAGGTATTTCGTTAGGTCTGCATTGTGTCCTTATAACTAAGAAGGAAAAATATATTGCAGCTAATTAATGTTTAATTGGAAATGACTCGTAGGAGGGGTCTGAATATGCCAAATATATATGCCAAACATATGTATATGCTAATAGCTTATAACTAGGAATAAATGTCACCCTTGGGGTATGGCAGTGCAGTCTACATTGGAAAGGTACCCATCAAAACCATACCTCTGTGCTCTGAAGATCTCCTCCACATTTGTCCTGACTTTTAAGTGATTTTAATGATAGGGTAACTCTTCAGAAGACTTTTAATGATACCCCTCTGACTTGTCTCTGCCCTAATCATGCTTACTCTGGATTTATATCTACTTGAAATTCCCAGGAGGCCAAAAGTCCTTGTGGGAGATTTGTGCAGACATAGGTGTCCTTAAAAGGAAATGACCTAAGCGATTTTCACAAGAAAACTGCCGATGAACCCATGAGAATCTTCATGTCTGTTCTAGTCTTATTGATGGTACATGTTGCCCTTTCTCTATGGATTTTCTTGGATCATGTTCATTCGATTTTATCTTCAAAGCTGAAAAAGCCACAAAGCCTCTGCTATGGGTTGGAATAATTTATCTTACATAAGGGCAAATGCATCCTGGGTTGCATCAAAAGAAACGTGGTTAGCAGATCAAGAGAGGTGATTCTCCCCCTCTGCTTTGTTGAGACCTTATCTGGAAAACTGTGTCCAGCTTTGGAGCTCTCAACACAAGAAGGACATGGACCTGTTGGAGCACGTTCAGAGGAGGGCCACAAAAGTGATCGAAGGGCTCGAGCACCTCTCCTATGAAGACAGGCTGAGAGAGTCAGGCTTGTTCAGCTTGGAGAAGAGAAGGCTCCAGGAAGATATTGTAGTGGCCTTTTGGTACCTGAAAGGTGCCTATAAGAAAGCTGAGGAAGAACTGTTCATGAGGGCATGCAGCAATAGGATGAGGGGTGATGGTTTTAAACTAGAAAAAGGGAGATTTAGGCTGGATATTAGGAAAAAATTCTTCACTCTGAGGGTGGAGTTGGAACAGGTTGCCCAGTGATGTAATGGAGACCCCATCCCTGGAGATATTCAAGGTTGGTTTTGATGTGACGCTGAGCAACCTGATCCAGCGAAGATGCCCCTGCCTACTGCAGGGGGTTGGACTACATGGCATCTAAATTTCCCTTCCAACCTAACATATTGTATGATCCTTTGAGTCTGTGTTGGACTAACATATTGTATGAACTCATCCAAGCCATGCATGATAAACCCCAAAATTTGTTAGGGCAGCTCTAGGACCTGCCTTGAAGTGCACTGGCTTCATGGTTTTTTGCTGCTGAGTGCCTGGTAGACACCACGATACCAACAGTGTTCAACAAAGCAGGTGGTGTTTTTTATTGGATTAACAGTGTTCCTGCAGGTGCTGTGATTGCACACTCCTCAGAAATTACATCCTACCTGCTTCAGTTTTCCCAACCTTTTCATTTCTATGCAGAGTTTCTCTTTGCTGCCTGGCACTGGGTTTTGGGGCTGCACTGTGCTGCTAAACATCTGGTCTGTTCCACCTCTTAAGTGGGCCACCCTCCACTCTAGGAAAAAAGCCCGAATCAGTGGAGGGTACTGTATTCACCCAGTGTAGAGCCTCACTGTCCTTGTTTGAGTTTGCAGGGACTCTTACAGAGGTTTCTCTAAAAAATTGTGAACATATATTGCTCCTTTTTCTCATCTCTTCTTTTAACAGCAAGGATTCACACCCATTCCTATCACATTTTCTGCCATTCAGTGGGCACTGTGGTTCTGCCTGCATGAGTCCTTCTGCAGAGTGACAGAGAGGAGGGGAGGAAAGCTGCTGTGTTTTCTGTCAGATGGAGTTTAGTAAATAAGTGTAAATAAGGCTTACAGAGCCATCCACAAGTTTAAAAGGATCCAGCCAGAAATAGCAAGCTGCAGGGCTGGCCCTGCTCAGCAGCATCACCCTGGCCATCAAGTTTTGTTTGTACTTTTTTTTTTTTCTGTGACTGAAGCAAAAGCTGATGGAAGAAAATGTGCAGAAAGGTCCAGGAAGTGACCTGGAAGTGAAAAAGCAGGGAAAAAAAGCTCTGTGAAATTGTTGTATCTCAACCATGGGCTGGGCAGTTTTCTTTACACCTACATTTCCTTTTATCTGTGTGTAAAGTGCTATTATTTTTGTTTGCAGAAGAGCAGGGAAGCTCATCTGACACTCAGATCCACTATGCTATGTGTTTTTCACAAATGAATCACAGAGGGCTCCCAGAAACGGCTTGATATAAAACCTCCACTCCAAAACGTTTCCATGAAGCCTTTTGGAAGGACATGAGATCACTCTGTCATTTCACTGAACTAGTGAAGCTCTGGTCTGTAGTTCCAGATCATCCAAACCTTGCATAAGAAACTGCAGTTGAAGGACATGCTGAGAGTAGCTCTGAGGGGTAGAAAGGAACCATCTAGGTCTTGAAGTCCAATTCCTGGTGTATTGTGGGTCACATTTAATTTAACTTAAGCCATTGAAAATTAAATTTATATATATTTGAACTGAGAATAGAATAGAATAGAATAGAATAGAATAGAATAGAATTATACAGTTGGAAGGGGCCTACAACAATTATCTAGTCCAACTGCCTGACCAATTCAGGACTGGCCAATAGTTAAATCATGTTGTTAACGTCATTGTCCAAATGCCTCTTAAACACTGATAGGCTTGAGGTATTGACCGCCTTTCTAGGAAGCCCATTCCAGTGCTTGACCGCCCCTCTTGGTAAAGAAATGCTTCCTAATGTCCAGTCTATGTCTCTCCTGGTTCTGCTTTGAACCATTCCCACGTGTCTTGTCACTGGATACCAGTGAGAAGAAACCACAGAATGCTACCAGCTTGAATGGACCTCTGGATTCTAGTCCAAGCTCACTGCTAAAGCAGGATCACCTAGCAAAAAATTTTGCAGGATTGTGTCCAGACAGGTTTTGAATGTCTCCAGAAAAGAAAATTACACAACTTTGCTGGGCAACTTTTTCCAGCGCTCTGTCACTCTCAAAGTTTTTTCTCATGTTCAGATGGAACTTCCTTGCTCCTTGACCTGTCACAGGGCACAACTAAGAAGTCTTGGCATCCACCCTTTAGATATTTATAAGTATTAGCACCTCTCTTCTCGTTTCCCCTTGTCCTGGTTTCAGTCAGGATAGAGTTAACTCCATTTGTAGCAGCTGATGGAATGCTGTGTTTGGGAGTTAAAATGAAAGCAGTGCTGATAACACCCTGATGTTCTTAGTTGCAGTCAGACAGTCAAGGACTTTCTTAGCTTCTTCTATTTCTCTATTCTTGAGAAAGGAGGGGCGAAGCCAGGACAGGTGACCCAGATGGGCCAAAGAGAGTATTCCATGCCAATTACGTCCTGCCTAGGAAAATGGGGGGCTGTTGGGAAGAAGGAAGAGGGGCGGTTTCGGGACGCGTTCTTCCTCTCGGGACGCGTGCTCCTTGGGGGGACGGTCGGGTTCCGGGACAGCTCTGGGTGGTACCTGAGTTGTGTGGTTCGGTGAGAAACTGCATTGTGTATCAATAGTTTCATATTCTTTTGTTCTAAAGTCCTGTTGGCATTGTTATATTTTATCTTTCTGTTCTCTTAGTAAACTATCCTTATCCCAACCCACGGGCCTCTTAGTTTCTTGGGTTTGGAGTTATTTGCCCCTTCCTTTTCCCTTCCCTTGTTTCCCTTTCCCTTTTTCCCTCTTCCCCTGCTCTTTTACTTTAAGGAGCAGGCAGCTGCGTGGATCTCAGCCCACAGCCGGGGTGAAACCACGACACCCCTCCTTAGGGATCTGTAGACATCCATGGGGTTGCCCCTCAACCTCCTTCTCTCCAAAGCAGACAAGACCAAAGTCCTTAGCTGCTCCTCATAAGTCATGCTTTCCAGCCCTTTCACCAACTTTGTTGCCCTCCTCTGGATGCAAATCTGTATTTCCTCCATAGCAAATGGACACAGATGGGCACCTCCAAAGTCTCATTCATCTCATGCATAGCTAAGACTGACTGGCACTCCCAGCAAGGAAACTGTAGTTTCAGATTTGGAATAGATGCAGATCTTTCAAATTAACTGAGGTGAGAGAAATGCCACCTACTCTACAAAGCTCAGAGCATCCATTGCTCATCCCCAGAGGCCCAGTGTCATCCAGCAAGCAGCATACAAGGACACATTGATATGATGCTTGAGACATTGCAGTCCTCTTGGGCATCTCAATAGGCAGGAATTTCTTTGGGGAGACCAGATAGTTGCCACTGTGCTTGTATTGAATTAGAGTTTGTCTGATGCAGCTGGTACTTTAAAGGTTAACAGATACTCTCATTAAAATTCAGTCCTCTAAAATGAAATATCCTGAAATCTGCTGCACTTCACACCACATGAAAGTGGGTGTATCAGCAATTGAATAAGTTGGAGTTCATCTCTGCTTAAAGCATTGGGCAATTTGCAATGCAACATGCAATATTTTGGTGTGGAGATATCAACTGGCCTTTCCCAAAGTAAAATGGGCACCAATTCTAATTTGCACTAGCAAAAGACCTGGTCCCAGTTCAACTAAATTATCAGCAATGCCCAAGAAACATTGTGCTCGTAAGTGACAGAAGCTGTCAGTCACTTAGGGTAAAAACAAGATTTGAGCATCCCTTTGTAGCACAGTTTCTTAGTTCCTGCCAGCCCCATGTATGCCTATTTATAATTGCAACTTTCCTCAGTTAATCATGTCAAAAATGGCATTTGTACCCCTGGGAACTGTATCTGACATAACAATTTTTTGCAAAATTGTTAATCCCAGAAGAGAATCCCCAAGTAAACTGATTACAACCCTGGCAGCACAAAATAAGCTCAGACCATCCATTAATCGCTGCACAAACCACAGCAAATTCTGAGATGAATTTAGATATATAGGAGCATTCCTGGTGCTTAAGGGGAATTATATACAGACAGCTTCAGACATCATGTGAGTGGGTAGTTTCTGAACACAGAAGCTATCCCCTAGTTGGTGGTAATGCATGCACCAAAAGCTCCTGTTCATTTTCTCTTCTGCTCACATGGAAGTAGTTCATGCAGTAGTCAATGGGGCTGGAAAACTGGAATATGTTAAAAGAAATGACACTCAAAGAATATTTTGCTAATGGGTGTCTTGCCTTTCCCATCAAAGGCTGCCCAGACAGGTTCTTCTCTCATCACTGCTGATCGGCACCCATCAGACACAGGGCTGAGCTTATTTTTGTTCAAGAAATAAAAAATATTGGAGATGCCAACTCAAATGACAACCTGGCTACAGAAACCCCAGTAATGCAAAGGACCACATGAAGAAGCTGAAATGACTGTTAGATACCTGGTGCTTTCAATTTGCTCAAGTCTTGGCCTTCTCCAGCACACCTTGGCAGGGAACAAGAAAGCATTTTGTGAGAAAAAATAATATGAACAGTTTCGTTTTACAACTCACAGAAAAGAAAAAAAAAAGTAAATAGATGTTTGAGTTTTACAGCGATCTCACTCTTGAGGCAAAACCTTTCTCCTGTAGGCAGTGAGGATGGGGCAATCCACAGGTTCATGCACACGTCCTGTGTCCAGCTACCTGCAGATTTTCTTTCTCAACAAGACTGTGAATCCTTACCCTGACTCAGTCTGTGCTAATGCTGGCTGAATGGGTGAATTCCTTGGGATCCTAAGAGGCTTTCTGCCCTATCATATAATCAAGTTTCCCTGTTTACTTCCACATCATGATATCCCCAGATCTTGTTACACTCCTATAAAACTCACAAGTTGCACCCTTTATTGTGTCTAGTACTGGGCTCCCTGGTATGAAAAAGACAGGGATCTCCTGGAGAGAGTCCAGAGGAGGCTCTGGAGATGATTAAAAGCCTGGAGCGTATCCCCTGTGAGGAAAGGTTGAGTGAGCTGGGGCTGTTCAGCCTGGAGAGAAGAAGGCTAAGAGGGGATCTTATTAATGTTTATAGATATCTTAAGTGTGGGGCACAAGGGAAAATAGCCAGACTCTTTTCAGTGGTCTGTGGAGACAGGACAAGGGGTGATGGCCTCAAGTTAGAGCACACGAAATTCCACACCAACATGGGGAAGAACTTTTACACAGTGAGGGTGACAGAGGCCTGGGACAGGCTGCCCAGGGGGGTGTGGAGTCTCCTTCTCTGGAGAGATTCCAGCCCTATCTGGATGCCTCCCTGTGTGCCCTGTCCTAGGGACCCTGCTTTGGCAGGGGGGTTGGACCCAATGATCTCTTGAGGTCCCTTCCAACCCCTGTGATTCTGTGAAAATGTGACCTGAGGTAATTTGGGAAACGCCTCTTTCCAAGGACTGCTCAAGGTGACAGTATAGATGAGGCTGCAGGTGAATTTGGAAGTGGAGATACAACCAGTGAAGTAGTGCAAAGGCATCTGGGTGGAGACATTAGCAACATACAGGTTTGCTTTCCCTCAGCACTTCTTGCAGGAAAACACAGTGTTTCCTTGAATGTCTCTCCTGGCTGGTCCTCATTACATGCTGTTCAATTGCTTTGGAAACACAATAACAGTTTCTTAATGGTCCTTCTCCCCTCCTCCCCTTTTCTCCTGCATGTGTCTGAAATTAAATTCAGATTTTAAATCACAGGATGATTTATTACCATTTTCTACTGACCAGTATCCTTCTGGTTAAATAGATGGTTTACCAGTAGCTTCACCCTTCAGGGAACAGGAGTCTCATTCATTGAACAGATGATAAAAGGGTCTTTGTTAGAGGGTGCTGGACAGTGGAAAAGGATTTAAAAGTCAACATGTCATTCATTTTTTCCAAACGTTATATGAATGGTCCCCATCAGGAGACATTTGCTCAGTGCTGGGTTAGAACTTCAGTGTGGTCATTGTGAGCCAGGGAAGTGGTCGATTGACCATCCCTGGAGGTATTTAAAAGATGTGTAGGTGTGGTGCTTAGGGACATGGTTTAGTGGTGGGCTTGGCATAGCAGGTTAACTTTTGGACTTAGAGATCTTGAAGGTCTTTTGCAACCGAAATTATTCTATGATTCTATGATTTTTCTTGCTTCTCCCTTTTGGAGAAGGCTGTATCCAAACTGCACCCAAGGAACCATGGCTTAAAAGCAAACTGAGACCTCAGTCACTTGAAAGTGTGTCTGCATCCTGAGAGATCTCTTGGGTTTCTTAGTGATCCAAGATCTCTGAAAAATGAGAGAAACCAAGGCTATGGAGAAAGCTGGAGACCGAAAGAGGGTATGTATATACTTAGTGCAATGGAAACATTTATGTGTGGTCTCCACCTACCAAATCCAAGTAAATGGGAAATGAGCACTGTGGTAAATTTAAAAGCATGCTCAGTATGCCTGCGAAAAATAGTTCAGCATGATTCAGAGCACATGAGACATTCCCACGTGCTGGTGTGAATACAAATATGCAGCTCTGTTAGGTGAGGTAGGATGTAAATCAGTGTTAATAGTTCTGGTCTGTCACAGCTCAGGGCACCAGCTTGGGACCAAAGTGAACAGTTCCCACAAATTAATGCACAGTTGAGTGCCTTTTGTGAGGACTCCTCCTGGGCTACTGTGGGCAGGTGATTCCTGCTCGTTCTGGGGAAATACTTCCAGTGGATCAGATGAAGTGAAGTGCAGCTGGCGTGAAAAGCTTGGCTTTGAGAAATGGAAAGGGAAACGTGTTAAACACACTTGGGAGTTCACTCCCTGGGCTGGAAAATGAGATTGAGAGAGGACACACAAATAACCTTTGCATTAAGCTGTCCTTGCCGCTGCTGGAAGCCCCTGCTGCTTCCATTAGACAGTCTTTGCTGAGCCCCTGAGCTGTGGAAAGTTGTTTCTGCAGTGGGCACGGCGGTTTCTGTGCAATATCCCTCCTGCCTTGAGGGTCTGGCACTTGTTTTTTCTGTTTTTTAGCTGTCTTTCCCCATTTCCTCTTTGTCTAATATAAAGAGGAGCACCTTGCCAAATGGCTGTAAGGAAAGATGGAGCAGAACATGGAGGTTTTTGTAATAGGGCTTTGCTGAGCGCTGTGCTGCCCCATTCACAGCCAGCTTTGAATTACAAGTTAAACCTTCATGTAGAGGTCTGGGCCTTGCTGGGGAAGTGGAAAAGGCACCTCCAGATCCATTGTTAGAGACTGTAAAGGTGCGTCAGAGAAAATCATCAAAACATAGAATCACAGATTGTTTTGGGTTGGAAGGCACCTCAAAGATCATCTAGTTCCACCCTCCCTCCATGGTCAGGGACACCTACCAATAGACCAGGTTGCCCAAAGTCCCATCCAACCTGGCCTTAAACACTGCCAGGGAGGGCGAAGCCACTACCTCCCTGGGCAATCTGTGCCAGTGTCTCACAGTCCTCACGTTGAAGATTTTTTTTTCCTATTGTCTAATTTACATCTACCCTCTTTCAGGTTAAAAGCATTACCCCACGTACTGTCCTTTCACTCCCAGTCTCTCTCCAGGTTTCCTGTAGACCCTTTCATATACTAGAAGACTCCAGACTCCCTGGAGAGTTCTCTTTTCCAGGCTGAACAAGACCAACTCTCTCAGCCTGTCTTCACAGGAGAGGTGCCCCAGCCCTCTGATCATTCTCGTGACCCTCCTCTGGACTCGTTCCAACAGTTCAATACCTTTCTTGTACTGCAATCCCAGAGTTTTTCACCAACTAAAACAACCAAATCCATCCTCTCAGGGCTGCTCAATCCACTCATCCCCCAGCCTGTATTTGGATTGTGCTGACCCACGTGCAGGACCTTGCACTTGGCCTTGTTGATCTTCATAAGTTTGCACAGGTGCACCTCTCAAGCCTCTGGATGACATCCCTTCCCTCCAGCATGTCAACTTCACCACACAGTTTGGTGTCATCAGCAGACTTGCTGAGGGTGCACTCGATCCCACTGTCCCTGTCTCTGATAAAGGTGTTAAACAGTGGCAGTACTAGTACCAACCCCTGAGGAATACCGCTCATCACTGGTCCCCACTATCTCATTACTCAGCAGCTTTTGGAAAACTGGACATTTCCAGGGAGATTTGAAGGGGAAAACAAGAAAAGGAGGATTATTTTTAGTGCATATGAAAAAAGAGTGAGAGCAGGAGAGACCTTGTAACAGCGCATCAGCTGGAAGTGTCTTTCCTTGACAACTATCTGCATCGATTATTCTCAGCATTGCACTTTACTTGTTTTTCAATATCTGCATAAAGTTTAGTGTTTCATGAAACAATGCTCCATATCCAGAAAAGAAATGCAAAAAGCAAACCAAAACACACATCAGCATTGACTAAGGTAATGAAATAAGACAGTTTTGTTCTCTTGCCTCACAGAATATTTTGAAAATACGCTTATATAAATACCCTCAAACTTCCCAAATCTATAACGTAAGGAAAGCTGATACCAATTATATGTTTAGTAATCCTCTGGAAATATAGTAACTACAGGCTTAATGACGTCAGGTCTATCTGCTGTAGTGAAAAGACATTAAAAAGCAATCACAAACCAAAGCAGATCTCTACCTAATGCTCTGTTCATTGGGATATAGGGAGGCAGATTACTGTACTTTAAAGGTTTTGTCTGAGATGGCAATGTAAGGAGGATAAATTGTAGATGGGTTTGCTACATATATTTTGGTTAAAACACCGGTGATGCATGAATCCTGACTCTCACCCAAATGCATTTGTCAACTAAATACTTGCAGAGTCGTTACAGGCAAAGGAAAGATGTCACAGAATTGTCGGTGCGTGGTTGTTCTCAGACTTTTATTTCTTCTTCTGAATTTGCAGTGTATGGCTAATTAGCAAAATTTGCATTGTTCTGCTGCTTCTCCCTTTCTGAGGAAATCGATGTTTTCAGCCTGAGGATGAGGAATAGCAAATACCACATATGCTTATGCAGTATCCGTGCGTTCTTCAGTTCTACTAACAAGTAGGATATATCCAGAGTGAGGTTGAAGAGGATTCAACATCAGCAAGTGTAAATATTCAACATCAAATATGCAGGCATAATAATGATATCATTCACAAAATCACAGCAAAACAAAGCATTTATTCACAAAAGCAAAAATATTTTAAATTCAATTTTTAACGACATAACAAATGCCAGTAACAGAAAAAAAGAGACTTTTATATTTGGGTGATCAAATAAATACTTCAGCATATACAGCGAGCTGGTAGATCTAGCAAGTCTCAGCTCCATGTGAAATTCAGTAGTTCTGATTTTATTTTATTTTTTTCCCCATTGCAGTCTGAAATATAATGCTACATTTTGATTTTTGCCTCTCAAATGCATTTAAAAAAGCATCACGCTTTTGGTCAATGAGAATATATCACTGAAACAATTTCAGTGTTTATTTTTGTTTGACTCCTAGTATTTCATTTTTTCCTAGATAATGTTGTAGAATATTGAATTAAAATAAGGAAGTGAATATAAAATTAAACATGAACATAAATGTACAATAAAATAGAACACAATAAATAAGTATATAACAAAATAAATCAGAATAAACAATGTATCCTAAAATGCATTTCAAATAGAATAACTCTCAGAACTAAATGCTAAAATGTATTATGTAAAGTATTCTTAAACCAGCAGTGAATTGAAATGAATGTATTCTTCAGGAAGGTTGAGATTTTGATGACTTTGCAAATCATGATGGAAAAAATGTTTTGCCAAGACCCTGTAAACCAAAGCTAACATATTTTGAAAAGCGTATGCTAAGAAGCAGTTTCAGATGACATTCTTGGGCCAAACAGATAACAAGACTATTTCCAGCTAGTTTCAGATGGGAAAGCAGATGGGGCTGTTTCTTGCTGTTAGACTTCTGTGGTCACAGTCTCTCAAGGGCTGAACTTGAACATCTGAGTTCTTGTAATTATTATTATTATCATCACGACTAAAATTAATGTGACCAGATCTTCAACCCTAATTTATAG
Source organism: Hypotaenidia okinawae (assembly GCA_027925045.1). Lineage (NCBI taxonomy): Eukaryota > Metazoa > Chordata > Aves > Gruiformes > Rallidae > Hypotaenidia > Hypotaenidia okinawae. The sequence goes on from BSDF01000002.1 coordinate 162,003,746, forward strand.
TCTACTATATTCTACTGTGCTTTGTGCTATGTAAAGGACAGGAGGATTTTACCATTGCCTGAACTATCTTTAGCCCATTAGAACTTTAGGTGTCATGTATGTGACACATCTCACCTAGGTTTAGAGGTGGGGTTTGCTTGCAAGTACATGGAAATTTTGTACTAGTTGAGGCTTCCCAAGGCGTCTGAGGCATCTGCAAAGGGCTGGCAGAGATGACATAGGACCTGCAGAAGACCCACACTGTTCTAGACTGTCATCAGGTGCCATCAGTGATTGAAGCAGTGCTACATGCTGGTATTAGGAATAAAATGGCAAGATGGATGCCGTCAGAATCCAATGGAAGTCATCAACAAAACAGCAGGCATGTCTTCCCCAGTGAGCAAAAGGAAACACAAGCTTTCTTAGACATTATGAGTTTCTGGAGAAAGCATATCCCAAATTGAAATCTGATTGTAAGCACCTACATCAAGTGACCTGGATGAAGAACAATTTCACTTGGGGCCCTGAGCAGCTATAAGCCTTTGAATGAACCAAACAAGTTCTGCTTTCCTGCCATATTAAACTGTCTTCATCTCAACCCACAGGTTTTACCTTTTTTAGTTTAACTTTACTTTTTTCCTTTTTGATTGTCTCCCCCTCCCACTGGGGTGGGACTGAGTGAACGGCTGTGTGGTTAGTTTAGCTGCCTGCCAGGTTAAACCACCACAACAGCTTACATCCCTGGTTTACCTTTGACATCTGCAGAGAGGCATCCTTTGGTTTGGAACAGATTGGAGAGGGCTGCACAAGGCACTGCTGCCTTTCACTGCCTGTAGCTGCAGTTATCACATCGTGCGATCCCGCTGGAAGTTAGACTGATTCAAAACCAGTTAACTGTACTTAAACATGGGCTGACAGGTAGCTAAAGCTTTGGATATATTTCAACAATAGTTCTTTTACCTTGACTCACTTTTTTAGTGTGATCACACTGTAGCTGTCCATCTGTCTTAGCTGACTGTCAGTCCTGCTTCTCTCTCCTAATACTGTTTCCATCTGCTTGCCAGTTTCAATGAGACTGAAAAACTGACAGTCACACAAGTTTGTTCTTATAAATGGACATAAGAATACATTTGTGGGCCTACAGAAGATGGGGTTTCACCATGAAAACCAGAACTACCTGTTCCTCTTGACCTAGTGGCGCATCAATCAGTGTGTATGCACCCTTGAAGGTATTGCTGCCTCTTCTGCTTCTTTCTGAATTGGTGATGAGTGGACATGAGAGGAGCTGGAAAAAAGTATGAATGGGAGTTCAGGGTTTTTCAGAAAGAACCGTAGGGACTTGGGGAGCTCCAGGCTTGTGGAGGGTTGGAGGTGTTGAGATCTGAGAAGTGGATGCATTGCCAGGCTTGGGACTTGAGGAAGTCCTGCGTGTATCTCAGTAGGTGGAGATCATTCTGTACATGGGAGGAAAGCTGAGACTGTTGTGGTAGGATTGTTTACAAAATATTGTGCACACAATTCCGCAGAAAATCTGTCTTCATTTATTTCTGCTGTGTATGAATAATATTTGGGTGGCTTATAATGAAGAATATTTATCCTTGCTTTTCAGAATTGAACACTATGGTGACTGTTATATCCTGGTCCACAGGGCTGTCTCCTTTGATTTTCCTTTGGTGTTCATTTGTGCAGTTAATGTGAGTATTTTCCTAATCAATGCTGGTAGATTCCTCTTTAATTAATATTGATGAGTTGGAGAAAGAATAGCATGGACCACTAGTAACATTTCCACATGACTGAGTGTTTGAGAGGAAAAAGGAGGGCTTGTAAATCAGAAATTATCACAGAGGAACATATCGTAATGAAGATCCTTGTCTGACCCCTTGTTTACATTCAGGAAAGTGAAGGCATATTCCACAGTCATCATATGAAGATGGAAAAAATACATTAAGAGAACAGGGATGATGAGAAAAACAGGAATCTTAAGGCTGGGTGAATCTGTACAGCCCAGGTGAGATTTTGCTCTACCCCTGGCTGGATCCTGACGTGTACTGTCATCAGTAAAAGCTCTAATGGGGATTTGGTGCTGGAAGTGAAATAACCCTGCCCCTCTGACACCCCATCATGGACCCCCTTGGACAGCAAGATGCAAGTGAATTCAGCTGGCTGCCCATGTACAAAACTTTTTACAAGCAGCAATAAATACTGCCCAGAGTGCTCTCTCTGGTAGGAAAACTTCATGTCAATACATCCCAATCTCATCATAGTAAAGGGCTGGTAAAATAACACTGATTTTCCCTGTTGGCTTCACAAAGAGGGGATCTGGCAATGTGTCATGGACAAAATAGATCTGTTCAAATGAAACCACCCTGACAAATAGCATCCTTCTTAAAATTTAAATTAACTGTTTTTCCTCCACTAATAACACCAGTCACAGAGCCAAATTCTTAGCTGTGCTTTCCCTTTGTTTCTTTTGTTTATTTAATCTGATTTAATTTAATCAACGATTTGTTTTTTGGAGCTGTCTTTATGAATCTGTTTAAATATACTGAGTAATACTTCAGAAAGAAGAGATTTGCTGTCCTTTTTTGTCTTCTTTTCTTCCTGGTTTGCAGTCCTCCTAATGAGGTACAAAATCTGGAGTTTAAAAGATTCTTTTTCATGTCTCTTTTAAGCAGACAATCCAGTCTACTTGCATAAAGACTGATCAAAAATTAATTGAGGGCTTCAGGATTTGCCTTGACACAAGGTAAGGCTAGTCCAATGACTTAAGGCAATTCATTCTCCAGGAAAAGAAAAGGTTATTGGAAAGAAAGGTTCATCTCCCATGCTCAGGAGTTGAGCTACCTTTCCTGGTAGTCAGACTTGCTCTGTAGATTATCATGGCCAAACTGCCTTTGCAAATAGTGAAGACAGAGTCAGGTCTATCAGCACCCTAAGCAAAACAAGAGGTTGTTATTCTGAATGATGGTGAATGAAAGCTAGAAAGGACTCAACAGGGACTGCCAGGGAAAGAAACAGGGTTGAACGAAGGACAACCAGGGACAGAGTGCTGAAGGCACAACCATGAATGGTCAGACTCTCTGCTGTTTGGAGGGGCAGAAGGTGCAATTATAGCAAACACAGCTGCATGAAGGAGCTAAAAGAGATGATTTTTGGCTAACCATTGGGTGCTACTCAGCAGTAGTCACTGAGGCTTTTTGTAATCCTGTCACATGGGAAAAAGGTGTGCACATTGAATGAGCCCACGGTGTTTTGATCCTTCCTGTTGTCTATCCCACTGTCCTCCTTTGGGCAAGACTGAGGGCCACAGTTGGGTGTACAGAGAGGGAGGCTTGATCTCAGCAGCAGCAGGGAAAGGAAGACAGTTTATCAGAGCTCTTCAGAGCACTGTGTCCTGCACCAGCTGCAGCACCCAGTGCTGTCTCCTGCTCTTTACCATCAGTTGAGGGTTCATGATGGCTACAGTACAGAGTCAGGACAGTGCTGGAAGTGAGTTATACACCAGCCAGGCTGCTGAGTTACACAAGGTTAGAGTCAGAAGTATGGCCTTCTTATGCCATATATGAGGAGTGCTCCCCAGCCACAGACTAAATGGGACCTGCCAGATGGATCAAAATGAAAAATTAGCCAGGCTTGCCTGGATATCAATGAAAAATATGGGTCTTATCAGAACCTCAAAGTTCAGAGCTTGTCACTCACATCAGATGGGAGCAGCTTGTGAGTACCACAGCAGAAGCAAAATGAATACTTTGCAGTATTGCCTACAGTGTTTTTCTTTGTCTATGCTTGGGACAATCCCCTTCATCCCCCTTTCAAAGTCTGGGGAGGGAAGCTTCTAAACAGAATACCCTAAATTGTCAGTATATATAATGACTTTATTATATAACCAATGGTTAACATTTTCAGCTCTTTTTAACAAATCATTTATAGAACATAACTGATTCAAACCAGCTGCAGACTTCCTTTTCTTAGTGTTATTTATTACAATTTAATCATCCCAAGATTTTCAGACCTTTCATTAATTTTCTGCCAAGTATGCTGAGTGACACAGCAAGATCTCAACAGAAATTGCCTCTGCATTATTCTTTACCTTATTACAGATTTTATCAAGCTATGGGGCTGGACATAGTCCACCTACAGTGACCACATTATCCTTCCAGATTATATCTTGTAGGAATAGCACTAGAAAGAAGAGGAAAACGTATAAGGGACAAAGAGTCTTTGTGCCCCAGAGTTCTTTCAGCTCCCTCACTTCCCCTCTCCCTACCTGCCACTCCTAAGAGGCAACGTCAAAGCAAAGAAGATGTTCCTGCTCCAGGTTCAAAGCTTTCTGTTTCAAGGTTTCAGGATGCTCTAAGAAGAGGCAGCAGCTTTTGGTCATCCTCAGGCCTTTTTGTCAGGACAAGGACTTAGAAAATAGCATTTGAAGAGGGATGAAGATTGTAAGTACCAGCTGGAGAACTTTTGAGGAGAACAAATGAGAGGGTGAGTTTTGACCTGCACAGACAGACTAGGCATGGATTTTAAGGTGAAGCAGACAGCAAGTGGGTAGAAGATAGGATAGAGGCCTAAGTGGACCAGATGGCTTAAGCAAAATGGAGGGGAAAGAGGAGAAACTCCATGGGACCAATGAAGTCAAGGGAGAGGAACTTCTTTTAAACCAGTGTTTGCCCAGAAAACTTCACTTTCTGTCCTCATATACCTCAACTTTTCCATTGCTAATCCTGTAATTGGTTCTGGAAGATTATTCATCATAGAATCATAGAATACCCTGAATTGGAAGGGACCTAAAAGGGTCATCAAGTCCAACTCCTGGCTCCAGACAGGGCCAGCCAAGTCAGAGCATGGGACTGAGTGCATCATCCAGATGCTTCTTGAACTCAGTCAAGCTCAGTGCTGTGGCCACTTCCCTAGGGAGTCCATTCCACTGCCCAAACACCCTCTCAGTAAAGAACCTCAAGGTAAGGAAATAGTGAAATCATTAAATAGTCTTGTGCTTTACTGTTTTGCCTGAGATTCATCTATAGGAATAACATCCCTTGAAATAAATGCATGGGAAACAGGAGCCCTGTAACCAAAATAAATTTAGGACTGCAAATGGAAAGTGGAGTCCACATCACATCTGGGTACCCAAACACAGTCTGTCCACCCATCTGTCTGTCCAACCTTGTAGAACTGTCTGAGGGATTCCTGCTTCAGAGTACTGAGTACAGCTCTGTATTCTGATCCTGAGTACAGATCAGCAAAGTCAAGTCAGAGGTTACACCAGTGAACATATTAGAAGTTAGTTGCTAAACAAGGACAAGACTCACTCAGGGCTGAATTTGCTAAGGTGGTGCAGACACTGTTAATACTGGTAACCCTTTTACCAAAGCATCTAGCAAGACTGGTCAAATGGAAAGCTTGGAACCTGATTCTTAGATTCCCTTCCAAATTAGATTAGATCCAGCTTCTATTAGAAAGCAAAATCCACCTTTAAATGTATGGAATAGCATTTCAATCTTCATGTTATTTAGGAAAGCTGAGATTTATTCAGGTGGTCATAAATGACCATTCAGAAAGGGTCAAATATCACATGCAATATGCAGACATTAGCTAATGAGGCCCAGTTCTGATTAAATGCTTAGTTAGAGAGGAACGCTTTGCTGTATATTAATAATGAATTCATTGCTTATCATATGAAAAGTAAGAATTTATAACATTGACTTACTATATTTGGAGGATTTATAAAAAGTCCCAACACTTGAAATTGTCCCAAGTCCTGTTTCAGGAATGTGAATGAAGTATTTCATTTTCCTAAAGCAGGAACATGCAGTACTTAGCATTTCCAATCGGAGTTTATTTTAGTCTAATTTATTTTCAACAGCTTTCCCCTCATCTTGAGTGCTCTGAGAAGAGATAAAGATAATACATTCCCACTAGAGACAAGGGATAAAACAACATCAGCAAAAAAAAAAAAAAAAAACAAAAAAAAAAAAAAACCACCAGAAAAAATTTTACATTGGATCAATCTTCTTAGTAAGATTTCAGCCAATGGAATAGCATCAGAAGGGTTGGAAGCTCCAGGTATGCAAGGTGTGTTTTCTTTGGCAGGGGAATGTGATTGGTAGGTGTTAGAAAGTAAATTTATATTTAGGAGTCACCACACAGTATGGGGCTTTGAGATGCAACACTTTAAGCTTCTCTCATGTTAAGAGTCCAATAGTTCCAGCCAAATCTTTGGTATTTACAGCAGCCTCTTTTTATTTGTCTTTGATTAAAAGGAAAATAGTTTTTAAAAAGAGAGAGGGGAAAAAAAAAAGGGGGGGAGGGAAATGGTTTATCTGATTTTTTTGTTTGTTTTGTTTCTTTTGATCAAAATTAATAAGATTATTTTTCACAAAATATTAGCCTGTAAGGAAGAGGTTAATCCCACATTGAGATATACTTTGTCTGAAAGGGATGTTGTTGGATGTGAGTTGAGACTTTCTGACAGCTGGTAGCCTCCCTGTTATTAAGAAACTTGTTTGATAAGGGAGGTGGAGCTGCTATTTGGATCCCATCTTAGTGCTTCTGTGTTTTCTCCTGTCTTTGTCTGGCTGGGTGTATTTTTTTTTTTTCTCTTAGAACCTGTTTTTCTGGAAATCCTTAGCAAAAAATAGACAGCATTCTTCTTTTGATATTTTCCATTCCTCCTGGAAGACTGCTTATATTCCAGGGTTGATTATGATAAATGTTCCTGGTATAACTAATCTAACTTTTATGTCTGCAAATTGTCAGCCTCTATCAGCTTAAAATCTAACAGTTTGGCTTACTTGTTGTGAAGATTTGATACTCCCATGTCTTGCTTTCAAAACTGTTCTAGGATTGACTGAAGACCCTGGCAAATGTTGGCAGTGAAGTCCATCCTTCCCCTGAGGTTTTGCTTCTGACACAAACCTTTGCCCACTCACTCACTGGTCACTTATGTTGTCTGCTACTTGCTGGTTATTTCTTCATTTTTTGAGATTTTTTTTTTTTTTCTATTTGAACCAGCTTCCCCTTTCCCATTTGACTGTGCTCAGCAAAGATGATTGTAACAGTTTTGACACCAAACCCCTCTCCATAAATTATGCTTTTAAATACTCACTCTCTGAAAAACCCTCTGCAAGGACCAAAGGCTGATTATTCACTGTGTTTGTTGGAGATGTTTGAATAGATGCAGCATCTTCTTATTCTTTAAAGGCTCTGCAAGCAAAGCAAAGAACACACAGTCCAGGGTTAATGGTTGGGTGACAACTTCTGGGTTGCCTCAGTATGAGTAATAGTTACATACAAAGATTTGTCAAGACAGCTGACATACATCAAGGTTAAGGACTGTGGAGCAGCTTTTAGAGTAAGTTATTAAAGCACATTTCTGTGTACCCTGCCCTGTCCTGGGTGCTTTGTAATGTATTACATGAAGAAGTCACCAGTAAAACACAATCTGGCCTTGACTCAGTGCATTTGAGGTTGACAGTACCTGTGCTAAACACAGACGGGCAGCTGGACATCGGGTATGGATAAGCCAGGTCTGCATGCTTTCCACCTACATTGCTGCCTAAACAAGATCAGTTACCTGCATCTCCCTCTCAAGTGAGAGAGATATATTCCATGGACTGCAGAGGGAAATAAGGACATTTGGGCTCCAAACCTAGAATTAAGAATTAGGCCCATATTTCACTAGAGTTTTCTTTGCTAAGTGACTCATGGCAGAGAATAGGAACCTGAAATCACTACTGTCTAAAAGATACAGTATGGAAAAGGATTTTATGACTGAAAGTTCTAGAAAACCTAGAAATTCTAGAAAATCTCAGAAATTTGTGATAGCCTAAGCAGGAATTTATGACCTTAGCTAGTGGTCTATTCAAGAGCTTTACTTGGAAAAGTATTTTCTTTAAGTTATCTATAGACAAAAAAAATCCCTGAAAGAAATGTTAAACAAGAAGAAAATCTAAAATGAAAGGGAATGTCCAACCACACATAATTTTACTTCTGCAGTCAGGCAGAGATAGTCCTCATTGGCATGGTAAATTGTGGTGTGCTGGGCTATGAGACAGGATTAAAGTTTTCTACACAACCTGGAAGAGGTATGGGCTAGAAAGAAAGCCCAGCAGAGACCTTTTTCCACACTGCTGGTTTCATTTGGAACAAAATACCTCTGCCACCTATATCACACCAAGATAACATTACACTGTTTCATAGGAATCTCCCAGCCTGCCACCTGGGACTTGGTTCTGGGGTGTTCTGGACATCTTGGAAGGCAAAAAAGCCTGGTTCAGATCATATACCACAAATCCAAACCCACTGCTTTTACATCCACCATGGTTGTTTAAAGGGAGAGGGTGAGGTGAACCCTCCATTGAGTACATCCTGATTATAGAAGATCTCCTGAATTTTAGCAACTTGTTATGAGGAAAAGTTATCAGAAAAGCTGGGGAAGAACTGCTCATGAGGGTATGTAGCAATAAGATGAGGGGTAATTGTTTTAAACTAGAAAAGGGGAGATTTAGATTGGGTATTAGGAAAAAATTCTTCACTATGAGGGTGGTGGATCACTGGGACAGGTTGTCCAGAGAGGTAGTGGAGGCCCCATCCCTGTAGATATTCAAGGTCAGGCTTGATGGGGCTCTGAGCAACCTGATCTAGTGAAGATGCCCCTGCTTACTGCAAAGGAGTTGGACTACATGACCTTTAAAGGTCCCTTCCAACCTAACACTTTCTCTAATCCTACTACACAGCAAAACACATGTGGTGGTGAGCCATGCCAAAGATTCTTGTCTGGTTTGTCCATCACAAGTAATGGACAAGTTAACACTGCTGTGTTAACAAGGCCTTCCTTTTTCTGCCATGCTGGATCTCCCTCCAAGCCATGCATATAAAATCCATCATTCCTTTCCCACCTCCTTCTCTCCCCCACCTTGGTAACCATCAAAGTGTCATTTTGGACAATGATTAGCAACCTTTTTTGTGGAAGAATAAACAAGCTAACATGGGGCTTAAATGCTTACATGCTCCAACCCCCTCTACTTAGTGCAAGATATCTGTGTGTCCTTTATTATTACCTCCCCCATTCTCCCTCTTGCTGGTCTTCCCCCATCGTTTTTCCTCCCGGCAGCTTGGTCCCTTTTGTACACAACATCCTTTCCCTTTCACAAGCCCACAAAGACCCAGTGGGGAGGCGGACACAGGAAATGCTGTAAGCAAGAAAAATCCATCCCCTCCCTGTGACACTTGAGATGCCAGGGAAGGAGGAGGTATTGGTATTTTGTATGTGTTTCTGTGGTGTGCTTTGTGGGCTTTTTCCTTTCTTTCTTTCTTTCTTTCTTTCTTTCTTTCTTTCTTTCTTTCTTTCTTTCTTTCTTTCTTTCTTTCTTTCTTTCTTTTTTTTTTTAAGGTCCTCTTTTCCAAACTTCCCTTCCTGGTGATTTCAAAACAACTGAAAACGAAACCTGCAAGCAGAGGATTGTCTCCCCCACTTCCCAAGCTTTCTTTACTTTTGTTTTCATAGCCTGCCCTTGTTTCAATGCTTGAAGAGGAAGGGGGAAAAAATTCACTCTTCTGTTTTTCCCAGTTGCCCACATAGCTCTGTGCATCAAGACACTTAAACAGTCCTGCTGTGGCTGAAATCCTCCGTCCTTACCACACAGGACCTGCATGTGCAAATTTCTCCTGGGATTTTGTGTGCTACTACCTTACATTATGACCATGGTCGATGTGTAAGCACAAGGGGAGCTAACAGGGGGTTTTGGACAAGCTAACATCGCTTGTGCCATGTTTTGCTACATCCAATATCCAATGAGAGGACTATGGATTTGTCTTCCATTACATTGTCAAGCATATACCAAGGAAAAATTAATTAAATGGCACTGGGTCACAGAACACCTCACAGGAATTTACTTTGTAACTGGTCTTACTCTTGGTTACATGGATTTGCTAGAGTGGGGTGGTTTCATTCTGATTTCAATACAGAATGTTATTTGCATGCATGAGAACATACCATGCAATAGTTCAGATTCTGCCTCCAAAAGTCTTTGAGGCTTCACACAAGGCCTCATTAGAGCTACAGTTATCCCTGTGTGAGCCACATACTGATTCCTGGGATCAGCTTTTCTAGATTTAAGCCTGGCACTAGAGATTGGAGAGAAGAGCTTGCACTGCAAACAGTGGGAAGTGTTGAGATAAGGGCCTGAAACTCCTGGGTTTACTTCCAGGTAAGTTTCTGTTTCAGGTGGTTTACACTGTAAACCCATTGTTACTCCCTTTGGAGGATAATTTAGAGATACTGTGTCTGGGGTGAACACCAGCAGGAGAGGAGACAAAGAAACCCTCAGGGAGCACCTTCTTATGGATCTTTCTCAGGTCCAGCTATGTGAAGGATGAGCCTTGGTCCAAAACCTTGGCCAGCCATGGCACCATAGAGCATCTGTCAAGCAGCCTGACATTGTACACATGTTAGATCACAAACCTACAAGCTAGCAGAATTTCTCAGGCTGGTAAGAAATCAAAGAGCTAAATGTCCATCATTTAGAAAAAAAAAATAATTCTAACATCTAGTCTCCCTGTACCAGCAACTGCCAGTATCACAGCACTTCAGGCCTGATATCTCAGTTTGATCTCTTCTGGTGGCTTCATTTTCTCCTTCCACAAGCCTGCATTGTCCTGTACTTCTCCCCCTCTCACTCCCTTTCCAGAGACTTGTGATAACCATTGCCTAGGTAACAGCATCTTGCCTGGTGTGTTTTACTGACTGCAATGCATGTGGGGGCGTGTGCTGTGCCTGCATTCCCAGTGGGATAAGAAGCAGAGAGTCGAATACTGTGTGTGGGAGAAAAACTTCTTACGTCGCTTCTGACACCAGTGGAGGCAAAAAGGTCAGCTTCTTTCACCCCTATACAGTGCTTGTTAGCTGGTGCCATGGTGGCTACCACAGGATTTATTGACTTCTTGGTGTCCTGGAGAGAGGGCTAAGAAGGGAGGGACTTGGTAGACTTTCTGCCGGCATGCTTGCCTGGGACATCCTTCTTAAATGTGAGTTAGTTATGCATGGATAAAGCTTTGATTATTCAGAAGCCAGCTGGTGGTGACGCTGATTGACACTTCATTCATACCTTTGGCATCCTCTGGAGCAAACGCTAAATCTGGCAGAAAAAAAACAACCCTCCAAACAACAAACACCACAAGATCCATCTATCAACAAAGATCAAGAGGAGGAGGACCAGAAATCCAGCAAACTAATTTAAAAAACATGTTTCTGCTGTATGAAGGGTTAATCCAGGCCTAGGGAATGTCAAAAAGTCTGTGTGTCTCATGAAACTTCCTCGAAGCATTAATTTAGGGATGTTTGAATTTCTTTCTGCTGATATGTGAACTGGGTCCAGGTAGAAGACTGGAAGCAGGAGGTCAGGCACAGCATAAGGAAGGAATAGAAACAGGACCCATGGAAGCTTTAATTATCATAGTTATAAAGTGAGCTTGCAAGATATTTATGACTTCTTTTTTAAAGGTGCCTAAAACACTAGGGGCTGAACCAACCAGCAAAGGAAGAAAGGTAGATGAGAAATCTCAGAAGATAGAGCTGGTGGCAGAAAAGTCTAAAATGAGAATTTATATGGGGAGACAGAGTGGAATAAATTCAATGTTATGCAAAAGAGAACTTAAGAAGCAAGTTATGCTGAAAGAGATCTAAAACAAGGATGGATGGCAAATTAGATGGCAACTTGATCCCATAGCTCAGGATTTATATCAGGGTAAAGGGGAAGGGAAAGGTCCTTCTGGTTAACTGCCACCTTCCCAGGGACCTGCTGCTTCCAGGTTTCCATGGAAAGTCACAGAATCACACAATCACAGAATCACAGAACTGTAGGGGTTGGAAGGGACCTCTGGAGATCATTAGTCCAACCCCCTGCTAAAGCAGGATCACCTCAAGCAGGTTGCACAGGATTGTGTCCAGTTTGGTCTTGAATATCTGCAGAGAAGATGCCACAACCTCTTTGGGCAGACTGTTCCAGTGCTCTGCCACTCTCAGTGTAAAGATGTTTTTCCTCATATTGAAGTGGAACTTCCTGTGTTCCAGTTTGTACCCATTGCCTCTTGATCTGTCACTGGGCACCACTGAAAAGAATCATAGAATACTTTAAGCTAGAAGGGACCTTTCACCTCATCCTCTTGACACCAGATATTTCTTATCATTGATGAGAAATCCTCTCAGTCTTCTCCAGGCTAAACAGCCCCAGCTCTCTCAGCCTTTCCTCCTAACAGAGATGCTCGAGTCCCCTCATCATCCTTGTAGCCCTCCACCAGACTACCTCCAGTAGGTCCTTGTTTCTTTTGAACTGGGGAGCCCAGAACTGAACACAGTACTCCAGATGTGGCCTCACCAGAGCAGAGTAGAGGGGGAGGAGAACCTCCCTCCACCTGTCGGCCACAGTATTAAGCACACCAGGGTACATGGCCTTCTTGGCCATGAGGGCACATTCCTGGCTCATGGATAACTTGTCAGTCAGGGCTCCCAGGTCCTTTTCTGCAGACCTGCTTCCCAGCAAGTCAACTCCTAACCTGTACTAGTGCTTGGGGTTATTCCTCCCAAGGTGCAGGACCTTACTCCTGTCCTTGCTGAACTTCATTAGGTTCCTCTCTGCCCAACTCTCCAGCCTGTCCAGGAGTCAGAAGTCAGTGGGTTCATATTGCCAGACCACTCAAGAGCCCCGGATTGAATGTAGAAAACCAGCCCCAGTTCAATGCCTGACATTGGTGAGTGAATGCATTGAGAGAGGAGTGCAGAACGGATGACCCCGATCCCACACTGAATAGCACATGGCTGCAGAGACAGGAGATTATTCTGCTAGAGTAATGGTGTAAGCTGTGAGAAGAGTACAGAGAGAAACACTCAACCAGATGGTGGAGGTAAAACCATGAGTCTTAGGAACATTTTGTTTTCACCTGCATCCCTGTTCCTTTCTGACAAGCTTGGTTATACATCAGGAAATTTCCTGACCTGTGACTCCTTGAAGAAAGCACAGCTCTGCTTAGCAAATTTGGCTGTTTGAATGAGGAGCTAATCAAAGGGAACTATTCTGCTGCCAACCAGTGTCTTACCTCCATTAAAAGTATCTTCTCAGTGTAGATAAAGGATTTGAAATACTGATGTGGTGATACCAGGCTCTGGTAACACCTCATATACAATATATGATAAACCATGGTGTAGCACCAGAGAGTATGGGCAGTTGCCATCTCCCTCCACTGGGGAAGATGAAAACAGGTTCTGGAAAGGAAAGAGTTCAAGCCATCAACAGCAAGTCAGAGACCTTAAAACTTGTGGAAATTTTCAGCCAGACAAAAGTAGACCAACTGAAAACCAGCTGACCTCTGGCCACTAAACCACACTCCCCAGCATGAAGCCACCCCACTTCTCCTTTTGCCATGTGAATGCCTCATCTTCCCCTGTTACTTCTTTTTGAAGGGTTGCCCTTTACTTTGACTTTTCTCTGTTGCTTTTAAGTGTGTTTCTCTTCTCTGTACAGAGCTTCTTAGCCAAATCCCGTGTCAGAGGTGGAGGGAACAGTACCAGCCACCAGAGAACACCATTGAAATGATTTTCCAGTACAAGCTAAAATGAAATAACTTAATGTACTGTGCACGTCAATCCTGTGGATTTATTCCCAGCTCAATATTGATTAGAAATGAAAGAGGCAACCCTCGGAAATGAACATAAAGCTCCTAACACTTCTACAAACTTCGGAACTCATTTTGGTGTTCCCTTCCTTTCATTCTTCTTTCTTTTTCTTTTTCTTTTTCTTCTTTTTTTTTTTTTTCCTTTTCCTCCTTCCTTTTCCATTGGCCAGGAGCAAAACAACTGCAAACTTTCACTGATCATTATTGTACCATTCAAGACAGATGCAGAAGCAAGAAAGAAAACAGGGCCTCGGGGTATAAATCAAACACTGAAGTCCTCTGTGTAGGGAAAAAGAAAACAGCTCCAACACGTGCTCACAGTAGTGGAAGGGGAAATAAAATTCCTCAGACTTAGTGGTTTCTTCACTTTCCTCTCACTGTGTTTTGGTTTGTGTTGGATGGGGGTCCTGTGGTTTAGAGCTTGTAGACTGCTAGATTTCTTCTTTTAGGATTTAATGTCCTGAATAATAATGTCTCTGGGATTCTGATGAGGTTTGGATTGTATGAAGTCTGGAAATGAAAGGAAGTTTATTACAGTATATGCAAATTATCAATTATCATTCATAACTCTTGTTAGTCTGAAAGCATTTAGGAGCTGCAAACGCATACCAAAACCCTATTGTGTGACCCCAGACTGTAGTACAGGGTGTCACTGCAGGAGCAGTAGGCACTTCAGACAGACTGGTGGTGGAATACCAAAAGATGATACTGGTTATCATCACATTTTTCTAATTAGCTCTTACCTATCACCACTCTGCACCACTGATGTTCCTTGCTCTGGCAGCGGAACTAAAGACATTTTACTTCATCCTTCCTTACTGATTTATTGATAATCCTTTATCAAAGCATCCCTTTCCACTCAGTGTTGCTTCACTCGCCTTCAGAGCAGAAACTGAATCCTTTGAGGATGCCATTAATGATGAGCAGAACTGGGTGGCCTCTGAGCAGTGGAAAAAGGTGTAATGCATAACTTACTCATGAAATAATGTGGGGAAAAATATAGGAGTAATCATGCTTTTCCCCATTTATTTTCATATCATTACTGTATGCAAAGGGCAGATACTCAGAAATCTGTTTTTGTACAGGGGACCTGCAAAAACAGGAGGAAGCAACAAGGATGGAGAGAATATATGGAAATGGACTGGAAAAGGAGTGGCTAGATATGAGATTAAAAATAATAGGAGGAGATGGAAGGAGGAAGAGGATGGAAGGAAGAGGGAGCAGCACCCAAGGTAGACAGTGGCATTCGGTGTCTGGCCAGCTGGTTCCTTGTGGTCTTAAAGACTAGGGAAATTTCCAAAGAGAAAAGGTAGTTTTTAATAAAATCATAATAAAATGAATGCTGATAATAAAATGAATGCTGTTTTTATCTATCATGTCCTGGAATCACTCGTAAATACTGGAAAGGGACTTTAAAGCTTATGTAGAAACCTCCTCAAAGTTTGTCTCCAGCCTCCATAATCAGGACAAGGGACTGCAATGACTCACTGGCCAGCGAGTTCATAGTCTGTCCTTTGTGAAGGCAAAGTGCTTCAGCCCCAGTGTTGGGTCCAGCACCCATAAAAACAATACTATGGGCTCCAGCTAAGTTCATCTCCTCCCCAGAAAGTGATATTTTGATAAAGTGAGGCAACAGATCCTATAGGGCAATTGTCTTCCTCACTTTGGGTTTCCTTACAATGTAAGAAACGTGGATGGGGAGTTGAGAGGGGATGAGAAATAGAACGAGCTTTTATCCTGCTTCTAAACAAAGAAGAAAAGTGAATGACACCTGAAATGCATAATGTCTGCATCTGTGGGGTAAAACTGGGAGGGGAGGGGGGGAGCAGACACCCTCCCTCCGCATGTCTGTGGGGTGTGCATCTTCCTCCATTCTCTGCCTCTCCCTCTCCCACTCCTCCCGAGGTGCCTTTCAGAGCTGCTGCTGTGGCAGGTGAGTCAGTGTGACAGCTCAGACACAGGGCAGCCCCCTCAGCTGCTGAAATGCCAGCCAATCTCCCAGCAGACTCTAGAGCCCACTATTATAAATGAATGCAATGCATTCTTTTTCACCCCCTCCCCCTCCTTCGGCTGGCACGGTGAGTCAGTAATCAAGATTCCTTTGTCATTTTGTGGGGTGGTGGGAGAGCTGGTGGTGGTGCTGGTGGGCACAGGCTATGTGGGGCAGATTAGCTGCATCCTTGTATGGGTCTTGCATTTCTTTCCTGCCTTGGCTGAAAAAACCTCACCAGCTGCAGCAAAGGGCAGGAGTGGGGACAAGAAGGGGAAAGGAAAGAGGAGGAGACACAGCCCCACTCTGAATTTTAGCACTGATTCACAGTGCTTTTAGAGATCAAGATCCCTCCCCATTAATGACAATTGTTCAACAAAATCTGCAGGGGTTAAGAGGGGAATAAAAATTCACAGCATCTGTAATACCGAAGTCCTGGGGGCACTTGGAAAGGCTGGTGGGCAACAAGCATAACGTCAGCCCCTTTGTTTGGCAGCTCTTTGCTGAGGTGGGCTGCATGCTGTGGAAAACATGACAGCAGCAAGAAAAGGAATGAGGGACAGAGAGGTGTAAAGGGGAGGACATGGCAGGGTGTAGTGGGGGTTGCAATTTCACTGTCAGAAAGAGCAAGGGAAAGAGACTCCTGGGCAGAGGGGAGGGAGCCAGGGGTACTGCCAAGGGGGCACAGCCCAAAGCATGTTAGGGGATGATGTGGAACAGAAAATCCATCAGTTCCTGTATCATGATCCCTCAGGGATCTTTGAATAAGCTTTCCCCTGGGATGGCACAATTGTGGTAGTGGGTTGGAGCAAAGAGCAGTGCAGTCCTCAGCAGCCAAAGCAGATGTCAACGAGAGGACAAGAGCAAAATAAGCAAACTGGACCAAATTCCAGGGGCACCCAGGGCTCAGGTACCTTCTAAACAAGAGACAGTGTGAAGGTACCACGTAACACCATGTGGATTTTTCTTCTGTGAATTTATCCAAACACTTCTTAAACCCATGCACTAGCAATATCATTCCACAATGAACCTCCACATTTCAGACTGAGCCCAGAGGGTCATGATTCGGGGAGCAGAATCTGACTGGAGGCCTGTGACTAGCGGTGTTCCCCAGGGCTCGGTGTTGGGTCCAGTCCTGTTTAACATCTTCATTGACAACCTTGGTGAGGGAACAGCATCCACCCTCAGCCAGTACGCCGATGATCCAAAGCTGGGAGGAGTGGCTGACACACAGGAACACTGCGCTGCCATCCAGAGAGACCTGGACAAGCTGGAGAGCTGGGCAGGGAGAAACCAGATGGGGTTCAACAAAAGCAAGTGGAGAGTCTTGCACCTGGGAAGGAACAACCATTTCTATCAGTACAGGCTGGGGGATGACCTGCTGGAGAGGAGCTCAGTGGAGAAGGACCTGGGGGTCCTGGTGAATGACAGGTTGGCCATGAGCCAGCAGTGTGCCTCTGTGGCTAAGAGAGCCAATGGGATCCTGGGGTGTATCCAGAGGAGTGTAACCAGCTGGTCAAATGAGGGGATCTTCCCCCTCTACTCTGCCCTGGTCAGGCCCCACCTGGAGTGTTGTGTCCAGTGCTGGGCTCCCTGTTATAAAAAGGACAGGGATCTCCTGGAGAGAGTCCAAAGAAGGGCTACGAAGATGATGAAGGGCCTGGAGCATCTCCCCTATGAGGAAAGGCTGAGTAAGTTGGGACTGTTCCGCCTTGAGAAGAGAAGACTAAGGGGGGACCTAATTAATGTTTATAATTATCTTAAGCAGGGGATGCAGGGGGAATCAGCCAGCCCCTTTTCAGTGTCTGTGGGGACAGAACAAGGGGCAATGGCTGCAAGTTGGAGCATGGGAAGTTCCGCACCAACATGAGGAAGAACTTTTTCCCAGTGAGGGTGACAGAGCACTGGGACAGGCTGCCCAGGGAGGTGGTGGAGTCTCCTTCTCTGGAGAAATTCAAGACCCGTCTGGACGCCTATCTGAGTGAAATGTCCTAGAGACCCTGCTTTGGCAGGGGGTTGGACCCGATGATCTCTCGAGGTCCCTTCCAACCCCTACAATTCTATGATTCTATGATTCTATGATCTCAGTACTTCTGTGAAAAAATATCTTCTGTTTGTGGTGGTGTCCTTGTCTTCTTGTATTAGAAGGAAGTGTAAATGATTATCATCTTGTTCATCATTTCTTGGCCCCTCATGATTTTGTAGCCTGCTGATGTTCCCCCTCAGTCATCATTATTCCTTTGGCACAGAGCGGATGCTTCCCTCACATGACAGGACACCACAGGACAATGAAAACCTCAGTGGTGCTCACTATGGCCTTGGGGTTTGCATGATTCCCTAGGGGTGGGCAAGCTGGTGGAGACATTCCTTGGGTCTGTCAATGAAGCACCAGGGCAATCTCCCCACAGTAATCAGCATGGGTAAACTGCAAAGAGGGAGTTGTGTAGATAAGATGCAGGCAAAGAAGGTATGGTATGAAATGTCACTGGTTCTGGAATCACATTAATGCACCTGCATCTATACTGTCTCCACCTTGAAGCACTCCTTCCCACCATTTTCTCTGTGTATATACAGATGGCTTTGTGTAAAAAAATCCATGTTTTTAGGGAAAAGAAGAGCATTTACTGTCCAGAGCTTGCAGGAAAATATCAGTTTTGTGATGTCACATTTGTGACAGTTTGTGATGTCACATTTGGCTTAAGTTGCTGCCATGCAGCTACCAAAAGCATATTGTTCTTCCCATGGAGCCAGAGTCATTGATGACCAAGGCCAAGCCATTTGGTGATGGTCACAGCGCCTCTGGGGATCACATTTAGGAGGAAAAAAACCCATAGGCAGCCCCTTTTTGACACTGGAGAAGGGAGTGAGAAGGTGTAAGAAACTGTGCAGGCACCAAGGTCAGTGAAGGGTGGGGGAGGTGTCCTGATGTCGGAGAGAAAGATGCCCCTGCAGCCCGTGGAGAAACCCATAGTGGAGCAGGTGTCCCCCACCCCAGCACTTGTGGCCCATGGAGAGAAATAGGGATGAGTGAGAGAGAGAGATCCACGTCGGAGCAGGTTTGCTGAGGGGGGACCTGTGACTAGGTAGAGGACCAGAATGGCGTAATCTAGGCCTGAGACACTGAGAGACATTCTATGATTCTATGACTGCACCCTGTAGAAATGACCCACGCTGGGACAGCTGGTGAAGACCTGATGCCTGATGGGAAAGGACTCACATCTGAGAAGTTCGTGGAAAACTGTCTCCTGTGGACAGGTCCCCACACGGGAACAGGGGAAGATTGTGAGGAATGCCCCCTTCCCTCCAGCTAAGAAGGAAAACATGACCAAAACCCCCATTCCGCCATTCCCTGCACATCCCTGTGCCACAGTGGGGGTGGGGAGAGAAATCATGACTAAAATGAAGTCTGCTAAGAAGGGAGGAGTGTGGGGAGGTGCTTTAAGATCTGGTCGCACTTCTCATCTGACTCTGGTGTCACTGGGTGTGCAGGGCAGTGTAATAAATTAGAGAGTTCTCTTTCCTTTATTCCGTGTTGAGTCTGTTTTGCCTAAGACACTCGTTGTGGAATCTCTCCCTGTCCTTATCTCAACTCCTAAGCCTCTCAATATACATTTTCTCCCCTGTCCAGCTGAAAGGAAGAGTGATAGAGAGACTTTGGAGGGTGTCTGGCCTCCAGCCAGGGCCAAATCGCCAGAGAGGAGAGCACTGACTCTTGAGAGTTCCGTGAAATTTGTTGGAGTTCAGAAACTGCTGGGGAGATGAACAGGCAGAAACAATCACATTCTTGCCAGTGTGAGCCTGGTTTTCTCGGGCAGATGAGTCTAAAAATGTTGATAGAGAGGAGAGGAGTTGCATAGTGAAGTCAGTAGTGGAATTGATGCAAAGGGCAGCAAAGACATCTGGGGACACAGACCATGGAATAAGAAGAGGACAATGAAATAGTATGAGTTGTACTGGCTGGTATGGAATGAAACAAGGAGCAGTAAACAGTTGACCATCCATGGGGAATCTGGTTGGTTTTGGTCTTTGGCTCTCTTCTAAGGGAAAAATTTACACTTCAAGTTTTTCTAGCACTGAAAAGAGCATTTTTATTACAGTATATTTTCAGTTAATTGTTTATTGATCTGCTTTTTATTCCAGAGTAGAAATTAAAAGACCATTGATAGTTTGCTTAAATTACTAACTTCTCTAACTGTTAAATTGTCCAAAGCAAGAGGAACATCGTAATGGAACATTTTCTGTGTGTATATCTGAAGGACAGGAAGGGGTTTTTTTTCATAATCTATAAAATAACTCTAACATATAGCTCATCTAACATCTTAAGTTGATGACAGCAGTCTAGTGCATACTTATGATAAATCATGTCATGCTCCAGTGGATACCAGTGACACCATGAAAACAGCGGAATCAGATGTTGAGTGGCTTCTGAGCACAGCTGAGGGATGGACCTATGTTGATTTCTTTTCAGTTTGTTCCTTCAATAAGCTGTCTCTTTATTGACCTATTATGTATTTTTTCTTTTATTCATTCATCTCAGATGCACCCATCTGAATTACTCTCCTGGTTATTTTGCTGTGAGTTTCTCTATGTTATTAAAATGTAGCTATAAACACACTATAGAGGTCAATTTTTTTTCTGGGTGTAGAGTTGTGTGAATCCTCTCCTGCACCCAAGATTTCCTAAGTCTCACAGGCAGGTTTTCAGGCTAACTCTTCCAAGATACAAAAACCAAATATTAAACTTCCAGGGTGTTTTTGTTGTTGTTTTTCTAATGTATATTATTGAACAAAGTGCAACTATATTATGTTTTTTGCCACTTTAAAATACTTAGTCAGAGATAATTCCTTCCCAAGGAACCTGCATTCTGAGGAGACAAGATGAACACACACAAAAGCAAGGATGGGAAGCTTATTACCCTTTTAGTGATGAGAATTTGAGGTTTTCAGTAGAAAAGGTCAGCATCTTTCAGGGGTGACTCAGCCCAGCTTAGGTCTGAGTCACTTCTCCTGCCCATCTCTCTCTATGGAGCATAGAAGAAGCCAAAGATGATGTGGTTCCTCCCATAGACCATCTCCAGATGTATCGTTAAAGACTGACTCCTTAATATTCATGTGCGGTGTATTTAAGTATAGTGAAAATAGGCCAGAAATTTCCTTCAGGCTTCTCTGTACCTCTCTGGTCATTTAAACTACCTTCAAATCTCTCTCTTGAACCACCAACCAACCCACTCCCAAGAAGAGCAGGGAGCAGCCTCAAAAAATGGTGACAAGTGACAGCAAGTTGCAAAAAAACTGTGAATTCTGATTTCATGTATAATTTTTACCCATTACCCATTAGAAAGTTCAAAATATCTGGCATTCTTTTTTTTTTTTTTCCACTCCTTTGGCTGGAATCATCAGTTGTGTGCATTCATCCACGTAACACCCTTAACAGAGCTGCTGAGCTTTTTATAGAGATCAATAAAACTTAAAAGGTGGAACAACTCTGCGTTTCTCAAGTCCCTTACAAAAGGTTTACCCAGGGATGGGGTTGCTGACCCCTTTGGGGTGATTGTTCAGAGAATAAAAACCTAGGCAAGGACAAAGACAAGTGAGTATGGGACAGAAGAGGGGATTGTAGAACTTCTAATGCAAGAAAATGCCACAAATGTTGAAATTGCTGGAAAGGTCAAAGCTACAAGCTGCATAAACACAGGGGTAAGTCAGGCTGGTAATAAGCAAGGGGATAAACTGATAAATCATTGTACAGGGAAGAGAATCAAACAGCTGGGAAAGTACCTGACAAAGCAGCTGATCTGTGTGGATCCAGATTAGTATAATAAAGAGAGTAGGGGGTGGTATTTAAGGCTTCATTTCCTGCTATACAGGAATCTACTGTGTCTAGGCATTGGTTTAGTGAGGGGGGAAAGAAGTTCTTGGGAGACTTGACGTGTTTAGCAAAACCAGGAGCCAACATGGTTTACATCTGTGTGTCCTTGCCACCCCTGTAGTCTAATGAAGACCCTGTCTGCCTGTTTGCTGACCAGCTTGCTTCTGAACACTTACCTGATGCATCTCAGGAGCTTTTCCCATTTCATTCTTTTTACTTGATGGCAAATACATGGTCCCATGCAGTCAAATAACTCACATACATACTTCTGTGGAGTAACTCTGAAATGTCATGTATGCCGATGGCCAGAAGATGCTATATGAATATTAGAGAGTCATCATTACCTAAATGATATTTGATATTATAAGGGAAAAATCAGATTTGAATTAGCTCTCATAAACCTGCCCAGCAAATTGCATTGACCCTGGACAAATGTCACATATGCATCCATCCATTCATCCATCCTCACAATACTGCTGTACAGAACAACTTGAAAATACACACTCAGAGTTACTGATGCTGAGGAGAAACAAAGGTCATATCTCCAGACACCCAGACCATGAGTCCTTACACATCATTAAAGGGATGGCAGTGAACATAATACACTTACCAGAGGGGAAGACAGCAAGAATGTGGCAACCAGAACAGGCAATTTGATGTTGTGCAGAAAAGCAAGTTTGATTAGATGAGTTGAACTCATCTAATTCAGTTCCAGATCTCAGCAGTACAGGCACACTTCCTTGCCAAATTAAAAATTCATATGTATATTGAAGGGAAATGAGACTGAACTTCAGGACCTCCAGCAAAGGTAAGATTGAATTTAATGCAGAGTTTTAGACTCTTATTTTGCCTGAAATATTTTTTTCTTCCATAGTGCAGAACAGAGCTCTTTAGAATGTTTGGGGTACAGCTCTGAACATAAAATTCAGATTATACTACTCTAACACACAGCCCTGGGTCAGAATTGCAAATCTCAGATCTGGCATTGACGTATTCTGAAATCTCAGTGCCTGAATTTGGGATTATTGTTTTGATATCTTAGAGAAAATGACTCAGGTGGAAGCTTCAGTGGTTGGACTTGGCAGTGCAAGGTTAATGGTTGGACTTGATGATCTTAAAGGTCTTTTTCAACCTAGTCATTCTATGAGTCTATGGTTCCATGGTTCTATGAATTGATGCATATTTGGATTTCTTTTTCTACTTTTATGATTTTGCAAAAATACTGTGTCCTACAAAGAAGCTTAATCATAATTTTAATACAATTTATGAATTTACATATAAAGTTTTAAAATATTCTCTTTTGTTATTATTTTAATGCATATTAGTAAAATTTCCAAATATGCTTTGAAATAAGTTAATTTGAAACAGCTAAACATTTTGGATTTTGAAAGGATATAAGGCAAATATATGCACTCACGATCCTCTAAGTGTCTCTGTATGGAATACTCCTGAAAACAGCCTTGATGAGTTTATTGCTCTTTCACTCTTCTTTCCCAACAAAGAAAATGCATCCTCCAAAGAGCTGATGACCTGAATGTGTTCTATTTTGATCCAATAAGGCTTTTTTTTTATGCTTTGTTTGTCTTTAATTTGACCTAGATAACACATCTTCTTCATAGATGCCAAATGTCATAGTTACCTGGACATTCATGTGATGCCTACAGAGAAATATAATTACATATTCATACACCAGATGTAGCCTATCCACAGAGATTTGCACCACCATTTGGTCTAATGAAGTAACAGCTGGATTGAACAAGGGTGCACAATGAAACAGAAGAGAGATATCAATTATGAAGCGTGCTCATCAGCTAAAGCCCTCCTCACATTATGCCCCACATTCATATTTCGCTTAGAACTGGGAAACTAGTTCTTCTTGGAGACAATGCCTTCTTTTCTACCAGTGCTTAAAGAAAACTGCTTTCTTCTGTTTTCTGTTTCTCCCCCAAAATGAGCTTCTTTCATTCAGTTTTTACCCATCTGCAGCCAGTTCCCAAAAGGTGTGCTGTAGAAGAACAGCATTTCAATCTGACTAGCAGCCCTCCAAAGCCACAAGGCAAGAGGAAAAAAATGAATCTTTAATTTTACTCTTTGGCTCCTTTCCTCTGACACTGATTATTTGTAATTACACTTTGAAATACTTTTATTTGCTCTGGTTTCCATCTTTACAGCCTTAGGACTATTTTGAAGCTCTCCAGATTCTGGTCTGTGTTCAGAATTCAAGATGAAATGCCCTTGGTAGCATTTCTTGGGCACTTACCCAGGCAAAGTGTAGATAGTTCCTCACTTGTGATACATGCTACAGGAATTAAAAAAAAAAATAGTGCTCAGTAGCTTTTTTTAAGATAGTACTGACAATGCATCTTTGTGCAGTTGGACACAAGGCAAACTGTGGCTGAAAACCTTTCCCCAAATCTTAAACAAATTTAAAGGCTTCTCCTGTATTTTGATGGAAAAAGAAGGTCAAAGGCAAGCAGTTTGACTGTTGCACAAGCAAGAGGGAGACATGTGTCCCTAATCTATAATATGAATGACCTTGAGTTCTGGTATGCTGTGCAGATGAGCGATGGGGAATAGGTTGAGATGTCTCTGTCTCTAAGTTTTACAGTCCCATCATGGCGGGACCTGAGTAACCATCACATAAATCAATAGCAAAAGCCTACTTGGTGTGGCCCAGACATACCCTATGTGACTGTAGGTGCTTACCTGAAGCATTTCTCAGATGATCCCAGGATCTCCTGCAGGCAGAGAAGCAATAAGAACAGTCCTGATTCCCCAGATGCTGTTTCCTTGTGTGTGTGTGTATCTCTGTTACTATGGCAGGAGACTAGATTCCAAATTTCACTATTTCAGTGCCTAATTTATGTACAGTATCTTGCTCCATTAACTTTTTTCTTTATTTTTTTTTTCTTTTTTGCTTCTATAGAGTGGTGGTGAAGAAAAGGTTTGAATATCAACATTTTCCTTACTACAAAGATTCCAAAAATGTCTTGGGCTAATTGACATCCCCCACAATCTCTTGTAAACTGTGATGCATCGTTTCCATCAAACTTGAAATTGATAGTGCAGTTTTATATGGTCCTGAGGACCAGCTGGAGAGGGTTTTTGACATATCAAAGTACTAATGACTGTTTGGATCATCTACGTAGGAGTTGATGATCTGATTGAGATGGGTTGGCTTTTTTAAGGAAGGAGTGGCCCTCTAGGTTATGAGACATAGGACTCATCTGCTCTGGTCTAGCAGATGGTCTTTTTCCCTCCTGATTATGAACCCCTCACTGCAACTCTTCCATTTCAACTGTTTTTGAGATAAAATGCTGAATATTCAAATGGATTGGTTTTGCTCACCAATAGCCAGGATAACAAAGCTAGAGTGTTTCTATTGTTTTTATAGCAGTGGACATGTTTGAGCCTGATGTATGTCTGGTGGCTTGTGCAAAGGCAGAGGAGGATACCCGCTTTGCAAGTGCTTTGGAGTGTCTGCATGAGTCTCTTCTTCAGCTATACCTACAGTGAAAAAATGCTGTTCATCCTAGGATGAAAAGGAATATCAAGGTTCATCTTTATTAGTCAAAAAAGACCTTTCCAAACTTTAATACTCTGTTAGTTATCTCTCTTCTAGTCACAAACTCAGCAAATCCTGAAGAATTGACACCTAATTCAGAAATGAGATTGTCCTGGTTTGACAGAGTTAATTTTCTTTCTAGCAGCCAGCGTAATGCCATACTTGGGGGTTGGGATGAGAGCAGTGCTGATAACACACTGATGATTTTAGTTGTTGCCAAGTAGTCAAGGACTTTTCAACTTTTCATATTGTCCTGCTAAAGAGAAGGTGGGGGTGCCCAGGAAGTTGAAAGGTGACACAGCTATGACAGGTGACCCAAACTGGCCAAAGAAGGCATTACCAATTGCATCACGCTCAGTATAAAGGGGGTGGGCGGGGGGAAGGAACACATGGCTCCAGGATGCGTTGTTTTGGGGATGGTCTGGTTTTTGGGAAGGCTTTGAGCTGAATGGCCTGAGTTGTGAGCTTTGGTGAGAAACTGCATTTGTGTATCACCAGTTTTGTATATTTTGCTATAAAGTCCTATTATTGTTATCTCTCTGCTCTCCCAGTAAACCATACTTATCCCAACCCACGAGGTTTGGGTTTTTTTGTTTTCTCTTCCCTCCCCCTAATTCCTCCCCACATCCTCTCAGAGAGACTGTCTGTGTGGTGCTCAGCTCTCAGCTGGGGTGAAACCACGACAGAGATAAAGGTTTTTAGGTAGGTACATTATCTTTTCTACTTTCTCCCAGCATCACTCTTCATGTTTTCCTGCTAGAGGCTTCCACTTTACACTGAAGAGCTTAACTCCCTTTAATATCTCCTGAAATTTTAGATTACTTTTGCATTTCAGTTGTACCAATCACTTAATCTTCAGTGAAAGCCTTTACACTCTTTAAACTAAAGAAATTAAACTTCTGCTGCGGTTTTGAATGGAAAAAGGAGTGGTTATCAGTGGTGAAAATTGAGTACAGTGTGTGGCAAATTTAGCAGTGGTTCCTCTCACGTAAGCACCTCTGCAAGCCTTTAGGAAGTGTTTCAAATTAATCTTGACACCCTCTGGGGTTTTGCAGCTCTCGTAAAGGTGTTAGGTTATGAAAGCAGGAAAAGAACCAGCACAGAACACTCTTTTGTGCTTGCCCTTCCCAGCAGCATCCCTAAGAGGGAGTTGGCCAAGCAGAAAAAAAAAAGCTTGTATTTCACACAGAAATGAACTGGTTCATCAATCTGTAGATGTGGAAATGAGTAAGAAAATTTCAGAAGTGATTGTTTGGGCAAAACAGGAAAAATACAGGCACTCCATTTTCCCAATGCAGTAACTGTTGGCCACTTCTGAAAATGTACTTTGATGAAGCATTAATTCATTCTTGCATTACAGCTCCTATATTATAATCTGGACACCTTATTATTAACTCAGAGATAAGTGCAGTCAAATAGATCTCCCATGAATGCTTGTGAATAGATAGTTCCTGATGGGTTGATCTTCCTGTCTCATGAACATCAGCCATCTGAAATAGTTCTTTTACCTTGCTCACCCCAACCCTCCTGCAAAAAACTTTCCAAAACTCTCAGGGGAAGTCAGTGCTCTGTTAAAATGGAGAACTATCTTTTTTTTTCCCCCTTAGATTTGCAGCTGGACTATAATCAACCAGGGGTCCCTTGTGTAAGGAAGGAGTACCTCCTGCTGTGAATTTTTCATGGTGTGCATGTTTCTTCCTGTCTGCACAATGGTCTGGAACTATGATGAGCTGTGGAGAGATGCTGCCATGCTCGTGAAGCACATTCTAGCCATGTTGAAGCTGAAGGAAGTGCTTGCCACATTTCTTTCCCTCCTTAGAGCTCAATGCAACCTCTCTTGACTGAGCTAGTGAGATGGTATTTGAGACCTTTGCCCTGCTGTTTCTGGTGGGATGAGTGTGTTTTGGGGTGTGCTCCTATTTTCAAGGAATAGAATGAAGAGTTAAGGATAATAATTAGGATAATAGGACTTTGGACTTGAAGATCCTTATGGGTCCCTTCCAACTGAGGACATTCTAGGATTTTATGATTTTCTAATAATGAATTTTTGAGCCAGCTCCCATGTATCACAGAATCACAGAACTTCAGGAGCTGGAAGGAACCTCAAAAGATCATCTAGTCCAATACCCCTGCCAGAGCAGGATCACCTAGATTAAATCACATGTAGAGCTTGAATAAACAAAAACTTTTCCTTCCCATCTCTTCGCTCCTTCACAAGGTCATGGTATCAGGTTCCCTCTGTCTTCCTCTGCTTTTTGTGAATACTTTTGCTGTTTTTCTGCTCTAGACAGGCTCTGACATTTTCTGCTCAAGACATTCTCCACCATTGCTTGGTGGAACCTCAGTTTCCAGTGAAATCTCTGGGCATCTACAGTTAAAATTGACCTTCATTTTGCTGTAATGGGCCAACCACCAGAAAGCAACTCTACAGTTTCATGTATCATCAAACAGGAAAACTGAAAATGGCTTAATCCTTCATTCTGAATAAGAAGCATCTAGCATGCCCACTATCTTCCATGAGCTCAGAAAGTGCACACAGATCAAAAGATAAAGCTAGTGGCAGTTGATTACAATCTAAAGCAAAGCACATGAATTTTTTGGTGGTGGAGGAACTGTATCTCTTCCAAGCTTTCCATCACCTGGTTCCTGGCACTCACTGAAAGATTGACATCATTCCTAATCATGTGCCATTGTTCCCTTGGTCCTGGTGGACAGGAAGGATCCCAACCCATGGAGGACTTTCAAGCTGTATTTCCACCCCAAGTAGCCAAAGCAAACAATATTTAATGCAGACATGATTATCATGGGGCCCATGGAACATTTGCACCTGTCATTTTTCATTGCACTGAGTGAAGTTACTGTGCATTTTACAGTTACATTATGACACAAGCAGGGATGCATCAATGGCTGTTTCTGGTCAAATTCCCCTCAGAATGTTGCTCAGGGACCTTCTCTGTTGACTACTGTCCTGCTGACAAAGTTTTTTCATAATTTCCAACCACTTTTTTGTTGTTGTTGCAGCTTGGGGTTGTTTTCTTTTTTAGGTCTCCTGGGAGGTTCCTGTAGCTATTAGCTCTTTGTGGTGATAATGTTACTGGTATGACTTCCAACTTACTTTTCCAGTACTGGGGCTGGAGGGGGACAGAGAGAGCCTGCAGGTAGGTGTAGAAAAGCATCTGGGTGAAGATGTATGCTGTGTAGGATGTAAGACTTTGCTGAGCCCTAGAACATAAGGGGAAAAAAAATATAGTCTTTCCTCTAGCCCAGAAATTCCCAAGCTGTGGGTGTTATGGTACACCTACCTCTGAAAACCTTTCCCAAGCAGCTGTCTACAGAAATTAGTGCCTGTAGAAAACTGCAAGGAGAGGTATCTTGATCATGGTCGCACCAGATTGTCTCATGACTTCTTTGTGCTACATTGTTGGTTTATATCCATCTGTTGTTTCTTGTCTCATCTTTCATCTAGTGAAAAGGACTTGGCAACGCGGCCTAGGGATTAGACCTTCATCTTCAGGCTAGGGAAGAGATGAAAGCTAGGTGTAATGCAAAGCACAAGCAGAAGTTAAAGATGTTGTCAGTCTAAAGTATTATCAGAAAAAAAGTAAGAAATTAATTAATCTCCTCACATATGGCTGTACAGGATAACTAGTGCTTTGGATTTTTCTGGATATTTTTGAAGTGTGCCAGTGATTTTCTCTAATGGTTTCTCTAATTTATTTGCTAAAATCTGGAAAAACATATCCTACCTTTAAAGCTTGCATTTCTTGCTGAAGTGTTTCTGGAGCTATCTGATCAATACTCCATGCTCTAGCCCGTGAAATGCATTGAGTGAGTAGCAGAATTGAAAATTCATGTAACAGGGTTTTTCTAAAGTGTGCCATCACTTGCCTTCATGTACTTAATGCAGCAAAGCACTTAAGCACATTCTTGTCTTTAGGAGCATGAACATGTGTGCATCTCAGCATAGGTGAAGATTGATTGATGATATTAATAATGTCAAATCATATTCCTCTTTTCTTTAATACTCTTGGGTTATTTTACAGATAATAAGTATGAGACAGACAGGTGCAATGAGTCTTAGGATGTTTTAATTTTGTCTGGTTCTTTGCTTCTATTGTATTTTATTGTTTCCAGGAGGAAATACTTGGGAAATTCAGACTTAGAACTCTAAATTAACCTTGGTGGCAATTCCACAGAGAGTACCAGAAATTGTTTTGACACATAGAGAAGACACATTGCTGAAAGAAGGTGACCTCCACAATTATGTCTCCTGAGAAATTAACAAAATAATCTGGTTATCACTTTGAGGCACACAGACCTCTGTGGTGTTGACCTATATATATTTTTTTTTGTTCCTTGTTCAATCCCAGCCTTTGATCAACAACAACCCCCTCTCATTTCTGAGACCTGGCAGTATTGACATGGTGCTTGATCATAGAGTACATAGCCCTCAGCCAGGGTAATATCTGTGCGTTTATAGTACATGATTCAGCTCCTGTTCTTGGTTCTTCTCTGGAGGAGCCTGACATCTGAATTCCTGCTTGGCAGTCTCAGGAGAAAAAAACAAGAACTGAAAAGGTCATAGAGACTAGACTTCTCCTGCTCCCCCAGAAGGTCACACTCAGTGATGGGAGTGTATAAAGAAAAAACTGACCTTTCTCTTGCTTTCCCTACCAGAAATGTGGAAAACCAGAATATTTGTAGCTTTTGAAACTGCCCTGGGAAGTTCTTTTCCCAGTAATGTTCCAGTTGTGTGGACCTGGTGGACATACCTTGAGCAGGATGACTCTGACATGCTGTGGGTCTATGGGAAAGCATTTACTACAAGTAATGGCAAGAAACTAATGCTTGACCCCTTTAATAGTCCCTACTTCTTGTATCAGGTGGATGAGAGTGGCTTTGAAAATCTTTGAATTTTCAAGGGTAAAAGACACGGAGAGTAAGGGTCAGATTTTCATGAGTATTTAAAAATGATATCTTGGTGGGTTTATGAATGAGAAAAAAACAGCTTATGATCTTTAAATGTAGTGAAAGGAAATGAGAGTTAAACAGTAACCTAATTTTCTCTGTTCCTACCTGTATCAAGAAGCCCTGTTTTTCAAAGACGTTCAGGCACAGGAATAGCATCATGCAGGGGGAAGTAAGGCAGTGGGACATAAAAGTTAGAGCACTGACTCTTATGGCCTGGGGGGACCAAAGGGGAAGATTAAGATCCCTTTGCTTTGGCAGGATTTAGGATATGCAGAGCATGCCTAAGCTTCCTCTGACCTTAGCAGAAGTTGTGAGAAGTTGGGAAATACAGGCAGAAGACCAAGATGTGTTTAACATTTCAATAACTAATTCCCAGAACGTGTGCTGTGTTCATAGAGAAAATGCTGTTGGATTTGGTGCAGAAGTCAGAAGGAATTCAAGAGAGAAAATCCATCAGAGAGTGGTGAAAGCGATATCCATCTTTCTTTCCTCTTACTGAACAAGAAAACTGATGAAAAAAAAAATCACTGAATGGGTTAAATACTTAAATGTGAATTGCACCCTCCCTCTCCCCTCCAAAATTTCAAGTGTGGAGCTGTGCAGTATTTTACTTTTGCTACCCGTCCAGATAATTAATACCTGCCAGTTTACTTTTCCCACTCCTACTATTTTTGGATGACTATTTTATTGGAGGGGAAAAAAAAAAAAAAAAAAGAAAAAAGAGAAAGATAAAAAGAACAAGGGGGGAAAAAAGTTTAATTTAATCTCCTCTGATGAAAGAATGCACATCTGACGTTAATTCAAATATTGAATCGGTTTCAAACTTTCCCCCCAGTTTTTCCCCTCATTGAAATAATTTCATGCTTTTTAAGTCATGCTATGCATGTTGAGCATTCTGTTAATTTTCTCCATAGCAACTTGTTTGAATTGGTTCCTTCTTCTTTTCTTTTCTTCTCAGGTACTCTTTCTCACCGAAGGAAGTCTGTCAGTGACCAGCCTGATGAAGTAGCTTTATAGGTAGCATTAAATCCAGGAGTGAGGTTATGAGATGGTGTTTGCAATAAAAAGCAGACACAAGCAAGTCCTTGGCACACAGTGACAAACAGAGTTTCTAAAACATGAGTGACAAAGGGAATTTCTCTAGTTCTGGGTGCTTTTTAAAGCACAGATGTGTTCAATCTTGATACCATGAGAATGAGACTTCCTTGTAGGCACCCTTTATAGATTACAAGTGGGGTTGGAAGTGTCACTGCAAGGCAGTGGAGCTCATCAACATATCGCTGGCAGCAGTACTTGAGTGCCTCTCCATCTTTCCAACTGATCATCTATAGATGAACAGTAATAACCCAGGGTTCAGTTCACAGTCTTAATTTGTGGGTATGTACCAAGAAGTCATCACTGCTTGAGTCATATTTCTCTAATAAAGAAGTAGCCAAAGCCTGAAAAGAAAAATGAGTATTGATATATCTCAATGTGCAGGCAGAAATAAACCCTAGCATCTATCCAAGCCATATGTGACTGTTGTAGTTTTGCATGGCTGGGTTTTGGTGGAGAAGGGGGGGGGCTGCAGGGGTGGCTTCTGCAAGAAGCAGCTAGAAGCTCTCTGCAGGCCCAAGAGAGTTAACACCATATTCAAGGCCAGACTCGTTGCTGACCAAGGCTGAGCCCATCTGCAATGGTCACAGCGCCTCTGGGAATCACATTTAGGAGAAAAAAATAAAAATAAAAATGCTAGCAGCTATTTTTTGCCACTAGAGAAGGGAGGGAGAAGATTTCAGAAACTGCCGACACCAAGGCCAGGGAAGGGGGGAGGAGGTGCCCCAGGTGCCAGGGAGAAAGATGCCCCTGCAGCCTGTGGAGAAACCCATGGTGGAGCGGGTGTCGCCCCACAGCCCATGGAAAAGGTCAAGACCCCACCTGCAGCCTGTGGAGAGACTCCACACTGGAGCAAGCCTTTGCCAATACCTCCAGCCCATGGAGAGAGATAGAGACACAGAGATGAGAGCGAGATATCCACACCAGAGCAGGTTTGCTAGGGGGGCTTGTGACTCAGTGGAGGACCAGGCTGGAGCAGTCTGGCCCTGAGGCCCTGAGAGACATTCTATGATTTTATGACTGCACCCATAGAACAGACATACTCTGGGGCAGCTGATGAAGAGCTGAAGCCCCATGGGAAAGGACTCATGTTGGAGAAGTTTTATTTTCTTTCTTCTGTCTTGAGTCTGTTTTGCCCATGACACTGATTGCTGAATGATCTCTCCCAGTCCTTATCTCAACTCCTAAGCCTCTCAATATGTATTTTCTCCCTTGTCCAGCTGAAAAGGGGAGGGACAGAGTGACTTTGGTGGGTGTCTGGCCTCCAGCCAGGGTCAAACCACCACAGTGACCATGCAGTAAGGGACAGAAACAAGAAAATATGCAATATGCTCTCACATGAGAGCTCCATGCCTTGCTGGTATGCCATCCCATGTCAAACTGGTAAGCTTTGCAGCAGGTCTGACAGGTCCACAAGTGCAGGATGATCTGGGACATAAATGTGCTTTGCACAGAAGAAATCTCTGATAACCACCTTCTCTCTTCTAGTCAGATAGGAATTCTACTCATGTTCATCTCCCTGTTGTGATGGAGGACATAGAACATTTATATCTAATGACATGTAACATATAGGACCTTGTAGATCAAGTCAGACCTTTCAATTCTCTCCAGAAGCCAGTGTGGAACCAAGACAGGTCTGAGGTGTGCTTCAATGTAATTTCTCTGTTTGTAACTTGACTAACAAAAGTCTAAGAAGTCTTAGAAGACAGGCCTTTAAAGAGCTTTTATTTCCCCCAATTTTTTCCACAACTGCATTCAGCAGAAGTGGCTAAAGTTCTCACTGTCAGGGACATTATTGCCTTTATAATAGAAATGCTTGGCAAAACCAGCAGGAGGACAAGTGCTTTAACTGGATACCAGACTGGTAACATCTCTGTGGCCAGGCAGCAAAGGTTGACCTCATCTTATTTGTTCAGGGAGGTACTAATCAGATTTATCTTTAGGGATGGGATTTACCCACTATTTGTGGGTTTCCACAAGGGAAGTGACTACTGAACAATTCATCCCAGGCTCTCTTTCTTCTCAGGCAAGAGTGAGTCAGGGGCATTGACGAAGTTTAGGACAAGATTTGTTCTATCCTAAAGAAAGTGTGTCTCTCAGGTTCAGTGAATCATATCCCTACCCTCACTGAATGCATTGACTAATTCTTCATTACTGCAATGGGCATCTGATGGAAATACTAAATATGGACAGCTAAAATTAGAAGGGTGAATCCCAGGCAAGTTGTCTACAAGTCAGCTAATGGAAATACTTGCCAACAGTTTCTCTTTAAGTGCATCTCAGAGTGTGATTAATCCCATGCCATGATAAATGCCTAAATAATGTGATCAACCATCTAATGAAAGTGGCTGCCTGTCTTCATATTGGCAAGGTGGCTTAGCCTTAGACAACCAGGTTATCTGAGTTGACTTAGACCCTGAAATATATATTATCATACACTCCTGATTGGAAAAGTGTCTCTTAGCACTGATGGTGCTAAAGCACCTGTCTGGTTATGGGTATGGATTTTCTACAGATGTCTACAGTTTTCCCAGTATTAAAACTCAGCCAGATGATGGTAGGACATGTGGTCCAGACTTCATGGACTTAATTAATCACAAGGACTTTGCAAAGCTGAAGGACAGCATCCAAGGGTCTCTTCCCCATGGCACTTGGCGTTGTACAAATAAATGCCATACCATGATGATAGAGTCTGTCTTTCACTTTCCATAGCCTGCCTTAGAGGAAACAGTCCTGCTGCATTTTCCCTTCTGGAGAAAAAAAAAAAAAGAAAACAGTTTATAATGCCCCAATCCTCTATGTTTATAATTACAGGGGTTTTTTTCAATGCTACTATATCTGCAACAGGAGCTATGTCCAAACTCTTTCACTTCCTATAACCCAGAAAATGCAAACACCATGTGGTTATTACCACTTTGCACCAGATTCCTGCCACTGACCTTGATGGGAAAACTCCTTAACCCACTTACTAAATCCCCAAGTCCTCTCAAAGCCAGAGAGTAACAGTTAATAAAGCACTTGCCAAGTTTCACATCGTTTTTAGCTGACCTGTATTTTGACTTGTTACATGATTCTCAGTGTAAGAAAAAACCCATGGGTAACACTCCTAATGCTGAGTGCTGTGAGATGGCACTTGAGAATAAAACTGAACTGCAGTCTTGCCCCTGATTTACACTGGTGTAAGTTCAAAGAAAGAGGAGGAGGGAGAAAGGGAGGGAAATTCAGAGAAAAAGAAAAATTTGGAGGGAGGGAGGGAGGAAAGAAGGGAGGGAGGGGAGGAAGGAAGGAAGGAAGGAAGGAAGGAAGGAAGGAAGGAAGGAAGGAAGGAAGGAAGGAAGGAAGGAAGGAAGGAAGGAAGGAAGGAAGGAAGGAAGGAAGGAAGGAAGGAAGGAAGGAAGGAAGGAAGGAAGGAAGGAAGGAAGGAAGGAAGGAAGGAAGGAAGGAAGGAAGGAAGGAAGGAAGGAAGGAAGGAAGGGAGGAAGGAAAGTGTATTATTAAGGGAGGATTCAGCCTTTTCAGCAATAAGTTCACTGTATTTCTGAGTTTGTCAGAACAAGACCATTTGTGGGAGCACTGAGTTATGCACTCTTGTTGGTAGCTGTAGCATAGGGGACACTGAACTCATTCACCTTAGGGAACAAATGACACATGTAATCACAGAATCACAAAACAGTTGTGGTTGAAAGGGAAATCTGGAGGTGATCTGGCCCAAGCTCCCTGCTAAAGCAGGGCCATTTGGCCAGGACCACATCCAGACACCTTCTGAATGTCTCTAGGGGTGGAATCCTCACACATTCCCTAGGCAGCCTCTGCCAGTGTTCACTCTCACAATAAAAAAGTGTTTCCTGGTGTTCAGAAGGATCCTCTTATGTTTCAGTTTATGCCCATCACCTTTTGGTCTGGGACTGGGCATGACTGAAAAGAATCATAGAATTATTTTGGTTGAAGAAAACTTTTAAGATCACTGATTCAACCATTTAGTCCATTAAAAAAAAACCCCAAAGTATAATTTTATTATTTCTCTAAAGGCTTTCATTTGTTCTGTCCTTGTTTATAAAATGGCCCCATTTAAATACCCAGGGATCTGAGGTCTTCCTTCTAAGCATTCTCTAGTTGGATACAGACAGCTTCTCCCACCATTTAACCACATGAGCATGAAGACCCATTTTGCAACAAGGTAAATGTCTAGAGCATTGATATAAACACCTTCTGGAAGCACCAACCTTCTTCTGTCTACTAGAGAGTCCAGCTATGATGAGTGCTTCTTAGGGAGAAACCACAGGTGAGATGATCCCTAGGCTAAATGACCCATCACAACACCATAATCTGAATTTGAGATCCCAGTTCCCTTGCAAGCAATGGATTTGTTGCATATCCTGACCTCTCAAGCTCTCTCAAAGACCCTCACCTGATATGGGAGTTGCTTTCATCTCCCTGTCCTCTGCAGAAGAGCAGCTGGTCATGGCTTCTTTCTACAAAAATGTATGGTCTTGGCTGAATACATTGTCCTTCCTCTGATGTAAGCCATGGCTTCTCCCATGGGATGCTTCTCAAAGAAGCTTGCAACTTCCATGTGTTTTTTATCAACCTCCAGAAATGTCTAAAGTTGTTGTAGAGAGCCAAGGGAGAGAGCTCTTAGCAGTGAAGATGAGGAGTTGCTTCAGGTTGGTTAGATACTGATCTATTAGTGGGAAACAGGAAATTCTTCTGCAGTGGTTTGGGAAAACTTCTTATAGCTTTTTTCCAAGGCATCTCCTACAACACTTGCAAATCCTGGGAAGCTTTGGCATCTATCCAGGCATGTTTATGAGAGAGACCAAAGTGAACTGAGGATGGGCAATACCAGAGCAGCAAGAAAGATTATAAAAGCATTGGAGTAGGAATCCCTCAGAGCTGGTGTACACTTGACTACGAAATAAGGCATCAGCAGGCATTCAGGGTAACTACCTAGGGATGTTATAATGTTAACCTGAATTAATTCCTCTGGCCATGTAATGAGAATGGAAATAGATGTCCAAGGCACAACAGAGGATGCATTAAACTGAGGGTGGCTACATGCTAGAGGAAATTTCATTAAAAATCAGTTCCAAGAAATGCAGAACTGGCCTTGCTGGAGGATAGAGATGGCCCTGGGTTTGCTTAGGAGGAGGGGGTGGTCTTCCTGGGCTGTAAGAAGCCCTGGATGGAAGGACCCCAAATCTATCTGGATCACTAATGTGTCAACAAGAAGCAATAGGACTCATGTCCCTTCGGGGTCTCTGCCAGAGGGCAGACAAGATCACCCCCTCATTTCTCAGAATATCAACTGCTAATTCAAAATTCAGATATTTTGCAGTCTCCCCTCCTCTGCCTGTCAGTGTATAAACATGCCAGCCCTTAGCAGTGCTCAGCAGCAGTAAATCAGCTACGTGGGAGAAGGCTGGGAGGGAACACCAAACCTTGTGGGACAGAAGTACATGTGGGCAACAAGGGTTTTGTTCTACCTTAGACATAGATTAAAAATACTCCCTGTCTTGCAGGAACCTCTCTCCCTTCAGGGCTGCAGCCTCCCTGCTTGGCAAACACCGAGGTCAATAATTCACTTGGGTATCTTGCCATGCTAAATAAGGGCTTCCAAAACCACACAGCAAATGGCCCTTGCTACGTCGATGTCAGAAGCAGGAGGCACAAAAAGAGCTGGGACCTTCAGGCAACTGTCTCCCTCATAGTTTGGGAGCGATTAAACTTCACATCTAATTGCTTTGATATATATTTGTTTTACATGAATGCAAGATACAGCCAATCTAATTGCCTTATTTGCTCCAAAGTTGCTAACAATGGACCCTAAACTGTGCATAAATGACCATTAAATTATTAGCTATCGGAAAGATCTACAATTGGATTTTGAATGTGAAATAAAATGAGGACTAGGAGAGGCAATTTTTTTTTTTTTTTTTTTTTTTTTTTTAAGCAGCCTTATTATCTCTACAAGAGCCTTGCTCAGCAGACAAGCATTCCCATTAGAAAATCAATAACAGAGCTGCTATGATAGCAGCAGTAACCTGTCTAGTTTCAATTAGTGCTTGGGAAAGGTTGATCCTCTTTCCTGAGCCTGTCACTTGCTAACACCCGTGGATTTTTGTCTGTATTTATTGTCTGGAGGAATTTGAACTCTCAGCAGTAAACATGATTTTTTTTTTCCTTTTTTTTTTTCCTTTTTCTTTTTTCACTGACACCAGCTGGTGTTGCAGTGGGCCACAAGCACACAGCTGACCATGAGAGACTCTAAGGGGTTTTACTGGGAAATACATTGCTAAGGAGATGCTTTAAATATTTATACAGCACCTAAACCACTGAGGACTTGATAAGACAGGGAAAGGTGGTTTCTAGAGTCAGAATAGACAGGATCCTGAGATGTTGTCTTATGTTTTCGTCACCTTTTAGCTAGAAAACTCCATCTAACCTGCCTTCCTGGGCACAGCTGAACCTGGAAAGGGCTATCAGTAATATCAGGGTGGGAATACAGATTTTATGGAGCATTTGGTTAGACCACACAGTGAACAGCAAAAGAAGAAGTGAGATAACACTCCTCATGGGGACACAAGATCAGTCAGGTGTGTCACAGGCACCATTTTGTGGGACTTTGAGTTGTTTCTCCTCATCATCACTTCCTCTCCTCTCCTCTCCTCTCCTCTCCTCTCCTCTCCTCTCCTCTCCTCTCCTCTCCTCTCCTCTCCTCTCCTCTCCTCTCCTCTCCTCTCCTCTCCTCTCTTCTCCTCTCTTCTCCCTCTCTTCCCCTCCTCTCCCCTCCCCTCCCCTCCCCTCTCCTCTTTTTTCTTCTTCATGACAAAGTGAGTGCTGCATGAGAAGATGACTGTTGCCTTCAAGTCAAGACTGTTTCTCACAGGTCTTTCAGGTGTCAGCAGGTCCCACTGGACCACCTGTGCTATGAACAATGTCCCCGGTTGTGCCTGTGACCATTTCTGCTGGCTCACTTTGCAAAGTTCGTGGGCAGTCAGAGCAACACTCAGAAAGATATGGAAACATAGCTCAACTGTCCTTTGTCCAGTAGAAATGGGAGGATTCTGCAGCTGCAACAGGAGCAATCCTACATTCATCAGCAAACAGAATAAACCCAGGTAGGAATAGATCTAGTACTGGAGATGTTTCCTTTTCACATGTATCTTCTTGGCACTTTAAGGAAGAAATAAATCCAAAGCAGAATTATGCAGAAACAAGAAACAGTGTATAAAGGAGAGGTGGGATCCATCTCATCTGCCTGATGTGACTCGAGGTGCAGGCAGGGACTTGTTCTAAGCTGTTTCAAGAACAGAGGGAGATCAGTTCTTCCTAACTGTAACTCAACCCACACTAACAAGGCAGGTGGGACAGTCACCCTCAGGGATAGGTCACCTTCTTCCCATTGACCACACAGGATCCCTTGTGAGTAGCTTTTACTAGAAACACAGAATTTTAGATACTTCAGAACTAAGTTTAGTAAAGAATTTCAAGGTTGGTGGCTTTTTTTTTCCAAAACTTTGGCTGTGCACTTCTCTCTGCATAAGAAAAATCAAAGCTTTCTCTCACTGTCATGTGTACCACTTGGTGGTTGACATGAAAGTTTCCTATCCTCCAGTGCCCCTCACTGAACAGATGTTTGTGAGAAAGGCGTATCAATATCCCCTCACCGAAAGTTTTAAAGCAGACTTCTGACAAGATTAATTCCCTACTTCAGACAATGACTCCTTTATTAGAGGTTCTTGAATACTTAATTATTAATCTACATCATTAATGAACACTGTGGGATTCATGGATTCACGCTGGAGTAATACATACACCTAAAGTTGCAACGTGCCTGAAAATTACAGAAACATACAATATTCATTAAAGTGTAAAAGTTAGCACTGAATTTACAACTAGGTGCATTTTGCAACCCACTAGAAGTTACTTTTCTCTAATTTCAGGCAATTTCAGAGCAAGTAGTTTGTTTATTACATGCCATCTTGCTCTGCTAGTAACTTAAATCTTAGAATCGTGACTAGGATAAGTGGACCGCTGTTTGGAAGTACAGGTCTGCATTTCCAGCTCCCCA
This sequence comes from Hypotaenidia okinawae, assembly GCA_027925045.1. Taxonomy (NCBI): domain Eukaryota; kingdom Metazoa; phylum Chordata; class Aves; order Gruiformes; family Rallidae; genus Hypotaenidia; species Hypotaenidia okinawae. Next base: position 162,042,956 of record BSDF01000002.1, read on the forward strand.
GACACAAAGCTGCATATTTTGAGGCTTCCTACAAGCCCATGAAAATTTTCCAGCTGAAAGAATTTTGTTGGAAAAGGTAGATTCCAAACTGATGGAAACTCCATGTGAATTTTTGACAGGGAAGTTGATTTTTTTTTTCCCAGCAGCAGAAAAACAAACAAACAAGAACACTCAAAACACTTCACTTTGATTTTCCCCTAAAAAAAGAAGGCAATTCCTTTTTAGTTTTATTTGATTTTAATTTCAATTGATGTTTCATTTAGATCTTTTCCTACTGTACTGAGGAAACACATTATAAAGCTTGAAAACAACATGAAGATATTCATTGTGGGTGGAAGACAACATTCATTTAAACTCAGAAACTCTGGGTCTGTTAGTCTGTTTGTTTGTTTTCCATTTTCAGCTAGCCACTTTTTATATTTTATATTTTTAGTTTAGTTTAGTTTCATTTCAGATCTGCCTCCAACTTATTTATTTATTTGCTTACCTTGCAGAATTGTCAGTCAAATGAAAAAAAAAAAACCAACCCAGTATTTCCACATCTCAGTTCAGCAAATTGCATGTCACTATCTGTGCCTGGGGGGGTCCACAAATTGCTCTAGATCTCCAGATAATATTTTATTATAATCGAGAATAAGTAATATATATAATAGAAATAACAATAGGATAACAATAATAATAATCATAACAACAACAATAATCTTCATGACAACAATAATCATCATAACAACAATAAAAGCAATAATAATAACACAGATTTAAGTGGATGGTGCTCACTGTGTTTTCCACGCTGGGTGTGAATGAATGAAACACCAACCCAATTCCTTTCCCAGTCAGCCTCTTCTATAATACCTACTTTTGGATGAATATCAGGTTTTACTTACTGCTTCCAACCTTAATATGTCTCTGTCCTTCTCAGACCTACTAGTGGTTGACCATGGAGTGTCCAGTAGTACCCTTTGCTGAAGGATGGTCTCTGATGTCATTGTTGTCCCCAAGTCTGGAGCAGAGACTCTGCTTCAAGTGAAGGCAGAGGGAAGCTTCTCTGCCAGTACCTCAAGGACCAGCTGCTGCTGAGCTTGTCTCAGCTGAGGGATCACATTCCCCTGAACCTGACTTGATGCACTGCAGACGATTTCCAGTCTCAGCTACTTTTGGACTACAACAACCAAATCATCATTAGTATACCTTAGGCAGGGATGATCCTAATGTTGGAAGAGTTTCATCCAGTATCAGGCAAACAAGCATTATCCCATGAATATGTAGGTCTTGCAGAGAGAGAGTGAGCCATTGCTTGGGCTTCTATTGCACCATGACCATCAACTGATAGCCTTCCCAACTGAGGTGAAACTCTGAAGTTCATTTCCTCTCCGCTCAGCTATGTAAAGCCAGCTTAGCACCAGTAAAGACAGCTGAACAGGAGGTCTGAACTTTGCTTTCTGCTAGAGCTGGCAACAGGGCACGATGCTATGTGCCTTCCAATGCATGCAGACATATCCTTTGGACGATATCTTTGAATTCTGACTTTTGGGAAGACCAATATTTGGAACTGATTGTCTTGAAATCTATGCTGCAAATGTATCAGATCTGGTTAGTACTGGACCCTGAGTTTTGATTTGAAACAGGGTAGTGTGGCAGCCTGGATGCACTTCTTCTGGAACGGTGCCCTCAGGGGTATGGCAGCACCTTCTGCAACTTCATTTGTCTGTACTACTGACAAAAACCAGCATCTTAACTAAGAAAACAGTCTCCATCACAGCATCTATGCATGCTTCCCCCCAGTGAGTATAGCAAGGCAGTTTAAAAGAAGTAATATTCTCTTTTTCTTCCTTCCCTGTGGGCAGGAGATGTAACAAGTTTAGTCTGATGTGGGTTTTTTTTTTCCTTTCTATTTTTATGTTTCTTTTCTTTGAAGAAGGAGCTAGAGGTGGTTAGGACCAAAACAAAATCTGTTACCAGGGTCTTAGTCCTTTTTACACTAGGGAATCATGCTATGTTCACCTTGTCCATAAACTTTTTGGTATATGGTCATGGGGGAAGTCTTATGAGGAGGGTACAAAGTCCCTGGGTTCGTTCAGCCTGGAGAAGAGGAAGCTGAGGGGAGACCTGTCTCTGGCTTCCTGACAAGGGAGAGCGAAGGGGCAGGCAGCAATCTCCTCTCTTTGGTGACCAATGATTAGACCCAAGGGAATGGTATGAAGCTGTGACAGGGGAGGTTTAAGTTGGATGTTAGGAAGAGGTTCTGTACTGAGAGGGTGTTCAGGCACTGGCACAGGCTCCCCAGGGAAGTGGTCACAGCACCGAGCTTGGCTGACCCTGTGTAGATCCAGGAGTTGGACTTGATGATCCTTATGTGTCATTTCCAATACAGTATATTCCATGATTCTATGATTCTCTTGCAGAGAATGTTCCAACCATCCATGTTCTGAATGCTGGTGTTCTCAGCCAAGGAGAGGGGATCTGCTATGTCCCTATCAGCATGTGCTTAGATCAGCCTGTCACTAACTAGTTTGGCATTTTCCCTGTGTTTCTCTGTGCTGGAAAAATTTCCACTGGGTGCCCTATACTCTGTGTGTGTTTCACAGTTATATTTAGCTGAAAAGTGTCTGACTCAACAGGTAAGAAAGATTCCTCTTTGCAGATATGCACTTGTCTGATGAAGAGAGGCACTGAAGATCAGTGTAAAATCTATTGTTCCAAATTCTTGTGGAAATTGTGGGGGAAAAAAACCCTAAATAATCCCAAACTAATTTTATGATGTAGTGTTGTTCTTGCTTAAAATGTCTTATGAGCTCAGGCTGATTTTGGTTGATGTCTGGCTTAGTGATCAGCCCTTCCTTTTATAAAAAATAACCTTTGCAGGTAAATGCCAGAGCCAGGCATTTCTCCTTCTGCATAAGAAGGCCTATGTGGGATCTGAGCTATCTGTAGCCAGAAGGCTTCACAAGTGCTGGGCTCCCCAGGTCAAGAAGGACAGGGAGCTACTGGAGAGGGTACAAAAAAGGGCTACAGAGATGATGAGGGGACTAGAACATCTGTCTTACAAGGACAGGCTGAGGGACTTGGGACTTTTTAGCCTACAGAAGAGAAGACTGAGGGGGGATCTTATCAATGTTTATAAATACTTGAGGGGTGGGGGTCAGGAGGATGGGGTCAGTCTTTTTCAGTGGTGCACAGTGACAGGACAAGAGGCAATGGGCACAAACTGGAATATAGGAAGTTCCACCTAAATATGAGGAAGAAGGAACTTCTTGATTGTGAGGGTGACAGAGCCCTGGGACAGGCTGCCCAGAGAGATTGTGGAGTCTCCTTCTCTGGAGATATTCAAAACCTCCCTGGATGCTCTCTGATGCATCCTGTTGTAGGTGATCCTGCTCTGGCAGGGGAGTGGGACTAGATGATCTCCAGAAGTCCCTTCCAACCTCTATCACTCTGTGATTCTGCGATTCTGTGAGTTTGCTTTTCATGGACTTGTTTAAATCTGTAGCAAGAAAGAGACATCCATGCTGGGAAACGGAAGGTGCAGAAGTCTGAGATTAAACACATCATCTCTTAACTCCCAGCAGTGTAGGGGTTATATGACAAGATGAGCTTATTTTCCCAAATGTAAGGTAATACTCATGTGCACATGTGGGACAGTTGATAGTGCAAGGGCATTAGCAGATTGTGGCATTTTTGTCTACTTGTGCAGTACAATATGGTTTATGCTACAAAAGGATAGTACAAAAATCTGTCTGCTCTGATGGCAAAAGCCCCTTCTCTTCTGTCTTCATCAGCAGTGACCACTAGGTTATATCAACCATTGCACAGGCTCTAAACCCTCATGGAACAATGCAGTAAACCCAGGAGATGAGTTATGTGTTGCTAAAATAATAATATATTGCATACATTTCTGTCATGCTGTGCTATCCTTCAGCAGATCTTCAAAGGAAGCAGAGCAGAAATAGGGCCTCTGCCACAAACCGTTTACAGTGTGCAGTGTTTGATGCCACTGACTGATTTCCACACTTCCTCATCCATGTAAAAATGTTGCAATGGTGGCATTGGACAGAATATTTTAATGATGTGCTGGGTTTGGCTAGGATAGATTCCATTTTATTCACAGTAGCTGGTATGGGGCTTTGGTTTGGATTTGTGCTGAAAATAGTGCAGATAACACAGGGATGTTGTAGCTCCTGCTAAGCAGTGCTTACACAGAGCCAAGGCCTTTTCCACTTCTTACAACACCTCACCTGCAAGTCAGCTAGGGATGCACAAGGAGTTGGGAGGGGACACAGTCGGGACAGCTGACCCCAACTGACCAAAGGGATATTCCATACTGTATGACATCATGGTTAGCATATAAAGCTGGGGGAACTGTCTTTACCTAAACCCATGAGTTTTATTACCTTTACTCTTCTGCTTCTCTCCCCTGTCCCACCAGGGGAAGTGAGTAAGTGGCTGCATGGTGCTTAATTGTTGGCTAGGGCAAAACCATGTCAGCCCTTTCTGATACCCAATATGTAGCTCGAAGGGTTCAAGATAACACTGGGATATCCTAGATCAAATTTATAGCAATTATTGGTGTTTAGCTATTAATTAGCAAGCTCCTGTGCTTGCCATGGGGCTTGTCTGCCTTACTGCATCTTAGAGTCTACTGCTCGTTAGTGGCTGCTTTTTGCTCTCTCGGCTTGCTGTGCTGCTGCACTGCTTATCATCTTCCTCTGCTGTGCCTGGGAATATTCTGATAACAGCAATAGCGATGCGCCTGGGCTGGCAGATGGCCAGGGCATCACTGCTGTCTCTGTGCTGCCGTACTGGACAGGCTGGATCTCCAGTGTGAAATGGAGTTGAAGGGACTGTGGCCTGTGGATGAGTCCATGTGGAAGCAGGACACCCCGCAGCATCTGTGGATGTGAATAAATCTGCACCAAAGCTGGTATGTAGAATCATAGGATCATCAAGCCTGATCTTGAATGCCTCCAGGGATAGTGCAGGCTTGACAGGGCTCTGAGTGACCTGATCTAGTGAAGATGTCCCTGCTTTCTGCAGGGGGGTTGGACTAGATGACCTGTAAAGGTCCCTTCCAACCCAACACATTCTATGATTCTGTAGGGCCTCTCTGGGAATACCAGTGTCTCACCACCCTCATAGTGAAGAACTTCCTAATGTCTAAATATCTCAAAGTGTCTATGGCCGTGGTTATGTATATGCCTCATCAGGTATAACTCTGAAGGGATTGTGTCTTGAGGATAAATCAAGACTGGAGAAGGGACACCTCAAAGCATCTGTGGCTGTGGATAAGATCGTGCTGCATCAGGTTGAAGCATCAGTTGCTATGCATGAGGTCATGCTGGAGCATGTCAAAGCATGTGGTCATAGATGAGCCCATGGTGGAGAAGGTTTACTTCTGAAGGGACTGTGGCTGTGGACAAGGCCATATGACATCATCCTTGGAGTGTAAATCTGGGGGAAGAAGAAAGAAGGGGGGATGTTCAGAGTGATGCCATTTGCTTCCCAAGTAACCATTATGTGTGATGAAGCCCTGCTTTCCTGGAGATGGCTGAGCACCTGCCTGCTGATGGGAAGTGGGGAATTAATTCCTTGTTTTGCTTTGCTTGTGTGCACAGCTTTTGCTTTACCTACTGAACCGTATTTATCTCAGCCCACAGACTTTCTCATTTTTACTCTTCCGATTCTCTCTCCCATTCCACTGGCAGGGACTGAATGAGTAACTGCATGGGGCTCAGTTGCTGGTTTAGGTTAAGCCATGACACCCCACCAGCAAAAGCATGGTGACTTCCAAGAGTTTTCCATGCAGCTTGAAGTAAATCAGCTTACTAAGCACAAAGAAAACAGAGTCAAGGAAGGGGTGTGCAGCTGTATTGAGTAGGATGTTCTCAGTCTCTTCCAATTATTTCAAATCGTTCCCACACTCCTGTGAAGTTGCTGATTTTGTAAGTTTTAACATCCCTGGAGATCCTTATTCCCATCTCATCAACCCTTTTACAATCTCCTTGACTTTCTCTGGCAGGGCTGCATTTGAGTCAACGATAAAGTCTGGATGAGTTGAAGGAAACCTGGGGTAGTGCTTGAGTCAAAACATCCAGACATGAGTGTGCCCATGTGCCTACACACCAGTAGTGCAGAAAACTAAACCTGTGTGTGCCAAAAGTATGTGAAAGGTTTGTGTGTCCCTTGATTTGGGGCATATTTCGTACCCCCTGCTCCAAATAAACAAATTATAGAATCGTAGAATACCATGAGTTGGAAGGGAGACATAAGGCATCACCCAGAAGCTTCTTGAACTCAGTCCAGCTCAGTGCTGTGACCACTTCCCTGGGAAGCCTGTTCCAGTGCCTGACCACCCTCTCAGTAAAGAGCCTCTTCCTAACATCCAACCTAAACCTCCCCTGTTACAGCTTCATACTGTTACCTCAGGTTCTATCACTAGTCACCAAAGAGAGGAGATTGTTGCTTGCCCCTTTGCTCCCCTTCATCAGGAAGCCATAGACCACCATGAGGTCTCTCTTCAGTCTCCTTTTCTCCAGTCTGAACAAACCAAGGGAAGTCTATTCTGCTTTCTCATGGTTCCAGTACCAATGGATACCACAGCGTGTGCTTCAGCCTGCTCTACTGATCCCAGATTTAGGTCAGTTGATCTATTTCTCATGGTTAGCCACTCTCATAGTCCTGAAAGACTATTGTGTGTTGAGGAATGGGAAGACAGGGAAGGAAATTAGCAATGTCTAACTAAATGTGGCTCTTGATATAAAAGGACTCTTACTAGAAAGAATCTAAACAAACGTGGTTCATTATATGTTAAATGGATAGCACAGACTTCTTCAAAGGAAATGGAGAAAGCAGATGTCACTTATGAGGAGGGAAAGGACAAATGCAATCAGCACATGAGCTCTTAGGCTGTGTTGCCAAGTCTGATCAAGGTGAGGCAGGATTTGGGATACAGCTGGTGCTGGAAATGGCCTTGGGGTCATCTGCTCCATCGCCACGCTTATGGACCATGATTGTTCTCTGTCTTAATCTCCTTATGTCCGTGTTTTCCAAAGCAGATAAGCAGCTTTTCCCTGCATAAATGGCACATCAGTGGTTCTTATATGCCTCTCGGATTGCCTTCCAAATTTTCCAGCAGCCTCCACAGGCTGTGTCTAAACCCAAAATGCCTCTCTAACCAGAAGGGGAGATGGCTTCTAGAGTCTTCAGTCTCCCCTGATGAGGTGGAAAATGGCTGGGAAGAAAATGAAAGTCCTTGAGTGCAAATCATCTTGATTTTCATTAAAACACGTAATGAAAATGAGTTAGGTTTCACTCAAAACTCAGCAGTTGCATTCAATTCTAGCAGTAAAGTGGGCTACAAAACGTGGTGGTCATTCAAAATAAGAAGGAAAAGGAAAAAAAATACAGAAGAGAAAACTCCATACAACAGTTTTATTTCTGGTATATTTTGAGGTTAATATGACTTGACTGTGTCCCTTAAGCTTATTTAAACATTTAATTTTGTTCTCTTGTTCAGTCCCTGAGTACATATGGATTTCACAGAGGTTTAAGTTTAACAGGACAGAAGAAAGTTCCTTGTAATTGAAACAGGCTTTATGCACAAGTCACAATGTTATGTTCAACACTCAAAGGGAGAAAAACATGTTCTTTCTGTCTAAAGTGACTCATTTTCAGATTAAAGGAAACAGCTGTGAGAAGGGAGAGAAGTCTTCCCTGGAAGAGCACTGACAACAAAACGGTGTCTGAACTCCAGTCAAAGGGAATAGTCTTAAAACTTTAGGATGGCAATACAGAGAAAGTAGAGAAGGACTCATGAAGTATCATGTGGGGAATGTTTCTGGGTAATAAAAGGGTCAAATTGTAATCATTGTAATAATTCTCATAACTGATTAGGGTCAAAATGAGCCTGGGAAACTGGGTTCATTTGACTCCTCTGCTACTGTCTTCTGACATAGAATCACAGACTATGTTAGGTTGGAAGGGACCTTTAAAGGGCATGTCGTCCACCCCCCCACAGCACCTTTAACTAGTTCAGTTGCTCAGAGCTTCATCTAGCCTGACCTCGAGTATCTCCAGGGATGGGGTCGTTGCCACCTCTCTGAGCATCCTGTGCCAGTGCCTCACCACTCTCACAGTGAAGAATTTCTTCCTAAAATCTAATCTAACCTCTCCTGCTCTAGTTTAAACCCACTGTCTATTCTCCTGTCGCTGCATGCCCTTACAAACAGTCCCTCCCCAGCTTTTCTGTAGGTCACTTCAGGTACTGGAAGGGAGCTATAAGATTCCCTGTGGAGCCTTCTCTTCTCCAGACTGAACAAGTCCAACTCTTCAGCAGGTCTTTGTAGGAGAGGTGCTCCAGCCCTCTGATCACCCTCATGGCCCTCCTCTGGACCCACTCCAAGAGGCCCAAGTCCTTGTATTGAGGGCTCATGACCTCAAGACATTTATTAGTCATGTGCTGCCATTGTTCCCTGCTAGTGCAGGGTGCAGGATTTGCCTTGCTCTAGAGAGGTGCCACCTCTTACTTGGCTAAACTGGTAAATTCTGTTAACCTGGTAAATTCTTCTTTGGCTGTGGTGGCACTGTTACTAAGACAGGGTACTGCCAAACATGAACAGCTTTCCTCTGACATGAAAGCCCCAGAAAAATCAATGAGGACAATGGGCAAATTCTAAAATAGCACATTGCCATCAAGACATGAAATAGATCAGAGGTCATTGCATTTAGAAATAGCATTGCACCTGCAGAACATTTGAACTTTGCTGAAAGCCTCTGCAGAGTATCTATGAACACGTGTATCAGTGAGGAATGGTTTGTGTGCTGGTAGCAAATGGCTCAACAGCCAGGCTTATCCCCACTGCTCTCAGTGATTTATGGCTGGAGACAGTGATAAGCTGTCTGATAAATGGCTTCTCCATAATCACAAACATTCGTGTTCCAGCATGCATTATAATTACATCTGATGGGAAAAAAAAACCCTCCACAAAACACTAAAAAAACAAACACAAAGGTTGTGGGGCTGAGTTTGGGTAAATGCTTTAGCTGGTCTTAAAGTGGTTTTGTTTTTTCTTCCCCTGTTCAGGATTAGTCCCACCTTCTGTAGAAGGACTTCCAAGGTAAATACAATAAGCTTTACATTACAGAATCAACCTTGTATTGCAGCATATAGAAAATATGCTTGGGTCAGATGATCTGTACAGTTACAGGATCAGCCCTGGATTTCAGGGCTAGATTATGGGTACAAGCTGGAGCACAGGAGGTTCCATGTGAACATAAGGAAAAACTTCTTCACTGTGAGGGTGACAGAGCACTGGAACAGACTGCCCAAAGAGGTTGTGGAGTCTCCTTCTCTGGAGATAATTCAAGACCTGTCTGGACATGGTCTTGTGTGACCTAATCTAGGTGATACAGAAACCTACTTGGGTCAAATACATTTGTATTTGGGGAAAACTGCCAATTCTCAGTTGTGTGGAACAGGTCCTAAAAGATGTTGAGCACTCTCTAACTCCATTGGTGTCTGTGGGAGACTGGAAGCATTTGGCCTTCCATGAATTAGACTTGGGAGATGATTTGAATTGCTTGAATGTACAAAATGAGGCAGGAAATGTACTGTTGTGTGAACTTTTGAAGTTTTGGTGGGGTATATTTTTTGGCTTATCTCTTCAGACATCAGAGGAAAGCTGACTTGGACCTTTGCATGTAAACCAACTGTATGTAGTCCCTGGGTGCTGGGAACATGGAGACAAGAAGCTAGCTATGATGGGCTGCCCCTGGTTGGAGGTCAGGTATCCACCAAAGCCTCTGTCTTGTCTTATTCCTCAGCTGAACAGGAGAGAGAAAACAACAAAAGGCTCACAGGTCAAGATGAGGACAGGAAGAAATCATTCACCAATTACTGTCACAACATAAGCAGACTCAACCTGGGAAAATTAATTTACTTTATTGCCAATCAAATCAGAGTAGGATAATGAGAAATAAACCCAAATCTTAAAAAAAAAAGTTTCAAATCTTAAAAAAGGCTCAACTTCCTTCCCAATTTCTCTCCATCCCCCCTTCTGGTGGCACAGGCGGATGGGGAATTGTAGAATGGGCGTTGTGGTAAGTTCATCACAGGTTGTCTCTGCTAATCCTTCCTCTTCAGGGGGAGGTCTCCTCACATTCTGCTCCTGCTCCAGTGTGGAGCTCCTCCCTAGGGAGATAGTCCTCCATGAACTCCTCCAATGTGTCCTTCCCATGGGCTGCAGTTCATCATGAAGTGCCCCAGTATAGGTCCCTTCCATGGGGTGCAGTCCTTCAGGACCAGACTGCTCCAGTGTGGGTCCCCCATGGGGTCACAAGTCCTGCCAGCAAACCTGCTCCGATGTGGGTTACTCTCTCCATGGGTCCTGCCAGGAGCCTGCTCCAGCACTGACTTCCCACAGGGTCAGCACAGCCTCCTTCAGGTGCCTCCACTTGTCCCATTGTGGGGTCTTCTATGGGCTGCAAGTGGATATCTGCTTTACCATCATCCTTCATGGGCTGCAGGGAAGCAACCTGCCTCACCGGGGTCTTCTCCACAGACCACCATGGTCTCTACAGGAGAATCTCTGTTCCAGTGCCTGGAGCACCTCCTGCTCCTCCTTCTTCACTGACCTTGGTGTCTGCAGAGATTTTCCTCATGCATGCTCTCACTCTTCTCTGGCCACAATTTCTCCTGGTGGTTTTTTTCCACCTTAACTCTGTTATCCCAGAGGCACTACCACCATTGCTGATGGACATGGCCTTGGCCTGCAGTGGATCTGTCTTGGAGTCAGCTGACCCCCCTGACCAAAGGGATATTCCATAACATATGACATCATGCTCAGCCTGTAGAGCTGGGGAGAAGAAGGAAGGGAGGGGAACATGTAGAGTGATGGTATTTGTCTTCACAGGTCACCATTACACATCATGGAGCCCTGGAGCCCTGGAGATGGCTGAACACCTGCCTGCCCATGGGAAGTGGACAAGTAATTCCTCATCTTGCTTTGCTTCTGTGCACAGCTTTCACTTTACTCATTAAACTGTCTTTATTTCAACTCACAAGTTTTGCCTATTTTTCCATATTCTTTCTCCCATGCCAGTGAGGAGGGCAGAGGGAGGCAACAGTTTTCTGGATGTTTTAGCTGTCTGCTGGGTTAAACCACATCAAACTATAAGAAGGGGAAAAGAAGTGTTGGTATTATCTTCATTGACAACCTTGATGAGGGAACAGCATCCACCCTCAGCCGATGATCCAAAGCTGGGAGGAGTGGCTGATGCACAGGACACTGAGCTGCCATCCAGAGACCTGGCCAGGCTGCAGAGCTGGGCAGGGAGAAACCAGGTGGGGTTCAACAAAAGCAAGTGGAGAGTCTGGCACCTGGGAAGGAATAACTGCTGGAATCAGGACAGGCTGGGGGTGAGCTGCTGGAGAGGAGCTCTGTGGAGAAGGAGCTGGGGGTCCTGGTGGGTGACAGGGTGGCCATGAGCCAGCAGTGTGCCCTGGGGGCTGAGAGAGCCCATGGGATCCTGGGGGGCATCAGGAGGAGTGTGGGCAGCAGGTCACAGGAGGGGATCCTCCCCCTCTGCTCTGCCCTGCTCAGGCCCCACCTGGAGTGTTGTGTCCAGTGCTGGGCTCCCTGGGATAGAAAAGACAGGGATCTCCTGGAGAGAGTCCAGAGGAGGGACAGGGAGATGCTGAAGGGCCTGGAGCATCTCCCCTGTGAGGAAAGGCTGAGGGAGCTGGGGCTGTTCAGCCTGGAGAAGAGAAAACTAAATGTTTATAATTGTCTTAAGCACGGAATGCAGGGGGAATTAGCCAGCCTCTTCTCAGTGTCTGTGGGGACAGGACAAGGGGTGATGGCCTCAAGTTGGAGCACAGGGAGTTCCACCCCAATCTGGGGAAGAACTTTTTCCCAGTGAGGGTGAGTGAGCCCTGGGCCAGGCTGCCCAGGGGTGTGTGGAGTCTCCTTCTCTGGAGATATTCCAGCCCCATCTGGATGCCTCCCTGTGTGACCTGTCCTAGGGACCCTGCTTTGGCAGGGGAGTTGGATCCAATGATCTCTGGAGGTCCCCTCCAACCCCTGTGATTCTGTGATTCTGTGATTCTATTAATGTGGGGAAAAAAGCCCACAACAAAAATCCACAGCCACCAACCCAAATATTACTACTTAAAAAAGATATTTTGAATTTCTAAAGCTAACCTAGTGATATAAAGCCATAACAGAGCAGAAACATAAGTTAGAATCACAGTAAAGCATTTTAACTGGCTTTAAATTCACAGGTCATGCTTAATTGCTAGTATGTAAAAATGATCCTGGAATTTTGAGCTTATTTCAAGGTGTTTTTGTGACAGCCAGTTGGGATATGCTAAACTATTTTTTTTTTTTTTTTTTTTTTAAGATTGGAAAACTGTTTTCTTGTTCAGCCCTCCAGGTTTCATCCCTGTGAAAGGGGATGGAAATCCTCTACAATACCCAGATATTTTACATTTCAAGCTCCGTTTGCCGGTTCTCAGGCAAGGAGACTTTCCTCCCTGTGCATTTCCACTTCCTCCATTGATTTAGGAGTTCTCATTCTGAGCGGGTTGTAGGTACAAGGAAATGAAATTCTCTTGCTTTCTGCTAAAAGAAGGAGATTTACTTGGGAAACAACTCCGTAAATACTGCCTACTGCCATCTATAGCTCTGCTTGGGAAACACATTCACAAGGTGAGCCCTGCTAATGAATCTGCTTTTACACCATCAAAGAAACCTTTTTGTTTTAAAAAACAAGTTTTTTTTTTAAAAAAAAAGTGGCCAGCAGGTTCCAACAGTTATTGTTGGGAAAGATGCTGTAATTATTATTGCCATTGCTATTTTTAGAAAGCATCCAGCACTTTACCTCTTGTGATTACAATTTACAAATGAGGATAAGGAAGAGCTGAGAATTTGCTGGAGGGATTCCCTTGATATGACCGTTTGGGATGCTCTGGTTCTGACTTCACTGGCAATAGCGTCACTCACTGTGATGCAGGCAGATGCCACACAGCTCCCTCTAGGACGAACAGCATCCTACTTGTTAAAATAGTAATCTCCTTCCCCCACACCCCTCCAAAAGTGCATTTTTGCTTTTATCCTCAGGCTACTGGTCCTCAATCGCTGGTTCCTGGGTCTCCTCAAGCTTTTGGCTTTGCTATAGGAGAAGGTCACTCTCCTTCCATACTATGACCAAGAGTGATGTGTAAAGCTCCTGTGATCCCCACAGGAGTGTGTGTGTCAGTGGAGTAGACACATGCAAAAGGAAGGGGGAAGACCGAGCTATGAAAGGATGTGGACAGTGAATCTTGGTGGTTCATGTGGAGTTGGAAGGCACCATCATGTCTTTCCCACCCCTTCCTTGGAAATCACAGGGGAAGAGGAAAGATCAGGATCAGTGCAAAACTCTGGGTAAGAGAAAAGGAGCTGTGAACACGTGGGCTAGGGACTCCATCACTCCTTCTTGCTGGCAGACCCAGCATCACAAATGCTTTCAGAAGAGGGTTCTATCATTTCCCCTGACAATCCAGGAGCTTTGGGATCCTAGTGATGGCTTGACTTCCTCATCAACAGTACAGGTACTCATCTAAGCTCCAGCCACCATCACTGGCCATGGCTTTGTATGTGGTGGTCCTTAGTTCCCTCCTCACTACACCTCCTGTCTGGGGCTCCTTGAAGTTGTCCTCTGGCCCTGGTGTGAAAAGCAGGTTGGTTAGGAGAGAGGGTTGGAGATAGGATTTTCTACGCTGTCACTTGAGACCCTGGTACTGCTGCCTTGCCTCAGTTTACAATTCCATAAAATGGGTTTAATGCTAAATTCCTGGCTTAGGAAGAGATCTCTCAGCATGTTGTCCAAGAAGGGATGTCTTTGAGCAAAAGTACTCTGTGAACACAGACAATTCTTCCTCTTAATAAATACAGTACATGTGAGGAGGAATAGGAGTTTTCTCTCTGCACTTTGGAGAGGTTGTGATTGCTGGGTTTGACATGTGATGATGCCAGCATTAATACTCACCAAGCAGCCCTTGACAGCACAAAACCACAGCTGGTAACAGGAATAAAAACTCATTAAAGAAAAAAATAAAATCAATGAGAACAACAAAAAACGAGGTAGAAAATGAAAGCCAGCAGTCATGTGAGAGAAAGACGTGGGAAAACCCCTTTCAAGGTCTGTGTCCAGCTGAATTATTCCAAGCCACACTTTGCCAGAAGGATGTGTCTGCCTGGAAATTGGAAATTTTGAAGTCGATCTTTAACCAGACACAATGCAAGGTGTTAGAGATGTAAACACAGTGGTATCTGTTGCTGGAGGGGAAGTAAACTGATTACTTACAAGCTGTCCTGCTTTGCAGTTTTCCTCTTCCAAACGATCCCCTGGGAAACCCAGACATGCCTTTTTTGTTTGCCTCCTTGCCATCCTCATGTACATCTCTGAGGGGTAGGGCTGCAGGAGGGGGATTTTCCAACAAACCACCATCAGTTTTTCTACGTTGTAATTACTCTTCCAGCAGATTTTTAGAAGCAGATATATTAACCCAATGGTACCAGAAGCCTGGACAGAGTTAACAAGTCTAAACCAGCTCTGAACAACCACCATCCCAAACAGCCTATTTCCATCAATATTAGGTGCTACAACAGAAGGTGCAAAAACTGGGCAGCTAGATGATGTTTTGCTCTTTATTTCATGCCTTCCTCATGTACTTTGTAGTCTGAGATGGGCTTAACCCCCCACAAGCATGCAGCTTATTCCTTCTCCTAAAATCTCCTTTCAGATTCCCATGGACCCTGCATTTAACCATAGATATATCCCTCTGCTTTTTGATCTTGGACAGTTTTGACTCTGACAACAAGAGGGATTTTCTGTGCAATAAGCATGGTGCAAATTCAAAGTGTGGAGGGGAACAAGGATTTTTACATGCATTGATATTGCTGTTTTCCTCTGCTGGAGGGAAGCAAAGAGTTGCAGTTGGATCCAACTCGTGCCTGCAAAGTCCAGACAGAAAACAGACCATGAGCCAAAGCAACAGGAGTCTAGTGGAGAGGAGACCTGCTGTCACCTCTTGGTTGTGTTTTTGCACAGAAAAGCCAGTGTTTGTCATAAAACCCCGCCCAGTACCACCCCAAGGCGTGTTACGGGTTCATTGGTCTTATTAGCATCACCATAGTGTTTTGGGGATGGTGTGTCCCAGCTCTTCCTTGTAACCTCTGATTTTGCTAGTCTTATCTGCCTGTCCTTCTTCTGGCAATGACAGAGGAAGGTGCTGATGGTACCCATCTGCCCTGAGTAACCTCAGAAGACCTTGTACCACATCCTGGTGGGACAGCAGTTACCCTTTTGGGTTGACCTCAAGCCTTTTTGGTTATATCTGCATAGTTTCAAGCAAAACAGGGCTGGGATCTCTGTTTCAGGGCTTTCTTTATCATAAATCCTCTCTACTGTCCCAGGGCTGGGCAGCATAGTCCTAGCAAGGGAGTGGGAGGGATAACCACATGGCAAAGGTGTCTTGATATCTCACTTTGCCCCAGTGCTGTGGGCTTAGTAACTCACTTCAGAGGAACTTTTGGGAACTATGGAGACTGATGAGGAGAAAAATCCCTGTTAATGCAACTTCTCTTTCCCTTTCCATTGCATGGCTTCTCAACCAGACCTGCTCTCCAGCATGATAGGCCCCATGGGCTGCCCTTCTTCACCAGGTGAGTGGGCCAGGATGGAAAATGACTTTAAGACTGGTCAAACCAGTTGACTTAGAGGAAGACTGGTATAAAATAGGCAATTATCCCTGGAGTATACATGTTCTGGTTATGTTGTCAGGATGGAAGAAGGGTATATGTCTGTGAAAACTCAGACTTTAAAAGAATTGATGAGCTGAGAGCATCTCTTGCTCTGCAGATGGGCTTCTTTTGCCCTCAGGGATATCCTGCAGCAGTGAGTTTCACAGATCCCTGTGCATTATAGTAAAGTTATTTCCTCTTACTCGCTTCACAGATGTGCAGAACCAAACAGACCAGCTGAGTTACTGTGTTTGGTTCCCTCACCGAATTGCAGAGACCTATTCCTCACATGTTCCCTGTTGCAGTTCTTCCTGGAGAGGACACAGGGAAAAATAGGGTTATCAACCCCCTTTTTCTTTATGATTTTAAGACATGGGTCCTATTTACACTCTTGTTGAATGAGGGTCTGGGGATTCATGGACCTCTCTGTCTAGGGCTGCATAGAAATGAGCAGCAGTGAAATGTCTCATTGCTCTGAGCCCAGGTCCCCACTCTCACAAGGATGATATTTCCACTGCAGCAGCTGTGGGGGCTGGAAAAGAGTTTAATTTTGCCTGTGGCCCTTTCTGATCATTTTGTCTGGTGCTGAGCTTCTTTGCCCAACAACACAGGAGAGATCCTGGCTGCACCTTGCTTTGCCTGACCTCCCCAACCCCAGAGCAGGGAAAGCAAGTGTTCCCCACTTCCCCCACCCTCCCAAAGACCTGGAAGAGCCACTCCCCGGGACCCACGGCTTTGCACAGCCTCCTTTATCCAAACACCCCGTGGTCCTCACCAAAGCTCCCCGCTCTCCCTCTTGCGCCTCTGAGGGCTGGAGAAATAGGAGCTGGAGAAAGACCAGCAGCGGAGAAATCCCTGAGGGACTCGGGGAAGAGCAGGGAAGCCCTCCTGAAGGGAAAAACTAAACAAAACAAACCAACAAACAAACCAGCCGAGCAAAACTCCCGAAAGACTGGAGAGATTCCCACTCGGAGCTTGCACCGAGCTAGTCCAGCATAGCCGCCTGTCGGCTAAACACAAGCATTTCAGGTCCCAGCTGCCCCTTTGCTCCAGTCTCTGCTTAACTGGAGGTGTCACAGATGCCTTTGGCCAGCAATGCTGCAGTGCTGGCTGGGGATGAGGAGAGCCCAGCTCGCCACGGTCCCCCCAGCCAGGGCTTTGTGCTGTTCAGCTCCCCAAAATTAGGAGTTTTTCTTCTTTTCCTCCCCTTCTTGCAGAAGTTTTGGGTTGGGGGGTTTGTTCTTTTGGTGGATTTGGAGGTGTGGAAATGAAGGGAAAAGGGATGGATGAGGTGAAGGGAAGGGAGTAAAGGGGGGAAAAGCCCCGGGAAGGGGATGGCTGTGTCTTGGGAAGGCCCTGGGGAGAGGAACGGGGTGCTCCTCACCCTCCCTGAGGCAGAGGGATGGAGGGGGAAGGCAGCTGGGATTTATTTTTCCTCTGCCCCTTGGAGCAGATCTGTGCATCTCCACTGGCAGGAGGGAAGGGGGAAGGGGGGATGGGGGTCAGGCAGAAGCCCCAAAAGGGAAGGGGAGTGGTTTTGTCAGGGAAAGGGGCTGGTTTCCTCCTCGTGGAGTAGAAATGGTTAAAGGCAAGGGGCAGGTCCTGAAGTCTGGCAGGATGCTGAACCCCGGCAGGATGCTGAACCCCCGCCCTGCTTCCCCTCCCGCCTTCTCCTGCCTTATCCCTCTCCCCTCCACCCCCTTACCTCCCCCCCACCTCCCCCCATCACCCTCACCCCACCCGCTCATCACGCTCCTCGTTACCGGGGGACATTCCCCGGGCTGTAAACACAGAGGCAATACCTTTACCCCCCAGAGCTCCTGGGAAGCAGCATGTACCTTTTACACCATTCCACGTCCTCCTCCTGCTCAAACTCTCCCTTCCCCCTCACCTCTCCCCACACAACCCCCCCCCTCGTCACCCTGGGGTGTTGTATTGGTGTGAGACACCCCACGCTCCATGTATGTGTGGGCTGATGGAGCGAGGAGTTAGAGGGGATGCCAGGAAAGAGGTTAAGAGGGATAAAATAAGAAAGGGTTAATGGCTGTTGCTGTCTCCTGCCTGGGCAAACCGTGTGCCGGGGTGCTGGGGAAGCTCCAGCCCCCGTCCTCCTGCCGGGCCGGGGGGTCTCTCTTCCCCCCGGGGGTCTCCATCGTCCTGTCCCGTCTCCCGTCTCCCTCCCCAGGCTGCTAGCTCCGGCGAGGACGGCGAGGGAGCTCCAGCAGCATCCCCCTTCTCCCTCCCGGCACTCGGGAGCGGCGAGCTGTGTCCCTGCGCATCCCTCTGCGGGCGATCGGCACGTCTCAACCCCCGCAGGTGTTTGGTTTTGGGGAGGGGGTTTGGGGAGGGGGAGGGCTAGAGGAGGGGAGCAGAACCCCTGCCATCCCCACCACCACCATCCCGGCTCCCTCTTCACCTCCTGGCTCCCAGCTTAGGGCTTAGCTGTCCCGGGGAGGATGCGCTGCCCGGCCGCCCACGCACTGGGTCTCTCGCTGGCTCCTCTTGCTCGTTCCATCTATCCATCCATCCATCCATCCATCCATCCATCCATCCATCCATCCATCCTCTCCTCCTATAGGCTAGCAGAGCATGCCCGATGCGATACCGTGGCAGTTAGGGTCCTTGCCTATAGCTGCCTGTTTTACCAAGCTCCGATCTGTGCGTGTGCGTGTGTATGTGTGTGTGTGCATTTTATCCCTCCCTCCTATCCCTCCCTCCCTCCCTCCCTCCCTCCCTCCCTCTCTCTCTCTCTCTCTCTCTCTAATGTGTGATCTGGAAAGCTTATAAAAGCCTGATGTAATCCTTAATGCAGCCCCTGGCTACAAAGACTGGATCTAGTTTCACAGAGAGAGATTCAGAAGCAGAATTTGGAAAAAAAAAGAAAAAAAGAAAAAAAAGAGAAGAAAAAAAAAAAAAAAAAAAGGGGGGGAGGGGGGAGAAGAGAGGGAAAGAAAGCAAAGCAGACCAGTGGATTTTAAACAAACATATCTTTCTGAAGAAGACCATTCTCGCTCTTGGCTGCTGGGAAAGCTACTCTGAACCCTGCTGTACATTTTTTTTTAAAAAAAAAAAGAAAAAAAAAGGAGAAGACTTGATTGTCTGCTTGGATCTAATGATTTACTGGCTTTTAACTGCGTTTTTCCCCTCTCCTAAGGATTCCTCAAAAAACGGCTTAATTATTTTCAGCTTTTCTCTTCCACCTGCCTCTCTGCAGAGACACCAAAGGTTCTTCCTTCCCCTCTCTCCCCACCCCCGTTTCTTTTAGGATTTTTATTTCCCCCCCCCACCCCTTTTCTGTTTAATATATACATATACATATATATATATATATGTGTGTGTATATATATTTGTAAAGGCAAGAGTGGAGGGAGCGGAGGGAGAGCTCTGCCATCCTTTTGGACTTCACGCGCTGCCCAATGTTGGGCTGGTTACCCCTGGATATGTTGCTGGTTTCCATTTGGAATTTGACAAAGGGAAGAAGGAGGATATAAAACCTGGGGAGCTCTGCAAGGTAAGGGGCTCCTGGCCACCCTTCCTTCTTCTTCAGAGGGTAGGGAGAGGCGGTGGGGGGAGGCAACACGACTTCTCCAGGCTGCACTTTGCCTTGAGTGGGGAAGGAGGGGGGAGTGGGGGGTGGATGTCTCTCTCCATCCCCAAGGGAATCAGGGATGGGGGCAGCGGTGGGCACCTGCTCCTCTGCTTTTGCCCCTGGAAACAACATCCAGAGGATGTTTTCACCTCCTCAGCTCTGCAATTTGGACAGAGAGAGCATAATTGCTTCCTACCATGGGAAGTTTTAACTTTCCTACATGCGGGTCCTGTGGGCAAACATCAACCGGCAATGGAAAATATTGATGTCTGCAGCATGTGGAGGGGGAAATGCATCTGTGTCCTGGGGATTGGGTTGTTCCTGGGGGGAAAAGGCAGCCAGGTGAGGGAAGGGGAGTGAGGGATCACAGTGAGAGAGCTGCAGAGCCAGCCGGGGTTGAACTGCAAAGTGCTGGGAAACCGTGGTGCCTTCGTGGGCAGCCCTGGGGTCCGGGACTCCTCACCCTGCAATGTTGGCAAACAAAGTCTCAGAGGGATAGGCAGCTGCCTGCCCCGGGGCATGAATCCGAGTCCATCCCAGCTCCTTGCCTTTCTCTATTCCCTTGGAGAGTTTGTAGGATGAGGGTCTTTCCTTGTTTATTTTGCCAGTCTAGCTGCACCTTCCCAGGGCTGGAGGCAAAGGCTGGGGAGGTGATGAGCTTCTAACATTGTGTGTCGTCCACCCCCTGCCAATGCCATTTACCAGCACTTCGCTTTCACACTGTAGGAGAAAATTAGCCTTTAGCTTCTGTGGAGATCAGAGCATGGCACAGACACGCAGGCACAGTGCTCCTGGAGCTGGGCTCCTGGGGGATACTGGCACCCAGGCATGGCTTAGCCTTTCTTTGAGGGGGGCTGTGTGGAGGGGGGTGGTTTGGAGAGAGAAGGAGTCTCCATCAGGGATGCGTAATTACAAAGCATCTTGTTCTGAATCACCCTGTGTGGGAATGAATTGCAAAATTTGTCTCTCCCTCTTCCCCCACCGCCCCCTTCCCTTTCACGGCCTGACATTCGCTGATGGAGGGTGGCTGTTGATGCATCTTCAGACTTTCACAGAGAGGTATTTCAGCCATGGCTCTGCCAAGGTTGGAAGGAAAAGCTGGGTGGAGGGTTTCAAGGGACTTTTCAGCCTGGTCATGCCCCAGTCCTGGCTGAGAGAAAGCATCGGTCCCCAGCAGCTGGAGGCACAGGTTGCAGATCAACTCTGCAAGGTACCTTTGGCTTGTGACTCATGCTCGTGTCCCTGATCCTGCCCTGGCTGAAGAAACAACCCCTGTGAATCAGTTGCACAGAGAGGAGGTGGTGGTGGTGGGAGGAATATCGAGGCAAGGTCAAAGGGATGGAGGGTAAAAAGACGTGTGTGTCCCCCTGCTTCCATCCTCGACCACCGCATCCCTTTGGAGCTGGGGCTTTCCATGGCTCAGGCTCAATCCAGCTTCAGCACTGGGTCTGGCGAGCGCCAGGGCCAGCTGACAGCTGATGGCTGAGGGAGGAGGAGGAGGAGAAAAAAGGGGGATTGGGGGGGGGGAGGCGAGGAAGAGCGAAGCTACTTTGACAGATGCCAAAACCTGCCTGCACGGCGGAGTGAAAATCGCAGCGCCTCGAAGGCTGGTGCTCCCTGAGAGGGTACCCAGGGGTGGTCAGGGTGCAGGGTGCACCTCCCCGGACCCTTTACCTGTTGATTAGCTATAGGATTGCTCTCCCCTGGCCATGCAAAGCCTAAGGAAAGCCAGGAGGGATGAGCCCTGGGCACTCCACAGAGTTGACTGGCGACCTCCGCCGCGTAGCAGGGAGGACTGTGTATTAATGATGATGACTCTGCTTTGGCTGGTGCTGAAATATCTGTATTATCTATTATCAGCTGGGAGACGAGGCTGGAGGCTTCGCAGAGCTGGGATCTCATCCAAAGCCCGGGCTGCTAAAGGAAACAAACAACTCCCCGTGCATATTAAGTGGGTCCCTAATTAATTAATGACTCATTAACCTGGGTCCCGCAGTCCTTACTGTGCCCAAGAGCTGGCTGAGGATGAGGAGGGAGGTTGCAGGGCAGAGCAAGGGAGGCTTTTTACCCCCAGAAGGCGATGAGGAATTGCACCAGCTCCCAGCTAAGATGCACTGCCAGGGGACAGGGTGGCCACAGGGCTGAGCCAGGCAGAAGCCAGGGGACAAGCAGGAGCTGGGGGACAGGCAGGAGGCTGACCAGTCTGGACATCCTGCCTCATGGGTCTCAACCACAACAGAGGGGAATGGGAACCACAGGGATGCTGGGGGAAGCCAAGAGACCCCCATGCTCTGCTCCATGGGTTACAATGGGGTCAGGGTGCAGCAGTCTTTCTGCTGCAGAGGGCTGAGGGAAAGGCCAGGCACAAACATGGCAGGGGCAAGGCAGAGGCAGGGCAGGAGCAGGGCTCCTTGCACTTGGGGTGGTGTCGCAGAGCTCTGGGTGTAGGGACAGGAGCTTAGAGCCCCCCATAACTGACCAGCAAGTTGGGCTGGCTCAGGGAAGGACCAGCTGCAAAGAGAGGGTGGTTTTCAATTAATGAAGGGTCTGTACTGCTATTCTCCTTATGTGGGGGAAACTGAGGCAGGAGAGGTGTGCCAAACCACACACTCGGACTGCGAAATGTGTGTGTGGAGACTCCTGAACCCCAGTCACATCCCTGAGGTACAGTCAAAGGCAGCCTCTGTGGTTGGGGGGTGGGGGGAGCATCCCACTGCTTCACCACCCGAGGGGGAACTGTGTTTCCCCTCTTTGCTGTGGGCACTCAGAGGTGGTATGGGACACACTCACAGCCCTTCCTTCCCTTGCAGCACAACTGCCCACCCTCTGCACAGGCCCATTTTGCAAGCATCCCCAAACTTAGCAACAGCCCCCCCTACACACACACACACCCCCCTTTCCCCCTCCCCACACGTTCCTTCTCAAAACACCCCAATCAGTTAAAACCCCGGGCAGGAGAAGCTGGGAAAGGGTGGGGGGCATCTCAACCTGATATCAGAGTTCCTCCCCACCCTCCTCAACCTCTCCTTTCGGTAGCGGGAGGGGGAGAAAGAGGAGGGGGGTGGGGGGTGGGGGGGCGGCCGGGGCTTGCGGCGAGCGGCGGGGAGGTGGCGCTCGCAGCCCGGCTATCGCCGCCCGCCGCCCCCGGAGCGCACGGATGCTCCGCACAGCATCCCTGCCCGTCCCCCTCACCCCTTATCTCCCCTTCCCACCCCCTACCCTCCCCCCTTATCTCCCCTTCCCACCCCCTACCCTCCCCCACCCCCCAACCCTGCAAAAAAAAATTAAATTAAAATAAAAGAGCAAACCAGCCGTTTGGGGCTCGCGATAAGGGCTGCTTCCCACCCCCTCCCGCACCCGAAATCCCCACGGGCTTTATTCCCCATCACCTTCCCGTGGGCTTTCACCACCAGCCCCCATGGGGTTTTTTAACCCTACTCCCCCGCACGTTTCGTCTGCCCCGCTTCTCCACGAACTCAGCACCCCTGTGGAAGGCAGAGGCTATTTGGGCTCTCCCCGAGCTCTACCGGATAGCGCAAGCGGCTCTGCTCGCTCCCATGTCCCCGGAGGAGCAGCCCCCACAGCCCCAAGGGTTTCCTCGGGGGCTGCGGACGAGCCTTTGCTCCCTACAAGTTGGTAAGGGGGCGTCCCAAGCCCTCTGGTTCTGGGAGTCAGCTCAGAGTATCATCCAGCTGGGATTGTGCCTCATCATTCCTCCTAGGGAGGAAGATGATGGATGGGGCTTCCCTTCGTGCCTGTAGAAGGTTTTTCTCCTCCCCCCATCTTTTCTTCAGGGGAGAGAGAGGGGAAGGAGGATGCTCATAGATCCAAATTCCCCTTCTCCCGGTAGCTCAACTGTAGGAAATCCCCTGTCATCGATACCTGTTGCAGGGTATCAACTTGGCTCATTAATTAGCTCCAGGAAACCTGAGCTGGTAAACAAGTGAGTCAAAGCTTTTTCCCTGGGCCCGATCCTGGGCTTGCAGCACACTGATTGCCACTTTTCCAGTATAGGTGCAAAGAGAGAGAGAGAGGAGTATTTTCTTCAAGATGGATGACAGGCTGTCTCTGTAACTAGCTTGCCTCCTCCCCTTGGAGAAAATTCACATCCCCAGGCAAGCCTTCAAAGGGAAGGGAGCTGGCACCTGGCCTGGAGGTTTGCAGAAGACTGCCTTTCTTGGTGTCGCAGCACATACCAGAACAAGCTCGATGTGGCTGCAGACAGAGCACAGGGGTCCCCAGTACATCCCAGCTCTCACTGCACACAGGATGCTCCTGTGTTCTTCTGGTGGCTCCTTCCCTAAATTCCCTGGGCTCTCCTCTTGCCTGGGTGTTTGCAGAAGGTGATGGGATGGAGGAGGGCAGGAGGAGGATGCTTGTGCTTGGGTGAAACTGGATTAAGGTGTAGGTAACGCTGATGGGGGTGGATGTCGATCCATACATTTGGGTGGGGTGAGGATTTGGGGCTCTGAAGCATGGGAAGAAAGGGGCTGGGGCACAGTTGTATCAGCCAGTGTGGAGATAGGGATCTCCTTTGTGCCTCAGTTGTTTTGGAACACACATTTGCCCAGGAAAACAGTATTTCAGTGTCTCATCTGCACTGGAGTGGCAGGAGTCCTCATTAACTTGAGATTCCCTCTTCATTTTTAGATTCATGTGTGGCCACTCAGGTCTCAAATCCACACAAGACCAGCCCTCTAACTCCCAAATTACCATGACAGGGAGCTGTGGCAACCCTCATTTCTCTAGGTCAGGGTTGCCACAGATGTCACTCCAGCCTTTAGCATCCTCCAGCTTCCTGAGAGAGGATGTCCCATCTGCCTTGTAATCCTTCCTAACGTTCCTGCTGCCCAAAAGGCAATTCTCCCACAGCACCACACCATCCACAAGCCAATGTCAGTGATGTTTGGTTCCAGCATAAGAAATGACCAACTAGAAACCAAACTTCTCTCCCAGAGAGGAATCTCCAGTGTGGGGAGCATACATCCCTTTCTCTTACACGCACTCTGAGGGATGACGTTTTAATATGGTTTGCAGTGTGCTGAGGCTACAAAACACCAACAGCACAAGTTAGAAGAGAAAAAAATAAAATAAAATAAAAAAAGGAAGGGCAAATGAGCAGTAAATGAGGTCCCTTCAGAACGTCCACTAGTCGTCATATCTTGGGCTCAGAAAATCCTCGCGGTGCCTCTTGGAGCGAGGGTTTTATATTAGTCTGATTATGCTGAGATAATCTGTCATGTTGCTCCAGGAAGCTCTCAGGGAAGGGGAAAAAGAAAATAGAAAAAAGAAAAAAAAAAAAAGAAAAGGAAGATAATATTTTAAATCAGAGGGCTGCTGGATTGGTGACTCTGTCTCGCCAAGACACACATCACTGCCCCCTTTATAAAAATTTAAATTGGTTACCTCTGTCAGGGAAAATGAGAGAAGATTTGCTGATTTTAATTTGTGGGAGAGAATCACCCCCCCATCAATGTTACCAAAATTAAACTAGGGATGGTTTCCTACTTTCCTTCTCCTACTGCCTCTGTGTTTGGTGGGTTTTTTTTCTGAAATATCCCTTCATAAAACATTGATCAAGGAGTGACCAGCTGATGATAAACGAGCTGTTAAACCACAAGCTCTTGGCTGTGTTTGGTTCCCTGCCTTATCCCTGGGACAAGGGGGATTGGGGAAAGCAAATTGCATCTGCAAGAAGAGTGAGCCTTGTAAGGAAATCCAGACTTTCTACTGGTTTGGAATATTTTGGGGTAAAAATTGAAACAGATTGCTATAATCTTAAATGGCATGCTCTACACTAGCCCGAGTGCATGTATGAAGTACATAAGGCATGAAAATTCCTCCTTCCAGTCAGCATCATAATTTTTAGGGTGGTGGTTTGCCCCAGGTAGAGCTGCTGCTTGCTGGCTTGATTTGGCCTGAGAGAAGGACAGAGGGATCCTGCATATATTTAGGACACCATTTTGTGCATGCCGTATGCCTGCATAAGTATATGTTATTGCCAAGCTCTTCTTTTCTGAACATCTAGTTTTGGTGAGAGGCAAGCCTTGTGATACCTCATTGTATGATTCCAGCACTCCCACCTGCACACTCACCTTGTCTCCTGCCTGTTATCAACCCAGCTTTGCTAGATGGAGATGTTTCCTCAGTTTTTGAGCTCAGCTGGCCTGTAACAAAGTCCTTGCTGTTTGCAAAATGGCTCATTTCTTTCTTCCCTCTGCCAGATACTAGGACTATCCCATTCATAGCAGACCCACCTATTCCATATTCATGGAGAATTAGCATAGGTCTCTGTCTAAATGCTTTTGGGACAGGGCTCATCATGATTTCCATGCTAGAATAGATCTGGAGCAGAAACACTTTGTCCCATCTGTGCTCCTGTCTTCTTGTGGACCTCTCAGCTGATCATTTATGCCTACAGCTCTGCCAGCCACTGAAAGTTTGGTCTGCTCAACACCAAACCCCATGGCTGGTGTTATGTAAAAACCTCTAAGGGCTTTGTAGGGCTGATCTCACCATGTATCTCAGGCCAGGGGTTCAGGTCACAGTTCATTGAGGCGTTGGTCTCTCTGCACTTTGATGTTTTCAATTGTAAAACAGGGATGTCTGGCTTTCTCCTTCCCAGTGGGGCTCTGTGCCAGCCACTCAAATGGATTTAGGTAAACAACACTTCTTTTGGGATAATGAGATGAAAAGCACTAGGTATAAATGATTCTTCTTTGATTGTGAATGGATGTCCACCCTTGAATGTTCCTCCTAGGTCATGTTTCAATGTTCTTTCTCAATCCTTATTTTCTCAATGCCTTTCTACAGCTGAGGATCTGGAAGTGAGCAAGTCCTCTGTACCCACCTTGGGTTCCCTTTGGATTAAACACAAGCCTTTACAGGGAAGCCTTGTATAACACTTCATCCTGCAAAATGTTCTTTTCTATAGCCCAGCCCACTTTCACATGCAAGTAGATTAAGCCTGGGGTAGGAGTCTAGTTTATACTATATGTTGTTCAGCAGCAATCTAACATTGGCTATCTTCTCAAAACAAATATCTGCTGGTTCCTGCAAATGAAAGTCGATACACCTTCAGAAGGAAATTCATCCCAATGGGGTCCTTTGTATTGAAAGCCCTGTTGGTAGATTTATTCATTGTGCAGGTTCGTTCCCTTAACAAGTCAGTTATTCACTGGCCATTGCTTGAGGGTGTGTGGAATTTATGGTCATAATCCTGTAATCAGATACTTTGTTATAGAGGGCTTTGCCACTGTGGAAGGTTTGAATAAATCAGTATGCAGCAAAAAAAAATTGATCCTCTACCAATCTATTTCTGGACCCAGCTCCTGCTTTAAGAGAATTCTCCCTCTTCTTGAACCATGCTACTAAAGCCTTTGCATGTGCAGAGGCTTGTTCATGCTCTGGGAGGCTTTACCAAAGCTAAGCATTAGTGTGTGTGTGTGTGGAGACATACACACACATACATGTCTGTTGTCTGGGCATGATTTTTGTTCTGACCACTGTGGCCATTTCCCAGAACACACACCGAAATAAAAGCCTTTTTCTTCATCACCTGACAAGCATTTGGAAGTTGGAAAGGACTGCTTGAAAAGGCTTTAATCAATTGCCAGTGAAGAAAGGGAAATCTGATTTTGAGTAGCTGCACTGATGCTTTAAGTACTATAGAGCTTGGCCTGCTAATAGCCACTTCTGAGATGTTGTTCTACAATCTGATCAGGCCTATTGAGTGGAAGCAAGGGTTAATTGCTGACAAAAAGCTCCTCACCTTTGTGCATACAAGGAACAGGGCAAGGGCAAGCACCTTGTATTTGGAGCTTAGTGCAAGCTCGCCATACGCAGGCAATAAATGACTTTGGTTTCTTGCACGTGTCCCAAAAATATCTCTTTATGGAAGTAAAATTACAGCAGAGACTATGATTTTTATTTTTTTTTTTATGGTATAAATCAGGGATTGGAGGAGAGAAAAATCTCTGTATCCTAGCAGCCTGTACAGCTGCTGTCTGTTAGGTCGTCAGTGATGTTAAATGTATAAATGATGGTGAGCCTCTTCCCTGTGAGTAGGGCTGAACCGTCTTGGCACTTACATGTGGGATGGAGCTTGGCAGGGATACGGTTAGTCAAAAGTCTGACATGATGCCTGCTTTGCACGTGTTCCTGAGGCACAGCATCTTTCTAAGGCAACTTTGCTGGCTATAAGTGTGGGTTTTGATTTAGGAAGAGCGTGTGACAAAAGACATTTAGTGCCTGGTTTGCTCTGGTGAGTGCAGGCAGCCTGAAAGAGCGTAACATTTTGTGATAAGGATCATATGGATAACGTCTGTAGGGCATGTGGGTAGAGAAATGCATAGGTGCTTATGAGAGAGGATGGCAAAGGGTTTGAGCTGCCCACATCTCAGCAGCAACGGCAGCTGTGACATGGCACTGCCCTTCCAATTACCCATCTTAGAGCTTGCAGGTCACCCATGAGGGCAAGTGAAGAATAGTGAATGTATATTTGCTGCATAACTGGAATGCTTAAAAAACCAAAACAACATGAAGGGTGTGAAATATTGTCAGCCCTGTGTGACTTGCTGGCTCCTGGCAGCTTGGGGTTTTTAGATATGTTAATAGGGATAGCAAGGCTGTGGGGAGTTCCAGATTCTCCAGATGGAGATGATTCTGCTACCAGCAGGAGAGATGGTGACAGTCAGAAGCGCAGCAAGGCTGGGAGAGCAAGGGGGAAGCCAGGAGAGATCCCAGCAGAATCCCAGTTAGCTGGTAAATCTGGCTAAGTAGGATGCATGGAAACATCAGGGAGGCATTCTTTGCTGTGAGAGTTATCATGCCTGTAGGTATACCCAAGGCATTCTTCAAGGACCAGACCGCTGCGGGTCTGTGGACAATGTCTGCAGACATGGAATTACCACTGGAAGGGAAGATTTTGGTGTCAAAGCCCCACATAGGGTAATCTCAGTCCAAAGCCTGACCCTCTACCAAGACAGATATCAGAGTAGGTTGGAGAAAATGATTTCCGTAGGTCTCTTCCAACCTCCAGCAGCATATATTCCTTGAAGGTGGGGCAGGGGTGCCTCAGGTTTTGATGCCCCCACTGCTGCCCCCAGGAGCTGCTCTTTGGCCTGTATAGGGTGAGCAGAAAGCCCACGGGATAGTTAAAGCTGTTCTGGGAAAAGCACTGAAGGTTGTCAAGCTCCAGGGGGAGACTGTGTGACAGCACCTTTTGGGCTTGGAATCTCAGAAGGGAGGAAATTTGACGGGGACAGAGGTGCTGAAATCTAAGGGCACTGTGGTGTTCTGAGTGAGAGTAAAACCTTTCATTACTCTGCAAGACAGTCTAACCACCTCTCAAAAAGCAGACTGTCCTTGCCCTGTGTCAGGAAAAAGGACCCTCTTCATCTCTCTGGAATCTCAGATTCAATTTCTGGCTGGGCTGTGGCCAGTGGCAGCGCTACAGCATCGTTGATGAGAAATCAATCAGGTGTGCACACACCTGATCTTAAGGCATGATGCTTAGCTTCTTTTACCTCCATCGCTGAAGCTTTGTTGTGAATGGTTTCCTCTGTTGTCCTTGGAAAAGCTGAGCTTTTTCTGCTTTTAAAGGCAGTTTTCTGGGATGTGGAAAGGAGGGGTCCTCCACCATCAGCTGTAATGGCTTTTTCTTCCTGGTTCTGATGTCTGATGGGTCATTCCTTTGCTTGATCTGGCATTTAATTTTTGATTAGTAGCAAAGTTCTTCACAAAAGGATCTCTAAGACGATTCTAGAGAGCCTGTGAGGATAGCACTAGAGTACCAACAGCACGAGGTACAATGTAAGGTGTAGTGCTGGGGATGAGAAAGATGACTGGTAAAGCTGGTTGTATGTGATGTCTACCAGATCCCAGTGTATGCAAGGACTGGTTGTTGAGTTGAAGCTCATCTTAAAGGTTTCAGGGAATTGAAAAACCTTTCTGTTCCCTGTCTTGAATAGTTCTCAAAAGTGCTTAGAGAGAAGCTTACCACAGTGGTTTCCATTTTGTGTGGTAAGGGGAATGTGGGTCAAAGCAGTGATTTTTCTCACCTCCCTTCCCTGACCCAAAAGGGTGGTTGGATGTAAATAGGACGTGACTCTTCCCAGTCCTGGGGCTGAGTCACCAGGCTCTGCTTCTGTGCAGGTGACAGTTCTGGAGAGTGATAGGGAAGCTGATGCTAAATACAACTACCATGCACAACTGAACACGTCGGATGCTCCACACCAGGCATGTCTGCCTTTCACGTGGACTGAAGTCTTCCTGTGTCCTCCTGTACTCATAGAGGCAGTTTATGAGCTGCAAGGTGCACAGCGTGTTGTAGCAATGTGGTTATTAAAACCCCAGCCTCCCACCTCAAATAAGCTACAACCCAAATGCCGTGTTTGTTTCCCACTTAATGCTGGCCCTCTGAGGTTTTCTTTTAGAGCTAAGCCCTTTTGAATTTGCTGTTGATTACAGAGCAGACAGCATAATCTCCCTGTGGAAGTCATTTGTAGCTGGGGAGGAGGAGGGGGAGGGGGAGAAATCTGTCACCCCAATGCAAATGCCAGAACTGGGGTGGATAATTAATGATGCTGCTCAGCCATACTTTTCACTCCGTGGCCCATCCTGCCACTCAGATGTCCTTTTCTGAAAGCATCAGTCTGATTGCTTCAACTCCTTAGATGGTGAGAGAAGGAGTAATTGGAAGGGGGTTCAGCTGTGGAAATTGGCTTCTAGTCTGGAAGGTGACTTCAGTGGTGTAATTGTGCTGTCCACCCGCCAAACCCTCATCAAATACTGGCAGCTGGGTCTCTGCTTAAACCCTTATTTTCTCTGTTCTTGTGTCAGCTACCCTGGCTGTTTCCTGGGTCATCAATGGGGTGAATAATTTGAAGTCATTGTGCTTTATTCCTTCTCAAATTATTGACCAATACTGTCTGCTGCCTCTGAGTTTTTCTGGATGAGCTTACATCACTTGATCATCATGGGCTGTACAGCACTGAATATGAGCATGACCAACACAGAGCTCCTGGTTGGACTAAGGCTTGAAATAAGTGGAAAGTGAACCATCGACAGAGATGAGGTCAACTTCAGGTGGTTTTGGGATATCACTTCATCTCCAGCTCAGCTCCATCCCTCTGTGAAGTTCCTGGAAAGCTGCTGCCATCTCTGGACCATAAGTTTCTTTGCACCATTTCCTAAACACTCTAAACCTCAGGAAAATGTTTCATTAATAAGACAAGGAGTCTTGCTAGCGAGTCTAGACATCCAGATGCTCTTGACTTGATCCACTGCAGGTCCTGGATGACTAAAGGATTTGGGTTTTGCCAAACATTAGCCATAAAAAGTTTTAAGATGATAACAGCACAAAGCCTGGCATTTTTCCACTGGTATGATAGGCAGACAGAATTGGAAAGTGGAGGACATCAGCCCAGATGAGTCCAGTGCACCAGCTGATTAACAGTCATTTCCCTTTATTTCATAGAGTCCATAGCAGAGACTCCAAAAGTGGTTGAGGATTGGTAAAACATTAACTATGCTACCCCTTGAAGAAGAAATGCTCTACCATTGGTAAACAGTCAAGGTGAGAAAATAGTGAAGAAGCCTGGGTAAATATATTATACCAATTGTAAGCTGGGCTGCATCAAAACCTGCACGACCAGCAGGTTGAGGGAGGTGATTCTGCCCCTCATCTCTGGTGAGAACCCACTGGAGTACTGTGTCCAGCTCTGGGGTCCCCAGTACAACACAGATACTGAGCTGTTGTAGTGAGTCCAGATGAGAGTCACAAAGATGATCAGAGGTCTGGAGCAGTTCTGCTATGGAGACAGGCTGAGCGAGTTGGGGTGGTTCAGCCTGGCTAAGAGAAGGCTCCAGGGAGACCTTCAGGTACCTAGAAAGTCCTATGGGAAATCTGGAGAGGGACTCTTTATCAGGAAGTGTAGTGATAGGACAAGGGCTAATGGGTTTAAACTAAAAGAAGGGAGATTTAGATTAGACATTAGGAAAAAATTCTTCACTGTGAGGGTGGTGAGACATTGGCACAGGTTGCCCAGAGAAGCTGTGGATGCCCTCTCCCTGGAAATATTCAAGGCCGGGTTGGGTGGGGATTTGGGCAACCTGGTCTAGTGTAGGGTGTCCCTGCCCATGGAGTTTGGAGCTAGATGGTCTTTAGGTTCCTTTCCAACCTGAAGCATTCCATGATTGTATGATTTTATGGTGTTGTTGCTAGCACCATGGTGGCTGCAAGATGCTCTGACTAAGGCTGAGCACTGTCGTGCTTTGTAAAATTGACATTTTTAAGATCTCTTTCCTTACTCCTGGAGTGGAGGTGGGTTTCACCTGGGCACCATCAGAGTTTCTTTACCTTCTAGTCAATCCTTGCAAGTACATTGCTGTGCCAGCATCTCTAGGTGTGAGGAGGTCTGGATACCTGCAGTTCTGTAATCAATGAAATATGACATCAAAAGTTAATTAATGATACATGCCAGGGCCTGTTCTTTGAACAAGGGACATGGTGCAACTTGTTGCCACGGGACTAAGTTCTCTCTATCCCTCCACCTGCTGCTTAGTCTTGATCGTATGATTTATTAGTAATAGTTGCTGTCCCATGCTGTCCCACAGACGGTCCTTGGCATTGCCTTGGTAACAATCACATAGTGTGGATGGCTGTCAGATGGCTCTTGAGACCTGGTTCTGTCTGTGTGCAAATCAACAGTATAGATGGAGACAAAAATGCCACTATTAAGCCAAATAAGAAGTTATAGGTGTCCAGGAGAAAAATTAAAAACAACATGAGAAGGGAGCCTTTGACATCAGTGTCCAGGCATACAGGGATGTGGGAGTCACCATCAACATCATCGGACAATATTTTGCATGTGCCAAAGAGTGACCTAGCTAACAGTGTGGATTTGCACTTATTGGCTTGGTCCACAGCTAGTTGAGGTCAACGTATTGCACAGTGGTGTGTGGGATTGCAGTTGAGCTGCACCTGAGCTGCACCTCTGCATCCATTCTTGCCACTCTATGGAAGCTCGTGGCTCACAGGGTAACACCAGTCCAGTGCCCACATAGAATCACAGAATCACACAATGTTTTGGGTTGGAAGAAACCTTAGAGATCATCTTGTTCTAACCCCCCTGCCATGGGCAGGGACATCTCCCACTAGACCAGGTTGCCCTGAAGACCGTCAAACCTGGTCTTGAACACTGCCAGGGAGGGGACATCCACAACTTCCCTGGGCACCCTGAGCCAGTATCTCACCACCCTGACAGTGAAAAATTTCTTCCTTACATCTACCCTAAATCTACCTTCTCTCGGTTTATAGACATTACCTCTTGTCCTATCATCACATGTCCTTGTAAACAGTCCCCAGCTTTTCTGTAGGCCCTCTTCAGGTGCTGGAAGGCTGCAATAAGGTCTCCCAGAGCTTTCTCTTCTCCAGGCTGAACAATCCCAACTGTCTCAGCCAGTCCTTGTAGGAAAGGTGCTCCAGCTTCATCTGAAGATCATGAATGACCCTCCCCTGAACCCGTTCCAACAGCTCCATGTGCTTCTTATCTTGCCATCCCCCAAACTGGATCCTGGATGCAGAACTCCACGTGGGGAGAAGGGACAGGCAGACCTGGAAGCACTTTTTTGTCCAAGCTTCAGTGACTTTCAATAGCCTGGAAGGATCTTGGCTCCTCCTTTGCACCACTTCTCAGTAGTGACGAGGAAACACACCGCCGACTTCCCTGAGCATCTGTTTCATCTGTGGCATGGGGGAAGTGATTTTCTTCATTGCTGTACTGATTGGAAGCCGAACAGCCTTCAATCCTGTGTTGATTATGTTCCTTGGAGCATTGAGTCTCCTGCAGGCTCTGAGAGCCTATATGCATGAATGCCAACCTGTAACCCAGCAGATTCTACAAAACCATATTTTCTTGTGAGACAAAGCCTAATAATTTCTGGCCATTTAAAAGCATTCAGGAACATCCTAAATTGTGTCCTCTGGGCTGGATTCCAATGTCAAGCCTTTTGTATTTCAGACTCTTCTGTATGATTACTGGAGCAGGGGGATGGAGTCACTACATGAACAATCAAGGACCTTCCACCCCCTTTTCTCTACAACTATGGCATTTTGCTGAACCCCAGGGTACTTTCTAATCCAATCTCCCTCTTGTGCTGCAGTTAGAGCCCAGTAAACTAAACAGGGATGAGACACAGATCCAAAAACTGCCCTGCATTTCTGCAGATGGTTTAATTTTTAGAAGACACCCTGATCTGTTTCCAGCTCTGCGCAGGTAGCACTCTCCCATCCCAAGCCTGAACACAGTTTGGAGGACAGTCTGGCCAGGGACTCTTCCCAGCAGGGACATGGTCACCTTCTGGCAGGGAAAGGGGTGAGCTTCCCCAGCTGAGCAGTTGCCCTGTGCTAATTGTAAACCCAGCAGCAGGACACGAGCTGAGCTGTGCAGAGATGCCTATCTGGGAGCTCCTCTCTGTACTATAACATCGCACTGCAACAATCAGCCACTTTTACAGCTCCATAGATCACTGGATAAAAAACACATTTAATTCTATGGTAAGGTCACTTTTTAGTTAAAAGGGACAGAATGGGTTTAATTTATAAGCCTCTCCAACTTTATGGCTTGCATTTAGAGTTATATCTATTATGTAGTGCCAAACACGTATTATAAAAATTGATTCCCCCTTTCTCCTCCATAGATTTGCTGTGTCAGGAGGATTCTGATTACCCTCCTGTTTGCTTCAAGCCAACAGATAGACTGAGGCAGATCTAAATGTCGAGGATGACATCTGTGACTGCAAAGTGCAAGTTTATAGGGAATGAAACTGGGCTAGATCTATTCCTGGGTGGGTGGGAATGAACAGAATTTCTACCAGCCTACCACTATACAGGACAGGAGGACAGGGATGCTGTTTGCAGGGAAAAGTGCAAGTCAAAGTGATTGCAAGGTGTCAACAGGTTATCTGATGTTACCATCTTTGTGTTGGTCCTTTCATGGTCATGTGATGTAGACACAGCCTGTAAATTCAACAGCAAATTTCAGGCAAGAGAAAGTAAGTCCAAAGGAGGTAAGAGAGATGAGTAGTTGTTGTTTTGTTGTGGTTTTTTTTTCTATCAGGAAAGATTTTAAACCTTTCCAAGGGTCTTTACAGCAGTGAGAATTAGGGTTGGAGAGAGACCTTTGATGGGAATAAAGGGAATGGGGTGACAGCAAGAGAAAGTAGACCAAATTTATCACCTGATCATCACTCTGAGCATCTCAGAAGCTAGTGCCATAACCATACCATGGACTTATTTGATGTAAGTCATCTCTTTGTAGAACAGTAAACATCAGACAGGGGGAGACAGGGAAAGTCAGCACTTGCGAGGCCAAAAGGCACCATGATCTTGTGCCTGAGCTCATCTGCACAGGGATGGTTCCTCCCATGATGACTGCAAGGATGTTGTGACTTGTGGTACATAACAAGTGAACCTGATAGAGAGCTTCCATACCTAGATTTAGAGGCTTCCAAGTGGTAATGAATGGAGCATGGTACCTAGGTGAGGGAGATTTGAGACAGGGCTCTGAAAGGAATAGGGAGCTTGGCTCCTCCTTGGACCATCGTCTATATCATAGTCTACCTGCCAAGAGGGCAGTGAAGCGTGTGTAGGAGGGGAATCTGCCTTCCTCTCTTGCAACTGTGTTCCTTAAGCAACTGTTTTCTATCTCTGTGATTAAGTTGTGCTCGCAAAATTCATGGCAAACACCCCGAACAAGCTGTTAGCTGCCCTTTAAAGTTGAGGAGGGGAGAAGTGAGATGCATTTGCCTATCCACAGTCCTGGCCATGCGTGACTTAGTGACTGTCGTAAAACTAGAACTATAAATAAAGTACATGTGCCTGTGTCCACTACAGTAATCTCCTGAGAAATTGTCATTTGCTTCAGGAGTTCAGTGAAATATCCATATATTTAGCCTCTGTTTATATTAATTAGGGAGGGATGTGGTTGGTTGGTTTGTTTGGTTTGGGGTTTTGGAGGGTTTTTTGTCATTGTTTCAGTGCAAGGCAGTATACAGGACACCCAGTCTAAAATAACAACATGAAAAAGGACCAAAATAACAGGCAGTGGTAAGGAACAAGCAACAGTGCCAGGGATTGATCAGCATCTCCTTGATCAGCATCACATTGTGGCACCAGTGGTTCTTCCTCCTGTATGCTGGAGGCACGGTTCTCCAAAATCTGTGTCCTGGCTGGGTTTAACTGTGAATTGCCCAGTCTTTCTTTGAGTGTTGCATGGGCCTGGATGGAAAGATCTGTGGCCTGTGCTGTTTGCTTTTCCTCACGTAGTTATGAGACATGGACAAAATACAAAATGTGGAAAATTTTTGATTGGTTCCCTTCAAATCTTGAGATTTTTCTTTTTAATCCAGAATCTGAACTGTGGCCCAGCTTGTTTCAGCAATGAGAGCTGTTTTGTTGCTTGTTTTAATTGCTACTTATACTTATTTTCTTTAATGATATCTGTCTTTGATAATTACATAACCTGAGGAATCCTCATTTCACAGAAGAATATCAGGTATTAAGAGACCTACAACAAAGGTATCAGAATATGAAGACAGAGGTATGTCCAAAAGGACAAGAAGATTACCAAACAGTAATAAGGACAGAATACAGTCTCCATGGGGAGTGAAGTATTTGCCCTTGCATCTTTTCTTTCGGTCTCCAAGGAGCTCTGTTTCTCTAACAGCAGCATCTTAGAAACTGAAAGGAGCAGTTCACAGGGAATGAAGGTCTCTCTGGCACTGTAGCCACATTTATCAGCACCGTGGCTGGAAAGGACATGTCCTTTAGGTTCATTGTGCATGTGGAGATCAAGCACCTTATTTTTAGAAGCCTAAACTTAAATTTGCCTAAAATTAGACAACTGAAATGCACCGAGAGGAACTTTGGACTTGAAGGTGAGATTTAAGAACAGAGAGAGGCTGAGTGTCACACCTACATGAACCAAGACAAATAAGCTTCCTCCCCCTGCTGCAAATATGCATGTGGTACCCGTGCTGGAGAGGATAATGACTGCAGGGGGCATGTGAAGGTGTGGTTGAGAAGAGGCATCATGGGGTAATATAAATGGGAGAGGAATAAGGCTTACTGTATTCAGAGTGATTGTTTATCAGGATTCAGTTGTGTAAGAGCATGAAGAAGAGGTTTATGCCCCCCATACCGTGGTGCTCCACAACCCCCAGAGGTTTAGCAGGAATCTGAAGATAGCTCAGGAAGGATAGAGTAGGGCTGTTGGGCTTAGATCCACTGATTTGAACATCACCTGGGTTGTTAACATCATACTATATCTTACCAAGATGAGGTTGCTCTCTGGAATATGCCCTGGACCCCAAAAATATCTGCATCCTTGTTGCTGGTGACTCACCAAACGTCTGAGAGAAAACAGCAAGGGTGCATCTCATGGGTTACAAAACCAAATTGATGCAAAGGACCCCTTTTGTGCCAAGCACTATAGATGGAAGCTACAGAGTTGTGAAGATGTTTCCATCTCTCTGCATTAAATGTAAGAGGGCAGAATGAGAAGGCCACTTCTAAGAGACAGCTGCCTTCCTGGTGAACTCCAGCTCGGCAGTAGCAAGGAGATTGTCTTGTCAATCATACATGATTGACTATACAGGACAATCAGTTTTCTGGTGGCTGAAAACATCAACTGGGGTGTGGGGTTTTTGCCACACCAAGCCTGTTCATTCTCATGGCATCACAGCCCTTTAGTCTTTCTTTCCCTGGTGCTTCTTTCTCAGCATGTAAGTACACTGTTTAAACCTTCTGTTCACCTTGGTTTTACAAGGCCAAATGTGCTAGTATCTCCTAGTAAGTCTTATATTCTCCTGGACATTTTAGTGATCTTTCTCTGCAACCCTGTCTCACTGTGAATTCATCTTTCTTGAAACTGAGTTCAAAAACTTAATACAATATTTTAGATGTTGCCATAGACAGTGTCCTCCTTATGTTTGGAAATCTGGAATTACCCCCTCAATGCATCATAGATTATGTTGCTTTTTTTCCCCAGCTGTGTTATTTGTACCCAACCTGGATCTTCATCTTCTTGTTTTCCTGCTCTGTAGGAGTCACTTCACTCTTACAGGTCTTAGCTTAAATGTGACAGTATTACTCTTATGTTACACCTGAGGAAACAGGCAGGGGCAAAAAAATTTATCTGGCCTTCACAAAGGAGGTTGCAAGCCTTGCCAAAAACACTGCTAAGGAGGGAGACCCCCTCAATGCCAGGCTGCTGTGAGCATCAAGGCTTTGTCCTGCCGTGACTACCCTCCGATGCTGATGAAGTCTAGGTACAAATGCCTCCCCGTGGGCAGAGGCTGCCTCTACCAGGCAGGCATTATTATAAGGAGACTGGTTGTTTTTCCTGCTCCTCAGCCTCCCTCCCCCTCCCTCCCTTCTTTGCCAGGCTGGGGATGAATGGGAAGAGAGAGGCTCTGAGTGGACTCTGTTCTCCAACGCCAGGCACTGCTGAATTTCAAATAACTCCCCAAACAAAACCCAAACAAGTAGGCCCTTGTGTTCCTCTATCTCCTCTCTCTTTGGCCTTAGTCACCAGGCTTGGCAGCACTGCTGCTCTTCTGTGGTCCGTCACATGCAAGGCAGGGAGGATGGGCTGCTTTTTCCTTCTTCTTTCCCCTCAGGGGTCTGAAACAACAGAGCCCTTTGCCTTGTTCACGCTTTGCTGTGGCAAAGCTAGAGGAAAGGGGAGGATGGTGTAATCCTCCCTTGGCAGGGTTTTTGGTCAGCAGCAATATGAAGGTTGGTATCTTTGGAAAAGCAACCGCTACTGCCCATCCTTGTCCCCTGCCTCCCTCAGGCTGATGGTGTCTCATCCCCTCCTTGTAGAGGGCAATAAGAAGATGCTATCTTCTCTGGAATGGAGGGAGAGGAGAAGGTGCTATCCAATTCCTAGGGATGGTGGCTTCCTTGCATCCTAGAGGGATTCACTAGCTGTCTGGGGTGTCCTGGCTGCAGTGCAGGCATCCGTGCAACAGGATCAGTTTTCGTCCTACATGCAGGTAGTGATGAAAGGGATCAGTAGGACAAACCTAGGTAGGAGTTGCAGTTTGGCTAGGGTGCTCACCCTGGGGCATCTGGGGCAGATGCTGTTCTCCTGGCACCAATGTACATGGTGGAGTGGGGAGGACAGGTGAGGAGAGAAGAAAAGGACACCACCTAGCTCCTCTGACCACCTCTGTATTGTTGCTTTCAGAAATGGTCTAAAAGTCATGGAGAGAGGATGAGTTCACGAGATCTGAGCAGAAGGTTTTTAGTGGCCTCGAGAGTTGAACTCCTCCTGGGAGTTCAGGAGGAGTTCAACTCCCTCCCAACCTGCAGGGAGAAGGGTATCACCAGACATCATGGTGGGGGTCAAAGCTATTGCCTGCTGGGGCAGCTCCTTATGACCTGTTACTTTTCAATAAGACAAGGCTCATAGGCTGGGACTGGATACTGTCTGTTTTCTGAAAAGAAAAAAAAAAAAAAGAAAAAAAAAGGAAAAAATAAAGGAAAAAAAGAGGGAGAAAAAAAGAAAAAAAAAGAGATTTAGCACCATTTCTTTATCTTGTGTCTTAGACCAGAAAAGCCCTCTGTGCATAGCTCACTCAAGATGCACTGTGAGTATTTGGCAGCATATTGCAGTGTTGTTCACTCTGCTGTGCTCAGGCACAGGTCTCAATTCAGCCCAGATTTCCCTGGATGAGAGGGACAGCTCATCCTGGCAGCCCGCTTGGCGTGCACGGGCTTTAAACGGCAGGACATGACCCCTTGCTTGTGATAAGGGATATTAACTCCTGACCTAAATAGGGCAAAAGAGACCAGAAGTTTATAGGAAGCCTGTTCCACTGGTCTGAGTAAAAGCCAGACAGCTTCTGCCTGTGATCTATTGACCAGAAAATAATTAATAGCTGTAGATAGCCTATGTGGAAGAAGTTAAGTGATAGCCAGTGCCTTTGCAAAGTCATGGGATGGGTCAGGAGAAAGGAAGCTGACTCTGTCTTGTGGATAAAAATGGGTTTTCCTTCTCCAAGGCTCATCACTACTGTATTTTTGTGGGAAAAACTGCA
Organism: Hypotaenidia okinawae; assembly: GCA_027925045.1. Classification (NCBI taxonomy): domain Eukaryota; kingdom Metazoa; phylum Chordata; class Aves; order Gruiformes; family Rallidae; genus Hypotaenidia; species Hypotaenidia okinawae. Next base: position 162,082,433 of record BSDF01000002.1, read on the forward strand.
TCCAAGATATTGTTGTTGCTGTTGCCAGTCACCACTGCTGAACAGCTCATGAGGCTGTCTGAAAATATGTAAGTAAGGTATGACTATGGGGTTTGTGCTACATCAGGGTTTCTGGCTAAGCATGGGAATCTTTGGGTGAGATTCAATGGCCTGAGGACAAAATAGATGAACAAAAATGTTTCCTCTGGCATTATATATATGTGTGTGCTGTTATAGACATGTAAATAGATATTAAAAAAAAACCCAAACAAACAAATTAATTTTATGAAGAATGACCTAGACAGTACCATCTCGCATCCTGGGGGGAAAAAAACCTAATCCTTAAGAATGGTGCTTTGTACAAGTTGATTTTTGCATCTGTTGCTATGTAGCCAGCACCAATTTTCTGGGCTGAGCTGGTGCTCTGTGTGATGCTCCACTGCTTTTGAAAGGGTTTGGCTTTTCCCAGTTATACTCAGTACTCTGATTTTGAAAGCGAGCTCCTATTAATATATCTTCTTATATATTCCCACATATGATCTTTATAGCTAACTATATATATGAAATAGGGAACAACTCCAACTGGGAGTGGTGTAGAAGGAGTCTTTTACTGCTAGGCAACCACTTCAAATCCAAGGCTGCAAATTGTTACTCAGTCTATGACAGATCTCTTAACCCCTGAGCTCTTCTCCTGAAACTGGGAAACAAGAAGCATTTTGAAATGAAGGCAAATCTAACTTGTTCCAAAGACAAAGTTCAAATCTTTTCAATTTGGAAATTCTCTAAACTGATTAGGGAAAAATACGAGATAGTCAAAATTAAATATTAATAATTTTCTTTTCTTTTCTTTTCTTTTCTTTTCTTTTCTTTTCTTTTCTTTTCTTTTCTTTTCTTTTCTTTTCTTTTCTTTTCTTTCTTTTCTTTTCTTTTCTTTTCTTTTCTTTTCTTTTTCTTTTCTTTTCTTTTCTTTTCTTTTTCTTTCTTTCTTTCTTTCTTTCTTTCTTTCTTTCTTTCTTTCTTTCTTTCTTTCTCTCTTTCTCTCTTTCTTTCTTTCTCTCTTTCTCTCTTTCTCTCTGTCTTTCTTTCTTTCTTTCTTTCTTTCTTTCTTTCTTTCTCTCTTTCTCTCTTTCTCTCTTTCTCTCTTTCTCTCTTTCTCTCTGTCTCTCTTTCTCTCTTTCTCTCTTTCTTTTCTCCCTTCCCTTCCCTTCCCTTCCCTTCCCTTCCCTTCCCTTCCCTTCCCTTCCCTTCCCTTCCCTTCTTTCTCTCTATTGTTCTCTCCTTCTCTTGTTCTCTCTTTCTCTTGTTTTCTCTCTTTCTCCAAAGTCCATTGGGAAAATATTTTTAATTTCTGTGAAAAAAATTGTCAGTTTATAACAGCTCATCTTGGATCAGTTTCTAGTCAGTGATTTTTTTTTTTTGCCAGACCCTCTTCACTGCTATATCCTCAGTTGAATTTTATATGAAATTATATTTGATAAAATATAGATCATGACTCATGGTGATTTCACTCATAGAGGGGATTAAGTGAGTCCATATATAACATGTACAGGCAGATTTCCAAAACGTTTTTTTTTTATATATAATGAGATAAGCTTCTTATGCACTGACACTTCCAGGTAGAAATACTGGGATTTGTGAAGTCTTATTACATCTTTGATGCATGTGTGTATCTTAAAATCATAGAATCATAGAACCATAGAATAGTCTCAGTTGGAAGGGACCTCAAGCATCATACAGTTCCAACCCCCTGCCACAGGCAGGGACACCAACCTCCAGGCCTGGAGCTACACAAGGTTGCCCAGGGCCCCAACCAACCTGGCCTTGAACACCTCCAGGGATGGGGCATCCACCCCCTCTCTGGGCAGCCTGTTCCAGCCCTTCACCACTCTCTCTGCAAAGAGATAATCCCCCTAATATCTAATCTAACCCTTCCCTCCTTTAGCTTCAATCCATTCCCCCTTGTCCTGCCATTGTCTGCCCTTTAAAAAAGTTGATACTCCACCAATGTGCTGTACACATATATTTTAATTTAATTCTATTCCTTTTATGATCAATACAGAAAGCTGAAAAGTGCTGAAGAGTCGATAACAAATAAGGTATTTTTTCCCAATGTGCCAGACCCAACGGTCCTGATGAAGGACTCGATGGAGAACCAAATCTTTAACTGCTGTCTTTGAGGTTCTTGCTCCTCCATCATGACCTCCTCAGCTGCTGAGAGGTTGAGATCTTTCAGTCTCTGTCCAAGTCCTTGTTACCAGAGGTAGGCAAATGAGCATCTTGTCAAATGAAACAGTTGACACTACAGCTCTTTCAACAGTGAACATTTTCCCAAGTGTTTGATTAATCATCAAAGTATTAATCAATAATATAAGCTACCAACAACAAAGAAAGAAGAGGCCATATATTACTCTTACAGCTGCATCTCCTGGGATAATAAGGAATTTGGAAGATTTACTGAACATGTTGCTGAAGGTTGCATTCAATTTTTGAAAACAGGATATGATGAAATTTCTTGAATTTAAAGAACATAATATAACAAAAATAAATTTTAAAATAATTAAATAATAACAATAAAGATGTAGCAAGGCACAAGCTGCAGAACTGCTGGAAGTTGAAACAGCACTGGCCATGCAAATCACTGCACTCTGATTTTTCCTGTACTTGGAAAAGGTACACTACAGTGATTTTTCCATTACTTAAAGCTCAAAGATTAAAACCTGGTTGCTTTTATCCTAAATAGCCATACTGCTGTCCTAAAGATCCTTACTGCTAAAGCTGAGTTCTATCAAGATTAAAAACACTACTTAAAAGTTACTTACGTTACTAATTACTATTTGTCATTGATGGCCAATCAGAGTGTAAAAGAATGACTTTGTATCTTTTCCTCCCATGACCAGTACTAGTGAGTCCTTCTGGCTTCTTATTCCTATGAAGGATTTTCCTTCTAACCTTCTTAAATAACTACCCCTCTAATTTCCAGCCAGAGAAGATGTTGTTCTGTGTTTTCCTTTTTTTCTAGGTGTGTACTTGTGATACTTAGCATTTGTCTGCTGGGTTAGGCAAAACAGAAAAACATACAAAATCTTGTTAGATTTTGATCTTCTTCACTTGGATGATAAAGCAGGATCTCTTTTCTGCTCACCTAAATAGAGGTTTCCACACCCCACACAAGCAAAAGCTAAAAAGTTCCACTTAAAGCATCTGTGGTCAAGAAAAAAAAATCCAAATGGAGATTAGTTACCTCATCTTTCATCAGATGATAATGTGTTCTTGCTCCAAGACTTTCAACTCCTACACTTGTGAAAGGTGTTTTGTAGCTAGCATCAAAGCTGAGCCAGGGAATTTAAGAACCAAATTTTGATCAGTAAACCCTTTCCAAGCCAAGGCTTTCCATGAACCAAAGATGTCTGGAAGGATAACTCAAGGTTTCCACTGGCTAACTCTAATTTGATCTGTTTGTCTCTATGAACTCTGTGACCTCTGGCTGAAAGCCTGATGAAAAGAGCTGATTTGGGAATATAGAATGTCTTATAGTTCATCTGTTCACCTCTCTACACTTTTGGCAGTCATCTAGTCATTTCCCTACAGGTGGCCAAAATGAGCTAAAACCCACAGCTAGAGCTCCAATATCCCTGAGATGCTATTAATGTTGATGATATTAGATTTTTTTCATCCCCAAAAGTCTCATAAACACATGGATGCCTTGAAAACCCTGCAGCCAAAATACCAAAACCTCCAAGGACTTCTCCAGTGCAGAAAACGCCAAGGTTGTGTCACTGAGTTTGCTACTAATAGGGACAACTCTCTTCTTGAGGATGTACCAGGTCTCCTGATTCTCTCTGCAGAGAGGGAATCCCCTTTAAGATGATACATGCCTTGACTTCTGAAAGCTGCTCCAAAAGCCGTGTGTCTGCTGCCACAGTAATTTTCATGCTTTAAGGCCTCCAAGGATGCTGAGGATCCCTCAAAACCTTAGAAGCAATTTCTTCAGTATTGACCACTTCCAAGAAATAGGTGTCCTGGATGAAGAATAGGAAAAGCTGCCAGACTGGATAGAGAACAAGGGGTGACACAGGCAAGAGATTCAATACTTCCCTTTTCACTTACAACTCTCTCAAGGTTTGAGTCCCTCATGTAAATTCTGAACAGGGAAGGAAAAAGAGAGCTTTTTTAGGTCCAAGTGGTGACAAGAGGAACAGACACTCTTGAAGGTTGCCAGAATGCTGACATTTGATAAGCAGCAGTAATGGAAAATTACAGATCTTGACCTCCTCTGGCAGAGCAGAGGACGTACCAGCACATAACAATCCCAGGGGAGGAGAGATGTGACTGCACCTGCCTCCAAAGGGCAAGAAGGGGACAAACGTCACGGAAGGGTGGGATTCCAAATCCTGCCAGGCCAGACAGTGTCCTGTTGTCCTCACCTAGGGGTCACTGGGATGCTCTGCACTGAAATCTGAATAGTTTGTCCCTTTGGATATAAATCCCCTTTTGTGATGGTTGTCCATTCTGCCCACCTTCCTGCCCAACACGTGCATGGTATTACTATCCATCTTTGGTTTATTTGTGTTTCAATCTTCCACAGTTGCTTTCGAATGAGTTGGATGTTTAACCTTGGCTCTATTTCACGCTCAGAGAAATAGACCATCAAAACTAACTGTCTTTCCTGTCCCAGTGCAGGTGGTAGGGCTGCTCCAGTGCTTTAAAAAACTGGTGTGAAGAGAAAGTTCACTTACCACATTTAGTAGAGTGTCTCCTTCCTGAACAGACATTCAGAAACACCTCTCGTTGCATAGCATCTCTATCCACTTTCATCACTGATAATGCTTATTTTTATCTCTAAAACCACATCACATATCCCCATGTTGGTTTTAGATTTATGCAATAATAGTTTAGTTTATAGTTTTAGATTTATGCAATTTCTGTATGTGGCCATTGATTTAAATGACCCTCGACCTACTCCTTCACACTCTGACTGTGGATTTTTCTCTGATCTGGGCTTTTCCCTATGATTACTCTCATCAGTGGCCTTTTGTGACTGCAGAGCAAAAGATATGTGATAGCAAGCCCAGGAAGACAGAAGCAAGCTGCTCTATTCCTCCTAAGCCCCATGCTCATTGCTGAGCTGAAGAAACAATCAGTGGATTGCCTTCAGCTTGAGGAGGCTGAAACAGAGCATCAGTGGGATTAGAAGAGCTTAGGGGTATTAGAATAATTGGTGGTGCTAATTTCCTGTGCTGGAGACTTCCAGCTGAGTAAAGATACTGCACAATGCAAGTCTCTGCAGAGAGAAATGCATTTTAGAAAAAAAGGAGAGAGAGGTGGCTGGATGATGCTCAGGAGGAGTAAAAAGATGCAGAAGTTAGAGGGGCAAGTGCAGCAAGACCTGTAGATCTGGTATTAGGTGAAAACCAAACTACTATCTATAAAGTTGAGTGGTAAGTGGCAACCTATGTTGGTAGAGAGGAGTGAGGGACTGAAGGCTTTGATGGAACTTGAATTGGGGAGGGAAGGAGGAAGTACCACTGCATTTTCTTGATACCTGGGGAAACATAAACAAACCCCCAACCTTTTCTGTCTGTGAGGAGGGTGTGTAACCTGTTTAGACTGTCTGATATCCCATGTGCACCTTGATCTCAATCACATCCTGAGAAGAAGACACACATCAGAGTCTGAAGAAAGCTGGACTGTTAAGAGAAAACATGCTGGGACTGGGAATCAAGAGAAAGAATGAAATAGTTGAGTGAAAGGGTTACTAATGTTCAAGGACAGGATGGATCTGTAAGCTTCGTTATGAGGTCAAAGGAGTTAGGATGCTGACAGTGAAAAACAAGGGAGGTTACAATGGGCCCATTATTTCAGTTGTTTAGTTGGGATTAGATAAATCTTCCCTTGGACTGGAAGCACATATTACATGGGACATGCAAGTCCTTCCCCACTTCAGTGTCCCTGACTCTCAAACTAATGCTTTCCCTTCTTGTTACATCCAATGATGAACCTGAACTGAAGGAAACTCTACTGATTTCCTGTCTTTTCACTGGGTTCACATCCACTCAATCTCTAAGTGACTGCCTCCATCCCAATGTTCAAAAGCCCCCATTGCAGTTAAAATGAATGAACCAAAGACTGGTTATGTGCTGCGCTGCTAATTCTTGAAGTGATATCAGGAGCTTTCATAGGTGTGTGCTTGGTCAGTCTTGCCCTTGTATAGATGAACACCATGCATCAGGTCAGGTTTTCCCTAAAGGTCTGTTTAGGGCCATGAAGATATGTGGGATACAAAGGGAAATGGCCAGCCTCTTTTCAATAGTCTGTGGAGACAGGACAAGGGGCAATGGCTGCAAGTTGGAGCATAGGAAGTTCCACACCAATATGTGGAAGAACTTTTTCCCAGTGAGGGTGACAGGCTGCCCAGGGGGGTGTGGAGTCTCCTTCTCTGGAGATATGCAAGACCTGTCTGTATGCCTGTCTTTGAGATATGTCCTAAGGAACCTGCTTTGGCAGAGGGGTTGGACCCAATGATCTCCTGAGGTCCCTTCCAACCCCTATGATTCTGTGATCTTCATCTAAAACCTTCATTACAGTACCCCAGCCCTAAGATAATTTAAACATCTCATCATTCCTCTTGCTCTCTTAATGTGGTGTGTTGTAATTTTGTAGCTTGTAGGGGGTTTCTTCAGAGATAACTTGAGGGTTTCCTGTGGTGGGTAGAGCAAATTCTTAGTGGACCCTCCATAGATGCATAATGCCAGCTATAGGGGAGGCCATGAATTTTAACCTTCCATCCTTTGAGTGTGTTTTTCCTTTTACTATTAAGAACAGTAGTAGCTTCCTTGCTAGCCTTTCTTACTTGGTCCCCAGGAACACTGTCATGAGCTCCTCACATTTACTGCCTGAGGAGTTCAGCATGTAGCTGGTTAAATCTTGCAGAGGTATGGAAGATTGTCTTCAAGGAGAGACACAAATGCTGAAACTTTGTGAGCAAGACTTCTCTGCTTCCATCTTCAGGGAAGTGAGAAGATAGCATATGATTAACTTATGAAGTGCTCGCGGAGGCAACATCATTAGTTCGAACAGGCCCTTGTGAAAATGGGAACTGCCAGAAGATAAATTTTTAAAGTCTGGGCTGCATTAAGATCTAAAAGTGATGGAGACTAAACTTAGAGCTTGAACTCAGAGCATGGTGCTGCTATTTGTGGCAGAAGCCAGAGATGGGTTTAGGAGAAAGTAGCAGAGTACTTTTTAAGGGTTTCTTGTGTCGAGGAAAACTCCACCAGGTTTGGGCAAGTGTCAGCACAAATTAGATTACTTCCTAGGTGATAAGCACACCTCTATCTCTGCCTGGGGTCTCCAACAAGCTAATTCTGTTCCTGCCTTTAAATGTTTGCTTTCCATCCATCACTGCTTTCACCTTTAATCCTGATGGTCTGTCCTCACCCCCTTTCCTATGATCCATCCTTCTTCCAGGCCAGTTCTTCCCATCCTATGCTCACTGCTGATCCCTCCTCTTCACTGCTTTGCATATACAGACTCCCTCCCTGCCATTCCCAGTAAGAAAACTGCTTTGAAACCAGGAGCTGGCACTGGAGGGAAACAGCACTGTGCAACTCGAGTGATGCGGTAGATGGCCAGCTAGAGGCTGCCATGGCAACAGCTGGATTTTCTTCATTCCCCCCTACCCCTCACTTCCCTGGAGATTATACTAAAATGACAGAAAAAAATAACAGCTAGGGAAGGAACCAAAGAAACATTTTCTCCAACAAAATCACCTGGTTTTGCAATGATTCCTGATGTGAATCCCTTCCATCCCTGTTGTTGGTACAACAATTATGTGATTGTTGCTTGTACACGGTAAGCCAAAAAAAGAGTTGGTTTGCTACCTCTTGGTGGGAAAGACTATGCTCTGGACTTCTTGTTTTCCAATCTTTGAGCTGAGGGACAGAACTGGGGTCAAAGAATGTATTTGGAGATCTCCGTGCCATTTGAGGGCCTGTTGAGGTTGTTTCATACAAAGTGGGGTGCTCGGGAAGATCTGGGTTTTTGGGGTGTGCATGTGTGTAGAGATGTCTACAGGAGAGGTCCCAGCAGTGCTCCTGCTCCCATGACAACCTAGAGGATGTAGGCAAGTCCAGCTCTTTGTAACAAGGTCATTAAATGAGGTATTAGCATCCTACATGGGATGACTACTCGGCATCAGGCAACATGGGAGAGATGTTTACTGACTATGCTTCAAACACAGGAAGAATCTGAGTGGTTTACCTCTTTAGAAGTGAGGTCTGCCCCTTCATCTCTCCTGGCTTGTTATGTTTTATATGGGTTTTTCTCTCTCCCTCTTTAAATCTCTTTGTGGCTGTTTGCATTGGGAAACCTCAAAATTGTATGGAAAGTTGAGTGGAGAAGGAATTCCCATGAATAAACATAAAATTCGCTCCAACTGTAAATTGATATTTAATGCTGCATGAGGGAAGAATGACTGTTTGGGGATGTTTATTCAGTTCAGTGTTTCAATCTGTGCTGCCATATCACAGATCTCTTTATTCCCAGTAACCTCTGCCTGGAACAACTCAGTATTGTGCAGTGATCTTGGGGTCTGTTTGCTACCAAAGACAGCAAGCTGTGTGCACCTAGGCTGGGTCTCTGAGAAGGTCTGGGTGGGTTGGCATCCTACCTCTACCAGTGTGCCTTCACAGACAGACAGATAAGAGACAACAGATTCCACCTAAATTTCCAAAAGTCTTATGCTAGACTTCAGCACTGAAGCACAAGGATGTTCCCTGTGCCTATCAGAAGTGATAGTAAACTTGAATTTTTTGATTCCTTTATATGTCTTCAAGCACACTCCATACTACTTCTGACATATATCCCCAGGGACTTTTCCTCAGACTGGAGGCCTTAAAATGTCATAGTAGGTTAGGTTTTGGACATCTTCAACCTTGATTTCTGAATGAAGCAGCATCTAAGAGATATCTCAGCAGCTGTAGCAGCAGAATAGCTCTGTCCTAGTCAATGAACCTACAGTGATGAACATCAGGGGAATATAAACCACAAACAGTCATACTTGTCCTGCAGTCAAATCATTTCCTCCTCCTAGTACCAAGATGCCCTCATTCTCCTTGGGTCCCAGACTGAACAAGTTTTCAGTTAAAGGCTGCTGAGACATTTTCAATCTCCTGCTTTAGCTGCTAAAGAGGCTGAGTTTTTTCCTTGGAAGAGAGGGGCTTTGCAGTCATTAGGGTACAGTCAGAGAAGTGAGGAGTCGCACACGTACACACACACAGGGGAATGCAGTTAACACAGGGCAGGGAAGCTGAATTTCAGCTTTATCTTGAGGATGTCAAATTGCTGAGCTCTGATATCCTCACTTAGTTTCACGCTGTTTGTTTTTCTCTCCCCCCCCTCAACAATTAACTTTGCAATTAGACTTAATTATATTCAGTAGCTATTGAATGTGTCCTCTGCCCCAGTTGCTGCTGATGGAGAAATGCAGCAGCTGGGGTGAAAGATGCACAGTCAGCTCAGCAGACCGTTCAGCAGTGATTCACACGTCCTCTGCATGGGTGAGAACAGGGATCTCTCCAAAATACATGGTCTTGTGATTTGTTCCTCCTCTCGCTCCCCCAGAATTTCACCTTTCTGTCTCATTTTAGGAGTCAAGCAGCTGCTCTTAAACATTAGGAAAACCTGAAAGGAGGATCACTTGAGGGGTATTTTTTTCATACCAAAGGTGGCAAGTCTCAGGACAATATTATGCACCCAGAAAGCTGGCTTTTGAATGAATCCTAAAAACAAGGTATATTTTCTGTTAGTAGAACAAGATGTCCATCCTCTCCTAGTCTCTAGGGCACTCAGAGATCACCTTTGAAGTTGGCAGACCTTAAGGCCAAGTTTGCAAAAGTTCCTTTGGTACAAAGTGTCTTTTGATGTCACTTGACTTAAGTGTCCAGAAATCCAATACCCAGTAGTGCTCTTGGGGTATCAGTCTCAGCATCAGCATCTTTCCCTGTTTCTGGGTAAAAGACAAGGCACAGAGCGTGTGTGTGTGTGTATATATATGTGTGTGTGTGTGTTCCTTTTGTAAAACATATGCAGTTTTATGCCATGTGTCAGTAGCTGAGATATCAGACACTTCAGCTGTCTCTTAACAACATATCTATTAATACAGCACATGAATGTTAGATTACTTTCATCTCATTTTGGGAGACACGTGGAAATCTTCCTTTAGGAAAGATAGGGTGAGAATTAATATTTCTAACTAAATATGTGAAGTGGGGATTGCTTCACCTCTGGGAAAGGAAGCATTTCAGTTTAGCACAGCTCTATGTGGAAACTACTGCAATTTGTAAAATCTGGGTACAGAAAGCCTTTGAAATAGAGGTTCAAGATCTTCCATGGAAGTGACCTTTTGTTAATAGGAAGGTTTTTTTATTGCTAGAGAGCTATCTGAAGAAATAAATTTGGGTGATCTTTGGTCAAAATAGTGGTGGTCATTAGATAAGAGGAAGGAGGTTTTGTTGTGAACATCAATTTGCTTTGGATTAGGTGATCAAGCTGCTCTGATTTGCTTATAAGCATAACCCACTGATTTTGATGGAGAGTGAAGTTATCTTTCTGATTTGCTTACATCAGAGCCTTTGCTACCAGAGGACTGACACTTTTATAGGAAAAAGGCAAGTAGTACTCTTTGCAGTAAGGCAGAGACCACATCTTCTCCTGGTAAATAGTGTCCTAAAGTCAAGGATGGAAGGTGGAGCAACAGTAAACTGAAGCAGCAGCCCTGTACAGAAGCGCCTGGCTGTACTTGTTCTGAGAATAGAGGATTTCATTATATGAGGCTGCCAAAGTATATTAATTTTTAATGCATAATACCTTCCCCATCACTTTTGCTAGCTGGAATTTAACTAAACAATGCATCTCTTGAGATAAACAGGCGAGAATCCCAGCCGTTGGGTCAATTTGCTGGGAGCAGAGACATCAGTCAGATGCAGAACATTGGCCAAGCGCTTCCTAGGATGCTTCATTTGGGGAACCTTGGGAGAAAGCTGAAACCCTCCATCTGTTTGGTGAGGAATCGTGCTCAGAAAGCTGAGGAGCCTGGTCCTTTCCAAAGAAGCAGTCCCTTCTTGCTTCCAATTAGGCGGTCCATATACTGCATTGTGGGGAAGACATGTAATTGATGGAGAACATAGAAATTCACATCCTGTTTCTCCCTCCCCATCCCCCACAGTGAGTGAAAACTTGGTTCTTGCTGAAAACTATTTCCCCCCACCCCTTTCCTGGAGTTTATTCATTTATTTATTCCTGTGCCTAGTAATGAAAACATTGTGTCTGACCAAATAAAGTAAGAAATACCCCAAACCTAAACACCCCACATTACCAGAGGAAAAGAAAGGCTGGGATTGCCATAAATAACAGTAGTTAATGAATAATTCAAACCAGAATATACTTGTTATTGAAAGGAGTTATTGCAGCTAATTATAGCTTATTCCTTTCATTCTCTCCAAAGCTCTGGCATTGATTGCTGCAGGACATGCCAAATATTTTACTAAAACAAAAAAATTGTGCTCTATACTTCCCTGATGTTAAACAGGTATTTCTCTAAGAGAAATCCCTGTTCTTCAGTGGGTTTTGTTCCTTAGATCATGGTTGGTAAGAAATGGAAAAGACCTTTCACTTAAGCGATTCATTCATCTCTATTACTCCAATCGGTCCCTGAAGACTGTTCTCCCTTGTCCAACCTTGGCCTAAGTGCCTTGCCATAGAAAGGGATCAGGCTTCCATTGTTCCAAGAAAATATAGAATATAATTCTAAGATTTTTTTCCTTTTTTTTTTTTTTAATATTCTGATTTTTTTAATTGGATTTTTTTTATAAATTCTATTTTTTAAAAAATGTGTCTATCTCCTCTTTAGAAAAGACTTGCATCCTGGGATGGAATGAGGATTTATACACATTGTAGAGTACTATCTACCAGGACATGTGTCTTCCCTGTTGGGTTTCCTTTCAGATTTCCCTATGTGCTGCAGGATTGCTATGTGTGTATAAGACTTTGTAAGTTGTAGACTATTGGCAAGTGGCAGATGTTCACTAGACATGAGCTTGGAACTGTAGTCATTTAAGGAGTGAGCTCCAGAAAATCAGAATATGCCAAAGAACTGCCTGTAAAAGAGGTTTTAATGGGAATATTAATCATGAAATGCAGCAAAGAAAGTAAAATGAAGTAATAGAAATATTTCATGAGAGAAATGCATAGACAGTATTATTTCTATAAAATTGACAGACAGGGAGGAAAATTACTGATATCTTTAGAAGTTTGAAGAGGCTGAGGAAGGCTAACAGATGGTGAGCCTGGTAGGGCTAAATCTTTCCCAAGCTTCAGATATTAAGTTGCAAGGAAGCCAGGGTGTTATTTTACCTGCAAGTGGGAACCTCAGCATGAACATGAGCCCAGTGCCAGCAAAACACTGCTCCAGGGAAGAAATCGCCTATTGTCCAGTCTCTGACATAAGATTTACAGTATGTTGTATCATTGCAAATAGTTGTTGTCCTTGGTCAGACTAAATTTAACTTTCAGCCTATTTTGAAATATGAATCAATCTGATATTGCTGTGTGGTAGAGGCAATAGTTTTTTACCTTCTACACTCATGCCTTTGATTCCTTTTCCCCTGACATCTCTTTTTAGCCAAACTTTGGCTAAAGGCCTGAATCTATAAGACATAAAATTTATATTCCTAAAATCTACTGAGAAATAAAAAATATATATATATAATTGTTACTATTATCGTTATTACCTCCCATATAACATCATTCTGTGTATGCATTTCCTACAAGATCTTTGGATGAAATGAAGACCTTTTACATTATATGGGCTTGCTTTATTACTGAGAATCTTAGATAACTCTAAAAGATCTGAGAGGCAGAGTTTGTGGGCCTGCTCCAAACTCCTCTAAGTGGATGAAAAAGTTGTGGCTTCTCTGCATTGCTCTGGAAGGGTGGCCCTAGGCCGGCACTGATATGATGTGTCCCTCATCTCATACCCTTCCACCCTCCCTTCTGAGCAACTCTTTGGTCGTAGGACTTTTCCAGTTGAGGGGGAGAAGTAAGATGATAAGAGGCCTGGATCACCTCTCCTATGAAGACAGGATGAGAGAGTTGGGATTGTTCAACCTGGAGAAGAGACCTTATTGCAGCCTTCCAGTATCTAAAGGGACTACAGAAAATCTGTAGAGGGACTGGTTACAAGGGCATGGAGTGATAGGACGAGGGGAAATGGTCTTAAAATAAAAGAGGGCAAATTTAGATTAGATGTAAGAAATAACTTTTTTACTATGAAGGTAGTGATTTACTGGAACAGGTTTCCCACACAAGTTACAAATGCCCTTGGATGTCCACAACCTGGTAGAGTGGAAGGTGTCCCTGTCCATGGCAGGGGGTTGGAACTAGATGGTCTTTAAAGCTCCTTTCCAACCCAAACCTTTCTATGATTCTATGATTCTATGTATTCTATTATTTACTGATGTTTCTGCTGCATGTTGGCATGGAGGTGCTGGGGATTACCCAGAAGTATATTTGGCTAAACTTTTGAGCCTCTGAGATGGCAGGTAGGTAAGTGCAGTCCTGAGGGCAAGTAAGGGCCCTCCTTACTTGCGAAAGATAAATGGACTCCTTGGCTTCCCTGCCTTGACTCATGAAGCTTTACTTGTGTTAATTAGAATGGGAAGATACATGAGATAAGTACAGCACATTAGATTCCTTCCAGATTTAAAGTCAAATTATTTCAGACTATGAATTCTGTTTCACAGGTATATACCTCGTTTGGTTGCTGGGGATAAAAAAGAAATAACCTCCCCAATATTTTCCAGACAGTTACAGAGAATATAATCTGAATAGTGACTGGTTTTCTTGGGTAGAGAGAAATCACTGTATTGCAAGGAGAAAAAGAAAACTCTGCATGCATTTTACATGAAAAGGTTATTTGAGAACACGACAGCTATAATGAGAGAGAGATCATCTTGCTTGTGGCTGTACAGAGTGGAGGTCAGACAGCTCTGAATTAGCAGAGTCATTAATATTCTACTACAACATAAGGCTGGAAGGGACCTTCTAGGTCGTCAAGCCAACCATGTCATATAATCCCATTTGAGAAGAGCTGGTGACATTGGAGTCTAAGCAGTGGAGAAAATGGTCGTGGCGACATAAAGTGCCAGTCACTGACAGAGCTGTAAATGGAGAGTAGTGGTGAAGGGTTTTTTAAGGGACTTGAAGAAATTACCTACCTAACTGAGATGTCTTGGAAATTTCTGGTACTTCTGGAGTAACTTCTTCATTCCTTGCTGTGTTTGGGGAGGAGAGGTCTCACCCTTCCCTAAGCATTTTGTGTCATCAAATGTGACAACATGGGGGAAAATGTGTTCCTACATGGATAGTGAAAGCTCCTAGGTACAGAGCAAGGAAGGACTGATCCTGCCGACTCTCGGTGGCCTCATTTCTTCCTGGATATGAGGATGCCTAGCACTGTGAACCTCCTCCCTTCTGGGGTTGTCTCTGCACTGTGAAGAACACATAACCTTGACTGTTTCTGAAGCATGGAAGCAGAAGATGTTATTATGGAACAGGGAATCAAGGTGCCAGGTTTTCTTCCTGGGAATCCCACTTGATTCATTTCTTAGCTCTGCCTGAGTAGAATTTTAATTCCTCTCTGCCTTTGTTCTCATCCATGTAACGTGCTAAGATAATTACATTTTTATGTCTCACAGGGATGTTGTGAGGTTTCTCTAACATTTATCAAGTGTTTGAAGAAGATCTTATGAAGGTAGAGTGTAAGTACCAGAAATTGCTAACAGTCTTGACGAAGATCCTTCCTTCGAGCAACGTAGACAAATTCAAGCTGGAGCTATGGCAAACAATTTTTAACAGCGAAATTAATTAACTGCTACGGCAGCTTCCCAAGGGAAGTGGTAGAATTTCCATTGCTTGAAATCTGTAAGTCAAAGCTGCCTGTCTTTTTGAAAGGCAGGCTGCAGCTTAACTACAATTTATTTGGTTCAATGCAGAAATCACTGGGTGATGCAGGCAACAGATATGACTATCCTGTGGAGTTACAAATGTAACCCCATCTCTGTTTTTATCAGGGAAGGAGGGAATCCCCCAGTAGATATTTTCTATAAGTGACATATTCACCAGGTCCCCTCCCCTGTGCATGACTCTTCTTTCTTCAAGTTCCCATTCACCTTGTGACATCAGCTTTTAAGTACTGTCATCTTGTTTGGGGACATAATGGATATTCTGGGAGCCACTATGCCATCACTGTTGTCACTTTTTTAGATAACAGATAGCTTTCACTCTTGTACCTCTGGTTTCGGAGGGACTCTATGCTGAAAAAGTTCTGTCTCCAAAAAAGACAAGCCAAGTGACCTCGTTCTCTAGCATGGTCAAGAAACACAAGAAGAGCCTGAGTATCTGAAGTACCTGTCAAAGTATTTTATCACTGTATTTACTTTATTCTACATCCCACTATAGCAGCAGTGAACAAGTCTCTTTTCTAGTTATACATAGGCACCAGGCACCACACAGAAGAGTGTTTTAGGAAACAAGGCTCTCCCATTTCTCTCCAATCTCTACTTGGCTGCATCTTCCTTCACATGTTTAGGAAATTGAAAAGGACACAGTCAAAATCTTTTCTGCTTGGGATTTTAGAGAGACTTCTATCTTAGGGTTGTTACTTTGTGGCCACTGGGTTAGATCTAGATTTGGGAAGAGTATTTGGCAATCTTCAACTGTGCCTGAACATGTCTAGGTGCTTTGGTCATGTCTAACCATACTATTCATGTAAAGAAAAGCAACTGACCCTTTGACAACAGCACCTTTGTTCCCTAGGTCACACTTGCTGCATCTGTTGCATACACAAGAGGTTGCCAAGCCAGATCCTCATATAAAATTCTCATCTCTACTAAATAGATTAGACTGCCTTCTTGTACCCCAGAAGCAAAAAAATATAACTTTTTTTGCCTTAGTTTGCTGCTTATGTCAAATTAGCAAAGCCAAGTTGCTCCTACAAAACTCTGTACTCAAGAGCAGCATTCAAATGACAAACTGGGGGTTATTGTCTTCTGATGTGATGGATGAAGTTAAGTTTTAGGAGAGGAAAGAACACCTTGTGTAAACAACCACCAGGTTATTCTTACTACTATTTTAAAGGGAATTATAACATGAGCTATGATGAAACAGAGTTGAGAGGTGACCTTTGTGCCAGAAGGTGGGGAAAGAAAAGCATTTAATCAAAAAAAATCACATCTGAAAAATTCATTTGATAGTGATGATACAGTAACTGCTACTGTAAATACAATTTTCTCTATTTTTGAAGAACCATTTGGTTTCCAGACACACAATTCAACACTGCACTAACTGGCAGATTTGGTGTTTAAAAATGGATTGTGTCGAGACAAGGTAATACCCAGAGGCAAATGTGCTGTTAGGAAAGAGCTGTATAGGTTTATATTAAAGTCACAAAAGGGCTTTGTGACTGTCAGGAGGCAGACTAAGGGCAATCTCAGATCTTGCCAACACACTTAGTTGGAGTTTGAAGAAGTCGTCTGTGTTACGGCTACATGAACTAACTTGCAGAAATAAAGGACCTTGGGGGATGGACTCTCATGTCCTTGTTTCCATTGTGGTAGGGCATACCGTGAGGGTGCTTAGCATTCAAGCAGTTGGGCTAGTTTTAGACTGGGGTAACTCGGCTGAAGACACTTCCTAATACACACCAAATAAAAGTGTTTTAAAGTTGTTTTGTGCTCTGTTGCCCTCTCCTAGGACTTCCAACAACAAAAGATATTTCCTTACTTAAAAACAAATGAACAAGCAACCTTTGTTTTTAGTTGTGTGCTGCCAGATCTAAACATGGATCTGAGTGTTCAGGTGCCCCTCGTACATCTGAATGGGAGATAGTTACTTTTGTGCATCTAACCCCCATGTTTTGAAAGACTGAAATTATATATCTCCCTTTCATGCACTGGTTGATCTCCCAACCACATCTAAGTGAAGGGAGATCCTTGCTGCTGGGCAGAGAATAGACCCTCTGCCCCCTTGGCTTCACTACACTAACCCATTTTAAAGCCAGGAGGGAACATGATGGCCTGCCATCTGTGTGGAGCAGACCAGAGAGCTTCACTCAGCAGTTTTTGAAACAGTCACCTAACTCAGGCTGAGAAGGAGAATTAGATTCATTCTCAGTTTGGTATTTTCCAGTGACAGAAAAGCCGATGCCTCTTCTGTGATAACTTGCCACAGTTTAGAAGATACACACAGACACACAAAGACACTGAATTTCCTTTTTTAATTTGTTTTTGTGCTCCATATCATGACCTAATGGCAGGTTGTATCCATGTAGCACTGATGGAAGGGGTAGGTGAAGGTCTTAGCTGGTAGATGTTGTGCCAGCCAGATTAGTATCAAGGCTGGATATAGCATAGTTTCTTGTATCATCTGGACAAATTCCACATACACGTTTCTGCTCTACCTGCAGGGATGCTGCAAACACCTATGTTTTCTCTTTTCTTTGTCTATAGGCATTTTCTATTAGAGGCAAAGCCACAATCATCCCTTCTCTTCTTGGGCTCCTTCAAGCCATCTCCAGTTCCTCCTTGCACCATAGATCCACTATTCCTTGTCTTGGGCAGCAAAAAAGTGAGTTTCATTCATTTTTGGTGCCATTTTCTACCTCCAAAAATTAATGTCAGGGAAGAAAACTGGGAGGTACCATCTGCCTCACCTGTGTGATATACATTGGTCAGTCTGCCTCATGGACTGCGAGGCTGTGAAGAAAAGACTCCAGACAGCTTTCTGGATGTATTCCATGGTCATCTACATTCTCTAATTGGTTTCAGTGCTTTAGGTTACCTTTTTACCAGACCTTTGCACAAGGCTCTGCCCCCAGTTTTCCATCTTTAAAACAGCCTGTCCACTCATTTCTAGATTTGTATATTTTATTAAAATTCTTAAGGCTTTTTGTGACCATTCTTTGTGTCTGGTGTGGACTGGCTGCCAGCAGCCCACTTTCTGCCAACTACTTCTTCTAAGATTTGGGGGTTTTTACCCCCAAGAAAGACTATCATCTAGGTGTGCCTCCTCCTGCTCATTTTGCTTTGAGGCCAGTCTCCATATGAACTGATCTACATCTGATTCCCACCCATTACAACAAGGAGAAGTTTGTGCAGAATGCAGACTTGATGCTGGGAGACGGAAACCTTGTTAATTAAAATGTCAGTGACTCAAATCCCCTTAAGGTGAGAGAGCTGCATTTTTTATTACAATTGCTGATAATGATACAGTCAGCTGGTACCTTGTAGAGGCACAATGTGTTTTATTTATCTTGACAAAGCCTGCACACTTTGCATACTTCCTCTGTATCTCATCTATGACATCTAGGAGAATCATAAAACAAGGTGAGAGTTGGAGAAAAAAGGGGGAAAATGCATTTTAAAATATTTTCCATCTTGTTAGATTGAAGCCGTTCTTTCTCATTCTCTAAATCCTGAACATGGGACTGGAAACAAACATGAAGCTCATGGGAGGGGAGGAACAGCCTCCAGGGAAATGGAGATGCAGCCAAGTAGTAGCAGCTCCAGAATGGGTTTAAAAAGGGTGACTTGTGTCTTTGGTTATGATTTGAATGTTCCTCTGAAAAACTTCATTCCAGAATCAGCTCTTGCATTGTTGGAAGTACCTACTCCTCTGTTAACTGCAATGACTGCTGTAAACCTGCCCTTCTGCTCTTTACAGAGGGTGGAGGAAAAGGTTGTAAAAGGAAGGACTTTAAAAAGTATCATGGAAGGGCTTAAAAACTATGTCTAAAACTGTACACCATTTCATCAGGTACTTTCCAAATACATAGGGCAATCTCCATGACTTATTTAGAGCACAAAGCTCTCCCTGAAATCTAATGAGACATGATGAGCCCTATTTTGCTTCTGCTTAGCCAAAGACAAGAAATTAATAGTACCACAACTGTTTCTGTAGGGCAGAAAATGCTCAGAGCTTTCTTATTCTGGCTTTGTAGTTTAACCAGGAGGCAAGACTTCTTCCACAGCTACTTAAGCACCTGCAAGATCTCACTATAGCAGTAAGCATGTGCTTCAAAAGCTGCAGTGAATGCAAACTCAGCTTCAAGGTAATGGGCCTTTTCAGGCCTTGAGATACAAAATAATTCTGTCAGGACAGCATCTATGAGTCAGGCTCCAGTGATTCTGATTCCACCTGGGAGTAGTTCCCACAAAGGCCAGCCAAGTCATTAACAGTATATGACTAATTGCCTGTTGTAAGACAGGCATAAAGCAACTTCCCTTTGAGGCGGAGCTCAGCTTTGAGCCCTGTTGCTGTTTTCTCATGGTGGGGTGTTTAGCCAGGATCTCTTTTTTGCTGTCTTGGTGTTGTCATTCGTGGCCATTCTGGTCACAGGATGGACTCAGCTTAAAAACCTCATCACTGTGACCTCTGACCCTGGTAAGCAAGGTACAGCATGGGATCCAGAAGTGAAATCTGCCCCAACAACCTTTTCACATGCTTGAATTTGCATCTCTGCACGTGCAAGAATCCCATTAGCATCATCTCACCGTTGCTAGGAGATGACATTGTCTTCAGCTGCGCCAAACTGTGACTCAGCAGGTTGTAGTAACATGTTTTGTTGTTGTGAGGGAGGAGGCACCAACCCCGAGTTGTATAGATGAGTCTGAGGAGCAGAGTAAATGCCATACGAGGAAGAAAAGGTCGAGCAGGAGAAGGTTGCGCTGAGGAGCAAGAGGGAATTTTGAGGAGTTAAAACTCTCAATCTCAGAAGAACCCAAGAGTGTTTCTGCATTGGCACAGCACAGAGTCATAAGGCTACCCTGTTAAGTCCTTTACAGATCACTTTGGGAGCATCTTGGGCGTGTTAGCATGACTTACCCAAGTGAATATAGACTGATTATAAGGCTAAACTATTTCTGGGCTTAGCCAGTTACCTGCTATGTGCTTTGTGCATAAACATGTTCAGTGTACCTTCCACTGAAATTTAATGGGGTTATTATTAACTTTGGTAATTAAGGGGGAAATTATATGTCATGTGTAGCATATTTTCGAGTGAGAAGATCTGCAAGGCTGTGACATTTTACCCCATAAGAGGAGAAGTAATCTTGTCAAAGCCCTAAAAATCTCATGCCTTGTATAAATATTTAATCATATATTTAAATAAATTAATAAATAAACCAAGCAGATATCTGATTATCATGCTAGACATGCACAGTGCATGGGAGTTTCACAGATTCTGTTGAGTGACCCAGGCTTCAGGAAACTAATGCAGTACAAATAAATACTAATAAACACTGTGACTATTTCTTTGGCAGGAAGACCAGATTCTGGAGAGGAAGAGAATTAGCATGTACTGGTTTTCCCACTCACAAAAGAGAGTTTCTGACATCAGGACTGGTGTACACTTCCCAACAACAAGCAGAAGCATCAATATGTGACTGCTCTGACTGGTATCACACAGTATCCCAAATAGCTCTTCTGATTTGTAATGTACATGGCATTGAAAAAACAAATTACTTTCACCAAGGAACAAATAATTGAATAAGTGAAAATAACTAATAAACGTGCTGAAATTGTAATCTCTCAGTAGGGAAAAGTACAAATCGTATCGGGTCATTACCTGAAGTTGACTACCCACTAACTTCTACCTTGGGACTCACATTTCAGTATGGACAGGCAAAGCACTGGGAAATGAACATTTGGGCAATCTCTCCTGGAATGAGTAAAGGAAATAACCTGTTACTGCAAAACTTTTCCTCTTCATCTCCTCTGGTTTATATGTATGCCTTGCTATTATACGTAGAGCATCAACAGGAGACTCTTCACTAGATGCTTGTCAAAAAAATATCTAGAGATCTTCTTCCTGATAGGAGAGGGAGGCATGCTGTAGTGGATGTAATGCTACCAGGATACCACTCTTTGTGGCAGAGTAACAGAGCCTATTTTCCCAGCCATGAGTTGCAGCTTGCTCTAGGAGCTATCATTTCCCCTGCAGCAGCAGAGGAATCTCTGCAGAAAGACACTGTTGTTTTTGGACTGCTGTCTCATCTCCCTGCTGGAGAGTTTCTCTCCCGGCCTTTTAAATTGTTGTCTTCTGTGTTCCTCTCACTATGGGTTAGTTTCTGATGGATAGCACTGACACGTACATGGATGTGGTCTTCCTGCTGAGTTGACGGGTGACAGTTTTTAGGGGTTGAGTTACACCCAAAGTGCTTTATTTAGGAGGCTGTCAGATTAGTATTAGCTGTCAGACAAATGATAGAGGTCTTTCTGTAACGATCCTGACAGCATTTCTTTGAGTTTACCATCTAGATGACTCCAGGACATACAAAGCAATCAAATCCCTTGTCTACGCAGTATATGTAAATACGCTCAGCTCTACCCTCCCTTGCAGAAGTGCATTAGACCTTTGGAGTCTCTGAATTGAATAGGGTATTGAAGAAGAGCTAGGTCCGAGATCAACCATCTCAAAAGAGGAACAAGAGGCCAGAGCATCACAATAGCTCTGACTTCTACAAATTGCTGCTTTATACCTGATACTTTCCTTTTCTGCCCAAGAACTCCTTAAGGGGTGAAATGTCTTATGTGTCTCTTGCAGGGCTTTGTTTAGGAAGAATCCTCCTCCCTCCCCAGCCTCCTGAATGACTCAATAATTACTTTAACTGATTCAACGCTCCCCCTCAACCTCCAACCGCCCCCCTCGCCACCATTCAACTTTAACACAAGACCACACTGTTTCTCGGTTTCCAATGCACCCGAAGCTATTCAGGCCACTTGTTCCTCTCTGAATGGAGCTGACAGAGCTGCTTTTGTACAGAGGCAATTTTGGATTTAATTGGAGGCCTACTGGGGGCAGGGCCGAGGGGGGCGGGGGGTGGAGGAGGGAATGGGGTCACTGGGTCAGTGTTTTGGAAAGATCACCTCAAAGGAGAGTCCAAGTAGAAAATGAATGTGGGTTAGATGCTTGGGAAGAGGTTTTATGTATGTAAGGACAGTGATCCCCATCTTCCAGAAATGATCATGATACCTATTCGGCATCAGAAAGCAAACCAGGTCAGGCCTAGGGCAAATGGATTTAATAGCCATTTTGAATCTATAATGACAGATCCCAGGGTCCTTTCTGCAAGGATCACAGAGTAATTCAAGCTGTGGTAAAGAAGGTCTGATGTCAGAAAGGTCATTTGCTGCAGTCTGTCCCCTCAGGTCAGGCATTCATCATGCACATTAAAGGAACTTCACTAAATTCCCTTCTCCGGTTCTGCATCGCTCCCTGGAGATAAGTTCAGCTTCAGCACTGTCTATATCACTTCTGGGGTTCATACCAGCACAAGAAGGGAAGGCCTTTTTTCTAGTTAGGCACATGGTAAGTCACGCCACGCTTTGAATCAGCTCAGTCTTGCTGTGCAAAGGGACCATAGGTCATAATCCACATGAAAAATGGACATCAGTGAGCCAGCATAAAACCAGTGTGACTCTCTTACTTCACTGCTCAGCTTCTTTCTGGACCTCTCCACTTTCTCACCTGACTAAAAAATAGAAATTAAACTGGAAAGAATTGTATTGATTGTACTGCAGAAAAGCCAATATAATTCTGGCAGAGACAGACCAGAACCCAGCAGAGACTCAGGAAAGATATTTGTGCAGATAGAAAGGTGTTTTTTTTTTTACCAAAATCCAGATGGACATGGCTTGAGGTACAATGGAAAGATTGTTCTGAGCATTTTAAAAAAAAATTCCCTCCCCACCCTGCCGATTCTCCTACATCCATGTCATCTTGAGGGCACCTCCCCTCACCTGAGGGGTTACCAGCCCTGGTCCCTGCTTCTCCTTAGCCTGAAAACTATCAGAATGATGCCTCTCAATTTTCTGAACGAAGCTGACTTAATTTTTAAAGTGACTGGAAGGACCAAGAGAGATGGGACCATCTCTTAAACTCATCCAGGGTAATGACAAGTGTGGAGCTGACAGAGCCTTTGTACAGCTCCAAGACAGACACCTGTGGGGAGTATGAGCTGGGGGGGTGATACATAATTCAGAAGTAAAACAGCAATCTTGCTATTATCCCGAGGATGCACTTTAAAATATGACATCTTCTGCCAGCTGCTCTGGGGAGGAGCAGACTGACACTACTCAAGCTGGATGACCAGGAGTTCTTGGATTATTTTTTTTTGGGGGGGGGGGGGGTTTGTAAGGGGATGGTGCCAGTTGAGTGTAAGGGGATGGTGCCAGTTGAGTGAACAGACAGGGTGAAAAGCTGTTTAGTCAAGCTTGCTATACCCTTGAGAATTATATTTTCACCCAGGATCACAACTTTTCTCTGCTTCTTTCACTCAAAAGCCTCTGGCTTCACATCTCTCTGGAATGCTGGAGCTGCCATTTTACATCATCCCTATGGACCTCAGATCCCAGGTTCATCCAGGGAAACAGGGAGAGCTCTTTAAGGATGTCAGAGACCTGCTGAGTTACATTTCCTTCATTAGTCTACCAGACCTGGCTCTGGAAGTGTTAGACAGATTGAAGTAACACAAAGTGCAAGTAGTCTTTGCTCTATTCCCCCTGCCTACTTGAAAGCAGACAAGCTTGACGTTTATAAGGTATCAGCAAACCTGGGTTTAGCATCAGAGATTCATATAAGCTACCCCTTTCCTCTCCTCAACAGATACTTGATCTCAAACCGCTTGCTTCTGGGATGGAAGCAGGTGGGGATTGGTGGCCTTCCCATACAAGAGGTGATGGTGGTTTGGAAAAGACAGAGAGCATCTTCTGTACCCTCTCAGCTTGAGGGAAAATACATGGGGCTGTGTCTTTTTTAGTACATTTCATTTCCCAGTGAGGTTAAGTTTACTGTCTGACCCCGGGATGCTGCAATGTTTTAAGTGGCACTCTCTGATGCTAGTTGCAAGAAAATAGGGGTGACCTGTGTCAGGTTTCTAAGTATCTTTACTGGAGTGTCCTTTGTAGAAGTACTCTGGGCTCTGATTGCACACAGTAGGAAGGATTTGCTAGACCAGGGGTGTGGGTATGGCTGGAAACTGCTGTTAATCCATTGTGTGGTCCAGCAAGACTACCTTGTGCTACTTCAGGCTGGCAGTGGCAACAGTTAATAGCCAGGTACCAGCCACATTGCAGGCAATGAGTGAAGAACTGAACATACCTAGTCAAGGCTAGGTGCAGCAAAGGAGAGCATAGAAGTCTACTCAATTTGATCTCCAGACCCAGCTGGCAGAATAAACCTGGGCATACCTTGGTCACCCAGGACTGTCTCTACAAACAAATAAGATTTGACTAGGTATTTTCAGGAAAACCAGGAAAAACGGTGCTGATACAAGGTTTTTATTTTATATTGACCCTCCTAAAATGGTTATGTTTATAGAGAAACCATTCTGCCATTAATAAATCAAATGAACACCTGGATTTTCAAGGCTAGGATGTATCACAAGTGTATCTATCTCCACTAAGGCTGTAGTCTGCCACAGAAAGTATAACTAATGTACCTCTAGTACTGTGAAGATGTGTGCTGCTGTATATGTACCTTCTAAATATGAGTCCTGATATACCAAAGCACGACCCCAGCACCTCAACTAATATTCACTTACTCAGATGCCAAGATCTAATGCCCAGACATAAGTGTGAACAATCACCACGTCTACAATTGCTATTTTTCCAGCACTTCTCCATCAGTATTTAATCTGCTGCTTTATAGAGCACCATAGGGGATCCCCAGAAAGGAAAGCAGCTGAAGCCAAGTTCTGCTCCAAAAAGTATTTTCAACTGAGATGACTATTAATCCAGGCAATAGACATTGAATAATGTAATAGTGAAGCTGGAGTGCTGATACACCCTTCTACCCAGGGCAGTAAAAATCACTTTTTAGGCTGTAAAAGAAGTCCTAACAGGTATCTAAGAAATGTCTTCCAGAACTATTCTTTTTCCCTCTTTAAATGTCAGCTGTTGGCTTTTTAAAATATTTTTTTCTTAATCCAAGATAATGTATTTAATCTATGTGGTTGTTGCAGTACCTGATTAGGTATCCACAGACAACAGACAATTGAGTATTTTAAGTGCAAAAAGAGCCAGGAGTTCTGTGCCAGTGTACCCAGCCATTTACATTCAAACTTTGAGCCTGCAAAGAGAATCATAGAATGGTTTTCATTGGAAAAGACCTTCAAGATCATTGAGTCCAACCATCTATCCAGTCCTACTAGGTCCAACACTAGACCATGTCACCAAGCACAACATCTACTCTTCTTTTTAACACCTCCAGGGATGGTGACTCAACTACCTCCCTGGGCAGCCTGTTCCAATATCTGACAACCCTTTCAGTAAAGAAATTTTTCCCCATATTCAACCTAAACTACCCTTGATGCAACTCCAGGTCATTTCCCCTTGTTCTGTCACTAGCTACCAGGGAGAAGAGACCAACCCCCACCTCACTACAGATAGCTTTTAGGTAGTTGTAGAGATTGATGAGGTCTCCCCTCAGTTTCCTTTTCTCCATCCTAAACAATCACAGCTCCCTCAGACGTTCCTCATAAGACACATTTTCTAGACCCTTCACAAGCTTTCTAGCCCTTTGCTGGACACGCTCAAGCATCCTTGTTGTCCTTCTTGTAGTGAGGAGCCCAAAACTGAACACAGGTATTCAAGTTGTGGACTCACCAGTGCTGAGTACAGGGGAAGGATCACTTCCCTACTCCTGCTGGCCACACTGTTCCTGATGCAGACCAGGATGTCATTTACATTCTCCAGAGAGAGTTTGGAGGGGTTTCCTTGGAAAATGATTGGCTTATATAGCAGGAAAGTACAAGTCACCTTCAGGATCCCTATATGATGCTGAGACACTTGTTCCAGATCTCTGTGCCTGAAGCCCCAGTTTGGAACATGGGAAAAATAACTCTGCCTTCATTCATGGAGAGGTGGTGAACACTTGTCTTTGACTTGCAAAAGCTCATTCGAAGCTGAGATTGACACATGAGATATTCACTCATAACCTGAGGAACAGCATCCAATGAATCTTTTAGACCAGAGGCAGGCAGGTCCTTCTTGATCATCTTGATTCCATCTCCTGTTATGAGAATAGTCCTGTGCAGTGGAGATTAGACTAGATTAGTGTGACTACAGCCAGAAGTGGCAAAATAATATCTAATTCTCCTCCAAGAATTTTTCCATCATTTTATAAGATACATCATTGATTTATCCCTGATACTGGGTTTTTTCTTGTACCTCCCACTTTCTCTAAAGGGAAACCTGAGATGAGATGTTTGGTGTGTCTCCCAATGATGAGATTTAAAACCCCTTTGGGCATGTGATGTCTCCCCTGTTTGAAGATAAAGCAAAGAGGCTGAATAGGTGAGCTGGGATGACATCAGTCTTTAAGGGTAATATCAGAAAGCTGTTCCCACTTCCACATATTGGCAAGGAGTAGACCTAAATAACATAACGTCTCCACCCATCTTGGTAGAAAGCATAATATTAGGCTTCCATCTTTGGAAAGGTTGGGGTTTTGACCCCATTTTCTTCTATAATCTCAACCATTATATGCTTTAATTCTATTAAATCCAGATTAACACATTCACATGATTGTTTTTTTGGAAACAGCAGCAGCAGACAAGAAACATTTCCCTACTTGACTCATTGCTCCTGCTGCAATCCAGATCATATTGGGCTTGGAAAGTTATTTTTGACTCTATATAATGGACACTTTACACAGGAGATGGATTCAGTACTTTTGTAAAATAATAAGAAAAATCATCAGCAATAAATTGTCAGAAAGCTGAAGTAATAAAGTATCTCCTTGGACTGTCTAGTCTGGAACTTGTTTTTCTCTCCTCAGAATGGAATTACACAGTCCTGTCTCCCCTCCTTCATCTCTACACTCCCCTTACTTTCCTTTTAGACATGTTGATTCTTCTGCCTTCAAAGAGAAATTGCTGTTCCCTGAATTTGTTTTTATTTGTTTGCCATTCGTGACAGCATCACCTGACAATTTCCTTTCATCATTTGCCAATTTCTTTTATAAACTTGCTCTTTAAACGCTGCTCAGACTTCTGATCAGCTTTTGTCTGACTACTGCTCTGCTCCCAGTCCATTTGAAGCCCACTTGCTTTAATAACAACATAGCATGATGTGAACATTATTTGCAAGGGTGTTTCTGATCCTGTGTTGTGAATGAGCACAATGCAAAGAAGCATGTTCATTCCTCATCCTGTTGAAGGAATTAAAATTGCAATTGCTCTGGAGAAACACTGCTCATGATCACACGTCCCAGTACACTGAAGGTCTGCCCCATAAAGTAGTGGATCTCACTGCTGTGAAGGATGTCAGCCTTAGGGACTACTTCCATCTTCCAGGCACCTATTCGTGGGTGGATGCTTCTTCTACTTCTGGCTGTATTTGAAGACCCTATCTGTAATTTTTCTGAGGTAGCTCCTCCACCTCCTTGCTAGTTTGATCCTTTGAATTTTTGGTCACTATAGGAAAACCTCTTACAAACAGCTCTCTAACATGCTGGAGAGTCACCTTCTGTGCTGGTCAAACAGCCAGTGGGTATGAATTCATTGTTTTCCAACAAAATATCAGTTGTAATTGCAATATTGTTTCTTTCTGGTGTTCTTATACAACTCAGATGTTCAGAAATCACAGTTTTTCCACAGCAGCCATTGCTGTAACCCATCTGGAGAGTCAATAGAGGGGTAGCTACCTTTCATCTGATGAATCATAGAATCATAGAATACACTGAGTTGGAAGGGACCCATAAGGATCATCAAGTCCAACTCCTGGCTCCACACAGGACCAGCCAAGTCAGAGTATGTGACTGAGTGCATCGTCCAGACGCTTCTTGAATTCAGCCAAGCTCGGTGCTGTGACCACTTCCCTGGGGAGTCTGTGCCAGTGCCCAACCACCCTCTCAGAAAAGAACCTCTTCCTAATATCCAACCTAAACCTCCCCTGTCACAGCTTCATGTTGTTCCCTCAGGTTCTATCACTGGTCACCAAAGAGAGGAGACTGGCATCTTTGATCAGCATCTGCTCGTTTACTCCCCCTCATCAGGAAGCCATAGGCTGCTATGAGGTTTATCATGTATGACTCTTCATTGACTCTGTTTTCTAGATATATGCTGGTAAAACTTGCTCCATCCTGGTTCAATGTACCCAGACAACCAAGAAGGCCTGAAACTTCTCTTACAAGTAGGTCAGGAATCTTCTCAGAGTAGGTTGATGGGATCACTGTGGATGGAGAAACTAAAAACATGGCTACCTGCACACATTATGTGCTGATTCACCTTGGGTCAGCATGGGATCTTAACATTACTATGTGCCTTTGGTGTTCTTATATCATAACATTTCAGTGTTCTGGGACTTGCATGGCTTGTGGAATACCATAAAAGCATGAGACTTATGAGAAAACACTCTAGCACCTATTAATCAACTTTTTCCAGGGCCAGCCCTGCTGCAGTTTAGTGCCATGAATGCCAATTAGATGCCTGGCACATTTTCCAACTCTTTCCTCATATAGCCAGGATTCTCCCTTCCAAAGCCATGCAGATTGCTACAGATCACAGCTTCTGTGTTGGATGAAATCTTAATGGTAGTAACCTTTGCTCTGTGAGATGAGGCAGGATAACTGCATTTCAAGTGCCTCATTGCTTTCCTGGAATTTCTTTGAGCATGTTTTCTTCCTGTGCTCTCCTCTTGGGGCACAGCTTTCAGCTGCCATTCAAGCAAAAGATTGACGGTCCAAAATTCTGTGTTGTGGACCAAAGCTAAACCTGAAACTTTTTATATCGTCATCGACTCAGGATGTGAGTCACCTTTCTGAGCTTTGTCTGTCATTGTGCTTGGATTAAACTGCAACTATGAATGGTTCACAGAAGCACAGAACACGTGGGAGCTTTGGGAACTACTGGAGCCAAGGCGCAGAGCTCCTTTACCCATTCAGCCAATTACATATCACTTATTCAAAGTAAATTTTTCCTATTGCTCTCTCTTTCCAGAAATAAATACTACAATGGATACTAACACCTTCCCAGTATGGAAAAAAATGGAGATGGGAATACAGACAAACGGAACTGGGTTGGAGAAAGAGGTGGTATGAGCAGAAGATAGTTTTGATGTCAATAGGCAGAGTTAAAAAGCAGCTAAAACGTGTGTGTTAGGTGAAATCAAGACCAAGCCTCTTTTATTAACAAGAGCTATAGCAGATTTAGTATTAATCTCTAGCATTTTCTGTTTTGAAAGGATCCTCTGATTATATAACATACTTAAGTGTCCATCTTGATACATGGGATTTGAGGCTAAGAAAGAACCCAAGAAGTTGTCCAATCTGGTTCCATCACTAAGGAAATCTAATCAGCAATACAAATAAACCATAACACATGGATTTGGGGGATAGGACATGGTCTAATCATTCAGTAATAGAACTTATCATCAGGGACCCATGATTTTCCTTCTACCTCTGCTCCTAACTAAGCAATACAGGCAAAAGCAAGGCAACTTGTTCCCTCCCTGTTGTTTAATGGAAGATAGGATTAATATTACTATTTCTTGTATGTGTTGTTCAGGTCTGTTGTGGTGGAAGAAACCTCATGACTTAACTAGTGACTGTTAGTTAAACTAAGTAGATGCAATCAGGAGACATGGTGCAAGTTTTTTAACAAATAATAGCTGTTCACAGGGAAAACTTCACAGAAAAGCAATAAACAGAGTGTCATATGCAGACTTTCATATGGCCATGATATTTCTCTCTTAGACAACCAGTTTCATCTTTAGATAACAAAAAAACCCACTTCAACAGAGAAATCCCTTATTTATGGGAAAGGAAGTTGAGGTAAGGTTAAAAATAATAATAAAAACCTGAAATTTAACTCTGTGCTAAAACCTTTCAGAGCTATAGGGAGAACCAAGGTGTCCCAGGGCTTACTGCCCTAAGAAGATTTGCACCTCTTGATGTAAATTTTATTAGTTCTAAAAGACACACAATAACAGCCAAAAGTTCAAGAACAGTGTCATATCTAAGACCAGCAACATTTAGGAGGTAAGAAAGAGAAGGGTCCAGCTAGTCTTTAAAATCTAGGACACTCTGAACGGCTGATTCTTGTAAGTCACCTAAGAGTAATGTGTCCTGCAGGAATAGCTCAGATAGATAGGGACACACCATCAAACCATAGAACACCTTATGGATGATAAAGTAAAATAATTCAAGGCTCATTATGGAAGGAACCTGTATGGAAATAATCTCCATTAAAAGAGGAATAAAAGAACAAAAGAATCAGCAAGTACCCAGAAGGGTCATGTAGGGCATCCTCCCTTGATATGATTAAATAGATGAATAAGTGAATAAGTAATAATCTAATCATAGAGGGGGCCAGGGAAACTCGGCATCAAACTACTAGAGTAGGCAAGTTTTTCATTTGTGACCAAATGACCTCATATTTTTTCCATCTTCTTCTATTAAGCGGAGTCATTTCTTCCATCAGTGCAGTGGTGAAAAATTTCTCCAACTGTTCCTGAGAAAGAGGAGAAAATGGTTCTTTCTGGAGAGGGAGAGCAAGAAATTAATGCCCTGGTGTGTTCTTTCCTAAAATCAGTGAGAATTTTGCTATTAATTTCAGGGGTCTTTTGGGGGAGGACTGAGCCCTGGACAGAACTGGACTGATCTTCTATCACTGAAAGCAGTAGTCAGTTTGCTGGTGAGTCACAGGGAACAGTATCCAAAATGAGACTGGATAGTATCTCCCATCACTGCAGAATAATTAGAGCCTCGGCCTTATGTGCAAGAGGATGACCCATGTCTCAGTGGAAAGGATCAAATGTTGAATCAATTGGAGCCTGTGTCAACAATGTACCCACTTCAACTCTTCTCTGTATGCATGCTCACATCTGTAAAGTCGCAGTGCTCCCTACCTGTGTTGAGTTAGGAGTCTGATCCTGTTAACACTGGGGACCTTCTGGCACAGGTGACTTGTATGACAGAGCAAGAGGGCAGGTGACAGAGCAGGAGGGCTGGTAACAGAGAAAGTTTGGACTTTGCAGACCCACTCAACCCTCCCATCAACATGAAGCTGGTGTGATTCTGCTAGTAACAGCTTCTCCCTCCTGCAGAGACTTTAAAGCATTGTTTGAGACACTCAAAGGAAGATTTGGACCATACAGTGGGTTTTTTAATACAGCAGCCAAGGTGCAGAACTACGTGGCTTACCTGAGGGCACCCAGGATATCACACACCTGGGAATCAAGAATGGGTTCTGATCTTCTGCCTTTCAACACAGTTTCCAATCCATTAACTTGTTTTGAAGAAAAATAATAGAAACCACCCTGATCATATTTCTTTGGTCACCCTGTTTCTGCTGGTAGAGATGAGACTTTGGCCCACCAGTTCTTCATGTGTCCAAAACAGAAAAGCTGATGGCTACCCATCCCAAATCTGGTGGCACAGCAGGGATCACAGCCTTCTTAAAAATCTGTGGTGTTAGAAAGGTACCTGTGGAAGTTGGGAGCTCTGTGGTGATTTCTTTAACCTCTTGGAGCTCAGAAGAGTAATGTCAATCCTCATACAGAGCATTCAAAATGGGCTAGTCTCAGGCAACAGCAATATGTTCATCCTAGGGTACAAATTTTGTTTTGTCAAAATATCTGTTGCAAAGACTGTGAATCAGTTAATTTGGTACCGTGCTGCTTGGCAGGAGGAAAACACTATACAGAGGCAGCTCAGCCATTCTTTTATTTACAGAATAATTGGAGGCTATTAACTAGTTAATTAATAAAGATTAGATGGAGTGGTGAGGAGGGGAACTTGACATTAAAAAAAGTTTGGCAGCAGTAGTAGCTTCTGTATTATAAAGGTTTGTAAATCAGTGGAAGAAGAAGAGGAAATGAAGTTAAAGTGATCACCAGGGAACAAAGCAGTAAGACAAGTAGAGAGGATCTTAGCAGGACAGCTCCGTGTTTAAAAAAGGAAATGAGACAATACCCTCTAACCAGCTCCAGCTGGTGAATAAGATCACTGCCTCACCTTGCAGGTTGCAAGCAGAATGTGAATTGGGCTTCCCATCCCCAGGGCTAATTGTGGGCAAGCAGATGCTCAGCTGAGTTGAGAGATTAAGTCAGCATGAACCAATCGACAGTATGTGGAGGAGAGACTTTTCAGACTATTCATAATAACTTGACTTTTCTCTCCTAGAGTCCTTTCCACCACAGGATCACAAAGCATTACATAAACCACAGTTGGCTAAGTTTTTGATGAAGGTTTTCTTTTCTTATTTTAAAGAGTGGGTAAGGGTTATTAGCTTTGTTCCACTGATGAGGAAACCAAGGCATAGAGAAGTCAATATACCTCTACCCACAAATCCCATTGAAAGCATCCCCTGACTGCTGAGAGCCATGCAACAAATTCTGGGAGACCTGCCAAGACAGCCAAGTGCCAGGATCAGTGACTCACATTGTCGTAGGGGGATGAGAGATGATTTACACCAGTGCAGTTCAAGCAGTCAGAGCTAGGTTGGGCTGGTGCCATCAATGCAGACTGCACCAATGCACTGTATCCACTGCTGCCCCTAGAGATGGAGGCTGGTGGCAGAACTAGGCATGAAATCAAAACTAGACCTTGAAACCATCATCATTACCTGCTTGTAACACCAAGGTGATGCAGCTCTTTGGTGAACTAAATCACTGATAGGAGGTTGCTATCATTCTCTTTTGACTGCTTGAAGGCTTACTTTTTTGTATGACTCTTCCCATCTCTGTGCCTCCAGTACAGTTACCATTAAACCCAACAGTAAATCTTGTGCATGTGCCGACTGTTGGAGTTAAAGGCCTTCATACTTTTAGCAGAGGGCTCACGTATAAGCTGTAGCAGAATGCAGGTGTCTCATCCCAGGACAAGAGGACATCAGCTGCAATTGTTTTCCTACAGAAGAAGAGTCTAGTTTGCCCCACTTCTACTGCACATACACACACATTTTAGCAGCTTTTAACTCTGCCTATTGACATCAAAACTATCTTCTGCTCATGCCATCTCTTTTTCCAAATCAGTTCCCTTTGTCTGTATTCCCATCTCCATTTTTTTCCATACTGGGAAGGTGTTAGTATCCATTGTAGTATTTATTTCTGGAAAGAGAGAGCAATAGGAAAAATTTACTTTGAATAAGTGCTGTCTAATTGGCTGAATAGGTAAAGGGGATAGAGGAGCTCTGCACCTTGGCTCCTGCAGTTCCTGAAGCTCCCAAGTGATATTTTCAGCCGAGTCCATCAGTGCAGACTGTAGCAGTATGATGTCCACTGGTGTCTTCTGAAGAATCTGATGAAATTGTGTGGATACTGAAAGGAATACCTGGCAAAGTCTCTTCTAATGTCTCTGAATCAGCAGTTCTAGGTTCTGAATAGAGAGGTGGGCTAAGAGTATGTGCTATCCCTGAAGAGCCTCTCCTGTTGGCACAGCTGGTAGGGCTTTTCTGGCAGGGCATTTTTCTTACCAGGTCCCTTATAAACTGGTGAGCTGAAAGCTTGGATCAGGTCACTAATAAAGTCGAAGAATGGATGGATGGATGGATGGATGGATGGATGGATGGATAAATAGATAGATAGGAAGGATTCTTTTCAGTCTACAGAAAAGTACAATAAAGGAAGATATTGAGCTAATTTGACTGGTGGGGGTGTGGAAGGAATTGTTACAAACAAAATAAATAAGGTAGGCCTCTGAATCTACAGGGCAAAAAGTCATTTACTTAGACTGTGAGGTGTCTAAATTAGACAGAGATTAGACATAAATTAGAACTTCCTTAGGGAGATGGGCTGTTAGGTTTGGGAGGCTTCTAAAAGCAGATTGGAAAGTCATTCTTCAGAGATGCTTTCTGCAGTGTGAAACACTCCTGGAGCTTGGAAAATGGAGTAGGTCTCTTCCTATGTTCTCTGTGATTCAACTTTCTTCTTCCAACCTTGAGTTGTTTAAAGACCTGTAAAGTTTTCTGTGAACTCTCTAGTTCCTAAAATGACATTCTACACGTTTCTTCTGGACAAGCCTTTTTGCTGTCACAGCAAAGGAAATTACTTTGGTCATTCAGTCAGCGTCACACCTTGGAAATGTGTTTCAATATATATGTGCTTTCCCCCAGCATTGCACTTTTTTTTTTTTTGGCAAGAGTTTTTAACAAAGATGAAGAGTTTTAAACAAAGAAACAGAACAGTGACATTGAAAGAGCTATTGAAAAGCTGAGTCTAAGGCAAATCACATAACATTTTGAGTTCATTTATTTTCTAGGTTATATGTTTCTTAGAGGATTTGTTTTCTGGCATATGCAATTTTTATTTTTTTTTCAGAATAAACTCCAGGTGTTGATTATTTATTGATTTACAGGGAGCAAACAATTGCCTGAAATAGCCCTTTGCTTGTCCTGGACCTTATGAGGGAAGAAAAGACTAATAAAAGTGATTCTTTGCTGGGGGCTGTTCATAGGGATTATAATTGGTCTTTATCACCAGTTTATAGACCAGTTTGTTAGATCATTAATCGCCCTTGGCTTTGATCTGGGCCATTAACTAACAAACTTGTCATTAGCTGTTGGAAAATGACCAGCTCTTTTTAGGATTATTGCACTGCTGTTAAATCCCAGGGGGTGTGAGGCAGGACTCTCCAGAGCACTGTTTGCTTGGATCATT
Organism: Hypotaenidia okinawae; assembly: GCA_027925045.1. Taxonomy (NCBI): domain Eukaryota; kingdom Metazoa; phylum Chordata; class Aves; order Gruiformes; family Rallidae; genus Hypotaenidia; species Hypotaenidia okinawae. The sequence continues at coordinate 162,117,125 of BSDF01000002.1, forward strand.
TGCATTGTATGAGCATCAAGGCCAGTTGTTTCTTTTTCAGGGATCAAGAACTATCTAGGATGCTGGGGTATGGGGTGGGGTTTTTTCCTTCCTTCAATTGATGGAGAGGAGTATTGTCTTATTGAAAGAAAGGAATTGTTTTCTCTGGTCCCTTGTAAAAATAATGAGTTAGTTAGAAATGACACAGTTTGGTTGAAGTGATAGAGATTTTCTGGTTCCTATCAGCATAAGATCTTTGCTTAGAAGCTTATTTACACGTCTGCAAAAGGTGTGGGACTGAAAGCTGTGGAGATTAAAATACACAGTACAAGCAAAAAGAAGCTGGACTCCATCCATCCTTTCTCTGTAGTGTCTCTCAGACCATACCTCACATGGCAGAGAAGTCTCTCAGTTTGACTGAAAAAAATATTACCAATAGTGTTGTTAGTATTTGTTTGTCTTGGAGTTTTTGAGGTGCAAGCACCAACTTGGTCAGAAATTGAGGAAGGACCACAAAATCCATCAGGGAACCATGAAAAGGAGAATTTCTTTCTTCTTATGATTGATCCAAACAGAAACTTCCTTTTTTTTTTTTTCTTCACTGGTCAAAACAGGAATCAAGCCAGTCCTCTAGAAATGAAACTCCCCATTTTTCATTCCAAGTTCCCCCGAGCCAACTTCCCAGCATGGCATTTGTCCAGGACACAGAGAAGTTGAGCTGTTCTATCTCAGCTTTCCTGGGAAAGCAGATCCTGCTGTAAAAAGGTTCTTCCATAAGAAAAAAACCTGCATCTTTCCAGCACTGCAAAAGCAGCTCCCTTCATTTTTGGTAAAGCTAGGTTCTTGGGAAGAAGCTAGCCAACAAGCAGAAATAAACATACTTCGTGCAAGCTCCAGTCCTAAACACATACTGCTGCAGCAGTGTTTCAGCACTGCTGCTTTTTACAAACACTATTGACGGCAAATTCTTTTCCAGCTCAAGATCTGGGAATTCAATTCTGGACCCACTGCCTCACCCCCTGCTTCCCACTCCCTCCCCACCCCCTTCTTTCCTCCAGAGAAATTCAATCATGTCAACATCCTACTGCTGGCAAGGGAGACATGGAAAGGAAGAATACATCATTTTTACAGTTTTATGTCTCCCAGACAAATTGTGACCCTCCAAGTCATGTTTTTTATGAAATCTGCAATAATAATAGTAACAACAACTAGGAAGGGAGGGAGGACTTGTGTCTGCATGCAGCAGATGCTGCAACACAATTCCTTTCTGCAGAGCGCCATTTGTGCTAATGCATCCCAAAAAAAGCTTCATATTTGATTACAGGCTGTGCAGAGAAATGCAAGGAAACTCCCTGGAAGATAACTGCTTGGGGCTGTAATCTTTCAGAGTTCATCAACTAGGCAATGAGTCAAGGCTGATTGGTAGTTCAGCTGGGAGACCACTGAGGAAGGAAGAAAAGTGGGGCTGGTGCTTGAGTAGGTGATATTCATTTTCCTCAGCTCAATATTTTGAATCATAGAATCTTTAAGGTTGGAAAACACCTCCAAGATCACCTAGTCCAACTGTCCCCCTACCACCTATATTAGTTACTAAACCATGTCCCTAAATACCTCATCCAACCTTTCCTTGAACACCTCAAGGGATGGTGACTCCACCACCTCCCTGGGCAACCCCTTCCAATGCCCAACCACTCTTTCTGAGAAGAAATTTCTCCTAATTTCTAACCTGAACGTCCCCTGGTGCAACTTGCAGCCATTCCCTCTCATCGTTAGTTGTCTGCAAGAAGAGGCTGACCCCCAGCTCACCACAACTTCCTTTCAGGTGACTCTAAAGGGCAAGAAGGTCTCCCCTGAGCTTCCTCTTCTCCAGACTAAACACTCCTTATTAGACTTGTGTTCTGGACCCTTCCCCAGCTTCCTTGCCCTTCTCTGCACACACTGCCTCAATGTCTTTCTTGTAGTGAGGGGCCCAAAACTGAACACAGTACTCGAGGTGTGGCCTCATCAGAGCTGAGTACAGGGGAAGGATCCCTTGGTCCTGCTGACTATGCCATTCCTGATGCAAGCCAGGATGCCATTGGCCTTCTTGGCCACCTAGGTAGATGCAACAGTAAGATGCATGCTCCTGGCAGCTTGGTTCAGTAAAGATATGCTAAACATTTCAAAAGGCTGAATTTTTAACTCATTTCTTGCCCCAGTTCTGAGATTAAAGTTGGACACTTTAAGTAAGGAGGAGCTTATCTCACAGATCCCCACTAGACTGCTTTTAAGGTCACCAGTGATTCAGAAATATCTCAGTAACAGAAGCTTCAGCTCACCAGATGGCCTAACCCAGGGCATTCAGGAGGGTCTGACCACTGACAAGATCTGAGGTTTCTTCTTTGGGAATCAGCCCTGCTGTGATTTCTGAGAAGGACTACCCAGACTCCCTGTAGAAAGGACTCCTCAAGGCCTTCAGGAAGGCTCATAGCATTGAAACCTTAACATTAACCATGTCCTGAGAGGAAAGAAGTCCCACTGATACCTCTTAGCAGACCTATTCTCCATCCATTCTTCCAGTCCTTCTTCATGTGGATTCAATCAAATGACTTTTCCCTCCCACAGAGAAAAGTTACCTCCTGAGGTGGGTTGTTTTTTTTTCAGTTTCTACCTCCTCCCTCCCACCTGCCAGTGTTTGATTTCATCTTCTGAATATGCTTTCAGCATATGCTGTGTCCTGACAGCACAAATACATCCCAAGGATCCACAGCACCCTTTACAGATCTTCCTTTACATAAACATATATTAGGGGTGTTGACATGGAGGATTCCCTCTTCTTTAGCTACCATGTCTATGAGATGTGGCAGTTTTCATCTCTGGAGAGGGGTCAGTAAGTACCAGTTTTAACTGAGTGTTTTTAAAAGTGCCATTGCTTGTTACTCAGAGAATCATCTGACAATAGCATGCTGTATATCTGTTTAACTGCATTTCTCTGTATACACACATAGGTTTGCACAGCCATGAATCCCTGGAGTATTAAAGGATCCAGACTCTTCTTAGCTGATAATTTATTGAAGCAGCATCTTAGCATAACGCCATGCCTTGTATGGTTATTGGTTCTGGCAGGGTTTTCTTTTGTAATAGCTTGGTCTGCTTTCTATTGAACAAGAATGGAATTGACTGCAGGACAGCAGCGTATTTTCCAAGAGCACAGTCTCACACTCTGAGTATCCCAGAGCACTCAATAAAGTAATGACTTAGACTGGCAGCACAGTGACTGTGGAAGGAAACAGAATTGCCAGCACAGCTAGGCTTATGCTTTATGCATTTGGGAGTTTTGGGGAGGGGTTTTTTTGCTGTTTTGTTAGGGCTTTGGGTTTTTTTTTTGTTCATGCCAGCACAAGGCTTTTCTCTGTGCCTCTTTGTGATGAGGTGCTATAGGCCTATAGACCTCTTTACAAGGGTTCCCATCAGAGATGGGCAGGAGGATGCTGCCTGTGCTCTTTTCCCTGCAGGGTGCACGTTTGCTTTCCTTCCCTCCCCACTTTCCCCAGTGCTGCAATGCAGTGACAGTGTTGGTTGCAAGCCCAAGCCCTAGCACAGAGTCTGACTCTGCCACCGTTTCCTGGCTCTGGGGAGAAGCATGAAAACACTTGGCCCTTCTCTTGCAGCTGCTGCAGTCTGCCTGCATGCTCCAGGAGAGAAGGCAGAGCTGGAGCTGCAAGGCAGGTTAAGGGCTCTTTTATTTCTCGTGTCCATAGTGCTTCTGCTGGGCAAGGTGAGAAAGAGAAGAATCAAATAAGCATAAGCCAGGCTCTCTGTCAGTGTCTCTTCTGGGTTTTTTGGGGAATGGAAAAAAACCAAACAAATGAACAAATAAAAAGCCAAAACCTCCAATTTTTTTACTAGATACATTCCTTGTGATTGAGAGGAACCTCATTTTCCTGGAGGATCTGTGTAAATCTGGTGCCTATGGGTCTCATTACCCTGAACTTTGAGTCTTGGCCTGAAATTAGCTGAAATTTTTCAGAAAGGAATCCAAACAAATACACTAGGCTTGAATAGTTCTGCAGTGGCAGGCACTGGGCCACAACTCTGAGCTCATCAGTTATGCCACTTGCTTGCTTCAGTGTTCCCTGGAATGCTATGAAATTCACAGACCATTCCCAAGTCTGGAGGCACTACTCAGTGTCTTCAGACTGAGACTGCTACAAGGGCTCCATGATCTGCACAGTGGTATGGTTTGATCCAAACTTTGACCAGGGCCCACCCACATTTTTTAGAATCATAGAATGTTTTAGATTGGAAGGGATCTTTAGAGATCATCTAGCCCAACTGCCTTGCAGTAAGCAGGGACATCTTCACTAGATCAGGTTGCTCAGAGCCCCATCAAGCCTGACTTTGAATGTTTCCAGGGATGGGGCCTCCACTACCTCTCTGTGCAACCTGTTCCAGTGATCCACCACCCTCATATTGAAGAATTTTTGCCTAATATCCAACCTAAATCTCCCCTTTTCTAGTTTAAAACCATTACCTCTTATTCTATTTCTACATGCTCTCATGACCAGTTCTTCCCCGGCTTTCTTACAGGCACTTTTCAGGTAGTGAAAGGCTGCTCTAAGATCCCCCCAGAACCTCCTTCTTCTCCAAGCTGATTTATCTCACTGGAGTTCTTTCCTAAATTTGGGAATGAGGCTGGAGTCTTTGGCAAATGCTGATCCAGGCTCCCCAGCTCAGCCCCTCTCTTGGTATCACCCTTAACCTTGCAATACCACTGTATGTCAGTACAGATGGGCAGTTTGAAGGCTGGGTGTGACTTTGAGAGCAAAACCTCCTTAACACCCATGCTTGGTGAGACAAAACCTATGGAGGTAGTGCCAGTAGCAGATACCTATGAGAAGGATAAAGAAAAAAGGAGTGAGCAAAAAGTAATTCCATCTTTAATGCACACTTCTTACTTCCATCAGTCATTGAATTAAAGATTATTTATTCCTGAGCTGGAAAATGTCTGAACAAACATGTTCTATAACCACGGATGGATTATGCCTTTGTGAGTATTTAATCCCTCCTGAAGCCCACCAGAACATCTGGCATCTAAGGCGTGTCATGGCAATATGTCCTGCTTGGTCAGTTCAGGATGGGTTTCTAATCCATCTTCCAACCTCCTCCTCCATTGTTTTTTTTTGAAGGGTTATAATAAAAGTCCATAAAAACTTCATGGTCAGCCTGATTTCAGCTGGGGCTTGGTTGTACCCTCATGCAAGTAATGAATAAGAGGGAGAACAGTTCTTGAGAAACTGTACAAAGTATTTTGACCAGTAATCACGGGTCTATACAGGAGATGAACTGGGAACAAGAATTCCATTATGTGATGTAAACCTTAAGACAAAAATGGAAGAAAACAAAGGTAAATGAGTTCTGTTGAACTGCTTGTTGCCATGGCTACTGTATCATCCAGAGTATCTGGGAGGCATGCAGGATTTCATTCCTTTCCCAACTTTTCATTGAGTTTTATTATTTTTTTAATTAATAGGAAATAAGGGGAAATAGAGGAAGGAAGGATGCTAATTGTTCATCCCAATGCTTTAAACACAAAGGTGCTTTGAGGCTGCTGCTGAGATAATTGTGTGTTGTCAACTGTGAGGTCTCCCAACCCTTTCTTGTTTCAAGATAAATAACATTACTTTCTTTACAACTTCTATGGAACAACATTTTCCATTATCACCAACTTCAGAGGGAATCAAGAGTGCTCATAGCATTGCATCTTGAGTAAGGTGGGATCAGCATGAATAACCTTCTTTCTCACGCTCTGTGTGTGGGCAGCTGTCCTGAATCAAGCAGGATTTGGGGGAGGAAATGCAGAACTAGATAGAATAATATAGAATAATATTCCTCTTCCACTATAAACACTACAGCATTTTCAAATAGAGAGGAAAGAGGCCTCCTTAAAATTTGTCAGAAGATGCTATACTGAGGGTAATGACCCATCTTCTGGCATCAGATCTTTCCATTCAGTATTTTTTTTTTTCGGATTTTTGGTTACTGATGATTTGGAAATACCAGAGACATGAAGAATTCAGGAGGGCTACACGGCGGTGTTGCTCTTGATAGTTAATTTTCCAAAACTAATCCAGGTCTAGGTTGAAGTAATTGATCAGTGATGAATCCTCTTCTCTTGGGAGACCGTGCAATATTACACAATAATACAATATTTTAAAATTATGAGAACAATGTTTCACTAATCTGATTGTTATTGGACAAGCCAAATAATTGAAAAAACTGTAATTACAGCAGAATTATATTGCAATTAAAATGTAAATACGCTGTGGGGTTTTTTTGCTCAATCAATAATTATTTCTGTTGATATAATAAGAACATTAACTGCACGAGTGAATGGTTTATATTAGCTCTCTTGTGTCCCTGTGCTACCTGAACAGAATATACACCATTGCAGTGACTTTTACAGTATTTACTCTCAGCCACACCATCAACCATTTGGTCATGTATTTTGCAAGACATGAGGGGGTGAGTGCATGTGTGCATGTGCATATGTAAATTTCTAATACATGTAATGTGATTTATAATTACAAATGTTATTATTCCATTATCGTGGAATTATATTGCAATACTAATATATGTTGTAATGGAGTATAATTATTTTACATTTGTATTTGTGGCATTAAAGTGTGTCAGAGAACATACTTATCATAATTACACTGCAGTTGCTCTTTAACAGGAGTGGAATTACAGTCACCATATTATGAAACATGACAGTGGTACCTTTTCACATTATTTATATTAAAGTACAGCTTAGAGGGCCTTTTAATTGGTTTCTGCCTAAGATGATAGTAATCTTCCACCTGTACTTGGGAACAGACCTAGAGTGAGTTCTAGTAAAGGACTCTGGTTCAATAACATGGTTTTTGGCATGTGGTCCTGGCATGAGGTCTGGATCTCTATTTTGGTATCCATTTTCTGTCTTCCCATGAATTGTCCTCACTGAGCAGAGCTGATGATGATTTTATCCATGGAAACATACGCCTCTTCCCAAAGGCATGAGGACAGTAGTGTTTCCCAGATGCGTCCACAAAAGCCTGTCTGCTGGTGCAGGACTAGTTGAGACACTGAGATCTTTGGATGACAGTTGCTTGTCCAAAATCCTACCCTTCCACAGATGCCTATTTCCTTCCATGTACAGCTCAAGGAGCCTTGAGTGGCCAGCTCAGATTTGTACCTGTCATTTAGTCATCTAAGAATAGGTCAAGGTAACCTTTTCTGAGTGTCTTCCAGGTGGACCTGCATACATCCTAAACATCAAAACCTAGTGGTAAGAGCATTGCATCACTTTTCAGACAGATTGCAAGTCCCCATTTTCTCAAGTCTTCTTTTTTTGCAGACTTCTGTAGAAGTCTGCAACTTCTACATTTTTCTTTAAAAAGGTTTCAGATAAAAAGCACACTATCTTTTTACATTCTAGTTCAACCCACAAGTTACAAGGGCACAATCTACTTTTTCTTCTTCTTCTGGCTCTGAGATCTTCCTACATCTTCCTCTGGGTCATTCATCATCATGGAGACACCAGTTTGCAAGTGAGGTGAGAACACTGAGCAGACACATAGGGATGAGAGCGTATAGTCTACCACCAATGCCACAGATACCTGGTGGGAGCAGGGTTATGAATTGCTGCAGATTCACCTCCCAGAGTGCATGCCAAAGCACTTTACCTTCTAAAAGATGTAGTCTTTTTAGACCTTTGTCTCAGACAGGGGAGGCTGAGCTGGAGATCCTGCTTTCCCAAACGAGTCTTGTTCTCCAAGATCTAGTCAGATCTGGTCCTTGTCTAACAGACCCAAGACTCCTTGATGTATGCAACTCTTAAGCTGCCTCATCAAACCAGTGCCAAAGAGACTGAGATTGAAGAAGTTTTTCCTCACAGAATCATAGAATGGGTTGGGTTGGAAGGGACCTTAAAGATCATTGAGTTCCAACCCCCTGCCATGGGCAGGGACAGCCTGCATTAGGCCAGGTTGACCAAAGCCCCATCTAACCTGGCTTTGAACACTTTCAGAGAGGGGGCATCCACAGTTTCTTTGAGCATCCTGTGCCAGTGCCTCACTATCTTCACAACAGAGGATTTTTCAAATTCTATATCATCTAAATCTCCCTTCTTTTAGTCTAAACACAATACCCCTTGTCCTGTCATTACTCTCACTTATAAAGAGTCCTTCTCCAGAGTTCTTGTAAGCCTGTTTAGGTACTAAAAAGCTGCAATAAGGTCTCCCTGGAGCCTTCTCTTCTCCGAGCTGAACAACCTCAACTTTCTCAACCTGTCTTCGAAGGAAAAGTGCTCCAGGCTTCTGATCCTCTTTGTGGCCTTCTCTTGACTCAGTCAAATAGCTCCATGTCCTCCTTATGCTGGAGTCCAGAGGTGGATGCAGTACTCCAGGTGGGATCTCATGAGAGCAGAGTAGAGGGAGAGGATCTTTTGGCACCACCCAGGACATGGTTGGCTTTCTGGACTGCAAGTGCACATTGCCAGCTCATGTTGAGCTTCTCATCAACCAACATTACCAGACAGGTTTGCAGGTGTTTGGGCTTTTCTTGGGCCAAAATGTGAGGATCTTCTAATGAATAGCCATGGCCATAACGGTTTGTTTACCAAATTAAATCTCCATTTCTTGAGAAATATATGTATTCTTAAAGCTTGATCTGCCAAAGGCAGAAACAAACAACCTGAACCAACATTTACTTTCTGCAGTATTTATGATTCACCAAAAACAATTGCTCTTGGCAATTTTGCAAAGCAGGAACTTTATTTCAGTGAAAATTAGTTGGACAAATATACTGCAATGTAGGCTTGGGCAAGAATGTGTCTGAGTGTGTGGGCTTCTTACAGGATATTCAAGGAGCTCCAAGCAGAGGAGGATGAATCAGGATGAATGAGCGAGAGAAAAATCAAGAAGATGCATAAAAGAGGTCTTTACAGCTGCATGAAAACAATATGTAGGCATTGAAGTCAGGAAGAAAGAGATGGATTCCTGGCCCAACTGACGTCAGTGAGGCTTCTTGGATTCAATGAATAACTTTGGATCTATAATCAAAGACAGATGGGACTTACCTCCTAAAAAAATGGCTACAAACTATACAAGTAGATTCCCACTCTGCTTAAATTCAATCTCTAACTCCACTGATTACCAGGGCCCTCCTGACACATGACAACATTAACTCTGGAGTGGCCGAGCATCCTTTTTTTGCATCCTGGCTCTATAGTTTGTCAGCTATAGATCTTTAAAAGTATATCTTTTTCTTTTTTTTTCGTCATCTGCCCTGGTTTTTAACCAGCTTTTTCAGATATTTTGATTCATACAGAAAATCAGCATTGTTTGAGTCACTTGCAAAGGGGATAAAATGCCACAAAGTGTATTGCAGGGAATCAGTTGTTCCCATGGGCATGGAGAGATGGATAAGCAAAGGAGCCTTCTGCCAGCGGTAGGGGGAGTTAGTGAAATGAACTCTCTATCCTGTCCTAAATATTCTGAGCAGTTCAGAGGCGCAGTGTACAGTCAGGGTGATGTGCGTAGTTAAACACAAACTGTGAATACAAAATAAGAAATGAGTTTTCTGTGATGGGTAGGAGAGTTGACACTGGTCTCACTTTCCCTTCACCCATCTTCCCTACCATGATGCTAAATGCCTTTAGTTGGGGGGCTGAAGCACTTTTTCTATTTTTTTTTCTGGATTGCTGTCTGTCTGCTCCTTCCTGAGTCTGTAACATGAGGCAGCACTTCTGCCTGGTCGTTTTTTAAGTGACATTAATTTCCAATCAATCAGAACTCCTAAACCATAATCTCAAGAGGCACAGATACCATTTAACATGAGTTTGTGTCTCCTTATCCATGCTGGTAACTCAAGAAGGAGGATAAGGTTTACTTTACAGAGGGGTTGTAGGTAGACCTGACCAGTCATTCCAGTATCCACTAGACATTCACCAGCTTTGTATCATTTTGACAGGAATAAAACCACTGCTGCTATCACTGAGGAAAAAGAAATAGAAAAAGAAAAATATGGATCCTGCAATGACACATTGACCCTTATGTTCCTGCCACTCTTTTTTTTTTCTCAACGGTAGAAATTGCTGTTGCTGAGTTTTGGTGTTTTTACAAGGTTACCAGGGTCTAAGGTTGGCCCTCCAAGTTCAGTTGTCTATCTCTTAAGCTGGATGTGCTGGGAAAGCTTCGTGTAGAGCTGGATTCAATCAAAGTTTGCAAGACCAGAGATATTTCCAATAAAGTACACAGGGTTCACATAACTCTATTTTCTTGCTGAAACTTTATTCAGCTGTAAAATTTGCTGCTGACTTGTACCTTTATTACCTGAGTTATACAATATGCTTCAAGATCCCCAGAATGGCAAGGACTGTGGAAGAAAGATGTAGCAGTATTAGCTGTTTGCCACCATCCCCATCCAGGATTGCTGTGCTCTCCCTGCGGCAGGTGAAACAAGCAAATAAAAATTTCACCCAGTGCTGCTAGAAGTGAGTGGGAGGACAGGACCATTTTCACCAGGGTCCCTCTGACTGGCGTGGACCTGAAACAGCACCGTTTCTGCTCAAAATAGCATGCCACAGGCAGAGACATTTTGTTTTTGCTAAAAGCAAACAGAGTTGCTAAGGAACGAATATTGCAGAGACGGAAATCCACAAAAGGTTTGACAGTTGCCAAACCATGCATGCTGGATGGAGTGGGCTAGCAAACAGGGCCATACCAGAGGGGACCCAGCTGATTCCTAGCTAATCATGGTCCTTGCAGCAGGATACCTATCAATTGTTCTTTGCATCTCACCTGTCATGCATATCGGCTGATGGGGACTGACAAGCCAGGGGTTTAAGAAGGGCAGGGCACACAGAGATCAGAGGATTTGCAAAGCTGTGGCAGCTTAGTGGATGCCATGCTTTGAACCTCCATTGTTTCCCTTTCTCAAAGCTGGGAGCAGCAAAGGAGGTTACTGAATGCTTACGATTCTTCTCCTCACGGATCCTTTTACTTTATTTCTTGGATTTCCAAGGACAAGTCATGAAGTTTTGTGTGGGTCTCCATCAGTGATGGCTGTTCTTTAGACTCTGGTGATTGTACCCCACCATGATGTGGGTCAGTGACTCTGTTGGTCCAGCTTCCCCAGGGTGTGGGAGCACCTCCCTTTGTTTACATCACTGTGGAGCCTCTGGAGACACTGGTCACCTGTGGCTACACAGGAATCAGGTTATCTCTGCTGTGTCCCACATGAAACACTCAAATGTTAACTACCCCAATTTCCCATGCTGGAGAGGAAATCTTACATAACTTTCTTATCAGATCATAAATGATGGATGCACAGTACCCTAAAGGTGGCTGCATTTCATCATGTTTCTGACTGTGTGCATGGGGTTTCTCCTTGAATGGTGCTTAGAGAACAGTATGGATGGACAAGACTGCTGTAATATGAGACATCTGAGGGAGTGCTGTCCTCTACTGGGGCATGGGGCATGTTTTAAAGCTCAAGAAACCAGAGAAAATCACTATCTTTCACAGCTCAAGGGCCATCCCTGCTCTCCTGTACATTGTTTTTATTGGTAGGTGTGCTCTTCAGGAAGGTGGGCTCGGGGGGAAAAAAATAACAATATTAGAATAGAAATGTAAAGAAAGCTAACACTGAGCCAATCCGATTAATAAAGGATGCTAGGAGTTGGTGTTAATTTGTGTCTGATTTAATGTGCCTGGTGGGTGGAGAGAGAACAGCCCACAAGAAGCAGCTGGGCTCCTTTTCCATCCCCCAACCCTGCTGTTGGTGCGGCGTGGTGGGGAAAAAGGAGCACACAATCAGGCGATTCATCCCCACGCTGTCGCACTTTGCAAAAGCAAAGGAGAAGAAGGGAAGGAGGGAGAGAGAAAAAGCAGCAATCCAGTTCTCATGAAAAGTGTCAGCAACAAAGATTATGCATCTACTCACCCTACCAGGATCAACCCATCCTACCCATGTTTACCGGCCCTTTGTGAGATGCCAATAGGCAGCCTTGACAAAAAGGAGCTGAACTGACACTTTGCCTCATCTGTGTTGAGTGATGTGCTCTAATCAGCCATGGTGGAGCTAGTGGGGTTCACAGTCTTCTCTCAAGGCCAATGTTCCCCATTTCTTTGCAGAGCTAAGACATAGGTTCCCCCCTTGAAATGGCTCCAACACAAAGGTCCACCTGAAACGACAAAGGTGGTACCTGGATTCGCTTCCTATGGGAAGATCTCTACCAGACTCAGTCCTTCCTGTGAAACCCAAGACAGAATCACAGCATCGTAGGGGTTGGAAGGGACCTCAAGATCAGGTTCAATTCCCCTGCCAAAGCAGGTTCCTTAGGACATACCCTTTGCTGTTCATGTCCATTTGCTCCCTCTAAGGCTATGCCTATCATCGTAAACAAATGAGGGCTTAAATGCAGGAGAGAGTGTGGTCCCTGATCATCCAGATCATTTAATTACTTGCATGCTCCCTGGTGCAGTTTTGGCCCAAGACTTTGCCAGGACACAGTCTGGTAGACAGCTGAGCCAAGGGACTCTCTCCCGCAGGTCTGTGGGATGGGGCCAGCCCATTTCACAGGGGAGAGCTGAGGTGTGTGGCCACAAGCTGTGCCATGCTTAGCCCCAGAGCCAAAAAACAGCCCCTGCTCTGTTTCACTCAGTAGTATAGACGTAGCCTGTGGAGACAGACAGCAAAAGGGCAAATTAGCATTTAGTCGGCATGTGAATTTCTGTTCTTTAGGAACAAAAGGAGGGCCATCTGCTCATTGTGTCTCGCACGAGGTGGGGGCTTTCTTTCACAACCAACGTGTGCGCTGGATTTCAGCCCACCACCAAGTGTGGAGATGTGGCAGGCCATCCGGGTAATGACCTGAGGACAGCCCCTGTGCCCCACTGTGTTGGGTCAGCCTACTCTTGGGGCAAAACTGCAATGTTCCTCATCTCCTGGCACCTTCCTAGAAGGGCTGCTCATCTCTCCTGCATTTCCTGGCCTACTGAGGCAGATTACTGGACTGCACCCATGGGTTTGTCATTGCAGGACTGATCTGGAGCACTTAGGTCTGTGCATGTTACTACCTCATGGCAAGGTTTCTCTAAACAGTACTGGGCTGGAAGCCTGAGGAACAGTCTCAAAATCTTTCTCTGGAGGAAATAGGAAGCAGTAGAGTTGCTGATCTAACATCCCTTCCTATGTCTTGGGTCTTGTGTAGAAACCTAAATCTAATCCCTGCGCATTGTCAGCAGACCTCCAGGTCCCCTCCAGTCCTGTCTGCCTGTTGTCCAAGGCAGAAAGGGAAACCCATACAAATGAAGGAGTATGTGAGAATCACAGACTCTGCTGTCATCCTTGTGATGAAGCGTCACCTGAGCCCTTCTGAGAATAAATATAAACCATCCTCCTCTAATCTTTCATCTTCATCAAGGCTGCACACAGACAGCTAACTAACCCCAACTCCAAACCAGCAAATTCTTAATGCTACAAATCACTCCATAAGGTCCTCCATCATTTCCTGTGACTAAACAAAGCCCAAGAAAGTGAGAAGAGAGGAGTCCTTTGCTTCCCAATAGCCCCCATGCTTGCTCCTCACCAGCAAACAATCTTCCCTCCCATGTCACTTTGCTCAGGGGTTCCTGGAGAGAAGACTGCAAAGGGGAAAAGCCTACAGCTGTCTCATTTACGTAAATCCTGAACTGCTTGTCATGAGGTTGATAGATGAGATGCAAGGAATAATCCAGCTCGTTAGTGCCTGTGCTATGATTGTATCCCTTTGCCAGCCTGTCTACATTTGAGCATTTTAGGATTTGTTATAGGAGAGCCTAGAAGTTTGTCTCAGTCCTGAGGAATCTGCAGGGAAAAGGGGGTGTCTACAAGGAGCAGAGCAGGTAGGTATGCTTTGCTGTCCAGAGTGGTTAGCTCAGGCATGGAACTGACACTGCAGAAAGATTTAGGCTGGGGCAAACAATCATCTCAAAGATTACTCTTCCAAGAAGAGCAGTGGCACCATGAAGGACTTAGCAGACTGAACAAGAGGACATTGATTAGGCCAACCCATTTTGGTAGGGGAGCTTAGCAACATGGATGTAATTTGTGTTTTAGGCTCTGGCCATGGTTTGTTTAGCAGTACAGACATATGTCATGAGGCTTAGGGGATGACCGTGCACCTGCACCACTGTCCTTGTACCTCTCTGTAATAAAACCAAAAATGGTTGTTTAGGGAAGGAGCAAAGGTCATGGTATCATAGACTGTTAAGTTGGTGTAGTTTGGATGGGAGCTTTAAAGAACATCTGTTCCACCCCGCCCCCCTGCACCATGATCAGCGACATCTTTCACTAGATCAGATTGCTCAAAGCCCCATCCAACCTGGCCTTGGACACTTTCAGGGATGGGGCATCCACAGCTTCTCTGGGATACCACCTTTATCATAAAAGAATCTTTATATCCAGTCTAAATATTCCCTCTTTCAGTTTAAAACTCTTACCCCTTATCCTGTTACTACAGGTCCTGGTAAAAATTCTGTCCCTATCTTTCTTATAAGACCCATCTATATATTGAAAGACAGCAATATATCCCTGGGACCTTCTCTTCTCCAGGCTGAACAATCCCAGCTCTCTCAGCCTGTCTTCACAGGAGTCATGCTTCAGCCCTCTGACCATCTTTGTGGCCTCCTCTGGAGTTGTTACAACAGCTCCATGTCTGTCTTGTACTGGGGACCTCAGAGCTGGACTCAGTACTGCAGGTGGGGTCTCACCAGAGTACACTGAAGGGGGAGAATTCCCCTTAATCTGCTGGCCACGCTGCTTTGGATGCAGCCCAGGAGACAATTAGCTTTCTGGGCTGCAAGCACACTTTGCTGTCTCACGTCCAATTTTTATCCATCACTATCCCTGCAGGGCTGCTTTCAATCCATCCTCCCCAGTCTGTATTGATATTAGGGATCACCCTAGCCCAGGTCCATCCAAGTCGATCCAGATACACAATGAAAGACTGAAGAAAAGGCTGTACAACTCCTACAAAGAAGAGTAGACACTTCTTAGACTGGCACTCGCATCCAGACCGTCATCTGTTTTATAGCAACTGATGGACTTGTCCTCCAAAAATTCTCTAATCCATTTTGGCACTCTTTTATACCTCTAGCCTCCACAGCATCCTGTGGCAATGAGGTCCCCGACTGAATTACGAGCTGTGTGAAAAAGTACTTCCTTTTGTTTGCATTCAGCCTTTGGGGTCAGTAACGGTGGCTTTCTGCGTCATGAGACTTAATTCATTGCTGCTCCCCCGCAGTTGTCCCTCGAGGACCTTGAGGAGAAGGTGCTCTAGAAACGCACCTATTTATCATTCTTTGATTTTGTAAGTTCAGGTTGCAGGCTTGTGTTTTCAAGGTCATGGGAGGATCCACAACCCACTGAGGCTTGAAGCTTTAAAAGGGGATTGGGTAAATTTCTGATTCTCCCCACCTTCTGTGGAGGGTCTGTGCTCAGCTTGGTAGAAAGGTCCCATGCTTTGCTCAAGCTCAGGTATCTCTACCCTCTCCATGCCACTGGGAAATTCCTGTTGGCCCATGTTAGTATGGTATCAGGCTGCTTCAAAGACCTTTGCTTCGAGCTGTGTAGAAGCCTTTGGAAACACTCCAATACCTAGTGCAGTCCTGTACTTCAAGTACTCTCCTGCTTCTCACTCTGTGGAGAGTGAAAGTAAGGCAAGAGATGCTCACAGTTCTGGTTTTACTAAAAGGACCTGTATTTCAGGTGTCTCTTGTAGCCACAGCCCGAATCTGTCTTCCTCCTTCTGAGACATACAGGAAAATAGAAAATCTGAGCAATACCATCCTATGTTGGTTTATTTTCTGTGTGCAATTTAAAGATATCATCACTGGGCACTGGCAACTGAATGCCTAAAATTATGAGCTAAATTCCTGGTGTCAGAAGAGGAAATATTCCCAACCCAGTTTTAACTGTGCTGAGATTGCAGCATTCAAAAACTGAGCACAGTGCACTTTCAGGGTTGATGTAAATTTGGACCCTGAGATAGTCTTTCCTTCTTTTCCCAGCTGCTGCCTTAGGAAATATATTCCCATCATTGGGGTAGTGTCAATGTTGTTTTTTTCAGAAGGGGAAACTGAGGCACAGTCATTGAGAGAGAGCACAAAGCCATGGAAGGAGTCAGAAAAAGGGCACACATTAAAACTTCCATACACCCAGGGCTTGCCAAAGGTTTCTGGTTGTGGTCATCCCCTGTTGCTGATCATACCCAGCTGTGTAAAGAGCTAGAGGACAGCAAAGTAGAAATCTACTTTTCTGATGCTGGGAGAAGCACTAGGACTTTAGTTAGTGCAGATCCTAGTCTGGAACTGTTTGCAAAAACAGCTGCTTGGGCGTTCATCCCCTTTCCCTCTTTTCCTTGGCCAGCCCAGCTCCAGGCTGCCATGGGGCAGGAGAAGGGCCAAATCCAGTCCCAGGGCATCTAGACTGACCAAGCAGGAACAGACCCCTAAGAAACACCAGTTTTCCCTTTATCCTCAACATCCATCTCTGCACCAGTAACTTCTGAGGTCCTGGATATTGCCTGAAACACTGTCCCAGCACTGCCTACACATCACAGGACACTTCCTGGAAGGGTTTTGGCCTCAGCCAACAAGCACCACTCCCAGACCATCTCCAGCTAAGGAGAGAGCATTAGACACTGTGGCAATGCTGTTCTGCTTTGGAGGATTGGCAGTTTAGCCACATGGACGTGAGCTATGTCAAGGCTCTTGGCCTCAGGGACCAGACAATGAGCCCTGGTGCATATGATTTATGCAGGATGCATAAGTGAGCAGTGTCAGGAGACATTTATGAGCTATGGCTTGTGCATGTGCAACCCAAGGAATTTCAAAGCCCAGCTTTGGGTTAGCCAGCCATTGCTCTGCCCACACACACACATGTGGATGTCAGAGCCTCAGCATGCATACCCAGACCCCCCACCCTAAACATACCCTGTCCTCGGGGGATCCCACTTAGTTACCCAGCTAACACCAGTGCTTTTAACCTCCAGCTGAGTTTCCAATCAATCTCATTGTGGTTCCCAGTATGAATGAGCAGCAATGGAAGCAGTCAGGCCCCCGCTTGCTTTCTGCCACTCATGAGGATGACCTTGCCCTCAGAGGCCCTCTTGTGTAACTTAGGAGTAGGGTGGGAGTGTAGGGAAAAAGGACCAAAAGGGTTGGTTGTGGTGAACTAACAGACAGAAATAAGGCAATGGGGGGGTGGGAGATTCCTAGGATCTGCTGGTATAGAATCCGGGGTGCTTCTAGCAATCCACATTGCTCCTCAGGTGGTACCACTGATGGGGATGGATGGGAGCTAGGGCAGAGGATATAGGTCAACCTGGCACCAAGGTTGGTCTCACCAGCATCAGAAGAGTTGTGTATTCCCCTGGGAGTGGGGAAATGTCTGTAAAGGCTGTGAAGCCATGGCCAACTAAGCTGACATAAGGCTGTACCTTACCACTGCTAACTGGGGTGTAAGCCTGTTTTGCTAATGGGAAACTGAGGCAGAGAAAGATGGAATGCTATGACAATCTCCGTCCCGTGCCTTCTGCCAGGAATCCTGTAGTCTTCTTGACTTTCCTTTGCAGCGGAATCCAACCCATCCTTATGTCATTCAGTCCTTCAGAAATCTCCTAGTCCTGGTGGTAGTCCCAGCAGGCCACCACACCAATAACAGTTCACTTCTGTAGAGGAACATTAAGGACAAACACAGCTGTAGCCCAGGCTGAGATGAGGTTTAAAAGACACCAAGTTCATACACAGCATCTCCCTGAGGCTACGTTGGACCCAACAGAAGGTGCTGCAGAGCCCTGGGCCCATTTGCCTCTGGCAGCCACATCTAGCACCAGATGGAGCACATCTGGGCCTCCTTGTCTGCCAGGCTTTTCTCTAGAGAAATTTTACTGGGTCCTAGATTTTAGGGTCCAGTCTTTCTGCTCAGCTGTCTCCAGATCCCATGCACTGAGAAAAATTGCACAAAGCCAGGAACTGAGGCTGACCTGCCTGAGAGTTTTAGCTATGGGCCCAGCCTCAGTAAATGTGATCTGGAGTGGAGACCTTAGTCTGTAATGTTGTTAATCAAAGAATCATAGAATAAGAGAACGTCCTGAGTTGGAAGGAACCCCTAAGGATCATTGAGTCCAACTCCTGGCTCCAGATTGGAGCAGCCAGGTAGAGCATGTGACTTACCACATCGTCCAGATGCTTCTTGAACTCGGTCCAGCTCGGTGCTGTGCCCACTTCCCTGGGTGCCTGTGCCAGTGCCCAACCACCCTCTCAGTAAAGAACCTCTTCTTAACATCCAACCTAAACCTCCCCTGTTGCAGCTTCATACCATTCTCTCAGGTTCCATCCCTGGTCCCCAAAGAGAGGAGATCAGCACCTGCCCCTTCACTCCCCTTGTCAGGAAGCCATAGACCATGATGAAGTCTCCCCTCAGCCTCCTTTTCTCCAGGCTGAATCTCACCTTGAGATTAAATCCTGTTGTGTTGGAAATGAATCGTGATCCTGAGCACTTTTCTGGAGCTTTTTAGATCACAGGGTACTAGAGAAAACCAGAGGATCTTCTTACATCCCTCTTTCAGCTGGGAAAATGGAAGCAGAAATTGGCAGATAACTTGATTGGGAGCATTCATTAATCCTGGAGCCAGGATTAAAACCTGGCTTCTGGCTCTGCCCAGTAGTGTCTTCCCATCTAGGCAAAAGTGAAGGGGATCAGATGGTTCAGCTGAGGCTCATGGTCTCTGGAGTTTCCTCAAGGTGCTTGAAAGCTTCCTGGAGCTTCCTATTATTATCTATTTCTACATATTCCCTCTCAGCCTTCCCTTTCCCCAAATTATCTCTTCCTGTCATTGAAAGTCAAAACAGACCTGGGATTCTGTCCTCACAAGCAAATCCCCATCATCTGATCAAATATTTTCAATCCTATTCATGCTTCTCCTGCAGGCTGTTACACATCTGCTGGAGTTCATCCCCAAAGCAGGTGCCTTTTCAGGTTGGACCTGAAAGAAATTTGGGATGAAGGATGCTAGTGTGTATAAATATAATTTATTAACACAGCAGGCAGGTGAAAATCAGGGTTTCTCTGCACTCAGGAGACTGAGATGGATAGAGGCAGTGGGCAGTACATCAGACTCTGCAGCAGTGGAGCAAATGTGCCGGGTCACGAGGAGTCCATGTGGAGAGGTATTTTTGGCAAGTGAAACAGCAGGAGGGGGAGCAGGGCTGGACTCTTGTCTATCTGACCCTTGTCTGCTTTCCTTTGTTTCCCAAAGGGACTTTGCCTGGATTCATATCTCAGCATTTGGTCCAAAGGTAGATCTGGCCACGCCAGATCCTGACTGGGAAAGCTCCAGCTGGAGCTGGTTTAGCAGCCTTTCCAGGATGTGGTCCACATCTGAAATGCTTTGTTGGAGGGTGAGTGTGCAAAAAAGTCAGGGTGAGACCTGAAAGATTTCACAGTCCTGCAATACCCACCAAGTCATCCTTTTGCTACCTATTCACTAGATTCTGCTGTGCCAGAAAATACACATGAACCTCTATGGATAAACTGTTGTTGGGAAGGGCCAAGAGTCTCATAAATGCTCACAGAAAACAGGAGAAGGAAGATGAATCATTAAAAACAATACTAAACAATATTGTAATCAATATCCTAATTTTGAGTACTGATGTTACAGAAGAGGCACGGCACCAGGACTTGTCCAAGCTCCATCCCTCTCTAGGTGCCGTTTGGAGCTGACTCCTCTCCTTGCCATCCCAGCAGAGCCACTGCAGCCAAACGACAGCCAGGGCTGAGCCCTTCTTGACTCCTCCGTGCGGTGTTGGATGACAGATGCCACCACGTTTCCCCCAGGCATTTCCACTGTGCTTTGCTCACTCCACTCAGTAGCAAAAAGAAAATATCCCAGCAGTTGCAGCATTTTTCTCTCTGCTAGGAGCTCCTTGTAAGTAAGGACTGAGCATACCCATTTCCCTTGTTTTCTCAGAGTGACAAGGGACTGAGCTTTTGGGGACAGGTGGTTTTCTGCCTCTGGCAGAATGGATATTTTGCTTGATATCTGGGGAGTTCTTACAAGGAAAATGGGAAGCTCCAGGAAAGGAAGATTAGCATGATGACAGTGGTTTTCACCCTGCTGGCATGTCAGCCAGCAAGGTCAGGAGAAAGAAAGGCAGAGGGAAATAAATCGTGGATGGTAGCACATCCAGCCAGTGGGCAGAGAGAGAGGAGCTGGGGAACAGCTGAGCTAGTAGGGGCAGATCAGGGTTGAGGGTGTTCAGAGAGGTCCTGCAGGCAGCAGTGGTGAAGGATGCTCTTTCTGCAGTCTTTTGGCATTTTTTCCCCCTTTTTTCCATGGAATGCATGTATGTGTGTGTGTGTGTGTATATATATGTGTCTAAGAGTGCCCTCCATTGGCCAGATCCAGGCTGCTGCACCAAGAGTCCTGTGTCACCAGCACCATCGAGGAAGGTGGTGGATGCATAAAAGGGGAGGTTGCCCTTCTCAAGTGGGAGGACTCTGTGAATTGCACAGACCCTGCAAAGCAAGGCACACTGCAGCCCTGCCTCCACTTCATGGGCTCCTGCAGAGTTGAAATCCTTATTCTAGGTCACAGCCACAAAGTTGAGCACACCAATTATGGAGATGTCCATCTGGGTGGAAGGTCTTGGTGGGACGGGGTGAATCAGGGGGCTATTCAGGCAAAGAGTGAAGGCTGTTATAGCAGAGTCAGGGGAAATCCTGATCCATCCCTGCTCACACACATCCCATGCTGCCTGCAGCAGGGAATGCAGTCGGTATCCCCAGGATGCTGTAAGGTATGCTTGAGACACATGGACATGCACAGAAAGCAAGCAAGGACATGAGGGGTGCAGAAAGCTAAGCCTCTGACTGGGATCATCTTGATTTACTGCAAAAAGATAGGATGCACCACCAAACAGGTTACCATGGTTTGTCAGGCTCCAAAATTCACTGAGATCAGGGCAAAATGGGTGCCTAAACCCCTTGGGCAGCTGAGGTTCTAGGTGTAACTTGTGACCCAGTCCCTGCTTGGGTTTGTTTAGGCTGTGGAGGTCTCAGGCTGTGTTTCTGAACCCACACAGTGGGTGCCAGGGTGGGATGGCAAATACTCAGCAAAGAAGTAGCAAAATTTACCAGGGCTCTGGGCAGTGGTGAAGAGGATGCAGGGGTTTAACAGTGATTCAAACCTCTCTGTAACTGCCTGCTTCACGATGTCTAAGATACCCACAAGGAAACCAAGGGCCATTCGAACTAAATTTGTCATCCTCTTTCTGTGGGTTCCTTGGGAAAAACACCTTCCTTCTGCTGGGGACACACACAATAAAGGCAATATTATTGTCCTTTGGTGTGTCCTTGAGAAATGCAGTCAAGGGACCCCCTGAGGTACCTGTCACTTGCTGTTCCTAAGGTTTACTGTAGCAAAGGCTTCTCTGCTAGACCCAACTCCCAGGCACAGTAGAGGGAACATGTGGCATGTTCTCCAAGTTGGAGCCAAGGGATGAGGCCAGGCATGGATGTCTCCCAGCATGGAAAATAACAGAGGGAGATAGACTTCCTAAATGCAAACTGTGGCAACTACCATGGGAAAATAGGAAAATTAACCTGTTTGCCATAGGAACGTGGTCTTCAACACTGGCACAATTTGCTGTTTCCCACATTTAATACGCTGGCATATGTGTCCCTTGGATTTTTTCTGGATTAAAGGGTAGAAGATTAATCTGCCCTCGTGAGGCCCCTTCATGAGTCCTGTGTCCAGACCTGGGGCCCCAATACAAGAAAGATGGGGAACTGTTGGAGAGGGGTCAGAGGAGCCACGGAGATGATCAGAGGGCTGGAGCAGCTCCCCCACGAAGAGAGACTGAGGGAGCTGGGCTGGTTCAGCCTGGAGAAGAGAAGGCTGTGGGGGGACCCCATTGCAGCCTGCCAGTCCCTGAAGGGAGCAGAGGAACAGGAGGGGAAGCAGCTTGTTCAAAGGGCAGAGCCTGGCAGGACAAGGGGGCTGGAGTGAAGCTGGAGGAGGGAAGGGTTAGAGGAGATCTTAGGGGGAAGTTCTTTGCAGAGAGAGTGGTGAGGGGCTGGAACAGGCTGCCCAGAGAGGGGGTGGATGCCCCGTGTCTGGAGGTGTTGAAGGCCAGGTTGGCTGTGGCCCTGGGCAACCTTGTGTATCTCCAGGCCTGGAGGTTGGTGTCCCTGCCTGTGTCAGGGGGGTTGGAGCTCTCTGATCCTTGGGGTCCCTTCCAACCCAGCCCATTCTATGATTCTATGATTCTATGATCATCTCTCTGCTGAAATGCAGCAACCAGTCAATGGCCGATTGCATCTTCCCTCCCTGCCAGGCCCAACTCCTGTTGAGCCAAGAGCCAGTCCACTCACTTCTTCTCCCCCGAGTAAAGACTCTCACTTCAGCAAGGCTTAGTTGAAGGAGAAAAAAATATGTTTACGTTCCTTATGGTGAAACCTTCCAGATGGGACTGCATTCAGGGGAAATCAATTCTGAGGCCTAACAACCGTAACACAGCGTCCCATTAACGTCCCGTTTAGTTAAAGTTTGTTGGCTTTTACGGTGCTTTTCCCAGAGAGGGGTGGTGAGGGGGGATGCATTTTGTGCTGGCTGCGTCATCATTCAGTAGCTGGGGCTGTGGCCAGAATGAGAAAAATTGGGTTTGTGGAGGGCAGGAGGCTTGGGCTGAATCCCACACGTTGAAGTCACCGTTAGGGACCAGATCTCAGTCCAGGCCCTGTCTCCTAATCATCTCGTTGCTATGGAGGCACTGCTGGCTCCTGCTTCCAATCGGGAGAGGCAAATTTCTTCACTGTTTAGACCAGGGGTTAAGATGATCCCTAGCTGGCTCATCGGTGTGAAGGTCGGATAGGCTTTGGCTATGCAAAGACTGCGCCTGCTTGCAAGCAGCACAGACTGCTCAGGCACTGCCCTGCAGCAAGGGAGAAGCAAGCCAGAGGTCCCTTTTTTGAGTCTCAACTCAGCAAGCACAACTTCCTTACCAAAGCTGATATTTAAGGCATTGACAGTCATTTGCAGGCAACCCCTCCTGCTAATCAGAATGAACTCTCTGGAAATTTATAGGATGCTTGGTTGATGCCTGTGGTTTTCACTGCAAGTGAGTGCTGCTTTGCATCCTCTAAGCAGGCTGAGTTCCTGAAATCCAGCCCCAGAGGCAGGCAGGAGCCTGGCACGGTGAGATTTGCACTGCAGAGCTTTGCAGGCTGCAAACCACTGTCAAGAGTGGGGACCTGACTTCTAAAAAATTTAAGTGAAAATGCATTTGGATCTCATGCTGATTAGTGTCAGGTCTAAAAGACACTCAGGAATCTGCTGGCAGAGGCTGAAGCGGTTTGAAGCTTGGATGAAACACAGTTTGCAAATAGCAGATCTGACTTTTGAGCTACCTAACCCTTTCCTCCCCAGAAAAAATGGGGGGAAAAGACTTTTGCAGAAAAAGGGGCAATGCAGAGACAAGACTTTGGTATAGAAAGAGGCAAGAAACCAAGGGATGAATGTTGAGATGCAATTGGCTGCTTCTTTCCTCACAGATACACAGGTTGGTCTATGGGCATCATCTAATTTTCAGTCTCTCCTGGAACTGGGTTTAGCTGCCTGAATTGTAGATTTGCTGGGAATTTGTTTGACTGCTGTGTAAGTTTCTTCTGCTTGCAGTCTGCAAAGGCAGTGAGAGAGATGTCAGCACTAGGGGTGAGAGGTGTGGGCACCATGGGGCTATGAGGAAGGGCAATGCCTGCAATGAAGACGACATGTTTTCCCTCCTCCTTCACAGCATGTGATCCTCTCCATGGATTTTCACCCTGGTGAAAGTCCAGGTGCCAGTCCCTGATTATGGAGAAGCACATCTGAAATGATCTGAATTATTTTGGGGCTGCAGCCCAGGACAATATTAGCATTGCAGGAGCTGGGCTGCTTGCCCTCATACTTCAATGCAGAGGCTCTAAGCACTTGCTTCTCACTAGCCTGGACCACGGAAGCTCCTGAAATCAAAGCAGTAGTCTGAACTGGTAGGGTGACCCTCCCCTCCCAGGGGTCTGAATTGTCCTGTTAAAATTGGGAAGCTGCCCAGTTTTGGAGACAGCAAGTGCTGCACGTCCAAGGGGAAAATCCTGGTTTTCTCTACCTGGAGTGAGTCAAGAGGGCAGGAAAGGAAATGTCTGGAAAAGTGAGAAGGAGTTGAGCTGTGACTGTATACCCAGCAGTGGGAGAAGCTCTGCCCCACAGCCAGGGTCTGACCCTCCTGCCTGTCAACCCCTGCATTTGTTAATAGGTCCCCTCCCCAAACATAGGGGGTGCACAGTGCAATGGGAAGAAGTACGAAGTGAAGAGTCCTGATTCTAATGAGGCTTCCTGCTCTTTCTCCTCCCCTGGAAGAAGGGGAGATGGGGGGAAGGGAGCACAGTGGGCCCTTCTTGATGGTGTAAGAAAGAGGGAGACTTAAAACAGTGCAGAGGGTGTGGGATTCTCTTTGACATGGAGGGGGGCACAGGGGCAGTTGGGCTGGATAGGGGATCTGGGTTACGAAGGGTTTCAGGGAATAGGTCATATATGGCAATGCAAGTGACATATTGCTTTTGCTGAGGGAGCGTTGGGGGCTGACAGAGGTCCTGGGGGTGGCAAGGAGGACTCTTTCAGTCTCTGGAGATGCCCTGTGCCTGGCTGCAGTGTTGCAGTCTATGGGGTGTGCTGCACACAGGGCTGCAAGGCAGGATGCCTAGATGATGTGGGAAGACTTAAAATCTGTGTCTACCTTGTTGGGTGGTTGTTTTTTTCTCTCTTGTACATTCTACAGAGCTCCTAACAGACCTGACCTCCTGTCTGGGCTCAGGATTAGACCAGGGTTGGGGTACTAAACAGCAGCTCCCTTCCTCTGCACTGGTTTGGTGGAAGAGCAGGGAAGAAAGAGAAAAAGAGACAGAAAGAAGCCCCCATAAAGAGGGCTGGCAGGAACAAGGGAGAAGGCAGAGTCCAGCTACCCACACTAACCTCCAGCCCACACTCCTCAGGTGCATCCTGAAGTCTATGTTGAACCAGCACCCTGGCTGCATCGTGATGGAGAGGGTTGGAACCCCCTAAAATAGAGATCAGTGATGTTTGCTTTGGGGAGAAGGTTGGAAATCCCTGCAAAGGCTCTGCTAAGCCCTGCCCTGTATGGGCAGAGAGCACTGGGAAAGTGGGGTCACAGCTGTGCTGGCCCCACTCTGAGTCACATCTGAGCCCCTCCTGAGTGGTTAGGACCGGGATGGTGATACCCCCAAACCTAGCATGGGGACGTGGGGCTGCACCTTCTCCGAATGAGATGTGCTGGGATAGGGGATGCTGTGCGGATTCACAGCCTTGCAAAAGCTTAATAAAAGAAGAAAAAAAAAAAAGAAAAAAAAAAGAACAAAACACCAACAAACACAAATCCCGAATCTCTTCTCTCTCTCTCCCCTCCTCCTTCCTTTCCCTTTTTTCCAGGTGTTGTTTATGGCCACAGGAGGGAGCTCAAATCCAGACATGGGAGGATCGGCTTGATTTCGGATCCAGAGCCTCTTAAACTCTCACTTTTCCTCTAAGCTGGTCCCTGTTATGTCCAGGATCTGGCGCCTGCTTGACATTTACTTTGAGTTCCAGAGGACCAGAGACCTAGGATGAGGAGCATTGGATCTGCCCTGAACCTGCTTTTGGTATCGCCACTCTACTTTGTGTGGACCGTGGTCGCTCTGGACCTGGGACAAACTCCCTGCACCACTTTGGTCCAGGGGAAATTCTTTGGGTATTTCTCCTCCTTTGCTGTCTTCCCGTTGAACTCCTCCCTCTGCTCTTGGATTATCCAGAACCCTGACCCTCGGAGGTACACTTTGTACATGAAGATCCTGAAACCTACCGGCGTATGTGACCACCAGCACATCCGCACCTACCAGTTCGACTCCTTCCTGGAGTCCACCCGAACCTACCTGGGCATGGAGAGTTTTGACGACGTGTTGAAGCTCTGCGATGGCTCCACCCGCTATGCCTTCCTCCAGTCCAACAAGCAGTTCCTTCAGATGAAGCAGACCGCCCCACCGGGCGTGGAGAACTGGCCCGTACGGTGGAAACCCACAAAGGCTCAGGAGAGGGACTTCTCGGTGGAGTACCTTGTGGTGGGCAACAGGAACCCTAGCAAAGCCGCTTGCCAGATGCTCTGCAAGTGGCTGGACGCGTGCTTGGCCATCAGCAGCAGCTCCCACCCGTGCGGCATTATGCAGACCCCATGCTCTTGCTCAGGAGGGGAGGTCCTAGATCAGGCCAGCGAGATCCTGGGGATCACCAGGAAGAAGGAAGATTGCTATAAGGATGGAATTTACTTGGAGAACTGCATGAGCAGCCCCAAGGACAGCAGCGGAGTGGAGTTCCTGGGTGAGTGGAAGGCGGCTTTGGGGGTGTCTGGAGGGAGGACTGGTTGGGATCATCTCTCCCCAGTCTCACACTGTCCACATCACCTCTGTGTCTGACTCTGTGGATGCCTGGTATGAAAACCTTACTCCCTAATTCATAGGCAGGTCTGATAATCCTCAGTGGCTCTTTATGAGCCTGTGACTGGAATTGAAAAGCGTCTTCCCCATAATATACCCTAAATAGTTTCATCCATTCCTGGGGCTTGTGCCTTGCTTGTTTTACTTCTGCAGCCTCAGAACTGCTGAGGGGAGAATCTTACCTGAGGGCGAGCAGTTTTCCAATGTAATTACAGATGTCCTAGAAAAGGCAGGATCCAAACTACCTCCCGAGGCGGGCTGCACTCAGCAGCTCTATCAACCATTTTAATTCATGGGAAAAAAACCTGAATTCTCAGGTCTGGTTCAAGGGAATGGCAACAGAAGGCATGTTCATTTTGTTCTCAGCCTCATTTTCCTTCTGGAGGCTTTCAGAAAGAAAACTCACTGTGCTGCTTCTGTGGAATTAGTTGGTGCCTTTGCTGGAGCTCATTCCTAGATACTTCATCAGTGTTTTGATGATGATCTTGACTATGGGCTGGAAAGGGACTAGGGAGGTGGAAGAGGCATTACAAAAAGGGCTATGAATAGGGGTGAGATGCTTCTAAAGTCTGGTCTGGAGAGGGAAATGCTTCTTTCGGAGATCTGATGTGGTCTCCATACCTGCTACAGGACCATGAAAAGCAGAAAGGAAATGTGGGGTCCAAAAGTGAATCCTCTATTCCAGTGCCTGTGTCAGATCCGCTCTGATATGTTTATTCTAGTTTTCTATCCCACCTGCCAGCACACAGGTTATGTAAAGCGGAGGTGTGATGCTAAATAGGAATCCGGGCAGCGAGGAGGGGAGCCTCCAATCTGGTGACGTTCAGATCCCCATCACAGGGTCTTCTTCAGGCCCTGAATTGAAATGTCCCCTGGGAGAAAGCTGGCACCCATCTGGGTCTGAGCTATGGGGTTCCTGCCTGGCTTTTGCAGCCACCCCCAATCAGGGGCGAATTTCTCCAAGGCGAGGAGGAGGAAGCTAAATTTTCTAGCAGTAGGAAGGAGGTTACCAGGCACAGGTCCAAGCTGTGCAGCATGATTTTCTTGCAGACCTCAGTCTGGCGTTAGCTGAGAGATTAGGATATGATCAGGTATTAGTGCTTTCGTCAGTGTATTTTGGGGGGATTTTGTTTCTCACTGATCTGTGAATCAATACGTGAAGGCACACAGCCGAGCCATAAATCCTGCAAATTAGTTCTTCAGCCGTGCCTCCCTCCCTCCCTGGCTATGAGAGCACAGCAATATTCCCTCCCCAGATTTCAGATTTCTTTGCCATGCCCTTTTTTTCTCCTGCGTGAACAGCTTGTGAGGAGCACTGGCGTTGGCTGCCTCCTCCCAGGGATGTGAGCTTCCTCAAGTCATGTGCCAGGCCCTGCATTTGCTGATTGGATGATTTATGCATTCCACTCAAGAAGCGTGACCTTTTTCATTGCAACCAAAGGTGAAATTTGAAATAAGATTTTCAGCAAATCCTGAACCATTCAAGCTTAATATTGGCTTTTTGTAAAGATCTCTCCTAGTCCAGCTTGAGTGCTTGAATGTTCCCAGAAAATAAATATGAAAGAGGCTCAAGGGTGGCTGAATCAAAATCCTTTTTGGGTGTCAAATATTTGTGGAGAATGTAGATAATTTTTTTCTGGATGCTCACATCTGCTCCATATTGAAGGTACAGAAGTATCTTTTCCACTGGTGGGATGCCATCTACATAGAAACGATGCTTGCAGGGCACCCAACATCTCCATGTGCTGCTCTGTCTGTCACTGTGTCTGTTTTGATTTTTGCAAAGGCTTGATCAGGAAGATGGAGGCGAGATCCAATTTGGCCAGGGAACCAGCGATCCCTTAACAGCATTTTGTGGGTGGAATATTTTGATAGGGCTCCCGATTTCCAAGAGCTGATGCTGATTATTGCTGTCACTGTTGTCCTGACTGTATTTGTAGCATTTTTTTGTCCTACAAGCTTTCTCCCTTGTTGTTTCCTGAGTCATTTGTTGTTGCTGGGCCTGTTTTGACACCTTAATCTTTAAGCTACAGTGCATGTGTGTGCTGTACTAAGGAGTTGCCAGACACCCAGATATCACCCCGAAATGTGGACCCTGACTTTACCTGATGTGCCTCTTCCAGGCCTGGAGGTTGGTGTCCCTGCCTGTGGCAGGGGGTTGGAACTCTTTGATCCTTGGAGTCCCTTCCAACCCATGCCATTCTATGTTTCCATACCATTCCATTCTAAAGCAAATGGGTGGGTGCAAACGTACAGATGCTGCCATGGAAGCTGTGGTGCTCTGAATCACACAGATTGTGGGTTGAGAACCCTTTGAAAAGGTTCATACCCTATCCCTGGGCACAGGTATACCAAAGGATGGAAAATGCATATGTGCATCTGTGTGCTGGATTAGATAGTGTCTTCTCCCTGTTCTCTGAAGTCACTCAAGAGCAGGTCAAGAATACATCTGTTGGTCTGGACGTTGGCTTTGGTGGCCAAAGAGCAGAGCTGGGAGATGAACTTCTGCTGCAAACCCAGACTATAGATCTCCTGACCATGGTGGAGAAGTGGACATACTGGCCCTGTTGTTGCAGAACTACTGTGACATTCCAAAAAAACAATGGACAGCCTGATTTCACTCATGGCCAGTGAGTTTACACTTGTTTTGGGTACATTGAGATGTTTGTGGTCATTTATGAGGGACTTCACAAACTCTACCTAATAGACCCTAACAGGTCTGCATTTGTTCTTCAATGGTTAGATGCAGGAGGCACCACTTGAAATTTCCTTCCTGGGTTGAATGAGACACCTGTCCTGTGCAGACTTTGCAGGGGTTACTCTGGGCAGTAGTGGGGGTGGGAAGGATCTGTCAGGGTGCAGAAGTGGCAGGAGATACCTTGGTGTCTTGCTGCACATGGAGCTTGTCCTGTTGATCAGCAAGAAACCCTTGG
Source organism: Hypotaenidia okinawae (assembly GCA_027925045.1). Classification (NCBI taxonomy): domain Eukaryota; kingdom Metazoa; phylum Chordata; class Aves; order Gruiformes; family Rallidae; genus Hypotaenidia; species Hypotaenidia okinawae. Next base: position 162,146,623 of record BSDF01000002.1, read on the forward strand.
AAATGTATTGGCGACAGCAGCCTACCCCCCAACATCCTCCCTCCCTGCTGCAGCTACCTCAAGTTGCTGCTCTGGGAAGTCTTTAACAAGTTTTGTTTGATTGATTGATTGCTTTCTTAGAGAAGACAATTCAACAAGGGAAATATTTTTGGCCAGCATCAGATTTCCCTTGTCTGGCTCAGGCAACATGGGAAGAAGGCAGAGTCCTTTTGTAGGTCCTGATGTTTAGACATGAAGTCACTTTTTGGAATGCAAGTTGGCATTCCTGAAATAACATCCCACACTGGTTTGGGGTAGGAGATTGAGGAGCTGAAGGTGGGAAAGCTTCCTGAAGCACAAGGCATTGGACTGAATAGTCTGAAAATCCTGGTGACCCTCCTAAATGTGAGCTGACTTCGCTGTAATCAGAGCTGGAGCTTTAAAAAGGATGCTGATGTGACACTGTAATGGGAGAAGGTTAAATGTGTACTTAAGTGCTGTGCTGAGTTGGGCACTTAATGATTGTCTAATTAGTCTTGTCTCCTCTGTTCCTGGAAGGCCATTGCTGTGCTGTCACATTTTGGTGGCCCATACAGATAATCATCATGGTCTGATTCTTCTGCTCTTCATCTTGGAGGAATCCAGGATTCTGAATGCAAATAGGTTGTAAGTGTGTGCCCCTGAAATATATTATTTGCTCCTTGGTAAGGTAGATATCTCCAGGGCTGGGAGGATTATTACAATGAATGAATCTGACCAGTTTCATGTGCAAACCAGAAAATTTCACTGAAGAACTTGAATATGAGATTTAAATGAAGCTCTTTAGTTCTCAAACCAAACTGAATCAAGATATTGCTACTCTGAAGTTCTGTGAGTTTCTCTGCCTTTCCTGATAGTTTTCCATTGTTTTGTTGTCCCCATTGCTCTGAACAAATGCAAACCCTCCTTCCTCACACATGCTTATCACTTCTGTGCTGGTGTTTCACCTTCCAGCCATGAGAAGGTTTTCTGCTTGATTAAAAAGTCATCTTGTGTCCATTCTCTGCTGCTTGGAGAGGCATTTGCAGACCCATGAATAAGTTGCTTCTTAACCTCTGCTACATTAAGTAGGCTGAACTCCATAAATCTCTCACTGTAGAATACATTCTCCAAACCTCAGTGGCTGTTGGGAAGCTTTGCTTCATGCTTGGCCAGTTCTGCTGTCCAAAAGGTGGTATCTTCTCAATAAACCTGAGCTTCTGTCTGGAGTAGTGGCTGAGTGACTGCTGAAGGGGTTCCCTGGTGTGGGAGAGGGGCCAGAGGCATAGAGACAAATGCATCAACTACCATCCTACCTGCTGCAGTTGTTGTTCTGTAGCACAGTACTCTTCCCCTTGGACCTCCCTCATGGTAGATGTAATAAGTTTGTGGTGATTTTTAGTGACCGTGAATGCTCAAAGGCTGACAAAGAACTGTGAGAGGTTGACCAGTGGCAGGGTCTCAAACTTCTCCCTGACCTCTTCAGCTCCTCCTTATGATACAGTCTATTCCACCAGTAAGGGTTCACCAGGCACAAAAAAAAAGCTGACCTTGAAGAAAAAAGAAAGAAAAAAAAAAAAAGGTGATTGGCTTTGGGTTTGGCTTTGGGTTGGGTTTGGATTTGCCAACCAAATGGCAAAGGAAGTTTTCATTGCCTCTCCTTCTTCTTGGCATGGACTTGCTGGGTGCTTGGAGAAGGTGTGCAGCTTTCCAGCTCCTCACTTCTCCATCTGTTTGCCCCTGCTGTCTAGTCTGTACATCCATGAGAGCAGAGCTAGGTTGCTGTGGGAGATCACTAGCAAAACGTGGGGTAGGGAAGGGCTGGTTTCTGCTCACATATACAATTTTCTTGTGTTATCCTGCTAAAAGCATTGGGGGGTTTTACCTGACATCTCCCCCAGAGATCCCCAGGTCTGCACAAGCAATATGCCCTTGTGGCCAAGAAAGCCAATGGCATCTTGGGGTGTACCAAGAAAAGCATGGCCAGCAGATAGAGGGAGGTTCTCCTACCCCTCTGCTCTGCCCTGGTGAGGCCTCATCTGGAATATTGTGTGCAGGGCTGGACTCCCTGGGTCAAGAAGGATAGGGAGCTACTGGAGAGAGTATAAAGAAAGCTACAGAGATGATGAAAGGACTACAACAACTCTTACAAAGAGAGTCTGACAGACTTGAGACTTTTTAGCCTAGGGAAGGTTGAGGGGGAATCTTATCAATACTGATAAATACTTGAGGGGTGGGTGTCAGGAGGATGGGGTCAGTCTCTTTTCAGTAGGGCCCAGGGTCAGGGCAAGAGGCAATGGGCATAAACTTGAATATAGGAAGTTCCACCTAAACATGAGGACAAACATCTTCACTGTGAGGATGGGAGAGCACTGGGACAGGCTGCCCAGAGAGGTTATGGAGCCTTTATCTCTGGAGATATTCAAAACCCACATGGATGCTGTCCTGTGCAGCCTACTCTAAATGATCCTACTCTGGGTTGGACCAGATGATTTCCAGAGGTCCCTTCCAACTCCTAACAGTCTGTGATTCTGTGAAGTGCTGCTTACCCCACTTACCCCTGTCTTTTCTATCCCAGGGAGCCCAGCACTGGACACAACACTCCAGGTGGGGCCTGACCAGGGCAGAGCAGAGGGGGAGGATCCCCTCCTGTGACCTGCTGCCCACACTCCTCCTGATGCCCCCCAGGATGCCATGGGCTCTCTCAGCCCCAGGGCACACTGCTGGCTCATGGCCACCCTGTCACCCACCAGCACCCCCAGGTCCTTCTCCACAGAGCTCCTCTCCAGCAGGTCACCCCCAGCCTGTCCTGATTCCAGCAGTTCTTCCTTCCCAGGTGCCAGACTCTCCACTTGCTTTTATTAAACCTCATTTGGCTTCTTACTGCCCAGCTCTCCAGCCTGGCCAGGTCATGGTAAAGAAATGCTTCCTAAGGTCCTGTCTGAACCTCCCCTGGTTGTGCTTTGAACTATTCCCGTGCATCCTGTCACTGGATACCAGGGAGAATTAGGAATGAGAGTCAGTGTGGCAGAGCAGAGTTTTCCTGTGCCCCTGCCTGTTTCAGCACTGAGTTGACTCGTGCATGCATGTGTATGGAGATGTCCTATTTGGGAGATGGGAGGGAGAGAGGGGGAGAGGAAAATGAGAAAAATAAAGCGATCAGTTCCATTGTGAACCCAACAGCTTGTGGACATGATCACAATGCAGAAACATCGGCAATTACCGTCTGAATACACTATTGTTGTAGCAGGGAGACTAAAGGTGGAATTTACATCCAGTTGCTGAGGGAGTTTCACAGGCAACTACTCCCATTATTGCTATGAGGGGACTTTTACGGGTAATTTAATGAGTGGCAGCCTGGTGAAAGGCTCAGCTTTTCAGTTAAGCTTTCTTTTTAATTTTTTTTTTTCCTCAAATTTACCATTGTTTAACATCCTCTTGTATTCAGGACCCATAGCAGCTGCCCCCGAATGTTTTGTATGGGAATACAGGATGAAATTTAGATGCAGGGAAACACAGACACTCGATGCAATATCATCACATCTGCAGTGTAGATGTAACTGTAACTGCCTGAAAATGAGAATGAGGATGCTAGCATCTCAGAAGGGAGAATGCACAGAGACACTCCTGGCCCTTCTCACCACCTACCCTGAAGATCTGATGTATTTAGGTGACCAAAACAGGCTGAAAAAACTCCATTGATTTTCCAAGAAAAACTGGATTCATGGAGCTTTTCAGGTGTCTGATGCCCCTTTGAGGTTCCTGACCTCCATCAGTTTCCTTGGTGCTGAACTCCCTGACCTGGTGGATCCTGTTTCTTATGGTGGATATAGCTCTGGCATTTCTCCCAGGTTTCTTTGAAAGCAAATTTTTCCCCTTTTTCAGTGCTGGTTTCCTCTATCCAGACTCAGCTTCCATCAGCTTAGGATGCAGGTCAGGACTTAGCTGAGATGGGGCATAGGCCAGCTGCCTAGAAGACCTAGTAGAGGAGTGATCCAGGAGGTGAAAAAGGCTCTGATCTTTGTCTAACAGGCTTGAAACAGAGGCTTACCTATGAGTACTCAGAGAGTGGACTTGGGTGCTCTCAGCCACAGCTGTCTCTTCCCATGCTAGGCAGAGCAGTAGATTTCACCCTCTTACAGTCCATCAGTGTCACCTCTGGAACTCATCTCTTCTCCCATAATTTCCTTTTCTCATTCTGATAATCTGTAAAATCTTGTGACATCTATGGCTGCTGATTCTGTCCCCTGTGATCCCATCACCCCCACCCCCCAAGACAGTTCTGAAGCAAACTTGAGCTAAATAGGTTAGAAAACTGGCTTTGGATTCTCAGCAGGTCTCATTTAATGTGGCTCTGTAACACTTTAAACTGGGGAGGATTCAACAACTGTGTGTCCCTGGGGTGGCTCTGCCAATGTCACCTCCAGTTGTTGACTCTCCATGTTGTACACTCACTTCTGGCATTTGCTACAGATGACAATCTGATACTGAGATCCTGTGTTTCAGCCTTTGAGAAGAGTGAGACAACCAGGCTGGGAAAGGACATCCTTTATCACATCATCAGAATTGCAGATCTGTTGAGTTTAAATATGTTTCTTTTTGTTCCCTGGCTCTAGCTTTGATAGAGCAGTAATTGCCACACACCTCATTAAGCTGAATGCTCTCAATAGGTCTTGAGTGGTCCACACCATTAAACAAACAGCTATTGGCTTGGGATATTCCCAGTGCTTAGAAGCAGCAAGGAAGAGGAAGGGACATGAAAGGGTAAAAGCTGCAGTTCCAGGCTCCTGAAGAAACTGGGCTGCCTTGGTAGAGAAGGTGCTTTGTCCCATTGCTTCTGGGGCAGTTTGAGGTGTGTTCTCCCAACAATACGTGGGTTTTGGACCACATGAACAACTGCAGCAGTGGGGAACAGGCACAGAGGAAGTTGGTGTTGGTTCCTGTAAGTGTTGTAAGAGTTCATGTGTGTGGAGATGATACGTCAGTGTGTATGTGTGTGGAGGAAGTCTGGTAGGGTCCTAGAGCACAGAGATGAAATTTACATCAAATAAAAGGGAGTCTGATCCCTCTCTGTGCCCTACAGCAGGAACAAAATTACTGGTGCAAGTCTCTGTCACCTTGCCTAGATGAAGAGGGGAATGCTCTGGTCTCTGTCAGCCTGGATGTTTGGGCTTGTTTTTTTCTGAATGGAAGTTAATCCTTCCCTGCTTGTTAGTTTTGGGGACAGAGGTTTTGGTGTCTTTGTGTTAAAGATACCCAAACCAGAGGAAGACAGTGAATTTCAGTATAAGAGCACATGTGCTTTCTCTGCTTAATTGCATCAGTTCTGCTTCTGGGTCTGAAGACTGAATGACCAAGATGCAGGTTATTGGTCCCTCAGTTCTTGTTAATACCCTGGGACTGATGCAGAATAAGACCTAAACAGACCCTCTGCTTCAGGATCTACTGGAGTCTGGGGCAGGACATGGGTTACAGTGACTTCACTGTGTCTCCTTGTGCTTTCTGCTTCCCCAGATTAAACCCAGCTAAAAGTAAAGCACTATCCAATAATCTTGGTCCTTCATATGCAGGTCTATACCCTGTCCCATGTGCCTGCTGGATGAAGGCAAGGTCTAGTTTTTATGTCCCCTTCCTGTAACATGACAACATTAGCCATTTTCATCTTGGTGGTGTGACCAAGTCTGTTAACAGATTTCCATTTCTACTACATCTGGGGTGAGAAATAGAGATGTGGAAGAAAGGCATTGCAGGGAATGTACCATAGGGTAGACTGGAGTGCAGGTGCAGGCTGACCATCAGAGGTCTCTTAAGGCCCCAGCCTAGAGCCCAGGAGGGGAAGGAAGCAGCTCCACTGTTGTACACACAGCTTTTTGGCTTTAAAGTTAGTGCCATGTGGGACAACCAGTCTGTAAAAGACAGGGGTGTTGTGTGTGTGTATGCACAAGTCAGGGGGTTAATAATCTCTACAGAGATGGACTAAGGAGACGTGCACCAGAATTCCAGCTGTGGATGGACACACAAGTCACTTTCCATGGCCAGCTGCAAAGTACCCAGGGAGATGAGCCAGGGGTGATATTTACAGCTGGGCTTCTTCAGCATGGAGTCCACCAAAGCATGGGGTTTACATGGGGTCCACCAAAGTAACATCAATAAAACTGATTGACGGCAATTGACGTCTGCCTACAAAACCCTCTCTCCTTCATACCCCTTACTCCTCCTTTTTTTAACTTGCTGTTTGGGATATTTTTTTTGCAGTGCTGTTTGGTGGTGGTGTGTTTGGGTTTTGGGATTTGGGTTTTTTTTCATTTTAGTTTTCTGAAGCACAAATCTTCCTGCTGTGGTGTACACCTTTTCCTGAGCATCAGACAGTGAACAGCATAACTTCAGGGAGCTCTACTGGGTTTGGAGTGTCTGACTTGAGAGTGATTGATGGGTAACCACGTACTCAGTCTGTAGATGTTGCAACCAAACTCTGAAGACTCAGGTCCAGCACCAGCATCATCCTGCTGGGGTGAATCAGCCTGGAGGTGTTCATGATGTTTTTCATCATGACCCACCAAGGTAGCACCTAACCTGACTGACCACTTTCCTCACAGAAATGAAATGCTCAGCCTTGCTAACCTCCTCACACTCTCCTCTCCCGTGTTTAGATTTTAAATTTTGGGGGTGCCTTCTTTAAATGTCCTGAAGTTTAGCTAGGCACCATGTATTATGGTCAGCCAAGATCAACAAGGAGTGATGTGACTCAAGGCTGGTAGTGTTTATGACAGGAAGTCAGATGGTGAGCCGCAGAGGAGCTGCTCAGAAAGATGACTGGCTTGCCAGGGGGATACTTGCTGAAGAAGAAAAAAAATGCAGGGACCAGGAAAGTCCCCAGGTAACTATAGAGAGGTATTTAATGAGATTGCTTTTCATGCTTCTGTGCTTTTGAGCCATGGAGGAGCTCAGGAGGTCCCTTCAGGGAGTTCAGCCACCTGCCCCCGCGGACCCACCACAGCTGAGGAACCATCAAGGAGAACAACAGACCTTGGGGGAGAGCCATGATGCATCCCACCAGCTGTCAGGGTGGGGATGGCTTTTCTCACTCAGCAGCTCTTGCATGCAACATGCCACTCTGCAGGGTCCCTTCCCTCCTACCAGCCCTGGTGTGCCTGCCCCACGGGCAGCCCAACAGTGCCATGTTTTTAGCCTGTTGTCGTTGGAGACAGTAACAAGTTTGGTGGGAGTTTTGCCTTGGCATAATTTGGTGCATTTTACTTGCTGTAAGGCAGAGGAAGAGAGCAGTTAAGAGCTTTTCCAAGTCTTTAAACACAACAACCCTCCTTTTGCACTCCAGAGCCTGGTGTATTGCCAGCAGGAAAGGCAAGGTGGCATGCTGTCCCTTCTACTCTGGAAAGAATGCTTTATGAACAATGGTTGCACTTTCTCTCCTGGGGTTGATGATGCTCCTGCTCTGGGTGCTAGAGGCAAAGGGATATATGACAAGCAAGCACTATCCCAAGAGCAGAGCAAAGGGAGAAACAGAGTTTGCAACATGTGTTGAGATAGCCAACATAACCCTGGTCCATGGGGCTTGAGTGTCTCCAGAGACCACCAATGGGTTCTCAGGGACACACATGAGTGCCCCAATGTACTTTTTAGGAGAACAAGTAGCCCCTGACTTTGCCTGTTGCAGGCATGGGTGAATATGTGAAAAGTCTATTTATTTCTGTCTCTAGAAATCACTCCCTTTCCTGCTCCAGGACAATTTTACTTGTGTTCCATTCAGTTTTGACTTCCAGCTGAATATGCTGCAACTCTAAACTGGGACAGGTAGAAAAAAGGCAACAACCTCTTGTCCAGGTTCTCCAGCTGCTTTTCCTCCTGAGGCAGGGCCCTCATGTCAGGTAGTATGATGGAATGGGACACTTGATGGTGCATGGCTGTGGAAGGGGAGCATCTCTCTCAGTAGAAGCTCTTTAAGTACAAGCCTACCACACACTAAGCTTACTCGTAACAGCAGGGTTGATTTGTAGCATCTTCCTCACAATGCAATGCCAGAAGTAGCTGGTGTGTAGGTCACAACTCTGGGGAAACATCTGGATTACACAGCTGGAGTGGGTTTTTGCTCTCTGGAGCAGGGCTGTGTAGAGGGCAGGAGGCCTTGGGAGAAATGCCATACATAACACTGGAGGCTTCAAAGGTTTGTGGTGGAGTTATTTGCCTTGCACCTTTTCTCTCTGGTTCAGAAGAGAGCTCCTCTCAGTGAGCAATGGCTGGGGAAGGGCAGGCACTGTGCACTCAAAGAAATGGGGTTTTTTTAATATTTCAGTAGGGAAAACAAATAATTAAAAGGTGGTGAGGGAGAGCCAGGAGTAGCATTTGTAAAACGTGAATGGTGCAGCTGGGTTTCCCTTGCTTGACTGAGAACATGCATCAACATGGGGAGTGGAGGGAGTGAAAGAGGCAGCGGTTACTAAGCCTTTAGCTTTTCAAAGGTGCAACCATGAGCCTACAGCATGCACAGACCTGACAGCCTGTCCATGCTATCACCTGACTGTGTCCTAGTGACCTGGTCCAAGAGATGCAGCCATGCTCTTGTCATCAGAAATGCAAAAGCTCCCCCACCTTCTGCTCTACCCTGTCCCTCAGCAAGCTGAAACACACACATCTGTCCATGAGCATGTCCATGGACATATCCTGTCCAGAGACACTCAGATAGGCACAGAGTTGCAATTGGCATACATTTGTGTTTGTGTGTGTCCACAGAGTCAGATCCATGGATACACAGGCTTGACCTGGCACATGGATGTACTCACACTGGGCTATAGGTACAGGAATGGGTTCATAGAATCACCTGGGTTGGAAGGGACCCTTTAAATCTATATGCCTTTTAAATACATCCGGGGATGGTGACTCCACCACCTCCCTCGGCAGCCTATTTCAATGTTTGACAACAATTTCAGTAAAGAAATTCTTCCCAATATCTAACCTAAATCTCCCCTGGTGAAATTTTAAGCCATTCCCTCTTGTCCTATCGCTTGTCACCTGAGAGAAGAGACCAACCCTGACATCTCTGCAACCTCCTTGCAGGTAGTTGTACAGAGCAATAAGGTCTCCCCTCAGCCTCTTTTTCTCAAGACTAAAAAGCCCCAGCTCCCTCAACCACTTCTCACAGGAGTTGTGCTCCAGACTGTCTGTTGCCTTCCTCTGAATGCACTCCAGCATCTCAACATCCTTCCTGTAGTGAGGGGCCCAAAACTGAACACAGTGTTCAAGATGTGGCCTCACCAGAGCCGAGTATGATGGAACTAACACTGCATGAATGTATACATGGATTCCAGCATACATACGGACATCTTTATATGTAAAAACACAGAGGGCAGACAGATACACAAATGAGTATGATTTACCCAAATGCATATGCAAACCTGGCAGTAAACAGGTGTGTATGCATAGAGCTGAGCAAACAGATGTACATGCTTTGAGGTGGATACACACTCATCTAAGTGAGTCTGCGAACATCTGCACACGTCTGCACAACCCCAAGGGTGTGCAAGGACACACCTAACAACATATCCAAGAGCTGAGACCTCCATGGGGATCCCCACAACCAGACACCCAGAGACACAGGGCACGCTTCTTCCTGCTGTAGAGAAGCTGCATGTCCATCGAGACCCACAGTGTGTAAACTCACAACAGGAGCACAAGGTTGACTCATACTTCATCCTTTCCAAGTCTCTTCCAAGACACACCATGAGGCCTATCTTAGAAATTGAGTGCCTCATGGTGTATTTTGGAAGAAGCTGGGTTTGTTTATACTTGTGGGTTTCTTCCCATGAAAAGTACAACTTCTGTTAAACACCCAACAGCCAAAGCAAGCTGATGGATTCTCCAGCATGGCTTGATAGCTTGGTGGAAAGGACAACCTGCACGGCTTGGCACTCAGAGGGGACAAAGCAAGGACTTGCTTTGAGAATCTAGTCATCCAAAGCTGTCCTCAAGCCTATTGCAGGTGGGACAGCAGTGGCAGTCCTCTCATGCTCTGTAAAAGGTTAGTGGTTCCAACCAGGGCACCCCTAGGGACCACCAGCTCTTTCTTAAAGCTCTTTCTCCACTGCCCGATATGTGTCTTATCAACACCATCAGCACCATCTATCCCTGCAGCATGTGCTCTGGCTTTTGGGAGGATTTCACTGGAGCGTTGGTGGCTTCAGAGGCTGCTGGATGCTCCTCAGCATCTCTGCTCCTGCCTCCCCCACAGCCCAGCCTGGGTTTGGGCATCTATACGCAAGAGTCTGGTTGTGTGCTGGTTCCTACATGCAGACAAGTACCTTTGACTCCCTTATACCTCATTATCTTCTCTGTCTTTCCATCTTTAGGGTCAGTTTCTCATGACACCAAGACACTTTGATAGGCTTTTCAGCACAAAAGTCACTCTAAGGCAGGTGTGAGGATGCCGAGCTTTATCTGTCTGATCCTCTAGCAGTGTCAGAGCAGTCTCAGCGCAGCAGACAGCTGCATATTCTGAATTGAGGAAGTCCCCACTTCAAAAGGCAACGCTGACAAAAAACTGACAGCTTTGCCTACCTCACATTTTAATTAAAACTCTACCTATTTGCCTTTGCCCTCACTCCTTCCCTTCACATATTCCTCTGCCCTGATCCTCTTGCAGCAAATGAACATCTAATGGCAGTTGGGGAAAATGCAATTAAATAATGGAATGCTCCTCTGGCAAAATGAAAGATCTCCTGCCTTCTTGTGCTTTACCACTTTTTTTCCCCCCTTCTTTTCCCCTCTTCTTTCTTCATCCCTCTGGTGAGATAAGGCTGCCATTCTTGAAAGCTGTTTTAAATATTCATGTTTTAATTAACGGACTTTATTGCATGAACTCTATGTAAGATAATAAAAAGACTGCCTGAGGCACAACACATTCTTTTGTTTGGTCTTGAAAGGGGACTAAGAGGTAGAAAACCTAATATGTTCCCTCAACAAACATTTGAAAGGTACACAGAAATGACAGCCATGGGTCATTTACCCAGTGGGGCCTCCAGAACCCATGTGCTTCTGGGCATCGCTTTGCAATGTGCCTCTATAGGTGTGGAGCACAATGGAAATCCATGGGCCTTTTGCAGGGGTCTGGTTCCTTTGGACAAGCACTAGGCTCTGCAATGGGCAGAGGAGGACAGTGGATTGCATCCAGAGGGTGCACAGGTAGAGATGGAAGCAGAGCTGCAGCTATTTTTCAGTGAGACCTAGACAGACTAGAAAAGTGGAAGGTGAGGAACCTAATGAAACTCAACAAGGAGAAGTGTAGAGTCCTTCACCAGGGCAGGAATAATCCCAATGCAGAAGGTACATGTTGGGGTTTCATCTGTTAGAAAGCAGCTCCACAGAGAAGGGCCTTAGAGTCCTGGTGGACAACAAGTTGACCATGGGGGAGCAATGTGGGGCAGCATATGGCCAAGAAGGCCAGTGGTATCCTGGGGTGCATTAAGAATGTGACCATCAGGTCAGGAGAGGTTCTCCTGCCCCTCTACTCTGCCCTGGCAAGGCCTCATCTGAACTGTTGTGTCCAGTTCTGGGCTCCCCAATTCAAGAGATACAAGGAAATACTGGAGAGAGTCAGCTGAAGGGCTGTGAGCATGATTGAGGGAATGGAGCATCTCTCTTATGGGGAAAGGCTAAGGGACCTGGGTCTGCTCAGCCTGGAGAAGAGAAGGCTGAGAGGAGATCTGATCAATGTGCATAAATACCTGAAGGGTGGGTGTCAAGAAGATGGGGCCAGTCTCTTTTCACTGGTGCCAAGTGACAGGATTAGGGGCAATGGGCACGAACTGGAACATAGGAAGTTCTACTTCAACATGAGGAAAAAATTCTTTACTATGGGGGTGATGGAGCGCTGGAACCAGCTGCCCAGAAAGGTTGTGGAGTTTCCCTCCCTGTAGACTTTCCCAACCTGCCTGGATGTATTCCTGTGTGACATCCCATAGGTGAACTTGTTTGGCAGGAGGGGTTGGACTAGGTGACCTCTAGACATCCCTTCCAACCCTGATGATGATTCTGTGATTCTGTATTCAAGGACACACTGGGGCTGTGTTTGGTGCTGAATGCAATCTTTTGCTGAACCTGGAAACTAAACGTGTTGGTTTTAGTCTGGATGATGGTTTTTTTGACAAAATAAAATAGATGGCAGGTTTGGACCAGTCTCCTTCCCTAATATTTCTGTGTTGAAAACCTCAAATATTGACTGTATATTTCTGCAATGGATTTTGCTTTTATTTAAGACAAACAACTTGATAGCATGCATGAATTTGTGAAACATCTGGTATTGCCAGTTAGGTATTTTTGCCAAAAAAAGAAGAAAAATAATGTTAGATGAAACTTCATTCTATGTGGGTGTTTTCTTATGGTACAGCATGCTGAAATTAATTTTATATTCTGAGTGTGTCATCTGTGCTGCGTGACAGGGGACTCTGCACCCAGCTTAGCTGTGGTCTTGTGCTGGGGGTGGTCTCAAGGATCCTGGAACAGAACCCCACAGGAAGGCCTGTGCTCTGCAGATGACCTTGAAGAAGTCAAGGCATTTGTGCTCATGGTGCACTTAATCTTAGTTTTATCTTTCCCTTCCCTTCCCTTCCCTTCCCTTCCCTTCCCTTCCCTTCCCTTCCCTTCCCTTCCTTTCCCTTCCCTTCCCTTCCTTTCCCTTCCCTTCCCTTCCCTCCCCTCCCCTCCCCTCCCCTCCCCTCCCCTCCCCTCTCCTCCCCTCCTCTCCTCTCATGAAGATCTTGAGAGCAATTTGTACTTCCTTGGAAAACAGATGTACTTTGCCTAACACCAGCACTCCCTGAGCTGTGGTGATAGGTCATAGTAAGACTCCATGTGGAGCGGGTCCAGAGGAGGCCACAAAGATGATGAGAGGGCTGGAGCACCTCTCCTGTGAAGACAGGTTGAGAGAGTTGGGCTTGTTAAGCCTGGAGAAGAGAAGGCTTCAGGGAAACCTTACTGCAGCCTTCCAGTACCTGAAGGGACCTACAGGAAAGCTGGAGAGGGACTGTTTATAAGGACAAATAGTGATAAGATAATGGCCTTAAGATGAAGGAGGGTAGATTTAGATATAAAGAATAAATTCTTCCCCGTGAGCGTGGTGAGACAATGGAACAGGCTTCCCAGAGAAGCTGTGGATGCCCCCTCCCTGGAAGTGTTCAAGGCCAGGTAGGATGGGGCTTTGGGCAGCCTGGCCTAATGAAAGTGTCCCTACCCACGGCAGGGAGGTTGGAACTAAATGATCTTTGAGGTCCCTTCCAAACCAAACCATTCTATGATTCTATGACAGTACTTAAGAATCACTCCACTGGTTTCTGTGCTTAAAGTTTTGTTATGAAGTGACTTCTCTTTTTGAAAAGGGTCATCTCTTAAGGGGGTGATACCCTTGTATCAAGGCTGCTTGGCAGATGGAGAGAGAGGGATTGTCCAACACTGAAGGAGACTAGTGAGTGGTACAGAGAAAATATATTTAACTACCCAGTGTAGGTTTTCAGTGCTTTAGTGATAAACTCTTTTGTGCCATGAGGGTGTCTCTCTCACAGATTACTTAATTTTCTATCTCCCCAGTAGGGCTTTTTCCTTTTTTTCATCCTAAGTCAAGAAGGGGCTAGAGTTCACCATCAGCTGCCAAGGTGCAAGGATGGGGTCACTCTCCTGAGCTGGGTTGAAGGACTCTGGATTCAACAGCACACTGGTAGGCCATTCTTAATAATAGATTCTCTGATGGAGAAGTCTCTGTTTCATCTTCCGAAGGTGCTGTCACCTTTTGTGCTCCATTTGTGGAGGTGAAAATGCTGGACTGTTTTCACTTTGATGTTGCCTGGCAATGTCTGAGGCACTTGTTGCTTCTCTTGGTGTGAGCTACAGCTAGGCAAGTCAAGGTTGTTATTTGAATATGGACCTACACAGAGCTGGAGATGGTTTAACAAAGTCTAAACTCAACCAAGCATCCCAGTAAGAGGAGTGAGTCCAAAGTGACAGCTCTTGATGAACACATGCAAAGCTTCACTGAGGGAATTATGAGAGGAAGGAAAGCCCAGGTTTGGGCAGATCACCTGATGGCAGGAATCCATTTGGCAGCACATGTATCTCACAATGTGCCACTGCATCACAGATCCCCAGGCTCAGTTTGGTGACACCCCCATTATTATATCTAGGACAAGAACTTCAGTAAATGGTTTGCTGATCTCTTTAAGCCATGAGCCCTGGCTCTCAGCACCGTTTCAAGTTGTCTGACTGTAAGCAGCAGAGGATCTCATCTCCTGGTCTCCTGTGTGCTGTAGTGACTAACTCCAGCTGTACCCAGTAGAGACATTCAGGTCTCAGCAAGTTACCCTTAGTCAACAAAGAGCTGCTCGAGGTGGGTGGTGGGTATGAGGGCAGGCGTCATCCTTTCCCAAGATAGACATCAGAGAGAAAGCAACTAGGATCCTCAGCAAGGGAAACAGATAGTTGATATGGAGAACAAGTAATGGTTATGGATGGTATCTCAGCTCAAGTGCAGCCTTGCTACAGGCTATAACTGAGGTGTTTGGGTTGAAATGGGGTACCAAGGTTAGCCTTGATATGAGCTCATCCCTGGTAAAAGCCACCTGGCCTTGCTGGCTACTCTCCACACCCTCTCCAGGAGAGGTTTTTTTTTCCTGCAAGATCTGTCTGTAAGGGCTGGAGCATAAGAGCATTGTAGGGAGGAAGTTAGTAAAGCCTGTGCGTCCCAGAGTATTCTTCCTGCTGAAGCTGCTTCTTTCCCCAGCATTAAAAGAAACAAAGAAACTACTCATAGGAATTAAAATTAAAAAGAGGCTCTCAGTAAGTCTAAAGCTTTGGGAGGTTTCCCATTTCACAGTTGCTGAGATCTGCTGTTTCAACATCTTCAGCAAGCCTTCAGATTATCCTTCTGCCTTCCCCAACTTCAAAATCTTCCCTAGTCCCTGCCCAGTGGTTATCTTCTCTAACCTCTGATTACTTCCTTCCCCTTGAGCAGAACCCCTCAATAAAAGGATACCAGGAGAAGCAGTCCTTGCCCACACCTTCACACACCTATCTTAATTTGAAGCTCAGCTTGATGGTGTGCTCTGGCTCACAGAAGAACAGATGAGATGTCTCTTCATCTAGGGTTAATGAGATCTTACCCTAAGAGAAAGGAGAAGCTTATGCTGACACCCCCAGGTCTGTTCACACTTGGTTTGGACCAGCCTTGGAAGCCCATTCAGCCTCAGTGGCACAGGATTTGCACACCACAGGAGAGGCTGGTACCAGCTCATACCACCCAGTCCACCAGTTCATACTGTGAGCCCACCTCTCTCATCCAGCCATGCAGGTGGGAAGTCTGGACCATGAGGTATCATGGTCTTCATCCACTTTGCACTGCAACAAGTAGACATAAGACTACAGTGCTTATGGTCTGCAGGAGCCTGCAGCTGGACATGGTGTGGGCATGTGCTCCTAATACCATATGGCCTACACCCTTGGCAGAGAGATGGCCCTGAGATCAAGGCTGAAGGTGGTGACAGCCTGTGTGCTTTGAGCCTCATAGGTGATGCCTCCTGCTGCTGTTTGGCTTTTTGAGCCCTGTCCAGCTGTGCTCAAACCTCTCCTGCCTTCCTCAGCAGCACAGTCACAGCTGCATGTGCAACCACCTGCAAAATTGGATGGAGACTTAGTCCAGCTTAAACAGAAAATAAAAAATGAGTGTTTTTAATCATTCATGTAAGCTGATAGACTCCATTGACCCATAGGCAACTGTGCTGCCACAGGAGGGGTGATGGGATGATGTGGGATAGATGGCCAGGGGTGTAAGTTAAAGCCCACACAACATTTGTGCACGTGGAGCTGTATACTTTGATCCTAGTTATCTCCCCCTCCTCTCCCTGAGCATGGTCTCCTTCTCACCCCACTGTCATCATCAGTGACTTTTCAGTGGGTAGCAACGTCCAGCTGAAAGCCAGCTTCAGGAAAGAAAATGAAGGATGAGTTTTAAGCTGGAGCTGTGAGGAGGCCTGAATCATGGTGCAACCACCCAACCTGCAAAAAGGGGACACATGGTGAGGTGTCTTCTGGCCAAAGCCTGTCTTAAGGTCTGGTTAAGCTGGCTGAAAAGCCACACCTCTTGGCTCTACCCCTGCATCTGAGTCACCAGCAATCCCTTTTGTTTGCATTTAGTGTAGATCTTGTTAATTGGCTCTTTCATTCCTCTAATTAAATGTAAATGAAGAGTGGATTAAACAGGGATACAGGAGCCTTCTCTGAACAAAGCAGGTTTCAGCTGGAGGAAGAAGCCCAGGAAACAGGTTTTCCTCTGCCCTTTTACTCCAGGTCTCCCTCCTCTCTCTCCTAGAGGTAGTTTCAATCCCAAAGGAGCTTCTCTGCTCTTTTGCTGCTGGAGCCCTCCTCCTGTGGATGTGCAAGGGAATTCCTGATGGCAACGGGATGGGCCAAGGCCAGAAGCAGTGAGCCAAACCTGGCTGCCTTCCCTCTGCTTTGCAAGCTTCTGCGTGCCCTAGTTCTTCTGCTTGAATCTTGCAGATTGCCCTGCTTGGATGCAAAATCCCCTGGGGAGTTTGCAAACAACTTCCTTGGGTGCCTTCTTGGAGCTGCCAGCCCTCCATTACACCACGTCAGGACTGATGGTCTCCAGGGTGCCCCGGCTGCCTGGTTTTGTTCTCACAGCACCATCCTATTCAGGTTGGGGGCAGGGGGTGGAGGGAGAGGTGGGGGGTGGGTGTGTAAAGGATTGGCTTGCTGAAGCCTGTGGCTGATGCTCTGTGCTTAGCAGTGCGGTGACGTGGCCGCCCAGCGTGGCCGGATCTGTGGGCGACAGGAACAGATGGCATATGCTCTGCTGAAAGCAAAGCCCTCCCTTCACTCAGGGTGTAAAGTGATGTGTTTTGTTTTTTTTCCCTGCAGGGCCCAAATCTGTCCTTGGTGTGCTGCTCTTGGCCACCTTAGGACATTAAAGGGGAGGTTTTGCTCCTGTGCGCTGATCAGTGCTGTGAAGCAAGGGATGCAGGGGGGAATATGACATGATGGGATTTGTCTGGGATGCTTTTCTGGGGCTCAGAGGATATTCTGCATGAGCCTGAGTGACCTGGCCCCAGACCTGCTTGGACTTCAAGGAGATGAACTTGGCAGCTGGCCACTCGGTCTGTGACCAGCTGGAAGGTCTGGACCTCCTGGTGACCAGGGAGTAGGTAGGATTTGGAGCCTACTGAGGGGTAGATTCCTCTCTGAATCATTTCAAGGGCTCCAGAGGATGAGTGCATCTCCCCAAAATGTAGACACACAGGCGATGCATAGGACAATGCTGAATATACAGCCCATGTTTGGTGAGCAGGGTGGTTTGCAGTGGGAGCATGGAGCCAGGGAGATAAAAAGGGGCTGGAGTGCTGGGCCAGAGGGTGAAAGCCAAGTCTGAGGCTGTGTATTCATCTTTGGGGTCACCCCATAAAGCTTGGGAACAGGAGGAGGGGACCAAAAGTCTATAATGACCAGCTCAGGCCAACGTGGTTGTGGGCTCTCACTGAGATAAACAGCCCTGGCCTCCCAAATGCCACATCTCAGCTGAGGACAGAGGTTGCCATTTGGTTAAATGCAACTGCATTGCAAAAGGAATGTGTTTGTCACATTAAATCAACACAGCAGGAAAAAAATCCCCCAGACCCTTGAGATGACATTGAACCTATGCAGTGTCCTCTTCTGCTCTCGGCATCCTGAGAAACCACAACCCACTTTCTAAAAGCCAGGTCCTGTGTCACAGCCCATAAGTTTTCCTGGACTGGAGGGTGAGCTCAGGTCATGGGGAAGGGACTGGCTGGTTGGATTTCTTTTTCTCCAGGAGACAGGGTGAATGGGAGCGTGTGGCTTGTCCTCCCCTTTGCTTTCTTCTGCTACATGCTGGCCTGAAGGAATCTTTGCCTTTGTGTCCTCGTGTGGCCTGGTGGAATAATTAACAGGGGAGATGATGAGCCCAGGGAAGATCCGCGGTGCTGCACAGTGCCAGGGAGAGCTCTCCCCTCTTCCAACCTGGAGGGTAACAGGAGGGAAGCAGTTGACCTTTTTTTCTGCTTGGCTGTGCCGTGCTCCTCCAAGCAGATGCTGCTCTCGCTCTGGGAGACACAGCAACCAGGAGCTGAGCTCTCAAGCCAGGGCTCTGCAAATACAGCTGCTCCAAGGCCACCACTGAAGGGACCTGACTTCCATACCCTTGCAGAGGATACCCATACCCTGGATTCCATCCCCTGAAGTGTCTCTCCCTGACCTCACTGTGGTCACAACAGGAGAAAGTTGCTTCAAATCTGTTCTCATGGAAGCCCTGGGTCTCTTTGGGTGAGAAATACAACCTCACCATGCCTCAGTTTCCCCATTCCATAATGGATTTCAACATCCTTAAGACTTTCAAATAGAGGTTAGTAGGAAAAAAAACAATTGTTTTCTTTCTCCTTCTTGACTTTTTCACTTTCTTCTCTTTTTTTGTTTTTGTTTTTGTTTTTTCCGTTGCAATTCCTTTCTATCCAGCCCTGCCTACTCCCATCTAGGGCAAGTGGGAATGTTCTTTGAAGCTGCAGAGGTCAAGAAGACTGGAGAACAGGTCTTCTGCCCCACTACTTCAAGGGGTGCCATGAGTTTCATCCAAGTGCAAGGATGAAACGTATAGCTATGATGCTCCAGGACATGATTTAGTATTGGACAGACAGTTGGACTTGATGATCTTAGCAGACTTTTCCAACCTTAAAGATTCTCTGATTCTCTGATTCTTGTCTTTCCAGAGTCTCAGATGGTTCACACAGGGATCTTCCATTCCCTTTTCAGCCTTTCACCTGTCCCTAATTAGATATGAGGAGATATTTTTCAGGCACTTGAAATGTTTTACCTAAAATTCCCTGCCTTTTTATTTTTCTAAATCCACTAAAAATGTCCTCCTAACTCCCTGAGCAGTGACACACTTCCAGTTCTTGTCTTCCTGCTCCCCCCGAAAACAAAGAGAGGCTGAGGGAGCTGGGCTGGGTCAGCCTGGAGAAGAGAAGGCTGTGGGGGGACCTCATTGCAGCCTGCCAGTCCCTGAAGGGAGCAGAGGAACAGGAGGGGAAGCAGCTTGTTCAAAGGGCAGAGACTGGCAGGCCAAGGGGGCTGGAGTGAAGCTGGAGGAGGGAAGGGTTAGAGGAGATCTTAGGGGGAAGTTCTTTGCAGAGAGAGTGGTGAGGGGCTGGAACAGGCTGCCCAGAGAGGGGGTGGGTGCCCCATCCCTGGAGGTGTTGAAGACCAGGTTGGCTGGGGCCCTGGGCAACCTTGTGTAGCTCCAGGCCTGGAGGTTGGTGTCCCTGCCTGTGTCAGGGGGGTTGGAGCTCCGTGATCCTTGGGGTCCCTTCCAACCCAGACCAGTCTGTGATTCCATGATTCTGTCATGTGCAGACCTTTAATACTCACCTGCAGCAATGTTTCAGGATAGATGGGGATTTGGGAAGTTGTTTACAGCTTCTACCTGAAAAGCACAGTCCAGATAGGGCCTGGGGTACCCTGGATAGGGACTGTGGGTGTTTCAGGCTGTGTGAGTTGGAAGGCTTGCTAGACAGAGAATGACTTATTCTTCCCACTTGTCCCCAAGCTGTGTGATGTTCCTGTAAACTGATGCACATACAAATAGCACTGATAACTGCTGAAAATATGCACCATTGCTACAAACTGCTGTCACAACAACTGTGCATCTGACTTACATGTTCTCTCTTGCCCCTCCAAAATCAGCTCCGGTGGTCCTCCAGACAGAGTGGGGATGCAAAAGTCTGATGGACCAGGTCTATATCGAGACAAATCCAAAATGTTCTGTAACACTGGGACCAGAATTTTTTATTTGATATATCAAGATGCAAGAATCAGAGCCACCTTGGGACTGGCTAGTCCATTCCTAGAGAGGAAGCTACTCAATGTATCCCTAATCCTTACCGAGTCCATCTCTAAAAATCAGTTTTCCAAAATCATTGAGGGATCCTTTCTGGAAGGTTTCTTTCTATGTCTTGTGGGTGTTTGGGATTATTAAAAAAGGGTATAAAATCCACACCCCTAACAAGTGTCACTGTGCTGGCTCAGTCCTATACTGTCAGCTCACTGACACTATACTGAAGGCTCACTTCTCCCTTTGAAATTGGTTAAAAACAAGGACTCAGATTTAAAGGGATGTTTCTTTCTTCTAGCTAGTTAATAGTTCAGTGCTATTAGTGAGCTCCCACAAAAGCCCCATGCCTGCCTTGTTTTCTGCTTGCATCCATCATTAATGGAGCCTGAAGAGAGAAGACCCACCGCTTGGGCAACCCTGGGTGTCTGCTGTGGGGTCACCACATCTCAAGCCCATCTTTTTTTCACAGCTTCCTTTGTGCTGAAAGGTGGCACAGGAGGAGCCTACCTTCTCTTCCAGTAAATCATTGCTGGAGACTGTCACTGCTCCAGAGTATTAGCTGATGAATTTAAAAAGGAACAAAGGAGTTATTTGCAAAATACATGTTGGGAAGAGATTAAACCTGACATCTCAGCTACAGAGCCTTCCCCAGGCGAGGAGAATATACAGAACTAAAATATGTTTTCCCCCTTGCCCAGCTGCTGAAGGAAGGACCTTCCCCTGAGTTACTGGGTTTTTTAACCCACTTCTGTAGACATTCCCCACACAATCTCTCTTGCTAGTTAGCAAGGTCCCTTGGCACTCATCTTTCACAGTCATGATTTGATCATCAAGTGGGGATTGGGAAGGAATATCCTGTCTGCTGGCAGCTCTGTCTGTTGGAAGGAGTCTTTCCGAGTCTTAGAGTGTCGTGGTTTCCCCCCGGCTGTGGGCCGAGATCCCCGCAGCTGCCTGCTTCTTAAAGTAAAAGAGCAGGGGAAGAGGGAAAAAGGGGGAAACAAGGGAAGGGAAAAGGAAGGGGAAATAACTCCAAACCCAAGAAACTAAGAGGCCCGTGGGTTGGGATAAGGAGAGTTTACTAAGAGAACAGAAAGATCAAATATCCCAATGCTGACAGGACTTTAGAGCAAAAGAAGATGAAACTCTTGATCCCCAATGCAGTTTCTCCCCGACCCACACAACTCAGGTACCACCCAGAGCTGTCCCGGAACCCGACCGTCCCCCCAAGCAGCACGCGTCCCGCCACCGCCCCTCTTCTTCCTCCCCTCAGCCCCCCGTTCTCCTGGGCAGGACATCATTGCCATGGAATACTCTCTTTGGCCCATCTGGGTCACCTGTCCTGGCTTCGCCCCTCCTTTCTCCTGAAGAGAGAAATAGGAAGAAGCTGAGAAAGTCCTTGACTGTCTGACTGCAACTAAGAACATCAGGGTGTTCTCAGCACTGCTTTCATTGTAACTCCCAAACACAGCATCCCATCAGCTGCTACAAATGGAGTTAACTCTATCCTGACTGAAACCAGGACAAGAGTTACATCAGCAAAGGAGGGAGAGGGATTGTGCTGGCTCAGTACATTCTCATGCTATGCAGCAAGTGATTGCTAAAGACAAATCAGGAATAACAAGAGCTGAAGTGCTCCAGTCAGTGGGGTTTATCCTTCACAAGCCATGTGTCTAGGGATATATTTTCAAGGCCAGGTTGTCTGGGGCCCTGAGCAACCTTGTGTAGCTCCAAGCCTGGAGGTTGGTGTTCCTGCCTGTGTCAGGGGGTTGGAGCTCTCTGATCCTTAGGGTCCCTTCCAACCCAGACCATTCTATGATTCTATAATTCTATGTTTCAACTGACCTCCAAAGCCACACAGCTTCCCCTTCCTGCTGCAACTCTCAACTCCATTTGAATGTGGGCAAATGTCTGGGCAGGGTGATAGCCACTTGGACTACTTGGAGGGTAAGGGAAAGGGAAGACCATGACACTGGCAGTTGGTTGTCAAAGGTTTCTACCCCAATCTAAAAAAAGATAACTCTGATTTAAGGAGAATTATGACCTTGAAGCCTTGATTGACTAACTCTTCTCAACTGAAGGAGCTTTACTGAGGGTCCAGGCACCTTATTTCTCCAACAGGTTCGTTAGGCCACAGGTTGATGTTAGATAAGGCAATCAACTTTCATCTCCAGTGTCTCATCTACAGTGGATGGTCTAAATGGAATTGAGCTAAAGTTGCTGAGGATTTAGTTACTGTGTGTAAGTCCTTGAGGGAAAAGGGATAGGGCAGGCAGCAGATGAACAGCAGAGACCACATGAGACCTGGTGCCATCATTGTTCTGCTACAGCAATGGGTCTGTTACCCCAGACTGCCACCTGCTTTGCTTGAACTATTGGACCTGACCTCCACTTGCTGTGGAGCAGAAAAAAAAAGGGTTTCTGACTTAAGTTATATTTCCCAGAGGAAATCCAGCTAGTGCTAAAACCAGACTGACTCTTCCTTATC
This sequence comes from Hypotaenidia okinawae, assembly GCA_027925045.1. NCBI lineage: Eukaryota > Metazoa > Chordata > Aves > Gruiformes > Rallidae > Hypotaenidia > Hypotaenidia okinawae. The sequence continues at coordinate 162,169,017 of BSDF01000002.1, forward strand.
TCACAGAGAGAATGATTTCATTTGAAACGGTACTTTGGGTTCAGTCTAGGATACTGTCCCTCTAGACTGCAGCCTGCCTGGGACATCTCACAAAGGGCAGGGCAAATGCTTTGCTGCTCTTGAGCTCTGGGGCTGGGGCCATCCTCAACCACTGACTGATCTGCATCACTTGCCTTCCTTGGATGCCACAAAAGTTCCCCCTTGCAGATCATTGTTTCCTTGGTAACTGAACCACATCAGATAAAAACAGACTGAAACCCATCAGCCTGCAGAGCCCAAGCAATATGATGGGAAGGAGAGAGAAGGATGTGGAAAGCCTTGGTCTGGCTGGTGAGGTGCATCATGCAGACATACCTACTGCCTCCATTGCCATGTCTTTTGCCCCAGCTTCCAGCTTGTGCTACAGCTCCCATGTATTCCCAGTCCTACAGCACAGTTTGAGGAAAACTCTGGTGTCCCCGTGCACCTTCTATGCCCTGCTCATTTCTGACAAAGCCCACACATCTGGGGAGAGGACAAGCCTTGTCTCCAATTGCTTTGAGCCCTTCCTGCTCTTACATAAAACTATTATGGATAGCAGTGGATGTGGCTCAAAGTTAAACCCAGGGTATGTGTTTGCTAGCTCTGTGACTGTGGGTAAAGGCACTTCTGAGGGGATATTGGATGGGTATTTGGGGTTTTTTTCCCCTCTCCCTGTTTCGCCTAATTTTGGTCTTCTTTCAGCATCACTGGGATAATTTACCTTTGCAAGAATATCTGGAAGGTGTGTCTAATTTTGGCTTTAAAGAAGTACCAGTATTTAATCAGGTATAAAACAGTAAAGAGTATGTTTTCCCAGACAAAATTAATCACCCTGATCAATACTTCTTTTCCCTTCCCCTTCCCCTTCCCCTTCCCCTTCCCTTTCCCCTTCCCTTTCCCCTTTTCCTTTCCCCTTTTCCTTTCCCCTTTTCCTTTCCCCTTTTCCTTTCCCCTTTTCCTTTCCCCTTTTCCTTTCCCTTCCCTTCCCTTCCCTTCCCTTCCCTTCCCTTCCCTTCCCTTCCCTTCCCTTCCCTTCCCTTCCCTTCCCTTCCCTTCCCTTCCCTCTCTCCCCACATCTCCTTTCCTTCTCACCCACCTCCTGAGTCTGAATCTCCTCTCTCCATTCCCCCTCCTGCCAGCCAACTCCTTTCCTTTCCAAGTGGGCCCCAGCCCAAAAGTCACCTTACTGCCCCTGTTACCCAGACTTCTAACATCTAGAACATCCGTCTCAAGACAGAAGGTAAAATAAAACCAAGCATCTTGAACTGGACTGAGCATGCAATGGCACCATCTCCTTCATCTTTGGACAGGCTGGGCAGAGAAAGGGGGGAATGAGGTCAAACAAACGCTTTGCTTTTAGTTTATCCTGTAAATACCTACGTGCATGTGTGTTTTTATAGTTGCAAAGACAGGTATGAGTTTGAGGTGTAGAATATAGCATTGGCAGAGGCAGTTAGGAGGGCAAGGAGCTAAAGTCCTAAGCCCTTCTGATGCAGTTCCTTTAAAAACAGCACCAGTTGTACTTTTGGAAGGACATCATTAGACAAGTATTTTCCCTCCAGTCTCTGGCAAAAAGTCAACATTTGCATTTAAATAGTCCTTTTGCTACCAAACAGAGGCATGCTACAGAATAGCTGCACAGAGATAAAGATTCCTTTAAGAGAGCTAGAGAGGGGGAAAAACCCTAACCTCACTGAAAGCCCAGCCCATCTTCCATGTGCTCTAAGCAGAGGAGAGGTTATTTATGCATTCGAGAGTGTGCCCGCTGAGATACCATCTAATGCTCTCAGGAGCCTCTGCTTGCTGGAGGTAGAATTATAAGAATTAAAAATTACAAGCGTAAAACAAGGCCAGTCTAAAATGAAATATTACCCAGTGGGTGTAAATAATTCATGGGCAAAATAGCCCTCCTGGGTCCCCCATGCATCCATCTTACTCTGCAGATGCAAAGAAGAACAATCTGTTGAAGGGGTGTTTGAAAGGCTCCGTGATGCTTTCAAGGGTCAGGGATGGTTTCTGAGCGGCTGTTGGTTGATGTGGACCGTGAATGGCTCTGTGGGAAAGGATGAGTGATGGCACAACATGGAGTTTCCTCTCATAATGAAACCTTTCTGGTAGCTGACCAAGGGAGAGGAAAACACCATTTAGTGGAGAAAAAAAAAAAAAAAAAAAAAATCACAGAAATTTTGTCCTGTGCTCCTAGGCAGAGTGCACCAGTAATTTAACCTGCATGGGCAGAGGTCCTCAAAGGACCCAGCAAGCCCTTCTTTGGCAAATATTTGCCTTTCAGCATAATCAAGTCTATTCCCAAAGGCAGAAGCTGGCTTTTGGAAAAGGTTTTTTGCTAGGTCTGCCTTGTACAGGCTGGCTGTGTCTTAGAAGTACTCGTTTGACTCCCTCCTGTGTGGCTAAGGGGTGGGAAGGACCTACAAACCCCACATGAGGGATGTTTGGGACCATAATGGAAAAGAGAATGAGAGCTGTCCTTGCTGCAGCCTGTTTGCTTCTTAGGAGGAAAGTTGCTGGCTAATGCTATTCAAGTCCATATGTGAAAGAGCCCAGAATCCCAGGATGTTAGGAGTTGGAAGCGACCTCTGAAGATCATCTACTCCAACCCCCCATATGACCATACTGAGACTAAGACAGTTTTATCTGGGAGAGTTTGGTCACGTAGGAGGAAAAAAGTGAAGAAGAAGTGCCTTCACAGTTGATTGCATTTTCCTGACACATACATGCCTGTACAGAGATATTTATGTGCAAAAGCATCTTTAGATGCTGTAGAGATTTATTTAAAGTCATAGGAAGCTAAAAGAATTAGTATCGATCCTGCACATTTGTCTTTCTTGTAGGACATGTCAACAGACAGTGAACAGTCTCTGGATGAGGAGTCCCTGGACTGCCTCTGGAGCCTCTGGAGCTGCAGCCTTTCTGCCCTAGCAGATCCAGCCCATGCTGGTGCAGTCTCCATGGTGGCTGAAAGAAGGGATGCATTCAAAACAGTTTTTGTAAAAGCTTTGTCTTTGCAGTCTGTCTTCAGGATAGCCAGAATCCATATACATGGCTTAGTGTCCTACCAAGCTAAAACATCCTGCTTTTGAGCAGGGCTTTTTGTCTGGAAGGTGAGCCTAGCATGCCAAGGCAAGTGCATCCACGGAACTACTTGCTGCAGGACACTTCTAGCACTGAAGCATCCACAGGTAGAGAAAACAATTCAGCAGATTCATGGAAGAAAAAGAAAAATCCATTTATGAGAAGGCTCAGGGGGGACCTTACAGTGGCCTTTCCTACAGGAAATCTGAGGAAGGACCATTTACAAGGGCATGTAGCAATAAGAGAAAGGGCAATGGTTTTAAACTAGAGCAGAGTAGGTTTAGATTAGATATTAGGAAGAAGTTCTTCACTATGAGGGTGGTTGACACTGGAATAGGTTTCCCAGAGAGGTGGACCTAATTCATGTTTATAAATATCTTAAGCATAGGATGCAGGGGGAAATGGCCAGCCTCTTTTCTATGGTCTGTGGGGACAGGACAAGGGGCGATGGCCTCAAGTTGGAGCACAGGGAGTTCCACACCAATCTGGGGAAGAACTTCTTCCCAGTGAGGGTGAGGGAGCCCTGGGACAGGCTGCCCAGGAGGGTGTGGAGTCTCCTTCTCTGGAGAGATTCAAGACCTGTCTGGATGCCTATCTGTGCAATCTGTCCTAGGGACACTGCTTTGGCAGGGGGTTGGACCTGATGATCTCTGGAGGTCCCTTCCAACCCTTGTGATTCTGTGATTTTGTGATTCTGTAAAAGAAACAACAACAACCCTGTCTCCCACACTGACTTATTTATGGCAGGGAAATCTATTGTATCTGTGTGCTTGGTAACCATTGTTCTGTTTGGCTCCTATCTCATGTACGTCTGCCCAAAAGCATGGTTATCTTAGTCAGATTTAACCACAGCAGGGATCTTCTGCGTGAAAGGAGCTGGTGGCTGGTCCTGCCTGGGCTTACCAGCTACTGGGATTTCACTGATGCACACTGGTGCACACTTGCTGTTTTCCAGTATTTTATTTTTTATTTATTTATTTTATTTAGCTGCTTGAGGATATTTTCCCCACTTTGTTTTGCATCAAATATAGATGGAGAGAGGTAGTTTGTACCTGCAGGTGTAATTTGTCAGGTAATGCTGCAGTGCTGCTGCAATATGTCCCTCCTCTTCTTCTCCAGCTTTGCCAAATTCAGCAATCCAGAATTCACAGCACATCAGGGACAAAAAGTATCAGACACTCTCCTGATTTCTCTGTCTTTTAGAAGATGGTAAACTAGGGTGAAAACAGTTTCTTGGAAGTCAGAGCCTAGTTCTTGTGAGAAGAAAAGGTTAACAACTTTAGGAGGAAGAGAAGAGTCACAGGAAATAGTGTTTGGACGCCTGAGGATGTTTAAAGAACATCAGAAAAAAAAAAAAAAGCAATAGGAAGAAAAGATTAGAGGAAAATGAGAAAGAAAATAAGGCACTGTTTGAAAGGAGGGGACACAGCTCAGGCTACTGGGATTATTCATTCTCATAGGAAACATAAAAGGGCTAAACAAGGAAAATGCCATGCAGAGATCACACGTTGTTTTTAAGGGCAGGCCCCTAGACATGATCCCTGCTGGCTGAGCTGTAACCCAGCTCCCAATCAATCTCTCCTTCCTGAAATGTCACTAACCTGCACTTAAGTGCAATAAGACTTTCCAGACTAATTGAAATTCTGAGCTAGAGTCAGGAGACATTTGCTTCAAGTAGTGTTTTAATTGTCTGCTCCCTAGGCTGGTAACAGAATATTTTGCTCCTTGCATTATTCAAGGAGACACAAGAGCTCAACCTTTCCCTTTAGGTTAGTGCCCCTCCTGTCTTGGGTTTATGTTCTGTTCTTTATTTGGCCTCCGCTCACGTATTACCTGCGTGCATCCTCATGTGCCTGCTCAGCCAGGGAGCAGAAAACCTCAACCATCCCATCTGCTTGGAAGCAGAATTTTGATTCAACCTATTATCAGGAAATAGTGGCCAGCTGGGAGGCATGGGGCTGAAACCAGAGTCCCAGCTTCTGAAGCACAGAGTTATCTTTTTTTTGTTAGATGTAAGAGGACTCCTTTGCACGTACCTTTTTCAGACACTTGCTGTTAAAACCTTCCATGTGCCACTTGAAGTAACTAGGAAGATTATAGTCTGGCAGAGAGTGAAGGAAGACTCAGACTGTGGGTGGCCTTTCCCTGTTCTCCCAAGATCATTGTGCTGAAGCCATATTTATAAACTTGTGTATGAAACCAGGTACAAGTCATGGCAGCTCCCACAAAGCATTGGATAAGAGCAGGGATCATCAGGAAGAGGCAAAGTTGATTCAATGAAATATGCATCAAAATGAGCCTTAATCAGTATCCTGGTTTTCCTTGTCCTGTTGAACTCTCATTGGCTTCAACCACCATTTCCCTGTGATTGTCCTGGAGGGAGTTTGAAGAACCTGGGTGAACCGACTCACTACAAGAACCTAACTGTCCTCCCCATGAGGTGCTCGTATCTTACAAGGGTCCAACATGGCCCCAGCTGTGCCATCACCTATGGACCAGAATCAAGAAGAAGATAAACCCACTTTATCTGCCTTACTTTGTCTTACCTGCTTATGTTGACAGGTACCATACCGGTCCAAAGAGCTGAGTTTGGTCATGGTCCCTTTCTGGATGAAGCTTGGTACTGTTGGGGTTTGGGCTGCACTAAGATTACTAAAATATGCACAGGACCCTTTCCAGCTGGGATCTATGTCTATAGATCTCAGTTAAAAAGAGTGAAATTTGTCTTTCTTCTCCCGGTTTCAGCACCTTCCTATGCCATCATCAGGCACCTTATCTAGCTTAGAAAACAGAGACAGAGGAAAGATAACTCTTCTGAGATCATGCACCAGACTTCTAGCAAGCTTGACCAGAAGGCCTGAGTCCTGTGATGCTGCTGGTCCCTACCTGTCCAAAGGGCACAGCTCCCTGTAGACCTAAGATGTCCTGGTTTCAACCTGGACATCATATACTAAAAAGACATTGCCAAAAGGACAGTTGGACGTGGCTGTGAGTCAGCAGGCAAAATGCCTACATGGAGCAAGTTCACCACCTGCCTGCAGCAGGTGGGTTTGTTCCTTTTATATAGTTTTGGTTTGTGGTTCCTGCTCATTTTAACCACTTCTGTCTCTCTACCATCTCTCAGTCCCCCACGCTATGAGAGAAGGATTCCTCTGACCAAATGGCATCTTTGATGTCTAAGGAGATCGTCTGGTCTCCTTCTACAGTTAACAGAGAGAAATGGGAAATTTCTGGAGTGAGATTCACCTCACCTTAAAGCAAGATGGGAAAACAGATAGCCTACTCTCTATAAAAGAATTTATTTTCTTCCTTGAATTATCAAGTGCTCAGATAGACACACCTGCACCATAGACATCTAATACTACCTGAGTTACTGCCCATTTGGGCAATGCTTTGAAAGACTGTATGTGATCTTGCAGTCAGCTCAGAATATGGATCAAGTTGCTTCACCCTTCCCTTTACATCTTGCTCTGCAGGGAGAAGTTGCTCTCCTGAGGATAGAAATTCATATTTTATGTGTAATTAATTTAGAGTTCCTTAGAGCTCTGTCCACCCATCAATGGCCAAATGGCCCTGTCCACCAGGCAGCAGACATGGAGGCATGAGTTATGCTTATTATTAATGAATTTTAGATTCAGTCTTCCTAATAAGATGAACTCACAGTCTCTTTCCCTTGCATTTCTCATGTGAGGCATCACTGATTTCTCTCTTATTTCCACATGTTCCCACACTCTCTCTGGAGAACAATCTGGAGAATGATCGTAACGGGAGAGGCTGAGGGAGAACAAAGGAGATAACCACACTGAATTTAACACACCAGGACAGCCTCTTTTGGGATGATAAAGTCCCTACCTCCCATCTTTCCTCACAATCCAGGTTTACCAGCATCAATTGTTATGCTGAGCCTGCACCTTGAAATACAAGCATGCATGTTGTTGCTTTCGACCCCCACACCAAAAGACTCACCAACACATCTAGTTTCAAAATTTGTACCTTTACTTTTGATGTCTAAAGTTAGACCACTTGAATATCCTCCCCCCACTGTAATTTTCTCACACCTTTAGTGGCAACATGCCAACTTCTAGTCATCTTCAATCTGCTTCAGCCCAGGAACACTTTATGGGATGTGCAAGAAGAACTGTCTTGTGAAGATGTGGAGGTAAACAAGTGCTTACTGTCTTCTGAGATGAGCTACCCAAGACACAGTGGGTTTGAACAGCAAATTTCAGATTATGCATGGATATTATCTATGTCCAGGTGCTCAGAGCTAAGATATTTGTTTGGGTGACAGCTTCCACAGCTGGGAAATGCTGGTGCTAACCCTTGTATTTAGGTACTAACAAAAAATATCTCACAGATGTGTTGTGGTCTGTAAAGTCCATGAGTTAGTTGTTCCAGATCTACATGAGCTCGGCCAGTAGATGTTGCTCTTGGTTCATACTGATGTGCTCAAAAAAGATTTATCCAACCTGAGACATCTGGTAACCTCCCTGAAGCAACGCAGTGCAGATCTGTCCTTCACCCAGCATTCTGCTTTTGGCCATCATGGACCATCCCAGATGACCACAGAGAAAAGTAAAATGCAACACAACTCCTCAGGTAGTGGTTGCTTGTAATTAATAGATATAATTATTAGCCGTGGTTTGCTCTGTGCTAAGTGAGAATTGCTGAAAAAACAGTCACCTTTTCTAGGTGAGGTTGTATTTATCAGAAAGGTGATGTGGAGAGCTTCAGAGAGAGGAAATGAAGGGACTAAAACTCGTTGAGAGACGAAAATCAAACAAGTATTGGTCTGGGAGTTTCAGGAGCTGGAGATCTCACTTGGGAGTTGACCACCATGTTTCTTTTGTGCCATGGGGAACAGGTTTATGAGGACTTTACATAAAAGTTGTGGAGATCAGGGCTGAACATCACTCCTGGGCTGCATTCATGTAGCTATCCAGATGGGATTTAGCAGTATTTTTGGTTTCATGGAGTCTTAGAGAGAAATCAATCACCTCGTGTGTTGGTCCTCTATCCTGAATAGTGCTAGCAATCAATGATCACCCCAACCACCCTGACTCCTCTGTGCACCTATGGTGACAAAAGGGAAACAAGGATGCAGAGAAATCTTCCTCCATCAGTTGCCATCCTCTATTTTATTTTTTTTTATAGATTAATTTCCACTCAATTTCAGGGAATGTGCTGGGAGGAAAATAACATCCTTGGTCTGTTCACAATCTACCCATTTGTCCAGACAGTCTTATAGCTCAGGGATGTTTGTCTGCGTTTTCTCACAGAAAAAGTAGCTAATGTGCACAATGATTAACATTTAAGTACGGTCAATAATTTGTAAAGTAGCCTGAATCTCTGTGTATCTGTTAATATATCCACTTTTCTCCTCTTCCCTCTCCATGCACACTCACCTCTCTCACTCTGTAGCACCAATCACAGCAGTATTTAGGCACTACCTAATGCAAGCTCTTAGGATCAAGGACTGTCTGTGACTGTTTTGCCTGCAGAGTGCCAGTCCCAGGATGGCTCTCATCTTAGTCAAGGCCTCTTAACACTGCTGGAATATAAATGACAAATATGAATAACAGGAAAAAAAAAATCATTTGCTGAAGCCTGGGTAAATGCTGAGCTTTGGTGGCATCTCATCATCATCTGTGCTGATAGAATGTCTCAGTGCTATATCTTTCTTAAGCAGGACCTCAGGCCAAGGGAATTTCATTACATTTGTTTGTAGGAAAGAATGGTTTTAAGCAGGACAGATTTTGATCCCTGTTGGATGGAGACTAGAGACATCAGTCTGTCTCAATAGGGTTAGAAAATGCTCGTGAAGATGTTTCAGATGTTTGTTAGAGAAAAGGCTTTCTTTTAGCAGTCTTAACAGGACAAATCAGAGGGTCACCTCATCTGCAGCAAGGTAGCGTGGTCACACTGGCCATTCTGCATCAAGCCATTATGAAGAACAAGACCTGAACTCCTATTTCAGGATAAAAACAGAGTATGAGACCACAGGTCTGCTGCCTGCAGGACTAGGTGGAGCTGCATTTCCCTGTTTCACCCTGAGACTTTGGAGGGACATAACAGCCATGTGTGAGCAATCCCATTTCACCATTGATAGCACAGGTGATAACTTTGGGAACAGCCATTTATGAAACAGGCTGAGAACTGCCTTAATCTTTATAATCCAATGTCTCCAAGGGATCTGTGAGTGTGCTGCAATGCCCACAGCTTGTTTTATAGTGTCCCAACTTCAGATTGTCAGCAACGATGCTAATAACCCACCTTAGCATTGATGTCAAAAGATCACTATTAACCTCTTAATTATAATGTAGATCCAGATTGATGATATTGATTTCTTGCCCTTAATGCTAAGGCATGCTGGATACCACATGGTGGTTATTCCAGATGCAGAACGACTGCTGCTGACTCCTTAGACTATCATGGAATAACCTAGTGGAAGCTCTTTATTTGGGTGCCTCCGATGGTGTGAACGGAGCTCTGCCTTCTGTTTGGACTGTACATGGTAGTCCCAGTTGCCCATGGGACACATGGATGAAACCATTGTCACTGCAGATGTTATATAATAACACCCTTCATACATCTGCAGCCAGGATTCCCAAGCCAGATCTGCTCATACCTCAGATATCTGTTTCCTACCTTAAACACTGGCAGATTAAAAAAGTGTCTCGATTTTAAAAATGTTCTAATTAATTACAGCAACTGATAGTGCTCAATTAATTGCCAGAAGAGCACAGGCTGCGAGCAAGGAAAATGTAATGCTGACTGTTCAGCATTGAATAAATCAAAGAGACTCTGCAAAGGGCAATGAATGAAAGACTTCATGGCTGTCTTCAAGATCTGTGGTGCCAAGGACCTGATCTCCTACCAGATGAGCCCACTGCAATTGGTATCCCAGAGAAGAGAGAGATACGTTTTGTGGTGAAGGCGCAAGCAATGGGACAGGAGGTGTTCCAGAGACTCATAGCATACCTCAGACGTCCTTCAGAGACCCGTGTGGACGTGAAAGCTTAGATATTTCTGCAGTTCACCATCACATAAAGGGAAAGAGTTGGCCCTGTATGCTACACATTGTCTCTAAATTGTGTGCACATCCCTTATGATTGCTAATATTTACCAACCACATACAAACTCAGGCCAAACTCTGCCCAGGACAAGGCAGCATCCAGTAAAAAATTAAGGGTTTCAACTTAATCTGACCTTTTCCATCCTATAGATAATGAACACCTTTGGGAGCAGCACACCCAGGAAGGAAATCCCTTCCCAACATAGTGGGGTTTGGAGTGGAAAGCTTCTCCACTTCCCACCACGCTCCAGTCAAAGACCCTATATCTCTGAAAAAGAGGAATATGCTGCACGTCACCTCCTATTTTATTTTGCTTTCATTGGAACTGGTCTGGCAGAGTAGGGTAAAAAGCAGACACGTTCATTCCACGTCTTCTTGACCTATCCTGGTGCAGTAGCTCCACCATTTACTCTGGACATCTCAAGAGCAGACTTCGCCCCGTGTTATTTTCTCCCATCCTTGTCAGGATGGGAGCTGGATCCTACCACACTCAGGCTGGTCCCAGGCATTAATCCCTAATGCCATTCCTGATCCCAGTGGGAATGGTAAACCTAGTAAAGGATCTCAGATGCTTACCAGCACAATGCAAGTTTTGGTCTCAAGCAATCCATTTCAGACGACATCTCTCCCAAGGTCTGTTTTAACTGTCTTTGGACAACGTTGAGTATGTTTTCTCAGCACAGTTGATGTGTCTGGGCACAGAGTCCTTATCATAGAATCATAGAATTGCAGGGGTTGGAAGGTACCTCGAGAGATCATCAGGTCCAACCCCCTGCCAAAGCAGGGTCCCTAGGACATATCACCAACTTTGGCTTGCAGATAATCTCTCTGCTCTACATCCTTACTCTTTGCATGCACATTAGTATTTAACTCTCCCAGGTTTTTTCACTCACCTTTCTCAAGTGACCCAACCGTTCTGACCGTCCTCCCACTTAATGATGGGACTCAATAAGAGACACAGGCGGAAACTACACACAGAGACAAGCCTAGAGCCTGCTCCCTTCTGCAGTGAAAGAAACACTAACGATGTGTCAGAGGATGAGCTGGTAAAGGCAGTCTATGCCCAGCAAGGCAGCCAGGATTAGCATCTTCCCACTGCAGGATGAGTGTAACCGACAGCTCTGTGAAGGAGAGGACACCGAAGGGAGAAATGCCTGCTGACAACTTGCTTGTTCGCCAGCCTTCCTCAGAGGTGCACACACACCGAGTGCTTTCATGTGGTTTTCAACCGCCTCCGTTCCCCTTCCAGGCAAAATCCTTATTACTGACATCTCTGTGTGAAGAGGGTTTGGCTGTGCGTATCAAAACGTCATTAAATATTTGGTTTAATAACTGCCAAGGCAGCTGCTTCAGCATTGCGCCAGAGTTCATGTTTCTGGCTCTGTCTTGGGAGCAGTTAGTGGAGTCAGGAGTGCTGTGAGCCACAAATAGTGTCTGCAGAGTGGTATCTCCTTGGCAAAACCGCTCTGAGGAGGGGAGGGAGGGACACCTGACTCCTGGCTTATCCTCCTGGGTGATTTACTCTATGTCCTCCTGTAAGATGCTTACCTTAACGAAAATTTAACTTCTGTTTGTGCTGTACAGCAGGTGCCCTGTGATACTGCAGGAGAGCCTTTCAGCTCTCCAGCCCCTCCCCGGTTCATCCCGCAGAGTCAATAATAGCACAGCCCTGCCTTGCAGGGCTCTCGCACCGAGAAATATGTCGTAGCTCGTGGAGGATTGAGAAACTGCAGTCTTGGGGACCATAGAAATCCTTCAGCTGGAAATACTGCTCAGGAAACAAGCGGAAATATGCACGAGGCTTGCAAAGCTCTGGGTGTTACAACACGTCACTGCGTTTATGGGTCTGTGCCCCGTCCTGCACGTGCCTTTATACAGAAGGGAGAAAATTATTTTGGGGGAAACTGAGGCACTTCAAGCCAGGGCAGACAGAACATGAAAGGAAATTTCACAAACGGTCTCCTTTTACTTCCTTTCTGAGCAGGCTTTTTATGAAAACAGATCGCGACGCTCACATCAGGAAAGGCTTCAGTCAACTCGAGCTACGGAGTTAGGTTTTAATATGTTCGTGTATTTATCGCCGCGCAGAAGCACGCCTGTGTCTATGCTAATACATCCCCTCTGTGCTTTGCACCGAGGTCTGCAATAACTTGAAGAAGCAAATAGCGTGTGAACTCGGCTGTGATGTGATTTATACAGTATCAGAGAGGTTCGGGGCGGGAAAGCATTTCATTCCTCCCCAGTGGTGCATGCTGGATTTTTTTTCCTCACAAGTCTGTTCTCTGATATTTTTCCTGTTCTGCTTTGAAATAAGTTAAATGATTAGGCCTCTGCGGCTTTCTGAGGGGAAGACTTTTCTACAGTCTTATGTGATCTCCTGCTCCAGACTAAACATTTTCTTTCTCATTTCCCTGCCCACCTCCCCCACTATTTCCGCATAAATAATCCCCCTTTATCCCTAGTGTTTCATTTGCAGGGATTCATGTAATAAGCACAGATTTATGCTGGGTTTCCTTGAAAGCTGAGCACTGTGGCCTCATTTCCATCCTCCTTCAATGATTTGCAGATCAAGGCAAGATTGAAGCTGGTCCTAAATGTTTGTTCAAATGAGTCCTTGTCACCTTCATTTGCACTTGTGAATGTTATGGAAATCAGTGACAGCTTCAGCCACTCAGCAGCTTTGAAAAAAAGCACATCACTTCTTTGGGTACCCAGAACTGAGTGATCTGAAGAGCTTTTTTGAACAGTGGTGGGGAATACTGACCTGTCCTTGAGCTGTCTGTGCTCTGAGCACACCTCCATAAAAGAGAGACATAGTAATAAAGTTAAAGAAGGAAGAGGCCAAGCAACTGGGAAAGCCCCAGAAAACACCTTGTTGGCCAGTTCAGGGGTCTTTCAGCCCAATGTCCTCTCATTAGTAGTTTTTACCAAGGAAAAATAGCAAAACAAGACCACAACTTCCAGCCCTCAGCAATTTGCAGCCTAGAGACCTTTTGAGCAAGATCTGCTGTCTTTGCATCTAACAATATTTGGTTGGTTTCTCCTTCATGCATTTCTCTTGCTACTCTTTGTAGTCACAGAAATTTTGGTGCCTGTTGCATGCTGTGACAAGCATTGCACAGCTTGACAGTGCTCTGTGTCTGTGAATTATGTCCTTCATTGATTTTGCACCTGCCTCCTGCTAGTTTCATTTGACACCCCTCAACTCTAATTTTAGAAAAGACAATGAACACCCATTCACTGGTTACCTTGTCCTGGTCACTTTATTGCACCTCCAGCATTTTCCCAAGCCCAACCATCTCTCTTTCCATGGAGTAGAGTCCTGATGTATGATTATGGCCAATGTTAATGCAGAGTTTATTAGAAGTAAACACACGCAGCACAGAAAAGATGATCCTGGTTGTACAGATCAACCTCCTGTCTTGGATCTCCCCTACCCAGCTCACTGGCTTGTTTAGCTTCAAGTTTACTAGTGATTAGTACATGATCTTGATATCTTCCCCACCTCACTACTGATCATCCTCAGAAGAAAGTTGTGTGCAATCCCTAGATTCTCATCCCTAAATTCTCTTTCCTCTACTGGACAGTATGTCTTATAGCCCTTTACACAATGAAGATCCTTGGTTTGTATGGCACTCCCAAGCATTTCTTTCATGATGACTCAACTTAGTGTGTTCCACACCAGGTTTCAGAACCTTCTCCTTGGAGGCTGCACCTTGTGCATGATCCATTCATCACAGTCCATATTCACTCATCAGGTTACCAGGGTGCCCCTGACCAGCATATCTCTTCAATCACCTCTGAGTCTTTGTGTTTAATTTCCTCTGCAATTAGTCAGATAACATACCAGAGGTCATGGCACACAGCATGGATGTTGGGCATAAGAAGGTTCTTGCACATTTTCATTTTACTTCTCCCTAGATCAATACTGTGGGTGTCTGAAGCAGGAAGGTTGGAATTAATAATTTTGGGTTTCAGGGAACTTGGGGAGAGGGGTTGGCTTTTATATTAGTATGCACAATAAGCAAAAGAGCCAAGTTCCCAAAACACATGATTTATTTTTTAAATAGCAGAGAATGAACCACTGGAGCAACTCACTTGTGCTGCCAAAGGCTTTAATCACATGGGACATGAGGAGGGGACATCTTCCTGAATTTTTTTCCCCCTTTCTTCCACAGAAGTAGCAAACTGAATGCATGTCTCTCCAGGGAAAGATCACTGTTTTGTGTAATAAAAGGCTGTCTTCAAAATATATCCCTTCAGGACTTGCTTTTTTTCCCAGCATAGTAAGAAAGGAAAGTGATAAAACCCTGTGAAGCAGCTTTCTTGCTTTTCCTATTGTATAACAAATTTACCTTTCAGATGGTATAAAACAATCTCAATCTCCTTTCAGCATCCCCCCTATTTGCCTGAAAAGTCACCTTTTTTTTTTTTTTTCCCACTCATTTGTGAACTGCTGATGATTTTTCAGGGCCTCAAGATCCTGTGACACAAGGTCCAGTGCAAAAATTTCCAGTGGTAAAAAACACAGAACTGTGGTGGCTTTATGCAGTCTCGGCATGTATTTCAGAGACAAGATGTCCTGGCCTGACGAGTTTGAGAGAGCTGCCAACAAGAAGTGTCTGCAGCTGGGGTCAGTGGAAGGCTAAATCCAAAAAAACCTAAATCAGAGATGGATGTAGTGTGTCAGCAAAGACCCTTTTCCCGTGATCTATTGATTGGTTTGTGTTGATTCCTTAGGTTTTTTTTTTGCTTTTACTGGCATCTAATTTAAGGCATTGGTGTTAAATTAAGAGGCATGATTGACTGGCATCTGAGACACATCACAGCTGTCAGCTGCAAAGATAAACTCTGGATCGGGACGCCAATCTTCCCCAAAGATCAAGGGTGTTTGGACGAGGAGTCTAAGTGGATCTCTCTCAGTTAATTCGTAGTAGGAAAGACCTGTTCTTTCTGCATCTCTCCTTAAGATTCAGAACAAGAAATGCCAAACATAGGCTCACCAGTAGATTCTGGCCATCTTGAAATTTTCTCCTTTTAACTGTGGACAACTGGAAATCACTGGGTCAGTCTAGTGTGAAAAGTAATTTGTTTTAGTATGTGATCATGATAAGAACCAACTGGGGAGGATCAGAAAGCCCTTTAGAAACCGGATTAAAGGTCTCCTTGAATGACAGTCTCCATGACACTCAAAAAAGTCCCATGAGCAGCAGCCTCACATCCAACAGCCAAGTCCCATGAGCAGCAGCCTCACATCCAACAGCCACCTTTGCAAACAACATGCTAGGGGCTAGGACCATTCTCAAAAAATAAAAAATACAAGCCAAACCTTGCTATGGGATTGAGGTGATAGCTACTAGTCGTGCTGGAAACCTCTGGAGCTGGAGGCATGAACCACAGCTACTCCAGTTAAAGGGAATAAAGAACAAAGTGAGAAAGACATGCAGTTCTCCAAGGCTGTAGCTGAACAGAACTTTTCTAAGTGGGAACGGGTTGGGTATGTGACCTTCAAAGGAGTAAGTGCCTTTGAAAAGCAAAAATCCTTCATAAAGCAATTGCAGCAGACTCATTATTTCTGGATTAAGGACAGATGGCAACTCAAACTACGTCCATCAGCAGGGTGCAGCAGTTTGTTGAGAGCTGATGAAATGGGACTCCAGGGGCAAAAGGGACTGTCTCATTAACTTCAGCAGAGTTCTGTGTTGTATTTTGCATGGGCTACTCGCTGCTCATCATCAGCAAGATCCCCAGCCCCATGCTTGAAATATAGGAAGGGACACAGGAGGGAATTGTGCAGCAGACAAGTCGGTGTGGGGACAAGGGTTTTCTGGAGCTGGGTGTCCATAAGAGTCTGTCCCCCTGGTTGCAGCTCAACAAGTCACTCACAATGGATTGAATGATGGGGCATGTGCACAGTCAGTGCAGTGACAAAATCCCACTTGTGCCTCTCCTGCAGCTCCTGCACCTGGCTAAAAGCATCTGTATGTTGTCATAGCTCGGCTGCTCCACAGCTATGGTGGCTCATTCCCTTGTCAGGGTCCAGCCACTCCTTTCCAAAAGCTTGATGTTTTCATAGAATCATAGAATGTGTTAGGTTGGAAGGGACCTTTAAAGGTCATCTAGTCCAAACTCCTGCAGCAAGCAGGGACACCTTTAACTAGATGAGATTGCTCAGAGTTTCTTCAAGCTGATCATGAATGAAATGGGGCCACCACTACCTCTCTGAGCAACCTGTGCCAGTGTCTCACCACCCTCAGAGTGAAAAATTCCTTCCTAATGTCTAATCTAAACCTATCCTGCTCTAGTTTAAAACAATTGCCCCTTGTCCTATCACTACACACCTTTATAAACAGTTCCTCCCCAGCTTTCCTGTAGGTCCCCTTCAGGTACTAGAAGGCCTCCAGGCTGAACAAGTCCAACTCTCTCAGTCTGTCTTCATAGGAGAGGTGCTACACTCCTCTGATCATCCTTATGGCTGTCCTCTAGACCCACTCCAAGAAGTCTATGTCCTTGTGCTGAAGGCTCCAGTGCTGGATGCAGTACTGCGAATGGGGTCTCGCCAGAGGAGAGGGGCAGAATCACCTCTCTTGATCTGCTGGCCATACTTCTTTTGATGCAGCCCAGGACTTTTGATGCAACTCAGGTCGTGGGCAGAAGAGCCAAGTGTTTAACTTGTGGCACAGCACTTCCCTCACCACCAACAACCCCACCCCCACCCCCCTGCCCCTTCAAAGAAGGGATGGGTATAACTTCATATATTAGGCCCTTAACTGCTTGTTTACAGCACCACTAAAAAAGACAAATCACTTGAAACAGAGAATGACTAGACCCAGGAAAAGAAGGGAGATTTCAAAAGGCTTATCTGACAGCCAATAAACAGGATAAATAACATGCAGTATTTCATTTGTCAGAACCATGGGACAACCTGATGATAAAAAAGGACTACTCCATAAACTGGGGAATACCTTGGTCTTGGATATAAATGTCTGTGTTGATTTAATAACTGTTCTGGTACTTATACTCTAACTTCTCTTTAGTACTCACAAATGGGATGGAAACTGAGGAATAAGGAGAGGAAGAAAGCTATCTGTGCTCAACCTCCTAATGTGATCCCATTCTGGTTAAGGGGTTGAGGTTATGGTGGCTTTTACGTTACTTTGACTGGTTCTTCCATTGCTGCTGCTAAGCAGAGTGAGAAGTAAAAAAACTGAAACCTACACTACCCCCACTCTTTCCTGTAGTGAGCCTGGACAGCATCTGTTACTTTATATTTTTAGGGTTTTAATGTCATTATAATAGGTTACATCCTGAAATGCAGACGTGTTTGAGTAACCCATCATCCAACTGGGTACACCATGACAGGTTTGAGTAACCACTCTGCACGTTGCTTACAAGCACAACATAAAATAACCTTTTGAGACACAGCAGTAATTATGCATTTTGACTCAGAAATCATCCCAAGTAAATAAACCACAAGCCAAGCCTAACCAAGGTTTGTGGGATGTGCTTTCTCCCTTTCCCAGCCCCATTACTGATTTGGAAGGGAGTGGGAATAAAGAAATACATCCTTAAAAGGGTGGGGAAAGAGTTGATTAGTTCCTGAATATGTCTGGTTACAGATATCCTATTGATCAGCTCAAGCAAGGCATCAGGATTCCTGCCATTATGCCAATGGCCTCTCTTGCAACTGAAACACAATCTGTCTCCTATAAGGAAACGGGAGACACAAACCTCTTTCCCTGTGCTGTTCAGAAAACAAACCAGCAGAGAAAGTGACTTTCAAGGGAAAGACAATCTTCTTCAAGGTCAGACATTTACTGCCTGCCAGTAACAACTCCATCCTCCACGCTGTTGCCAGCATCTCTGAGCACCTTGCTGGCAGGTTCACTAGCCTGCATTTCCATCCTGCTCTACTTCCCCATGTTCTTCTCATTATTATCTAAGCAGATTCCACTGCATTCAGCAGTGTGAATGATGCTGAACACATGCTGAATCTCACTCTGTTGGGAGAAAAAGCAGGAGCCCTTTAAGTTTGGTGGTAGCAGAGCATCCCTGTTTTGGGAGGAGAAATAGAATTCTGCAGCTTTATGTTGTGGAGGTGGATAACTATCTGCCTATCCCTGTGCAAGGGGGTGCTGGTAATATCTCTATATTCTGACCTGGCACCTAGTAGGGCTGTTGAGGACCCTCATTTTTTCTGGACAGGGCTGTTGTCCTGCCTAAGATGTACAGGGAGCAGTGGAGCCCACAGTCCAGAGGACAACTGTGATCTCCATCACCTCATAAATAGCAATACAGGGGTGCTGGGTCAGCTGAAATGGATCATTTGCATCTCTAAACTCTCTGACTCTTGGGAAGAAAATGAAAATGGATATTTTTTAAAAATTTTTTTTTTTTTTACAAAGCAGCATTTACCTTTCTCCCAGTGTTTCCTCAAAAGCTGCATATTTACCTCATTATCTTTATCTGAGCATGGCACATGGCTGAATTTCTTGGATCTGAAGCATCTCCAAGGGCAGCTTTGGGTAAGAATACCCAGCAGGAAAAGCAGCCATCTGAGAGCAGCGATCTCTGGGGTAAGGACCACTTCTCATCCTCCCCATGAGGTGAGCAAATGATGGAGCAGAAGCACTCACCAGCTCTTAAAAGCAGAGGCCTATTACAGAGTAGATTTTAGCTTCCTGTGTATAGCTGATGAGGAGTGAACTGGCCACCTCAAGGGATGTGACAGCTTATCCAGAGCCTGGATGATTACAGAATCATTGAATCATGGAGTGGTTTGGGTTGGAATGGACCTTAAAGATCATCTAGTTCCATCCCCTGCTGTCTTTTTACACCACCAATCCCAGCCTTGCTGGGGCCTCTTGCAGGTGCCTTGCTCCAAGGCTTTGACCAGTGTGAGGCAAGCTAGACTGAGATGGTCTTAAAGGTCCACCTTGTCACCAAAGTTTATGGACATCCCACAAGAGCCACTTGTTCTTGGCAACATGCTGGAAAGCCTCAGGGTGGAGAAGACTGCAGAGGCTCAGCATTCCCCTTCTGCAAGTGGCAAGATCATCCCTATAGCAAGAAGTTTGCTGGTTCCATCAGTTTGCAGGTCTGCAGCTGATGGTACAACGGGGAAAGTTGCATGTTTCTTACACCAGCAGCTGACTATGACTGGGAAGGGAAACCAAAAAAAGCACCTTTTCTTTATGGTGCTCCCATAAAGAAAAGACATTTCTCCCCATGGGTGCTGCAAGGGTTCTGGAGGGGAATATTATTCCCTCACAGATGCTGTCCTTGAGAGCAGTACTTCTCTGTTGCTGGTTGTATCTGCAGTGTAGGGAAAAGGAGTGTCTTTTTGGGGGAGAAGTGGGTGCTGTGTACACATAGGCACATGTCTTGGTGTGGGGAAAGAGGGAGGAGAGACAACTTCACCAATGTTGAATTTGTATCTTACCAGTGTCTTCTGAGGTTAGGAGTCAACAAGCCACAAAGTGGGAAGAGGGTCTAATCAGAGAAGGGAACATCTTTGCTGCAACAAGCAAAGGAAGAGCTGGACTAGTTAGAAATGGGACAGAATTTCCAGGGAGGCAAAGTCTCTGATTATAGATAGGGAACAGCTGAAGAGAAATCAAAGAAAAGGCAAGGCTTCTCACTTTTCAAAAAGGGGGTGGCAGCAGGGACAGGGAGGGGATTGTCCCTCTCTACTCTGCCCTCAGGAGGCCCCAGCTGGAGTCCTGTGTCCAGAGCTGGGGCCCCAATACAAGAAAGATGGGGAACTGTTGGAGAGGGGTCAGAGGAGCCATGGAGATGATCAGAGGGCTGGAGCAGCTCCCCTAGGAAGAGAGGTTGAGGGAGCTGGGCTGGGTCAGCCTGGAGAAGAGAAGGCTGTGGGGGGACCTCATTGCAGCCTGCCAGTACCTGAAGAAACAGTAAGGGGAATCAACTTTTTAAAAGGGTAGACAATGGCAGGACAAGGGGGCTGGATTAAAGCTAAAGGAAGGAAGAGTTAGATGAGATCTTAGGGGGAAGTCCTTTGCAGAGAGAGTGGTGAGGTGCTGGAACAGGCTGCCCAGAGAGGGGGTGGATGCCCCGTCCCTGGAGGTGTTGAAGGCCAGGTTGTCTGGGGCCCTGGGCAACCTTGTGTATCTCCAGGCCTGGAGGTTGGTGTCCCTGCCTGTGTCAGGGGGTTGGAGCTCTGTGATCCTTGGGGTCCCTTCCAACCCATGCCATTCTATGATTCTGTGATTCACTCTTACCTCTTGACTTTCAGGGCTCTTCTGTACTGTCTAGCCCTATCACATTCAAAGACACCCCAGTTTCAGTGGGTGCATTGTAGGGTCTGCCAGCTTAGCACGGCCTTGGCTTCTTGGGATGCTGGGCTCTGACTGGAGCTGATGGGGGCTTTATTTGGATTTTGCCCAGGTGGTTGGAACCCATGGTCGGCTTGGGGTGACTGCACCAAGGACTGCGGGGGAGGCCTCCAGACCCGCATGCGAACCTGCAAGCCCCTTCCCAACGAAGGCCTCGTCTGCGAGGGAGTCCTGGAGGAAGGACGGCTGTGCAATAGGAAGGCGTGCAATAGTAAGTGGAGGCATGTTCCCTTGCACGCGCGCGAGTGTGCCGCTCTTCTCAGGAGGAGCCCGGCCTCGTGGTTCATAAAGGAGGGAGGATGCCCCAGAGGCACAGTGAAACTGCTGAAGGGTCCTGGCAGAACAGCAAGCCCGAGAAAGCATGCGGTTTCGGCTGTGCATGGCCCTGCCCTTCCCTGCCTGTTTCCGCGGTCACGCATGCACACGCACACGTGCTGACACACGTCTTCCAACGCAAACACCTGCAGACCCAACCTTTACCCAAAAAGAGTATGGGTTAACCTACAGGAATATGTAAGTAGGCATTCACATGCTGGGGATAAATCTGCCACCGATGGCAAAATGTAACATGTAAAGGCATCTCTTTGATAACTGGAGCCTCTCTCCTGAATAAAGAAAGCATGGAGCTAAGAGAGATGCTAATCTTTTGTGTTAGTTCACCTTCTCAGTCAAGACTAGTGTTGTTCTCCCTTTGTTTTAAAAAAATGAAGCCTACAGTGCTAAGATATAGGAAAAGATCTGGCAGTTAGACAAATCACGGGACTTGCACAAGGCAAAGTCTTTGGCAGACGCAGTCCTCTCCTCCTGTAATGCAGGTTCTCTCCAGGTACTCTTCTCCAGAGGGCAGGGGACAAATTGTCATCAGGGAGATATCGATGGGTGGAGCTGGTGACCTGCAACGCTTTTGTCCCCAGTGCTTATTTTGCATTAGTTGAGTGGAGAGGGGGTTGAAGAGGAAAAAAACAACAACATAGGAGGCTCAGCCCAACAAACACAAGGGAATGGCTGATTTTAATTATTCCCTTCTTATTATTTCAAATTCATAGTAGAACATGTTTAAACAAACTTATCCAACTAGCAAAATAACTAGGCAAAGTTGAGCTGTCTTCAAAGGCAAGGAAGCATCTCCTGATAAAGGGGAAGTTCGAATAGAGGGACATAAATATATTCCTCTAATAAGGGCTAAAATGATTTCATGCATTTTTTACCACTTCTATAAATTTAAATCATGTTGCAATTAGATGTTTTTCCCCGCTTTTTTCCTTCTTTTTTTTTTTTTTAATGAAACTTTCTAATATATTGAATTTCATCTCTTTGACTCACAGCTGATAATTTCCCCCTGAGGTTCACCCACACTAGGGAAATCTAATCTATGTATGTCCCTCATGCTTATTGGTGACTTTGGAGTTATAACACGGCTGTGGCTTGTGGCAGTGAGGGTAAGAGTGAATCCATCTGTGGGCAGGGATCTGGAAGCTGGATTTGAAAGGGTGAACTTGAATGTGCCTTAATGGAGCTGGAAGAAGGGCCACATTGGTCTCGGTGGACAATGCTGGGTGGAGGGTGCTCTGTGTGTGCACCGATTCTTTGAACATGGGGGGCACATGGAACAACAGGCAAAACCACTCCTTACAGTGCTATTCCTGTGCAGGACAAGTGCAGGGATCACCCAACTCCTTCACACTCTCATTGCAGGACATCTTTCTCCACCCTTAATCATGTTCAAAGCCCTCCATGGGATCCATGTGATTCCTTCATGTCCCTCTTGAACTGAGCAAGGAACATATTCTCTTCCCTTGATCTGCCCCAGGGGCAAACCTTGTCTCTTCTTCATGCTAGATCTCCTGAGATGTCTGTGGCAAGGATGGATGAAATGGAATATTAGGCAAGCATGGAGCCTGTAAGCCTTGGTTGGGTTTCCAGCTCCACACATTGCACAGAGCACAACAGTGAAAGATGATTTAGTGAATATTTACTCATCTTTTCCAGAACACAGCAATGCTGATCCTAAGTGCAGAAAAGCTTGACTGTGACTGGGGGAAGCAGTTATGATTCAATAAATGATTTCATTTGCCTTCCTGTCCTACTTCCCTTACAAACCAAGTCACCTCCTGCTCCAAACTGCAGTATGGTTAGCTTGTCTGAGGTTATTAGGGAAGAAAGGATCTTGAGCCAAGTGAAAGGCCCTAGTTTGGAAAAGGAGCATGCCCACAGAGTGGGACAGCACAAATTGATTTATCTCTTTGAAATAAATAAGTTAATTATGATTAATTTTCCCAAGGGCCTCTTTGGAGACAAACTGCTGAGCCCCTTTGTGATGATTTCATGCTGTCAAGCTGGAAAGTGTTTGAGGGACAATATGAACAATTAATCTTTCAAGACTTGCCCATGAACACCTTGAGCTCTGTGTCCTATCTCAAAATAAATCAGTGTCTCTTCGTATCTACCCAAACTCTGCATTTGGCTCTGAACTTGTTCCTCAGCGAAGCTGTACCTTGTTGCCTTTGCAGCCATGCCCAAGAGATGGGCACTTTTGACCCAGGAAGGTTCTTTTAATTATTTTGCACATATACTTTCCTTTTCTTTGCTGTGATCTGTACCAAAACCAGAGAAGATTTAAAGGTAGAATAGAAATCCTTCTGGTTTAAAAGTGTCACTGTTATTGTCATGCTGACTTTTACTGATAGATTTGTTAGAGATGAGTAGGGTATTCATTCTTCCACTTCTACCCTTATTTTCCTAAGTGTTTGTTATATGTTGCAGTTAAATAGACTTTTTTTTTTTTTAATTTGTGGGGAAAAGAAAGACTAGAAGAAGAACTGAACAGAACATCTTTATCCTAAATTGTGCAACATTTCAGTAACTTGTAATAATGCTCAACTAGTTCTCAAGTATTGAGAGCATTATTGTGGAGTGGCTGATATCTTAATTTTGTAGTGTAAAACAAACAGGAAAGATATTCTTCCTTGACAAAAAGGCCCTCTATTATCCTGATAAAACTGCAAAACCAAACAGGGATGAGTACTCTGATATTTTCCTCTCTGCTGTGGGGATAAATTGAATCTTGTCCAAGGAAACCAATGCCACCACTGAAAAGTATTATTGGTTTCTGACCATGCAAGTTGCATTAGAATAACACCACCATCTATAAGGATAAATCCCATCTTTTCATTTAACTTTTCCATCCTTTCTTCTGCCAAAGCAGCTTGTAAACTAATGGGTGATTAGCAAAAGTGTTGTAGATGTTTGTTTGGATCTCCAGCAGCAGGGAAAGGTCTTAGTCTGATACCTCATTTGGAACAAGTTCTCAGTGGGAACTACTTTGGGAGCTGCTGAAATGAACTTTTGAAGAGATCTGTGAAGGTTCCATTGGTTGTTTTATTTTTCCTGGCCATGGTAAATGATCTAGATGGATCTAACCTTCCTTGTCATGCAGCTGCTCCCCAAGCTGGACATTCTCCAGGTTTTGCCATCTTTCCTCATCCAAAACTGCCCCAGGTGGACCTTCAGCAGGTCTCAGTGTGCAGCAGTGGGAATGTTTTTTTCTCAGCCTTTCCAAGAGACGTGACTTATGACAGCTTGGTCACCAAACTATAGGTAAAGCCATGTGATTCCCAGACCTGAGTTTGAACATGTTGTCTGGAGGCCATAGTGCTGTTTGAAATCACTGCACATGGATAGCCAAATAACTCCACAGGTGCTGTGTCTACATGGGCTTTATGTTCTTCCACTTGCTTGGGCCACCATCTCTGCCATTTCATGTAATGGATTCTCTTGCTTGTTGTTCTTCATCTGGCTTAATTTTCCCCATGGATACATACTCAAGTCCAACAGCAAGTAAGCCAGGTAAGTTATCTCCATGGGCAAAACCCCAAAACAGTAAAACACTGAAGAAAATCTGTAATGAAGGCTCATCCAAAACAGGAAAGGGATCTTTGGTAGCAGCAGCTTGGCTTAGGCAGAGTTTTTTTTCATGGCAGCTGTTCAGCTCAAGAGACATAATCTGAAGGACAACATTCAGTGTTTATTGTAACTCTGATTTTTCCTTGCTAGAGGCAAAGGGCCCAGTGGTATCCTCCTCTCCTGCACAGACAGGGGAGATTTCCTCCATCTGTTGGATTTGGCCAGGAGCTGCTGTTTTATAAAGGGAGGGAAAAAAATGCCAACCAGAGTGTGGTGGCAAGTGCTTACAGAGAATCTCTCCAGGTCCACCCCCTTTGAATGGAAGGGAACACCTGCTGTGCTTCGGTGGCCCCTCTTGGCTGCACAGTCCTAAAAGCTGTGGATGCTCACAACCTGGCACAGAGAGGGTCCTCGCAAAGGAGGTTGGACCTGCAATGTGGCAGGACAACATCCAAACCAGAGGAGGGATGTCACGGGTCTGACCCTGGCGCTGGAATTCAGCAGTGCTGGAGAAATGCAAGAACAATCAGAGATGTAGGCAGCCTGCATTTATTCCTGGGGAATGAAAGTCAGTGAAGAAGCCAGCTGAAATCCTGCCATCCCATCTGGCAGAGGCAACACAAAACCATCTCTGACATTTATGAATATGCAGATCGGGCAGATACATCTCCCCTAGGCTGGGAGAAAGGTGGTCACATCCTGCCCTCCGGTGCAGAAGTGTGATGCTGGTGCAGTCCTGTCAATCCATGCTGGATTCCCAACATCAAGCAGGTTCAGGATCTGTCCCTTCAGCTGTAGCTGTTAGTGGTGTGAAGAAATCCACTTTCCACATGACATTCAAAAGGCTGAGCCTCAGTTTCATTCTCTAACGCCCCTGTTTTTCATTAAAAATAGCCTTTTTGCTGCAACTACCAAGCTGAAATATCCTGTGCATCTGTGAGAGCATCCTCACTGCCCACAGGCCAGGCTAGAATTCATTGCAAGCTAGAAGAACGTCTTGTCCTATACACGTACCTCCTGCTGCTTACAGGGACTTCACCCAGTCCTACTTTTAATGGTGGATCGGATATCTTGTATCTGGGAGTCGTGCATCTCTGCCAGTGACAACTTTCAGATGGCCAAACCAAAATGCTTTGCACCATTTCTTTAGGTGGTGCAATTGCCACATATCCAGTGGCCTCCAAAATGCCCCTCTTCCACATCCTCCAAGATCTTGGGGTTTGGGGATAGGTAGTGATTCTGCCCCTCTCAGTTTTACTCCTTTAGCAGCTGCTAGGTGCCCCAGAAATTCCATAGCCAACACCTTCTCCTCCAGTTTTACTGTACTGAGAGACATTTATCCTACTTCAACAGGGGTCTTTAATCATCCCTTTCCACTCTTTGCTCTCATCTATAATTTCATTCCCACCATCCCAGTTTGCTTAAACAATTTTCATGGTCCTTCTATTTTCTTTGCTTCTCCTGTTTGAGGGGTGAGTATAGAGTGAAAGGTGTGTAGCTCTGGTGAGACATAATTGGTTGTTAAAACCTTGGCCCACAACACTGCAAAGACTCTGTATTAGGGTTTTTTTTTCCCTTGGTTGTGTTGCAGGGTTCTGTCTGACACATCACATTTTCTCATTAGAAGTGTTGGTCACCTGCTTCCTCTTCCCACTACTGCAAGCATTTCAAGACCATCCTCTCTATCCACATTTGAGATTTGTTCTTCCCAAATCTCATGTGCTTGTTTTTGCTTGCACTGGAAAAGTCTCTGTGTCCCCTCCAAAGGTGTTATTTCTCTAGCTCTCATGCTAGGTGCTCCAAGGTGCTGGGTGTTTCAATATTGTGCTATCCTTGTGGCATTTATATAGCTGGGATGTAAATCAAGTCTGAGTCTTCCTTTGATCCTGGCTTTGCTCCTCTCCACTGACCACTGACACCATTCACATAATCACAGAATCACAAGGTTGGAAAAGACCTTTAAGATCATCAAGTCCAACCATTCCTGTCCTGTGCTAAACCAGATCCCTGAGCACCTCATCTCCCCATCTGTTAAACACATTCAGGGAAGGTGACTCAACCATATCCCTGGGCAGCCTGTTCCACAGCCCCACAACTCTGCCAGGGAAGAACTTTTCCCTCACATCTGATCTGACCCTGCCCTGGGGCAGCTTGAGGCCATTTCCCCTTGTCCCATCTCCTGTCCCCTGGCTGAAGAGACCAGCGCCCACTTCTCTGCACCCTCCTGGCAGGTCAGTGTAGGCAGTGATAAGGTCTCCCCTCATCCTCCTCCAGGCTAAACATTCCCAGCTCCCTCAGCCACTCCTCATAGGATTTGCCCTCCAGCCCCTTCCCCAGCCTGGTTGCCCTTCTCCGGACTCACTCCAGGACCTCAAGGTCCTTCTGATGGTGAGGAGCCCAGAACTGGACACAGTACTTGAGGTGTGGTCTCACCAATGCCGAGTACAGGGGATTTCCATTGTGGGAAGCAGGTTGTAGAAATCCAACCAGCTTCCTTCTGCCTTTATTTTGTGGCCTCCACCCCATAAAGTTTAGGTCCAAAAAAAACCACAGCAGCACATCTCTTGCATGTACTTTGTGCATGAAGAACCTGGCTTCTCTCTGCTTTGTTCAGAATCACAAAATAATTATTTCATATATTCAAGGCAACTGTCCAAGTTAAATCTAGAACATGCACCGTGTTAAATGGCAGCAGGCCAGCTTCCCTGCAACACCTTTTCCATAAGGGAGGCAGCCTGCTGTTGCAACAGAGTAATCCCAACATAGGACTGGAGGCAGTCTTTGCTGGGGGAGACATGGGGCAAGCTGGAAGGGTCACACATTCATCCACTAGACCTGATTGCCTTTAATTAGAGAGAGCAACAACAGTACAGGGTTGTCATATCCATTAGGGAGCGAAGGACATTGTGCAGCTCATTTGAGAACAGGATGAGTTGTTAGTAGATACCAATAGTGTTGGGTGCAAACAACTGGTGAGAGGAGGTCCAGGATGCTAAGGCTGCATTTAAAACTTCTATTTTGCTCTTTTATCTTTCCTTCCTTTTTTCCTGCTTCCTGTCCATCCATCCATCCATGCTCACTGGATGTTTCTGGAATATTCCCTTGTTGCTTTCCTTGCTCTGGGCAGCTGACAAAGCTGTCCAAGCTCCACATCTCCTCCTTGCTGCCCAGCCTCTGTTTCTCATCCCTGCCTAAAAAAAAAAATAAAAAAATCTCTGAGAAGCCTTTGGGATTTGCAACAGATGGAGTTTTTGTGTGGTTTTGGCCTAAATCAAAACAGATGAAAGTGTGTG
Organism: Hypotaenidia okinawae; assembly: GCA_027925045.1. Taxonomy (NCBI): domain Eukaryota; kingdom Metazoa; phylum Chordata; class Aves; order Gruiformes; family Rallidae; genus Hypotaenidia; species Hypotaenidia okinawae. Next base: position 162,196,757 of record BSDF01000002.1, read on the forward strand.
GGTATAACCAGCAATGGGTGGTGGCAATGGAGAACTGTGATGTGTCCCAAATATGAGACTAATTAAACTGTCCCCTAAGCAAACTCAAGATGCTGGATAATGTAAAGCTCATTAGAGGTTGACATTTTTATTTTTTTTAATTGCATCTCACTCAGGAAAGTCCCAGGACTTTGTAGCTACAAAAAACCCATAGGATTTGGGCACTTTCTATTCCAGTAAAGAACCAGTCAAAACCAAGGTGGTTGTATCCCAGTATCAGGTTGTTTGTAATCCTGCTGTCTGGCTATGGGTGCTTTTCCCTTGATGATGGCAGGAGGGTGACTGCCCCATCCCATCTCCTCCATCCATCAGTCAGCAACCAGTCGGTGCTGAGAACATTGGAGGAGTCGGTGTGATCAGTTCCTACATTCGTTAAGTCCTGCTTTTGTGCATCAGTAATTGGGAATAATATAATTCCCAAACTAGATGGGCCTCTTCCACGAACCAAGCTGCTGAATATAAAGTCTGGCTCCTGGCAGGGACTCTGAATCATTCCTCTCCCTCCTCTGCTTTCCCTTTTTTGGATATCAATAAAGACTCTTGCCATCACACTGAAGCTTCATTAACCTTTATTAATTTTCTTAGGGTTCCAGGATCAAATTTGTCACCATCATTTCTTGGCAGTTTGTACTTCTTGAAAAGATGTCTGACTGTTTTACCTCCTTGGGGGAAAAGATCCTCTGCCTGGCACTTGCTGTTTGGAAACAAATTGGTTGCTAGATCACAGACTACTCGGGTTCATCTCTGCTCTCTGCTATTCTGCATGACTCCAGTGGAGTCAGCTGAGCTCTCCTGATTTACAGCAGGCAGTAATGGTGGGTGGGATTTGGTTGTTATTGCCTGGCTGTTTCTCTGTTTTCTAGGGAGGGCACATGTCAGGGTTGCAACATGCCCATAACAGGGAGAATGGCAATTTTTGTTTCCCCTGTAGCAAATTCAGGGACGATCCACACAGCATGCAAATGGAAACCTGGCAGAAATGTGGATTTGGAAGTAACAGGAGAGCTAGCTGTCAGTCAGGAGTTAAATGCTTTTAATTTACAACGGGTGAATTATTTACCTTCTGATCTCAACACTTTGGTCTTCAGTGGGAGATTTTCAGTTTGAACACCAGGACGAGCAGCTTTACTCTTTCACCTGGACTGGAAAGGTGCCCAGCTGCAGTTCTGTTGGCACATAAGCCTCTTTGTTTACACCAGTCCTACTAGAACTCCCTACTGCAAGTAGTAGGGTAGAGTCTATGAAGGAGACATCCTTTTCAACTACCAATTTCTTTTTCATCTCCCCTCACCTGCCTGCTCCACTCAGCATTTTCTGGTTACTCTAAAAAACATTGATAAGATGTTGCTTGCAAGGCAGAATTTTCTACCAAAAAAGTACTTTCAGTCATTACCCTAGATCTCAAACCACTGTTAGGGATGGTGGGATTCATTGTCAGAGCATCTGAAAAGGCTAAATCCTCCACAAGTGCAGCAAAGAGTGTAAGACACCCTAGAAAATCATTGCTATTGATTAATAGACCTGGCACAAGGGATCATATTCTGCACAGTCCCAATTCCCACTGAGATACAAGGGGTTGAGCTTCCAGCCAGCCCCAGTCTTGCAGGCTGGCTCAGTGATAAAGCCTGGGGGATTGCTGGGGTTGGAAAGCAGGTGGTCGTGTCAAACCAAACGTTGCAGGTCGCTGTTGTTTATACATGTAACCTTTGTAGTGAAAGATCTTGCAGAGTGAACCAAGGTGTATTTACATGACCCATTACCTTGCCATAGCCAATGGACGCTATAATTCCAGAAGCCAATCGCTGAGGTCCACAGATAACAGAAAGCGAGAGGACACTGATGAACTGCAGCACTACGGGTACCCTGCACCTCAAATAGGTAAGCTCTGACCTACCACAACAGCATCTGGAGCTGACACACTGCCTGGTCACTGCACTTCCCAGCTGGGCTGACTGCATTGACTCGCTTTGCTGTTTCAATGACCCAGCTAACCAACTCTTTTCCTCCCAGGTTAGCGTGGGTTCATCCAACAAGTCACACACCAAGCCAACAGCCATCACTCTGTTTGTTCTCATCCCACTGCCATACGTGGTTTTGTGTTCCTGCCATTAGCCAGAGAAGGCTAAAAGTGTTAGATACAAAGCCCTAACCAGACCGTGCCTCTCACAGACTGCTTCTCATCACACTGCCTACTTCTAAGTCACTGCTTTGTCTGAATTATCTAAACAGCCATGGTTCATTAAGCCAAAGCTGACCTCACTGTGATACAGCCTCTTTGCTGATGTCCATGTCATGCCTTCCCACTGACTGTAGAAGGAGGTGTGCAGAGTGTGATGAGGAGAAAGCAGGGCTGCTTTCTTCTGTCACTGGGTCTTTTGAGCTGTGCAAGGACTTGTACCTGGTAGGTTCTACAACAAATTCTTCCACCCTTCTGCAATATGAGGGGAATAATATGTAGGGATATCAGAGAGTGTGATCTGGGAAGATGGGAATGAATTTAACCTAAATACATGCCAGGTCCAATCTGGAAAGGTTTTGTGGTCTCCTTTCACAAATGCCTTTCATGGCAGGAGCTCAGCACATCATGGGTCTTGGGCAAATCAAAGCGTGTTGACCTTGGCTACAGGTTAAAATTGTTACCCAGTGACCTTGCAAATGTTTTGTGGTCTAGAAATCCTTCAGACAAGTGTTTCAAAGAGCCAGAGCTATGAAACAGATTTTAAGGGAAAGAGGGAGATATTCTGGTGTAAATTAGCTGTGATCCATCCAATGCAGCAGGACTTTGCCAGTGTGCAGCAGTGAACAGCACCAGGAAGCAGCACCATGGTATGGAGGCTCCAGAGGTGATCACGCAATGGCTGAGGTTGTGACTTTCAGTGCAAGGTCTGAATTTCCTTGCCACCCTGGACTGAATCTGCTCCCTTCAGTGGGAGCATCTCCACTGCCTGAAGGATCACTGGTGGCTGGCAAAAGGCTGCAGGAGAGGGAGGACATTTTTCATGCTGCAACTCGGTGAAGCTGAGCCAAATCTTTCAGTCACATGTGTCCAAATGGGGGCGGGGGTTGGGGGTGGGGGGAGAAGAGAAGCCACTCCAAGGCAGGTCCTGTGATGTCCCCTGTTGTTCCTGCTCTGCCTGGTCCCAGGTGTTTCCCCAGTGCTTTGTTCCAGCCTGCAGTTCAGCCACCAGGTTTATAGCTTGGCATTTCTTCCTGCTATGCAGCTGGATACTGCATCTGTGCTCAGTGACATCCCTATTAACTCCCTGCCATCAGAGCCACTGCTGTAGCACGGCTGACTTGGGCTGTGGTATTCCTGAGTGCAGCATGGGCTGGGGAAAATGCATTGTCCTGCTGCAAGTTTTTCTGCCACTGTCCCAGGAGCAGCAACTGCAGCCAAGCTGTTCAAACAGATTAGGATGGAGGAGATGTAAAGACTAGGCAGAGGGTACAGCCCAGGAAAGGCTTCAGCTGGGGATGCCAAAGCAAAGCCCACATTGTCCCTAGCAATTAAAACAGCTTGTAGGGGATAAACCAATTCACAGTCACTCAAGACCTGGAAAAATATGAAATACAAAAAATAATTGATGCCAGCCATAAGGATGAGAGATGAGGTGATGGACTTGTTCAGTTAAGACTAGTACTTTCTCCCACCAGTTCTCACATCCCCAGTGTCCAGGTCCTGTTGGCCCATAGGCTCTGCCACACTTGTGCTCTCATCTGTGGTGCCACTGGCTGCCTGTGTGTCCCTCCCAGCAATAACAGGAGAGTTAGATCCAGCCCAGCAGTTCTCTGGCATGGGCCCTCCTGGCTCAGCCCTCAGACTGCTTCCAGGAGGTCTTTGCCAGCATCAGGATGTGAGCAAAGAAGTGGCTGCACATGATGAGGGTGTCAGATTGATGGGTGGCACTATAAAATAAAAGGGGTCCTGGCGAAGGGATGACGGTGATATGCCACTCCACTAGTGCCAAGGGAACCCACAGACAGGGAACCCACTGACAGGGAACCCACAGACAGCTGAGCTCCCTGTAAGGCACTAGAAAGGATCCTGGATTGCAGTGCTACATTCCCGTTGAGTGATGCCCAGCGTATCTCCTTCTGTGGCACATGTTGAGACCTCTCAATCTGCAGGAGAGGTGCTGCAGCCGGCTCTGTGGGAACAGCAAGCCCTAAAACAGGTCCACCTTCCAACTTCAAGTGGGTCCTCACCCCTGCTAAATCCTTTGGGACACTCCTGTTAAGCTCCAAGCTAGCGCATCATAGGACTAATCAAAGGTCAGTGCTACAGAGACATCTGTCCACAGGCACTAGTCATGGTGGAGGGCAGTGCATGGTTCCTTATCTTCTGGGGAATGAAGACCAATTTGACAGAATGCATCTCTGCCAGGCCTAATTATATGACAGTACCAAGCTGTAGTAGAGTGGCAGACTCTTGCACTTATATCAAAAAGCAGAGATACACTTCTGGAATAAATTGATGAAGACATTGCATCCAGTAATTTCTGTATGCTGCAGTCCAGCTCACAGGCATGCAGAAATTCTACTCATAATTTTGGTGATGGACAATATTCTGTTTCTCTTGGGTGGAGAACGAAAGAGCTTATCCTGATGCCTGATAGTATTTTAGAACTGGGTCTGGCATGGTTTGAAAATCAGTTGGACTTCTGCAAGGGTTGAGGCTAGTAGTCTGAGATAAATAGCTTAGTTCAAAATAAGACCAAACTCAAAGGCATAAACAACACTTGGAAAATAAACTACGTTATGAATTTTAAAAGCAGGGATTGGTGCAATGTGAGGGATGATAATTGAGGAGATTTACCTCTAATCATAGATATTTCTACCATGAAATAATAAAGAAAGGGAAAGAGGCAGAAAACATTCAATTTGGTTCAAGGATGCCATTCATTCTTTTAGTGTCACGGTAACTCTTGCCTCAATATGGAGATTGCAAAACCAGTCAGGTCTAAGTGGGAAGGCGATTGGAAGGCAGCAACTCATCAGGAACTTATCAGCAACTCCTGTCCAAGCCATGAGCTGCTGATGAAGGAGGCCACTGTGCCTCTGCAGACCTCCCCTGTCCCACCTCTGGCCTCTCAGAGAGTCTTTGGGGAACAAGCTGGCAGTGTTTGACCACCAAAAAATGTCACCTCATTACCATTGAAGGATTTGCTGCTGGATTCAGCAGTAGGGAGGTTCAGGGAGGGTTCTCGGAGCAATGCAAGGTCATTACCTGTCAGTGCAGCATCCAAGCAGGCTAGGTAGCAGGAATGGTTGGGATTTGCAGGCCAAGGAGGCATCTTGTGAAATCTGTACCACTCTGTATGACAAATGCTGAAATCACAGTACCAAAAAGGTAACATGGAAATGCAAATCTCTCTACACCAGCAGATCTAATACTTGAGAAGCAGGGAATGGGAGTGATGTTTTCTTGAAGGCCCTAGGCCTCAAAACACCCACCCTCACCTCCACATCCCAGAGAAAGACCAATGGTCTGCAAAGTTTATCCAACTGGAACCATCTGGGTAGATTAATCAAACAAAACACAAAAGCAAGGGGAAACAGTAGTGAGCAATTTTGGCTTAATGAACAAAACCAGTTATGTGTCATGGCAATCATTGAGATGACATAGATGAGGTGGAAAAGGTTCACCTTTACTTCTATCTCGTTCTGACACCAGCTAGTAAATGAAGGGATTAAAGCCTGTCCACTTTGCATTAAGGACAGGTCCTCCTCTACACTTTTTTCCCTTCAGGAGGCCTGCACGTATTGATTCACCAGCCTTCAGTTAGTGGGCATATTGTTAACTACCAACTGCCTCAATGAGTGGAGACATTCAAAATAGACGAGCTGACAAGCATGACACATAAAGAATAGCACAGCTAGCTTCCAAAAATTCCAATGAGCAGATTGATGAGACCCATAAACACTTGAAGCCTCGCATAAAATTTCATTGCACACAGATATTTCCCCTTAAGATGCTAGTAAATAAATATACCACCTTAACAAAGAAGTCAGGCACGCACAGCTTTAGGTCAGCTGAGGTAGTGCTGGGTTTTTTGGTGGTCTCCAACCCTTACAGTCCCCATCACAGTTTCTGTACTTACACTGACTTTCAAAGAGCTGGCTGTGTTTATAACCCACAAGCAGGCTGAGATCTCAGGCTGTAGCAGCCATTGCTAAAGTCTCTTTACTGCTCCGTGTTGAAACCAGTCAATCCAATACAGCATCTACTGTCCGCTTTTCTTTGCGAATTGGGTGGTGGTGCAGGAAAACACATCCAGGATCTAGGTGAAGCTCAGGCTCTGCCATTCTGTAATGACTCCTGAAGTCCATTACCTGCTGCACCCAGTGCCATAATCCTTCTTACATCATCCATAGTCTTCCAGATGCATCTGGCTATGATGCAGCGTGGTGTACTCATGCTCTGAAGAACTTGTTACTAGAAGGGTGTGCTCCTCTATTATATAGCCTCAGAAATGTGTTGGTGTTTATTTGTGCCATATGCCTGTGTAGCATGCATACCAAATGTTACCTTCTAGGTTTAACACGTGTGATTATTAGTAATCCATTAAAAAACTAAAAAGCCAAACAATGCACAGCTTAATGAAATTTAACAGAGCAATCTTTTGTTTTCATCTGGAGGAGAAAAGCATTTTCTAAAGGGTAGACCAATGCCAGTGAAACTAATGGAAAACTGTCCTGTCACTGCCAGTGTCACACTTCTGATGACTTAACTGGATGCTGTGGCCTTGCTGAAGCACCACTGGCATGACCATCTGTCTGCAGGGGCATTAATTACACAGCGAACCTGTCTCATTGTTTTCCATTCTCATCTCTTGTTCAATGGGAAGCTTTTATTTGCCTTTCCAATACTGTCCAATCAGGTAAGCAGTCAATAGGGACTGTATGATGTGTGGGAACAGACGTGTTCCATGCCACTTACATATCAAAGAAGGTTTTCTACACAGGTGAAGAAGATGGCAAGAGAAAACTCTGAGGGATTTCTTCAGTCAATGTTCCTTTAAGACACTGTCATCTATTTTGTCTGCTCCTCCATGGCCAGTCTGCACTGGTAGGGGCTGTGAGAGGGCAGGGAAAGGCATTGAATCCTTATGATGTCTTGGTTTATGGACACATTTACTGTATCTGTCTAATCACTGTTAGTACTATCTCTGAGTAGATATGTATCCCAGCTCACATGGTTCTTTAATGGCCACACTACCACATCATTAGTTGTGGAGCCTTCTCATCCAGCACCCTGATGCTTCCACAGTGTCCTTCACTTTTTTGTCTGTGTGAGTTTCAGCTCTACACAGTACCCCCCCCAAAAAACATTTAGCCCATTCTCACCCCTCACATTTTCTCACTAATGCCCTGGCATCCTTACTGTCACACCATAGGTGGGACACATTGCAGAACTTCACAGACCACTATCAACTTGTGAAGTTCAACTTGGAAAGTACTGCCCCAGAGATCCAGGGACCAACGGTTCCATGTCCTCACTCTCTCCTCCAACCTCAACAGGTGACCCTGCAGCAGAAGAGTGGTCCCCATGGAGCGTGTGTTCAACCACCTGTGGGGAAGGCTGGCAGACCAGGACAAGGTTCTGTGTGTCGTCTTCCTACAGCACTCAGTGCAGCGGTCCCCTCCGGGAACAGAGACAGTGCAACAACTCTGCCGTGTGTCCAGGTGGGCTGAGTGCTCCAGGTATGCATGGGCAGGAAGGGAAGGGAGATGCACCTTTCAGGAGGAAACTGTGATATTTACATAGAGGGAGATATATTTTTTTTGTTTCCTTTTCCATCTCTTTTTACCCTAAAGCCTCACACAGACTTTTGCCAGACCAAACACAATTAGATGGGCACTTGTTTTATATGGTATGGACAATTCCATGCTATCTAAAGGCAATGAACACAGTACATCTCAATGGCATGTGCCCTTTGGGGTGTTTCCAAGCATGGGTCCCATTAGGAAAGAGAAGCACCAGATGACACTTTCAGTTGCTCAGATGCCAAATGCCATTGCAAAATCAGCATGAAAAACTCAGGCTGCTCGTATGTTCATGAATTGAGCTGGCCACTGCCTCTGGTTTTATACTCCTTCTTCCACAATTTTGATGAAAAAGTACAATCTGTGGAGCCTGGACTTTATTTTGAATAATTATGCTATTTAACCAGGCGTGTTATTCCCAATTCATGACCAGCAGCATCGCTGTTGAGAAACATCCTTACAACAGTGGAGCCACCAAGCTGTTTCCCCCTGTTCTTTCCTACATTTCATCCTCCACATGCAAGATTCTTGCTGACAATTGCAAAATACTAGGTTTGAGCAGCCTTTCCTGATGCTGATGGATCAGTCACTGTTAGAAACCTATGAAAAACTGGAAAAGTACCTGTATTCAATTTTTTTTCTGAAGCATTATTGATTCTGTGTTAGCTTCTCCAGTAAAACTGGAAGGGATGAAGTCTCTAAAGAGAGATCAGTTCATTCTTGCTGCATTTGACCTCTAGAGATTACAGTGACTAATGTTCCACAAAAAACCTGGCCAGATTAGATTAGATTAGATTGGAGAAGATTAGGTTAATGTCGATTAGAAGGCTTTAGACATCTAAGTGTTACCAGTGATGACTGGAGCACTGTTAGAGCATGTTGTCCACCCCATTTTGTTGTTCCAAGTTTCCCTAGCTTTGCCCCTGTGGTGTCACTGATATATGATAGTAATTAGTATCCAGACTACAGTTTTTCTGAGAGCTTGAAAATGCTGTTGCCTTTGATGATTCAATGAGAAAAAACATGCTGAGGGAGGGAAACAAGTGAAGTGACAAAACGGTGGAGATGGTGCTTCCTGAAGGGTGGTGGGGTTTTTGTTCCTTTCTGGCTAATTTCATCCTTTGCTCAAAAAATGCCCTTTTCTTTAGGCTCAAAAATATAAAAAATAGGGTCAATTAGGAGGGCATTGTGGTTTATTTCAAATAGACTGTAAAGTAACAGACATTTGGTGTTAATACCACATACCAATGTTCCCCTTGTACATTTTGGGTTGGCTTGTTCTTGGCCTTCTCACACTCCTCACATGCTGCTCATTTTGGGTGGGAAGATGCTGTGCTCTGTGGGTTCGCTCACTTCTCCAGACCTCCTTTGGGAAGGAAACTTACTTCTTCTGCTTGGATTGCAGTGCACGGTACCTGGGATGAGTGGTCTCCATGGAGCTTGTGCTCTTCCACCTGCGGAAGAGGGTACAGGGACCGGACCCGCACATGCAAGCCCCCACAGTTTGGTGGGAACCCCTGCGAGGGCCCAGAGAAGCAAACAAAGTTCTGCAACATCGCACTTTGTCCAGGTAATGCAGTTACAGATTCAAAGCCTTCCCTCCAGCAGGTCTCCCCATATCTGAAGACCCCCACATATCAGTCATCAAGTGGGTCTGGTAGCTGAATCAGCTGAATGAGCACAGAGTCTGCACTGTCCTAGCAGTGATCTTCTGGAAGGAAAGAACACATTGAAGGAACAACCTAGACATGCTTTCTGGGATTATTCAGATCAGTATAGTCTTACATTCAGATTTGCCCTGTATAACATTATATGGGCTGGATCTGGACTGGCTCAGCTGTCACTACTATTTCTGAGACCGCCTTAAACATCTCACCTGTTACCTTCAGTGATTAATTTTAAATCATTTTGCCATAATGGGCTTGGTTTTGCACTGGAATGAATAATTATACTTGCTGGCAGTGCATGAATCCACTCTACAGGCAAGTTTTCTCTGTACTTGACCCTGCTTTGGGAGGCGAGATGGACTAAGGGACCCTTCCATGCCATATTTTAATACTTATAAACACCTGTTCCCTACCCCTGGATTTCTCTCCCAAATGTCTCTCCTCAAATTTTGCTTTGAAACACCAGAAAGACGTCTCAAGATGAAATGTTTTTTACCTACTGGAAATCTTGCACTCCTGTGGCTTCCACCCCCTGAACCAGGCAGGCCCTGGGTTTACTACCAAGTACCCATTAATTTAACTCAGGGTGTCCTGGTGAACATGATCTGAACGTGAGGGAGCTCCTCAACATTCCCCTTTCTCACAGGGTAATGATGTCAACTGACATTTTTCCAGTTTAATGATAATCATTATGAGACATTATTATGTCCCCAGAGGAGGAGAGCGATCGTGGGAATGTGGAGAACTCTGTGAAAACATTTATGAGAAGCCTTCTGGCGTTTCCCACCCAGTTTTCACCCCAAGAAACTATCCTTGTATTTTTGGCAACCGTCCAGAAGACTCTATTCTGAATAAGACCATCCCAGCCACCAAATTGACTCTGTCATAGAAGGACAAATTGAAGAAGTCAGACCCAGCACTGCTTGGGCAATAAAGCATACCCTGAGTTAACATTGATCCATAATTAATTTAAATACAAATAAATATGTGGATACACTGCAGCAAATGAAACAGTAGTGGAAAAGACAAGCAGCCCAACTGCAAGACTTCATCTCTAATTAATGCCACAAAGGAAATCAGTGGTTTTGCAGTGCCAAATGAGTGCAGTGTTGAGGGACTCATTGAAGCACAACAATGGGTGCTGCTCAACGCTTGACACACCAGACAGTCATACCACTTATTGCCACTCCGCTCTGAGGATTCATTACCACAGCTGATAAAAAATGATCTGCTGCAGGGACAACAGAGCTCTTGTTCCTCTGGAGCAGTAGATATCACAGGCTGCACCCCAAGTCCTTCAGAGAAAGACAAAGAGGAAGACAATGCCAGTCTCTGCATAGAATACACCAGCCAGATTCCAATGAATGTTTTTGATAGACTCACACTGCAGTGTGACAATGACATTGAGTGCTCTTTGCTGGGCTGTGATGGAAAACCCTCAGAATTTCTCCCAAGAGACATTATGATGTCAGCACACGTGGCTGGAGGTGCAACATGTCCCTTTCTGTTTCTCTGTATTTCAAACATCTTTGAAATTACAGTCCATGAATAAATAAACTCCAAATTACCTGTTCCCTATCCCCCACTGAATGAGCAGTTTGTGGATGTGGTGCCCTCTCACTTTCCCATCTCACAATGCTCACACTTGTGGTGAACTTCCAATCACCACTGTCACAGCAGCAGGTAGGGCTTTGGTAGGTTCAACTTTTTTGTTAAACCCAGCTTTTCTGGTAAATGCAACATTTACCTTGGTAAATGCAGTCTCACTTTTGCAACACAGAGGAATGCAAATGAAGGTCAAACACTGATAGTTCATGGAAGCTAGCAGCACTGCCTTCAGTCAGAAAAGCCACGCTAATTTATACCTGGTAGGATCTACATTGTGAGGTTTTGGATCATTTCCAGAGAGGAATTACCTGTCAGTCATCATTTCTTGCTTTTCCCTTCCTTGGGATTGATAGGCACTGACACGGTTCTTAAACCTATGCACGATGAAAACATCAAACTTGGATTGCTAGAAACCAGCACTTTGTGGAAGTATCTTTATGCCTGCCTGATTTTTTTACACCTTCTGAGCTCACATGACCCCCCTCCCAGTTGCTCATTTGTGTATTTTTGACTTTTTTTTTTTTACATGCTTGCAAACAAAAAGCTGCTCAACTGCAACGGGGATTATTCAGGGCTGTTCACGTCTTTGCAGACTACACAGGGGACACAATTGCATATATTTTTCTTGGACTGACTAACAAAGCCAAAGAAAATGAGCTGCAATCTAGAGCAGTGTGATTTCAGCCAGAATTCAGGCTTTTCAGGGATTCAGGTTGTTTTTCTGAGTGAGAGCTAGCAGCTAGGGAGAGCTAAACAGAGCATGATGACCACTGCTAATGAGAAGAAAGTGCTCCAGGAATAGCAGGCTGGGTGATGGATCTGTTGATCAGGGCCCAATTAGGGTGTAACTGCCACGCTTGGGAATGCCTCACACTGTACCACGCTAATAAGATGTATTCATGTTTCTCTCCAACCCCATCCCTATCATAACGTCTCTTGTCCCTCCCTCCTCTATTTAATTATCAAAGACACTGCTGTGTAGAGACATCTCAAGCCTGTCAGCGTTAATTCAGCTGTGAGAGAAGTACATTGACCACACACACGCGCTCTGCTCGCGGTTTGGAGTACACCTTCCCTCCCGGCATTTCCCAGTTAAGAAGCATGAATTCCTGTGAATAATGCTGTAATTCAAGTTTCTGCATGTGCTTTAATGAAAACCAGAATGTTTGAGTGCTTAAGAAAGTCCCCTTCCTGAAGACTTGTGCATTGCTTTGGTGAAAAGTGGGCTCCCTCAAAAGGTGCTGATTGCCCAAGATTGGGAAATGTCGTGGTATTATATTGATTCCTTCAAGATTCTCAGTGAAAACATGATCCACGCTCTCTGTTGTGATGTTATAATCAGCAACTTTGATAGTTTTGATACATTTATGCTGGAATATGTATTATCAACGATGTCAGCTTTTCTGGTATAATGCAGATTATGGACATAAAAATAGAAACATCATAGCAGTTGCATCCTGCAACCATACCATACCAGCCAGATGTTGTCAAGGGTCCCAACAAATGGCCATTGCCAAAAGTTGTCTGATTTTTTTCTTGGTGGCCCTTGCTCTCTCTCTCGCACTCCACAACTCCAGGTTCAACCCCTTATAGACACAGGGGGACTCTTGCACATGTCTCCTTCCAGTGGGAGCGATTTTCACATTCAGTTTTGTTATCTCTCTTTGGGCCACTCAGTGGACGGCAACTGGAATGAGTGGTCGAGCTGGAGCTCCTGCTCAGCCTCCTGCTCCAACGGTACCCAGCAGCGGACAAGGGAGTGCAACGGACCCTCCTACGGGGGAGCAGAATGCCAGGGACACTGGGTGGAGACCAGGGACTGCTTCCTACGCCAATGTCCAGGTTAGTGAGAAATTACTCTTTTTTTCTTTCTTTTTTTATTTTTTTCTTTTTCTCCTGGGTCATCCATCTCTTCAGGCTTTTGTCAAATCCCCTCCTATTTTCTCTCGGGAAGAACTGCATGATTTTCAGTAGTGATGCAGTAATAAGGAGGTTGTGTTTCATACCAGTGGAGAATGCAAGTCAAAATCCATAGCTAGAAAATGCTCCAGGAGACCCCAGAGAGGTGAGTGATTACCCACAGGGAACCCATCTTTCTAATATTAGATACCAGTTTACAGTGTTAGTTTAAACAAACCCCCCAAACAACAAAATATTCATTAAAATCTTTCTAAGCCTCCACAATAACTCAACTTTCTCCCTTTTTATGTTTGGTTGGGGTTTTTTTGTTCCTTTTCTCCTGCTAATTCACCACTCCTTGTTACAGTTGAAGGAAACCAAGAAGCAACCACTACTTGCATCACAGTTTTGAGCCTTATCTATGTCAAGGTCTGGCACAATGAAACCTTGATTCATGACTATTTAAGACTTGTCACATACTTTACTCATCGAATTGTGTCTTAAAATAATAACAGCAACAGTAACAATAGTACATAATTCCTGCTACCTCAGCTGTAGCCAGTGCCTTACTGTTTATTCTGAAGTTGCCTTCAGAATATCCACCTTGTCTTCATACCATGGACCATGGACTCCAGGAAAGCCTTTTAATGCAGGAGAAGTAAAGGAAAATTACAGCAGATACCAGAGCACACTTAAAACCAGAAGTCTGCATTTCTCAGACTGACACAAGCACTACAGAGCTCCAGGTGTAGTATCCTCCTTTCTGTGCAGAAGTCTCGGGGGAAGCCGTTGCAAAGGGACTCACTGGGTGAGCTGGTGTGAAAAATGTTCTGACCTGAAGAACAAAGCTTGAACATCTAGAAGCCTTCCAGACTGCTCAGTGACTGATTTGTCTTGTCAGGCTTCTCCTGGCCCATTCCCTGACTCTCACTAAGTGCTTCATCCCTGTTAGACCATAGGACTGAGAAGGAGTGGACCCCTGAGATGGAAAGGGTCTTTCTTCCCTTTCCAAGAGAACAGATACAGCCAAAACAGCTCATGTCTTTGAGGCAATTCTCATACCTTGCTCAGGGGAGCAAATACTATTGTCTCCTGTCCACAACCATAGAAGCCAGTAGCCCTTCAACCTGGTTTACCAGTTTCCTTGGGAATCACTGTCCTCTCTGGTAGCGTCACCACCTGCAGCAAAGCATAAGCAGTATTTAACAGACTTTCCTTCATGGTCTCTACTAGGTTTTGTTGTTTAGGTATCTCACTTCTTTACAATTTATGGAGATCTTCAAAGACAAAAAAGGCCCTTGCTCTTTTTCAGACAACCTTGCCTCACCGAGTTCAGAGTTAGCTACCAGAGCAATGTTGGTCATGTATTCCACTGCATACACTGTTACCAAAGACACCACCAGAGATTCATTCTGTCCCTTTTATTTGATAATTTTCTTCAACTTCTTGGAGAAGAAGAGAGGAATCCCTCACCCTCCTTAAAAGAATTATTTGACCCAAGATGATGTCTTAACTCCTAATTAAAACCCAAATAGCAATCAGCAGACTTAAGTCCTTGCTCTAGTTCTGTCACTGAGTTGTTGTTTCTCATCTGTGATGCAGCAGAGGAGAATGTTTCTCTACCTTGCAGGCTTGTTGTGAGGGCTAATTAACATTTTTATAGTGCTTTGATAAATGCCATTGTTAATGTAAGAGAAGTAGCATTTTGATAAATGCCATTGTTAACGTAAAAGAAATAGCATTTCCATTGAATCTGTAAAGATGTTGGGAGAAGATGGAATGAGACAATGCCCCAAATCTCTTTCCAAGGCACATGAAACAGCAGTGCAAGAGAAATGGCTGCAGGGATGGGTTTATGTGACCATTCTTCATGGTTTCTCACCCAAGGGCTCTCCTGGTCTCTCTAAATTCCTCAGACAGACCTTCTTTGGGAAGGTCTATTTTCACACATGGATTATACATCCCAACTAAAGTCAAGTTAAGGACTTCAGCTGGCAGATGTGTCTGCCAGACAGGTCAAATCCCTGCCCACCTGAAGAGTGTTCATGAGCACAGCTCCAAATCTGAGCCCAAGGGAAGAGATAGGGCTGGTTTTGCAGAAGGTAAAGATACTAAGGAGAAATGTAAGAACACTCTTTAGTTATTAAAAGGCTGCTGACAAGGGAAGGCGTACAGACTGATTTCATGTCTGTTGAGGATCAGACAAAGATGCAAGACTGGAGACCTTGCTTCCCACTGAGCCACGCTCTACTCACTCTGTGTTCCAGTGCTCACCTTGGGAGATAAACCTTCTGTTGCAGATTATGTTTGGGATGTGACAGACTACCTCTCTCCTCTGATTTGTCTCCAGTGGATGGGAAGTGGCAGGCCTGGGGAGTGTGGGGGAGCTGCACTGCTACCTGTGGAGGTGGAACTCAGAGACGTGACCGTGTGTGCTACGGTCCCTTCTTCGGTGGAGAAACTTGCCAGGGTCCCAAGGAAGAGTATAAACAATGCAACGACAGAAAGTGTCCTGGTATGTACTCCAGACCTCTCATGATTTCCATTGGATGGGGGGGACAGGGATTTTGGGAAGAGTGTCCTGTGTCAGAGAGCTGATTGCAACAAGGTGATATGATCTAATAGGATCCTACCAATAACCCAGGCAGAAGATACATCAAGTGCTTGATTTACTTCCTTCCCAAACCAGTGTAACCATGCTGATTTCACTGAATATTTAGTAAATCCCACCAGTCTAACTTTAGTGTTTTCTCTCTTTTAATTGCTATAGAGCCATAAGATGAAAAGACTTTTGTTTCATAACAAAAACTGTTATCAGAGTCCCGAGTGGTTGAAGTAGTTGAGTACTGAGGGTGATGCAGTGGTTCCTCACCCATTTCTGAGCCTCTGGGAGACTTACACACCACTTAATTTAAAAAAGAAAATGACAGTTATGTCTACATCTGTCAGATCCTTACCCAATCTCACTTTCCTCCAGTTACAGTCATAGGAGCATCATTTTTTGTTTCTTTGGATGGAGTTTTTTTTGAGAAAAAGAGTTCAAAAGCCTTAATGTGGCAGCAGGACAGGGGAAAACATGGGGTTTAATGTGAAAACTAAACAGGAGCAAATATTTGCAAGTGGGAATGTTTCAGTCTGTGTCTCACACAGTATAAAGAGGCCAGGAAAAGGCTTTTGCACCACTTTTATTTTCCCCTCAGTCTCAGCTGAAGCTCCTAGTGAAATTGCTGGTGGGGAATCAATGACATATGTGATGTTGGCAGTCAGCAGTCGATCTTAACAGGCCCTGGTTTTGGACCACAAGGGTAATGAATTGTCAGAGCATCTCAGTTAGAGACAGGAGAGATTCTTGTGGCAGTCTCCTGGCTGACCTAGTGAAAAGGGGTGGCTCCCTAGAAGAGAAGCTGGAGCTTGACACAGAGGGAGTAGTTGTGGTTCAGATGTTTCTGGAAGTGGATCTGCCCACGTTGAGGACAACTGGCCCTCAGGCTCATTTGCAAAATGCCAAAGACAAAGATAAAACCCAAAGCACTTCAGCATGGAAGTTTCAACCCGTTTAGTTTGAAGATAACAGATAAAGAGGCTGTGTGCCTCAGACAGCACAGTCACTCTTTCCAGTTACACTCTAATAAAAGACATCACCTCTCCTTACAAGCTGTGCCTCTCAATTAGCAGTGGCGTAGGAGAGTCTCTTCTAACTCAGCCACAAAGCTCTCCCTCGCCATAGAAAATCTTAGCACCAGGTTGTCTGGTGGTGTCTACAGAGCGATGCAGATTTAGTTCAGCTTCAGTGTGTGCCAGCTGGGGCCCTGGCAGAACAAGCCCGATCTTTTCTTCTCTTTCTGCAGGGGCTAATGCCTGCACAAGTGCTCAAAAGGAAAAGGCATGTCTCAGGGACTGAGCCCTGCTAGGGTTCAGAACCAGAAGGGTCTGGTTGGAGTTGTTAATTTGCAAGGGAAGGAGAAGGTGGGGTGTCATCAGAGGCTAAAAATAAACCTGCTCAATTTGTTCTCAAGAAAGTATCAAACGCCAGCATGATTTGATTTGAACAGAAGAATTGAGCTTAATTGGGTTAGTTATTAAAATCTCCCAGTGCAAATAGGTTACTCTGGTAAAAAGGATTTTGTTACGAAGCAGCATCAAAAAGAACAAGAAGAAAAAAAAAGTAGAAAAAAAAGATGATGAAATTATTCTCTCCTGGCCTGGGAATTGCTTTTGCACTCACTGGCCAGACAACGCCAGACAACCAGTGTATTTCTAAAGAGCATCTCTGATCCACAGCATCCCTCAGCGGTCCCCAGGGAGACTGCAGGGATGAGGAAACCAGGAAGGTTTGACAGATCAGAGGAAGAGAAAGGGGAGGTCAGATGTGAGCACACTCTCTCAGCTTTTTGATGTGCTCTGTTGTTTTATAGCCCAGGGTGTTTGCATTTTCCCACCCCGTGTCCCAAACCCTCCTTTGAATCCCAGATTGATATGGGGAGAATCTGTGACCATGGCCAAAGCACTGGTCCAGGAGGCAGGATGTTTGCATTCATCTCCCCACTCTGTCCCAGGCTCTCCGTGTGACCACACCCTGCCCTACCACTCTGTGTCAACAGGCTGGAAGTAAACCTGCCACTTTTCCCCCCATGTTCTGCCTTATCTACAGCCATCATGAGTGGTTGGCATAGGGACTATTTCTGCATATGTGCAGAGCACAGCAGGGGCCCTATGTGCCCTCCAGGATTTCATTACAATAACAATTACTCACAAGGGAATTTTAAAACAAGGAAAGGAGCATCTGTTTCCAAGCAGAGAGCATAGCTTGTTCATTATCAGCGTCTACTGGGGAGGAATTTGTCTTTGAACTTCATGTGGGCTTAGAGCTGCACAGTCTTGGAGCTTGACTCCAGGAACACTGATGTATAGGAAGCTCCTTGGGTCCTGTATGAGCCCTTCAAAGGAGCAGGACATGTCATGCCCATATTCTTAGTTTTGGGCAGTCCCCACAGCCAGGTTGGTGCTCTGGGTAGTTCCAAAGCATAAGTGTGGTATGCCCACTGCCAATTTCAGTACCTGAAGGAAGCCTATAGGAAAGCTTGTAAGAGACAAGGGCATGTAACGAAAGAATGAGAGGTAACAGCTATAAACTGGAAAAGGGTAGATTTAAACTAGATAGAAGGAAGAAGTTTTTCACTGTGAGGGTGGTGAGGCACTGCCACAGGTTGCCCAGAGAAGCTGCGGATGCCCCATCCCTGGCAGTGTTCAAGGCCAGGTTGGATGGGGATTTGGGCAACCTGAGCTAGTGGAGGGTGTCCCTGTCTATGGCAGGAGGATTGAAACTAGGTGAGCTTTGAGGTCCTTCCAACCCAAACCAGTCTGTGATTCTATGATTCTATGAATTACTTGTTCCATGATGCAGGTCCCGGAAAGGTCTGTGTAAGCACATCTATTTCATAGTCCCTTGTAGAAGGATGCCCTTAGGGTCATCACTGCCCCGCAGCTCCCTTGGGAGCCACGTGAAAACTCAATGCTTCTCTCTGTTTTTTTTATGGCAGATGCACATTTTCCCTCCAACCTTGGCATGTGTCTACTGGCACCACTGGACCCTGGCATAGACAGCACTTTCCTGCATGAGAAGGAAGATCAGTAGGCAGCTGCCAGGTTCTGTGGCTGGTTGGCTTTGGCTTTATGGCTGCCTTTCCTGACCAGTTGCTGGCAGGCACTCAGCTTCCTTTGTATTCCTAGTCTTACATTAACAATAAATAAAAAGTTGTAATTGAAAGCCATTAAATATAATTTTTTTTCTCCTCCCCACCCTCAGTAGTGATAAATAGCTCTAGCACCATCCTCATGGCTCCCTCCATATAACATGCTGCAAGTAATGAGTTTCTCAGCAAAAAGCTCTCCCATGGTAAATGTTTCTTCCCAGGTCCCACCGATTCTGGGGCCAAATCTGCTCCACCCACGGCAGAAGCATCCAAAATCCTCCTTCCAAAGACCTTTTTCTGTCATGTCTCAAAACACATTTCTGCAGTTTCCTGGACTCTGCAGCAGTGTTTGGAAATGAGCTGCTGATGCAAATCGAGCCTGTTGGTGTTCAGACCTTCTCCCTGTGTCCTTGCATAAGCTGGCAGTAGAGGGAGTGAATGAAGTCCACCCAGGGGACAGATATGTCAGTCTTGTTTTTTTCATCTACTTGATCATTCCTTAATTCTTAATCCAACTCAGGCTCATGCTGAGCTTCATTTCAGACACATCCAACTCTGAAGGTGGTGACCCTGAAGAATGGAACGAGGAGAGTCAGTAGCCATGGAGTTCACACACAAAACATGGACATCTGACCATTAAACAAGAAAAGAAATCTCTTTGGTAGGGTATAGCAACAGCAGCTTTCTTGCAAAGAGCTGCCAGAAGGCAAGGCAAGCATGTTAGTGGACTTTCCCAGCTTGTTACATGCATATTTGCAAGCTAATCCTCGGGATGGATGGACGCCCAGTTTTCAGACAGGCAGAGCAAATTCTGGAGAGGTTAAGGGGCTTTGTCAGGGTCCATGTGCCAAAACAGCTACAGAGCTGGGAGTTCACCTCCAGGTCTCCTGGCTCACACCACATTGCCGCTCTCTCCAGACCACACTCCCCTGTTTCCTCTTTCCATCCCCTTTTCTATGTCCCTCCTGAGGAGGAGGATTTATCAATGGAGTTTTTTTTCCTTGCTTACAGAGCCCCATGAAATCTGTGATGAGGAAAGTCTTGCCTCTGTGGTTTGGAAAGAGACACCCGCCGGGGATGCTGCAGCTGTCCGGTGTCCTCGCAATGCCACTGGTAAGGATGATTGCATGCCTCAGACAGGGAGTTGGCCCACTCTCAGAGTCTCTTTCATTCTTTGCCCCTTAGACAAGGAGAATTTGGTTGTGGTAGGACAGGACAAGCAAATTAATTTCCCTTCACTCAGAGCTAAATGAACTCTGGGTTTCTGTGGTTCTTCACAGTAACCCCTTAGATCGTACTGGGGAACCTGAAGTGGTCTCCAATCCACCTCCTGCTTAGTCCTGAGATGGCTTTTCAATTATGGGTCACTGTTGTATGCTTTCCCCATTATCTACAAATAGCTCTGCAGAAGCAGGTAAGGTTTTGTTAGAGTCCTCTAGAGTTGGGCACCCTATTTCTCTCCACTGCTCATAAAAGAAGCTAGCATCTAAAAGCAGGAAGTCTGAATGGCATTGTCCACTCACACTTAGGTGCTTTCTTGTCCTTAGAAACAGCAGTTCTTTAAATGTATCTTCAGGTGCTCAAGTTAACCATCTGACCATGGTGGTGTGAAATGACAGGATCTGGACACCCAGGTGTTATCTGTTGTGATCATGGCCACATGTTACACAAGGAATGGAATACAGCGTAGAGAAGGCTATAGGAGGCATGATGGTGGTGGAGCATGTCTTTACCTTGTCCTTAGCCGGAGGTTCCTCACTCTCAGGAAGGACAGAAATGGGGGCAACAGCTTCTGTAATGAACATAAAGGTTTTATTTTGTTTGAGTGAGGCTGTGGGGTACTGACAAACCTTGAAACAGTCAGTGTCATTCTAAACGCTAGCCTCGAAGAAGGGATGTATCCATAGCAAGGTCACTGAATCATTTATCAGCAGAGATTCTGGACCCAGCAAAGCCACAGTTGGACTTGATGATCATAAAGATCTATTCCAATCAAAACGATTCTATGATTCTATGAAAGCCTGCTCCTGACAGGCTCTCTAAACAGCAGCATAATTGCTTAGGAATGGTGACCCCTCCCCTCTTCCTTCTCACTGGTGTGTCTGCTCCTCTGCATCGCCAAGGCATGTGATTACCACTGCAAGACTCACTGTAGACTGAAGCTATGGAAAGGTCTGGGGGTGGACTGCAAGCAGCTTTCAGAGTTTTTCAGCTGATGGAAAGCCGGTGCTGTTGGATGTGTATTCCTCCTCGAGGTTGTGTAGGCAGCACAAGCCGCTGTGGCTGGTTCAGTTGCAAGTACCATACCATGCCACCTGGGGAGGCTCGTGGGACTTGCTGGGCCAGGAATAAAGATGCCCTCAAGGAGAGGAAAAACCTTCTTTCATCTTGACTAGCCATGTCCAATCTGTTAGGTTTTGGATTTGTTGCTATTTCCTTTTGCTGTCCTATCCCTCAATAAGAAAATGCAGGAGAAGGAAATAGAAATAATCTCTTTTACACATTCACTTGTGTTGTTCAGGCATCTGCTGCCCTTTGTGCCTGCATTTAGCTGTGCCTATGTGGATGCATTGACCAGTTCTGGGTGACCTCCATGAATGTGCTTGTCTTTCCATTCTGCTGTCCTCACTCCTGTATTTGTTTCTGTCCCTTTCCAGGGCTGATCCTTCGAAGATGCATTTTAGATGAAGAAGGGATAGCTTATTGGGAGCCTCCAACGTACATCAAGTGTGTTTCTATAGATTACAGGAACATACAGATGATGGTAAGGCAAACTGACTTCTCAGATCAGCAGGTCTGGGATCCTCCCAATTGTTTGTTACTCTGTTGTAGTTACTAAACAAAAAAGAATGGAAGCAGCATCTCCACAGGAAAGGGAGGTACCAGCTCTGCCCTTCTTTTTTCTTACTCCTTTTGTCTGCTTAAATTCTGAGGCATGGGCACTCCATTAGCAGAGGGTGGTTCCTCTCTGGGTATTTTAACATCTAGCTTGGCAGAATTCAGGTCCTACCAGGTCTTTCTTATCACATTATTAGTAGGAATCTCAGGGATTTTATTGCTTTTAAATAAGGCACTTATTTTTTGTTAGTCTTGAAAGCATTGTTGCAATGAATTTCTGCTGATCTCTTGTGACTTGCCTTAAAATGACATTTCCTTTATGACAATCACCCTCTTCTGTTCAGTATAAGCTAGAGTCTTTCCTCAAACAGTTCTAAACTGGCTATAATAAAACAAGATTTTGGGGAAAAAGGTTTTCCTTTAGCTGGCCTTGGGTTACAAACAGGATAGCATCTGTATAGTAAAATAATCTGTTCTTAACCTGCTCACAACTTTTCCTTTGTGGGCATACAGAACATTTCATTTCTGCTCTCCTACCATTTTAAAAATATCACAAGCTCTCAGGCCAGTGAAGATTGTCAGATTCATCTAATCTGCACTCTGAATTACAAGAAAGGTCAGAAACCTTCCCCCAGCAATGCCTTCACTGAGCTCATTAACTTGACTTTGACTGTCCCTAAAGTGTTTGTCATGTCTCTTTCTGTTTCTCAGACCAGGGAACATCTTTCCAAAGCTCAGCGTGGGTTGATGGGAGATGGGCTGTCAGACGTGCTCCACAACCTTGTGGAAATCTCCCAGGATGGGACCAGCTACAGTGGGGACTTGCTGTCCACCATCGACGTACTCAGGAACATGACAGAGATCTTCCGTAGGGCTTATCACAGCCCGACTTCTGGGGACGTGCAGGTGAGCTAAGATGCATATCCTGGGGACAAAAGCTAGTTACAGGTGTGTGTGTGTGTTTATGCTCAGGGTTCAAGGTTTGATGATCTCTTCTGTAGCTGACACAATGTTTAGGAAAAGCCAGAGTATTTTCTCCCCAAGTGAAGAGTCTTTGTTAACAAACTGCTTTTGAGGTGGTTCTCCCAGACTTCTAAAGAACTTGAAAACCAAAGTCACTGTGAACTATTTCAACCTGATAGCACTTTACTGTGGAGTCTAATTGATGTGAGAACATTATTTGGAAGGGATTTCAGGCTAATGACTAGAGGTAAGATGATCCTGTGGTATTGGGTATCTTGATGTTGATGCAGGAGAATGTCTTGATGGCTTCTCATCTCAGGTTTTTACTTTTAGCAACTGCATGCAGAGGATATAAGATATACCCTTGGGACAGGACCCTATGACTTGGAACATTAAACTGATCCTACAGGATCTGCAACGGGTGGCAAAACTAGAGAAAAAAATCAATGCTCTTGAATATATCTCCTTCCTTTGTGTAATGGGCTACAAAGACACTACCATGCATAGCACCTACTTGATCAATCAATGTTTCTCTTGCCTGACCACAGACTAAAGAAGATCATAAGGTTTCCCTATGCTGGAAATAGCAGAAATACTAGAATATAAGATAGAAAGGGATTTATACAAGGCAAGATTTGTATTCCCAGTCCAACAGGAATACACTGTTCAAGGTGAAAGCCTTTGAGAAAAGGCCTTACTACAATGTGTCTTGCCATTAACATCCTTGGGGGGCAGAGGGCTGTGAAGTGCTGTGGGACCTTTTGGGAATGGACTCATGAGAGCCCTCTTGGAGCATGGCTGATTCCCACATGTCCCTCATGTATCACTGTGTCCTTCCTAGACTGTGCTACTTCTAGCTAACCACCTCGGGTTTTTTTTTTTTCTGTCTCCCTTCTCCAGAACTTTGTCCAGATCATCAGCAACCTTTTGTCAGAAGAAAACCGGGACAAATGGGAGGAAGCTCAGCTGGTATGAACCTTCAGCACCTTCTGTGAAACAAAACAGGCTTTCAGTATAAGCTTAAGCTTTGACAAGAGGAATTTCCAAGTGCCTACATGACCTCCTAGCTCTTCTTGCCCACGACATGTGTAACATATATCTGTTTTAGTCACAGACCACAAAACATCTCCATCCACCAATGTTGTTCTTGGATAAAATCCTTATAATGAAAGAGACAGACTACTCAGACACAGTGAGGTGTGGTCAGCTTCCGAGCTGACTGCTGATCAGCTGATTCACACCACTGGTGTTGTGGGTGAGCTTAGTGCCAGGCTGAGTTTGTGGAGTACCTCGGTGAGCCACAGGATCTCAGCTCTAAGCCAGTGCCTCTGCATGAAGAACACTGAAAGTCTGGTGGTGAATACCAAAACTTGGATGGCTCACAGAGACCAGGCTTGTTTTGGAGCTGATAACCCTGCTGGCTTGCTATAATTCCACACTTTCATTTTGCCAGGATAAAGAAGTAGGATTACGTGGGTTTGAGTCCCTGGCTAAAAAGATGCAGGACATGAGACAGGGATCTGAATAAATTCCTTCATGCAACAGGAGCTCCAACAAGAGCTGTGAAGTCTTGAGAATCTGTTCTTTTCCTGTTTTCTCTCTGAGACCTGATGTTTTCCCATGAGAGGATGGCATGGTCTATCTCCAGGCAGGTTAGAGGACCATGTACTCACGGTTCTGAGCAACTGGCTGTAGGTAACCCCTTGCTTGAGCAGGTTAGACCAGATAACCTCTGAGGTCCCTTCCAAACTCAACCATTCTATGAGTCTGTGACTCTGTGACCAAATACTCATTTTCAAGCTGACAGGCTCATGTACATACTTCAGAGCAGAGCAGAGACTGTCAAGTTGTCATGACAACAGGGAAATCCTGTTGATCCCCTTAAAAACAGCTGCAGCTTACTCTCTGTGGCAATTTGATCCCACCAGATTTTCCTGCACTATCTGCTCTCCACACCTATAGACAGATAGAGCCCAGCCTGCAGCCTGCACCACCATAACCTACACAGAGAGTTGCACCACCATGGGGGGAACACTTGCCTGGTGTACCTTTTAGTGGGAACTGAGATGACAGCCCAATAACGTGACTTTAATACGTAGAAATCTTCATGAACTGCATGACAAGAGAGTTTTCAGCAGTTTCTGTCATTCATCCCCAAAGCTGCTAGACCAAACTCATGTCCCACGTTTCACAAGATTAACCAGTTCTTTAAAAACAAGGTCTTTGGCTCCAAATTTGCTCATTAAAAGGAAACTCCATTTAAGTCTCACATCCTAGTGCCCTGTGACCCCCCTAGGTAGAGATATTGTTCAAGGAAAAATTAATAAAAACAACCCAGAAAATTATATAGGGAAGAACTACCATGTTTTTTATTGGCCATTTTATGACAAAAGTCTTAAAGACAATGGCCAGCATAGCCTAGAGTTAGTTTGACCTTGTGATTCCCATCTGTAATAGAATATAAAAGTATACTGTTAAAAATAGCTGTCTCACTTCTCCTTCTGTGTACACCTGCTGTACTGGCAGAAATTTTTGATCTGATCTTGATGTGATTTTAGTATTACCAAGCTTTCTCTGCATAGACAGAGAAAGGGACATGCATGGCCACCCCTGTGCTCCTTGCCTGTACACCGGACAGCCCAACCTTCATTCTGCCTTCATCCCGTTCTGCTGTCACGTCACCTGTCCCCAGCTGTCCTTTTGGATCTGCTCAGCCACCTGAGGAGGTCTGGATTACGGTGAGGAACCAAAAATGCTGTGAAAGTGGTGGAAAAGGAAGAGAAGGTGTGTCAGGAACTGAACGGCTTTTCTTCAGCCTCTCATGGTATTTGCAAAGACCCCATAGGCAAATGCACTTTGAGGAAAAGACAGGTAGTCAGCACAGCTCATTTCAGAGGGATTATATATTATGAAATCTGTCACTGGAAAACTAGTTATTGTTAAACAGCCTTGTGGTAGCCTGGCAAAGCAGAATTTTTGCCAGTGTCTTTATCACTGGTGTAACACCAGGGAAGAAGATGAAAGAAACAAGCTCCAAGAAAGCCCAGGCCCAAGAAGAAACACCTTGGTTATTTGGAGAGTAAGATCCTACCAGCGAAACAGGAAAGCAGGAAAACAGATTGTGATGCTTTTCTGGACGGGATTATGTGATCTGGTACCTGGGATTCAACATTAGACCACAGCGGTCCTTTGGTGTGGCTGCTTCAGTGGAGTGATGGCAAGTTTGACTCCCCTGCTGCAGTAATGTTTTGTGGGACCTCTTGCAGCGGGCAACATATATACACCAACAGAAGTAACCCAAATATGTTTCTCAGGCCAAGTATCACAGTACCTGAGTATCATGGAAGTCTAAAGGTTCAGAAAAGCTCTCAGAATTTGACAAAGAGCAAAACGTCACCATGTCAATGTGAAAAAACCTTCACTCTCTGTCATGATGTCTCTGGATATACAGCTGCAAATGTCTCTGGCTGGGCCAGAGACTCCAGCCAGTGGACTTGGAAAGAAAGTGGAGCTACATAAAATCACAGCTGCTATGAGTCTTTCCAGGAGTGTTTCTCCTCTTGCATTGACTGTGGAAACAGGACCACAATGAACATCAGCAGTATCTTCTCTGCTCCTGATGGAGTTGTTGGTAGTAGAGGTAATCCTAGAGAAGGAAAGGAGATTAATAGATTATCTTCTGCTCCAGAGAGTTCCGGATACTTTCCTTTGCTTTGAGATATTGCCATCCACACCACAATAGATTTTTACCCCTTTATTTCTATTTTTATAGGATTCCTTTTTAGGATGTCTCAGTCCTCATTCTTCACAGCTCCATAATATTCTATTATATCCAGTGCACGCTTCCAAATATACATATGAGGACAGAAACCTTTGCCCTCGGAAAGACTCATGCTGTGCTCTCCAGTATCTGTGCTACTAAGTGCTTTCCCTCTCTCTGCAGATAGGGCCAAACGCCAAGGAGTTGTTCAGGCTTGTGGAGGATTTCATTGATGTCATTGGCTTTCGCATGAAGGATTTCCGGGATTCCTACCAAGTGACGGACAATCTGGGTGAGCTGGTGTGCACTCCCCGCCTTGGGTAGAGACCCCAGGAAGCTGTAATTACAGGGTGATGGGTGTAGCTTTGGGCTGTGGGGAGGGAAGGAGGGGTGGCAGCAGGTGGTGGGATGGTAAAAAGGTCTGGGGAAAGACATGGATGATCGTAAATATGGGGTGGCTTTTCTCCAAATAAGTTAGGACTTCAGCGTGAAGAAGAGAAGTCCAGAGAGAGATTTGAGAGAGATCTATAGAACCATGAATGGAGAACAGATGACGAACTGGGCAGAATTAGTTGTTTCCTTTTATTTTTTTAACACAAGAGCTGCACAGCAGCCAATGAAGTGATCAGGCAGCAAGCAAACAGCAGGCAGTATTTGATTTATGCTGTATGCACAATCGCAGCGTGGAATTTGTTGCCAGAGGATGTTGCAGAAGCCAAAATGTACAGATGGGTTCATGATGGGATTAGGAAAATGCGCCTAGGAGAGGTCCGTTGGTGGCGGTTAAAGTTGATGGTCTGGATACAGGCACTAGCTGAGGAAGTCCTGCTGACTGCTGGAAGCTGGGAAGACAGACTGAGAGAAGTGTTGCTCTGTTCTTTCTCACACTTCTCGTCTAAGCAGCTGCTACTGGCCACTCCTGGAGACAGGATGCTGGAGTAGACTGACCTCTCTTCTGCCAGGTTCAACACAGGCAGAACCCTTTCAGTGAACAGAAGCACAAGACCTAGCAACTAGTGCCATCTTCCCTCATACATAGACATTACCAGAAGACAGTCACATATACTCCTATAGCTCTCAAGATCCAGCCTCCTTTGTTCTGCTGTCTGATTTGCCACTACTGCCTACAATGGGTTTTTCATCATCTGTGAATTTATTGGGGTTGTTTACTGGTTTTATTTCTTGCTTCCCTCTAGTCCTTGGCATTCACAAACTGCCTGCTAACGCAGCAACTGACATCACCTTCCCCATGAAAGGCTGGAGGGGCATGGTGGACTGGGCCAAGAACTCAGAGGACAAGGTCACCGTCTCCAAGAGCATCCTGTCTTCGGGGCTGACAGGTAGGCAGCACAGCCAGAAAACTCCAGAGGAAAAATCTCTTCTTCAGTTTCTAAGAGAGATTCCTTCCATTTGACTGATCTTCAAATTGTCCTTCCAGCTGAGGTGGGTTTGCTCACAAAACCTGTGTCACCAAAAGCGTTGTGGAGTGCAAATAAGGTTTTCAGATATGTCCTAACCAAGAGTCAAATCTAAGCTCCTTGCAAAAGGTTGAGGAGAAGGGTTAGTGCCTGGATGTGGATGCATGTCTTCTCCTAAATAAGCAGTGTATTTAAAAAATAAGCAGTGTATTTAAAAAAAGAGCAGGGATCAGCACAAAAACTCAGGGCAATGCTACGTGAAGATTCCTTCTTCCAAGGCTTCTGAACCTGGGAAAAAGTGAAAACTTTCCTGTGTCTGCTGGGTCACTCTGGTTTTCATGCATTTGGGGTGCTGAGTTGAGTCTGCAATCCTCTGCAGGTCATGTTGGATGCTAAAATGAGTCTCCCATGTCTCCCTGAACTCTCTGGGTTGTCATTAGGAGTAATGAGAAGTAGATGTCTCTGTGGGTACCGTATAAGAGTGGCTAACCAGCACAAGAAAGGCAGGTGTGGTAGGAACACGGTTCTGCCATCTATCTCCATGGCTATGTAAGCAAACAATCCTGTAGATGCCTTCTATGACTGGATCCAGACTTGACAGGACCATCTAAGGGGGAGCAGCTCGGAGTCAGTACATCAGGCTGAGCAAATGCTGGATCTGGGTCTGCTGGATGGACAAGCTTTGCTAGATTGTAGTTCTGTAGTTCATCTCTGCCCTTCAGAAATGAAATGGCTTTTCAAAAGCAGGATCTTAAGCTGAGCCTGTTGCTGGGATGATGGGTTTTCCTTGTGGATGTCCTGGTGCTGTGTGTGGCTCTAGTGGCTTGGAGAAAGCAGGCTGCTGGCTGCTGCATCAGTCTGTGTTGTCCTTTGCTGAGATAGGAGACAGTGAGTTGTTGCTGTCAGAAGACCTTTGGCCTCTTCTTGTCATACCAGGACCACTTGTCATGGGTTTCCCTACTGGGGATGGAAACAACTCAGCCATCA
Source organism: Hypotaenidia okinawae (assembly GCA_027925045.1). NCBI lineage: Eukaryota > Metazoa > Chordata > Aves > Gruiformes > Rallidae > Hypotaenidia > Hypotaenidia okinawae. Next base: position 162,225,396 of record BSDF01000002.1, read on the forward strand.
TTTCTACTTGGGGAATCTGAGGCCAAGAACAGTTAAGTGGCACCCCCAAGGGTAAACAGTGAGTCACTGGCAGACCAAGGATTACAGCCAGCACTCCTTGTGTTTTGTTGTGCCTTGAAGACAGCATTGTATTCCTAGGAGATGTTAGAACATGTTGGGAGGGTTATTACAGCTTGTTTGAGGAGACTGTGAAGCCTTCACCTTTGGAAACCTTTAATCACTTGTTGGACAAACTGCTGGCAGCAGACATAGGCAGATCTGATCCTGCTCTGGGGCTGAGGCCTCACCCACTCACTCCTGGTGCTCTTCTCCAGATGTCTGTTACAAATATCCTCACACAGAGCTGCATAAGACCCTCAAGCAGTAGTCACCATGGTGATGTGTACCTCAAAGAATCAATTTCCCATCGGTCCTCTCCTCTCCATGGTGTCCTGTTCCACCCAGGAACTGCCTCTGCCTTGTCTGGTGCTCTCTTTTTGAGGGTTTACTCAGTGATTAAGAGCAAAGTTGAACCTCTATCAGTTTTGATCTTCACCTTCCCTTAGCCCCAGGGAATAGGGGCAGCTCCCCTGAGCAAAGGGATGGAGACAGGCAGCTCAGTCAGACTGAACCCAGACCCCCTCCCTGCTGGGATCTGACTTTGCACAGTTGATTTCAGTGGGCCAGCACTAATTAATGTCGTTGGGTGATGTGTCTCTTGGGCTGCAGGCTGTGCAAACAATGCTGGTGAGCAAACATTGCTGGGGAGATGTTACATGACCAAAATGCAATGCTGTTTCAGTTGGGTAGCATGTCAGAGGATTTATTTTTTTTTTTTAAGCACATCAGGGCTGATGGAAACCTGCATTATTAAAGATCTGTCCCACAACTAATGAGACAAGCTTCCACCTCTGTTACAAGCAGGGATTTTTGCATTCCTGGGAGGGTGCTGTGATAACCCAGCCTGTGGCCCTCAGGGTTTTGCTTTCTCACAGTCTCACAAGAGCACATATTGCTTCTGTAAATGCCCTATTGCATCCTCTGAGCACTGAGAGGGAAAACTCTCTTTGAATGCAGGAGGATCCTTGTTTGCCTAGGGATTTGTGGGAAAGGCCAAAATACTGTGCTGGCTTTCATGAAGAAGCAAGGCTTATGCAATTGCTCTGCAAGGCTGCCTGTCAGTCTCTCCCAGTTATGTTTTCACTAGCTATCTCACTCGAGCCCAATTTGAGAGAGAGGAAGATACACACGCAGAGTAGTGTCTGCCCCACGCTGATGGAGTGGGTGAATTGTAAGTTCAAACCTCAGCACGAGACATCAGAGAAGCCCCACACCAGTCAGGACACCTCCCCAGGGTTCCTTATCTCTGCTTTTCACCCAGTCACTTGTTTCTTTTTTTTTTCTGGGGAACATCTTACTCTTGGCAGCTGGGCAGTGTGAGGAGATGCAGGACGAGGTCAAGTGACGTGCCCAGAGGTCACACGGATGATTCAGAGACTCATCTGGGACCATGGCTCCCGTGGACTCCTGAGGCAGTGCACGTGTTGTGGGGTCAGACCGGGCACACTGGGACATCTCCCCTTCTTGGCTGCCCGTCGGCACGAGCGCAGCTCTTCTCTCTGATGTCTCAATAGCAACGGACGGGTCTAAATGCCTCTGGGTGGCTGCAAGAGACCTTTCCACCCTGCAGATTTGCCCACTGTGGTGCTGTCAGAGGGATTAACGAGTTTTCTGAATGGGGGAGCACAAGGCCAGTCATTCAGGATCAGTGAGCCTTGCATGAAGGCAAACCTCTGGGGACACTGGGGCGCTCCAAAGGCACCGAGTCCTTCCTTGGGACTGACAAGAGTCCCATCACAGTGAAAGCAGGAACTGCATCCCACCTTAGTGATGCTGGCATTGGCCATGCCCCAACAGAGACCCCTCTATGCTAGGTCTAATCCCTCACTGGGTGTCCCATGGGGACAGCTGACTTATCGATTGTCTCAGTGTTGTTGTCTTCTTCCCTTCCCTTTGGTGTCCTGCAGAGACAGACGACTCCTCAGTCTTCGTGGTGGGGACCGTGCTGTACCGCAACGTGGGCAACATCCTCTCCCTCCAGAGGTAAGAGGGGCTGCCTGGGGAGGGTGAGCAGCTGGGAAACTATGAGGCTTTCCTGCTGAAACCTTTGCCTGCAGAGCCCTGGTTTTCCAGGGAAATAGTAATGGTCACCGGGCGCAATGAGACAGATTTTGACTTGGCAAAACAAAAGTTTTGATCCTCATCGACTGATGTTCAGGGGGGACCCAGCTCGTGCATGGCAGACATTGTTTGCTGGAGAAAGCAGGAAGGGTTTGGGTTTTTTTGCATCCATGTGCAGCACTGTGCAACCCAGATACGAGGCACAGTGCTGCCACCGCTGCGACATCCCTGCCTGCCAGCTTGCCTGCCACCCTTTGCCCTCCAGGAACGGATTATCACACTGCCCTCCTCATCACAAGGGACTTTGGGGGGCTTGACAGATGGGGAGAAGCTCAGCTGTTGTGATCTTCCCAAGCTACGGGGAGGCGGGGGGAGCTGCCAGAAACACTGAGCCCTCAGAGAGCATCACAGCAGCAGAAAGGCACGGAGAGAGGAGAGGGGCATAGCAGCACGCCTGCCTGCACATGTCTACCATGTTCCCAGCCGCTGCAAACCGCCTCGGGCACCACAGCTTTTGTGTTCACCACTGCCTTTCCTTTTCTTCTCTCCTCTCCCTTTCCTGCTATCTCACTCTTTTATTTTCTTTTTTTTTTTCTGAGGCTGGTACTGAGGCAGTAAATTAAGCATCCTAAGGCACCTTCTAAATCTGTTCTGCACTGATTAGCGTGAGCCCATTTACCATAAACACCAGGGCATCTCTCCTCACAGATAATCATTTAAATACCTACAGATTTAGCACTGGCAATGGCAAAAGAGCTCCGAGTGAGTGCAGAGAGGAATTAGCAAGCCAGTCAACTGTATTCTGTAATATCTTCCATTACAGCGCTGGGAATTAGATCAGAAGGGCAATAAACATCATTGGCTCAAATGATCCAGTGGTATTTCAGCTTTCTCTGGCCAAGCAGTGAATGAGCTCTGATAACCAGCAGCTGCAGCAGCCGCAGCCTCTGAACAGATTTCCTCCAGGAGATCTGATTTAAGATGTTCCTTAATTAAGGGACAGTCCCTCTTAAAAAAAAATAAATAATAAAATCTAGTCCTGAGTCACCTGTGGAGATAAAAAGGAGAGAGATTATTCCTTATTTCACCATGAACTGTGCAAATGAACACAGTGAGGAAAAAGGGGAATGTCTTGAAATAACCAGTAGCTGTATAGCATCTGCCTGTGGGGTAAAAATATTTCTGACCACAAAGGAGAGCAGCTGTTCCTGGGTACAGACAGACAAGAAGGACCCAGATCCTGGGTTTGACCACAATGATTCAATGCAGAATGATTTAAAAAAAAAAATACAATGAAATAAAAAATGTAGATTTAACTCAGCAAGCAGCACCAGCTGAGCTGCTCCTAATTGTCCCAATTTACCTCCCCCAAGCAGCAATTCCTTATCTGAGCCACACATTGCTCTGTCCCCTTGGATCCAGGGAGCCCCGTGGTTCTTGGCAGCTGTGACATTTGAGATGGGACACGCATGATGCCTGATTTTTCAAGTCAGGGAGGTGAGTGGTGCTTGGTCCCATCTGAGCACTGCTGCGGAGAATGCATGCAACAGTTGAAGAGACAACAACCCAGGCACCTGACAGCCCTGTGTACCAAACGGCATGCTTACAGCTGTTTGCACACTCTTTACAGCCAGGCAGGAGCCCTCTGAGCTCATCTGACCTCCCATCCAAGCCAAATCTTGACGTGTTTTGTTCATCCTGAAAGATTCCCTGTGACGCTGAGCCCCTCACCTCCCCCTAGCAAGCTGCTCAGATGTTTAATCACCTTCTCTGCTAGGAGACTATCTCTTATTTTAAAGCTGAATTTGTCTGACTTCCAGGCACCGGGCCTTTGGGTGGGCGACTGAGAAATCCCCCACATGCAACAAACTGTCAGACATGCCTTTCAACAGAAAATCTTTTTTGTCTGGTTTTCCAGCACCCAGATCAATTTTGTGTCTCTCCTTTGAATTCTCCCCACTGTTTCCTCATCTTGAAGAGCAATTGAACCCAACGGTACAGTGGCATCCAGACAAGGAGGGATGCAGAGTGAAGATGACTGCTCCATCTCCTTGCTCCTGCACAGGATCGCTTCTGTCCTTCCTGTCACAGCTCTTTGGACTGAAGTCAATCTCCTCGGGTACATTTTAGGTCACAGCTGCCTGGAGCAGAGCCTGTAGCTCTGCACGCAGACCTTGCATTCTCCAAGCCTAGATGCCTTTCCCAACTCTTGGATGAACCACCATAACTTCTGGTTGGGGTGCAGCTACCTGGCCACTAAGCAGCCTTCACGGTCTGCACACAGCTATCTTCTCTGTGCTAGTGACATGCTGAAATTCGCCGTCCTTTCCTTTCTGCATCAAACCTCATGTGGTCTGCAGCCTTCAAAAGGAAGTTTCTGTGTCATCTGCTCTGCTCATGCAAATATTCAACAGCACTGAACCCAGAACTGACCCTTACAGACCCAGCTAGTAATGAAGACATGAAATCTAGTATTTATCTTCAGCAGCTCCTGGTTTTTTCTTTATCTTCAGCTGTCTCCTTTTTTAAAGCTTAGGGCTTATATTTACTCCCATTGACTTTCAGTTACACTTCCTTTGTTGACTGATATTTGTGGTTTATGGCCTTTTTTTTTTCTTTTTCTTCTTTTTTTTTTAAAGCAAAATGTGTTTCATCTTTACCTGCTAAAGCAATGTTGTTGTTCCCTCTGGCACTGGTGGAATAGGGTCTTTCAGACCATCAACTTAGACAGCTGTGGTTGATTCTGAGATGTTTTTGTTTGGTTTGGGTTGTGTTTTCTTTTTCAAGTGCAAATATTTTCCTTGCAGTTTTTTTGTAAAAGAAATATAAGTCCCAGAAAGAAAGATTTTTTTCCAATGCCTGTAGATTTGGTGGAGATATTGATAGGGAAAGATCTCCCTTGCTCGTGGGTGCAGGAAGGGCTGAGGGCATCCTGATGCTAGGCTACTACTCTACTACTAATTCCTTCGTGGTAAACATTGAGGTGCAGCTTTTTCAAATGCTGGTTGAAACTTTTGCTTATTTCAACAACTTTTTTCTCATGTAAACACCAGGAAACTCAATGTATTTAGATGTCCAGTGCTCAGAGAAGTGCCTACAAAGGTTTTGGCTTTCCAGGGAGCAGGACCAGAGGTGTGGAGGAGATATTCTCCCTTATTGCTTCTCCTGATAGTCAAACCTCCTAGAGCTGACAGCTTTTTTAGAGTATTTGTCTGGGCACAGGTTTTTAGACATCACAGGAAAGGTTTGGCCTCTCTCCATTTGTTTTTGAGTCATCAGAGGATGGAGACACACAGCAGTGCTTCTAGAACTGGGCTAGACAGGATCGCATGCTGCCCCATGGATATGCTGTCAAAGGTCACCATACTCCTGTCCAAAATTTACTGCAGTGCAGATTAAGTCAGCCTTTGAAAGGGAAAAAAATCGGGGTTTGGTTGTTTTGTTTTGTTTTGTTTTTTAATAAAGGACATGAAATGAACTTTGTCTCCTCATGTCAAGGCCATAAAACAGGTCCAGGGCCATTTTCTTACTGGGATAAGTGCAGCCTTTAAGTTAAATTGCTTTAGAGGCCTGTGTGGTTCATAAAATGGTGTAATTCCTGAAGGAATAAGTGTAGAGTGGCTGTGAGGGGAGATTTAAGGGCAGAAGATGGGATTCATCAACAACAAATGTCTCCGATAGCATTTATAAGTAATGGGGCCAACTCCCACTGTGTACACTAAACCTTGTACCACTGATGATGAACGCAATGTGATTCACCACTCTGTAAAACTTCCTCAGTCCCCTTTAAAGCATCCTCTTTTTTTTTCCAGGAACAGCACGGTTCTGAACTCCAAAATCATCTCTGTGACTGTGAAGCCATTTCCCCGGTCTCTCCTCACCCCCTTGGAAATTGAATTCTCCCATCTGTACAATGTAAGTCTTTCCTGGGAACCTGCACCATAGAATCATAGAATCGTAGACTGGTCTGGGTTGGAAGGGACCCCAAGGATCACACAGTTCCAAGCCCCCTGACACAGGCAGGGACACCAGCCTCCAGGCCTGGAGCTACACAAGGTTGCCCAGGGCCCCAGCCAACCTGGCCTTGACCATCCCACAGCTGTGTTTGCTTTTGCATCACAAGAAGGTATCGATGCAAGGAAATAGGAAGTTTTTCTGGGTTCCTGAGGCCTCTTTGCTGTTGCAGAAGTTTGCCTGCTCTGTGCTCCTTGCTCAAGCATTGCCAATGCAGATGTAGAGCGACAGCACTGCTTGCACAGGGAACAAGGGCGTATTCATCTCAAATTCACACTGTTTCATTGTGGGCATGTTCATGGGAGAAGAACTCTAAACTCAATTAAAAATTATCTATAACAATTATCTTCCTTGAGGAGATAAAGAGTTGTTCCCATTATTACTTGCAATGTTCTTTGCAGTCCTTAGAATCAACTGGAGACCTGAATATTGTTTTTGTGACTAGTGCTTTAAAACACATTGATGCCCTCCAGGTTCCCCTGCTCATCCCAAAACAGATATATGTGATGGACATTGACATATCCCAATGCCTGTTCTTGTTATTGGTTCCAGATGTCCTCCCGAGGCTCTGCAACATGAATATTAGATCTGTCATGTCTTTCCTTTGGAGTTTCCTGGAAGGGCTTTAAATGCACCCCTTCTAGAGCTGTGGCTCTTTTAAGTACTGTGGTGTCCCATAAAAACACATACTGTATTTGATCACTTTCCAGAAAGGACCAGCAAAATTATTTTGCATGAGAGGTGGGAAAAGGAAGAATATCAGTATGTTGAGTGAGGAAAGATGCAGATTCAAATCTTTCTACACTGGTGAAGAACAGATTGAGTCTCATTCTTGCTTTTCAAACCAAGGGTGAAAGAAGCTATATCAGAGACTCAGATCTGCAAGTACCCTTCTTGAGTACCACAGACTTGCCATGCTTAGTGAAAGCTGTTCTACACTACCTGCATATTTCATTGTAGTTGCTCCAAATACCCCACAGACATAGAATCATGGAATTGTCTCAGTGGGAAAGGATCTTTCAGGTCATCAAGTCAAACCATCGACCTAACATGCCAAAACCACCACTAAATCATAGAATCATAGCATGTGTTAGGTTGAAAGGGACCTTTAAAGGTCATCTAGTCCAACCCCCCTGCAGTAAACAGGGACATCTTTACTAGATCAGGTTGCTCAGAGCAATTATTGTCCCTAAGCACTGCATCTATCCATCTTTTAAATACCTCCAGGGATGGTGACTCTATCATAGGGTCACATAATTGTCTTGGTTGGAAGGGACCTTTCAGATCATTTCATCCAACCATCAAAAATCAGCACAGCACTGATTTGCTTAATTTTTCCCTTTCTTCTCTCCTGGCAGGGAACCACCAACCAGACCTGCATCCTGTGGGACGAGACGGATGGGTGAGTCCTGCAGGTTTCTCCTTACTCTCGTGGGCCCATTTAGATTTTGAGTGAAATCATCACAATCTTAGCAGCGATGTGTCAGATGTTGTGGTTGCTTATTCTCTTTACTCAGATTTTTCTCGCATCTACCTTCATTGCTGGGCTCCTCAGCATAAGAAGGACATTGAGGTCCTTGAAAGAGTCCAGAGAAGGGCAACCAGGCTGGGGAGGGGGCTGGAGGGCAAATCATATGAGGAATGGCTGAGGGAGCTGGGGGTGTTTAGCCTGGAGAAGAGGAGGCTGAGGGGAGACCTTATCACTGCCTACAACTACCTGAAGGGAGGTTGTAGAGAGGTGGGCGCTGGTGTCTTCAGCCAGGGGACAGGAGATGGGACAAGGGGAAATGGCACAAAGCTGCACCAGGGCAGGGTCAGATTAGATATTAGAAAAAAATTTTTCCCTGAAAGAGTTGTCAGGGCCTGGGACAGGCTGCCCAGGGATGTGGCTGAGTCACCTTCCCTGGATGTGTTTAAAAAAAGGGTAGATGAGGTGCTCAGGGATCTGGTTTAGCTTAGGACAGGAACGGTTGGACTTGATGATCTTTAAAGGTCTTTTCCAACCTTGTGATTCTGTGAAAGTCCTTAACCCTGATGGGGAGTGGTCCCTCCTTCACACAGATGCATTCCTTCTTACTGGGTTGTCTTTTAGTGCCAGTTGAACTGCGTCTTGTCTTTAGAGATCTGTAATTAGACATGGTCAGTACAGCCTGTGATGAGCCTGGTCTGCTGATAGCATCATGTACCAGGGAAACATCTCCCACTTTCCAAGCAGAGATGTTCAGGTCTTCTGTTGACAGGAGGGGTGTTTTCTTTTTCTTTTCTCATTTTGGGCTCTGGCTAACTTCTTGCAAAAGTGGCCTCTAATTTTGTCTCTTCCGATTCTGTATTTTCCTTCATGAAGAATACATGAAGCCAGGACTGTGGAGTCATTCATGGATTGCCTTAAATTGAGCTTGACAAAGCAGTGTTGCTCTCTTTGATGCTCACCCCGAATCTGGCACCGTAAGAAGAGTAATGAAAAATCAGAGCCCACTGTTGCAACTACAGGCTGCAGTAGTGAAGAAGGTGGTGTGCTGGTGTGCTGTGTAAATCGATTTCTGCAAGGACTGAGTGGTGCTTTTCAGGATGTCTTGAGTGATGTGATTGTGGTCAGCAGGGAAAAAAGAAATCCCAAGTCAGGACCATAAATCCCATATGGAAAGGAGTTGTCAGAGTGTGTATCTTAAAAAAAAAAACAAACCAAAACACTCTGAAAGTACAGTCTTAAATCCTGAGTGAGCTTGACAAGGATACAAAGTGTTTGATTTAATGGTGTTTTTACCTCATTGACTTTTGTATCTCAGTTTGAGGACCAGCCTGACTTCTTTTCCACTCTACAGTCAGTTTCTCTCCTTGAGATCCCGTGCATTTGGCACATGCTTCTGCATTTATTATTATTATTTATTATTGTTACCTGCAGCACATGAAAAATTATTCTATTCTTCTCCTTTTATGCTCCATTAAGCAGCATATACACACACAGGTGGGCAACATATTTGCAGCCAGATTACCATCTTTGTTGGTCTTGTGATTAATTTGGGATGGATGAGTGGATCCAAAGCAAAGCTGAAGAACCTGGAGGGACACTCTGCTTGTGAAATCACACCAGTGTTGTAGCCCAGGGCAGAACTGCTCCCTCTGGTTTGTAGTGAAAACTGTTCCAGCGTTTGAAGATGGTTGGGAGGCAGGAGAAAGGTCTGTGCATTGTGTGCTGTGTTGACCTCACACGTCAGGATGTGGGTGAACCTTCATGAAATTGCTATAATGGTATTTTATTTTATTACTGAGTCTGTAGTCAGCCCAGAGTAGAGGATTGTCTATAGATGGGCAGATGCAGGAGAAGGCTTGGATAGGACCTGGCCTGCTTTGCTAAATCTGGTGCCTTTCCATGCTGGAACGGGATCAAAGCACTTGTATACAAATCCACTTTTTTTGGCAAGTAAAGGCAGAAGTTGAAACCAATGCCCCTTCTGGTCTGCACACCTTCTAGCTGTTCTTGGCTTCCTAGGTTCTCAAGAGAGGGTCATGTCCAGAGGGATGGAGAGCACCTCCTTTTCCATGCTCAGAGCTGGATTTAATTAACTGCAGTCTGAGTGAGAAAAGAGCAGAATCCAGTTTGTAGGTGGTTGGATCTGATGGAGAGTGATGGCATTCAGGTTGGGTACATATTTGTCTGCACTAGCACTGAAAGGTGCTGGTATAAGAAAGATGAAGGTTTGCCTATGTGTCTTGAGGGGTTTGAATGCCATTGGTGAGCTGGAGACAAAACAGTGCCTAATTCAGCACTGTCACCTCTGCCTTCTCCAGGGAGGTCTGTCTCTTCCTTATACATGCTCCTAAAGCTTGGCATCTTGTGCAGCTGCCTCTGGTCCCTCTGGGAGCACAGGGTGTTAGGAACACTTTCAGTCTTTAATCTTTGCATCTTCATGGCCTCAAAGGATGGGTTTGTAGCAGGAAGTTGAGCAGGAGATATCTTGGAACCTCCACTGTGGTTCCAAGGATGCTTTCCAAAATCCCAGCAGATTGGTCGTGCACATGTTGTAGCTGGGACTCTGCTTTCTGTGTGTGGTTTTGGGTGTCTGTGTGTGTGTGTGTGCACGTCTGGAAGTGTTTCCAACCAACATTTTCAGCCTCAAGCAGTTGAAAACCCCTAATTGCTGATGTCAGCAGATTTTTTTTTCTCCAGGGGCTGTTCCAAAGCTAGATCCGATTCGGTGAGCTCTGGCAACGGGAGCTGCCAAGCTGTCTGCCCAACATTTTAAAGCTGAATTGCTACCACTGCCACCTCCTGGGAAAGTCTAATGAAAGGCAAAATATGCAAACCCTATTCTCCAGGCCTGACTGCTCACCACAAACTTGAATGGCACTCTGGAGTTCCTCAGCAGTTTCTACATCACAGTTTTGAGTAATTGCTTCCTGTTTGAAGTGAGGATTATTAAGCTACACCTTGGACCTCTGTTGCCTGGTACATGGTACAGATCCATTCTGGTGATTCTGAACCAGAAAACCATGAGGTTCAGCCAGACTTATGGGGGTTCCCCTCTCTGTTCCCATCTTCTTCCTCCCACCTCTCTCTTGAAATTGGAGATTTTCCTACTGATCAGTCTCATAAGACAGCTGTGCAAGTGAGTGAATCTCAGAAAAAAAAAACATTTCCCAGATCTGACTGATTTAATGGCTTTACAGCTTCATTTCCTTGCCTCTTATTCACCCTGCCCTACTCCTGTGCAGCCCAAGCCAGACCGCCATGGTGTTGCTTGCTCAGCTCACACTGCTGTCTCTTAAACTTGCTCCAAGGCCAGCTGGCCAGGGGGACATTCCTTATGTTCACAGTCATCCATGTCAGCCTTCAGATCTTGGTGATCCAAACTCCACCTGATTCCAGTGAACCAGCCTCTGGATTTAACCCCTCGCAGCCGATGTGACTCAACAGGTACAGAGGCAGGGAACTGGAAGCAATCCTCACATGAGAGCTTCTGCCTGTTACTGCAGCCACCTGAGATTTCAATCCCATCCAAAACATGGAACAGTCCTTTAAAGGCCACTTAAAATCCATGGGCCATGAAGGGTTGAACTGTAAAATTGCAATTAGAACAGACAATTGTCATGTGGCCATGTGTTTCCTCCAAGACAGTTGTTGAACAGAGTGCTTAGGAGAAAAAAAAAAAAGAGGAAGAACCCCCAAGTGTTCATTCATTTGCATTTAGATAGATATTTAAGCTTGTAATATTAATAATGGATTTTTGATTTATTAATCCCAGCCCCTTTGAGTGACTGTTAGGTTCGTGGGTGGCACCTCTCCATCTCTTTTCTCTTCCTCTTGCCCCCAACTCCTCATGTCATGAAACAAGAGGGGAAAAGATCAGGGACTAATTTCTGTTGTGTTGGGTGCTGCAAGTGTGATTAATGAGCTTAGCACTAGCTGGGTAAATTGAAAGTTGAAATCTGAGAATGATTTGGGATTCTCTGGCTCTCCTCCAAGGGTGTTCATCTGGAGTAATTATTAGCTGCTTAGCCATGCTGAAGTTGAAACCCAGGCAGGGTCTGGTCTTATACTCCTTTTTTCTACTGCTGGGACAGCACAGAAGGAGTGGATGGATGCAGCCACCTTATTTGCTTTCATGTTCCTATCCATCACCAGATTTGCATTGTGCCCTGGTGGCCAAGAAGGCCAGTGGGATCCTGGGGGGCATCAGGAGGAGTGTGGGCAGCAGGTCACAGGAGGGGATCCTCCCCTCTGCTCTGCCCTGCTCAGGCCCCACCTGGAGTGTTGTGTCCAGTGCTGGGCTCCCTGGGATAGAAAAGACAGGGATCTCCTGGAGAGAGTCCAGAGGAGGTTCTGGAGATGCTGAAGGGCCTGGAGCATCTCCCCTGTGAGGAAAGGCTGAGGGAGCTGGGGCTGTTCAGCCTGGAGAGAAGCAGCCTGAGAGGGGATCTGATCCATGGTTATCAATAGCTGAAGGGTGGGACCCAGGGGGACATGGGCAGCCTCTTCTCAGTGTCTGTGGGGACAGGACAAGGGGTGATGGCCTCAAGTTGGAGCACAGGGAGTTCCACACCAATCTGGGGAAGAACTTTTTCCCAGTGAGGGTGAGTGAGCCCTGGGCCAGGCTGCCCAGGGGTGTGTGGAGTCTCCTTCTCTGGAGATATTCCAGCCCCATCTGGATGCCTCCCTGTGTGCCCTGTCCTAGGGACCCTGCTTTGGCAGGGGGTTGGACCTGATGGTCTCTGGAGGTCCCTTCCAACCCCTGTGATTCTGTGATTCTGTGGTTTCTCACCACTCTGGTGCACAAACAGGATGCCACATGGCAGAGGGAATGGGGACATGGTTGCCAAAGTTTGTTGCTAGTGGAGGTAGCATTGGTTCATAGCAGTAGTAGCAGATGTGGGGCTAGTTAATCTTATAGAGCAGCTTCCCCATCCCACAGGGCTGAAAAGTCTGTGGACTCACACCTCTCAACTTGAGTGTTGGCATTCTTTGATCGTGGTGGATCAGGTCAGATGACGAGGACTGTTGTGAGATGAAAAGGAGCAGTCACAAGCCATCAAGTGCCTGGAGAGACACTGTGAGATTAGTCTAACAGTCCTCTGCCATAGATAGACCTACCACTACAGGTGAATGCCAGTTCTCCTGCCCAGCATACCCTGCTTTGGTGACAGCAGGGACCAAGCAGGCCAGCTGTGTGTGGTATTTCATCATGAGAGAGCACCATGCCTTCCACATGTGGAATTCAATCCTGTACATACAGAAGGTAGGGGAGATTACCAGGGCACCACTTATCCCCCAGGGAACACTTGCTCTTAGAGGTTCTGCCTGGCTCCAGCCATCAACTATTCTCTGCTTCTCTGTCCCTAGGAGGAGCATAATGATAGCTAAGCATTATAATAACTGATCTTCAGAGGCCTTCCAAGCCTTCAAAAATATTTGCATAAAAGCTTTTTGCTCTTGGAAGAGAAAGTGCCTCAGGAGCCTGTGGTTTTTTATTCAAGGACACTCTTGCCTCCCCTTGGGAAAAAAATGATCTGTGTCAATAAGTAAAGCCTTTAACCTATCTACCTCAGGAAATGCAGACCTCACTGTTTGGGAAGGTGCCCCGTGTGCAGCAAGGTTAGGCACGGAGGAGATGAACAGTGCAGCAGCTTAGTGGGGCAAGGCTAAATCACATCCTCCTGGCTCTGGGCTGGATCTGATGCCCAGGAGAGGTCAGGCAGAAATCTCCCCCGGGGGTTTGTAACTGCACAGAGCAATGTTTTATGATGCTGCCAAACAAAGTGGACTATCAATCTGTCCCCCTTTGGAAACTTACAGGATCCTAATATATAACTCACAGATGCTGAGGACAGTCCTGCTTTTGGGTTCTTTTCAGACAAGAACCGCTTGAGGTGTAATGTGTATATTGGTCCTCCAAGGGGGTGATAGAGCTCTGTGGACCAAGAGCTGGCAGAACTGAGAGTGACCACGCAGTATTACAATCCACAGGGAAAGGTCTGCAGTGTCATAACAAGACTGCAGGGTTGGATTTGGTGTTTTTTTGGATTTGGGGTGGGTTTTTTTTCTCTAAAATAGCTCAGAGGAGCCCTAAAAACATCTTGGAATAAGGTATTGTCTGTCAAGCACCATAATTTTACTATTGAGCTCTTCAGGGTTTTCACAGTCCAGTCGCCCCATGAGTCTTGCAGTGCAGCTGCTTTGCCTGAAATTCCTGCTTTTGGGGTGGGATGTCCAATGTCTAATCTATGGAGTGCCAAACTGTCTGAATTCCCGACTGCATGCCCCACATGACTACAGAAAAGTAGCACACTGGTCATATAGTCATGGAATAATAGAATGGTCTGGGTTGGAAGGGACCCCAAGGATCACAGAGCTCCAACTCCCCTGACACAGGCAGGGTCACCAACCTCCAGGCCTGGAGCTACACAAGGTTGCCTAGGGCCCCAGCCAACCTGGCCTTCAACACCTCCAGACACGGGGCACCCACCCCCTCTCTGGGCAGCCTGTTCCAGCCCCTCACCACTCTCTCTGCAAAAAACTTCTCCCTAAGATCTCCTCTAACCCTTCCCTCTTCCAGCTTCACTCCAGCCCCCTTGTCCTGCCAGTCTCTGCCCTTTGAACAAGCTGATTCCCCTCCTGTTTCTCTGCTTCCTTCAGGGGCTGCAATGAGGTCCCCCCAGAGCCTTCTCTTCTCTAGGCTGAACTGATGCCTAGTTCAAGTCAGCATGAGGAGCAGGACACTGAAGGCTTTGTGGGCTTCAGCCTACTTTTTTAAAGCCTCTCATGCTCTGGATAAAGAGAAAGGCAGGAAGTTTTCTGTGCCTTCTGGGACTTTAATGTGATCTCAGTCCTGATGGCTGCTCACTGGTTCCCTTTAGAGGGCAGGTACAATAAGTCTGTTTCTTCTGGAACTCACTACCAGAAGAGGCACAGAGAAGGGGCCGTATCTGCAGCATCTCATAGATACTTTTTGCTCATCACATCAGTGTCTGTCTTTTGAAGAAAACTTTCCAAAGTCAGTAAACAGCATCCCTCTTCTAATACACCCTAAATACACCTAGTGCATTAATGTCATGGATCAAGCAGTAACACAGCTTGCCTGCATTGACAAAGATGGATAGCCACCCCCAGAAACAGATAGGGAGGGAAATCTGTTACAGCCCCAATGCCCTCTGAGAAATCAGTGCAATTCTCTTCTTTCTTGGACCTATGCATGACACATTATATATTCTATATTTTCTACTCCAGCCAGCTGCAGAGGAACAAAATTGCCAGTGACGTGCCCTTCATGTGATCCCAATGCAGGGTGTCTGCGCTGGGGTTTGCAAGTACCCTTGTTCCAGCTCTACTGCCCTTACCTAACATCACTTTGAGCTCTGGCTGCAAAGGCTGCATTTTCCAAGTGTTCCTGCAGAGGTATTGAGGGGATGTCAGTGAAAAAGAAAAAGAAAAAAGGCAGAGCTAGGCTTGCAAAGGCTGCCTACACAGGGGCAGGCAGGGAGGTTAATCTGAATATTCCCATTAGTTCCCCTGTGTTAAACCCAGTTAAAAGTAGCCCTTAATTCAGCCTGTCTGACTGCACTTGCAATGTGCAACCAAGCAGATTGAATCATAGCCCCAGGAGCCCCGTTTTAGCCCTGGATGAGAGTAGACAAAACAGGGCTAATGCAGTGAAACCCAGTCACACCTCTAGAGCGTGAGGGTTTAGCTTTGCTACTTAACCTGGGCTCTGGGGCTGCAGGAAGCACCAAGCAGAACTTCTTCCAGGGGACTATTTTCCCTGGCATCTGCCTTATCCTGAGACCACCTTTTCCTGGAAACATGTTGTCACCTGGACTTCTAAATGTTGTAGGAAAGAGGTGGTGCAGTTCCCTGTTAGTCCAAAGAAGCTGGCACAAGGTACCAGCAGACCTCATTCAGGAGAGAAGTCACACTACTTTGCCCTTTGCTGAGCTGCTGCCCAGCAGCCAGCATTGTCTGTGGGACTGGCGAAGCAGGAGCTGGCTTATTCTCCACTGCCTTTCACAGCACAGGATGCAGGATAAGCTGAGCAGCATGATACAGTGCTGCTGCTGCCTGCCAACAGAGCATGGTTTAATGGCTTTCGACAGAAGGGGAAGGGGGAGAGGAGAGAGGATTCAGAGGCTCTGAATCAAATGTTCCAGCTTTTCCCCTGCTTCCCTAGTGAAGGGGTCAAGAATATGGATGGAATAAATTAATTCTTTTTACAGGACTGGCAGAAGCCACACAGTGAGGACTGGAGGATGCTCCCAGGGAAGGAGCTTTGGGTTCGGTGGGGGTGATTCCCAACCTCACAACTCAGTGCTGAGTGTGAGCTGTGAGCCAGAGCACCATGGGGCTCAGGATGGCTTGTACGTCCACATGTGTGTGAGCTATGTGTTCCTATAAAGGCACATGTGCAAGGATGTTAAAGGGTGAATGTGCCTTTCCCCTTGCATCTCTGCCTGCTCTCTTTATTTACAGCTGTTTGCTCTGAAGCCACAATGCCCTTTACTGGCATTCCCTTGGTGGATGGGGGGGATAAGTTTGGCAGCCATCTTCCATAAAAGTGCCAGGCTTCTGAGTGCTTTCAGTGGCACGTAGTGGAAGTCTAACTTGACTTCCCCAGTTGCATGAAGGGACTCCAGGCCCACTACCTGGCCCATTTCTGCTGCCTGGTACCTTATATGTTCTGAGAATGTAGTAACACAGTGCAGGCATCTGTGCAGAGTTCTGAGTGACAGCACCAGACATTTAAGTGTGGGGAGACCTGGAGACCATTCTTGGTGTGCTCAAACTCCAGTGCCTCAATAGTCAACAGGGTGTAGCTCTGAAGCAACCTCGAGGCTGGCTCAACTGCATGGAGGAGGGACAAATCTGCACTATTGGGATGCTCAGCATCCCCTAAGTGTAAAATTCAGAGTAGGGTCTCTGTACCTCCATGTACTCCTTTGCTAGATTGGTTTTATTGTCCCCTTATGGATGTAACAAAATACAGGTCTGTATCCTCTGGAGCATTATTTGACTTTGGTGGAAGGTGAAGACTGCAAAGCAGCCTGTGAATGATATGAGGAAGCTGTGTGATGACCACAAGTTACCTCAGGACCAGGGTTGTCCAAAGCACAGACCGTCAGCACTGAATAAATGTTCAAGCAGGTTATGTCCTCTCTGTCTCTGCTAAGAGCACAAGAAGAAGCTTCCCCATCAGGTGTCTTTGCAAGACTGAGGCAAGTTTGGATGAACTTCTTAAAACACCTCGTATTAACCCATAAACTGCACTGCAAGCCAGAAGTAGAACAGTACCCATCATAATCACAATAATTTTAGATTACTAAAATTTGGGGCCTGAGGATTTCTTAAAATCTCTTGACAACCATATAACACTTTGTTCTTTATCTTTACTGACTGGGCTAAAAAAACCTCTTTGCCTTGAGTTAGTATTCTTAGGGGGTGTCTTGTCTGTTTTGTGAATTAGTTAAAAAAAAAAAAAAAAAGAAAAGCATTTTCCATAGCCCAGGAAATAGATTTCCCCACAGTGGGGATCCTGACTGGGAAGAGCAAGGGCTAATATTGCCCCTTTGAGTCCCAGCTACCTTTCAGAGCTCTCACTGTCATGATGGGGGGATCCCATGGGAAATAGGGTGCAGAGCCAGGTTTATGAGTCGATGTCCTTGCTCAAGGTTGGGTAGGACTGATGGATGTAGGGGAAATGTGCTGAGAACTGACATGCTATGAATAAGGGTGAGGAAAGTTTGTCCCTGTTTTTAAAGAGGACAAAAGGATTTGTTTTCATTTTCACCTGACTGCCTGTGCACCATGCTAGGAGATGAAATGTTCTGCTAAGACACAGCAGCTAAAAGAGGCTGCAGTGCCTGGGATACAGCCTTCATCTAGTGATGAACTTTCTGTGTGTCTGGGCAAATCAGTGTAAGCTTTGTGCCTCAGTTTTCCCCGAGTCTACTGTGCTAATAACATCAGACAGCTCTTCTAAATGTCATGAAATCTAGGAGTAAGGAGCTCCATTAGGTGATAGTAAATAGCAGAAACAAGTATTATTATTATTTATTCCTGAGAACTGGTTATCTAAACGTGAGCTTTACGACTGAACTGGTCATCCATGTAAGATGAGCTCACATCATGTCAGCTTTGCCCATCATGCCTCGGCCCTGTGAGCACCACTGAGTACTGTAACATGGATTTTAGCCTTCGTGAAGCAGAATGGGACCAGGGAGGCTCAGGGCAATTGCTGCTAGACCAAGCATGCGACACCAGCCTGTGCATCCCACCAGCTTCCTGAGCTAACGGTGGCCTTGCAGCCACATGGCAAAGCGAATTAGCCAACGTGTGCAGCATCCAGCCCTCTCTGACAGCCAGCTCAGTGCAGGGCACGGCAGCTTCTCCCACCTCAGGGAGAACCAAAGTCTTTGTGGATGACCTGCTGCCCAAATGGGAAGAGCAGGGGCAGGCAGCCCCATGGGGTAGGTAGCACCCAGACCTCCAGGAAGATGATGGGTAAAACTTTCCTCCCAGAGAGGAATGGATTAAAGCTAAAGGAAGGAAGGTTTAAATTAGATATTAGGGGGAAGTTCTTTGCAGAGAGAGTGGTGAGGGGCTGGAACAGGCTGCCCAGAGAGGGGGTGGGTGCTCCATCCCTGGAGGTGTTGAAGGCCAGGTTGGCTGGGGCCCTGGGCAACCTTGTGTAGCTCCAGGCCTGGAGGTTGGTGTCCCTGCCTGTGGCAGGGGGTTGGAACTCTCTGATCCTTGGGGCCCCTTCCAACCCAGGCCATTCTATGACAGATCTTCTTTGCCTTGACCATTGTATTTATTGGGATGCATTTTAGCCCTCAGTGAGGAGCTGCAGAAAGAAAAATAACCACCTCAGCCAGGTCAGAGAGCCCCATTACATGGCATATAATGATTTTCAGACTTGTCAAGGCCCTTTCCAGGGCTTTGCAAATACTTTGATTCAATTACAATAATGACCCTCTGGAAGTTGTGTATTAATTTCCTCTGCTTCAGGCCAGAGCTGCCTCTCAAGGTGGTTTAATGTACATGTACAATGGTGATGGGATGGTAAGTCAGGCAGGAGGGGTTCCTGCCTGTCTCTGATGGGTGACCAGGGAGCAAATTCACCCTCTGCAAGAGCCTAGATCTTACTGGGGTGAATCCTGCCTGTTTGAGGACAGTCTTTCTGGTGTGGATGGAAGTGCAAGTAGGAAAGTGGGTGGAAGTGCATCAGGTCCCCTCAGCTTTTGGTGATATATTCGATCTACCACCAGCTAGTCAAGGGGACAAAAATGGAAAGGGTCATAGCTGCGTTGGTGAGTTATGGGCTGTCCTCAAAACCCTAACTGCTGTCATTTGCAGATGGGGAAGGAGAAACCAAGGCAGTGATGTATCCACTGGTACCAAGGAGGAACAGAACT
Organism: Hypotaenidia okinawae; assembly: GCA_027925045.1. NCBI lineage: Eukaryota > Metazoa > Chordata > Aves > Gruiformes > Rallidae > Hypotaenidia > Hypotaenidia okinawae. The sequence goes on from BSDF01000002.1 coordinate 162,244,470, forward strand.
GAGACACAACTCAGATCTCCTGTCTTTTCTTAGAGCTGATCTGGTCACGCTGAATAAAAGTTAGCTATGTCCTGTATTGGGAGAACAGGAGTTTGGAGGAGGCCAGGATCCAAGAGAATGCTGCTTTGTAATTCTTTTTTAGCTGTGGATATTATTTCTTTAACAGTGGGTTTAGCTCATATGTTAAATCTTAAGGAATGCTGAACATCCTTCAAACCTTGGCAAGGCTTCTGACAGCTCCAAGGGCACTCCACAGGGTTTGGCCCCAGGCTTTTCCAATACGCACTTGAGTTTTCTTCTGGTTTCAACTTCTATCTGAGGATGGGGCAGAAGTGCTGCAAAGGGCTGTTTGCAGGTCTCCTGGCTGTCAGCTGGGGTGCCTTTGTCTTCCCTCTCATATAGGGCCTCAAAAGGAAGCTGTGGTGATGTGTCACTGCTGTTGGGAAGTTTATTGTGCACGTGGACCCTTTGCAGTCCTTGTTTCCTGTGCATCAGTTAAAACTGTGCTGGGGAGTTTGCTGACATTAAGAGCCTGTTTATTTACTGGTAGAGATGAGCAAGGCAGAGCACTGCAGTGCAAATACCTAAAATCTAGGAAGCTTCAAGGAAAAGTGTCTCCAGAGCTGCTGTACAACGTGGCAATGCAAGGAGAGCTCCCTGTGTCTAATATTACTGCAGGGTCTGGGTCCTGGCTGGGAAAATCATCCTTCAGCTGCAAAATTACCTGGAGGGAAGGGGTTTTTGATGCCTAAGGTGTAATTTACACATGCAGGCACATGGGGAGCCAGCGTGAGTGCAGTGATGTAGCACACATGCGGCTGCAGCTGTATTGCAGCCCTAGCATCTTTGCAGGCATTAAAGTTCCACTCATTAGTCCCAGCAGAGAATCTGCTGCCCACCCCCAAAGGAAACAATTTAGGGTGATGGGGGAAGATTGAAGATGTTTTGTCTGAGACTTCTGTTATGGGGCAGGGGAGGAAACAACCTGCAGCTCAGAACTGGCATTGGCTCAGCACAGTGGAGCAGACGCACAGGAGAGCCCCGTGTCCACATGAGGAACAGTGTGGGAACCATAGTTTTATCCCCTCACAGTGTCCTCAGGAGTATTGTGTTTGTGGGACAACAGCTTCTTTGAATTTTTTCATGAAGATATAAAAAGAAACCCTTCTCTCCCTCTACCCCTCCTTCTCTGAAGCTGCTGCATTTCTCTCCACTTAGGCATCAGCGTCTCCGAAGCATTGTTAGAAATGGCTTCATGGTGTTTGGCATTTCCCTGCTTCCCAGTTCATTTCCAGCCAATTCATTCAGTTTACAAGTGCAAAAGATGCTTTTGCTAATTGCCAGCTCTACTGGTTCCTCCTGGGATCTGGAAAGCAGCTGAGATTGTCCTGCTTGTTACATCTTCAGCAGCAGTAAAGAGCTGTTGCTGCAGTCCGTGAAACAGGACTTACATGACTCCTATTACCGCTGTGCCTGAGTGTTTCACAGCCTTCAGTGTGTTGCTACTGCAACTAGAGCTGAACAAAACCCTCCTTTTCTAGGTCACTTACAGTTCTGAAGTTCCTTTAACATTTGCTTTTACCCCGATTAATGTTTTAGGAGAGTTTTGGTGAAGGAAAAGGGCAGGAGAAAGCACTGTCAGTCAAATGATGAGTGTCACTTTGCTTTTGAGGCTTTCACGGTTAAGATGGCTTCAAAACACAGCAAAACTGACAGTAACTCTCAGGACACTTCTGCTGCTCTGAAGATAGAGCCACATGGGGACCTGCTCTCAGGTCCCCCAAACACGGAGCTTTCAAGGAGCACCTTTGCTCTCCTGGCCTCCCTCCCAGGAAAGCTATCAAAAGATGTAGCCAGCCAGGGACCCCTCCTCCAGCCTGAGATCAGTACTCCTTCACGCTGACAGCGTTTGTCATCTCAGGAAAGAAAGAAAGATAAAACAGGAGGATGGAGTGGGAGCTGTCACATCCACTGTATGTTTCCTGCTCATTTTTGTTACCTTTGGGCAGGTGAAGGCTGAGACCAGCAGCTTCATCACTTTCGTCTTAGCCTGCCTGTCTACTTGTTGTTGAGTGTGTGTGGAAGACCATGATTTACAAGTCAGCAATGTTGGGTGGGCCATTTGGTTGGGCTGGGGATAATGCAGCAAGCCTGTCCCAGCACACACTTCAGCGCTGTGGTTTCCAGTCCCTTTTTTCCTTCAGAACCCCCAGGTGTCAGACTAAATATCCTAATAACTTCACCCCCCTACACACACATGCACAGGACCCCCTTAGATCTCTAGACCCTCTCTCCTCAACTGTTCCTCTTTATCTGATGGCTCCAGAAACTTCCTTCTCTGCAGAATCTCTGCTGTTCATTCCTTAAAGTAAAGCTGAACAGCTCCTATTGCTGATGCCAATGCTCATTTGCTTATCTCTTCTGGACATTCCCCTCTCCTCACCTTCTCAGGTGGGGTGGAGAGAGCTACAGCAGCAAGAATCCCCCTCGTTCACCCTCTGATCTCTTCTGAGACTCCTGGTCCCAGGTGCCAGCTCAGCTTTTGGAAACAACATCCTGGCAACACACAGCTCTGATGATCCAGAAGATAGAATCATATAATGGTTTGGGCTGGATGGGACCTCAAAGATCATCTAGTTCCAAACCTCTGCCATGGGCAGGGACACCCTCCACAAGCCCAAGGTAAAAGCTTCCTGCTTCCAGGAATAAAAGCTTTCTTCTTCCAGGAATAAAAGCTTTCTTCTTCCAGGAATAAAAGCTTCCTGCTGTGAGTCTGCATTTCTTCTGTGTTGGTAATACTAGCTGGTTTATTCCTGTGTTTCTTGTCTCCCCTGGACCTTAGGAAAAATGTACCTGGAGGTTTGAGATCATTTTGTTGCTATTGGCTTAATATGTGACATTTGTCTTAGTGGGACTTCTGAGTTCCCCAGCTTGGGATCTATAGCCCCAGTCCTACTCCCTCCAGGCTCTGTGGAAGTCTGTTTCACAAGTTGGTACCTCTGACTAGCAGAAGCAGGTTCAGACTCTGCAAGGATGCTGCAGGAGGAAACCAGACCCAAAGGAATCTGCACAGGTCTGCAGGAGGTGCAGGAGCAGGGCTTTAGTGATCAGTCTGCCGAGGGAGGAGGCAGTCATAGATGTGTTGGGCATTGGTGTGTGTGGGTTTTATTGTTGGGTAGATTGAGGTGGGTGGATGGACAAGGGAAAAAAGGACACTTCGACCCCAGCACTGCACCTTCTGCTGTGCAATCAGCAGTTTTGATAATAAAGGCCAGTCCCAGTGCTGCAAACCACAGACAGGACAGCACAGACATTTTTCAGTATAAATTGCTTTAGCCAGCACAGTCATCCTTTGTGCTGCCTTATAATTGGCAGGTATTTAATTAGCTGAGTAGTATTTCCGCGTCTTCCTACTAAGTGGGAAGTCAGGAACTCCCTGTTGGGTGAATACACTTTGAGTCCTTCCAAAGCCCTGTCACTGCAACTCAGCTGAACTTCAGCACATAAAATACAGCAGGCAGCTGAGTGCAAGTTGCACAGATGCTGCAACATCTGTCCCACTTGGACAAGTTGTCTGGCCAAGGGTGGGGGTGTTGCTGGAGGTGTGAGATGAAGTCTGCTGCTGTCTGGGTTTCTGGAGGAGCGCTCTGTCCTTCACAGTGCTCAGAGGTACAGGGGAAAGGCAGGATGGGGAGAGGGAGGAGAAAGCTCAATGGAGAAGTGTTGCTGGGAGAAGCTTCCACCAGCCTGTATTTCTGAAGGCCATTTTCATTAGCAGAAAGCGGGTTTGAAAGGTTTGGCTAGCAATCCCTCTTCACACGAGTTCCAGGGGCTTGCAGAGTGTTTGGTTGCCAGCATAGCTTTGGTTAAAGACATTTTCAGCTGGGAAATGACTCTCCCCTTCTTCCCCCCACTACCCCATGACCTGCTTTCCTGAGGAAAGCACAAGCAGATCTGTGTCGCTCCGCTTAGCACCTGCACCTTACTCTTGCTCTTTGCAAAACGCTGGGATGCTATGCCTTCAGGTCAGGGGTGTCTTTTCTCCCAGCCAGATCCATCAGCAGGGGAAAAGCAGGAATTAGAGCGGACCCAACAACAGCCACGCTGCCCACATAAAACCTTTGGGCTTGCACGGTGGGGAAATCTTCCAGCAGGAAAGAACCTCTGCCAGCTTTGCAGGTCTGGAGCTTGATTTGTGTTTCAACCTCCTGCCAGGCCAGCCAAGCTTTTAGCAAGCTGCAAAGGAGGGAAGTTTGCTCCGCTGCTCTCTAGCTTCGCCACCATCCCGAGCTTCTCCACCAGTGCCTTTCTGCACCCCTGCATCCTTGCTGCTGTCATGCGTGTCAGATTGTGACAAGGTACCATTCCCAGCAGCGTGGCTCAGGGCTGAAGGAGATCGAGGGATCCAGCCGCCTCTCCGCTTGCTGCTCTGTTCCCAGCCGAGCAGCTCAGCCCCTCTGCAGGATCTCGCCCTCACCCTCCCATTGATCTGGGTCCTGCCCACTGGGGAGCTGTTTACATCGACCCTGGGTGAGAAACTCTCTCATCAGCACCCAGGAGGGCTGGGAACAGGTTGTTCAAGGAGAGGGGGCAGCAGGATCTTAAACATCAGCGTTTATTTATTAGCATTTATTTAGCCACTAGTGCACCAGCCCCCTCACCGCATTAGCATCAGCTTTATTTCCCAGAGGTTTCCTCCTCTGCTGCTAATGTAAATCCAAAGCAAACCCTCTGGTAGATTTTTTTATACACCCACATGAGTCAGAAATCACCCTGGTCCAACCAGGGTGGGTTTTTGTGATTTGCTTTACATTTTATCCACCTGCTCCCTCCCAAAACCTGTAACAAACTAGCATATAACCTGAAAGGACATCTATAGTGGCTATAGGTGCAGAATAACGATGAGGAGGTGGTGAGCAGCGATGCAGCATCCCTGAACCGGGATCCAAATGACCTTCAGAAATGGGCAGGTGCTGCTTTCCAAAAATTTGAACTGGGAAAAAAGAGGGAGGCATCCCACTCATTCAAGGGTCTGTCATCTTGGCTTCTCTCGGCTGCTCCACTTCCAGGAAATGTTCATTTTGTGGAGTGCAGAGGAAAAAGGAGGGCAAAGAGAAAGGAAGGAGCAAAGGAAAGTGCTGGCAGAGATAAAAGTGCAGCTAGCTGAACTCACACTGACTAAACCTTCCCATCTGCAGGGCAGCATCCCTGCATAAGTGTGTGTGTGTGTATGCCTGCCTCTTGCTACTATCACCTGGTTCTCTGAATTCCTGCTCGCTCCTTGGCATGGATTCAGAGCTCACTGATGTCCAGCTGTAGCCTTGAAGTGGGTCTTGATTTTGTATTTTGATTATTTCCTTGAAATTCTGATCTTGGGACAACTGTACCAGTAACAGTAAAGCTCAAAACTCTGTCTGAGGAGCAAGGTTGGACCAGAACAGGCAGGCTAATGCAGCCTGCTGTTACTTTGGTCTGTACACTCATTAACAAGTCTGCACTGCCTGGAAGAACCTTGTTAGTATGTTAGGAAGACATGATAAAAACAAGGTTTTAAAAATGTTAATCCCACAGTCCGCTGGTTCCTCCACCCCCTCCTTACTCCTACAGAAACTGGGTCTTAGATGCTCCACTGCAAAATGTGAGTTGCTTGTGCTAAAAGGAGGTGGCAAAGCCCAAGTGACCTTTCTCCAGGCAGTCCCAGAGCGGTGATGTGTAATGGTGCAAACACCTAACGTGCCATGATGGGACAAGTATCTTCTGTGCCCAGTGGCTGAGCCAGAGGGTAACTTGCTTTACCTGCTTGGAGTTTGATGGGGATGTTTGCTGAGGTCTTGTCCTTTTGGCTGCAAAGAAGCAGGTGTGAAAGGTGCGTTTCCACCTCGAGCTCACATCACCACTCCTTTGGAGTTATTTGGCAAGGGATAGATGAGGAAATGCTAAGTGAACATCCCCCAAGGGGTCTGCAGCTCCCCTTGGATTCAGAATAATTTCAAAATACCCCCAGAATTTGTTTGCACGGTGTCAAGCCCTTCTTGGAGGATTTCTTGCACCCCCTCTCCTTTTCCTCAGCCAACACACAGCTATTTTTTAGGGTGATTGCCTTTGCTTTGCTTTTAATGCCCTTCTCAGCTGGAAACACTGGAGCGTGAAGCTATCCAGAGTTCCCAGGTACAGATATATCTGTTACTGTGGTACAGGACTTTATTCTTAGGAGATTTGTGGGGGTTTTGCTAAGTGCTTTGAAGTAATTTGTACCTTTAAAGGACTGCATCTCCCTCTTGGTTACGGTTAATCTTTAATCCAGCATCTTCATCTTTGCCTGCAGCACCTTAATTTGGCTTCTTGATTTAATTTCTTTTACCGTCTGCTACCTCCTCCTATTCCCAGCCCCTCTGTCATCTGCCTGATTTATTTTTCTTTGTCTCTTTATCTGCTAGCCCTGCATTCAGCCATTAAAATTTTCTGATTTAGGTTTCTGAGAAGTGGCATAACCTGGAGCTAGTGTTTTGGTGGTGAGAGAGCCATCCTTCTTCTCAACCTGGCCCTGGGGCCTCTTGTACTTTATGAGATAGGGCTGACACATCAGCAGCGGTGTGTGTGTGTGTTTGCTGTTTTGTGAAGTGTTGCTATAGGTAGACAAGAGGCAGTCTGTGCCTCTGTCCCTGACTTTGCCATGAGAAGTTGGGAAGACCATCAGGATTGCTCAGGATGTATCAGAGAGAGGGAAGCTGAAGAAAACAAGTGCAAAAGCGACAGGGCTTCTGGATCAGATCTGGGATTTGTAGGGTCTTTTTTTCAGAGCTAATGACACACATTCACCTTTCTTTTTGCTTTCAGTCAAAACCATCAAATCAATAGTCAAAATCTCCAGGTCCACAGGCAGAGGTAAGCCTGCTGTCCTGTCATTGCCAGGGTTTGGTGTGACCAGCCACAGGATGATGATTATGGCCATCTCTCCATGCCAGCTAACCATCCTTCTGCCCCTGTGAACTCTGGCTGAGGGCTTGGTGGGAGCTCTGAGTCCTTATAGGCTCCAATGTGGCCGTCTAAGAAGATGGAAGTACGGAACAGTGAACAGGACATAGATACTGCCATGTCTGAGGCAGCCTGGCCATACCCTGAAGAGGATGTGAGATATCTTTTACCAGGTGTTTGTGTTGCTCTCCCTGCCTTTAAACAGCATGCATGTGTATATCCTTGACTAGCCAAAGGGAGCACTTCCAGCTTGTTAACTGCTGGCTTCAGTGTCTTACATTTATTTTGGCATCTGCTATGCTCAGCAAAAGCATTTGCTACCTTGTTTCCCCATTCTACCCAAGCCTCCCTTCCCATGAGCCTTGAGCATGGGACCATAGTGTCCAGGAATAGAAAACAGTGTTCTCTGCTAATGCTCTCAATTCCTCTGAGGATTTTGTGTGAAATGATTTCAGTGCATATGACAAGGCTTCTGCTTATCACTTCAGTGTACTATCATGTTCTGTGTAACCAGGAAACTTCCCCAGTTTCTTTGAAGTGATTGTAGGATGGCTGGCTGTTGTACAAAGCAGGGAGGGAGGATTTCCTGGACCACCTATGGGTTAATGCCTGGCATGGAGCCACATCATTTTCTAAAGGGAAAGGCAGAGTAGTCATCTTTCAGATCATGATCCAGGTTGAGTCTGCCTAGCATGAGAACAACTGGCTGCATGATCACCCACAAGTCTGTAACATCTCATGGTAACTGAAAAATTACAGCTGGAAAGATAATAGGAGAGCTGAGCATATTTCTCTTTTATAGAGAAATACACTCTCTGAAATACACATACACTCTTTCATGGAATCATAGGATGCATTAGGTTGGAAGGGACCTTTCAAAGGCCATCTAGTCCAACCCCCTGCAGTGAGCAGGGACACCTTTAACTGGAGCAGGTTGCTCAAAGCTTCATCAAGCCTGACCTTGAATATCTCCAGAGATGGGGCCTCCACCACCTCTCTGAGCAACCTGTGCCAGTGATCCACCACCCTCATAGTGAAGAACTTCTTCCTAAAGTCTAATCTAAACCTACGCGCCCCATGCCCTTACAAATAGTTCCTGCCCAGCTTTCCTGTAGGTCCCCTTCAGGTACTGGAAGGAACTCTTAAGGTCTCCCATAAGCCTTCTTTTCTCCAGGCTGAGCAAGCCCAACTCTCACAGCCTGTCTTTGTAGGGTAGGTGCTCCAGTCCTCTAATCATCTTCATGGCCCTCCTTTGGACCTGGTCCAGGAGGTCCATATCCTTCTTGTGTTGAGGGCTCCGGATTTGGATGCAGTACTCCAGGTGGGGTCTCACCAGATCACCTCTTTTGATCTGCTGGCCACACTTCTTTTGATGCAACCCAGAACACAATTGCCCTTCTGGGTTTCAAGTGCCCATTGTTGGCTCATGTCCAGCTTTTCATCCATCAGTACACCCAAGTCCTTTTTGATAGGACTGATCTCTGTCACATCATCCTGTATTCATAATAAGGATCGTCCCTACCCAGCTGTAGGACTTTGCACTTTTCCTTATTGAACTTCAGGAGGTTTGCACAGGCCCCCTCTTTCTACATGTTTGCTAAAGCAGGCAGCTAAAGGAGGGTTGTACAGGTGACAACTGGGTGATGGCCCATTCAGGACAGTTCTGGCTCCCTTTCTTGCTTTGCAAGCCCTGCCAAAGCTTTTCCATGCAAGCTGTCTAGTCAAGGGCAACCAAGGAACTGCCCCTGAAGAGAACAGTCCTGCAAAGCCTGGGTAAGCAGCTGTGAATGTCATGTAGGGGTGGCAGGGAGACAGATATATCATGCACTGATTTCACCTTGTTCTTTCTTGGAAAGGAGCCCTAGTTGATAATGAGACCAATCATCTTACTGCTCATCTTTCTGTTCCTCTGTTGTCCCAGTGGTACACTTCACTCAGGAAAGTGAACTTTAGAAAGTCCCAAACTCTGTTCATTTTCAGAGTAGCTTGTCTTTTCACCTTTCTCCCAAGATGACCCTGATATCCAATGAACTGTTTATTCCTCTGATATTCCAGTGTAGCAGGAAAGCTCTGATGGGTTGACTTTGCCCAAAAATAAGATCAGGGCAGTATGGTGTGGGCTTCTTGCATCAGACTGATTCCAGAAATGTTGTAATGATGGTTTTAGCTCTGGATATCAATAGTGGGTTTAAGAGCAGACCCTGAAGTCTTGAAGGCATAAAACATTGGTCTACTGTAGAATGTAGTTCAAGGTCATCTTCTTCAGTCACTGGCAGGTAAGCTGACCTGGTGATAGCAGTGCTTGCAGTGTAGCTAAATCTAAGAATGAGCTTTCTTTTTTCTTAAAGCCATGAAGTCATGGGATTATAGGGAGCTGTAGGCTTTTCTCTTTCTATTTCACAGGGTTCTGTAGAGGAGCTTGAAAATGTCATCCTTTTAAAGGAGAAAATCCACAAGACAAAGAGATTTCAAATACGCTAGACAAAAAAAAAGAAACCCTCATGATATTGCAAGCCAAAATCCCAGTGTTGTATGTAAGTTCAGCTGTGATGCTGTGGAAGAGGTTGGATCTGTTATTTATTTAGCAGCCACTAGAACTAGGGTAAGGAAGGAATATTTCCCCATGTTCAGTGAGCAGGAGCTGTTGGACTGTTCTCTTCTGCTACATTAGTGTTGTGACACCTTGTGGGGCTTTTCACATTTGTTTCTGTTTTGTAGGCCAAATACACTGAGGGCATCTTTGGTTTCTCCATTTCTTCTCTGTGTAGTCCATGGCATCAAGTCTTTTGTACTGAAGCTTTGAAACCATGGTGCATGTTGAGGATTGTTCAGCGGCTTCTTGGGTAGGACAGATGAGGCACAGGAATCCTTCTGGAGGTCCATCCCAGTGAAACATCTGTCCTAGAGCTGCCTTTAGAAAGGAACTTTGTCTAGGAATTGCAAGAAAAATACAATTGCAGGGTGCAGACCCAGCAGCCAAGTTCTCCTCTCCAATCCCACCTTCCCTTGCGCGCTCCAATTAGGTCTTCAAAGACCAAAAGCATGATGCAGACTTCACCTGCAAGTAATGATTTCTGTATTTCAGGCCTTTTTCTGGAGCTGTGGAGCAGGGCTGTAAAGGAGGAGAGCACTTATTAATTACCAACCACGTGCTCTGGATTTTAAACGGCAGTGCAAAGCCCAGGAGGCTGATGATGTTGGGAAGTGCTGAGCTTCCTCTCCAGTGGGATGGCACAGCCCTCTGATGAGAGTCATTACAGTTCAGCATCAGCTGTATTTATGGTGTCTGAAAAGATTATCTCCAGATAATCTTACGGATATTTAGCTGGCCATATGCTTTGTTTCAATTGTAATATGTATTTCTTTTTGCCTTTTAACATTGTTTATGTTAATTAAGGCTTCAGACTGGATGCTGCATATGGGCTGTTTGGGTTTTATCTTTTTTTTTTTTTCATTTCTGGGGCTAATTTGCAGACAGTAAGTAACCTTGTTCCCTGCAAAATGCTCCAATTCAGTTAGCCATGATTATGAATACGCAGCTGGGAAAAGGCCTTGCTTTTAACATCTTTATATCTTGCTTTTCCTCTCCCTCCCCTCAAAACAAACAAACAAACAAAAAAAAGGGCCTGAAGAAAAGTGTGTCTCATTCCCCATAGATCATGCATCTTTTCTTTAATTGTCTTAATTTTGCTCATGTCACTTCTGAAGTAAATCAACTGAAGATACCTGGAATTAGGGGTCTTGGAAAAAAACCCACACCACTGATTTCATTTTCCTTGCACCAAGCAACTGGATCAATAGTGGGCTTTTTTTTTTTTTTTTCTCTTTTTCTCCATTTCCATTGTTTTTTCTAAAGAGTTAATTTAATAATAGTTGCTAATCTGATTATTGATTCTTTCCTACTAGAAGAAAATTGGTTTGCTCAGTGCCAGGTCTATGCTGTCAGGGTAGAGGTGAGAAAAAGGGCATCAGTGCCAAACAAAACTCCCAAGGAGACAGAGAGATCTCAGCAGTTCAGTACAAAGTTTTAGTGTGTCTCCAGAGACCTGTTTGGTTTGGGTTTTTTGTGGGATTTTTTTCTGTGGAGAAACCAGGGAACCCAGATAAAGGATATATGGATGCATTCATTGACTGGAAGGCAATGTTGATCAGCAGTTTCAGGAGTGAATGCACACTCCAAAGGCCAGAGTCTATTAATGCCTTCTCACATGACTCTAGCTTCTTCAGCTACATGGTTTGGGTTGGAAGATATCTCAAAGATCACCTAATCCAACCCCTTGCCATGAGCAAGGAAACCCTCTGGTAGACCAGGTTGCCCAAATCTCCATCCTACCTGGCCTTGAACACTTCCAGGGAGGGGGTATCCACAACTTCCCTGGGCAACATGTTCCAGTGCCTCACTACCCTCACAGGGAAGAATTTCTTTCTAATATCTAATCTAAATCTACCATCTTTTAGTTTAAAACCAGTACCCCTTGTCCTATTGCTACAGGCCCACACTGCTAGAAAGTCTATCCACATGTCTCTCAGGACTACAGTTTAAGTATTGAAAGGCTGTAAATAGGTCTCCCATGAGCCTTCTCTTCTCCAGGCTTAACAAACCCAACTCCCTCAGCCTGTCTTCATAGAAGAGGTGCTCTAGCCCCTTGATCATCTTCATGGCCTCCTCTGGACTTGCTTCAACAGCTCCATGTCTTTCTTATACAGGGTACCTCAGAGCTAGGTGCAGTACTGCAGGTGGGGTCTCATGAGAGCAGAGTAGAGGGGCAGAATCACCTCCCTTGACCTGCTTGTCACATTGCTTTTGATGCAATCCAGGACATGGTTGGCTTTCTGGGCTGCATGCTGGGTGAGGTTGATGCGACTTGATTTATTTGAAAGGAGTGCAGGAAAAGTGCTGGACAATCAGTTCTTGCATTGGAGCTTTAGTTTTCAGCTTGGGTTGCGTGGATGTCATCAAACTGGAGCTGTACTTCAAATTCAGGGAGGCAGAAATGCATTTTTCTAGGAGAGTAGGTTTTGCTCCAGTAAGCCTAGGTTGATTTGCTGGATGTGTAAAACATCTCACAGGATTTTCAGTACTGTAACTGGGAGCTCAGCCTGGCTTTCAATCAGTGGGTTAATCAAAGAAAGGGAAAATTATGTCCTGGAAAATTGGATGACATTTAGGATACAGTTTTGTAACTTTTACTCAGTTCTTAGGAAGGTTTAACCTAACCAAAGCATGATTGCTGCTTTGGCACTGACACCATCCAAAGTTTCCCAAGCACCTAGAGTGTTAAAGAATTATTTTAGCCCACATTTAGCTTAGTGTTTAATTCATTTCAGTGTTTTACTTACCTGGCATAAGATCCTTTGTGAATGTTTTAGCAGACAATCAAAGATTTTAATTTCTTTTTAATCAGCTGTTTTTTTGTTTTTTTTTTTCCAAAAGGTGCAGATTTTTTCATGTCCCCTTTTTCCTGGGAACCATCATCCACTTTTTAATCCAACCCTGAGGTCCTGCAGAAACAGTGACTCTGATACACTTGCTGCAGCAAAATGATTGTACATTTTCCTTTTGTCCTGAGCTATTGTGCAGAGCCAAAGTGTTTGAAAGGCACTCTGGGGCAGCCTTTGGCTGGAAATGAAAATTGCTTTTGGGAATCCCACAAAAAGGATTAACTTTGACTTCATCTCTGGTTCTTTCTCCAAATTAATAATCAATCTGCCAGCTGGATCCATGCCAAGCTTTTGCATGACCTGCCTGGTTAGCAAGGGAGAATGGCCCATGTGAAGCAAGAAGCATCAGAGAACCAGAGAATCCTTGATGTTGGAAGAAACCTCTGGAGATTGTTTACATTATTAGAGTCTCAAATATACACCCCACTTAAAAAATTCCTTTGTGATCCATGCTTCTTCCCACAACAAAGGCTTTCCATTTGTGCAAATTCCTATTCAGAACAGCATAGAATCCTAGACTGGTCTGGGTTGGAAGGGACCCCAAGGATCAGAGAGCTCCAACCCCCTGACACAGGCAGGGACACCAACCTCCAGGCCTGGAGCTACACAAGGTTGCCCAGGGCCCCAGCCAACCTGGCCTTCAACACCTCCAGACACGGGGCATCCACCCCCTCTCTGGGCAGCCTGTTCCAGCCCCTCACCACTCTCTCTGCAAAGAACTTCCCCCTAAGATCTCCTCTCACCCTTCCCTCCTCCAGTTTCACTCCAGCCCCCTTGTCCTGCCAGTCTCTGCCCTTTGAACAAGCTGATTCCCCTCCTGTTTCTCTGCTCCCTTCAGGGACTGGCAGGCTGCAATGAGGTCCCCCCACAGCCTTCTCTTCTCCAGGCTGACCCAGCCCAGCTCCCTCAGCCTCTCTTCGTAGGGGAGCTACTCCAGCCCTCTGAGCATCTTCGTGGCCCCTCCTCTGAATATCCTCTGACAGCATCGCTATGTCAGAAAGTCCTTAAGCGTGTGCTTAGCTCCCATTTAAATCTACAAGACAGTGCTTAATTGCTTTTTCCCATCAAGTGCTCAAATAATGTTCATAGCCATGTTGTAACATATGGTGAAACATTTTCTTGTGGAACATCGTTGGCATTACACTGGAGATAAATCTGGCCAGAGACATTAGAGACAGAACCAACTTGTCAGGTTTTCTGCTAACCCCTTCCAGTACAATGTTTTTTTACGCCAGTCTGGTTTGGGGATTTCTACAATTCCTCTTTGACTGGCTTGTAATCAGTCTGACTACACTGTTCTCTCATATTCTGCCCACATTTTCCCTTTAGTACAGTTCCTCTTTCTTCCCTCCCCTCTTGAGACAGCCTGGAAATAATTCTGCTTCCTTATTAGTGTACCTGGATTCAATATTTGGGAATAACTCAACTTCTGCTCTTTTTCTTTGCCACTGAGCTGTGAACATGGGTTTTCCATTACAAACCTGGTGTACTTTGCTGCAGATTCCAAGGTTTTGCTGAGAAGATAAAGGCTCAGTGCTGATCTACAGATGAAACCTGCATGCACAAAACCCTACACATGTACCTCCCCTTACAGACCTATTCATCAACACCCCATTTTCTTCTAGAGCTTTTAGCCAGGTCCACAATAAAAGTATTTTTGCATACAAATCCCTTTTTTTTTCCATATCCTTTTTTTTTGGGTGATTTGAACAGATCCCAGTGAAACAATCTTTACATTACAAAATTCAGTGATCAAATTATTTAGGATTTGAAATCTGCCCTGAACTATGAAACTTTTAGTAGTACTTTCTGGTTAAACCTTAATCTGGGCAGAACACTATGTGCATCCAAGACCAACACTCCCTCAGATGTGATTCCTTGGACCATGGAGAGATGTCACTGGACCTCTCTTGCTGGCACCAAATATGTCATCTGCAGCAAATGTTCCTGGACCACCTCAAACATTCATCAGCAACCAAAATCACAACACTGGCATTATTCACATGATTTTGTATCAACACAGCTGGGATTTTGGACCCTTCCAGTCTCAGCTGAATCATGAGGTTTTTAGGAGTTTCTCAGCAGCCACATGAACTAGAAATTAATTTTTGAATCAATAAACGTAGGCTGAAGCAAGAAATTAGGCTTATATGGTATCATAATATCATGTCCACGCTGGGGAGTAAGGCAGTGGTGGCATCTCACCAGGGTGCCCTGAGCGAAGCGATGAGAGAACCTTTGGATGATGTGTCAGTCAGCCCGTGTGATGGTGCAATGCCCAAGAAACCTTTCACTCAGGTCTCTGAAAGCTGAAGTTAGCCTGTCTCTGGCCAAGTGTTAGCACATGGACGGTGAAAAGAGGCTGATGGATCTCCTGTCTTGTCCTCCTACCCCCCAGCCCACCTCCGTGCTACCTCCCAAAGAGGTGTGGATGTGTTCATATCAAAAGGATTGCAGGGCTAAAAAGAAAAGAATAGGTAATTGAGCAGATTTGTAAAGTAGAAGGGAAGGGTGGGAGAAGAGTAGTTATTCTACTGAGGAGCTTAAAACCAGAGCAACGGGCATGCTCTTTGGAACCACCCAGCATTTCAATATTCTGATTAGGTTAATAACTGGTAATAATCAATTAATAATCACCAGTAGTAACAAGGGAGAGGTTATCATTTTCTATGAAGTGGCATAGTTGGATTTATTCTGAGGTGATTTACACCAAGCTTCTGACTCAGCACATCCCACAGCACCCATCCCTTATGTGATTTATGGAAGCTTTTAAAGCAAAAAGTGGATGGCTTTGATCCAATTGATTCCTTTGAATCCAACGGGATAAATAAGCAGGCATCAGACCCAGTCTTATAAGAACAAAGGGTGTCTCTTACAACTTCTTTTTTTTTTTTTTTTTTTTGCCTAGATATTGCTATGTGCTTTCTCCTGTTGGTGCATCTAGAAATGTGTATCAGCCTGTGCCAAGTGTGGCTTTGACCCTGGAAAGACTTTGTTCTGGTGTTGCATTCACTGCCGTACTGTCAGGCTTGCTGCCATGAGAGTGTGAGACCAGGCTCAGCATCTAGGGAGTGTTATTTCTTTTCTGATACTTCAGTGTCAGTTTTGGTAGACTTTCTGATTTCTTTTTCCTTTTTCTTTTTCTTTTCTTTCTCTTTCCATTTCTCATCTTCCCCTTTTTCCTTTTCCTTTTTCTTTTTCTTTTTTTTTTCTTTTCTTTTCTTTTCTTTTCTTTTCTTTTCTTTTCTTTTCTTTTCTTTTCTTTTCTTTTCTTTTCTTTTCTTTTCTTTTCTTTTCTTTTCTTTTCTTTTCTTTTCTTTTCTTTCTTTCTTTTCTTTTCCTTTCCTTTCCTTTCCTTTCCTTTCCTTTCCTTTCCTTTCCTTTCCTTTCCTTTCCTTTCCTTTCCTTTCCTTTCCTTTCCTTTCCTTTCCTTTCCTTTCCTTTTTCCTTTCCTTTTCCTTTTCTTTTCCTTTTCTTTTTCTTTTCTTCCTTTTCCTTTCCCCTTTTTACTTTACCTTTTCATTTTTCCTTTTTCTTTTCCTTTTTCTTTTTCTTTTCCTTTTCTCGTTCTCTTTCTCTTTTCCTCTGTCTCTTTCTCTTCTCTCCTCTTCCTCTTCCTCTTCCTCTTCCTCTTCCTCTTCCTCTCTCTTCTTCTTTCTCCTTTTTTTTTTTTCTTTTGGATGGGGCTACTTCTGTTGATGCACAGCCCAGATTTGTCCCCAGTCTACCCTGAAAGCTGATCAATGAGTTTTGGGAATGAAAACGATGTTAAGGCACTTGTATCTGCATGCTTCAGGAGAGTTCAAACTACTTGAGGGCTGGGGGTGTAAGTGTGTATCAATGTACACATATTTGATACTTCAAGAAGGATAACTTGGGATATCATCACCTGTTGTGAACACCTGCTTACACAAGAAAAAAGTTAAGTTAAGGATAATTAGGAGCCCTTTTAAGAGCACTTTTCTAAATATCCACAAACCCACAAATGAAAAAGATAACCACAGCACTAAAAAAAACCCAAACCAAGCCAAAAACCCCAAACCAACAAAACCCCAACTAAACAAACAAGCAAAAAAAAAAACCAAACCAAAAACCCAAGCAAAGACAAATAAACCAGTATCTACAAAAACCAACAGCAGCCTATTTGAGGAGGAAAGTAAAAGCTGTTGTAGAGATACAGACAAAGGGAAAAATTGATAGCAAGCATTACAAATTAAAAGCTTGAAACAGATAAGAGAAAAAAAGATGTCAGAATTTTGTGGTTTGGGATTGTTAGAGTGAATAAAAAGGACAATTTAGAGTACACTAAAACCAAAATCAATCCTAATGGTGTTGGTTTGTTACTAGCTGGAAATGACAGATTTATTTATAATAATGCAGAAATTTCAATGAACGCCTGGATTCTGTAATTGGAAGAGAGCCTGGTTGCTTAATCCACATCCCAGGCTAATGAAATACTTTTCATTACACCAGCAGCTAGAAAACATGCTATACATCATTTAATAAAGTAAGATGTTTTTAAAAGAAACAGGGCAGACTAATTTTGCATGCAAGAGTTTTAAAAGAGCAGGCTAAGGCTAATTGGGAATCATTGCTTTTTAGTTAAGGAAGGCTGGAAGAGTTCTCAAAATCTGGAGAGGGGCGTGGATCTGTAAGCACAACATCCTCACTCCGGAGCTGTCCGGCTCACATCTGTCTTAGGCACAATAACCCACCATCTGATACGGGATCCAAAAAAATTGGGGGGTTGTGGGTAATATTATGATTATAATTGAATAATAGCGTGCTCATTAAAACAGAGAAATTAATAGCAATCAACGTATGGAAAATAGATCTTGTCGAGCTAAATTAATACTTTCCATGAGAATGCATAAACTGGTTGGTAGAGTCTGAGCATTTGTCATTATTTGTACACATTGTAAATAAGGCATTTGTCTTGGGGACAGTGAATAAACGACTGGCTAATGCAGTTCTTGGAAATACAGGCAGTAGATATAGGGGAGAATGCAGAATTTGTATTCCCTCTGAGACTGGATGGCTCGGTCCTTTCCAACAAGGGTGTTGGTGAATTGCAGAAGGTCAAGAAAATGATGCCTGGTCCAAGAGATGATGGGAGTTAGTTCTGTGGAGAACATGCGAGGAGCTGACTATCCAGGGAGGGTGGATTTATGTCCCATCAGCTGAGTGGAAATACAGTGGGGTCCAGGTATTTAGAAAGAGCTGGCTGGGTGCCAAAAATACCTCTTCAGGACTGTGCATTGCTGAGAACTTCCACAGTGAAATTAGTAGTTTGGTGGGTGTTTTTGTTTGTTTTAAACTATGAGAAGTGCTTTAGTTCAAAAGGGAGGTAGTTCCAGAAGGTCCAATGTCATGCGTTAGTTAAATTGCATCTGAGCAGATAATCAGAGCAGAATCACCAGCATGGGTTGGTGTTGATGCTCTGTCACCCTCTCAGTTCTCTCTGCTCTCTTGTGGAGTGGTTCATGGAGGTGGAGGGAGGGTCTGTCTCACTGTGTGAGGAATGGGTCAGCGTGTGCACGGAGCCGAGACCCGCAGAACACTTCTCTGCAACTCAAGGCAGGTCTGCTGGAGTCAGCAGTGTGGAGAAGTCCAGGCCATCTGTGATACACCTAAGGCTGCTGAGCAGCTTGGCTCCATCTGGAGCTGCCTTGAGCTTGCTGCTGGCACTCCTGCCGAGGTCCCCTCCTCTGAGGATGGTCAGATGTGGCAAGAGGATATCTTACACCATGTTCCTCCAGTGAAAGCGTATGGCCCTTTTGCTCTGCATCCTCTCACAGGTTTCTGTGGAGCCCAGGATTTCCACATAGATCCTCACTCCCCACCCCCCATATCTCATTTCTGGACTTACTTTTCACATTCACACCCCTTACATGATCACATTTCAGGAGAGGGGTCTGGATTAGACAAGGAAGCAATGGGTGGAAAATGCCTGTACCTCTGCGCGAGGCAGAGCATGAGATTCCCTGGCTTAGCCCTTGGTCCTTACCTGAGGTGGGTCTGCAGTAACTTTCCTGATGAAACCATCCCACCCACCAGGATGAAGACCAACTTCATGTGGTGTCTTTCCCACCTATGACCCTTTCTGTACTCTGTGGCTCTTCCCCAGCCTGATAGGATACCATGAGAAAGCAGGGACTCTATCCCTTTGATCTCTTGAGGTCTTCTGGCCATGGGGCAGGACCATTCCTTCCTGGAGTTCTAGGAGGGCAGGGGAGGTCATAAGGAGGTCCTGTCATAGCCTATGGAGACTCTGGCCTCAAAGAGCTGGAGCGGGGAGGGAAGAAGGGGAAGGGGGAAATACAGCTGGGGGGTATGGAGGGGGAAAGGCTGGCATCCTTGGAGTAGTGGGAGGAGCATGGGGAAGGTATGGGGGAGGGGTGGAGTTACATATTGGGGTAATTAGAGGAGGAGGTGTGCTCTTCTCTCTGTGGAATACTTGGTTGGTGGATATGGAGATTGAGGATACATCTAGGTGGGGTGTAGGGCAGGAGTGCCCGGGGGGGATATAGGGTGATGGACAGGGCTATGGGGGGAGCAAGGTGTATACCAGATCTGTGGGAAAGGTCTATAGGGTTATGAATCCATATATGGGATATATGGGGCAGAGCTATAGGATTATGCATCCTTCTATGGGGTGCATGACCCAGAGCTCTAGGGCTATGAGGTGGGTGCCACGGGACAAGGTTATGAGGATATGTATCTATATGTACAATATATGGGACAGGGCTAGAGGGTCTGGGAGGTGTATATGGGATATGTGGGACAGGGCTATAGGATTATGCATCCTTATATGGGGAGCATGTCACAGGGCTATAGGGTTATGCCTATAGTGGGTGTGTGGGACAAGGCTGTACAGTTATGTGTACATATATGGGATACGTGTGCTCTGGGGTTAAGGAGGTTGTAGAGTGAAGCAGGGCAGTCCGGGGGGACGTTTACATGGAGGGGGTGGGAGGGAGTGGGGGGGGGCGCCATGGAGGGCTCAGGACAGGGCTGGAGACCCTGGGGCAGACCAGGAGCAGGACTAGGAGATCCAGCTCTGAGGGCGGTGATGGGATGGGAGGTGGGGGGAGGACAGCGGGGCGGGGGGAGGTTGCGAGGGGGGGGAGGGAGGGAGGGGGGCCGCGGTGCCCGCTCCCCGCCCGCCCTGACGGTCGCTCTCCCTGTCTTCCCCGCTCCGCCGCCCCGTCCCCTCCCTCCCTCCCTCCAGCAGAGCCTCCGCCTCCGCCTCCCCGCCCGGCGCCTGGTCCTGGCGCGGCTGCCGAACGGTCCCGCTCGACGCCTCCCGGACTAAGTGCCTGTGTGACCGGCTCTCCGCCTTCGCCATCTTAGCCCAGCTCAGCCCCGACATGGTGAGTCCCGCCGGCGGCGCCGCGGAGGGAGGAGCAGAGGGGAAAGGGGGGTGGGGGGACACACACACACGACAGAGAGACACAAGCGTGGTGGTGGGGGGGGACGGGGGACAGGGGAAAATAAAGAGGGAGGGGAAGGGACGCGAACGGGATGGAGCGGAGCATCCTCGGCGGGCGGCTTTTTGGGTACCCGCGTACCTGCGGGAAGGGGCTCCGGGGACAGACCCCCAGCCCTGCTGCAGTCCGGTGTCGCCGGGACCGTGGCGACACACCGTGAGGTTTTACATCGCCCCTCCCCCCTTCACCGCCGCCCTTCCTCTCCCCTTCCTCCCGACCCTGACCGCAGCCTTGGGGGGTGTGTGTGTGTGTGTGTGTGGGACAGACAGACACACGCCACAGACGTATTTGGGCTGCCGCTGCACTGCTTCCTCCCATCCCTCCATCCCTCCGCTGCTCGTTTGAATATGAATACCGCTAAACATGTGTGGGGGGGGGGTGACCAACCCCCCGCCGAGCTTGGTCACTATTCCCCTGGGTTCCCCACGCACCAGATCTTCGCACGTGTCTTATTTTGGCCGGGGGAGGGATGGTGATGGTGGTTGGGGGGGGGGGGGCGGGGGGGGGGGAGAGTCGTCCTGCGCCTTCCCCCCTCCCCTCCTCGGCTCCGCAACTCCTTCGTGTCCCCCCTCGTTGCCTCGGGGTCCTTCTTGCTCCCCCCACGCTTTATGGGGGTTTTTTTTGGGGGGTGTGCTACCCCTCGTTTTATGGGTTTTTTGGGGGGGATGGTACCCCAAGTTTTATGTTTCTCTCAGGGGGAGGAAAGGGGTAGGTGGTCCCCACTCCGCAGTAAGGGACCGTGGAGGGGAAGAGTTGTGAAGTTTGGGCTGCTGTAGGTGACACCAAAGCGGTGCCGGGGCTGGGGTGAAGCCTCCGTGAGAGAGGAAGGGGAAAAAAAAAACCCAAACACAGAAAGAGAGGGGGAAAAAAAAAGTAAAAAGAAAAGTGCGAGATTCCTAGAAATGATCACCGGGTGGCTGCACCCTGAGGCAGAGAGCTGGGGCACCAAAGGCGACACCAGGGTGGTCACAGAGGGCTTCACAGGCTCTTCCACATATTTCTTTAGCTTTTCTTTTTTCTTTCTTTCTTTTTTCTTTCCTTTATTTATTTATTTTTTTTAAAGTTGTTCATCCCTTTTTGGATAGTTCTCAGGTTCATAGAGCAAAGCTCCCCCCTCCTCCCCTCCCCTCCACCAACTTAGCGCTTCTCCATCTGCCTGGGCACTGGGAGTTACTGGGGCCTTGCAATTATTTACTAATTATGCCTTGCTTGTTAAATGCTGGTTTTAATTCAGCGAAAGGGGAGGGGAAAGGAAGAAAGGAAGGGTGATGGTGTTAAGGGGAGGGGGGGATCACATTTTCCAAGATGAAGGTTTGGTTTATTATTAGAAACACTAATGTATTTGGTCCACTAGTTACCATGGAAACAACATCTGCACTGAAGTGGTTTTAAAGACACAGCATTGGTTGTGTTTGCCCGGGACCCATGCAGGCCCAGCCACTATGCCGTTGAGAAATGGGCTCTGGGGTGCCTGGTAGAGCCGCTTGCAAGGTCCTCTTGAGAGAGGCACCCAGTTTTTGGTCTCAGCAGGAGATGCTGTCTTTGAAGGGTGCTCAGAGGTGGGACCAGGACTGGGTTCCCACTTGGGAGAGGCCTGGAAGGAGCTGGTTGTCCCTGTATCCATCTTTTTCTATGGGTGGTTGTTTCCTTATCCTCCCACTGGGCAGACTGGGATCTGTGTGAAACTAAGCAGGCAGGGAGGTAGGCTGCTGGGCTAGCGTTCTCCAGGAGTGGTAGCCAGCTTTCTCCAGCTGGCCAGGCTGAGCTGAGGCGAGCCAGCCAGGACCCATCCCCTGCAGCTCCGTGCCTGCCCTGCTAGTCTGCAGGGATGCGTCCTGCCAGGAGCAAGGCTTCACCCTTTAGTAGTCCAGGCTACAGCAGCTTAAGTGTCTGGCTCCAGAGGTCATGATGACCACCTAGTTGATTGATTGGTGTGTCTTACCCTGCACAGGAAGGACTCTGCACTGTTGTTAGAAGCAACCCAGTCCTGGCAAAGTTTAGGGAGGCTGCGTGGTTGGAGAAAAATCAGTTGTGATTTTTTTGCTGCAGAAATACTTCTAAGACAAAGCCTGGGGTGAAGCTAGCCTAGGTGTGCAGCTAAACTGCTGGTGAAGGTCCTCTGGTGAGCCTTCTCCTGGAAGCGGGTAGAGGACCAGGAGGTGTGGGAAGAAGTGAGAAAGGCTTGCTTTGACTTGGCTAAATCAGAAGTTTCTCAAAGAGGTGGCTGAGACTTTATGTTCACATGGTGCTTGGTATTTCTTAACTAAGCAGCCAGGACAAAAAATGGTTAATTCAGTGTGGCCAGATCCTTCTACTCCCCTGGCTCCAGGTGTTTGGAGTGTTATCTGGATAACACAGGGTTGGTGTGAGCTCTTTATCATCCGTGCAAGTATTTTCGCATCAAAGAGTGGGCTTGGCTGCAGCAGGATGCAGCTTCCTTCCCCCAGGCATGCTTTATTATATCTGCAACTAACCTCTCAGCTGGTCCTTTGGGGTTTAGGCCTAAAATTGCTTCCTTCGCCCTCTTTCCAACTCTGCTGGCTGCTAGTTGGGTTACATTTTCTCAGCTCTTTTTTTTTTTCCCCCAGCCAGGAGTCAACTCATGAGCGTCAGGATGAGTCCCATTGCTGGGAGGAAAGCTGGGGCCTAGCTACCTCCTGAGTCACCCCCGCCTTAAGAAAAGCCCAGGGTTTAAGGGATGCTACTGGAGTGCGGTTCATCCAGGTCCTTGTGCTATCACCCTCAGTTTCCTGACCAAAGTGTCATTCTGAGCAAGCCCACGCTGCCTCCCTTCCCCAGAGGTGGCATCTCGTCATCGTTGGTGTCTGCGGTGGTGACATTTATAGTGCAGTTTTTCATGTGCTTTTGGAGCTCCCAGGACAAGAAGCTCCGTCCTCCTGTGTCATTAATATTATTTATTGCTATAAATCTCCTTTGGCCCTGGCAGTTTGAAATATTTGTAACCCTGGTATGGCCACAGCTTCTTTGCAGTGGAAAAAAAAGGGCCAGGGAAGGCTTGTGGGTGATGACTGTTGCTGCCCAGGCAGCTGATTCAGACTTGCCAAGGACAGAGTTTCCCTGGGCTGGGTCTGGGGAAAGGAAGCAGTTTTCCTTGATTTCAGTAAAGCTAAGGGCCAAAAGTGTTGCGGTTTTGAATCAGTTTTGGAGACACATCCTTAAACCATGGTTCAGATCCAAAGCTGTGGTTCAAATTTGAGTCTTACTTTGGGTCCAGTTTCCCTATTTTGACTAGACAGAGGCAGCCTCTTGCTATTTGGCCATCACAAAAGATCAAAACTCCTTAAATTGAGGGTTGTAGGCAAGTTTTTTGGAGTTGCCTTTTTGTTTTGACTTTGTACTGTATCTGGTTTGATAGGGCAGTGGCATTGACATCAACTCATGCTTCACTTGTGTAACAGCAGTGCTAATAGAGAATAAGGGCAAAAAGAAATTACAGAACCAAGTGTACAAGCTATACCTTTGCAAACTGTGGTCAGACTGATTAAGAGTCTTGTGGTAGTGGGTTTTTTTCACTATTTTTTGGCAGTCTTGGCGTTTTGTTGGAGATGATAAGGGAAGAGTGGGAACCTGAGGATATTCAGGAGAGCCTTTCACTCTTTTTTTTTGATTCGTTTGACCTTGGCTCGTGTCGTCTTGTCTGCCTACCAGCTCAGGGTTGGCTTTGATAAAGTCAGTCAAGCTTTACAACTTGGTTCTTGGAGCATTTAGGACTGTAGTAAGACCATACAAATATGGACTTTCATCTCTCTCATCCCCTTCTTAACCAGACTAATTCGTAGAGATGAGGTTGATCACTCGGGCATCTGAGCTCTGCTCTCATTCCTAGCTTTAGCAAAGGTGCATCTTCAGCAAAGATGCTGATGCTGAGAACTTTTATGGATGCTGAGTTTGTTACATCTGTGCTGAATTTCTGGAAGATCTCACCTCCATGGCAGGTTTACTGACAGGCAAACAATTAGCTGGAAAGGTTTTACATCACTTAGATAATTTTGTGGAGTGTGTTATAGCAGACCAAACTAGGGAGCTGAGTTGGAAGCGTGCTGGCGAGGCAGGTGAGTGTACATAGTGGGCAGTCTGGTCCTTATGATATCCCAGAACATTGCAAGAGGATTTGTTCATGGTTACCTCCAGTTTTCTTGAATGCAAGGCACCTTTCACGATGTGCTTCCAACCTAAAGGGACAGCAGTTTCTGGGCTCCTGCCTTAACTCACAACATTCACTTTATTTTTGGGGTGTTTTGGTTTTTTTTTCTCCCCCTGAAAACATCCTGAAAGTTGTGTGTGCAGCAGAGGAAAAGAAATCCTTTTTACCCTGGGGAAATAAGGAAGCACAGAGAGTAGACTTTCAGCATGTATCTCAGCTCAGCAGCCTGCGGGAAGGGAATCAACATGCAGGTCTGGTGTGATCTTGCTGTATCTTGAAGATCTTCCCTCTGAAAAGATTGCCCTGTGCTATGGGAGGTCAATGTACTTCAGGGAGGGAGCATGGGCACAAGGTGGGTTATTTTTGAAGTCCCAAAACTCACTCTCACAGGGACTAGATCCATCTTTTCCCCTGTGAAAGTGTTGATGTTAATGAATTAAAATATTTTGTAAGGGTGTAGCAGTTCTGACAACATTTTGATGGAAAATTATAGCAGTGTTTCACTTAGATAAGACTGAGGCACTTTGTTTGGAGATGAACATTTTAACATTTATATTCTGTCATCGTTTATCACGTGAGATTCAGACTCTGGATAAGAATAAAAAGCCTTTTGCATACCTAGAGAACAGCCGGTTCTCACGTTTCCTCAGGTTTTCTTAATAATGATGTTGCTTCTCCTGCAATGTTAACCCTCTGATTCAAAAGTTGGACTTTCCTGCTCAAAGAATCATAGAATGGCATGGGTTGGAAGGGACCCCAAGGATCACAGAGCTCTAACCTTCCTGACACAGGCAGGGACACCAACCTCCAGGCCTGGAGCTACACAAGGTTGCCCAGGGCCCCAGCCAACCTGGCCTTCAACACCTCCAGACACGGGGCACCCACCCCCTCTCTGGGCAGCCTGTTCCAGCCCCTCACCACTCTCTCTGCAAAGAACTTCCCCCTAAGATCTCCTCTAACCCTTCCCTCCTCCAGCTTCACTCCAGCCCCCTTGTCCTGCCAGTCTCTGCCCTTTGAACAAGCTGATTCCCCTCCTGTGTCTCTGCTCCCTTCAGGGACTGGCAGGCTGCAATGAGGTCCCCCCACAGCCTTCTCTTCTCCAGGCTGACCCAGCCCAGCTCCCTCAGCCTCTCTTTGTAGGGAAGGTGCTCCAGCCCTCTGATCATCTTTGTGGCCCTTCTTGGCTGAAGGGAAGTTCTCAATTTTCCCCAAGCTCTGAGTCTTAAGGCATGAAACTAGTCCCAGGTTTGTACAGGGTGGTCTAGGGAAGAGTTGATTAGACTGGTGTGTCTTGGTTAGACTACAGCCAGCGCTGCTTCTGTGACTGTCAGAGGAATTGTGACCTTGGGCTAATCGCTTCATTGTTTTCTGCTTCCTTTATCCCCAGCTGCAGCACCCTTGCAGGTGACATCCCAGGCTGTGTGCATCCCTATTTGCACAGTGCCCCAACCCTGAAGGGTGCTAGAGAAAGCACCAAGTGCTGTCATTTCCCTGACAGAGCATTAGGAACCTCCGTTTGCTCCATTAGCAAGAGCCGTGCCAGGCTGAACATTGCTGAGCTGCAAACATTTGGGCTTTTGAGGTCCAAATCCTCTGCAAGCCTCTCGTGGTTGTGTTGTTGGCACCTCTTCCTGCAATCACCCTGCCCTCTGTGGGATGCTGCTGTGCGTAGAGTGTCTCTAGGGAGCTGATTGTGCCTTGTGCTGTGGAGCCTTTGAATGGGAAGCAGCTCCTAAAATTTCCTGGGGATTTGTGCAGTTGTCACTGGGCTCTCCCCGGATATGGAGGGACCGAAGAGGGAATGATGAATGGACAGTCCAGCTGGACTCCTGCCCATCTCAGGAGAGCTTTATGCTTGAGATTGGAGAAGGTTGTGGCATAAATGCTGCTCGGTTCGCCTAACTCCTGCTTCACAGCAGGAGCAGCTGATGTATTTTCTCAAGGGTGCCTTTCCTTGAGGTCTGTGGCAACCCGCAGGAGCAGGCTGCGATTCTGCAAATCACAAGCTGGTCTTCCCTTTGCTCATTAGGGATGCTCTTTTCACTAAACCCTTTATAGTCCCCCTGAGTTTCAGCAGGCATTGATAGCATGGAGAAGATCGAGTACGAACCAGCTGGGCAGACAGTTTTCCCCTCCCACTCTCTCTCATAATACAATTAGGAAGTAGAGAGGACGTGTGGTGCCCTTAGATTGCCAAAAGGACCAGTCCAGCTCCCTCTTAAAACGGTCTGTTATTTTACAAATGTTGTCTCTTAGCAGAGGAGGCTGAATGATGATATTTCACCATCTTTTGGTGGAATTCACCTGCTTTTAAAGGTTTGCTTTGTCATCACTGAGTAGAAGTCTGTCATGTATGCATCCCAGAGTGAATTTGGGATAAATCTCATCTGAGTTCGGAGAGGACCCAGAGTCAATGTATGGCTGATTTCTGTTGGGTTTTTTTAGAGGAAGGAGTTTACTGATAGAACTTGTGCTGCACTCCAGGTGCCAGGGAGCAGAGGAACCCTGGGTTTGTTATTCTGGTGGGACGTGTGAGTGGAGATCGCCAGTGCGCGGGTATTTAAGCAGGGATCCCATCAGGAAACAGTGATCGATGCTTGAACACGTGTAGGTAAGGAATCAAGAGATGAGGGCGATAGGAAATCCCTCTGAGTCCTGTGCTTCTAGGAGAGACAACACTTGAATGTATTAAAAGAAGACAGGTAGCACACAGGGTAATAATAGAAGGATTTGGCTCAGCATAATAAGCAGTCATCCAGCATCCCGCCTCCTTCGCGGCTGTCTGTGGATTCAGCTGTCTGTCGATCCAGCGGGTAGTTTGCAGTAGATACTCGCAGCCCTGACAGCTTTCCTCTGCTGAGTTTCTGCTCTGTGCTTGGTAGATTTGCTCGGGTCTTTTAACTCATGACAAAACTCCAGGCGGTGGGATTGCAGCAGCGTGGGTCTGCAGCTCTTCCCCCGTGAGCCGGAGCCAGCAAAGCTCCGCACAGCCCTGGCAGTGACTCTTCTGCAGGCAAATGCTGCATCACCCTGTATCTCTTCATCTGAAGGGGACGTGGGAGAGGAATATGATCAAGTGGCTGGGAGCTTAAAGCTGTTGTGGGATTCACTGCTTCAGTGTGAGTAATACGAAGCCAAATTCACCCTTCAGTGTAAAAGGCAAGAGCAGCACTGGCGTTAACCAAGTGACCCCCTGGAGCAGACCAGGGCTGAGGTTAGTCCCTTGTCTTCACCTGAAATTAAAGTCTCCCCATGCACGTCTGGGGTACTGTGTGTCCAGGCGTTCCTGAGGGGTTTGGTGCTTATTTTGAGCTGCAGTGCTTAATGGCTTGTTGCCATGAAGGCAGCTTAGCAAGTGTGACAGCTGCCCTATTAACCAGCCACAGCTTTCTGCTCTGTTAAAGGAGGTGTGGATTTAAGCCAGGACACCAGGGTCTTCCCAATTCCCACTTTCTCCTTTCCTAAGAGCTCCGAAAGCAGCTCTGAAGACTCAGAACATGCAGATTAGAGCCTAGAGAGGGCCAGAAATGTGAGCAAAGGGTGTAAGCGGTACCTCTCCAGGATGCTCTGCTCTGTGTTCAAACAGGACGACCGGTATGTTACGTGAGTGTCTGAGTGGGAGTATGTGTGTGGGAGAGGATGTGTCAGAGATGTTTGGCATGGTACCTCCACGCTGACAGTGAGCGGAGGTGAACTCTGTGAGATGGTTTGACTCTTTTTTTTTTCTTCTCAAGGAGAAAAGGCAGAGGGGAAAGAAGATAACAGGTAGCTGTGGAAAAGGAGTAATCTGCTTTTTGTGTCTGCTGGGGATTGGGCTCTAATTGCAGTGTGAGACATTTAATTTAGGCAAAATGGAAAACCTTCCAGCTGCAAGAGTAGACAAGCGTTGGAAGCCTAGCTTCGCTCAGCAGAGATTTTCTTGGACAGGCTGGGGATGGTTTAGATGACTTTGAGGTAGGTGACTGGGGGAGCTGAGCTTGTCAGATCTCTTCCTACCCTCTTGCATGCACCAGGCAAAAAACAGGTGAAATAAAGGTGAAATTTCCAGCTGAAACACAAAGATGCTTGGATCCAGGTGGGTGTGGGGGGCACACATAAACAGCGCAAGGGCGTTAGTCATTGTGATCCGTAGTAAGTCGTGGCACATCTGCTGTTGTCAGGATTGTTTTGTAGGCATTGCAGCAAAGCAGGGTTTTACAGCAGAGGTTTAAATCTGGAGAACTTTCTAGGTGTTTTTTTCTTTTTTTTTGGGGGGAGGGGGGAACTTCTCCCAAGGCAGAGAGCGGCGTGGGAGACATCACAAAGGTGCTTGTTTGAAAATGGTAACAAGTGGGTGATGGAGGCTGGGTTTCATGGACTCATCAGGGGTGGGAGTCAGCACATTAATGCTAAATGAGATTATCTTCTGTTTCAAAGCACTTTGAGGACTGAGCACGGTGTGTTTAAAGAGTCAGTTGAACTGTTGAGCGTTTCTTGTCTTTCTTATATCATTCTGCACCCATCTCCATAGTACTTTGGCATGGAAAAATCCCTTTTTTTAGGTGATTTTAGCAAGCTGCTTGACCACTGAGCTCTGTTGTGCCCTGCCTAAAGGCTAAGGCTGCTCTTGAGTTGCCATGCAGTGAGACATGGAAATTAAGTCATCTTTTTTTTTTTTTTAAACAACAAATGTCTACTCATTTAAACCAAAATTGAATCAGTTTCTGAAAGACGTGTGTGCCCTTCATACTTTTGCTATCTATGAACAGCTGAGCAGAGAAACTTAACTGATAAGATTTTGGCAATAATGGCAACCTTTAAGCAAATATGGGCAATATGCATAGAAAACAAATATCAGGCTTGTAATTATTAATAATTGAGCTTAAAAATTCCCTCCAAATGTTAGGACTGTCTAGTCTGGAAACAGGGAAGATGCCACGCATGATAACGGTCAGTCAAAACTAAGTTTGTAGCTTGAGTGCTCACTGGTTACATGCCCTAGTAACCAAAAGGATATATTCAATAAATCTGTGAAAGCAAAATGACTCTGTTCTTTTTCCCACAAGCAAGACAGACGCTTTCATTTTTCATGACAAATTGTTCTTTTTCGCTCTTTTAAATATGGCAATCATGTCAGACATTCCCCAGATGGGGAATATTCTACTACTGGGGCCAGTTTTGAGCTTGTTTATATCAGCTCAGTACTGTTGTAAATCCAGGGGCTGTTATAATTTTACTTCCCAATCACTCAGCTCTGAATGAGATGAGCGTCGGGGCCAGAAGCTGATGCCTTGAGTGCTGCTTTGAGATCGCAGCTCCATGTAGAGGGAATTAGCACCAGTAACTCCCCAGTAACCAGCTGTGTATTGCATGGGGTGGGTGGAAACATGCTGGATCGCATGGAATGGGAATAAAGCTGCTGTTAGAAGAGTGTACAGATCATCTGCTAAATCACTTCGTCTCTTTTTCAGATGTGAGCTCTAGCCAAGGAGCTCCTGAAAGCCTCTGAGGACTGATAATGAACCAGAGACATCCCTTACTTCAGGGCTGTTGGTTCAACCCTAGTTTGGGTCGAGTCATTTCCAGGGCAGGGATCTTCAGTGGTTGAACAGTGAGAGATGGGAAGCTCTGCCCAGGTCCTACAGGAGAGGAAAGAGCCTGAGTGAAGGCAGTGTTAAGAGATGTTTCATGGATGCCTTGAGCAGCTTTTGCACAAGTGTTCATGGCTTGTGCTTTGGATGAAGCTTTTTCTTAAGGACTGGTCTTTAGTGGACAAGGATGTTTGTTAGGAGGGAAAAGGGGAGAGAGGTGTTTGTTCTCCATGCTGGTGGGGCGATGTGAGCATCCATGGCAGAAATCTTCCTCCAGACACCATGGACTCAGTCAGGTCTCTCCCAAGGGCTGGATGTATGGATCCTAGGAATGCAAGCATTGCCTATACCTTTGGGAGAGCTGCTGGTCTGGCATCACTCATCAGCATGACATTGATAAAGTAAAACAAACAGCGGGCTGTTTTGGAATAATTTGGTGAAATGCTGTCGCCTGGCATGAAACCAAAACACTGCTTAAATCAGGATAAACACAGTCTGGATTCCACCCTGGTTTTCCATTCCCAGTCTGCCATGGAGGTTTTTTTTTATTTTAACAGTGTGTAAATCTCACCATACTTCCCTGCAAGGGGCTCAGCACTGCTGCTGTGAAGTTACTAGAGGTGAGGGCACACTTGTGAAATGAAGGCAAGATGGGTAATGCAAGGACCAGCTTGGAAATCAGTTATGGATTTCAAACTGATTATTCTTTGTGTAGCTCAGGGAAGGGACAATCCCAAGCAGAAAGGAACAGTAAAGAAAGCTCATTTTAAAAGCAATTAGAGCATCTGTCCAAACTGTAAAATAATGCTAGTAATAATAATATTATTAATAATAATAATATTCCATGGCAAAGGCTCTGAACTGTCCTGTAACTGTGTCTAATTGTTATAATGGTCATATGTCTTGGCTTATGCCAGCCAGCAATGCCCAGCTGTGGTCCAGGGAATGGCATGGTCCAGGAATGATCAGCATGGACAAGACCCATCTCCTTTGAATGGTGACTTTGCATGGATGTTATCTGTATCACTTCATCTCAGTGCAATGGTCCTGGCCCGTTTTATTTTCTAGGATTGATACAGTGAGATAGAGGTTTGCCACTTCCTGCAGCGCCTGTGACAGTGGTACTTCACAAGCTGATTAAAGTTCACTTCTGCTTCTGTTGTTTTGGAAGAAAAGAGCATGTTCTCCATAGAGAAATAGGCCACTTTGATTATTACCAGCTTTATTGTGGAAAAGAGTTTTGTTTTATCTTCTTTTCAGCACACTTTAAAGGGAAAGGCTTGAACAGAGCAAGCCTTACCCTTATGCATGAAAGGCAAAGATTTTAAAAGGGAGACACTCCATCTGGCCAGCTCACAAACAGTTAAGCCAAAAGCTTTCTCCTCCATACATGCCCATGTTAATGCTGCACTGCAGAGAATGAGAGGCTGGCACTTGATTGTCCTGACGTAGCCTTAGGAAACCCCTAAGGCATTTACACATATCAGAAATCTAAGCTGAATTAAGCTTTGGAAGAGAGATGGAGAGCAGTTATTATTCTCTTCCATTTCCAGGGGGTCAAAATAGGCCCCTGAGAAGTTAAGGCCAGTGTTTGCAATCTAAAGCAGATCAGCTGAGAGGACTTTGAAAAGATTGGCTTAAATGATGGAGCCATGTGTACAC
Organism: Hypotaenidia okinawae; assembly: GCA_027925045.1. Lineage (NCBI taxonomy): Eukaryota > Metazoa > Chordata > Aves > Gruiformes > Rallidae > Hypotaenidia > Hypotaenidia okinawae. Next base: position 162,275,774 of record BSDF01000002.1, read on the forward strand.
ACTTGACCCATGGGCAAGCTGGGAATAGACCCCCACCTCCTCACTTGCAGTCGCCTTGCTCAGCATGCTGGTTGCTAAACTGCAGCTCACAGAGTGATGCAAAGCAACTCAGGGATACTCATGAGAACCCTGTTAAACTGTGATTTCAGTAGTCTGGCCAAGCAAAGTGCAATGTGAAAGGTGAGGAGGGAATAAAAGTTGTGTGTTTTAAATAATGATAGTGAAAATCATATGCTGCACATGGGACAGAACAACCCCATGCAGAGCTCCAGGCTGGGGGGAGACTGGCTGGAGAGCTGTCAGGCAGAGAAGGACCTGGGGGTGTTGGGTGACTGCAGGCTGACCAGGAGCCAGCAGTGTGCCCAGGGGGCCAGGAAGGCCAAGGGCATCCTGGCTTGTGTCAGACACAGTGTGGCCAGGAGGTGTGGGGAGGGGATTGTGCCCCTGGACTGGGCATTGGGGAGGCTGCAGCTGGAGTGCTGGGTCCAGTTCTGGGCTCCTCAGCATCAGAAGGACATGGAGGTCCTGGAGCGAGTGCAGAGAAGGGCAACCAGGCTGGGGAAGGGGCTGGAGGGCAAATCATATGAGGAATGGCTGAGGGAGCTGGGGATGTTTAGTTTGGAGAAGAGGAGGCTGAGGGGAGACCTTCTCACCACCTACAACTACCTGAAGGGAGGTTGCAGAGAGGTGGGCGCTGGTCTCTTCAGCCAGGGGCCAGGAGCTGGGACAAGGGGCAATGGGCTCAAGCTGCCCCAGGGCAGGGTCAGATGAGATGTTAGAAAAAAAATATTACTCAAAGAGTTGTGGGGCTGTGGAACAGGCTGCCCAGGGAGGGGGTTGAGTCCCCATCCCTGGATGTGTTTGACAGATGGGTAGATGAGGTGCTCAGGGATCTGGTTTAGCTGAGGATGGGAATGGTTGGACTTGATGACCTTTAAAGGTCTTTTCCAACCTTGTGATTCTCTATGGGGGAAAGGTGAGGAGGGAATAAAAGTTGTGTATTTTAAATAATGCTGGTGAAAATGGGGACTGCTGGCTGGGCGAGTGGAGTGAGTTAGTATGAGCCTGATCCATCCCTCCTTGATATCAGGGTTGGAGATGGAGGCACTGAGAGTGTAGTCTTGTAGTTCAAAGAGTGGCAGCAATCTGACCGTGGCAGTGATGACTGGCAGGTAGATAATGTGTACTGTTAACTCCTGTAATTCCCTGCCAGCCTGAAGGAAATTATCCTGACAGTTCATATTAACAAGAGGCTGCCTGACCACTCCTCTGCCCCCAGAGCTTCATCCAAGCTGTTTACTAAATGCAGATTGCCATGCTGTATCTTGAGAGCAGACTCAACACCGAGTTGGCAATTGTTAATAAATAGCACCATGTTAAGATGTCTCTCTGGGTGATTTTTTTTGTGTACAGCAATTACATGGAATTGCCTGTTAGACTGGCCAAATTACATAAAAGGAGCCCTCAGCTCCACAAATGTGTTCCCAATAATGGGTGACTATTAGCTTTGACAAGAGAAGCCTGTAGTTATGATATGAAGGAAGCAAAACAAGGTAGTAATCCTCTGGACCTGTCTTGCAATGACATGAACTGAGCTGGGGGGAGGGGGAAGATAGCAGGTTGTTCCAGAAAGAAGTTGTGAAGAGATGATTTATTAATGATGACATTAAGTGTTCTTCATGCAGGGATCTCAAAGCCCTTCCTCAGAGTTCAGAATATGAAGAGAAGGCTCAGGGAAGACCTTACTGTGGGCTGTCAATATATAAAGCTTTATAAGAGAGATGGAGAAAAAGCTTTTTACCAGGTTGTGTTCAGGATAGAGTTAAATTTCTCTGTAAGGATCTAATATGGTGCTATGCTTTGGATTTGTGCTGAAAACAGTGTTGATAACACAGGGATGTTGTAGCTGCTGCTGAGCAGGGTTTACACAGAGCCAAGGCCTCTTCTGCTTCTCACCCCACCCCACCAGTGAGTAGGCTGAGGGTGCACAAGGAGTTGGGAGGGGACGCAGCCATGCCAGCTGACCCCAACAGACCAAAGGGATATTCCATACCATAGGATGTCATGCTCAGCATGTAAATCTGGGTGGGGGTGCTAGAGGTTGGTGGGACCTGTCATTGCTCATGGACTAGCTGGGCACTGGTTGGTTGGTAGTAAGCAACTCTTTTCTTTTGCAACACTTTTTGGAACTACACTCCCCCACCTTTTTTTCCCCCTTCTTTTATTATTAATATTATTAAACTATCTTTACCTCAGTGCAAAAGCTTTTGCACTTTTACCCTTCTGATTCTCCCCATCCATTCTTTTTGTGAGGGGAGTGAGGGAGAAGCTGTGTGGTTCTCTAGCTACTGGCCACAGTCTGGTCCACAACACCAGGGCCTGTAGTGACAGAACAAGGGACAGTGATTTTAAACTGAAAGAGGGTAGATTTAATTGGATGTAAAAAAGACATTTTTTTTACAGTGAGGGCAAGGAAACACTGGCCCAGGTTGTACAGAGAATTAGAGGCTGTCTGAGCATTACAGGTGTTCAAGATCAGGTTGAATGGGCCTTTGAGCGACCTGATCAAACGTAGATGTCCCTGTCCATGGCAGGAGAGCTGGAACGAAATGATCTTTAAGGTCCCTTCCAATCCAAACAAACCGTTTTGTGATTCTGTGAAAAAGAGCCTTGGTGCCTCCTTACTGCTCTCTGTTTTGAGTTGAGTGAACCCTGTAGTTCCTCTGATAATGCTGACCCACCAAAAAAGCTCCCTCCAGCCGTTGCCCAACCCTGCCTTCACTAAATCCCTGCTGCTGCCCATACATGGGGGACCGCCAAAAAGAGTGTGTGTCCTGCTCTTCCTCTCTCCCTGTCTTGCAATAAGTGTAAGAAATATGTCTTCTGGGAGGTGAAAATAGCCTTCACTTGAACAACTCTATCTGTATCTATAGTTTTACCATGGGTTTCAGCAACTGGCATGCCCTGTAATGACCAGACATCAGTGCTGCTTTCACTGAGACTGACTGATGATCAAGAGAGTGGTGGGGTACAAGCAGCACCTGCTTAATGAGTGGGTCTGGTCCCTCTTTGTGCTCATTCTGCAGGCAAGGTTACAGAATCATAGACTGCATTGGCTTGGAAGGGATCTTTAAAGGCCATCTAGTCCAACCCCCTGCAGTAAGCAGGGACACCTTTAACTAGATCGGGTTGCCCAGAGCTTCATCAAGCCTGACCTTGAATGCCTCCAGAAATGAGGCTTCCACCACCCCTCCTGGCAACCTTTTCCAGTGTCTCACCACCCTCATAGGAACCTCTTCCTAACGTCTAATCTAAGCCTACCCTGCTCTAGTTTAAAACCATTGCTCTTCTTGGCTCTGCAGAGTCCCCAGAGGTGAACACACACATCAGTGGCAGCATTGTCAGCTGAGTTGTGTTGAGAGCCTGGTTCTTACCTAGATGAAGGTGTCATAGCATCCCTTATTACCAAAGTCCCTAAAAGATACTGTATACTGTTGCAGATTGCTGACCTTTGGATTGACTGCTTTCCTTTTTATCCAGGGGTTGTACTGGAGTAGAGCATTCAGCTAGTACTTTACTATCCCACTGCAGTATATATGTGCATATACAGAGGGCTTGCACCTAAACAATAAGCCCTGAATCTAACTGAAGTGGTGTTTTCCACACCAATATGCAGAGGAACTTTTTCACAGTGAGGGTCTCTTCTATCAGGAAAGGCTGAGGGAGCTGGGGCTGTTCAGCCTGGAGAGAAGACGACTAAGGGGGGACCTAATTAATGTTTATAAATATCTTAAGCAGGGGATGCAGGGGGAAATGGCCAGCCTCTTCTCAGTGTCTGTGGGGACAGGACAAGGGGCAATGGATTCAAGTTGGAGCACATATCTTCCCAATCTGGGGAAGAACTTCTTCCCAGTGAGGGTGAGGGAGCCCTGGGCCAGGCTGCCCAGGGGGATGTGGAGTCTCCTTCTCTGGAGATATTCCAGCCCCATCTGGATGCCTCCCTGTGTGCCCTGTCCTAGGGACCCTGCTTTGGCAGGAGGGTTGGACCTGATGATCTCTGGAGGTCCCTTCCAGCCCCTAGTGATTCTGTGATATTGTAAAAAATGAAAAAAAAAAACCCAAAGCCAGGATATTTTTGGGCAGATGACAAGAACACAGTTGTTCAGTTGGGTTTTTTTACAGCACTGACAATACACCCCTTTGCTTAGAAAGCTGTTGGCTTTGGTGAGTACTGTTAAAAGCATGATTTTCCAGCAATTTTAACAACCAGCTCTCTGCTTTAAGAAAAAAATTGTCCAACCATCATCAAAATCAATACAATGTGGCTTAAAAAAACTTCTCAAGAATTGTGAAAAGCCTTTGGGCCAGTGGCACAGTAAAATGGTTCCTGGGCGATTCCAGTAGTAAATCACACCCGCCTCCAGGTCTTTGTCAGAAGAGTGGAGTGAGTCTCATTGCTTTGAGCTCATAACCTGGGAGGAGGTGTAGAGGGAGCTGGACTTGCTTGGTCTTACAAAGATGAATGGAATGGGAAATCCAGTGACAACCTATAGGTATCAGAGGGAAAATTACAAAAAAACCCATAAAACCAAACTACTCTTGCTTGTGCCTGATGATAAGAAGAGAAGGCTGTGGGGGGACCTCATTGCAGCCTGCCAGTCCCTGAAGGGAGCAGAGGAACAGGAGGGGAATCAGCTTGTTCAAAGGGCAGAGACTGGCAGGACAAGGGGGCTGGAGTGAAGCTGGAGGAGGGAAGGGTGAGAGGAGATCTTAGGGGGGAAGTTCTTTGCAGAGAGAGTGGTGAGGGGCTGGAACAGGCTGCCCAGAGAGGGGGTGGGTGCCCCGTGTCTGGAGGTGTTGAAGGCCAGGTTGGCTGGGGCCCTGGGCAACCTTGTGTATCTCCAGGCCTGGAGGTTGGTGTCCCTGCCTGTGTCAGGGGCGTTGGAGCTCTGTGATCCTTGGGGTCCCTTCCAACCCAGACCATTCTATGATTCTATGATAAGCAACAAACTGTAGCTTAGAAGGCTCATGTGTGACCTTAAGAAAAAAACCCTATCACCAGGATAATCGTGTGATCCTGGAATGGTCACCAGAGGGTTAGGAGCTCTCCATCTTTGAGAATTTCCAAGGTTCACCCAGACAAAACCATGGCTAGTCTCTCCTTATGTTAGTGGTAGCCATGCTTCTAGAGTAAGTTGGATTAGAAATCTCTAGATGCCCTTTGCAACCAGGACTTAGGAAATTTTGTGACTTAATGGGTAATTTCAAATGGGCAGTAAAATCAAGCTCAAGGCAACCATTCTGCACAGCAAACACATTTCCAAAACCAAAAAGAAATCCCACCCCCCAAATTCCAAACTCATATGAGCAAAATAAATGTGGGGTTTTTTTTTTATTGACTTTATTTGTATGATGTTGCACCTATAAAGACTTTGTTCAACCTTTCTCAGTATCAAGCATGGAAAAAAGCAGAAAGAACAGCTTGCTTGTAAGGTCTCAGGAAAACTGCATGGCATTAAGAAATACCATTTTTGACTTTGTTCTAATTGGAGCCTGTTTGACCCTGGAGCCAGAGCAGGGTAATGGAATAAGCACAACTTGAATGAAATGGCTTTTTACAGTATTGTGCAAAAAAAAAAAGTAAGGGAAGGGAAGAGGGGATGTAAAGGGGGAGAGCCAGAGAGATGCATTAAGAGCAAGAAGAAAAGGCAGAATATGTCGTGGAAAATGGCCAAAGGAAGGGAGGAAAGAAGACAAAGGAGAGAAAAAAATGAGGGAGAAAGGAAAAGAAGGAAACAGAAGAGAAGAAGAAGGAAGCAGAGTGAAATTGTAAAGAGAAGGAGGAGTGTCCTTCTGCCCTGGTAGGCAGAGTGATGAGGTGGTAGGACAGCAAGCAGCCCCAGGCAGTAGAGCTCCTTATTTCCATCCCAGCTGATGTCATTGATTGCTTCTCTCCTCCCTTGTCATGTTTAGTGACAGAATTGCAGGACTTGTGATTCTTAATGACCTGTTCTGTTCCTGCTTGGCCCAGGCCAAGGTTTTCTTTCCAGCTCCAACCACACAGAGCTTCATCTGCGTTTCAGGATGCTTCTGGATGGAACCCATCAGCACACATGGGGAGGGGGTTAGGCACAGGCCATCTGGGGCCACCTCCAGTCTAAGCAGGTGGAGACACAGGATCACAGAACTGTAGGGGTCGGAAGGGACCTCCAGAGATCATCGAGTCCAACCCCCTGCCAAAGCAGGGTCCTTATGACAGAAGCAGGCTCCTTAGGACAGAAGACCCCCATTCCTAGCCTGTCTTTTGCAAATAACCAGCTTGCTCCTTGGTGTGGTGCTGGAAAACTCCCATAAAAATGCTTTCTCTCTTACCTTGAGAATGCCTTGCTTTTTTTCTCTTGGTATCATGCTTTCCTTTTAAACCAACCTTGTTTTTGCCCCTTGTTCTCCTCCAAGGAAACTCCCCTTGTAAGGCTCAGATCCTACAACATCCAACCACCTTCTGTCAGGGGTTTTAATTAGTCAGAAGAAATAAAACAAATGATGCTTTATTTGCCAAAGGGAAGGGAGGGGGAAAGGATAATGGGGAGGGCAGAAAATCTTAATAGTGAAGAAAGAAAGCAGAATCCTAAGCTTCACAGCCAAAGCCTGTAGGACTGACTATTGCCAAAGGAGCAACCTCCTGCTCTTCCTGCAAGACAGTGTTTTTTATATTCACCCTTGTGATACCAACAGAAACCCTATCAGGGCTGAACTAATCATCCCTTCTCCTTGGGGGCAAAGTATGAGCTTCACAGCATCTCCACAGGAAGAGTCCTTCTGTTGAGCATGGGTCCTGTGAAAGTTTGGCTGAAGTATAAAGGAGGTGCAAATCAGGGTGGGTTTTTTGGGGGGGTTTGGGGAGGAAAGCCTGCAGATAGACACCAGTTATTACCCACTGGTTTGGCTTCCACTTTGCCAGTTGGCATTTCTGTAATGCCTTCCCAGTGTGCAAACATCTGACCTAGGAATGGTCCAGTGCATGCAATGCAACTTCCTACTTAGCTGATGGAGGATCTCAAGAGGATTTGGGTGTTATTAGGAATTAAGAAAGAGGGTGAAAGAACCTGAGGGTAGAAGGGTGTAAGAGAGAATACGAGAGAAGGGAGTTAGGAACACCTCCGTCCCTGGAGGTGTTGAAGGCCAGGTTGGATGGGCACCTGGGCAACCTTGTGTAGCTCCAGGCCTGGAGGTTGGTGTCCCTGCCTGTGTCAGGGGGTTGGAGCTCTCTGATCCTTGGGGTCCCTTCCAACCCATGCCATTCTGTGATTCTGTGATTCCTGATTTGGAGATACAGGAATGCAGTCTGCATATCACTTAAAATCTGGACTCCCTTTCTTCAGTTGCTCTCAGATAGCTTAGAAGTGAGTTATATTTTGGGCTTTTTTTGCTTTAATGGAGCTCCTCCCCCACTTTTATCCAGTTACCCATGAAAAGTCAGTGAAATGAGACCTACTTAAATCAAATGTCACAATCGATGCTCATCCCAGGCCACCATTTGTGCGATGTGAGCTCATATTGCTCTAAGGGGGAAACAGGGAGAGAAAAAGGGTTAGGAGTGAGCTTGGAGCCAGTGAGCAAAGAGCAGTCCAGGTCTGTGTAGCTTGTGCTTCACCGTGTGCTCATCATGACCGTGCATCTCTGGAGTGGGACAGGGCTGTTGCCCACCTGGGTTCTGTAAGGGGGGAAACAAATGTGACAGAAGGCTTCAGACTGGAGATTTCACATCTTTCTCTCTCTCCCATACACTACTCCAGCACCTAACTAAATCAGGGATTTTTTCTTCCTAGAAGAAAGCACCCTCCACATCTCACTTTATAAGGAGCAGGATGCAATGCTTCAACACTCATGGTGCCTGGAGAATGTCCAATTTCAATTTTGTTTGATGGAAGGTGAATCAAAGTGTTGATATTTTAATTGAGATGCCTTTCTGTTTACCTAGTTCCCAAAACCTGCTTCTAATCTTCCACAAATATTTGGCAGGAGTAAATTTTCAAGGTGGAATACAGTGACATGATTTGATGTTGAAAATGACAGCAATGCAAATCTCCAGAGACATTTAGAGGAAGAAGCCACACGTGACCTGAAACATTTTCCATTAGCCTTTTGGGATGCAGGACCATGCTGGATGGGTTGGCAAGGCTCAGAACTGTGTTATTCTTGTATCTCTTGAATAAATAATTGCTGTTAGTTAAAAGGACTAAGACATTGCCAGAAATCCAGTTCTGTAATTTCAACAAGTTGAATTAGGATCAATATCCAAACCCTTTGTTATGTTTTCCTCATTAATTCCTCCCAATGAATCATAGATGCATAGAATCATAGAGTGCATTAGGTTGGAAGGGACCTTTAAAGGCCATCTAGTCCAACCCCTCTGCAGTAAGCAGGGACACCTTTAGCTATGTCAGGTCACTCAGAGCTCTGTCAAGCCTGATCTTGAATGTGTCCAGGGATGGGGCCTCCACCACCTTTCTGGGCAACCTGTGCCAGTGTCTCATCACCCTCAGAGTGAAAAGGTTCTTCCTAATGCCTAATCTAAACCTGCCCTGCTATAGTTTAAAACCAACGCCCCTTGTCCTATCGCTACATGCTCTTACCAAACACTCCTTCCTCAGCTTGTGGGTGATGCCTTCTGTCAAAATATAGAAGTAAAGGAGGTTCTTCCCAAGCCCTTTGGATTACAGGGAAAATTCAGCTCAGGTCCCAATATAACAGCGTTGTTTGTCTCTTCTTCTTTGTGGGCTCTGTGGACTAAGCCTGTGTTGACTGTGGGCCTTGGGTGAATGGACGTATGCTTGCTTTGCCCATGTGTTGAGCTGGCCAGACTCCATATAAGCATAACAGTGAGCCTGAACTAATGTATTTTGCTTTGCAGCAGGCTCAGTAGCCTGGAACAGAGCTGCAGTAGCCCTAACTTTGTGGTGTCCTGCTGATTGGAGGTTCAGGTTGAGCAGCCTCATGCCTGCCATCAAGACAGTGTAGACAAGTCCTTAGAGGATTGCCTGTTCCATTCCCAAATTCATGCATAATAGCATTTTTTTTTCCCTCCTAAGCTAAGCCCTATGTCAGAAACCATCTCATCTCCATGGCTGTAGCGATAGGCGTTGGTAGCGCGCCAATCTAATGACAACCTTGACTGTGCTCCCACACCTCTGCATACTGCCTAATCACTCTAAATAGAGGGTTCTCATGTGTCTGCCACACAGTCGGTCTCTGCTGCTTCTCTGCCTTCGCGGTGGCAGAGATCACTGATGTGGAAATGAGAAACATGCTGGCAAAAAGGCCTGCAGCAGAGAAAATCAAGTAGGATCCAGATCCTTGTTCTAAGCTGAGAACAGGGGGAGTTTAGTGATATTAGTCTGGCAGATGTTGGCTAGTTACACAGTCCCAGCGATGCAGAGAACTATGTCAGGAGAGGTTATAACATGTGTTTTTGTTCTTGACATTGCAAGAGCTGATGATCATCAAATCTTCTGTGCTCAGGCAGGAAAGGAATCACAGAATCACAGAATAGTAGGGGTTGGAAGGGACTTCCAGAGATCATCACGTTCACCCCCTGCCAAAGCAGGGTCCCTAGCTCATATTGCACAGGTTGGTGTCCAGATGGGTCTTGAATCTCTCCAGAGATGGAGACTCCACAACCTCCCTGGGCAGCCTGTCCCAGAGCTCTGTCACCCTCACTGTGGAAAAGTTCTTCCACATGTTGGTGCAGAACTTCCTGTGCTCCAATTTGCAGCCATTGCCCCTTGTCCTGTCTCCACAGACACTGAAAAGGGGCTGGCTTTTTATTTCCCCCTGCATCCCATACTTAACCATTCCATACCAGATTTTTCCATTAAGGACCCCTGTGTATGAAGGCATGTCTTGTGTAGCAGTGTAAAAGTTGAGGAGTGATGGATGGTATGCCTGGATGCTGTGTCCTTGGGGAGGATATACATCTCGTTTTCTTTGCTTGCTTTGTCTCCTCCTTTTCCAGATGGGTGTATGTAGTAGATATTCAGCTTCTTTTTATCCTCCAACCTTCACCACTGCCATTTCCCAGAACAGCTCATTTGCAATTGATCTAGAGTAGACACTACCTTCTACTACTGCTGCATTAATTATCTTCAAAGTTTCACACTGGATGTGAAGGGCCTGATCCTTCTCTTGCAAACCTACACCTGCCTCACCATGGATATCAGAGGTGTTACCCAGATTTAACACTGGTCTGCGTGTGGGGGAGTAGAATCAGGTCCCAAAAAAATTGCTGGGTCAACCAGAAATAGATACTGGTCTTCTTTCCTCTCTATTTGTATGCTCAGTGTGATGTAAAGGTCAAGTGAGTTGGAACACAGACAATGAGGAGGAAAGTTCTTGCCATGAAATTGAGCTAGTAGTGGTCTTTTCTTTTTTTTTTTTTTTTTTTAATGTCTTATTTTCTCTCTTTCAGAACATGGAAAAGGTGCTGGTCCCTTCTGTCACGTTAATTGTAGGCTGTGGAGTATCTTCGCTGACACTTTTGCTGTTGATTATCATTTATGTCTCCGTTTGGAGGTATGGCTCTCATTCTCTTCTCTTCTTGTTGGGGAAAGTAACTGTCTTTTGACCTACATGGATCCTGGAGGTTATGCTCTCCTGTTTTGGGTGCCTGGTGCCTGAGGAGGAACAGTTTTGTTTCGAGTGGGTCCTGCAAAAAGTCATCATGGTGGCATAGTTGGCATTATTCTTTCCTTTCAGTGCCAGAGAAATTAGTACAGTGAAATTAGTGCCATGACCCCATGTAGTCACATTGTTCCATTTTCAAAAGCCACGTTCTGGTTTTGGATGCCTTCATATACCCCAGGAAACCTTGTTTGTGGAAATGTGGATGTGCACTGCCTCCTGGCAGGCAAGGTTGCTTCAAGGTATTCCCAGCTGGGTCTTTGATAGCATCAAAACATCCACAAACCGTTTTGAAAACATACCCTGAAGAACTGACAGCACTTTTCAGGAGCTTAAGGATGTTTTAACTGCATTGTCTAAATAAGTCTCCAACCTCTTAGCTATGTTTTGGCTCTAACTTCAGATATATATGGGATTCCTCATCACAGAGAGCTCCTGTACACCTATAAGCCAGTCAGGTGCAACCTTAAATTTTATCATCTATAGTAGCTAAAGTGCTTTGATGAACAAAGGCCCATGTTAGCCTATGCCACTGTTAGATTAGTTTTGGTGGACTGTACAAGCTGAACACCCTGAGGCGTACGTGGGATTTCCCTCCCTCGCACTGTATTGTGCAAGGTCTGAGTTTACACTGTGAAGACCCACGCCTCTCCTAAACCCATGGCAAAGGTGCTGGGAGCTTCATGACTCTAAGCTAAACAAAAGAAAGAAAATCAGAACCAGGTGAATAACTGTCAACTTGAAATGGAGTGGCCACAGAGGATACACTGTTTGGAAATCATTGGTGACCCTTTTGGGAGAAGGGATCAGTCTGAGGCTCTTATTTTGCCAAGTGACTCTTCTTAGTAGGGAGGAAAGGGTAAGTCCAGTTGAGAGTTGTGAATTGAGATAACTTTTTCTATCCTTTGATAGAAGAAAGAGACAAGAGAGTAAAAAATGAGCAAAAATGCATCTTTTTTTTTTTGTTGATACTATGACAGTGCATAGTGGCTACTTAAATATGGCAAGTGCTCTGAGCTGAAGACTGATCATAATAACGTTTATCTAGAACTCAGGTTTTTCCGTGCCTGGGGTATCATTGGATCTGCTCAAGTCCTTGTCCTCTCCTGCTTTTCCTCAGGCTGGGCAGCACTGGGCAGCGCTGGTAGGTGACTTACTGGTGTCACTGGTGTCAGGATCAAGTGGAAAATTAGGATAGAGGATAAAGAGCAAGTGTTCGAGCCTCACCCTCTCTTTCCAATCAGAAACAAGTTCAGGATCTGAAAACCAAGTTTTAGACATGAGGTTGAATCAGTTTGGAGCATGCCAGAGTCATTTGGAATAACATGATGTATTTTCTTCCAGGAGTGTTCCCCTCAATATTTACTGCTATTGAGGACAGTAAAGTCAATTTCCTGCCCTGTTTAAAATACGTGCTTTTTAATTTCTCATTTCACCCTTTGCATTAAGCCTATGCCCAAAATGATCAACATGAATGGGGGGACATGTTTATGGGAGGCTTGAATGGGCATTTCTGAGCTAGCCAAGGATGGATGTGCATTTCCAAGTGATCCTGAGACCAGCTATATCTTGGTTCAAGGGCTCTCTATCCTAAGTCTCTTTGTGTAAATATTTGTAAAGCATGATCAAGTGATCTCTAGAATTTCTCTTTGGTGCGCTGAGTTTGTTTCATTTCTTCTCTGTAGATCATGTTTCCATGTTCTCTAAACTTCACAGCATTCCCATGGCTGAGCCCTGAGCACTCTGTGTGTCCTTTTTATTTTAGGCATAGCTGCTGGACATGAATGTGCTGTCCTATTAATGGTCTCAGGAACATCATATTCAAGTCAACATTATCTCCTGGCTTCCACTTCATTTTGCCTTAGATGTTATATAGTCTGATAGACAGCAGCTGGAGGAATGCTTGGAAGTGGGATCAGCAGTATTTTTCCAGCTGTTGTTGCTAAAATACAGAAGTCTTACCAAAGTGGTCCTTTCTCACCACGTAGAGGAGAAAATCCTCATGCCTTAGCTGCCTGGTCTTCTGTGGAGAGCACTCACCAGAGCTCAGCTGTTTCAGGAAGCTTTGGCCGGAAGATTTCCCATTCAGACCTCTGGACAAAGGCATCTGGAGCACGCATACATAGGCTCAGCTTGAGTATGAACCACTTCTGATGAATAGGCTCACTGAGGCTGACAATCTGGAAGCTTTCCCAGAATTTTGCCTAGCTAGGGTTTGTTTATCCATGGGAAGCAGCAAGAAAGAGCAGGAGACAAAGAGGGAAAGGAACACAGTAAGGGGAAAGGGAGCAGAGTAAAAAGAGAGGTGATCACAGCTTTGGGCTGCGTATCAGAGAGGGAATGGATTTACTCTCCACTTCCCATTCAACACCCCTAAATAGTGATTGGTTCTTAGTGTCACCTACCCAGCCATCGGCATGAGCTGTCTGATGCAAGCAATCACTTCAGACACAGCCAACTTGGCACAGACTCCTTGAAAACTGGACGTTGTTGCTGTTTGACGGCTGTTGGTGGCCTGTTGGTGGACTCACTCCAGTTCCCAGTAGACAGATGGCTGCAAAAACTCTGCTGCAGATGGTGCATCTCTGGCCTTATTAGCAGTCTCAACAGAGAGGTCAGTGACACAGTGGGCCACAGAAGTGGAGTGACCTTGTTGTATCTCGTCAGTGGCTGTCATGGGTCACAGCTGGAGACACGATCTGTGTGTGGGCCACGTGCTCCACCACCCATGTGGAAAAAGAGGGAGAATCAAAAGAAAAACATCTTCCCTCCTGAAAACTGAAATGAAAATTAAAAACTGGGGAGGAAAGGAACTACCCAGGGGTCAGAACAGGTGAAGTGACTTAGTACTGTATTTCTCTCAGCATTGGTCTGTAGCATTCCTTTCCAGCAGCTCCTAGACATGGTGGTGTTTCAGGAGTGCCCCCATTGTGTTTTCCATCCATGAACTCTCTGCAGTTCAACAGCCTCTGGAGCCAGTGACCTTTCCATAGCATGGAGATCAATGCTTGCTATCGAATAGCTCTTCCACCAGCCCATCAGTATGTGGGGCACGGCAGACCTTTCTCACAGGCTGCAGCTGGGTAAATGCTGTATCCCTGAAAGATATCAGCACAAGCTTTTCTCACTCCCTGCCCATCAAAGGCCAGGGATTGATTTAGCGGCTGTCAATGAGTTCTCCAGGGGCTTTTAACGCTTGCTTTAAACCCAGGAACTCTGCCTTCATTGGAGATGCCAAGGCACTTGTTGGCCCTGATGGGAGAGAGCACAAGTGAGTAAGTGGCTGTGCAGAGCAGGATGTGTGCACGCACAGTGAGAAAGCAGGAGTGACTCAGTGTTTGCACAGAGGATGGGAGTGTAATGGGGACAGAGAGGCAGACTGCTGGGTTTTCCCACCTTCTCCATCTGTCTTGCTTTGCACAGGGCTTCCCCACATCCTGCAGGACCTAGACCACAGCAGAAGTTCCTTAAATATGCATTTAGCTTTTCTCTGCTTTGGTGTCTGAGTACACCATGTTTTGATAAGCAGTCAGATTCCATGTGTTGTCCAAGGGGTAGTCAGACAGCACCCTGGGGTACCTCTACCTTTACTGGAGATCTTTCCTCTGGCAAAAGAGATCAAGTTTTGTGATTTTTTCCTTCTTTGATGTGACTTCCTGGCTTCTTTGACCAGAAGGTCTGGATAGTATAGTGGTTTCTTTCTGTGGAGCATCCTGTGCTGGAAAAGAGGAAATGTAAGGAAAAAAGCAAGCATGGTCCTATTAGCATAACAGGGAACTTCTGATCGATCTGAAACATAACAAGGGAACATTTGGTAGCCAGGCTACCAAACAAGGAGGGATATGAAAGCATTGCCCAGAAATGTAGAACTGAATTATGAAGGTCAGACTTCATTTGCAACTGGTAAGGGATGTGAAAGGCATCAAGGAAATTGTTTGCCATGCGTTGAATGGAGAAAGTAGCCTAATGGAGAAGGAAGTAGCAAAAGTGAAGGTGGTCAAGTGCCTTCATCACCTTGTTCTACTGGCAAGGTTTGTTCACAAACACCAGTTCCTGTACCAAGTGGCAGAATCTGGGAAAGAAAATACGCCCCACTGCCAAGCAGTCAGAATATCCTGGGGTGGAAGTGACCCATAAGGATCATTGACTGCAACTCCTAGCTCCACACAGGACCAGCCAAGTCAGAGCATGTGGCTGAGTGCATCATCCAGACACTTCTTGAACTCAGTCAAGCTCAGTGCTGTGACCATTTCCCTGGGGAGCCTGTGCCAGTGCCTGACCACCCTCAAAATTAGTAAATAACCTCTTCCTAATATCCAACCTAAACCTCCCCAGTGCAGCTCCATGCCATTCCCTTGGGTTCTATCCCTGGTCCCCAAAGATAAGAGATTGGCAACTGCCTGCTGGCTCCCCCTCATCAGGAAGCCACAGACCCCCATGAGGTCTCCCCTCAGTCTCCTGTTCTCCAGGCTGAACAAACCCAGGGCCTTCAGCCTCTCCTCATAAGACTTCCCCTCCAGACCCTTCCCCATCCTCATTGCCCTCCTCTGGACACTCTTCAATAGTTTTATGTCCCTCTTGTACTGTGGCACCCAAAACTGCACACAGTACTCAAGGTAAAGCTGCACCAGTGCAGTGTAGAGCAGAACAAACAAACCTGTCCCTGGACTGGCTGGCAATGCCATGCTTGATGCACCACAAGGATATGGTTGACCCTCCTGGCTGCTTGGGTACACTGGTGGCAAGATAATTTAAGTAGTCTGGACAATTGCAAGGCAATGGGACCGAATGGGATACATCAAGGGTGTTGAGGGAGCTGGCTGTTGTTCCTGTGGAGCCATTCTCTGTCATATTGGGTGGTTTCTGATGGCTGGAAGAAGGTAAATAGGTAGATAGGTAAACACCTATCTTTAAAAAGGGCAAGAAGAAGGATCCAGAGAAAATCCTTCTAGTCAGCCTGTTCACAGCTCCTTGGAAGGTTAAGGAGCAAGTAGTTAAAAAGATTATTTCAGGCAAAATGATGGATAATAAAGCAATTGGGAATAGATGGCAGAGTCATTGGTGGCAGATTGTGCCTGACTGACATGATTGCCTTTTGTGATGGGATGACTGGTTGCCTGGACAGTGGAGAGACATAGGTGTTGTATATTTTGACATTATGAAGGCCTTTAACAACCTCCCATAGCATCTTTGTGTCTAGACCAGGGAACTGTGCACTGGATTGGTTGCTTCTAAGGTGATTTAATAGCTGGGTGAAATACAAACAGGCTTAAAGGGTCAAAGGTTTGAAGCTTTTATCAGGAGCTGGTTACTAGTTGCATCTGACAGGGGTTGATATTATGGCCAGGATTATTTAATATCTTTTTTAAAAACCTGGATGATGGGTCAAAATGCACCTTCAGCAGGTTTCTTGATGATGCCAAATTGGGAGGAGGGACTGATATGCTGGAGAGCAGTTCTGTTCAAAAGGAGCTCAGCAAACTGGAGTTAGGGCTGGAGAAGTGGTGCAACAGAGACATGGTACAACAAAGACAAATGCACAGCCCTGCCCTTGGGACAGAATAACCATGTGGGGCCAAGGTGGGCTGGGGACTGACCGGCTTGGTAATGCCTCCACAGGGCAACCTCTGCAGGTCCTAGTGGGCAGTGATTTGAAAATTAATCAGTAGTGCATCCTTGCAACAATGAATGCTAACTTTATATTCAGCAATATAGGCCAGAATATAAACAACTGGTGCAGGGAATTCATTATTCCTCTCTGCTTGACCCTATTGAGACACTTTTCCACATCTGGAAAAGTTGGCCCAATGTTAGACTCCCCCAGTACAAGAGAGGTGTCAGGACATTGGGGCAAGTCCAGCAGATGCTCAGGGAGCTGGAGAACATGATGTACAAGGAGAGGCAGAGACAACAAGACTTGGTTAGCTTGGAGAAGAGGAACCTATTAAAAATGGAGTCATGAAGAAGTCTGACAACTTATACAGGGAAAGGTCTAGAGGCACCAGCTGCAGCAGGAGAAATTCCAGCTGGATATAAGGAAAAATAATCTTCCTCCATGAGAGCAGTTAAGCACTGAAACAAGTCACCTGAGAGAGGTGGCGTCAATTCTGTTCATGGTGATTTTCAAAGATCTATTGGATAAGACCCTGAGAAACTCAATCTGACCTTGAAATTAGCCTTTTTGGGGTGGGCAAAGGATTGTACTGGGAACTTGAGACCCCCAACTGAAATTAGTCTGATTCTGTGATCCTACACATTGCCAACCCATGTCTCGTTCCTTGGAGATGCAGGTACCTGGGGAACAAGAGAGACTCTCAGTGGATGAAGGAAAGCATGGAGAAAGGAGAGGCTTGTTTAAGGAAGAGAAGTCTGAAAACAGCTAGGGTATCTTCCCTTATGTTCACATACAGACTACACTTCAGATCAACCTTTTACCTTTTTTGACCAGAGGAAACTTCTGAAGTGCATGCTAATGCCAGTTGGATCATAATGTTGTTATGAAGGCTTATTACATCTTATTCCCACCAGGACAGAGTGCAAATCTCCCTTTCTATCCCCTAGAAGCTGCTAAATAGAGACAGATAGATTGATGGTTCGGTTCCCTCCAGCCGCAAATGGAATAGGATCCAGGTGATGCACAGCATTGCATTGAGACCAATGAAATGAGGACATTTGGGATCAGATTGGCCGTGAAAGGAACAAGAGGTTCATTTTGCAGGCAGTCAACCTAGTTCCTAGCTGAGCTGGAAGCCTGAGTTTTGTAGTCTGTTCTGAGGTTGGATGAGTTTCCCAGAGAACTACCTATAAATCAGATTTCCAAAGTTCAGGCTACTATGCAGCAGTGACCTTTTTGGTATCCAGGGTAGCATATCCTCAAGGTTCATGTTTATCCAAAGGTAAAACTCAGAGGGAAGTTAAAACCAAAATTCAAAATCGAAAATCAGGAGGTCCAAACACACATTAAACTTGTCCTGCCCACCTAGTTAGAAACTGGAAACTCTGCAGCCAAAGCACGACCGACTCGCTCTTCCTAAAATTAGTTAATGAAATTAAATTACCAATATAAATAGTTGATGTGCTGGAATATAGGAAATAATCCTGCATTAGCCTCCAGGGATGAGTTGGTTGATTAATAGATCTGTTTCTAATTTCTAGAAGCATCAGAGTCTCCTCTTCACTCATCTGGTATTCAGGCAGGGTCCTTGCTGAATCACTGAGATTATTCATGTGTGTGAGTGGTGGTGTGGTCAGGTCCTGAGTCAATCCTTGAGGACTTGCACTTTTGCAATTCCCCTTTTCATTTTATTAGGTACATAAAACTGCCTTCAAAGAAATTTTCCCCCATAGCCAGTGGTTTGGATTAATTGTTGTGCAAATACCTCAGTAACAAGTTGGTGCTGTGCTGCCCATTCAAAATCAGAAATGACAAATAGCCTGCTCCTGCAAGGTGCTGAAGGCAACAGCTTCCTAACTTGGATCCCTAATGTCCTAGAACTACAACTGCAGTTGCCTATTTGAGAAGTCTTCTCACCTTAGAAGGGGTTGTCAGGTAAAACAAAGGGGAATGCTGAATCACAAACACTTTGTTGTGAAGGTGCATGCATTTGTAATCTGCTTTCATCACCAGCATGCCTGTGGCTCTTCTTATTTGGGGTTTTTTCCATGTGTTGGCTGTATGTTTTCTTTTGAGCTCCTTTTCAAATCCCCTTCCAAGTAAGCAGAGCTGAAGAAGACTTGCAGCACCCTACTGTTTTAGGAGCAGCTCAGACTAGGGACCAGGCTGGCCCCTAGTTTGTTGACTCACGCTCTTAACTCCAGCATTGATTGAGGGGGGAGGATGGAGAGATCTGTGGGCTGAGCACCCAAGCTCTCCCCCTTCCTTTTCACTTTATTCTTGTCTGTTTAACATATAAGATCTGCAGGAAATGGGCAATCTCCCTGGCCCAGTGCAACCTGCACCTGGTTGATGCTTCTCAGAGGTAACTTAATGAAGTTCTAACAGGGTGGATCTCCTTCCCCCTCTTGTCTTGCTGCAGGTATATTCGCTCAGAGCGCTCTGTCATTCTTATCAACTTCTGCCTATCCATCATCTCCTCCAACGCTCTCATCCTGATTGGACAGACCCAGACCCGGAATAAGGTAGGATATCAGTTGGGTTTTCTTGCTTTGTTTGTTTTTCCTCTGATTTTAGCACTGAAATGATCCATTCAGGCAGTGTGCTTCCTCACTTTTCCTCCATCTGTTCATTCTCCACATGTCGAAGACAACAACTAAATGGCAGATTTCAATTTTCTCTTTCTCTCCCTTTGACAATTTGTCAGCATCCTCAGGGCTTTGATTAAAACCAATGTGATATTTTTTAATATCTGCCTTGAGTAGCTGGCACATGGCACAGTGAAGAAGCATGGCTATTTGCAAGGCTTTTAACCATTTTATTTTCCAAAAAATTACACAGAAAGACAGATTGAGAAAAGGCTTTAAAAGAAAAAAAACACACCAAGAACTTGGCTTTGCATTTATTTCTCCAACAACTTTTATACTCTGAGCTTAAAGCACTTGGCAGATGTTAACAAACATCCACAGACCCCACCTTTTTAGGAATAGGAAGTGTTGCCAGACATGCTGTGCAGGCTGGAGAGCCGGGGCCCTTGAGGGACTCACAGTCTGTCTCAAGCAGTATAGGTGAGCTGTAACATGGATTTTCAAGCTACATGCACTGGTTGCATGTAGATGACTTGCTATGTCAGACACCCAGCTGGAGAGTATCCTGTTGCCCGTGTGACTTTTCCCCATTTAAAGTAATTTCCATTTCCCTGTTAGTGTCTGGCATAACAAATCATAGAAGTATTTAAGTTGGAAAAAACCTCCAAGATCATCTAGTCCAATCATCCCCCTACCACCTATATTACTTACTAAACCATGCCCCTAAGTACCTCATCCAACCTTTCCCTGAACACCCTGAGGGACAGTGACTCCACCACCTCCCTGGGCAACCTGTTCCAATGTCCAACCACTCTTCATGAGAAGAAATGTCTCCTCATTTCTAACCTGAACCTCCCCTGGTGCAACTTGCAGCCATTCCCTCTCATCACTAGTTATCTGCAAGAAGAGGCTGACCCCCAGCTCACCACAACTTCCTTTCAGAGCAAAAGGATCTCTCCTGAGCCTCCTCTTCTCCAGACTAAACACCCCCAGGTCCCTCAGCTGCTCCTCATCAGACTTGTGTTCCAGCCCCTTCCCCAGCTTCCTTGCCCTTCTCTGCACACACTCCAGGGCCTCGATGTCTTTCTTGTAGTGAGGGGCCCAAAACTGAACACAGTACTTGAGGTGTGGCCTCACCAGATGATCACCTCCCTGGTCCTCCTGACTACACTAGAATGCATTAGATTGGAAGGGACCTTTAAAGGTTATCTAGTTCAGCCTCTTCACTAGATCAGGTTCTTCAGAGCCTGACCTTGAATATCTCCAGGGATGGCGGTTCCACTACCTCTCTGGGCAACCTGTTCCAGTGATCCACCACCCTCAGAGGGAAGAATTTTTTCCTAATATCCAATCTAAATCTCCCCTTTTCTAGTGTAAAACCACCATTGCCCCTCACCCTATTGCTACATGCCCTCCTTATCAGTTCTTCACCAGCTTTCTGATAGGCACCTTTCAGGTATTGGAAGGGTGCTATAAGGTCTCTCTTGAGCCTTCTCTTCTCCAAGCTGAACCACCCCAACTCTCTCAGCCTATCTTCATATGCTATCTTTAAATCACTGCTCATTATTTGTGTTTTCATGTTGCTCCAACCATTCAAACTCCACTGAGCAGAAAAGAGAGGCAAGAAGTATCCTCCACTACTCTTGCTGCCAAAGTTGCAATCAGAACTCAAAGTCTAGTGTTTAATTAACAGCAACCAGTGACTAGTTGTATTTTTTTAAACATCTACCTTTGTAGCCAGAGCATACTGCCACTTGGAATAATTTCTGCAGAGAAGCCCCAGGGTTTAATGAATCACAGAGACTCATTCATATGGAGAGCCCTTTGGGTTAGAGTTATGTTATATTTTAGGGAAAGCTTTACAGCTGCTGGAGTCATATGTGTGTAGAGAGGTGTGGAGAGCTGCAGCCAGCCAGCTCTGTTCCTATTAAACAAGTGCCTTTCAGAATATAACTAAGCAAAGCCAAATTTTCATAGAATCATAGAATGCTTTGGGTTGGAAGGGACCTCAAAATCATCTAGTTCCAACCCCCCTGCCATGATCAGGGACACCCTCCACTAGACCAAGCTGCCCAAAGCCCCATCCAACCTGGCCTTAAATGCTTCCAGGGATGGGACTTCCACAACCTCTCTGGGCAACCTGTACCAGTGCCTCACCACCCTCATAGTAAAGAATTCTTCCATGGACAACGTGTTTTTTGGAGAAAGGATGAGCTAAGCCCTCACTTGCCCTGGGTACATTTTCTGCAACCCCAGGTGTTTACTAGGAGCTTCTTTCCATAGAAAGATGGATGCTCATCATGACATACCATGGCTGGACCTCCTATGTAGATATTCTTCTTTACTCCAGGACAGGAGGTGGATGTCTTCACCCTCTCCAACCCCCTTGCGAGCTCAGGTTCTCCCTCGTGCTTTTTTTTTTTCTCCCATCATTTTGGGTGTTCATAGAATCATAGACTGGTCTGGGTTGGAAGGGACCCCAAGGATCAGAGAGCTCCAACCCCCCTGCCACAGGCAGGGCCACCAACCTCAGGCCTGGATGTTCACTGTGTTAGTTGGGATTCAAAGCTCCCGGCTGCGATTGCATGAGGCAGATTAGCTCTTTGCACATACATATGCATAAAATACCATAAATAGAAAGATTATTCTTGGGTTTCCGCTCAGCCATCTAGTAAACACTCTTTGGCAGGGAACAGAGAAAGGAAACTATACAGCAAAGAGACGAAGGAGTGTAAATTAGGATTGTATTCACATTCAATTATTGATAATAGAATGTATTAAAATGTTGGGGATTGATTTATAATTGCAGTTACTCTGGGAGAATTTCTATAGTATGAGTTTCCCTGGAAATGCCAAATTCTCCCTTGGTTTTCATCTGGGTAACCTCTAAGGCGAGGCTCCACTCCTGGATTTGCTAAGGTTTTTGAAGATGAAAGGCCTGGAAAAAGGCTAAAAAATTACAGTCAGCAATAACATGATACAGAAGAAGTGAATGCTGCATGAACTGGCCATATCTCAAAGGCATGGCTACGTGCTGCAAGGAAACAGATTTCTCCTCTTAGAGGAAAACAAGGACTGATGGCTTTGACAGACTGACAAGCTCAGCTAGATCTTTCTGCAGCAACTTGGGACATCATATCCCTGTGCTTAGGCCCTCCTGGATATTTATGTTTTGGTTTGTGCTTGTTACAAGGAAGGAAAAACCTGCAGCAGTGGTAGCAGAAGCAAATATGTGTCTGCCCATCAGCTGGCTAAGTTCACAGCCTGGTTTCATTGAGAAAATGAGTTTATACTGGCCCAGATGAGATCTGCATATTTTTATTGTGCTCCCCTCTTCTCCTTCTCTTCTTATCTAAACTCTTTTATTGGGGAAAAAATTCAACCCCGGAAAATATAACTCTGTGGCATAAAATTGGAAAGCAAATTATTTCTATCTGCTGGGAAACTGGGCAGAACCACATTGGTGCAGAACAAAATCAAAATGGTGAAATTAAAAGTCTATTTTAAAAAAAGAAAGAGTTCTAGAATAAAAGCTGCTTAAAATGCATTCCAGAAAGCATCCTGTGTTTGTAACTGGTTTGTGTAGGTCTGTAAACTGATGAATAGCAACCACCTTTTTAGGCTACTTTTAAAATGTGAAAATTACTTGAAATTATCATATCGAGCTGTGCTGTTTGTACTGAGCTGTCATCCAAAATCCATTTATAGGCAGAATACCAAGGGGTTTTTGGTGTCACATACAAATATGGAACAAAAAAAGACAGTCCCTGTCTCAAAGAACACACAGTCTTACTTTTATTCACAA
This sequence comes from Hypotaenidia okinawae, assembly GCA_027925045.1. Classification (NCBI taxonomy): domain Eukaryota; kingdom Metazoa; phylum Chordata; class Aves; order Gruiformes; family Rallidae; genus Hypotaenidia; species Hypotaenidia okinawae. Next base: position 162,298,461 of record BSDF01000002.1, read on the forward strand.
CCTCTGATAACGTCAGCTTGTGCCAGTATGTGAATCGAGATAAAATGAGGATAAAAGACACTGTGCATGAGAGCTCTGTGCTGAAATATGCTGGTGGATGAAAAAAAGGGGGAAGGTTCATTGACCGTAAACACAAAGTCTGTTTCCTAATATAACTCAAAGCAGAGAAATTCTTCGTTATAAACCTCCCCCTCCCCCTCCCCATGCCTTAAGCCCTTTTTTTATTATTATTTATTCTTAAATCCAGAGTCACTTATAAAGTCTATTTGCTTCCCCTTCTCCTTGGGAGCCACTGGAGTTTCTTTCCATCTTTTTCTTCTTGAGTACATTGATTCACCATTTCCAGCTCGCAGATGGTGGAAGTGAAGCACAGCTCTGGCAGAGTTAAACAGAGCGGCACCAATTTGCACCGGTGAAAGATTTGGCCTTGCTGAGTTAAAAAACAAAGACGAGCTTGTCAGCTTTCCAGTCCATCTCCCTGGCACTTACAGGATTGTTCTTCATAATGCATTTGCTAGTACTTTCCCCAGTTTAATTTTAAATGGCTTAAGCTCCCTGCATTTCCCTTGAGAGATTTCCCCACCAAGTCGTAGAGCTCACCAGTGTGAAATTCCTTCTAATGTAGGTGGGGTTTTTTTCTCCTTTCTTTCTTTTTTTTCCCTCTCTGCTAGTAGTGTTATGCTCTTGGACAACTCATGTTTGCAGTCCTTCCAAGCCCTTGGCAGCCGTGGTTTCACCCGGCTCTCACTGCTTAACTCCTTCACTCAGTGATCCTTCCCTGGCAGGGACACCGTCTAAATTGCCTTCCTCTGATTTCATTTCTATGGCTGGGCTGCCAACCACACGGTGCTTTGCAAAACCTTTTGAGCTGAAATTAGTGCACGGCTTACTAACTGCTTCATCCTCCCTGAAAGGATTGTGGCAACGGTGGTGATCATTTGAACATACTTGGAAAATAAATGTGTTTTACTGAAGCCAAAAAAGAACCAGGATGGGACATGGACTCAGCAAAGGTGTTAGCCATGGGCTTATCATAGAGCTCATGCTTAAAAGCAGATGATTTCCATGCAGCACTTAAGTATGGGTCCTCTGCTTGGTCAATGCTTGTGGGGGAGACTTGTCTTTTCATGTCCTGATCTCTATGACCTTGCCTTCCAGAGCCTGGTTTGGAAGCATCTCTCTGTGCCTTCTGCTCTCTCCACCTGCTGCTCCTCTCACTTGTCCTCCTTTCCTCCTCTCTCTAGGTGATATGCACACTGGTGGCGGCTTTCTTGCACTTCTTCTTCCTCTCCTCTTTCTGCTGGGTGCTGACCGAGGCTTGGCAGTCCTACATGGCCGTGACGGGCCGGTTACGGAACCGCATCATCCGCAAGCGCTTCTTGTGTCTCGGATGGGGTGAGGATCCTGGGTCTGCGGAGCAGCTGCCACAGGACGGGGCGGGGGGAAAGTGCTGTCCCCGTCCCTAGATGCAGAGCAGAGAGGGTCCAGGCTACAAGAGGGTCTGATGCTCTGCAGAAAGTTCGGCAGAGGGTGCTCAAAACCATTTTTGGGGTGTCAAAAGGGACTGGGATGGTTAAAAATAGCACAGGCTGTAAGTCCTACCTGCTGCCCAGCATACCCAAGGGCTGTGCAACATAGAGGGGTCAGGAGCGGTTGAGTTTTCAAAGGGTGTGCTGTGGGGGTGGTTTCTTTTGGGTTTGGGTTTCTTTCTTGCTTTCTCCTTTTCTTTCTCCCCCTGTCTCCTTCTGTGTGCAACCCAGAGTGAAGCGAGCTCTGAAATCTCGTCTCCATGGCAGCAGGGCCTTTTGTAGACAAATAAACTACGAGGCTGGTGCAGGCGCTTGTAACTAATTTTTCTCCCTCTTCCCTATGTTTAATTTATTAGCCTTAAATGATGCATTCTGTAGTAGAAAACAAACACAAACCCATAACCTGGGCTTTCAAAGCAATAACAAGCATGTGTTTGAAAGGAGCAACTGAACAAAAAGTTGCTCAAAAGCAAGTTGGCAAAGAAGAGAAGAGGAAAGAGAAAGCGTTGCACTCCTGAGTTGTATTAGTGTCTCGTTTTACTACTGAAGTCTAGCATTTCCCCCCAGGCAAGCTATTTCTGATGCTTATGAAGCACCCTGATGTGATTTATTCTGGCACATCAAGAGCTGTCCTCATTCCAGCACCTGCATCCCTTTAAGTTCTCACTCCTGGATTCTGCTCACAATAATAAATTGTGTTATTAAAATATAGTGTTGGTGTGTAGGAGTGGCACAGCCACATATGTGCAAAGCAGTGTGCCTGTGTGTGTTCATGCATATGTTTATCCACAATCTGTGAGCCAAGGAGCATCAGAGATATCGAATGCAACAGACTAATAGCTTTCCTAGGTAATAAAAAGGGATTTTTCTGATTTGTAAAAGCTGGGACAGATGGGTGTGTTAGCCAAGGGAATTTTAGATGAGTGACATTCACATTTCTAGTCTGTACAGATTAAAAAAAACCAACCACCCTACATGTGTAGAAGCATAGTTTGCACTGCTAGTAAAACATCATCATCACTGAGCTAGGATGCACTGGCTGATAAATGATGTATAATAACCATTCGGAACAGGTTACGACAAGAAGAGAAGAACATTCTTGCCTATTAAGGCAGCAAGGGAATTTCCAATATTTAGCATCCTGCTAGACTTCAGCTGTAGAGCTGGGATTAATGGCACTTCCAAGAGGAAAGAGGCTGAAAATATGTTTTAAAGAGTATAATCTGAAATAATTAGCACAATTCATTTTGTCATGGGCTCATTCACCCCCTTTTCCCCCTTTGCATATTAGCATTTCTCTGAGCCCTTGTTCTAGACAGCTTTGCCAAGTTCTCAGCTGCTGTCAGCTGTAGCTCATTGAAGCTACAGCGGTTTTCATCAGCAGTGAAGTCTATTCCCAGTTTTTCTGTCCTATTCTCAAGTATCCAACTTTGCCTTTCCAAAATAAAAAAAAAAAAAAAAAAAGTTTTTAGCAATTATACTTTCTTTATCATTATTATTTAGAACAGACAGACAAACCATTCCCTAGAAATAATCCAGTCATTATATTTAGCTCTGGTAAAGGAGTGTCATGGTTTCCCCCCAGCTGTGGGCCGAGATCCACGCAGCTGCCTGCTCCTTAAAGTAAAAGAGCAGGGGAAGAGGGAAAAAGGGGGAAACAAGGGAAGGGAAAAGGAAGGGGAAATAACTCCAAACCCAAGAAACTAAGAGGCCCGTGGGTTGGGATAAGGAGAGTTTACTAAGAGAACAGAAAGATCAAATATCCCAATGCTAACAGGACTTTAGAGCAAAAGAAGATGAAACTCTTGATCCCCAATGCAGTTTCTCCCCGACCCACACAACTCAGGTACCACCCAGAGCTGTCCCGGAACCCGACCGTCCCCCCAAGCAGCACACGTCCCGCCACCGCCCCTCTTCTTCCTCCCCTCAGCCCCCCGTTCTCCTGGGCAGGACGTCATTGGCATGGAATACTCTCTTTGGCCCATCTGGGTCACCTGTCCTGGCTTCGCCCCTCCTTTCTCCTGAATAGAGAAATAGGAAGAAGCTGAGAAAGTCCTTGACTGTCTGACTGCAACTAAGAACATCAGGGTGTTCTCAGCACTGCTTTCATTGTAACTCCCAAACACAGCATCCCATCAGCTGCTACAAATGAATTTAACTCTATCCTGACTGAAACCAGGACAAGGAGTAATTTTTTCCAGTCTTTTTATGACCATGTCATAGCTTCTACAACTGGATTTTTAATGCTGCCATAGCTCAGGCTCTGAGTGGGTCTTCAACTGTCCATAACAGTTATGGCTCTTGGTAGTTATTAGCACAAAACCTTTTCTAGAGGGACTTGATGAAGACATGACCCGATTCTCCTCAGACCTGGCAGCACAAAACTCATGGAAACACATTTCTAACACATTTATTTCCAACTGTGAATGCAAAATTCACTTTCTGCAGGAAGGTCCCCAAAAACCTTGCCAGTGACTACGTAGCGTGAGAGACTGCCTAAAAGGCTGATATGAGCTACACAGAGTATATGGAACAGACCAGTTATGAATAACTTTCAAATAATCAAAAAATAAATTGACTTTTGGTTTTTTTTTCCCCTGTCTAATCACATTTAACTGTGAACGGACCATTAACAGCTTTTCCAAGGTAGAGAAGTGCAGCATTACACTGCTCTCTGGCTTAGCTACCATGGCATAGCTACCACCTTCAATAAATACTGCTTGCAGAGATTAATTTTTAGCACAAGTTGGGGCTCCTACCCAGGCTCAGTACAAGTCAGTCCCTGTAATCTGATGAGTTCACAGCCTGAGTCTGTATTTCTGCATAATTATCACGTCTCAGAGAAGCACTTTGAGAGGAACAACTTGCTGTTTTTGGTGGAGCCTTAGCCAACTTTCCTCTTCCACAGGGCCTCATGCATCAAGCTATACTCCTGAAAAAAATCCGTTCACATGGGTTTTCTTGGTGTGCTTGCCATGGGATGACATATTCATGTCATCTTAGTGAATACAGCATCCAGGTTATATCCAGATGAGGTGTGAAAGAGGCTCAGTAAGAGGAGAAATACTCAGATAAGAAAAGAAGGAGAGGAGTAGAAAGGAGGAGAGAGGAAAGGGAGGGAGAGAAGGAAAGAGGAAAAAAGGGGAATGGAAAGAGGAAAAAAAGGGAATGGAAAGAGGAAAGAGGAGAGGAGAGGAGAGGAGAGGAGAGGGAGAGGGAGAGGGAGAGGGAGAGGAGAGGGAGAGGAGAGGGAGAGGAGAAGGAGAGGGAGAGGAGAAGGAGAGGGAGAGGAGAAGGAGAGGGAGAGGAGAAGGAGAGGGAGAGGAGAAGGAGAGGGAGAGGAGAAGGAGAGGGAGAGGAGAAGGAGAGGGAGAGGAGAAGGAGAGGGAGAGGAGAAGGAGAGGGAGAGGAGAAGGAGAGGGAGAGGAGAAGGAGAGGGAGAGGAGAAGGAGAGGGAGAGGAGAAGGAGAGGGAGAGGAGAAGGAAAGGAAAGGAAAGGAAAGGCATGGCATCTTTTAAACCCATTGCCTGTTGTTTTTGGACTGATCAAACATGAGCTGTGTTTTGGAAATCTCATATGGGAAGAGAGAAACACTCACCTTTATGATAACTCTCAAATGCTATATATTCCAGCCAACTTGGCCTTAGCTCCCAGTTGGCTGCAGACCCTCACTATTAATCAATCTTGCTATGATTTGTATTGCTGAGTGACCACCTTGCCAGCCGGGTCATTGTTTGGATGCTGTGTCTGCACATCCTTTCGATCTACAGCATCTTCTGCAGAGCCACCTGCCATGACCTCCATAGCACATGAATTAAGGTCTTGTCAAGAAGCACTAATCCTAGCTGGCTACTGATCCTGCTAATTCTTAATGGGATTTGCCCATCTTTAGCATTGAGACAGCTTAATTCATCATGTCACAAGGAGGAGGGCTATAAAAAGCCACATGGAGACCTCCATAGCTGAAGAACAAGAATATTACTAGCTGATATCCAGGCATTCCTTTATGGAAAGGGGGAGAGCTGAGCTGGAGATACTGAACCAGAAAAGTACCCAATCTCCTCCACAGATCCTTGAGCAGTTTATCCTTGAGCAGGCATAAGAAGGATCAGAAGACTATTAGCAAGATGTATTGTCTTGTGCTAGTTCTGACTGTGCCTGGGCACTCAAGGACCCAACAATTTCAGAACTTTTTAATGAGTTTTAGGCTAATAACCAGCAGGTTGCACGATAACCAGCATGTTTTCTTTATACTCCTCACTCTAATTTTATGGCAGCTTCTAGCAGTAAGATCCAGACCATAGTTTTACTTCCTTACACACCTAAAATGACATCACTTGGCGGTACCGTTAGATCATGGTGCTCTGAAGATCAATTGTACTTTGAATATTGTGGCATCCTAGCCACAGACTAACTTGCTCATCCTTTGCAGCACTTGTAATGAAGTGTGTCTTTTCAAGGGCAGTTGGTTTATTCCCCTTTTGGAAACAAAAGAGGAGCAAGTCTCTGGCAAGAGAAGTATCCTCGTTTGCAGAAAGACCTGATGTTCTGATGCTCTTTTCCACTGTTGTGCAGGGGGGACCTGCTCTATTATAAATCATGGCCCAGCACTTAGAGAATCTGTTTGGGATGGGGGAACTCAGTTTCTATTTCCTTTTCTGTCTCATTTGAAATGAGATTTGAATCCTGATTGTTCATCATACTTTATGTTAAGAGCAAACATAGCCCTTGCTCTCCTCCTCGCTAGCTCCTTGGACTTGGGTTGTGGCTAAATATTCCATCTGCAGGAGATAACCTTAAATATTCCTGGCCAGACTGTGTACCTAAGACTAAAATAAATAAATTTTATGCATCTGCATGTACTATCAGTACTGTGCTGGGACCACAGCAGGATATGAGCTGATTACAGTTGATGGCATTTACTTCATTAGCAGAGGTAACAAGGGTTCATGCTTTTTGGTTTTGAAGGTCCTGAATTCAGTCAGCCAAAGACCCAGGCTGGGACAGATGGTGCTAGAATAACATTGAAAGAAGGGGTTGAATGCAAGAAGAGCCACATATCTGCTGAAATGACCAATTTTCTCTTCTTTCATTTCTGTAGGGCTCCCTGCCTTGGTGGTTGCCATTTCGGTGGGGTTTACTAAAGCCAAGGGATACGGCACCGTGAACTAGTGAGTAAAAAGATCTCTCTTTCCTTTTTGCTTCCTGTCTCATCCTCCATCCTTGTTGTCAAAATCCAGTTGCTGACTTGCCAGAGACCGGGTAGGAGCTAAATTCTCATATGCTGCCCATGGCAGAGGAAAGCAAGGATGATGGGAGAGGAAGGAGCTGTCCTACCTCCCTGCCTCCTCAAACCATCAGCTGGCTGAGGTAGATTGTGTGTTTCTTTGAAAACAAGTTCACAGGGAAGAGTTAGATTTACCTGTTGCATATATATGACATCACTTTGATCTAAGTGCCTCCTACTTTTTAGATGTGTTTAGATTTATTTCTTTTAGTGGGAAATGTGGAATATTTGCAGCCTAGGAGGTTTAAAAATTAAATCCAGCATTTGTGTTTATCTGTTTAGCGGTTTACTCAACTGGCCCCAGGTTTTCATAATAGCCCAGCTGAGTCTTAGGCACCAGAATGAGCATGACTTTTTCAAGTCAAGGTTTTGAAAACAATGTGAATTTGCCTGTTTTCTGTATTCCACAGGATTTTGCTTCAGGAAACTTTTATTTGCATGTAACATGGAAGGAAGGGAGGAAGGAAGGGAGGAAGGAAGGGAGGAAGGAAGGGAGGAAGGAAGGAAGGGAGGGAGGGAGGGAGGGAGGGAGGAAAGAAGGAAGGAAGGAAGGAAGGAAGGAAGGAAGGAAGGAAGGAAGGAAGGAAGGAAGGAAGGAAGGAAGGAAGGAAGGAAGGAAGGAAGGAAGGAAGGAAGGAAGGAAGGAAGGAAGGAAGGAAGGAAGGAAGGGAGGAAGGAAGGAAGGGAGGAAGGAAGGAAGGGAGGAAGGAAGGAAAGGAAGGAAGGAAGGAAAGGAAGGAAGGAAGGAAGGAAGGGAGGGTAGACATAACAGAACAAGACTGTACAGTGGTGAAAAATACATTAAGGCAAGGCTAAAATCACTCAGAGCTGAGCATTAGTGCAATTTTTAAAAATAGAAAAAGTGTTACTTTTTACTGCACTGTGAAAAAGTTTATCATTTTTATGCATAGTGGCAGCCAAAGGATAATATTCTATGTAGCAATAAATCAGGCCCTTCCCAACTGCAACCAATCATTACCCAGAGGCTCCCTGGCCAGTGGTTTGCATCCCACATGAATGATGTTTAAGATAAAAGCTGGAGACGTGGTCAGCAACAGAGGACAGTTTGATAGGTCCACTGAGAAAACGTCATGTGGAATCTCTGTTCTTTCTCAGTTCCCACCATACCCTGCACACCCATGACTAAATTGTCCAGGGTTTACATTTTGGTAGCAGGATTCCCCGCTTGCTTTGCAGTCTAAATTACTCTAAGGTGGGTTTGTCAAATGCAAAGCTGTAGATAAAATTCCTGAAGCCTGTGCTGGCATCAGGATGCATGGGCTCTACCTGCCCTGCCTTGTCTGCCCCAGCTCAGCTGACTTGCCTTCAGTGTGTCCTGGTGGAGAGGAGTCCAGTGTTTGTTGTACGACTCAGAACAGGACAACACACAGCCTGGCTTTCAGAAGCATGTCTGAGATCCCAAATGCCCTTTATCTTTCTTGTGGGTCTGCTGCTTCTGGCCCTTTACTCCATGCATATCCATGAGAACAATTCATAATGAATAAGCATCAAGGGAATAGGAGGGAGGTCCTAAATATTTCTGCATCCTTTTCTGTTTATAGACCAGTGGGAATTGGTGCAAAAGCTTAGTAGCTCCTTCTCTGTTAATGGTTGTGGGCCACCACAGCGTTTCGTGGTCAACGTTCACCACACAGAAGAGCCTGGGTGGGAGGAAGGAGGAACATGCAGGAGAGCACACCCTATTTCACTGCCCTGAACCACTGGGTGCCAACATCACCCCTCCCCAGAGCAAAACCTTCCCAGCCTGCAGCCAAAAGGGTGTCAGTGCATGACAAAACCTGCTGGACTCCTGCTTTGCTTTAAGATTGGCACACCATCAAGGTGGCCAGCAGGCTGCGTTGACTTTCCATCGTTCCCATCACTCTTCTCCTTTTACTGCTAGTCTTCTGACTCCTTTCAGCCCTAAAGGCTCGGTTATTTCCTGCATTCAAGTGCTGGATGCTGCCTGTCTTGCAGCCCAGCAGGCTGGCTGGTTGCCTAGGGGATGGCAGGGGATCCTGTGCTCCCAGCAGGATCCGCAGTCCAAATGACAGCGTTTCCTATCTCTCCTGTCAGGGTGCTTGTCAACAAAATAACAGGGGGACCTTCACACTCCAGCAAGTCCCGTTTGGTCCTCCTTTCACCCCTTCCCACACTGCAGCACAGTAGGTGGTAAAGCTGGTGAGTCCCAGAAAACTTGTGAGAGGGGCAGCAGTTCCTCTCAGAGGGCCCATCAGACATATGTAACCCTGGCATCTTCTTGCAATTCCTGCTGGTTGGCTTTACTGAGATCCAGGGCTAATCAGAGCTACCCTGAAGTCACACACTCAAGCTAGAGTGTGTGCCTAACTCTGTGCCAAGCAGTGTGGATGTCCCTGTGGGTGCTGCTTAAGCAGTCACAGAATCACAGAAACAGAATCACAGGGGTTGGAAGGGACCTCCAGAGATCATCAGGTCCAACCCCCTGCCAAAGCAGGGTCCCTAGGACAGGGCACACAGGGAGGCATCCAGACAGGTCTTGAATATCTCCAGAGATTCACACTCCCCTGGGCAGCCTGTCCCAGGGCTCCCTCACCCTCACTGGCAAGAAGTTCTTCCCCAGATTGGGAAGATATGTGCTCCAACTTGAATCCATTGCCCCTTGTCCTGTCCCCACAGACACTGAAAAGGGGCTGGCTAATTCCCCCTGCATTCCATGCTTAAGATATTTATAAACATTAATTAGGTCCCCCCTTAGTCTTCTTCTCTCCAGGCTGAACAGCCCCAGCTCCCTCAGCCTTTCCTCACAGGGGAGATGCTCCAGGCCCTTCAGCATCTCCAGAGCCTCCTCTGGACTCTCTCCAGGAGATCCCTGTCTTTTCTATCCCCGGGAGCCCAGCACTGGACACAACACTCCAGGTGGGGCCTGAGCAGGGCAGAGCAGAGGGGGAGGATCCCCTCCTGTGACCTGCTGCCCACACTCCTCCTGATGTCCCTATCCTCCTTCACGCATCAAGCATCAAGTGGTTTCATGAGCCATGATGCTGAATGTAAAATGGTGCTGAGCATCACTGTAGAGAGAGTTATATTTTCATGTTGGTGCATTTTATGAAGTGAAGCACTACTTGTGTGGACCAAGCCAGGCTGTGTGTCCCCAGCAGATGCTGTGCTGTGCACTTACCCCTTTCTTCCCACCTAAAAGGCATAAAAGCTCTTTTACATGTGTGTGTGGAGGGACCCTTGGTTTTACCTCTCCTCTAGAGCAAAGTCAGTATGCATTTCAGAGCTGTACTCCAAAACTTGGGGCTGTTCAGAGCTCGATTTAACACTGCCTGATGCTAAAGGCATATAAACAGAATAAACAGGCTTGGATCAAAGCTGGTCTCAAGGTGTTTATGGATTTCTGGACTATTTCAGGAACGTGTGAGGTAGTTGCAAAGCTTGGAGCTAAAGCTCGGTGGCTATTTGAGGTTTGGCTGTAGTGAGTATAGGGCATGCACAGGGCATTGCAAATGGACACTGGCAGACTCTCAAGGCATGTAGTTTCCATCCTGCAGATGAAAGGAAGGACATTAGCCACAACACATCCCTCCCTGTGAAGCAAAGGACAAGATCTGACATGATAAACCACAGGGGAATTCGCAGCGTCCTTCAAAGCTTCTTCCAACTCTGTAATTTCTTGATCCTAAGAGTAGTGCATTAGCACCCATTGGTTTTCTTGTGGAAATGGGTGTTAAGACAAAGCAGGGCTCTGATGTTTAGCTGGAGCACAGGATTTGGCACTCAACATCAGGGTTTGTTTGTTTGTTTTTCTCATCCCACTCACAGTGGTAAAAAAAACCAACCCAACACCATCCATGGGACATGGTCATGAGAGCATTTTGGGAACAGCTGCAACTGTTGAAGGTGTTGCAGCATTAATCTTGGTGTTACAGACTCCCAGGACAAGGCTGGTGCAAAGGACAGTGTGTGCCTCTGTGTCACACTGACTGAAAATGTTCATCTGCAGGGACGAACAAGACAAGGTGGCCAACTGTAGTAGAGGAAGTTAAGGGAAGGATCTCCAACAAGGGTGGTCTGCCTGAGCCCTAAGCAAACTTTTGCCCAGTTTTGTCCTATCTTTATTTTCTACATAGGACAAAGCTAATCTGTAATGATATAAAACACAACTGAGAAGCAGTATGGAGGTTGAACAAGACTTAACAGTGAAAGGGTTGGCCATGTCTCCCAAGCTGTAACGCAGGGATCAAAGACTACAATGGAGATAATATTTAGTATTTACCCTCTAGCTGACCAGACTGGGCCACTGACTCATAAAATGAGAAGGGAGGGAGATATTAAAATTAAAAATTGACTATGTACTGCAGTGTTTGGACTGTGTCTCCACCGTTTTCTGAGTGGTGATTTCCCAGCACCCATTTGTTCACTCAGGACACTTCTTCTGGAGTGCTGTGAGCTCTCCATCCACAACAAGGAGGGAGGACACAAAGGGATTTATCCTTTTCCTTACCTGAAAAACACTTGAAAAGAGATTTCAGAGTTGTTTGGAGAGATGCTGGGGTACAGGCAATACTTCCAGTCTCAAAGAAAGTCTTAGAGATAATGGAAGTCTAGAGGACCTGCCACTTCTTATCTTCTTGGATTAGGCTGAATGCTTGAAAAATAACTCTCCTTTTAGCCAGTACTCCAGGGACTGATTCTGGACCTCTAAATCTTGACAAACTGCCTCCTAAAGCTTGAACTGAGTAATTGAGGTTGTGCTACTGGTAGCTGGGAACTTATATCCTTCCCCACCAGAGAGTCCACAGAAAGTTCTCTGAGAGAAATGCTAGGGCACAGCAAATTTCCAGGGTCATTGTATCAGGCCTTCACTCACAGCTATCTCAGCAGCTTCTATACTAACCTCTAAATTAACAGTGGTGGGACAGCCCTGATTCCAACCTGGAGTTTTCATTATACAAATATGTTGCCTGTTGCACCGAGGCTGCTGTATTTTACACATGACCAAGGTGAGACCTGTTGCCTTGCAGACCTGTATGATGTAGTCAAGAAGATCTCAGTGCAAGTCAGCTCCTCCCAGGACCAAGACAAAAGCCATCCATCTCACATGTTTGCTGTGGCAGGGTCACAAAAGGATCAGATGTTTTGCAAAGAGGTCTTTGGCATTGAACACAAGAGCTGCTGTCAATCAGGGAAGCACTGCTTTGGAAATAGTAGTCTGGAGCTGCTGAGCTTTGTCAAACCATTCACTTACTCCCTTCCAGTGGTAAAATTATTTAAGAGATCCCTTGGCAAGTACTGGGGAACCTCTCTGTGAAATGCAAATATTTCTGTGCCTTGTAGGCACGAGGCTAAAAGCATCTCCACTAGACTAATGTATCACTGGAGTTTGCTGTCGGTTTCCCTTCTTGGATACCACTTCACCCTTTCCCTTCCCTTGCTGTCAGCCACCACCTCTGACAGCCTTGGAAATGCTTCCATTAAACATTGTGGCAGGGAGGTCGAGCAGTCAGAAGGGATAAGGACCAGTGCTTGGTGATGTGTGAACTTGCCTTCAGAAAGCCTGATGCTCAGAGGGGAAGAGGGGCTGCCAAGGGACCTGACATGAATGAGAGCCCTCGTTGTACCGAGTCCTCATCACTAATTGGAGTGCAGGACTGTCATCTCCTTTCTTCAGCTGAGCTGTCTGTTGGAAGAGACCCTGGAAAAAACAGTCTTGAAATTAAGATGAGCATTGGAAAAAAAAAAGACTGGGATGTGGGAGCCCTCCTTGTTTCCCTGCCCCCTCCTTGCATTTAGGGAGACCTCCATTTATTGCAGCCCTCTGAAGTTTCATTCTTATTCCCTACCTCCCTATCTGATTATTTGTTTTATTATTACAGCTGCTCAGACAGTTTGTGACAGAGCAACTTGCTATCAGTGTCCAGAGCTGGGGCCCACAATACAAGAAAGATGGGGAACTGTTGGAGAGGGGTCAGAGGAGCCACGGAGATGATCAGAGGGCTGGAGCAGCTCCCCTATGAAGAGAGGTTGAGGGAGCTGGGCTGGGTCAGCCTGGAGAAGAGAAGGCTGTGGGGGGACCTCATTGCAGCCTGCCAGTCCCTGAAGGGAGCAGAGGAACAGGAGGGGAATCAGCTTTTTAAAAGGACAGGCAAGGGCAGGACAAGGGGGATGGATTAAAGCTAAAAGAGGGAAGGTTTAGATTAGATATTAGGGGGAAGTTTTTTACAGAAAGAGTGGTGAGGGGCTGGAAGAGGCTGCCCAGAGAAGGGGTGGATGCCCCATCCCTGGAGCTGTTCAAGGCCAGGTTGGCTGGGGCCCTGGGCAACCTTGTGTAGCTCCAGGCCTGGAGGTTGGTGTCCCTGCCTGTGTCAGGGGGGTTGGAGCTCTCTGATCCTTGGGGTCCCTTCCAACCCAGACCAGTCTGTGATTCTATGATCAGGAAGAAATCAGAATTGACTAAATTAACACGTTACAGGTTTAATTTAGAAATAAACAAGATGTGGGCCTTAGTGAAAACCAGAATGTCCTGCATTCCATTTTCAACCTCAAACACGTTTTTTTGGTTTTCTTTTCCTACATGTTTTGGGGCAAAAAAAATAGCATTCCTTTGCAAGTCAAAGTTGATACAAAAACATATGAAGCTGATCAACAAAATGGAAATGTTTCCAGAAAAGCTTTGTTTCCTGGGAGACTCTGAACAGCAGCATCAGTTTGCTTCTGATAGAGGATGAAACCATATTGCAGGGAGGATGGGCACGTAACTGAATTACTGCAGGGTTAGCTGGGTTAAGAGCTTTGGGAAAGTCCCTGCTCCATTGTGGTTGCCTGCTCTTCTCCTGTGGTAAATGCACGGCAGTTTACTGCTGAAACAGGATTACTTTTCATCACCCATTTTCTCCAGGGCACTGGGATGTCAAAGCGTGCAAGCCTTCCGTGGGGTTGCTGACACTGTAAATTTGCATCCTCTCTTTGCCCTGAAGTACCTAGTTTGTGTGTGTGTGCTCTGAATTGCTGGATTCCCCACAAAAATGGAAATTTCAGCTCCACTGCTGCTGTTCATGACTGTCACAGATTCACAGGTTAAGATGGGAAGGGGCCTCTGGAGGCCATCTGGTTGAGTCACCCAGATCAAGCAGGGTCATCTAGAGTTAGTTGCCCGGTACCATGTCCAAATTTTGAATGTCTCCAAGGCTGGAGACTCCACAGCCCTGCTGCTCAGTCTGTAGCCCTTTGGTTGGATCTCTGCTGATTAGAAATGTCAAGAATGACTGGCTCTGTGGTAGGTACCAATAGGGCAGACATCAGCACTCAGTCAGAAGAACCACAGAATCACAAGGTTGGAAAAGACCTTTAAGATCATCAAGTCCAACCAATCCCATCCTAAACTAAACCTTAGTTTAAGGAAACTTAAACTTAAACCTTAGTTTCCTTAAGTACCTCATCTACCTTTTTTTAAACACATCCACAACCCACTCAGTTTGTGGAGGTACCAAGCAGTTTAGCAGCCTACGTTACACATGGTCTGTGGGGAAAGAAGGTGAAGACTGAGAGGGAATCTTATTTATGTGTATACATATCTCAAGTGTGGGACACAGGGGGACATGGGCAGCCTCTTCTCAGTGTCTGTGGGGACAGGACAAGGGGCGATGGCCTCAAGTTGGAGCACAGGGAGTTCCACCCCAACATGGGGAAGAACTTCTTCCCAGTGAGGGTGAGGGAGCCCTGGGACAGGCTGCCCAGGGGGGTGTGGAGTCTCCTTCTCTGGAGATATTCCAGCCCCATCTGGATGCCTCCCTGTGTGCCCTGTCCTAGGGACCCTGCTTTGGCGGGGGACTGGACTGGATGATCTCTGGAGGTCCCTTCCAACCCCTTCAATTCTGTGATTCTGTGAAGAAGTAACAATCTGGTTTCCAGAAGAGACCCCACACACCTCACATTCAGCTCATTCCCTAAGACCATCCACCTAAGGAGCGCTGTGAATTCCCACCTCACTGCTGGGTTGTAAAATTTCCCCATGGCAGCAAGCTCAAAGGGTGGACCCAGGAGAAGAAATGTGCTGCACTATTGGACCTGAGCCCCTGACAGGCACAGTGGTTAGCAAATGAGTGAGGGACAGTTCACACTGTTTCTGCCTTTTTGACTGAGTAGGACAAGAGCATCATCTTGCCAACAAACTGATCTAACTTTTTCCAGGACCTGGTCTGAAACAGAGCACTATCATGAATTTTGCATGCGTTCCTCTATTGCCCATCAAATATCCTTCTGGAGGCAGACCCTGAACTTGCACAAAGGCAAATAAGCCTTTGTGCAAGTTCAGGAGAAACAGGAAGCAGAACTTGCTTGGTGTGAAGTCTGAGATTTGGGGTTTTTTTGCCATGGGGTATCGCTTCCCAGGTTGAACTCTGCTGTCAAGGAGAAGAAGCAAACATGTGCTTGTCAGTGATGCTAGCCACTGTGTAACCTTCTTTTCTCTCTTCATTTTCCAGCTGCTGGCTGTCGTTAGAAGGAGGTCTTCTCTATGCCTTCGTGGGACCAGCAGCTGCTGTTGTTTTGGTATTTAAGCTTGGCTGAAAGCTTTTTGTTGTTGTTGTGTTTTTTCCTCTTTATCTTATAGCATTTCCCTTGTTCTTTCAAACCAAGAATGCCCTTTTTTTATTTCCACTCATGTTTTGAATAACTTTCTCCTTCAGGAATAAAGAATGAAGTATTAGGAGCCAGCAATCTGGGATGGGTTTGAGTCTGAACTATAATATGCCTCAGCTCTCATCCTTCCACCTCTGTGGTCTCTGGAGTCCCCTAAACATCTGATTAATGATTTTACCTTGGTTTTACCCTATCTGGATGGAAGTGCACGATGATGGTGGAAAACTCTGACATTAACTCCTTCACTGCTGTTACTGGTTACTTTTGGACCAGGTGGTGCCTCCACAGCCAGTATTTATTCCTGGTCTGTCCCAAGTGTATGTGAGCATCTTCCTTGTTTGCAGATGAAACAGAGGTCTTCAAATCAGTCCTGAGGAGGTCCTTTGTGGCCCTAAAAGTGTCATATTTTCTTCCTGTTAAAAGAGATGATGTGGTTAAAGTGGGCATTCCAAAATTCTGTCCCACCAGCTCATGCATGGTGGGAGTCTGTCCCCTCATTCTTGGCTCCAACACAGCACCAAAGGCCAGCTATTACTTCAGTTGAAGGTGTCATTCAAGATATGACATATCTCTGGGACCTTGACAGGCTTAAAAGGTGGCCTCCTGCAAACCACATGAGGTTCAAAACCAGCCAAGTGCAAGGTCCTGCACATGGGTCAGTGCAATCCCAAGCACAACTACAGGCTGGGTGGAGAATGGACTGAGAGCAGCCCTGTGAAGTAGGACTTGGGGGTGTTGGTTAATGTAAACTCAACATGAGCTGGCAATGTGCATTTGCAGCCCAGAAAGCCAACTGTATCCTGGGTAGCATGAAAAAAGGTCTGAGCAGCAGCCCCAGGGAGGTGATTCTGCCCTTCTCTCTGCTATGGTGAGAGCCCACCTGCAGTACTGCTTCCAGCTCTGGGGTCCCCAGTACAAGAAAGACATTGAGCTCCTGGAGCAAGTCCAGAAGAGAGCCAAAAAGATGATGGAAGGGGTGGAGCACCTCTCCTATGAAGACAGGCTGGGAGAAGTGGAGAGGTGGGACTTTTTTCAGCCTGGAGAAGAGAAGGCTCTAGGGAAACCTTATTGCAGCCTTCCAGTACCTAAAGGGGCCTACAGAAAAGCTGTAGAGAGACTATTTATCAGGGGGTGTAGTGATAGGACAAGGGGTAAGGAGTTTAAACCAAAAGGGGGTAGACTGAGATTAGACATTAGGAAGAAATTCGTCCCTGTGAGGGTGGTGAGGCACTGACACAGGTTTCCCAGAGAAGCTGTGGCTGCCCCTGGATCCCTGGCAGTGTTCAAGGCCAGGCTGGATGGAGCTTTGGGCAACCTGGTCTAGTGGAGGTTGTCCCTGGCTATAGGGTTTGAAACTAGATGATCTCTGAGGTTCCTTCCAGCCCAAACCATTCCATGATTCTATGATTTATCAAGCTTCTGTGCTGTTGGAGCCTCACTGGCCATGAGAAATTTTGACTGCCAGGGTTGAAAGAATTTGAGAACTGCTGGTTCTCTAGGAAGTCCCTCCAGCAGCAATTTCAGGTGGGCTTAAGGCCACATTTGAGCCCTCTCTCCTGTCAGTGACAGTCTAGAGTTTCTCTCCAGCCCTGTGTTTTATCCAGTGGAGGAGCTGTATGTCCTCAAAAGCTCAAGTGCCTGGAGGGTCCCACAGGAAAGGAGTTGTTAGCACCTGCAATTTCTTTTTTGGATCAGGCTTTTGTTTCATGCAGTGCCTGGGGGGTTAACTGCCCTGCAGCAGGAGCAGGCTTACAGGGGAATAACTATACAGAAGCTCTTGCTGCCTGTATTCTCACTGCTGTCATTGAACATCAAACCACCTTGGTCCCATCCTTTCATCACAAAGACAAGCCAGCCATTGCCCCTCCTCTGTAATGGAGCAAAACTTGTATCGCTCAGGATCTCTATTCAGTGTAGGGCTGTGACACATAGTTCAGAGGGGATGAGCAGATGTTCATGCCAGCCAGTCATTAGACCTCTGTAGATGCATGATAGTTGGATTTCCCTCAATAATGTTAGCTGATGGGGGTCAGGGTCTTCTTTATAGGCAGGATAATTGACAGGAGCATTAAGTGGCTTAGTACTTTCAGATGAACTATCTCTTTGCCCCAAAAACATAACAGCTAATACCTATCTGGCTCAGCAGCTTGAATGCTTAATAGACAGCAATGGTTAGCAAGAAGGGAGCTTTGATAGCATCTGGAGAATGGGGAGTCAATCTGCATCCTCAAGCCATCTTGCTTCTGTTGTGCCAGCAAGGAAAGTAATCCTTTGGCTTTCCTTAGCATTTTTAAAGTGTGAGAGAAACATGGCCCTGCTTTCATTTGGCATCTCAGTTCTCACTCAGCCTCAAACCTGGAAATGGAGATGTCCTTACAGAGAGGTCAACAGCTACAAATGGTGGTTCCTGCAGCTTATTTTAAGAAGTGGTGAAATCACCTCTGGGGGTGCCTGTCTCTATTCTGAACCTGGAGGTGGAGCCTACACACCTAGTTTAGATTACCTGGCTCATTGCTGGCTAAAGTGGGAAGCAAATGCTGCATGAGTTGGTATATAGATATATATGGAGGAGCTCAGGAAAGAAGAAGAAGCAGCAGCTTTGAAAGCCTTTTTGTAAATGGGAATCTGGGAAATAGATAATCTCAATAAATTGCCCAAATGGGACTTTGTATAGCAGAGCAAGAAGTTGAACTCAGAGCTCTCAGGCGTGGGCTGCCTCAAGACTGGACAGCTGTCTCTTCTCTGCGTGCTTCGTGCTGACTTCAGGGTGACTCTGCCAGGGATGGAAGGACAGTTCACCTGCCTTAAAGGGAGGACAGTTAGACACTTGCAGGGCTGCACAGGGGAATATACAGCTGTGCTGTTCTCAGGACAGGTTTGCTCCATAGACAGCAGAGCTGCTGTTGTGCAGGGGTGTGCAGATCAGGGTAGGAGTGGGCTCTGTGCCTGAGCTAAGAAGCTCTTTCTCACCCAAAACTCTGATGAGGGTCATATATAGGCACCCAAATAACTACAGCACAGATGACTTGGCTCCAGCTGGGTTACCTCTGCCTTAGCCCTCACCAGGCTAGACTGGTGCTTTTGCTTCTCCCAAGGCATTCAGTCATCTCTCTAGTGCAGTTCTCCTGTCCACATGATTTTTCTATTGCCTGTAGTAACCTTTTTCTCCCACGCCCTTATTATTCTCCACATTGGAAAAAGGTCTTTGTCTTGGAGAATGTCAATACTCAATAGTCTTAAGATGTTTGGCCTGCAGCTTCAGCAGTACCTGCAACTTGCAGTCAGTCTGCTAACACTGAATGACTGCAAAGATTCGACCTTAAGCCTTAAAAATCCTGGCAACCTGGAATGCAGAACTGTTTCAGGCAGTTTTGCCTGGCTAAGTCCAGTGAAGCAGCCTGGTGATACTTGTGTGCAGGTTGAAAGCAACGGGTTTCACTGGGGAGAGACTCGTGGTATGGTGAAGCCAGGACATAGGGTCATCAGTCATCAGGCACTGGTTATCTCAAGGGCTGAATCTCAGACTTGTGTCTTTACTTCTGGATATCATCCCAGAGATAAGGAAGTAAAGCTACAGTGCAGGTTATTAAGAGCTGCTGCCTTCAGAAGCATGCCCTGCGTTATATCCATGACTTTGGAAAAGATTAGAGTTAGGATCAGAGTAGGACGTTGATCATAATGATCAATGTCTTGCATAAAATAGCTTTTATTTATTAAAACAGTTGCAGAGATGCAATTGCAGAGCTGCACTTTGTCATCTTCCCTGCTAGATACCGAGGAGGGAACATGCTGTGTTGTGCCTAGCACTCAGAGCAATCCAGCCTGCCACACTTCAGCCCCATTTTTCCTATTGCCTGGCTGCATCTTAAAGAAAAAGCATCTTTTCTGCTCACCAGCCTCTAGCATGGTGAAGAAGGATCAGTGAACTGAAAGTGCTCTCTCTCTCCAAGCACATAACTAGGATTTGATTTCCTGCTGATCCTTGGCTGAGTTACTGTGTCTGACTTGCCAGTGTTGTTTCTCTAAAACAATACCATGGTGTGATCTAGAAATGGACTCACAGCTGTGGAAAGTAGTCCACTGACCCAGCAGCTGATGCAAAAGGAAATAACTGCTATTTGTGAGCACTTCCATTTATTCCCAGCTGTGGATTCTGCATCAGTGAGCTGGGTCATGTCCTGCTGAAACTGGCAATCCAGACTCACAAAGACTGTTCATCCCTGAGAATGATCTAGGTGATTAGACAGAGGCTTGATGTGAGCAGTCAACCTCAGGGTATGTGTTGTACTAGGTATCTCTAGGGATCATCTCTCAAGGATCTACTTCACCTGGGAAGGAACAACCTTCATTTCAGTACAGGCTGGGGGTGACCTGCTGGAGACGAGCTCTGTGGAGAAGGAGCTGGGGGTCCTGGTGGGTGACAGGGTGGCCATGAGCCAGCAGTGTGCCCTGGGGGCTGAGAGAGCCCATGGCATCCTGGGGGGCATCAGGAGGAGTGTGGGCAGCAGGTCACAGGAGGGGATCCTCCCCCTCTGCTCTGCCCTGCTCAGGCCCCACCTGGAGTGTTGTGTCCAGTGCTGGGCTCCCTGGGATAGAAAAGACAGGGCTCTCCTGGAGAGAGTCCAGAGGAGGCTCTGGAGATGCTGAAGGGCCTGGAGCATCTCCCCTGTGAGGAAAGGCTGAGGGAGCTGGGGCTGTTCAGCCTGGAGAGAAGAAGACTAAGGGGGGACCTAATTAATGTTTATAAATATCTTAAGCAGGAGATGCAGGGGGAAATTGCCAGCCTCTTCTCAGTGTCTGTGGGGACAGGACAAGGGGTGATGGCCTCAAGTTGGAGCACAGGGAGTTGAACACCAAAATGCGGAAGAACTTTTCCCCAGTGAGGGTGAGGGTGAGGGAGCCCTGGGCCAGGCTGCCCAGGGAGGTGGTGGAGTCTCCTTCTCTGGAGATATTCAAGACCTGTTTGGATGCCTCCCTGTGCAATATGAGCTAGGGAGCCTGATTTGGCAGGGGGTTGGACCCGATGATCCCTGGAGGTCCCTACCAACCCCTGTGATTCTGTGATTCTGTGATTCTACTAAACTCACCAGTGCTCTCAGCTAACATGGGATGTTGCACATCTCTGAATTTCACCTTAAATGTTTCCTTGCAAGCCCCACATGCTAAAGAACATGTAGCATATAGTTCTACTGGCACCAGATGCTTCACTGTCAGCAAAACCAGGAGAGTGTCACTTTTTTCCACCATCAGAGCTGTGCCTCCGTGAAGAGGGTGGTGCTCTTGTGTCACCAGTGTGTTCACACTGAGGGGCTGCTGGGGTTTGGGTGAGGTTTGTAAAACAGATGCAGCTGGCAGCAGTGAATGCAGTGAGAAAGGCACGGTGTGGAGGTTAGCATCACGTTGTGAGACCTCAACTCTGCATAGCCTGTTTCACTGTGAGTATTTACACCTGATTGATACAGACATCCATGCTCCCACCTTAACAGAGCAGACTGAAGGGCTGCAGGCAGCTTTCCTGCCCACTGATCATTATTTTTTTGGAAATGACTAGATGGCTAATCCATGTGCTGTGCCATCTGCAGCATCTCTCAAAACACTCCACCACAGTTGTTTCTACTTGCTCTAGTCCCCCTCCACCTCTTACTTGGAGAGCAGTGGTGGGGGTTCATTGAGCTATGACAAGTTGTCTGTGCCACACCACACCATCCCCTTTATGTTGCTGTTTTGGTAGCACATAGGGGCTGGGTGCCCCATCCCTGGAGGTGTTGAAGGCCAGGTTGGATGGGGCCCTAGGCAACCTTGTGTAGCTCCAGGCCTGGAGGTTGGTGTCCCTGCCTGTGTCAGGAGGGTTGGAGCTCTCTGATCCTTGGGGTCCCTTCCAACCCAGATCTTTCTATGATTCTATGATTCCATAACTCCAAAAGGACATTTTTGAAAGTAGCCAATGCCAACCCACTGCTCTCTCCTGTACCAGCCACTTTCTATCTGCGTTGCCCTGAAAAATTTGCTCTCTTGCCTGGAGTTTGCCTTGCTAGACCTCAAGCATGCACAGGGCTTCAAACAGCTCTGCATCAGTCTGAACACTTGTTCTGATTCGTGGAGACCTCTCCAACCTGCTGCCAGCTGCATTCTGCTCTCCTGAACGCACTGATGCATGGCCAGGGAAGGTGGGACAGGGTTGAGAAGGGATAGAATGGGTGGTGGCCTGCAGAAGTGTGGCCATGCTTCAGGAGAAACGGGAAGGATTTAATTTGCCAAATGTTGGGTTGGTTTTTTTTTTTTTTTTTCCCCCTCTTCTGTGCTACTAAGTTTGACCTGAACCACCTGAGAACAAAATTGTGTGTTGTTTCTCTTTTGACAGGTGAACATGGTTATTGGCATTCTGGTTTTTAACAAACTTGTATCCAAAGATGGAATAACAGATAAGAAACTGAAGGAACGGGCAGGGTATGCCTTATCAATACATCTAAGTAAAGAATGAAAAAAAGAAAAACAAAAACCAAAAATAACCACTCAAGGTTGTGATCAATAACCAGGCATGGAATGCAAAGAGAGATTGGAGACACACACCAAAAAAAACAAAAAGAAGAAAAAGCAGATTCAAACAAAATAAAAGGGAAAGAAGAAAAAAAAAGTTGATTTTAATCTCTCTGCCTTGTCATTCAGCTGCAGCAGAGACAAAAGATCCAAGAAATAGCACGGTGTTACCACAGAGGAAGGTTAGAAGTTCATCTCTTTGTTAAAATGGCTTCAGCCCAGGGTGATATATCCTCCCAAAGATTAGGGAGATGAAAGGGTTTCTTCTCACTAACTCCTAAAGACAGCACCTGGATCAGAGATTCAGCATTGCACATGGTGTGGGTTGTGTAACTGAGAAGTTGTGTCTAATGGCTGGCAGGTGGCTGAAGGACAGCTAAGGTATGTGATACTTTTAGGGAGAGGGTTTTTGGAAGCCTCAAAGTGAACAGATTATTAGATGGATGGATGTGTAAAAGAGGAGGACTGGTGAGTAAAGATACCTCTTCTTCAAGGACTATTTTTAATTCCACCTGAGGTTCTTTATCTTCTCTGCAGGCATTCCTAAGGCTTGGGGCTTGTGCTACCTGGTTTTCTTTGCAGTGTAAATTGAAGAGCTGACTCCACAGTTCTTATCACCTTGCTCTCACTAGAGGTTGGCCAGGGCAGCAACTACTGTGCAGTGTTGTCTCTTGGGTTACTTCCAAATTCTGTTGGCAGCAGCTGGTTTTTTCATTAGCTCCAGCAGGATGAAGTCCTCCTTCATCTTCATTTCTAGAAACAAATCTGTAGAGCACTCAGACATTGTCCCTGAGCTATGCCATGCTCCAAGCAAAGGACACTCTTTGTGAAATCAAACGCACAGGTCAGCCTGGCTGCTGCTGCTGCTGTTATTTTCCATTGGCTTACTTGGCTAGCTGTCACAGTTGGACAATCTCCTTACCTGCTGCTAGGAAAGTCAGGGTTGTGTGCTGTCCCATGTCCATTGACAGCATTTGATTTATCACTGAGGATAAAGATGGTGTACCTTGAGGAAGAAGTTGCTTATGAAGAGACAAGGAGAGCAAGAGATGCTCTGATACTTCTGCACCATGGCTACAGGCAGAACCTAAAACCTTAGGCAGTTGGTGGAGAAGACACAGGATGTACCCTGTCTATGAAAGCAGAGGCAGCATGGGTACCTGCCACTGTGTTTGCTGCACTCCCAGGCTTCCCAGAAAGGGTAAGGTGCTTTGTCTACTTCAGTGCTGCAAAAGGCTCAGAGGGCAGAGTCAGAAAGTACAGATGAGGTGCAACAGTTCTGTCACTGCATCATTGTTCAGGTGGACCTGGGTTTTCATTGAGTGATGGCATCAAAACTGAAGGCAGAAACGAGCTCTTACCCAGCCAGGGGAGAACCAGAAACCTGTGAAGCCTCCTGTTTTATCATCGTGTTGACATGCCTAAGCAGCATGGTGCCTCAACGCAGCAAAGAGGGGAATCTTGGTGCCTGAGCCATGCCTTGGTCATGATGATAAGGGGAGCCTTGTGCACGCTTGGATGGCCAGAGGTATCCCTTGCTGCTGGGCTGAACAGGTATGTGAAAGAGTGACCTTGGTGTTGGTTAAATCAACGGGCAGTTGCTTTACTCTGGATGATGCCTTCTTTACAAAGAGAGAACTCAAGAAAACACCCACACTGCAGGCAGAGTCTGCAGCACGATGATTGCACTTGAAAGTCAGCGCTGAAAGAAGTGGTTGATTGGCTTAACAGAGTTACTGTCTTATCAGTCTCTCCCTCTCTAATCTAAACTGCATGCAAAACGACCTTATCTAATACCAGGCAGCTGGTTATTGATCACATCCGTGGCTGTACTTTGAAAACAAAACCTACAACGCAACAACAACGACGGCCAAAAAAAAGTCATTATTTTCTGATGTTCTTTGTTTTTTTCTTTCTTTTCCTCTTTTTTTCCCCCCTCCCCTCTTTCGTGTCCGTGTGTGTGTGTGTGCAGCACTTTTGAAGCCTTCCCTGTGCTCGATGGTTTTGTTCTCCTTTCAAAGCACTTTTGAGAGCTCTGGTGCCCCCTTCCCCTTTAGCTAGCCGCTTCTGGCCTGGGCTTGGGAACCGTGTTGGAAGGTAGATCTGAAGATGATCAGAATGAGTTAACGGTCCTTGGAGACGTTTGGATCTGGGGAGATGGTATAAAGAAACGTTGTGTTTCCTTTAGCAGAGGCAAGAAGTATGGTTCAGTGTTACAAAAACAAACAAAGGAAAAAATAGAAAGAAAAGCAAAAATAGGGGGGAAAAATAAATCAAAGACCTGTTGAACACTGAGAGAAGCCCAACATACATACTGCAGGTCAGTTGGCTCAAATAAATCAGTGCTAGCACTTCCCATGAACTAATGCCCGAGACACAATAGGTTTTACCCTATACTTAGCAGAGGAAATTGCTATGATTACTGTTGTCACATCTGTCAGAAAACACTGGCTTTCTAATGGCAACAATTTCATAGATGTATCACAAAACCAGGCTGTAAAGTTGGGAGCGATTACCTGTAGAGCTGGAGTAACACACAAAACTACTCAAACTCCTGTCCAGGCACAAGAGGAAACCGTGCAAGGGTCTCCCAGCAGAACGGTCTCTGTTGGTGGTCAGCTGCACCAGCAGCTCTTGAGCTCTATTGACAGGAGAGCTACTAAAAATGAATGTCTTAATGTCAGACACAGAAGCCTTTAAAATGAATTGTAAATTTATTCAGCCAGTGTTTATTCCAGAAGCATTTGTGTGCTCACACAGCCAGGGAAGAAGAATGAGACTATAGGGTGTATTCACAAAGGCTAATTTTAGCCTGCTGAGTTTAATCTCCCTAGGCTTCCTCTGTAACTACTGGAGAGAGACAGGAGCCTTGTTTAGTTGTTCCAGTCTGCCCCCTCAGAGGACCTTTACTTCTTTTATCTCTCCGTTGATTATAGAAAGAACTCAAGAAAGTTTGCCCCAGTACCTTGTGTGAAATAGTCTTTGTGCGACTGTCCTGGTGGGGTGTAACAGAGCTGGATGATCACTGCACAGGGAAGAAAGTAATTGGAAAGATAATAACTACATTAAAAATAGGAACAGATTTGGATTGCCCTTCGTCTGGGAACGTTTCATGCCAGAAGCAGTGCTCCTGCTCCTTTGTCTGTGTGTGGTGTAAAGCACTGTTCAATAACAGGTAGCAAAGTCCAGGCTCCACTGAACACACCAGATGAGTCCATGGGCTGTTTGCATATATTTAGGAAGCAGAATAAAGCTAAATTAAATGAAGGCATTATTCACTGTGATCATTTCATTAGCTACCCTTCCATAGATACAGGCACTGATATAAACCTGCTATGGAAATTCAATATATTAACAAACTCATGCCCCAACCAGAACCAGTTAGAATATAAATGTACCCACATTTTGTGCCCACTGCTTACAACTTTCTGCATAAATACACCCAACAGCAGCTACAGTTGTGTGTTATAGTGGTCTTTTGGCCAGTTCTTTGTGATTCAGTGTCATTCATGCTTTTTCTGGTATAGTTTTCCATCAAATTCCTCAAATCAATCTACTTTCTTTTTGCTGCCTATCTCTGCCTCTCTCTGTCTCTGCTTATCTATTCTTTGTGGCTTATAGATCTGGGGATAAGCTGTCTTTTTTAAGGGTCCTGCACTTAATGCCTCTCAAGACCCACTTTACCTTTGGTTCAGCCATTGTCCTCACTGGATTTACACTATCCTTCCTGGAAGATATGTATCTATTGACACAGCAGATAATTTTCTCTGTGTCTGAAGGCTGAAATTTTCTGTGGGATACTTTAGCCATTATTCTGGAAGGGTGTAATGGCTTATGTCACTGTAACTAATTAAAAGACCAATCAATAGCCACTTGAAAGTGGGCCACTAGGACCACTGATAACACTGTGTTGGTGTTCCTGGGGATGTCCTTTTTGCAGTGAGACTGAACACAAAGCTGTATAAGTTATGAAACGATCTGTTGAGTCTCCTAGTCTCTCTCCCAGGCAAGGTAGGGCTGTAAAAAACATTTGGTACCTGTAAACATCACCCCTTACCAGCTCCACTGCCATCACTCAAGATTGACTGACCTCACTTTGACAGTGACATTCACACCTTCTCTGACATCAGGCACCTCATGTAGGTCTATAGGATGTTTTTGTAGACTTCTACCCATTTTCTAAGCCAGATCTGATGTGGATGGCTATCTCTCAAATCAGAGAGTGCACACAAAGTAGTATATTCTTGGAAGAAACAGGGCCAATGCCAAGCTAATGTGGCTGCTGTGCTCCTGAGTAAAGGCTGGCTGATCAGCTAGGCAGGTTAAAACACATCAGTTCAAAATCCCCCATGAGGACATGCCCTTTAGTAGATCCCTGCAGCCCCTTATATCACCAGCCCACAATGGCCTGGTTCTGTGGTTGATCCCATCCAGAAATAGTGGGATCAACTGATGAAAATAAGTCTCAGGGTTCATCTCAAAGATGTTTTCAGCTACAAAACAAGGTCTGAGAGATGTCTCAAAAGTGGTCAGCCAGCCTGGGTTGATGGTTTCACAAAACACCCAAGCTCATGCTTAATTTCCAGGACATAAACAGTCCCATTTACATGTCCTTCATCACAGATTAAGCAACCAAAGAGTGGCCTATCTCCTGGTTTTGTCAGCTGCCATGTGGGTATCTCCACCAAGGAGAGGATTAGCACACAAGGGCCAGTTGAGAAAATATATGATGTAACCCTTACATTGCTTTAGGAAAGAAGATAAGCAGACACAATCCCCACAGCCCTACTTCTTGCCTTCTACTGTACAACCCTGCCACCTTTTTTATTTTGGAGCAAAAAGGCCAGGAGGGAAAAGAGAAATTCCTCAAAAACAAACCAAAAGGAAGAGGTGGAGACTGGGAGAGCAGTACTGGTTTCTCTTCCATGGGTGCTAGAGAGAGACACCCTGAATCTGGAAAAACATTCACCAACACAGTTCCACCCTCTCCAGCGGCACCAACACGTCTCTGAATTGTACATTTTTCCCCAATTCCTGCATCTGGAGTGGTACAGATGAGAGAGTTTTATTCCTGCCTGTCTTCCATTTCTCTTTTCAAACTGGGTATGGTTGGTTGGTTCCCTTCCTTCCTTCCTTCCTTCCTTCCTTCCTTCCTTCCTTCCTTCCTTCCTTCCTTCCTTCCTTCCTTCCTTCCTTCCTTCCTTCCTTCCTTCCCTCCTTCCTTCCTTCCTTCCTTCCTTCCTACCTTCCTTCCTTCCTTCCTTCCTTCCCTCCCTCCCTCCCTCCCTCCCCCCTCCCTCCCTTCCTCCCTTCCTCCCTTCCTTCCCTCCTTCCTCCCTTCCTCCCTTCCTCCCTCCCTTCCTTCCTCCCTCCCTCCCTTCCTCCCTCCCTTCCTCCCTCCCTTCCTCCCTCCCTCCCTCCCTTCCTCCCTTCCTCCCTCCCTTCCTCCCTTCCTCCCTTCCTCCCTTCCTCCCTTCTTTCCTTTCTTTTGGCTTCTCTTTCCCTTTCCTTTCTACGTTTGTGTTCATAAGCAAAGTGTTTTGTTTTGTTTCAGTCTTTTGGTTTTAATTGCAGTCAGATGGCAGTGCCCCTTTACGGCATGACGCTCAAATGTTCCAAGTGTGGAGTAGTTTCTTCTGCTGAAGTTTCGGCCACAGCCACCAGTAACGCCATGTTAGTTCCTCTAATTTCAACTTCTTTTCTTTCTTTCCACTTCCTTTTTCTTTGTTTGGGTTTTTTTTTGTTTGTTTGTTTTAATTTTATAATTTACTTTATTTTCCCTCTTTCATTTCCCTGCACTCACCAGCCCTATGTTTGTTTTCTATCCCTATGTCCCTGCCCACCTCCCTACATCCCCAGCTCTCCCTGATCTCATTCTGTGGGCCATGAGTAGTGTAGGGCTCCTGCAACATCCCTGGAGCAAAAGCTGATGGGCTGGATCCTGAAAAGCGCTTTATGACATGCCTAGATATAAGCATGTGAACAGCCCATGGAAGACAAGGGGACTCTTCATTTGTGTGAATCTGGATATATGTATAATAGCCCCATTTAATTTAGTCCTTGGAGTTAAAGATCTAGTTCTCATTAATTTTGAAGTTAATTGATGGCCAAACACTTAAGCATGTGCTTGAGTTTTTTACTCCAGAGGCTGCAGAGCATTGAGTCTGATTTAAGTGAGTTGGTGAATCACATCTAAGTGGGGTTTTTTTCTCTTATAAAAGGCTAGAATTAAGTTTAATATCTCCTAGGGTTGCAGTTGTGATTTGATAAGTGCTGACTGCCTCTTTCAGACCCCTAAAAGCACTTGGAATTAGTTCTCACGATCTTAAAGTACTTCGTAGCTTTGAGTTACAAAAGTCAAATGCTGTTAAATCTCTTACATGCTGCTGGAGTTAGTTAAAAAAAGAAAAACATTTTAAAAACCCCTATGAAAATGCCAGGGCTTTGTTCTGTGGGAGAAATTGTTCCTATTTATAAAGTTGGCTTCTTTCCCAAAGGTTAAGGTAGGAAGGAGACAGATGAGGGAAGGTTTGTCTGTCTTTCTTCCTTCCCTTCTTGAGATTTTATTATCTATATCATTTCCAAGTGATGCTGTCTTTTGGTTTTGATGTCTAAAGTAGCACATGTAAAATGTATGAAAGAAACAGGCTCAGAAGAACTAGGTATTTGCAATTTTAAAACTCCTACCTTTAATTTATATATATATATAAAACAAACAAACCAGAAGGCAGCTAAGTGCCAAATCTCAAAATGCAGAAATATAATATGTATAAAATGTAGAAATATTCTTTGTCTGCAAACTGAGCTGTTTCTATAAATTCCTTAAGACTTAAGGAAAAAGGTTTGTTTCTGGAAAACAACCAATTGTCACTAGAAAAAGAGAATGGGCAATTACCTCTATTAAGAGCTAGAAGTTTCTAGGAGATATAAAACCTAAACAAAATCCCACTTATTTTTCACTGCTGAAGTCATTTACATACCTTTTGCAACAGTGCATCCAGTGCTGAGAGGGTGAGATGGCACTGGTCCAGACATGTGTACCACAAGTCTGGAATTAGCAGGTCACTGCATTTCAGTTCCCTGTGACTGCAGAGGAATGCTAAACCAGCAGAAGCTTTACTACTAATAAATTAGACTGCCAAAAAGAAGAATTCAGTTCATAGTAAATTCATTTTAAAAGCAAAACAATCTCAAATACTTGTCTTAAATTATCTGTCACTGGTCTATCATAAATCACATCTTCTGATTCATCTTCAAATTAGGGAAAAAAATGGATAGGAAATCCAGATCTCCTACTTATCCTTCTTTATTATTTAAGTAGTTTGATAGAAATTGGAGGGCTCTTGTAAGAGGATATGGCCCTTGTTGAATACCTTAGATAGTTAATTCCAGTACTGGTTTTGTTGTTTGGCCTGAAGTGTCCTATACTCTTGTCCTTGCAAAGGCACAACTGAGTAGTACACAAAGTAGTTCACTCAGCCCTCATCTACCCTTGTCATCCACTTCATTCTGCAGCTGAACTCTTTCTGTTTTTCTTCCTCCAAATCTATTGTTAAATGAGGTTGTCAATAAGGCAAAGCCCTAATTATGCTTCATGCCAAGGCCACCATTCTGCTGGCCTTCATCCCAGACCTTGGACCAGCTTTACCATTGAGTTTGAAGTCTTATAATGTAAATCAGATGCCATGAGGATTTCTGGCTCCTCTCTGACCTGAAATCAGCTATAGCTGTTTGGTAGAGAACAGATCAAGGACATTCCTGCCCTTGCTCCTGCTGGGGTTCCTCATGTCCTCTCCAGCTGACCTTCCATAGGTTGCAGAGGCTCATTTCTGGGGTAGCATGGCATGAAAGGATAGATACTTTTGTCCTTTTTTTCTTGGCTTTTGGAAATAATAGAAGTTTTAAGCAACTCTTTTTAGTAATGTCTGTGTCTAGAAAAGAAAGGATCAGAGAGGGGGATGTATAACAGAGAAAACATGGTAAACCACTGATGGGAGACCAGATAGTAATCATGACAGAAGTGAAAAAATATGCACTGGAAATTTTGCAGTTTCTTGACTTTGGAAGTGATAAAATGGAAACTTTTGAAAGTCTATGATGTGTTAAGGGTTAGCTAGACTTGACAGGTGTGGGTTAAAAAAAGTCTTCCCTTTAGGTTGCTCTGGAGAAGATTCTGGGCATACTTTGCCATTGGAAGACCACAGTTCCCACATTTGATTCCTTTTATTTCTGCCTGTAGGGTAGCCTCAGCCTGTGAAACACTGCCTCATAATTAGTTTGTATTTGCTTCCTGTGTGGGGTTTTTTATTTGACAAATGGAACAAATATCTCAGGGGCATGCCTTTGCTTTGTACTTGCTGTGGATGAGGACATCCACTGCATATACCAGGGACTTCTGGGGAAGGAGAGGAAGGAGAGGAAGGAAGGAGAGGAAGGGAGGGAAGGGAGGAAGGAAGGGAAGGAAGGAAGGAAGGAAGGGAGGAAGGAAGGGAGGGAGGGAAGGAAGGAAGGAAGGAAGGAAGGAAGAGAGGAAGGGAGGAAGGGAGGGAGGGAGGGAGGGAGGGAGGAAGGAAGGAAGGAAGGAAGGAAGGAAGGAAGGAAGGAAGGAAGGAAGGAAGGAAGGAAGGAAGGAAGGAAGGAAGGAAGGAAAAGGAAGGAAGGAATTCCTCTCATCCCAGGCAGTGCATTACAAATATGGAAATTTGAAATTCTGACCATAAGGAAGAATCTGGCCCAAGACTAAGGCCCCAGCACCATGTATACTTTTTCCAGGCAACTCATCCAAGAGTCAATGTCTAGGAGTCCTTATGACCCTTCTCACGCATCATCCCTCTTACATCATCATCAGCTCATGTGTCAAATCTCCCATCTCAGGGATTTTGCTCTTTTTCTTGACTCAAAGTCATTTCAGGTTGTCCTAGATGTCAAATTTTCTGCCTCTCTTGCAGTTCCAGCACTAATGTGAATCGGTATTTCCATGCAAGGCTGCTTTTAGGAAGGAGACTGTTCCTCAGGAGAGTGGTGTTCTCATAGTTCAAGGAATTTGAAGTTGTATCCTTACCTGGGGATAATACTTGAGCCCTGGAGGTCCTTGCTTGGACTGTCAAAGACCAATTTCCCTTGTTAGGAGTCAATCAGTGTTCTCATAGATGTGTTCTTACCTCCTTGTCTCAATTACATTTGATTTCCTGTTCCTCTACTTGTATGGTTCAGATTTTAGCAACAGAGAGAAGAATCATCTTTTGGAGAAAATAGAACTAATATCTTGTGTCTGTTCTGCCTGTGCATGAGAAGAGGATGCACAGTGCCCCCTCTTTTCTAGTTACAGGTTTACTATCTTGGTTATATGGACATTGAGTGAAAGGGATTTTTTTCCAAAACTGTCCATAAAAGTGGGGCAACACTCTTGCTTTGAGAAAGAAAATAAGTTAGAGGAGGGATAAAGCACGAGAGAATGAATTAAGTTAATCCTTGTGCTGTGGTTTTCCTGTAGCAGAACTGCTGTGATGTGGGAATAGGACTCTCATCAGAATAGTGGAGCAGCACTCTGTACAGCATGTAAGGAGCCATCCTCTGCCTGATGTGTGGAGTCCTCCCACCATCTCCCTCTCCAGAGCTCATCTCCAGGAGCTGTTTTCTGAATCACAAAGTTGTTTTTTTCCTTCTGATGCTTCTTTAGCTTATGGCACTGGCTGCCCTGTTGGTGTTGAGTAATGAGAAGAATTGATCACTTATCTTTTTATAATGGCCTTTTCCATCTTTGTTGGCATGTCCTGTGTGACCCCCTGCACTTGCCTTTTGTCAGGGTACAGACCACTTAATCTTGCTTCATACAGAACTATGTTTCCAAACCCATTTTTTTCCCCTCTTCCCATAGCCATCCTCTAAGTGCCACCAGTTTATCCTGCTTCTCTTGCCAAGTTGAAGCCTCAAGGCTGCCAGCTAGCTGGAGAACAGAACCACAGCTAGCTTTTGACATTTCAACCAAAGGCCATCAACTGCTCGTTGCCAGAGCTGATTCCTCTATGTGCTTTCATAAGGCTGAGTCTTTGCTAAGTTGTGGACAAGGATTGTGTGGCATTGTTGTCACACATGGTGATTACATTTAGTTGTGCTGTGCTATGACATTTCCATATCCCAAAGTAATGCCTTTCCTCTGCAATGCAGCAGCAGCCTGTGGTGGTGGGGAGGAACAATGTGACACTACAACTCTAGTGCTGAGTGACATTGTCATGTCATGGCCATCAGACAATAAACCAGCATCATGCTTCCAGAGTGCAGTGTAATCATCTTCCCTTGATACTGCTGTCAGTCATCATGAGTGCTGTCATGTATGGGACACATTAAGAGGATCTGCCAGCAAATTCCTTTGTCTCAAGTGATAAAAATCCCAGATTCATTGATCATAGATAATCCATAATGAAGAGTCATTAGGTGACCACAATGTCATTATATAACAAATCATCATTTCCTTTCACATCCTGTGGCAAGTTAACATGAAGTTTCTTAGGTCGGGTAAGTTATTCTGAAATCTTTTAAGGATGCACAGTACCTCCTAAAAAAAGGTGGCAGAAGTATGAGGTCTGCTATGAATTCAGCTCACAGCAAGTAGAATTAAGGGCAATGTCACAGGAAAGCCAGTTATCTTCCCCTGAGTTTTCCTCTGAAATTTTAGTCTTGAGATATATATTTAATTTTTTTTAAAATTGAACTTTTTTTTTATTTTAATATTTCAAAATCTAAGCAGAGCTCTGAAAGTGAAATTAGAATAAGTTATATTCCTATGACCTGTTGCTGTCTGCTGCCTGAGAATAAAGATTATGCATTAAGTGTCAAGCAACATTTCCATAACGTTTGTGAGGGATGAATACTGTTGAGAAGGTATCTGCAAGGTGAATCACAAGGAGA
Source organism: Hypotaenidia okinawae (assembly GCA_027925045.1). NCBI lineage: Eukaryota > Metazoa > Chordata > Aves > Gruiformes > Rallidae > Hypotaenidia > Hypotaenidia okinawae. Next base: position 162,331,348 of record BSDF01000002.1, read on the forward strand.
GCAGAAAGACCATCTGGTGTAACTCAGCACAACTCAGTTGGGAGAATCCTGATTTACTCCAGCTGAGTAAGTGGTGTAATACTTTTTTCATAGTCTGGTTGGAAGGGCAGAGATTTAAGTGATGATTTAAGGTTGCTCATGTTGGAAGCAACAGTGAAGTACTTTGGGATGTCTCAACTCAGAAGAGAATTGAATAGTTTGTCCATATGGAGACACACAGAGCAAGGGGCTGGGAAGGACCCCCTGAGTCCAGCAGGAAGCCAGCAGGAGCTCTGAAAGGAGCCCACTGTAGTTATGGATCATTACACCTGTGCTCTGGACAGCCAATAAACTCAAGTGGTACCTTGTTAAATCAGGGTGCCTGCATAGTTTTAGGCAAGTTTTGAACTTAGTAGATTGAAATCTAATCATTTGCTAAAGAGAAACATCACTTACCTCCTCAGCAGCATCCCTTACCACATCCACATCTAGATCTTGGATCCAGTTCCCAAACATTGTCAACTGGATGTTGCAGTCCTTTCAAGAATGGGAAACTCACCCAAATTTAGATGGCTGGCTCAGACCTACCTGTACTTACAGGTCAGATCCAATCTCAGATGTGATTGCCAGGCTTATTGTTTGCACACTGATGGTAGTAAGGTACACATATGTGGTATTAAGATTATGCTGGGAGACCAGATATTTCCAGGAAGCAGAGTTGTCTGGTACAGGCCTTTTCTAGCAGCTTCTGTTGATTTTGCTGCTTTCCAGCAATCAGAAGTTGCTATTGGAATGAATTCATCTATCAGGCCATACATCAGGCATGTTGTGTTTGCTGATACTTGCATGGAAGACACATCTAGAGTGGCATGTTGTGGAGCAAGCTTTATCTTTCCATTTGCCTTTTCTGCCTCTCTGGTTTTTTTTTTTATTATTTTTTTCCCTGCACTTATTGCTTAGGCCAGTTTGCTGTAGATGATGGCAAAGAGAGATCTCAGTATAATGAGGCAGATTTCAGAGGTCTGAGGGAGAAATGGTTTAGGACTTGTTTGGTTGAGGGCTGTCTGGCTGCTGCTTTTTTTTTTTTTTTTTTTCCCAATAATATTTTGAATTTATATTGCATATTGAACATTAAAGAACATTAAGTTTGTGATCTTGTATAAAAACTACAAGGTATCAGATTATGTCATGGCCCTTACCTTACATGGAAGTCTCATAATGCTTTTTTTAATTGAAAAAAAAAAGCTCCCTTATGTAAATTATATTGCTTAATAATACCACTAAGGAACACACCTGAGTCTGGACAGGTTGTAGAAATATTTGCAATCAGAATATCATTATGACTATAAAAATAACCTGTCACTTCAGTATGTGGTCATTACAGCAGAACTGATGTAACAATCCTTGGAAAACTCTTAACTGAAGCCAGGGCGTTACATCCTGATGTCCATACCTGTATCCAAGCTCCAGCTTTGTTCAGGTAAAACTCTCACTGAGGTTTGTGAGGGCAGTACCTGGATAACCAGCAAGTAAACATTACTAAAACTTGTTCATATATCAGAAAATGGTAAGCAAGTCCCATGTAAGTACTGCAAAATGTGTGTCATGATATCTGTCCTGTAATTTATTGTGTTGCCTGTATTTGTTTGTTAGTTCCAGATCGAGGTTTTCTATGCAGAAAGATCTTGAGGATCAACTTGTTATTCAGCCTGTGTATAGGTCTACTCTTATTAGTTAGATAAAAGCCCACAGAGAAATTCTCCTGGTACTCTTGGTGCACCAGTGCTGCCAAATATATAGGATGACTGACAGTTTAAAATCTCCCTAGCAAGCTGTTAAAATTGCTTGGGACCCTTTTTGGTCAGCGAGCTGAATAACTAAATAGTCCATGGGAACAGAGCTGCTTTCCCCTTTCTAGAGCCATCATTCGTAGATAACGTGGAGGTTCATGGGGCAGTACTTGCATTACAGAAAACAGTTATGTCCACTTTTCTGTCTTGTGAATAAAGAAGTGGCTTGAATCTTAAGTTATTTTAACCCAGAATGTCCACCTAAGACTGAACTTATTTAGAATAATTGATAAATATAGAAAAAAATGGTGGGGTTTTTATTTCAAAACATTCAGCTGGGGAGATCACACAAGAAAGTAGAACATTTTCTGCTCAGAGGAAAACTGGGTCAGGTATCAGTTCTGATGTTCATTGATGTAGCATTGTAGGGATCATCATCTCTAGAGTAAGGGAGCAACAGCAAAATATCAGTCTCCACATCAGCTCTATACTTGTCCTTTGTAGTCACTTGAAACAGTGGCACATGTCCCCGGTGTTGGTGTCTTCCATGTGCTGTGGAAGTCCAAGTGTCTGTAACCCAAGTGCCGACAGCCATCATGATAAACCAGTCTCTGCTGCAACTGTTCCCCATTCCCTTTGGCAACCTACGGTGATTGTATTTTGTCTCCCCTCCTTGGGAAAAGCCATTGTTGTGGACTGGTGACATAGAGTGGGAAGGGCATGAGAAGGGGAGTGAGGTATCTGCATCCTTCCTCCCCACCTCAAGTTTTATGCATGACTGCACCATTGAAAAGTAGTCCCTCCCGTAGAAATGTGTCACCTGTTTTGGTAGCGTGAGTGTGCAAAGCATCTTCCTGCATCCCCATGACAGGGGCTCAGAAGACGTCTAGCACAAGTATCCATTTGCTGAAGAAGTCTTCTGAAGCCCCATGGGATCAGGAGGCTGAATTAGCATCCCACGTGGAAACTGATGAGGCTAAAGTGGGGCTCAATTCTCTTTTCCTCTCCCTTGACAGGGCATCCCTTTGGAGCTCCTGCGTGGTCCTACCTCTCCTGGCTCTCACCTGGATGTCTGCAGTTCTGGCTATCACTGATCGGCGGTCAGCACTCTTCCAGATCCTTTTTGCTGTCTTTGACTCATTGGAGGGCTTTGTCATCGTTATGGTCCATTGCATCCTAAGGCGGGAGGTGAGATGAATGAGGCTCTCTTTTATATAACCAGAAATGATTCCCATAGAAAATACCTGAAAAATACCCAGTCAGCTTGGTAGCTTCTTTAATCTAACAAACTTTTACCTTTGGGAAGAAGAGCTCCTTGAGAGCAGCCCTGCTGAGAAGGACTTGGGGATTCTGGTGGATGAGAAACTTCCCATGAGCCAGCAGTGGCTCTTGCAGCTGGGAAGGGTGATGGGATCCTGGGCTCCATCAGCAGAGGGGTGGCAGCAGGGACAGGGAGGGGATTGTCCCTCTCTACTCTGCCCTCAGGAGGCCCCAGCTGGAGTCCTGTGTCCAGAGCTGGGGCCCCAACACAAGAAAGATGGGGAACTGTTGGAGAGGGGTCAGAGGAGCCATGAAGATGATCAGAGGGCTGGAGCAGCTCCCCTATGAAGAGAGGCTGAGGGAGCTGGGCTGGTTCAGCCTGGAGAAGAGAAGGCTGGGGGGGGACCTCATTGCAGCCTTCCAGTCCCTGAAGGGAGCAGAGGAACAAGAGGGGATTCAACTTTTTCAAAGGGTAGACAATGGCAGGACAAGGGGGATGGATTGAAGCTAAAGGAGGGAAGGGGTAGATGAGATCTTAGGGGGAAGTTCTTTGCAGAGAGAGTGGTGAGGGGCTGGAAGAGGCTGCCCAGAGAGGGGGTGGATGCCCCATCCCTGGAGGTGTTGAAGGCCAGGTTGGCTGGGGCCCTGGGCAACCTTGTGTATCTCCAGGCCTGGAGGTTGGTGTCCCTGCCTGTGTCAGGGGGCTTGGAGCTGTGTGATCCTTGGGGTCCCTTCCAACCCAGACCAGTCTGTGATTCTGTGATTCTATGGTTCTTTGTATAGAGAGTGATTACAAAAATGACCATGACACTATCGGTCAGGAGGGATGAATCAATGGTTGGCATGCTGAGCATACTGCAGAGTGGAATTTGGGGGAGCAATCTTAGATTAGCTAACATGTCAGGCTTTGCTTGTTTAACACCCAAAGTATTATTTCCAGAATACTTACACCCCACCTTGAAGACAGAATATTAAGAAAAACAATTAGTTTGGTATTAAGAGGGGCAATTGGCACCCAGGTTTACAGAATAATTGTGTGTTGGCACTAGTGCCTAGATATTTTGGTAGTGAGTAAAGCTAGCAATAATCAAGCAAGGAAATTGAGTAAATTCTCTCTGGCTTCCCTCTGGAGATTTAAAATAATAAATTACATCAGGATAGAAAAAGACAAATCTTTTATGTTTCTTTTATTCTTTTCATCCTACTGAGTGGATAGACTATTAATAACAGAGACAGGAAGGGGTTTTTTTTTTCATTATTCATTTTATCTTCTTACAGCTCCTTTAAATTAAGTAAAACAGATTAATTTCTTATGCCAGGCCAATGAAATCAATGGAATTACACCACTGGCTTGGCTGAGACTCCTTCAACTAATTCATTATGAATATGGGCCTGCATTTAACTCCCATTGCATTGGGATTTTTTTTCCCATTGATTTCACTGAGTTTTGTATCAGATATATATTACAGCTCATATAGGACCCCAATGTAATGATTCATGCAATAAAGTCCATTGTAAATTTATTGCAAGGTGTAAAATAGAAAACATTTTTATTCTTGGTTATATACAACAATCAACTGGAAGTGACCAACACAGTGACCCAGGATACCTGTAAAACTATTGAGTTGATCTGTTGGTAGGTGAGATATGTACCATAGAAACCATTTGAAATTAGTACCTGGATGCTACTAAAGTGGGATCTATGTTCTTTTGATTTACCAAGTTTTTTGTTTGGCTTTTTTTTTTTTTTTCTCTCTTCATCAGGATTTAATATGGTTTGGTGTTCTGTTCTGACCATTCCAAATCTATCTGTTCCTGCAGGTCCAGGATGCTGTGAAGTGCCGAGTAGTAGATCGTCAAGAAGAGGGCAATGGAGACTCAGGGGGGTCATTTCAGAACGGACACGCTCAGCTAATGGTAGGGAAAACTACCACCTAGCCTATCATTAAAGGACCTATGGGCATTTTTCACTCATAACTGATAAACAACAGGCTCTGCTCATCATAGATTTTGCAATCTTCATTCAGTTCCCTTTAAACCTGTACTTGAACAAATGTAGCACTTAGTTCAGGCTCTTTCCCACAAATCTAGTTTCTTTTCATTCTGATATGAAGGGGCTCAAACTTATACACCACTTTCTACAGACATCTTGGCAAGATCCTTTCTTTCCCAGAAAAAGACAAAACCAAAAACTCCCAGGTTGTCTAGATTTTCCTCCCAAATCATCATGCTTCCATGTCCTTGCTGAATCTAAGAGTCAGGATTTTAATAGTGCTTTAATCACAGTCTGTTGAGTCACTATTATAAAGATGCTATCTCAAAGGGATTTGTTTCTCTCCGAAACACACTTGGTTGCATTTCTTCACTGGGAATATAGTTTAAGCACTGAAAACCTTGGTCCTGTTCTGTAAGTCCTTTACAAACAGCCTAGATAAGAATGTAGAAAAATAAGCTGTGGGGAATCGCCATGCATCTTCTTGAGTGTTATGATGTAGATGATATAAGAAGCATTTATTTCTGAGGTTGGGGTAAGGACATCAGGCCAATCGCAAGATTTGAACAAGTTCCAAATGTGTTTAGTTAATATTAGACCTGTATCACATTCCAATGTGGGGTTTTTCCTGGTCGTTCCTGTGCTAAGCTAAATAGCTTGTGCTTGGGTACAAGACCTCAATTCAAAAAGCACAATCTTTAAATCAAGCCATGAAGGGATATACAATTCTACCACACCTCAGAGGTGTTAAAAACAGGTGCCTCATTTCTAATTTAAATGTTTAGTTTTCTCATTTTCAGACTTAGGTGTCATTAGAAACCCCTTTGTGTACCTGGTACTTTTGCTCCTTCAGTAATAGAATCACAGAATCGTAGGGGTTGGCAGGGACCTCCAGAGATCATCAGGTCCAACCCTCCTGCCAAAGCAGGGTCCCTAGGACAGGGCACACAGGGAGGCATCCAGATGGGGCTGGAATCTCTCCAGAGAAGGAGACTCCACACCCCCTGGGCAGCCTGGCCCAGGGCTCTGTCACCCTCACTGGGAAAAAGTTCTTCCACTTATTGGTGTGGAACTTCCTGTGCTCCAACTTGAGGCCATTGCCCCTTGTCCTGTCCCCACAGACACTGAGAAGAGTCTGGCCATTTCCCCTTGTGTCCCACACTTCAGATATTTATAAATATTAATCAGGTCCCCCCTTAGTCTTCTTTTCTCAAGGCTGAACTGCCCCAGCTCCCTCAGCCTTTCCTCACAGGGGAGATGCTCCAGGCCCTTCAGCATCTCCAGAGCCTCCTCTGGACTCTCTCCAGGAGATCCCTGTCTTTTCTATCCCAGGGAGCCCAGCACTGGACACAACACTCCAGGTGGGGCCTGACCAGGGCAGAGCAGAGGGGGAGGATCCCCTCCTGTGACCTGCTGGCCATGCTCCTTTTGATGCACAAGACTTAGTAATCCTATCCAGTCTCAATCTTCCTTTCAGTAAGGAAGCTTTTTATTCTCCCTCTGTAAGATGTTTCCCTTCAAATTATTTATCTAGCCCAGAGGGGTTTTCGATGCCCCATTACTGGCAGTTTTCAAGGCCAGCTTGGATTAGGCTTTGGGCAACTTGGGCTAGTGGAGGGTGTCCCTGCCCACGGTAGGAGGAACATTCTATAATATAATATAACCTTTTCCACATGAACTTCAGACTCTCACCATCCTTTAAAAATCTGGGTGCTGCATTTGTTATGCTATTGTCACCATCGCAGGTGCTATATTCTGAAGTGTCTTATTTTTGTCTTTCCATACAACTTCCTGTTTTCACCCATTATCAATCACCTTGCAAAATTCTGTGTCAGCTACAAGTTTTTTAGCAGTGAGATAACATTTGCTTCACTGTTGATGGATGTGTTGAGAACTGGAGAGTTTACAATCATCTTTTTTATTTATTTTTTTTTTTTTCACATGCAGGCTCAAAATGCTCTGGAATCTAGATGTGAATGATGAGACCTCACTGATATTTTTAGAGGGGCACCATGTTATTTTATAGTGACTGAGCTGTAAAATAAAGAAATAAAAAGCTTTGCAGGATGGCATTTTTGCCGTTACCTTTTCCAGTAATCTCCAAATCTGCCCAACCAGTGAAAAGAAGCTTAGCTGAATAGAACTGTTTTCCACAAAATCTTGCTGACTGGTATTAAATATAAATCTATCTTTTATTTATTTATCAGGACAACCAGTACAGGCTGTTCAGTTACATTTTTCTGGAACTCCTATCATGAAAATGAGATTATGTATTTCTGTGCCATCCCACTTGCCCATTTAAACCTTAATTCAGTCTTGTTTCTCTTAGATTCTTTTCAAGATTTATTTGATAACCCAAATAATTTACTAAGAAATTAAGATCAATAAGGTTAAGATAATTCCTCAACCAGCTTTTAAAAAAAAATCTTGGATCTGAACCTGATAATAGTAAAGTGTTTATCCCAGAGGAATAAACACACTGTTCTTAGTATTGAACTGGAATAAATTTAATTACATTAATACAATTATATTAAGTACCTTCTTTCTGAAATGATACTAGAAATAATCAGTGAACTCTTCTACCTTCTGCTAGTCTGTGGCCTTTCTATTATTCCATGAACACTCATGACCCACTGTGACTCAGTGTATCTAGCTCTTTGAAAAGTTATCTGCTAACAGCTTTAGGAAGAGGATTAACTCATACTGCAAGAAGAAAGGAGTTTCATTTGGCTCTGCAGACTGCTTGAAAAAGTTATTCAGCCTTTGTGCCTGCAGGGACCATCGATTTTATATGCTAACAGTTTTGGAAGCAGAGACTTGTTTCCACTTCATGTGACTTGGTGATAGATCACAAGAAAGCCCAGGGTGTGTAAAGTGTTCTCAGTGGCATTTCCAGATCTTTTTTAATGAGTGGAAGGGAACACGCTTAGACTGAGCTTGGGGTGATATATCCAAGGCAGGTCAGGTCAGGAACCTGTCCCTTGTTTTTTAGGAACGTGCATAAATCTGTTCCAGGGAGGTATTTTAATCTGGCAGCCCAGGAATTAGTGTATGGATGACCAGATAAATCCAGCTGAAAAGCAATGTTACAGTTTACAACTGCCTGAGGCTCCAAAGCCACAGGTGAAAAAATGTGGGTTTGTTGCCATGCTACAAAGCCCAGGTAAAATATCTCTCCTCCCCTTTTCTGGCAGTGGTTGTGTCTGACTCACTAGGTAAAGTAGAGTTTTGCATTTTCCAAATGACTTTCCTTCCCCATCACCTCCTTTTGACCACATCCCCTGTGTTCTCTGTCTTTCAGACCGATTTTGAGAAGGACGTGGATATGGCTTGTAGATCAGGTGAGCACATCACAGGTGAGAATCAACGAGTGACCTGGTTTGGGGATTGAACTAGGCCATTTTTTTCCTTTCTGTTTTATTTGTCTGTGTCTTAGTGTCTTGCATGTACTTGTGTGGGCTGCCCTTACTCTCAACCTTGTCCAAAAGAAAGCAGCACCCCCACTTCTCCCCTGTGCTTTGCTTATCCTATATCCCTGTAGCTCTCTTGACTTTTTAACTTAAGCCTTGCCTCCAAGGTATTATTACTTACCTATGGCCCATGTAACAAGGTGGCAGAGAAGAGAATCAAGGAAGAAGAGATTAGATTCATCTCTTCTTACTGTGATCCTTCTTTGCTTTAGCAACCTCTGCCCAAGGGGTTCACGCCAGCCTCAGACAGCTCTGTGCCCTGGAGAGGTGTCTTTGAGAAGGTCTGGGATCTGGAGAGCCTTCCCACCGCTCCATCTGTCTCCATGCACACTTATAGTGCAGCTGTAAGCTGCCTGTCTGTATGGAGGTGGGTCAGGTCTCTTCTCCTTTGCCTGCACCTTTCATCTGTGTGTTCAACCACACACATTCATTATGACCCTAAAGATCTGCATGAGTTGACAGTCCCTTTGCTCAGTAACTCCCTTCTCTCTTACTTCCCTGGAGGTGTCTTTGCTGTCTGGATTCTCCTTTGCTACCTGGTTGTCTCTGCTGGTTTCATGCTCTCCTGGTCCTGGCATGCCTGACCATTTGGCTGGATTTTTTTTCTTACCCTTTGTAGATATTTAGGCTATTATTTACCCTCCCAGACTTCTCTGCTCTCCCAAGCAAGAGAAATAGCAGCTTGCTTGGCACCTGAAGATGATTCATATCATCCAAACCAGGATCTCCTCTAACCAAGGACAGTACATAGTGTGCTGTTACCATCATGGGAAAGCTTTTGTCTCTCTGTCTCTCTCTCAATTTTCCTTCCTTCCTTCCTTCCTTCCTTCCTTCCTTCCTTCCTTCCTTCCTTCCTTCCTTCCTTCCTTCCTTCCTTCCTTCCTTCCTTCCTTCCTTCCTTCCTTCCTTCCTTCCTTCCTTCCTCCCTTCCTTCCCATTCCCATTCCCATTCCCATTCCCTTTTCCATTCCTCTGTTCCTCTATCTCTTTCTATGCACATCTACCTGTCCTTTTCATTTATCTTTTCCTTTATCTAATCCATCATTTATTCATCTGCTTCTAATGTATTTATCTATAATTCATCTCTTTCTCTCTATCTTGCAATCACTTATTTATCTCTGTCCTCAGTTGTCCATCTTGGTGTACCTGTTATTTATGTATTTCTGTGTCTGTAAACGTTTATCTCTGTCACTGTGTTTCTGTGTATTGTCTGTCATTGTCACTATCATTTATCTATCTAATATCTATCTATATCTTATTTATCTTTTCCTGTCCTTCTCTCTGCCTCAGTCCCTCTCCCTATGCTTATCACAGTCACAGTATATTTATCTCACTTATCCCTGTGATATCTTATTTCATGGTCTCTTTCTGACCATTTATCTCTTTTCAGGGTCTGTCCATTTTGTTCTTCCTGTTTCTATGTCTCACACTCTCTAATCTAATTTCTGTCTGACTCCCTCTTCTCATTTGTCTCCTATCTTCCTTTCTGACACCAAAGACCTCAGTTCCAAACAGATCATGTGCAAGAAACGTGCATGTGAGACCAGGTCTGTGTTGAACACATGCTCAACAAACACACATCAAGGCTGGGTCTTGGCACACACAACAGAAGCCCACCTTCTGCAGGAAACCAAGGCAGATCCTGAACTCCTGCAATAAAGGAGCTTTTCTGAATCTGCTGACCACTGTCTTGCTCCCAGATCAAGGAAAAGAAGGAGCTGATTGTTTTCACATGACTTCAGGGCAGAAGACACTGGATCATCAGCTTTCTAAACAGGCTAGACTTCTCTTCCTTTGCCAGCATACAGCTATACAATTAGTTTGTTGATCTCTACCTGAAGAGAGATTCCTCCTCTGATACACTGTTGTTACTCTGCCCCAAGCTACATAGTTAATGATAGTCCCTGTTTTAGAGACCTTTCTATGTGGTGCATCATCCTATGCATTCCACTTATTGAGTAAGAAAAAATAGAAATCTGTTGGTTGGTTGCTGGCCATCTTTTCACCCAAAGGCACCAGCTCTTGTGTTATGATGGGTTGGAAATAAACCTGATACTTCTCCTACCCTCCTCACTGAGATTCACTGGTAGAAATGGGTCCATGGCTCAGTGTTGAAAGCTCACTCCATCATTGGAGACTGCCAAGTGCAAACATCTCCAAACCTACTTTCTGCAGCTGGCATGAGCATGGAGAAGAACCCGGATCAGTAATCCTTACTGACATTCCCAAGTGAAAGGTTTGACTTCAGTAACATCTTCCCACAGTAGATGCAATGAATGCCCTCAAATGCTCTGATTTCTCTGCCAATGTCAAGATGAGCATCACTGCCACAGTTATACCCAGTGTCTTTCTCTTTCAAAGCTTTTTAAAAGTTCTTTTATTCTACTTGGTGTCCTTGTCATCCTGCCTTTCCTGCTTAGCAGTCTTTGAGGGAAGCTTTGTTTTCCAGAGCCCATGACTCCCAGTAAGAGTTAGTAGAAAAATTTGGGTGTCCTCAGTCCCATGGGATGCCTATGTAGTGTTCTGCCTCTATCCCAGATGAAACTGCTGAATAGTATCAGGTTCCCCTAAAACTCCTTGTCTCTAGTCCATTTGGGAAAAAAAGTCAGTAAGAAGACCTTTTTTGTTGTTGTTTTTCTGAGATGGGTAAAAGGGAACATGCATTTATTTCTCCTCTCCTGTGCTGAAATACTGGGTAAGTAGCCTTCAGCCCCTCACCACTTTGCCCTTGTGATTTCCATCCCCTGGAGACATCAAGACTGACATCATTATCATCCTAAGGTCTTTGTTGCAGCCTGAACTCAACCAAGGAATAGGTTCCTATGCTTAAAAAAGGAGCAAATATCTTGTTGTGGGCAGTGTTGTGCAGGAATGAGTGTACGTGTGTCCTATATATACCTTCTAATTGGCATGTTCACCTCATCCTCAGTTTTCCTCTGCTATTTCCTCAGGTTTTCCTCTCCTATTAAGGAATATTCATGGCACTCCTTTCTGTCCTCAAGGGAAATTGAGAACCGCTAAATAATTAGCTCTCACAAAGGCTTGGCATAATTACTAGAATGCAAGCTTTTTGGAGAGCAGTTAGACATTTATAACAAGATGTGCTGTGTTTTACAATACCAAATTATTGACACTGTTCCTGGGAAAAGATACCTGGAGCAGTTCAGCAAATTTAAAACAAAAACCCAACCCATCAAAACAACTAAAATCACCAATAATGCTGCTCTTTAGCTATTTTCTGGATAAAAATAATTTTGACATGAAACCAACCTTTTATTTTAAAGAATTCTACTCCATGGCCTAGTAATATATGTATATTATGTGTGTGTGTCTATATATATACACATACATATAATACATGTACTAAATATAGATACATGTGTTTGCTTTTCAATAAATTGTTATCAATATGACAACACATGTTGGTCTAGTTGGTAGTTTTGGCCATGATTTTGTTGGATCACAATTTGCATCGTAGAGAACTGTCCCAAAATGAGAAAGCTTTTTTTCCCTCCCTAGCTTTAGCTTTGCCTTCAGCATTCTGGATTTAAAAAAACCAGACCAAACCAAACTGAACCAATATAAGACTCTGTTTTGCCACCATAGCCTCTTCCTGAGAGGTCCACGGGAACATTCTAGCATGGTGTGACATATTGATGTATTAATAAAAACCTAGGTGAGGTTCTAAGGATAGTTATCTGTCTCCCTAGTGCTGAATAAAGACATCACCACCTGCAGGACCTCAACCATCACAGGAACACTGAAGCGCCCATCACTGCCAGATGAAGAGAAATTGAAACTCAACCACCAGAAGGGGTCATCAAACTTTAACAGTCTTCCAGCCAACGTCTCCAAGATGCATCTTCAGGGCTCACCACACTACCTGGGGGCCATCAACCTGAATGAGTTCAGCAATCACACTCTCACTCTGAAGAAGGACAAGAACCAGCCGCCTAAGTCCATCTACATCTGTGATGGGGACATCTTCAAGAAGTTGGACTCAGAACTTTCCCGGGCGCAAGAGCAAACGCTGGACACAAGCTATGTCATTTTGCCTACCAACACATCTACCTTACGGGCCAAACCACCCAAAGATGAGAGCAAATACAGCATCAATATTGACCAGATGCCCCAGACACGGCTCATTCACCTCAGTATGGCTACTGACCCAGGCTTTGTTGTTAAAAGTCCTCCACGGGAGCCTGTAACCATGACTTGCAGTGAGGTTCAAGGTTCCCCCATGATACAACAGCAGCAGCAGCTGGCTCCACAAAGTATCTCCAATGAGTCACAGATTCCCAACAGCCTGTGTGACACAGGTGACTCAGGGAATTCAGGTGTGGTGTCCAAGAGTGAGACTGTCTCCACCCTCTCCATGAGCTCCTTGGAGGTGAGTGCATGAATTACAGTCTTGGTCTCAGACCAGAATGATGTCCTGCCCCCAGTGTTTGCCACACCAGGTGTTTCAAGAGAAGCACCATAGGCCAAATGCAGCCCACCATGCAGAGCCATTATTGTGTTATATTATTACAAGGGATCACTGACAGGGGATACCGTTTTATAATCTAATGTTTAAAATCCCTCACAGTTTACACAGACATGTTCCATTGCTGGATGAACTGTCTTTAGCCCTACAAGCAGTGCAAAGTCCAATAAAAATGTTAATTTGTCAAAGACTGATCATTTTAATGCAAGGCACATGGCTTGCATTTTTTTCAATTCTCTGCCTCTTTCTCTCTTTTTGATGACTTCAGTCAAGATACAGATGAGAAAATGTTAGTGATCACAGGTGTAAAATGCCCTTAAGGCTTGGCCCACAATGATCTTAGCATCAGTGGGATGTCTGAGGTTTTGCATAAGTGCAGCCTTCTCCTGACCTGTGATAACTCACTGCATATATTAACAGTTGTCCCTAGATCATTGATCTTAGACTGATGTTTGCCCTGGGTTTTGCACTTATAATTCATAGAATCATAGAATACTTTGGGTTGAAAGTGACCTCATGCCCCCTCTGGTTCCAACTCCCCTGCCATGGGCAGGGACACCCTTCACTAGATGAGGTTGCCCAAAGCCCCATCCAACCTGGCCTTAAACACTTCCAGGGAGGGGGCATCCACAGCTTCTCTGGCATCTTGTTCCAGTACCTCACCACCCTCTCAGTAAATAATTTCTTCCTAATATCTAATCTAAACCTACCCTCCTTCAACTTAAAACCATTTCCCACTGTCCTGTCACTTCTTGGCATCTGGCCCTTTTCATGCCTATTGTCAGAGACCAAGTCTCAGCCATTGCTGTCCAAACTTCAGTCTGGGCTAACTGAAACACAAAAGCTGCAAGAGATGAGTTGGCTGAGCCTCTCTGCTATCCATTCTGTGAACCACCTGCAAGCTCATAACTAGGACAGAGTCTTGAATTGGCCAAACTCCCATGCTCAGCCCTCCTCAAGGGTCAGTGTGTTTGGTAGAGATCCCTCTGGCACTTTTCTTCATGGAGATCCAGAGAAACAGGTTAAAGGTGTAGGAATAAGAGAAAAAAAAAGAGAAGAACACTCCCTGATTTATCTACTATGTGGCTGATTTTGTGCCCTCTCAACAGCATCAACCTTTACTAACCTTCACCCATCTCTTTTTTCTTTTGAATTTGTAGAGGCGGAAATCCCGGTATGCAGAACTAGATTTTGAGGTGAGTATATCCCTTTCTGAATGTACTTTACTAGGGATAAGATAAGAAAAATAAACACTGCTTGCTTTTCTTCCTGGCCCCTTTGTAGGAGTGCTGCCTTTGCCCAAAAAGAGCTTCTTCAAGGGTTTAAAAACAGTGGGTTGAAAGAGTTGTGTTGCATGCCTAGTAAGGCTTACCCTGTGCATCTAAACAAATGGGTGATTTATATTGGTACATGCTTAATTTATGGAGTAGTAGCTTCTGTGTGAACATCTGTAAATCAAGATTTCACATCAGCCTGCCCAAGACCTGTACCCTCTCCTTTGTGAGCAAAATGCTGATGGAGACTTGATGGAGCAGTAGGGGACCGCACCACTTTCCTGTTTGGAAAGCACACGTACATTTGGTTGGTGGCCTAAAATGCCAAGCCTTTTGTGCACAACTGTAAGCAAGATAATACACACCCACTGTCACAATTCCATCCTCAACCCTGGTCTTTCCCAGCTATTAATGAACCTCAAAGAATAAGCCTGAGTGGAAGTTTATACTGCATGTATAGAAATGTCTGTCCTTACACCACAGAATGGTAAGCTTTCAAAAAGCCAGTTGTCCATGGAGAGACCATGGAGCTAGTGAGAGCTGGTGCAGCTATCCCAAATATAATCATGGCATCCTTCCTGGCAGAGCTGTCCTTTCCCTCTAAAACTGCTAGCTTAGTCCAAAACAGAGTCATGTTAAGGGCCCATGAGGAGTTGCCTTAACACTAAAATCACTTCAGAGCTCCACATTGTGAGCTTGGTCTGAAACTGAGTCGCGATGGGTACATCTAAATTGATGCTTCAACTTGAATCCAAACTATTTGAACTACCTTCTCTGACTATATAGCATCTTGTGCATAGAGCACAAGAAAGCCAATTCAACATGCTTTTACATGCCAAGAGAAGTCCTTGTTGGACTCCTTTTGGGCTCCTTGTTGCTCTTTCTGGGCAGTAGAAGGTAGAAGTGAAATGCAGAAGGGCTGAAAAACAAAGAAAAGGAGATTGTGGAATAGTTTCTGATTGAAATGCTTGTACCCAAATTGTAGTTGTTTGGGCAAACTCTGAATGCATTTGCTAAGGAGGCACACAGAGAACAGACTGGCAGTGGGGTCAGGTATCAGTTAAAATGGTAGGCAAATCTTCCCAGATCAAGCTGGCAGAACATTGCCAATCAGCACAAATTCTGCAGCAGAAACAGTTGTAACCATAAGGTCAAAAATTAGTCTTTCCCACTTCTCCCACTGAAAATAAAGCCAGTGGGTCCTCAGTGAACTCGGAAGGTAGTTCAGGCACACCAAATTGCACCCTCTGGGACACAGGCAGGTTTTGATATTGTATGCATTTTTGGGGGGAAGACGTGTTTTTTTCTGTACAGCTGAATAGGATTCGCTGACCTTTGGCCCTTGTGTTTGCTTCAGAAAATCATGCACACAAGAAAACGTCACCAAGACATGTTCCAAGACCTGAACAGAAAACTCCAGCACGCAGAGAAGGAGAAGGAGTCTCCAACAACGGACAGCAAGGTTAGTCAGACACTTGCAGAACCATCACCTCCTAGAGCTCTCTAGTGCCAGCAGGAATATGGGAAGGAGCAAGAAAGTTTAGAAGCCCTCACTGAATGCCTTGCCTTTATTTTCTGTCTATACATGTTGCAACAAGCCCAATTATACCAAAAAGGACACAGAGAGTCACAGAAGTACCAGTGCTGCTCAGCAGCCCAGAATAAGAATGTTTGTCCTCATGTCTGTTCATGGTGAATGGAGTCTGTCTTCTCTTGTTCGTCTCTGTTCCCTGTGTCCATGTCTGTTCTTTGCATCCCTGTTCAGATCATCTCCAAGTGCCTCATCCATCCACTCATAGGTAGGAACTGGAAACCAGAACAGTCTTGAGAAAATCCAGTTGGAAAGAGGAGAAAGCAGAAGGTGGGGATGAAAGGAACCTTCTATCCCACTGGCAGGGGCTGAGGTGGAAGCCAAGGCAGCAGCATTGGACACAGTTATTTAGGAAAGCCACAGCAATGAGGTTTAAGCTGTGATGGTGGCAGCATTTTCTTCGGGGCTGTATGGTAATTAATTATAGCACAAGGGTATTTCTAGCAGCTGATTACCATAGACATGGCTTTCCTTGGCAGAAGCAAATTTACAGAGCAAGAAGAGACTTCTGAGGGAGGCAGGCTGAAGGAGAGACCTTGCAGCCTTTCACTGGGGCAGAGATATGGCGCTAGAATCAGATATCAGGAGCCTGTGCAGTAAGTGACGTGGATGATGCAAGAAAGGGAGGCAGACAGCACATCCCCCATGTCTCAGCCCATTAACGAGCCTTCTCAGCAAGAGCCAAAAGGTTGCAAGGAAGTGTATCTACTCCAGCAGAAGGGAAAAACAAGCAGCAAGGTCAGATTGGCAGTAGGAAATTAAATTTGCATTGTGCCTGCACTCAGAAGAGTGGTTATTTATAATATTCTTGATCATTTGTAAGCAAAGTCAGATTTAGGATGCACACTCACCTGCAGTGTGGCTGAGAAGGCACTAGCAAGGCTTATATTGATAGGACTCCCTTAGAGGCAAGACCAGAGCTCAGGAGGTAATTAAACAAGATGTTTGGTTTGGTTCTTGGTGGAAGCAGAGAACTGCAGAGCCTTTTGTGTGCTTTCAGATCTCGGAGCACTGCTGTGCTACGCTCTGGAGATGTGGTCCCAGCAAATCCTACCTTTTATTGTGTGTGACAAGGTGTCATTATGGGCTCTCCAGTGTTACAGAATGAGAGGAATAGTGAATCTAGCAGGCATGTTCAGATCAAAGGAGGCTGTGTTGGCTCAGAATCCCAATGCATTTATTGAATTTCATCTCTCTTTTTTCCCCCCTATTGTTTAGGTATGACACTGCTGTAAAAACAGAAATGCCTAAATGCCATGTAAAAGTTAATCTGTGATAAGATTGCAGGAGGTTTTTATAGATTGAGATGTTTTGAGCATTTCAGAGATGCATCTACCTAGAATTAAAGTTGCCAGTGTCAGCATCAAAGAGCTTTGAACTGCTGGAAAGAAGCTGTGAAGGTGGCCTTTGCATATTGACTCAGTCTTTTTCAAGTTGTGATTTTTATTTGGATGTAACCTGGGAGGTTGAGCTTGCAAAGATCACTATTGGCAAGTCAGTAGTGGGTATTGGTTTAAAAACATCCAAAGCAGTACAAAGAAAAATAAATAGCTTTCTTTACCCCTTTTTCTACCATTTGCTGCTGGGGACAGCACTGGAAATCATGCCCCATTTTCAGTTTGCCCTGAGAAGGCAAATTGCAGATACCAGGGATTAAAGTAACTACAAAAGAAAATTCTCTCTTTTATGTATGTTTAGGTTCTAAAACGATGGAGTGTTTCTTCTGGTGGAAGTGATAAAACTAACGTTAGTGTAAGTCTGGCTTTCGTTCTACATTGAAGAGCATTGTAGACCTGTTCCAAACCCTTCCATGATGCATGAATCCAGATACATTTCTTCCCCTATAGGAAACTCCTTGCCTTGTTGGCATGAACAAGGTCATAAGCATCCTGGAATACCCTTGAACCCTTTTACAACCTAGCATCATGAGCAGAAGGGATGTTTAACTGGGTCTAGTCCATCTGCCTGCATGGCTGTATCTCTGATTTCCCTTTTAAATAAGCAACCACAAAATCAAGCTACCAATTCAGCCTTGGCAGTTTCCCAGCCTCTCCTGGCAGCATGTTCTGTTGTTCTTAGTCCTTTCCAAGATATGCCACTTTTCCTAATCTTCACACTTTGTCTCTCTTCCTTCAACTTCAAGGTCAGGAAGGTGCTGCTGAAACTAGAACTAGATGTCTGCATAGGACTGGCCTTCTTTGGAAATTCCTAGGAATGGTGCTGGCCCTTTTTAGGGGTTGGTTTGGGTTTCGTTTTGATGTCAGGTTGGATGAGGCATTGGGCAACCTGGGCTAGTAGAGGGTGTCCCTGCCCATGTCAGGGGGGTTGGAACTAGATGGTCTTTGAGGTCCTTTCCAACCCAAACCACTCTATGACTCTGATTTTATGTAAATGTTAATCTTCTCTGTACTTCAGTGCACTGGCCAGCACTGATTTCCTTATCACATCATATATTCACTGTCTCTCAGATGTGATACTGCATTGTCAAATTTGAAGGAAGCCCAAACAGAAAATGGAAGAAACCATTGTTCTGCCTCTTTAGGAAGAGGGGTTGAATATTCAACCACCACATGTGTTTCTCCAGCTTCAGTCATAAAACATGATTTTAAGGGGTCTTCTGCAAAGACTTGATGGTTTGTACCAGCAGATATATTCCTCCTAAGTATCCTGACACAATTAAACTTTGGATAAGCCTACACTTGAAAGGTAAAGAAGACTGTCCTTTATCCACTGTCCAGAAGCAGTTAATGACAGGGCTGGAAACAGTCAGGGGCTCCAGCATGTTTGAGCTGTTCGGTTTTCCTCCTCTACAAGAACCTTTTCTGACAGGCATTAATGATGTGAGAATGATGCAAACCCTGTCAAAGGCAGTCTTGACAAATGCCTCTGGGCTTGTGTCTCATCCTAAGGATGTCAGGATGGGTTTGGGGACAAATACTGTTTTCCCTTCACCCAGAGGTCAAGGAGTCCTTCCCTGGGACCTTTCTTCTCCCTTGCACTGGAGGACACAGGGTGGAAGCAGGCATGTGATGTAAAGCCCTGTGCAACACTGCAGGTAGACATCACATGTTCAAGTCAGAAGTGCTACAGCCAAGACCTGGAGACGAATCCAAGTTCTGTTCAGATCAGGGCATCTCCACTGCCAGCATTGGTTGACCTGTCATCAATTTACTAATGACCAATGTTGCCAGGGTGGTAAGTCAGAGGTGGGCAAGAAGAATTCTGGAACAATCACTTGACCATATTTAATGGATTTCCAGCAACCACTGTTCCAGCAGTGTTTGCTGCAATTATTTTGCTACAAACCAAAGCACAGTGCTGATGGTAAAGTACTTTGAGTCTCAGAGAACAATAATGCAGAATTGGCCTTCCTTGGGCAAAAAACTTGGATTTTTCCTTTTTTTTTCCTTTTTTTTTTTTCCCCCACTTCACTCCATGAAATCAATTCCACATGACATGTACTTTCTTATACATGTACCTCAACTATAAACATGCTCACATTAAAAGCACAGAATCACAAGGTTGGAAAAGACCTTGAAGATCATCAAGTCCAACCGTTCCTGTCCTGTGCTAAACCAGATCCCTGAGCACCTCATCTACCCATCTGTTAAACACACCCAGGGAAGGGGACTCAACCCCCTCCCTGGGCAGCCTGTCCCAGGCCCTCACAACTCTTTCAGTAATTTTTTTTCTAATATCTAATCTGACCCTGCCCTGGCACAGCTTTGTGCCATTTCCCCTTGTCCCATCTCCTGTCCCCTGGCTGAAGACACCATCACCCACCTCTCTACATCCTCCCTTCAGGTATTTGTAGGTGGTGATAAGATCTCCCCTCAGCCTCCTCTTCTCCAGCCTCAACACCCCCAGCTCCCTCAGTCGCTCCTCAGAGGATTTGCCCTCCAGACCCTTCCCCAGCCTGGTTGCCCTTCTCTGGACTTACTCGAGGACCTCAATGTCCTTCTGATGCTGAGGAGCCCAGAACTGGACCCAGCACTCCAGCTGCAGCCTCACCAATGCCCAGTCCAGGGGCACAATCCCCTCCCCACACCTACTGGCCACACTGTTTTGATACAAGCCTGGAAGGCCAATCCTGGCTTGTATCAAAAATAGCATGGCCAGTAGGTCTAGGGAAGTGATTGTGCCCCTGAACTGAGCACGTTCAGTTGCTTCTAATTTAAATTATATTGTCCAGCAGATTCATGTTCAAAGCATACAGTATCACACATCTACCTCCACTCAAGCCAAGGCCGCAGCATAGCAACGGGGTCTCACTCACCTGTGGTTTTATGAACTCCTAATCATGGATGTAGGCACTATTATCCAAAGCTAACTTTTCAGTTAGCTGGGGAATTAAGATGTTTGCACACTGACATACATACAGCATGATCTGATAACTGCAAGCTGAAAAGTCATTTTTTTAAATGAAGTAATAGATGTCTGCATGGCCTTATCATGGGCTAAATTTGTCTCTTGCAGACTTCAAGTTCAGGTGAAGCAAGGAGGATGGAGATGATGGGGCTGTTCAGCCTTGAAAAAAGAAGGCTAAGAAGGGATCTTATTAATGTCTATAAATATCTCAAGTGGGGGGGACATGAGGAAATTGCCAGCCTCTTTTCTATGGTCTGTGGGGACAGGACAAGGGGCAATGGTTTCAAGTTGGAGCACAGGAAGTTCTGCACCAATAAGTGGAAGAACTTCTTCCCAGTGAGAGTGAGGGAGCCCTGGGACAGGCTGCCCGGGGGGTGTGGAGTCTCCTTCTCTGGAGATTTTCAAGACCTGTCTGGATGCCTCCCTGTGTGCCCTGTCCTAGGGACCCTGCTTTGGCAGGGGGTTGGACCTGATGATCTCTGTAGGTCCCTTCCAACCCCTGTGATTCTGTGATTTTTGAAAAATCAGCTCTTACTCAAAAGGAAGTTATACAGTTGTAGGCAAGACTCCTTTGCTCCTGTTATGCTGGAATTTGGGACACATTATCACTGCCCATCTGAAGGGACTTTGAATCCAAAAAGAGTATCTCAGGAACATCTGGTTTACTCTGCTCATCCTCCTCCCAGATTCCTTGCAGTCAGCCTATCTGTAGAACTTGCACACTGTCGCCCTTCCATTTTATCCCAGACCAAACTGGAAGCTGGTGTAGGCTCTGAGCAGAAAATTGAATGAGCTGTGCTCGTTGAACATTTATCCCCTAGAGAGCTTATTTGCAGCCAGGAAACATGAAAGGAACAAAAAGTTTGGAGACAACCACAGCAGGATTTGCAACAAAAAAGCATCCATTCACATTGCATACCCCAAGTGATTAAAATTAAAAACTCTCTTGGTGTCTGGGATCCACCAAGTCTTCATGTTTTAAAGTTACAGTAAGTAGTGAGTGGCTTCACACAGATTGGAATTGTCTCTTCATAGCAGCTTTAGGGCACCAGTTTTGCTGCCCAGAGGCATATTCAAATGTGAGATTGGTATTGACTAAGACAGCAGAGTCCTTCCTTCCTACTCACTCCCATCGCTTTGGGTTGTTCTTCAGCTACCCCATTGCTACAAATCAAAACCCCATCACTGGAAATTTCTTCTAAAGCTTATTTCTCCATTTAAAATTTTTTTCTCACTTGCCTGGGAGTGAGTAGGCTCCAACATGCAATTTTTTCTCCTCTGCTTCCCTCTAAATACACATGCTTCCCAAAGTCTAAATTCCAGCAGCTGGGAGCTATCCACGTTAAAACCAGGCAGTGGCTATTTTCAAACTACTTTGTGCTGCAGGGGAAATGATTGCTTCCAGATCTCTATTGTCAAGGTAAAGCATCTCCAATGCTGCTCCTCCCTGTGAGTTAATTGGTAAAGAAATTCCAGTGCTTGGGTTGGACATCAGGAGGGGTTCACATGCTCTGCAACAGCGTGGTAGGAAAGGGGAGGCTTTGCAACCTTTAAAGGAAGCAAGGGCTTTGTTTCTTCTACCCTTTAGCACCAGCTTTGAAAGCAATGGAAGTGACACTCCTACCTTCCCCCTCGGTGGGAGTCCTTTGATCCAGCTCCATTAGAGAAGTTTGAATCACATACATATTCCTTTCTCCTTGCCAGCATCTGGCTTTGCATTCATTTTAAACAGCAGCTCTTGTGCAGAGGTCAGTGAGAGCTGTGCTGAACAGAGCTCTGCAAATCTCTCTGATTTGCCCATTCTTGCTTATTAGCCACTTGCTACGTTTAGCTCTCTGCAGCTCAAATGGGTTTTGCTTTGGATAGAGCCCTTTCGTAGAGTTCACAGGTGGGAGCTGGACATGGTATCTAGCTTAGCTCTCAAATCTAGGCCTATCTTTCTGTCAGTCTTGGACCAGCACTTGTTGAAGACCCAGTAGAAAAAGATACAAAGGTTTTTCTGCCATTCTGTGACTTTTTACTGTCTCCTGGCTTGATTACTCACTTTCTCTTCCCAGGTCAAGATTTTTCTCAGCTTTCCTCTTCAAACACCTGGAAGGTATGCCTGTTCCACCAGCACACGCTTTGGCTACAGAGTAGTGAGAAAAAAGGAATATTAATAGAATCATAGAAAATAAGAGTTGGAAGGGATCCATAAAGATCATTGAGTCCAACTCCTGGCTCCACACAGGACCAGCCAAGTCAGAGCATGGGACTGAGGGCATCATCCAGATGCTTCTTGAACTCAGTCAAGCTCAGTGCTGTGACCATTTCCCTGGAGAGCCTGTGCCAGTGCCTGACCACTCTCTCAGTAAAGAACCTCTTTCTAATATCCAACCTAAACTTCCCCTTTCTCAGCTTCATGACATTCCCTTGGGTTCTATCCCTGGTCACCAAAAGGAGGAGATCAGTGCCTGCCCCTTCGCTCCCCCTTGTCAGGAAGCCACAGACCCCATGAGGTCTCCCCTCAGCCTCTTTTTCTCCAGGCTGAACAAACCAAGGAACTTCAGCCTCTCCTCATAAGACGTCCCCTCCAGACCCTTCCTCATCCTTGTTGCCCTCCTCTGGACACTGTCCAATAGTTTTTTTTATGTACTGTGGGGCCCAAAACTGCACACAGTACTGGAGGTGAGGCTTCACTAGCACAGTGTAGAGCAGCACATTCCCCTTCCTGGACCAGCTGGCCTTGCCAGACTTGATGCACCCCAGGATACAGTTGGCCCTCCTGGCTGCCTGTACACACTGCTGGCTCATGTTTCATTTGCTGTTGACCAATAACCTCATATCCCTCTCAGCATGGTTGGCCTCCAGCATCTTGATTTCCAAGTCTATATGTGCAGGTCATTCCTAGTAAGGAGTGTATGTCCCCCTGACATTCTCTGATGCATGACTGAATTAAGTCCCATGCTTGCTGACTACCCGGCCAGCTGGTAGCCAGGAGCCCTGCTTCCAGGTGGAAAAACTTGTCTCCTGCCCATGGGAACCTTTTTGCATGGGTTGAGGCTGGGTGTGAAGGAGCTGAGATGGTAGTGGTTGTGTTAAACACAAGGCTCACTTCTCACTGAGGAATTAGAAAATTGGGAGGCTGTGTTCCTCCCACTGTTGATAGTGCATCCCTCTGCAAGGGAAGCTCCACCTACAGATAGGGTGTCTCCTCTGGGCCACTTCTCTGCACTTCTCAAAGGCTTTGGTAACTGCCAAATTTTAGAAGACCAATTAGGGTAACTTTTATAGGGAGGAATGTTACATAAAGTGTAATAATTGCTACAATAAATTCTGTTATGAACATGACGTCAAGTCTTAGTTCACTCAGCCATGAACCATCTGTCAGCTACCGGGTGTCCAAATATATCATCAATCAGCAGGTCATCCCCTCCTGTAGATCATCTGATAGCTCGTGTCCCAAATAGCAGGCCTCAGTTCCTCTGAATTCCTCAAAGATGCTTCTTATTCCATCTATCCTCTGTGTCAACAGTCCCTGCTGTGCCTTTTGATGCTAGCCAGCCATCAGCTGCTCCAAAACCCAGCAGTTTCCACCAGCAGATTTCAGCTCCTAATTGTTTGGACTGGTTACCCAAAGGATCCTATCAAGAATTGTACTTTGGGTGCTCTTGGTCCCCTCCTGGAGTCCCTAGGTGTCCCCATGAGGCACAGGGAAGCCTTGAATGATTTCAAGATTTTGGGGGAACACACAGTCCTCCATGGCCACCAAACTGAGTGGGCTCCTCAGTAGACCATAGAAATTGGCCAAACACAGATGGTAAGTTAACCAGCTGGATTAATGTCAAGAGTAGCCTGGAGAATAGCCTGTTCCCCATACTGATGGGATCACAGGCTTTCTCTGCAAAAGGATGGTTCATGAGTCTATTGAAAGAGCTTGATAGGGTCCATCAAAGAGCTTCTTGATTTGTTGCCTGGACAGCTTCAGCTATGCATAGCCTCACAAGTCTGGCTGACAGCAACCCCTACACGTTAGACCATCTGAACTTAAAAGAATTATAGAAGCAGAAGACATTTTTATAACCCAGCAAATGCTGGCTATTTCAGGTTTCCTAACTAATTTCCATGAATGCAAGTTAAACCCACAGAAAACGGTTTTTTAATGAAATTCTGAACACAGCCACAGTAAAAAATAAAAAGTATTATTGTTGTAGTTTAGTAGCATGAAATGAAGGACCTGCAGCTACTTGTTTCCAACACAGAAAGGAAAATTTATCATTCTGTGAAAAAAACCAAGACAGCTTTCCCATTTTCTAATCACTTTTCATCGACATTGATCTGAAGATAGATTAGACAGCATGAGCCACATTTATCTTTCAAATTCCCTGCTATACGCTCTGAATAACTTCATTCTGGTCCTAGAGTCATCAATGTCATGGGGAGAGACCATTTGGGTCATGAAATATCCTTCAAGTTGCCACTAGAGGCAATGAAAACAGCATGGGAGGAGCTGGTTCTAGGGGAGTTACCCTAGAGCACCCTATAGAAAGCACTGAATTCCTCTTCAGGTTATTCAGGGTAACTATAAAAACTGGGTATTAAAAAAAAAACCAACAGCAAAACCAAACAACCAACAACAAAAAAAGAAAACAACAAAACAAATATAAGGAGAAGCAGCTTAACATCTTGCACAATGCATCATTTTTGACTGAAGTGTGAAATGAAAGCTGTATCTTAGAGCAGCCAGTATTTATGCCATATTTATACAATACACTGATGCCACTCCTAAGCAAAAGAGTTGCACTTAGGATGGAGCCAGCCCACAGCTCTGAAGGCAGCACAGAGCCACCATGCAGAGTAGCTCACCTTTCCATGGCTACTATGAGCTGACTTGGTTCAGTCTGCCAGGACGAGCTTTAGAAGCAAAGAGCTGTGTGGTTTGTCTCAATGCACTTTGCCTCTGTATTGTTAGGGATCTGGAGGGGTTGGTTGGCACTGCATCTTAAATGTCTCTTGTCCCAAATCCTTTCCCTCTGCCTTAAAGATGTGCAGCCAAAATGAAGGCTGAATAAAGGAGACTCTGAATGGCACCAGAGTTAGGAGGACCTCCAATTGGGCCCTTCCTTCCTTCCTTCCTTCCTTCCTTCCTTCCTTCCTTCCTTCCTTCCTTCCTTCCTTCCTTCCTTCCTTCCTTCCTTCCTTCCTTCCTTCCTTCCTTCCTTCCTTCCTTCCTTCCTTCCTTCCTTCCTTCCTTCCTTCCTTCCTTCCTTCCTTCCTTCCTTCCTTCCTTCCTTCCTTCCTTCCTTCCTTCCTTCCTTCCTTCCTTCCTTCCTTCCCTCCTTCCTTCCTTCCCTCCTTCCTTCCTTCCCTCCTTCCTTCCTTCCTTCCTTCCTTCCTTCCCTCCCTCCCTCCCTCCCTCCCTCCCTTCCTTCCTTCCCTCCCTCCCTCCCTCCCTCCCTCCCTCCCTCCCTCCCTCCCTTCCTCCCTCCCTCCCTCCCTCCTTCCCTCCCTCCCTTCCTCCCCAGCCCTCTCACAGGGCAGTCTGGCACCAGGCAGGACCTGATATACTCTTTCCCCTCCCCAACAACAAGAAGCTCCTGGGCTGTGTCAGGCCAGAGTAATGGCTCTGTCTCTGTGAGTTACTGGCAGAGCAGCCAGCAGCCTACACTTTCAGCTCCTGTCTTGGGCCACTGCAGGCTGCCTCCAAGGTGCCAGGCCCCGGGCCAGCACTGGTGCCTTTTACAGCCAGATTACACAACCCTCTTTCCAGGTTTTTTCATTCCTGTGCATAGTTAGGGTTTGCCTCCTGGCTGTAAAGATTGCTAAGATCCCACGGTGGGGCTGGAGGAAAAGTGCCAGTTAAAGCCTGAGCCCAGTGGCTGTTTGTGTATGCTGCTCAAGTGGTCAAGACCTGATAAAAGCCTTTTCCATATCGAGGGAAAGAAAAAGAGGGTTGTTCCCAGGAGCCTGCTACCAATTCCCAGGGTGTCTCCTGCCAAGATGAGAAATTTTTCCTTTGTCCCCCAGCATCTTTGCCAGAGCTCAGTCCTGCTGATTGCATTTAACCTGCTCAGAGATCTGACCATGCACTGAGTCCTTCTGCACTCATGCTCAGACCACGCCTGTGCATGCAGTTCTGTGAGCTGCTGGTGCACCATCGTGCACAGAGAGTGCATCCCACCCCTGAGACAGCACTTCCACCCACAGCATCACTAGAGAAGTCTAATTCTCATCTGACAAGTGGGAAACTAAGACCAAGCCTCTCCTTTCCATCTGCTGATCTCCTGAGGCTCCTTTTCATCTTCTTACTCTAAATAGACATCTTTGGAATCACCAAGCCCATCATAGTCATAGCTAGATAACTCACTGATAAGCTAGATAGAAACAACTATATGGGATCAGACCCAAACCCTGCCTCATCTTCATGGCAGAGTAAAAAGTGGCTTGGAAAAATAAAGCATGGGGTAGTACATGTTCAGAAAGGTCCCCAAGACTCCAGTAATTTGTGCTCAGAGACCCCCTGACACAGAATAGTGTCACTTTATGGTATCAGTACATTCAGATGGATGTTATTTTTGTGACTACTTCCACATTGGTTTTATAACTGGAAGTTTTGAGCATCAACAGAGAGCTGCACAAAGGTAGTCTGCAGTTCAGATGGGCACTGTGTGCAGGACCAGCTCCTGGGGTTCACTCTGGGCTGGGCACTGCTTGGTGTCTCATCATGCTCTGTAGTTCTTGTGCTGGAAGATGTGATCTGTCGCATCAGTAGTCTGTTCCTACCATCAACAAGTCATAAGATTTCCATAGACTCCTCTCACACCCATCCACAATATATTTTCAAGGCTACAGTCATAGTCAGTGTAATCTTTCCTCCTACAGAACATGTTCCATGACTGTTCATGGCTGTATACTAGCCACCTTTATCTCTTACTATACATCCTTCTATCAGGAAGCCCATGGAGTGCACATAATATTCAAGGTGCAGGTGCAGACTGGAATTATACACTGGTATAGTGATGTTTTCTGTTTGATTCTCTCTTACTTTCTTAATTTATCAATTCCTAATAATTCACAACTGGTTTTTATCACCATTATATAACTGTTGTAACCCTTAGATCTTGTTCCCTAGTAAAAGGTCTGATCAGAGGCCGTTGCCATAGATGTGAGCTCATAATTGTTTCTTGTTTTGGGGCTTTTTTTCTCCCCAATTTCTGTTCCCTACACAAATTTGCAGCTGCTCTCTCTCAGCAGCTCAAAAGCAACCCGTAACAAGAATGGCTTTGAGGTCTGCTGATCACGATCAGTCTATGTGATCAGATCTGGGTGCATCCTCACAGCATGAAGGGGAGGCTGAAGGTCAGGAGTGAGGCAGGCAGAGGGATGATTAAAACAGATATTGGCTGGGAATAGAAAAATCTGATGCTGGAGGTGGCCGTAAATAATGTCATCAAAGAAGGGCTTTCATTTGAGGGAAAAGATGGAATTATTTATGAGCTTCATGCATATGATCATTTGTGCTGTCCTCTGTTAAATAATCCAGCTGTGGACACCAGTAACTTTGAAAACTTGTGGCATTACAGCAATTGTGAGAGAAAACAAAGCATTTTTCATTGAAAAGAGCTGTTCTGACCAAGCATTTTTCCTCACCTTTTGGGAAAAAAATCTTTGTTTCATTCCATTTCTTGCTCTACATGTGCTTTTGTCTTTATGTGTACCTACTTGCTGCATTTTTGGGTTTTTTTGTGGCAGACTAATGGCCTGCAGAAACACTGCAGGTAGAAGATTCACTTCAGGAAGTCTCAAGCTTGTCTCATTAAGACACACGGAGATAAAAAGGTTTCTGGTTTTAGTTGCAGTGGTTCTTAGATAAGTTCCAAAATAGATAGTGGAGTAAGTAAAAAAAAAAAATATCACCCTTTCTGTCATATTAGCATTAATCACCACTGTTTTACATCATGCAATAAAGTAAGAATAACACCAAAAGCATAAGAAAAGCTCTGTGTCACACAGCTCAGTGAAAAACCTTCAGATTTCAAGAACTGAAGTGATTTACATTCTCCTGAACAGTGTTTTTCCATAACTTGATTAAAGAAAACCCAAAAGTCAAATCAAAGCAAACCAAAACTTTTTCAAAGGACTTTAGAAAAGTTATTTTTCTCCCTTTGAATAACAAAATAATTTCAGAATGTTTTCACTTCATGTTGAGAAGAACAGGTTTACCTGGTTAGTACATTTGCCACGCTGTAACCACCCCATTTGCCACGCTGTGCCCTCACCCAGAGCTTTTTCCCTGTGAGCAGCTTGCAGGGATGCAGTAGCAACTTCAAACATGCCTCATTTTTTATCTGAAAGTTGGGGAAAGCAAAAATTTGTGGCTTGGGTGATGTGGTGAAAGCAGTCCCTATAGGGATAATGCTATAGTGCCTGTCCTATTGGTGTTGCAGTATGGAGGTGGGATAAACAGCAGACTTACAAAGGTCTCTTAGGAAAGGACAAAATCAGAAGCTAAGGCAGGTGCATTAGCATGTAGAGGATGGGCGTTTAGGTTTCCTAGGGGCCTACGGCAATCTCTGCAGCATCACTCCACTCAGTGGAGTATGATCATGACAGCGCAGCGTACAGGTAGCTTCCTCTCCCCTCAATCAATCCATTGTGGTGACAGCGTGGAGCTGTGGGGCATCCTGTGCCGCATGTCACCTGCATGTCAGTCACCTCACCTTCTTCTCCGCAGACTTCTCTCCTTGTTGTCATCCTCCACACAGCTGCCTTTTCTCCCATCCTTCCCACTAGCCGCTGCTTTCCCTTTGGCAAGCGGCTCAAAAGGGCTCTGTGCTCCTGTCACAGGCAGGGAAGCCTTTTCTCACACAGTGCTAGAGTGTTTTGTGGGAATAATTAACTGTGAAAAGCATCACCCTTAGTTGGGGGGGGAAGAGAGGCTTAGTGGAATGACTAATTTAAAATCTTTGCATGGACTCCCCTTCATATAGGCACTGAAGAATACACCCATTTCACAGAGTCTCAACTGTCCCCAGAATCTTATCCTGGTGCATATAGGCAGAAACATTGAATGATGTTCTCTGGATTGATATCCATGGTGGGATGCTGGCAGGGGACTGGGCTAATGGGGGTCGATAAAGCCTCGAAGGCTTGGTGTGGAGTTGATGGAAATGCTTTCAGTTTCAGAGCTGATGATCCAGCCCATCAAACAGCATGGGTTGACTGGCAATATAGTTAGGATGTTTTGCTGCAATTAAATGCCCTATAAATAGCTGTGCTACATAAGGAATGTATTCACATCTATATAAAATGCAGTCAATGTATGTTCAGAAAAAAAACCCCTCATTGTAATCTGGATTTCTAGGGGGGATTTTCTGGAGAAGTAGAAAAAGATCTTAAATTCTCAAAACCATGTTCAGCTTTTCAGTGGAAACAGAAGTGGCAAAATCCTCAGCTGAAAGCTGAAGTATCTAGGCATTAGGCAACAGAGATATCCCAGAAGAAAATAAAAATTAAAAAAAAAGAGTTGATATTTTCTTTCTGAAAGTCTTTTACCCACAAGTGGAGTTTTCATTGAAACCCCACTTTATTTTTGATCAGGAGTTTCACAGAAAGAATTTCCTTTGATAAAAGAGAAGGAGGTGAAAAAATGTTACTTCTTGCATGTGCACTAACCTCTCTTTCTTTTTCTCTCTCTCCTTCCTCACACTTTCATCCTCTTGCAGCAAGAAAAACAGCAGACACCAAACAAGAGACCCTGGGAAGGAATCAGGAAAGTCCAGTCCCCACCATCATGGGTTAAAAAGGACATCGAACCCGTGGCACAGTCTCCCTTAGAACTAAAAACTGTAGAGTGGGAGAAAACAGGGGCCACCATTCCCTTGGTGGGACAAGACATTATTGACCTTCAGACAGAGGTCTGAGCGGAAAGGGAAAAAAGGGACTTTTTTTTTTTCCTGGAAATAAAACAAACAAAACAAAACAAAACAAAAAAACTACATTTTAAAGAAATGATTAAATTAAATCGGAACTGAGCGAGGGGAGTGTTTGGTTTCTTTTGAAACCTTTGGTAAGATGGAGTAACTTTTGTATTGTTCTCAGCAGAGAGGGGGGAATATTACTTTATAGAGTATAGTAGCTGTAGGTTCAGGGACAACACGAGCTTTCCCAGGTAGGACTGGAGAAGAAGTGGACCTGGAAGAGAGTGAGGAGGAGGAGGCAGAGGGTGGGGAGGGGCTGCAGGGGGTGAACCCTGCCGAGATGCTTTCGGGCTGCTGCTGCACTCCAGGAGCCTTCCTGCTGCGCCATGGGGAGGTGTGGAAGGATGCCCAGCAGCCACTGCAAAGGGCCAAGAAGATCGGGGTTGTTTGCGGACCGCAAGAAGGGATGCCTGCAGGAGCCTCGCTGGGATGCGGTCTGGCTGTCGATCCCTGGGGAAAAACCCAGCCTTGAGGGTCTGTGGCATCCCTCGCTGATCCTTGCCTCCCACCTCTTTCTCACCAGCTCATCCAAGAAGGAAGGAGACGGGATACACCAAGCGGTGGCCAAGAAGACATTCCCACTCCTACGTGCCACACCATGACCTGGGATGGTGGCATCCCCACAGCAGGTCCCCGTGGGGCCTGGAAGGGTAAAGTGGTGGCGTCATGCATGGCTTAGGTGGAGAGGTAAAGTGGGGCTTCATTCTCTTATCCCTCCACAGCAGAGCATCTGCACGCCCTGAGGAGTGGGACGGGCGTGGGAGGAAAGGACCACCTCCAAAACCTGCTCGCCCCGTCTCCAGGGAGAGGGTCGAAGGTGTTAGAAAAACAGACCAATAAGAAGAATGTAGGTCGTTTCATGGACTGTTAAATAGATAAACTAAGCACGGGCCTTGCAAAGGTCCTCTTGGCCTCATCGTTTGTTATTTTTTTTTCCTGTTATTTTTTCCTTGCTTTTGGACTCAGATTTATTCCAAGATGCCCCTCCCTGGAAGGCAGAGAGAGAAAGAGGGACAGACAGATGCACCAATGTACCTGGAGATATTTGGTATACAGAGATGTTGCCTTAGGACATTGAGACAAACTGACAACATGAATAACATCCACTTGGAAACAAACAGACAAACAAACAAACAAAATAATCTATTTTTTTCCTTCTTCTTTTCTTTTCTTCAATAAAAAGAGAACTTGAAACCCGAGACCTTTCTTTTCTTTGGCTCTTGTCATTTCAAATGCCTTTCTGTGCTGTAGGACTGTGCAGGCATGGGGTGAGGATGCCACCTGCTGAAGGTGGAAGGCAAGTTGCTCCGTGGAAAGTTGGGGATGGTGGGAACACGTGGCCCCTTCGCCGCTGGCTTGCAATATTTTGTGTTCTTTAATTAAGTTTGGGCTTTGGTTATTTCCCCCTCGCTGGCTCTTCTCCTCCCTCCCCACTGCCCAGAGCCAGCAAGCAGGTTTGTAGTCCTACAAGAAGGAAGAGGTGGAGCTGATCAGGAGAGCAGAACACTCCTCATCACAAAATACTATCTTTTTGTTTCACCATGAAAGAAATAATACTGGTTTTATTATTTTTTTTTCATTAAACATTTCTTAATGTTATTTAAAAAAAAAAAAGTTATCTACATTTCACCCAAAAAAAGTCTTGTGCAATATTTTTATCAACAAATATACCACTGACATTACAACCAAACATCTTTCCTTTTTATTTTTTATTTTTTTTCTTTTTTAATCCCAGCACTGTCTGTCTAATGCTTGGAAGAACTTTCCCAGCTTTGGAGATGTGTGGTGACAAACCTCTGGCTGTGAGTGACCAGCAGTTAAAGCTCGATCAGGTTGTGAGTTATTACTGTGTGTTTGGG
This sequence comes from Hypotaenidia okinawae, assembly GCA_027925045.1. Lineage (NCBI taxonomy): Eukaryota > Metazoa > Chordata > Aves > Gruiformes > Rallidae > Hypotaenidia > Hypotaenidia okinawae. The sequence continues at coordinate 162,363,377 of BSDF01000002.1, forward strand.
TCACTTTCCCAAAATAAAAAGCCAAAACCAAACCAGACATTTTTAGGCAGAAGCTAGCAATAGCTGCATGATGCAGAACAGTCACTGGCTCCAGTTGTGCTGCCCCCCACTGAGAGATGTTGGTTGATGTGCCAACATCTCCCCCCCTTCAACTTTCCTTTCAGTAACTGATTTTTAAGGGCAGTGGCATTTACCTTGCCATTAACTGTGTAATATAAAGGTTGGGAAGAAAAACTTCAAAAGAAATCTCAAGTAGTTTCAAAAAAAATATAGGGAACCTGATTACTTAGAAAAACTGTGATATTATTGTTCAATTTTAGGTTATTCTATGAAACAGGAAAGCACAAAGGCCTCCCTCAGATGCCGGGTTGTATGATATTGTAATTATTATAATTACACACGATGAATTTTAGCATACAGATATCTTTCTACTGTGTTTTAATTCTTTTATCTCTTTTTTTCTCTCCCCCCCCCTTTTCCCCTGCCCAAACGAGCCTGCCCCCTCTTCTCTCTCACCTTCCCCACTCACCCAGTCACTCCAGCTGACTTGCAAGACATGAACGGTGTTATGTAATTACAGAGATAAATGTTTGTTTAATAACTGTTGATATTCGACTTTCTCTGCTCAGCTCCTCCGGGTTAATTCTGTTTTCCCATGCCCTGCCCTGCCCCATGCCATACCTTCCCCTCCCTCCTCTCTGTGTTCCTCAAGGGTCTTTTTTTTTCTTTTTTTTCCTTTTTTTTTTTTTTTTCTTCTTCCCCTCTCTGTACAGTTTTCACAGCACAAAAAAATGAATGTGTCTTATTTCTAATAAAAGAGGTGGAAACTCTAGCCATGTCTGCTTTTTAAAAGCGCCCCTGCCCGCCCCCCACATGGGGTTTGCATCGCCCCTGGGTGCTGGGAAAACACCGCTCCTGGATCCACAAGCTGCCACCTTGGCTCTCTCCACTGGGCTCAACCTGCCCCATGAGTGCACCTTTTGCTTTTAGTTTTGTAGTTCCTTGATGCCCCCAGAAATACCCTCCCCCTTATGATGCACTTTTCCAGGGCATGAGGAATTCCCTTTTCTGTGCAGCTCAGCCTCATTTTCTGCAGGTATCTCCTACCCAAGCCTTAATACCCCCTTCCCAGTAGATGACATGAGGGGGGCAATGTTTAACTTGGATCAAGCAGCATTACCGGTAGAAGGGAGCACTGCTGAGATACAGTTTCCAATGGGACCAGGGTGATGCTGATGCTACCCTGCCTACATGCCTGCAAAGCCAGTATCAACCTCACCTGGACTTCTCTGCCACCTCCTGCATTACCAGGCAGGCTGTGAGCTCAGGCACAGCTCAGTGCACAAGGGGGTTAAGGATATCACTCAGGAAAGATTACAAGAAATGAGTTGAGCTAGGGATTATTCGCTTCCTTGGTGCTTATCCTTGAATGGCTGAAATCCTCCAGCAAGAAAATATGTCCTTATCTCCTTGACACTGCTCCATCACCTGATTGACAGTTTTTAGGTTTATAGGTGGGACTGCAGGAGGCTTGGGGGTCTGGCAAATAGGATCCAAGGCTGCAGCTCTGCAGAGCCTTGATTCTTATGGCCCAGTAGATTCCCAGATGTAATGACTTCTTTTGGCCTGGCTGACATGGATTGGACATACTCAGACATCTGAAAGTATTACAGGTGTGGAGCTTCCCAGAGGCTCTTAGCCCGGTGTCCCCCTGTCTGAACCACGATCCCACCCTTCTTCAATCAGCAGCTCTTGATGGTGAGTCCCAGGGCTTCTCCATCCTTCCTACAGAGGTGTATCTCACCCTACATCTCCTATACCATGACCCTATAGCATTAGCAGACAGAAGAGAAATAGTAGCCACCACGCACCTCATGATGACATGGGGTGGGAGAGCAGGAGAACCCCAATGTTGGATCACAGCCCTAGATATGGGTCAATACATCCTGCTGCTTCTCATCAAAGGGAGTTTGAAGGAGGGAGCATTTATCCCTGCTGTCTTCATGGGACTGTAAATGACTGCTCTGTCAGAGGTGGTAGATGAAAGAGGTCAGTGTACGTAGAGGTGCTTTTGTTTTGCATTGTGGTTAGAAGGTAGTGTGGCTTCAAGGGAGGGTCCCAGGATAGTACAGCATGGAAAAGGCTTCCTGAGATTCCCCTGAACTGTTCTATGACCCCATGATCCCCTGTTCCAGCCCCCCAAGGGTATAGCCATGGGGCAAAGAGAGAACACCTATTCATACACCTACACCATGGTCTCACAAGGAGGAAGCACAGCCACGCTGCAGCAGTGGATAAATTACACATTCCACATGTGAGAAATCACACTTCTTGGTTGCTATACTGGGAAAAGATGTTTTTACTGGAACATGGAGAAGAATCTGAAAATTGAAAATACAAAGCATTTTCCCTGGGCTGAGCATACAGGAAAAGGCTCATATGGATCAAGACACCATTCCTGGAAGATCTGGGACATGAGCAGGAAGTTTCTCTCTGCAGTCTATCTATTTTGTGGCTGAATTGAGTCCTTGGGCTCACTGCACTACTATCTGAGGTGTACAGGATGAGGTAGGATGAATCTGGGCCTGAGCTGAATATCTGTTCCTGAGCTCCCGTGTGACAAGATCTAAACAAAGAAGAAAAGAAAAAAAAGATGACTGATGTTTTGTGAGGTTTTTTTCTTATTTTCCCCAACCCTCTCCTCCTAGGAAGAGGTCAGTGCCTCCCCAGGGATGTGTCTGCCTTGAAGCTTTCAAGCAACTAGAAAACACCTTCAAAGTAGCTTTCAACAGGCTTCTGAGTAAGGACTCCTCAGGGGATCCATGTGAAGGACCTCTCCAAGTGTTGATTGCTCAAACCTATTTTCATTCACGATTTTCAAAAAAGCTTTTATGTATCTGAGGCTGAAAGCTCCCTTATGTTGAGCACCTTGGGATAGGCCAATTTCATACTAAGCCTTAGAGATGACAGCATGGAAGACAAGCACAAATCCTAAGCTTTGGCCATGCAGGACTTAATGTTTAATGGGCAAAATCATTCCTTCCTGGTCTTAAAAACCTAAGAAATCTTTTTCAGGACATGATGCTGAATAACACTAATAGAGAAACTCACTCCTGATTGTATGAGTGTTGTGTTTGAGTAATGAACATCACTCATTACATTGGCTCGTTAGCAAGTTGAGTCACTGCTCTGACAATAATGCCAAAACAGAGTCCCAGGGGAATGAGGCAGTCAGGTTTCAGTCACTCTTCAGTCTTCAGTTCATCTCAAAAGAAGTCAACCATGCAACCTGAACTGCCTTCCTTCACCCTAACAACTCTCTGTGGAGCCCCACCACAAGGAGGTGGGTCTTGCTCGTCTTCTCAGTGTCACAGAGCCCCTGTGGCTTTGGTATGATAGTGAAGAGAACTTTGGCTTTTGAAGAGAGCATGCAGCCACTATGACAGCCAGAAGTGTTATGGCACCTTGAGAAAGGAAGTCCCAGGATCACAGCCCTGGATCAGGTTCCTACTTGCCAGCTGTTTCACAGCTGTTTGCGTCTTTGAAAAGCAACATCTCCTGGCTCCTGTGGAGTTTGCAAGAGTACTTTTAACTTCTAAATCAGAAAAGAAAGGACAGATATATTTTGGGGGGAAACAGAGGACAAATAGGACTCTCAGTCTGCAGGGAGGAAGCCTGTGTAAGGTTTGGGTGATTTTTTTCTTTTTTCCCCTTGCAGATTTAAGAAATAACCATTTATTTAAGAAATAACGAAGAGCAAGTGTGCTGCACCCAGGCTTGTGTTATATGACCGCACATCTACAGAGACATACCAGGACTGTGTCCTCACTGCCACCACTTCCCATTGCCTTTTAAGTCCTTCAGGTAAAAGGCCAAATCTGAGGGAAAGATAAGTCAGTACAATTACATTTTTTACTGTGTAAGTCCCCGCAGCTCCGCTAGCAGCAGCAGCAGCTGGGCAAGTGTTAAACACTTCTTCATTAAAGGATGTTCCAATTTAAAGGCTTAGAGCATCACACAGAAAACAAAACATCACCAAGGTATTGCTTCAGTTAATTAATCCAGATTTCAAAAGGAAAGCAAGTAACTGCTTGATTATCAAAATCAACATGTCCCAAGCAGAGGCAGTAGCATTCTTCTGATAGGGTTAAGAGAGCATTTTCACTTGCTCAAGGAGTGGTGTATATATAAGGGTGTATGTAGAACCCTGTGCAGAGAGCCACTACCGTACACATGTGGTTTTGTCCTATGCAGTGCTTACAGGGCAACAGCACTCTGACCCTAAATGTCTGTCACATGTATCTGTAAATATATATATATACTTACAGATACATGAGTGTATAAATATATATATATACTTACAGATACACTCATGTATCTGTAAGTATATATATATATTTTTATATATATATATAAAATTATATATATATATATATAAAAATATATATAAATATATATAATATATATAAAAATATATATATATATAAATATACATATTAAATATATATATATATATATATATATATATATATATATACTCATGAACACACCAACTACTCCATAAACACACAGGTAACATACCATAAATGTACCAAGCCATTCAAGTGCATGGAGACAGGTTAAATATATTACTATTTTTATGTCAAACTTATTTGAAAAAGGCACTCAGGGAGCAGCTATGATTTATGTGAGAAATGTGCTCAGTGGGCTCCAGAAAGGGAATGTGAATTAAGCGAGATGCAGCAATTAATTAACTGCAGTGGCATTTGTCTGATCTGCACATCTGCAAGGCTTTTTGTTAGGTTTTGTTTGTGGGCTTTTTTTATGTTGGTGGTTTGGTGGGTTTGTTGTTTGTTTTTTTTTTTTAATTGGCTGTGGAGTTTTGTTTGATTTTATTTTTTCCTTTTTTTTTTTCTATTTATAACGTGGAAACTGAATTTTTCAGCCAAGCAGACTGATAATAAAATCCATCTTCAGCAAATCAAACAAGAGCCCAACTGTGTTTCTCACCTGATCCTATGGGATTGGTTCTTCTTTGCCTCCCGTGGGTGACCAGCTGTGAATGAACTTTTTAATTCTAAACCCAGCAAGTTGTTGCACTCCTGCAGAGATCAGGACAGGCATGAAAACCACAGACCTCAGGGCATGGGGGTGAAAAATGAGCTCAGGTTCCTGTTTGGTGATAGCACCACAGGAGATGACATGAATTTTGCTGTGGAGCAGACACTGAGCAGAGAGTCCCAAGACAGAGACTTAGTTTCTACAGGATTCCCTGCATCACTTTTGCATAAACCCCTTAATCTGTCCATTGATTCAATGAAATGCAATAATGCTGAATAGATTGATGTAGATGTAGCTTGAGACAATTAATATAACTTTAATTTGTGTATTTTAAGAATAGATTTGTTTTGGATTTTAGTAGAATATGGCTGTAACCATGTGAGCTGTTTCATGAAAGCAGCTACAAAACTGAGCCATAACAGTGCAACAGCCTTGAAACTAGAGAAAGTGAAGATAGGGGACTCATAAATAATAAAACCAACAAGCAATTAAGAGACAGAGTGTATCTTGTTTTCAGCTAAAAGGGGTTCCTAATTAGTTTGTGCAGGAATGTGTTTTTGAGCTCAGGTATGTGTTTTGGAAACTATGAAGAAAACTGTAAAGAGCATGGGCTGAGAGAGAGGAAGACATCCAGCCTTCATCCCTGAAGACCACCAGAAGACCCCCTGAGGTTCACTGAGCATGCTCTATCTGGGAGGAGTGAATGTAAATGACTTCCTGGAAATAATTTGCATAACCCTGCTTTTCTTAGAAATTATAATGAATATGTAGAATTAATCTGTGTAAATATGAGAAATCTGGCTTCAATGTGTGCACATATTCAGAGGAGCAATCCCCTGTGTGCCCAGTGCTGCAATAAAGGATACCTGCTTAATAGTCACCAAGGCTAGTGAGTTTTGATTCTGGCTTTCCAAGGCATCACCATGTTTTGTCTTCCCCAATTTGTTGGGCACCCAGCATGGCCACAATTTCCCATATGTCTGGCAGGTTTTGTAAAGTGACCTGATGCTGCAGGTAGCATAAAGCATAGCTGTACTTTATGCAGGACACAGTGCAGTGGAGGATTTTTCTTATTTTATTTTTTCTGGGGTTTTTTTTCTTTCTTTCTTTCTTTTTTTTTTTTTTTTAATCTAATGGAAAATTTTAGCTTCAAAGCCATGGAAATTCAAAATTAAAATACAGCTCTTCCCAGTAATACTTTGACAAGTGACCTTTCCAGAGGTGGAACAATGACCGCAGAAAGTTATGCAAATATTGGGAGTGATTTTAAAGCAGGGGAGAACGAAGGAGGCAAATTCTGCAGGAAGAAAGAGAAATGCAGGGGAGTTCGTGTTTGGGAGATAAAATTAACTGAAAAGGCAAATTGTCATCTTCTAGTCTGTGTGGGCTGAGGGTTTTCAGGGAATGGACAATCAAAGGGTCGCTTAATGCATATCAGGAGTTTCTTGGCTTTGATGGGGCAATTGTTGTCTGAAATAATTGGCAGCTTCTTTGCATTAGCTTATGTTTGGGCCTGTTAATAATGTTGTAACTCAAGCTTTGCTCAGCCAACATAGGCTTCCATCACTTGTAGGTGTTTTGCATTTACATGAGAAATAAGAGATCATATCCTCTTCAAAGGGCTGACAACCTGTTTGAAATACAGGAGCACAGAGAAAAGGCAGAGAAGCTTGACTTCAGCATAGAACATCTAGTAGCAGAGAGAAGGGCTAAATGCTTGATCCTCCACAGATGTCCCATAGGCCAAGTCTAGGCCACCCATGCATGGTACAAAATCCTCCCAGTCCATTCTGAATTTTCTGGAAGAAGCCAAAGGTCTAGAAGAAATTTGCTGGCTTGCAATTGCTGTCAATGAAATAAACCCTCTTCTGACCTGAAGTGAGGAAGGCTTGACATTTCAGGGCTGAAACCTGCTTGTTAATGAAAGAAAGTGATTTGAAAGTTTGTCCTCATTGATAGTCTCAGTCAAGCTAGGCCAGGACGGTGCAAATGAACTTCTTTTGCAAAAGGCCATACCCAGTTAGTGTCAGTAAGGGTTCTGAGCCCTTTATAAGAACCACTAAAGACAAAAGGAAATAGAAGTTGGATCGAGCTGCATAGGTAGTCAACCAAAGAGTGCTTTTCCCTTATAATTGATTTATCTTTCTTAAATAAAGCAACTGATTTCCCTGAGCTTACGTCTGCAATCAGAAGAATGCATCTATTCTCAGCAAAGCATCTCATAGACTATTGCATTTTGGTATTGGTGAAGAAAATGAGAATTTGTGTGAGGGATGGATGAGGAAAGTGCAGGGTGGTGAAAGATTACGAGTTAATGATCATGTTCCTCAGTTAAGTTGAAGATTTTGTCATATTTAATGTATTTTTTAAGCCTTAGAACAAACTTAAAAAGTGTGGTGCAGGGTTGGGCCACTTCATCCTGACCTGTAGCCTGGGACATGTGAGTGTCACTGTTCCACCTTTTCCATTCATTAAGCATTTGCCTCCATTGCTGATAATGCAGAATTTCTTAAAGTTGCTGTGTTCAAAAGAGAAAAGAGGTCAAAATAACCCAAAGGACATCTTCAACACAAGTAGATGAAAAAGTCCAGTCTAGACACTCAGCAGTGGGTTTCTACTCCCTGTACAGGAGTAGCTATTACTGGAGATCCATTTGGGTGCCATAAGACACAAAAGCAAGAAAACATCCTGGGCAAAAATATACTCAAGGAAGGGCTTCCACAAAGAGGGGGCTCCTTTTGGAGGTAAAACTGCATGACTGCTCTGTAACTTTCTTCCATTATTTAATATTGATTGCTAAAAGCTTTGGCTAGGGCTCCTGGAGTATTGATGAATCAAAGTAACAAACTTTGCATACCAAACTACCCTGGGTTCACCATCTTATAGAAATCCAGTGGTTTGTGAAAGCTTTGTCAAGAAGAGGATGGATTTTCTTTTCAAAGTAACCAGGCATGTTTGTCCCACCACAGAATATGTAGTGGTGCTGTAGGAGAGCCAGACTCATAATCCTAACCTCTATTAAGAAGACAGAACACTTGTTTTTCTAAAGACATCTTTCATTGAAGAGATCAGGATGCTTTTTTCCTCTGGAGTCCTCCACCAGAAGACTGGACATAACCCAGAACCTTAACAGTCCCATTGGTTTTCCAACCTGTCCTCTGCATTATGGACAGACTCCTCCCAGACTTGCCCTATTCAGATATCTCTAGACTCCTTCAAAAGTGGAAAATGGATCTAAGAAACAAGCTAGAGCCCCTGCCTTGTCCCAGCCTGTCCTTCCAAGAAGACCCATGAAGAACTCAGGGAACACTGGAGATCGGAGAGGGAAAGAAGGAGGGATATTTTATTCTTTCCCAAGCTTGACTAATTATAAGACTCTTTAGAAAGGCTCCTGCTGAGCAGGTGAGGGGCTGAGATGAATCAGCAACTTAATCCACAAGGATGAACTCCATCAACGATCCAATTATTTAGGATTTGATGTCTTTTGTGTCTCAGAGTTGGCAATTCCCAGCCCTGTGTACAGAGATGGACAGCATTTTGCACCAGTGAATTTAGGGAGTGGGGGGAGAGAGGCATTGGAGAAGATTGCCTTGATTTACAAACGAAGGCGATTAGCATATAAATTGGTACTATAGGTTAGTGAGCAGTGTAGCCTTGCCGAGTTGAATGAATCAGCAGGGCTGAGTCTGTGGGAAGAAGGCAAATTAAAGTCTCTGCTCGTAGGACTCACTTCAGAGTGCCTGCAAGAGAAAATGAAAGTCGTTTTTTGTGTCGACTTTATTTATCTTTGATTATTTTTCACTTGCTGCTGCTTTAATTTTTCCCTTCTTCTCTCTTCTGTCTCCCTTCTCTCCCTTTCTCAACTGCTTGCTCTCTGGGTCCTACACCTCTGTCCAGCAGTGCAGGTCCTGGCTATTTCCCACGTAACATTGACTAGTGAGTGTCTTCTTTCCTCTTTTTTCCTGGATGTTTTTTTTTCTTGGTGCCCCATCCCCCTTTATCCTTTTTTCTTGACCTCTCATGTTTCCTCATTATCTTTGTTAGTTGTTTTCTTGTTGTATCTCTCTCTCCCTGCTTTTGCTGTTTCTCTTGAGTAAACAACTAAAATTTCAGGCATAAAATGATAGTAACAACAGAGGTGAAATGTTTTCTTTGCCCTGCTTCGGTCACATCCATCTCTCTGTGCTTAGAAATGTCTCTTACAATACAACTCTTGAGGATAAGTGCAGTAGAAGTCACGCCCTTAGCTAGTCTGATGGTGGGACAGTGTGTCCCTAGGATAGACAGACAGACAGACATGATAGCTAATCAAATTGCAGGATGCAGCTGTGGTGGGACGTTTTTTCTATTGTTCAGACGCCTCCTCTTGGTCTTTGCATGTTTGCTGTAAGCCAACCCATCAGGGCACAAAGCTGGTGAAATCAATGAATAGTTTCTCTTGGTCTCTTGCTGCTCTAGGCTTTTGCCTTTTTTACTCTTTCCTTGATTTCTCATTCTTGACCCACTCTTGCTTGAAACAAACTCTTCCAATGGTGCCTTTCTTTGATGCAGAAGAGGACAATGAGCAAAATCCTCACCAGCAGGTGATCTGAGCAGGAAAGGAAAACCCTTCATCCTGGTCTTGTCTCTGGTCAATATTTCTAGATCTTTTCTACAAGGATCACAGAACGTTAATTGTTGGAAGGGACCTTGAAAGATCATCTAGTCCAACCCCCTGCCAGAGCAGGATCACTCAGACTAAATCACACAGGAACACATCCAGGTGGGTTTGAGTGTCTCCAGAGAAGGAGACTCCACAACCTCTCTGGGCAGCCTGTCCCAGGGCCCCATCACCCTCACAGGGAAAAAGTTTCTCCTTACATTCACATGGAACTTCCTATGCTCCATCTTGCACCCATTGCCCCTTTTCTTATACCTGGCCATCACTGAGAAGAGCCTGGCTCCATCCTCCTGACTCTCACCCTTTACATATTTATAGACATTAATAAAGTCACCCCTGAGTCTATTCTTCTTCAAGCTAAAGAGGCCCAGCTCCCTCAGCCTCTCCTCATAAAGAAGGTCTTCATAAAGATCTATTCCCCTGCCCAAGTGACCATGAAAGAAGTAGGCACATTCCTACACTATTAAGCATATCCCATTCAGTGTGCATTCAAAGACCATGAACACTGTCCTTCCTTATCTTCTCAAGTCACAACTCAAAATGGCTTTTGAGTATTCAGTGCAGCAAGAGTGCAATCTTCCATAAATTGCCTGTCTTGGATGATATTATTGTCTACCAAAACTTCCTAAGCAGAACTACAAATTTTTACATATGGAGGAAGGAGGGGACTTCTGGAAGTCTCTGTTCTCACCTACCTGCCTTTCCTGGGCACCCTGTAGTGTCCACTATGGACTCAGTTCTGCAAGCTGTCCCACCATCACTGTGTTATTTGAGGGATGCTGTCAGTGTGCAGCAGAGGGGTCCATGCAGCAGAGGGGTCCGTGCAGCAGAGGGGTCCGTGGAGCAGAGCCTTCTCTCTGCTTGGTTGTGAGGCAATTGTGCACAAACATGGGAAGTGAATAATCCTCTGATATGTTTTTAAATTAGATATTGGGGGAAGTTCTTTGCAGAGAGAGTGGTGAGGGGCTGGAACAGGCTGCCCAGAGAGGGGGTGGGTGCCCCATCCCTGGAAGTGTTGAAGGCCAGGTTGTCTGGGGCCCTGGGCAACCTTGTGTAGCTCCAGGCCTGGAGGTTGGTGGCCCTGCCTGTGTCAGTGGGGTTGGAGCTCTGTGATCCTTGGGGTCCCTTCCAACTCAGAACATTCTATGATTCTATGATTCTATCTTTTCATCTTTCCTGAGGCCTTTCATGTACCACCTTATTCTAGGTGCTTACTGCCCTGATCTACAATTCCCTCAATCAATTGCCAGCTCTTACCACTGTCCACTGAAATGCCTAGTTTAAAGCAATCCTTTCCACATTGACAAGATGATTGTCAAAGATGCTTTTACCTCACTTGGTTAAATGAGTCCCACCTCCTATTCATGGTCCTAGTTCCTGAAAGAGGGACCATTGCTCCTAAAACCGAGGTGATGCCTGCTTGGGTTTTATGAGTAAAAGGATCAGGCCCTTATTTTAGGAACCAGGCTACCAGGGAAAACACAAAGAAACTGTTGATGATGGTTGCCCCAAGAAGCTAGCAACTTGTTTTCTAGCTCACTGAAGAGTACAGACAATGCAAATGTCCCAGGGATTGCTCACATCTCTGTTCTGGCTCAATCAAAATGATGAAATGTTGGATGTCCTTAAAAAATACAGATATAGTGGCACTTAAGCCCCCAGCCATGCTTGGGTTTTGCAGTAGGAATCTTACTTTTGAGCTCCATGCACTTCCCTAGAAGATATGTCTTGCTCTAAGACTTTTATTTTTATACATTCTGATTGAAGATTGACTTAGGCAAAGAAACAAGCACTTCCCCTTGCACTCATGTGCATTTATATTTATCCACCATGGACAGTAGCATAGACCAGGGAGTGTGTCCCCGAGCTAGCTTATGAGCCATGAGAGCATCTTCCTTCTCTCCTAGCTCTCTTTTGAGGAAGGTGATTTAAAAAGAAAAATTGGTTTAATAAAGAACATCTCACTGTGTGATATACCAGCCCTGGGGTAGCAGTACATTTATCTGCACACATTATGGGTTTAATTTGTTCCATGCAAAACCAAGAGAAAACCAATTAAAAAAATCTTATTAAATAACTCCTCATCAAAAAATGGAGTTCAGCTGAGTAGCTGGAGCCAGGGAGATGGATGGATCAGTTGGGGAAAAGAAGAAAGATGTGTTCCAATTCCCTGTGTGGTTTTTCTTTGCCATGTCATGCACAAACATATGAAGGAGAGGACAACATAGGTGAGAATGAGTGGATCCATTACAGAGTACTCAATAGAAGATGCTGTAGAGAAACAAGGAATGAAACTGTCCATACAATGCTGCCCTTGATAAAGGCATTACCCTCACAATGTAAGTACAAGCTTTAAACAGGACTTTTTTTCCTTATTACAGAATGTGGGACTTTTTTTGTACCTCTATGTAAAGATCAAATAAATTAATCAGTTTCTCCTTTCATTAGTTTTTCATATAGGAAGTCCCTGGTATAATTACTTACCCTGAAATAAACCACCTCATCCCTGATCAGCTGAGTTGTAAATATTGATGTGAAAGAAAAACTGGCAGAAATGTTTCCTCTGAGCATTCAAAAGCAAGTGAGTGTTAAATACAACTGCAACCAGCTGGCAGTTTCCAGAGCCATCGAAAACTTCTTGCTTGGATTTAGAGATGAGAGCCCAGGTGGTGAGTCAAGATGCTGGGCCAGTACAGAGATCCTGGGAACAGGACAGCTTGCCCTTTTGCAGTGGTTCTGTAATCTTATTTTCAAGGCTTTTGGCAGATCACGTGCATGGGATTCAATATAGACACTGGCAGCTAAGCTGATGAGCAAGAGTAGAGTCTTGCACATAGGAAACAATAACTGCTGGAATCAGGACAGGCTGGGGGTGAGCTGCTGGAGGAGAGCTCTGTGGAGAAGGAGCTGGGGGTCCTGGTGGGTGACAGGGTGGCCATGAGCCAGCAGTGTGCCCTGGGGGCTGAGAGAGCCCATGGGATCCTGGGGGGCATCAGGAGGAGTATGGGCAGCAGGTCACAGGAGGGGATCCTCCCCCTCTGCTCTGCCCTGCTCAGGCCCCACCTGGAGTGTTGTGTCCAGTGCTGGGCTCCCTGGGATAGAAAAGACAGGGATCTCCTGGAGAGAGTCCAGAGGAGGCTCTGGAGATGCTGAAGGCCCTGGAGCATCTCCCCTGTGAGGAAAGGCTGAGGGAGCTGGGACTATTCAGTCTTGAGAAAAGAAGACTAAGAGGGGATCTGATGAATGTTTATAAATATCTCAAGTGTGGGACACAGGGGACATGGCCAGCCTCTTCTCAGTGTCTGTGGGGACAGGACAAGGGGTGATGGCTGCAAGCTGGAGCACAGGAAGTTCCACACCAATATGGGGAAGAACTTCTTCCCAGTGAGGGTGAGGGAGCCCTGGGCCAGGCTGCCCAGGGGGTGTGGAGTCTCCTTCTCTGGAGATATTCCAGCCCCATCTGGATGCCTCCCTGTGTGCCCTGTCCTAGGGACCCTGCTTTGGCAGGGGGTTGGACCTGATGATCTCTGGAGGTCCCTTCCAACCCCTAGGATTCTATGATTCTGTGACTCTCAACTCCCTTGTTAGTCCCCTAAGAGCTTGTGAACCTCAGCAAAGGAGTATGGAGCATCCTAACATAGACACTCAAAGTCTGTCACTTAAATCACTTAACAAATGCATCTTTTTCTCTTTGTGCACTCAAAAAGGGGTGTGAAGGTTGTAGGAAGACACACTGTACTTCCTTAAATGTCAGTGAAGTTAGTTCAACCCTGCCTTCTCGTTTCTACATGGTCAACTCTAGTTGTGCTTTTCAGTAACTGTGTATTGATCAGGCTGGTTCAGAAGACTTCAAATGATTAAAGGAGAAACAGGGTGCTAGTTAATAAGAGAGTTTGGCCTTGAAGTGTCCAACTCTTCTAGAAAAATGGTCTGACTAAATCACCAAAGACACATGCCCAAGGAGTAAGTTTTTACACTTCTATTAAGAAACAGATCTGCAAGATAATGGATAATGGTACTGATTCCTGCCAATGCTCCAGATATAGAGCAATGTTGACTGGATGGATTTGTCAAGGTAGGGAGGAAACACACTTCTTAAAGGAGTTTACTTAGTTTTGTTTTCTGCTACAACTCAGACTGGCTCTATGTCGAGCTGTTTTACTTAGATAGAGGTATTTAAAAATGGTATGTCCAGAAGAGATAATCCAAAGAGTCTAATTACATGGAAGCTTTTATTTATTCCTGTGGTTTTCTGAAGTAAAATTTCAAAAGCAGAAATATTAATCACAAATTTTTAAGATTGAGGAAGATGCATCAGTCAGCTGGCTGAAGCTGATCTCTCCTTCTGTGCTTTTTATCAAATACACAGTTTGAAGGGATGCTTTCCAGCACAATGAGGGCACTTCAGCTGGCTCTGATACTTACAGAGGTATCTGCAAGAATCACAGTTTCATGCTTAAAGTCAGTGCCAGAAAGCAACAAACTGATGAGTTCATGACATGTCTGCAGTGAAAAATATCATCTGTGCTTGGTTTGTTTCCCTTTTGGTAAATCCAAGCTTGGCATCCTCAGCTGCATGGCTCATGTTTCCCTAATGGATGTGCTGCTCCCTCTCTTTTCCAAGATGCATGTGGAAACCTAACCAGGAATCTTGTTTTTCTGGTCACAGACATTGTGCTCCACTTAAGAGTTGCCTTTTTCCTGGATTGTGGGACAAATGATCCCTTAAAACAAAGGGTGGTGGGGTTTTTTTGGGGGGCTTGTGGATTTTTAATTTATTTTGTTTTGGTTTTTTCCAGCTCTTTCTCCTTAGTTCAAGATACAAAATTCTGTTTTCAATACTGAAGGTTAATGAGAGCTCAGGCAAATAGAAATAGCTTTTTATTCATCATACATGTCTCATTCATGTGCATCAGGACACATTTTTTTCAACTGCACTTTGAAATCTTGTTGAGCCCCATAGAATCATAGACTGGTGTGGGTTCAAAGGGAACCCAAGGATCAGATTGTTCCACTCCCCTGACACAGGCAGGGCCAACAACCTCCAGGCCTGGAGCTACACAAGGTTGCCCAGGGCCCCAGCCAACCTGGCCTTCAACACCTCCAGACACGGGGCACCCACCCCCTCTCTGGGCAGCCTGTTCCAGCCCCTCACCACTCTCTCTGCAAAGAACTTCCCCCTAAGATCTCCTCTAACCCTTCCCTCCTCCAGCTTCACTCCAGCCCCCTTGTCCTGCCAGGCTCTGCCCTTTGAACAAGCTGATTCCCCTCCTGTTCCTCTGCTCCCTTCAGGGACTGGCAGGCTGCAATGAGGTCCCCCCACAGCCTTCTCTTCTCCAGGCTGAACCAGCCCAGCTCCCTCAGCCTCTCTTCATAGGGGAGCTGCTCCAGCCCTCTGATCATCTCCGTGGCTCCTCTGACCCCTCTCCAACAGTTCCCCATCTTTCTTGTATTGGGGCCCCAGCTCTGGACACAGGACTCCAGCTGGGGCCTCCTGAGGGCAGAGTAGAGAGGGACAATCCCCTCCCTGTCCCTGCTGCCAACCCTCTGCTGATGGAGCCCAGGATCCCATCACCCTTCCCAGCTGCAAGAGCCACTGCTGGCTCAGGGGAAGTTTCTCATCCACAATGACCCCCAGATCCTTCTCAGCAGGGCTACTCTGCATGAAAGATGCTTTCAAGAGAAAAAAGAACCAACAAGAGAAATTCAGTTTCTCCAACATATGAAAGACACTAGAGCTTGCTGTATTATACCATCCCACTCCATCTATATATGGTTTTTAATACAACTTTTTATTTATTTACATGGACATTAAACTTTTCTCAGGATTTAGGGGAGTTTCTTTTAATGGTCTTTCTTGCCACATCATCTGAAGAGCTCTTCACTAGTAAGCACTTGTTAAAGTAACCTTCTCCCACGTGTAACACAGCAATAAACTGCTAGAGAACGAGGTGGTAAATCTTAATGCATTCTGAAAGAAATGATGCCTTTGTAGGACAAGGGAAAAAAGAAAAAAAAGAAAAAGAAAAAATGTATTTTGTCATGTTTAATTTTTATTAAGAACACCTATACTGGAATTTGGAAAATGAGGATTTCAGAAAATTGCTACTGTAATTTCTTTATTATGGTAAGCATCTGGGAAAAGGAGACAGGCAAAGGAATGCTAAACTGCAGGGAAGCCACAGGAGCATTTTGCTAAACCAGCAATTGATAGGAAATAAAATGACCTGATGTTTAAACACCATTTGTCTTGGCAACTGGAGCATACTCAGGTCTCTCTTTACCCAGAAGACTCAGAACAATTCCTTTTAAATAACTTTTAAACAATAACTTTTAAAGGTTTTGCTTCTTAGAAAAGCAACTACTAGGATACATACAGTCCTTAGTACACATCAGTATCAAGGCATAGCTCTTCATGCTCTATATTTAGGGACCCTGGATCACAACGACCTTGGAAGAAGTGCCCTATGTTTCTGTAAGTGCCATCCCATCCTGAGGCAGAGATGAGTCTTACATGAAGAGTGTGTTGATGAAAAACTTGGCCTGTGTGATCCTAGGGACAATTCTCAGAAAAAATGAGGTCCTATTTGTTGACAGAGTATGTAAGCTGTACTTTGTCATAGAAGTAGTTGCCTGAATCATACCAAGCTGGAACATTTCAGCTTTTAATGGCTATCATTTGTTTTCATCTCTGTTTCAATAAACCCTGAGGAAACTGAGAGCTCGGTCTCTAAGTAAGGCTGAAGAAACAGCAGCAAAGACCCAGAGTCCTGAACATTTGTTTTAGTGCAGTGTTTGAAGTTAGATATCAAACTCATCATTCCTCATTGAAAATACCTTTTCCTACACTCTGAAAGGTAGGTGGGAGACTGTAGTATCTATACTCAATAGTAGACTCACAGGTTAATGCCAGCTGGTCAGGATCTGAAGGGTCTCTAGCCCAAACTCCTGCTCAAAGCAGGGTCAGCTACAAGGTCATACCAGCCTGTCCAGTTCTTTATTCACTCAGGTCTTGAAAATCTCCAAGGATGCAGACTTTGCCCTCTTTGGTCAACCTCATTGTGGAAAAGTGTATCCTTATATCCATTTTGAATCTCTCTTGTTTCCACTTGTGACTTCTCCTTTAATGCACCTGTGTGAAGAATCTGATTGTCTCCTTGATAATCTCCCTGTAGGTATCAAAAGTTGCTGTTGGGTGCCTTCCAAAGCTATTTCTTCTCTAGGCTGAACAAGCCCTGGTCCTGCAACCTCTCTGCAATAGGCAAATGCCCCAGTCCCAACCATCTCAGTGGTCCTCCACAGAATTCACCACAGTTTATTAATAGCCTTTCTGTACCATGTTTTCCTTTTTAAAAATCAGAATTCCCTAAACCATAATCTTTAACTGGAAACTACTTTTTTTGTGGTTGGTTGGTTGGTTGGTTTGTTTGTTTGTTTGTTTGTTTGAGGGGGTGGATGTTTGTTTTGGGATTTTTTTTCTGTCATGGTTTAACCCCAGTAAGCAGCTAAGACCTACAGAACAGGTCAGTCACTCCCCCAACAATGGCCTGGGAGGAAGGATCTGCAAGGAAAAAGTTAGAAAATTTGTAGATCAAGACAAGGATAAATTATTAAGTAAAGAAAAAGCTGCACGTGCAAGCAAAGCAAAATAAGGAATTCATTAACTATATCCCATTGGTAGGCACATATTTAAGCATTTCCAGAAAAGTAGGGCTTCATCATGCATGACATCTATTGGGAAGACAATCACCATAACTCTGAATATGACCCCTTCCTTCTTCCCTCAGCTTTTATTGCTGATGTGATATGGTATTGAACATCTCTTTGGTTAGTTTCAGTCACCTGCTCAGTTTTATCTCCTCCAGACTGCTTTGAACAGTATGAATAAGGCAGAATGAATAACAGAGAAGTTTTGATGCTGTGCAAAGACTGCTCAGCAAAAGCTAGAATACTAGTGTGTTATCAGCACTGTTTCAGTCAAAAATCCAAAATACAGCATCATATGAGTTGCTATGAAGAAAATTAACTCTATCCCAGCTAAAAACCAGGCCTAGTACATTGACTGAAGGAGATTTTCAAGGGAGGTTATCCTGTGCAAGGCCTGCTTCAGTGTTCTGACTTGGGCAATCCTGTGACTGATTGCAGAAACTCATTAGTGGATCCCTCTGGAATGACCAGTTCCAAAGAGTTTGAGCAGCACCATAGTATTTCTTGAACAAATGTTTATTGCTTAAATGGGTATCTGAACACTACATTCTTTACTGTTTCATGTGTTATAGAAGTCTCTGATACTTTCATGTTGGACTAGAATGTAAACCAAACAAAATTAGAAGACATTATACCCTAATTTGTACAAAAGTTTAGTCAATTCACAGAGATATACCAGGCACTGGAAGAGAGGACCATGGCATGGTGGAAAGGTGATAAAATCTCCCCAGCCCTTTCTCCTCATAGTCACCCCAGAGGATGTTTAGTAAGATCACAGAATCACAGAATCACAGAATCGTAGGGGTTGGAAGGGACCTCCAGAGATCATCAGGTCCATCCCCCCTGCCAAAGCAGGGTCCCTAGGACAGGGCACACAGGGAGGCATCCAGATGGGGCTTGAATATCTCCAGAGAAGGAGACTCCACACCCCCTGGGCAGCCTGGCCCAGGGCCCCGTCACCCTCACAGGGAAAAAGTTTTTCCCCATGTTGGTGTGGAACTCCCTGTGCTCCAGCTTGCAGCCATTGGCCCTTGTCCTGTCTCCACAGACACTGAGAAGGGGCTGGCTGATTCTCCCTGCATCCCCTGCTTAAGATAATTGTAGACTTTAATTAGGTCCCCCCTTAGTCTTCTCTTCTCAAGGCTGAACAGCCCCAGCTCACTCAGCCTTTCCTCATAGGGGAGATGCTCCAGGCCCTTCAGCATCTCCAGAGCCTCCTCTGGACTCTCTCCAGGAGATCCCTGTCTTTTCTATCCCAGGGAGCCCAGAACTGGACATAACACTCCAGGTGGGGCCTGAGCAGGGCAGAGCAGAGGGGAGGATCCCCTCCTGTGACCTGCTGGCCACACTCCTCCTGATGCCCCCCAGGATGCCATGGGCTCTCTCAGCCCCCAGGGCACACTGCTGGCTCATGCCCAAACTGTTGGAAGTCAAGAAAATTAACTTACTGACTTGTTAAAAAAGTGCATGTCTTACTGTCAAGAAATGAAGAGCTGAATACATCTGTTGGTGCCAGGTGTCAATATGTCATTCTCTTACTGGAAAGGAGAACATCGTTTGCAGTGGTAGACACAATACTCTGGAATGAAAGGGGAAAGAGTAGCTCAATATCTCAAGTTGCTCTGTGATGTTAAAACTGAAGTTTAAGGTCTTAGAAAAACATGTATGTGTAAAAAAATATCAAAGGGCAAAAAGATCCTTAGAAATTTTAGTGCTCAGGATGATCCTACATTTGAAATAGTGAGTACAAGAGTGACTTCAATACACTTGGAAAAATAAAGCCACAACCAAAATGGAGAAATAGAAGGAAGGGAATCCATCCCCCAACACCCTAACTCCAGGATCCATAAACCTGCATTATAGCTGTATACCTCTGTCTTTGATCTGCTCAGTCTATTTTTCAGTAGACTTCACAACACAACCTTCTCAAAAGGTCTAAAAAACGATTCAGTTTTATCTAAGCAGATCTTAGTAGAGGTGGGACTAGCTTTTCCTCTTCCATTGGTGTAATTCTTGACTGATAAAACAATAATCCATAACCTCTGTAGCTCATACAAATTGGGCAAAAATCATGAAAATATCTGCCCAGCTGAACTCACTAGAAGCACCATGTGTTGTTGCTTGTTTGTACTGAGAGAGGCATTTAAGATGCTTCTCAGGTAGTGGCTTGGCTTGTCTATTCTTATCCTTCTACCATTATTTACAACTATATACCATTCGCAGAAAATTCTGCTACATTAGGATTCACATCCCATCACAAAGGCAGGTTTTCACCCCATCCTTTGTAAATCAGGCTTGCATTGGCTCTATGTGAAATGTATTATATATCACGCTCATTAACACAGCATATGAACACATGGCTGAGAAGATAAGACACTTCAAGAAGGGGAGAAATGCTGAGATGGCAGGCTGCCTTCCATAGAAAGAAATGTCAGTAAAACTGCAGCACAATGAGATTCTTCAATCATCTTCTCCAGTAACCTATTCCACTTACTAACTATCCCTCTGAGTCTGTCTCCCTCTCTCTCTTGTGCATGGCATTTTGAAAAGCATCAGCAAATTATAATTTCAGAAGCAGCTTACTGAGCTGTTCAGTGGAGTCCAGGAAGGCTTGAAATTTTTCTTTTATTCATCTTCCATTAAGTATAGGCTCTACAAACATGACCAATAGGGGTAACACTCTGAATTTACCAGTCACAAACTGGTGGATTATCACATCTACTGTAAGTATCTTCCTCTCTCATCAGGTTTCAGATCCAGAAGATTGAATGCTGAATTCCTTCATCCAAAAAATGAACGCTGGCATTTCTTCCATGGGTTCAAAAATGTGTCCTTAAAAAGTTGCACTTCTCATGTCATCAAGTGATAAGATCTTTATCTTCTGCCAGGACATTTCAGGCACAAAACCAGGAGTTCTGACTTTTAGAGCTCATGTTAGTGCTGCATTCACATCAGTTGAGGAGATTGATTTTACTGTCTATAATTTCCTGGCACATGTTGTGCTGCGTCTTCGTAACTAATATTTGTTTGTGAATGCTTGTTATCACTGGAATCTAAGGAACTGGAGCAGAGTTTAATGTGCCACTTACCGTTTTCAAAGTGCTATTATTGCACTGTCTATCAATGCCTTCATACAAGGCTGCACTATCAAAACAGCAGTGGTACTTTGCAATAGACAGCACCAGGGATATGTGTTTCCATCCCATGCCAGGCTGGATAGCTTCCAAATCATACTTACCAAATCATCTATGTTAGATTGCAGTTCCTTCAATTATTGGTAAATGAGAATAGTCCCTTGTTAGATAGAATAGACTCTGAGATATTGGGTTATTGAGTGTGTGAATGCTCCTCTTACATTTCCTTGATAAGTTTGCTTTTTAAATTAGTGACAATTTCCTGGGTTTATGAATGAGTAAAGACCCTGAAGGGTGTTTGAAATTTCAATGGAAAAAAAGAGCAGAGGGAACTGAAAAGGCAGCATAATAGTTTTCTAATTTTTCCCTGTACGAAAAGGATATTTAATGCTTGAAACAGACTCCAATTTCTATATTTTCTTCATTTTTTTCACAAAGAAAAAAAAGCTCCTTTGAAACATTTCCACAGTTCAAAGCGCTGAGTGACTTGAAATATTTCCTTTGGATTTGACAGGGTTTTTTTGGCTTTGTTCCAAACAGCAACAAAGCTATTCTTTTTATGAAAGTGCCATTGTAACCACAAACATATTTTATGCTGTGGCCCATCAGATACATGCACATGCTGCCTCCTCAGATGCTGGCCTGCTGGAACAGTCCATGTTAATGGTCAGTTCAGGCCTGTGGCAGGGATGGCAAGGAGTCATACCTAGTAGAGTCTACTAGGTATGACTAGTCTACTATGAAGTAAACTCTCCTATACCTCAGTAGAGTCTGTCCTTGGCTCTGGAATACCCATCTGCAATGATCTTGGGTGGAAATCCCAAATCAATCTGCAGTGAATTTGCCACCTCTTTCTTTTTCTCTTTCTTTTGGAACTGAAAACAAAACATCTTATTGTCTTTGGCTAAAAGGTACTCCAGATTTGCAAATTATCATTAAAATTGTTCAATCTTTACATATCAGAAATACAGTTTTGCTGAAAAAAAGAGCATGGTTGTAGAAAAAAATGGTCAGTTCAGATATCAACACGTGAAAAGTGGACTATTTTACAAATAATACCTGGTCTCCTGTAGTGGATGAGGTACAAAGTTAATTGAGTAATTTCCTGAGGACTTCCTACAAAGTAAGGTGCACGTGGAATTACCTCATCCATCAGTGAGAGTGAGACCTGTACTTAGGTCAAGCCAAATTCACCTTGAGTTAAGGTATCTCGGCGGTTGCTCTTCAGGAGTATTGAGGAAGATTCACATGGGAGATGTAAGAGCCTGAATGTCTCTTTGGATGTCCAGATGTGCTCTGTAGGAGCAGATGTTGTCATTATGTAACAGTAAATAAGAAGAAAAAAGAAGAAGGTCAACTTAGTCCTCCAGAAAGTCAGTACTGGGTCCAACCTTGTTCAATACATTCATCAATGACCTGGATGAGGGGACAGAGTGTACCCTCAGCAAGTTTGCTGATGATACAAACTGCGAGGGGTGGACAATACACCAGATACTGCTGAAACTGCCACTCAGCAAGATCTTGACAGACTAGAGAAGTGGGCAAAGAAGAACCATGTCATACCCAGTAAGTGAAGGTGTAGGGTCCTGCACCTAGGAAGGAATAACCCTAGGCTTCAGGACAGGTTAGGGGTGACCTGCTGGGAAGCGGCTCTGCTGGACCTGGGAGTCCTGGTGAAGAACAAGCTCTCCGTGAGCCAGGAATGAGCCCTCATGGACAATAAGGCCAATGGTATCCTGATGTACATTAAGAAGATCATATCCAGCGGGTCAAGGGAGGTTCTCCTCCCACTCTACTCTTCCCTGATGAGGCCTCATCTGGAGTCCTGTGCCCAGTGTGGGGTCCCTAGCTCAAGAAATTCAAAGAACTACTGGAAAAAGTCCAGCAGAGGGCTATGAGGAAGTCGAGGGGACTGGAGGAACATCTTTTGTATGATGGAAAGCTGAGAGATGGGTCTGTCTAGCTTGGAGAAAACTGAGAGGGGATATGATTAATGCTTATAAATATCTAAAGGGTGGGTGTCAAGAGGATGGGGCCAGACTCTTTTCAGTGGTGTCTAGTGATTGGACAAGGGGTAACAGCACCAAACTGGCACACAGAAAATACCATGTGAACATAAGAAGTGACCGTGTGAACACTTTGAGGGTGACAGAGCACTGGAACAGGCAGTTCGGAGAGGTTGTAGAAACTCCTTCTCTGGAGATACTCAAAACCTGATTGGACGTGATCCTGTCCAAGCTGCTCTAGGTGATCCTGCTCTAGCAGGGGGCTTGCTCTGGACATAGATAATGTCCAGAGGTCCCTTCCAGCCCCTGCCATTCTGTGATTCTGTGACTTCTCCATTTCTGAAGTAAAGAGAATGAGGTGGTTTTACTTCTTACTCAGGAACACTGAAATTCATGGGTTACTCATGGAAAGGGCAGGAAGATCTAGACTGTTGAAATAATTGAAGTGACTATTAAAATGATTTAGGCTGTTGAAATGATTCATAAAGTAGGAAAAAAATTTGCACTCAGTTGTAATTGGGAAGTACTCTTGGATAACTTTGCACTCTTCCTCATCTGCATGCTCTTACCCCTCTCAACAGTCCACCTCTGAGCTAAACCTAACACTACTACCCATTCCTGTGGGAAAGCAAATGCAATTGTGAACTGTATGACAGAAAGAAGGCAAACTGGCTGCAGAGTAGGAACAGCATGGTCTTATATTATCATGAAAACTCTATGTCCAGAAAATATTATTTCATTGTGACTGAATAAGGGAAGAGTGCTGTCCGCTAAATCATCTTTATTATAAAACCCTTTGGGAAGAAATTCTACATGAAAACACAAGCTGCTTCTCTGACAAATGCTGAGAAGACCTTAGCACATCCAGTTACAGTTTAAAGTTCAACAGATGAGCTATTCCATTCCCACCACATCCTTATCTCTAAACTGGAGAGATGTGGATTTGATGGGTGGGACCATCCAGTGGATAAGAAACTGGTTGACTGAACGTAGACAAAGGGTGGTGGTCAATGGGTCTGTGTCCAGGTGGAGGCCAGTGACAAGCAGGGTCCCCCAGGGGTCTATCTTGGGACTGGGGCTCTTTAACACCTTTATCAATGACATGGATGATGGGATTGAGTGCACCCTCAGCAAGTGTGTGGATGACACCAAGCTGAGTGGTGTGGTTGACACCAGAGAAGGAAAGGAACCATCCAGAGGGATCTTGACAGGCTGGAAAGGTGGGCCTGGGTGAACCTAATGAGGGTCAACACTGGGAAGTGTGAGGTGTTGCACTTGGGCTGGAGGAATCCCAGATGTATTTACAGACTGGGAGAAGAGCTCCTGGAGAGCAGCCCTGCTGAGAAGGACCTGGGTGTCATGGTGGGTGAGAAACTGAACATGAGCCAGCAGTGGCTCTGGCAGCTGGGAAGGGTGATGGGATCCTGGGCTCCATCAGCAGAGGGGTGGCAGCAGGGACAGGGAGGGGATTGTCCCTCTCTACTCTGCCCTCAGGAGGCCCCAGCTGGAGTCCTGTGTCCAGAGCTGGGGCCCCAATACAAGAAAGATGGGGAACTGTTGGAGAGGGGTCAGAGGAGCCACAGAGATGTTCAGAGGGCTGGAGCAGCTCCCCTATGGAGAGAGGCTGAGGGAGCTGGGCTGGGTCAGCCTGGAGAAGAGAAGGCTGTGGGGGGACCTCATTGCAGCCTGCCAGTCCCTGAAGGGAGCAGAGGAACAGGAAGGGAATCAACTTTTTCAAAGGGTAGATAATGGCAGGACAAGGGGGATGGATTAAAGCTAAAGGAAGGAAGGTTTAGATTAGATCTTAGGGGGAAGTTTTTTACAGAGAGAGTGGTGAGGGGCTGGAACAGGCTGCCCAGAGAGGTGGTGGATGCCCCATCCCTGGAGGTGTTGAAGGCCAGGTTGGCTGGGGCCCTGGGCAACCTTGTGTAGCTCCAGGCATGGAGGTTGGTGGCCCTGCCTGTGGCAGGGGGTTGGAGCTCTGTGATCCTTGGGGTTCCTTCCAACCCAGACCATTCTATGATTCTATGATATTTTTTTCTCCTGTACTCCTCAAAACACTGATCTGGTGTATATTTCTCCATTCTGTCTCTCATAGTCATGATGAGGCAGCACAGTGAGAAAGCTAGGACAGAAGTTAAAACAAAGATGTGGGGGCACAGTGGAAAGGGAAGAACTCTCCAAAGGGATATAAAAGTGTAAATAATAAATCTCATATAAAATTTCCTCTTGGGCTGAATCATTTGCACAAAGAGAAGCTGGGTCATACACGAAGCAGTTGGAATAATTCCTCTGGGAACTGGTGAATTAAAAGGAATGGCCTTTGATGAGACAATACTTGGCTCTAATTCCAAGTATTTATGGATTTCTGTTCCCATGTCACTCTATTATTTTTCTAGCTGCTGAAACAAGGTGAGAAGAGAAAGCTTTCAGTTGCCTTTTTACCTGCAGGACTGTAGCATTTGAATGAGCAGCTATTAAATCAGAAGGAATCTCAGAGATTCAATTTGCCTCTAAATGAATGACCTCCATAGAGCTAAAAAACACCATTTCCCCTCAGTGTCATGTCATATGGAAAAAAAAACCTGAAATAGGCTCTGATGCTGCCATGACAGTAGAGGGATGGAGTTTCTTAGGAGCTCAGAATGGGTCAGTTTATAAAGTTGTAGTTCAGGAAGCATCATGCTAGACAAAACATGTCTGTGGTTTTGGTATGTGCTAACCTATAAGACAAGTCAGAGCAGAGTGATATTCTCCTTCAGTTGAGCTACTGCATTCAAATTAGTCTGGGAATGGTGCCTTCACAACTCCCCAAGGCACTTGTCAAGTCCTTCAGTATACTCTGTCACCAGATAAACACTGAGAGGAGTTCTTTTGATCAAAAAAGTCCCATTGAAATTACGACCGTGATCTCTGGTAACTCAGCCTGGGTGGATTCCACACTGATGCAAACCCCAAGGCAAGCTGGTAAATGTAGGATCTGGCCATCTGCAGAAAGCACTGAAAATTATTCTTTGAGAAAGAAAAGAATCCTAGAATCATAGAATCACCAACATGGAGAAGATCTTCAAGATCATCAAGTCCAACCATTAGCCCTACACTGCTCTAACTACTAAATCCTCTCCCAAAGTCCCTCGTCTGCTGTTTATTAAACACCCCCAGGGATGGTGACTCTACTACCTCCCTGGGCAGCCTGTTCCAATGCTTCACCACTCTTTTGGTGAAGAAATTTTTCCTAATAGCCAATCTGAGACTCAACTTCTCAGTGTCTCCCTTTGAACTCAAATGTCTACACTTTTTTAACAACAAGAATAGTTACTATATGGAAAGCTTTGGTCCCTACAAGACAAATCTACCAGGTACTCCACAAATTCTCTCATAGTTTTTGAAACCCTTTTAGCTTTCACATGGAATTTAAGACATAATATATTCCTTAAGATATTAAAACCTATTACAATCTCACATTATTACTACAGCTATGCAGCATGCAGCTATGTTGTCCTCCTTGAGACCTGGTTGCTGTGAGTCTTGCAGCTCACAGGTATCCAGTTCACAGCATGGTTCAATAATCTGATGCTTATAAAGAAAGTAAGTCTATCCACATCCATCCTAACAGGAGAACCTCTCTATCCTCAGATCATAAAATCACAGAATGGTTTGTGTTGGAAGGGACCTCAAAAATCTAGTTCCATCCTCCTAACACGGGCAGGGACAGCCTCCACTAGACCATGTTTTCCAAAGGCCTATCCAACACTGCTTTGAAAACTGCCAGGGAGGGGACATCCACAACTTCTCTGGGCAACCTGTTCTGATGCCTCACCAACCTCACAAGAAAGAATTTCTTCCTAATATCTCATCTAAATCTAAGCTCTTTTACTTCAAACCCATTCCCACTTCCTATCACTACCATCTCCATCTTTCCTGTAAGCCTCTTTAGGAAGGCTTCAATAATGTCTTCCCAGAGCCTTCTCTTCTCCAGGCTGAACAAGCCCAACTCTCTTTGCCTGTATTCATAGGAGAGGTGATCCAGACCTCTGATCCTCTTCATGAATCTCATCTGAACTTGCTCCAAATGCTCCATGTCCTTGTTATGTTGGTAGCCCCTGGGATGCATGTAGTATTCAAGAAGGGGTCTCACAATAGTGGAGAAGAGGAGATGATCACATCCTTTGACCTGATATTTCTATCTACCTCTGAAAAACCTTACAAACATCTTAAATGCTGCATTGCTCTCCTTCTAATTCTCAACCAGACAGACATGATGCATTTTGTTCTTTAATTTTAAGAAGCCTTCAGTGATGGGGTAATTTTGCCCATGATAACTCAGTTTACCTGAAGAAATCATCAGGTCTAATGAAAGATCACAGACCAACTTTGGAAAAGCACACTTCTTTGTCACACGTGTAAAGGAATAGATAACACTTTCTCTGCCTTCCATCATCATTTCTACTGCCTCAGCAAGTGTAGAATCTGTGTGAATTTGGGACATTGATGTTCTATACCCATGAATGTTCACCTCTGTAGGCATCATTACATTTTTGAAGAAAGTTTCAGGTATCATAGAAATATTTGTGATCCTGAATCCTCTATTCCTGTATCTGCTTAATTATGCAAGAATCTGGGCTGCTACAATGAGCTTAATATGCTGAGAAACTCTTCATTTAAAGAGCTTCATTTAAAGAGCTCCAGTGCCTACAACATTGGTTTCCATGCCTATACTGTGAACGATAGATCCAGCTTCAAGAAAAGGCATGATTTCTGACTGTTATACTAAAATATCCAGAACAGGGGGTCTTCTCATCCTCCTTGTATTCCTCTCTACTTCTGCAGACAGAGCAAGAAAGGAGAAGAGGGCTACAGCCCTCTTAGATGTGACTACAGCTATGTGCTCCAGAAGTTACATCTGGAGCTTAAGCATGATGGTTCCACCCATAAATACAAGGACAATATTCTGGCAAGTTAATTTCACTGAACTTTTGACCCTCAGCTATAGAAGAGATAAGATCTTTAATATGAGGCAGTGGAAGGATTACGTGCATGCTGCACTGAGGATCTGCGAGGGAACAGTTAATCCTTGCCTCTGCGTGGAAACGCTGTGATTTAAACACACCAAGAGGTTGGGTTCAGCTTGTTTTCTCGGCATGAGAAGAGACACAATTCTTTTGCTATTCTCTGGCCTCTTGTCTGTTAGTCTGTCCCACTGTTGTGACTTATTTCTCATTTCATCCAGGTATCTCAAATAGCTTTATGCTGATGATTTGCCTGGTCTCTGATCACCTGGAAAGCAAGTGTTTCTCCATGGCCTCATTTCCCCACAAATATTTCCATCAGGCTTTTCAAAAGGCAGCAGACTGCAGCCAAAGGAATTTGTCCAACATCTCCATGATTCTCTTAAGGTAGATTTGTCTTTGGTGACAAGTTCCATTTTTAGACAGGCTCCTGGGTCCGGGGAATGGCTGAGACCTTCAGCAATGTCATTTCAGTTTCCAGGCGTGCTGTAGTCAACAGCTTTCAATGGGAAACAGCGATGCTTCTATGAGGCATTATCTCTTTCTCCTGCCACCAGTAATGAAAAACTCAAAATTATTTGTTCATGGTGAGGGCTGAATTTGAAAGCTGTCCTAAGCCTTCTGCAAACAATGACCACACACATTTGGGTCAGATTGAAACTGAGGCTAAACCAGCAATAAATATTTTAGGGATGGGCAGTAATAAATTTGTTGATCCTAAGGCTGAGCCTAAGTTGATCCTGAGAGGATCCTGAGGGAATGCATGCTGTATAAGCCAGAACTCGAGTCCTGAAAAGGATCACAGAATCACAGAATCATAGAACCATAGGGATTGGAAGGGACCTCAAGAGATCACCAGGTCCAACCCCCCTGCCAAAGCAGGTTCATAATTAGTATATCTAATTGCTCCAATTTAAAGTTCTTAAGTACCGAGTCTCAGAGAACTCATTTGAATGATTATTATCTGGATTTGGGTCCGGGTCTTGGTTTGAGACTAGAGTCAGAAAAAGCCTTAATATGCATGTCCTCTGTGAGGCAGTTTTGGATGAAGCCTCTGTGAGCTTTGACATAGCCGTAGCAATGAATTGTTCCCACATCTCCAAGACTTTTCTTATTATAGGTCTTTCCATATGCACAAAACCACTGTCCTCCATTATTACTTCTGTGCACCTTATGGTGCCAAGGTTCATCAACTATCACAAAAAAAGTCATTGCTTTAGGTACCCTAAAAAGTAACATCTCTTGCTCTGGATACCTTCCAACAGTCAAACAACTGAGACAGAATATTCTCCCTGGACATAAGACTTTACTGCTGGTTGTGTCTTTAAAGAACAAAATGTTGAGGGATTCACAGGTGTTAATGTGGGCAAAAAGAGAGGTCAATGTGATTAGTCCATTTAGTTGATTAGTTACATTAGGGGTGATTCTATAAACCACAGTCATGTGGTGGGGGATTTTTAGTTCTGGGATTTTTTTGCATGCACAAGTGAAAGTGCAGATAGTGCTATAGCATAGAATCACAAAATCATAGAATGATTTGGGTTGGAAGGAGCCTAAAAGGTCATTTAGTTCCAACCCCCTGAAATAGAAAGGGACGCCATCACTAACCAGGTTACCTAAAGCCCCATCCAACCTGGCTTTAAATGCCTCCAGGGATGGGGCTTCCATAACCCATCTGGGCAGGCTGTTCCAATGCCTCACCACCTTCAGAGTAAAGAATTTCTTCATAACATCTAATCTGAACCTACCCTCTTTCAGCTTGAAGCCATTGCCCCTTGTCCTATCACTACACTCCCCGGTGAACAGTCCCTCTCCAACTTTCCTATAGGAACCTTTAAATATTGGTACACTGCAATTAGGTCACCTCAGAGCCTTCTCCTCTCTAGGCTAAAGAAGCCCAACACTCACAGCCTGCCTTCGTGGGAGAGGTGTTCCAGCTCCCTGATCACCTTCATGGTCCTCCTCTGGACTCTCTCCAACAGCTCTATGTCTTTCCTGCACTGTTGATCCCAGAGCTGGATGCCATGCTCCAGGTGGGGGTCTCATGAGAGCAGAGCAGAGGAGCAGAATTATCTCCCTCGACCTGCTGGCCACGCTGTTCTTGATGCAGCCCAGGACACAGTTGGCTTTCTGAGCTGCCAGCACACACTGCTGGCTCGTGTTGAGCTTGTCATCAATCAGCACCCTTAAGTCCTCCTCCTCAGGGCTGCTCTCAATCCATTCTCTGCCCAGCCTGTGGTTGTGCTTGGAGTATGAGTTCCATGAGTTTATTGTAGAGCAGAGATGTCAGACTCAGGGGGAATACAGAGGAAGACAGAGGAATACAAACTGCAAATACAAATTCTGAACTTTTAAGACCAGAAATCAGTTGTTATTATCCTTGTATCACCTGATCAGGCTCAAAACTCTGGAGCTGTCCTGGGGAAGTGGTTAGTGTGAACAGTTTTATACTGGCATAGTCTGACTTCATTTAGCATCTGTATTTGGACATGTACCTCAACCTGTTAAAGTTCACTATCCTATGAGTAAATCACTAAAGTAAGGCGACAGAAGAGACTAGAGAAGATCATCAGAGCCTCCAGAGAGTTGCAAGACTGTCACATGGTTCCTTGCAATTTTTATTTTCTTTTGCTTAAATATTTCTTTTTTGGTGAATGCTAGTTATTCATTCCTTGAATCTTTTTGTATACCCACATACCACATGCATACTTCATTTTATTTAATGCCTTGTTTACTCTTTTTTTTTAATTATTACATATTATCTTTATCTTTTTGCTGCATATGATTATGCAAAAAGCCAGAACGCAGATGTATTCAAGGATGCATTTGAAGGATCAGTCCCTACACTTAAATCTAACTGTTTCTGTCTTTGTAGATTGTAGGGCCCACCCTTGTGTTCTTGTAAAGGTCAGTGCTGTCAGTAAATAGAACTGGGAGAAGGGGGTGAGAAGGGTAAGATGTCAGACAGGTATGGGAAGGATGTGAATTAAAAAAGCACTGCCTCTAACAGAACAGAGAATCAATCAGTCTGCATTTGTTGTCATCTACATGTGTCTGTACAATGCATCTCCATGAACTGTATCATCTTCACCATAGGAATGTAGACTCACTCCACTCATTGGAACTTTACCTTGCTCTTAATTTGAAACACCCTCTACTTTTCAGTCCCAGGACTAAAAGTAGACTTTTGCCTTTGCACTGCTCTACCAACAAAGTTTCCCTGGATATTTTAGCCCTGCTTGTGCCATGTCAATCCACAATATTTTCTGTGTTTGGATAAGATAATGAAGGGGTTTAAAATTTGAATGTGGATCTCCAGCAGAAAAAAAGCACTAATGCATTATCTGAAAGCTTTCCTTCTACTTAAACAGCCTTTCTAAGCAATCCATAACACACCTTTGAAAAACTACAAAGCTAATTCAACCACAGTTAGACTTCTGTGATAGCAACTTGCCCAATCCCTGGCTACAAGCAGGTGTTTTATAACTGAACTGACCAAACCAGTCTGTGCTGTGGCTCCTCTTCATCTGATGAGGGTTTATGAATCACAGCTGAACAGCTGCCTGATGATAACAAAGCAGCACATTCAGTGCACGTTCCCAAGTTATTGTATTATTGTTTCAAAGGGTTAGTCAGCCTAGATCCAATTAAGATTGGGGTCGGTCTGCTTATCCATGGTATGATGGGTTGGAGCAAGCATTGGAGCAAGTCCAGAGGAGGACCATGAAGATGATTAAAGGGCTGGAGCATCTCTTCTATGAAGACAGGTTGGGATTGTTCAGTCTGGAGATGGCTCCAGGGAGACCTTACAGCAGCCTTCCAGTACCTAAAGGAGCCTACAGGAAAGATAGACAAGGGCTCTTTACAAGGGTTTGGAGTGACAGGACAAACAGCAACGGATTTGAAGTAAAAATGGGTAGATTTAGATTAGACATTAGGAAAAAATTCTTCCCTGCAAGGGTGGTGAGGCCCTGGAACATGTTACCCAGAGTTGTGTATAGTCCCTCCCTGGAAGAGATCAAGAGCAGGTTGGATGGAGCTTTGGGCAACCTGGGCTAGTGGAGGCTGTCCCTGCCCATGGCAAGGGGTTGGAACTAGATGATCTTTGATATCCCTTCCAAACCAAACCATTCCATGATTCTATGGTAAGTGTCCTGCTCTTCTTATAGGCACTGGCTCCCCAAAGACAGTTAGGACACAGGTTCCTGAGTGGACGTGTTTCACATCTGATTCTCATTTTCTTGTTGCTCAGCTTTGCAGTCAAATGCCTCACTTTTGGGATCTGTCTTCATTAAAAGACACTGAGAAGGCTGGTTTCAGTGGAGAATAAGTTCTTTAATATACTGAACTGTCAAAGTTGTTTGACCTCTGTCTCAAACAATTGCTCACCTGATGTTTCTTCAGGTCAGAAGTTGGCCAGGGTATCTGCTCAAGGCTCCCTCTGAGGCTTTCCTTTCATTTTGGGGGGAGCAACACCTTCACCTCTCCAAAGTCTGCAGCCATAGCCTTTTGCATCCCTCTTTGTGATCAAACAGCATTCAGGGAGCTGGAAAGAGGATTTTATGATTCTCTGTGTGTACCTACAAAGTACGTTGAGGGCAGATGTAAGGTCTCCTTGGCTGTGATCTGCAAGCAAGATCTAATCTGAAAAATGTGTGAACACATTCAAAAAGACAGAAAATGTGAACCTGACTCCTTAGCAGGGTTATTACTTTGGCCTCAGTGTGTGGCTTTGATCGGTCTGGCTGGAGCATGTGCCCCTCAACAGCAAAGTCCCCAAGTCATTCTCTGTGATGGAAGACCTAGGGAAACATGACTCTATAACCTTCTTTAGTTGTTGCTCTGTCATCAGAGACAGATTGTATTACTCGACATCCCTTTAGACTGACCAAGGATAGACATTGCATTTTTGCTGAAGGTATCTATGAACCCAAAAACTTTCCAGTCCCCAAGGGCTGCCTGGGCAAATTCAATTTGATCACAAACATTCCAGCCACCCCACATCTGCATGGTGGCGTCTAGCCTGAATCAATACATGATAGCCCAACTATTAAGACTCCTCCAGCTGTACACTGGCAGTATTCCTCACATGCAAATACATTTGTTTGTCTTAAATGACAGTTTGGAACAGAGATCATCAGAGCCTCATTTTTAGCCAATTACCCAGCATTTGCTTTGCCCAATTTGCATGGAGAACAACCTATTATTGCTCTCAATCTGGGGAGAATTGTTTGCCTTTTGTAGCCTTACAAGCTGCAGATGGAGCCTAATTTTTTCGTAAATATGTAACACAATAAAGCATGGAGGAAATAGTCTGTCTGTGGATGTCAAGTAGGGAAAGAGCAGAGAGCACCTCGCCACTGAAAATGGTGGCATTGATTATGGCACATTAGCTATGAAAAAGACTGAGACAGTGTCATCAAATCTCCTGCAATACTTTATTGCAAAACAGTACTTTTCAAGTTTTACATCCTGTCTCCAAATTCTAAGGCATCTCACTATTACTGAGCTCTTAGTGGGATTCCAGGGCTCCATAGACTGCTGTTATTTTTTCACATCAACATGATTCACACTTTTAAATAACTTTTCCTTCTCAAAAACTTTTAAATGCCTACCCTCACCTTAATTAGATTAAAATTTAAATTAGGCATTTAAAACTAGCTTTTGCTTTCTTTCTAATATCAAAGATACCCAGTGTCAGTATGACCATCCTAAAGAAGACTAGTATTTTTTTAAATGGCTAATGATTTGGAGGATCTTTCTTGATAGCTTGATAGACTTTCAAAAGAGCTTACAAAAATGTGAGCACATATCTTTCAAAATGTCTCCAAGTGTAGATACCAAATCCAGAATCACAAAGCCAGTTAGATGCCTAACTCCCATTTACTTCAGCAGAAACTAAAATGCCTCTGGGCACCTGGTACCTCTCTGAAAACTTCGGTCCCTTCTCCATCTCCAGCTGTGCTTTTACATGAGGCAACCAAGGAGAATTCTGTCTTTGATTAGATGGTTAAAGCTAGAGACAGGACAGTTTCCAAACTTTCTTACTTACTCTTAAATGTTGCTGCCAGGAAGACTACAATCCAGCCCTATCAGCTACATTTTTATAGTCAAGCCATACAGTGACAGCAGTTCAAACTGAATGAAGGAGCCCAATTACAGTGGCCCAGCAAGGACAAGGATGTATTAGGAGATACTTCTATAGTGGAAATAACTCCCAGAGGTGTGGTACATGGTCCTGTTCTTGGTGAATACATACAAGAAATGCCATGTAAATGTCTCATCATCCAAAAGAAAGAAAAAAATGATATGGGCTTGAGCACATGCAAACTGGGAATAGAGGTATTTCAGGGGATGAAAAGCTCTACTCTTGTAGAAGAAAAAAGAAATCTGACCTTGCTTAGGTCACTAAAATGAGGTCTATGGTTATAAGAACATCAGGAGTATTGAAGATAAAGAGAGAAGATCTACGTGCTGGAAGATCCAATAGTAGCAGAAGAAAAAGGACTGAGAAGACCAGAAATAAAGTTTGGCTGGAAATTAAAGGATGATTCCTGGCTATCTGTGGGGACAAGTGTTGGAATAGGCTATCAATAGAACAAAAAAATTGAAATTCAAGAAAGGCAACTAGGCTCACATAACTTGGTACTAGATGCCAAAGGGGACTGGAGATCATGATCCAGTTGGACCCTTCCAACCTAGCACTCCTGGGCTGATGGCAATAAAAGAAGCAAGAGCCGAGCAGTGAAACATATTTCAACAGAAGACTTTGGGAAATGCAGAGTCAGCCCTCCATGGGCTGCATGCATTTGCTTTTCTGTGCTTCTCTATATTCTCTCTGTACCAAGGTGGCAGACCAAAACGAGAATGTGAGCAGACAATTTATGGCTTTTCTTTCCTTTTCTCCCAGTGATGGGAGGGAACTTTGTGGCCCCCAAGAGAAGCAGAACATAAAAGCTGTGGACAAGGGGTATGAAACTGTTGGGGTTTTGGATTTTTTTTTTGCTGACTCCAACAGAGGTACCACTTAATTTGATGGTTAGTAGTTCTGGACAACGTGTGTTTAAACAGCACATAAAAACCCTCTCCCTGCAGTTCTCATTACTGAAGTTCTTGCCACAGCTTCCTCTCTTGGAAGGAATCCTGGCTTTAAGAAATCAGTAGAAATCAGCTAGTGGGAAGTTAGGAAGGGAGACAAGGTATAGGGTTGCCAGTTGTACTGATGAAATCCCCAGTGGAAATCCAGGACATTTTGCATTTGTACCTAGATGTGCTCTGATGAACAGTCATTTTACTGCATAACCATAATTCACAGTGCAGTTTTCTTCTTAGCAATTTGAATATGTATTACAGCAGGGTGCAAGGAGCCTTCAGGATCCTTTAATGCAGTGCTGGAAGTAAGTGAGGTTCATTAAAACTCACTAGTTAAAAAAGGAAGCAAGTCTGCAGGCTTCAAGCTATAAACCAAGTGATAACCCACAAATTGCAGGAAAATTTTCATATCCTTTATAGGTGAGGTAATTTACTGTTGCCCACAACAGCAATATTTCATGACTTTCCTCTGCATGGGAGAGAAGTAAAGGCTAATGTCACATGGATTGTTCACAGAAAGAACATTCCTGCATGACTGTCATCACCACCTTGGTAATGACTCAGACACAGGACTTCTACAGGTACCCCCATCTGGTTGTGACCACTTTGCTGAGTGCGTGCCTGGAGACAGGAGCTACAGCAGATAATTCTTAATGGATCAGGCAAGTCTTGTAACAAGTTGGGAATGTGACAAATGGAGGGTTTTTTTCTGCTAAAGCAGTCCCTCAGTGGAGTCCCAGCACTATCTACTGACAACTATCAGAGACCTGGACCTAGCATCCCAGGCTGAAGTCTTCAGGAACAGGGGCTTAAGCCTGGCTTCACCTCCAGAAGGTATTTTACAGAACTAATATAGATAGACATCCAAGTGCTTTCATCTACTTTTATTAATATCTAGATAGAGAAGCAGGTTGGAATATCCTACAGCATTATGCACCAAGGAGTTCCAGGAGGTGTTTTATCTTTTCAAGGGCTGACCAAACACCCTGAAAAAGAATTGTTCAGACACTAGTAGAGACCTCAGCATGTCATCCTCTCTTTCTCTTGTGGTACACCTCTGTTGTATTGCATAATGCACCCAACATCCATCTGAGCTAGGCATTAGAGATGTGGAAGGGACAGTGCATTAGCACAAGGGCTGTTCCTGATTTTAGGTCAGAATTAATGTGATAATACATGATGGAGGGGTTGCAACCACTACACATTAGGCACTGCACATCCTCAACTGTCGCAGTCTTTAAGACCTGGGGTTCTACTTTTACAGTATAAATATCTTTCTTGAGATATTCTGCACATGAAATGAGCAAAGAAAATAATGCATAACTGTAACCTGACGTTGATGACATATGACTGTTTAATAAACCATCTATAATGCACTCTATGGGAAAACAAATGCCACAAGCAACTCTTTGATACGTCAGTGTTGATGGGAAACAAAATACATTAGCAGGGCTGAAAGAGTTGTGATTTAGGATTATTTGAGGGTAGTAGTATATCTTGCAGGTCTTCGGAGTGCATCCTTATAAATATATTAATTTCCAAGAGCTGCCAGCAGTTGTTCATTTTAATTTTAAAAAAAAACCAAAACCAGAATTTCAATGTTGCAATACACACTTTTGTTTTTAAAAATAATAGGAACCCTTATTTATATGCTCATTTTCAAAATGTTTTGCAGCCTGTCACTCTGTAGCAATGCAAGGCAGCCTATAATCTAAAAGCTTAATAGATAGATCATAATTGTTGGTTAATGAGACCAAAAGATGCAAATAGAATTAGAGGGGGTGATGACTTGTGATTTTTAATCTTTTTTATTAAAAAGGTTTTATACTTTGATTCACTTTTGTTTATGGGATTATGCCTATATGTTAAAAATGGGTACTTACTTTTTATCCTCTCTTTCACTTCTTTATGCCTTTCATTTACTTATGGAGTAATTTTAATGGGATTTTTTTCCTGATCGATGGGGAGATAAACTTGTTTAATAATGCCTTATCAGTTAGACATAAAACAGCTCACGACCCTTTGTCTGGAAAGATTCTTTTCCCCTTTTCTGACATGTTTGATCACTCATGAATTGCTAGGTATTGCTGTGGTAAGTGTCACCGTGGAGGTTGTGCTTCTTTAACAGCTCTTTCTGGACAGAATTGCATTAGCAAACCTGAGTGGTACTAATTTTCTAGTGACCTGTGTTCATACTGATACAAAATGACATCCTTGTCTTTGGTAAGAAGCAGTTAAATGTGTAGGTTTCCTGTGCTCAACAATCTCCAAATTAATTTTTTTTGGCAGTGGCTGGGAAGATGAAAGCATTATTATCAGATAAAACAAGAAGCCCCTCTAAGCTGGTACCTGAAGCCCTGCAGTGACCTCAAGCATACCCACCTTGCTGTCACTAGCCATGAATCAGAGGCATTGTGATTTCACATCGCCTGAGGAATGTGGTGGGGATGTGTTGAAAAGAATGGTCATCAGGAGATGCCAAAGGGAGGGTTTAAGGACAGAGAGAAGTACACTGCAACATGCTACTCTACCCTACGGAGATCTCTGGAGTTGGAGACAATGCTATTATATTTAGTAGTCATCAGTTAATTGACTGGTTTTTCCATTAATTTGTCTAATCAACTTTTGAAAAGGGGTAAATATTTAGCAGCTATTATACCCTAAGCTGAGAAATACTGTAGCTCAAGTTTTTGCCCTGTAAAGTATTTTCTTTTGCTCCTTTTGGACCCGCCACTTGCTATTTCCATTTCAGATCTCTCAATACTGATTGTTTCTTTTTTTATTCTCCTTTTGATTTAAAAAGAAGATTAATAAAGAGTTGCTCCCTTTTTGAGACCACTCAAGATTTTGCAGAGTCCTGTCATCCCCAACAGTCTTATTTTCTGGGATGATGAAGCCTAATTTATTTAGTCATACTTTATAAGGAGATTGTTCCACTTCTGTGATAATTCCCATCACCTTTTTCTCTATCTTTTCCAATTTCATTCTGTTCTATTAGAGACAGGGGAATTGGAAAGGCACACAGCAATTAGTAAATGCATAATAGATGTGTACTTACTTATGAAACAGACCATTGCAATTGCCAAGATACAGACCATTGCAATGTTTACTTTTTGATTTATTCCTTGTGGTTTTCTGGTTTTCCAGTGGGCTCCTCCTTGTCCTACAACAGGACTGTAAAAGTCCTGAAGACAAAATCCATCTTTTAGTTCTCTCCTCAGTGCCTGGTACTACTGATTCTGGAGTTAGATAAAACCTGAGAGAGTCAGCCAGTGATTTGCAACCAACACTGCCTGTACATATCCCTTCACACTGTTTTCTAAATAAATTGAAAGTTTCAGCTCCTGCCCTGCTCCTGTCAGTGTCAGATTCAGCAGTGATCATCCTTCCTTACTCAGTTAAATGCCTCTGATTGGAGCCTGTTTGAATGCAGCTTCAAGAAACCAGTCTTTGTTCTTCCTTTCTCTGACAGTTTAATCATCAAATCACAAAATCATACAACAATTTGGGTTGGAAGGAACCTCAGAGATCATCTAGTTCCACATCCCCTGATATGGGCAGGGAAAATCTCCACTAGAACAGGTTGCCCAAAGCCCCATCCACCCCAGTCTTTAACAGTGCCAGGGATGGGACATGTTTTCCTCATGTTTACATGGAACTTCCTGAGTTCCAGTCTGTACCTGTTGTCCCTTGTCCTTTTGCTGGGTACCACTAAAAATGTCTGGCCCCATCCTCTTGAAATTGACCCTTTAGATAATTATAATCATTGATGAGATCCTCCCCCTCAATCTTCTCCAGACACAGACACAGTACTCTCAGCTTTTCATCATACGAGAGATGCTCAAGCCTCCTCATCACCCTTGTAGTCCTTTGCTGGATTCTCTCCATTACTTCCTTGTCTCTCTTGAACTGGTGAGGCCAGAACTGGGTGCAGGACTCCAGACATGGCCTCACTGACCTGCTAGTCATGCTTTTCTTAATGCATCCCAGGATACCATTGGCCTTCTTGGCCAAAAAGGCACATTGCTGCCTAATGGAGAGCTTGTTGTCCACCAGGACTCCCAGGTCCTTCTCTGCGGAGCCACTTCCCAGCAGGTCAACCCCTAATCTGTCCCGTTGCCTGGAGTTATTCTTCCAGAAGTGCAGGACCCTACACTTACTGAATTTCATTTTGTTCCTCTTTGCCCAATTCTCTAGTCTGTTAAAGATCTCACTGAGTGGCTATGTCAGCAGTATCTGGTGTATTGGCCACTGCTCCCAGTTTTGTATCATCAGTAAACTTGCTGAGGGTACACTCTGTCCCCTCATCCAGGTCACTGATGAATATGTTTGAACAGGACTGGACCCAGTGCTGACCTATGGGGCACACCACCAGCAATGCAAAATGCAAGCCTAAGGTAGCCTATCATTGTGAGCTACAAGAACAGTGTCCATTGGACCAGTGTTTTACACCCTATGGAAATGTTGTGTTTGGCCTAATACTTCACAATTTTAAATATGGTGCATCTCATACCTCATCTCTTTTTTTTTTTCCCAAACTACATTAGGAGATTAAATCATCCCTCAGGCCCTACTTATCTCATATCTCCCATGCACAGCCAGGGGCTATGGAATGGTTAGGGACTGCTATTATTTCAGGCAGTGAGTACGTGTTTTACCTCTATTCAGTATATCCCTTTCATGTTGGTCTAAGGACATTTTTACTACTTGTTCTGCCAAGTGCCTCTGGGACTGGATCCAGAGCCTTCCTGCTGCACGAGCCACTTGGATCATTTAGGTGCTTTGGGAATCCCATTGAGAGAGGGAGATGCCAGGAATTTCTACTTAGGTCAGTAAAGAAATCAATCCTTGCTCAGCAAATGAAGGAGATGACTACCTCTCCCTAGCTAATCAGAGCAATCTTGTAATTCAGATTTCCAAACTTAGGTGCCAAATAACCAGGAAATCATCAAACACTTGTGCCCTTCCAAATAATCCTTTAGCTACAAAGGGCAGCAATTGAGCTGATATTTAGATATAATTGCTTGACTCTGTTTGGTCCCTGGCTCAATGTGTTTAGACTGTTAATTTTTGTTCTTGGACAATTTCAGCTAAGCTTAGCCTATTTGTCTCTACAAGATCCCTTGTTTACCAAAAACTTCTGCTGATAGGACTCGGATGCAGTCAGATCTGTGGGTGTCCATTTGAAGGTCCTGTATTCAATCTTTTGAGTGCTCAACTTGTCTTGATGTCCCTAGCTGCATAGCTGGAAAGTTTGAGCGATGTCTGGACACCTACATTCAATACTATGAGCTTACAGAAGCATACTGGCACCATTGTAACTGCAATTACTAAACATATAATTGGACTTTGTTAGGAAACGTTGGGAAATTAAGAGAGGTTTGTCATCTATGCCTGTATGTCGCTTGAGGCAGTAGAG
The DNA here is from genome assembly GCA_027925045.1 of Hypotaenidia okinawae. Taxonomy (NCBI): domain Eukaryota; kingdom Metazoa; phylum Chordata; class Aves; order Gruiformes; family Rallidae; genus Hypotaenidia; species Hypotaenidia okinawae. Next base: position 162,403,465 of record BSDF01000002.1, read on the forward strand.
TTTGGAATAAGCAAAATAGAGGAAACATGGCTGTTATGTCAGGAAGAAAAAAAATAATATTTTTAAAAAATATAACCAGGAAATCTTTCCAAAGAGTTCATTTTGGAATCATATTTGGTGATCATCATATCAATGGATGGGGAAATGACTGACCAAGTTATGTATCTTTGCCCCTGCAAAGAAGGAGAAATTCTTTTCGGTGAGATTTATCATTTTAAGAGGATTGTGGGTACTTGTAGGCAAAGAGGAGGTGGGATTTCATGTCCTATACCCCTTTTAAGACTGCCAGGTTCTATATGGTGCCTACAGCAAAGCTCTCCAGAGAGAAGAAGAATTATGTATAAAGTACTAAATCTCTTGGGTCTCAGCGGTCTGTTTTCCCTCTTCCTCTCTACTCATGCATTCATACATCAAATGGTTTAATGTGGAGTGAAGCTAATGATCTCCATCCACAGATCTCTCATTTGTGCTCAAGGTGTCTGAATGGGAAGTGGCTTTGTACTCATGCTTCAGGCAAAGGCCTTTTGAAGCAATCACTCGTGTGAACAGCTGGATTCAACACCTGCGTGGCAGAGGCTAAGTGCTCTCCCTTATTTTGCTATCAAAAAGCTGAAAGGCAAGCTGCAAATATCACTCATTATCATTTATTAGTCCAAATTATGCTGAAGGGGAAATAGATCTCTCTGGATTCAGTCCTACTCCTTTAAGTTTGCCCTGTCAGTATAGAGAACAGGAAGAAGTGTCTTTTCCTTGAAGTTATATTTGAGCTGTATCAAAATAGATTTTCAGAGAATAAAACTGTAGTGAGAATAGGCAATCATTTTAGCCCCCATGAGTGGAATTCAGGCAGCTGCCAAAATTTTTGAGTGGCAAAAAAACCTACCATTAAAAAGAGAACACATAGAAAACGAATCCACTCTGCTCTCCTGAACAGATATATTTAAGAACACCTTTTTCCAAAGTTTCCAAGTACCCACCTCAAATTCAGCTTCTCCAAAGCAAAATGAAGCTGTGCCATCTTCAGCCACAGCTGGCAAGTGGAGAAGACATGGGAAGAGGAGAATACAGAGAGGAGCAGCTGAAAAGTACTGTGGGAGGATATATGTGGCCAGGCTGTGCAAGTCTTTAGGTGTCAGTTAGTGTCCTGACCTTCCAGGGTTTCATTGTTATTTCAGCAGAAAAGATAACTTTGGGCAACTATTTTGATTCCATTCCAGAGAATCATGGGTTAGCAGAGGCAGGAACTAGTTGAAAGTTATGCCTATTTTTTCTGACCAGCGTGGAACTATGAAGGACAATAGACACACCATCTGCCTTGATGGCAACATAATCTTTTGTTTCTTACTGTTGATCCAGCTGTATGAATTCAGTGCTTCAATGCAGATTTGCTCTGAATGCAACCATTAGATAACCACCTCTGAAAGGGAAATTAAAAATGGCCAGATATTTGCCATTGTGAATTGGGCAGAAATAGAATCATAGAATTGTTTAAAATGGAAAAGATCTTTCAGATCATTGAGTCCAACTGTGAATCTAACACTATCAAGTCCAACCACTAAACTCTGTCCCTAAGCAACCTGTCTTTTAAATACCTCCAGAGATGGTCACTCAACCACTTCCCTGGGAAGCCTGTTCCAATGTTTGACAATCCTTTCAGTGAAATTGTTTTTCCTTATACCCAATCTAAACCTCCCCTGGTGCAACTCGAGGCCATTTCCACTTGTCTTACTGCTTGTTACTTGGGAAAAGAGACCAACACCCACCTGGCTACAACAAGAGAAGCTGTGGATGCCCCCTCCCTGGAAGTGTTCAAGGCCAGGTTGGATGGGTCTTGGGGCAACCTGGTCTGCTGTAGGCTGTCCCTGCCCATGGCAGGGGGCTTGGAAACAGAAGTAGTTTGAGGTCCTTTTCAACACAAACCTTTATGTGATTCTCTGATACAGAAACATAAATAACCATGGCTTTTCCTAGAACTGAATCCCACTAAACTTGTCTTCAGTGCCATCACTCTTTACTCTCTTGTAGCCTTAAATAGGTTACAGATAAATATTGAACCAACATCTTTGTTCTTGTCCTTCAGTACTTCTTGCTTACTAAAGCATAAACACTCTCCGAAGGACCAACGTTTCCAGTCTGGTCTTCTTCATAGCCAAGTTACACCTTAGAATCAACAACACCACAGCATCTTGACATTTTCTGATTTTATTTTTTGTGTGTTAACTACTGAGAGCGAACAGGATCCTGTCACAGGCTTAAAGCACTAACCTGAGAATCGGGGTTTCTGGATTTAGCTCCCAGCTACAGCACAAATGCCTTGGGTGGCTTTTGACAGGTCCTTTACCTTCCTTGTCCCTTAAATATTAATAGATAAAATGGAGGCTATTTTTCCTTAGGCAGTTAAGCTGAATGCACTAATGACTGTGAGATGTTACAGTAATGGAGGCATTTGACAAATGTAAAGAATGATGCTGCTGTTATTAGTGTGATGGATCAAAACTTCAGGTTCATTAACTACATCTTTTCACTGTCAGTGTATAAACACACTATTTTTGGTGGTTCAGATTCCAAAGAACTCATTATTACTAGTATTAAGGTCTGAAATTAAAAAGGAGAGTGGTGCAGGGGAGCGAGGTGTTTTTTTCTGGCTCTCTGTAAAATCTGGCATTGTGAAAATTAAGTCTCTTGGCACCACCGTTTAAAGCAAACACAGAAGTTTCCTCCAGTGACAGGAGAGAGGAAAGATTATTAAGGGATGCAGCAGAGTTTGAGAAGAATAAATGTGAACCACTTTTGCAAAAAAATCCTTGACAGAATTGGATTTTGGATGAGACATGGCTGGAGCTGAGAAGGAACTAATTAACATGGCCAACCCAAGCTGATTCTGCTGAGCCATTTGGGATGTCCCTGCACTGAGTAGCAGGCTAAGCAGCTTATTTGCTCTGGTGGTGTGCTCTGAAGTAGGACTGTGTGTTTATGCAATTGTTGCTGAGATAGTAGAAGACCTTTCATCACCATAAATTCTCTGTGCAAAGAGATGGATGTAGGAATAGCCTAGCTAGCCTCACTGATGCTGTGCTGAATCTCCACTAGCATGTTATGAAAAAGTTGGTTCTGCACTGAACACAAGGGCTGCCCCTATCACCTAAATTGTCCCTTACCTGCTTATATTAGCATGGATAGATGGGATTTTTCTCTATTTTGTTGAAGCGTGCAAATGTCATTTCATTTTACAAGTACTCGAGGCATCTGGAGGATGAAGTACCTTCTAGGCAAGATTTTATTATAGATTGCACTAAGTACACTAAGTGCAACCCACAGTCATTGTTGACAGGGGTGATTCAGGTGAGCCATGCTGATAACCTCAGCAACCTTGACTTTTTCCTAGCTGTGCTGAAGGAAATGTGTTTTGGGAGGTACATAACAATGCATAATACTTGTGGGATTTTCATGGATAACTACACCCTGGAAATCTAGCCTAGGGGAACTCACATCAGCATAGGGTGCTGTATATGGCTGTTCACCATCCAGCTTCTCCTCTGAAGAGACAGGTACAGTGGAAAGTCAGCCTGGAGCCTGAATTAACAATGTTGTTTGCTGGTGTTTACCTGCCCATCTCCACTCCTCAGTAATGTTTTGGGTTTTTTATATTTAGTCTCCTGTTCCAATATAGTTGGCAGTATTGTTCTTTGAGCAGTCTGCTCCACTGCTGTCCTGTAGAGGGGTTATGATAAATAACAAAGATTCAGTGGCATTTTCCTAGCACCAAGGAAGAGTATTTGTTCTTGAGCTTCATCCCAGTGGAGGAGAACAGGGAGCTACAATATATGTACCAGCTTTTCCTGCAGAGAGGAAAATTCACTGCTAGATATTTAAACCTTTTGTGAAATGTTTCATTATCTTATATGGCATCTATTGGCAGTCTGGCAGGGATGGGGAGTTTTAGATGGAACTGGATGCCCTGCAATGGTTAGGGATGCTCTTTCATTGCAGGTCAGCAGGAAGGATGGAAACAACTACAGGGTAGCAACTCCCCAGACTGATCAAAGCAGATCTACCAGCTCCCTTTTCTTCATTGCTTTTGCTAATGTCTTTTCTAGCAGAGGTAAAAATGCTGTTAACATCCACCAAAGGTATGTCATGTTACTCTGCTGACAAACATAAGTCATAAATGTGATGAATGTTCTCCTGTCTGGTGACTGAGACCTTGCAGTGATTTGGGGAAGACCGGGATGGTCATAATTCAATGTCACCACAATTTTTTTGCTCTGCCTGTCTGGGTATCTGTGAGACAGAGTCTGAGATGTGTTTCTCACCAGCAGTCTCATAGGGTGAATTTCCCACTGGACCAATTACTGTGAATTGTGGAACTGCCATTGTCTCGCAATAAATTGTCCTGATAATGAGGTAGGTGAGTGCAGATTCCAAATCTTGGGCTCATGCAGGTTCAATGAGGATAAACCCATCAAAGGATTGTGAAACACTGTGAAACTCTCTGTTACGAAGCTGCTGTAGAAGAAGCACATAATTAAAAAACACTCCCCTGGAGAGAATATCATTTAATCTTCTTCTCATAACCCACCACCAGGACAAAAAACACAACAAAAGAAGGGATATGATTCACAGAGAAAACAACGTCATTTTTGGTTGTGTGATTTGTTGAAATTCCTTGTGCTAATTTTACACTTGGTATTGAAAATAAGGTCAATTATTGAGGCTTGTAATTGAAAATTGCCAAATTGTACTTTATCAAATGACATTTCTGTTGTGCATCTGAACTTCTTGGACTTTAGCTTTCCACTGTGCTCTCCAGTCTCAAAAGCACATCATGGTTTCAGAGACACAACAGGGGACTAAAAGCATGATATTTTATTGAGGAACACAGGATTTATTAGACTCAATTAGACCGTGGTCCATTTATTACTGTATCTTGCCTCAAGCAATGAGTGAATTCCAGTATTTCAGAGGCAAGTGAAATTATAGTGCAAGAGGAGACATGGGAAATTTTCTTAATGAAATTTGAAAACTTTTCTTACTGGCCTGGAACTCAGCTCTTGGTAAACCTAAACTCCAGAGAGAGCTGTGACGCCTACAATGAAATTTGGGTCAAGCTTTGACTAACCTTGGGACGAAGATTTAAGCTAAATTCAGGCTAAAATGAAGGGACAACTCTCTCTGGCTTTGAAGGATGTGATATTAGTAACATTTATTAAACACATGATAGCAATGTCTTGAGGCATTAGACTTGGCCAAAGCCTCCTTGGTCTCCATACTGTACATAAAAAACCACAGCTTCCCTTCTGGGTTTCCCTATCCCATCATATTTTCAGCAAAGAAGAAGAGAAGGGTCGACAAGAAGAAGAATTATTTTCATCAAACCTTAGTTGGTCCTTATCTGATACACCATCAAAACGTTAAATAAAAAGAAGTTTAACTCACACTTTTCAGTGGGTTTTTTAAAGTTTATTTTTAAGGTTTTTTTAAGAATGCAGTACTGCAAGCCATAAATCCCATAGCAGGGATGGGACAGTTACAAGTGCCATCCTCAGTATAGTCACTGGGCAAGCTCAGTTTCTCATTTCTTATCATTCCTGGAGCGATGGCTGACACAAGTTTTATCAGTTAATTCCCACCAGTCCATTATAGAATGTGAATGAGATGCAACGTGGTTGGAAGCTTGTGAGTATGGGAATCTCCTGCTTAAGTCTTTCACTCCTGCAAACCCACAAACGATGACTCAGGACTGAGCCTCATCAAACCCAGATTTAGGATGACTGAAGAAAGACACCCTCCCTTGAAGATATTAAGCTCCTAGCAGCTAGATTTGTGACAAATTCTTCATTGACTTTACGACAGAAATGTTTGGCTTCTGCAGTTTTGTTCATGACTTGATTCTGATCCCACCTGAATATCCTGGTTTGGTTTAGAGCAGCATAAGTGTCTCCATGTGTCAGAACCAGCAGTGAGGGCTGGGACATGTACCAGAGGTCATATTGTGACTATAGATAATATGCGAGAAATCTCAATACTGAATCCTTCCTGATAAACTGCTTATTCATTGCTCTAAACAAAGGTTACAGTAGAAACTTACTCCCAAATACTTGTTAATCCGTGGGAGAGCTTTCTATGACATCTTGTTGCAGATGGGATAGATAAGAGGGATGCACTTCACTCTTAAGAGAGAGGCAACAATATGTTTATTGATATAAACCAGAAGGGTGTAGCAGTGTTTGGTAACAAACATGGTGATTAAGACTTGGTGGCAAGGTAATATTGATTAGTTAGTGCATAGAGAACAGGGTCAGCTGAATCTGTCAGGGAGACCCTCCCGTTGAGTCAAGAGGTTCAGAAAGAATCCCCTTGCTTTCTAAACTCCTTCTCAGAGAGGAGCCTGGGTGCAGCTGGATTCAGTCTTAGTCCCAGACTTGGTCAATGGTTTATGTCTAAAGGATTATATATACACAGTCAATCCTTTATATTTCTTAGCTAAGATCACAAACGGTAGTGCACTTATTCTCAACTCACTTACTGAGGATCTGCTGTGGATCTGTTGCTGCAAGGATTCTCTTGACCTCAAGGAGTAACCTTGAGAGGCATCCCTTTCAAGGGGAGATCCTGACCTGATCCCCCTGATCCCCCTTCAAGGGGATCCTGATCCCCTTTCAAGGGCAGATCCTGACGTGCGGCCTGCTGTTGTCTCAGGAGAGCTCCAAGGGCTCTGGCACTGCTCACTATGGAGTAAGAGGATTGGCTCAAAGTCATAGTCACATACCACCCCTAGATGCCAGTGGACACTGACCAGTGTCTGGGTGGGCACATTAGCATAGATAGCCCTTGGCTATTGTGTTATCATCTGTCTTCGTGAACTCACTGTGAGACAGATGCAGGCATCACAGTCAACACCAGTGGTTTTCAACCAATCTGGATTTAGAGGAAAAAGATGGGGACAGTGGGGTAAGCATACCATCACAAGTCTGAGCTGCAACATTACAAGTTTTGGCTGAAGGTGCATACAATTCCAATAGTAATGATGACTAAAGAACAGCTAGGTTTTCGCTCAGTTTTCACCTATCTGTGCACAATCATGATGCAATGATAAGTAAAATATTATTAGGATTTATTTTTTTAAAAACTTTTGAAGGTATTCTTTACAGATGTGGAAAGCATAAAAAAAGAAAGTCATAATAATTCTGAATCATTGAGACTTGTGCAGCATTGCATCACATTAAGAAATTAAGAATTCAGACCACGTACTTTATATGCTCTGAGTTTCCTTGCTCAATGAATACATCTGATTTGGCCAATCTGATCCTTTATTTTTTCAAACATGTTAGAAATAATTTTGGGGGGAAAAAAGCTAAACCCCTCCCAAAACCTTCTGACTACTGCTACAGACTGGGAGGAAGTCTGAGTCTCTTTGGCTATACTCTTCATCACCTGGGCTAGTCACCCTCAATTTTAATTATAGACAAAAGGGTCATACCCTGAAAGTTTCTGTTCTGCCTTTCTTTAGATATTTACCTGGAGATAGGAGAGCCTCTAGCTCTTCCCCATATGTTCACAGTGAAAGCTGGGAACAACTAATTCTTACGGGGATGATGGGCACAAAAGTCTATGAACTTCTCCAGGTGGCATCTCAAGCCTTCTCCAGATTTGTCTTTGTCTCAGAGGAGCCTGTGGCAGTTCTGAAAAGACCCTGAAGCCCTTGAGACTCTGCGTGAGAAGTTCACGTTGAGCAGGTGCTACTAATTGATAAATTTGCTGCCCCGACAGCCCTGATGCCAGGCAGGAGACAGATCTGAAAAATCACATGCAGCAGATGAGTTGCATCTGCATCAGGGCTTGTTAGGACCCTTTAACTCAGAAGAAAGCTGTACAAAGCAAAAATAAGCATTGTCCACAGAAACACATCAGATGAGATCTGCCTTTGACCATGTAAGTGTCCTGCTGCATTTCAAGAGAATTACTGCTGATTTCTGCCTACCCTTTTAAGATACCCTTCAGAGACACCAGAGCTGGAGGGATTACCTGAGTTTGGGGGACTAGTGGTCATAAATAGACAGATTCTGGAGTGCATGGGGACACTTGGTCAAGATGTAACACCATCATAAATTTAAACCTCATTTCAGTTTATTTGATTGGAAGGGAGTGCTGTGATTACCTAATCTGGCTTCTTGCCTGTCAAGACAGGAAATAGGATTTTTCAGAAATAATTTCTGCTTCCAGTCTAATAGTTATGCTAATACTAAAGCTTAATTTCTAAATAAGAAGAATACACTATAGAATGGAAAAAAAAAAGAATTCTTTTTGATTTAAGAGTTAGAAGGGTGGAGAATCCATCACAGCATTAGTTAAGCAGATTAAATAGTTAATAGCACACTGTTACAAATGTATTCCTTAATTTCTTCCCTAAATTAGAGCTCTGCAAATAATTGATGTTTTGGTTCACTGGGCAAATTAAAAATAAAAAGAATAAATTGATAACAAAATAAAACATTTTGGCATGAACAAACTCTTCAATTCGTAAACTACAACACTGCTATGAAGGTCTGAAAAATGTGAAATCTAATTATAGTAACACTGCCACTGTAGTAATGAGGGACTAGAGAGTGTGAACTGATAAGCAGAAGATAATGGTTTAATAGGCGTGATGTGCACAGCCTCTAGAGGACTAACAAAAGCCTACGTGAGACATCTGTGGGATTGTGTAAAGGAGAGACACTCCAAAAAACCTGTCTGAAAATGGTATTTAAAGGTGAAGACTATCCAGTGAACACATAGCTCCGCTGGTGATTGAATTCTTCATGCATGCTTTGTGCACGGACAAGGTAATTAGCTGGCTGAAACGCTCACATCGGGAGGTTTCCAGCAGTAGGAGAGAGCGTGATACTAAAAGAGGAACCTAATCCGATGGATGTGGGCTGCTGGGCAGCTGGACCCTGCTGTGTGATGGCTGGTTATTAGCACATGGTATTTGGCTTGTTGTCTCCTGTACTGCGCTACATGAGGACAAATTCAACCTTGAGTCCAGGTGTGCATTTAGAAGGGATCTAGGTTTACCCTGGGAGACAAGTTTAGAGACAGACTCTGGAACAAGCAACTATTTCCAGTGGATCAAGCAGATCTTGGACAGAGCAGAGAGCTTAATTAATAAACAAAAAAATAAATCAGAGAGTGTAGATTTACCAGAGGGACAAGTGCAAGGTGCTAGTCCTTCATTTTCCCCTGTTTGCGTGTTGTCACTTGTATGACTGAGAGCACAAGCACTGGTGACTCTTTCACTGCCTGTCCCAACATAAGTATTTTGGCTGCATCATGCTCTGTATATTTAGGTAATATCATACAGAAAAAGCAGTCTATTTTCTGAGGAAAAAAATCACGTTTCTAGTGATAGTTCAAAAAAAGTTTTACAAAATGCCATCCTTCTGGAGATTTTTAACAGATTTCTTGGTAATTTCACTCAAAGTGGAAAAAAAAATGTTTCTTCTATTCCTGGGTCTTCTGGTTTCTGTTTCCAAAGCTGTTATTCCTGTCCTACCCTCATGTGAAAGAACCTCAAGATTACTTGCAGGTCAGTGACGGTTACTCTGCTTATTTCCCTTCTTGTTTTCCTTTCCTTTCTTTTAAAATATGACCCTTTACACTCATTTGTCTCTTTGGAAGCAGGTAGAAAGCGGGTCAAGAGAAACAATAAATGTGATGAATGGGAAAATCTCTAACAAACACACACAATATCTTTTCAATATGGTGAAACAATGCCATGGCCAGGAACTTTGTTATACTCAAAAGTGACAACTTTAAAACCAAGCTCAGAAACCAAAACATTTCATTTTTTTCCCCCAGCTGTCTATCGACCCATGTTTTTGGTGTGTAATGGATGACTTTTGGGCCAACAGGCAATAAGTGAATGGAAAACCTGTAAAACTAAGAGTAAAAAGTTATGACTTCAGCTGAAGGGCTGGAGATCCCCAGGAAATACAATTAGTACCCTGTGTGTATAGACAAAGGTAAGCAACACATATTCACCAAAACCTGGTTATGTTTTCCAGGTGTGACAGACTGCATAGGGTTGGGTTCTTTTCTGCAACAAAAATTAAGACTTACGTTATAATTAGCAGATAAAGAAACTAACAGTTAGTATCTGAGTGCTGTGTTCATTTTTGGGCCTTTCATTACAGAAAAGACATTGGGGTGCTGGAGCATATCTAGAGAAGGACAATGAGGCTGATGAGGGGACTGGAGAATAAATGTTATGAGGATTAGCTGAGGGAACTGAGGTCCTTTGGTCTGGAGGAGGTTGAGAGGAGATCTAATCACTCTCTACAGCACTTGAAAGGAGGCTGTGGAGAGGTGGGGGCTGACCTTTTCTCCCTAGTGACAAGTCATTGGGTGAGAGGAAATGCCATCAAGTTACACCAGGGGAGGTTTAGATTAGATATTAGGAAAAACTTCTTCACTGAGGGGGTTGTTAGGCATCGGAATGGGCTGCCCAGGGAAGTGGTGGATTCTCCATCCCTGGAGGTATTTAAAAGATGGTTAGATGTGGTGCTGAGGGACATGGTTTAGTAGTGGATGGCAGGTTAGGGTGATGGTTGGACTTGATGATCTAAATGGTCCCTTCCAACCAAGACAATTCTGTGATTCTATGATTCTATTCCTCTTGACACCATCCTGGCTCTTCCAGACAGAGTAATATATTAATGGATTACAAAAGCAATTTAACTTACATTCCCATGCAGTGGATGTAGGATTTGTGAGATGACATTGCGTTGCTTTAACAGAATTTTGTTCATATCTGGTTCTGAACAAGGGAGGATAAGGGAGGAAAGAAATAAACAATTTGACATCAGAAAGATAGTGATGACATCTGATATCACAGCTTCGTTGGAAGATAACTGATGGGATGAGGAAAACTGAATATTGGCAGGTCAATACATTGCTTGTTTTGGTAGGCTCACTGATCTACCCTGGAGCAGCTCGTATCCTAATACAGCATGTAAAAAAACATGGATTAATCAATGGATAGGACACTTGCAAATAACAATTCTTTCCTTCAGCACAGAGCAAACAGTGGATCTTCAAGAGGCTGAGAGAGGAGGGTTGGTAGGACAGGCTGCATATGGCAAAGCACAAAGGCCAAATCCCAGAAGCAGCAAAGCAGCCAAAGATTTGCAGACCTTTTGTCTAGGGCAGAGAGACCTCTTGGCCAGATACTGAGAGAGGAAGAGAGATCTGTGAGCTTCTGCTGGAAAATGCAATTCCACAGCAGCATCCTATCCTCCAGCCCCCTGGTTGTTCTGAAAGCAGGAAGGTAAATGCTCCCAGCTTCCTGGAGCTCATGTGACAGGTTGCTATTCTAGCTGACCCTTCTTTATGAACTCCCTTTTCCCACAATGTGAGTAAACCTAGCCTGATCCCAACTCCTCTTCCTGAGAAGAAATACTGAATTTTATTTGCACTGCTAAGAAGATTCAAAAGGACAACTTCTCTGGCTATTCCTTGGCATAGTTTTGAAACTTGAATGCTTTCTTAGTCTTTGTGTAGTCTGATGTGTGATCCTGAGGCAACTTCTCCAGCAGCAAAACAAAAATTTGCAAAGGGCTGCTGTGAACTTCCCAGCCTTTTTTTGGGGAGAGAGGTGGTCAGGGGTCAGGGGTGTGCATGTGCACAGTGGCACCTCCAGGAAAAAACATTTCTTGACATGTCCTAACTTGAGGGACTGAATCTTCAGTGTCCAGTTACTGGAAATGCCTGCAAGAAGAAAGTGGCTATTTTGAATTCATTACCAGCAGAAGGAAGTCTTTATGAAACAACTGCATTTAAACATGAAAATATTTTCTGTATCTCAGAGTAATGTCACAGATGAACAGAAGAACAGATGCTCTAGGGAAAACCAAAAGCTCAGTCTACTCCATTGTGTTGTCCCCTGCAGTAAGCGATAGCAGATGCTTCAAGGAGAGAGAAAAATCTGATGCCTCACCACTATAGTACTCCAGCCTCCAGGATCCTGCCCTCTATGTACTTTCCAAGCCAGAGATGATGACTCTTTGTTTGAAAGCCTTTGATGAAGTTTTTATTTCCTGGCATTGTGAATTTGCTAGAGGAATAACTGAACCTACATGATGCAGGCTGTCAGATGAAAGCAGTCATTCCCAAGCCGTAACTCTTGGCCAAAACATTGTCCATAAAACTTGTGAGGACCAGACAGCCTGTAAATAGAAGAAATACTGATGTTTCAACCCACAGGGAAAAGGGATTGGTGTTTGTCACCAATATGTTAATAGCTGAATAACGGTCACCACAAGATTGAGGAATCATAGAATGTGTTACATTGGAAAGGCCCTTTAAAGGCCATCTACTCCAAGGCCCCTGCAGTGAGCAGGGACATCTTCAGTAGATCAGGTTGCTCAGAGCCCCATCAAGCCTGACCTTAAATATCTCCAGGGATGGGGCCTCCACTGTGGAAGGATGGGTCCACACAAATAGGTGATTCCAGTGGTTCTGTTACCTCTCAAAATTTATTAAAACATCTCTCAAAATCTTTCTAGGGGATGAAAAAAGGTCTTTGAATTATAAAGAGTATTCAAGAGACACAAGTTACTCATTTTTCCAAGGTGAGACCCAAAGCTATTTGAAACCTGCTCTTTGGGTGGTTTAAAGTCAGTGATTTCGAATTTCCTTTTTTGAGCAAACCTATCCCACTTGTTTGAGCTCTCTCAGTGCACAACCTCTTTCATTGACTGAACAGTGGCACATTATGTTCTGTTTCTACCCAGTTATTTGTATTCTTCTAATAAAAAATAAAAAAAGGACAGAAAAGAAGAGCCACCCAGAGCCTGAGTAGCCCAGTGACCTGCTGAAACATGCCAGATGCTTTGGATTGTTCACACTTCTGATGTTTGCCTGGACATGGATTGGGCCCCATGTTGTGAATTCATAACAAGAACATTTTGTTTATTAGAAATGTGCAGTGAATTATAATGGGGAGTCCACTGACAGTGGCTGAGAAATTGCACAGCCCTGTGGTGGATGTATGTTCATAGCTCATAACCCTGTGGACCTGGATTCAGTATGGGCATCCTCCAAGCAATTCTTAGGTCAAGACAGAGATCCCTTGATAAAAAATGATGCCCACTGATTTCCAGGACTCCATTGCTTCATGGCTCTCAGCTGAGGTCTAAAAGGGTGGGTTTGTTACTCCACCTAGCCTTAAAATCTGTAGGCTGCTGGACTACATGTTGGGTAAAGCAGGTACTGTGGCAGTATTTCCAAACAGCTGCCAGTTACCTCCAGAATAAAATGTCCATGAACTGTAACAAGGTCCTGGGAAAAACAGGCAGATCCTTCTGCCTGTGTGTGTTGGAGTTGGTGGAGTCATCATCCCTCAGGGTGTTTAAAGAAAGGTGGGATGAGGTACTTAAGAACATGGTTTAGTAGTACAGGTGGTAGGAAGGCAGTTGACCTAGATGATTATTAAGGTGACCTACCTGGTAGATGAGGGAAAAGCTGTTGACACAGTCTACCTTGACTTTGGCAAAGCCTTTGACACAGTCTCCCATGGTATTCTCCTGGACAATATGGCAGTCTGTGCTTTAGACAGGTACACTCTTCGCTGGGTTAAAAACTGGCTGGATGGCCTGGCCCAGCGAGTGGTGGTGAATGGAGTTAAATCCAGCTGGCAACCAGTCACAAGTAGTCTTCCCTAGGGGTTGGTACTGGGTCCCATCCTCTTTAATATCTTTATTGATGATGTGGATGAGGGAATTGAGTGCACCCTCAGTAATTTTGCAGATGACACCAAATTGAGGGGCAGTGTCAATCTGCTGGAGGTTAAGAAGGACCTGCAGATGGACCTGGACAGGTTGGATCAAAGGGCAGAGACCAATGGGATGAAGTTTAACATGGTGAATTGTCAGGATCTGCACTTTGGTCATAACAACCCTAGGCAATGCTACAGGTTTGGGGCAGAGTGGCTGGAAAGCTGTACAGAGGAAAAGGGTCTGGGGGTGTTGGTTGACACTCACCTGAACATAAGCCAGCAGTGTGCCCAGGTGGCCAAGAAGGCCAGTGGCATCCTGGCTTGCATCAGGAATAACATGGTCAGGAGGACGGGGAGGTGATCATCCCCCTGTACTCAGCTCTGGTGAGGCCACCCCTCAAATGGCCCGACGCTGGAGGGTGACCTGCTTTGGAGCAATCCTCTGCCAGCACTTGCAGCTGGTGAGGAGACACAGAGATGAGAGAGAGAGGCCCATGCCAGAGCAGGTTTGCTGAGGGGACTTGTGACTCCATGGGGGACCAGGCTGGAGTAGTCTGGGCCTGAGACACATCCTATGGTTTCTGACTGCAGCCCATAGCAGTCACCCACGCTGGGGCAGCTGGTGAGAAGCTGAAGCCCTGTGGGAAAGGACTCACATTGGAGACGTTCATGGAGGACTGTCTGCTGTGGGTGGGACCCACACTGCAGCAGGCCAAGAGTGTGAGAAAGACTCAGCTTATGTCATCTAGGCCACTAAATGGGCAATACTAGAGGAGTTGCAACTATTTTGAGGCAGCTCAGCAGTCTACCAGGAAGTATTGATTACAGTAAGCTATGTCTCCCGACTAGCCTGCTCAGTGCCAAGTCAATCATGAATGAGTTTATGAAGCTGTCTGCTCCACTTAGACTGCCTGAGATAGTCCTGCAGGGTTTCTCTGAAGGAAAGAAAAAAAAAAAGAGCAGGCCTGCTCTAATACCTAATGCTTCTTTCTGACAGAGAAGAAATAAAATGTAGTTCTGGTTTTACCACGTGCATTCTACTCAAACCAAGAGCTGAATGGAAAGCTGCCTATAAGAACCCAGCCATGGAGGGTAACCTAACCCAATCCATCCATTGACTGGGGAAATTATCTGTCCTCCCCATGAAGAGGCCATCCACAACCATCCTGTCTTATTTGGATGGGATAGTTCTTGTTTATAAGACTAAAATCAGATGTTTGTGAGGGTACCTGAGAGCTTCAGATGCCACCAAGCCTGGTGGTTCCCTCCACCATGCGGTTTCATGCCCTGTTGCCCTGCAGCTAAATATCATGGTGGTACAGCAGCTGCACTCACCACCCACTGGGGAAAGATTTAAGAAACACATAAGGAGATTGGGTGTCAAACTCTCCCTGATTTATATGCGGATTTACAGTCTCTTTGAGGTGGAGACATTATTTTATGATCAGGATTGGCCCATTCTACCTAAATGCAATCTCAATTGCAATGCTCCACCTCATACCATAAAAAGCCCAAAGCAAAACAAAATAAAAAAAACCCACTTGGGTTTTATTATGGGAGGAGTTGTTCACTTTTTTTCTCTCTAATTGAGGTCTCTTCTCCTCTCATTCATCACCTCTCTTAACCTTTGTTTTCTCTTAATATTCCAGAGCAGGAACAGGTAAATGGTTTCCCTGTAATGGAATAATTCCTTGATAGCAGTGAAAAGAAAGGTACAAAAAACCTTGTAGATATTTCCCTTGGCCATAAAATTGCCATCAAATTCCCAAAGGCTGAAAGGAACTGGGTGTGAACAGTGGGGATTTGTGACTCTCATGATTTAATCAGAATAGGTACATGATAGTCCTATTTACATTCCCTAATGGTGAAAGGCACCTGGAGGCAGTGCTCTCAGCAACACCCCCAAAGAGACTTTCATAGTGGCCAGGATTTGCAGCTGCCCCTCTCCAAAGTGGTGCACTAAGCCTGAATGATTTTCCTGCCTCACAGAAGCATGGCAGCAATGAAATTCAGAGATTAATTCCCATCCGAAATTTGGGTAATAATCCTTTTGGCTGCCTTACAGTCTTAGCTATGCCTCTTGAGATCCTTTCCCTTCTGCACAAGAAAATGGCCCTTCAGACAGATACCTTCAAAGTCCCATCCTTACTACAACAGAAATGTTCATGTTTGAAAGCAAATATGCACGTGACAAATAAGTTTTGACATAGATTTTCTGAGAAATTTAGTCTTTGACTGTTATGACTGTGGGATGTCCCTCAGGTGTGCTCAACATCATATGTCAAGAAAAAGAGTTGCTATATCCCTTCCTTTCTATAGAAATAGGAATAAGATTCTCTCCCCTTCCTTTCTTCAACAGATTTTTCCCCCTTTCCCATCAGAATATCTCTCTGCCTCACATGACAGTTGAGTTAATAAAAAAATCTCAGTCCTTGTTTTAAACTAGTTGTGTGTGATGTGATCTTCTGCTTAAACACTTCTCCTGCCAACTCTGTCAACTCTTTGACTGTTTTTCTTTGGTCTCCTTCAGATCAAACAGAGTGAGTCGCTTGCATTTTCATGATGAGCATCTTCCTACACTCTGAATCTACAGGGTGCAATAATTGGACTCTAAGCATCTTTTCCAACCTGAACAATCCTATAATTAAACATGCCCTTCCTGGCTTTCTACATCTGCCTTTCTCTCACCTTTCTTCCCAGCCAAACCATTCTAGTCTGCCTACTCTTGAAGGACCTAAAAAGTCAAATAATATTTGTAGTGTATCTACCAAGGTTGATAAGGTTTGGTTTATGTCTTCTGGTCTTACAAAATGGTCTCCAACTTGCAGTCAAATCCTTTAAATTCACATGATGGTTTGAAGAAACTGAGGAAAATGAGAGGTGTCGGAAATATTTCAACTGACAAAGGAAACAGTTGACAAACAGACTTTTGCTCTTTATTGAAGAGAAATTATAAGAAGAGGGATGTACAGTTCTGGCTTTAAACATGATAACAGTGTGACAATTCGTATACATGACTTCACTTGCAAGTGCAATTGAAGGGAGTCTCACCTCAGTGATTTTGCCTGTTCTATTACTAAGTCCTTGCTCTGCCAACCAAGCAGCAAGAGCTCATCTTGCTTTTATCTGGTAAATATTAAACTAAACAGCTGAGATTTTTTTATTTTCCCTATCAAAGATTTGCAAACCCACAAGACTGGACTGATAAGACTCAGCCTGCCTATACTGTCTTTGAATTCTGTTTCCTTATTAGATGTACATCTCTCACTGTGAATGGTAATATGCTTCCCTCAGCAGGCTGCCATTCAACTGTTCCTGGTGTGTACAGCATGTGCAAAGGAATGTGGTCTGACACAGGGGTCAGCAACCTTCCTGGAGTGACATGCCAGACTATTTTTCTTTCATAAATTAGAGATGAGATGAGATGAAATGAGATGAGATGAGATGAGATGAGGTGATAAGATGGAAAAAATGCAGCAGAGGACAATGAATGTAAAATGCTCAAGGTGTGGCTGGTCTATTGATGGCTAGAATCTGCTTTTCTGCAAAGCAGTGGCTTCTGTTGAGTTTGGAGGTCTACAGAACCTGCTGAAGATTCTTCATCAGATGCTGTGGCTGCCAGTCCAAGATTACTGTAGGCAGCAGCTATGTTTTACGAAGCCATGCTTCCCTCCAGGGAGGGGTCACTGTTCCCCAGATAATGATGTGGTCTTATTCATATATCTACTGCCTCTAGGGAAGGGACCCTAGAGACAGCTAAGACCTTTTTCATGGTTAGACTTCCTCAGCAAGGGAATTATTTGCTTTTCACCAAATTTGAAATTCCTGGGGGAACAAAGAGAGTGTCTGGCACGTGTGACCTTCTGCAAGTCACAAAATCTTCCTTCTGAAGCAAAAATGAAAGCAAAGAGATTGCTTTCTGTGTTTCTCTGCAAGAATACATGCTATATCGTTCACTAATCTAGGGACCACGGGTCCAATTCAATATGACCAAACTTCCCTTGGTTTGAGAGTAATTATATTTTCTGGGTTTTTTTCCCCATGGAGAAGAGCTGGGTGCGCTCCCTAAGTTTCTGTATGATCAAATTTTACAGAAATTATAACATTAGATGTCCAATGGCTGTGGTGTGGTCAACAGATATGAACAAAAAAGGCTTCTGCCACACAAAGCTTTTGCCAACACACTGAGCTGTAAAAATACCAGCTTCCTGCATCCAGGTCATTTCTGCTCTTTGAAATTTGGAACTGAAAAGATTAGCTTGTCATTTTGGAATACCAGTTACACAAAGGCAAGGCCATCCAGTAAAATGCCAGAGGATAATCCCATTGAGCATAAATCAGGGTTTATCAAAGAAGGAAATGATAAAATAATTCTAACCACACACTAAGAGCAAATTGACAAACAAAACCAAGCAGAAGGAGAAGCTCAGGTGGTTGTTGAGAATGGCTGTAAGCAATGCATTTTTCACATTTCTGTGACTAGATTAAAGCAACAGAGACTGAAAGGAGAATGTAGGTTGATTTTGGAGAAGGATTAGCATAGTGAATCAATTATTGAGGATTCTTTTATAATAGTAGTGAGTGCTTTTTCCATCCTTAGATTTCAGAAGTGCTCAGTGCATGTAAGAAAAAACAGCATTTTAAGAAGCTCACAATGGGATTTTTAACTGTGGTGTCCTGGATCTATCACTTGATCTTGCAATTCACATCCCTGCTGCATCTCTATCTCTATCAAATCCTTGAATAACTTCTACTAATAAGAGAATATTCTTCTGTTATACACCGTGATTCACTTTTTAGCCCTGAAATGAGCATCAGGGAACCATGTTTCTTCTTCTTCTTAGCTGTTTTTAATCACACTTCAAAGTCAGGTCAGGTACGGCCATCCTATTATCTTCCCCTGGACCCAGAGTAATTGCATCTTATACTTCAATCTGTGTTTAACAGCATATCACAGATGAACTTGGAAATGTGAAACAGAATGCCCTTCTCCTACAACAATTATTCTTTTAACATTGATAGGTAGGGTCATTCAAGATGTTAAGCTGGCAAGCAGATCCAATATATATCTTGATCACAAAACCAGAGAAATTTAAAGTTACTCATTTCTCATAGCATTCAATCTCTATACCACACACGCACGCACATGCACGTGCACACACATACACACACACACACAAATTAGTTTGATGATGTCCACAATCTATAGCAGATTCATGTAAGCTCCAGGAGCCAGTGACTTCAGCAATATGATGATGCACCATCCAAACACCCTAAGATTTTACTAGTCTGGTTGTAGGAGTTGTAAGACCATAAAACTGTGTTGCATTTTCCAGGAAATTCTTTTTTTAGGCCTATTTTATGACACATTTTTATTGCCCTGTATATGTTCCTGGATATTTACCTGACCTGTTCCTATGTAAGTTAGTGTTCTTCTTGTGGTTTAACCCCAGCCTAAAACAGGGTAAGTTTCTTCTGAGAGTCTTTTGTTTGGGTTTTTTCTCTCAACACTGTGCTTTCCTTTAAAGAAGGAGATGGAATGGCAGTCCTCTGTTTGGTAGTATTCATTCTTCAAAGAAGCAGGTTTACAGGAAAAGCATACTGCACAGAGGTTGACAAGTAGATTTCTCAGAGTCTACCCTGTACATGACTGAACGCAACGGGCTCTTATCATACAGTTGTATTTGTCTATTCTTGCCCATGTTGAAATATCTCTTTCTAGTATCAACAGCACCTCTTCATCAGTTCTAATATCTTCTCCCATCATTTTTAAACTTGTTGAAATTAAATGAGACTCAAACGCAGCTTGAAGGGGCACCAGTGCCACGGTGAACATATGCACTGAAAGTGCTTTGGCATACCTTTTTATTCAAGGTCAGGCTTGATGGGGCTCTGAGCAACCTGATCTAGTGAAGATGTCTCTGCTTACTGCAGGGGAGTTGGAATAGATGACCTCTAAAAGTCCCTCCAACCTTATACATTCTATGATGCTATGATTCTACTGAGATCGAAGTACAACCTGCATTGCCAGCAAACCCAGCCCAGATTGTATGTTTATTCATGAGCCTTTGCTATCCGCAGGTGGCTACTGCTTAAGTAATATTTTTTCTGCTTTCCCCTTTGATTACAGGGTATCTTCTTTTCAAGAAAAATCAGAAAAAATAACAGTAACCTATCAAGACTAACAAAGTAGGACATGGAGATGTCTGAAAAATCTCAGTGTCTGGACTTCAAAGTCTGTAACATTTGGTCTTTGACACATTTCTAGACTTCACTGTTTTTACATCCCTTCAGATAATCTTTTCAGGAATAGAAATATGTATGAGTAAACAGAAAATACTTCTGCAGAGATATAACCAAGCCACTACAAATGCCTATTGGCAGAAACATCCCAAATCCACTTAAGTGAAAATTTTCACTAATATCTGAAAAGATTTATTCCTTGCTCCAGTCTCAGACTTGTAGAAAATGAAAGCTAAGATTGAGTATGACGTTGCTTTGGCCCTGATATATCACTTCAGAGGTGGACCCTCCATCACATTGAGGGTCCTGATACAGATCCCATTGAAATCAACACAGATCTTTCCATCTAATTAACTACACTTGTGCCAGACTCAGAGGTCTTCCTTACAGACAGGTCAGCACTTGGCATTAGTGTTAATATATCTGGGCTAGTGGCCAAAGATTCCTATTTTTGCTGATGTTGTATTGAAACCTTTTCCCTCCTGTAGTCAATGTATTCCTTGCCTCAGTGATTTTCTAAGCCCCAGTGCAGGGACCCACCATCTATAATAATGTACAAATGCTCCTTTATGTCACCATCTAAATTTAAAGGTTCACCTCTGTGCCATGGCCTTCACTGGGTACGTGAATAGCATGAGAGTTCTTGTGCTTTTTAATGTGGTAGAAATTATGCCAGTAGGTTTTGTCCATGGCAGTATCATCTTTCTTTACGCCTGTCCTGATTCAGATGGAGATGAGTGACCACACAGCCATTAGAAGACGCTGGCATTCTCTAATAGCGATCTTCATTCTTGAACAGAGCTGCACAAACAGCTTCTAACTGTTTATTTTTTTTGGTCCAGAAAACTGAGTCTGGAGTCCTGGGTAATTGTAGTTCATTTGAAAATCTGTTTTGGCCTCAGGCACACCTGATGCCCTCATCTTGCTTGTTCCTCTTGACCAGGTTCTATCTTCAGGCATAGATCTCATCCAAAATTCAAAGTTCATTAGCCTCGCTCAGATCTCATGTCAAGGTAGGCTCTGAAGGGGGTAATATCAGATGTTATACATGATGTTCTTGGGAAATGCAAGCCAGACTTCCTCCTGTAACATTTAATGATGTTTTTTACATTGATTCCAAAACTTATTTGCTGTTCCTAAAGCCCAAGTTAAATGTTGTCTCTGGGACAATACTCAGTGCAGTAGGGACCTAGCTACACTGCTAAAATTTCTTGAACTCAGTGTAGTTTCATCCTTCCATGCACCTGACCAGAGCACCTATAAAGAGAAGCTGTATATAAAAAAATCTTTGTTTGAGGTTGGCAGTAATGACCTGGATAATATTGAGGTTGGCAGTAATGACCTGGATAATACTGGTTGTTTGCTGGCATGTCCGCTTATCTACCTGAGCATTCATTTCCTTTGACCAACCTTGGACTTTGGCAATTGAAGCACTCCTATATATTAAGTAGCAAGACTCTATAAAGCTATTCCTTTTTACATATGAATTTGACTGAATAACCTTAATAGAAAACTGCCAACAAAAGCACAAAAATGTTTAATTGAATTAAGTCTAAATAATATGATCTTGAAGTTTTAACACACACTTATCTAGTGACATTGTCTCACAGCTAGAATAAAGGGAGAAAGTCCTTGCTCTGCTCTTCTGTAGAGCAGGCAAATTTATACTACACAGCAAAAGGAATCTGAAAGGCAAAATCTTCATATAACCTTCTATGCAATATTAGAAAGTGAACATCAAAGGTACTGTTGCTGAAGTGTGGAAGCACTTCAGGGTGCTTGGAGTCCAGCAAGGTAGTGCACAGGGTACACATTCTTTATTTCATGTATGACAGAGGCAAATGGTGTAATAATGTCCCATGTGTACACTTGGGTGGTCTCAGCACAGGTCTGACATATATTTAGGACTATCCTCCTTTTCACAGGAGGGAGAAATAGTTGGAAGGAGATTTTTTGGGGTTTTTTTTAATTGCTATGGGAAGTAGGGAATAAGAACAGAAGTCTCACTCAACTAAGTATCTTCTTGAATATTGCAGTAACTCCACATGCCCCCCTTTGTTCAGACAGGTTTTCATGATGTATGGTACAGCCAGCCTGAACCATTCTGACTATTATTACATGTGACAGACTTTAACTCTGCTTTTCAGTTGCATGCATCTCATCTTTTTAGCTTTTTCCACAAGATCATAAGCCTTTAGAGAAGTTGGATGAGGGTTGACTGTTCACTGTCTCCTCTGCTAGAACTAGGTGCATTTAAAAAAAATGAGTGGAAGCCAGATTAATTTTTTTTTAAAGGCATGATTTTTAACAAAAGAAACTGTTGTGGTTTAACTGCAGCTGGCAGCTAAGCAACACCCAGCTGCTCACTCATTCCCCTTCAGTGGGATGAGAGGGAGAATTAGATAGGGAAAAATGTGAAAAATGTGAAAAATGTGAAAAATTGATATAAAGACAATTTGATAGGTTAAAAAAAACCCCACTATATAGGCAAGCAAAGCAAAATGAGAAATTAATTCACTATTTCCCATCAGGAGGCAGGTATTTAACCATTTCCAGGAAAGCAGGGCTCCATCATGTGTAACAGTCACTTGGGAAGACATCTCCTCCTTCCTCCTTCTCCCAGGTTTTATTGCTGAGGATTACATCATATAGTATGGAATATCCCTTTGGTCAGTTGGGGTCAGGAGTCCCTGTCAGACCTCCTCACATGTCTCTTGCCAGATTCTCATGCACCCCCCAGCCTACTCACTGGTGGGGTGGGGTGAGAAGCAGAAAAGACCTTGGCTCTGTGTAAGCACTGCTCAGCAGTAATTAAAACATCGGTAAGTTATCAAGACTGCTTTCAGAACAAATCCAAACCATCAAAATGAACTCCATCCCAGCCAAAATCAGCATATCCGTAGATCTGAAGAACTTTTGACAAAGGATTTTTTGGTTGCAGGATGACAACTTGGGTTCAAGCAACCTTTGAGGCTGGATGAACACTCAGAAAATATTCCAGTAGCAGATTAGCAGATGGAGACGATGCAGCAGGTTCTGGAGTGAAGTTGAAAGTTGGAGGATGGGAGAAAATTGAATATGTATCATCTTTGCTTGCTCTTTCCCTGATACATGGATTTGACTGATGTTGAAGACAGGGTGCTGTGGTTGGTCTGAAACAGTTCCTCTGCTCTTATGTTCTCATGTCTCCAACCCAGGCTGACAGAAACATAGCTGTGTGAATACTCTTGCCCTGATGAGATAGCTGAAACTTATCCTTTTTTGATGATTATTTTCAGTAGAAATTCCTAGGAGCTGCTATTTGTTAATACACATATTCCCCAGTGCCATTGCTTCAGAGATGAGGAAGTCGGAAATCAAATAATAAAAGTTAACATGAAGGGATTATTACAGTCCTTATAAGGGCTTGGGGGAAATTATTATGCAAACAGATGGTACTCTGAAAAAAATGTTAAAAATACTCCAGATTACTTTGTCTGGATGATGAAAAGAAGTGATATTAAAGGAATAGGAAGAAATGATGGCGTTAGACAGAGATGAACCAATTTTTTTAAATTCCTTATGGAGCTGAAGCACTCCTGATTTCTTTCTGCTTTTTGCTCTGCTTTCTTTTTCATTTAAGATCTCAGACTCCACTAATAATGGAAAAATTGCTGAAGTTTTATTAGACAATGGGGATCTCAACTATCAGAACAGGGTCTACTTACTCCCCATTTGTAATTTCAGCCCTTAGGTTTTGCATAATTTTGCCTCTTTTTATTTTTCTTTCAAAACAGCTTTTCTTATTTACCTGTTTTCTTGTATACAGCTGGAGTAGTCAGTGGAGAAGGACCTGGGGGTCCTGGTTGATGACAGGTTGGCCATGAGCCAGCAGTGTGCCCTGGGGGCTGAGAGAGCCCATGGGATCCTGGGGGGCATCAGGAGGAGTGTGGGCAGCAGGTCAAAGGAGGGGATCCTCCCCCTCTGCTCTGCCCTGGTCAGGCCCCACCTGGAGTGTTGTGTCCAGTGCTGGGTGCCTTGGTATAAAAAGGACAGGGATCTCCTGGAAAGAGTCCAAAGAAGGGTTACGAAGATGCTGAAGGGCCTGGAGCATCTCCCCTGTGAGGAAAGGCTGAGAAAATTGGGACTGTTCAGTCTTGAGAAGAGAAGACTAAGGGGGGACCTAATTAATGTTTATAATTATCTTAAGCAGGGGATGCAGGGGGAATCAGCCAGCCCCTTTTCAGCGTCTGTGGGGACAGGACAAGGGGTGAAATGGCTTCAAGTTGGAGCACAGGAAGTTCCACACCAATCTGGGGAAGAACTTCTTCCCAGCGAGGGTGAGGGAGCCCTGGGCCAGGCTGCCCAGGGGGTGTGGAGTCTCCTTCTCTGGAGATATTGCAGCCCCGTCTGGATGCCTCCCTGTGTGCCCTGTCCTAGGGACCCTGCTTTGGCAGGGGGTTGGACCCGATGATCTCTCGAGGTCCCTTCCAACCCCTGTGATTCTGTGATTCTGTGATCTATAACAGCCTATGATAATACTTGCCTATTTGGGCTAAAATAATTTGCAACAGCTCACGGGTATGATGTCAGATTACAAAGGGTATTTATTCCCTGGTTACAGCGGCAGTCCTGGATTCTCTTTATCTCCTACTTCCATTTCCACTGGATGAAAACTGGATGGAAGAAGACAAGAGTTCTCCTTCACCCATTGAGGATGCACCAAGGATGGGACACTAAACAGGGAAATCATGTGGCCAGAGACATTCCCCTCATACTGATCTTCAGAAGGAAAAATAAACAGAAAATGTCAGGCTGTTACAGGATGAATCTCAAGTAGATGTGTTGGATCTATTCTCTGGACAATAGTGTCTTACCTGCAAAAACTGGAGGAGGAAAGAAGGACAAAGTCAAAACACCTACTGATTACAAGAAACCTCAGGGCACAGCAGTTAGAGCAAAATCTGCATCCCAGTATGATTGATTTTGTCTTCAGTTGTCTCAGTCAGGTGTAATTCCTCTGCCTTATGGAATTCTCTATCTCTCTGGATACTGCTGCTGAACTCAGAATCACAGAATCACAAAGTTGGAAAAGACCTTTAAAGATCATCAAGTCCAACCATTCCTGTCCTATGTTAAACCATATCCCTGAGCACCTCATCTACCCGTCTGTTAAACACACCCAGGGATGAGGCTGGGCAGCCTGTTCCACAGCTCTTTCAGTATTTTTTTTTTTTTCTAATTTCTAATCTGACCCTGCCCTGGTGCAGCTTTGTGCCATTTCCCCTTGTCCCATCTCCTGTCACCTGGCTGAAGAGACCAGCGCCCACCTCGCTACAACCTCCCTTCAGGTAGTTGTAGGCAGTGGTAAGGTCTCCCTTCAGCCTCCTCTTCTCCAGGCTAACTCACTTTCCTTCCATGTAACCTTCATTTTATTAGCTCTGCTCTTTGAGCCACCTCCTAACACTTCCAGCTTGAGAGGAGAAGATTAAACATGCACCTTTCTGCATCTCTATGTGCATGTCTTTCCTGTCACCAGACATCATAGACAATTGCTTTCATGGGCAAACAATGTCCACCTTTAATCAATTTCCACCAAATTAATTTCTACAAGTGTTGTGTTATTACCAGGAAGGGAGAAGAACAAAAGGAACGAAGACAGACAGAAAATCCCTGGACACCAGTGCCTTGCTCCAAGAGGCGAACATAATTAATTGCAGTGGTTTAATTTCTGCACCTTCTGCTTGCTCCCATGTCAAAGCCCAGGTGCCTTAACTGGCATGTTAATTAGTTCTGTGTTAGCAAACAGAGACACCACGATTGTTAAAGGCATAAAATTGCAAAAACAAAATGCTGCTGCCCTGGGCCAGCTGACAATTACTTGACATATTTAAGCAGATCTATCAGTAATACAGGAAGCTGATGAGAATAAATGTCACAGGGTCCAGTACTCACTTGTTCCTTTGGGTTCATGTCAGAACTCATTAGTCATGACCTGATGTTATCTCAGAACAACACAAGGGGGACTTTCCCATCACTGACTTATTGATTGAACTTATGGCTGTTTCCTAAATCCATGGAGGCTGGGTGAAGTGGAGGGAGCCTGACCAATGTGTGTATAGAAGAAGACTTGCTTGTCTTTTAATAAGATTCCACAGGGGATGGATTCACCTAATTTCCCTTCAGTGTATATGAAAAAAAGGACAATCAGATCTGTAATTCTCTTCATCTTCACCATAACCTCACAAGTTTCAGAAATATCACTTCTGTTATCAGTGGGGAACTGGGTGAACAAGCTTTTAGGTTTGTTTGACACCTGTTCCTACAAAGATTCTCCTGCAAGGCCATGATATGAATCCCTGTTTATCCTTGATACCCTCTGAAATACAAAACCACTGATCCTCTCTCATGCTGGAGTAGCCATTCATAACAGCATCTTTTCCTAGGCACAGGTATATGAAATAAAAAAAAAATAAATTATTAGGGATGACATTGACAAGATGAATTTTACTTTAATTCAAGAGGACTTATACACTGATAAAAACCAAGAGCACCTACTACAATGTTAAAATACATTTTCCTAAAGTATGGGTTTAATTAAAAAAGCTGACATATATGGTGTGAAAAGGGAATCTTAAATATTTCCCAAGTTTATGGGTAGTGTAAAATAAACTGATAATCTTACTCACACTTTTTAATATCTCTGCTTTTCATGTAACCCACTGATCATTCTTCAAATAAAAATATAATTGAAAAGGAGCAGCTTCTCCCTATTTTCATACTGATGATGGAGTAAAAAGCCATAGAAGTTTTAAGGCACCCTATACTGAGACCCTACAGGCTTTTTCATGGTGAGCTCTCCCATCACTGTGGAAATGAAAACTTTAAATTAATTTTGTTTTCACAATGGGAAAAAAAAAGTCGGTCTCGTGGCATTGAGGCTTTATGAAGTATGCAGAAATTTACTAGCTGAAAGCAAAACCGAAGTGATATTATATATGTTCCAAGGATAAAACATCCCCTCGGAAATGAGCAATTCAACCCTTTGAAAATCCAGGCAAGGGCAGGAGGTATCATATGGAAATCTAGCGTTGTAGTTAAGACATTGAGAAAATGCTAGTGCCATCTATTGGCATGAAAATATAAAGGTGGAAAAGAAGCTGGGCTCATCTGCGTTTATCCAAACAAGGATAGAGGAGGCTGTTTGTTTTAATCACATCAAGTTAAGATATTTGTAAATATGCAGTTTTATGTTTAGTCTTTTTAATGATGTTGTATTTTGGGTAAATATGTTGACTTTAAATTAATCACCGTTGTAATCAAGCTGCAGCGAAAGATGGGGATTTGAATGTAATGGGAATTAAGAGTCATTGCTGAGTGGATAAATGCTGGCATACTGTCTAATGCTCTTAAGCAGGTTTGCAATGTCATCACAGGCTGTATCTGGGCTAGTAAGCAGGTTTAAATTTCTCCTGGAATGAAAAGTAGAGGACCTTTCGCTTCCAGAGCTTTCCTGACTTCTTTGATCAGCTGCAACTAGAAAATATTTTCATGCCTGTATCTGGACTAAAACAATGAGGGATTTCCATTCACAGGTAATCAATAGGAGGAAATCAGCCAAGGTGGGAATAGGGCATCCGAATTCAAAGTGAATATCTCATTTTAGTATCAGGGAAGCTAGATTAGCATGAAATGATTCTCAAGTTTTCAAATTCTAATTAATCTCTTTCCCTGCATTCCCTCTTTGTCAGGAGGACAGATTAGACTCCAAGTACTTAGGTCATCATTTGGCAACCTGGGGCTTTCTGCTTTCCCAAGATAGCATGAAGGAACTTATTTAGGGTATTGGACTGTTGATCTCTCTGCCTCTGGAACACTGACATGTGAGCCAGCACTCATAACCTAGCAATTGATGATAACAGGATGAGAGGTAATTGGTGAGTGATGCACGTTACACTGAGGTCAGGCTTGCTAAAGGGAGAGTACTATCCCCACAGGTAGACAGTGTGTCTCTGGAGAGGAGGAGAATGGGCATAGAGAAGCTTTCCTAAAGTTTGTTTTCTTTATTATACTATAAAAAGCAACACAGAGTAATACACAGCCAGATCTCATGAAGAAACAAGAATTGAGAGAGATCTTTGAAGAAACACTAACACCTGTAATGAGTATCCATGGTGGGATGTCCCTGCAACCAATTCCTGTGCTTTCAGGAATTATTGTGTCTGCAAACAATTCTTTTCCTCAGAAAATTACCTTGCCTTATATCCAAATCTTTTGGTTGTGGAGAAGGCACTTCATCTCAATTACTGTGTCCATTAGTAGTGAAAAGTTAAGTAAGTAATACATCTTAAAGCTTGGAATGATTTTGGGCATAGTGGGAAGCACTGAAGTCATCCATGGGTTCTTATATGGAGCCACTACCTTCTGGTGGAGACACTACCTATTTTTTGAGTGGCTTAGATGGAGAAATTCTGAGTAATACTGAGTATCTTTTCCTCACATAGGCTTTTCCAAATAGCTGCCTTCCTGGTTAGAAATATGAAACTGAACTCCAAGCCACACGTATCAACTTCAACATCCATCTGTTTAACCCTGTTGTATTCTCTCGAGGTCCCTTCCAACCCCTATAATTCTATGATTCTATGAAATGTCCTAGGGACCCTGCTTTGGCAGGGGGTTGGACCCGATGATCTCTCGAGGTCCCTTCCAACCCCTACAATTCTATGATTCTATGATTCTATTCTATCCTAGATACAATGTTTGTAATCTTTGTTAGCTTGCACCCACCTTCGTGGGGCTTTTTTCCTAGTAGACATTCAGAGCTGCCTACTATTCACTTAATGTCATATGACGTTGAGCTGGGTCATACATCATGAATCTCCTAGGAATCACAGAATCTCAGAATCACAGGGGTTGGAAGGGACCTCCAGAGATCATCGGGTCCAACTCCCCTGCCAAAGCAGGGTCCCTAGGACAGGGCACACAGGGAGGCATCCAGATGGGGCTGGAATCTCTCCAGAGAAGGAGACTCCACACCCCCTGGGCAGCCTGGCCCAGGGCTCCCTCACCCTCACTGTGAGTAATATCTTCTGCATATTGTTGTGGAACTTCCTGTGCTCCAACTTGAAGCCATTTCCCATCTGAATCAAAAGTGCATTTTGTCTAAGTCTTCTGAAATGTTCATCCTTACAGTTGGTGATCAGGTAACTTTCTGCATGTTAAGGCAAAAAGCTTCCAAATCTCCCATTCTGGGGTGGTCTTTGCAAACTTTCAAATGTTGCAGATGCTTAGAGATTTGTGTTTTCTGTTATGTCCTCACTTGCTTCATTTTGAGGGAGTATCCTTACAGCTGCATCTGCCATCCCCATGCCTGGGATGGAGAGAGATCACCTTGCAATCCATAGAATCATAGAATTGTAGGGGTTGGAAGGGACCTCCAGAGGTCATCGGGTCCAACCCCCAGTTCTTTGAAAAATCCTTCAGAAAGTCACTCTGCAGTTTCACAGGCTGGGATAACAAGAGAAAGAATTCAAAGGAAATCTGCTTTTGTCTTGAACATTGCTGAATCCTTGGACAACAGCCAATACACTGGGAAAAGTCTAGTACTGAATTATCCCAAAGATGCTCTGCACCAGAAATGTGACATGGAAATGCAGCCTGGAACTTCAGAAAAGCACTTTTCATGGTTCTAGACTGCGTGTTGTCTCTTCTGCCACCTCAAAAACACTCATAAACATAATAGGTATTCCTCTGGGTACTATTATGGTGGTAATAAAGGCAAAATAAAGGCAAAACCAGAGCTCTCTTGTGCTACACAACATGGATATCTACACCTTCATAACTACAGTGGCTTTTAGTTCAGTTTGCAGGGCTATCACAAGTGGTGGTCCCCAGGGCTCAGTCCTGGGTCCAGTCCTGTTCAATATCTTTATCAATGACACGGATGAAGGGATTGATAGTCCCCTCAGTAAGTTTGTGGGCAATGCTAAGCTGGGAGGAAATGTTGATCTGCCTGAGGGTAGGGAGGCTCTTCAGAGGGATCTGATCAGGCTGGATTGATGGGATGAGATCACTGGGATGATGTTCAAAAAAACTCAAAGCAAAGTCCTGTACTTGGGGCATAACAAACCCATGCAGCACTACAGGAAGAGTGGCAAGAAAGCTGCCTGGTAGAGAAGGACCTGGGGGTGTTGGTTGACTGCAGACTGAATAGGAGCCCAGGTGGCCAAGAAGGCTAATGGTATATTAGCTTGTATCAGAAATAGCGTGGCCAGCAAATCCAGAGAAGTGATTGTGCCCCTGTACTCAGCACTGGTGAGGCCACACCTCAAGTACTGTGTTCAGTTTTGGGCCACTCACTACAAGAAAGACATTGAGGTCCTGGAGTGTGTCCAGAGAAGGGCAACCAGGCTGGGGAAGGGGCTGGAGAGCAAACCTTCCGAGGAGCAGCTGAGGGAGCCAGGGGTGTTCAGACTGGAGAAGAGGAGGCAGAGGAGGAACCTTATCACTGCCTACAATTACCTGAAAGGAGGTTACAGAGATGTGGGTGTTGGTCACTTTGCCCAAGTGACAGGTGATAGGATGAGGGGGAATGGACTCCAGCTGCACCAGGGCAGGTTCAGATCAGACATTAGGAAAAAAATTCTCCACCGAAAACTTTATCCAGCAATGGAACAGGCTGCTCTGGGAGGGGGTTGAGTCACCATCCCTGGATGTATTTAAAAGATGGGTAGATAAGGTGCTTAGGGATATGGTTTAGTAGAGGACTGGTATGGTTGGACTCGATGATCTCAAAGGTTTTTTCCAACCTAGTGATTCTGTGATTAATTTCTGTTTGTCTGCACTTAGCCAGGCTCAGCAGACAACGCTATTTATGCTGCACCCAAGAAGCAATCCTCACTCAGCAATGCCAATACTAGCAAAGTCCCCAAAAGCAGCACTTTCAGCTGATAATACTGCAATCCTCAGGACTGAACCAGTACCACTGCAAGATGAAGCCAGTGGCTTTCTCCTCACTCATGTCATTATGCATTCTAGAGTGGAAATAAAATATTTCAGCCAGTAGAGAAATACACCATCCCACAGAGATAAGCTGTGCCAGTCATTTGCTTTTTTGCTGGGTGCCCTTTTCTGTTTGTGTCTGGGTATGTTGGTTCTTTCTTGGTTTTGGGGTTTGGTTTTGTTCTTTTTTTCAGTATTTTTTGTGTTACTTCAAATCTGAAGTGAGCTGTTGTGAGTGCTTGGTCCCAGAGAGAGCACACCATGACCCTGAAAAACTTACTTCTGCGTACTATATTGATATACATCTTAATTTTTGCACTTTTTTATTCTGTCATGTGTGCCTTTGCAATTCTCTTTCTGTCTTCTTGTCACTTCTCTTTCTGAAGAAGGATCTTGCATGTAAAGCATTGGTGTAAAACTTCAAATGAAGAAATGTAAACCAGGTCCCTCCCTCTGTGTCTCCCAAGGGAAAATACCCTACAAGAGGATCTTTTCTGTCTTTTTTTTTATGGTTATTGAGCTGTATGCTTCCTTTGGTCAAGGCTTATCACTTGAAGGGGAGTGAGAATATAGAGAATGAGTTCTACAGGGACTTTTGATAACCATAAGGAAAAGATTTCCAGCACATGAATGTTATCTTAGTCATCTTCTCTCTTCAGCATTGCACATAGCATCAGGTTACTGTGGCACACATTAGTCAATACTGGGGATTCCCAGGTAAAGATGCATTTTCTCAATATGAGTACTTTCTGTGATTTTTAAATTGCAATACAGTTTGATGTTTATCTTTTCTAAATAAAGACATTTCTTAATAAATCAGACTTCAGCCAGTAGAGTACTATTAAGGGGCTTTTTTCAGGAGTTATTCTGTAAGAAAATAGAAGTACAGAAGCATAGATGTAAAGATGAACACTGAGCTATGAGATACATCTGATGGATACGTACCTGTGAAATTAGCCAAGGCTTTCATCAAGAAGTCAGATAATGTAGTCATTACCCAGCCTGCATGGTGTTTCAAACCTGCTCTGAAGCTCTAAAAACAATAAGCCTCCTCTCTATGTCTTTTGTTGGATGAAAGCCATTTCTAATTTTACCATCAGCTGCTGCAATGCTATTAAAGGGAATGTTGGTGAGATGAGCAAGTGTCTCCCTCTCCTTGCTAATTTTAAAAGGATTTCATCAATCATTTAATAAAGATTCTAGTCAAAATCTTGAATCAGCAGCGGTCACCTGCCTGCTGTGGGGCCTGACTGTGGACCAGGCTGAGCAGGGATAGTTCTGCCCTGTCTCATCTCTCTTCCCTGCCTCAGCAAAATAGAAGAACGGTACATTTTTATGTATCAAGTTTCTTATCAGCATTACATACCCAAGACAGTGAAGTAACCAAGAATCACAGGAGAACTGGAGAGAATCTACATGCTCAAGCATGAATGCAAAGTCTTTCAGTCAAGAAGGACTATAGGTAAGAAGATAAGTCTCCACAGAGGCAGTCTTAGAAGGGGTATATGCTGTCAGACCAGTATCACAGTGCTGGAAAGACTTGGAGTATATTCAGCACAAAGGAGTTCTCAAGAAAAAAAACTTGCTATCAAAGACTGATGCTTGCCAAAAAATGACTGCTTGTAATAGGAAAATATTAGGGACAAGCCTGTGGCACTTCTTTATTTGTATGGTAAAAGATGTAGTCCTGGCTCCAGGGCAGGTATGTTGCAGTTTTCTATATTTTCCTTCAAAAGGCAGAAGAGCTGAAAGTCATAACATTTTTTCTTTCCCCTCCTGACCTTATAATTCTATTAGCTCTGTTGCAAATTTTGTTGATAAAACAAATGAACATTTGTCAAGACTGAAAATGAGAGGTGGGGAAAAAGACTGAGAGAAAAGCCTAGCAAGAGAGTCAGTATGTTATGTCAATATTGACATTATTTTAAAACTTATGTAGAAGGAGGTAAAAGCTCTTTGTCAAGATATTAGGAAGGAGGAATCGGATGTCATGAAACTCACACTGATTACTGGAATGATCTTGAAGCTGGTCACTTTGAACAAGTCCAAGGTCCTATTTCCCAGGAAAAAGATTTGTATCCACCAAAACACTGTAATATTTTCACATTAAGAACATTCTCTTAGGCAGATTCACTTCAGTACCTGCTTAAAGAAAACCTTCAAATTATTCAAATTTGTATCAAAATGTATCAAAAACAGTGTGTCCAGTAGGTCTAGGGAAGTGATTGTGCCCCTGGACTGGGCACTGGGGAGGCTGCAGCTGGAGTGCTGGGTCCAGTTCTGGGCTCCTCAGCATCAGAAGGACATGGAGGTCCTGGAGCGAGTGCAGAGAAGGGCAACCAGGCTGGGGAAGGGGCTGGAGGGCAAATCCTCTGAGGAGCAGCTGAGGGAGCTGGGGGTGTTGAGCCTGGAGAAGAGGAGGCTGAGGGGAGACCTTCTCCCCACCTCCCCTGCCCTGCCAGGAGGGTTGTAGAGAGGTGGGCGCTGGTCTCTTCAGCCAGGGGACAGGAGATGGGACAAGGGGAAATGGCACGAAGCTGTGCCAGGGCAGGTTTAGATTAGATATTAGAAAAAAATTTTTTACTGAATGATTTGTTAGGGCCTGGGACAGGCTGCCCAGGGAGGGGGTTGAGTCCTCATCCCTGGGTGTGTTTAACAGACAGGTAGATGAGGTGCTCAGGAATCTCGTTTAGCTTAGGATGGGATTGACTGGACGTGATGATCTTAAAGGTCTTTTCCAACCTTGTGATTCTGTGATTCTTACAGAGATATTTGAGTCAGTGTATCAGCATCTTCCACCCATCCTCTCAGCTCTATCTGCTTTAGAAGAAATGGTGGCAACAGATCACAATCCAGAGTTGCAAACAGTCTTAAAAACAAAAGATGTGTATCAGAAAGAGGGTATAAGCTGACACCTGAGGAGAAAATGCAAATCAGAGTCAATTAAGAAAATAAAATGTGTCAGTCAGAAGAAAACATGGCAAAACACAGCAGACTTTTAAAAACAAATCAGGTACAGAATGTAGAGTGCAAAACCTCCTCCTCGCTGGGAAACACCAACCAAGATGATTCATCTTTCACCATTGCATCTAAATAACAACAACAACAAAAGGTAGTTGAGACTGTGCCTCAAGGCTATCCACCCACATACCCAGTTCTTATGGTCCTAAGATCATCACATGTAAGACCTTGTTCCTTTCCTTAGCTATTCTTCTGAAACTCCAAATGAAGAAATACCACCATTTCTCTGCAGCTTTTCTACGTGTTACAGAGATGAGGCTTCAATGTCAATTTCACCTTCCTTTCCTCAGTGTTCTCCACTGCATGTCTCCACTTAGAGGTCTAAGTTTGTATCTGAGTGTCCTTGAACATAGAATCCTAGAATGCTTTGGGTTGGAAGGGACCTCAAAGACCATCTAGTTCCAACCCCCTGCCATGGGTAGGGACACCCTCACTAGACCAGGTTGTCCAAAATCCCATTCGACCTGGCCTAAAACACCTTCAGGGATGGGCTTCCATAACATCTCCAGGCAACCTCTTCCAGTGCCTCACCACCCTTACAGTAAAGAATTTCTTCCTAATATCTAATCTAAACCTACCCTCTTTCAGCTTGAAACCATTGCCCTTGTCCACTCTTTAGTAAACAGTCCCTCTCCCACTTTCCTATAGGACCCCTTTAAGTATTGGTATGCCACAATTAGGTCACCCCAGAGCCTTCTCCAGACTGAACAAGCCCAACTGTCACAGATTGTCTTCATAAGAGAGATGCTCCAGCCCCTTGATCATCTTCATG
Source organism: Hypotaenidia okinawae (assembly GCA_027925045.1). NCBI lineage: Eukaryota > Metazoa > Chordata > Aves > Gruiformes > Rallidae > Hypotaenidia > Hypotaenidia okinawae. The sequence goes on from BSDF01000002.1 coordinate 162,438,237, forward strand.
GCCTCCTCTGGACTCACTCCAACAGCCCTACACCTTTCATGTACTGTTGATCCCAGAGATGGACATAGTACTCCAGGTGGAGTCTCACAAGAGCAGAGCAGAGGGGCAGAATCACCTCCCTCGACCTGCTGACCACGCTGTTCTTGATGCAGCCCAGGACACTGTTGGCCTGGTCTGCTGCCGCACACTGCCGGCTCATGTTGAGCTTGTCATCAATCAGCACCCCTAAGTCCTTCTCCTCAGTGCTGCTCTCACTCAATTCCCCCCACCCCCAGCCTGTAGTTGTGTTTTGGATTGCGCTGACCCACTTGGCCTTCTTGAACTTGATGCAGGTTACATGGACCCCTCTCTCCAGCCTGTCAAGGTTCCTCTGGATGGCATCCCTGCCCTCCAGCGTGTCGACCTCACCACATGCTTGGCGTTGTCAGCAAACTGGCTGAGAGTGCACTCTATCCCACTGTCCATGTCACCAACAAAGATGCTACACAAAGCCAGTCCCAGTACTGACCCCTGAGGAACACACTTGTCACAGTCTTGTGGACATTGAGCTGTTGACTGCAACTCTTTGAGTGCAACCATCCAGCCATCTCATTATTCATCGAGTGGTCCACCTGTCAAATCCATGTCTCTCCAATTTAGAGACAAGGGTGCTGCACCAACTCATACCATAATTACTTGGTTTTACATAGCCTCAGAGCCAGGTACTAAGTTTTAGCAGTGTCTTTTGCCTCAGATTTTCTTCCTGGTGAATCACACATGCTCTTAGCTCAAGCCAATACATAGACTATTAACAAGTGAGGTGTTTTATCTTGATGGACCCAAGCTGAGCTCTAAACATTGGAACAAGGATAGATCCTTCTGTAGGCTGCATGTGGCACTAATGGAACATGGTTTAGTGGTGGACTTTGGAGTGCTAAGTTAACAACTGGACTTGATGATCTTAAGGGTTTTTTCCAACCTAAAAGATTTTATGATACTATGATTCTTTTTAGAAAGAAAGCTTCTATAATGTAGTAGGCAGACATAAGTACTTGTGAAGGTGAGTTCTAGAGAGCAAGGTGACTTCATCCAAGATCACTTCTGCATTGACAGAGGAAAAAGAAGGAAGGACTATATACAGAGTATCTTCAAGTGAAGGAGAAGGCTTGGAAGGCTGTGGGTAGTCAAAGCCCAAAGGGACAGAAGTAAATCAGAAAACTCTTTGACTAGGGAGTAGGGAAGGACAAAGTCAAGCAAAGATAACAGATAAGCATGGCTGGTGTGAAACCCCCTCTGTAGTACTCATCTTGATGCACGACATCATTGAGTATTGCTTTCAAAAGCCTTTGGCATGCAAGTGGCAGGAGAAAGCCAACCTGTACCTGATGAGAAAGTTAACACACGATTCTAGACCACAGCATGAAAGTCAACTCACAAAATACTTCCTATGAGTGATAACCCTCTCTTATGGAAGCTAAGTGGTGTAAAGGATAAGCTAAAGTGGTGAGGAGTCATTCCTTGAACTGGGGGTAAGTATCTTGAGCCTGTTTGACACGGTGTTGCCTCTGTATTAACCCAGGCAGCTACCCACTGGGATTGTGTATGAGTAGATTTTCTTGAAGGTTTGAAGTTCTTTTTCTGCACCCCAGAGCAGATTTCATATCTGGTGTGGTAAGAAAGCAGGCAGACAATAAAATAAAAGATGGGAAATGCCCTGGAGCAAAACAACTGTCACATACTCAGATGAGTATTTTGAGCAGTGCCTTTAGCATAACTTCAGACCACCAAACTCTGTCTGAAGAACCACCCATCTTATGTCTCAGCTCTTTATCACCTCTGCTGTTCGGTGTCTTGGTTTCTCATGATCTCAATCTCATTCTGCCCTTCATCTCTTTATCATTCACATTTGCACATCTCACTGACCACAGTCTCCATGCCTGGTGAGCACCTTAAACAGGAATTATCACTGAAGGCATCTGGGATGCAGATTGCCAGTGTTTACACACTGATGCTTAAGTGACCTTTTGAAATCTGGGGACATGAATTTTCTACTTCATTTCCCCAGGGAAAATATTTACATATTGTTGTATGCACTGAGCTTGCTGTTATCATGTTGCTACTGTGATTTACAAAACATTACCAGGAAATAAAATAATAATAATAATAATAATAACAAACCTCAGCATTTGCCTGAATTGGAGCCTGAGAGATGAGTCGTGGGAGCCTGGGGCACTAACATCAGAGTACAGCATGAGAGAGCAAGCATGTGGCATTCACCTCCCACTCACGGGTACCCGTTGGCTGCCTGCTCCATCTCAGTTTGTGGTAATTTATTCATACACCTTTGGAAAATAAGATTAAACCTCCTAATAGTTTGTGAATACTCAGTTTTAAACAAGGCAGCTGATAACTCTGAGGAAAGGAGGTTACTGGTAAACAACAATCTTTAATTTATAGAAGAGGGAGAGATTTATAATGCATTTCTTGGTACATAAGTGGAGGTGGGAGGGAGGAAGGGAGGGTGACCTTTGACCTATCTTTCCAGCACCATAATATTTCATATCCTCACAGCACCAAAATGGCCTGACAACCATCATGTTTTTCTGTTCTCCTCTTCACCCTGTTTCCTGTCAAATGTTAGATGGGGGAGAGATAACACTGAAAAGGGGGAAAAGAAATTATGAACATAGCACATTTGGTGACCCTCCGTCTGTTGCTCTTCACAAGCTCTCTCAGATCAAAGGGTGTTTGTTTGTTGTACAAAGTAGTGAAGGGGAAAGAGTGGGAGTAGTTTGGGTTTTTTTTTTCTGGAAATATCAAGAAGGGATATGGCTTGCATTATTAGCTGAAATTTGAGATTAGCATGTGAAACAGAGGGCTTGAAGGTACAGAGATCATCCAACGAGGTGGCTGTAAAAACCACCATTAGATACTGACCCATTTTTCCAGTATCATTTTGTTGTTTATTTGCTTTGGACCCACCTGATAGCACGTTTGTGGCCACATCTTCAAAGGAAGAGTATCTTTATGCTCTGCATTGTAAACTCAGAGTACTGCAAAATCCTGGAGCGGTGTCAAGGTATTGAATATCAATTTTGTGTATTCAATTTGTATTGTATACTGCTACGTTATAGGTATTGAATATTTATTTTTATTAGTATTATATTTTTATAATAATAAAAATAACCTTACTACTAAACGATAAATACTATATTTTTAGTATATAAATACTATATTTTTAGTATATAAATACTATATTTTTAGTATTTAGTAGTAAGGTGAAACCTGAGTGGTCTGGAGACATTGAGACTACAGTGCTGTTCAGAGGAGTTAAGTCTGGTTTACAGCACTGAAGCAGTTTTTGCAGCTAGGGTGTATTACTTGATACTGTTATTTAGTTTACTTGCTTTTCTGTTCCATGCAAAATGCATATTTTAGCATAATCCAAAAGAAAGCAAAAAGAAAGCAAAAGATGTCTTTATGATATAGGCAATGAACACAAGGCTTTGAGAAAGCAAGTTAATAACCTACAAAATCATTCAGACAAATCAGTTCTCAAGAAGTGGGGTCTTGCTACATCTACAGTAGATGATTCATAAACTGCAGATTTCTCCATATGCCAAGGCATAAATTATTGTAAGGACTGAGCCTGCTACTTCATGCAGCTGCTGTGCTGACCTGGGTATGAAACAGGAGATGGGTTACAGATGTCAGAGGCTGGTTTATGGTGTCTCATAGATTTCCATGTCCCCTAGTTGGGGAATACTGCTTGAATCCGCTGAAAAGTAGACATCCTTCAGTTCCTGGGAACATATCACTCCCTCTGCTGACACAGTTCACCAAAATGAGGGATACACTCACCAACTTCATCTCATCAGCTTCAGCATTCAGTCAGTATGACAACAGTGGCCTCAAATAATTGTAATTAATCCCCGAGGGCTGTTTGGTGGGACTCCTCTAGCTACTGATTGGGTTTGTTACCACCAGGCTCATCCCTTACATCTTCTGCCTCCTGGCTCACAACTCAAGGGTCCATCTGTCCAGAAGGGTTATATATGAAAAATGGGGCCATAAATAGAAAAGCTTGCTGATGTCCTTTACTAGAGCTCCTGGTATTCCAGTGATCCTCCCTGATGACAAAGAATTGCTTCTCTCCTTTCCATCTAGGTAATCCAAAGCTGATTGATGTCTATAGGAAAAAGTAATATCAATGTTCTTTCTTGATTTGGGCCCTGTCATGCTCAAATGGAAAGAGCAGGGACTAACCAAGAAATTTTTAAAGGACACTGAAAATTCCCTTTTGTCCTGCTTTTCACAGGTGTGTGGGCAGCATCCACATCTCTCACATAAATGAAATAGATAAGAAAGTCGAGGGCGTGTCAGGAAGAAGAGGGTTTTTTCCCCTTTACATGTCACTGGTCTGAAGAAGGTAAAGGATATGCTTCCAAATTCCACTTCAGCTCTGAACTAACTGAAAGGCCTGATCCCTGTTCCTTCTGAAAACTGAGCTCAGAGAGGAAAACTGTGAGTGCATGAAGGCATGGTGTGTGGGAAGGGAAACCTCCTAAGTCTCTGGTAGAAGCCTGCACTTCAAACCCTTCATCAGGTTTAGATATGGTCAACTCATCCATAGCCAACAGGATTCCTACAGGGACAAGACAAGCCTGGCTTGTCCTGAACATGGGGAAAATACCCTCTGTTCAGCTGAAGATACTTTTGCAAGGAACTGTAACTGAGTCCTACCTTGTTTGCCATTTAATTCTCCAAATTTGCAGTCTTTACCTGGTTTTCAGGTCTCTTTTACTCAAGGAAACAGAGATACATGTTTTTTCCTTTCCACAGCAGATAAAGACTTAATGTAAACTGGTACTTCACCTGGGCATTTCTCCATCCACACTTGAGTAAACAGCACCAGACCCATCTAATTGCAAATTTCAGGAGGTTATTTGAGAAACACAGGTTAGTTGTTAAGTTATACACAGACCATGTCCTCTGCAGCCCCTTCTTGGCCAGACAATTGGCAGATAAACAAGACTGTAAGGCTGAGAATTTATTCAGTTTATCAGTGTGCCCATCACACACAAATGTTACCTGCATGCAGAAAATCATTGCTTGTAGTCAACAGAAAGAACATCAGTGAAGATGATGGATTTTAGGGCATGCTTCATCTTTTCCTGAAATTATCCTGAAATGGCTACTCCTGGATCAGCCAAAAGAAACACACAGTGAATTGCTCTGACTCTGCTGACTGCATCTCCATTGTCCACAATGGGAAGCTGATCAGTTGGCTCAGCTGAAGATACCTGTGTTGTAGACGCCTGAAGTTAAGCGTCTACATAAGGATGGTAAAGGTCTCAACTTACACAACTGGTGCATTCTGCTTGAAGGAGACTATAAGCTAAACTGAGGGTAGACTGGGGGTGAATGGGGACATACAATATGCACACTGTGTCAAAATTCAGGGCAGAGCTGTGAACACATTAAACAGCTCTCACCCCCAAAAATCATAGAATCATAGAATACATTGAGTTGGAAGGGACCTTTAAAGGCCATCTAGTGCAACCCCATTGCAGTAAACAGGGACATCTTTTCTAGATCAGGTTACTCAGTTTGAGTTTTGGGGACTGAGTAAGTTTAAGCTGCACTAAGACTGGGTTCATACCAGATATTTTGCCTGAACTATACACTCTAACAAATATAAGCAGAAAAAGCACTGAGGAACAGCTTTTGGAGACTGCACATTTGAGACCTTAAAGAAGATAAGGAGCTATTCCATATTATCATTATGAATGACATCAAAGGCAGAAATAGAGCAATCAAAAGAGAAAATGATAAATACCATTCTTTTTTTATCAGGGCTCACACGTATTTAAAATTAAGCCAAGCTTGAGTCCTTCCTATTCAGAAAGAATTCTTAAACACCTGTTCATTTCCCCTTGAAGGCAGTGCAATGTAGGCACTTACTTAAAGTTAAAAATAATATTAAATGAGTATGTGGCACTTTGCACCTCTCCAGAGGAAATAAGTGGGCAATCACCATTCCTGTTAGCAAACGCAACCATGCATCTTGCATGAGCTGAATGCCTCTGTCTCTTTCCACCTTTGCAAGCTATTGTGGAAGTATCTAAATAGGGCACTGAAGAATCTAAATAGAGCACAGAAAAAGTTTCACCTGGGGAAAGACTGATGTAAATGATGCTATGTGTTTTTCTTGCACTAACTGAGGTTCTATAGCTAGACTATCTGGAAGCCAAAGGGCGTCTGGAGATTTCTGACCAAGAAAAGCCAGAGTGGGGAAGCAATCCTGCCTGCAGGCTGATAACCTTACACCTTGTTTCAGGGTCCAGAAACTGTACAGCAGCAGTTCAAAGTCCACCTCTTCACTTTGGAACCTTACCTGGGAGGGACTACAGTGAGGATCCTTTATTTTCTGAAGCTGAAACAGTTCTATTACCCTGGGCTATAAATGAACCCAGCAACAAACTGAAAGGCCATTTCTCCCTAAGCACTGTTTAGAACCTTGTGGAAAGGAGTTTTTCTTTTCCTTTGAGGGAAACAGGCCTGTGGTGCCTAACATGGGGAACAAGTAATACATTACAACAAAATGTATCCATTTTCAGGTAATTTATCATAAAGAATAATGAATTTCAGTAGGAAAAATTCTCCAAAATTTGACTTAAGACGAATTTTGCATGTAATGATAGTAGCACCATGAGGTTTCCTGGATCTGGCAAGGCAAATATTGAACAGTATTTGTAATCTACTCAAAACTAGACTGGGCTCAGACAGAGATTTTCCCAAGATGAAACCAACAACCCAGTGCTTTGTAATGCTGTGCCAGCTCTAAAAATCCCTCAAGGAAAAAAAAAGTAAAAAAAGAAAAATAATCACCTAATAGCTATTTTGGGGAAATCATTTGACTTTCATGTTGGATCTCTGGGACGCTAGGCTCTCTACAGCAGGAAACTCTTCACTTTATGGGCTTTGCAGATTAGGCCTGGGGTCAAGAAGTACTTACCTACAGACCAACCTGATGCGTTAATGAAGGTAGCAGTACTGGTGGAGCTACACACAAGAACATGAATTCCTGTTTCTGCTGATGGTTGCCCATGAGATCTGCTTTGTGCCTCACTTTATCTCTTTTTTCAATTGAATAATTCAGTACAGACTGACATAAACTTGCAAGACTCCAGCCCAAGCTCTCAGTTTAACTGTTTTAAGGGAGTTAAGTATTCCCTGCCACTCATTCTGTTGCTAGTTTCCTTATCCCTTCCTCGTTGCTGGAAAGATAAATCGATCTTAGCTCCTCTATTCAAGACTCAGGCTGAGCTATTAGTTGACAAGGAGCTAATTAGCCTTTCTAAGGTGAACACAATTAAGTCAGTGGAGGAGAAGAGAGATGATGGGCTATGTTGAATGACAGCTTTAAGTGACAAGAGAACTGAATAGGGAAAGGATGCAGCACTTTCTCATTGTCCACAAATTGTTCTCCCATCTAATTCTTCAATATCTCACTGCTGAGTTCAGAAAGTTACTGTCAATTAAACAACGCCTTGGCGATGCATTAAATTGCAAATACTACTGACAGCTGCTCAAATCAAACTTTAGAGCAGATAGAAACGTAGCTGTCTGGGATCAGCAATCATTAAGTTTATCAGAAAACAAAACATGCCCTCTCAAGGCTGAATTTCCAAGAATGCAGCATCTGTAAAGCAGTCAAAGCAAGAGTTATGGGGAGTTGTGGGTTTCTAATTTGAAGGAAACAAATAGATGTTTTCAATTCTTGCACCAGTCTTCATGCACTGATTTTTGTATAGATGCATTTTTTTAACAGTAACTTTCCTCATCTCTTCTGAACATTAAGTCAACCAGGGAATAAAACTCAGGATAAAACTGATAAGGTAAGATTTTTACTTTGTCCCAAGAAAACTTTCTCCATGAAAAAGCAAAAAAATCTCCCATGAATATTGTTAGAACAAAAACTGATTATTGTTTGAAAGATTTTCACCAGATCTGCCATCAGCATCTTTTCCAGTAGAGCAGAGATGAAGCCTGGACCTGTGGCCAGCGCACATGACCAGGAGTAAGGAGACCTGGGGTCATTCCCTGTTAACCTCTCTGTGGTTGGGTGTCCTCCTTTCCCCCTTACTTTGAGATGGAGAAAACAGTTCCTACCAGATCCTATCCTGTAGGCATGAACTGAAAAGGTCTTGTAGGATAAAGTTTGTACCATTCACTTCTCCATTCTGAATAATGATGTAGCAGGTGTCACTTGGTGATTGTACTGCCTTCTAAGATCTATTTATTGGAAGGCGGTTTTTGATCTTCAAAGAATTTTTCCTGTGACTACTAGGTTATACAACATTTTATATAAAGGGAACCTCTGAGCAACAGGGAACTTTTAATTTCATAAAGCAGAATCTTCTGTGAAAATGATTTATTAATATGGGATTTCAGTCCTTGAAAAAGAGGAGTATCTCATCTCTGTTCCAGGCCTGTACATGCTCAGTGCTGCTCATTTTTGTATTTGCTATTTGTTTTCAGTAGTTGCTTGCTGAAGTTTTATTATTTTATGAGTCTTCACCTTTTGTCTGTTTTAGTACCTTGCTCACATAGTAATATTTTACATGCAGATAATTCCATGCAACAGTGCAGTTTACAGAGTAGTATGGGGAGGGGTTTCCACAAAGAAATGCGATGATCTCCAGCATAGGTTGGGATTATCACCTTGTGACAACAGTATTTCAGGGAAAAAAAGAAAAGGGAAAAACTTTATTGCTGGTTTTGGAGGAAGCTATAAACAGATAGATTTGTTGTTGTTGTTGTTTACCTGAAGTACATGATGAATCTTCATAGTGTTATATTTTTTAGCCAACCCTATGTAAAATATCATATTGGCTGTTTGTCTCCTGGCCTGAATCCAGAAATCGATGGCTTAGGGTAATGTCTGTGGAACAGATCTTTAGCAGGGGTGAAATGGTATGACTGTACTATGCATAGAGCTGATCAGTGTCTTTCATTTCCAGCAAGAATTCATTTTGAGAACACATCCTCACAGTGCTGGTCTAGCCCAACATCCCGAAGTCCCAGGCAGTTACATCCTGGGCTGATACAACCACCAACCAGTAAACTCACTTTTCTGGGATGGATGGTGTGAGATCTGAGAGCCTCAGAGGCATTTGCTGCAAAATAATTCACTATGATTTGCTCTGAGGATAGTGACAGTCTCCTTCCTCTTTCACCCATTAGGTCTTATTTCTGAATCAGTTACTGCCACTAAAGGTCCTAAAGATCTACCCATCAAGATCTTCTTAGAAGTGAAGTGTGCTTTCATTCATCAAAGCTGCTAATTAAAAAGTCACATCTGGATAATATTTCCTCCTAACAAAGACCACAAGTTCCCTGAATCATTCTGCTTGCCTTTACATGTGCACTTGAGCAGTCACCAGAGTTCTTCTCCTATGCACAACAGAAACCTTCACTTTTCAGCACAGAAGCACCTGGGATGTTGAAATAAAGCCTTTATCACTCCCAAAACATATGATAACCAAATGAACAGACCAGCCATTTTACAGAAGAATTTCATGGGAAAATCTGCCATGAGACTTTTGATGCCTCTAAGTGCCAAATCTGGTTGTTGGTCTTCACAGAAGTTGTCTCTATGGCATTGAAGCACAAGTAATAGACAGTTTTGAACCACAGTTTGCCCCCAGAAGTGTCACTCTCCTGCAGGAAAGCACATTTGATATGTTTCAGTCCCCCCTCATAGTTTTATCCCTTGTCCACACTTCTGCTGCTTCATCTGGCAGATTGGATTTGCATACATGTGGGGAAATAGCCAGCTTCTTTTCAATGGTCTGTGGGGACAGGACAAGGGGTGATGGCCTCAAGTTGGAGCACAGAAAGTTCCACACCAATCTGGGGAAGAACTTTTTCCCAGTGAGAGTGAGGGAGCCCTGGGACAGGCTGCCCAAGGGGTGTGGAGTCTCCTTCTCTGGAGATATTTGACGTACGGAAATTGACTCTATAACTGGAAAGTTATAAAGTAGGTATGTTTATTGCGCGCAGATGCACGGGGGATCCTTCCTCCACAAGCGTGCATACCGAAGCAGCAGACCGACCCCACATTTATACAATAAAACAATGAATATTCAATCAATGCCTATACATATTAAGTACCTGAACCCGCCTACTCTCGCTTCTCATGCTAATTAGCTTATCAGTTCTTGGCGCTTGCGCAGATCCTTGTGAGGGTCGCAGACAGGGGTCTCTGGGAGGAAGGCTGTATGTCTTCCTCATGATGTATTTTCACCTCTTGCCTGGAATGCGAGGATCTTGCAAGCTTGCAGTGCCTCTATCAGTCTGTGCTAATTGATGTCCTTGTGAGGGGCCCATGGACGTATTTCAGCCCTCTGTTTTTCTTTGTTGAAGAGATAGTGACGCGCCTCGGCTCTGTGGGCAGCCGTGGGTTGATACCACTCTGTCCTCAAATTCTTGCCTTTCACTTTTTTTCGAGTTAGCATGAAATTATCACAGGCCCTCTGCTAGGAGAGAAAAACAGACTTGTCTGGCTTCCCCCCCTCTTTTCGCCCCGAGATCATTCTACATGATTATCTAACTAAATTTCAAGCTCTATGCTATACCTGCTCCTATACCTTTACATCAATCCCCCTTTTCTATTCCCTCAAGTAAATTCTTTTACTTAGCCAGATTTCCTGAATGATATAAGGCATCATATATAATGGCGATCCTTTTATACATTCTCCAAACCCACAGGTACAACATGAGTGTCAATATTAACAAAATCCCCTGACTTATTAACAGAATTACAATGGGGTGCATCATGGTATTGAGGATTCCTGTTGCAGAAGGTTACCAACCCAAAAGGGTGTCCCACCAGTTATGACTCCCATCTTGTCTGACTGTCTTTAAGATTTTCCTAACCCCTTCTACATCATGATGGATTGTAATAAGTGTTTCCTGTCCTTTGTCCCTTAATAAATTTTCGATATTCCTTATATCTAATCCTATGGGGGCAGGAGATATTCTCTCTAACAGGGTATTACTAGATCCTAATATTTGGTAAGTAGTTGTTGGGGCTGCATAACTGAAATAACAACCTGTGATAGTAGTAAAGTTACAAATGCAATAATTTGAGTAGTTCTTTGTTTTTTCTACTTTTTCATCTATGGTTATTGTGTCGCACATTGTTCTCAAATATGCACATCCCTTTCCTGATTTTAAATCAAACTGACATATCTTTTGATCAGTATCTAAACAAGTATCCTGAGCTATTATGGTATTACTTTCGCAGAGGAAGCCTTGCTGTTCTCTCATAATACAGGACCCTTATTGCCCATTTTCCTGGCCCAAGTTCTATGTTCAAAAGGATACAGCAGAGTGCCACCATGGTTAATCCCGAGGGCCACAATGGGATGTATGGTAATTGCTGCTGCGTCGCGTATTGTTAACACAAAAGCTATGACAGTATGTGTGTCGGGGTCATAAGTGAAGTTGACCATATTCCACCATGACTGGAGTTTCCTTTCCACCTTTGTAGCACTATCCCACACCATTTTCCTGATTTCTTTAGGGAATATGCCTTCCTCACCTTCCCTTATTATGGATGCCGCTACTGATTGTATCCATAATTGGGCTTGGATGCAGCTTAGGGCTAGGGCGACATCATCCTGTAATCCACCCAAGGCTTCTGTAATAAGCTGGTGATCTTTTACATTAATTTCTTCTCATCTGTGGAGTACCTTTGAAATTGACCATTGATGTGCTCCTAATGTTAGTAATGAGGATTTCAGTGGGTGTTGCAGTTTTGATAAATCTGCTGTGGTAGATGCTAATTTGTTCATCATCACTTCCGAATCTATTGAATTCAATACTCCCAGTCCTGTTCCTAACACCCCAGTCTCGTCTCTTATTAATTGGTTCTGATAAATGTTTCCCTTCCTTCTTAGCCATGTTGTCCATCCCTCATGCGAGGTTCATAGGAAGGGAGAACAGGATGGTTGTATGTCGGAAACATTTACTTGCATCTGTAACTCTACTCTTCTAAGTGACCATTCTGGGTTAAACAATACTTGTTGCTGTCCCGTGTTTTTGATTACATATGGGCCGATTTTATAAATGTTGGGCTCAAGTTTAAGTGCTGGCATGCTGGCATGGGTTGGGTGGGAGGCATTGTGCTGGTTGTAGCAGGATTTTTCATTGTAAGCGACTTAGTTATGGCCTTTATTTCAAATTTAAATGAGTCCAATAGTATTACGGGCCCAAAGACAGGTCACTCTCGAGGTCTGTTCTAGGGTGAAGTTATGCCGGCAGTCTCGTTCCTCAGTAGTACATAATTTGGTGCTCTCAGTGGTAGGAATAATTGATACCGTAATTTGGGATGCCTTTTTATAAGTGGTGCCATTAATTAATCAGCATCCTATTCCAATTTCCTCCCCTGTACTCCCTTGAAGCTGCTAAATGTCTTGTTTTGAATCTCTGCTCCATTCTTCCCTCATATATACTTGATTCCCATGCATCTACAATAGACACGCAACTTTTACTCTGATTGTTTTTCAACCGCATCTAATATTATAAGGAAGTTAAAATTAATTTTCTTTAGACATCTAGGATACAGACCACACCGATAACAGGTTGGGTGAGGTTGGTCGGTTGGTTTACTCACTTACTCATTACCTCCCTTATTCTTACTCTCATTTGTCCGAACAAGTTTCAGTTTCAGTCCCTCGTTATCTGGAATTACTTTCCATGGGGCTCCAGGGGCTTTTTGATCCAGGTGTGGTGAATCCAAGAGTTCTGCCCTTCAACCTTGATTGCCGTGTAGGTAGTGAGAAGGACTTGGTGGGGTCCAGTCCACTGTGCTTCCAGAGTTTTCTCTGCAAGAGACTTAACATATACATAGTCCCCTGGTTGTACATTATGAACAGGCCCATCTAGACCCCTGCTACGAGTATCCATTACATGTTTTTCAATTTTCCTCAATTGTTTATTTAATGCCACCATGTAGGAATTGATTGTTTCTTCTCCTATTTGTGAGGACATCCCCTTCTGTATCCCATAGGGTCGTCCATACACAATTTCAAATGGGCTGAGCCCCTCCCTTGCTCTGGGTCTGGTTCGTATTCGGGTAAGGGCTAGTGGCAATGATTGGGGCCAAGTCAGATCTGTTTCCTGTCTAGTTAGATAATCATTCTACATGATTATCTAACTAAATTTCAAGCTCTATGCTATACCTGCTCCTATACCTTTACATCAATTCAAGACCCATCTGGACACCTATCTGAGCAATATGAGCTAGGGAGCTGCTTTGCCAGGGGGGTTGGACCTGATGATCTTTTGAGGTCCCTTCCAACCACTACAATTCTGTGATTCTGTGATTTGTTTGCAAATTACCAGCTCATTCTTTAAAACACCTCAGAAAATACTCTTCTGTCTCCTGGTGGAGAAATGAAGGCTCTGAAATGAATTCAGCAACTGTTGCAGAACCTGTATCGAACAGGTTGTGTCTACTCATTCATTCCCTTTTAGTCCAAATGGAGAGAAACAGGAGAGGTTTCCAAAATCCTCATCTTTGTCCACAGCTGTACCTCACCCTTACCCTTGAAGTGGTGGTTATGCTATTTTTGTGCTGTATTGACTATTTCACTGATACAAGGGAGTTTGCCTCTCAGCTATCAAAAGGCAAGGGGACACCATCTTTATCCACACTGATCATCAGTTCCCAAAAGCAATAAATATGGTCAAGTGAGCCTGGAGAGGATATGCATTCATGCTGCCTAGTTCTCAGGAGGTAAGCATCCTCATCTCATCACCAGTCTTGCAGGTGACCCTGCCCTTAGGAACCAGCAGCCCCAGCAGAGAGCTGTTTAGTCTTATTTCTGCAGCATGTGCCGGGGAAACACAAACACAGAGGATGTCTGGCCAGCCGCCAGCCCACTTCAGATGACAGGACACATATGGAACTAAGGGTGACCATACTGAACGCTGTAGCATAGCTGCTCTCCCTAATTGCACCATCTGTACAAGTGCCTGGCAAGCCTGAGTGCACTCGTTCCTTGCTCTCTGTGCAGTGTCAGGTTTTGAGCTCTGCTTGGATAACTGGGGGAGCCAGGCACACCTGTAAGACTGACAAGGCTGGAAGGACGTGACTTGGATGGTTCACAGTCTGAGATTAACAACCAGGATACAGAGGACCCTGTAGCTGAGCTGGTTACTCCCTGGTTTTCTACCACGTACCCGTGGAGGAAAAGCATGGGGATGTGATTTCAGACACTTATCTGGTCCTGTCTATCCAGATGGTAGAACGGTGAGTGAACAGGCCAAGTGATATTGCTCAATTTATTGTGTTTTGATGTTTTTCACAGTGTATGTGTATTTGTTTGACTCAAAAGAGCTTTAATTTCCCCTCACAACCCCATATATTAATTTCATAGAGAACAGCAAAGGATGATATATAACCAGAGGCCTTTTTAAGGGGAGAGAGCATATTTTCTGGAGTCCTGATTCAACAACTTTCCTCTTCCCTCTGAAGAAATGTTCAGGTCAACAGCCCTATACCTTGTCTAGACCTGGAGCTTCACAGAGCTTCTGAAAGCCCATCCCACCCTTAACTGGCCTGAGACCCTGCAAAGCTGACTTCATAAAAGGAATTTCTGCCCTTAGGACTTAAAGGGACAGTATTTGACCAGCTCTAAGAAACAAGCAGCAGTACTACATTCAGATGTAGATAAATCAAGCTTTAACTTTCCTCACTAATATTGTGTAACAACACCAAATAGTGTCCTTGCATTTGTCTTCAGTGTCTTGCTCCTTACCCTGCAGAATTCATTCCCCAGCCTGTGGCCTCTTTTCATTGTGAGAGGACACAGTTACTCCTTGTTTTAATGGATAAAACTGGTTGGAGAAGAAATGCAACTTCATCATGCCATAATTAAAATGATCTGGAGCAACACAAAGCCTGTACTCAAACCTCAGAGTAGACAGAAGCTACAGTCACTCATACACCTAAAAGAAGGCAATATCCTGCCCAAGATGCTCCCAAACTTGCTGTATACCTGCTTCTGCTCTATAAGGTCTGAGGCACACCTGGAGTTTATGTTTCAGATATGAAACGCACCAGTACTGTGCTGTCTTCCTTCTCCTTATTTGCAACACATGGGGGATGTTTGCAGTTTCATTTCTAACTGTCACTCATCATCATTGATGGTGATGTCCTTTATCTGCTGGAAAAATGCCTTTGTGGCATTTCTAGCACCTTCAGGTATGTTTTTTTTTTCTTTCATCTCTTCACTACCAGGAATGGATTTCCCTTTCTTGTCTTCTACTTCTTAACATATCTCACTAGTCTCTTATTCTGTGCTCAAGCTCCTACTAAATATTGCATTTCCCATGGCTGCTCACAGTATAAGTAACATCCTTGTACCCCTCTCCACAGCCACCTACAACTGCTTTGGTACACAAACCTTTGCTTTCCTTAAAAATCCCTAAAACCTAAGAGATTGCAAGGCTGACAGTAACTCCCCATCTTTATACTGTAGATCATGGAAACTACTTTTTGCAGTAAAAAGCTATTCTAATTATAGGATTATTGGACACACACTCTACAGCAGGCAATATTGTAATCGCTGTTGAATACATGCAAAATGAATCAAAATACTCAACCAGGAAAAACTTTCAAACCAGGTTCACAGCAGAAAAGGTGACAGATGCTGGTAGATTGCTAGAAAGGACAATAAAAAAAAGCAAGCATATTGGTCAGCCACGAACAGCTCTTCCAAGCACATCAGCTGCTAGTTCTGCTGGCAAGTCCCCTTCCCTGTGGGGAAGAATAAACTCTTCTCTTCCAATTTCATACACTTGAAAAAGCTCAAACGGAGGACAAATTTAGATGTATAATTCTCCTTGTTTCTAAGTCTTTTTTTATTCAAGGTACCATCAAAGGCAAATAATTTTGGGGAAAATGTATTTTAAAAGGTTCTTTAATCCCCTTCACTAGTGGGCTGCCTAAGGCACATTGTGAATGGAGCAACTATAAGGCTCATTTTAAGATGTAAACTAGAAAATATCTACTAGCTGTTACAAGCTGTCAGTGCTAAGGTGACACTTGTCTGTTTTGTTCCAACTTGATACTCCTTGACTTTCCTTGGTTACACCTTTACATGACAACTACTCACTGAAAATGCCAGGCATCTTCTTTTGTTACAGTTGTATTAGTCAAAATTTGATTAAAGGGTTCATATTGTTTATACAGAGTGCTTTGCTGGATTTTATTCCTACAAAGAAAGATCTCTGCTCATAGTAAATGACTGGTTTACCTTGGTACAGACCTGAAGGAATCAACCTAAGATTTTCACACAGGAAGGTAGCTACCAGACAGGTGGTTCTGCCAGAAAACAGGCTCAGATGTTTAGATGGACAATGGAAAGCTGATGGACCCTGCTGTCCATTTTATAAGGCAGTTCACCTTGTTACACTCATCACTTAATCCTAATAGATTTTTGTTATGCTTTAGTGTGAATAGCTTGAGAAACCTTAAAGTCTTGCATGGAGCTCAGAAGGAGAACAGATTGCGGTTTGGATCAGTCTGGGGAGTCTCATGCCTGCTCTTTCTCTGGTGCTGGAGACAGCAGCTATATGGCAGCATTCATTGCAAAAAGGCTTTGGAACCAGATAACCACTAAATCAACAAGTTTTTAGCACACTTGCAAATGGAACAGCTCCAGCTACTGACAACTGCAATTACTTAATGAAGCAAGGTGTTAATATTGATTTTGTGACTCCAGATAGAAATTAGAAGGCCTGGTATAATTAGCCCTAAGCTCTCCTTTTTGTTATTGAAAATAGCCTTGCTAGTTAGAATCTTCGTGTTTGGAAATGATGGTGCAGCAGCCGCCTTGCACTCTGTGCAGGGTGGGGTGGAGGGATGCTTTTTTGTTGTGTTTTTCTTCTTTTTTTCTCTGCCAGATGCTTTTATGACAGAAGTGCATGCCTCATGTGAGGAGCTATTAGCTGGTTATAGCACGGCAACCCAGAGGTGTACAGGGTGTAGTGCTGTAAAACTGGTACAAGTGATGATTCCAAGGGATCAATAACTAGATCATAGAGAATTTAAATGATATAAAAGGGTCAGGTCTTTTCATGGCCTCTGTTGCATGACCTGCCCTGGAATATTTTGTAACACTAAATAGGATGGGTCATAGAGAGTACCCCAAATGTGCATCTCAAATGGCTTGTGTAAGCTCTATGACTTCACAAGGAACTTGCTGTAAGATGCCATCTGTGACACATTTTCTAAGTGGAAAGGATTCAATCTTAGGCCTGGTTTCTGAAATGTCTTTAAGGAGAGAATATATTCACAAACTCTAAACTGGTTGTGTAGACTCTTTCACCAGTGGAGATGACGATGATCCTTGAGATGAAGATACATGGAAACACTCTCCTTGACAGCTCTGGAGCACTTCTGGTTTTGACTGCCTCTCACCCTTAACTATTGGAGACTAGGCTCCTAAATTAGGATTGTGGAGATCTGCAAGGGGAGCGCTCTGTATCTGTTCACTATTTAGAGGGAAATCGTTTCCCTTAGCCACTTTCAGATAGTTCAGGTAAAAATGCACATGTAACAACTGGCATTTAAAACAGGAGTTGACAGGGTGTAGTGTAGGCCAAGGTATTAATTTGTAACCAGGGTCTGAGGTGGTGTCAGCTGGATCTGAATCTTGATGGACCGTGAAACAGAAGAAAACATGGGAAAGCCTAGCACAGTGATAAACTAGAGCTTCAGGACACATGAATAATTGAATATCTAGCCAAAGGCTCTATCAAGGACACTGAATTAGTTAAGATTCTTACAGAGATGCTTTGAACGTCCAACCCCAAAAGTACTAGTTGGACAAGATGTCTGGAAGTCTCTCATCCAGCATCTGACTATTGCCAGTGTTAGGTCAGGTCAGACAAGGCTTTGTTTAGTCAAATCCTTAATATCTCCCAGAAATGGGTGGCCTGTTACACTGATGCCTTACCCCTTTAGGGAAAAGGCTTTTTCCTCCCTGATACCCAGTTTGATTCTTTCAATTGTATAAATAAAAGCTCTTGTGCTATCTGAAGTGGAAAGGTTGCCTGTTTTTAGATCAGCTTTAGTTGGTATCTGATGTTCAAAGAAAGAGAACAGTTGCAAATCTATGAATACAGTTAATATTTCTCATCAACTTAAGGTTAAGTTTTATCAATCTGCTGTCAGAAAGCTGTAATGGTAGAAGCCAACCAGTGGAAAGAATGTGTAAATTAAATTATGTGCTGGAATGTTAATTAAAAAGGAAAGAGAAAAGAGTTTCTCTGTAATGTGTTAGTGTGTGGTGTACCTGTGTCCACCACATAATAGTCAGGTGAACAGAAGGGAGAGATGGAAGGCAGTCAAGCTGTCTCAACCTAAGAAAGGAGCACAATTTGGTGTCAAAATCACCTTTCATAAGGAGAAGAGAAAGAAGTAGATCTAAGAAATCTTCAGGACACGCTTATAGGTTTGCAAGCTAATTATCCACCCTCAGGAAATAGCTGAGAGACTAGAGGTATCAAAAATTTTAATTATTAATAAATACATCTTCCAAAAGAAGTTTTACTACTTTAGCTTTCTTTAAATATTCTATTATTCCAAAATGCTTTTGTTAAGTCTTATCCAATGATAAAGTTTATGCTGAGCAATGTGACTACACTAGCCACGGTACCCTTTGATGGTGTCATATCCATTTCCATAGCTCTAGTGGGATGTATGCTCCCATTGGACAACTTGGTCTCCTGGAGGGTGTCCCTGTCCATGGCAACAAGGTTGGTATTAGATTATCTTTAAAGTGCCTTCCAACCCAAACCATTCTATGTTTTTATGATCCTTCCCCACTGAGTAGCCAGTACCTGGTGCAACAAATGGCTAAATCTCCTTGGAAACATCAAGGTGTTGATGAGAGAGGAAGATCCTGATCCTAGCATGCAACTCAAGCTACTATTTCCTGGGGTCACCAAATTCTCCTGCTACCATGACATGTTTGAGCAACCTCAATTCAGGCCTGGGAAGAACCTTGCACACTTGAAGGAAGTTGTTGTTCTCAGGGACCTGAGCTCATCATCAGTTGATTCCATGATATCCACAGTTTCACAGGCACTGTGACAGCATCTTCTTGGGCAAGAAAATTGAAAATTGTACAGTGCATCATGTAACTAGACAGAAAGAAGAAAAGAGCAATTATGCAGATGCAATTTAATACTGAGCTCTATTTAATCACTTGGTTTCTTGTGCATGCATAAACACCAAGTAATTCTGACATTGGACTGTGAGATTAGAGTAAGATTACAGTGGGGAAAAGTAATTTAGTTAAATTCCTGTGATTTACACATCCATGTGAGACAATCCTCAGGGAACTGAACAGTACCACTTTTCTAGACAGGTTAGGACCTTCCAAGGTGCTTGACAAGTGAGTTGGATGAGACGGTGTAGAGGCTATTCATCATCATCAGGAGAGATTAGGACAAACCCTTCTTAGAAAAAAGACAGAAAGTAGGAAAAAGTGTTCTCACAGTAAAAGCACAGCTCCCAGTTCCTCTCATTCCTCAGTACATTGTACTCAGACCATTTTGCTAGGTCAAATGCAGTCATTAGTTAGCACTATCCTACCTTCTTCCTTCCCCCTTTCTTCACCAAAGGTGCCTGATTTCTTCCTCATTAAAAAAGTAATAAAAATAAAAATCAGGACAGCTTGTGGAATAGGAAATATGGTTACAGAAAAGATATAAATAGCTGTCTTTTCTTTTTTTCTTCAAAATGTAACAACAATAATAGTGAAGCCATTGATTGACACTTCATGTATTGGCCATTGTCCAATCTCACAATGCCATGGTTTTAAACTGGAAACTGAGTATTTTTATTTAAGTGTTTTAAAATGTGCACATTTTTTCTATCTGGACAGGGTTAGAGAGTTGGGTGGAAAGGAACCTGAAGAAGTTCAATAAGGGCAAGTGTAGGGTCCTGCAGCTAGGGGGGAATAACTCCAGGACCTTGTACAGGGTAGAGATTGACCTGCTGGGAAGCAGCTCTGCAGAGAAGGACCTGGGACTCCTGGGATACAGCAAGCTCTCCATAAGCCAGGAATGTGCCCTCATGGCCAAGAAGGCAAATGGTGTCCTGATGTGCACTAAGAAGAGCATGACCAGCAGGTGGATAGAGGTTCTCCTCCCCCTCTACTCTGCTATGGTGAGGCCACATCTGGAGTCCTGTGTCCAGTTCTGGGCTCCCCAGTTCAATAGAGACAGGGAACTTTTGGACAGAGTCTAGTGGATGGCTGCAAGGATGATGAGGGACTGCAGCATCTCTCTTATGAGCAAAGGTTGAGAGAGCTGTTCCAGTGTTGCTCAGCAACAGGACAAGGGGCAATGGGCACAAACTGGAACACAGCAATTTCCATCTAAATATGAGGAAAATCTTGACAGAGCACTGGGACAGGCTGCCTAGAGAGGTTGTGGAGTCTCCTTCTCTGGAGATGCTCAAAACCTGACTAGAAACAACCCTGTGCAATCTGCTCAAGGTGAAGCAGAGAGGTTGGACTAGATGATCTCCACATGGCCCTTTTAACCCCTGCAGTTCTGTGATTCTGTAAAAATGAATTATTATGGCTTCCAGCATTTTCTCCTCTCTTCTGTAACACCCTGCCTCCAGCACCTCCTTACTTTCTGTGGCTCTCATTTCCCAGTCTCTTTGCCATACCTCACTGTCCGTGGTGAAACTGCTGCCATCCTTTGGCTTTCCATGCCTAACACTCATGTCAGCAGGCATGCAGCCTATGAAAAGTCCATCACACTTGTGAAACACTAGGAGAAGAGTAGCCCAGAGCATAATTTAGTGGATGCAGCACTTGAATGAGCACACTAGGAGGTCCAAAGCTCTCTCAGCAATAAATTACAAATCATAGCATGAGCAGTTTCAGCTACTTTTGTTCTTTTTGCTTTGGTTATTTCCCAGTGAATGTTCAGAATAATCAGGCTGCCAGTAGTGGTCAGCACCAGACTTTGGTGGATTTTTCCTTGCCTTAGCCCTCACCCAGCCTTCAGAGCGTCCCCTGCCAAAAGACACGCTCCCCACCACTGCCAAGAAGTCTCTGCTGAAATCTTCTTAGAGGAACTAGGTAATTTCTGTCTTCTCTTGGAGGCTATTTCAGACATGAAGGCATTGTGTTGCCACAGGAAGATCAGCTGGAGAAGTGGCCTAGTCCATATACCAGCACAAGGGCAGGATCAGACCCCCCATCTCAGTAGATATCTGTCTAACCTGCTTTTGAACATGCAAGTGAGGGACATGTTTCATTTCCTTTTACTTAGAAAGTTTTTCCTAACTCAAATCTTCCATGTTGAAGCTAGGTCCATGACTTCCCATTTTACCAGCTATGGATACAGAAAAAACACTTTTTTTCCATCCTTATAACAACTTAAACACTTGAATCATTCTCTTTCATCCCCTCCAGTCTCACCTTGAGGCATAAAGAAAATATTTTAACAATGATCTCTTTTTGTTTCTAGTGATTCTGGTGCAATGTATTTATATTTTTTTTATTGACTTTTTAAAAGTATTTTTAGAGTTCCATTTTGGTGTCTGCCCTTCAAGGTGTTGTTGGGAAGAGCTCAGAGAGATTGAACTGAAGTTGAAAAATAAGCTCAACAGGAGTATAATTTTCTTAGTGAAGTGATATGGAGTCTAGCAGATTACTAGATTACAGATTCTAATTACTTACCAGATACTTGTTCACGAATCAAGCAAAATGGGGCACAGCAAGCTCCAGTGGTTGGAAATTTAATTCAGCAAAATTAAAACTGAAGTCAAGGTGCACATCTTTAATCATTAAGGTAAATCAAAGTTCAGAACAAACAATCAGTGGACATGATAAATTCACCTCTTATTTCTCTCTTTAGGGGAAGATTATCCAGTTCTAAAAAGAAATAAAAAGTTTTTAATATAGTTTAAACTGAAAAACTGAGGTAGCTTCTGGATATTGCTGGATATAGGCACAATTTCATATTCTGAACTAAATAGGTCAGGCAAGTTTCTCAAAGTTGTTTTTTTTAGGTTTAAAACCAAATCTAGGATGGTCTGCTCTCTCACCATGTGCTTGAAAGGAAGTTCCTGTCTATTTGACAGCATTCAGCCTTCAGTCGTAGCCCTTAATTTGTTACGAACAGAGAAAGCTGTGACTGCCCTCTCATCTTGAGGATCCACACTACAGAACACTCTGCTCTGCCTACAATCACCCAAGCTGCAAGCTGCCTAACAAGACCTGAAGTCTCTGTCAGAGCCTTTTCTGTGTTAAATATGGTGAGGGGTGTCCAACTCTGGAGCCCTTAGCACAAGAAGGACATGGACCTCTTGCAGTGGGTCCAGAGGAGAGCACGAGGATGATCAGAGGGCTGGAACACCTCTCCTATGAAGACAGGCTGAGAGGGTTGGGCTTGTTCAGCCTGGAGAAGAGAAGGCTCAGGGGAGACCTTAAAGCCCCTTCCAGTACTTGGACAGGACCTACAGGAAAGATGGGGATGGACCTTTTGTAAAGGGTATGTAGTGAAAGGATGTGGGACAATGGTTTTAAACTAGGGCAGGGGAGGTTTAGATTAGACATTAGGAAGTTCTTCACTCTGAGGGTGGTGAGACATTGGAACAGATTGTCCTGAGAGGTGGTGGAGGCTCCATCCCTGGAGACATTCAAGGTCAGGCTTGATGAAGCTCTGAGCAACCTGGTCTAGTTAAAGGTGTCCCTGCTTATTGCAGGGGGTTGGACTAGATGACCTTTAGAGGTCATCTAGTGAAAGGAAGCTGAATGTACCACATAACTTTTTGAATGAAGGTGGAAAGATCTTTAAAAAAAGACTAGGAAAACAAAGATTATAGGAGTGAATGGAAATGGATGAATCCCTGCCAGGAATTTACAAACAGAAAAACAAAGGACCAGCTGTCTTCTCAATTAACCAGCCTCTGTTGTCTTCATAAATCACTTTGCACTCTAGTGTTTAGTCCCAGAAATCCACACACCTAATTCCTATTTAAGGAGCTAAATCCCCTCTGAAATCCTTTGTCTAGTAAATACTTAGGTGGATGTGAGCCTCATGGCTTTAATCTAAGTCAAGAGAAAACAAGAAATACACATGTTACTTGCTGTTGTGTAAGTGTACACGATGAAGGATAAGCTAAAAAGAAAATACTGAATTATCCTAATGTCTTGGTAGGTAATTTTTGATAAGTTACCTGGAAAAATCACCATGGTGCATTGTGCCTGGGTGAAGAAGGAACTCCATGAATTCAGAAAACCACGAGGTCCTGCATTTTGGTAAATAGCTTATCCCCTCCACACACATTCACCAAATGCTGATGGGATTTAGGAGTGCCTACTGAGATAGAGGTGGGAGCATCTGTGAAAGCAAGATTAGATTGTCCAAAGGCCAAGTCTTTTTTTTTTTCTCTTGTTGATGCAGGGTGAACTTTTAGCCATGTACCTCCAATGCAACCAGCTGCTTTCTCCACTGGTGTCCATGCTGTAGACAAAAATAGGCTGTGACAAAGAACACTGCTCAAGGGTGAGACCTACTCCCTACACCAGAGGGACTACAATCACACACAGTAGGATTAGACTTTCTCCTGAGCTGATCTACACCACCAACCCTGCAGAAAGTCCTCCAGATGATGCTCTCCATGGGTTCAGCCTTGCTTTGTAGTGGGGAGAGATGACTATCCTGGGCTCTACAAAAATAAGAACTGGATCCAGCCAAGCAGGGAAGACCCATAAAACCCTGATCCAAAGGGTCTCTTACCCTGTCAAGATGGCTACAATTCATGGGACTGTGTTCAATGCTGTTTTCCAAAACCATCTCCCTTTCAGCTCAGGCTTGTGTTTTATGCTCAGACCTCACTGCTGCTCTCATGTTTGTACAAAACTTTACACAATAGGAATATTGTCCAAGGTGTCCATGAGGCCACCTAGGAAGAAATAATTACTACAAATCTGTCTCCCTACCATATTAATCATTTCTGCACCTACCACATCTCTTTTAGTACAGCACAGCTCATTATAAGTAGTCAAATGCTAATAGCTTTCTAAAGGAAAATGAGTTATATTGATAATGAGTGTCAGACCAAAAGAAACGTAAGATTCTGGCACGAGGAAGAGTGAATGTGATTTAGAGTTTGGTTCTGATCCCATCAAATGGGTGAGTTTTCATCAGCAGGGAACATTTCCCTCCACCTTAGCATACACATAGTACACAGCTAAGAGGTTTTACAGGGACCTCCAAAACCCTGCTGATTTGTCCAATTTGGTTGGAGGAAATCTGAGTCTATCTAATTGTCATTATATTTTGATACTCTCCATGAAAAATACTTTTCCTAGCACACAAAAATCTAATTAAACCAGCACATTTTAACCTTATTTCATTTTGGATGGCGTAATGCTGAGCTCACTAATTTGCAAAAGTAATGAGTACAGTCTGACCCTGAGTTGCTTTTTACAGTGTCAATTTACCTAGTAACTCTAGGAAGACAGGACTCTTTGCTTTCCTTTTTTTTTCAGTATTTAATTTGGGCACAGTGAGCTCAAATCCAAAAAAAAACCACCTGCAAAGCAAATGGATCCCAGAATTCTACAAAAGCATAGCTAAGTTTTGAATGCCTTTGTAAAAAATATTTCACAGAATCACAGAATTCAGGAAATCCTTTTTTTTTCCTTTTATTAGTTTTTGTCCTACCCCTCATTTTTCTGAAAGTGATACTATGGAATTTAATCCAAATCCTAGCTTTTAAAGTTTCCATTCAAGGGTGGGAAGATCAGGAAAGTAAACAAAGTATATGTATATATATATATCTATATCTATCTATCTATCTATCTATATATATATCTCACCAAATGAAGGAAGTAAATCTAAAGGAAACAAACAAGCTACAGGCATAATTTGCAATTTCCCTTTCCACCTGCATCATCACAAATACATCTCTCTGGAACACAGAGTTGAATTCCCTTTCTGCTATAGCTCTTCCTGGCTAAATAGTTTTCTTTTTCAGATTTTATAGAAACCAGAACGTTCCATGTGCATGCAACTGTCCCTCCACACCTTCCTGAAAAAGATATTCCCCAACTTCTGCTCTTTCTTTTACACCCACCCCTATTCTTGCTGATTTCCACCTTCCCCCAGTATGACCCCCTCAATCTCCCCAATGTCTTATTACAGAAGTAACTAAGTAGTAGGAAAGCAATGCTGAAGAGAATGGGGGGAACTATGGGATGTCCAGTCCTGTGCACTTTCCAGTAGTAATATTTCCTGGCTTTGCCTAAAGATATCTACTCCAAAAGTTGGGCCATTTTTGTAAGTCAGGAGTTGAGGGATCAAGGCCACATCTACCTCAGGGAGAACAACATAATGGTGGCCATCACATCAATACTGGGGCATTCAAGGTGGTTTCCTCCTTCAGAGCCTTTTATCATGACCAGCTCAAAAACATTCCAGTCACAATAGCTTTGTTCTTGCAGGAGTATTTCCTATGGGTCATAGTGGTCTAATTTTGAAATACAAATAGCATCCTGTACCACAGCTTCATCCGCCTGAGCAGTCTTTCCTGCAGCAAGGGAGAGACTGCAAGAAGACAGTAATGACTTTCAAGAAGCATCAACCCTTGCAATTACTGTGTGCACTTTGAAGGCAAAATTGTGAGATTTGCACCACACAGTAGCTGGTTTTCATCACTCTCTTCCTTCTTACTATTCATGGCACATGAATAACCTCTTGAGCTAGTGGGATGGAGTTAAACTAGCATGGAGAAATCACAGAGACCAGAGAGAAAGGAAACCTCATCAATTCCATTCCTGTGTGCTGTATTTTGCTCCTTTATTTTATTCCATCTGAGCCTGAAAAACTCCAAATCAAGCAGTGGAAGTTTCTTTGCATTTTGGCTCCTCCAAAGTCAAGAAAATTGAGGTCATTTGTACAGTACTATCAGCATTCACTTGATTCCTTTCTCCCCTGTTGCCATAAAGCAAGGCAGATCTTTTCTCTAAAAGAACAGCTTTTCTTACAATGATCAGAAAAGATGCTTTTTGTGCTGCTACTCCACCAGAATACTCTAAGTAGAGCCACTTGAAGAAAATTTGATCTGAGTAATGTCCACTTGAAATTGTTGTTTCATCAATATTGAAGTGTATTGCAGGAGTACTTTATGTTCAATGATTTTTAGTGATTTTTTAAAGAAACAATTTCAGATGGATTTTTTTTTTCCTTTAGCACATTCCCTTTTCAGTTTAATTGTACATTATATTAATCATACCATAATATACATACTATAGAACTGTAATTTTTCTTTCAGGCCATTAATGTGTTTCAGAATTAAGTATTCAAAGTCTGGTCAAGTTAAAGAAGAAAATAACATATACATTGAAAAAAAATTGGGAAGTATAGAAACTTCACCTTTCAACCAACAGTAAATGGGTACTAAAGTAAAATAGACATGCAGAATGCATTTCATTTTGTACAACTGTAATCTAACATCTCAACTAGTCCTCTGAGTCAGTGGAGAGAAATAAGTTTTTCTAGACAGTTCACAGTGGGTTATTTTCTGTATCTAATTTAAGATAAGACAAATCATTCAAAAAGAAACTTCCATGTAAGTCAAATGAGACGAGTCCCTTTCCTAAATCTGCTGACGAACAGACTCCAGGCTAATATCTCTGGAGTTGCACCAGCTGGGACCTCAAATGGTGCAAGGACACATCAGACCTGTTATTTTCCCTAGCAAGCAGGGGCTAAAGCATTCCTTTCTGTAAATGAATTCAGATGCACAAGGAGCAGGAGAGAAATTTCTCTGTTAGCAGTGATTGAGCTGAAAATCTCTCAGGCCGGATGTTCTACTGACAGGAGGCTAATACAACCCAGATTAATTTTCAAAATTCTCAAACAAATTTCCTTTTATCCTCAGTTCTCCTAGAGGAGAGAATAGAGAGAGGTGGTGGAGTGCAACTCTGGATACATGGACAGCCAAGACCAGAGAGAGGTGGCAGAGTGCAACTCTTGGGCTTCATCAGCAGAGGGGTGGCAGCAGGAACAGGGAGGGGATTGTCCCTCTCTACTCTGCCCTCCTGAAAATTAAAATACAAGAAAGAACATTTGGAGAGGGTTTAGAGGAGCCACGAAGATGCTCAGAGGGCTGGAGCAGCTCCCCTATGGAGAGAGGCTGAGGGAGCTGGGCTGGGTCAGCCTGGAGAAGAGAAGGCTGTGGGGGGACCTCATTGCAGCCTGCCAGTCCCTGAAGGGAGCAGAGGAACAGGAGGGGAATCAGCTTGTTCAAAGGGCAGAGCCTGGCAGGACAAGGGGGCTGGAGTGAAGCTGGAGGAGGGAAGGGTTAGAGGAGATCTTAGGAGGAAGTTCTTTGCAGAGAGAGTGGTGAGGGGCTGGAAGGGGCTGCCCAGAGAGGGGGTGGGTGCCCCATCCCTGAAGGTGTTCAAGGCCAGGTTGGCTGTGGCCCTGGGCAACCTTGTGTAGCTCCAGGGCTGGAGGTTGGTGTCCCTGCCTGTGGCAGGGGGTTGGAGCTCTCTGATCCTTGGGGTCCCTTCCAACCCAGCCCATTCTATGATTCTATGATATTTGGCCAGCCAAACAGTCAGTGTCTGTTCTCTTCATGGACCTGAGAACTCAGGTCAGATTTTGTAAGCCCTAATCACAGCTACGTCTGATTTTGTCCTGCACTGTTCACAGAGGCTCAGGAAAGCAATTTCAGGCAATAGGCTGTCAAGACAGAAAGAATTGTAAAACATTAGAACATGGGGTTGGAAGTAACTTCGTGGGTCAACATGTGTAAAATGACTCTTTCAACAGCAATATGTAGGAGGAAAATGATGCATCAATGGCAGTGTTGTAAAGAAGTGTATCGAGGGCTCCTAACTTGTCCCAGACACAAATATATTCAAGAAAGATAAACAAAACCTCTCTGGCACTAATTAAACTTTGACCTGCTTTTCAGGGATGAATTTTAATTGCAATACACTGCATAGCTTTGATTTAATTTCCTTCTCTTGAATGCAATTGCATTTAACCAAATCGCATTGCATCGATTGTTGTTTGTTTTGAGTGAATACTATTTATTTCCTCTGCAGCAAATTATTTTTAATGAAATTCCTGGAATTGCATTTAACTGTGTTGCAGTTAGTCGAAATAGATTGAATTAGGGCAAGTTGAATGAAAAAAACCCCACAGAAAACAGACCTGAATTAAGTGGCATTGAATTTTGGTAAATTTAATGGGACAGTGAATTGCATTTCCACTGAAGCAGGGACAGGGAGGCAGGTAAAGCAAAATAAAGTCTGAAGGGAAGTCATCAGAGAAGGTGGGAAGCTGGAAGCAACTGGACAACAGGGAATAAGGAGCTGAAGACAACAGCACTACAGAAATGCTGGAATGTATTAGAGATACCTATCACACATCACTGCACTAAACCCATCTAAGTACCTCCCTGGCTGCCTTCAGGAGACTCAGTCCACCTTCATCCACTGTCTGAAGGTACCTTGCTCTCCTCAGTGGATCTTTCAGGATGCAGTCATGCAAGGCTGCTGTAAGTCTCATGGTGGATGGAGACCATCACAGCATCTGCACAAAATGCACTATCCTTGAGTGTATTCCAAGAAACTCAATGAAAGATGTCATGGACTTCTCATAGTGATGGGTTGACCTTGGCTGGATGCCAGGTGTCTACCAAGATGCTCTATCAGTCCCCTCCTCAGTAAAGCAGGGAGAAAATAAGACAGGGAAAAAAACCCCTTTGTGGGCCAAGGTAAAGGCAGTTAAATAAAACAGAAGCAAAGTTCACATGTGAAAGCAAAGGAAAACAAAGGATTCATTCCCTACTTCCCTTCATCGGGAGGTGTCCAGCCACTTCCTCAGAAGAAGTGGTTCTCTGGAAGACAAACTTTGTACATAAAAAATACTCTGCCACCTTCCTTCTCCTACTCAGAGCTTTTATTGCTCAGCATAATGTTGTATGGCATAGAATATCCTTTTGGTCAGTTGGAGTCAGTTGCCTTGGCTGTGTCTCTTCCCAAGATCTTCCCCACCCCCAGTCTACTGCTGAGTGGGGAGAATGTTGGAGAGCCCTGATGCTATACTAACCTTGATGCTGTCACAGCTCTCCTCAGCAGTAGCCAATACACTGTGTGTTATCAACAGCTTGGTATCTACCAATACACAGCACAGTGCTGTGAGGGGTGCTATGGGTTAAATTAACTCCATCTCAGCCAGAAACAGTACATTACAGACATCCACATTTGGTGGGTGAGAAACTTCCCCTGAGCCAGCAGTGGCTCTTGCAGCTGGGAAGGGTGATGGGATCCTGGGCTCCATCAGCAGAGGGGTGGCAGCAGGGACAGGGAGGGGATTGTCCCTCTCTGCTCTGCCCTCAGGAAGCCCCAGCTGGAGTCCTGTGTCCAGAGCTGAGGCCCCAATACAAGAAAGATGGGGAACTGTTGGAGAGGGGTCAGAGAAGCCACGGAGATGCTCAGAGGGCTGGAGCAGCTCCCCTATGAAGAGAGGCTGAGGGAGCTGGGCTGGGTCAGCCTGGAGAAGAGAAGGCTGTGGGGGGACCTCATTGCAGCCTGCCAGTCCCTGAAGGGAGCAGAGGAACAGGAGGGGAATCAGCTTGTTCAAAGGGCAGAGCCTGGCAGGACAAGGGGGCTGGAGTGAAGCTGGAGGAGGGAAGGGTTAGAGGAGATCTTAGGGGGAAGTTCTTTGCAGAGAGAGTGGTGAGGGGCTGGAACAGGCTGCCCAGAGAGGGGGTGGATGTCCCATCCCTGGAGGTGTTCAAGGCTAGGTTGGCTGGGGCCCTGGGCAACCTTGTGTAGCTCCAGGGCTGGAGGTTGGTGTCCCTGCCTGTGTCAGGGGGGTGGAGCTCTCTGATCCTTGGGGTCCCTTCCAACCCAGACCAGTCTATGATTCTATGATTACCCATCCAGAATGTGCTCTTGCAAGGTTTGAACCTCC
Source organism: Hypotaenidia okinawae (assembly GCA_027925045.1). NCBI lineage: Eukaryota > Metazoa > Chordata > Aves > Gruiformes > Rallidae > Hypotaenidia > Hypotaenidia okinawae. Next base: position 162,468,267 of record BSDF01000002.1, read on the forward strand.
CATAGAAATCCATTGAGAAGCAATGAGAATGAATTGCACTTTTCTTCTGCAGTATGTCTAGGAGAGAAGTGTCAAGGAATGGAGTTTTAAACTTTTTCCCTGACACTTTGTTCCTGTTCATCAAATTACTTGCTTTGAAAAATTAATTTTTCTGGGTTTTTTTTTTCATCTCTCTTGAAAGACATTCTTCTGTGACATCTGAAACTCAAGACCATTTATAAGCTGAAACAGGCATTTGAGCACAGGACCTTTCGAGCACAGGACCTTCCAAGCACAGGACCTTCCCTGCCCACCAGATGCTCACTGATAGCCAAGGGAAAATTGCCTCTTATTTAAGAAGGTATCAGTTGCAGGAGAACCATGAGCTACCTGCTGTGCAAATTATGGACACGGATGTTGGGTTTGGAGCTGCGTCCTGCTTCCATCATCTGAACAGTACTGGCTTTCCCCAGTGGACCATGCCTCATAGCTAGGAAAGAGGAGTGATTACACTACCTTGACATCCAAAATTGGCAGACCATATTCCTGTGCCATCTGCCAGTATCAGGTGAGAACCAGGCACCTTTGCCAGGATTTGCAAACACATTTAGAGTTTGCAAGCAAGCAGTGAAATTGAAATCTGTATCATAAGATTCAAAAGCTTCAGGTGGCTTTTTAATTATTATTTTGTGTGTTTAAACTTTTTCCCTGACACTTTTTTCCTGTTCATCAAATTAATTGCTTTGAAGGAGGGGGAAAAAAATACGGTCTGTTTTTTTTTTTACAGATCAATTCAACATGTGTGATTCCTAAACAAGAATATTTAGTGCTGGCTCATAGACTTATTCAGTGAGATTTTAATTTATTTTTTAAATGCAAATGGCATCTACTCCTTCTTTACCCTTTTCTTCCACTATGGTATCATTTCTGCTTTAGACTTGACGGTTCTGTCAAGCTGTACATCACAGTAAGACAGAGGAAAAAGTTCAGCCAGTCTCTCTTTTTGGTAGAGGGTGATCCCCCTTCCTTGCTCAAGCATCACTCGTTAGCTTCTCTGTGTTTAATTCTCCCATTTTGCACATTGTGCCAATTTTGGAGTACTCTAAATGTCAGCATAATATAACAGTAACAGTTAATATCATAATTAACTGCAAGGCTTAAGGGAATAGGAATCATAGAGCAGCAATTCATTAGCAACGCTTCTTTATTTCTTGCTGGTAAACAGGATTCTCTGCATACAGCTCAGTTTAACAGTGAAGAGAGTGGCCCTCATAAAGATACTCCTTTAACCCTGAAAATGAGGAAATATGGTGTGAGAGCACTCATTGCCCTCATTTCCCTTTAGCCTCTCAGAAATACAACCTCTGAGTTGCTCCCAGTGATATCTCTCTTCTCCAGAGCCCCCTAGAAGATTAACAGCCTTCCTTGTCCACAAGTTTAACGTTAGACATAGCACCTGCCTGAAGCCAGAGCATCACTTTTACATTCAAAGAGGTGGTCAAGGCTAGCCAGAAAGACTTGTTTATCTGCAACATTCCCTTTTTTTAAAAAAAAAAAAAAAAAGCTTTTCCAAATATACCCAAAAGCAGTTCTTTATGCAGAAAGATTGGTAGGAGAACAGCAACAGCATCAGCTTTGGAGTCAAATCCCAGTGGAACGAGCAGGCAGGCAAACAGATGGTAGGAACTAATTTTGTTTAAATAATTAGGAATATTAATAGGTAAGTTGATAGAAGAAGAGCATTGGAGGACATGGATAGATGCTTGGATGGCTGCATGGATGGACAGGAATGAGAGATGTGTCTAAAATAAGAAAGATGTTACCTTGTTTCTGGCCCATGAGACACTGCCTCACACAAATGCTTGATGTCATATAAATTCTGTCTGCAGTGTCATCTTGGACACTCATAGCAAAGGTCTCTGGCCAACATTTTAAGAAATGAAGTAGGGAAATACTTAAAATATTCTTTTCTTTTTTTCTTTTTTTTTTTTTTTTAAATTAAAAAGAGTTTGTTTGCATAACTGTGGGAGCACCAGGAGTAAATGAGGTTTCTATGTGTATATATCATTGCACATTGCACAAGCTTTGCCTTTCCAGCCCTCTAGTGGAAATGCAGCTAGTAGGAAGAAAGGCTTTTCATCCTGGTACAGCGGGTATTTGAGGGGAATCTGCTTGATTAGCCTTTCCAACGCACAGTGCTGCTCCTTCCCACTTTTCACCTCCAAGGCTACACCAGAAAACTTCACAAGGGAGGTGTTGGCTTTTTCCACCAGTGAGTTGCACACTGTAACATTCTCTTCTGCACATGCAGATCACCGTGATTGCCTGTGTCTCATGGACCCGTATGCACACCAACACGTGGATGTGTTGGCAGTTGTGTCCGAGCATCTGGGTCGATATGAAAGGCTTTATGATTTCAGATTAAGCAAACCTTCTGCTGAAGTTTCCTATAACCCTTTGGTAGCAGCTGTTCGCTGGAGCAGCGCTGTGTAAAACAGTTTTGATGTTTCATCTTCCTAGAAGTTCTACCAGGGCCCTGGTAGTAATTAGAATATAAATATATTTTATAGACGCTGCAAAATATTAGTGGGAGGAGGGGCAACAGGTAAAAATTGAGTTAGCAGGGTAGGGAAAATCAAAGAATTAGTTACACAATGAGGAGGAAACATGGGAAGAATGAAAATCAAAGGACTCTGCTTCTAAGTTAATAGGGCTGAGAGATGAAATACTGCTGGCCGAATGCATCCTGTCTTGTTATGCCTCTGCTGTAAGGCAAACGGAGCTTGAACAGCCTCCCTCCCCCAGAGACCAAATAAAAGAGATTTAATTCAAACAAAAGCTACTGAGGACAAACAAGGGGAAGAGATACAGTGGAAACTGGGGAAGGAAAAACAAAGGAGATAGGCAGGCAGTGTTAAATGAACAAATAACACACTGGCAGTGGGATACGTGTGCAGGGGGTAATCACCTGGAGAGGAGGGAAGGAGGAGTCTCTGAATAGGAATGGCAGCCAAGAGTCAACTTTGCTGGCAGATGCAATTGTCCCTAGGACTTCCTGCTTCCATCTCACCATTGTGAGAAGATCTGAAGCATCACCTGAAGCTGCCAGCACCTCCCTCCTTCCATCATGCCCACTGGCCCTCTCTCTTTTTCTTAACCTTGGGTTATGGTTTGCTTCATGACTGCAGAGGACATGAGATGTTTGGTGGATTTCTGCACCATGAACATAGGCAGGAATCTCTTCAGGCCTTAAACAGCCCCTGATATCCCTGAAGCATAGGAAAATAATTGTGTTTAGGTCCAATCTGCCTCACTCTGTTTCTTCCCATCAGTTTTCACTGACAACATGCGAATAGTCTGGACACAGCCTGTGTATTAGAAATTAGAGTTGGTGGGGTTTTTTCTCTGTGCTGGTTTTGGCTGGGATAGAGTTCATTTTCTTCATAGTAGCTGGTATGGGGCTGTGGTTTGGATTTGTGCTGAATACAGTCTTCATAACACAGAGATGTTTTCATTATTGCTGAGCAGTTCTTCCACAGGGCCAAGGACTTTTCTGCTTCTTACCCCACCCTACCAGTGCTGGTGTACACACGAAGCTGGGAGAGGACACAGCTGGGACAGCTGACTCCAACTGACCAGAGGGTTATTCCATATCATACGATGTCATACTCAGCATATAAAGCTGGGGAAGAAGAAGGAAGCAGGGGGAGACAGTTTGGAAATGGTGGCATTTTTCTTCCCAAGTCATTGTTAGGTGTGATGGAGACCTGCTGTCCTGGAGTTGCACACACACCCCCATCTGCTGTGTGGGGCAGTGGGGAGTGAGTTCCTCATTTTACTTTTGTTGTGTGCACAGCTTTTGCTTTACTTATTAAACTGTCTTTATCTCAACTCATGAGTTTTCTCACTTTTACTCTTCCAATTCTTTCCTCCATCCTAGCTTGGGGGGAGTAAGAAACCAGCTGTGTGGAGTTTGGTTGCTGTCTAAGGTTAAACCATGATAAAACCATAAAAAAAAAACCCCAGCTGTTAAGAACTTGCCTTTTCCTGCTTCTACCTTATTGCTCCATTTCTTCAAGAAGCACAATTCACTTTGCATGTAACCTCTAGATTCCTGTCTTTGAGCAGTTTCCCTGGACAGCTTTACAGATAAGCAAGTAGAAGTGGGTGAGAAACACACCAATCACAACTTATCCAAGCCCTGAGGGAGAAAGAGAGAGAGCAAGGGAATAACTGAGCTTCAGCAATAAGGAGTAGACCCACAGCTCAGTGGGTGCTGGCTATCTATGTGGGACAGGGATGGCACAGTACTTTTCCACAACAGCCAGCGCATGGCTCAGGTCATGCTGGCTGTTTCACCTCCTTACAGGAGATGACATCTTTTTTCTGATATTTCACTCAGAAGTGGAAAATGGCATGGATCTGTGCACTGGAAATCTGAGGGGACTGTAGAATATCTCCATGAAACATGGGAAAATTTATGGAAGTAGAGGGAGGCCAGTCACACAGCTTGAAAGACACTGCTAGAAAACTACTTTGGAGATCAGGACCAGGTCTTTCCTCTCACTCTTCATGAAAAATGTGGATAACTAATAAAAGTAATGAATTTATTTATACTGTTATAAAGCAGGTGAGACACTGAAAGACAACCTTTCATCCCAGACTGCTCCCTTGCCAGCTGTACAGTTGGTGACTAAGAAGTCCCACCAGGGCCACAGTAGGCCTCTGGTAGAAAGGTGACTCATAACAGACATTCATAACACATTGAAGCAGGATTTTCCTTTCTTTTCAGGCCCTGGGCTAGACTCCAGACCCCAGAGAATCACAGGATCACAGAATCACAGAACTGCAAGTTTGGAAAAACCTTTAAGATCATCAAGTCCAACCATTTCCATCCTATGCTAAACCATATCCCTAAATACCTGATCTACCCTTTTTAAAAGACATCCAGGGATGGGGACTCAGCCCCCTCCCTGGACAGAAATGTGAGTATAACTCTTCAGAAACTATTGTGGCAAACTCAAACATAAAGTGGCATCAGTACAGTTTACTGAAATGGAGTGGCTAGTGGACCCAAGTTTTCTTATGGGGAAAGAGAAGGACAAAGAGGGAGCCCTGGCTCATTCATAGAGGTCCTGCAGAAACCTCAGTGGCTGAAATAGAGGCAGGGGATGAAATTTGGCAACCTGCCATGCTTTGATTATGATGGTGATGAAATAATACAGCATCACTTGGTGAAGGATGGTTTTGAGGGACTTGTGAGAGATGATGATGTCGGTTAAAAAAAGAAAAGTGATTGATGTACTTGACAGGGAAGGCTCTGTGAAAGGTTTAGGGGTCCTAATACTGAGGTTCTTGCTTCCACTTCCCCTTTCTGTGTGACTTCAGACATACCACAGACATGCAGGCAACTCAGGGAACTGGAATAGCAACCATCTTTTTCTACTTTTTTACAGCAGGCTTCACGAAAAGCATGGAGTTTTTCATGTCCAACACAAGAAATGTGTTTGAAATCCACATTTTATCCAAATGAAACCACAAAGGTCAAACTCTAGGCATTCCAGAAAAGTAAAAATACCAAGAACAATGTGTCTGAAGAAATAACATTGCCGATCCTATTGTTAATCATAGCATATTGTCATAGCATCATGCTGCACATGCTGTAGGTTCCAGAGAGCTAAGAGTCCTGTTTCATTCCACAAGGCATCTGGCACACACTGCTGTCTATCTGCAACACAGCATAGAGTTATGAGGAAGTGGATGGTGTTAGCTGTTTCTAGACACATGCACAGAGACACTCTAAAAAGCACCTGTGAATTTTCCAATTGTTTAAGGAAAAAAAAAACCATAGAAGTAGTTCAGGCTCTTTGGCTGACCTGCCTGTGTCTCTTGCAGAGCCTAGAATTACTGCAAGCTCAATGAAGTCCTTCTTTTTAATTGTAAATTGACAGCAGTCAAGGCAGAAATGAGCATAACTGAGACAGCTTCCCTCTGTGCAACCATCGGGGGTTTAAAAACCGGGGCACTTTGTGTCACTAGCACCCACCAGGTCTGTTCTCCTCACAGGCAGATCTGTGTCCAGGCAGGCTGTAAACAGTAGCTAATTGGCACTGTTAACTCAAACACTAATCTATCCCAGCAAGCCAGCAAGGAGTCTGTCAACAGCCTAATCAAGGTGAAAGATGTTTTGATACCAGCTTGGAGCAACAGTGCAGATGCCATAGGTGTTATTTTTTTTGTGTTTGAGTAGGTTATTTTTTCTCCCTGTTATCAGACTCTGTCTTACATTGTGGGTTTATGTGCTTCCTTTGGTTTTCATTTGTACTGTCTTATTAGGGAGCTTCTACTCCTTTCCACCACAATCTGCCTTTAAATAGAATCATAGAGTCATGGAATAATTCAGGTTGGAAAACACCTCTAATAATATGGAGCCCATCCATGCCAGGGATCCTGGAATGAGAGTTTAATTCAACCCCCAAACCTCAGAATCATAATCCTTGTTTAAAGATTAAGGTTTTCCCAGCAGCAGCTAACTCACAGTCTGTGTTTCCACTAAAGGGATTGGGTAAAATGGCTCTGTGCAGAGTAGACAACTCAGGCTGTGGTACAACATGAAAACATCAGGTATCCTCCAAGAGGAAATGTAGAAAACCTTTCAAGTGATGAGATTCCTTCCTTTACTCTCTGGTAGTTCTGCTCAGGGCAAGACTCAGTTCAACACTGGTGGTGGAGATATTCAACAGCTGTCTGCTCATTGCCCTGGGCAACCTGCCCTAGATAGTCTTGTCTGAGCAGGGAGGTTGGATGAGATAATGTCCAGAGGTTTCTTTCAACCTTGACTTCTCTGAGTGTGTGACCACTGCTGATACTATAGCTTGATCTCTTCTTCAACAGCACCGGACTGGGCTGCTGCCCTCTCATCCATCCTCAAACAATGCTTGGGCAGGCTCAGTTTAGTAGTGGATGAAGGATGCTACACAACCTTCAGCAAGGCTATCCATTCTCAACCCAGAAGGGAGAAGTTGGTGTCAGAACAGAGAAAATCTATCTACCTCAAGCCTCAGAGAACCTGGAATCCTTTTGCTTGGTATGTCACTTCATAAAGGACCTAAAATAACTTAGAAAGAGGAGCCACATGCCTCTTTATTCCTTCCATCCTGTATCTCTGATAGGACAAACTTTTCTTAGGAAAATAAAAAGAAAACCCACATGCTGACATATCATAGAGAACTGGAATATAAATGCTGACACTGGTCTGAATGGAGTATGGTTGGAAACATTATATATGGAGGCAAAAGGTTATCAGGTCATTTAGATCTCATTCTTTGACATGGAACTTCCCTGGAAACCCAAATGCTGATGACTTGTGTCCTGACGCCTCTCACAGCCTGCAGATGGTAATAAGTCATTTCTAACTCAACATGTGGTCATCAACTTAAGGACTGAGGAGGTGAAACTTGTGTGCTAAGACTGATGTCTCTTGTCCTTTGTGTTGTCACGGGCAGAGCAGTTGGATGCAAACATCTTTGTGCCTTGCATACTGAACAGCTGATAGGGACAGGATGCTTATGTATACCTGTGTATATGACTGTAAATGAGTGAAATTGGTTTTCTGGGTGATTTTCCTTCACCTCCTCTCCCATAAAGACTCACCTTGATTTTTTTAATAGCTGCAACATAATGACCCACACATGGGAGCATCATTCATGAGCTTTATTACTGTCTAGTCACTGGAGGGGTAGGAGATGAGCATGACAATATGTCGTTATACTTTCAGAGTCCATAAATGTTTCCAATTTAAACATTGCTGAAGACTTAAAAAAGACACAAGAAAATTCATAAGAACATCAAGTAATTATCTATTTTGTTAACTGGCCACCAGCAATTACCACTATACCAGTTCTCCACTGCAGCTTGGTTGATCTACGTCTCTAATTCAGTTATGAAACCTGTTGCTTTCCTCTTTATCTTGAGGAATTATCTGATCTTCATTGAGTACCCAAGCATGCTGTCAATGGATAGTTTATTTTCACAGTGCTGTATATTGGAAAAAGTGCCAGTATACACATTTACAGAGGGAAAACAAACACAGTGTCTTTCAGAAGGCTAAAAAGTGGAACCAGGTCCACAAATCATAGAATCATAGAATGGTATGAGTTGGAAGGGACCCCAAGGATCATACAGCTCCAACCCCCTGCCACAGGCAGGGACACCAACCTCCAGGCCTGGAGCTACACAAGGTTGCCCAGGGCTCCAGCCAACCTGGCCTTCAACACCTCCAGAGATGGGGCATCCACCCCCTCTCTGGGCAGAATCCCAGCGTATTCAAGATGCACTCAGAGTTTATTTTAAATTAATTAACTCTACAATCAGAGTATTAATTGAGCTGGGGTGGAATGGCACATGAGTAAATTTGTCCTTCTTGTGGGATTTTGCAGATGCTGTTAGCTTTGTGCTGCACGGCTGGTTTAAGCTAGCTCTGATATCTTTGTACACCCTGACAGTCCTGCAGCTTTTATCTATTGCTCCATCCAGTGCTCATCTGTCTCTTCTTCCAGGCAGGGCTGTGACCTTGGAGACCTACACAGGGAAAAATTCATTCTGTTTAGGATCCTTCCTGACATTTTTAAAGAGTGGCTATCCCTGTTTGAGCTGAATATTCCTCACAATTCTGAGGAATCAGAGTTTTATTTTAAAAAAATCAGTAAAAGGCTAGAATAATAGTAAAACACCATGAGATGTTACACTAGACAGGGTAAGAAGAGTATTCATGCAGAGTGAAATAGGTATGTAAGTGGCTGTTTAGACAGCTAACAGTTCTGATGATGAAATATTCAAAAAAACTAAGGAAAGAAAAGAAAAAGGTGACAAAGTGGGGAGTTTTAAACTAATTGAGCATTCAGAGAGTGAGAATGACAGAATTACATTCCTGTAATTAAGGAAAAAACCCTCAATTTTGAAATTTCAAGTTTGGTGGAGATGTCTGTTTTACCAGATTACTAATAATCACAGCATCTCAGCAATTTAAAACAATTCTTAAGGGTTAGCCAATTACTAGAGAAAGCATTAAAAATAAAAACGTTGGGATAAGTACTGGTGAATTTGGGGGAATATGGATTCTAAGTAACATGCAGAAGTTTCTCTTTAAACTCAGATCTTGTCAACTGCATGAGAAAAAAAGATTTATACCAAGTTAACACATAAAGATGAGGAATGATGCACAGTTAACGACACTGTATGTACCTCGGAGGAGACATTAATTCTAAACTGTAAAGTAATCTGAGATGCAGAAGTGGAAGGCATTGTATAACTGTGCAAGTGTGAGCACATGTTCAAAATAATGTAGACAAGGACAACATTTTGAAAAGATGGGTAGTAAATCATGGTGTCATAGAATGCTTTTGATAAGAAGGCGCCTCAAACATCATCTAGTTCCACGTCTCCTGCCACGGGTACAGACACCCTCCACTAGACCAGGTTGCCCAAAGCCCCCATCCAACCTGGCCTTAAACACTTCCAGGGATGGGGCTTCCACAACCCCTCTGGGCAACCTGTTCCAGTGATGCCTCACCACCCTCAAAGTAAAGAATTTCTTTCTAACATCTAATCTAAACCTACCCTCTTTCAGCTTGAAGCCATTGCCCCTTGTCCTATCACTACACTCCCCGGTGAACAGTCCCTCTCCAACTTTCCTATAGGAACCTTTAAATATTGGTACACTGCAATTAGGTCACCTCAGAGCCTTCTCCTCTCTAGGCTAAAGAAGCCCAACACTCACAGCCTGCCTTCGTGGGAGAGGTGTTCCAGCTCCCTGATCACCTTCATGGTCCTCCTCTGGACTCTCTCCAACAGCTCTATGTCTTTCCTGCACTGTTGATCCCAGAGCTGGATGCCGTGCTCCAGGTGGGGTCTCATGAGAGCAGAGCAGAGGAGCAGAATTATCTCCCTCGACCTGCTGGCCACGCTGTTCTTGATGCAGCCCAGGACACAGTTGGCTTTCTGAGCTGCCAGCACACACTGCTGACTTGTGTTGAGCTTGTCATCAATCAGCACCCTTAAGTCCTTCTCCTCAGGGCTGCTCTCAATCCATTCTCTGCCCAGCCTGTGGTTGTGCTTGGGATTGCACTGACCCACATGCAGGACCTTGCATTTGGCCTTCTTGAACTTCATGCAGTTTGCATGGACCCATCTCTCCAGCCTGTCAAGGTTCCTCTGGATGGCATCCCTGCCCTCCAGCGTGTCGACCTCACCACACAGCTTGGTGTCATCAGCAAACTTGCTGAGGGTGCACTCGATCCCACTGTCCATGTCACCAACAAAGATGTTGAACAGTGCCAGTCCCAGTACTGACCCCTGAGGAACACACTTGTCACAGACCTCCACATGGACATTTTGCTGTTGACTGGCTTTGAGTGGCTTTGAGTGCAGCCATCCAGCCAGTTCCTTATCCACCATGTTGTCTGTCGTGGTTTCCCCCCGGCTGTGGGCCGAGATCCACGCAGCTGCCTGCTCCTTAAAGTAAAAGAGCAGGGGAAGAGGGAAAAAGGGGGAAACAAGGGAAGGGAAAAGGAAGGGGAAATAACTCCAAAACCAAGAAACTAAGAGGCCCGTGGGTTGGGATAAGGAGAGTTTACTAAGAGAACAGAAAGATCAAATATCCCAATGCTAACAGGACTTTAGAGCAAAAGAATATGAAACTCTTGATCCCCAATGCAGTTTCTCCCCGACCCACACAACTCAGGCTGTACCACCCAGAGCTGTCCCGGAACCGACCGTCCCCCCAAGCAGCACGCGTCCCGCCACCGCCCCTCTTCTTCCTCCCCTCAGCCCCCCGTTCTCCTGGGCAGGACGTCATTGGCATGGAATACTCTCTTTGGCCCATCTGGGTCACCTGTCCTGGCTTCGCCCCTCCTTTCTCATGAAGAGAGAAATAGGAAGAAGCTGAGAAAGTCCTTGACTGTCTGACTGCAACTAAGAACATCAGGGTGTTCTCAGCACTGCTTTCATTGGAACTCCCAAACACAGCATCCCATCAGCTGCTACAAATGAAGTTAACTCTATCCTGACTGAAACCAGGACATTGTCCATCCATCAAATCCACGTCTCTCCAATTTAGAGACAAAGATGTCATGCTGGACAGTGTTGAATGCAGTGTACAAGCCCAGTGAACTTATTCTGAATTCCCATTTAGTGACACTGGATTGAATATAAAACCTTGCCAAAATCAATGGGCTTTGAATTTCATCCATTCAAAAGTCCACAGAAGAGATAAACACAGGGCAAGTCTTCTCCATGAAAGTAGGAAAGCATTTGGACCTTTCTCCAGCCTAGAGTCAAAGATTTTAGGATTGACAAGAATGTTTCTTTTAATCTCATCTGACCCTCTGAGAACTGTCTTTTGTCTTTCTCTCTAGATATATGTATCTATATGCATATAAATATATATGTATAGATACATATATATATGTGTAATATATATATACACTTAATCATGCCCACAATGTCTGGATTTACAGTCTCAAAGCATTTCTTTTCCTTTCATATTTGGGGGGTTTAGGTCATCCTATCTTGATAAAATCAAATGATAGGGAAACTATCATATCCTCGTGTCACTGTTCAAACATCTAACTATTTTGTCTGTGAAATTAAAAGAAATACCCCCATCCAGCTTGTGTGTACCTATTCTCCCTATGTTAGGCACCATTCTGCTATCAAATAGCAACTCACTGAAATTCTAGCGTGGTCAGAAGAAATGTGCCAGCTTTACATCACTGCAAGTGTGAGGAGGATTTTACCTTACCCAGTGTAATGCATTCCCTCCAGAAGGTTGTTTTTTGACTTTATTCATACTAGCCCCAGGATATAAACTGGATGTGTAAACATTTACATTTAATAAATCAGTCAGTGAAAGCTAGTTTAAGCACTATCTTTACGCAAAGTGCATCTTCTTATTAAGTCAAAACATATTATGCAATGACTATAATATGCCTCAGGTGCACTTTAAAATGCATATATATGTTTTCATCCCATGCTTGGTTATTTATTATATGTAGCAATTGCTGGTATTTCACAAGCACGGGTGCCTGATGCATTTTGATATAATTTATAAACAGCTAATAAAACTAAAAGGTTTATAGAGGCTGCCTGGGAGGAATCTGAGGTCTAACAACTGCTCTCAGTCAGCTGGTCGGCAGGAGAAGACAAACAGTGCAGTTTGATGAGTCATTAAGAAGCAATTTTGCATAGATGTGACTTGATTATATAAGCACAAATAATTCCAGCCTGTATTTCCAGCCTTTCTGCTTGGTGACCAGTGAAGCCAGCATCAAGAAAGCAAAGTTATTTCTGCTCCATCAGAGCAACGTGACTGGTCCCTCAGTACACAGGACCTTCCGTCTTCTCAGGCAGTTTCACACAAAACTCATCCCTTGGAGCCAGAGTGCTTCCTAAAACATTCCTTAGGCTGATGACTGAAGATACTTTGGTCTTCCCAGGAAGGAAAACTGAGCAGTGGAAACGCAGTATATCATTCTATGTGGGATATACACAGAATCAGTGCTGCACTGAGGAGACACTTCCATGTTTGCTACTGGTCTGGGGCTGGAAGCTGCTCAGCCTCATCGAACTGGAGGTTTATTCAGATTGACCAGACTTCCCACCTATGTTGTGGGTGCAACCCTGGTGCCATCAACACCCTTGATATACATTTCTCAGAGCTCTAGGTGATTTTATCCCCTTGTTTATGCTCAGCTGGCTGATCTGTGAGCAGTTTCATACTGATCTTAAATTACAGTCTTCCTAAAACAGAGATGGGAGTAGATGCAGGCAATCTTGAGCGTTGGCCATGCAGTTGTTATCTTAGCAGAAGGGTCGTTGTTGAAGTTCTCTGGTCACCTCTCCAATGTGGCTCTGAATTGGGGAAATTAGTCTTCATCGTTTTACCCCCGGGGTGACTGCCAGGAGAAATGAGATGCTCTGACACCCATATCAAGGTGGGATTCCCCTCAAAATAGAAGCCTATAGCATGCAAACAGTTAACAACAGACATTTCAGCAGCAGGAATTTCTTCCATCACTTTAGGTTTTCATCTTGTCACTGTTTTTTTTTCCTTCTTGTGTCTCTTTGTTTTCTAGTCACTTGTTTTTTAGTCACACAGAAAAGAAGGCATTCACCCTTCACTGCTCAGAGAAGAAGAGTTTGGCCAAGGGGCTGCACGAAACACACTGTGAGTTCTCCCAGGCCAGTTGTCACGGATGGGAGTTAGCCAGGCTTGGGAGAAACAAACAGCCTGGATGCTTCAGAGCGGTTGAAAGAGCAGTATGAATATGCCTGCTTCCTGTCCCACTGGGGAATAATAAAGCGTTCCTTCTTTCCAGAGTGCACACTAGAGCAGACGCCTGCTCCTTTGAAGCCACAGCAAAAGCATTGATTGACGTCAGTGAAGTCAGGCTGTCACCTCCTGGATATAGTAGTTTGGGAACAGAGCTTGGCCAAAGCTTTGACCACGTCTTTAATCGTTAGATTTATTTAAGGCAATATATACAGGCACACGCATATATATACATGAAAGTGAAGGGAAGACAGAAAATGTGCCTTGATTACTGACTAACTCAGTGAGCTGTACCTTCAGATATAAAATCAAATTATTTTTTTCTGCATTCAGGTTTCAAGCTGGGAAAGAAACCACACATTGCTTGCTTTCTAATCTGGCTTTTAAGTATATTGAAGTGGAAGTTAAAAGTGTGAACTTTCTCTTCCCTCTCCTTCATGGCGTGAAGGAAACCACTTCTGACACATCCCCAGGCTTCTGCTGATCGATGGTGAATGGTACTTAGACCATCCATTAATTTCAATTCATCCAGGTTTTAACCTATATCAGAGAGGCCAAGTGATAATGAACGTGTATGAAAGTGACTAGCAATACCACCATCAAATTAATGATCATAAACACTTACATTCAAAAAGTTATTTGGCCTTTTTGATGACATTATCAACAGAAGCCGCCATTCATTGCCAAGCGTTAGAGAAGGGCCAGAAGGGCAAGGAAGACACCAGGAACTGGTCATGCCTCTTACTGTCACAGTCTTTAGTGAACCTGAGTAGCCCTGATAGGACTCAGGTACATAACTGCCCTACTGCTGCTTATGAATTGAATAAAGAACACATCTTGTGTGTCCTGTCTGGTGGTCTCTAGTTCAAAGAAGACACTGGCATACTGCAGTGGGTCCAGCAGGATCATTAAGGGATCTGCACCACATGACATATAAAGGAAGCTGGGAGGGGAAAGCTTGGTCAGACAAAAGGTGAAGGGACATCTTATTACTGTCTGAAACTACCTAAGGGGGGATGTGCAGAAGATAGATCCCAACTCTCCTCTGCACAGCAAATGAGTGAGAGGAAGCAAACTGAAGCTGTGGCAAGGGGGACTCAGGTAAGGTAACTGGTTGGGGGAAAAAAGCACTTGATTTTGGGGATGGTCAAACACTGGAACAGGTTATCCAGAGAGACTGTGGAGTCTCTATCATTGGATATACAAAAAATTTGACTGGAAAAGTCACTGGGTGACCTGAACTGTTTGGAACATGGGTTTAGACTAGATACCTCAAAAGGTGATATCCAACTTAAATTATTCTGGAGCTTTATATAGCGGTCTCAATCTGAACTATTAACCAAAAGCTTCCTTTAGGGCCAATGAATGTTGAAGTTTGGGTATAAAATTCCCTGGCTGCACTGAAGACCCCTCAGTTTTTTCTAGTTTTATTTTATTTCTGCCACCCTTCATTTTTTTCAGGGATTACTCAGCAAGCTCTCCTTGTTTTGTCCTGCACTCCTTCCCCACCCCACTGAAGCATTTAAACTCTTTGGGTCCCAATGTTAAAATGTGTTTTCATCTTCAGGACATGTACTCATTGTCGTGGTTTCCCCCGGCTGTGGGCCGAGATCCACGCAGTTGCCTGCTCCTTAAAGTAAAAGAGCAGGGGAAAAGGGAAAAAGGGAAAGGGAAACAAGGGAAGGGAAAAGGAAGGGGCAAATAACTCCAAAACCAAGAAACTAGGAGGCCCGTGGGTTGGGATAAGGATAGTTTACTAAGATAACAGAAAAATAAAATATAACAATGCTAACAGGACTTTAGAGCAAAAGAATATAAAACTATTGATACACAATGCAGTTTCTCACCGAACCACACAACTCAGGTACCACCCAGAGCTGTCCCGGAACCGACCGTCCCCCCAAGAAGCACGCGTCCCGAGAGGAAGCACGCGTCCCGAAACCGCCCCTCTTCTCTTTCCAACAGTCCCCCGTTTTTTTAGGCAGGACGTCATTGCCATGGAATACTCTCTTTGGCCCATCTGGGTCACCTGTCCTGGCTTCGCCCCTCCTTTCTCAAGAATAGAGAAATAGAAGAAGCTAAGAAAGTCCTTGACTGTCTGACTACAACTAAGAACATCAGGGTGTTATCAGCACTGCTTTCATTTTAACTCCCAAACACAGAATTCCATCAGCTGCTACAAATGAAATTAACTCTATCCTGACTGAAACCAGGACATTCCACCCCTTATTCCATACCATTTACGTCATGACCAGGTCCAAACATTTCTTTTGGGTACAACCAATGTTTCAGACACACATATATGTATTATTCCCTTAGTCTATGGACCATTCATCTGAGTTTTGTTGAGGAAATGATCTAGTCCATGATTTTCAGGCTCCATTCGTTGTAACAGTCTCTCATGGTGTCAGTATACGCCATTGGATCGTTGCATGCTGTATCTCGGGCTCTCGACCAATGCATCTGACATAGTCCATGGTCATTGTCTGTGAATCAAAAGTGTTCATTTTCAAAGGGGAAGAGGAAAAAGTTCTTATGATGGCAGGTCTTGGTCCCATCATCATGGCAGTCTTCCTTCATCGTCGTGTATGATTCCAGCTGTAACTCCATTGGTACAACAAACAACAACATACAGCAATTATAATAATAATGAATATACAGTAATGAGTTATTTAGCACTTATTATAATACAATTTCTACCTTACTAATTACATTGGCTATTCTCACCTAAAATCAAATCCCTTTGAGGTACACATCGAACTTCTCCATCCTTCTGCATTACCCACCAAGTACAAACAGGTCCTTGAGCAAAAACAATTCCCGACATAGGTTTACCTTTACCTGAAGCAGGGATGACCCAAACCATCTTCCCTAATATACTCTTCATATGCACCACTGGGACTCTGTCTCCTTCTACAGTTCGTGGAAATTTTGACTGGGCAGGGCCAGCCCGATTGGTAGAACCCCTAGAGTTAACTAACCACGTGGCTTTGGCCAAATGTGTATCCCAGTGTTTGAATGTTCCACCACCCATTGCTTTTAGGGTAGTCTTTAAGAGTCCATTATATCGTTCAATTTTCCCAGAGGCTGGTGCATGATAAGGAATGTGGTACACCCATTCAATGCCATGCTCTTTGGCCCAAGTGTCTATGAGAGCATTTCGGAAATGAGTCCCATTGTCTGACTCGATTCTTTCTGGGGTACCGTGTCGCCATAGGACTTGCGTTTCAAGGCCCAGGATTGTATTCCGGGCAGTAGCATGGGATACAGGATATGTTTCTAGCCAGCTGGTGGTTGCCTCCACCATGGTAAGCACGTAGCGTTTGCCATGGCGGGTTTGTGGGAGGGTGATGTAATCGACCTGCCAGGCCTCCCCATATTTATATTTCATCCACCGTCCTCCATACCAAAGCGGCTTCAACCGCTTCGCTTGCTTAATTGCGGCACACGTCTCACATTCATGGATAACTTGTGCAATAGCATCCATGGTTAAGTCCACCCCTCGATCTCGAGCCCATCTATATGTTGCATCTCTCCCCTGATGACCTGAGGAATCATGAGCCCATCGAGCTAGGAATAATTCACCTTTATGTTGCCAATCTAGATCTACCTGAGCCACTTCAATCCTAGCAGCCTTATCTACCTGATGGTTGTTTTGATGTTCCTCCATGGCTCGACTCTTAGGTACATGGGCATCAACATGACGTACCTTTACAACAAGCTTCTCTAATCGGGCAGCAATGTCTTGCCATAAGTCCGCAGCCCATATGGGTTTGCCTCTACGCTGCCAGTTGTTCTTTTTCCACTGTTGCAACCAACCCCACAGGGCATTAGCTACCATCCATGAATCAGTATAAAGGTAGAGCATTGGCCACTTTTCTCTCTCAGCAATGTCCAAAGCTAACTGGATGGCCTTCACCTCAGCAAATTGGCTTGATTCACCTTTTCCTTCAGTGGCTTCTGCTACTTGTCTTGTAGGACTCCATACAGCAGCTTTCCATCTTCGGTGCTTTCCCACAATGCGACAGGAGCCATCAGTGAACAGGGCATATCGCTTCTCATTCTCTGGCAGTTTGTTGTAAGGTGGGGCTTCTTCAGCGCGTGTCACCTCCTCATCCTCTGGTGACATCCCAAAATCTTTGCCTTCTGGCCAGTCTGTGATCACTTCCACAATAGAAGGATCATCTGAGAGTCCAGGCAAAGCACGCAATTGCTCAATGCCTTCTGTCTCCAAAGCAGCTATTCCAAAAGCCCACCGGTACCCTTTCGGGTCTTTAAAATAACCTCTACGGAGGTAATCTATACCTAAAATGCATGGAGCTTCTGGGCCAGTCACAATTGGGTGTTTCTCCCAGTCCTTCCCAGTTAAGCTCACTTCAGCCTCTAACACAGTCAATTGTTGTGACCCCCCTGTCACTCCAGAAATGCTGACAGGTTCTGTCCCTACGTGATTCGATGGCATTAGAGTACACTGGGCACCAGTATCCACCAGAGCCTTGTACTCCTGTGGGTCTGACGTACCAGGCCATCGGATCCACACAGTCCAATAAGCACGGTTATCCCTCTCCTCCACCTGGCTGGAGGCAGGGCTCCTCTATTGTTGCTGATCATATTGGCTGCTCACTGGTGCAGCCTTCTTCCTGGCAAAATCGCGTTGTGCGGTTCTTTTACCTCGCAGCTCATTTACTCGTGCCTGGAGGGCTGAGGTGGGCTGCCTATGCCACTTCCTCATGTCCTCACCATGGTCACACAGTTCAAACCACAGCTGCTGTCGCAGCGTGTCCCGTGGGGTGCACCTTCTGTATCCTCCCTTCTGGGATGATGGACGCTTTCTCCCAGTAGCTGCAACATTGCCCCATACGGGTTGGGAGTTGCACAAATTTTTGTCAAGTCGTTCGACCAGTTTCTCTACCGCTGCGATCACAGATTGGGAAACATTGTCCTGATATTTCCGGAGTCGGCAGGACACTTCACTTACAGTTGGTGGATACATATTATCCCAGTCTATTGATGCTAATGAATTGGTGTGCCCTGCTGGTGCACTTCGTACAACCTTACGCCACATATCTGCGGTGCATACAACTTCATCAGGGTCAGACTGCCATTTGCCCAGATCATAATAAATGATCTCCCGTACAGCTAATTCTCTCAGATACTGGATAACTGCCTCTATGTTGTTACACTTGGGTGACTGACATGTAATATAGTCCTTTATGGGATACCTTTCCTCCACACTTGACAGTAGTCGCCTCCAGAGGCTGAGGGTTTCTGACTTTTTCCCAATTTCCTTGTCAATGCCTCCTTCTCTAGCTAGGGATCCCAACTGCTTGGCCTCCCTGCCATCTAATTCCAGACTATCGGCCCCTTGATCCCAGCATCGGAGCAACCAAGTGATGATGTGCTCACCTGGGCGGCGGCTGAAATCTTTTCGAACCTCACGCAACTCACTCAGGGTCAGGGATCGTGTGACAACCTCTGATTCTGCCTCATCCTGAAATGCCTGAGATGGCCTTGCTCTATCCTGAGGGGCTTGAGATGGCCCTGCTTTATCCTGAGGGGCTTGAGATGGCCCTGCTCCATCCTGAGATGCTTGAGATGACCCCGAGTCATCCTGACATGCTCCAGATGGCCCTGATTCATCCTCATCCTTCACTACACGAACTGATTTCCTTGTTTGTTTCCTCTTTTGTACAGGAGCAACAGACACTGGTGGGGGTTGGTTTTTTGTTTTATCAGCAGTATCTGCTGTAGGGGTTGTAGTAGCCGCAGCATCGGTTGGACAAGTTGCAGTAGCCACAGTGCTAGTCATAGTGGCCTTAGTGCTAGTCACAGTGGTTACAGTAGCTGCAGTGCCAGTCATAGGGGTTGCAGCAGCTGCAGTCTTTGCTGGTTTGTTTTCATTCTTTTCCTTCTGACAGTGCTGACAGTACTGACAGTGCTGCCTGTTATCAAGCAATGTTTTGTAAATAGTGGCCAGGGCCCAGCACAGTGCAGTAAGGTGTGTATCTCTGGCAAGCTTAGAGCAATTTCTTTTCAGATATGCAGTCACTTTTTCAGGGTCTTGTAACTGCTCAGGAGTGAAACTCCAAACCACCGGAGTTAAGAAAGTGCCTAGGTACTTGCCCATGCTCTGCCACTTGCCCTGCCACTCACGATTATCTGGCCTCACAGAAAAATCTTGAGTGGTATTCATAAACCTCTGCTTAATATTTGACAACAACTGAACCGTCTGCACCAAACCGAGAAACAGCAAAATGCTAGTTTGAATATCCCAGGGATATTGAAAGTTTTTAAAGACTGCTAGCAGAGCTGTTGTATTTAGCCCAAAGGAAAAGAAAGCAGAACTCCCACCATACCAGCTGCCGTTACTAAACCCTCCCTGTCCAAGGAATGGACAGGGCAGCAAGCTCTCATACCAGTACCAGCACAAGTTCACGATCCTCGATATTATTGTATCATCGACTGTTATCATAAAAGACAAGAACTGGACCAGGAAACGCAGCCTCGATATGGTAAAAAATCCTGCCAGGATTGCATACAGCGTACGGTACTTTCGCGGCCACAGTTGTGACCACAGCCA
The DNA here is from genome assembly GCA_027925045.1 of Hypotaenidia okinawae. Lineage (NCBI taxonomy): Eukaryota > Metazoa > Chordata > Aves > Gruiformes > Rallidae > Hypotaenidia > Hypotaenidia okinawae. Next base: position 162,488,156 of record BSDF01000002.1, read on the forward strand.
TGTGAATAAATACCACAGCATCGCGATCGGAGACTGCTTAAACAACAGGACTTATCACAACTTTGTCTTAATTACTATAGGGTAAGATCTACCGTTATCCCAACCTTTCGGGCCCCACGTTGGGCGCCAAAAAGACTGTCGTGGTTTCCCCCGGCTGTGGGCCGAGATCCACGCAGTTGCCTGCTCCTTAAAGTAAAAGAGCAGGGGAAAAGGGAAAAAGGGAAAGGGAAACAAGGGAAGGGAAAAGGAAGGGGCAAATAACTCCAAAACCAAGAAACTAGGAGGCCCGTGGGTTGGGATAAGGATAGTTTACTAAGATAACAGAAAAATAAAATATAACAATGCTAACAGGACTTTAGAGCAAAAGAATATACAACTATTGATACACAATGCAGTTTCTCACCGAACCACACAACTCAGGTACCACCCAGAGCTGTCCCGGAACCGACCGTCCCCCCAAGAAGCACGCGTCCCGAGAGGAAGCACGCGTCCCGAAACCGCCCCTCTTCTCTTCTTCCCAACAGCCCCCCGTTTTTTCCTAGGCAGGACGTCATTGCCATGGAATACTCTCTTTGGCCCATCTGGGTCACCTGTCCTGGCTTCGCCCCTCCTTTCTCAAGAATAGAGAAATAGAAGAAGCTAAGAAAGTCCTTGACTGTCTGACTACAACTAAGAACATCAGGGTGTTATCAGCACTGCTTTCATTTTAACTCCCAAACACAGCATTCCATCAGCTGCTACAAATGAAATTAACTCTATCCTGACTGAAACCAGGACACTCATGAAGATTGCAAGTTAGTTTGTGCTGATAACTGCTGTCTCCTGGAATGATTTCACTACAGCAATAGCTGGAACAGCTCATGTAAAAACATTTATTGCCCATTTACTCCTGTTACTCTGCTCCTGACATGATGACTTTTTCTTCATCCATGTGGATGGAGAAATAGTGTCTTGTCTGAGGGGACAGAAGGGAATAAAAGCTCTGCTCTGAAACACCATCTGAGATGAAGATGTGAGAAGGAAGAAATGCTGGAAATAACTTCTTATTTGCCTAATCTTAGCCAGATCTGGGGTGTTTTCCCAACCGCTCCTTTCAATGCAAGAAGTCAGGACAGAAGAAAGCTATCACATATTTTTCTCATTATCCTAGCATTGAATTCTTTGACATTTTTATTTAGCCTTGCAAGATAAGAAAGAGCTAATAATCTCCTGTTACTGCTAAGAAACTGAGGCACAGAGTGAGAGTGTGATTCATCCGTGTAACTTTGGGTGTCTGTAATTTAGTTGTCTCCATTTGGATAATTACCTTCATTCTCAATATAGTTAAAGACAATTAAATCAACAAACTGAACAGAGTTTAGGGTGTGAATCATCTGACAAAGTGCATACTTGTTTAGGATGAGATAAATCTCTACAATCTATTGAGTGTGATTCAGTTGCCCAAGCTCCACTATTTACTGTAGGCAACAAGGATAGCAAATACATCTATGTATTGCTGGTCAACAGGACAGAAAAACAACAGGAGACCCATTCCCTCCTACAGCCCATGCAGGACAATTTGAGACACCTAAAATAGGGCCAGGAACCTATGATCAGGCCAACTAACTGACTCAATAGACCACTTCTGCAATGATGATGGAGAGGCCTGGGAGGTTAACTCAAAGATATATTAAAAACTCCCAGATTTCCCAATGTAAACTCCAGTTCCAAAAGAGAATGAAGCCATGTCTGCTAGCACTGAGGTAATGAGCTATTTGTTGGTCCTGTGATACCTGAAGGGTCTCTGAAAAGAGAGGTATACTTCTGAAAAAGGAATTGTCTATCCCTTAGTCACTCACTACTGAAATGGGTTGAGAAAGTCTTTAAGACAAAACTGCTCAAAAGCCTCCAGCTTTCTGGCAGGCTGTCACTCAGTATGTGGCCATCTAGGCTGTGAGCACAAGGCACTTGGATGTTTGTTTATTTGTATTATTTATTAAGCAAATGATTTCTATGCATGGCATCTGGAAACATTCCATAAATAAAACACAGCAGAGCTTTAAATTTAACTGCTATCCACAGACAGCCATACAAATGTCCCTCAGCCTTCCCTGCACTGCCACAACTAACCTTCATAAATAACATCCAGAGCTTACTGTCAGCGCTAAAGGATGGATGCATTGCTGAGCAAGTCCTGCCTCCTGCCATCTTCTGAAGGAGACCTGGCAGAAGGCATTGACACCAAAAGCACAGCTCTGAACTTGAAGACAAGGAAAAATTCTAGTACTGAGGAGCATGAAGCACAGGAAGGCTAGACCCTATCTTACTTGGGGCTTGACAAGATGATCTCTTAAGACAGCTTCTATCTTGGTCTAGCTTCCAAATGGCTTTCAGCAAGGCTCTGACAGTGAACTTTTCACACAGGGCAGTTTCCTGAGGAACTGAAATCTTCCGCCATGTACAGCACAAAGACTATATCCACATTGGTTCAGGCTGGGTCCAGGTCCAGACTGAGGTCCAGACTCATCTGGACCAGCATTGATCCAGGTTTATAATAACCAGACCCAGGGAACTCTCCCTAAAATGAGCTCGAGTATTTTTCAGCACCACTAAATGAGGCCAGGTTCCTTCATATGGTCTGGATGAACCAAGGGGAGCCAAGCAGACTGCAGGCTAGTTCATCCCAAGCTACACTTTGTAAGAAGAGTTCAGGTGTTGTTCCTAAAGTGTAGAAGTCAATCTTCTGCCCTATTACACAGGTGAGTGGCTCATTTCTGGTTGATGGGTTGTTGGGGTTTTTTTTGGTTTTGTTTTGCCTCGATGAGCTAATAATTTTCTAGACAATTCCAGGGTATGACACAGGTGAAGGAAGTTTGTATCATCATCATAAAGCTGTTCTGTGCAGTGGCAATTAGAGCTGGAGAGCAGAGCCAGTCCAGTCCATGAGGAACCTCAGCCTGAGCTGGGTGAAACCCCAGGCACATGAGTGAAAAATGGAAATATTATGAGGTTTTATCCTCTTCTCCAGAGTGACTACTCCTCACTTTACAGTGAGCTCAGAAAATACCAACCTCAGGAGGGTGACTTTCTCCACAGGAAAACACAAGCAAGAAAGTTTGCTTTTTTCACTGGGCAAGTCCTTCAGAAGTTTTGGACAGATATAACATGACACAAAGAGGTGACTGTTGACATACCATGATACAACAGGTCAGCTAGTGATTGGTTGCCAGCCATGGAATGGGGGACACCTCATCTAAAACAGTGCACAAAGCCACCAAATCCACAGATGCAGTTACTGAAAACACTTCATGGAGACTCAAAATACTTACTATGGGCCAATTTATGGGACAAACAGCATCCTGCATTTCACCTGTCAGTGCAGCAGAAGGCCTGGGTGAGAAAAGGGATGTTCAAAGCACTTCATGCTAGGGTGTTGTTGTGGGTTTAGCCCCAGCTGTCAGCTAAGGGACACACAGCTGCTCACTCACTCTCCCCTGGGAGAAAATTGGAAGAGTGAAAGAGAGAAAACTCATTGGTTAAAAAACAGGTTTTGGTTTGGGGACAAAAAACCCCCTTAAAAACCAAAAAAACCCACCCCAAACCCCAAACACCCAGGAAGAAAATGATGATAATACTATTAATAATAATATAAAAAAGTATAATAATTAAAAATACAAAATTAGTGATGAACAGCACATTTTCTCACGATCTGAAGACCATGCTGCCCAGTCTCTCAGCACAGAGACCCCAGTTATAAATGGAACATGATGTCATAGAGTATGGCATATCACTTTGGCCAGTCTGGGTCAGCTGCCATGGCTCTGTTCCCTCCCAGCTCCTTGGGTGCCCCCTCCTGCCTTCACCTCAGCAGGGTAATATGAGAGGCTGAAAAGTCCTTGTCTGCTTGGCAACCACTAACTACATTGGTGTGTTATAAACATTGCTCTCATCCTAAATCAAAACCACAGCACTGTACCAGCTGGCAGAAAGAAAATTAACTCTGTCCCTGCTGAACCTGGGACAGGTCTCATCAGCCCTCTGCAATGCTAATTGTACACAAAGCCAAAAAGTGAAGGTGGCTGGAGTCCTGAATCTGGAGACTCTGGGATTTGTGGGACAGGCAATCTGGGACAGGATTAGGGCACTTCAATAATAACAGTCCACTAGGACACTTGTTCTGTCCCTTTCTCAGTCACACCTTCTCCTAATCTGGGGTTGCTGCTGCCTGGCTTGTCCCTTTCCCACTACCCCCTCCTCTCCTTCCAGCTGTACCCCCAGGGAGGCATTGCTCATTCCTGAGCTCATTATGTTCAGGTATAGTTCAATAGGCTCAATAATTAACGACCCTCTGAGGAACCAGGACTGCAGTCAGACTAAGGCCCCTAGTCAGTGCAGGAGTATCAGGGCTTGAAATGAAAGGACTTGTAATTAATGTCCTCTAAAATATGCAAATGAGATTTCCTTGCCCTTAGACCAAAGGCAACTGAATTAGTCAAATTAAAAAAGGGAAGAAAACCAGGAGACAATGTTTAAATTAGAGAACAGAGTGGGGATGATGCTTTTATTCCACAGTAATTTAGATTACAAATCCACTGTCCCCTGGACTGATGAGAATTTCTGTCTGTTCAGTTGCCTAATTCATGTTCAGGTCAAAGGAGAAATTTGGGGGTTTTAATTTCTTTTTCTTTTCCTCTACAGCTCAGAAATCCTGAAACAGAAGCAGCTCTAGGATGGAACATCCACATTCAGAAAGCAAAGCAGTACAACACAGCAGCAATCAGTGAGGAGATCTCCGAAAGCAAACAGGAGCTCGTGGGATTCTTTCAATTAGGTAGTTTGGGGAAAATCTTTGGGCAGAGGTAAGAAATTGTCTTTTGTAACTTGAATGAGTTCTCTTTGCTCCTAAGTGCTTACAGGAGGATGGGGAATGGGATAAATAAATCTCTAAGCAGGAAAGAATAGAGGGTGGATATATATTAAAGCCACCAGACAGGGACAGAGGGTATTTAGAGATACAGGAAAAAAAAGAGGAAAACATGATGTCCATGTACTGGGGTACTTGCAGAATGAACCTCTTGATTCATTGTATTACTGTATGACTGTTCTCATTGATCACATCTTCAGAATCTGAAAAACTTATGATTTTCTCTGCTAAGACAAAGCCTCAACTGGTAGCATCAGGCTTAGGTTCTCCCCTAACCCACTGAGGTGGGTTATGTTAACATCTAACCAGATGTTAATATATTCATCCAAATTAATGGCTAGAAGGGGCTTATTTTAAGGAAATGGAGAAAATGAAGTATTTCTAGGAAACGAAGCACCATATCCTAAGGAAATAACCTAAACTAGGAGAGATGAATCTAGTGTGTTTTACAACCCTATTAATGGGTAAATTAATTTAGATCTTTGCTGAATTTTAGTTCTTCATCTATCTCTAAAACCAGATGCAGGAAGATGTAACACTTTGGTGGTGTTTCAGTATCACACTTTGCCTGTAAGGTAGAAATCCTGATTTCTCTCTCTGATCAGGCAAAATAGGTCCATAAGTCTCTTTTATGAAATTTTCTCCTTCCTTTGGCACTTGTGGTCAATCTCCATGTTCAGAGAGCTCTGTTTTACTTCAAACCAGGAGGCAGGGCAGACTGCTGAAGGGCTTAGACAAGCATCATTGGATCTATCAGCGTCATATATTGCAAAGTACTCATCATACTAAAATGTCTGTTCAACGTATTCATCAATGACCTGGATGAGGGGACAGAGCCTACCCTCAGCAAGCTGGCTGATGATATAAAACTGGGAGTAATGGCTGATACACAAGAAGGTTGCGTTGCCATTCAGTGAGATCTTGACAGGGTAGAGAGTACGGTGGAGAGTAATCTTATGAAGTTCAGCAAGGGCAAGTGTAGGGTCCTGCAGCTAGGGAGGAATAACCCCAGGCATCAGTACAGGGTAGGGGGTGACCTGCCAGGAAGCAGCTCTGCAGAGAAGGACCTGTGAGTCCTAGTGAACAAGCAGCTCTCCATGAGCCATGAATGTGCCTTTGTGGCCAAGAAGGTGAATGGTACCCTGAGGTGCATTAACAGCATTCTCAATAGGTCAAGGGAGGTTCTCCTCCCCTCTGCTCTGCCATGGTGAGGGCACATCTGAAGTATTGTGTCCAGTTCTGGGCTCCCCATTTCAAGAAAGGCAAAGAACTACTGGAGAGAATCCAGCAGAGAAAACAAGGATGATGAGGTGACTGGAGCATCCTCTCACAGGAGGAAAGACCTATAGAGCAGGGTCTGTTTAGCCTGAAGAACACTGAGAGGGGATCTGATTAATGCTTATAAATATCTATTTGTAAGACCATGTAGCGATATGATGAGGGACAATGGTTTTAAACTAGAGCAGGGAAGGTTTAGATTAGACATTAGGAAGAAGTTCTTCACCATGAGAGTGATGAGACTTTGGAACAGGTTGCCCGTAGAGGTGGTGGAGGCTCCATCCCTGGACACATTCAAGGTCAAGCTCTGAGTTAAAGGTGTCCCTGCTTACTGCATGGGGGTGGACTAGATGACCTTATAAGTATCTAAAGGGCAAGTATCAAGAGGATGGGGCCAGACTCTTCAGTGGTGCCCAGTGACAGGTCAAGGAGCAATGGGCACAAACTGGAGCACAGGAAGTTCCATGTGAACATAAGGAAAAACCTTTTCACTGTGAGGATGACAGAGCACTGGGACAGGCTGCCCAGGAAGGTGTGGATTCTCCTCTTGACTTATTCAAAATCTGATTAGACATGATCCTGTGCAACATGCTGTCTGTGATTCTCCTTTGGCAGGGGGGTTGGACCCGATGATCACCATAGATCCCTTCTAATCCCTGCAATTCCATAATGCTCTGATTCTGTGATGAGGTTGTAACTGCTTTTCTTTCTTTCTCTCTCTTTCTTTCTTTCTTTCTTTCTTTCTTTCTTTCTTTCTTTCTTTCTTTCTTTCTTTCTCTCCTTCTCTCCTTCTCTCCTTCTCTCCTTCTCTCCTTCTCTCCTTTCTTTCCTTCTTTCTCTCTTCCTCCTCTCTTTCTCTCTCTCTCTCTCTTTCTTTCTCTCTCTTTCTCTCTTTCTTTCTTTCTCTCTTTCTCTCTTTCTCTCTTTCTCCCTTTCTCCCTTTCTTGCTTCCTTTCTCACTTTCCCTCCCTTCCTTCCTCCCTTCCTTCTTTATTTTATTTTATTTTATTTTATTTTATTTTATTTTATTTTATTTTATTTTATTTTTTCTGGGAATCTGTGTGGCAGTGCCCATTGAATCCCAGGGGTTTTTTTGGTGTGTTTCTAAGGATTTCTTTCAGTTCAAGTCACTGTGCCTGTCTTGCCCACTAGGTGTCATGAAATCACGAGCTCTCAGAGCGGTGGATGAAGGGGACTTTTAGCTGTTTTGTAGCCAATTGCTGGAGTTCCTACCGGGCCATCTGCTTTCTGTAGGTAGCCCACTCAGTTACGAACTGTGAGCAAAAGCATCAGCTGCTGCCAGCATAGTCCTATTTTCAGCTCTGAAGAATCACGATTGTTGGCTGCACTGCCAGGAACAGAAGCACTTGGTATTTTCTGGGTGTTTGTGGGTAAAGGAGCAAACCCTGAGAAAGATTAATTTGGCTTCAGCTTGACCAACTGTTAGATGTGGACAGTTCTGCATTATTGCAAAGTCTTCATATCTACTGCAGGAAGAAATCTGTTCCCCTCCTTTACAAACTGCTTGAATCACAGAATCACAGGGGTTGGAAGGGACCTCTAGAGATCATCAGGTCCAAGCCCCCTGCCAAAGCAGGGTCCCTAGGACAGGGCACACAGGGAGGTATCCAGATGGGGCTGGAATATCTCCAGAGAAGGAGACTCCACACCCCCTGGGCAGCCTGGCCCAGGGCTCCCTCACCCTCACTGGCAAGAAGTTCTTCCCCAGATTGGGGTGGAACTCCCTGTGCTCCAACTTGAGGCCATCACCCCTTGTCCTGTCCCCACAGACACTGAGAAGAGGCTGCCCATGTCCCCCTGTGTCCCACCCTTCAGCTATTGATAACCATGGATCAGATCCCCTCTCAGGCTTCTTCTCTCCAGGCTGAACAGCCCCAGCTCCCTCAGCCTTTCCTCACAGGGGAGATGCTCCAGGCCCTTCAGCATCTCCAGAGCCTCCTCTGGACTCTCTCCAGGAGAAGCAAGTGTGCTGAAGGAGAATAAGCTGTACTTGGGAGCAGTGAAGAAACCTTCTTGGAAAGGCACACCACTTGACTCAGAGAGACAAACTATTAAGTTTGCAGACTAGGGACGTGAGTCATACTCAGATCAAGAGATGCCAGCTCATATACAAAGGTCTTCAGAATCCAAGCATTTCCTAATCAGTTTTGGATGCTTTCCTTATTTTTCAGAACTGCCCTTTCATTTTTCATGTGATTAGCTATCATTTACCCTCTTGCCCCTCTCCTTTTTTAAACAGCTGTCTTCTCTTTTGACTGCCCTTCATTCAGCAGGGTTCAGGTGTGTGTAGGAACATTTGCAGTTGTTATTTAACTTAAGGTATAATGGTGTAAGTGCAGCTGGGTGCTTTTTTTTCCCACCAAATGTTAGTTTTATTTCTTTCCTTGCAAAAGAAAGGATAGGAAGAGGATTTCAGCTCTTTGCTTTTCATCTGGGGTGTTTCCAAGATGGAGTGACTCCAGTTGCTTTCCATGGGGTGAACTTTGTTAAGGTGAAAGCTGACATTCTGCAGGTTTGGACATCACTGAGCTGATGTCAAGAACAGGCTGCCAAGGCAGTACCTGGCACAGTAAACTTGTGTCCCCCTTACTTATCCTGCACTGATGCACAGCAGTACACAAAGCAACATTTCTCCCCTGGGCAAGGTCACTTGATTGGGAAGATCCTCTTCCAGAGATGATACCATGTGAGCTGGACAGGAAGCACATCTTCCCAGAGACTCATGTTAACAGTTCAGAGACAATATGATTTTTCTAAGCCAACAGCTTGTCAGACCCAGATAAGACATCCACATTTTCTCTTTCATTATTGGAATAAAATCCCTCATGATGTTTTGCAAAGGTTTTCCCCTGCCAACCTCTCTCTGTTGATGTTCTGGCTTTGCTTGTGAGTTATCTCAGGACAGAGACAAGTCCCAGGAGGTGCTAGGGATGTGATCCCCTGATTTGAGGGTGAAAAGAAAGGTGAGAATTTGTCTATATGGATCAAATCTTTGTAAAGTCTCTTTGATTCAGGGATTGAGACGAGATGTTATCTTATTTTATTTGGTCTTGTAGATCTTGGCCTGCAGTTTTAGAGATTTAGCAACAGAGTAAGAGAAGCCCAGAGAAGAGACATATTCCAGGACAGAGAATGGGTACTGGCAAAGAAAAACCTCTAAATTCTTTGTGGCATGCTTGTGAAGCCATTAAGAAGCCCCACTGCCTGACAGTTATGCAAAACTTCTTGTAAACCTGTGCAGGGCAGTGGTGCCACCTTCATGAAGAAATACCTGTGTCCCCTGCTTCCCCATCTCAGAGGAGCCTGGGAGATATCTGCAGGGAGATCCTGATATCCCTACGAAGCAACAGAAACACTGGGAAGCCAGAGCTGGATGGCAGGAACCCAGTAGCTATGATGATTTTGGATGAGCACCTGCAGGCAGCATGGACAAGCCCATTTACCCAAAAACCAGGAGCAGGCTGTGCATCTCCCATCTGCATCCCTGCATGCCCTGCTGCCATCCCTGTCTAGATTTCCTCTGGTTTTATCTGCATTGAAGCCAGGAGAGGGCAGCAATGCTCAGAGACAGACGAGCCAGTGCCAGTGCTCTCCCTGGCTCTTTTTCCCTTCTGTCTGGCAGTGACACCCCAGAATCCTGGTCCTGTTCTGATGGGCAGTAGTGTAGACAGGTGCCTCTGGCACTACTAACTCAGTTGTAGCCATTTAGTAAAAAAACCTCTTTATTGCAAGGGGAAACTTCTCCACAGCTTGGTATGCACAGGGCTGTGATTTAACGACTGTGTCCAACATTACAGGCTGTGGCCAAGTGTCCCTGTCTTCTGGTGGACACAAGACTGGAAAGCTGTAAGCAAGTGTCTTTCACTTAGTTACACCTCTTGATGAACACTTAAAACCCTCCATGCATTACAAAATTAAATAAATAAACAACCCCCTTGCTCACCCCCCTCCACACCTACAGTACTAATAATACATCCAATCCAAAAAATAAGGCAGCCTTTCAGAATAAAGTCTTTCTCTTAATAAGAATTAGCTAATTACACTCACATATCTCTTCTTGGCAGTAAAGCATGAGTTGAATCTGGACATTTCAGAAGGGAGAGACATCATACAGAGAGACATGGAGAGGTGGGAAGAGAGGGCAAGTACTGTATGAAGTTTAACAAAGACAAATGCAACGTCCTGTACCTGGGACAACATAACCAAAGAGCCCAGTACAGGTTAGGATCTGTGTGGCTGGGAGAAGCCTTGCCAAAAGGGACCTGTTAGCCATGATGGACAGTAAGCTGAACACAAGTGACCTGTGTGCTGCTGCAGCAAGAAAGACAGATTGAATCCTGGTCTGCATCTTGCAGGGCATTGCTAGAAAATATGGAGATGTGATCATCACAGTCTATTCAGCACTTGTCAGGCTGCATTTACTGTATTGTGTCCAGTTGTGGTACCCACAATTCAGGAAAGATGTAGACAGTCTGGAGAGGGTCCAAAGGAGGGTCATGGAGATGATCAAAGAGCTGGATAACCTGCCCTGTGAGGAAAAACTGAAGGAGTTAGGTCTGTGCTCCTTGGAGAAAGTTTGAGGGCACTCATCACAGTATTCCAGTACTTAAAGGGCAGCTACAAAGAGGACAGAGGCTCTCTCTTCACAAGGAGTCACATGGAGAATGCAAAAGCCAACAGGTACCATTTGCACCAGGGTAGGTTTCATCTTGATATTAAAAATATCTTTTTTATAGTGAGAGCAATCAGTCACTGGAACAACCTCCCCAGGGCTGTGGTGGAGTGCCCATTTCCAGAGGTTTTCAACATGTATTTGGACAGACTGTTAGACAACCTCATCTAGGCTTTCTTACCCACAAAAGATGATCTATGATTCTATGTTTCTTCAGCATGGTTGAACACATACCGAACAGCCTGTTGGGCCTCAGGGACTCTTCTAGCTGCTTGTTGCAGAAACCATCACTGCAGCACCCTGCCTCCTCCACCAGAACCTTGCCACACAAGACCAAAACAGATGATCTGCTCAGAAATGCTTCACAGGCCTGTCATCTCCAAACTGGTTTCCTTTGACTCATTGGCTTTCCACATGCAGATGGGGAGCTTAGTTGAAGATACCTCTGTGATAGAAATATGGTATTTTTGATCATCAAGATTAGTTTGAGGGCCAGAACATACCTGTGTTACCTTAATATAACTTTTGAGGTTCCCACAAACGTGCAGACTCTTCACTTGAAATACTGAACTCTTGCTTGGAACTTCCCAAACTGATAGAGGGTAAGAGTTTGGTACCTTCAGGCTTGCAAAGTCTCAGTCATTGAAAGAGAATCCCAGGCAGCTGCTGCCTCTTGATCATCTGCACCCAGTATTGACCTCACACGGGAGGTGAGAGCTATAGCCTCTCTCCTACATTAAGATCCCACTTGTTGGACACAGGATGAGTATTTAGCACATATTTTAATTTTTATACTGGTTGGCATGGTCCATAAGACCCTGGAGATGCTCCTCTGAACGACTGCCCTTTTGTGAAGGAGCTGACCTTGGACTGTGGGTCTGTCTCTGCTCATAGGAGGTATGAGTCCCTAGCCTCTAAAATCTTCTTCTGAGTTCATGATTTATCTGCCAGGATGGGAATCTTGCATGATCCATAAGACCTTGGAGATGCTCCTCTGAACGACTGCCCTTTTGTGAAGGAGCTGACCTTCAAGGTTCCTGACCTTGGACTATGGGTCTGTCTTTGCTCATAGTAGGTGTGTGTCCCTACCCTCTAAAATCTTCTTCTGAGTTCATGATTTATCTGTCAGGATGGGAATCAGAGACTTTCCTGTCTCCTCTCCTTTCTCCAGCCAGGATGAGCCAAAGCGGCTTGTGCTTTCATGACTCAGAAGGAGAGATCCATAGGCATAAAACCTGAGTTATGGAGTTGTGCCAATTCAAAGGCGGGCAAGGTGAGAGGGAAATGGCAAATGCCTCACTGATTTCCAAACTGCTACACGATCCTGCCTGGGAGCATGTGAAGCTGTTAAAAAAAAAGAAAGAGAAAAAGAAAGAAGTAATGCTTTAAAAGGACACAGTGTTGATGGAAAGTTGGCAGGTTGCTTTGCGCCGGCTGTTTATTCTCATACAAAGCAATACAAATATAGACTGGTTACCCAATGGAAACTCCTTGGCATTGTATCTGCTACTCTGAGCTGCACGTGGCTCATTCCTCACCAGCTGGAGCTCTGAAAAACACCTTTCTTAGTCACCAGTCTACACCCACATCCAGATGCCACCTGTCCTCAAAAAGCTTGAGAGGAAGGGGTTCACCACCACAGCTTTCAGGTCAACATCTAGGGGCTCTGATTTGCCCTCCTGCTCTTATCTTGCCTTAATGATAATAAAAGGCTGGAGGAACATTGGTTTGGTGACAGGCTAGTACTCAGTACCCTGGTGTTTTATTCCCTTCCCTGGCACTGTTTTCTCCTTCAGGGCACGCCATTAAAGCCATATCCCTGTGATGGACAGTGATGAAACAGTGCATCAGAAAGCAAAAGGCTGTTCACTTGCAGTGCCAAGCTTGAGCACATCTTCTCTGTATCTCAACATGTCCCATTAGCCAGGGATCTGGACTACATGAACCTCATCCCAGAATGGTTTTTCATCAGTCAGAAATGTAGGCAGAATTATAGACATCCTGAATGCATTTCCTTACCAGTTTAGGAAAATCTTTAGCAGGATAAAGTTATTAAGGATACAGAAATGTTCCTCTGTAATTATATATTTATAATAGCATAACAGTGTGCACATATATATATGTATAAAAACATAATCAGGTGAGGGATGAGAGGGGACCCAGGGTAGATCAGGCCACCAGCTCTACCTCCAAACCTTCAGCCATTCCCCAAGAAATCCTTGCACATCAAGTTCTTTCTTTGTCTCTCAGCTCCTCTCTTCTGGTCTCTGCTTTTGGTTGAGATCCTCAGGGTGGCCATGCTTACTTACCAGCCCTCTCACACTCTGCCTTAGGTTTCCCTACGTAAATATTCCCTCTTCTTGCATCAGCCTGAGAAGACCCTCACCGGTGCCAAGGACCATGCAATAACTTGTTACCACTGAATCACCTGAATGTATGATGCATAAAAGGGGCTTTTCTTTGTCAGATATATTTTCTCAGCCACTCTTGATACTGTCAAAGATTCATCACCTCAATTTTACTTTCTCTAGGTATATAGATTCCTCTCATTTCATTTGAAAGTTAGTGTCCTCAGTCCCCTTTCTGATCCTAGTTAAGTCCCATTGTTCCACTGCTGCCTCTCCTGAAACAAACAGATAATCTTCCTTAGAGCATCTCTGAGGAGTTGTGCTTCCTCCTGCACTGTACTTTAGATGAGAGGAAAGCCATGTTGCTTCACACAGGTATCAGCTCCAGCATATGCCTGTGACAATTAATTCAAAGACTGTTGGACATTATCCAGCACTTTCAGCAGGAACAGGAAGAGAAAAAGGAAGAGGAAGAGAAAAGAAGGGGAGGGGCAAGGGGGAAGGGCAAGGGCAAGGGAAAGAAATAGGAGGGAGAAAAAAAAAAGTAGAGGTGGCAAAGATAGAGGGAAATGTTAGAAATTATTGTCTCTCTTCTATTTTTCCTAAATCTAAATTTTCCTCTTTTTTTTGTTCTTTTCTCCTCCCCTTCATTCGGTTGGTTTTTGGTATCACAGTGGTTAAGCACATGCTAACATAGTTCTTAATCTCTTGTACTACTTTCTGATGGGTAAGCAAGCAGAGAACTGCCAATCTTACACTGTCATTGCAAAACTCTCACCGCTGTCTTCATTACTGGGTTCATACAACCAAGACAGAACTGTTTGGTCTGTCCTTGCTAACCACGTGGACTGCAAAGGAGAGCCCTGGCTGACCAAGGACGTGCTCCACAAACTTGAAGACACATAGAAGACAACTTGCCAGCCTCATGTTGCTCCTAGGGACATGTAGGAGAATGAAGGACCCAGGGCCAAGTCAATCTCAAATCTCAACACCACAACAGGGAAAGAATGCAGCAGCTGCAGCAATTAGAATAAAATAAATAAAATAAACTTTAATTATTTGTTAACACATCTGTGACATCATAACTCTTATGTTGCAAATTCTTTGAGAGGATGTCTGTTATTGTTAGCCTTTTATACAGCACCAGAGTGTTAGAATGTTGCTGGTAGAGGAAATATTATCCTCATATTTCAGAGAAGTAGCTATCAATGGCAACTATTGAATTTCCCTTTGGATTCAGTTGGATCACATGACCTGAGACAATTTGGTCAATTAAAAAAAGGCCATGTATCATTCCACATAGAATCACAGACTGGTTTGGGTTGAAGGGGGCCTAAAGATCATTTAGTTCTGACCTCTCTGCCGTAGGCAGGGACACCCTCCACTAGCCCAGGGTGTCCAAAGCTCCATCCAACCTGGCTTTGAACACTGCCAAGGATTCAGGGCCATTCACAGCTTCTCTGGGTAACCTGTGCCAGTGCCTCACCACCTCCACAGTGAAGAATTTTTTCCTAATATCTAATCTAAATCTACCTTCTTTTAGTTTAAGGCCACCTGCCCTTGTCCTTTCAGTCCATGCCATCTTTACAGTAGGCCACTTTAGGTACTTCCTTCCTCTAGGAAGGAAGCCATAATGTGTCCCTGAAGCCATCTCTTCTCCAGGTTGAACAAGCCCAACTCTTTCAGCCTCTCTTCATAGCAGAGGTGCTTCAGCCCTCTGATCATCTTTGTGGCCTCCTCTGGGCTAACTCCAGCTGCTTTTTCCTATTGCTTTCACAGACTTAGTGACCTGATTTAGTTCACTCAACTTCCAGTAAAAAGTGATCATTAAAACAACTGAACGTTTTTCTGCCAGGTGAGCGAGCTGTATCAGTTCCCTTTGTCCAGATACAATCAGAGCAATGTTAGAGTGGTTGAAAATATTACATAAGTTTTCCTGCCCAAGCTAAGACATAAAAAGTGTCCACATGTACATTATGTCTCTTGGAAAGGGAAGTACAAATACGTAATTTAAACTGAAGTCTCTCTCCTGGAAAGAGTCCAGTGGAGGGCTATGAAGATGATTAAAGGCCTGGAGCATCCCCCCTACAAGGAAAGGCTGAGAGACCTGGGGCTGTTTAGCCTGGAGAAGACTGAGAGGGGATCAGATCAATGTTTATAAAATATCTCAAGTGTGGGACACAGGGGGAAATGGCCTCTTTTCAGTTTTCTACGTAGACAGGACAAGGGGCAATGGGTTCAAGTTGGAGCACAGCAAGTTCTGCACCAATATGCAGAACTTTTTCCCAGCGAGGGTGAGGGAGCCCTGGGACAGGCTGCCCAGGGGGTGTGGAGTCTCCTTCTCTTGAGAGATTCCAGCCCCGTCTGGATGCCTCCCTGTGTGCCCTGTCCTAGGGACCCTGCTTTGGCAGGGGGGTTGGACCTGATGGTCTCTGGAGGTCCCTTCCAACCCCTGTGATTCTGTGATTCTTTCTTTCCAATGTGAAGGACAACCAGTGTTGACACAACCAGAAACTGTGTCTTAGGTGAAGGTATCTAGCTGAGAAGAGACCACTTTTACATAGTTCTCAGAGACACAAGCTCCTTTTGGTCAAACCTTATCACCATTGCAATCAAATCCCAGGTCCTGGATTGAGTTAACCATTCATTTTAAAAAAACAGTAGCAAATTCCTGAGACCTCTAAGGCTCCCAGACAAAGAGGGGAGTCCAGCAAACAAAGCTACTAGTTTCTGCATAAAAAGAGCAGGAAAATCAGTTTGTATTGATAGGCAAGGAAATAATATGGTATGACTCATTCCATCTTTACTTCCTCCTTAAATACAATGCTGCAGCACTTTGTGCAGTCTCAGACTCACACCTCCTATTTAGCATTACCAAAGGACCTTTTCTGCTGATGGGAATAAAAACAAATAAATAAATAAAATAGATAAATAAATAAATAAAAATCCAGAGATGATGTCCAGAGGGTGGTGAATTTCAAGCTTTGAGCTTAAAAAAAAAAGGGGAGTCTTGCTTTAAGCCAAATACATTTGCTCTCTACAGCTACCACTACCTGAAAGGCAGCTGAGTGGCAGGGGCTGACATTTTCTCCCTAGTGACAAATGATAGGACAAGAGGAAATGGCATCAAGTTATGCCAGGGAAGGTTTAGATTAGGTCATTAGGGATGTTTAGATCAGGGCATTAGGAAAAACTTCTTCACAGAGAAGGTTGTTAGGCATTGGAATGGGCTGCCCAGGGAAGCTGTGAAGTCTCTATCTCTAGATATATTTAAAAGACAGTTTAATGAGGTGCTGAGGGACGTGGTTTAGTAGTGGATGGCAGGTTAGGGTGATGGTTGGACTTGAGGATCTAAAGGGTCCCTTCCAACCATGATAATCCTATGATTCTACGATTATTTTGTGAAAGGAAAGACTGTTAACTGCTTGCAAGATCCCAAGTCCAACTGTGAATAGAGAAATGCAAAGGCTGGTTTTATGTCATGGTCAGGCAACACCAGGAATTCTGTTGTTGTGCCTGCTTTCTTTGTGATGACACATCAGGACACACTGCATACACCTAATTTCAGAATGAGAGGCCAAATTAGTCCATTTACCCTCACCACACAGGTGTTTTCACTCAAACACCAGTCCTTTTCCAGGAATCACCTATGCCTCAAGCCTGGTGGCTAATTAGAGATCTGTTTTTTTCTCAAACTCATATGCTCTGCTGCAGCCAGCAATGAGATGCTTCTTCCAAAGCTGCTGCTGAACAGAAAGGACTGAGTGTACCAGTGTCATCTGACTCCCACTGTGGAATTGTGCTGCTTTTTTTCACATCAAAATACCAGGCAAGTATTGGTAAACTGCAGAGGATGGTGTAGAACAACCAGAAGTATTTAAAAAGTCAGGAGGGAGACAGGATTAAAAGGAAACAATATGCACAATTTGCCTAATCTATGACTAAGGGGACCAGAACTGTCTACAAGCATTTTCAGAATGTGAAAACAACAAAGAATGAGAAAGATTGGTTTAGAATGGAACAAAGAATATTATTAGGAGCAGTGGGAAGTGAAAGAAAGTGTAGCCTGAATTGCTTAATGTATTCCACTGTAGACATTCATATTATATAATGGTCTTTTTAAACACTAAGTTTTGTGGAGAACTCTGGCCTTTTCCAAAAATATCTTTCTTTATTTTTTTCTCCCAGAATATCTGATTATAATTCATAACTTTTAAATTCTTTTAACAGAAATGATTAAAAATTATTTCTGGCTTTCAGTGGCTGATTTGGAAATCAACACCATCTGGAAATCAACATCATCTTATTTTTAATGAGGATTATATAGCAAAAGACTTGTAGATGGAGCCCACTGATGTCTGGGAACGGTAAGAATGCTCCAAGACCTCCTCTGGACACACTGAGTTTGTTTTAAAGACAACTCAGAAAAAGGACCAGGAAGGTGAAATGTCAGGGAGTTAATGGCAGAGAAAGATATTGGTCACATTTTCCAGAGCAACGTTCACTGCAGCCAAAAGCCACCTTCCCAAAAGATTTATCCAGTGCCTTACTGACTTTATATATATATGTGTGTGTGTGTATATATATGTATATGTTTATAAATACAGACACACATATATTTTTATGTATATATATACAAACACCTATATATACATACACATACGTAGGGAACTTGTGCTTTCCACAAGTTTTATAGGAAATATGCATTATACTTGCCAAATCTGAGTTGCAGGATGCTGGATGGGGAGAAGCATGGAAATTTCTTTTCTGGTGATATGATGTGTGAAGTTGCCCCCACAAGCTGAGGCATAGTGCTGTAGAAGACTCTCTAAAGGTCTTGGGGAAGTATTGCTGCATAGGTAGATAGGTAGGCAGACACACACACACACATGGGCTATGCTTGTTTTAATACCTTTTAAATGGCAACTGCTTGAAATGCTTCACAGAAAAAGTTGTTCCTTTTCTGATTAGCTTTAACACTGGAATTCACTGTTTTTCCTGAAGTCAGAATAATACCCACAGCATGGCCAGTGCTTTGACTGAAGTCAAAATACACCAAAAAACCCTCTTGACCAAAAGACTTCAGCACAACCTTGGGTCCAAGGGATATGGTTTTGGCTAAAAAAACCTGCTCCTGCTCCCCTGAAGCTAAAGAACCTGCTCCTACTCCCATGAAAACCTCCTTTAACCACAGGGAACTTAATAGTATTCTTCCAGTATAATGGCCATCCAGCAGGCAACCACAGGTAATGCTGAAGGGAGGTAGTCACTCCTATCCTCAAGCACAAGTCTTGTGAAAACTCTCTAAGGTGAGCCCAGATCCAGAACTGGGGTACAGCCAGATCATCAGTTCTGTTCCTATTGCTACTGTAAAAGACAACAAGAAACAATTCTATAAATACATTAATAACAAATGGAAGGCCAGGGACAATCTCCCACCTTTTTTGGATGTGGGAAGAACCATCAGGACAGAGGATGAAGAAAAGGCTGAGGTACTTAATGCCTTTTTTGCCTCAGTCTTTAGTAGTAAGACCAGTTGGTCTCCTGATACCCAGACCTCTGCGTGGAAAGATGGGGGCAGGAAGCAGACCAAAGCCCCCATAATCCCAACTAAGGGAATTGTTTAGTGACCTGCTTAGCCACTTAGCTTTGTGCAAGTTGATGGGTCCGGATGGGATACACCTGAGGGTACTGAGGGAGCTGGCAGAAGTGCTTGCCAAACCAGTTTCCCTAATTTACCAGAAGTCTTGGCTGACCAGGGTGGTTGCTGACCGGGGTGGTTCTGCTGGACTGGAAGCTGGCAACATGTGAGTGACATCCATCCACAAGAAGGGCTGGAAGAAGGACTCAGGGAACTACAGGCCTGTCAGCCTGACCTTGGTGCTGGGGAAGGTGATGGAACAAATCATCTTGAGTACCATCATGCAACCCATGAAGGACACTCAGGTGATCAGGCTGTCAGCATGGGTTTATGAAAGGCAGATCATGCTTGACCAACCTGATCTCCTATGACAAGGTGACCTGCTTAGTGGATGAGGGGAAGGCTGTGGATATTGTCTGCCTGGACTTCCAAAAGGCCATCAACACTGTTCCCCACAGCATCCTCCTAGAGAAACTAGTCACTCCTGGATTAGATGGATATACTCTTCGCTGGGTTAAAAACTGGCTGGACAAACAGGCCCAAAGAGTTGTGGTGGATGGAGTTAAATCCATGTGGGGAACACAAGTGGTGTTCCCCAGGGCTCAGTTCTGGGCCCAGTCCTCTTTAACATCTTTATTAAGGATCTGGATGAGGGGATTGAGTGCAGCCTCAGTAAGTTTGCAGACAACACCAAATTGTGTGGGAGTGTCAATCTGCTGGAAGGTAGGATGGCTCTGCAGAGGGGTGTGGGCAGGCTGGATTGATGGGCAGAGGCCAGCTTTATGGGGTTCAACAAGGCCAAGTGCCAGGTCCTGCACTTTGGTCACAATCACCCAAGGCATCGCTACGAACTTGGGGCAGAGTGGCTGGAGAGCTCCTTGGAGGAGAAGGACCTGGGGGTGTTAGTGGACACCTGACTGAACATGAGCTGGTGAGGCCACCTCTTGACTACTGTGTTCAGTTTTGGGCCCCTTACTACAAGAAGGATGTTGAGATGCTGGAGTGTGTCCAGAGAAGGGCAACAAAGCTTGTGAAGGGTTTGGAGCACAAGTCCTATGAGGAGCAGCTGAGGGAACTGGGGGTGTTTAGTCTGAAGAAAAGGAGGCTGAGGGGAGACCTTATCGCTCCCTACAACTACCTGCAAGGAGGGTGTAGAGAAGTGGGGTTCAGTCTCTTCTCTCAGGTAACAAGTCATAAAACAAGAAGAAATGGTTTCAAATTGCACCAGGGGAGATTTAGGTTAGATATCAGGAAGAATTTCTTTACTGAAAGAGTAGCCAAGTATTGGAACAGGCTGCCCAGGGAAGCGGTGGAGGCATAATCCCTGGAGGTATTTAAAAGGCATGTAGATGTTGTGCTTAAGGACATGGTCTAGAAGTGGACTAGGCAGGGTTAGGCTGTGGTTGGACTAAATGATCTTAAAGGTCTCTTCCAACCTAAGTGATTTTATGATTCTATGGTTCTATTGACTCTACAGTAAATCCCAGGAGAGAAAAACATGTCCTTTTTTTTCCTGTCCTCTGCTCTGAGGCAGGCTTTGGTAACCTCTTTCCTGGGAGCCCAGCCTAACCTTACAAAAAAATCTCTGCTGTAGCATGCTTACTGCCGTTTTTCCCAGTGGTCTCCCACAGCCCTGTGATGTAACTTAGATTTAAGCCAGATTTGATTTATATCACTATTCTTGTCAGCCTCTGGTAGGAGCAACCGAAACTACCCGCTATCCCACCACCACAAATTTGTACATATGTCACATCACAAGAAAGGGCAGCAGCCATCTTCGTGTTGTCTGTGCATATCCAGTCATCAGGCCAGTTACCTGAAGGGAGGTTGTAGAGAGGTTGGAGATGTCCCTTCAGCCAGGGGACAGGAGATAGGACAAGGGGAAATGGCACAAAGCTGTGCCAGGGCAGGGTCAGATGTTAGGAAAAAATTCTTCACTGAAAGAGTTGTCAGGGCCTGGCACAGGCTGCCCAGGGAGGGGACTGAGTCCCCACTCCTGGGTGTGTTTAACAGATGGGTAGATGAGGTGCTCAGGGATCTGATTTAGCACAGGACAGGAATGGTTGGACTTGATGATCTTAAAGGCCTTTTCCAACCTTGTGATTCTGTGATATGGACAATCACATCGTATGGTCTGATATGCACATTTAATCTCTTAGTATGTTCAGAAGTGATCTTTTTCTTTTCTTCTTTTCCCTCTGGAAAATGCCTGTTTTTCAAACAGGTGGCAATATTTCCACTCACACGAGCAGGAAGGATTTGTGAGGGGGAGAACATATCACAGATTTTAGGTGTTTACAATACAGGCATTGCTGTTTGAACCAGTGGTCCAGCCAACTTCCTGGGAGTTGATTTTGCCTTATGGGACCTTTTCCCTTAGCTCTCCGTGGAGGTATCCAGACAAATCACCCCCCACACATTCTGACTAATTACCGTTCTTTGCCCAATTACCACATACCAATTCTCTAAGCAAAAGCAAAACATCTGCACCCACTGAAATGATGACCAAGAGCTGAATCCAGACTGTGTCTCCTTTTTCCTGTTCTCCTTGTAGTAAATCTATGCTAGTCAGAGCTGTGCTTTCCTATTCAAGCACATAATGAAACAAGAGCTGACAATAAACACACCCAACTGTGTTTCAGCTAACGTAGCCCCCTGAAACACAGTGTGGAGCAGAGGAGCTGACACAAGAAAGCCAAAGTGATTTCAGTACCAAGGTTTATTATATGCCCTGTTTAATTGCTTATAATTCACAGAAGGAAAATAATCATTTCTCTTTTCTTTCTTAATTGCACTCAAGTATTAAGAATCCCACTGCATTTTTCCCCCTTTCAGTCATCAGACCCAACTGTTATTATGACAGGGCTTATTTTTTCAGTGTTATTCTGCTATTGATTTGCATGGTGGATGGTTTATATTGCTAATTAGCATCTATTAAAGCTGGTATCCCATTCAAGCCTTGATGAATGTAGATGAAAAGGAATAAGGCGTCAGAATAAATCAGAGCATGAGAAACTGGGTTCTCTTTTACTGCCTGTTGGGAACAGAGTTGAACTTCAATGTGTCTTTATGTCTGTATGTGAGGATTATATATGCACCTTGTATCATTGTTATTATGGGAGCTTACATGTCTCTCAAGCATGTCATCCAAGGTCCAGGTACTATAGAACATAAGAGACATCATACTGTGTTCATTTGGGTACAGTATCCTGTCTCTAGGATCCAGTGAGCAACACAGATTTCCAGAGAGAAACATAAGCATTGGACAAAAATATGAGTAACATATGAGCAGTGTCCAGCATTTTTGAGTTCAGGGACTTTCCAAGCTAGAGGTGCTAGCAGTCCTTGGTAGAAGTCCTATAATTTCTGGGCAAAGATATCCTGGGAAAGCAGAAAATTTACAACCTGTGTAAATGGGAAAAGCAAAGGAAAGCCCTTTTTCTTCCTCATAGAGATAGGGAATTAAGTCTTGTAAAGCTTCAAAAGTGATGATTATTATATATGAAAGGGGCTGGCAAATGGTATCAGTCCTGAAGGGAAAGTGGTTTCAGGGCTAACCCATCAGGTAGGCTCTGGGAAAGAAGTATCATATGACTGAGCCTTGTAGCATAGAAGAACACTTTATTTAACAAACCCAGAAGGATACAACTGCAGTGGCTATCTTATAGTGTATTATCAAATCACTGCTTAAATATCCTAAACACTTTGGTAAGGCATAGATGTCTTTGACAATATGAACCTGATGCCCTGAAGGCCATAGAGGAGATGATGGAGTAGTTACATGATGGAAAACATTGCAATAGTGCAGAGGGTGATATGACAAGAAGGTGAAACTGAAAGCTAAATTACAGCAGGGATGCTTTTGGCCAGGAAAATATTTGGGACCACAGCAAAGCATGATTAAGTTCTGATACAGAAATCTTTCCTCACAAAATCTGTGAATCAGAAGTTTCTCTTTAACAAGACATTTAAAAGGAAAGACAATGGAAACATCCTGCCCCTTGAATTTCCCAACGCTTCCCCTTGTGGTTGCACAGGTATCTTTCTTGTTATATAGAGGTCTTTTATATAAGCCCACAGAGCAAAACATCCATGCTGTTCCATCCCATGATGAAAAATCAGTTCTGGCTATTTTCTTGTGTCTTCCCTTTTTTCTTTAAGTCTGGGACCTATTGGTGGGATACATCATAACTAAGTCTTTCTCCCAGCTCCATGCAGTGAGGTTTCCTGCCTTTATTTGAACAAAACATGTCCATGTTTTCACATGGAAGAAGACTCCATATGTGATGTAAGCTGGCATAGCTGCAAAAATATTGGCAATCTGGGCTATCAGATATGAGTTCTGGTGCTGGAGTAGTATTTCCCTATGTTGGAGATATCCATGTAGCTCCATCTGCAGAAGAAATCAATAAAAAAAAGAGCTGATGAATGTAGTGAAAGTAGTAGACTGGAGACAGAATATAGAGGCACTGATTGAGCATGCAGGGATGGGGTAAGGAAAAACAAAGCCCATCTGGAGCTTTATCTGGTGTAGGACATGAAGGGCAACAAACATTTTCTACAAGTGTATCAGCAGCAAAGAGAAGACAAGGGAAAAATGTGGGCCTGCTTCTGAACAGGACAAGGACTCTGGTGAGCATGGAAAAGCCCCATGGACTCAAGGACTTCTTCATTTAAGTATTTAATGATAAGGTTGGCCTTCAGGAATCCCTGTCTTCTGGCACCAGAGCAAGGAAGACTTAACATCAGTGGAGGAAAATGAGGTTATGGAACACTTAGACAAGCAGGGATCATGAAAGGATGCACTCATGGGTCCAGATGTCATTGCAAGGTCACTCTCATATTTGAAAGGTCATGATGTCCTCTGAGAAGGACAAGAAGGGTCACTCAAGCCTGTGAGTCTCACCTCAGTCCTTGGAAAGATGATGGAGCAGCTAATCATGGAAATCGTTTTGAAGAACATGGAGGACAAGAACTGTTTCAAGATCTAGTCCATATTTCATCAGTTAGTCTATGAGAATGTTATGGGACATGATGTCAAAATCCTTGCTAAAGCCAGGATAAACAGCATCCGCTTCTCTCCCATCATCCACCAAGTCAGACATCTCACTGTCAGCTTGGTCAGTCATGAATTCCCCTTCATAAATCTGTGCTGACTAGTCCAAATCACCTTCTTGATCTTCACATGTTTCAATATGATTTTAATTTGCTCCAGCACCTTATTAATGATTACTGCCCTCTATTTAACACATTGAGAGTATATCTGGAGTGCTCTCTACAGTTTTGGACTCCCTGCTACAAGGAAGACCATGAACATAGTTGAGCAAATCCTCTGAGATGACTGGAGGGCCAGAGCAGATGATCTAGTAACAGAGTCTGAGAAAATAGGCTTTGCTCATCTGGTAAAAGAAAAGGTTAAGGGGAGATCCTCTCATTGTCTAGAAGTACCTTCCAGGTGGCTATACAGAAGATGGAGCCAAACTCTTTCTGCAAGTGCCCATCAAAATGTTGAGAGGCAACATATATGTTGCATTGAGGAACATTCTGTCTGGATGTAAGGAAAAACAATGTACAGATCAAACACTGAAACAGATCACCCAGAGAGATTTTAGAAGCTTTTTTTAGTATTAAAATGAAGACAGTTCAGTTAGGGATGTCTGGAATTTGTTTTTCACTGCCAAGCTGACTGTATGTGGAGATATCTTGCTTAGATGTTTTCTAGGACAGTTAGTTTACAGGTGTTCTATTTAACAATTCTCTTTGATCCTTTTCTTAGTGACTACCTAGCAACTATCTACAATAATTCTTAATTATGGAGCCATTGTAATACAGAGCCATGGTTAACTTTTAAGTTTGATGATAGATACAACTTTCAACCTGAATTACTCAGCGATTCCAGGGAGAATAGGTCTACTGGGAAACTTTAAGATGTCCTCTAGTCCCTACTCTGCTCTAAGGTAGGGTCAATTGCCCTTACTCCTTTCTTGACAGACTTTCTCCTAACATGCTTCTAAAGCTCCCTAACAATGGAGATTGTGCCCAAGCACAGTTCTAGCACACAGTCCTCTGTGTTAGTAGTGTTTTCTTAGCATCGAACCATCATTTCCTCCTTGTGTAAGCATTTTGCATTTTAGGAGGCTGCAGCATGCAAGAAAGAAGTTGGATGATCTTGGTGATCACCTATATTTGTAGAATTTATCAGGAAACAAAATGGCTCATTCACACACTCCATAAACAGCCTGTGAATCTCCCCACTGCAGGGTGTCTGTGGCCAAGATCTCATCGAAGCTTTGGTCTGTTGTATGCTGATGCCAGCAACCAATGTTTCTAGAACTAAGGTTGGCTTTATGAAATGCTATGAAACCTTTCTTTGTCATAAATCTATTTCTGACTCATAGCAGCATTTTAGAGTTGAAGTAGTGGCCCACATCTACCATTTACAAGAGTGCTTGCATCTTCTTGCTCAGGCCCTGGCACTATTTTAATTTCAGTAAGGCAATGTAAGGGTCATCATGTCTAATGCCTGTAGAAAACCATACCAGCAGGAGAAATGTTGGTGTGCTGAGATCACTGCTTTTCTGCTAACATGGCTGCCTGCATGGCTGTGTCTTTTAACACTGTTTGCAAACTGTTTTGTGCAGGAACAATCTGTTCATTCAGTACTTACTGCAGTGGGGTTGGGTTTTGCTCCAAGTCTAGATGCTTTTATAACTCACATGGCATACATTCCAAATCAGAATAATTTGGACAGATTTACAGACTCCAACAGCATAAAGAACTGACTTTAAGAAGGGATGATGGAGATCCCCTTTTCATGGTGAATACAGAATGATCTTGGACAGCCCCACCATTGCTGTTTGCACTGACAAGGTCTCCAGTAACTGTGGCTGGAATGTACATGAGAGCAATAGATCATAGTGTTTCAATCTGGACACAAATCTCTCCAATCTGGTATTACCACAGTCCTGGACATTCTGTCAAGGACTGCAAACCACAGCTCAGATATTGCAGTGGAAACAGGCAGGCAGATCAGGAAGTAATCTTTGCTCATACTCTGCTTCAGGGATGTTCTTTAAGGCCATTGCTGAGGGTCTGATCTATTTGATCTATCTATGATCAGGTTTTGAGCTGGATTTCCTTTGGATTGACATGGTTGTCCTGTATCCAAGTGTCTGTTGCTCTTTCTGTATCCCTCCTCTGTAACTTTTGAACTCATTGTCTGAATTAAAACCCACCTGGAAAGGTCTCAAAAGTTCTCAGATGTCTTATTTCCACATGCTTCAAAATGAACAAGACTCAGGTTTCTAGGGAACTAAACTTCATTGGTACTCAAAATACCACTGTTTTCTCTCTTTTGCTAACTCACAAACAGGTGAGAAAATAACTTACCTCTTCAAATAAGGATAACAAATCCTACTTTACACTCTGTCCATCAAATGATAGAAGAGAAAAGCTCTGACTGCTGATTTTGGTCCTATTCAATAGATGACTAAGACGCATATTTTCTTTGATAGGAAAGATGGAAAACACATCTCTAGTCTCTTTGTTGAAAACCTAACAGAAACATAACTGCATATAGAGGGTAATGCACAAGTGTATGAATGTAACACTACACAGCTTGTACATCTGGGTGACTGGTAGATCAATGTTGTGCAACCTGTGGTATGTCAACCACTGGAAGTTCTCCAAAAAATGAAACAGTACGTGGGAAATACCTGGAAGAAAACCCATCAATGAGCAGAAAGGATGCCACACCAGTCTGAACGACAGTGAATAAGCCAAAACTGTAAGGATATAAACCAGTACGTGGAGAGTTAAAACAGACTCATTTTCAGGTGTCTAACAAACAAAATCCACTGCAGCAACACCATGCAAAATTTCTGCTCTGAGGAGCTAGCTGGCTGTTATGTTAAGGAGGTTATGAGTTCCTGGTGTGAAAGAGCAATTCTTGTGTTCCTTAGTTCACAGTGCTTATGCTTCTTAGAAAGTTTTGGGCAGAGAAACTGGAAGAAAACCATTTTGTTTCATTGCCTGCTGAACACTCTATCAAAGTGTGTTTGACTGAGTGTTCCTTCCACTTTCATCTGAGAATAGAAACAAACAAGGGGAGATCTGAACAAGTGGGAAATTCAAGACTGAGCAGAAACTAGGAAAGTCACAGAAAATGTGTGACTGAGCCTCATGAAATATGGAAGGAAAGAGTCTTCTCCTTAGGCCCCCAAAAAGCACTTCTGATGCAATCTAGAAAATACTGGAAACTGCTGGACTAATGGTAGGAGAAAAGGACTTGTGTTTTCTAGGACAATGGTAGAAGGGCATCTTTGTTTCTGAACATATTTTCTTTCCCTTTTCCTCAGCAAATCTAAAGATATGTCTTTAAACAATATATTTATCTAGCTTGAG
This sequence comes from Hypotaenidia okinawae, assembly GCA_027925045.1. Classification (NCBI taxonomy): domain Eukaryota; kingdom Metazoa; phylum Chordata; class Aves; order Gruiformes; family Rallidae; genus Hypotaenidia; species Hypotaenidia okinawae. The sequence continues at coordinate 162,515,422 of BSDF01000002.1, forward strand.
TTCAAGTAAACAATACTCCTAGAGATGCAAGGACATCTTAATGCTTTTTTTTGTCCTCACTTTAATTCAAAATTTGGGAAGAACCACTTCAAAACTGTCTCACTGTAGGTCCCATCACATTGACATTAAAGGGGCCTCTCCAAGCCCTTCCAACTATCTTGCCACCCGTTCTACCGTGTTCTAGAGATGTCCAGCAGGTTGCCTCTCCTTGCTCAGCCAGACAAGTCTCATTCTCTGAGCTATTATCAGGATGAATGGCATCTATTACTATTTTAGTCAACCATATCAAGGTTGTTATTTATGACTGTAAGTCAAACAACAAAACAGAAGGTGTCTCCAGGGTTTTTAAGTTAGTGACGAGATAGGAATCTGGTTTTAGTAGCCCAAGTATAATTCTCTGCATTGTGGAGTGGGGAAGATGGAGGACCAGCTGGAAAAGTCTGCAGGGATAGCGTTGATACATGTACAAGGCAGTTGTTAACAGTTAGCAGAAAAGTGTATATGGTTTTGAATTTATTTCTATAAATATATCCATAGATCCCAAATCATTCTAACAGCTTGGTACATTTGTGTTGACTCTTAATTGGTAGATTTTGTGAGCTTTGCATTTTCTTTTTTTAATTTCTTTTGTGTTGTAATAGAGAGTCATCTGTTATATGCTCCAGCCTGTGAAACACCAGCAGGTGGAAACAGCCCTTTGGTCTAATGCAAAAATAATGATTCACTGGAGTAATTGCTTTGGTTCCTGCAGTACTGTAGAGATGGTCTTTTATTTAATTCATAAATCCTTCCCTTCCCTTCCCTTCCCTTCCCTTCCCTTCCCTTCCCTTCCCTTCCTTTCCCTTCCCTTCCCTTCCCTTCCCTTCCCTTCCCTTCCCTTCCCTTCCCTTCCCTTCCCTTCCCTTCCCTTCCCTTCCCTTCCCTTCCCTTCCCTTCCCTTCCCTTCCCTTCCCTTCCCTTCCCTTCCCTTCCCTTCCCTTCCCTTCCCTCTCTCAGAGCTCTAAGTTCTCAGGCAAACTGCAAAACCATTATTACTGACTCATGGGGACTGAGTTTGCTTCTCATCCCTCAATTCAGTATTCATACATTTTTAATCTTCAAATGGAAATCTTTAGAAAGTAGCATCTGGCTGAGCATGGGACTCAAGACAAAATCATCCAGTAGTGCAATTGAGCATAACAGGATGGAGATCAGTGAGCTGTATCTCTTCACTCTGAGAATTTTCCTCTTGACTGCTGGCCTGGGGAAGCCTCCACTGAATCTTGAAAAAGGTTATACAGTCTTAGGAACTGTTAATACCAGTGTTAAAATAATCCATCACATGCATCCCTTTAAATGTGACGTCTCCTTGTAAACTGGGATATTGCTCTTAGATGGTGATAGGACCCATGCAATAGACTATCAACAATGTCTGAAAACCAAGTTTTTAATTTGTGGCATACAGGCCATATCCAGTCCATGTTAAATAACAAATATTCATGCTGGAGAATTGTACAAATGGAGGACAAACAAATGGTAAGGGGGAACTTTACTTCTTCTTCTAAACACAAAGTTACACCTGCTAGTATTCTCAGCTCAGCTTAGCTTATATGTGTATTCCCAAAACCTGTTCTTCTCAAAGGGGACTATATCCTCAACATCTACTGGCCCCAGTCTTTAGCCTGCGCTCTTCCTCAAAATAGAACTTGGGCTTGTCCTGTGCAAACTGTAGGTGGCACAGTCCAAAGCATCCCAGAATGAAGCAGGATAGACTATCAAAAGTCAACATTTATGCTTATGTGCACCTTCCTATGCTCATATTGTAGCATCTTCTAAATTGAAGTAAGAAAGTTCATGATTTTTGAAGTTCAATTACTTTGTTTTGTCAAATAAAGGTCAATTCCAAACAGAATTCCACAACAGGTAACAAGACATAGCATACCCAAAGAAGCATCTATTTCTTATGCTTGAGAGTTGTTGGGGTCTGGAACAGGCTGCCCAGGGAGGGGGTTGAGTCACCATCCCTGTATGTGTGTAACAGAGGGATAGATGAGGTGCTCAGGGATCTGGTTTAGCTTAGGACAGGAATGGTTGGACTTGATGATCTTAAAGGTCTTTTCCAACCTTGTGATTCTGTGATTGTGTGTTATTGCTGCATCTCTCTAACCATGCCCCCTAAAAATATGGCGCAAGGTTCCTATTCTAACTTCTTTTTATTCCTTTATTGGTCTATTATAACAAACAGAAATATCCAACTAGTTGTTTTGCACAAAAAAACCTAAGATGGATGATACCTTCAGAGGTTTGCTGTCTCCTTTCTACAAAGAAAAGAACTCTGGCATTTACAGGAGACTGCTATTTTTAGTGATCCCAACTCTGTTTCCTCTTCTTTGCATGTCATAGACGCTGCTGGGGTGCTATCACTGGCAATTCTGGCTGTCTGCACAGCAGCAGAAAACACACGGCCATGGTAACCACTGCACCTCAAGATGTCTTGGTTTAGCAACTCCCCGTGTGTCTGATTGCTTTCACAGTACTCAGTGCACCCAAAGATGCACATACAAGAGTGACTGCTTCCACAAAATGAACTTCCATATTTCTCTTGGAGGTTTGATGCTTTGTGTTTGTCTCTCATATGCTAGGGAATTGAAGCAGAACAGCCTGAATTAAACATAGACAGTCTAGGAGACATGCCAGCTAATACATGCTAGAGTAAACAGTGGATTCCACCTGCTTGCAGGTGTCTCTCTTGTTTTGTGGGACAAGAGCAATGTGTTTAGTGCCATTATACCTTTATAATTGATTTCAATGAATTCCCAAAGTAGAAAATTGCCATGGTGCAATCAATATTGGCACAGATTTCTCCCAGTAGAGTTCAAAGTGGAACAGAAGGATAAGAACAGATGTGCAATGCAAGCCAAGAAACTCAGGTTAAATGGTTCTTTGCAATAAGCTTAGCATACAAGTGAACTGTTTTTTCCACAAAAAGAACACAAAAACATAAAAAAGTTTATTCTTATCATCTTTGAGGAAGATATGGAGTGTTGCCTACCCACTGCTAGATTTTCAGTAAATGAGAAATGCAAAATGATGGTGATTTGGAAACAATTTTTCTGGTTCCCTCCAAAGGAGAATTTCAGGGTGATCTGAGGGCAGGTAACCCCAGCTCCCAAAAACTCTAAGTATAGATACTAGGAACTGCTCATACCCTTTAAGGTGAGAGAAAGCATAGAAAATCTGCTGATGGTGGATGACCTAACCTAAAGTATTTTATCTGCAACAAGCACCCACCATTTCTTAATGGAAGAAAACAACCTTAATATTTTCCAGATATGTATTATTGCCTTCACAGGCTGTGAAAGCTGAAAACATGTATCATTTTAGCTCTATTATACCTCTGTGTTTGGTCTGCTTTCACATGTTCTGTGCATGCTTATAGTGGCTTTGGCTGGATTCCTCTGCATGAACAACAGCCTGAAGGGAAAACCCATAGTCCAGAGCCTTTGGGTAAAAAAAAAAGGGGCCTTGTTGAGTGTTAGTACAACCTTCTGCACCCATCAGCTCTTATTCAGGAAGAAGGGAACTAAATCTCTCAGCTTTCATAGGGGCACAGTAAGGAAAAGTATTTTGAAAGACTGAGAGTAATCAAAGCCCAGGGGAAATCAAAGCAAGGATTTGATTATTAAATTAACAGAGATGTAACGAACATCCTGAGGTCACTTATTGCCATGAGGCATGGCCAGTTCCACTTAGGTCCACCCTGATCCACTTGTGTAGGATATGCTGTTACTCTTCCCCCACTAAGCACTTCCCACACTTTCCAACAATCAATTCCTGTGCTTCATTAACCTTTCTGATTAAGGGATTTTGATAATTTTCAAGCTTATCTCCTGTGCCTGACTGTAGTTTCTCATTTCCTTGACCATCCCCCCCAGGACCTGATTCTGGACTGCTCCCTTTGTCCCTGCAAAAGGCTTTCACATATCTGAAAACTGTTTTATCACCTCTTGAGTTTTATTAAACCTCAGCACTAATGACACATCTGGCTACTCTCCTTTATATATTTATTGGCTAGGACTTTCATGAGGTTTTGAAATGTAAATGGTGGTGGGTGAACAGTTAGCACAGCCTGCGGTACACTCATCATAGACCTGGAAATATGTTCTTGTGTCTTACTTCCAGACAAGTTTTTGGTATTGTGGTTTGGGCATTCAAAAGAATTCAGAATAGAGTAAAGGATGATGTTGCTACCGAACCGTGTGCTCTGATGGTTTTCTTGGTATGATGGCTCATACTTCCTGCTAATCTTACACTTACTTCCCACTACTTCTTCCTTACTTCTTCTCTTTGTAGCCTTTTTAGGTATTCAACACATTTTTAATATTTTCACCATTCAGAAAACTTCTTGCTCTCCAGTTTCAATGAGAGAATTTCTCTTCCAACGTGCTTTTCAGACACTTCATATTAATATTCCTTAATAATCTCACCAGAAACATGGTCTCTTAAATGACAATATACACAAGCAGCATTCTGACATGACTGCTCTTCATTAGCACTGAGAGATTTTTCAAATCATAATTAGGGACCAGGAGAAGAATCCATTCCAGCCCTTGCAATACCTCTATTTCCTCACAATTTCTGACATAATTTTTAACTACCTTTGACATTTTATCCTACTCAAATACAGTATGCCAGCTTCTCTGGATATCATTTGCTTTTTCAGATCTTATGGGGCAGGGAAGTATCTAAATCATCTTCCATATGATCAAAAAGTGAAAGGTGTTGACAGCAGATCAAGGATTCTGTGTGATTCTTGGATGACAGTGTTGTCCACAGCTGCACATTGGATCTCATATTGCAATGTGTCATCACTTGCACAGTCTCCATGAGATATTTTTCCATAGTCTTGAAACACTTTTCATCTTGGGGAAAAGAAGGAGAAAGTCCAGGAAACACAGAGTAGTAACTCCAATTGGGAAACCTGCATTCTAGTGTGGCCAGTAGGTCTAGGGAAGTGATTGTGCCCCTGGACTGGGCATTGGTGAGGCTGCACCTCGAGTGCTGGGTCCAGTTCTGGGCTCCTCAGCATCAGAAGGACATGGAGGTCCTGGAGCGAGTGCAGAGAAGGGCAACAAGGCTGGGGAAGGGGCTGGAGGGCAAATCCTCTGAGGAGCAGCTGAGGGAGCTGGGGGTGTTGAGCCTGGAGAAGAGGAGGCTGAGGGGAGACCTTACCACTGCCTACAACTACCTGAAGGGAGGTTGTAGCAAGGTGGGTGATGGTCTCTTCAGCCAGGGGACAGGTGATGGGACAAGGGGAATGGCAAGAAGCTGTGCCAGGGCAAGTTTAGATTGGACATTAGAAAAAAATTTTTACTGAAAGAGTTGTTGGGGCCTGGAACAGGCTGCCCAGGGAGGGGGTTGAGTCACCTTCCCTGGATGTGTTTAAAAAAAGGGTAGATGAGGTGCTCAGGAATCTCGTTTAGCTTAGGATGGGATTGACTGGACGTGATGATCTTAAAGGTCTTTTCCAACCTTGTGATTCTGTGATCTTACTCAAGATTAAGCAGAAAAACTGATTATATTGTGTATGTCTTTATTAATATTGCATTGTAAGGAACTGCATTGCATCCAATTGTGGTGCTGTGTACTGTATTGCAGTGCTGTGAGTTGGATGGGAATGAAGTCTATTTTGTAGCAATATTTTGTCTCATACTGTACCTTCATTTCATCTCACATACCAGAGTGCATTGCACCCTGGCTGAACTGATTAACCAGACGGTGTCGATAACCCCCTGCTAGAACGTGTTATTCATCTGTGAGCACAAATGGACTCACTTTGTCTCGCTGCCAGGTTCAGCGAAGGGTGGGAAGAGGAAACTTCATGCTCTGACTTCTCCCTCTGTTGTACAGGTGGGATGGCAACCACAGTTGCTGTGATAGCTTCTGGCAGGTGTCCAGGGGTTGAGAGAAAATCAGGAAGGATATCACAACCATCTGGAAAACGTGTCTTTTCTGGGATGAAAAGAGAAAAGGGGAAAATGTCCAGTTTTGGTATTTCAGGCCAGAAAAACTGGCCTGATCACATTAGGTAAGCTGCACCTGTTCTTACCCACAGCCTCTTGTGTTATCAACAAGCATGTCAGGGCACTTCAGACTGCTTTCTGCTCCACAAAGATGGTTGAGAAGCGACTTAAGCAGTGTGTAAGGACTAATGTCTCTGTGGAGCAGGGTTTGAATAGTGAATGGATCTAGACTCATAGAATCATAGAATGGCACGGGTTGGAAGGGACCCCAAGGATCAGAGAGTCCCAACCCCCCTGACACAGGCAGGGACACCAATCTCCAGGTCTGGAGCTACACAAGGTTGCCCAGGGCCCCATCCAACCTGGCCTTGAACACCTCCAGGGACAGGGCATCTACCACCTCTCTGGGTAACCAAATGTTTATAATAGATATTCTGTAAATGGAGGTGGAAACCAGACATTATCCGGTCAGTGTTAAGCATGTACTTTTCTACTCCCATCCTCTACAAAAAGGTAAACATGGAGAAGGTATGGAGACACAGAAGTAAAGAAGGGACAAGCCCCAGGAGAGAGAGTGCCTTTCCCCATTGCCAATAGCAGGGTGAAGCTTCATATATGAAACCATGATACCCATTTCTAAAATCATAAGATCATCCTGTGTTCTGCAGCTATAGATAGGAGATGCTGTGCATCAGGTTGGCATGATATGTTGTTGAGATAGCTAGAACATCCAGAAATTGGACATTCCTGCTGCCTTCTCTCTGGTTATGGGCAGTTGTATGGGGTATGGGCTGGGGGGGCAGAATTAGAGAGAGGTGGATTGCACAACTGGGCTGCAGAGACATGAGAGGTCCAGGAATAGCTGCAAAGAAGCTACACCATGAGTCAGGCTGAGCTGTGCGAAAGCCAACAGATTGAACAAAGCATAACTTCAGCCTAAGGACTTAAGGGGTTTCTCTGGGTGGTAGGTAGGTCAGCGAACCTCCAGTGGCTCAGGTATGTCTCACACTTGCAGTTCAAACCCAGTTTCAGGCTGATCTCAGTATTTATCTCAGAAAAAAAAAATGACCTCTTTGGCTGGTTTTGAGGAAGTGATATTTCAGTGAGAAATGTCTCCTTTCAGGGGATTTGTCTTTTTTAATAAACAAAACAAGCATCCCTCTTTCCTCTTCACTCCAATCCCAAACCATCACTTGACATTTTTCAGTCTTCTACCAAAGCCCTCAAATTTTTACATTTCATCTGAAAAAGGTGCTGGTTCTGAAGAGGCCCTGAAATGTCCTACTAGAAATGTAAAGGAATGCCACAACCATTTTTTTCCACGCAGTCTTGCTTTTTCCTGTAGGCTCTGTTACAATAAAATATATGAGTTCTTCCTGCTGCTGGGTCTGGGGGATTTTAACAATATGGCCACAAGGACCCCCATTTCCCACTCTGGTTTTATAAACAGTTCTCCATTCAGCAGCATGGGCTGTTCCAGTGTTGCTCCTCACTTGCATCACATAGAGAAGATAGAGCCTTTGTGTTTTGTACACATTGTTGGTGATGCAGGGGCATGAAACATAAGCCATTTTGGGGGTCTGAACAGCTGTTAGCATGTGTGCACATCTGTGGATGCACATATGTGTTCTCCTGCCTGTGATTTCATGTGCCTTGTTTTTGCACATCAGTTATCGTGGTTCTTTCACACAGCTTCAAGTATGCTTCTGTCTGGGGGGCACAGGATGAATGTCTGAATCAGGTTGAACCTGCGAATCATCCCAGATGTAATTTTGGAAGGTTAGAAACCACGTGCTGTGTGCATATGACCTGTCCTGTGTGTCTAGAGGTGTGTTTGCATACGGCCACACTAAATATTTTAATCTTCTATGTGATTTATACACTTGCACCCTGTCAGAGATAGGCATCCTTTAAAAACCTGGCAGGACCCTGAATTCAACTGTCATCCACAAATTCTGTTGAATTAGCAATGGGTGCACTGGAGAAACACAGTACAGTTCATGATTTGGCATGTCACTGCAGTGCTCATGTCTTTATAGAAACATTATTCATCTGCCCATTACAGAATTAATACATGAATCTGTTAGGAGAGGAGGATTCTGCAAAAAATCTGCTGTCATGGCAATTCAGTGAGTCTCTGTATTTATGCTGTATTTTATTACAGAGGGTTTTAACATATGTTAGGGTGTCATTACATTTATGGTGCTACAGTTAAGGCTAGTTTTACTTAGCAAGGATGGCTCACCAAGGAGACCTGCCATTGTGCACGTGGTGGATTATATCTGTGCCTTCTTTTATGCTCACTGCCCAAAGAATGCTACCACAGATTTCCATTCCATATCTGAGGGATTTATTTATATAGAGAGTGGAAAGAACACTGGGTTATTTTGTTTATTGATTTATTGCTTTTAACGCTTGTCAGTTAAATTTCAGTTTTGCAAATACACAAGCAATATGCAAATCCAGTTTATATTTCTGGATGTTTCTCTGTATGAAAAGGATTCTGAATTTTTAAAAAAACCAAAACAAACAACCCACAAGCAAACAAAAAAACCACCCAGAGAAAAAAAAAAAAAAAGCTGAATTAATTTGATTTGGAAAGAACTCAATTATAATTCAGTGTTTACATAGACTTCCTGGTTTTCCATGAAAAAACCCCTCCTTCTACAACTCCTTACGTGTTTCACTCAGAATATCTTCAGGTGTTGGAAAAAAAACATGTGGTTTGTTTTTTTTTTTAATATAGCTGCCAAAAAGAAAAGCTAGTCACCTGTTAAATTTGAAAATTGTCTCTTTCCAAAATCTTTTAAATCCACTTTTCAAGCTTTCCTGATTTTAATTAAAACTTGAGGAGTTCTGACAGATACGAACTGTTTACATGAAAACATTGATTTTCTAAAAAAAATAGTATTTTTTTATCCCTCAGTGTTTATTATTTCTTGCAGAAGTGCTTTGGAGGAGTAGGTGGGGCAGAAACCCTCTTTCTTACATAGATAGAAACCCTCTATCATGCAAAAGCAAAGACGTTTTCTAGAGAGTTGGTCAAGTTGTTATTTCTTGTTTGCAAATAGGGAATGTGTTATGACTTCCTGCAGCACGTATGATAGCAAAGGACCTCACTGCACTAGATGTTTTATACCACATTGCAAGAGTTATTCATGCACCCCCCAACTGTACACCCTAAATAGATAAAAAACCCCAGACAAAGCCTCTCTTTGCCATTTTCCTTCCTATTTTTCATGATGACGAATGTAAAGCTTTGGGAAATGAAACACCCTATCTATAACATCTTTTCAGTAAACAGCAAGTAGGTTTAGACACATAAATTTTCTTCCCCTTCCTGCAAACATATTTTGAATAACAGCAGTAGATGCAATCTTTGCAGAGGAGACAATGACAACCATATTACTCAGGTTTTTCACACAGTGAGTGACTCTTGCTCCTTCCTCCCTCTCCTTTAACTGTTCAGGTTTTACTCTTTTTTTTTTTTTTTAGCCCTTGCAGAGGCTTAACCAACAAATCTGATGACCTGAAAATGACTTCTTGTCCCTGACTGAAAAGCCAATTTACCTATGGAAACAGGCAAGTGTATTAACCATCTCCAATATCCCCAGATTGGACTCTTACTCATTGGGGTGATGTAGGTCCAGCATGCAGATGAGTCATCTTAAATGAGAGTCATTTTTACTGTTATCTGCCTTGGAGGAACTTGAAAACTGTTCAGTTTGCAGAATTTGTTTAAGTTTGCTAGTTAGGTTAGAGATTGTGCTGAGGCTTATTTCGATACTCCCCAAAGAGACATACCCGCTGTGCTTCTGAGCAGCAGTAAAATGTTTACCCAGGCCTTACACAAATAAAAGGATTTTATTGTTGTCATTGCTAATAGCATTCTTAAAATTTACAAATGGGCTTTAGATTACATTAAAAAAAAAAAGAGAAAGAAACATTATAAAAATCCTAATAAGAAATGGTGAAAACACTGTTGTAGTATTTGTTTCCCATAAGCACAATCAAGCTTGTCAATGGGGAAGCTGTGGACTACAAAGGTTTATATACTGCAAATAAACCCCTTTTTTGCATTTTCATGTCTCTAGGATATTTTGCAAAGGAAATTCTTAACCTTCACATGTACCCACACAGCTCTGAAGTGTAGCCAACTCTGGGGAAGGATTCGTGTCATTGTGGAATGAGATGTGGAATCCACAATGAATAAAAAGAAACCCCAGGAGCAATACAAGAGAGAATTCCCCAATCCTTGAGGATTCTTCCAATGTATTTACAGAGATTTGGCTCAGACATTGTTCTCAGATGTATGACTAGACAGTCTTCTGCACCTTGAATTCCATGGCCTTTCCATAGTCCTGCTCAGAAGTGGATCACATACCACACTGAAGATGCTGGGTGCGTTGGGAGGATGTTCCAAAACTTCCTTTGGCTTTGATGCTTAGAAATGTTAGCATTTTCAGCCAACATTCGTTTGAGATGAGTTTTTAGCTCTTTGTCCTGGTGCCAGCTTTATACTGCAACTAAAATAATTCTTCCTCTTTCCTGCTGCTTGTCTGAAGGAAGAGTCTGTAGACCAGGCATACTCCTACTCAGCTTTCAGTTCAAGCCAGGCTCTTCTAGTCTTTTCTATTAAAAGAAACTCTCTTAACTCCAACAGTTATTGCAGGCTTTTCCTGCATGTATTTCATGTTATACTCATCTTGCCTGAGTCAAGGTGAATGGGTTGGTGTGTGACATTCTCAATAAGGTCTAAGCTTACACAAATACAAAAGCTTAGAATCACAGAATATTTTGGGTTAGAAAGGGCCTCAATGATCATCTTGTTCCAACCTCTCTGCAGGGACCAGGGACACTGTCCACTAGGCCAGGTTGCTCACAGGTTGCTCAAAGCCCCATCCAACCTGGCCTTGAACACTGCCAGGGAGGGGGCATACACAACTTCTCTGGGCAACCTGTTCCAGTGCCTCACCACGCTCTCAGTAAAGAATTTCTTCCTAATGTCTAATCTACATCTACCCTCTTTTAGTTTAAAACCATTACCCCTTTTTCAGTTGCTACATGTCGTCATAAACAGTCCCTCTCCATATTTCTTGTAGGCCCATTTAAGGGCTGTAACACTGCTAATGAGGTCTCCCTGGAGCTTCTCTTCTCCAAGCTGAACGAGCCCAACTCTCTCATCCTGCTTTCATTGGAGAGGAGTCCAGCCCTCTGATCATCTTGGCAGCAATCCTTTGGACTCACTCCAATAGGTCCACATCCTTCATATGTTGGGGACCCCAGAGCTGGATGCAGTACTCCAGGTGGGGTCTCACCAAAGCAGAGGGGCAGAATCCCCTCCCTCGACCTGCTGCTAGTCATGCTGGTTTTGATGCAGCCCAGAATACAGTTGGCTTTCTCAGCTGCAAGAGTACATTCCCTGCTCATGTTGAGCTTTTCATCAATCAACAGCCCCAAGTCCTTCTCCTCAGGGCTGCTCTCAATACATTCTCCACCCAGCCTATAGTTGTGCTTGGGACCCACATGCAGGACCTTGGGACCTTGCACTTGGCCTTGTTGAACTTCATGCATTTCACATAAGCCCACCTCTCAAGTTTGTCAAGGTCCCTCTGGATGGCATCCCTTCCCTCCAGCATGTCAACAGCACCTAAGAACTTGCTGAGGATGCACTCGATCCCACTGTCCATGTCACCGGTCCCAACATCGATCCCTGAAGAATACCACTTGTCACTGGTCTCCTCTTGGATATCAAGCTGTTGATCGCTTTTCTTTCCTGATACAAGTTCAGCACCACATTCACCTTTTTCAAGCCTTTATCATACTTAAGCTTCACAGTTGCCCTGTGATTAATTTGTAAATCCAGGTTATTTTTCTTCTCCTTTTATTCAACTTGCAAGTCAGAGAAATAATACAAAAAATACCCCAGAGGAGTGCCTTAACCTATAGTATTGTGAACAGATTCCTAAGGTTCAGACGGGGACCTATAAAACTGCAGGAGAGAAACCATAGAATCATAGCATCATAGACTGGTCTGGGTTGGAAAGGACCCCCAGGATCACAGAGCTCCAACCCCCTGCCACAGGCAGGGACACCAACCTCCAGGCCTGGAGCTACACAAGGTTGCCCAGGGCCCCAGACAACCTGGCCTTCAACACCTCCAGGGATGGGGCATCCACCACCTCTCTGGGCAGCCTCTTCCAGCACCTCATCACTCTCAAAACCCTCTGATTTCTTCCTCTCCTGCTGGCATACACACTCACACACGTACACATAGACACAGACACACTACATTCATACTAATAAGCAGATACGTAGGTGGAGTGAAATAAAAACAACAAATGACCACTGTGCTTAAGCCTAATTTACTCATCAGTTAATTAATTCTGTGACTCACAAGGCAATTCCTGCAAAGCTTGACTTCTGTTTTAAAACCAAATCAAAATTAGAAGGGTCATCCTTGCACACTGACTTCTCCTGTCCCCAGAGGAATTGCCCATTTAGGATACCATGGTTAGTTAGGTGGCAATCATGTTGATGGCAAGAAAATTTACTAAGACTGTTGTTTTGTGAAATTATCTTAAGACAATGATAAAGTTATGATCTGAAAATGGGTAGAGGAACAATAGAAAGTATTAATCCCAAAGACACTCATTCCTGTAGCACTGTTTTGTGGCACTCCCCTTTGTGATATAACTTTCTCACCTTACTTTCTACCTATGCATTACAGAACTATTTCCCTTTTGTGTTTGTCTGTTTGTATGGATATGCCTCCATGTCTCCAACTAACAAGCTCTAACCCTTTGTTAAATCTAAAAATAAAGAAACACTTGTGGGAGTTGCAGAACTTATTTAAGATGGCATTTGATGCTACAAGAAGTTTGTTAACTAACCAGCACACACTACTTCAGTTGAGAAGAGAGGATCTCACTACATGGAGTCATGCGATCATCTCACTTGAGGTCCAAGGTCCCATGTTACCCACTTACACTAGATGTATAAGCCAGCTCTCAAGTACTCCTCACTCCTTCATATCATAGAATATGTTGGAAGGGACCTTTAAAGGTCATCTATTCCAACCCCATCCTTGCTTATAATTTAATAAGAACTACTTCCTGCAGATATCTTGCACCTATCTGTCAGCCTCTTTTGCATGGAGGTCACTGTGCAGTGGCCACTGAAAATACATGGAAAAAGGAGAAAGGGAAGGGTTGCCAGTAGGCTGGTGTGTGTTAAACAGTCCAACAGGCCCCAGATAAACACGGCAGAGACCTCTACGCAATGCTTATTTCTTGGTAGCAGGTGATTGGGACTGTCTGTCCCCATGCAGGTGGTCCCCAAAAGGCCAGGTTGGCTGTGGCCCTGGGCAACCTTGTGTAGCTCCAGGCCTGGAGGTTGGTGTCCCTGCCTGTGTCAGGGGGTTGGAGCTCTCTGATCCTTGGGGTCCCTTCCAACCCAGACCATTCTATGATGCTATGATTCTATGAATCAGATGAACCTATGACTGTAGCTCATGTAGTATCCCTTTTAAATTAGGCAAGAATGTTTGCAGAGCTGCTTTGGTATCTGTGTATAAGGCTGAGTTAGGTTATGGTTTTTTTAATGCCACAAGAGGAAAGAGAAGCCTTTGACTCAGAATTGACATTTTCTTTTAATTTTGTCTTTGGCAACTGGGATAAATAAAACTAGTACTCCAACTTGTGACTAAAGTTTGTTGTTTTGAACTCCACCCTTCTAGAAATGATCCTGAAAGAGAGGTGGGGTTTTTTTTCCTGACCAGACAGTTCAATTTCTATGAAAACAAAGGTATTGGGAAAACAAAAAAGGAAAGCAATTTATTTTTTGTCTTTTATCACCTGGTCACATGAGATTTGATTGTACAGTCCTTGCTGTTCCTCAGTGCCATCCCTCAGAAGGCTCAAATACCTCATGAAACTCAAACTTATTGGCACTACAGGACCATTTCATCTGGGTCCCTCCAATAATGGTCCATGCTTTCAGTTCTCATTAGCTTAGGATTGTGTGACTAATGAACTCTAGATAGCCGAACCGAAGTACTAAGACATTTCAAGCTCATAGGCAAGTCAGGCAAGCCTTTTCTTCAAAAAGATTCTTGAATATAGATTTCTAAATTCTGCTTATTTGGCTCTTTAGACAGGTATCTTTTATTTTGTATCTTGCTCTTTTAGCTAATCAGTGCCTGTTTTCTCTCAAGTAAAATGAGATCAGTACTTCAGAGGAGGAGAGAAGGAGAGAAGGAAAATCATACTTTGAGATCCAGAGAGATTAAAATTCTTATTTTGACAATTCTCCAAGAGTTTTGATAGTCAAGAAAGTTTGTCCCAAGCTCAGGTCTTTGTTCTATGTGTTTCTTCAGCCACAGAGAATAAACTTCCTGCTGTCAAGCACAATCTAGAAACTCAAACCCTCCCTCAAGGTAAAGTTGTAGACAAGAACCAGAAAAGAAATATAAGTCTGGCCATCAGGGCTGAGCTGAAACTCAATAGTTTCATATTCTTTCTAGGAAATGCTGAGAGCAAAACAAGCAGCTCATAACTGTTTTCCATCAGTGCCACCATGGGAAGCAGAGAAAGTTCAAATGCAACCCCAAGCAAAGGAGGGAGGAGCTGGGAGGGCAAAGGAATATGCAGCGAGGGCAGACCTAGGGTGGGAAAAGACATGACCTGACTCAGACCTCCACAACACCCATTTTTCCCAGTTGCACATCTTCCTGCCAGTAGGAAAGAAGCATTGCCAGTTCATAAATAAATTTGTGACTGGGAAAATCTTACCCCCACCCCCTCTTCCCAACTACCATTTAACTTCATTGAAGAAGTTTGAGAAATGCATAGTACTTTATAATGGGAAGAAGTGAGACCTGAGTTATTTTCCCAGCATGGAGAGGCCTGAGATGGGTCTACATTTGCATTTAAAAATGCTTTCTTGACAGCAATGGTTTCTACTGGGTGCTGAGAGACCCCTCAGGGGTGGATTGTTTTTCAGGAGAAAAAGTTAATATCAGCTATTTCATAACCAGAAAGGAGAGAGGCTCTGAGGGTGTGCTGTAAATACTGGGGAAAACAAACCAGGGCGGGGAGACATTTATAGAATCATAGAAGATTATACTGAGTTGGAAGGTACCCTTAAGGATCATCAAGTCCAACTCCTGGCTCCACACAGGGACAGCCAAGTCAGAGCATGGGACTGAGGACATCATCCAGATGCTTCTTGAACTCAGCCAAGCTTGGTGCTGTGACCCCTTCCCTGGGGACCCCATTCCAGTACCCGACAACCTTCTCAGCAAAGAACCTCTTTCTAACATCCAACCTAAACCTCCCCTGTCTCAGTTTCATATTGTTCCCTTGGGTTCTATCCCTGGTCACCAGAGAGAGGAGATCAGCACCTGCCCCTTGGCTCCCCCTTGTCAGGAAGCCAGAGACACCCATGAGGTCTCCCCTCAGCCTCCTGTTCTCCAGGCTGAACAAACCCAGGGCCTTCAGCCTCTCCTCATAAGACTTCCTCTCCAGACCCTTCCCCATCCTCATTGCCCTCCTCTGGACACTCTCCAATATTTTTATGTCCCTCTTGTACTTTGGTGCCCAAAACTGCACCCAGTGCTCTAAGTGAGGCCACACCAGTGCAGTGTAGAGTGGGACAATCCTCTCCCCAGACTGTCTGACCCTGTCACGCTTGATGCATCTCAGGATACCATTGGCCCTCCTGGCTGCCTGGACACGCTGCTGGCTCATGTTTAACTTGTTGTCAACAAAGATCTTTAAATATCTCTCAGCATGGCTGGCCTCCAGCATCTGATCCCCTAGTCTGTATGCATAGCCAGGGTTACCCCTTCCCATGTGCAGAATTCAGCACGTGCCCCTGATAAACTTCATGCCGTTGGCGATTGGCCAGCTCTCTAACCTGTCCAGGCCTCTCTGTAAGGCTTCTCCACTCTCAATGGAGTCAACAGCTATTCCCAATTTGAAGTGATCTGCAAATTTACTTAGACACCCTCTCATCTGGTGTGCAGGTCATTTATGAAAATATTAAAAAGAACTGGACCTAAAATGGAGCCCTGGGGAACCCCACCAGTGACTGGCCTCCAGCCAGATGTAACCCCAGTTACTATCAACCTCTGAGTCTTTTGTTTCACAAGCTGCATCTGATTCTGGTGCAAGGGGAGGAGTGGGACAGCATTTGCATGGGTGTAACAGGAGAAGAGCCTGTGGTCTTGTGCTGTGGGAGACAGCGCACATCCGCAGCGCTCAGTAAATGTCAACAGTGGGATGTAACCAAGAACTCACGTCGTTGCTCCACAATAAGACAAAAATGTAGGAATAAAAGAGCTTCCATGGCAGGCTGGAGCTGTGGTCTGCCTTCTTCAGAGGCTGAAACAGGTACATTGGAAGATGAAGATGATCCATCAAGGATAGCATCCTGCTGGAGGAAGTTTTCTTATGTGTTACAGTTTGCTTTAGAGTGTGAAAGCTTCACAAATACACTTCTTGTGAATAATGGTGTTGCTTATTTATAAATGCAGTGTTACCACCAGGAATATCTATACTGCCTCATGTTTATTTTAATGATAGCCTGTGGCTAGGCATCCGTATCTGGAGATGTCTATATTAGTTAATCTAATTTCCTATTAAGTACCATAAGCTATTTCCTTAACCTACAAAATTAGTGTCTGTCTGCAGAAATCATCCATGGTCTTTCCATCATCTGAGAGGGATGTGCTGTGAGAGAGAATTCACTGTCATGGAGACCCAGCATAGGACAAGAAAGCTGCTGCTCAAAATCATTCTGTTTTAAGCTGAAAGTAAAAATCACAGTTTGGATATGCAAATATACACTTTTGGAATTTCAACATGAGAAAAATTGATCTTGAATCCTTGCCTGGGACAAGGGTTATTTTGGGTTGTTTTGGTTTGGTTTTAGTTGAGAAAACACCAAGCATGTCCCAGTTTATAATCAGTACATTGAAATGCTGGTAGTATTGCTGTAGTGGACTTGATGCTTAGTGTTCTTTTTTTCCTTTTGGGTTTGTTTGGGTTTTTTTTAAGTGTGACAGGACAAGGAGAAATGGTCTGAAGTTGCATCAGGGAGAGTTCAGGTTGTATATTAGGAAAAATTTCTTTACTGAAGGGTTGTCAGATACTGGAACAGGCTGCCCAGGGAGGTGGTTGAGTCACCATCCCTGGAGATGTTTAAAAGAGTAGATGTTGCACGTGGTGACCTAGTCTAGTATTAGACCTAGTAGGGCAGGATAGATGGTTGGACCCGATGATCTTGAAGGTCTTTTCCAACCAAAACCATTCTATGATCCTATGATCTCTCTGCAAGGATGGCAGAGGGAGTCTATTGTATTTATTCGAACATTAATTCTCCTCAGATTAAAAGCAGTGCACACAAATGCCCTTTACCACTGTATTTCATATACCCATTGTTGCATTCATGTTCAAGAAAAACAAATTAAAATGAAAATGAATAAAAATAAAAATAAAATCCAAAAGCAGAGAGACTCCAAGAGTTAAAAATCAATCTGCTTTTCATTAGGTACCTCATTAATGTTGGATGCTTGAAATAACAGACCTCAGCAATCTCCAATTGAAAAAAAAACCCTCTTTTTTTTGCCTATTCCTTATTTTTTGAAGATGCGGCTTGTGAAAAGAGATGAAGCACAAAGAAATGTGCTGATGTGCATGCTTGGCCTAACAAGGGTCAGAGTCTGGGAGTGTGGATGAGGAGTGTAACTGCAAATGAACAGCAAGTGGCGTGTGGGTCAAGGAGGCGATGCTAGCAGCAGGGCCAGGGAGCCATCAGGGATCATGTACCTATCTTGAAAAGTGAAGGGGTGAGGAAGGTAGAAGAAACTGGAGGGAAACATCTATCCTCTGATTCAAGCATAGTGGTCCCAGAAAGAGCAGGAAAGTTTCTACTACCCTGAGGGTGTTCCTTCATGTCTGTGAGTGCCATGTAAATCTTTTAAAGCTGGTGTAAGCCTCAGTCTGGGGGAGCTGACAAAACTGTCCATGTTACCCTGTTTGACTTCTTCTGGGAAGGACACGTCTCAGGAACAGAGGTCCAAATCTCTATATAGCTTCATAAAATACCTCCAGTGAGGTATTGAGGTGGGAAGACACAATAATCCTCTTGTCTACCTATATTCCTCCATCCTGGACACAAAGCAAAGATTAGTAGATGGGATAGCATCTGAAATGACTGGATGTATTAACACTGATAGTGTTCCTGGAGGAGCACATGCACCTTACAAATCTCACGATCAGGTTTGTTTTGACCATGTGCATTGGATTCTTGCGTCAGCACCAGGCATCTGCCCCATGGACATGAATGTTATGAGCTGAGATGCATGTTTCTTGAACAGATGCCCTTCAGCACATGACAAGAGGTAGAAAAACTGCTTCCCATTTACAGCATTCTAGCAAGGGCTCTCTGGATTTGTGATGGTTCTTCAGGGACCAATGACAAAGCCTTAGACAGTGAACAGTGCTTCATTACCCAATGTGACATCTCAGTGAAATCTGCTTATGACCACCACAACTCCTACCTAGGAGGTACTAGGATCTAAGACAATGACAATGGACTTTTGTAGGACAGCAAAAAGATGTCTTTTTAGCTCTGGAAGTACTTTTATTGTTTCAGGCTCAGGAATATATAGACTTGTAAGTCTTCAGCACCAACACTGTTCCAATCTACAGGTAATACCAAAACAGTGCTAAATTGTATGTTGAACTCCAGCTTCCTCCTAGCAAAGAACAGAGGGAAATTTGTTCAAATTCTCCTACACATCTGGTCTGATCCACAAAATGAAATAACATTGTGCATGGGGCAACAGGGCACTTTGATCAGAAACTAGATGAAGGTCTGACTAGCCAAACTCAGCTGCTAATGTGTAAGATAAAATGGACAGTAAGCAACCTGAAATCTCTAGAAGAAAAGGAAAATGGATTGCCCAGACAGGTTCTAAGGTGAAGGAATAAAATATTCACTGACCTGAGACATGGCACTGTACCACTGTGTGTAAAGAAAGCAGTCAGGGCAGTCAGGGGGAGATGAAACAGCAAAGCATGGTGAGGCAAAGCTGGAATGCTTGGTGGGACCAAACTGACTTTCATCTGACAATGGGTAGCATAGGGCTGGGTGAAATTTTGCTAATTATTAAGTGAAACATAGATCAGATCTTTAGGAGCAGAAGAGAAGGAGATGAAGGGTGGTTCTGAAACACTGAAATGAAGGCAGACAGCCTTGTCTCAAATCCTTGTCTCTACTTGTTTACTAGCAAATGCAAAATTAAATAGCTCTGTACCAGACTGATGTGATGATATCAGAAATGCATCCTTGAAGGTCAATTTCAGTGAAAAAGGATCCAGAAAAGAACAGGACATCAAGAGAAGTACCCTGGAATAACACATAGCACCCTTTGCTTCTTGGTCGTTAAAATCAATAGTAGGGGTGTGTCATCCAATGCATTGCTGAATAGCCATCTGTCAGCTGGGCTGGCATGGACAGTTTTGTGACACTGACCTCCAAGGAAACTCCTTGAAGCTGGTTGAAGCTATTGTCTTTTTCTCCATACCTGGGTCTGACTCAGAGCACAAACAGAGTTGGGTAGCAGGGCTCAGTCAAATTTGGACTCTTAGACTGCGGTGAAGTGATGATCACTATGGAGCACCTGACAACCTGCTGTCAAACTAGGCATGAAATTGCCTCAGTCACTTCACTCATTACTTTGAGTCATTTCCAGCTCTTATCTATTGCCCAAGGTTTTGGCTCAGTCATTCGTGAAGTCATCACTCACAAATAAAAGGTATCATACCACGGTCCATAGCTGGAACTGAAATGGACACTGAGGTAAAGCAGTACAACCAGAATAGGTCTTAACTTGGCTCTTCTCTTCTTCTGCTTCTAGATACACAGCTTTACTATCCACATGTGCTAACCCCACGTTCTCTACCAGAATTTAATGCTCTTTATAACTAAGGCCATATTCAGACCACTTACTGCAAATGGCTGGCAGATGCCAAGGGCCTCATACTATGTGTGAGGTTCAGCACTGATGAACTAGCCTGCTAAAGAGAGAGGCCAGATCTTGAATCCCTACTCCATCAGTATAGACAGGAACCTCATGGTAAACAGATATTTACTGTTCTCCATGCAGAGAACAGGATACAGGTTTGCTAGCAATCACCTGACCAGCCTTTGAAACTCTTAAAACTGTGTTTCACTGAAAGACACTGGCTTACTGGAGCCCAAATTGCTTCTCATACATCCTTTCTGATAGGAAGGCGTTTAAGTAAATTGTCTGATTAGCTTGACAGAGAAAAATCTGAATTAAAAGTCAACTGTTCATCACTCCAGCTTCTGAAAATAGAGGAAGTTTCTGGAAGTCCAAAATTCTCCAGATCATGATTTCAGAGATAATGAACAATGATTTTTACTTTTATATTTAATCTTAAATGATTTAAATTTTCCATTTCTTCTTAAGGCCTGATCTATAGCTTAGGAATTCAGGAAAGAAAAAATAAAAGGAAAATAAAAAAAAAAAGAAGAGGCGAAGCTTCTGCTTTTTTGTTTCACAGAAAGCAAATAAATAAAACAAGCTGGAGTACAAGCAAGTGATTTTATTGAGGATATGACAGAGTGGAGGTGAAGCTCTTCAGGTCTCAAGGCAAAATTGCAAGGTCTACTGGACCCACTGCCCTTGGACCCCAAATTAATTCCTAGTCAGATAGCTAGTCAGATAGCTGGTCTCTAGGCTGTGACATCCAAGGCAGCTGATGCAGCACTATCTTTGTCCTTTTGTAGGGTATTATTGCCTATAGTCAGTGACTGATGTGATTTTAAGGAGGGTCTCTAAGCCTTGTTTTGTTTAAACAAATGAAAGGTAGGATCAATATTTCTTTTACTTGTTTTCAAGTCTTACCAGTTGTGGGTGTAGGAGCATAGCAGACTTTTTGATGCCTGTTTTAGCCCAGCAGTGCTGCAGCTAAATGCTTATCACCTCATTTCATTGCAGACTGCTGCCATGTCCCTTGCTGCACTGTTCATATTTTGGGGGTATAATTATTGTGATACATAG
This sequence comes from Hypotaenidia okinawae, assembly GCA_027925045.1. Lineage (NCBI taxonomy): Eukaryota > Metazoa > Chordata > Aves > Gruiformes > Rallidae > Hypotaenidia > Hypotaenidia okinawae. The sequence goes on from BSDF01000002.1 coordinate 162,536,521, forward strand.
GATGCAACAGGCACCTTTTTCTTCATCACTTTGGAAAGGGGAGCAATATTAAGCCCAAACTATTGTTGCTGGCACTGATACGTGAAACCCCTCTTTACAACTAAAAAATCAGGTATGTCCTACTTGGTGAATGAGGGTTGTTCTGATACAACCCATCCCTGGGTATAATTAGAGAAGAACGCTGGAATCTGGCTCTGCAGCAGCTGCTGGCTGGCACTGTAGCCTTGCTTTATAGTTCATGAGCATTCGCTGAGCATATGCATATTCATAAGCAGTGTGTTGGGAGCGGTTATAAGAGAGATTCATTCAATAAATAGTCCAGATCACACATCCAACAGCCCAAATGTGTGGGTCTGATCTCAAGTGACATAACCATGATGGGGGAGAAGGAGAGCTAAAGTGAGGTCACTCGACACAGAGAATAACAGAGTAAAAGAGTGGTTCGCTCCATGCCGTGAACCACATCCCAGAGCCCCGCAGAGAGGTAATGCAGTGCTGCAGTTAAACAACACAGTTGCCTGTAAATAAACAGGAGCTCAAGGAGGAATTTCAAAGGCATGAGCAAGTGAAAAAGGGGTTTTAGCTCTGCTCATGGAGGAAACTCACATGGGAAGGCAGGACCTGACACAAACTGGTGATAAATGTCTTCACGTCCTGCAAAGGAGAGGTTGTGCTTACATGGTGGTAGCTGACAATACAGGCTGTTGGTACAGCCTGGGCACAAGTGCTTGCTCAGGGCTGTTCCTTTAAACTGACGTCCTGCAGATGGGACTCTATGGCCAGATGCACCCCACCTAGTCAATGCAAAGACTTAGGGGAGAACCATCAAGGACCCTTTTAATCATTCAAAATCAAAGGGAAAAGAGTCACACACCTTTAACCAACTTTGCTCCCTGGCAGCACTGAATGTTGAATCCTATATATTATCTGTGGAGAAGATAATTTTGCCCAGGAACACGCTGTCTGCCGATGTCTGCTATGAACACAAACTTTTTGAGAGAGGATGTGGTGGTACCCACCGTCTCCAGAGAATTCCTGCAAAGCCCTGATGAATTTTTTGAATGCAAGCTCTAAACCATGTCTGTATTTTGTGTGCAGCTTGTGTGGCTTTCTGTGAAGGCTGATTCGGTGGTAAACAAGGGGAATGCAAACAGGAACAGCCACAGCATTGAGACACCCGTCTACCAGACAAGGGGAAGCCAAATACACAGCTTGCACCCAGCAGAAGCTTCTCTTTATTATTATAGATATTACAGCAGCATTTAGCTCTGACTGGGTCCTGTTGTGCTGGGCTCTGCGTACACTTGTAATGAGGCAGTTTAGGAGAGATTCATCAGACGAATGGAGCCATCTGTGACAGTCACCCTGAACTCCCTTTGCAATCAACAGGCACTTCCAGAGGGTAATTCCTCTCATCCTAAAGTAGTCAGCTAAAAAAATTACATGAATCATGTTTTAAAATGCCTGCTTTTCTCCCTCTGTCAAGGGGGTTAGCTGATCAGTAGAGGTCCACAGTCCGTTGCTTTACATGCATTAGAGTTAAATCACCTATTTTTTCTCCTTTCACAGGCTCTGAACTTGGGTATGACAGCATTTCCTATAGGCTACACAGTGAGTAAGTAGCAGATGATTGTTTTGTTGCCTGTTCCCAAGGTGGCACATTCACCCAAGGCTGCCTTCCTCCCTCAAAGCAGCTTGCAAACATGTAAAAATGAAGCCCTACTCCTCTGGGGTAGGCATTTGTCACAGACCCACACACAGGGAGATTTTTGGCTTTGTCCAAACGTGGAGAAAACAGGCAGAAATGGACGTTTCCTAGAGCCCATCTCTCTGTGTTAGCACTAGAAAAATCAAACAGTGGAAGTGTGGGTCTCCCTCTGCACCCTCAGGTATCTAAAATGCTGCAAGACTGGACTTCTTGGTGGGTCAACAGTGCAGTCAGATGTTCTGAATGGAGTCACAGTAGTGTATTAGAGGTCAGGAATTTAGACATAGTGCCCTTGAAGGCAAAGGCAGACAAAGAGCACTAAGAACTGACTTCCCAATGGACAAATCAGGAATAACAAGCAAGCACTGGACTTGGGCAGGATAGCTGGAAGAGGGAATTCAAAATGTCAGCTGGAGCTCTGATCGAGAGCTTGGTGTGGACAGTAAGAGCTGCTAACACCTGGGCAATCCCTTGCCTTGCTGGTAAGGATGAGGCTCTCTTTTATTGCATTCAAGTGACACATTTTAATGAGAAGTAGGTATGTTAATTACTTGGGATGTTCCCTCATGATAAGTCCCTTTCAGAACTGCCTGGTAAATGGGTCCCTTTTTAGGCCACACAGATGCTTTAAAACATCCCCAGACACTCACTTGCTGCCTAAGAAGCAATCTGTTACCCCAGCTGCATGCTAAAGAAAGGCTACACATTCTCCATGTCTAACATCATTGCAACCCAGAGCTCCATTACATAGCAAAACAATCACAAAAGTGTCTGCAGTAATGCAAGGGGAATCTCACCTGGGTGATAAGTCTTTGCCAGAAGGCCAATGGCATCCTGGCTTGTATCAAAAACAGCGTGGCCAGTAGGTCTAGGGAAGTGACTGTGCCCCTGGACTGGGCATTGGTGAGGCTGCAGCTGGAGTGCTGGGTCCAGTTCTGGGCTCCTCAGCATCAGAAGGACATGGAGGTCCTGGAGCAACTGCAGAGAAGGGCAACCAGGCTGGGGAAGGGGCTGGAGGGCAAATCCTCTGAGGAGCAGCTGAGGGAACTGGGGGTGTTGAGCCTGGAGAAGAGGAGGCTGAGGGCAGACCTTATCACCACCTACAAATACCTGAAGGGAGGATGTAGAGAGGTGGGTGATGGTCTCTTCAGCCAGGGGACAGGTGATAGGACAAGGGGAAATGGCATGAAGCTGTGCCAGGGCAGGTTTAGATTGGACATTAGAAACAAAAATTTACTGGAAGAGTTGTTGGGGCCTGGAACAGGCTGCCCAGGGAGGGGGTTGAGTCACCTTCCCTGGATGTGTTTAAAAAAGGGTAGATGAGGTGCTCAGGGATCTGGTTCAGCTTAGGATGGGAATGGTTGGACTTGATGATCTTGAAGGTCTTTTCCAACCTTGCAATAATGTGAATATTCTGTGACCCTGTGATATGTTGTGAGCCTACTGAAGTACAAAGGAAGAACTTTAAAATTTTCTATATTTATTGGCTTGACCTGATTAGCCTGGATAATTTTGGATCCTTGTCTCTCCATAGCAGGAAAGGTTTCCTTGAAACTCTCCAATGTGTATATTTAAAGAATACAGAATTATCCACATGAACTCTTAGATTATATACATATATAATTCTCTTTTTCCTTATCACTTCTTAATAGCATCTCAGGCAATTTGCACTCAGACTTGGCTATAACTGGAAAAAGAAGTACCTCCTCCACAAGCAGCTGTGGCTCATTGTCTCTTCCTCCCTTCTAATAAATATGCTTTCAACCTGGAAAATCCAGGGGAATGTCAAAGCATGGTGCCATTTCAGCTGCTGAGCTCTACCTCTTTGCAAACCTTACTGTATCAAAGAAAAAAATAAAGAAAAATCACACCAAAGCTGTCATTCCCTTTGGCAAGCAATGGTATTATAGATGCATGAGGTGTGCTTTAAAGTCTCTCCTCATTTACCTCTCTATCTTCTGCCTGCTGTGGATTTTTCCAGCCTTCATTCATAATGAATTCTGCTGTTTCATGGAAACAACCCATGTTGGGCTGCACCAGGATGACCATGTCCATTTGGATTACCTTTGGGAAGGTGCTAATGAGAGGTGGCAGGGCTATTACAGAGGCAAGCAGCTCTGAGGAAGAGCTATGTTTCAGCTGAGCACACCTGGGATGCTCAGAGCTGACAGTGATCACATAATGCAATTAAAAAGCAAAGTTCAGGAAGCGTCAAGCCACACAACACTTGGTCTGTGAAGCATCCAGGAGAGCCTCCTTCACATCCCATTTGTTGTGGGAGGGATACAGCTCAGCAGTGACATCCCTTTTTACTCATCTGCATTCCCCCATTATAAACAGGATGCACAAACTGAAGGCTACTCTAATCTAAAGTACAACTCCAGCTGAGTACTTTCAATGAGATTTCAATCCTGTACACAATCAGTAGGTTTTCCCCAGTAACTTTTTGCTCTAATTTACCCTAGAAGACATTAGTGTGTGGGACGATTGGCAATAATTTAATGTTAAACTGGACTTAAGGCAGGTGCCATGAGGCACAGGGGGTGGATGGGTCCAAATCCAATTTGGATCCAAATCCAGAGCCTGAGAGACAAGAATAGGTACAAGTAGACTAAAAATATGTTGCAAACATAGTTTATTGGGATAAATAAACATAGAATCATAGAATCATAGACTGGTCTGGGTTGGAAGGGACCCCAAGGATCAGAGAGCTCCAACCCCCTGCCACAGGCAGGGACACCAACCTCCAGGCCAGGCCTGGGCCCAGGGCCTCAGCCAACCTGGCCCTGTAAAATCTGTAAAAGTTAGGAGAGACTGTTATGAAGTCAACTTTTTTTCTAGCTTTGCACTTTGCTTCATCTGAATAAAAACAGTTTGTATATGAAACCCATGCCCAGGAACAGTCGTCTGAATGAACTACTTCAAAGTGACCCTGCTCTTCGACAAGATCTCTGCTAGGGTGGATGAGTCAAATCTACTTCTTAGTTCATCAAATGAAAGTCAAATCCCCCTTTCCTTTTATTTTTCTTGGCTTGCTGGGTTTTTTTCTTTTGGAGGTTTGTTGTTGTTGTCATTGTAATGTTACACCAACACCCTGATTCAGCCCTACAGAGAATGAATTTACCTTTATTGAATTTTACAGCTGAGGTGGCTTTGGCTGGACATTTTCCTAAATATTCTGTTACAGTCAGTGGAGAACAAACACTTCATTCAGTTGTTGAATACCATTGAAAATACCAAGGGTATCGTGTTGTACTGTATTTACTGGTCAAGAAGGTTATGGGTGGCAACAGGATTGACTCCCTAGGGTCAGCGCAGCATATTTTCTTGCAAGAAAAGCCATGGATCAGTGACTCTTCTGTGTAACTGCCAGCTGAGCTCACATTCATTCCTCTTTAGGGAGGAAAACATTGTGTGAAAACCTAGTGACAATGCCATACCGTCACCTAATGTAAAACCAAATCCAGTTTTACAGCTGACTTTCTAGAAAGTTCTGAAGTTAAAATCAGCATAAAGTGATGGAGTACTACATAGCAGAGAAAAATATTCAAACTAATTTTCAGGAAGGAAAATCTAAACTTCAGGTTGGAAATAACTGTGCATGTTGTTTTATTAAGTTTTATTCTGAGATCTGACAAATTTCAGAAGGCTACAATAATAATTTGTCTTCCCAACTTTTCTTCTACCCAACAGTCTCTATCTCTCTATGTGTATAAAATGCCAGGAAGTGTGTGTTAGCTACTGACATACAAATTATTAGCACAACATGTATTTTTCTTTCCTGGAGAATGTCTATATCCAGCTTGGAACAGAGTGTACTATTCCTGTTCATATTTATCTCATTAGTGCACCTACATGTTGACTGTGCTTCCTCCTCAAGAAAACCATGCAACAAAGAATTCTAAGTCCAGATTCTCACTCTTTCTTTCCTTGAGCACAAACCTTGCTCTTGAGCTATTTTTTTAAACCATTTTTTCCCCCTATATTCTACAAGCTGAATACAATCTCATGTCTAAACCTCAATTGTCTTCAAAACATTTTGATTAAATGTGAAATGCCATTTCACTATGCATTGTGGATGACTTTCCTGAAAGGAACTGAACAAGAATACATATATAATATTGTGGAAAACTGAGAAAAACAAACTCAACTGAGAAAGCAACAATAGCTAGACTCAATTTTGATTTAGGATTCAGAAAAAAAAAAGATTTTACTGGCTGACAACAGATGAGTTTGCACCTCCTGGCCACTGCTTCATTTTGGAGTTTCCATGGCCTTCCTTTTCCCCACCCATTAGATGGAAATGTTTTTTTCAGAACAGGGTCCCCTTGGTATTACATTATCTATACCAGTATGCAACTGAGCATACTACCTTGGTTAAACAAGACCAAAAATTGCCTATTAATTTCATTCAGATCTGCAGTGAGAATCAGGTACATCTAAGCTGCAGCATGCATTTGTGTTGGAATGTTATTTTTCTCCCAAGGAGATAAGTAGGATAAGGAGACAAAACAGAAGCATTTTCTTAACTTTCCTCTCTTCTCCATGAAAATCACCTTAAAAGCAATGAGAGCTCTTAATGTATTGTTTACTGAGCTCTGCTTCGTTTCTGCTAGCTCACAGGCTGTCTACTCCCTGGAAAGTCACTTTACAGTAGGTAACCTCTGAGGAGATCTCTAATAAAGTCTATTTTTGTTGGTTTGTGGGGTTTGGGTTTTTTTCCCTTTTTGCCTTTTCATACCAGGACGTATTGTTGGTGAGAAACACCAGAGCTAGTAGATGTTCTGTCAAGGACTTAACATATTTCCCTTACAAGCCCTAGATAGCAATTATTCCTTTGAACAAGGCACTGGTAGATAAGGATGCACTAAAAAAAGCCAGTGTTGGGTGAGATGTTGAATGGTTCCTGGTCACACTCAAGGACAGCAAGCCTACTGTGTTTTGTTGCTTTTTACACCCAGGGATTTTCTTTATTTTTTGGTAACATAAAATTCAACTGTTGTCTGTAACCCATTACACTTACAGACAGTGTTGCAAGACCGTCCCATAGCCCAGTACAAAATCAGGGCTCTGCTGGGTTGCTGATGTGCAATGAAAAGATTCTCTTCAGCCTCCAGAGTCATCCAAGTAGACAAAATGAAGGGAGGAAATTAAGACCAGGGGAATAAGGCTATTTGTCCAAGGTTTCTAAGCAGCATGGCAGCGGAGCTAACAAAAGAGGTAACCCCTTCAGGCACTCCATTCAGCTCCCACTGTAGTGACCCATATGTGGCCTCATGCTCAAGGAAGATTTGCCTGTTCCTTCTGCAGTTCCATCTGCTCTTACACTGCTCTTTCTCCTGCCCAGTTGAGGAAAAGGCAAAACTGGGAGATGAACAAGAAATGATGGGTCTGGACCATGGCCCAGGATATCCAAGGCTCCCAGATGACATTGTTTATCTGTCATTGCTGCTCTGAGTGTTTTTGCCAGGGGATGTTCAACTTGAGGGCATCTGTGGGGCTCTCCCTACTTGGTTTTACCCACAATTCTTTTTGGTGAACAGCTCTGAAGGGAACAGAGATAGTTAGAATTCCTAAGACTGGGACAAGACCCTCTTTCTCCTCCTGGAAAGAGCAACCTAATCTCTTTTTACTTTTTCTCTTCTGCCAGCCCTATTTCACATCCACATACCCAATTAAGCCCAGAGATGCTTTTTCATTAACAGAGCTGAACTAATGTCGCCTGTTCTCCCCTTTATCATTTTGATAAGCTCCATCTGTCCCAGGGGGAGGGAGGGAAGAGTTTCAGAGTATAATGATGGACTGCTGGAGACATCTGACAAAGAAAACCAGAAAAAGGCAAGGCACACACACACACACACACAAAAGAGAGGGAACTGTAAGGAGCGGGGCTCAGCTATCAGGGTTGATATAGACAAGCTGGGTAATAGATTACTGACTGGTGCTCTGTCTTTGCATGAGACCATTAATCATGACTATTGCCTGGCTTGATTTATTTTTAAAGACTGCAGTAAGCAGGAAGTATCTGTGAGGGAAAGTATTCAAGCTTCACATATGTCAGGCAGAGAGAGCAGAGTGAGATGGGAACAGGCAGCAGACGGTGAGCTTCAAAGGAACAGACAAATAAAAGCCCCCTGAAGCAAAGAATGCCTCAGAGACAAAATGGGAAGCCTACAGCCTGTGATGCTATTCAAGAAGATTTTATTAGTCGGCTGTAAGACTCCAAGCAAGAGAGTTGGGCTGGTTTGTTTATAGGGATGTGGAAGAGAGTTTTAGTCTCTCTTAGTTAATTCTTAACCCCTGACAAAATCAAGTGCTTGTCATGTTGCAGCCTCAACTGTATTGGTTTTGTCTGGCAAGGGGCACATCCTTTCACACTGGAAAACAATCTTACAGACTGAGAGTGAAAGGGTTCTAGTCACCTTCAATTTCACAGTCTCACATAGTCAAGAGTGAATATTTGTGGTGAGACATCACAGATTTTCTCCTGTTTTCAGTGCCCTCATGACACCAACTGACCTGACCTGGGACCTCTTCACCAGCTGAGTCCAAGGCTGAGGAGTCAGCCCCCTAATTACGTTCTATGTCCATTGAAAGCATGTGAAATAGGGCATCTTTTGCTACATGAAAGATATAAAGTACAAGACATCTTTATGTATATTACAGCTGTGCCTGATGACCTAGCAGAAATGAGGCCTTCTACCACCTGGAACTATATAAACATAGATATATGTATATATGTATGTATACCATAGAATCATAGAATCATAGAACGGCATGGGTTGGAAGGGACCCCAAGGGTCAGAGAGTTCCAGCCTCCCTTCCACAGGCAGGGACACCAACCTCCAGGCCTGGAGCTACACAAGGTTGCCCAGGGCCCCAGACAACCTGGCCTTCAACACCCCCAGGGATGGGGCATCCACCACCTCTCTGGGCAGCCTGTTCCAGCCCCTCACCACTCTCTCTCTAAAAGAATTCCCCCTAAGATCTAATCTGAACCTTCCTTCCTTTAGTTTTAATCCATCCCCCTTGTCCTGCCAGTCTCTGCCCTTTCAACAAGCTGATTCCCCTCCTGTGTCTCTGCTCCCTTCAGGGACTGGCAGGCTGCAATGAGGTCCCCCCACAGCCTTCTCTTCTCCAGGCTGACCCAGCCCAGCTCCCTCAACCTCTCTTCATAGGGGAGCTGCTCCAGCCCTCTGATCATCTTCATGGCTCCTCTGACCCCTCTCCAACAGTTCCCCATCTTTCTTGTATTGGGGCCCCAGCTCTGGACACAGGACTCCAGCTGGGGCCTCCTGAGGACAGAGTAGAGAGAATCATAGAATCATAGAATTGTAGGGGTTGGAAGGGACCTTGAGAGATCATCAGGTCCAACCCCCTGCCAAAGCAGGGTCCCTAGGACATTTCACTCAGATAGGCGTCCAGACGGGTCTTGAATATCTCCAGAGGAACAATCCCCTCCCTGTCCCTGCTGGCCACTGAGTTTACAGTCTGAATAGACTGAAGTAGGAGAAGAAAAGAAACTTTTTTTGATTCCACAGGAAGTGATTCTAGGAATAGGATTTCTCTCAGCCAGGTTGTTGTGGTTTTGTGTGGCTGGGTTCTGGTGGAAGAGGAAGGCTCCAGGGGTATCTTCTGCAAGAATCAGCTAGACGCTTTCTGTAGGCCTCTGAGAGTAAACACTAGCCAACTCAAGGCTGGAGTTACTGTTGACCAATGCTGAGCCAATCAGCAGTGGTCATTTTTAAGAATTTTTACAGAATTTTAGGGGTAGGAAGGGACCTCCAGAGATCATAAAGTCCAACACCCCCACCTCTGTGAATCACATTTAAGAAGAAAAAAAAACCTGCTAGCAGCTGCTTCTTCCACCAGATAAAGGAGTGAGAAGATGCAAGGAATTTTGCAGACACCAAGGTCAGTGAAGAAGAGGGGGCATGAGGCACTGCAGGCGCCAGAGAGGGAGATTCCCCTGCACCCCATGGTGAAGACCATGGTGGAGCAGGCTGTCCCCCTGCAGCCCATGGAAAATGAGTGGAACAGAAAACCAACCTGCAACCTGTGGAGAGACCCCACGCTGGAGCAGGTGGAGATGTATGGAAGAAGCTGTGGAGTTGGAGAAGTTTGTGGAGGACTGTTTCTGGTTGGGCACCACAATGGAGCAGGGGAAAAGTGTGAGGATTGTCCCCCTGCTAAGAAGGAAAACACGTCGTGAGGAACTGACTGAAAACCCTATTCTCCCCCTGCCCCCTGCACCACCCTCAGGGGGAGGAAGGAGAGAAATCATGAATAAAGTTAAGTCTACTAAGGGAGGGGTGGGGAGATCTGGTGGTACTTCTCATTATCCAACTATGATTTCACTCTGTGTAGTGTAATGTATTAAATTAGATACTTTCTGCCCATCACACTAAATGCAGAATGCTCTCTCCCTGTCCTTATCTTGACTCCTAAGCCTCTCAATATATATTTTCACCCCTCTCCAGATGAAAAGGGTAGTGACAGAGCAAGTTTGGTGAGCATCTGGCCTCCAGCCAGGGTTAAACCACCACACAGGCTTAGCTGCTGAAAAGCTGAGGAGTTGATACCTTTCAAAACTCACTGCATCCTTAGGCATATTTATGAGGTGGGACAAAATATCCTTGGGAGATTCCTTTCTCTCTTTGTTGTCCAGAGAGAAATGCAAGATGTCTAATTTGCATCAGGTATTTAACTTTTAGAGATATTTCAGCTTCTTTTTGCAACTTCTCAAACTTATTTTTCCACTTTCCCACCTGGTAGGGTGATGGGAGAGAAACCACTGGTCCTCCAGCTGCATGCAGTTGCTCATGAGTTGTTCAACTGTGACTTGAACAAGCCTAGTGATATTAGCTTTATGTGTCCACACTAGCAGTTGAGCTGAGTTGGCATGGGGCTGCTGAATAATTTAAGTACCCAGCCTTGGCATGAAGAAAACCAGGTAAGGTTCTGGGTCCCATTTGCCAGCCCCAGTATAGATGAATTGGATAAACTGGGTCTCAGATAATGTTCAACGCTTGTATTTACACAAGAGAATAAAATTCCTATTGCCTATAATATCATGTACTTACAGAGATATGCAGGATTCCCAGATAAATTATGTTTGGCTCCTCCCTGGAAAGGTTTTCAAGTCCAGGTTAGATGGGCTTTGGGCAACTGGCTTAGTGGAGGGTGTGCCTGCCCATGGCTGGGGGCTTGTAACTTGATAATCCCTTCCAACCCAAACCATTCTATGACTGTACATAGACAATTTTAGGTATCCTTATCTTAGGCTGAATCCCAGCCTTGTGACAAATGAGCTATGTCTTTTTTGCAGAGGCACACAGCAACAAGCAGCCTGCCCACTTTACTCCTATCCTACAGCTGGGACTGTTACAATCTCCTATAACCTGTCTATGAAGATCCCCCTTCCACCAGGTCCTTGCAATTAATCCATTAAAGTTCTCAGGTACAGGGAGATGTTGTCTGGTACCCACTCCCCACCTTGCTGTTGAAGATGTAATGGTCTCAGGAGATAAAAACATCCTAGTCTCCTGCACAGGACAAAGGTATGCTTGTGTGAAATTGCATTCAGAGAGCTATGCTCTAAATACCCACAGGCAAGAAGAGAAAATTCAGCCAAGGAAAGTTACCATCTTATCCTAACCCATCCTGTCACCCCTGATTGACTGTTTGAGGTTTTTTTGGCTGCTACCACAGTGAAAGTCAAGTAGGTTGTTTGGAGTCTTGTAGTGAGACTACTGAGTATGGACTAGTCACTTTTAGGGTATTTCTTCTTCCCAGAGCATCTGACTTAGAAGAGCAGGTTGAGGGTGAGAAGGGTTTGAAGGAGACTCCAGATCGTCAGCCTGGGTGCTTGTGATTTGAACACAGCTTTTTCAGCATCACTGTGATCAGTTCATGAGCCACCAGAGTGTGTGTGGAGTCTTTTCAGCAGAATTTTCCCAGTTTGAAAACCATCTCAGTGGATCACACCAGGAAAGATGCGTGATTAACAGGCCAGCAAAGCAGCATCACACATCAGACCTAAACAGGCAGCTCAGCAGTTCAGGAACGGGTGGGCAACCTGGGATTCTCAGGAAAAAATCCTTCTCTAAAACTGAGTCATCATGACAGCATTAATAATGGGGATAAAAGTCAGGGAAATAGTGAGAAAATGCTTTTACTATGTCATTATAGGAAAAGGGCAAAATGCAAATTAAGCCACTATTCCAGAGAGCTAGAGGTGTTTGATTAAAATTGCAAACCCAGACAGACTAAAGCTGCAGAAAAAATACATTATTTTCCCTTTAAAATCCTAAACCCAAAGAAATGATAAAAACATACATTAGACAGTCCAAAATACTCTCTTCCAAGGATACCACTGGATCCACTTTTTAGAGACATTTTAAAATGCTCAGCATGTCACTCCAGATAAGTGGAAAAAATCTGGGCAGTTATCTATTAGGCAAGATATCTGCTTTTCTAGAAGATTCCTGAGCTGGCCTAAGGGCTGGTAACAGCAGTGGAGTGGGAAGAGACAACCCAATGGACTCCAGGGCCAGGACCCTTTTGGTGAAACTTCTTAGAGACAGGTTCTCCAAGTTCTGAAAGCCCCTTGAAGTGCAATTTCAGGTAAATGTGTGGAGCCCTTTCCTCCATCTTAGCCCCCTGAGTAGATCAGGGCTGAGGTGTCTTGCTGGGAAGAATAGAAAAGGCACAAACTCCACCTGGGTGTAGAGATGCTCAACTACTGACCTATATATTTGTTGCATGCAGAAGAAGTGGTTCAGCATCTCCCTTCATCATTCTCTTTCCACTTCTTGACTCAGAGCCTCCACCGCACCTGTGTGGAAAACACTGCTCAATCAAAAGGATGTGAAAAGAGCTTTGGGGTTGTTTGCTTGTTGGAGTCTATTGAGGGTATTTTCCCTTTTAAAATTCTGGTGCTGACTTTTTTCTCCTCATCACTTCGTACCTGGGAGCCTAATTTCTAAAGAAGTTAATGGTAGGGGAGTAGTCATCATGTAGATGCCAGAGAAGCAGTCTCCGTAGCAACAGCAACCATGGAAGCACTCAGATCTGATTAGCTCTTCAACCCATTCATGTCCCTTGCACTCACAGCAGTGTCCTGCCTGAGGGATAAGTTGTCCTCTGTATTATTTTATGTGTCCTAGGGTATAGATAATTCCCTAGTGAATATTAGAGTTCACCTGTGTCAAAAACCTTCCAGCTTCACCATTCAAAAGTGTACCTGTTGTAAACTCAGCTTCAATGGTCAGAAATAAAGTCCTAGCAAAGACATGGAAAAAAGGATCTTCCTGAATTATGGAGAGAACAGATAATAGGTGGAAGCTAGAGAATTTTCTTCAGTGATGGTCCTCTGCCATGCTATAATTCAGCCTTTAGAAAGGGAAAATCTTGCTCTTTGAGGTCCTTTTCTCTTCAAGAGTGTTGTTAGGCATTGCAACAGATGGCTTTTCTTGTGGGTTATAGACAAGTACTGTCCAAAACCATAGCTGATGTGTCTCTGGCTAATGATGTATGGAGGAGACCTAGAGCAGGTCTCAGTAGAGTTGAAAGATTTCATATAATTCAAAGGAGGACATTACTGTGTGTAAAACAAGCCTGATGAGTGGGAGGACAGACTAGACAAGAAAGGGGTACACAGTGAGGAAGTCCTGGTGCAGCATGGTTAATGTATTAATAAAGTTCATATGGTAAAAATAGATTGCATCACAGCAGTGACTATTTAAAGCATCGTCCCATGGACAGTGGCATGAGTAAACAGGGAAGGAGTGAAAGAGCCTCCTGAATCTGAAGGCAAAGGTGTCCATCATAGGAAGGACAGTGGGAATTTTTATGCCATATTTGCCACCCAGTTCTGAAACTACACCCACCCTGAGGGGTGACATAAAATCTTATAATCACAGAACAGTTTAGGTGGGAATGGACCTCCAAAGGTCATCTAGTCCAACCTCCCTGCAGTAAACAGGGACATCTTCAACTAGATCAGGCTGCTCAGAGCCCTGTGAAACATGGGCCTGGAATGTTTCCAGAGTTCAGACATCTACCACCTCTCTGGGTAACCTGTTCCAGCGTTTCACTACTCCCACAGTAAATAATTTCTTCCTTATATGTCACATGAATGTCCTCACTTTTATTTTAAATTATGCCTTTTCCTATTGCTACAAGCCCTACTAAAATGTCTGTCTACATCTTTCTTATTAGTCCCTGCTCCTCTTCTTATTGAAAGACCTCAAAAACGTCCCCCCAGAGCTTTCTCATCTCCAGGCTGATCAACTCCAACTTTCTTAGTACCATGATCCTGCATAGTAAGACCCTTTCAGTACAGAAAAGGCTTCTGCACATAGGAAGGGCTTGTCTTGTTCTCTCTAGTCATTGGTGAAGAAGCCCTGAGCCAAAACACGAGATCTTAAACACTAGAAGAGCTTTAGAAATAATATAGAACATGATCTGTGAGATGCAGCGTGGCAAAAAAATCAAGTTCCCTTTCAAAAGAGGGCTGAATCTAATGAGGACTTACTGTCTGGAGCATTGTGGGTGTCAACAACATATTATGCAGCAATGATTCTAATAGAGATTTACTGTCTAGACTTTTGTAGTTACCAGTAACATGTTTTGCAGCAATGGTATTGTGGAATGTGTGTACCAGCATATGGTAAGCTTTCTAGTGGTACTGCCTCCAAAACCAAGAAAACTCAAGGCTACAAAGGGCCCAAGACCAGTCCTGTGGCTCTGGTAAACAAGAAGAGGAAGATTAGGATTGTAGTTCACCGCAAAAACACTGTGATGAAGATGAGTGGATGAAGTAAACGACCACTAGGGTCATGAATATGTGTGTATAACCTGCATATAAGCTGTGCAGCTAACTTATTTGGGGTGCACATTAGTAGGAGTGATCCCCTGTGCACCCACTGCTGCAATAAAGAATATCTGCTTAATAGTCACCAAGGCTATTGAGTTTTGATTGCGGCTTTTTCACAGCATCACCTAGAAGCAGATGGACAATATGATCTGGCAACTCTCTGTGGTTGTGTGATCCTCCAGCAAGTGAATGAGAGTTTCCCAGAATTCCTTATGCAATGCCACTGAATATGCCAGAGCAAGACATCTGGCATTCTTGCAAAAGGTAACACAGCAAATGGGTAGGTGTCCACCTCCCTTCTCATAACATGGGATGAGATACAGGAAAGTGTTTGCTAGCTTTTAGCAGGAGACAGGTTATGACTCATTGAGTTTCAGGTCCAAAGAGCAGCAGGATTCATGGTTGACCCTATTCTCAGTGTTTCCTGCAGGGACACTTATTAAATCACTGCCTGCAGAGTGACAGCTCCTGCTTGACTTTCAATCATCTTTGGCAGGGGCTTACTCAGTGTGTGAGGAGCAGGGCCAAGGTCCTAGTGGACATTCATCTCAATCTTCACTGTATGTTAGTCATAGCCACGTCACACGGTTTTTCTATCTACAAAAGCTTGTTAAGTGTGACGCTTGACTCCTCACTATCTCCCCTTTGTGCTCCCCTGACACTCCACAGTCCTGTTCCCAACACATTTAATGCTGTTACAGTGTAGTAACTTTTTAATTTGAAGATGTATCTCTAATCTTTCAGATGCAGGCACAGCCAAACTCCCCTTTCATGTCCCAGACTCCACAATGGCCAGCACAGAGTAACTCATGGGCAAATGAAGGGCAAATTCAGCCCTTCAGCTTCTCAGATTCAGTTAATATGTTGAATAACTCACAGATTTCTCTTTTTCTCTAGCCCAAGAACAAGCAACTGAGCAACAAAAGAGAAAGGGAAACCACCCACCCACGGAGCAGCTCTAATGGCTTTGTTTCCTGGCTGGCTTACGGCAAGAAAAGCAAAGCAGCAGCAAAGGAACTGTGAGAGGGATGCTTTTCTGAGGGATGCTCAGGATGAGATACAGGAAGGTCCCGAGATCACTTGCCTAACAGGCAAATTTGGGTGTTTGTTTGATAGGAGTCAGAGCAGTCATGATATAGAATGCTTTGTAGTGGGGAGACCTCTTCATCATGTTCCCCCACAAATACGTATGCTGCACTGGGGGATACTATCTAAACCCAAAGCATACCCTCTGCTTGTGCCTCCCTGTTTAAATCCACTCTGAGATGCTGCAAATCCTTGCTATATCCTGGCATCCACTATAGAGGGAAACTCATTAGATTGATTTTTTTTCAGCTGCATCAATAATTTAATCATTTATAATACAGTGGTAAATAAGTAAAACCAATTAATTGACTGAAGGAGGAGAGAAGGAGGGAGAAGGGACAACAACATCAGACTCTGCAGCCCAAGGAAGCTACAACATTTTTTTATCTTTTCCAGAATTACACTGGTATTAATATCTTCAGCAAATGTAAATTGTCAGGACGGGAATCTATGCAGAAAGCCTCTCCATAGGCACCGTCACCTCCGTCTCGTTTCCATAGAGACTTGGGTCCCTGCTTCCAGCAGCGAAAATCCTGATTGACACTTTGTACCTTCTGAGAGGTAGAGCCTCAGCGTCATAGAAACAAGCTCTGAATGTTTATTAAAGTCCCCCGTGGCAGGGGGGCTGAGCTTTTCAGGGTCTCCTTATTTTATTTTATTTATTTTATTTTTTTCTTTATTTATTTTTCCCCCCAAGCTTTTCTCATGCCATGGAAAAGGTGCTGGCTTGGCAGCTCTGGAGTCTGTGATCACATCCTGATTTCAGCAGCCAGGTAAAACTGCAGACAAATGGCTAGTTTGCACTCTGATTGTTAGAGAAAAGCCTGAGTGGAAAGGGAAAGCAAAACTGCTTGATGGCTTCTGATGATCACAATTGTGAGGGAGTGAGCTGTGGGAGTAGTTTTGGAAGGGTTTTCCACAAAACCAGAAAAAGGCAGTCACCTAAAGCCATGATGGTGTGGAAAGAGACAGGAAATCTGATGATTTTTTTTTCCCTGTACTGTGAATATATAGCAAATTTGGGATGAATTGAGAATTTAAGTGTAGCCACTTCTTTATTGGATGGTGAACGGGCCTGATTTTTGATCTCCTGACCCTCGTGTGATGCTGGTTATGGACAGTGGGCATTAAGTATGCCCAGTCCTTGAAGAGACATCTCTGGGTGAGCTGACAGGGCAAAAATGAATTAAAAAAAAATATATATTACCAGGCAAAATCTTCCTGTTCGTTGTTATCCCTAGGCCCTATTTCACACTGCATGTTTCCAGCCAGCACAGCTCCATTCTCTTGCCAGACAGTGGTTTCTGTTGATACAGGTGACAAACATCCTAGTTTTCTTGTGGGTGTTTACAGGAGAATCTGCCATATCATTGTCCCTCTGTATTACAGAGGCTCTTTCCTCTTGAGCCATCCAGACTGGCTCAGGAGGTAAAGTCTAGCAGGGATGTTGAAATCCTGGTCTCTTTATCTTGTCTTATTTAATCTAAAAGCAATAAAAATAGTGACAATTCCTACCCAAAGAAAAATGTGGATTTTGCATGATCTTGATAAATTATGTGACATATATTAAAAAAAATAAAGACATTTGCCATCTTTTCAAATCACAGGTACAAAACGTCTACAGGAAGAAAGATTTCCTCAATTTTCATCTGCAATTCCAGATGCTCAGGATGTACATATATCATGTAATTTTGCATCAGTCTGTGTGTGCTTGCTGACCTAAGGTTGAGTCTGTATTTCATTTTTATAACTGTGATGCAGATGATATCTTGTGCAAAGTAGAACCTGGGAAAATGTGAGTGATGGGGAGGCATCCATGGGTCTGACCTTCAGAGGAAAAGAGGAAGAGAAGGTGCCTGCTCTTTTAGTATCACAGTGGGGTTCCCTGGAGAGTGTGCATTGTGTCAGGGAGCAGAATTTCTTGGCAGTAGGTGGTAGCAAAAACACTTGCTGGGCTAGGATGTCTTTTTTTCCTGCAGTTACCATGTGGATTTTCAGCCTTCCAGTCCCTTCATCACTCCCTTTGACAGAGAAGGAAGAAGAAACCATTTGCATAGGATGGAGACGTTTATAAAGGCATGTCCAAAGAAAGGCAACAAGGATGGCAAAGGGTTTGGAGAGCAAGTCGTGTGAGGGAGATGGAGATTTTTAGCCTGGAGGAAAGGAGGCTGATGGGAGACCTTATTGCTCTCTACAGCTACCTCAAAGAAGGTTGCAGTGAGGCAGGTTTTGGTCTCTTCTCCAAAGTAACAAGCAATAGGACGAGACAAAACGGCTTCAAGTTGTGCCAAGGGAGGTTCAGATTGCGTGTTAGGAAAAGTTTCTTCACTGAAAGGGTTGTCAAGCACTGGAAGAGGCTGCCCAGGGAAGCCTGGTTAAGTGGCCATCCCTGAAGGTATTTAAAAGATGTGTAGATGTGATGGCTAGGGACATGGTTTAGTGGTGGACTTGGCAATGTTAGGTTAATGGTTGGACTTGATGATCTGAATGAAGGGTCTTTTCCAACCAACATGATTCCAAGATTCCATAGTGCCTCTCCTATCCCACAGAAGGAGATTTAAATGCTTCTATTTTATAGCTTTTTAGTATAGTCTAGGGATATCTGCAGGTCTCTATAGGACCATCACTTTTGAATGGACTGTCATTGGTGGCCTGAATGCCACTGCCTGTGACCAAAGACCCATGTCCCAGTCCATGATGCTGAAGGCAGCTGCCTGCAATTGCCACAGCACCTATGAGCCTGAGCAGGACTGTGAGATGTGACCAGCCTCAGAAACCATGCTCTCCTGCTGGGTTTGAGAGGCAGAGAAGTACCAGACCCATTGTTGCACTTGCCTATAGAGAGATGAGCAGGAAAGCATACAGCACTGACTTTTATGGCATGCAGTATAGGCTGGCCTAAATGCTTGGTATGTACAAACCTAATGAGGATCAAAGGAGGCATTAATTCGTTTCCAGACATGCCAGTCTGATCAAGCCAAAGGGCAGTGAACCACATTGCATTAAGGTCACCTTCATTCTGAGGAAGATTGAAGATACAGACCTTAAAGTCTTCCAAGTAATTTCCTGTACTGTTATGTCTTCACTCAGTTTGGATTCATGTTTCTGAAAGTTTCTGTGTAGGGGAGGACTCAGAGATGAGGGCCTATGGAAGAGGGTAAATTAAGGTGCAATTTCTACTTGATTGCAAAGAGATTTAGGAACTCTAAGTGGCTGTGAGGAGTAGGTGGTAGTGATTGTAGGGGAAACTAATAACTGCACAGTGAAAGCACAGAGCAGTGATGGAGGTGCTGTCTGGGGAAACCCCACACTGTCCTCTGCTTCTAACACAAATAATCCAGCTGTGTGCCTCAGTTTCCTCAGCTATGAAATGAGAATGATCTGTATTAGGTGGATGTATGCTGTGGAAGCAGTATGTCAAGGCGTAATGGCTTTAAACTAAAAAAGGGTAGATTTAGATTGGATGTTAGGAAAAAGTTCTTCAGTATGAGGGTGGTGGATCACTGGAACAGGTTGCCCAGAGAGGTAGAGGAGGCCCCATCCCTGGAGATATTCAAGGTCAGGCTTGATGGGGCTCTGAGCAACCTGATCTAGTGAAGGTGTCCCTGCTTACTGCAGGGGGCTTTAAAAAGCCCCTTCCAACCTTACACATTCTATTATTCTGATTCTATGATTCTATGTCAGTTGGGACCCTAAAGGGGGCAGAGGTGTCTGCAGACAGTTTTCCTTCCTGCCTTTGCCCTCAGACATGTAGTAAATCCCTCCCTTCAGTCTCTGCCTCCTCTTGGAAAGCCAGGAAAACACATACCAGATGTCACCAGTGGCACTGGGACTGGAAGGCATGCAGATTGTAACAAAGAACTGCTGGCCTTTGACTGGCTTGAGAAGTCCCTTGATGACTAACCTCAGCCTGAATATGCACAGCAGCTCAGCAGTTGTTCACATCACTACAAGGGCATGTCATCTACAAGTTTAGAAAGCTGAGCAACAGGCATACAGTGGTGAAGTCTTGCTCCAGGCTTGTGTCAAACCAGACCTTACTTTGTAACAAGGAAGAGGGTTATCTGCTTCCCAAATGTAGCCCACTACCACGTCACATAGAGGTGCTAGTCCTTTGGGTGGTGTTAGCTGCTGTTATGGGGCACTCTGTGATCTCCCCAGGCACAGAGGTGAAGGCTGAGAGGTTGGTAGTTCCCTGAGTCTTCCTTTTTACCTTTTTTAAAAATGGGCACAACGTTGCCCTTCTTCCAGTCACCAGGGACTTCCCCTGACCACCATGGCTTTTCATTTACGATGGACAGTGGTCTGGCAACCACATCAGCTGATTCCTTCAGGACTCTGGGATGCATCTCATCAGGTCCCATAGACTTATATATGTTCAGGTTCCTTGGGTGGTCATGAACCTGATCTTCCCCTACAGTGGGAGGGGCTTTACCCCCTTGTGCCCCATCGTGTTGCCCACTGGCCCAGGAGAGGTGAGGGGATCTATTGCTAGTGAAGACTGAGGCAGGATCAAATAATCCATATGGCATAAAAAAAGTCTCCATAATGCTTGTGAGTCTCTAAGGAGAATATTTGGGCAAGACACAGGCAATCGTTGGGGAAAAAGTGTTTTTCTTGGTGTCTGCTGTGCCTGCCTTCACTGTGGGCTCTTTTACACCATTGTTGTCTACCCCTTAACATGGTTATGGTGCAGGGACACAAAATGGCCAGCTGGACAGAGGGCTGGATGAGTACATGGGGTGGATAGGACATTCTGAGATCCTGAGGCAGAGGGAGACAACAACAGAAACCACAATGACCAGTAACTCTACCTCTGCCTCCATAGCACAACATGCACAACTTTGCCATCCAGAGCCTCTTGGCAATTTCCATTATTCTTGTTCCCTGTTTCTACTTTGAGAGAAAGAAAGCACAAACAGACCCTGAACTCCAGGGCAGGCTATAACTGAACATCAGCATAGACTTCCTCAAGTGCTACACTGATAATTGCTGCCTAAGCTGAGGACAGCTTTTGAGGTGACAACCCTAAGTATGGCTTCTTCTGATCTCAACATTAGCAGGGAATTTGGGACCTACAGTTAGAGGATTTGTAATTTTTCAAGTGTGCAATATAAGCTTTGTAATCCTGGTTATAAAGAGAGATTGTTCCTTGACCCTGTTGGGAAAATAATTTCATTTTATGTAAGGAAATGGCATTTTATGCCATTCCAGTGACACCCAGAAAATTCTACACCAATGAAGTATAGTTGCACACAGGGTGTATTTTTTGCAACAAGGGAAATACTGAAGGGGTTTTAGTTGAATAGTCAAATCCTGAGAGGGCAAAACAGAGCAAGTCAGCAGAGAAACTCTCCAAACATCTCAATGGATTAAACTGAAAATGAAAAGAGAGATTTCTTCATAGACCAACTGAGCACATGCCTTTGAGTTCCAAAACAGCTCATTCCATTTCTTTTTTTTTATTTTATTTTCTAACCTCTCTTTTTTTCTGTCTTTGTTTTGTGGGAGTTTTTTCAAGTTGAAGTCAGGTTTTAAGTGATGCTTTTTAGAAAAAAAAAAAATGCCAAAAAGGTTCATTGTGGAAATGTCAAGATTCTATTCTGTTAGGAAAAAAAAAAAAAAAGAAACACTTTATGCCAGCAAGTAGTTCTGTAAGCTTCAGGACTAAATGCAATCTAATTTTCTAGGGACTTATGGCTCCTGTTTCAATTCTTTTATCTAATATTGACTGAGCACATTTGGTTTGTGCCTATATGGGAATGATGGAACAACTGTCCTCTATTCAGCATCTTGGTATTAGAGACACGTAAGCTGTTAGTGACTTTGGGAGTCTTTGTTTTATCATCATACAAGTTAACAGGTTGGATGTTAATACACATCCAGTGGGGAAAGACTATAAAACACACTGAAACTGCATGATAACTTTAATTTTCAGAAATGGGATCCTAAAAATTCCTAAATGTAGCCTAAAAAGTAATGAAAATGGCTACCTCTTTATTAATTATCATCAAGTTTTTTCCCCCTAAAACTGGTGAATTGAGCCCAATATTGCTCATAGCAATTCTCCTTTCAATTTTCAATGATATTAGCTGTAAAAAGCATGTCACCTGCTTGCAATTCTTACTTAATGCAAATTAGCATTTCTGGGAATAGGTCTAAGGTAACATCCTGCTCCATGATCAAAGTGACCACCCAAAGATCACCAGAGCATCATATTAGAGTGATAAGTGGAGCCATCATAGCTGATTCTGTCAATAATGAAAGTTTTGCAGCCTCCCCAATTACATATTGCTTTGGTGAGAAAAGTGGGTCCTGGGAAGCAGTTAGGCTGTGCACAAACACACACCTGCCTGAAAAGTCAATAAATATGATTTACATGATCGACTGGTGCAATCACTTTGATTGAAAAAGAAGGAAATAGAAAGAGAAAAAAGTAATCATATATGTAGCAGGTCACAGGAGGGGATCCTCCCCCTCTGCTCTGCCCTGCTCAGGCCCCACCTGGAGGGTTGTGTCCAGTGCTGGGCTCCCTGGGGTAAAAAGGACAGGGATCTCCTGGAGAGAGTACAGAGGAGGCTCTGGAGATGCTGAAGGGCCTGGAGCATCTCCCCTGTGAGGAAAGGCTGAGGGAGCTGGGGCTGTTCAGCCTGGAGAGAAGAAGCCTGAGAGGGGATCTGATCCATGGTTATCAATAGCTGAAGGGTGGGACACAGGGGGACATGGCCAGCCCCTTCTCAGTGTCTGTGGAGACAGGACAAGGGGTGATGGCCTCAAGTTGGAGCACAGGGAGTTCCACACCAATCTGGGGAAGAACTTCTTCCCAGTGAGGGTGAGGGAGCCCTGGGCCAGGCTGCCCAGGGGTGTGTGGAGTCTCCTTCTCTGGAGATATTCAAGACCCATTTGGACACCGACCTGTGCGACATGTCCTAGGGACCCTGCTTTGGCAGGGGGTTGGACCATCCAAGTATGAATTAAGGACTTTTTCTTAGTTCTGTAAGAATTTGATCCCAAGAGGAAGGATGCTTGCATATATCATGTCCCATCAAACACAGGAATGGTTCCCACTTTGATTTTGGAGAGGGTTCAAACTAGTTTCAAGAAGTTAATCCATTGCTGGGCTTTATCTATCCCAGGTGAATCCTTCCTGGTAGAGCCAGGGGCAGTAATAAAGCATTTCTTTATTAAATTAAGGTGTAGGCCCAGATTTTCATTTGGAACCATGAGGAAGAAAGTAAATAGCAATTATTAGATTCAAATCTGGAGGGCTCTGGAACAAAATTAGAAGCCTTCAGAGTTTATCCAGTATGGCCAGGTGCTTCCCAGCCTCAGCAGGGCATCCCCACCTATTCATCTTCTTCCACTGTAACTTGGCCACCACTCCACTTCCCTGCACTGACCCTTTGTCACCCTTTCTCTCTTTGCACTCTTCCACTGAAGCAACCACTACTTTTGTATTGCTGAGCTATGGGAATGGACCATGTGGGGATGGATGATGGCAAGGACAGATTTTTCTCTTTACAGAATATTTTAATTTCAATTCCCATAGCGTACAGTGGAGTTTTGCCCCCCTCTGCTGGAAAAGCTCAGCAGCTCCAGCACAGTAGTTCCTTCTTTTTGCTCTTCAAGACACTGGGTTGGTGCTTGTAGGATGCTCAGCCCTTTAGACATGTCTGGAGACAACGTAGAGTCTAACCCTGGTAACCCTGGTCTCCTAGTTTCTGCCATACTGTTCAAGGATGAGATGACACTGGCCATGACCCTTTTGCTGGTCTGTCCCCTCCATGCTTGTTTTTCACCTCTTTCCTGATGCCAGTAATTGAGGACAAAAAGACAGTTCGGCTGTGAACCCACACTGCACCTTCAAGGTTTGTTTGTCTTTATAAGACTTTGAGGTTTAATCAGCTATAAATAGCTAAAGAAACAAGGGTTAGTAGATGTCCACTAGGCATCTTTGGCCATCAGACCGTCTTCAGACTTCCCAACCTGAGCCCAAGTGGGACATCTGGGAGGTGCATTTGGCAATGCACATTTAGTGCCTGTTGTGAAAGGAATGAGCCCAGGTTTGTTTCTTCAGGTGACCAACACAAGACTGCATTACCAGTTGCATCACCCTGGACTATTAGTCCTAACGCTATCCTCATGGGGGAGAGATCAGGATTGGAGCAGGTGCTAAGACCCAAAACAGACAACCCAGGGAGACGTAGTGGTTTTGTGATTCCCTCAGGCTAAATTAAGGTGAAATGACACCAGACTTTCAGTGAAGCATTTTTTTTTTTAATTTAGAAGCAACCTGAGCTTGGATAGCATAATGGTAGGTGGTGTGACATCTTGAAGCTTTTATAGGAAGAAAAGCAAAGAAAACAAAGATATATATAGCGAGGTATCACCACCCTTGGACCCCACAATGATGATGATGGATGTGGCAAGCCTCTGGTGATGGGTGTGCATGTGGCACCTCAGGTTTGTCTCCTTTATGGTCTAGTCCCCACCTCTCAGTTGCACCAGGCACATCCCTTGAAGACTTCTATGGTTCTTGTTCCAGGATCACAGAATCACAGAATGATCGGGGTTGGAAGGCACCTCTGGAGATCACCTAGTCCAACCCCCTGCCAGAGCAGGATCACCCTGAGCAGGCTGCACAGGACAGTGTCCAGGTGGGTTTTGAATATCTCCAGGGATGGAGACTCCACAACCTCTATAGGCTGCCTGTTCCTGAGTTCTGCCACCCTCACAGTAAATAAGTTCCTCCTCATATTTAGGTGGAACTTCCTACAATCAAGTTTGTGCCCATTGCCTCTTGTCCTGTTACTGGGCACCATTGAACAAAAATTGACCCCATTCTCCTGAGACCCACCCCTCAAGTATTTATAAGCATTGATACGATTATCCCCTCAGTCTTCTCTTCTCTGTTCTTGGTCTTCTGCCCAGTTGCCAGTTCTGCACAGGCTTTTTTGTATGGTCATGAGCCCTTTCCTTAAATGAACTCTGTATGACCTCTGGCCACACATGGTGATCAGAATATGTCCCCAGAGACTCAGAGGTTTTTCTATAGATAATAACCCCAAGGAATGGTGAATAGCCCTACTGTAGGGGAATGTCTCAGATAGCAAAGCACCACCCTGATAGTAGTTCCAGGGTCTCTGTGTTGATGAGGGCTAGCTCTTTTGACTGCAGAAGTCCCTTTGGATGTCAAGTAGAGCTGATTCAGGCCTAAGGAATTCATTACCTTGCCTTGACTTGCTTCAGCTTGAGCATGCCTATTGCCTCCCAAGCACAGGTAGGGGTATGATTGCCTTCTGTTGCAATAGATTTTTCTTAGCTGTACCCAACAAGAGCCCTGCAGTCCACAGTCTCAAAATGAACTGTTTCTCCCAGACTGATGGGCTACATTTGACTCAGAGATGCTGAGCAGCCCCCTTAAAACACCTCCATATTTTCTATATCCAACCCCTCTTCTCCAAAGGCCCAGTACATTTGATTTTTATGTCAATATTCTGCTTTTATTAAGAATGAAGATTTGATGAGTCAAAAAAGCCCAAATGGCTGACAAGACCAAATCTTCAGAGAGTAGTGGATACTTGAGTCTCCCACAAAACAAGAATGAAAGACCAGAAAACAAGGCACAAAGCAATTGAAGCAGATATTTCAAAGTTTTATTGTATAAATCTACAAAAGGCTTTGCTACAATAGCAAATAGAGTGTAGCACTATTCTATTGACAGGTTCTAGTGGCTTGATGTGATCTTGTAACTCCAACATGACACATGAGGAATAAACTGCCTGATACAGTCAGATCTAGGGCAAGTGATGTCGGCTTACAAAGACCTTTTGGCTTCAACCCCTATAACCTGTAGTGATTCAATGTGTTTGCCTTTTGAACAAGTTTGTTTGAATTAATAGTATCTCTAGTAAAAATAAAAACTCTAAATTAGTTTTGTCAGAGTCAAATGTAAAATTGCCTAAGAAAAGAAAAAAAAAAATCCAGTAGTTGAAATCTGCTAAAATTTCACAGACACAACATATACACACATCTTCATTCACATGACTCTGCCCCAGGAAAATAAACTACCAGTCCTTCCTGGAGAGGCTGGTAATATAAACCAGGGTGCTACAAGTAAAGCTCCAATCTGCTAGGAGCAATAATTGAAATAAAATCAGTCCAGGAGATTCAGTTTTGCACACTCCAAAAAGTCAGCTGAAAATGTATAAACCTCAGGACCAAATCACCAGATAGCATAGACAGGCTAATTTATTGAAAAGGCAGGAATGTCTGTGGAAAAATAAAATGCCTATTGAGACAGTCAAGTCCCCTGAAAGGGACTGTGGAAATTAAGCACCTCAAAATCAAACAACATTTAGACCTTGGGATGATGACTGAGACATCTGCCTTTATATGGTTTTAAATGATTTTCCAGTCCTGGACATTTTTGCTGATCATTGTTGGAATGCACACTAGGTCCCATTGGCTTAATTCAAATGCAACAAAAAACCCCACAGAATTTGGTTAGGTGGATTTGATTGCTTAACACACATACACACCCACAGTGACACACACACACACACACACACACACATGCATACCCGGGACAGTTGGCTCTGGAAGAGAGAGGAACCAACTGGACCTCTTCAGCTGAGATGTGAACCAAAACTGTCTTGTTCAACTCATTTGAGCTGTTGTCTTTTGCACACCTTTTGTGCTCCCTGGGTCTGGATGGAAACAGTCATGTCAAAGCCAGCACAAGAACCCCGGTTCTTGCAGTAACTCTGGCCCATGCAGATCCAGGAAGCGCCAGCTGTCTCACAAGACTCTCCTTTCTGGCAAGACAGCTGGCCCAGTTGTGCAGGCTCAAGCAGTTCAGACAAGCATCTGGGCCGCAGGATGCTTCTCCGAACCTCCACAGCCCTTTTGAGGTTTGAAAACTGATACCCGCATGAAATGAAGCTACCCTCAACTCAGGAAAAATGAGTTACAGCAGTAAGAGCATGGAGGGTTCATAGCCTAGGTAGGGTCAGCCATTTGGCAAAGTTAATCAGGAAAGTTTGTTGGTTTTTTTTTTTTTTTTTAAATTTTGATAATCTAGTGAAGATTTCTTTAGGTTGAGTCCCAGTGGCCCCAAATTGCAGAGGTATGGTGTCATCTCAACAGACAGTCAGTACAAGCCCACCGTCCTTGCTGTCATCAAAGTGCAGACTTGGATATTCTCTTCTTCCTCTTGGTTTCTCTTTTCATTATCAGCACTTTCTTCTGTCCTTGGAGTACCTGGGCCAGGTTTTTTCCACCTTCTTGGAAGTGGCTCCCCCTTTCATTCTGGCTCTCAGCACCTTGAACACAGATGTGGACTGCATAGGAGGCTCTTTGGTGCATGATGTGCTCTTTTATCCTCCTGCAGCATTCACTTCTTCCCTGGGAAAGCAGAGCTCTTGGACACAGAGAAGGAAACTCAGCAACAGCAGCAGGAATCTCTGTAAAAATATAGATAAAAAATGCAGCAGCTCAGGTTAGATATGCCAAGTGGTGAGTACTGGAGATTTCTCAGGAGATGGGGTTATATTCAGCTGTGCACACTGGGTTTCTGCGGCTTGGAGGGAGGTCCAACTAGATAACTGATGTCTAAGCATTTGCCAATGGTTCAGCAGAAAGCTGAAATCCCACCAGTCTGGTGTTGCAACCACTGGAGCTGAGGTCTCAAGACCAGCACAAATATTTGTATCTGGGCTATTGAATATCCTGGGTCAGGGCACTGGGGAGGTTAAGAAAGGGTCACAAGGCTAAGATGAGAGGTAATTACCTGTGCCAGTCTTTCCTTCAGACAGTGGATCTGACAGTCAGTGGCTGGTGATCGTGACAGCAGATCTGATGTTGAATCCTTGGGTTTGAAGGCTTTTCTCTTTGGCTTTCCTTCTGAATTCTGAGCACTGTGAAGTGATTACTTCTCAGAGGATGATCTGAGTGAGTCACTGTAACCAGGAGAAGAAAATGCTTGTAATGCATGGCCAGCTCATCCTCAGCAGTGACACCCACTCCTCCACCACTCATCCCAGGTCATTAGTGAGAAATGGCTCCCTTCTCTCTGCAGACACAGCCAGTGCCAAACTAACTCATTCTGAACAAGTGAGAGGGAAGCCCCTGCCTTTCCTGAGACCAACTCACTTCTAGCAAGGGTGCAGAGAAGACATGCATCTCCTTTTGTCTCTGCACGGACCTGTGATGTATTGTCACAGCTGTGGACTCAAGCCCACAGGGGCAGGTCCTTGGACTCAGATAATTAAGAAGCTTCCCATTTCCTCCCCATACTGTCCCCCTCACTGGAAACTTTTCCCTCTCACTGTCTCTCCCTTTCCCTTTCTCCCAACCCTAATCTCTCACTTACAATGCTTCATGTCCCATTACAGATTTTTTTTTTTTTTTCCCATGGCTAATTTAGGTCTAAGAAGCTCAGAGAGAAGAATATCAGAGAGCTGCCTTACCTTCACCTTCTCTGAAGGAGGCGTGCCAAAGGCCTTCCAAGCTGCTGGTGCCACGTGTCACTGCTGTAGTAGTGCCAGGAGCATCTCAGGGGCGTTCCTGATGCTGCTTCTCTTGTGGAGGTGTTGCTTATTTGGTCTGGTGTTGAATGCAGATGATGCTCAAGATGTGTCCAGCCTCAAGAAGGTTTGAAGAGCCAAACTTCCCGAATGTCTTACAACAGTTTCATCTCAAAGTCCTATCAACAGGTGTTACCCCAAGCAAGGTGACTGCTGAACATTACTGTCTCAACATGGAAAATGTCACAAAGTCTGTCTCTGTCCATGGCAAAGAAGATGTTGCAGAAAGTTCTTTGTGAATAGACAATGCTTTACCCTTGGGTGCTCCAGGACAGCGGTGCCAGGCTTTCCAAGAGCATTTTAAGTCTGTCTGTGTGAGTAGAAACTCTTGTGATGCACAGGCTGAAACTGTGCTGGGACACAAAGCTCCTCTCTTCACTCTGTTTTGCTTTTACATGGCAAAAGCTTCTGTTGTCTCCACACTTCAGCATGGACTTGATTTGCTGCTCTGGGGATATTTTGCTCTGGATTTAGGTTGTGTTTGTTTGTTTCAGTCAAAGCGTAAGGATTTATTTCCCTTACCTCCCCCCACCCTCTCAAAGTAGCTCTGGTACCTTCTCTCTCTACCTTGACACCCTCTTTTCTCTGAAAGGAAGCAGATTTCCCCTTCAGTAAAAAAGCTCAGAATTTAACCTGGAACTCTGTTTCCTGCTGAGTGCACTGTATAATGTGCAGAGAAAGGGTGAATTTTGCCTCTGCACTGCAGTGGCCTTGATTAGAGTGAGCAGAAACTAAGACAAGAAGTAAACCAGTAAGAGCCTCTTGAGAGGAAAAACATTAAAGCAGGTAGTTGGTGCAGTGAAATGAAAAACACTACAAATAATCCAGATTCTTAAAGTTTTCAGTTCCTGAAGTCATATGATTTCTTATTTAAAAAAATATATTTGGAAAAATCAAACCAGGAGATTACCAAGTGAACAGAAGCCCAGTAGTAAATCATAAATGGGTAAGGGTTAAAAGCAAGATGTCTCCTCAGGACAGGGACACCTCTTCAGAAGAGGGAGGAGAGAAGGAGAGATCCAGATGGGTAGGAACCCTCAGCCAATTGCTGTACTCGTATGAAGTCCTTGAAAGCCACCAGAGTTCAGCAGCTTTCTTTGAAGTTGGAAATTGTCTCTAGTTTCTTGTCAGGGATCTCATAAAATTGTCCATTCCCCACAGTGGTGCAAGAAGTGTCTCCAGTACCACTGTATTGCATGGCTCAGGTGAGGTGGGCAACCACATCCTAAGGTGCCTCTCCCCCATTGCCTCCCTCCCCCCACAAGCAGAGTTAAATCCTCTGCTATGGGCTGTTGGACTGAGCACACTTCATGTCTCGTCTCAGCCAGAACCTCTCTCCAAGGAGAAGCTTCCTAAATATTCCCCCTTCTCCATTTCATGTAACCCAGACTGCTGCTTCCCTTGGACTAGCTCATATGACAGTAGCTGGTGGGCTTGGGGGCTCAGGTTGAGTCCCATTGCTTGGCACAGGACTGGCAGTCGTTGAGGGAGGCGCGCTCTCCACAGAATCTCCTGATTGAATCTCAGGGGTCCTCTGTGGGCTCGGCTCCTCAGAGTGGTCCATATTGCCTTGAACTTCCTTTCCTCTTTGGATCAGCTGCTCTAAAGTCTTGGGCAAAGGGTAACTCAAGAAGCGCTTCAGTTTGGGCTGGAGGGTGCCTACCACATACTGAATAATTTCCTCCTCATCTGCATCAACGTAGAGGGTCTGATACAAGTCTCTCTTGCGCCAAAGGAACTGGTCCAAGGGCTCTCCCTCTTTCTGGGGCAAATCTAGCTCCCTTTTGATAGCATCCCTAGTCAGAGTGCCCTCACTGTACTGCAGGAACTCCTTCTTGAACTCTACCCAGTTCTTGACAGAGTCTTGCTTGTATTCCCACCACTTTTTAGCTGGGCCGTTCATGTGGTTTTGGATCTGAGACAGCCAGTACTCCTCTGTTCCACCCACCTGCTTTAGGTATTCCTCCAAGTGGCTCAAGAACTCCCGGGGATCCTCAAAGACCTGGGTCTCCACTGGGGAGGCTGGAGCATCCTCTGACACTGAGACCCACTGATAGGAATCCTGGGCCTGGGGGATGCTGGGCACCTCCCCAGGAGGAGGGGTCAGTGCATACATTTGGCTCATATCAAGCGCATAGTCATAAATCTCCCCTTCACTTGGCCGTATCTCTGGGCCTCCCACCCCAACAGACACAGTCTGCTTGCCATGCTCCCCAGGACAATATTTGCCTCCCATAGACTCCAGACGGTCCGCCCACTTCTCCAGACGGAAAAAGACCTCCTTCCAAACATTCATCTCTCTTTTGACCCACCGCTCCAGATGGGCAATGGTTTCCTGGCACCTGGACAGGCAGGCCTTGATGGACTTCTTCCATCTTTGGTTATCAGTTGGGACATGGTCCTCTAAGTTATTCTCTAACTTCCCCACTGATTTCTGCAAACCTTTCAGCTCGCGCTCTACCTGCTTGGAGACCTCAGACAGGAGGTGCCGGTGGGTCCTCCTGACATGCTCCAACATTTCTGCCCTGCATTTCCCTATCTGCAGGATCACATTGGGCTTGTTGGCAACTCCACGGTGCCCCTGGAAGGAGTGGATGCCCGCATTGGTGACATTATCCAGCTGCATGGCTCCGACTGCGCGAGTGCCAAACACAGAAAGAACTGAGTTGCAAGCCCTGGCTCTAGAGTTGTCTCTCAAATACCCCCACCCCAACACTTCCCGATCTGCACACAGAGACTTCTAAACCCCCCTCAAAAGACTTTTCAACACAAACACAACCAAATCAGATATCACCGCAGAGCAAGCTGTTCGGTCCCCGTGGATCCCGGAGAGAGTTGCAGGAAAATTTCTGCCGGTCCCCAGTTGGAAACGCTGGTCTCACGTGCTCAGGGTGTCCCAGAGAGAGTCAGGATCCTCCAGGAACCAGGAGAGGAGTTGACTAAGAAGTCCAACCCCGCACGCGTGCCCACTACCTGCTGGTCCGGATCTGAGAATCTCGAATGGCAGGGAGTCCTTGCTGGAGAAAAACACACAGAGATGCACACAGAAGCTGGATGCTGCTGCAAAAATCCCGGTGATTTCTCCTCTGGTAAAGTTGATGAGTCAAAGCGCTTTCACTAGAGATGCAAAGAGCTGCTTCTCTTCCCTGTCTGAACTGCCACTAGTCCAGGCTCTTCCATCTACTTATACCCCACACAGCTCAACATGTGGGTGTTGCCCTGCCTCCTCTCGCACTCTCAGCGCAGCGCTCATTGGAGGAAAAGCAAGGCTGGTGTCTGTGGCAACCCAGATCTTGGCAGCCTCCCCTCGCTTCCCACCCCCTCGCTCACGCCCCCAGACTCGACGCGAGAAGCACTTGAAAGGTGCTGGAGACAGTTGGATAGATGGATGAGTAATCGCACCTTCCGCCTTTCAGATTGCAGGAAAAACACTTATTCATTCCACAACTATTTACTCAGCAAGGTCATCATTAGCATGCTTCCCCTGGCAGGACTCACAGAGGGGGAGATGAGGAGAAATTCAGTGTGTCACACCAAGAGAGACACCCACGGGGCCCCCGCACACCCGCAACATGCATGTGAGCACGCACACACACACACACACACACAGTTGTTCACTCCTAATGTGAATGCTTTGGAAATGGTGGTAAAACAGCAGGGGAGGGGGAAAGAGAGAGAGAAGAAAGAAAAGAGGAGGGGAGAAAGAGGGGAGGGGGGAAACCCTCAAAGGAGCCTCTTTATTACAAACTGGAGGCACTTTGGACTTTCTAAAGCATTGGTAGGTGGGAGTCATCCCCACTGGTTAATTGCACCAGACCAACCACTATCTTGGGAATATTCGGTAAGGGAGGGGGACGGCATCCTGATTTTTGCACCGAATTAAATCCGCCCATCAAAAGCCTGTTCCGTACTTAGCTTGAATCAGATGCTTAATCAGTTAGCCAACCCACAAGCGCAGATGAAGCTACATTTGTTCTTTGCTCTTGACAAAGCAGGAAAAGCCAACCATAAAAGGAATCCCCGGGTCTTATATAAGCCAGAGATAAAGGATTCCCTAATCCTAGAGAGTTCCCTGCCGGAACACCCTCGGAGAGGTTCTGAGGACATCCGGAGCTTCTCATCCTCTTTCAGTGACAGTGGCCGGAGGCAATGGGATGCTGATTCATTAATATCACCTAAAAAGGGTTTTCAAGCTTATTTCCAGCCAGGAGGTACCTTGCCTCCGCTCAGGGTGGTGGGCAGTGTGCCAGGGAGGCTTAGGATGGGTCCCCAGTCCTGTGGCTTGTGGCCATGTATTTCCTGGTGGGACCGTAGCCAATCTGGTAAGAGTGAAATCCAGAGGAGATGGACAGTCTTTCAGTGAGGTCCTGCTGAAAGGAGATCTCAGTGACCTTGTCCATTTGGCTAAAGCAGAGTCCCCCTGGAGCAAATAGTGGTTAAGCTGAAGGGCATGAGGAATAGGGTTCAGGACTCCCTTCATCCCCCATATCCATGTAGTCCAGGAAGATGCATGTCTGGTCCCTAACAGCTGATGCTACAGGGACAAACACTTCTGCCATATGGCGCTAAGGGGAAACGGGAGGGTTATTTAGAGCAGCAGGAGGCTGACATAGAAGGGTTGAACAGTTTGCTGAAGGTAGAGAGTGCCAGTGGGTAGGTAAGGTGACAAAAGCAGGATTCCTAAACCATCAGACCCTCCTAATGCCACTTTGTCTCCCACACATATCACAATAGTGGTATGATTGGCCAAGAGCTATGCCCTCTGCTTCACTCACTTCTCCACTTTCACCCATCCTTCCTGAGCATGAGATTTTTGTGTTTCTGTGCTTGTGTTCAGAAAGGATCAAATGTCATTCATCTGGGGGTTTGGGATGTATCTGGAGCACCTTCATGCTGCGGTCTGTATGCCTCGCCTTAAACCTGACTTGCCAGTAAGAGATTACATGAATTGGGAGAGACAGATACCTATGTATCTCTGGTTTAAAGCAAAGTTATTATCCAAACGTTTTTTCACTCAGGATCCCCCAAAATGGACTTTAAGTGTGCTAGGGGATAGGGACAGATTATAGACTGTATTTAACTTTGCAAGGTGACCTGATTTCAACCTCACCTTGTCCCATCAAATGCCAGAGTCTGGGATGAACTGACTGTAAAACCTGTTCCACCAAATCTGTTTCCAGCCCTTGTTACCTGCCTCTCTTTCTTTCTCCCTTAGTTTTCAGTGTGTGGGGATTCACCAGAGTCTGAATGGACTCATTTGGCAATTAGAGCTGGTCATAGGATCTCAGAATTATTGAGTCTGGAAGGGACCTCAGGAGGTTTCTAGCTTAACCTCCTACTCTAATTTGGGTCAGCTACTGAGTCAGATGAGGAAGTTCAGGTTTCAGACATTGAAAACCACAGGGATGGGGATTGTGCGAATCCTCTTTGGCCATATGTCTGTCTTTAGTTGGAAAACCTTTTGTCTTGTTTCAAATTATGCCTAACATCTCTTGTCCTTTCACCAGCCACCTCTGCGAAGGGCCTGACTCTATCTCCTTGATAACCTCCCCACAGGTAAGGTGGACTGCTGTTAGGTCCTCCCAAAGCCATTTTTTTTTCAGGATGGACAAGCCCTTGTCCCACACCATGCCCCAGACAAGTGCTGTAACCCTGAGCATCTCAAAGGTTTGTACTGACCTCCTTCCAGTTGATTCATGTCTTGTACTAAGAGGTCTAAACCTGATTGCAGTAGTTAGATATGTTCTAATATGTCCTGAGTGAAGGGACATTATCACTTGCATTGATCTGCTGGCTGTGCTTATGCTCCCAGAGTCCAGGATAGCTTTTTTTCTGCCAGAACACATTGCTGGATCATAGTCAGCCTGCTGTCCCCCAGCAATCCCAGGTCCATTTCCAAACCCCAGCCAGTCAGTTGCTGCCAGAGAGTCCTTTTTTTTTTTTCCCAGGCACAGCATTTTCCCTTGCTGAATACCATAAGGTGTTTTTGTTGGCCCTTTCCTCCAGCTTGTCCAGTTCTCTAGGTTCATCTCGTTCAGCAACCTTTCCACAAAGCTCTCCTCCTAATCTGTGTGCTCTTCTGCGGAGGTGGTGGGGGAGATGGGAGAGGCGAGGAGGAACGGGGGTTTTCCTTCTGGACCTGCTGGGGAATGACTTGCTGATTAAGACATAGTGATAGGCATTTTCATTGTATTTCTAATTAAAGAAAGGTATGTGGGTAGAGGAGGAGGAGAGAGGGGAGCCGGAAGCCAAATGGAGGAGGGAGATGTAGAGTGCTGGCAGCTGATGGGGAGAGGCAATTTGAGGCAGACAGACAATTTCCGGGCACAGAAAAGCAGACAGGCATGGAAGGGTAGGAGTCATGAAGTGGGGCAGGCTGGGGAGGAGGATCTCTTTGCTGCAGCAACTTTATCCCTTCACAATGAGGCAGACAGAGTCCTGTTGAAATTATTTGCCTCAGGGGAGCTGGCAATGTGGTGGACGGAGAAGACTGCAGGGTGTGTGATGGTCTGGGTGGCCACAGGAGGTCCAAGGCAAAAAAGGAGTGAGAAGAGCAGAAATGGAAGTGGGAAGTGATTTTGAGGGAGGAAAAACAATTAGTGAGCCATGAGCAGGGGTATTTTACTTCAAAACAGCTGAGCAGGAGCAAGGAAGGGAGAGAAAACAGCAAAAGCCACAACTCATAGATCAGCAGGGATGGTGTCAACGTAGGTTGTCTCCCTAGAGCTTCCTGAAAAGTTATAAACCACAGTAATTAGAATCAGGAAAAAAAAAAAAAAGAGAGGGGAGAAAGAGAAAAGCCAACAGACTAGTTACAGGCAGGCAGAAGTAGGGCAGGGTAGAGAGCAACAACAGAAAAACCTGCTGCAGGAAGGGGAACCAGATGAAAGGGACACTGAGTCACATCTAGTGCTGGCACCTTCCCCAGTGCTCTCACAAAAGTGCTTTGTCAAGCACATAATGCACCCAGAGCCCGGTGGGACTCACCACTTTTGGTCTTCCAGGATCTGGGCTTTTTCTGCAACCTGCCTTAAAACAAAGTTGATGAGGTTTGGGGTTGGTTGGGGGCTTTTTTGGGTTGTCATCCCTTTTTCACCTCATCTGGATAAGTGTTTAACTCAGATCTACCTTATGGCAAGACATGACACCTCTTGGAGATGAGCCTGAGCTGTGAGCCAGATGAACCTGGTGGGTGAGTGAGAAGGGGAAGATCCCAAGCCTTGGGAACGTTTATGGTCCAACCAAGCTGTGCTGTTTTTAAATGGCTTATGCTCTGAAAAGCTCTGCTGGACTCTGTAGTACCCTACAGTGATGCCAGGGTCCTTCCCCAGTTATGCATTGTGATGTGCATTGCATTCCTTCTCTGAAACATTGTCTGGAGGACTCTGTCTTTAACCAAGGGCCCTATGATGTGCTTAAAATTAGAAGTCTGAAGGCTAGTGTCCCATACTCTTGTAGGAATGATTTTTTCTACTGGTGAGCAAGGGATTTTCTGTGCTATCCTGTATCCACTGTGCTAGATTTTTCCCTTTCACTTTCAGATTCACCTTCAGAAAAAAAGAAAAGGGAAAGAAAGAAAGAAAGAAAGAAAGAAAGAAAGAAAGAAAGAAAGAAAGAAAGAAAGAAAGAAAGAAAGAAAGAAAGAAAGAAAGAAAGAAAGAAAGAAAGAAAGAAACCACAATCCTTCCCCTCTGCCTCCATGCTCTTTCAATCCCTATTGATTCTCTGGTAGGTTAACAGACAAAGCTAGCTAGTCATTTGTTTGGTAGCAAAACCCTCAAGAATGAGAATAAAATTAAATTAAACCAAGGTGTTGGGCTTTTTAATTTAAAAATAAATAAATATATTAAAAGGAATAACACGTTTAATTTACGCCATACGCCTCTATTCATCCTTCTCCAGCCCCAGAACACTTTATTGCACTGAAGCTGGCACTCACAATGCAGAGTTTCACATTCAAAACATGGCTCACGTCAGTGGGTGCATTGTTCCTGGCCACCCATCGTCCTCCACACCTGAGACCCACACATCACGTGCTGGGAGGGTGGGGAAATGAGCAGGAAACTGAGGGGAGCCTACTATCAGTATTAACAATGATCATAATAATAATTATTATTATTAGTGCCTCTCCTTCTGGTGTGGAGGAGCCAGCAAGATCTCTCCTTTTTTCTTGATGTCTGAAAAGACCTACTTTGTGGGGAAGATAGAGTTCTTTGTTTTCAAACTAAAAATATCTTCTGTATTTTATAGCTTTTTCTTTTTTTTTCCCTCTGTCCTTATTTAATGGGATGTTTGTTATTTTCGTTTCCTCACTGGGCAGAGGAAATGTTAATGAGTGCCTCCTTGTGCTGTGTTTGCCTCCTGAAGCCTTCCTGAGGCAAAAATCAAGTCAATGGACATGTCAGTATTTTTCATGGCAGTAACCTGAACTCTGGTGTTGGCTGTAATGACCCTCATGAGGTCAACATAAATAGAAAGATATCTCCAAATGAACTTCTTTTTCCTCCCATGCACATCACTGATGAGCTGGTAGAGTATGTTTGCTGCTAGCAAAACAAGCAAGCCCCATGTCAAAGAGCCTGATTCGCTTTATGAAATTTCATCTGCTTTGATGCTGCTTGGCTGAGAGCTGAATCTGGCCCACATTTGGGGCTGGACACCTGAATCTTCCCCCATATGCTCTCCTTTAGGGTTCCCCTCTAAGTGTTCTAGTAAAAGTTTCTGAATTTAGTGTTGTTTTGGGTTTTTTTCTCCTCTTCAGCAGTAAACAGTGAAAATCTCAGGTCTGCTAAATAAGGAAAAGCAGCGGGGTGGCTGTGAAGTACACAGCCTTGGTTTGTCTTCTGGTGTGACTTGGCCGACAGAGTACCCACTGGTCCAGGAGAGCTGTGGTCCTCACTGTCTGTCAGGTTGATGTGCTCATGCTGATCTAAGGATTATCTGCAGTCCAAAGAGCCAGTCCCACCCTCTGCTGCAGCTCTGGCTCTGCTTTACCATTTCTATCCAGGTTAAGCGTTAACATCTCCATGGCAGTGTGAGATGAGGTCTTGGTGGTGATGGTAGAGGTGAACAGGGAAAAGTGGGCATTGTCCTTTTTAGTGGCAGATTGCTGGGCCATCAAACCCTACCCTTGACCATGTCATGAGCCAGGAGAAGCTGTGCAGCCACACGTCTTTGGCATTACTATCTACTCACATGAAGAGACAGTGGCTTGGACTGCCCTGTGGCTTACCTGCTCCTGCTCCTCAGAGGCATCTTGCTGCTCCCATGGGTGAGAATGTGTTAAGCCCCTCCTTCATTTCCTCATCACCTACATATATGCTTTCTCTTCAACTAGGGGTTGTGGGGAGGTTTAGGATGTGTGATTAGGTGGAGGGAGCTGGGTTTTTCACCAGTGCAAGTGGATTGGCTCTTGGGAAGATTTCTGAGCTGCAGACTCCCTGCTACAGGCTGTGGGGAGGAGGAAGCAATGGGAGATTCCCATGGCAAGCTTGATTTCATCTCTTTTCCTCTCCATAAATTCAGCCACTCTGTCCTACTGGGTGCCTTTGAGAGAAGAGAAAATAAGACAGACAGAAATACTCTCTTGCTGTGGTTGTCAGTAGTCAGTTCCAGTCCCATGAAGAATCCCCCACAGCCCCTTTTCCCCAGCAGATTACATAGCCCTACCCCTTCTGTGAGGAACAACAGCTCTGTTCCCTTCAGGGAAAACATCAGAGGAAGCTAAGGAGTGCTCAGAGATAGCAGATACAGATGTGGAGGGGATGCAGAGGCCTCTTTCTACACAATACAGTAGGTATCCTTCAAAATGTGTAACAGCAACAAAAGAGACGTTTCTTTGGACACATCCATGCTAACCTCATTCTCAAATTCCCTTTTAACTTCCTTTTGGATGATGCCCCTAACCTGGGTTAGAGAACTACTTTTATTCTTTTTCTGTTTTTTTCTTTTTTGGTTTTTTTTGATGGGGACACACTAAGCAGGACATTTTTTTTCCTTGTTCTGGTCCAGATCCCTTCACCTGCAAAGGTCTATAGTCTGTTTTTCTGTTCATCTGAAAATACTCTTCTTTGCCTGAACCATGGGTCATTTGTTGCATCACTGAATAGGCGGGTAGGTATTTTTAATTTATTTATTCTTTTTTCTCTTCAAGTACAGATACATCCCCTCTAAATGCTTTATTTACTGTCATTCAGATTGAAATCCCAAAACATATTCAAACCTGTCTATGCCAGCCTGGCTAGGATTTGGTAGCAGGTGTCTTCTGACCACAGCCCCAGGCAAGTTCAAAGCCGTGTTCTGCCTAATTTGGCACTAGGGTTTCTATCCAGGTCTCCTCAGTGCTGGAACATTCCTCAAGGAAACACTAAATGCATTCTTACAACTCATTTTATGGACATTGTTGACTTGTTTGTTTCTTGTAATGCTTGGACAATATTTTCTTCACCCATGGAGCATGAACATCCTCCTTCAACAGAGGAGTACAGGATGTTCTGCGTCTCTCTTAATAGGAACATGTGTCTGGTTCTTTGGGGTGTGCTTCATGAAAGCATCACAAAGGGTACCAAAGGGACATGGGGCCTTTCCATGGCTGCACTGGGACACACTGTTGCCAGCCAAATCTGGGTCACCAGAGCTCTGTGTGCTGATGTGTGTCAGTTCTCAGCTAGGTGCTCTCACAGCCATTAACTAGGCTACCATTCACCTGGTTTTAGTAATTGTATCATTCAGCAGTGACTCAATTTACCCCTTTTTTCACTTTTTCCTTTCTCTTCTTCTTCTTCCAAACTTTTTCTCTTATTTTTGTCTCCCCTGAGCATCCCTGTTAACAAAGGATTTCCTCTAAGCATCCTCGCTTTTCTTTGCTAATCTCTCCTAGCCATGGGGAACCACAGCTTGAGTCAGTGGAGGAGTTGTGTCCCCTCAGCTCAAGATAACAACAGAGCAGCTGCCTCATGTGGTAATGGGGAGCCTGCATCACTAATAAGAAAAAGGGTAATGTTAGGTCACTTCTGAAGGGAAGGGAGCCTCATTCAGTGCATCCTCATCCCAGTCTAATTCAACCAGCCTTTCCATTTCCATTATTTAACTCCCTGTAAATGAGAGATGGATAATTAGGGACAGCAGGGAAGCTCAAGGGAAAGCAGGGAACGTGAGAAGCAAGCAGCAGACTGTACTAATTTCTTCTTTCCAAATGTATGAGCCCCCAAACATCACTAAAATACATATTAGATCAGGGCTAGCAGGAACTAGGGAGTGAGGTGCTGTGTAAAGCTCTCCAGGAGCTTTCCCTTCACCAAAATAAACATCATCACAGTGCCACAGCTCACCTTTATATAGCTACCCCCAAACTGAACACAACTGCTTTGTGGTCTCAGGCTGGAGATCATCAGGTCCATGGGAGTGAAGGTCCATGTGGAGATCTTGAGTCCTGGAAGGTCCATGACGCGGGGGCTGCAGGTCCCACATGAGGTGCAGTCTGCTCTGAGACAGCATGAGCAGGACAAGGGCAGGGAAGGAGGCAATTTCAAGGGCAGAGGATTAAGAAGCACACATCTGGGATAGAAGTGAACCCAGAACACATCTTTTCCTTTCCCCTCCCCACCCAATTGTCAGAATTCACTCAATCTCCCTTCTGCCCATGGATATTGTCTCTCAGGAGGGGTAGTCCTATCCATATAGAAGACTGCTGAGAAGGGAATATTTTCCCCCACAGATCTGTCTAACCTCAGCAAGGCCAAATCTGGGGAGGGGGAGGGGGGTAAGGGAAAAAAGAGGGAAAAAAAGGTGGAGGGGAAAAAAATGAAAAATGAGAGGCTTCAATTGTAGCCAGGGTTATTTATGCCTGATTCTAGTGAGATATCCCTAAGGATTGAAGAATGGTTTTTATAATGTCCCTCAGATATGACCTAGGGAGATACGGTCCTGCTGCAGGACTCTGGGCTTGGAACAGGCAGCACTGCCTTGCTCCGGGGCTCCTGATTGCAGACTGGAGGATGCCGGGGAGGCAGTGGCAGCTTGTTCCCAGCACAATAGGCTTTAGTTCTCCGTGGGATCTCACAGGAATGTTGCAACAGAGAGAAGGAAGGATCTGGGGGGAGACGCAGGGGCATCCAGCCAATCAAGCCAACACTTCTCTGCTGACCGATGCCATTTCTCCCCACCTGACACAGACGAGACGGCGGCCTCCCCGCCGACCTTCTCAAAGAAACCCCATCCCACACTGTGGAGGAGGATGAGATGTCCTGGATTTCCCACCTCACACCCCCATTTTCTGTTTTTCAGCAGTCGGGTTTGGCTGCGGGGAGGAAGGGGAGGGAAAGGCAGCGGCTCCGTATTAATGTTTCCTTAACGAGAAGCCTGGCAGAGGTTAGTATCCATCCCCACAGCCACCTGAAGCGCTCTGAGCCATCCCTGAATGAGGCACCGAGGTGGGTGGGTATGTGGGGGAGAAGGGCTGAGTGGGATCAGGGAGAAGGGCAGATGAAAGGGATGAGCAGCGTGTGTGTGTATGTATGTATGTATGTATGTATGTGTGTGTCGGAGGTCGGATCTGCTGCACGCTGCTGCCTTTTCCCCACCTGCCTGCCAACAGGGAAGGGAGGCTTCAAAGGGGGTGAAAAAGGACCAAGGTTGCACCCCCAGGACATTGTTAAAATAGGAATGCTGTGGGCATGGGTCCCCAAGTGTGGTGCCTGCTTAACAGGGGTTGGGGGAGGATTAGACATTTTTCCTCCTCCCCAGGCTCTGCATCAGGGAGGGGGAAGAGAATACCTGCAATGCTGCTTCACTCAGAGCTAGGAAATGTTCAGCCTTGAGAAAAGAAGACTGAGAGGGGATCTGATTAATGTTTATAAATATCTGAAGCGTGGAAGACAAAGGGACATGGGCAGCCTCTTCTCAGTGTCTGTGGGGACAGGACAAGGGCTGATGGCCTCAAGTTGGAGCACAGGAAGTTCCACGCCAATCTGGGGAAGAACTTTTCCCCAGTGAGGGTGAGGGAGCCCCGGGACAGGCTGCCCAAGGGGGGTGTGGAGTCTCCTTCTCTCTGGAGATACTCAAGACCCGTCTGGACACCAACTTGTGTGATCTGTCCTAGGGACCCTGCTTTGGCAGGGGGTTGGACTCAATGATCTCTAGAGGTCCCTTCCAACCCCTGTGATTCTATGATTCTGTGAAATCTCTGGAAGTGATGCTTAGGGAGTTTGTGACAGAGTGGGGTACCCTAAGATTTAGAGCTTTCTCTCCCCTCATGATGAACATACTCAGACCCCTCCATCATGCTTCAGGTACGGTTGGACTTGATCTCAAAGGTCTTTTCCAACCTAGTGATTCTGTGATTCAATCCACTGCTTGCTTTTCAGAATCTTCAAACTCTCTCTACAAGTGTTGCATGTGATGGATGAGAGAAGCATTGTTTCTCTGCTCTGTCAAGTGTTCTGAGGGCAAGGCAGTCTCACCAGGATATTCCCATGTTTCTGTCAGCAGTCCAGCAGGAAACTGACTGAACATCAATCTCTACCCAAAGCTCTGTTTGGGGTGGGATGTCTTAAAATCACGCTTATCACATTATTAATGAGGAGACTGTCATTGTCCAGAATAGTCATGGGGTAGGGTGCCCTTCATGGCAGTTGCAGAAAACCACATCCAAAATAGCTTTTAATTAAGAGATGACTTGAGAGTTTTTCACAACAGAAAAAATCCAACCTCCACATAGCTAACTAACCATCTTCTGCAAGAATTTTACCATTTTGGATATAAGTGATCAAATATCTGTCAGGTCACAGAATCACAGAATCACAGAATCATAGAATCATAGAATCATAGAATCATAGGGGTTGGAAGGGTCCTCCAGAGATCATTGGGTCCAACCCCCTGCCAAATCAGGGTCCCTAGCTCATATTGCACAGACAGGTGTCCAGACAGGTCTTGAATATCTCCAGAGAAGGAGAGTCCACACCCCCCTGGGCAGCCTGTCCCAGGGCTCTGTCACCCTCACTGGGAAAAAGTTCTTCCCCATGTTGGTGCAGAACTCCCTGTGCTCCAGCTTGAGGCCATCACCCCTTGTCCTGTCTCCACAGACACTGAGAAGGGGCTGGCTAATTCCCCCTGAATCCCATGCTAAAGATAATTATAAACATTAATTAGGTGCCCCCTTAGTCTTCTCTTCTCAAGGCTGAACAGTCCCAGCTCCCTCAGCCTTTCCTCACAGGGGAGATGCTCCAGGCCCTTCAGCATCTCCAGAGCCTCCTCTGGACTCTCTCCAGGAGATCCCTGTCTTTTCTATCCCAGGGAGCCCAGCACTGGACACAACACTCCAGGTGGGGCCTGAGCAGGGCAGAGCAGAGGGGGAGGATCCCCTCCTGGGACCTGCTGCCCACACTCCTCCTGATGCCCCCCAGGATCCCATGGGCTCTCTCAGCCCCCAGGGCACACTGCTGGCTCATGGCCACCCTGTCACCCACCAGGACCCCCAGGTCCTTCTCCACAGAGCTCCTCTCCAGCAGCTCACCCCCAGCCTGTCCTGATTCCAGCAGTTATTCCTTCCCAGGTGCCAGACTCTCCACTTGCTTTTGTTGAACCCCACCTGGTTTCTCCCTGCCCAGCTCTCCAGCCTGGCCAGGTCTCTCTGGATGGCAGCTCAGTGTCCTGTGCACCAGCCACTCCTCCCAGCTTTGGATCATCAGGTCCTTGCTGAGGGTGGATGCTGTTCCCTCACTAAGGTTGTCAGTGAAGATATTAAACAGGACTGGACCCAACCCCGAGCCCTGGGAACACCGCTGGTCACAGGCCTCCAGTCAGACTCTGCTCCACTGATCAGACCAAGATATTGATCTGCCAGTGTTAAATATTAAAATACATACCCTAGGCCATACCCCATTTCCCATATCTCATGGGAAAAGCCAAGACCATCCCCCTGCTTGCACATATTCAGTGACACACAAAACACAGGGATCCCCCAAGGAGCAACCATGTCTTTTACTGACACAGAAGTGCCTCATCAGGTGTTCACCTAAGTGGCCAGACCAAGGATCTGAGCTCACATCACCCAGGTTGGCACCTGAGAGTGCCTTATGTCTTTACTCAGCCCCATAAACAGAAAGTTTCCACATCAGGCCCTTTTAGGTCTGGTAGAGTGCAGAGAAGGCCATGAAGGCACAAAAGGCGATTACCTGAGAGATGCTAGAAAGGGTCCTGCTCAATCCCTGTAAGGACACATTCTTCCCCTAAGTTTGGGGACTGAATGACCAGCACAGAACTTTTCCCTTCTTTCTTCCTCATCTCTTCTCTCCCAATGTGTATGCAGATTGCCTGAGGCATTTAGAACAGCTAAAATTATCTCGATTAAATATCTCCACTGTTTTCCTTTGTTCTCTTTTTCTTTCTGGCTCTTTCCTTCCAGGCATCTGGAACACATTCTTTAGATACTGTTTAAAAAAACCTCCAAAACCAAACAAAAGAAAAAAAAAACCTACACAACAAACTACCCCTAACACCCAACAGCTAAGACATATAAACTTCAGTTAGACTTTATTTAGAAACATGGATGACATACATGATGTGAAAAACATTAGAAGGCCCTTTGCTATAATGTTCATCCACAGGAAACAGAAGAGTAGTCTTACCTAGTCTGCCAAAGCCATCCCTTTGTGGATTACAGGTCTACTGGAAGTGTGGGAGAAAGGGTTGAAGGGTTGTGCACTGATTTTTGGGGCACGCTTTGTACAATGAGTCAGGAACATGATAGTGCTGTTGTGCTCCGGGATGCTCCTGCTTGCCTGTCCACATATTCATCATAACAATATCTGGCCCTTTTTATTGACCCCCTCAGCTTTGCAAATTCCCTGCCAATCTGTTCTGGGAGAGAAAATTCCTTCCCAGCATCAAATTTGGCAGCTGCCTCATCCCTGTGCCTGACAGCATGAATCACCAGAGTTAAGTAACAAACCCATTTATACATCAAGATGCCATCACTGTCCAAGCAATCATTCTTATGCTTTTCAACGTGAAGCCGATTACTGTGGATTCTGTCTATACTCATCTTATTCCCCCTCTTTTGTTCCCTAATTTTCTTCCCAGTTGCTTCTAGATGTTTTGCAAAACAGAGAAAAAAAAACTTCAGAAGGGGGCTGGGATGCTAAGCAGAGTCAGAAAATATTTCACAACCCCCAAGAAAGGTTGTTTACTACTGATTTTATGAGTTTCTGGGAAACCTCTCAGGGAATCTCACCAGAGACTGTTTGGCATGAACAAGTGGATTGCTAATGAGGTAGCGTGCCACCTGCTTTGTGTATTATTGTCTTACAAATATACCTACACACCCCTACACACTTTAATGCACCTGTTATTTTTACAAGGGTTTTCTTCGTGCTGTTTTTCTGCCTTCTTAGTACCTATTTTATTGCTCTGGTCCATTGTCAGTTATTAAAAAAGTGATTCCCAGCTGCAGTTGGTTTATCCTTCTGCAAATGAAGTTTTGATGGGTTGAAATGGCAGTGGGCGATCC
Organism: Hypotaenidia okinawae; assembly: GCA_027925045.1. Classification (NCBI taxonomy): domain Eukaryota; kingdom Metazoa; phylum Chordata; class Aves; order Gruiformes; family Rallidae; genus Hypotaenidia; species Hypotaenidia okinawae. The sequence continues at coordinate 162,581,289 of BSDF01000002.1, forward strand.
AGCTTGAAAGAAAGATCTGCGGATAGCATAGTGCATTGTGAGTTTGTGGAGGCAGAGCAGGATGCACAAATGTTATTAAGCCTGGGAAAAGCAACAGGACTTGTACACTGAGCATAACTGCAGGATTTGCAATATATTCAGTAATTGGCACAAAACAAAATTAGGCTGAGTCTTGTGTGTCTCAGTGCTTGGGTGCAAGACAAAACTGTCAGACTAGGAGTTCTGCTGTCTGGTCAGCCTGAGTCCATGCAGGACACAACCAAGGGCCATTGCCCTCTCGTTTCTGCACAGTAGCTGTGGTACCCTCATCATGCTCAGAAAGTTCTGCCTCAACTGCCTTCCTTTGATTGGAAACAAGGATTTGATGAGCAGAGACCTCTGTTTTTCCAAACCGCCTCATCACTCTGAGGGAAATACATCCAAGATCTCTCAGGTCTCTCTCTTTGTACAACAGAGCAAACACTACAACTTAGTAGTCTCAGTGATTCAGACTTTGGGAGAAATTAAATGTCAGGTCTGGGGTTTGTTCTTGCTGTGTCACCCTACCAGTGTGTATGTGGCAGATTGCAAATACACACCCAGATCCAGATAATTTCTCTTAGGCAGCAGCAGGACCACAGCCTGCATCACTCCAGCCAGGGTACATGCCTCAAGCATGGGGATACTGCACAGAAGGACAGCAGTGTTGTTATTCATAGCCTGGCTTCAGAAGAGCCAAACTTTAAATTAAAACTGTAAAGAACGCCTAGTACTGCCCCCCCCCCCCCGAAATATGGGCTAACAATCTCAGCATCTTTTAGACATCAGGCTTAAGGAGGGAGACGGAAAGGGCTATGTGACAGGCATAGTTTGGCAGCTGAGCTTCATTAACTCTGTTTTTCAAAGATGCATTTATCTCTCCAGAATAACAATTGAGTTATCTCAGGCCTCATATTCCGTTCTCTTTAGTACATCCCCTCACAGCTACTGCAGTAGGTAGCAAGCACCCACAGTCCTCTTTGTATCATTATCTCCCTCTTTCCCTAACATATTAAACTGCCATCAAAGACTAGGTTTGCAAACATAGTTTGTTGCCTGCTGGAGCCTTACATACATTTCTGGAGCTGTTGCTGTTGCATATTTTGTAGGATTTTTTTCAAGCAGTCAATTTTTGCTAATGGGCTCATTTGGGGGGCTGTTGAGCTGCAGGGAAAATGGAGACAAGCAACCTTCCTGCTGGGAGACCTTTGCAAACCTCAAGGAACTATTTTTTTATTTATTTTTTTTTTCAGGAACAGGAGTTCCATGTTCCTAATGAGATCATTTTCAGAAAAGTCTGGAAAAAAAAAAGAGAAAGAAGAGAAAATAGCGACAGCAAAATAGAGATAATCACTAAAAAATGCTCTTCAAGCAAACCAGAAGCCCACTCAGTGTAATGAGAGAGAAAAATTTAAAGAAACCTAAAGCAGGAACATGTGCTTTATTTGACACAGCTCAGAGCCAAGTCAGTCTGTGGAAAGCAATAGCATCTCGACCCTGCGGTTGTGTCTCGCTCCCCTGGTGCAGATAGCTGGATTAAGAGTGGAGAAATAGGACTAAATCCCATCAGTGACGTAGTTTGGTGCCAGGATGTCTGCAGTGAAAAGTAAGATGTATAATAAACCTGATGTGCTGTGTTGAGTAGGAAAAGCCACCTCTCTGTACCTCCCATCTGGTTGATGCATTGACCCCCATGGAAAAAAAAGTGTACTCGGTGAGGGGTGATGAACTAGCCCACAGAGACCAGCTTCATGCATCTTGACATGACCAGGCATGCCAGCTGTTGGGATAACTCAGCAGTAGCTTTCTGCATGGATGTAAAGCACTAAGCTGCATCTGGGTGATGCCAGAAGGTATTTTAAAAAAGCACTAGCAGGTAGAAAAACTAAGAGAATGGGAGGAGAGAATGAGGGGACAGAGGGATCTCCTGTCACCTGTTTGACATGGACAAAGCTTCCAACACCTGTGTGGGAGTGGCAGATCCAACAGTTGGTTGATGGCATTAAGTGACACCTCCAGCACATCTCTGCCCATCATGCCAACAGGCTTCTCAAGAAGCCTGGACATGACTATAAGATGACACTAAACTAGGAGGAAGTGTTGATCTGCCTGAGGGTAGGAAGGCTCTTCAGAGGGATCTGGACAGAATAGACAGATGGGTTGAGACCAGTGGGATGAGGTTTAACAAGGCCAAGTGCAGAGTGCTGCACATGGGACAGAACAACCCCATGCAGCGCTCCAGGCTGGGGGGAGACTGGCTGGAGAGCTGTCAGGCAGAGAAGGACCTGGGGGTGTTGGGTGACTGCAGGCTGAGCATGAGCCAGCAGTGTGCCCAGGGGGCCAGGAAGGCCAAGGGCATCCTGGCTTGTGTCAGACACAGTGTGGCCAGGAGGTGTGGGGAGGGGATTGTGCCCCTGGACTGGGCATTGGTGAGGCTGCAGCTGGAGTGCTGGGTCCAGTTCTGGGCTCCTCAGCATCAGAAGGACATGGAGGTCCTGGAGCAAGTGCAGAGAAGGGCAACCAGGCTGGGGAAGGGGCTGGAGGGCAAATCCTCTGAGGAGCGACTGAGGGAGCTGGGGGTGTTGAGGCTGGAGAAGAGGAGGCTGAGGGGAGATCTTATCACCACCTACAAATACCTGAAGGGAGGATGTAGAGAGGTGGGTGATGGTCTCTTCAGCCAGGGGACAGGAGATGGGACAAGGGGCAATGGGCTCAAGCTGCCCCAGGGCAGGTTTAGATTGGACATTAGGAAAAAATTTTTTACTGAAAGAGTTGTCAGAGCCTGGCACAGGCTGCCCAGGGAGGGGGTTGAGTCACCTTCCCTGGATGTGTTTAAAAAAAGGGTAGATGAGGTGCTCAGGGATCTGGTTTAGCTTAGGATGGGATTGGTTGGACTTGATGATCTTGAAGGTCTTTTCCAACCTTGGGATTCTGTGATTCTGTGATAAGGAGGTACTAGAGGAGATGTAGAGAGGAACATCTAACTCAAAACCCAGTCTGCAGCATTTTCCATAAGTTAATACTTATAGAAGAGCATAGTAACAGAAAAAAATACGCAGTGTCATGTAATGCATGAACCAAAGTAGGTAGCTTCTATATTTACACATTCTTCATGGAGTTTTTTCTTCCATAAATTTTCCCAGTGATCTTTTCAATGTCTGAACACTTTGGGGACCTATAATATCCTTTGGCAGGGAATTGCACAGATGACCAGGTACTGTGTAAAGAAACTCCTTTTTTCTGAGCTTGGCACTTGTTCATTTCAACTTGGTTCCTTCCTCAGAAGAGTCAATAAGCAACCAACCCCTAGTGACTCCTCACTAGATCCTATAATATCCTTTCTATCACCTTTTCTTTTTCCAGACTCAGTAAACATTGCTTACACAGCGATTCTCTGTGTAGAGGTGACTTTATTACCCCTCTCCACTGGTTAGGGTTTATTTGCAGATCCTTCCTGGAACAGGGGCACCAAAACACAACAAACAGTGTTCAAGATAAAAATGAAACAGGGTATTTTCCTGTGGGAATGAAGACAGGTGAGAGAGGGTAACAGGGAACTTTGAGTTCCTCCACAGAGTCACTCCAGAGAGCCCCTTGTGCAAATGACACACAAGTGACCTGAGGAAGCCACCTGAAGAAAAAACAAAGATGAAGTGCAAGGCTACAACCTATTGGAAAGACTTTAGCATAAGGGGACAAAGTGTCAGGAGGAGAGAGTATTTTTTCAGCATGGGATCACGGTGGCTCCCTCTCTTTCAGGACAGTGGACAGGCTGTCAGAGCAGATTTTTCCAAATCTGTGCCTTTCCACAGTGCAACGCTGAGCAGGACATGTGTGTGGTTGGGAGAGATGTCCTCAGATCTGGCTCAAAAAACCCAGCATCTGCTAAAAGCTGTAATTTTGACCTGCCCACAAGCCACCCCAACTTCATTCCTTCCATTTCATTTATTCCCCATAGCAGAGCTGTCTATGGAGCTCCAGCCCTTAGGTTTGAATTGAGCAAGAACAGGCTTAATTTCTTTCTCTTCAATGAGGGAAAGTCTAAGCTTCCAACTTCTTCCATATGACATGTTAAAGTGGCAACACAAGTCTTCCTTCTGGCTACTTTGCTCTTAGACTTTCAGTTGCAATGTTTCACCATCTGAATAAGACAACTTCCCAGCAAGTCATCTTCTCAAATTTCTAATTTAACTGTGATGTAGCACTTTCTTCAAGGCTTGTTCTTCACCAGATCCTGCACTTTGATGCACTGCTAGCATTTGCAATGTGGTAGTGTAGCTCATCTTTCAGCAGGGATTTTGTACCCAGCTGAAGTTTGAGTATTTCCAGCAAGGCAGAGTGGGTTGTCAAATACCACAGTTCCCATGTTGGGATCATTCCTTCCTCTCTGAACAAAGCTGGTGAGAAACAGAACTGCTTTGGTTTCTGCAGTCACTTTACTTGACAAGGAGAAAGCTGGTGAAGCTAAAATGGGACAGCTGGAAGGGCAGAGCTAAGTCACAGGTGAGCCAGGCTTCCACACAAGCTGATCTGGCAGGTCTCCCTGTGCCACAGACAACCTGCAGACAGCTCCTTGTCACCCACTCACTTAGACCAAGCACAGCAGGGATGATGTGGGCTCTATGGAGTGACAGCTTAGTCCAGCCTCTGAGAAAACCTGCTTGAAAGACTGTTACCAGTGAAAATGTCACTGTAAGAATTATTTCTATGTTTTATATTTATCCACCAACCAGTTTCACTTGGAGATCTCTGATAATTGTTGACCTTATTGGTCTCTGATAGTTGATGTTTGGGACAGGTGTTTAAATTCAGGCTTAAACATTGATAATAGATCAATAGAGAGATGCTGAATGACCAGGGCTATATGTTCTTATGACTTCTTAAATATGGAACAAAGGGAATGGACTGCAGCCACACTCATGAGATCTCCTATAGAACATCTCCCATAGAGCATCTCCCTGTACCATTTTCAGAGAGAGAGAAGCAGACTAGAAGAACCTCTGTTCTGACCTAGGAGGGCACATTTTCTTTTCCTAGGTCCCTGCTGTTTTTTAAGGAGCCCAAAAGCATTCAAACCATCATCACTAGACTGAAAGATGTGAGATGGATCGTGAAGAAAATCTACGGTTCTCTGGAGTAGGAACCACGGGACAGATGCCATAGCTGTATGTATCACATAGCTGTATGTATCACAGACCTAGTACATAGGTCTGGGGAGGTGTTTGTGACCCTGCATTTGGCATTGGAGAGGCTGCACTTCGAGTGCTGAGTCCAGTTCTGGGCTCCTCAGCACCAGAAGGACATGGAGGTCCTGGAGCGAGTGCAGAGAAGGGCAACCAGGCTGGGGAAGGGGCTGGAGGGCAAATCCTCTGAGGAGCAGCTGAGGGAGCTGGGGGTGTTGAGGCTGGAGAAGAGGAGGCTGAGGGGAGACCTTCTCCCCACCTGCCCTGCCCTGCCAGGAGGGTGCAGAGAGGTGGGCGCTGGTCTCTTCAGCCAGGGGCCAGGAGCTGGGACAAGGGGCAATGGGCTCAAGCTGCCCCAGGGCAGGGTCAGCTCAGCTGGGAGGGCAAAGTTCTTCCCTGGCAGAGTTGTGGGACTGTGGCACAGGGGCCTGGAGCAGGGTCAGGGCCTGGCACAGGCTGCCCAGGGAGGGGGCTGAGTCCCCACCCCTGGGTGTGTTTAACAGACAGGGAGATGAGGTGCTCAGGGATCTGGTTTAGCACAGGACAGGAACGGTTGGACTTGATGCTCTTGAAGGTCTTTTCCAACCTTGTGATTCTGTGAATATTTAAGCAGCCTGAATGGAGTTCTTGTGGTGGGATTGTATTTGTGATGAAAAGCACCGTTCAGCTGCCTGCAGGACAACATACAGGTGAAACTCCACCCAAATACCAAAGACGTCAGCTGTTTTCCTACCCTGGGTACCACTATTTCCTGGCTACTTTATTTGTAGAGGCACTGCTTCTGCACAGCAGACTGAGAAGGGAGGATGGGACAGTGGTGAACTCAGGAGAAATAATGACAATATCAAGAAAAGAAATCACACAATAGTGTCTCTTCTGTATTTTCCCAGCTCCTAGCAATCTGTAGATCAAAGTTTTCTCAAGCTGGAGAAGAAGAAAGGTTTTTGGGAAGCTGGTGTGTAACACTTTCTAATGAAACTCACTTTCTGTGTCTCTCATTGCTTCTGAAACCTTTTGTAGTTCAGCCATGCACAAAGTCCCATGGAATGCCTGGAGAGGAGAAGTCTCATGGCAACCCCATCAATGTATAGAAGTATCCAGAGGCAGGGTGTAAAGAATCACATAATCACAGATTTGTAGGGGTTGGAAGGGACCTCAGGAGATGATTGGGTCCAACCCCTCTAGATGAAGATGAAGTCAGGTACTTTTCAGTGGTCTGGAGTGACAGGACAAGAGGCAAGTGTCCACCAAACCAGTCTGAATGGTAAAAATCTGAAAGGTAATTATGTTCCAACAAGTTTTGTGAAAATTAGTGCCATAACATGGCTGAAGTAGCTCAGCTGGGAGAGCGTTAGACTGAAGATCTAAAGGTCCCTGGTTCAATCCCGGGCTTCAGCAGTGTTTTCCTACAGTTTTTTGAGTCTTGGGCTCTTCAGCTGCTGAAGTTAGTCCAGAAAAAGGCCATGAAGGAAAGGAAAGGGAAGGGAAGGGAAGGGAAGGGAAGGGAAGGGAAGGGAAGGGAAGGGAAGGGAAGGGAAGGGAAGGGAAGACGTGAGAAGCAGCAAATGTTTGAGTATCAATTTGTCAAAGATCAACTCCAATATACATCTGGGCTCTTCTCCAAAACAGGACAGAGACCTTTTCATTAAGCTCTTTAAGATCTGGACATAACCCTATCAGATCCTGTAGCACTTCCAGGTGATGACAGAACGTTAGGAGTTGGAAGGGACCTTGAATGATCATCTAGTCCAACCCTTCTGCCAGAGCAGGGTCATCCAGACTAAATCACACAGGAACATGTCCAGACAGGTTTTGAATGTCTCCAGAGAAGAGACTCCACAACCTCTCTAGGCAGTCTGTTCCAGTGCTCCATCACCCTTATTGTGAAAAAGTTTCTCCTTATATTCACATGGAACTTCCTATGCTCCAGTTTGCACCCGTTGCCCCTTGTCCTGTCGCTGCCATCCCTGAGAAGAGCCTGGCTCCATCCTCCTGACTCTCATCCTTTACATATTTAAAAACATTAATAATGTCACCCCTCAGTCTCCTCTTCTCCAAGCTGAAGAGGCCCAGCTCCCTCAGCCTGTCCTCATAAGAAAGGTGTTCCACTCCCTTAATCATCTCAGTGGCCCTGTGCTGGACTCTTTCAAGTTCTATGTCTTTGCTGAATGATGACTTCCCTGATGTCAATAATGAGCTGAACATAAGTCAGTGACAACCTGACCTGCTTAAGGCTTGATTAGGTCCTGCTGGGCAAATGCCTCTATCAGTAGCCATCACCCACTAGCAGATACATTGGGTCAGAAGATACATTGCCCTCCTGCTTAGCTTAACAAGCAAGCAGCCACAAACACAGTACATCCCTTTGCAGGCCAGAGGTACTCAGGCAGGACCCTCAGGCTCAAGGATGCACCAGGCAGAAAAATGGCCCATTATCTCCTTCTGCCTATGCCTACATCTAAATGAGGGATGAGTTTCCTGGTCTCCAAACTGCAGGAGAGTAGATCAGAGCCCCCTGCATAGTCTGTGTTCAGGATTAAATTAAATTTCGTATAGGGCTACAAAGATGATTAAGGGCCTGGAACATCTCCCCTGTGAAGAAAGGCTGAGGGAGCTGGGACTGTTCAGCCTGGAGAAGAGAAGACTAAGGGGGGACCTAATTAAAGTCTATAATTATCTTAAGCAGGGGATGCAGGGGGAATCAGCCAGCCCCTTTTCAGTGTCTGTGGGGACAGGACAAGGGGCGATGGCCTCAAGTTGGAGCACAGGGAGTTCCACACCAATCTGGGGAAGAACATTTTCCCAGTGAGGGTGAGGGAGCCCTGGCACAGGCTGCCCAGGGGGTGTGGAGTCTCCTTCTCTGGAGATATTCAAGACCCATGTGGACACAGACCTGTGTGCCCTGTCCTAGGGACCCTGCTTTGGCAGGGGGTTGGACCTGATGATCTCTGGAAGTCCCTTCCAACCCTTACAATTCTATGATTCTATGTCTTGGGCCTCATTTTGTTCTGAAAACAGACCTCAAGCACTTGTGTTTGTACATCCCAGGCATTGTCCTCAGGTTCAAGAGCAGCTTACACACTGTGGCTGTGCTGAACTGCTCCTGCCACACTGGAGAAATACAGCCTTGGGTCATAAGGGCAGAAGCAAATCAGACACCAGACACCCAGGTCAGAGAGTAATGAGATGGCACACAGGCTGAGCATTCAAGCAGTTCTGCTAAACGATATTTTGACCTGGTGCTAGACTCATTGTTTAACAAGTGTGCTGGAAATCTAACTCAGGCTAGTGCTTGGCCTTGAGCAGCCCTCAGTGCCTTTCCACACTGGTTAAATATGCCCACTTGTAGCCTTCCAGGCAATGCCCACACACGCTTCAGGGGATGGCAGGGGTCAGGAACCATTCCCAAGAGCTGGCTTGGACATATTACCTCTATTTCTGTTGGGATGGAGAGGAGAAGAGATTTTAGCACCATGACAGATGTGCCCTACCAGATGGGTTTAGTCCCATGGACCAGGACAGACCAGTTGTATTTGCTTTACACAATATAACACTCCCTGCAGAGGACCTGATGTTTCCCACCACCCTTCCTCTCAGTGGCCAGCCACCAGCATGGTTACCTCAAGGCAGTCTTGAAAGACTTGCCACAACAAAGACAAGCATTTGGAGTAGGGTTTTATTATGGGTTGCTGAACAGATTAACCACAGCCAGTTGAGGAAATCTCCTGAGCTGAAAACAGCCAAATGATGATTGATGGATGAGAAACTTCCCATGAGACAGCAGTGGCTCTTGCAGCTGGGAAGGGTGATGGGATCCTGGGCTCCATCAGCAGAGGGGTGGCAGCAGGGACAGGGAGGGGATTGTCCCTCTCTACTCTGCCCTCAGGAGGCCCCAGCTGGAGTCCTGTGTCCAGAGCTAGGGCCCCAATACAAGAGAGATGGGGAACTGTTGGAGAGGGGTCAGAGGAGCCACGGAGATGATCAGAGGGCTGGAGCAGCTCCCCTATGAAGAGAGGCTGAGGGAGCTGGGCTCAGAATACACGAGCACCCTGTGTGCAGGACACTTCCTCTTCGCACACAGCACCCAGCTGGGCTGGTTCAGCCTGGAGAAGAGAAGGCTGTGGGGGGACCTCATTGCAGCCTGCCAGTCCCTGAAGGGAGCAGAGGAACAGGAAGGGAATCAGCTTGTTCAAAGGGCAGAGACTGGCAGGACAAGGGGGAATGGATTAAAGCTAAAGGAAGGAAGGTTTAAATTGGATATTAGGGGGAAGTCTTTTACAGAGAGAGTGGTGAGGGGCTGGAACAGGCTGCCCAGAGAGGGGGTGGATGCCCCATCTCTGGAGGTGTTGAAGGCCAGGTTGGCTGTGGCCCTGGGCAACCTTGTGTATCTCCAGGCCTGGAGGTTGGTGTCCCTGCCTGTGTCAGGGGGTTGGAGCTCTGTGATCCTTGGGGTCCCTTCCAACCCAGACCAGTCTGTGATTCTATGAAATGACAGGAGACATTTTTAGTCATAGAAGAAATTTGGCGGGGGGGGGTGAGATGGGGGTTGGAGCAGGATGGAAATCATGTAATTTGCCCTGTTCACAGTACTCATTTGGTTTCTGCACATGAACACCAATGGAGGATAGGTGATGTGAGCCAGCACCGTAGTTCTCATGAAGGTGCCAATGACAGCTGCAGTCCAGCAGAAGGAATTAGCTACAATCAGATGCCTTTGAAGCCTGATCCACACATCTGGGAATAAAAGGAAAGGCTTCCACTGATACTAGCAGTTGGGCCCTCATGTTCATACTGCAAGGCATAAAGAACTCCCCAGAGACCATACTGCAGTGCTGCCAGAAGTGATGAAGCAACTTATTTCCCTTCTCTTTTTCCCAATGACTTGGTCCCCTCTTAGCTGAAACAGAATCTACTGCAGCCTCAGTGCCAAAAGTTGCCAAGTCTCCCTGTATTTGGCTCAAAGAAGGGTTAAAAGAAGCCCCGTGCTCACGGGGAGGCAGCGAGGGAAGGTGCAGGATGAATAACAGCCGTGGGCGGCACGCAGCGTGGGGGCGGCTGCCCTGCCAGCACCTTCATCCAGCCCACACACATGCAGCCCCCTCCTCTCACTACTGTTCAGGTCCCTTTGGCATCGGGGCCCCCACACTCATCAATCAGCACATGTTGGACGCCGAGCACCATCTCTTCCTGAGCCCCTGCACAGCGCTGCTCGAGCCTGCAGCTCTCCCCCACAATTGCTCACAGCTCAGCTAGTGCCCTTCAGCTGTGATTTTCTGCTTATTCTAGTGATGAATTCTGCCTTTCTTTTCATTCCTTCAGTCCTGATTAGCCACTGCTGTCCTGCTCCCTGATCCTTGTGGCAGTTCTCTCCACCTTTCCCACCAAGGCCACAGGCATAGATCAATCCTCACGCATCCAGCCTGACCGTGCAGCACCAGAGTTATGTCTCACTGCTGCTGAGATGAGGGAGCCTGCACTGAAAGATCCAGCCAGCTAAGTAATTGGGAAATACTCAACAGGAGCTTAAAACCTTTTCTTCCAGGAAAAAAAAAAAAAGGGAAAAAAAAAGAAAAAAAGAAAAAAAAAGAAAAAAAAAAGAAAAAGAAGAAGAAAAGAAAAAGAAAAAAGAAAAAGGAAAAGAAAAAGAAAAAAAAAAGAAAAAGAAAAAGAAAAGAAAAAGAAAAGGAAAAGGAAAAGGAAAAGGAAAAGGAAAAGGAAAAGGAAAAGGAAAAGGAAAAGGAAAAGGAAAAGGAAAAGGAAAAGGAAAAGGAAAAGGAAAAGGAAAAGGAAAAGAAAAAGAAAAAGAAAAAGAAAAAGAAAAGGAAAAAGAAAAAGAAAAAGGAAAAGGAAAAGAAAAAGAAAAAGAAAAAGAAAAAGAAAAAGAAAAAGAAAAAAAGAAAAAGAAAAAAGAACGAAAAAAGGAAAGAAAACATTGCTTTCACCCTGAAAGCAATGTGGTCACTGTAGGAGTATGACTGGGTCTGCTAGTACGCCTGGGAAAGTTCCCACTGAAACTACTCAATGCATATCACACCAGGGGTTACTGCCTACGTAGTTCCTACTTGGTTGTGTTTTATGGGGTGAGACAGAAGACCCCAGACCTCTGATTTGCAGTCACTGTGAATCACTGCTGTGGTGTCAGTATAGCTGCCCTGATGAAAAGGTCACAGGGTGAGGGTTGCATATTCCTTCCCAGCAGCACCTTCTCTATTTTGCTGTTTGTTTTTGTGGTACTTTGCATTCTCATGGAGTGCTTCTATGTTTGCTTCATTTCCCAGGTTTTTTGTAGGACCTACTGTAATCTGTGGGCTAATTGGACTGCACATGTACTTTGTCCCTTGCTCTGCCAATGACTAGCTTGAGGAGAAACAATTCCTTTATTCATGCCTCAGTTTCACCCATAAGAAAATGGGGTAATGTATTCCAGAGTCACATTGAAATCTGCTCTGAGATCTGACAGAAAAGGCTAGCTCTGATGGAGATAGAGGCAGACAGCACACACAGACAATAAAAGACATTGCCAGCCCTGAAGATTAATTTTCTAAATTGCATGGCAGCTACAAGATGAGGAAAAGAAAGGATTACTATTTGCATGCCATGGGAGCAATAATCCTGCGATTACTACTCCAGGCATAAAGACATTAAGGCTTGGTTTGAGCTGCAGAGCAGAGCTCTTGGAGGTGTAGCAGCGCTGTGAAGAGATCAGACAGACTGTGTGCAGTCGTAAAGGTAACGCAGACTTTGTACATCTGTGTAGAGGCCAGCCTGTGAGGAAGACCACCCATGATTGCACTGAGAGATGTATATATCAGTGCTTACATCAGTGTGTGCATCGGTCCTCTCATCCAGACCCTCTGAGAGCAAATTAGGTCTGCACATTTTCACCCCTGCCCATCTGAGCCCATGAGGTTGGCCTTAAATGTCTTGGCAGCTGAAATCTGAATCATGCTCTGAGGCACAAACTCCCTTCATTGCCTTTAGAAGGAGCCTGGAGTAAACAAGGACATTCCTGCATAAAATACCTAAAACTGAGAAGTTCTGCCCCAATAAGCCTCAGGCAGCAGTTCATGACCTAGAAGCCAACCCTTGGCCCTCTATAGGGGAGTCCAGCTGTTCCTAAGAGCTCAGCTGAAGAGTCAGCTTTTGCAAAAACTGATCTTCAAGATGCAAATCTAATCCTGCTTCCTTTTGCAGTGGGAGATGCTTGGGTTTTGAAAGCCATATGGTCCTAGTTCACCTGGTGAACATGATCTTGTGCGTGATTTGATCTTTAGATAGTAGATATGGGGATCAGGGCAGTTCTTCCATTCAGGTCATCCAGCAAGCCCCTGGAAAAATTAGTTAGGATTTCTTCTCTCTGTCTAAACAAAGTCCTAAAATGAGGTTTGGTCATACATCAGAAAAAGAAATGAAAATTAAACTCCGTCTTTCAGATGCAGAAACTGTCCAGGACTTGCTCTGGGCACTGGATGTTGAAACTAGAGAAGAGAAAAATACTTTTTTGGATCCAGCTCAGTTCCTCAGAAGTACTAAAGTAAATAGAGAGTCAAAATACCTCTGAAGAGCCTTGGCTTTAGTATCTATGACTGATTAATTAATTGAAATTTAGATTTTTATTTGGGCTTTTAAGTATTTGTGCTGTTAACTATTGGGGCAATGGGCTATCCTTTATGTTCAGTTTGATTAGCAAAGCCTAATTTTATTTGTGACTGCAGGGTGCTAGAGGAGGAAAACGGAGAGAACATGAAGCAGTGCTCATTACAAGTGGAAGTAGGCTATTTCAATATGCAAATTGTGCTCAAACAGACCAGAGGAAGAGGACTGTTAGAGCTCCTGCTGTCTCTGATGAGATTTGGAGGTTTCTTTTTTTTCCCCTTTTCCTGCACACGGTGGGATTCAGTCTGGGGCAAGAGTGCATTTTCTTCTGGCAGCCTTTGGGAGAACCTAGGAGGTGACAGGTTGGGGAGACTTTGGTAGTCGATGCAGAAGGGTGGGTGGATTTCAGTCTGGTGTCCAACAAACATTTGGAGCACGGAAAACATCCACGGCAAAGCTCTGCAAATTCAGGAAAGTAGTTAATGTAAAAAGTATGGGAATCCAGTATAGCAGTGATTTTAATTACTGAATAGCTTTTAAGGCTTTAAACTACACTTAGATTCTCTTTTTTTAAGCTACTTAACTTGTGCCATATGAGTTGGAAAGGTCTCTTTTCCTTCAGTCTGTGGAAATACAACTATGTCCTATAACCTCTCATTACAAGCAATTGGAAATGTCTAGAAGAAAGCCTGCCCTGCTGAGATTTTTTTTTTCAGGAGAAAAAGCAAAAGAAAACCACAGCAGAGCTGGGAACACTGCAAGTCTCAGCCAAGCACAAAAGAGATAAATTTGAACATGAGCAGACAGCAGAAATAAATGCAAAATCATCTTCCCAACAGACACGTTCACTGGCCAGGGGCAGAAGATGCTGGACAGGTCTCTCATCCCCTCAGGGATTTTGGTGGAGTTGATTCCAGGTTCTCATTTCTCTCCCCTCCACCACCACCACCACCCGACATGGGGAAACTCCTCGAGTCATTTTGTCAGTGTCTCTGCCTCCGATATTTTCATGCCAGCCTGGTTACGTGGGTGATTCTCTGCTCTAGTTTTCAAGCAGAAGTTCTCACAAATTGACAGAGGAGGCTTTGGCAGCTCCATGGGAGGAGTGAGAGAGAGAGAGAGAGAAGTGTATGGAGGAGGAGAAATGAAATGGGCTTTTGAAAACCATAAAATTAGCATAGAAAACGGTGGCAGCTTTTCTTTACTTGGACTGAGTGAGAGGCAGTACAGTTGCCTGCTGATTTTAAAGCCACCCCATTAAAGATCCTAATGGGTGGCCACAGATGTGCTGGATTGCCTGTTTCTTGAGGGAAGCTAGTTTTGCAGCTACAGCACCAGAAACCTTGCAAAAACAGATTTCAGACTTTACCTTGGCGAGAGATTTGCTGTACAAGCTCCCTAGTGTTGGAGCCAATAATAATAATAATTAAAAAAAAAACAAAACAGAAGCATATGTAAATAAAGCCAGGACTGGAAAGCCTGCAAAGCTACTGAGGATGCAGGGTTTTCTCAGCCCAAGGATTTTTAGGCCTTGAGATCTCCAATCATCACCTCTAGCTTTAAACATTTAACTGAAGTTTCTAATTAAGAGGTGGGGTTGGGGGAGAGGGGTGTGTTAAATTGTTTTTTCCCCCTCAGGTTCTCACTATACTCAGTAAAAATCAAATCCCTTGCAATTTCCATTTTTCCCTGTGGAAAGACTTGTTAGGTCTGGGTTTGGAGAGTCAGTTACTCAGTTGTCTTTCTCTAATAAACAGATTACCATTGGATGCTTGATACTTCTGGAACAAGTGTGAGGTACCTGCACACAACCTTAGTCCCATCATGTGTTAAGGAAACACAGACTGCCTTGGATTTGGTACTGTAATTCACAGGCACGCAGCTCTCAGCTCTCAGCTCATGTGTCAGAGCACTTGGCAGCTTGCATAACTGTACCTACACAACTCGTAGGGAAGGGTCTTGGCACCCAGGAAATATAAATCATGAGTCTCTGATAGCTCTCTGGAACTGAAATCACTCCAGGAGATTAGCTTCTAAACCAAGGCTTTCATCTGTCTCAAACTTGTCCACCACCAGCCATCTGCAATGGGATAGAGACTCCTAGCACAGGACCAAGTCCTAACCAAATTTCTGGATGGCATGTGGTCACCCAAGAAGATGAGATTTTCTTTCCCCAAGTCTTCTCAGTTGTGGCTGGCTGAGAAGTGGCAATATACAAAAACTTTTTCCTGCCAGCTTTGTAAAGGTTCCTGGGTTGGTGCAAAACTGGGGAAATGCAGTGGCACAGCACAGCAAGGAGTCTGGAGATGCACTCTAGGACATTCCAAAAAAACTTTTTTCCAGGGGAGTGGGATGTGACATCAAGTCACCTACCTCTAGAAACTTGATTTACCAGCCTGTGAATGTGCTGTCAAGGAATCATACAATCCTAGAATGTCCTGAGTTGGAAAGGACCCATGAGGATCAAGTCCAACTCCTGGCTCCACACAGAACCAGTCAAGTCAGAGCATGGGGCTGAGGGCTTCTTGAACTTGGTCAAGCTCAGTGCTGTGACCACTTCCCTGGGGAGCCTGTTCCAGTGCATGACCACCTTGTCAGTAAGAACTTCCTAACATCTAACCTAAACCTCCTCCTAAGCACCAGTCCTTCATCAAGCTGTGATGAAAATGGGAAGACTGAAACCTTAGTGAGTCATACAAGGATGCCACCAGTTTGGGACAGAAGCCTTAACACACCCAGCTAGCATGTCAAAACGAAACAGCAATGATGAGAGCAGATGTCATGACTTTGGTCTAAAAATAGCACATTGTACCAAAACCCCACAAAATCTTGATATCCAGAAAGGACCTTTCAGCACATCAGAGACTGGATCATTCCACTGTGGAGGCATCAGCATGTTAAGTGAATGTAGTACAGCATTTCCCTTCAATGCAGGTATTGATCTACGCTGTAAAAGGCCTGTCTTATCCAGCCATGACACCACTCTGAGATACCATGCAATGTGAGTGTGACAAGATGTCACTGACATCAAGGCTGTGAGCCAATCTGGTGTCCCAGGGTAATACTGCTGAAAGACAGAGCCCAGAGGGTTGTGATCAGTGGCACAGAGTCTAGTTGGAGGCCTGTAACAAGTAGTATTCCTCAAGGGGTCAGTCCTGAGTCCAGTCCTGTTCAATACATTCATCAATGGCTTGGATGAAGGGATAGAGCCTACCCTCAGTGAGTTTGCTGGTGATATGAAATTGGGAGAAGTGGCAGACACACTGTGCTACCATCCAGCAAGATCTGGATAGGCTGGAGAAGTGGGCAGAGAGTAATCATGAAGTGGGCAGAGAGTAATCATGAAACCAGGGCAAGCGTAGGGTCCTGCACCTTGGGAGATCCTACTCTGACAGGGGAGCTGGACTAGATGATCTCCAGAGGTCCCTTCCAATCCCTATTCTGTGAATCAGGTCCCAGCATCCCTGGCATGACCAGTGAGAGTCTCAGCCATGAGTGGTGGCGGAAGAAGTGAGCCATGACTTCCCCAGGTGAGTCAAAACATGTTCTGTTGGAGAGGACTGGATGTAAGAAGGGGGAAAAAAAGGAGACAGGAGTTGTCAGGAGAAGGAGACAAAGCACTGCAAACATCTCAACACCAGCAAATATGCCCATAGCTATATGCAGCATTAATCCTCCTCCAGTGCAGGGTGATTTCTACCACCCAGGCTTGGTGTCTGTCTAGATAAATAATTAAAAGATGGACTCATCCACTGTAGCAAAGTCAAGCTGTGTTTGCAAACGTGGAAGGGAGATTTCCTGAGGAATATGCAATAGATTCATTAATGTAAATGGGCTAAACTGTTTGGATGATCAGTAATAGTCAGCCTCTTCTCAGTGTCTGTGGGGACAGGACAAGGGGTGATGGCCTCAAGTTGGAGCACAGGGAGTTCCACACCAATCTGGGGAAGAACTTTTCCCCAGTGAGGGTGAGGGAGCCCTGGGACAGGCTGCCCAGGGGGGTGTGGAGTCTCCTTCTCTGGAGATATTCCAGCCCCATCTGGATGCCTCCCTGTGTGCCCTGTCCTAGGGACCCTGCTTTGGCAGGGGTGTTGGACCTGATGATCTCTGGAGGTCCCTTCCAACCCCTATGATTCTGTGATTCTGTGATTCCCCTCTGTACCACATAGGTAAGGATGCTAACACACCTCTTCAAGCATCCCCTTGCCCCCCTTCCCCCGGCCCCTCTCATCATACATACTCCCAGGTCGAGTTCAGACCAGAAAGTCCCTCTCAAAATGCAGCCGTTATATTTCACAGGATCTCCTGCCCTCCTCTCACCTTCTCTGGGGAGAGCTCACTTACTTTCCCCTCCAGGTGAACTTCTCCCTTGCTGCTGTTCAGACTGGCTCTCTCTCACAGGTGGGTGTGCTCAGCCTGGAGCTGGCGGGCCAGCCGAGCTCAGGGGGTGGGCGGCACAGACAGCCAGCAAGGCAATGCTCAGGCAATGTGTTACTAGATGTTCCTATTCCCTGCTAAAGGGTTTCTGCTGTAACTCCCAGAGACCGCAACTTCATTCAGGTGTCCATACCCCCATGGCAGCCGCCTTGTCTGGGATAAGGGGGAACAGGAGTACCAGGAACAGAGCTCACCATCCACGTATGATCAAAATTGTCAAGCAGAGTTATAACTGCTTTAAACAAAATCCTCATGGTCAATGCATTATGGTTATTAAACATGGTAACATTTTGAACCTCAAGTACTGTGTCCAGTTCTGGGCTCCTCAGCATCAGAAGGACATGGAGGTCCTGGAGAGACTGCAGAGAAGGGCAACCAGGCTGGGGAAGGGGCTGGAGGGCAAATCCTCTGAGGAGCAGCTGAGGGAGCTGGGGGTGTTGAGGCTGGAGAAGAGGAGGCTGAGGGGAGACCTTCTCCCCACCTGCCCTGCCCTGCCAGGAGGGTGCAGAGAGGTGGGCGCTGGTCTCTTCAGCCAGGGACCAGGAGATGGGACAAGGGGAAATGGCATGAAGCTGCCCCAGGGCAGGGTCAGCTCAGATGTTAGGAAAAAACTTTTCACTGAAAGAGTTGTCAGGGCCTGGAATAGGCTGCCCAGGGAGGTAGTTTAGTCCCCATCCCTGGATATGTTTAAAACAAGGGTAGATGAGGTACTTAGGGATGTGGTTTAGCTTAGGACAGGAATGGTTGGACTTGATGATCTTAAAGGTCTTTTCCAACCTTGTGATTCTGTGATTCTGTGATCAGACACCAAGGCAACTGGCAGCTGAAGAAGCTCCAGGACCCCTAGCACTGGGAGCCAGGATGACCAAAGGAAAGATTCTTCCACAGCTCTGTATATCACAGCTTTTCTTAAACCACCCACTGCTGACCAATCCAGGGTTTGATGAACCTATGGCCTTACCCAGTACTACCACCCTTCTCTTCTTTTGACCCAGCTGAAATCATATCCAGACCCAGGCTGCAGAATCAATGTTGTCTCTTTCAATGTTTTGTCATCAGTTGGAGAGATGGAATGTTAGGAGATCAAAACTGTAAAAAACCTTGTTCCCTAGTGAACAAGGAGACCGAGGGGGAGCATGTTGTTTCTCACTTTGTCCTTCTTAGAAATAGTTGGCTGAAACCTGAAGGGCAGCATCAGAGCTTTCTCCTTGCCTCTTCCGCTTAGTCATGGGATCTGACTTCCTCCTGACAGTTGGTTTTAGCCAGAATTATTACTGTTCTGTAGGAATTGTGATCCCTTCGTGTGACCTACACTTCCATCCCATGTCACCATCTGCCATGGTCATGGGCTGATGTCAGTGTGAGTCAGGCATGATAGTGTCTTCTAAGTAGGACCAAAACTGTGTAGTCAACAACATCCCATGATGACCATACCTTTCCATATCCTCTAGGCTGATGTTGTCCCCCAGATCCTTCATCTCTGCCAAGAAGGGCTGATGACCTGACAGGCTTCACATGACATCTATTATTTTATGGAGACTGGTAATGATGGATGCTTTAAAGGTAAGGAAGCAGTGCCAAAAGGGCATTTGTCTCAATTTCAGAAGCAAATAGGGATAAAACAACTCCAAAAGTAGGTTAACATCTAGGTGTTTCCCTGGCTTATACAATACCTCTGTTTTCTTTAAAAGGAAAAAAAAATGCTCAATGGAAGGAGGATGAGGAAGAGAAGGTTGAATCATCATGCCTTCTTCATCCGCTTTCTTCATGACACTTCATCCACCATTATGACTAATAAAACCTGAGTATTCTTCATGTTATCAGCCACTGTGGCAAAAGAGAGGGTTGTGCAGGAAGATGAAAATTAAGGATGGGAAGATGGTTCCCAGCCACCACACGATTGGAAGCTTTTCCCTGGGAGAACCACTGAAACATTTTTCTGGGAGCTGTTGCCCTTCCTGAAGGACAGGAAAGAGCTCACTGGAAGCTGCTCTATTCTGACTGGTAGAAACCTTTGAGTTTACAGCTAGCATATGTCCTTAGCCAGTTTAAACACATTTCTTATAATGCTGCCTTCTAGTTTGACCACATATTTTTCATCTTTGGTGTTTATGTCCTCCAGACAGACCCGAAGAACACTCAAGTTTCTTCACCTTTACCATGATCAGCAATATGTTCCAAAGTTTACTACTCTCCATTTATGTCATACCATCTCCCTTTCCAGATGAATCCCAAAGTCCTTCTTGGCCATTTAAAGTCATCTATATCAATGGTGACCCAGGCTCTGTAGTCTCTGACATCGTCTCCAGTCCATCATTCTCTTTTCTACACTGTTTCATCATTATTTACCTCATGGGATCCTGGGGTGCATCAAGAAGAGTGTGGGCAGCAGGTCACAGGAGGGAATCCTCCCCCTCTGCTCTGCCCTGCTCAGGCCCCACCTGGAGTGTTGTGTCCAGTGCTGGGCTCCCTGGGAGAGAAAAGACAGGGATCTCCTGGAGAGAGTCCAGAGGAGGCTCTGGAGATGCTGAAGGGCCTGGAGCATCTCCCCTGTGAGGAAAGGCTGAGGGAGCTGGGGCTGTTCAGCCTGGAGAAGAGAAGACTAAGGGGGGACCTAAGTAATGTTTATAAATATCTTAAGCAGGGGATGCAGGGGGAAGTGATCGGTAATAGTCAGCCCCTTCTCAGTGTCTGTGGAGACAGGACAAGGGGTGATGGCCTCAAGTTGGAGCACAGGGAGTTCCACACCAACCTGGGGAAGAACTTTTTCCCAGTGAGGGTGAGGGAGCCCTGGGCCAGGCTGCCCAGGGGGTGTGGAGTCTCCTTCTCTGGAGATATTCAAGACCCATCTGGACACTGACCTGTGCGACCTGTCCTAGGGACCCTGCTTTGGCAGGGGTGTTGGACCTGATGATCTCTGGAGATCCCTTCCAACCCCTACGATTCTGATTCTATGATATTTCACCTTTCTGAGATGAGCTGTCCTCTTTTTCACTCTCTCTCCCCTTCCTCATTTCCGATCCAGTTTGAGGTAAAGTCACTTGAAAGTCATAGGAGTTCCTAAGGAACAGTCTCCTGAGCACAGCTCAGTGACGCTGCTGCCAGCACTATGAAGGCTATGTTTTCCTGGATAGCATGACTGTTTGCAGTTCTTGCAAATAAAAGGAATTAGAGAAAAAAGAAGATTTGAGAGCTGTGTGAGTAATAGAGCATCATCCGTGGGGACACGTGCTGGGATAGCACACAAAAACAAGCTGAGAACACAGGGTACATTCACCTGCAAATTAACTCTCGTCACACTTGGGGAAGGTATGGGAAAGTAGGTGTCAGTGCTACAGCTAGGGAAACTGAGTCATAGTGATGCTATTTGCATAGATTATTCAGATGGCTTAATGGAGAGCCTAAACTAAGGCTGCTTATGCTGGTTTGTGGGTTGCAGCTGCCTGAATTATGCAATAAAGCTTAATTAATTTGCATAATAGGAAGACAAGACTATGAACTCCATTAACTACCTGGCCAAAGGACCCAGAGCGATTTTGTGTTCTGGTGTGTTTGGACTTGTCCATGACATCCCCAACTTGGCTTTTCCTCACCTCACTACTCTTACCCTCCTTAACAGCCAAAGTCCCCGTGAAACCACTTCTTCATCTTGCAGTTAAATATGACCTAGGGTCTAGCTCTTTGGTGCATTGCCCTTGAGTCTACTCCAGGACCACCTGGCCAAGCTTGAACACCAGCAGCACCCTCCTACTTCAAGGACACTGTCAGAGCAAAGTGATCTCCGTTCGCACAGAGCTGGCATCCATTCCACCCTCTGACTTTCCCACCTCCAGAGAAGGCTGCAGCTCAGCGAGGGGAACAAACATACCATAGAAGGGAAGAGATCTCTGCCAAGCACTGCAGAAATGGGACACAGATGGTGTCTTAAATGAGAACGGAAGTTTATTTGGGGGCTCTGTGCGTGACGTAGAGTTGCAGATCTTGCAACAGATGACAGACACCAGGATTTTAGAGCGGGTGACAATACAATTTTGAAGCAGTATCTGTCCACAGAGCTATTATCTTGCCTGGAAAAAAGGAGGAAGAGAAAAAGTTGAACTCAGTAAGCGGTTCTGTAAAGATAGAAATGCATAAGCCTGATTTTATTGATGTGGAGATCTGGTTTTTTCTGATACCATGATCTTAATCACACCTGTTTGTTGGCCAGTTTGTCAGCCTGGATGGTTGCACTAATTGGCCAAGTGGCTACTGCTAATGGAAGTATGTGAGAATGACATCAGCCTTGCTTTTTGCTGTTCTAGACATAAAAGTTTGCCTTTGCCCTCTACACATAGAATGGATGGAAGGGATACCTAGAGGTCACCTAGTCCAACACCCTGCCCTAGAAGGGACATCAAGAACCAATTGCCCAGGACCATATACAGGGTACTTCTGAATATTTGTAAGAATGGACACTCTGCAGTATCTCAGGGCAACCAGTCCCAGGTCTCTCATCCTCCTTCATATGAGAGAAGTTTCAGTCCTTTCATCATCTTCGTGGCCTTTTTCTGGGCTAACTTCAGCAGCTGAAGAGCCCAAGACTCAAAAAACTGTAGGAAAACACTGCTGAAGCCCGGGATTGAACCAGGGACCTTTAGATCTTCAGTCTAACGCTCTCCCAGCTGAGCTACTTCAGCCATGTTATTACACTAATTTTCACAAAACTTGTTGGAACATAATTACCTTTCAGATATTTCAGACAAGCTTAGTTAACATTAGCCTCTGAGCCAAAGAAGTCATTTCAGAGAACAGGATACAGGCAGCCTGGGCTCAAAAGTCTGCTGCATATGTGTATGACTTTGAATAATAGCACTGTAGGATTATAGAGAATTGGAGCAGGGAAACAAAAAAGATGTTCCCGAAGGACTGACACTGGAGTAGAGGTACCTTGAGATTACAGAAGGTCTCTGAGCAACACCCCCAGGTACTTTTCTACTTGGCAGCTTTCCAGCCACTCTTCCCTGAGCCTGAAGTATTCCCTGGGGTTGTTGTGACCCAGGTGCAGGACCCAGCACTGAGCCTTGTTGAACCTCAAACAGCTGGCCTCAGCCCATCTATCCAGCCTGTCCAGATCCCACTTTGGAGACTTCCCACCCTCAAACAGTCCCGCCCAACTTGGTCTTGTCTGCAAATCTACTGAGGGTACATTCAATCCCCCAATCCAGATCATTGATAAACATATTAAAAAGAACTGGCCCCACTACTGAGCCCTGGGAATACTACTTGTGACAGGCCTCCAACTGGATTTAACTCCATTCACCAAAACACTTTGGACCCAGCTGTCCAGCTAGTTTTTTACCCAGCGTAGTGAAACCCATCCAAACTATGAGCAGCCAGTTTCTCCAGGAGAATTCTGTGGGAAACATTGTTCAAATCTTCACTAAAGTACAGGTAAAGAACACCCACAGCCTTTCTTCATCCATTAAGTCTATCACCTTGTCATAACAGGACTTCAGATTAGTCAAGCATGATTTCTTTCATAAAGCCATGCTGACTAGCCCTGATGCCCTGGTTGTCCAGTACATGACGTATGACGGCATTCAGGATTATCGGCTCCATAATATTCCCTGGCACCAAGGACAGACTGACAGACATGTAGGCCCCTGGATCCTCCTCCTGGCCCTTCTTGTAGATGGGTGTCACATTTGCTAACCTCCAGTCAACTGGGACCTCCCCAGTTAGCCAGGACAGCTGAGAAATGATGGTAAGTGGTTGGGTGAGCACTTCTGCCTGCTCCCTCAGTATGCTTGGGTGGATCCCATCTGGCCTCATAGACTTGTGTGTGTCTAAGTGGTGTAGCATCAAACATAGACTGGTCTTTCTATGCTTCTGGTGTTGAAGAGGACATCTTGTCTCATTCCTCAAACTATTTCTTTTTAATACTGCTATGTGTGTCATATTTAGATACCAGTTGTGTTGATTAATGCAGTTCTTTTCCATAGGGTTAGACTCATCTGTGATGCCACAGCCCTTTCTTAGTCTACAGCACTGCTGCTACCTGCAGAGTAGAGGTCAGAACTGGGTGGAACACAGAGGTGTTTGGACCTTGGTCAATAAACCAAATAATGGCTTCACAGAGAATGTGCTGTTTGTATTTCCAAACTGGTCTGACATATCTGAAATACCATAACCCCATCTCTGTAGGAAGAGGTTTGTGTGTGCTGGTAAGAAACAAGAAAGTGGGCGTCCTTGCTGAACCTAAAGACCAAGGCCCATACCATAAAAATAGGTAAAACTTGGCACTAAACAGCAGCCTTGATCCAAAGACCAGTCAAAAGCATTAGCATTGAACAGATATTTCTAATATCTTTTCACAGAGTCCACAGAATGATCTGGAGTTATTCGTGGAGCTTGGCTACTCCTCACATCAATCTGTCTCTCCAGCTTGAGAATGGGAGGCAGGCATATTCATGCAGTGATATGTTTGCCCAGCCCACCAACTTATTCTGCAAATAGAGGACTTTGATTCCCAGTACAGACCATCTTTCACCAGCTCCAAATTCACATCTCCCCAAAATACATATGTGAAATGCACAGTAAGTTTCCCGTGTCTGTTAAAACA
The DNA here is from genome assembly GCA_027925045.1 of Hypotaenidia okinawae. Lineage (NCBI taxonomy): Eukaryota > Metazoa > Chordata > Aves > Gruiformes > Rallidae > Hypotaenidia > Hypotaenidia okinawae. Next base: position 162,605,124 of record BSDF01000002.1, read on the forward strand.
CTGTTAGTGAAAGGTGTCAAAAATACATTTAATCTGGGTTTGAATGTTCAGCTCAATAGCAGCAGATATTTCCTCACAGGGATTTATTAGATAACACTTCCTGATATCTAGGCCTCCCAAGCTAGGCTATGGAACTCCTGCAATATCCAGCCATCAGGAGTGTACCTTAAGTGGGTTTTCTGCAAAACCACTTCCACCCCTAGGTCCTTATGGTGATACTACCCATGACCACTGAGAAACTGATCACACGTGCATATCTCAGGGTCTCAACATCTCTGTGTGTATGAGGTGGGGACCTATTCAGACAGCTGAGCACTGCTGCAGGGCTTCTTCTTCTTGTCCATGTACACTATATGACTTTAGGAACATGCCAGATCCAGCCCTTGAAATCTTTATGCTGCCAAGACCAGGTGCACATAACAAATCCATAACATCGCTGAAGACCATGGCCACCAGGCAACCTAAACCAAAATCTGATTCCTCAGTTATATTTTGAGTCTGGTAGAAACACTGATATGAGAGGAACCTAGAATATTTCTTAGGGATTTGGAGTCACGAAGGAGCAATTAAGTCTCAACCCTGATTGGAAATGAGCAATCCTTGCTATCTAATTGACTGTCTCTCTCACCTCCACCTGGACCTCAGGACCCATAAGAAGCAGGTAGTTGGGGATGGACCCCACTAAGCCTTTCCAATTGTCCACGAAAGAGGAGAAGGAAGAAATATTTCAATCTGTGCCCTTGCAAAATCACACACAAACCAAGGCTGTGTCTGCAGAGGAGGTCTGGTTGCATTTATTGACAGAAGATGCTTACAGGAGCAATTTCTTGAGCTCGGTGACTAAGGACCCTACAGATACAGCTTGGATTAGCCTGCAAGAACAGAAAGCACTTTCTAGTATATTTCTCCTCGTTTGGATGCTGAAGGGAGTAGGAAAAAGGACTGCATAGCAATATGATTTGCTACATGATTATTGTGGGGTCTATCATAAGTGTTTACTTGTACCTAATGCTTTGCTTTGAAAGTTTATAAATGTCTGTAATGAGGACCTTCTCCAGGTTAATTTTTTCTTTAAAGACTAATTATTTTGAAACATTGGTACCTCTGATTCTGTTGAAAAGAGCACTGTTTGTTCTCCCCTGAAAATCTGTGAACTATTTAGCATTACCAGTAGTGAGGATGATTACAGAATTACATTTCCTTTGTGGCTTCTTCTGGGTCTGCTGCCAAACAGGTCTGCATCTAGCACGTGTGTGTTGCAGATCTGGGATATGGTAATAGTGACTTTGTCCTGAGCAGCCACAGTCTCTATAACTAGCAAAGTCCCTTTAAAACAGAGAACATTATTGTTATGCAGAACAGAACGTTTCAAATCAGCAAATTGCCTCTTGCTCAAACATGTATGGTGCTTTCTTTGGCTAAAATAGGACAAGTGAAGTGTGCCCTCATAGCCAAGAAGGCTAACACTGTTCTGGGGTGCATCAAGAAGAGTGTGGCCAGCAGGTCAAAGGAGGTTCTCCTCCCCCTCTACTCTGTCCTGGTGAGGCCACATCTGGAGTGGTGTGACCAGTTCTGGGTTCCCCAGTTCAAGAAAGATGGGAAACTACTGGAGAGAGTTCAGGAAAGGGCTACTAGCATGGTTAGAGGACTTGAACATCTTCCATATGAGGAAAGGCTGAGAGAGCTGGGTCTGTTTAGCTTGGAGAAGAGGAGACAGAGAGGGGATCTCATCCACCTGAAGGGTGGGTGTCTAGAGGAAGGGTACAGATTCTTTTCAGTAGTTCCCCGTGACAGGACAAGGGGCAGAGGGCACAAACTGGAACACAGGAAGTTCCTTCTCAACATGAGGAAAAACTCCTTCCCTTTGACAGTGGCAGAGCACTGGGACAGGCTGCCCAGAGAGCCCTGGAGTCTCCTTCTCTGGACAGATTCAAGACTCATCTGGATGCTGTCCTGTGCAATGTGCTCTAGGGGGTCCTGCTCTAGCAGAGCATTGGACTAGATGATCTCCAGAGGTCCCTTCCAGCTCCTGTGGAATCTGTGAATCAAATTCCTAGAAGGCTGGTTGGGGACATCACTATCATAAGCAATGAAGATCACAAGAGAAGACCTGCTGAGCCTGCCAGGAGTTTTTTTCTTCAAAGTTCCTGGATTTTCCCCACCTGACTTCTCAAAGGCCAACAAGGCAAATCTCTAAACCTGACCTTTTTAATAGAAAGTGAAATCTTCCTTCAAAACCCAACCAAGGTGAACCAAACCAAATCAAACCAAACCAAGAACTTTGAACATCAACTCTGGAGGGGTCTGTATCATCCCTTGGATGTTACCAGCATGTAAGTCTGGCAGACTGAGCATCCCCTTTCTAGCAGCAATTCACAGATTCATCGAGAACAGCACTGTTTTAAGTTACAACTCATCTCCCCACTGCCACACCAGAAATAGCATTACCCAGTGACAATGACAAATAGCGTTTCCACTACTGAATTCATCTAGGCTTTCTCTAGATATTACCCTTGTCCATGCATGATCTGCTCCACTGTGTGGTATGAGGGCCACTGGAAGGATGGTGGCATCACCACGTGAGCATTTTGGTTTGCTGTCCACCAGCTTCTGGAAAGCTGTTGTCTGCATGAGTTATCCTGGAGCACACTTCTTGGCTCAGGGTCCAGGGAGCTGCTCAGCAACTTTTGTTCAGTCTTAATGAAGCCATTACACTCTTTTTCCCAGAGAATCCAGGTTGTGCAGTCACTTCATGGGATTTTCCAGAATCTGTGTTATGTCCATTGCAAAGATAGCTTTGGTCCTATCAAAAGTTCTTTCTCCAAATTTAAATAGAACAACGATGTTAATTCTGGGTCTGCACAAGTCCTATTCATCTTTCAACTGTTTCTGAGCCTTTTTTGGGGGAAGGGGTACGGGGGGATTAGTGTATGCACTGGGATTTAGGTCTATCTGGTGCGAAGGAGTCAGAGCGTAGGAAAGCCTTCCTAAGGCCAGTGGTGCCACCTAATGGGAAAATTCCCAGGGAATCAATTTCTCGGAAGTCAAGCCCTTAATTGGAGTGTTGCTAGGTGACGTAGAGATGGAAATTAGCAGCTCTGATGTAAGTCTCTCTTTTCTGCTGCTTTACGATCATCCCTCCGTCAGCCTATTCCCGTTTCCTCAGCATCTGAGCCACACACATGAGACCACCCAGGAAAATTCGTTCTGCTTCCGGCTTAAATCCACTTTCAGCAATCCCTGAAGCTACTGAAGCATTTTTGACCTTCATAATGCTCATTCTCCCTGAAGAAGAAATTATCCCCGATTTTTTTTTAGTATGAAGAGCCAAGCACAACACAAGAGGGAGGAAGGGTCTTCCAGGGAGGGACTAGGGGGTTTGTCCTACATTACAGGCTCTCTGCATCACAACCTTTGTGGCTCAGCACCGTCTGGAATCGAGCTGTGGCTCTGCCACAGAAGCAATAATGTCTCAAAAGCACCACCTGACAAAAGTTCCCACATGGAAACCCCCTACAGCCGCTGCGCATCATAAATAATCACTAGAGTGGGAAGGAGTCAGCTGCAAAACCTGTCCTGGTCTCCAGGGATTATTTTATTCCGTGATTGTGTTGTCTTCTCAGCACCTACAGCTATTTCCTCATGACAATCTAGCTCACCACGGCACCCCTGCTGCCATCAGTTTGCAGGAGGAGTGCGTTAAGGGTGGTTAGAGCAGGGTCTTTGTCTTTCTCAGATCTCAGCTCTGCCATGGATGAATCATATGTTTTAAGCTGTCTAAGTCAGGGTTGCTTTATTTCAGTTCCTCTGACGTTGAAAAAGTACTTCTAAGATTCTTCCCCATTTCTTCTTAGGATGAAGATATTTCCATGGGCGGACAGTTCTTATAAGTATCCAAAAACATCAAAGAAAATGATGTGATGTTGAAGCGTTGTTTCTGCTGTTCTTGGGGAGAGGGCACAATTGAATCTGTGGAGGGATCTAGTCTCATTTTTAGTGCCTCACTGAGCTGAAACGACACCATTACAGGCAAGATGGAAGCTCACAAAAACCCTGTGCAATTTCATGGCTGAAGAAGGGTTTAACATTTAGGGCAAAGGGGAGAAACCTGCAATTAAGCAGGCTCGAGTCATTAATTCTAGTGAGGAGCTAAGCTCTGCTGGTAATGATGACTCTGCAGTTGGTGCTGCTCGAAGCCTTGAGTGCTGCTTGACAGAGGTGACCAGGCACCGGTAATTGTCCTCAGAACTCAGGCAATATCCAGTGATTTTTTATATCCCTTGTGCTCAAACAAAGAGTTCCAGCAACCAGGAAGGGGTTCATCCATAGGTTCATTAGCCAGCCCCTTCTCAGTGTCTGTGGGGACAGGACAAGGGGTGATGGCCTCAAGTTGGAGCACAGGGAGTTCCACACCAACCTGGGGAAGAACTTTTTCCCAGTGAGGGTGAGGGAGCCCTGGGCCAGGCTGCCCAGGGGAGTGTGGAGTCTCCTTCTCTGGAGAGATTCCAGCCCCACCTGGATGCCTCCCTGTGTGACCTGTCCTAGGGACCCTGCTTTGGCAGGGGTGTTGGACCCCATGATCTCTGGAGGTCCTTTCCAACCCCTGTGATTCTGTGATTCTGTGATTCATCTTCTCATTGTGGCTGAGAAGTCCGTGGGTCCAAGGAATGTCATGCACGGCTTTGGAGAAGCACCCTGAGGAGATGGGCAATAAAATGCTGAGCTCCAGCAGGCCGTGGGGGATCATAGGTGTGTGAGAGTCATGGAAGGATAGGTCAAGCTGTCACTTTAGCTTGCTGGGCTGTTGTTTTGGTTTGGTTTGTTTTTTGTTTAATTGCTTCACTGTGTAGTGAGTATTCAAACCCCTGAAACTAAGTCACCTGAGGCATATTAACCTCAGGCATGGGTATCAGGGTGTAGGATAGGCATCCAGTTAGGAGTAAAGAGGACAAGTTCAGGGCTCTTAGTGGTCTCTGGGTAGCTTGCAGTCAGGATTTAACTCATTGAGTACTTTCCATTGGCCTTTTCTCAAACCTGAGAGCTGTGTTATTCAGGGGAAGGTAAACTGAGCTCCTTCTATCTATACCTTGTCCATAGACCATTCTGCACCAGCTAGCTTGGGAGGAGAGGGTGGAGGTATGATGCTACGGAAGCCAAGGCAAATGCAGCCTGGAGACCTGGGGTTTTAAATAAGATGTTGGGATCTTATTGCAGGGGGGTTGGACTAGATGACCTGTAAAGGTCCCTTCCAATGCAATACATTCCATGTTTCTATGATCATTAGCTGGAGTTTGAAGCAATGTGCTCTTGTATCTGCACAGAGAGTTGGCTCTTTGATCCTGTTTCTCTGCAAACTTCCCCCACAACAAATAGCAACCATGGCTGAAGTTAAGTTCTTCCACGTACCTCTCCTAGAGGAAAGGAGGTGTCTGTGTTAGTGGAGACCATTCATAAGACAATATCACCTGTGCATTAGCAGGTGGTGTTCCTCCACACCCTCACTGCTGTTTCAGGCAGGATGATACTTGCAGGTGTCACTGGTGTCTGCTGCAATGACAATATTAGTCACTCACAGCAGGTCAATTGCAGAGTTTTATTTCACTGTATCACTTTCCCTCCAGCTGAAAATGTTCAGCCCACTCCTCATCCCTGGGGAGATCCTGATAACACTCCTGTGACTTGCTTGGACTTCACAGAATCACAGAATGACAGAATGATAGGGATTGGAAGGGACCTCTGAAGTTCAATTAGTCCAATTCCCCTGCCAGAGCAGGATCACCTCGAGCAGGCTGTACAGGACAGAGTCCAGGATCATGGGGTTTTATATATGTCCAGATATGGAGACTCCATAGCCTCTTCCAGCAACCTGTCCCCATGCTCTGCCACCTTCACAGTGAAGAAGTTCATCCTCATATTTAGCTGGAGCTTCCTATATTCAGGTTTGTACCCATTGCCTCTTGTCCTGTGACTGGGCACCACTGAACAAAGACTGATCCTATCTTCCTGACCCCCATCCCTTAAAATAATAATAAGTATTTATTAGAAGTTATAAGATCCCACCCCCACCCCCTACCCCTCAAGTCTTCTCTAGGTTAAAAGTCCCCAGCCCCTCAGCCTCTCCTCCTAAGACAGATGTAGTCCTCTAATCATCTTCATAGCCCTTTTTTGTACCCTCTCCAGTAGCTCCCTGTCCTTCTTGACCCAGGGAGCCCAGCACTGCACACAATATTCCAGATGAAATCTCACCAGTGCAGAGTAGAGGGGGAGGAGAACCTCCCTTGACTTGCTACCCACACTTTTCTTGATACAGCCCAGGATGCTGTTGGCTTTCTTGGCCCAAGGGCACATTTCTGGCCATGGTAAGCCTGCTTTCCACCAGGACTCCCAGGTTTTTCCACAGAACTGCTTTGCAGAAGGTCAGCCACTAACCTGTACTGGTGCCTGGGATTATTCCTCCCGAGGTGCAGGACCCTACACTTGCCCTGGTTGAACTTCATGATTACTCTCTGCCCTACTCTCCAGCCTATCCAGATCTTGCTTGATGGTAGCACAGCCTTGCAGCATGTTAGCCACTCCTCTCAGTTTTGCATCACCAGCAAACTCCCTGAGGGTAGGCTCTATCCCTTCGTCCAAGTCAGTGATGAATATATTGAACAGGGCTGGATGCAGGACTGACCCCTGAGGAACACCACTTGTTACAGGCCTCCAACTAGACTGTGTGCCACTGTTCACAACCCTCTGGGCTCCATCTTTCAGCCAGTTTTCAATCCACCCCACTGTCTATTCATCTTACCCACATAATGTCATGTCTCGAGATCAAAACTAGTATGTTTTGAGGTCCTTCAATTAACAGCCTACCCCTGATTTCACTATTTTCATTTTGTTCCCATCCAGGGATCATACAAGCCAAACAGGTATCTGTTTACCATTTCAGAGCTGCACTGCTTAACTCCTCTGCTCTGTGTAGAGAAGGGGCTACTTCAAAGTCAAAGCTTTAGTGTAACAATTCTCTTGCTGTCGTGGTTTCCCCCGGCTGTGGGCCGAGATCCACGCAGCTGCCTGCTCCTTAAAGTAAAAGAGCAGGGGAAGAGGGAAAAGGGGAGAGGGAAACAAGGGAAGGGAAAAGGAAGGGGCAAATAACTCCAAACCCAAGAAACTAAGAGGCCCGTGGGTTGGGATAAGGAGAGTTTACTAAGAGAACAGAAAGATCAAATATCCCAATGCTAACAGGACTTTAGAGCAAAAGAAGATGAAACTCTTGATCCCCAATGCAGTTTCTCCCCGACCCACACAACTCAGGTACCACCCAGAGCTGTCCCGGAACCCGACCGTCCCCCCAAGCAGCACGCGTCCCGCCACCGCCCCTCTTCTTCCTCCCCTCAGCCCCCCGTTCTCCTGGGCAGGACGTCATTGGCATGGAATACTCTCTTTGGCCCATCTGGGTCACCTGTCCTGGCTTCGCCCCTCCTTTCTCATGAATAGAGAAATACGAAGCAGCTGAGAAAGTCCTTGACTGTCTGACTGCAACTAAGAACATCAGGGTGTTCTCAGCACTGCTTTCATTGTAACTCCCAAACACAGCATCCCATCAGCTGCTACAAATGGAGTTAACTCTGTCCTGACTGAAACCTCTCTGGATGCAGGCTTTTTGGAGGGGAATCCCTAAACCTTTAATATAAATTTGTGACATTAAAGATGGTTAAACTAATCAAATATGTTTTATGGACCTAATTTGATGTTTGCTGTGTTTTTCCCAGGGGTGCTGAGCAGCAGCTTATTAGAACTATTAAATGAAAATAAAATCCATTGGTTCCCCCATGCCTTAGTTCCCCCATCAGTAAAGGAACTCTAATCTAGCAGCTGAGAGCTCTCAAGCATTTGAGGCTAGAAAGAGCTCAGATCTGAGAAGCACTGTCAGCTCTCAGTCTGAAAAATAAGTTTCTCTTTCTACTCACAGGAAAAAAAAACTTTGGGCAATGAATAAGAAGACTGTTGAGCTGAGCTGGGATGAATGGTAAAACCAGCTTGGCTAATGGCTTGTCTAATGGTACAGACCTCTGAATGAAACATTATGGGGTGAGTGACTGACCACATAACAAGAGGGAACAAATGTCAGGAAAACTCAGGCCAGGTACCACCTCTTCCCAAACGACAGACCCCTACAGGTTTCTCTGGTGAAACACCAGCTGGGAAGCTGGCATAGAAAACAGGCTGGAAAACTTTTCAATTCCCTTGGTCTATTATGTCATATATTGTACCATGATGTGCAATTGCTTAACTAGACTTAAATCACTCTAAACTACATAAATTACCTCCAATAATCTCCCTTCTCTCCAAATGCTGACACTTTTTTATTCCAAAACACAGCAATCTTGCTATCTTTCATATAATTATATAAAGTATGTGGCTTATAGCTGCCTCTTAAATAAATAAAGAGTTGAGCTCCACAATACACACCTATTCACACATAATTTTCTCTGTCTTCAATTGTTTTAAATAGAAAGGTAGTTGAAAATGATTGGAGGGTATAACTATGTTTAAGTGTAAAGGGCTTGGGGAAAGAAAAAAAGAATTCCTGAATCTAAATGTTATTGTTTAACAACTTAACTTTTAATCACAGTCCCCAAAACTGGAAAGAACATGATGTATGTTTTTTGATTATGCTACTGCTCAGTAAATCACCTCCAGCTTCTGAAGCAGTCCTTGTGCAGGAGATGTTTCAGAGGGCACATGGAGAGGGCCTTCACCCAAAGCACTGGCAAAAATCTACATCCTGCATGTGGAGTGAGGACGGATCTGGGAATGTAGGCAATGGACATCGTCAAAATATAACACGCTATGTGTGGTTTTCCTATACGTGGAAATACCTGTATGTGGCTTCCCTCAGCTCAGAAGGAAAGCAGAGCCACCACAACGTTTACTTAAGTTTCTAGCAGGATCTTAAAAAGCTCCAGGGAAAGCATGTGGAGATGAGGGAAAGATCACTGGAATAAGCTGGGTGGTTGTGGAGTCTTCTTCTCTGGAGATATTCAAGACCAGTCTGGACGCCTGTCTGTGCAATATGTCCTAGGGACCCTGCTTTGTCAGGGGGTTGGACCTGATGATCTCTTGAGGTCCCTTCCAACCCCCATGATTCTGTGATTCTGTGATTTATCTGGAGCACCTTTAGCTCATTCTACAGGAACTTCTTGCAGTTGAAGATCATGAGTTCAGTCACTGCTACATCCTTTGCAAGAATCCCTCCTCTCATTAGTGCCTGGCTGTTTCAATAGCAGGATCAAGAACTTTACCCTATCCTAAGTCTGGATGCATGATTCAGCTTCATTTTTCATCCATACAAAACAGGCAATCTCTGTGATAAGGAAAAAACCTGGATATGCAAGATGGAAAAACCTGGATATGCAAGATGGAAAAAAAAATTACAGTGTGTGGGAAGGAAATGTGACATTCTGCATCCTCATGGGTATTACAACTCTGACCCAGCCATAAATCAGACTCAGATAAAAGCATAGAATGGTTTGGGTTGGAAGGGACCTTAAAGATCACTCCTAGGTCCAACCCTACTGCCATACACAGGGATGCCTTCCTCTAGAAGAGGTTTTCCAAAGCCCCATCCAACCTGGCCTTGAACACTGTCAGAGATCCAGAGACAGCAACAGCTTCTCTGGGCAACCTGTTTTAGTGTCTCTCATTACTCTTAGTGAGAATTGCTTCTTTATATTGAATTTAAATCCACCCTCTCTTAGTTTAAACCCATTGTCCCTTGTCCTGTCACTGCTTCATGCCCTTATAAACAGTCCCTCTCCAGATTTCTTGTAGGCCCCTTTAGGTACTGGAAGGCTGCCAGGTCACCCCAGAGTCTTCTCAAGGTCAAAGAAGTCCAAATCTCTCAGACTGTCCTTGTAAGAGCTCTCCAATCATCTTCATGGACTCCTCTGAACTTGCTCCACCAGTTCTGTGTCCTGATGTTGAGGACCCCAGAAATGGATGCAGGACTGCAGGTGGGTTCTCACGAGAACAGAATAGAGGGGAGAAACACCTGCTTGGACCTGCTGGTCACAGTTCTTGTGCTGTACCCCACAATCTGCTTTCTGGGCTGCAAGCACAGTGAAGTCTAGACACGTACTACTGCCTCTCAACATTGCATTGCAGAGGTTTTTGTCTAAACTTGGGGCACTTATCCAGGTACCCATCCCTTTCAGAAATGAGATGTATACTACATCTTTCCATAGTTTCTTCTCCAAAATTCTACTATTGTACATGGCTACGCCTCAGGTACTAATTTTGCAGCTCCTGCAAATGCACAATAAGCTTTCTTGGACAGACAGACACTTCCTGCCAACTGAGACCGTACGTGCCAGCTGGAGTTATTTCACAGGATATAATGGGAAAGGGGAAACATGATCTTCAAATTTGTTTGGAAGTCAGGTAGCTAACATCAGGCTTTTGGGAGGTGTTCCCAGGAGACATAGGCCTAGAATCCTTTCCTGGAGGAAGCCAGCCTACGCTCAAAAACTTTTATGTTCTGGATATATATGAAATAAATTGGCTATTACTTTTGGCAGCAAGAGAGGAGATGGAGGTTTGAGTCTCCAGTTTATCTGAGAAGAGCAGAACTTTCAGAACCAAGACTCATGCTCTGCTAACTAGGTTGTAGGAAATCTGGACACTTTCAGCTTGACTAATTGGAGTGGGTTCACTGCTACTGGACACCCATTCATCATGTCAAGCTTTAAACCCCAACTCTTCATGTAGAGCTTTACCTTGATGCCAGAGATGGTCAAACAATGGGTTTGGGGGTCAAAGTTACTTCAGGAGGTTTCCCATGGTGGCACTCCTCGTGGACAACTATGCGCTAACACAAAGGTATTCCTGGCAATTGAAATCTACATCAGCATTTAGTCCACAGCTTCAATAGGAAGGATCCCTGTCTAGTGTAAAGCATCCTCTACCCTTGCCTAGATGATTCCATCAAGTGTTTTCTGAAAAGTGAGTTAGCTTTTTGGGCAAGGTTTTGAGCCTTGATATTTCAAGACATAAATACCACTTGTGAATGATACTGGCCTTGGGCTGCTGTGTGTCAGAGCCTTTTTCTTGTAACTGTATGCAGAGAGGTGAAGGCTGGAGTGTATTCCCAGAGAATGTGGACAGGATCAAGCCCTGTAGGCAACCTAAGTCTGGCAGGGCAAAGACCCTTAGTGAATCCACCTCCCTATCATCTTTTTGACATATGAAACATGAGAATAACTGACCTTCTCTTTTACTAGGGTGTTAGAAGGGCATGTTTTGAAGCTAGAGAAATCCACAAGCAGTAAACAAGATAATGGCACTAATAACCCAGCCCCCAGCCATGCAATTGATTCACTATGGCTAATGCATCCAGCGTGAAATGGACCTGACCAACAAATGAGTTTGATGGGATGAATGACAGGTTTCACTGGGATAAGCACTGACCCAAAGGGACTCATGGTAGCTTATTTGGGTCCTGTGCAGCAGGACTGACATTGTTGTATCTGGGATCAAACATCCATCCAGGATCTTGGACCAAAGAAGCCTTTCTCATATTTCTCAACTTGACATGCTGCTACAACTTAGTACCAATAAGCCCTCTGGACAAGCTGGATGCTGCATGGCCCTTTCCTGACCAGAATAATTTTTCCTTCTCCCTCTCCCTTTCTCCATTTTCTGGTTTCTCCCATACACACCAAACTTTCAATCTTTGTCAGGAAAGAGGGAAAAAATAATAAATGTTCTAGCCAGAAAATAACTGCACTCTGGCTCTCAAAACCCTTGTCCCCCAGGTGGGAAAAGGCAGCAAGAAAAACCTGTAAACAGAAAATAGCAGAGTGACTCCCACTCACTGGAGCTGCTGCCTCTCCCTCGGAAGGCAGCTCATGGATGAGTCATGGTAAAAAGCATCACTCTCCCCACAGGCCGGGGCTCTGCCTTGCCCACCTGCCTTCCCCCGCTGAGGAGGTGGGTAGTGTAGTCCCCCAAGCACTGCCTGTGAGTCAGGAGACCCCGAGGAGTCAGAAATGTCCCCGAGGAGTGAGGTAAAGCCACCTGCCAGCTTCTGCTCATCTGACATTCAAATGGTATTTTATCCCAGCAGAATATAGCAGTTTTAGAAGGGTGAAACAAGGGCGGGGGGGTGGGAGGGGGGAGAGAAGCCCCCATCTTTGTCCTGGTGATCTGGGAAATCTGTGATACTGAATCATTTTGGGGGGATGCTGAAAATCTAAGCCACACAAGCTTTGCAGGAGGGTGGTCAGACATCCTGACACCAACAGCTTTTCTCTACACAGAAATGATTTCAGCATCAGCTCTCAACCCAAGAGCAGTGAGAGGGAGATTTTGGAGGTTTAGCTACAGACCACTATAGGTGGTCTATAGGCAAATAGGCATAACTAACTCTATGATTAATATTTGTCCTTCACCATTGCCTCCTGGCTTATTTTATACTTACTTTAATACTTATGGTGGCAAAGAGTGTTTTTGTATCTTGTGGGATTTCACTCTATCCCTAAAAAAATCCATGCTTGAACTGAGGGTTCACACAGCCAGGAAGATAGTCTAAATATAAGGCTATGAAACAAAGGTCTTTGCTATTACATACATATGACAGTGGGAGAAATTAAAATAGTTTAGTCCTCAATCTGAATTTGTAAATTATTTCAGGACCAAAACCTGTATTTCTGTTAGCAAAATAATTTTCCCTACATTAAAGGGTGAACTTCACTTATAAATCAAATAAAAGTCCTCCTGATGATTAACAGGACAGAGGGAAGAATGACCATCTCCTAAAAAAATAAACAGAAAAAATAAAAAAGGTGTTGCAGTGGAAAAGTTTTGTAAACAAGCAAACTGTGTGTTTGCTGAGTCTTCCCCTATCTGCCCCCTTCCATGGCAGTAACTACATTTGCTGCTGTATTATAACTCTTTTCTCACAGTCTTAAGTAAGAGTCCCATCTAATTGCAGAGTGTTCCCTGCAAATATATGGCCTGGTAGTTTTTAAACAGCTTCCTTTTTATTTTTTTTAATTTTTTTTTAATGTCTCTCCAGGATGTAAGAAGCCTCTATTTTATCTACCAGCCTAACTAACAAAAGTGAGTGGCAAGAAGTAGCTGTTGCACACAGGAGACTAAGAACCAGAATACTTGTCAGATCAGGTGGACAACAGCCTGCGTGTCCCCTGAATGTTGAAGCCTAAATGTGAAACACACAAACCCTGAGCGACTTCCTTTGGGACTTCAGGACATGTCCTTGTAAGGCCCTTGTTCCCACAGCTCTGGGTCTGGCCCATCATACCTAGGGAGTTGTCCTGGTTTCAGTCAGGATAGAGTTAACTTCATTTGTAGCAGCTGATGGGATGCTGTGTTTGGGAGTTACAATGAAAGCAGTGCTGAGAACACCCTGATGTTCTTAGTTGCAGTCAGACAGTCAAGGACTTTCTCAGCTTCTTCCTATTTCTCTCTTCAGGAGAAAGGAGGGGCGAAGCCAGGACAGGTGACCCAGATGGGCCAAAGAGAGTATTCCATGCCAATGACGTCCTGCCCAGGAGAACGGGGGGCTGAGGGGAGGAAGAAGAGGGGCGGTGGCGGGACGCGTGCTGCTTGGGGGGACGGTCGGGTTCCGGGACAGCTCTGGGTGGTACAGCCTGAGTTGTGTGGGTCGGGGAGAAACTGCATTGGGGATCAAGAGTTTCATCTTCTTTTGCTCTAAAGTCCTGTTAGCATTGGGATATTTGATCTTTCTGTTCTCTCAGTAAACTCTCCTTATCCCAACCCACGGGCCTCTTAGTTTCTTGGGTTTGGAGTTATTTCCCCTTCCTTTTCCCTTCCCTTGTTTCCCCCTTTTTCCCTCTTCCCCTGCTCTTTTACTTTAAGGAGCAGGCAGCTGCATGGATCTCGGCCCACAGCCGGGGGAAACCATGACAGGAGTATGCTGTGGACTCTGTAGAACTAGGCCCCTCATCTCTTGCCTTCCAGCAGCACAAAAATAAAAATCACCTGCTGATTCAGCCTGTGAAAAAGGGGCTGGGGTTTCATCTGAGAGCATTTTCTTTCCCAAAATGGAAGGATACAAGCTGTTATCTAGTGACACATAGGGATTAAAATAATATAACCCTTCTGTTGCTTAGGCAGCTGGGTTTGAAAAATGCTGGCCAGGTATTGTATGCAGAGGGGGATATAGATACACATGCTTAGAGGCAGAAACATATTTCTAAAATAAAAATTACTCTTTTCACGGAACAGCACAAAATATCTGTAAAGCTGTGGACAGATTTGCAGATAGATGATATCATTCCAGTAACAGGGGGAGTCTCTTTTGTTGGCAGGATGCTGTCAAGCAGGACATACCAGCATGCCTCTGTATCGCACTCACACTGCCAACATGAAGATTAATTGGAATAATACCCACACGCAGCTGCTGGGCTTCCCCCAGGAGAAGACACAGCCCACACACAGGGTGTGGGTGGGTGCATGCAATGTAGGTCATGGCACACCGCTTTGCTTTGCAAAGGGCAACCTTCCCGGTGGGTGAGTGACAAGTAGATCCCCCTGCGTCTTCAGCAGGTCTAGCAGGCACTGTTAGCTCCAGGGTTGTCTAATTATACCCAGTGTGTTAGGACAAGGAGCAAAGAGACAAGTCTGTCAAACTCAGAGCTGGGCAAGAAATAGAGCAAGGATTCCTTCGAGTTCTCACCTAAACTATTCCTTCAGCTCATTCTGGGGCAAGAACGTTGAAATTCTTCCTATGGAGGAGACCCTATGATTCACAGCATGCCAACAGCCTGTGGGGCAAGAACTGTGACATTCCTCCTATGGAGGAGACCCTATGGTTCACAGCATGCCAAAAGCCTGGATCATGATGAGGGAGATCTTTTCCATAGGTAAATGATTTTACTGGTGCATTGTTCAGCTTGGAGAAGAGAAGGCTCCAGGAAGACCTTACAGCAGCCTTCCAATACCTGAAAGATGTCTCTTAGAAAGCTGGGGAAGGAGTTCCTGAGGGCATATAGTACTAGTATGAGGAGTACTAGTAAAGGGGAGATCTAGGTTGGATATTAGGAAAACATTCTTTAGTATGAGGGTGGTAGATCACTGGAACAGGCTGCCCAGAGAGGTGGTGGAGGCCCCATCCCTAGAGATATTCAAGGTCAGGCTTGATAGGGCTCTGAGCAACCTGATCTAGTGAAGATCACTGCTTACTTCAGGGGGGTGGACTAGATGGCCTTTAAAGGTCCCTTCCAACCTAATGCATTCTATGATTTGAAAAGGTGCCAATGGAACAGGAAAGCCACATATGGATTTTGGTTACAGGAGAAGATGCCCAGGTCTGGACATGAGTGTTAGTTAATACATCTGGGGCAATACAATGCTGTAGACACCCTCCCAGGCCATGGGTGCATTAACTAGCTGCTGGGACAGAGCTCTTCAAGACATTTTAGCACTCTGTAAGGATTATCTGGATCAGAGTTCCACAAACAGGTTTCGGTAATGTCTCGTGCACCAGGCAAGTCATGGGAGGTTGTAAAAGCAGGTCAGCCTTGGATTGTGCTGTGGCCCCATCTGCACAGAGACAACTCATGGGGAGTATCTCCTAGCTCCCCAATTCTGAGAGAACTGCCTGTAGATCAATCTCATTTCTGTCTTGCCCCAGCTGGATTTCTGCATCTGTGTTAGTCACTTCCAGCTCCCTGCACAGTTCATGGGGAGAGATGTCACAAAGATGAGGGCATAATTTATCTCTTCTTGTAGCAGGTGTCTGATGTAGGTTAGAGGAAAGAGGAATCACATCCCAAAATTTCTCTCTTATCACAGAATCACAGAATGATAGGGATTGGAAGGGACCTCAAAAGATCATCTAGCCCAAGATCAGGTAACATGACAACATGTCCAGATGGGGTTTAAATGTCTCCAGAGGAGACTCCACAACCTCTCTGGGCAGCCTGCTTCAGTACTCTGTTACCCTTACAATGAAAAAGTTTTTCCCTAAGTTCATATGGAACTTCCTATGCTCCAGCTTGCACCCGTTGCCCCTTGTCCTGTCTCTGGACACCACTGAGAAGAGCCTGGCTCCATCCTCCTCACTCTCACCCTTCACATATTTATAGACATTGATGAGGTCATCCCTCAGTCTCCTCTTCTCCAGGATCAAGACACCTGTCTTCCTCAGCGTTTTCTCATAAGGAAGATGTTCCACTTTCTTAATCATCTTGGTGGCCCTGCACTGGACTCTTTCAAGTAGTTCCCTGCCCTTCTTGAACTGAGGGGCCCAGAACCAGACACAATATTCCAGATGCAGTCTCACAAGGGCAGAGTAGAGGGTGAGGTGAATCTCTCTCCACCTACTAACTACATCCTGGTTGGAGCTCTGTGCAACCCGATCAAGTGGAATTTCTCCCTGCTAATTGGGGGTGAGTTAGGCTAGAGAACCCTTAAAGATCCCTTCCACCCCAAATCATTCTGTGGTTCTAATATAAAGCAGATTGAATGGGACCAGCTCAGATGAAGTTCTGAGATGAGATGAGATGGGATGAGATGAGATGAGATGAGATGAGATGAGATGAGATGAGATGAGATGAGATGAGATGAGATGAGATGAGATGAGGTGGATCCCAACCCAAACGTCTGTAAGGTACTAATTCCAGAGACAGTTAATCCCAGTTCTTATATTATATTGTGGAAAGGCAATATCATATCTGAGAAGGTGCCAGATGCTTTCTCAGACAGCAGCATTGAGTCTCACACTTACAAGATTGCCATCAATGAGGGTCCTACTGTTTGTTTTGCTCCTTCCTGTCCAGATACACAGACCCAAGAAGGTAGATAACCCTTGACTCTCCCAAAAGATGGAAATATGCCCCTGATTCCACTCCTCATTTCTTTCACAGGACCAGACTGTTTTGTTTTGCAGTCTGGATGCAAACCAAGGTAGGACTGAGGAAGGTGAAACCCTGCCTGGCCTTCAGAAGTTCCAGCTGGATGACACAAAGCCCTTCCAAGTCCAAAGTTCTTGAAGCTCTTGACCAGAGGGTAATGTCTGCAATGTCCCATCACTGTTGTCTCTTTGATAGCCTGGCTATAAAAGATATGTAAATGTCTGATGTGACCATCTGTACCTATGCATCTTCGTTTCTCTTATCTGCCACAGTCGATTGAGCCCAGATACTGAACTGTTGCACACACAGCAATAAAGTCCTTGAAAATAAGAATTCATTACTGAATGAGAAGCTTTCATGATTTATAGGTCATAATACTCCTAATTAGAATTTAAAAAAAATTAGACATATCTTCACTGACTGCAATTTGAGCCACAAATTTTGCCTTTGATACCAGGTCTTTCCCATCCAGGTCCTGCTCTCTTTTAAGGTTTTTTTCCCGAGGACTGATGAGTCCAGATTGAGCACCGTGTCCCATCCCAAGCACCACACAAGCATCTAGTTGATGGGAATCATCAGGCACAAGGAAATAAAACTCATGATACTCACTTCCCTTTTGAGTCCCTTGTTATGTGGTGCAACTTTCACCCCTTTTATTGGACCAGATGCCTAAGGAGCACACCAGAGCACTAAGACATCACCTTAATGTGCCTGGTTCTTGCTTTGCTTAGGAATGATAACAGCCTGGTACATTTGTACTTGGAACTTGATGCTTTTGCTCCCCTATTGTTTGGGAACAATAATGACAATTACCCACAGAAGGCTTGGTATGTCTGTACCTGGGATGTGACCCAAAAGGGGGTGATGCCAGAAACCTTCAGAGTCTGTGCAACTGGTGTAAAGTACCAGAATATTTCACCATCTGAACTGAGGTGAAGTGGAAAAGTACCTGAAACTATACATAGCCATTCTAAGTGAGACACTTTGAGCTCTCTTGGATTGCAGCAGAATATGACCAGAGTCTTCCCTGAGCTAGGACACCTCTCAGATGTAACATCCTCTCAGACACAAGGACTGTCTGCTGATGGAAGGCCAGCTTTCTCAAGTCTCAACTATCACCTGTTGAGGAATGCTGACACATTATGGGTATTTAATCTCAAAGAGGTAAATTTTAACTATAAGCTGGCTTCCTTCATTCACCTCCTTACCTATCTATGCATGTAAATATACATGTGCCTTCACATGTATCACTGCTGTGATATCATTGGGTGACATGTATCACTGGTACCAAATATTTCTCTGTGTGTGTGTGTCTGCAAGTTTTATGTTTTAGAAATATATATATGCAAAGTATAAAGTTTAACTCAAGATATATTATAGTAAATTAGTGTGAAATTTGTAATCTTCAAGACTGATTCATTTAATGGTGTCCCTGCTTACCGCAGAGGGGTTGGACTAGATGACCTTTAAAGGTCCCTTCCAACCCAATGCATCCTATGATTCTGTGATCCATAATTAAGTCACTGTTTTGATCATAATATATTTTACTGAATTACTTGTAAATCTTTAAATTAGTCAGTCATTGAGTGCTGCTAAAAATCAGCCTTTGATTTAACTCACTCTATTAATAAATTTTGAATTGGCTTAAGCATAACTGTGTCAAAACTCTCTCATCCATGACAGGCATGCCTTAGACCATCCAAGATCAATACGTTCTAGTCAGTGATCTAGGTGTTTCTGGGAATAACTAAAAACCTATCAATTCTCCATTTTGGACAACACAAGTCCCATGGGTGCTTTAACCACTTAAATACCTGCTTTTGATGGGAAAGGGCTGGCACCTAGAACGTGCAAATGCTGGCCATCTTGGACTCCAGTGCTAGGAAAGTGTTCATCATCCCATGGAGCCACATCTCTCTGCTGACTGAAGAGAGAATCCAGATAATCAGCACAGGATAAACACCATGTATTTGGATGGCTTCATGCACACAATTAATCCCTCCCTGTTGTACCTTCAATATAGCTCTGCCCCCTTAGAGTTAGTGATCTGGAGACACAGGGTGCATAGCTCATGCCAGGCAGAGGCCAGCAAGTAACCACTGTGACTGTCTTCCTTCCCTGTTACAGGACACAAGCCCAGTGCTATAAGCTAGCCTGTAGAAGCACAGACACATTTCAGGATGACAACATCATGGGGCATGGTTCTCTTTCTAAAGGAGTCCTCTTTGTCCAGAGGAGGCATTGCAAACCTATCAAGAAATTGTGGCTGTCATTTCTCTCTGTGACATATTCCTCCTGGGGTGTGAAAAGGAAGAGCTCCAAGGTTTTCAACAAGGCAACTTGAAAGCTGTTTCTTCAACTTGGTATGTCCTTTCTGCTTGTAGGGATGGTTGGAGGATGGGGCAGTGCATTTGGGTCCATTTTGTTTAATGCAATCAGCTGCTAACCCAGATGACAGGATCTTTATGAAAACTGGAACAGAAGATAATTTGCATTTAGAAGAAACTGCAAATGACCCTTCTTTGGCATTAGCTCATTTAACACAGATAGAGTAAGGGCACATTTAACTAGAAAGGCAATGTATTAAAGACAAGCAGCTGCAAAAGCTAGGTTTAAGCTGCAGATTTTAGTTGGAGTGAATTGGAATACAGACTGTTTATCCACGCTCCTAATGCTGGAGTTCACAACAGTGTAGCCAGCTTGCTTCTTTGAGATGTTCCATAGGGTTTAGCTGTGAGTTGGAGAGAGCTTTCAAAGTCACATCATATCTCTGAACTATAGCTTGAATGCACATGATCCTTGGGACATTACATATGTGCAAGTTACAGCACTATCCATCCTTTTCTTCCATCTAATCCCTTCTTGTAGAGAAGTAACTGAGTAACCGCTTACACCTCCCCAGATGAGGACACTCATAATTAAAAACTCAAATTCAGAAGAGAAATGACTAGATGAAAAAATATGTTGCAGCCAGATTTCTTACGTACGCATCAGAAGCCCAGGAGAATTTACAAAGGGCAGAGCAGATTTTCATTCCTCAGTCCATTTTAACATGGTAATTTAACAAGAAGTTTAATGAAGGCATAGTTTAATGGCAATTAATGGCAATTAATAGAGGTGGGTGGTTGTATTTTTTTAATTTATAAGGTAGTACCTCTTAAAGTCCCAATAATATATGCAAGACAGAATGATGTGAGGAGAGCTACCAAGATGATCAGAGAGCTGGAGCACCTCTCCTCTGAAGACAGACTGAGAGAGTTGGGCTTGTTCAGTCTGGAGAAGGCTCCAGGGAGACCTTCTAGCTGATTTCCAGTTTCTATAGGAAGCTACAGGAAAGATGGAGAGGGACAGTTTCCAAGGGAAAGCAGTGTTAAGACAAGGAGTGACGAGTTTAAACTAAAATTAAGTAGATTTAGATTAGATATTAGGAAGAAATTATTTCCTGTGAGGGTGGTGAGACACTGGCACAGGTTGCCCAGAAGCCCCTGGATACCTGGCAGTGTTGAAGGCCAGGTTGGATGGGGCTTTGGGGAACCTGGTCTAGTGGAGCGTGTCCATGGCAGAAGGGTTGAAACTAAGTGATCTTTAAGGTCCCTTCCAATTCAAGCAGTTCTATGCTTCTGTGGTTCTCCGTGGACATCACAGCTCTGAACAGCCTCAGTGTAAAGATCCAGCCCTGAGGCACTCTTCCCACTAAAAGATTTCACCAAACCTACATTTTATGGTGAACAACAGAGGAAAAAAATTCCTCTTGGGTACATTAAAGATTATTTCTGAGTTTGTGTTAGTTTCATAATTTATTTGGTCTGATACAGACGAAACAAAACCTTAGTAGGAGGCACATAATCTGTAGGAGATAAAGAATTTAATTTAAAAATATAATCTTCTGATTTTCTGATTGGAAATGGCATTTGTTCAATCAAAAGTATTTTTCAAAAGAAATCTAAAACTGGGTAGTGAATTGAAACATTCCCTTTGACTGAAAGTATTATCTACTTTTCATTTTACCGGAGAAAAACGATGTCTGATCAGACTCTATTCAAAATATGTTATTAGACTTTTTCTTTCCTACAAATGCTGCAAACCTCAATAAAAATAACATCAATTTTCCACACACCTCTCATATTAAGAAGGTTAATATCTGTGTTGCAAAATGTGTTTCTCAGAAATAAAGGCAGAGGGTCTGAATGGAGCTCATGTTACTTTTATACGTACTCTGGTCAAGTTTCCCACTTCTAGAAATTATTTGGAAACCTATTACTCCCTCAAACATCAATATTCAGGGTGGTTAGCAGTTCATTTCAGTATTCCCCACACAGTTCTTAATAAATTGTCTGGTCAGCTAGCATGATGTGAAAGCTGCAGAAAATATGATAGCAAGCCAGTAAGGAACGAAGAAGACATTTTAATATAATGCTGGGTTGCCCCACTTTTTCAGCAAGTTCCTCAATATGTGCATAATTTCAGAAGTTGTGCTCTATGGAGATAAAATTCCCAGCAGAGATTTATGGAATGGACTTGGAGGTGCTTAAGGAACTGGGATTTCTGCCTTCCAAAATCAGATTTACAGGCGTGCAGGCACACCTCTATTTCTGCTTGCCTTCTAAGTAGAGCATGCACCATTCATACGAAGAAAAACATATCCACATTTCACAGGCAAACTAGGTAACATCAGAATCTCATCTGAGGAGATGGGAAGGGTTTTGTTTGCATATTAAAATGTTTATGAAAACAGCTAAGAATAGGTATCCACTTCATTAATGGAAAGTAGATTCCTGAGAGCTGTCTGGATGTGTTTCTTTGGTCTTTATGAGCCTGAGAGCATTTATTGGAGGGGAAGAATCTTTTTTTCCTCCCCTACCATGGGTAGGGGGATTTTATAGACAAAAGGGTAACCTCTGTTCTATGCCACAGACCAGAAAATCAAATTTGTGCCTATAGTACCCCATAAAATAATGCAAAAGCCAAAACATTTTTATTTTCAGTGGTGCCTGGCACATTCAGCTTAGCTTTGAAGGTTTTATTTGAAGGTGATGTAGTCTCTTTGTTCATCCCCAATAAATAACAAGTGAGATACAGCTCTATTTTGCAATGCAGTTTTCATCTGAAGGTAGCCTAAAACTGAGAGCCGAAAATTACGAACATTCTCATATCTCCTTGCTTGTTTTATATGGCCTTCCTCATTCCTGGAAGAAATCAGTCCAGCCTGATCTCAAAGACCTTTGGTGATGGTGACTGCAATTCCTGGGCTATCTATTTCACCATTTCACCATTTCACTAATGTTAGCATTAGGAGGCTTTTTCCTAAGTATCTTTCTTCCTGCAGGACAAATCTGTGACTTGTTGTGTCCACAGTCAGAAAGAATAACATATTCCTTTGTGCTAGTAAGGTTATAAGCTATTCTTTATCCATCTGAAACTACATTTCATTAGCAAATATAACCAGCCTGGAGACCAAGATGAAACGTGCTGCCTTACCCATGGCATTATACGTTTAGAAATAAGCCCATCTGCTCTGTGTTTCCCATTCTAGGGTTCAATGGTTCTACACTGAATGAAAAGGACCTTGAGATCATGAGTACCACAATTCATCTACATCTAACTTCATGTTGTCAAATCTTGTTCTGGAACTCCTAAATAGCCAAACCCTCTAGTACTAGGTATTAGTGCATAAGGTGTTGGAGTGTACTCAGCTCTCTGTTCCTGAGCAAGCCAAGATAAAGTTCAGCTCTTGGCCAAATACTGGATGGATCTGAGAAAGGAGTGCATTTAGAAACTTGAGGTTAAATCTGATTTATATCCATGTGTATGTTCACATGCATACTTAGGAGAAACTTTTGCTGAAGCCTGGAAATCTGTCACCAGAAGAGCACACTACACTGTGTCACTGAAGAAGAAAAATGTCCTGGCAGTAGCCAGGTCATACAGGAAGAAGTGTAAAAATAGGGTTTATGATGGAGCAACACATTCTCCAGCAACCTGCACTTTGACCCTTTCTTTTTTCAGAGCTTATGTGCAAACTGTGTGGATGGTCACCATAAGCTGCTGCATGTTAAGCTGACCTTCCTAGGGCAAAAGTGTACCAGCAACAGTCTTGTAGAAACGTATTCAAGCCAGAATATCAGAGTGGAGTCAGAACAGAGACCACTGGGATCTAAAAATATTTTTCAAATAAAATAAAATGTAGTAGCAAATTTAGAATGAACTCTAATTTCAGGACTGTGGATGCATTAACTCATCAAAAACTGCTGCCTCTAATATTCAAGGAGCTGTTTTAACTTTTCTCTTTGCATCAGTATTTGGTAGCTCTTAAGATGACAGTTTACTTATAACTTATTCAACCTGACGCTCACTGAGCAAAGAAACGTGCCCCTGGGACATTCTTTTTCCTCTCCCACCTCACATTTCAGTTCCTTCATACATCTCAACAGGTTCATAATAACTTTGCTTTGCCTCACTACTTTCATTGCTCCCCTCCCCAGGTTATTTAACAAATGGAGGTACAGCTGCAGAAAGGGCAAACAGATTAAGGAATTTAGAGCTCCAATGTACTCCAAAATCACATCTCTCTCCGCACATGGTAAAGCAACAGTGGTGGAAGGGGCACAGCAGTTAAACTTCACTCTGCCTTCTGGATCACGGGTACATAGGAACAGAAAATAACCACTCTCCTAGGATTTTGAAGGGTACATTGAAGTATTCTGGCTGCATTTCCTCAGCCACCCATCTCTAGCGAACATATAATAGAAGTAACAGTATATTTTTATCTTTTACATTTTTCTAGTCGTGATGTCTGGGCCAACACTTGATACAGAATACTGCCTAGGCACACATTTGATCTGACAAAATGCAGCCATAAATTCCTCTGTGTAGAAGAAGAAAGCCCATAACACCTGAATGCAGCAAAATTCTCCCATCACCTGTGTTCCCCAGGCCTATAGCAAATATACAGCAGCTGCATACACACTGAGTATAGCAACATTCCCAGTGCACCCATATTAGCATGTCCCATCGTGACAGTAAATGTCTCAATAGATTTAAGCTGGTCTATAAACATTTCTACCAATTCAGGCCACAGGTGTTGCAATGAAATATTTGAGAACTTCTGTGGTGTAGAAGTTGATATTCCAACTTCTTAGAAGAATCTACCACATGTTTTTGAAGCTGTTTTGGGGTTGCATTAATTTTAACACATCTTGGAAAAATTGAGATCTTTCAAGGGACTGGAGAGCTTGTGGACACTTAATAGAGTTAAATGTTGGACTGTGAAGACTCATCAAAATTGCTCTTAACTCAGTAGCTCATCAAAAAAAAAGAAAATTAACAGCTAAAAATATGACTACAACACCAGATGACATCGTTCCCTGGAAAGTAGGTCTTGTCAAGGAAATCTGTTATCTTTTTAAACATTTCAAGTCTGGTTGATAATGACAGTCATGATGATATAACCTACTTCGGTTTCACTAGATTGTAACTGCATGCCTTCCGGATTGAAGCTGCTGCCATATAAAGAACCAAAAAGGCACATCCTGCATCTATTAAAAAACCTGTTTCAGTATGACAAATGTTACTTTCAAAGGGGAGGGAAGTATTTCCTGTGAATTGTATCTTTTTGTTGCAATTACCCTAAAAATAAATTTTTGAGAAAACGTAATTCAATAATTTTTTCAGTATTTATTTATTTTCTTGTCTAGTGAAAGCTGCCATAGAGCATAAAAATCACAGGATCACAAGGTTGGAAAAGACCTTTAAGAACATCAAGTCCAACCGTTCCTGTCCTGTGCTAAACCAGATCCCCGAGCACCTCATCTACCCTTTTCTTAAACACATCCAGGGAAGGTGACTCAACCCCTCCCTGGGCAGCCTGTTCCAGGCCCTGACAACTCTTTCAGTAAATTTTTTTTTCTAATATCTAATCTAAACCTGCCCTGGCACAGCTTTGTGCTATTTCCCCTTTTCCCATCTCCTGGCCCCTGGCTGAAGAGACCAGCACCCTCCTCGCTACAACCTCTCTTCAGGTACTTGTAGGCAGTGATAAGGTCTCCCCTCAGCCTCCTCTTCTCCAGGCTGAACACCCCCAGCTCCCTCAGCTGCTCCTCAGAGGATTTGCCCTCCAGACCCTTCCCCAGCCTGGTTGCCCTTCTCTGCACTTGCTCCAGGACCTCCATGTCCTTCTGATGCTGAGGAGCCCAGAACTGGACTCAGCACTCCAGCTGCAGCCTCACCAGTGCCCAGTACAGGGGCAAAAAAATTGCTATGGAATAAATAAAAAAATTCAACAAGTTACCATTACATAGATATCAAGCACTGAACGGCCAAAGTCCACTGTAAAGAGGTAAATGAATTTTTTGTAGGGTTGTGGGTTTTTTTTAGCTCTGGAAAGAGAGAAACTTCAGGATTTAGGAAGCTGAGTAGGTCTTTGAAATCATCAAGACAGGTGTACCACAAGTTCTTAGATCCTCTAATAAAAGCGCTAAATCAGTCCTGCAAAATCTGTTTATTTGACTTATAATTTATTGAAATCATGTCTCTGCATCCTGTATAATGAAGGCAGCTACACTAAAATACAACATCCCATCCTCACTTGGGGTGCAAACTAGAAAAGACTGTATTATATGAACTTCAGGGTGTAAAAGCACATCAGTCCATTAAAGTAGATAACAAGCAGATTTCTTTTGTAGTTTTTTCAGAGTTTTACACAATATCTGATATGTCAAGGAGGGCAACTTTTGTAGTTTCAAGTTTTGCAAGAGGAAGGTATTCCTGAATCAAATAACTGGGAATTATAGCTGAATTTAGCCTTGAAATAAGACAGGATTTTTAAAAAAGTAAATTTTTATATCTCAGGATAATTTAAAAGTGGAGGTCATGGTCTCAACATTCCTTGGAATCTCTAAGAGGAATAGACAGGATAATTAGCTGAAAATCAGTATTTATGGTTTGTTAGTCTTTTTGAAAGAAATGTTCTTTGTCTAAATGGCAAAGAAGGCAGAAAATCACCCATATTTTCACAGAACTGAAAGTTCCCAGAAGTTGCTCAGCAAATCTGACGCTCTTGTGCATTCCATTACTAGCTAGCAATTATCAAGCCCATTAAATGCCAGTTAATGAGAGTGCTAATTTCACTGAGCAGCTGCAGGTGGCTCCCAGCGCACCCAGTTCTGGGGCAGATCCTCCATCCTGCTGCCCAAGGTTGGGAAATAGCGATCTACCAAAATCCACTGCTTCTGGGGCAGCCCAGCAGAACCATCTGCTCCAGAGCCAGAAAAGGTAAACCAGCTCAAATGTCTGGCTCTGGATAAACCTATCCAAGCACCAATATAATGTAATGAAAACCAGTGTTCATGGCTCTAAGGACACGCTGCCAGACAGCTGACTGAAACACGGCCTTGAGCTTAATCAAACTTCATGAAACCTGAAATATTTCAAACAAAATCTTTCTTGTCCAATGGATGGGTATTTTCATGTGCTTCTGTAGCAAAAGAAGCACAACAGGAGCAGCTAGGTTGACTCTGGGGAATTGCCAGTCCCAAAATGGGAAATAGTAAATCCCACTGGTGCCTGTTGGAGAGCATGACCTAGTGTACATGAGCATTTGAGAGGGGAACTCAGCCATCTAGCGTCTGAATTGCAAAGACTCGCAAGGTTTTAGCAGCTGATAGAGTTTTCATCCCAAAGCTCTCATGCTTGTGGCTTGTAGCTTATCGTGATGAAAGATTTGGGTTCATCCCAGCTGTCTCTGTGTGAAGGATTTATATAGCTGTGGCAGCATGGGGAACTGAAAGTGCAGATAAACCTCTGCGCCTTTTGATGTTAATTCAAGCAGAACCTTTAAGCGTTGAAAGTTCAGCATCATTATTAATATAAAAAAACTTTGAGCACAACAATACACCCCCAGCCCTCCACACCACACACCATTGTACTTACTTTACTTTTATTTCTTCTAATTATAAAGCATTACTCACAAGAATGACAGATTTTATTACTCACTATTATACAATTCCTTTATTCTCTAGTCCTGACAAAAAGAAAGTACAGAAAAAGAAGTTATTTGATAAAAAAGAAAAGATTACACCTAAAATACACCTAATAACAAATGACTTAATTTTAAGAAAGAATTTTGATGCCAAGACATTACTTTCACTGAATTTGCGAGTTTGGTTAAAACTCCTGCCATCTTTGACTTATCTAATAAATGCCACAAGAAGCAATTCTGTAGTTAGCTTAAAATTTGTCACTCTTGTGACTAATTCCTTTTAATTACACTTAACATATGAAAAAAGTGTCATCATTTAAATTGAAGTCAAGTAATGTATTGATTGGGAGAGGACTTAACAACATAAGTACTCTTATAGAAAGTGATTCAAGTGAGCACATTTTCAATTTCAGGCAGTTTTCTTTCACTCCCCTGGGTCCCACTGTTTATTAAATCTCATGCTATGAACCTTCCAGATTTTCTGTATATGCACACTCACAGGTGCACACATACATCAAGAAATTATATTCATACAGACATCAAGTCAAGTATGTAAATTAAAATGTTTAACCATTCAGTAACATAATGAGGCATTTTAAGGACACTGAGAAAGGACACAGCCTCCTTATCACAAAGATTTTTGGCCACAGTTAATATGTATCTACAGCAGTAAAGGCAAGAGCAATGGAGCTTCATCACCAGGTATCCTAGTAAATTAAATCTGAGAAAGCAGATTGTTGGCATCACCTTTCAGCCATATACACATGACATTGCTTGGGTTCATCCTGCGCCACTTCACAGAATTCTGAAGCGAGACTCCTTGTTGCTTGGGTAGAAGTGTCTCAAAAATACATCTTTGGGTGTTAAAATGAAAGCTCGACCTTTGGGCATCTATATCAAGTCTATGTTCAGGATTTCTCTCTTAACAGCTGCCTTCAGCAAAAATGAATTGCCTGAAATAGTGTCAGCTTGACCCAGATCTTTTTAATAGGACATTGTACTTTGTAAGAGATTGCCCAGAAAAGCTGTGTACACCCCCTCCCTGGCAGTGTTCAAGGCCAGGTTGGATGGGGCTTTGAGCAACTTGGTTCAGTGGAGGGTGTCCCTGCCAGTGGACAGGGTGGCAGTGGAGCTGGAACCAAATACATTTTTGAGGTCCCTTTCCAACCCCAGCCCATTCCATGGTTCTATGACTCTATGATTGTCATCAATCAGCAACAATAAGGTACATTTCAGGATGCAGTTGCACAGCATGAAGCACAAGTTGGGGTTTCATTGCAGCTAAGTCACCCATGCTTTTCTTAAATGCATTCACAAACAGCACTAGTTATTCTATCATTACCTGTGTTGGCTTGAAAAGACTTCCTCTGGAATCTCCCTCTCCTGTCTATATAGGAGTCCTAATGAAATTTTACAGGACTGGGACTTAAGACAGTCTGAAGAAAAAAGTAATGTAAAAGGGTAATATACAACATATAAATGCTGTAAAGACTATGCAGATTAAAGCTATCACAGAAACAAGGCTGAGATTTCAGCCTTATATTTCTTCTTCTCCATTGTTTCTTCCAAAAGTCTGAATGACTAGTCCTATGCTAATGAACACCACAGTTAACATCTGAGTGATCTCCTGAACTACTTACTAAAGCAGTGCATTTGGCCCTTGTGGTCATTGCCAATACTTGACTTATACTCAAGAAAGCAAGAACTGAGAAACTCCTCTGTGAAGAAGCTAAGAGCCACTGATAGACTTGAAACCTGAGGAGGGTCATTATTTTGAGACTCTAGTTCTTTTCAAGCTGAAACCTGGAACTTCTCACTATTTCCACAACATGACAACTCCCAATGCAAATATAATGGAGCATATTTAGTAAACCTGTATGTCATGTTATGGCACAAGTGTCAGACAAACTTTGAGACCATCAAAACATGTTTGTGCTCACTGTCAGTTCCTGACCAGAAGACTCCATGTTGACCAAGACATGAAGTTAAGTCTTGCTCAGGACTTGTGGCAGCAGACCACTGCAGCTCATTGTAGTTGTAAAAAGGTGCCTGATCAGAACTGTGTGTTGAATATCAAAACAATCA
Source organism: Hypotaenidia okinawae (assembly GCA_027925045.1). Lineage (NCBI taxonomy): Eukaryota > Metazoa > Chordata > Aves > Gruiformes > Rallidae > Hypotaenidia > Hypotaenidia okinawae. The sequence continues at coordinate 162,634,071 of BSDF01000002.1, forward strand.
ATACTTGACTTTGACTTACACAATTTTTTTCCTAGCAAGGAATTTAGCTTGATTGGTGTAAAGTTCAAGCTATTTCCTAAACACTGGACAAATCTTTTTCTATCACTTTCTTTCCCTTATTATTACTTTACAAGAACATATATACTAACTAGAATCAGCAGTTTCTCATAATGTAGGTCTCTGATAATGATGACTGCAGTGCAAAACAGGACTCTATTGCACTGCTAGCACATATTAATGTGCACATAAAAAATGGGGTCTATCACACAACTATTGCAATAGTTTTCTCCTGAACTCTCTAAAAATAACTGAACTGGCTGCTTTTATCCATGTAAATTTCCCATATCAAGAACATTTTACTGTCAACCAAAAGGATGTCTCTCAGGAGAGAAGGTGAAAGTGTGTTACTGGAGATATTTTAAAGCCAGTCTGAGGAAAGTGTGTAATGCTCTGGTCAGATCAAGTGGAAGTGAGTCTAAACAGCTACCAAGTTTTCTTTCTAACTTTTAAATAGTAAATCATTACCTCCAGGGAACAACTTCCAAACATGATCTTCCACTCGGCTGCTACGTCTCCAGGCAAAGCACATTGGATCACACTACTCAGCATGGCTGAGGGGTACAGCCACAGGCCTTGATCTGTCCTGTGTGAAAATGTTTCTGATGACTGCATATTTCTGAATCAGTCCACTCCTGGGAATGCTCAAATGTGAACAGAAACACCACAGGAAGGGTACTAAGAGGTTGTTTCTTCTCTCAAATGTCAGCATAATCATTTGAGAGTTACTTCTCCTAGACAATCCATCAATCAGGTGTCCTTTGACAAACTCCAGGAAGTTTTAATGCTGATTGCAAACACATCAGGAGTGAGAGGATGTGGGTTGAGCCACAGAGAGGAAAATGTCATACTCTCACGCTGGAGTTCATGTGAGTGGAGGTAATGCACCATCAGGAAGCAGACTGGTATTTGCCATGCTAAAGATTCGTGTGTAGACTCTGACATAAAATGTGTGACATGTCTCAAACCTGCTCTTCTTCCTTGGAGGAAAACAGCTGACAGACACGCAGCACCATTAAATGATGATTCTTATTATCAGCATCCCATACTGTTTTCAAGGAGTGGTTAACTGGTACCAATTTACAGCCCACCTGGTTTGGCAGTAAACCAAAATCTTGGCAAAAACTAGGAGGCCATGAATTAATTAATGAATTCCTTCCTACCATCCACATCCTCCTTCTGTCTGTGGCGACTGGATCCAGATTTCTGAGCTGCAGGTTAAAGGACTGAAATGGAAATAGTTCTTAAATAATGTATCCCCCCTAAAGATATTGTTTTCCTGAAGGCCAACAGTTAGAGGTTGATATCTCACAGCATAAATATCTGTGTTCCTTCTAATTCCTTTACCTCTTCATCTTTAGTTTGATTTCCTGATGTTGGACCATCATGCTGGACATCTATCTGCCTCATCCTCCATCCCCCCAAACAAATTTGCATCCACTTACCAAGTTCAACTACATTTGATAGAATAGTAGAAGACTTAAATGTATTTAAATCCTGCAATAGACCAATTCTGTAGGGTCTGTGCCTCCCCTCTTTGGAGATTGGCTTTTCTCTTTGTCCACCTGAAATTATGAAACAGTGGATACTACTGGCAATATTTGCAATCAATATTGAGCCCAGTTGGCCATTAAATGCAGAGAAGAGCTGACTAGCTGCAGCACAGGCAATGTTTTGACTTGTTGGCTGGTGACACGCTGAGTAGAAGGAGGCCATAAGTAGATTTGACTATGTGTCTGTATAAGAGAGAGGGAAGAGGACTCAGAGGCTTTGCAATGGACAATCCAGAGTACATGGAAGGAATAGAACACCATATGAAAGAGCTGAGGAAATAATAAAGTAGTCATATGTAATCTATCTTCTATACCCTGTTCTTTAAGATGATGATGTGTTTAATATGTGCTAGTAATCTCACTAATATTTGGACAAATGAAGATAGGTTTCTGGGATGCTGAACTGCAAATGACCCGAACAGGCATTTAAAAATAAAACTTAGATATTTATACTCTTTCAATTATCTTGTTAATAGAAAGTAATTCTTCACTGCCAGGGTGGTTGGAAGGGGCTTTGAGAAACCTGGTCTAGTGGGAAGTGTCCTTGGCCATAGCAGAGGGATTGGAGCAAGATGACCTTTAAGCACTCTTCCAACCCAAACCATTCTATGATTCTATGACAAACATATCTGTTAGCAGGTAATGGAAACAAATTAATGAAAGAGACTTTGTCTGAGAAAACTGTATGGCTTAATTGAAATTTGGCCATTATTGAATCATTTAACCATGTACACCATGCCATAGTGTTGTCCTCTTGCCTGGCAGTATTGAAAGATTCCTCCAGATTTGCATTGTTGCTTTTCTCAGCATCCTGTGAAGGTCAGGGTTCCCCCAAGCCCCTGAAGTAAAGATGTTATGAAGGGATGGATTCTGCTCATTGAAGCTTTCTGGAAATCTTAGGGGCACTGGGTTAGAAAGTCTGTGTAAAAGTAGAGGTTCCATTTTTTACATGAGATCACATTAAATTCACACATTTACTTAAGTGGGAACAAGAAAACAGAGGGAGTTTCTCAGGCATCAGTACAAGTCCAACTACATCTAGAAGTAGGTCATATTTTGTGACCTGATGAAACTTTAAAAGCCAGCTCAGACTGTTTTGTACCATGTGTTCCCTTACAAATATATCCTTAGCCTGAGGACAATGTGAGAAAACATTCCTGAGGACAGTATCAGCTCCTTTAGAAACAGAGAAAAAAATATCAGCTCCTGGAAAACAGTCTCAGGGTTTTGCATTCCTTTGTTTTTCAGAAGAAGTTTTTGTTGTTTGCTTGTTTGTTTTGTGACTGTGGGCAACCAGCTGCTTCCCAGGGTGCACCCAGGAAAAGAAAATGCTGTGACAGACCACACCGAGCAACTTCAGTTTCAATAGGGAAAAACTGTTCTGAGATATTCTTAAGGTGCCTGGCAAAGACCAGGAAGCTCTGGCAGTGGATTACAATGAAGAAAAACAGCACTGCAGGGGAAAAAAGAAACACCTAGAAATGGCAGCTTTCTGAAAGGATCTCTCTGCTAGAAGAGTTCAGTGGATCGCATCAGACACTGTACTGCATCATGGGGCAACAAATACAGAGTCCTTTTGAAAGCAAATGGGCTATAGTTAAAATGCCAGGCTGGAAAGGTTGGAAACTCCATCTGTCCTGACTTGGTATGAGGGGCAGCACAGCTCCCATATAGAATTGACCTCTCTTCTCCCTTCTTATACAGGATAAATCACGCCTCAGTGGAAGGTCATGCTGTGACTTTCATGGCCCATTCATCCCTTTGATGCTCTATTTTCTGCTACTACCAGGGAATGGCATAGATGAAAAATAAGAGCACCAGTGATTTGCTCCCTTTAAATTCACAGACCACTGGCCATCCCAGAGTAAAGGTGGGATTTTGTTCACAATTATGACACCTACATGTCTATAATCTCTTCTTCCCACTTTTGTGCAGGAATGCAAAGTGACTTTCCACATTGTAATACTTATTTCTTGATCTTACATCTATGGAAGCCAAAGCAGCAGAGTAAAACTTGCATTCCTATGTTCTTTTCCATAGCAGGAGCAAAAAAAATAAGCTTCAGAAGTTGCATTCACTCTGTACTTGATCATCAGCTTGGTTGATCTGAGATGTCCAGACAGTTTAGGTAATGTCAAAGCAGAACCCTGACTCATGAGGTTAGCCCATACTGCTGGAGACAGAATCAATTGCAGTATATTAAAGCATTCAAGCCCTTAGTTGTTGCAAAGTAAGACCAACAACACAGTGTTTACTCCACCAAAGAGCAGCACTGTGCAACTCCTGTAGATCTGAACCACTAAAGCTTTTGAAGTGATTAAGTCTTGTGGATTTCTACCAAAGATCAGTGGCCCAGTGATCACGGTATCAATGACAGTGCCAGCCTGTTCACTTTTTCTGGCCATCCAAGGATTGGCATGGATGTAACTTTTGTGTTAGTTGGCTTGTTCTTTCTGCCATGCTCAGCCCAGAGTTGTTAAGGAATATTCAGGGGACATGAGAGAGGTTTTGTGGCTCCACAGGACACCAAATGCATCCAGGGACTGAGATATCAATCTTTTCTCTGTGTAATGTTTTGCTTAATACAGTACAAAAAGAAAACAAATAACATAGCACATGTTCTTCTCTTTCCCTCCTCATTCTTTCCTGAAAGAGAAAAGAGTCTCCATTGTGTCAGGAGAGAATCACCCTTGTAAGAACATGTAATCATGTAACAAGAGAAGGAAGCAATGCACTGCTTTCTGTCTGGACTGCTAGCAATTTGCCTGGGGAAGCTGCTTGCTTATTTACTTACTTGAATACTTGATTACTTGAGTACTGACCTTCCAAGACAGGCAGAATTGCCAGGAATGATATGGCATGCCTACCATGGAGCAGATGGTCAACACGTTTAGCCTAATAACTTGTTTCTGTGAGTGGCAGGGTTGATGACCTCAAAGAGCATGTGTAAAATCCATGTCTCTGAAACTTCTTTGTGAATTTCCTTAGTTTCTCCTGCATCCCAGTTCAGGTCTATTCATAATTCTTTTCTCTCAACTAGTATATCTGCTGAGTTATGTTCATTCATGTCAAACTCAGATTTTTTTTTCTTTTTTCTTCCTTTTCTACCCATAGTCCTAGCCTTTCTGAACAATTTAACTGAAAAATATCTCATGAGAAAGTTAGTTTATTGATGACAGACAGTAAGGCCACGTGAGAAGGAAATACAGCAGCCTGAAAAACAACAACAAAAAAATCAACCAAACACATACATCCTTCCAAAAACCTGGCAACTAATTATTTAAAAGGACACATCCAACAAAACCTTTAAACAAACCAGCCTACTACCCAACAAACAAGACCAATTAACAAAATTGCAATACATTAGCCAGAGAGAAAACATTCTGAAGCTTCATTTGCTGATCTTCTGGCATAAGCATGCTGGGCATGATGTAACACCAGCCAGGAGAAATATGAGCTTTCATGTGCAAAAAGACAGCAGGAGATGAAAAAGCATCTCCTCTGATGGATTTCCTGATTGCAGTGAGCCCCCCAGAACGTAAAGATGGGTATTTTTATTGTTTTGCCCACTATCTTGGCCAAAGATTTAATGGATATCATTTATAGAGATGATAGGATATTTAATTTCCAGCCCAGGTTTCTTGCGACTCACTCTTTTCTTCTTTTAACTTTAGCTTACATCTAATCTTCGCCATCAATACCAGTATATAGAGGAGCTCTTTCTACAGCCTGGTCAATGAAAAAAGAAATCCCCAATAATGAACTTTGGGCATTAAAGAATCTCCACAATTCACCAGTATACAAGTCCTGTCTCCTGAAGTCTTGAGGTCAATGACTCAAGGTTATCACAGCAAGTGAAGCTTTTCCATTCTAGTTTCCTCAGGAAATAAACTTAAGGTAATTATTTTGTTTATGTGTGCAGCCATACAAATAACCTTTTGCCCAGCTGCCACCTGTGTCTGACAAGGAGGCAGAATTTCCAAATTATAATGATTTCTTCCCCTGTAAAAAGATTTTTGAGGGGTTGGTGTTAAACATTATCCATATAAATTATCAAAGACTTGCAGTATGTTCAAGGATACAGAGATGGCATTTGGAAGAGACGGTGGATAAAGGATAGGGGGAAAAAAAGGGGGTTTGTCCCTATTTTAATCACAGAATCACAGTTGTAGGGGTTGGAAGGGACCTCAAGAGATAATTGGGTCCAACCCCCTGCCAAAGCAGGGTCCCTAGGACAGGGCACACAGGTCAGTGTCCAGATGGGGCTGGAATATCTCCAGAGAAGGAGACTCCACACCCCCCTGGGCAGCCTGGCCCAGGGCTCCCTCACCCTCACTGGGAAAAAGTTCTTCCCCAGATTGGGGTGGAACTCCCTGTGCTCCAACTTGAGGCCATCACCCCTTGTCCTGTCCCCACAGACACTGAGAAGAGGCTGCCCATGTCCCCCTGTGTCCCACCCTTCAGCTATTGATAACCATGGATCAGATCCCCTCTCAGGCTTCTTCTCTCCAGGCTGAACAGCCCCAGCTCCCTCAGCCTTTCCTCACAGGGGAGATGCTCCAGGCCCTTCAGCATCTCCAGAGCCTCCTCTGGACTCTCTCCAGGAGATCCCTGTCTTTTCTCTCCCAGGGAGCCCAGCACTGGACACAACCCTCCAGGTGGGGCCTGAGCAGGGCAGAGCAGAGGGGGAGGATCCCCTCCTGTGACCTGCTGCCCACACTCCTCCTGATGCCCCCCAGGATGCCATGGGCTCTCTCAGCCCCCAGGGCACACTGCTGGCTCATGGCCACCCTGTCACCCACCAGGACCCCCAGCTCCTTCTCCACAGAGCTCCTCTCCAGCAGGTCAAAATGATAGGCAGCAAAGATGCAGAAGTATTTCTCCAAGGTTATGTATTGACAGCGAGGAAAGTGGCAAGTATCCTGAAATTTCCTAACAGCCAGTATAAAGTAGGAGCCTGTTTTTCTCACTTACGGATCTAGCTTTCTGTTCCAAATGGGTTTATATGAATGAATTCCAGATCTAGCCAACATCTTGCCATATAACTCCCAAATCTAGTTCTGCATTTTGAAGAAGTAGGTTCCTTTAGCAGCTTGTACACCTCTTCTGAGAGATTAGAAGAAGAAAAAAAGAAAAAAAGAAAAAATCTTCCCTTTTCCCTCATTTCCAATTCTATGGGGGTCTGAGCTGAAGACTCCAAGTATTTAATGCTTGTGTCTGCCATGATGAAAGCAATGCAGAGGGAGGTTAATTTTCTTTTTTTTTTTTTTTTTTGGTATGTTCCTCTAATAGGAACTTGAATTGCACATTTCCTACATTATCTTCTGTAGGGAAAGGATGCCTCAAACACTGGCTTCCAGCGACACCAGTTCAAGTCCCAGATCTGCTAATAACAACTTGTCTTGGATGGATTGAGATCTAGCTCAACACCACAACAAGCATTCTTAGTTCATCTGCCTTGCTTCTCACACTGAATCAAAGCTAGAGCCAGTTGATAAACCTGCAGCCTGGACACTGTGCATGGGCTATGCAAGATGATAGGCTGACACCCCCAAACAGATATATCCACATGTCTACAGCCCACCACTAATAATTAAAGAACAGTTTAATTATTAGGTTTTTTTCCTCACCAGATGTAAAGGTGGATGCTATAATATCATCAATATTCAGGGAGCAGGGAAGGGAGAATGAGACCATCATGATCTGAGTGAAATGTCCTAGGGACCCTGCTTTGGCAGGGTGGTTGGACCCGATGATCTCTGGAGGTCCCTTCCAACCCCTGTGATTCTATGATTCTATGAATACATGGTACTGATCTGTGTTGTTGGCTAGGTTAGTGGCTCTAATATATATTCTACCAAAATAAGGCTCTGTCAGCTAAGTTGTTAGCAACTGGAAATGCTAAATATGAAGACCACTGTTTTTCAGTATTAGCATTGGAGTAGAAATGCCAGAGGAAAACAGATCAAGAGAGGTTCCCTGGGGGAGGGGAAGGTAGGGGGAATAATCAAAATTCAGCTGCTTCTCTTTTCTGCCTTTTAGAGTGGAGCAGATACTGAAGATGGAGACCTCGAAGACTGTTTTTTATTAGGAAGGGAAATGCAGTATCTCTGCATTGTGTTTTATGGCCACCCACACACTTGGGTGAGGGATGCCTTCTTGTACGTCGGGTGGCTCAAACCAGCTTTATCACTAGGGAGATTTAGTAGTCTAACAGTTGTTTCTCAGCCACTCAGTAGATTTGCAGCATGGGGACGTGTTTCAAAAATGTAGAGCACCAAAACATATTATTAGTGATGCATTTAATGACAAACTGTCTCCCCAGCTGAATCAGCCTCTCTGCTAAATGCCTCTCTCATTGGATAATCTGGATTTTTTTTCAGTTACTGTGTGATGAGCTTGCTTGTGTAACCTCAATGCTGTTTCTCTCTCCATCTTCATTGCTCTCTCAGCCACAAAATGAAAGGTATAAATAAAATATGAATATGAATATGAATATAAATAATTTTTAAAATGTACTTTCTCAGCCCTCACAAGGTAGAATAGCCTTAAGAAAATATGTGTGCTTATATCCAGGTTCAGGCACTGGGTATCAGACAATATTGGGGTGATATAACCATACCTATTTGCTCATCTTTTTCCCAAGATCCTTTGATTGAAATTTCTATTTTATGTCTAACAGAACACATGTCTGGGTTTGGCTGTTTCTCTCCTTTCCAGTTTCCTAAAGACAAAAAAAAAAAAAAGAAAAAAAAGGGACTTTTTTTTTTTATACCATATTATCTTCTTCTAGATTTATAACAGGTCTTATTTTGTCAGCAAAGCATAAGAAGCAAGAACATTTTGCAGATGGTGTAATTTGAGGAATGCCTCTCAATTCCTCCTTCAGTGTGTAAGATCTCTCTAAAGCAGACTGTCCCACTCCCACTCTTGGATTTCAAGAGGGTTTAGTCTTATTATTACACTTGCTAACAGAAAACAGTGAAATGGAGTTTTTGATCATTGAAAAAAGCAACTTCCATCACAATGTAAACATTTAGATAAATCACACTCATTTCAGTGACATTTTCCATTTTGTTATGAAAAACATTTCAACCAGCAATTTAATGAAGATTTTTGCAGCTTGTTTTTACTTTTAAGAAGCTGCACATTTTCACTTCTCTTCAAGAGGTTCATTTTCTCACTTCCTAACTTCATGATGTCTGTCTTTTTGCCATGGAAATTCAAGAAAAGAGAAGTAGAACTAAAGTATTTTTCATTACATTTTCCCAGTTCTGCTTCTTTCATGTCATTCATTTTTCAAGGGAAAGGGCAAAGGTTAATTGAAAATTTAAGAAAAGATTAATATCATAACTATAAATTAAATATTTTCCTCCTCTGAAAAAAGCTAAACTACCACATACTTTAAAAAGAAGTCTTTCTTTTTTGCTTGTTCTTGCCTGAAATTCTAAGAAAACTAAACTCAAACTCTTCATGATCACCTGGCATATTGTTTACTCTCTTGTGTTCCATTCTTTTCTTTCTTCTCTGTTCAAGTGTTCCTCCTTGATAAGCTATAGAGCCAGCAGACAATTTTAAGCTAATTTGTCAGAGGGGAGAATTATTAGTGTTCCTAACTTTCAGTGAAAATGATGGCTTCAAGAAAGGAGACAGAAGTGTGAGATGGGTCATACCTTCACAGCCCTGATTTGATATCCCAAGATATCAAAGTTTCAAACTGGTGCTAAACCCTAAGACAGATATATTCTCATGAAAACAAAGGGTGGGTTTGTCTGATTTAGGGGGTGTGTTTGTGATGAATGTGTTTATGTCTGAAAAAATCCCTTGGGCTCCTTGCTCCACCTCTGGAGAGCAAGGCAATGGGGTCAATGTAATTTAGGATATAATCTCCGCTCAACACCTGCACTGGGTGAGACCAAAAAAAGTCCTACACTGCTGATTTGCTCTCTGGAAGTTATTAAAATAGAGCTCAGTGTGGTGTGCTGGGATCTGAAGGGAGATGATAGAAACCCAGACCTGGGCTGGTTTGGCTGCCTGTGCAACTGTTCAGTTACTTTCCTTTTGGAGGCATGGCAGGAAACTAATTACATCAGGGATTCCTAGAGGTAGTTCCCACTTCAGAAGCACATACTTTCTAGCAAAACATCTAAACAAACCACCTCTTTATGACTAACACATTCCTTCAATTGCGTCTTTCAGCAATTCCTTTATTTATTTTATTTTTTTTTTGTCCCTCAACTGAAGATAAAGAGAAGCAATTCAGCCCCTCCATCTCCCAACCCTTTCTCTTCTCTGACTCACCCCAACCGAGAAGTTTCGGCATCAGAGTCCATCCTCCATCCCTCCCCACCCCCGGAAGCAGAGCGCTGTCACAGATGCAGGCTGCCTTTGGAAGTGAGTCAGGTGAGAGTAGGAGGCATGATATTGTTAAAATATAATGAGAGACACTCCCAATTAGTAGGTAGCCCACTCTGCAATCAGCTGTGATGAGAACAGAGGAACAGGAAACGGTGTCAGAGAGATGATGCAGCAGGAGTGGTTATTACTACCTGTGCACCTCAACAGCTAATTAAACCCACAGTTCCCCCTGTGTGACATTATCAGATGAATGATACAGAAAGAGAAAATTGTAAGTGTGGACTGGCTTCATGATGGGAACTACTTCAGCTGTCAGCAGTTATCTGAACTGACAGACGTCCAGAAAAGAGTGTAGGTGAGGAGTGAAGATTCTGACATTTCCTCCAGCCAACCCTCCTTCTGCCCTAAATCATGTACAGATGGCTGGAGCCATAATGACCCCCTAATTAGGCTTTTGTATATCATTCTTCCCACAGCAAGAGTTATGTCAAGCAGTGTTATGTCATCTTACATTGCTTGAGATTTTCAGAGGGACTTCTCTTAAACTCTGGTACCTGTATATTGCAAGTAGAACACAGCAATTAATGCAGCTGAGAACTGAAACAAAAATCAGGGTGGAAAATAACCCCTTCCATTAGCACTACTCTTTCCCCCAAGGGGAAAGAAAGAGGTAAAACAGCATACCAGGTAGATCTAAACTATTTCTTTTTCACTCAGAATGAAGTGCTGGGATTGTCTTCGAGTTACTTAAACTCTAAGAAGATCGACCATTTATTTCATATGGAGGTCAATTTTTCAAATTAAAAAATGCCATTTTGAAATTAAGGGTGAAAAGGTTTAACTTAGAAAAATGTCAAAACAAAGGGGAGGGGCTGGCATTTCCAAAATGAAACATTTCATTTAGAAAATGTCAAAGGGAACTACACTGACATTTAAAAAACATTCCCACATTACTGTTTTGCAATTTTTGGCTAAAACGCCTGCTAAATTCAACCTAATTCTGTAAAGATTTTCATCCATCTGAAATTTATTTTTATTTGGAACTATTTTGTACTGAAATGAAAAAAAAAACCCAAACCCAAAACAGTCCCTTGTGTTCAGTCCATGAGTTTATAACCAGTTGTATGAGTTTCTACCAAAGATCTGATGTACTGTTCTTCAGCTAAGACTAAGGTGATCTGTCATGTTCAAGTTTGCTGACTGACCCAGAAGTTATGCAGATCATATTGAAAATGATCTATATCAGTCCCACTTTCTCATCTGTGATTACCCATTGCCTTTTGATACACATGCATTAAAACACATCAATGCCAAAGTAACTCTTGAACTAGAAGGAACTCAAATACAAAATTTTGGACTATCATTGCAAATAGCTACTGTTCCTGAAGACTGCAATAACAAAACTAATTCCCATGTATAAAAGTTGGAAAAATGGAAAAAATAAACAGTTGGCTCTTTATAGAGGGCATTGGCTATTACAGTGTGTTTCCTGGGCAAACAAGTTGTCCACCATAAAGAATGAGATCACTAAGTGTATTGTAAATATGTGCTGCTGGGAGAGAATCATTATTTCTCTGAAAAGGGAAAACAGATGAAGTTAAGGAAGGGTAAGTGTCCACTGGAAATCCAGTGGAAAAAGTAGGATTAGACTTCCAAAAACCCTCCACAAGTAGGGTTATTAAAAAATATATGCCACAGGACTGGAAATTAGTTGGTTTAAACTATTATCTCATACCTGTTTAAAAGGAGAAGCTGCACTGAATGGTCAGTTTTCAGGATACATAGAAGTGGGGTGAAATGTCAAGGTGATGCTTTCCAGAAGGACATTACAGGACTGCATGATTTGTACTGATGCAAGGTGGCTGATGAGCATCAGTACAAATAATGTTCTGTGCCTAGAGAAAAGCAATCTAAACCATACCTGCACGCTGCTGTACTCAAAACTGTCAGTTAAAACTCAGGACAGATATCCTGGAGTCTTCACTGGGAGTTCTCTGAAATCACTGGCTTTGTGTGTCACGACTGCCAATCCCATGGACAAAATGCTGGTCATCATCAAGGATGTTTCTGAAAACAAGGCTGAAGGAGTAATTTTGTTGATCTGCAGAATTTTGATGCTCTCACATATTAAGTAATCTCTGCAGTTCTGTTCTCCCTCTCTCAAGAAAGGGAAAGTCTAGATAGAAGCAAATAGCATAATAAGAAGATGCAGTAGCTGCCTTTAAAGGGGAGACTAAAAAAGCTGCAGAGACTCTCCAGTCCGGAGAGAAGGAATCTAGGAAGTGGAGGATAAGGCTGGGGATTACAAAATCATGAAGATACCTGATAAACCAAATGGGGATCTGTTCTTCAACAAAATTGGTACAAGATCAGAAAAATAGTTCAAACTGCTTCTTAATCCAGCAGACAGAATATGGGACTCGCTGGTGTACAAGGCAGCACAGTCAGACAAGAAAGTTTAAGGGCGATAGTTACCTCAGATACACAAAGGAATTGGAAGAGATGTCTCCTCTACCTTCTGTAATATAGCATGGATGCATGGGAAGTGACAAGGGACTGGACTGCAGAAAGCAGCTGAAGTTTTTCTCCTCCCACTACGGCCCCTTCTAAACCCTGCTTACTGCAGGGGCTTGGACTGGATGACTTCCAAAGGTCTCTTCCAACCTTACACATTCCATGATTCTATGATTCTATGATTCACTCAAATTCCATTGCCAGAAAGGGAATCCAATGCTAGGACTAGAGGTCTGATCCAGTAAGTAATTTCATACATCCATATGCAAATACTAGGCAACATCATGGCACATACATTGTTCATTTAATTGTTCACAGGCACATTCTGCTGAGGTTTGATGTCAAGATTTCCCTTTTACCAATTTGAATACAGGATATTTTTAAAACATTATTTCACCTGAACGCTGTACTGACCCAATTACAACAATGGAAACAATATAAACAGATGAGTAACAAGTGCATTTTATTATTCTCCAGTAATAAGAAGACAATTTGACTCAAGAACAACTGGCAAAATATGTATTTAGCCATTTATTAATCATTCTTCTGGGTAAATTTTTAATAAACACTGTAATAAATGACCTAGATTTCAGTGGCTCTGCATTGGTTTTCTACTTTGAGTGCTTACATTTATGAAGCGATGGATTCATTAACCCACTTGAAAAGTTCACGTGGATTTTCTTGAATAACATTCCCTGTTATGAAAGCATTTGGTACAATTTCAGTGCCTCATATGCTTTAACATTTTGGGACTTGAATTTTGCAGAGAAGTTCCCTAACAGTTAATCCCACATATATCAGGCCTTTTTTTTTTTTTTTTTCCCTTGGAAATGGAAATCTAAGAAAATCCAAACGAACTTTCCAAGTGGGCTAATGAATCCACACAAACCCACTGTGTGGCACTTTTCTTCCCACTCCTGTGAAGGTAATCCAATTTACCAAGTCACTCTGTCTGCTTCCAGGTGATGATTATGCATTTCCTCTAACAGCCAAACATTTCTGCTCAGGTCTGATTGCTCCCGTGGGAGTCCAGACCACAGGAATACTTAGCACAGTCTCTGCATGATCTGGTTTTCAGTTAGTATCCACCTTAGACAGATCTGAAATTAGGATCTACAATCAATTTTACTGTTGCATGCAGCTACCAGCTCACGTTCACGAATGTAGTGGACTGAACTCAAGCCTTCTCAGATCAATGTGGAAGAGAATTAAACTGAAATAAATCAGGTCAGATTTAACTTTGAATAAGAGCATGTCCACTTGCTTGTTCAATATGTTTTAAAAGTTCCAAGTCACACTTCCACATGAATTAAGTTCCTGTTGGTGCCTCCTATACAAGCTGTTCCACGTGATTTTATCTTGCTGAAGCTTGTACAGATTTCTTATGGCAATTTCATCAAGAGTAGGGATGGAACTTTTCCTTCTTCATTTAGATGATAATTTGCTGTGTATGTGGGTCTCACTCTCCATCCAGCTCATGCCCTGAGACAGACATGCTTTGAGATATCACAGATTTGCCTGGGTCATATGTGACATAGCAGCAACACTTCCAGTACCCCTTGCATAGACAGTAGCAGGTATTTGGCACAATCCCACACTGCTGGGAGTCATAGTCGAGGTGACACATCTCAGATCTCCTGAGGTCTGGGTATTATAAACAGAAATAGATGCAAAGATCCTGTATTATTCTGATCTGCCTGGGGATGACTGGGCCATCTGTGTTTGTCATCAAGGGCTAAGGGAATAGATTCACATGGACACCAATGTTCAGGTGGAAGACTTGAACAGTCTTTGCCCTATACTCCTCCTGGAGAAGTCACTTCTTTCTGTGAGAGTGCAATGAACTGGCCAATAATAAACTAAAAGCCAAATAAAGGTTGGTGTTTGAATAGAGAAATACATTTTGACTGCAATGTGCCTGGGGAAGCATATGAAATCTTCATGTCAGTTTGGATGGAGAACAATCCATTGATCAGTCTCTTTGCACTGTCCAGATGGTGCCAAGAATCCTGAAGAAGCTCTTCAAAGTCTATAAAGTGTCATAAACTTACTGAGGGTGCCCTCAATCCTCCTGTCTATGTCCCTGAAAAAGATGTGGAGCAGCGCCAGTCCCATACAGAAATCATGAAATCACAAAATCACAGAATGATGGGGGGTTTTAGGGTCCTCTGGAAATCGACTAGTCCAACCTCTCTGCTAAAGCATGTTGATGGAGAACAAGTTGAATAGGATCACATCCAGGTGGGTTTTGAATATCTCCAGAGGAGACTCCACAACCTCTCTGGGTGGGCTGTTCCAGTGCTCTGGCGCCCACAAAATGAACATTCTTATGTTGAGATGGACCTTCCCCTGGGCTCTAGTTTGTCACTGTTGGCCCTTGTCCTGTTCCTGGGCACCACTGAGAAAACTCTAGACCCATCCTCTTAATATCTGCACTCTAGGTATTTGTAAGATGCCTTCCCAGTCTTCTCCAGGTGGATCAGACCCAGCTCTCAGCCTTTCCTCATAAGGGAGATGCTCCAGAGCCCTTGTTGGGGACTCTCTCCAGTAGTTCCCTGTCTTTCATGAACTGAGGAGCCCAGAACTGGTCACAGGACAAAGATGTGGCCTCACTGGGGCAAAGTAGAGTGCCATGTGCTGGCCTGCATCCATACTCAGAGAAAGATTGAAAAAGTATTTATGTTGAAGCTCATCTTCTACAGAAACCCCAGGGACTATCCAAAACATCAATTGCTTGGAGAAGCAAGCAAGGATTGAAAGTAAAGTTCAAACAGAAGCACACTAGAAAACATATGGAGGTTATTTAAATCAGGAATTTTGTTTTTCATACCCCCCTACAGTAGCAATAGCAACACCTGGAATACAGTGTGTATATCCTAGCTTTCCACCAAGATTTCTTCCCTAGGTGTTTTTTCTATTCTCACATTAAAAGCATTTCCAGGGATTCTTCCTTAGGATTAATCCTAGCTGTCTTTCAAGAAAGGTTTCCAGTAACTCCTAATATACACGTGGTGGAGTATTTTTTGTTAAGAGAGAGCTATTAGATTAAATCTATGCCAGGAAGCTTCTTGATAGTTAAATAGTGCGGAGGAATATGGATCATTGCTTTATCCCATGCCATGGCCCTGTTTACTTAGCAAGCATCAATACAGACATTTAATACAGTTACACCTCATTTATCACACTGTAATATCTTTTCAGAGGGGTTTACCAAGCGTGGAGCTTACACTCCCCTGCAATTAACACCAGCCAGTGTGACACCCATCCCTGCATTAGATGATGCTCTTCTGACAGAGCAGTTTTGCAAACCTCCCATTGCACCCTGTTAAAATGAGACTATCTATGTCCCCCCTCTTAAGACCTTTGGATAGAGGTGCATCTGTAGAGACATTAATATTTATATTTGATAATAAATTAATACAAATTTGTTTTAAAAGAGGATGCTCAGTTTGGCTACAATTAAGCAAGTAAGTAAGCCTACATGGATAAATGGCTTCTTCATCTAAGAAAATGAAGATGAATGAAAGTCAGGGGCAACTAATATGTGTCCCAATGCTTCAAGTATTACAGTGTATTGAAAAGGAAAACTTTTGGTTCAGAAATGCTGAAATATTTCACTTGAATACTTTCAACACATTCGAATTTTCTGGGCCTTTTGATTTCCAATCATATCCTTTAAATTTTACCATGAAGAAAAAGTGGTACAATTAGGTAAAGGGGTTAAAAAGCCCTGCTGTGAAACTTTGCAATAATTTGGGGGTGAAATAAAGCATTTCATACTGCCACAATCTTTTTTCCCCTCATTTGGCCAAGGTTGCTGTGCTTGGTTTTGGTTTCACCTGGACCTAAGGTGCTTCTGCACCTTCCCTCATTTCTTCTCAATCATTTTTCCTTTCCTCTTTGTTCTGAAAGTCCTTTTCACACATAGTTCTTTCCTTCACTGTTATTTTCTCATTCTTTTCTATTCCTTTATAGTCCCACTGCAACTCTTCTTTTTCTTCATTATTGCACTTCCCATCCACTTCATTGTTTCTCCAGCCCTTTCCAGTGCAACCTTGCCTTCACAAACTGCTCCCCTTCACCAACTTGGTGAATCACAGAATCATAGAATGGCATGGGTTGGAAGGGACCCCAAGGATCAGAGAGTTCCAACCCCCCTGACACAGGCAGGGACACCAACCTCCAGGCCTGGAGCTACACAAGGTTGCCCAGGGCCCCAGACAACCTGGCCTTCAACACCTCCAGACACGGGGCACCCACCCCCTCTCTGGGCAGCCCCTTCCAGCCCCTCCCCACTCTCTCTGCAAAGAACTTCCCCCTAATATCCAATTTAAACCTTCCCTCCTTTAGCTTTAATCCATTCCCCCTTGTCCTGCCATTATCTACTCTTTAAAAAATTGAATCCCCTCCTGTTTCTCTGCTCTCTTCAGGTACTGGAAGGCTGCAACAAAAACAGGTCTGCATAATCCAGACCCTTGTGCTGTGACTCTGATCCATGGGCTCAAGAAGAAACACTTGAGGACTGAGAATTGGCTGATATAAGGGCAGGTGACATGGACATGAAGGAGGCATCTTCTCATGAAGATATGTGAACAGCTATCGTCTCTGGGACTTTTCCATACAGGTGGTAGGTCCATATACTCCCCTGTTCACTGCAACCTGCTGGAAATTATTTGCTGTTTGATCCCGTGGTTCACCCACTGATATAAATGCTTTTCAGCAAGTTTTAGAAAAATGATCCAGATCCTGTTATCAATATCAATACAGTTATTACAGCATGGGAAGATGCAAGCCACCAGTCTCACCTGACAGCAGATTTTAGGAGACCATGTCAGTGTTATCACCTCCAGTTTATGGCTGGGAAAAGTGAGGGGAAGTGTTTTTTTCCATGGTATCTCCAAAAAGCAGTAGCAAGTTTAGGAATAGAAGTTCCTAAACTTTAGGAACTTCTTAACTTAGCAAGTTTAGGATCCAGAAGTCCTGAATCTATGTCTGTTGTAACAGCCATTAGAAAGCATCACAAATGGATCATGTTCCAACTGCTAGAAATGGCATAGCCACCTGAGCAGCATAATGCCATGGAAGAAGAATGCCTTCTTGACACCAAAGAAATGTACATTACTACTGTAGCATGGAATATAATATTGGAGTCTCAAGTTGTACTTGTGTGCTTGCATGAAATAACATGATTGCCCGTATTAAATCTGTGGCATTGGGCTTGCAGGGCAAAGCTTCCAGCACTGCTGGGTGCTGGAAGTCCTATTCTTCACCTTTGAAATGTATTCTCAGCTTCTCCAGAGACTGGAACCCCAGCCAAGCTTTATTGCCAGCTCCTTAGTCAGAAAATTAAGAAAAATAAAGTTTTTCTGAAAACACCCTAAATTTTGTGATCTAAAAGCAAAAGGAAAGCACGTGTTTTGTTAGCAATATGCAAGGCTTTTAGATAAGTGTTTTTTTCAACTGCAGCATAATGTGTGTTGGCCCATGATGTTTTTGATGAGCTGTAAAAATTCTGCATGATTTAAAGTACCCTCAGGCCCACAGAGGAAAGTGTTAGAGATTTCAGGGATGTTAAAGAGAGTGAGGAAAAACTGAACTGGTTTATTTTCACTTTATCATTTCTAGTAGCAGCAAGTTCTTTGAAGGTTGTTGGGGGAGTTAGTGTCTTGGGAAGCTCTTCAATGACACACTGTCATTTGTTGGTCATGTTCACAGTGACATGGGGATGTAAGGGAGCATGTTAAAAATCAAATGTATCCTTTTGTGCACAAGAGCCCACTTTTTTCTCCAGCTCTTCGAATGGCTGGTTGCAGAACACCACAGCAAGTGCTGATCCTTTCTGCCTGCTACAGGTTTGCAAGAGCTGTGTAGCTCTCACTAGGGGAACGCCAGTGTCAGTAACTTCATTCTACTGCAGATCACTTACCAGATTAGACTTTGTGGGTCAACACCAAGTTATATTGGAAGTCACACATTGCAATTAAAGACCTTGTTGTCGTGGTTTCCCCCCGGCTGTGGGCTGAGATCCACGCAGCTGCCTGCTCCTTAAAGTAAAAGAGCAGGGGAAGAGGGAAAAAGGGGGGAACAAGGGAAGGGAAAAGGAAGGGGAAATAACTCCAAACCCAAGAAACTAAGAGGCCCGTGGGTTGGGATAAGGAGAGTTTACTAAGAGAACAGAAAGATCAAATATCCCAATGCTAACAGGACTTTAGAGCAAAAGAAGATGAAACTCTTGATCCCCAATGCAGTTTCTCCCCGACCCACACAACTCAGGCCGTACCACCCAGAGCTGTCCCGGAACCCGACCGTCCCCCCAAGCAGCACGCGTCCCGCCACCGCCCCTCTTCTTCCTCCCCTCAGCCCCCGTTCTCCTGGGCAGGACGTCATTGGCATGGAATACTCTCTTTGGCCCATCTGGGTCACCTGTCCTGGCTTCGCCCCTCCTTTCTCATGGATAGAGAAATAGGAAGAAGCTGAGAAAGTCCTTGACTGTCTGACTGCAACTAAGAACATCAGGGTGTTCTCAGCACTGCTTTCATTGTAACTCCCAAACACAGCATCCCATCAGCTGCTACAAATGAAGTTAACTCTATCCTGACTGAAACCAGGACACTTGTGCACAGAGAAACTGGGCAAAACTTCCCCTCTGTTGCTGCCATCTGACTCAGTAGCAACCTGGGAGATGTTTTCGAGCCCTCTTGTCCCACAACCCTTTGAAGTCCAAATCCAGGTGTTGGAAGCAAGTTGCTAGTTCAGGATAAAACCTTGTCTAGAGAAACCAATGCATGTTAACAGGTTTAACTGGCTAAATCAGTTACTCTGTTATCCTGGCTTAGCAGTATCCTCAATAAAACCACTTAGGCTCTGCCCCCCAGTCAGAAATGAGTAGTTGTCTCCTCCTGTGACACGATTATAGCGCAGGTGCTGATGTGTGAAAGTGGAACATGTTAAGTAGATTGGTTAGAGATGGCCTGCTGATTCATTGATGAAGGAACATTTTGCAGATTTTGATTAAGTATCTCTTGGGAAAAAGAAAAAAAAAAGAGTGCAATGTTCCAGTATAGCTGAAACTTCCTCTCTGACCTTTCCAGCAGATAACATTTTCATTCTTCAGCTCCAAATTACTTTTGTACTTATTTTTTTACCTCCCTCTGACTGGATATTTTGTTAAATCATATAGAATGAAATTAAAAAGTAAAAATTGGAGGAACACATTTCTGCTTTGGTTAAATGAAATGTTTCAGTTAACCCAACCATTTGGCCTCAAAAGTTTGTAGGATGCATTGCCACTACCTGGTTTTCTACTAGGCAGTTACAAAACAAAGTTAAAAAAATAAGAATTCTAGTTTATTTGGTTTGTGTGGCAAGGTTTTGGTATTGGTGGAGTTACAAGGGTGGCTTCTGTGAGAAGCCAATAGAAGCTTGCCCCAAGTCCAAGGGAGACAATACCAACCTGTTGCGATATGGACATGTCACTGGCCAAGGACAAGCCCATCCACCATCAGCAATTACAGCCAGAAGAGAGGAGTAAAAATATCCAAGAGGAACAACTCTTGGATAAAACAGAGTTTTTCCAAGGTAAGCCAACAGTGCCTTTGCTGTATCACAGATGGTAACATAGATGTGTCTAGTATCTGACCACGTTTTAGCACAATGACTGGTTCTCTTCACCTCTTCGTAGGCTGACAGGAACACAAAGGAGCCCCACATTACATCAGTTTTGTTGTGTCCACACATGAGATATTCATTAGCTTCTCACCTCTAAGAGGAGCCTTATGCATTTTTGGCATCATACAGCTTAATGGCATGGTCTGTGATACACTCTGTGTTGAAACAAGACATGATTCCCAAGTTAACAACTGAGACAGCAAAGGCATGAAGCCATGGCCTGATCCCAAATTTGTTGTCATCATTACCCTACCCATCAGCTCCTGTCTCAGGTCATCTTTGCTTCAGCTCTACCTCTCTTTTGCCACATATGCATTGCCTTACATTACAGAAGTGACCAGGCATTTTCATCATAGACCCTTGCACAGGAGGGCGCCAGAGAAAGGCAGCTGGCTCTAAGACTCCCCTTAATAACAGTGGGGTACTTCATACCCAGAGTACAACTTCCCTGAATGCAAACCATCCCCTGCAGTGCTCACATGACAAAATTATTGCCACCTTTTTATGATGCAGACACTTGAGAAGTTGTGAAAAACCAAACTCCTGTGGTTGGCTGTTCACTTGGTGAATACATTACCAGAACATGAGTCACAGCAGCCTCAGCACTCAATATACAGAGTGAAGCATCGTGTTCAGCTCCATGTTCCCTTCTGCTTTTGATGTCAGTGCTGTCGCTTCTGACTTACACTGATAAGTCAAAGAGGAAATCAAAGAGTCTAATCACTGAGTTTCTGTCTAGAAAAGTATCCACGTTGGTCTGGGTGCCAATGGGGTTCCCAGGACAAGAACAATTACACACTCTACGTGTACCTAGGGCTAAAAATGCACATGTGGATGGGTCCTGCACCTCAGTCTGTAAGCCCCCGTGAGCTCCAGTTCATCCCACCTAACTTTAGACACTTAACTGAGTCACTGAATTAATTTGAAGCCTACTCAACTAAAGGAAAACCAGTAAACCAAAGATCAAGGTCACCTCCAGAGATGCTTTCCTGCTTCCTTTTACCTGTAAACATAGCCCAGGTAACTGAATCCTAATTTAACTACTCACTAATAGCTAATTCTTAATTTAAGCAGCTAAGTGATGGTGAACCTAGGCATGAAACACAAAAGGGAATTTGCTGGCTACTTCCTAACCACTAAAGCCTCACTGAGGTAGGCGTTCTTTGAAATAACATCCACAGAAAATCAGCTGAACTAAATGTAAATATACTATCCCCTTTTCACAGGTGAGTCAAAAGACAGACTTGCTCGTGGTTATGCCCTTGGCAAAGGTTAGAATCAAACTCAGCTCTCTTGCTCTGTCTCACTTAACAGCATGAGAGGATCCAAGACCCACAGATTTATGTCAAGCTCAAGTTTTTGGAAGGTACAGAGAGGATACAAGTAGCTTTCTAGCTGCAGAGTTTCAAGCTTTCCGACAGATACAAGGATAATAACATTAATTAAAATACTATTACAGTATTTAGTGGGAATTATTTGGCTGATATAATTAGGAAAGACAACATGTCATTGTGCCATCTCCATGATCTACAAACAGTAACAGCATCTACTGTAAATTTCTATGGCAATAGCAATTAGCTATAGTTCTAATCTAACTTATTGTAATGAGGCATGAAAGGAAACACAGGGCTCAGTAAGAGACAGCAGCTGTTGAATCCTGGATAGATCCTGTCCATGGTCTTGGTGCAATGAAGTATTGGAGGCTGAAGTTTTACAGGGTGCCAGAGCTGACACAAGAATTTGCACACAGATGTAGATCAGGACCCATCAGGACTCTCCCATGGGAGAGTCTTCCAGGATACCCAAGTATTGAATTCAGCTTTTTCCAGCTTGGTCTTATGTTGTCAGTGGGCTAACATGGCTCAGAATTGACTCCAATATTAGTTTTGTGTGGAGGGAGTCCCTCTGCACTCCTATGACAGGATGGTCCCATGGAATTACCTTCAGCTCACCTGCTTCTGCTATGGAAAGCAATATTGTGGTCCATTAGACGGTGTGATTTATTCATATCTCTTAAATACTATCTTTCCAGGTACATGAAACATGGATGCTCTGGGCAGTGTGACTCTCTTCTGCCTAGAGCAGGACAAGCTCCAAGTGTGAACAGTGGTGGTGCAGAAGCTCTCTACATCCCATCTCCACCTGGGAGACTGTTCCTTCTCCCAAATGCTCCTGTTGGTGTGCTCCACTCCCCCTCCTAACAGCCACTAGGTTTCATCCTGTGCCTCCTTGGATCCAATCCACAGTGGTCTTTTGAGCTTCACCCTCCCCTTTAAGAGATGGAAAGATAGGGTAAGGCAACTTTTTCAACTTGCCTAATTTTTTTCACCAAGCCATTGGTATGGTCATGTCCTTTCACATTTCAGACTTGGCCTGATGAAGCTGTTTGAGAAACACAAAGAGGTAAAAAGAGACCGTGTACAGGCAACCTTCAGCACTTGAATGATGGCTCAGTGTACCACAGCTGCTTGGCTTTGCTGCCCTGGCCCCCACCAGTAAGGCAGTAAGAGCTCAAGGATTTGCTATGCCTGTACAGTGGGGCACACATGCATGCACACACTGAGCAATAATGAGCAAAAATAACCCATTTAAAATCATCTATCCACTCCCATGGACATGACATGGCTCAGAGTGTTGGATTTACATTTCTCTTGGCCAGGAACTGCAGGGCTGTTGATGGGGTTTTTCTGTATCCCTGTATTCTCAGAGGGAATAAGTAGAGCTGTGGGAGGCTGCATGGCTTGTTTCTCAGCAAACCAGGCTTCTCCACAAAGGGCACTGCTCCTCAGCAATACTTTTCTTCCTTCTTTTTTTCTCCTCATAATAAATTACAGAGCAATTATTACTAGCTTGTATATATATCAATGGACAATGAAATATGTGTGTCTGCCAGAGCAATGAGAGAGGAAAAAAAGGAGCCAAATGTACAGTTAACTCCTTTAAACTTCTTTTCATAGGTAGCTGAATGCATTTGGCTAATTCAATCTAGTCTTAAGTACTGACTGTATTTTATAGAGATGTATTTTATGGCTGGTATTATTGATACTGAGAGTTACATATTGAGTTTTTTGGATGCAGAGAGACCCACATCTATCACATTGCATTTTTATTGCTAAATTGAAATTTGCAATATAAAGAAAATTTGATTTAGAGATCATTATATGAATAGACATGTATGTTCAATAATGTATATGAATACATATTCAATAATATGTTGATATATAGTGAGATATATATATATATATATATAAAATTCACTAGTGGTGTCTTTCTGTTGTAATGATTGCTGGGGTGTGCCAGAATAGCTGATAGAAAATTTACAGAGAGATCTTAATTATTATCTGGAGGAGACATTTCTAGACTGGAATCCTTGGTGAATTTGTGTCTTCTGTGTGAATTTGGGGGGAAGGAGGGCAGTGAGCTGGTAATAGAGCAAATCCTCAGCTTCCTGCTGGGGACATGCTGTTTGGTCAATAGTGCATTGCACCTAATGCATTGGGAAATTATCACCTTAGGCACTAAAGATACCAGGGAGCTTTGTAGAAACGTGGCCCTATCTGAATACTGTAAAACAATTTAGATCCAGCTCTTATGAGGCAGCAACTGCTTGGTTGAATTACAGCCACCTAATTTTTTTTTCCCATATATTGCACTGATATGTAGAATTTTAAAAGTTAAGCCTGATCTAATGTAATTTTCTTGGCCCATTTTTTAGCTACTGGAAAAAAGCTGGTACTTCAAAGAGGTGAGTTTCCCCCTTTATTTCAGACATTGATTCATCCCCACTACCTTAGATATTGGCCTTAGGGAGAGAATTAATCCTAAATATAATTACCTCTTGCCATTGATTAATAAGGATGATGTTTTCCAGCATGCACTGGACACCTGGGTGCCTACAGTTGGGCAAGAAAAATCCCACTTGTTGAGACCCAGGAGCTGTAACAAAATAAGATGTAGAAAGACATCTCCAGAACCCCATAAATTAGTGGAAGAAACAGAATGAAACTCAGAAATGGTTTAGGTTCCTAGCTCCATGGGATGGGAACGGAAACTAGGCATTTTGCATTTTATCACATCCCAGGATCTGTATCATGCAGGATGTCCCAGTGTGGGCTGGTGAGATACAGAGGAAATCCAAGTTGGGTGTTGGTGACATGTGTGTGTGTGTATATATATATATATATGCCATACTGTGTGCTCTGAAGAAGCTCACTTTGGCTGTGGAACAAGCTGGACAGTATCCTGGAAATCTTCACTAATAAATAGTGTCCTACCTTCAGGAAAAAGTGGTGTGGGGAAAGGTAACTATGCTATCAATGCCAGATGAGGGAGTTATTCCTGGAATCCAGTTAAGAAAAATCTGGTATGTATGAATACAGGTACTTAACACAAAATTGCAGTTGGGTGGATCAAAGGCTTTCCAGATTGTGTGAATTTTTGCAGTTAGAAAGTGATTTCTGTTCCAAGATTAAAAGGGAATACAGGATGGACAGAAGGAACTGAAACTTAAATATTTCCTAAAATAAAATCCAAAGTTTTAAAGCAGGCTAAGAAAAAAAAAAAAAAAGATTGAAAAAAGTTATTTCTTTCTGCATTCTACCTCTGAAAACTACTGAAAATAACCACTGATTTTCCTTGGAAAAAAAGTTATATCAAAATCCAGTGCATCAGCTCAGAAATTATTGTTGGCAGTGTTATCAAAATACTATCTTTCAGGGAAGAGGACTGTTTCTGCATACACATTTTTGGCAAAACTGTTGCATTTTTGTGAGCTATGACAGGATAAAAAAGAAAAGCATTCCATCAAAACTTTCCTGAGCAGATTTGGGGAACCAGCTGTGGGAGGCAGAGGGGCAGGTGGTATATATCGTCCTCTTCTGGACAGGGAGGAGATAAGTGTTAGCAGCTCCTTTACATCCCAGAATATGCCAAGGAATTACTGGAAGCTCTCCTTTTCATACTCTTCCTAGCACAAATTCTCTCTCCATCTCTTCTGTAGGGGAAAAGTCCCTTCTCCCAAAATTCTCCTGTCAGCCCCCTCTTCACCTCTCCCCTTTCCCCATAGCACTGGGTTTCACACTGTACCCCACTTGGAGTTAAGAGATGGTTTCTTGGTGCTCTTTAGAGCTTGACTCTGAGCTCCCACTCTACACTGTGCTGGTGCAGCCTCACCTTGAGTACTGGGTGTGGTTTTGGGCTCCAGAGTGCAGAAGGGGCACAAAAATAATGGAGAGTGTCCAGAGAAGGGCAACGAGGATGGTGAAGGGTCTGGAGGGGAAGTCTTATGAGGAGAGGCTGAAAACCCTGGGTTTGTACAGACTGGAGAAGAGGAGGATGAGGAGGAGACTTCATCATGGTCTATGGCTTCCTGATGAGGGGAAGTGAAGGGGCAGGTGCCGATCTCCTCTTTTGGCTGACCAGGGATAGAACCTGAGGGAATGACATGAAGCTGTGCCAGGGGAGGTTTAGGCTGGGTGTAAGGAAGAGGTTCTGTACTGAGAGGATGGTTGGACACTAGAACAGGCTCCCCAGGGAAGTGGTCACAGCACTGAGTTACAGTTCAAGAAGTGTCTGGATGATGTGTTCAGTCCCATGCTCTGACTTGGCTGGCCTGTGTGGAGTCAGGAGTTGGACTTGATGATCCATATGAGTCGTTCCAACTCAGGAGATTCTATGATTCTCCGTGAGGGACAGACACCCTCTCGACTTCCCCATCAGAGATGGGGCTGCAGTTTCCACCAGCACCACTGCTTTTGAGAAGACAGAGAGCTCATTTCCTACACGACACAGCCATCAGCTGGTTGGATTTAAAATGACAGCTGGGCTCAATAATCTAGTCCCTGGTGTCCCAGCTTCACCACTTTGGATTTTTATCTGGTGAATGGGATGCCACCTGAAGGAGTCGTGTCTTGTATACTCATACAGTGGTGCTCTGCTCAGCAAACTTGAAGCAATCCCAGGGCTATTGTGTAAATAGCTTTAGTGGATTCTAAGCACACAGGGTTAATGCACTTGGATGGGAAAGCTGTTTGCTTACTGTGCAGTTTGTTTCCAGTGCAGAACTGGAAACCTGGAAAGACACACACGATGAAGAAATGCAATGCCTACTATTCCCCATACTCCTTGTATTTGAGCCACCTCCTGGGGACTTCCCAAGCAAGGCTTCCCAGGAGATTGCAGCTGTTCATGAGGGACATGGAAGCCTTCATCACAGAAACTAAGGATTTGGATAGATCCTTCAATCCTGGGCCAATAAGGACTCACAGCTGAAAATTTCCTGGGTTTGACACAGAGCTCCTACAGCTGACTCATGCTCCAAACTTTTCTCATTTTGTTTGCACTGAGTGGGTCTGGTTGCATCAGCAGTTCTCCAGGTCCCTGGCACAGCTGACTGTGCATCCAGAGATCACAGAATCATAGAATCATAGAATGGTCTGGGTTGGAAGGGACCCCAAGGATCAGAGAGCTCCAACCCTCCTGACACAGGCAGGGACACCAACCTCCAGGCCTGGAGCTACACGAGGTTGCCCAGGGCCCCAGCCAACCCAGCCTTGAACACCTCCAGGGACGAGGCACCCACCCCCTCTCTGGGCAGCCTGTTCCAGCCCCTCACCACTCTCTCTGTAAAAAACTTCCCCCTAAAATCCAGAAGGAACAGTCATGTCTTAATGGAGGATACCTTGCATAGGAAGCAAGAGCACACAGAATGCAGCCTCTCTCCAGGCATGACATCATGTGTCAGATGTGTCTTGGAGCACTTTCCCCTTGATCCTTGCTCCATCTGGCATGTGTGACCTGGACAAAGACAGGAAAAGCCTTGCTAAAAGATGTTTTTCCTACCCTCTGCCCATTCTATGTCACGTCACATCACAGACTCCTTGCTCTTGCCATGTAGCCCACTGCAGTCTGAATCTACCGTAGGACTTCTTGTTCCCACTGTGACCCCATACATGTGATGTGCTGCAGCCTTGTATCATGCAGGAAGGAGGCAAGATCTTCAGCAAATGTGTTGCACCAACAAATTCATATTTCAATGAGTTCACCAACAACAAATGTCAAACTTAGAGACACTTTACACATCAGTCTTGAAGATCTATGATGGCTTTTGCAGTCCTATTTGTGGTATAATTTCAGACCAAAGCACCAGACAAACAAATGACCTGTTCAGGATCACAGTGATGGAGGAAAATCATACAATGGGGAAGGACTCCACCTTTCCCACAGAATCCATCATGTACATCTGATAGGTGCAAATTCCAAGTATTCCTGAGCAATAGAAATGAGATAATTGAAGCTTAGCCTGCCTTTGATCTCATATTCACTTCTTATTTCCTTAGTAAAGAAATAAAATAATAGAATTAAATTTTTTAAAAAGTAAAAATGATGCACAAGAAAAAGAGTTCTCATTAACTCAATACCTGCCAAAGGACTGCAGGACATCAGCTCCTAGACTAGGATGGTTCTGTGGGCATCTGTTCATCCACATGTCTATCAAATGAATGTCATACAAAACAAGATCTCCTCAAAGAATGGGAAGAAAGATACTACAGGTACCACATCGCCATATAATGTTTTGGGGAGACAATGCAAACATGGGAAGGGTTAAAAAGTTCTAGTGCTATCAAATTTTCTTAATAATAAAAGCATTCCTAAAGTTTCACCATATAAGAGGCTGGTTTTATATTTTCACTTACTTCTTAGCCATTTTGATGGGTTTGGGTTAGATTCTTCCAGACTGGCTTTCTTCCAGACTCCCCAAAGGTTCTAAAGCTATGGACCATGTGGAATAATCCAAGAGTTTCCACTGATTTAGAGTCTGACTTTGCAGTTCTCATGAAACCACCTCAACTCCCACCCGTGGCGTTTTTCTCCACTGGAGTTGTACTGACTGCTGTTAACATGGGTATGGCAGTGATTTCAGCTGAGTGTGCCTGATGCACAACTGGGTGACAGTCACTGAGGCACAGAGGCAGGTCTTCTTCAGTTCTGAAAGGAGATGCAGCATTTAACAGTAAGACTTGGAATAACTGCTTGGAGTTGAACATTAGGTCTTCAAGCACTTATTTTTTAGTATTCCATAGGGATTAAACTAAGTTTCTGCACAAACCTGTGAGTGTCCTTTGAGGATGATGACACAGTCATTTAGAATGAATTGTTATCTCCTATTGAACATGTGAGCAGGGTATTTTCTTTCACGTAACTCAGAATAGCTTGACAATCTGAGTATGTACCCTGAAGACTCCCTTCCCATTCCATCCATGCTAAGGCTTATTTGTCATCCCAGTTAATTAACTACCATGATTTCACCAAGTCTTGGCTTCTTTGCCCATCTTTGAACAGTGGCCTCCTCTGCTCATAAATCATGGAGGAACATGGCTCAGCCCATACCAACAGCCTGAAGTCACATTCATGGATTGGTTTTGAAGAGCCCATATAAAAAATAATGTTGCTCCCTGTATTTAGAAGCAATTGATTCCAACACAGACCATGAAATCTGATGAGTTGAGTGGATTGCATGAAAAAAAGCCCACATAAAATCCCTGTTAGCAGAGCTAATTTTAGGGTAGGGATTGGAGAGGAAGAGAAGAGCCAAGTTGTGGGAAAAGTCCTGCCACTTGTTTGTGTCCCTCCTGTCCTATGGACACCTGCATCCCAAAGCCTGAAGACCTAGGACTGCAAAAGATTATGAAACCTGCTCCCTTTCCATCTATCCTGACATGTAAGTGAAACCTCTGCAGCCCATAACCTCTTCTCCATGAGTAAGGCATGCCTTTCTGAGCACTTTTCCAAACTAAAAGCACTTCATAGCTACTTCCTCAGAAGATGCTTCAGGGGACCTCATTTTCTTCAGTGGACCCAACCCCTGTATCTCTTGACTTCTACAGGTTCTACAGGTCTGCATTGGAAGTGAGTTGCTGAGACATCATGGTATATGGGAAGCCAAGGGGTTTTATATTAGTAGATGAATGGCTTCATGTATCTTATTTACTTTCTAATCTTCCTACCTAATCTTCCTCACTATTTTGCCTCTTTTTCAATGCCCAGTGCCTAGACAGTAATCAACTTTTATCTGATTTACTTGGTGTAAATGCTCCCTCCCGTGACTTGGAGAAGGAGAGGTAACCCCTTCTTTAAAGACATTCAGCATCTACATGCATCAGAGTCCAGATTTTCAACAGATTTCATGCCTATTGAGATATCCCATTATTCAGAGGCTTTTCCTTCCCTCCTTTTTTCCCCCCTCTTCCCCATTCACTCCTACATGTTCATTCACTAGAGACTTCTGACCTACCTCTTAAAGTGTGATTGAGATAGTTGTTTTTCTATTCATACAGTGGCATTTCTTACCACTTGAAATTCAAGCCTGCTGTCATGCAAGAAGATCTTTGATACTCATGGTCAAGATTAGCTCAGGGAAAAAAAAAAAACACCAACAAAACAGCTATGCCCCAATGTGAGTTACACCTGAGTGTGTGATTTCTACACATCATTCTTTCCAGTTTTGTATGAAGCACTTCAGTGTTTAATAAAGCAAGTACATACATAGGATAAAATAGAATATATATATATATATCTCAATATAAATTTATGCAGACCAAAATATTGGCCTAAATTAAATGACAATACTTCCCATTTTGATTTCATTCAGCCTAGACAAACAAAATACCTATATACGAAGAAAAAAACTCTGCAAGATTGATAAAGATGGCAGAATGATGACTTTAAAGTGGATTTTCCTACTTTAAATGCATAGGTTACATTTTCTTTATGCAGTCTTTAAATAATTCATTAGTCCCCAAGACAGTTTTATTAAGTCTGTGAGTATTGCTACAGAATCCCAAGTAGCTATAACTTCACTGAAGCTTATGGGACCAGGCAGTTGGAATGCTAAAACATACTTAAAATGAAATAGTCATATATTTGTGCCAGGAGATTATATTTTGTCAAACTATTGCTGCTTTTTCTTCTCTGAGAAGAGATACCAGATCATGAGCAGTCTATAGAGCTGATCAACAGAGATCAATAAAAATATAAGCAGCTTTTACCAGTTCCTTTCTACCCAGCCAAGAAGCTGGTGTTACTTACAAGGAAAGCATAGGTTGGTTTTGGCAAGGCATCAAGCCTTGAATTTTTAATTTTTATTTTTTTAGCTAGGATAATGGCAGAAGTCCCATCAGCAGAAGACAACTCTTAGTAGAATATGTAGCCTTCTAGCTGGAGGCTGTTTGCTTAAACTCAGAGGTGCTTCTGAATGAAAGTTCAGTGAGCTGTATGCAATGAAACCTGTGCTGCAGTTTAGACCTGGGACTAATGTGGTCCCAGGGGGGGACCTAATTAATGTTTATAATTATTTTAAGCAGGGGATGCAGGGAGAATCAGCCAGCCCCTTTTCAGTGTCTGTGGGGACAGGACAAGGGGTGATGGCCTCAAGTTGGAGCACAGGAAGTTCCACACCAACATGGGGAAGAACTTCTTGCCAGTGAGGGTGAGGGAGCCCTGGGACAGGCTGCCCAGGGGGGTGTGGAGTCTCCTTCTCTGGAGATATTGCAGCCCCATCTGGATGCCTCCCTGTGTGCCCTGTCCTAGGGACCCTGCTTTGGCAGGGGGATTGGACCCAATGATCTCCAACCCCTACGATTCTATGATTCTATGATTATATTCACATGGCTTCAAGCTTCTACAACAGGAGGATACCCAATCCAAATTTGAGAATAAGACAAATCCCAACACTAAAATCAGTGACCCAGCAGCAGGTCTGGATCCAGATTTTAAAAATCTAAAAATATAAAAACATTATATATTTACAGGACTCCAAATATCTTCAGCACAGACATACTTCATCTATTCCTAAAGTTCCGTGACATCTAATGAAATGCTTATCTGTCTTCACCGTCTCTTGATGCATCTTAAGTCTGACTTAGTCACCGATCTTTGAAATGTCTGATATTAAATCCAGAAATCACAGAATCACAGAATCACAGGGGCTGGAAGGGACCTCCAGAGATCATCAGGTCCAACCCCCTGCCAAAGCAGGGTCCCTAGGACAGGGCACACAGGGAGGCATCCAGATGGGGCTGGAATCTCTCCAGAGAAGGAGACTCCACACCCCCTGGGCAGCCTGGCCCAGGGCTCCCTCACCCTCACTGGGGAAAAGTTCTTCCCCATGTTGGTGTGGAACTCTCTGTGCTCCAACTTGAGGCCATCACCCCTTGTCCTGTCCCCACAGACACTGAGAAGAGGCTGGCTAATTCCCCCTGCATTCCGTGCTTAAGACAATTATAAACATTTAGTTTTCTCTTCTCCAGGCTGAACAGCCCCAGCTCCCTCAGCCTTTCCTCCCAGGGGAGATGCTCCAGGCCCTTCAGCATCTCCAGAGCCTCCTCTGGACTCTCTCCAGGAGATCCCTGTCTTTTCTATCCCAGGGAGCCCAGCACTGGACACAACCCTCCAGGTGGGGCCTGAGCAGGGCAGAGCAGAGGGGAGGATCCCCTCCTGTGACCTGCTGCCCACACTCCTCCTGATGCCCCCCAGGATCCCATGGGCTCTCTCAGCCCCCAGGGCACACTGCTGGCTCATGGCCACCCTGTCACCCACCAGGACCCCCAGCTCCTTCTCCACAGAGCTCCTCTCCAGCAGCTCACCCCCAGCCTGTCCTGATTCCAGCAGTTCTTCCTTCCCAGGTGCCAGACTCTCCACTTGCTTTTGTTGAACCCCACCTGGTTTCTCCCTGCCCAGCTCTCCAGCCTGGCCAGGTGTCTCTGGATGGCAGCTCAGTGTCCTGTGCATCAGCCACTCCTCCCAGCTTTGGATCATCTCATGTACAACACTAATATATGTATCTACTTAATAGAATTTGTGGAACAACAACCTCTTTCCCCAGCACAGTAGGCAACTGCAGCTTACACACACATCCTGTTTCAGAGGAGCACCCTCTGCAAAGCCCACTTAGTATTAGACTCAGGTCCACCCCTCCCACAAACCTGTCACATTCCAGACTAGTTATCTTCCTTGATTGACACTATCAGACACAGGAGTAAGTAAGTGACTTAACTCCACATTCCACCTAACAGTGGAGATCAGCATGAAATGGTGCACAAAGCAAGCTCTGCTGCTGCATACATTAACCTCTGCCCAAGCAGAGGGCAAAGCTCCCTGGGGTGGAGAGCTCAGCACTTCACCATAAATCTTACATTCACTTTGCCAATTGAAATAGATAAAAAGAGATTTCCTAACTTTAGAAAAAATTCTGAAGTTCATATCACTTTAGATGTCTATTGTCTCATTCCTTGGCTTTCTTCATAGTTAGCAGAGAAAATAGGCAGTTGCATGGTCTGGTTCACTTACTTGGTCTCTTCTAGAATCTGCTGGAACAGTTTATGTTTTAAAAGCTGTTGACCCTACTAATCTACTTCTGCCACAATTTTCAACTAAGCTCATTCCCTCATTTACCAGGGAAAACCTTGGGTTTGCTTAATAATTCCACCTTGCCAAAAATAATACTCCAACGTGATAATGTCTGACAGAAACAGCCAGCCTACGTAGACAGTACCACAAGAAAAAAAACAGATTAATAGCAATATTTTTTAAAAAATTGTGATAGTGATGGCAGCAAGCCAGCATTTCAGGACCACAGACAGGCAATGCATCACTAACAGAACACTGGAACTTGAAAAAAGTGTCTGCAAAATGGTAAAAATAGAACTGCAGAATATATTGAGGTGTGATTTATCAGCTGCACTCCATTTGCATACTTAAAAACTGTGGTACATGTACTTAAAAATGCAAGCAAGCTAAGGAAGTGGTGACTATTCATTGCTGGAAATCTTTCAATAGTCTTGAGTGGAGATTCAACTACAGATTAAGATATAGATGTATTGATAAGTCCCTGGTCACTGGGTATCCAAACTCCCATTATTGTCCTTGACAGGTGAACTCCATGTTTAAGAAATAATTCAGCTAAACCTAAACCAGCTGTGCAAGAGTTGCCTAAATATAACCACTTAATGTCATTTTAGCCACCACTTCCCACGACAGAAGGATGTCTACCATAGGAGATACTGCTAATCACAGAGAAATGCCTTGATACCCAACTGTAGAACAAATGGCACTAGATCACAGAAGCACAAGGTTTGAAGATCATCAAGTCCAACCAATCCCATCCTAAGCTAAACCAGATCCCTAAATACCTCATCTACCCTTTTTTTAAACACATCCAGAGAAGGTGACTCAACCCCTTCCCTGGGCAGCCTGTTCCAGGACCCAACAACTCTTTCAGTGAAAAATTTTTTTCTAATGTCTAATCATTTCTAATGTCATAATCTGGATGCTTGTGTGGAGGCAGGAAAGTTGTAGTTGTTGAATGAATCCCTCTCTGACATGCACTGCATGTTATCTGCTAGAGGTTCACTATCTATAATGGAAGCTTAGATACATAATCCAAACGTAGACACCTGTAGGCACTAAAAATGTTGACACCTTCATTTCAAACAGAATCTTACTCTGGATTTATTATATTTTATTATAAAGAGAATATATTCCCTTTATTATAAAGAGAACTGTTGTCACTTGTTGCAAATTACATATGAATCTTTCTGGATGCAATTATTTGAAAGCAAAATTAATATCCAAAAGGGCTATGAAGATGATGAGGGGACTAGAACATCTCTCTTACGAAGAGAGGCTGAGGGACTTGGGACTTTTTAGCCTAGAAAAGAGAAGACTGAGGAGGGATCAATGCTTATAATTCTTGAGGGGTGGATGTCAGGAGGATGGGGTCAGTCTTTTTTCAGTGGTGCTCAGTGACAGGACAAGAGGCAATGAGCATAAACTTGAATGCAGAAAGTTCCACCTAAGTATGAGGAGGAACTTCATTGCTGTGAGGGTGGCAGAGCCCTGGGTGAGGGTGCCCAAAGAGGTTGTGGAGTCTCTATCTTTGGAGATACTCAAACCCTGTGACCCTGGGTCTGCCTCATGCAGCCTGTTTGAGGTGATCCTGCTCTGGCAGAGAGGCTGGACTAGATGATCTGCAGAGGTCCCTTCCAACCTCTATCATTCTGTGATTCTGTGAAATGACAGAAGTTATTCCTCTGTGGAATTAATATTGGCTCATCCACAAAAAATATGATTCCAGTCTTCAACTCCTGCTCTTTCCATTTCCTTCATCAGGAATGTGTTTGCTACAATAACTTTCTTAACCCATTGTTAGCTTCCATCATTTACACCCGTGAACCCCTTCACTGCCCCATTTATCTTCATCTTGGACCTTTTTTCTTTTTTCCATACAATTCCTTCCTTTTTCAACAAAATGCCATCCCCACCTTTATGCTGTCTTCTACTGTGCCTTCTTCAATGTGGCACAAAAGAAGCATATGCTGATATGGGTGCTTTTCTTCAGCCTCATTGCTCTAGGTCCTTACCTTCTCAGCTCCCTGTTATACACACAGTTTTTCAAATACCTTTTCAAGTCCTCCATAGCAGAAGCAGAGAAGGAGAGCAAAATAATAATTAAGTAAAAAAATAAACAGAGAAGAAATATTTCTTCTGTATCCCAAGGTACTTCTTGTCCTCCAATAAGTCTCAATCCCCTTTAGAAAGAATAAATTTATTCACCCTTTAGCTCTTTTCAGCTAGATCAAGGAGCAGAGAAGCTGCTCTGCTTGTCCTATAGAAGTTCATGTCATTTTTGAGTTGTAAACATCTCTGTGTGGCTGCTGACTGGCACAAGTTAAACTATTGCTGATGTAGGACAACAGGTTTAAAAGATCAGTTGTTTTTTGGGGTTGTTCTTTTTTCATTTTAGCCATTTAAATGAATATTTTTCTTTTGCTTGTGGTGTCTTAATGTAGAGGATTTTGGTTAGTAATCTTCCTTTGGGACAGTGGTGATCTGAAGGGAGGAACAAATACTCCGACATACTGAAAGCTAAAAGGAAGCCCACACTAGACTCCTAAAATGTTTTATTGTGCCAAGATAGGTTATTCCAAAGTCATGAAGTAATGACATGAGCTATATCTCCTCTACTAACATGGCTATTATTGGTAAATCATAGACCATTACTACCTATTCTTTGCTGCAACTCTGATGCAGTCTAAGTATGAATTTACTATCTGATGATGTTTCTTTGGAAATTTATTTCCTTGTTTCTTACAGATGGCTTGTTAGTCATTTTGAAACACGATTTTCAGCCTGTTGAATTGTGGCCTTTCCTCGTTGCCTGCTTGGTTGACTGGGACTTTCAAGCATAGCAGATCACCATGGTGAGATACAGTGTAAAAATACTTAAAGCAGCATTGAAAGGGTGAGTGAGAGTACCTTGCTGCAGTGCTCCACAAACCAGCTATCTCATGCTCAAATGAATACCCTTCTCAATATAGCTGAGTTAATTTGCCCCAGATCTGGCTTCATTACTTTGGATACAATACACTGCACCTGACTTCCTTGCTATTGAGATTTTGTGCAGTTTTCATCCATCCCAGGAGAAGAAACAACATGCTATGAACTGGGAGCCCAAACATAGCACATAGAAAACTTCAGCTAGCCAGAGTGATAAATGATGCTCTGTGGTGACAGATCAATGGACATTTAAACAGCACACAGCATTCTGACCTATTCTTTGATTATTTGCCTTTGGAGGTTGTCTTACTAACTTTTTACAAGGAAAAAGAATTCCAGCACAAGAAGAAGACTACATTTCCATAAACACACTTTTGAAATCCCTTACACGAGCACATTCCTGGTGAAAAAGATAACATAATCAATGCAAACCTCTCCTTCATACCTTCCAGTATGCCATGAATATCCCTTTGCATTTCTCCAAGCTTTAAGGAACTGGACTTTTTTTCTCCCTTCTACTTCCAGACAAATGAGGACAGTAGATGCCTTGTCCAGCTGCAAGAAAATCTGAAGCCCAGCAGCAAAAGCAAACAAATATGAAGCACACAATATATTATGGTTAAGTTTTACAGTGGACTGGTATCATCTTGATTCTTCTGCCAGGATGAGAAAGGACTATTATCACTGTTGGTGATAGGTAGATTAAGCTTGTGTTTATTATTGGAGGTAATCCTTTTTGATTTTCTCTATTTTTTTCCCATCAAAATAAGAGTTTGTTTAGACAGCAAAAAAATTGCTTCTCTTTTTCCCTTGAAAAGATGTAGGAAGCAAAATAAGTGATTTTTTTTTCCCACAAAATTGTCCCCTAATTTTGTTTTTTAGTTTAATTTTCTTACTCCTGAAGAATCATCAAGACTTGGGAAAGAAAAGGCTTATTTTTCATCTTGCTTTATTCCTTCCCCTGAAAACACAGCATACTTTCTAATGTGCTAGCTCATTTGCTATCTCATCTGCAAGTCGGTGTTTTAAGGAGTGTTGCAGCAGCCTTGACATGAGGCATTGATAATCCTGAATTATGAAACAAAGACTTCATTGCATATAGATAGACACTTCCTCAATCAAGGGAGAGAAGCAACACTAAGCTATATGGATTCTTGCCTGGTTGGGAGGCAGCACCATTGTCATTTCACCCATCTTGACTGGTTTCTCTATTTTTCCTGGGCAAAACATGCAAAATACTATTTATTTATGCTGCAAAACAATTTGTACTCAGGCTGTGTGCATCCAAATAAAAATTATGGCCTTAACTCATCTGACTATCTACTTCCAGCAACTTCATTTTTCTCTGACATCATTCAATTGGATCCATGCTCTTCTCACTTATCCCTGGCATAAATTTGTGGAATCAACAAATGATTCATATCCCAGGCTGTAATTTCCTGTTGATTTTTAGAGACTGATTTATATGCTAGCTCAGCACCATCTAAAACTAGACTGAAATGGGCTTTTATTTGTTTGGTGTTGGTTTCTAGTTCACAAAACTGTAAGAGGAGAGATTAATTATCCTATTAGCATTGAATTAGAATTTTTTTGAAGGAATTGGGGTAAATACAGTGGATATTTTCCCCATACCTGTACACTTGCACTTCTTGACAATCAAGTCCTATTTCCCTTCCAAGTCTGTTCCCTATGAGTCCATCCAGTCTCCTTCTCCAATATTTATATCACAGGAAGGGTGAGAGGTAAAGGGAAAGTAATGGGCTCCTCAGTTTTGCAAAGATAAAAAAAAAAACAACCCAGCACAACAGTTGTCTGAAGGTTGAATCAAGACAGAACCTGTCTGAAAGTAAAAGCAAAGTATAAAATATTTAAAGTTTATGATGCCCCTTGATTCTCTAACCTTGGAAACCACCTACTTCAGTTTGAATATTTTTCTAAGAGTTAAATTGAAGTTCAGAACTGAAAGAAGGGAAGCAGTGGACTCCATACTTGTGGCTTGTTCTAAAGAAAATTGTTATCTAACAGGAGTTGACCATGCATAAAGCAGTGAGACAGGATAAATCTATCAAGGTGAAAACACTGTAAGATTTTTCTCTTTCTTCATCATTATTTGGCATTTTGAGTTTTTTATAATTTACCAGAATTCAAAACACATTCCCTAGGGCATGTAAACCAAGTATTTGTAGTCACATCCATTATTTTTTTGTTTCCCCCAAATAAAAGCCTAAAGCACCAAATAAGCCATTTGGCTATGTGCCTCAGTTTCCCTACTGCTAATATAACATTACATCTACACCTCATTTTGAGGTTTGCATGATTAGGATTTGAAAAGCACGTTAATATCCCTCAGTGTGAGATGCCTGTTGGTTTCAATCCCCTTGCCCTGGCAGCTGCTTTCTGGATCATCACTCTGCAAACTATGTTTTTATACTCAGTAGACACGTGTTGTCTTTTAAAATAGCCTCATCAATAATACTGTTGCCCCATCCATCATGGAAACGCAGTCAGCTGAGTGAAGCAGCGCCCAGGTGCCAGTTCTTTTAACTGACAGATCAATATTTTACCCCTATTAAGGTGAAGAAATGATCAAGGCCATTTTTACCAGGAGGCACGGTGAGCTGATCTACACAGGTAGGGTGTTATTAACTTCACTGCAATTAACACAACTGAGATGGCCATTACTAATTCTCCCCCAGTGCTCCAAAGTAGAAAAAGACTCATAATTTGTGGCCCTTTCTGCACACATTTAACACAAGCAGGGCAATATACCACCATGTCCAGCCCTGGCTGCCACAGCTCCAGCAATTCTACAAAACCCCAATTTCCCTCCTACAGTTTTGCCTCCTTCAAACGTTTTTTTTAACATCCTCTTTAGCACTCAGGCTTTGTTGCTTTGCTCATGCAAGCAGCTCCCACCCACCTCCCGAGAGCAGGATCCAAACTTACAGGGCCCCCAGAGAAAACACAAAATTCTACGTAGCTGGTACTTACGTCAATGAGATGTGTGTCCCTGTAAGTAAGGGTGGAATTAAGAATTAGGCTTAATTTGGCTTTCCACATAGCTGATGGAGCATTTTCCAAAATATAAAGTGTTATATAGAAATACCAGCTCTTTCACTGGGGCTCACTTTTTTCTTTTATTCCCTTTTTTAAGCAGATAAGAAAAAAGGGATGCAGTAGCAGCACAATAAAGCATGTCATTAATATCTGGATGATTCCCCCCCCCTTCTTGACTCTTCTGTTTTTCAAAAGAGGGCTTAATTCATAGCAAAGAAAATACCAGTGTAACAGTTGTAAGAGCAAAGCAAAGGTTCAGGCTGTTTATATTTCTCTGTGAATTGCTGAACTTGGTGTAAATCAATATATTGTTCCCTTGGCACTTCATAGCAGAGTATTATTATTTTTTATGATTAAATCTATCTATCTATCTATGCCTGCTACCCAATGCCATGCAAATCTTAACTTTAAGCTGCGTTTGTGTGTCAGCAAAAGGGCTTGATAGCAACAGAAGCTCAGACAACAAATGTTGTGGTGATCCCTCTGTGAGACAAAGGTTGTAATGACCAAGGCAGCAAAGGGAGAGCCAGGAACAACCCAGCACCACTGAGTTATCTTTCATAGTTTATTTGTGTGACTAAGGACAACCTGCTTGCCTCCTTGAATTTCACAAAGGAAAACACTTCTTTTTTTTTTCCTTTCTGTTGGCATTTGTTATATATGTGTGGTCCTCTCTGTACCTCTATAAGAAACTGATGCATTTTCACCCAGCATCCTGCAGGCTATTACTCTCTCTCACTTTTCCCATGGGAAGATTTAAGCTATTGAAACAGCGTTGATTTATTTTCCATGGGAAACCTCAGCAGCCCAGCAGCCCTTGTCAAAAATATTCTAGCATGCTTATAGCCACCTCCTTTGTTAATTCTCTCCTTCAGAAAGTGGGTCTGTTTACATCTTTGGATGGCAAAGCAAATACTCTTTAAGGGTTAATACTCTTGTTGTTCCTTTTTGCTGGTGTTGGCTCATTCCATGAGCTTTTTCCTTTAATGAGCCCTCTTTAGTTCTGCACTGAAACTGGAGATGTCTAGTCTCATTAGTTTGGCTAATTAACCATTCTCTTCTAACTGTCAACTGAGGTTCATCCTGGTGCAGGAAACTATGAGAAAACAACTAACAAGTGCATTATCATGCAAACTTTTAGGTAGAAGTGAGCCAAGTTCCTGCTTTAAAATATGAGAACTTTTTAACTGTGTAGGCAGTACTGTATTCCACAGTGATTCAAGAATTGCACCAGCAAACCCTCTTCATTTCCTGAAGAGGAATGTGCCACTGCACTCATCTTGCATCATCCTGTAGTTAGAGGGGAGAGCTGTTCCAGATGGGACATTTTCCAAAACGTTATTCTACCCTTGTCTAGATGGACGCCAAGTTGAGGACAGAATGTGTCTGGTCAGCTCAGGTCTGGCAGCAGTCTGTGCTTCTATGCAGTAAGGCTGCACTGTGAAACAGAGCTGGTAAATCCTCATGACAGCGCTTTGCAGTAGGTGGACTACCTGTGAAGAAGAAGAAGAGATGTCTCCACTGAAGCGAACGTCGGGTGCAGAATGGGAAAGGAGGTGGCCAAATAGTGAAGGCATTTCTTCTTGAGGAAGAAATTTTTTCACAGTGAGGGTGGTGAGACACTGGAACAGGTTGCCCACAGAACTTGTGGATGCCTCCTCCCTAGAAATGTTCAAGGCCAGGTTGGATGGGGCTTTGGGCAACCTGGGCTAGTGGATGGTGTCCCTGCCTGTGGCAGGGAGGTTGGACCTAGATGATCTTTGAGGTCCCTTCCAACCCAAACCAGTCTGTGTTTCTATGATTGTCTCTGAAGGGCCAGAATATAATGGGAAGGAGGAAAATAAAACCTTCACTGCCCCAGACAGTGGTTGGAACCTCAGCTAACCCCTGGATTTCCTTTGAGTCATGAATGCAGGCTCATTCAGCCAGTGACTACAGACTTCCTTCTTGGTCTTGGAGAGCAATTTCAGAGTGCCTGCAGAACTTCAGGTACAGTTGTACCATCCCATCAGAAGATACAGTTGTACCATCTTACAATCAAGTCATAACACCCTAAAGCATTTTACAACATTCAGCTAGAATTGTCTCTGTGCTCCACTGACTCCACACACTGATATCCATGGGCTAGTGGTCTAGGGCACCCAGGGCTCTAGGGGACCCAGTTCAGACAAAGACAGCCAGTCTTTATGGCCCCGTGGTCTACCCAGGAGATATTGGTCTCATGTCTTTTCTCCAGTTCAGAAATAATCAGGAATGGAATTTAATAAGATCAGACTTTGGTGGTCAGGAGCAGGGCTGTCAGACAATTGCACTGACTGGCAGGTTGTTTGGACTTGGCCAGTCCTTGTCATCCCTCTTCCCATTTTCCTGTGTTTCTTCTTCCTCTTCCATCTCTCCCTTCGATCCCTCCTTTTTCTTCCCTCATTTCTTCCCAAAATATAACTTCCTCAGCTATTTTTTCCCTGTCAGTCCCAGTTCTTCTACATCTATACCAGAATTTCATATTTCTGAAGCAGTTATTGCAGCACTGTTGGCCTTGCAAATTTCCACTTCCCAGAAGGTCCCCAATGCTCTTTTTAATTAACTGTGAAGCTTGGACATTTCTCACATAGCTCCCCCTTAAACATTTGTGAAATCTGCCCATTCCTCATGGTGCTCTCTGTAGCTTTTGTCAGCTTCACACTCTGTAAATTTGTTATGTTCAGCAATTCTTCATGCCATATACCACAGTTTCTTCTGCTGTGTTCACTTAGCTAAACCTCAGGCCAAAGCCCTGTCATCTTCTTGCATAACTTAGCAGAAATTATTTTCATTTAAAATAAAAACCAAAAACTGAACCTCAACATTTAAACAAACTTTTGGCTTCTTTTCTTTCCTTCCCCCTAGGGTCAAATTACCTTTGAGGGGGCTTTAAGAAGGTTGCCTTTAGAAATGCAAAATGCTTCTGAGTCCTCCTGGCCTCCCATGTGAATGATTCTTCACCTGATGTTTACATAATCACAGATTTTGTGAAGGGCATATCCTATAGATTTGTGTCCACAGGGGCTCCTTTTGCATCAGGATGCTAGATGCTTGCATGGAATAGGGGTTAAAGGATCTTTTTAAGCCACTCTTTGCACTAGATTGTCTATAAAGAGGTGAAACAACAATAAATTATCCATTGTGTGCCAGGATGGGGTGGATTTTAATGGCAAGGAGAGGACAGTAATATGAAAAAGAACAAAGTGAAATAAAAGCACGGTTCTAACCCTGAGGTCATGCTCTTGTGCTTCTCTTTTTTAGAGCTTGGTGCCTGTTAGGATGTGCAAGGAAGCTGGTAATTGCTCCCAATTTACCCCAGCAGCTTCCATTCACTGACTGCAGATCATGATCTGAAGAGAAAAGCTATGAATCCTCTGTTTTAAAAGAAAACAGCAAACTGCCAGTATCCATGCTGCAATCTCAGAGCACAAAATTGAACCATGCCCAAAGGGAATGAGTTGGGGGACCAACATTAGCATGGACACCTTACCTCCATGCTAACCATACTCAGTCATGCTCTCCTGCAACCTGGGAATGTACAGAATCAGCTTTCATGACTGACTCCACCATTGTTCACTACTGTGAGCCGTAAGCCCAGAATGGACACGCTGGGAGATGCTCTCTCCTGCAGGAGAAGGACATTCAGGAGAAGGAAGGTGACTGTCACTGCCC
Organism: Hypotaenidia okinawae; assembly: GCA_027925045.1. Taxonomy (NCBI): domain Eukaryota; kingdom Metazoa; phylum Chordata; class Aves; order Gruiformes; family Rallidae; genus Hypotaenidia; species Hypotaenidia okinawae. Next base: position 162,676,304 of record BSDF01000002.1, read on the forward strand.
TCAGACACAGGTGACTGAGCAATTTCAGACTAAGGGGCTTCTAGACCACACCCAAGTCTTCCAAGAGACGTAATGGAGGCTTTACTGCCTGGGATCTTTGTGTAAGGATTTGCACTGAAGGAAACAGAACTTCAAAGTATCTTCTGGAGAAAGAGCTGAAGATAATTTGGGGTTTGCAGTCTTCAAAGCATTATTCCTCACTTCTCTTATGGTTATGGCAAGGGTATGGAGAGCAGTGCTCAGATTTAACATTGCCTGTGGGCAGTTTAATATTTTCCAGTTAACAAGCTCCTAAATATTTAGCAACAGAAAGCAGCTGATATTTGCAGTAAGTGTTGGCTTCCTGGATCTTTGTTTTCTGGGTTATCTTCAGGAAAAGATAAGCATCAGAAAAATACATGGACAAACAGAGTAAAAAAATCACTGGCCTAAAGTACCAATTGAAGAGATGTTTTCATAAAGACATTAATTTTTAAAACTATTTAGGTACCTAAATAAAGATGAGAGAAAAAAAATATCTGAGAACAACTGGACAACTGTCTTTGAACAGAAATTATGGAGCTTCATATGGGTAAATCCAGGGGCTCTATTCCCTTTGACTTGGTATCTTATGGCTTCATTACCTTTCACTGCATCAGTACCAGGGTACCTCCCTGCAGCTTCACTGAGTACCATCACCTTTAAAATACAAGCCCTTTTTAAAAAATTATTATTCTCCCAAAAGAGCTCTGTAAACCATATTTTTAGAAGCCTAGATGAAGCCAGGCACTCTGCCATATCAGAATATTCTCCCCTATGTTCCACACAGCTCACACGTTTTCAAGGTTTGCAGCTTGCCTTGTGCAGGCTGATGCTATTGCATGATTGCATCACTCTGATGGTATTTTGAGCTAAAAGGCTGTCTCAACCTGGGATTCACTCCTCCAGGTTCTGGATCAGAATTGCCCCCCTCTTCCTGCCCGGCACTGAAATTATTGACACCTCTGTCATCCTCAGGAGTGTAGCTATATGCTTCATTTGTACACACTTCACTCCGTGCTGACAGATCTCTTTGGCTCCTAGGAGAAAGTCTTTATGAAAAATGTCAGTGATATCAAAATAAGCCATAGTGATTTACTCACATGTCATCACAAGAAAAGACATCCCTCCTCTGTCTTTTATTCCCTGCCTTACAGTAACAATAATTTTAATATTCACTTCCACTTAAACATGGATTTTCTAGTGATTGGGTTGTACAGCATGTATCTTGCACAGGAGGGTGATATATCAGTTAGCTACCTTCACATGGGGTGGGGCAGAGCCTTTGTAGCTGACCTGAGTTAACAATCAAGTGAGCAAACTTACTGCAGGTAAGTTGTGCCCAACCCCCAACACAGGCCATGAAGAAGTCTTCTGTGCTATCAATTTGTAAAGAAAAAAATCCAGAGCACAAATCAGTATGAAAAATACATTTGATATCATTCACACTGCTTAATGGTCCACATGTTCTTTATCATGATCTGTGGATAGCACAAGATAGGAACTCTTCCCAACAGGTAAAATGACTAATGTTGCCTCTTTCATAAGGATGGGAAAGAGAGGTAGCCTCTGTGGATATGACCCATTCTTCATCATGTGCACCTGAAGCCCCAAAATCTTCCCCAGCCTGTTTTATTTACTCATACAACTGTGCATGTATTGTTAGGGCTGGATTTTCTTGTGTCCCATCAGGACAAGTCTACTGCCTGGTAGAACTATGTTTCTGCTGTCAAGGATCATGCCCATGGTTCTCATTCATTTAAAAATGCAACCAACAAGCATGGAAACAGTCTTTCCTCTCTTTTGCAACAATCCTTATCTGTGACCCTTGAAACACACCACAGCACTTCTATTTCAAATCTTGGAGGGACAATAAAAGAGAAAAAAAACCCCAGAACTTCTTTGAATACATAGAAGAGCTGTGATTCTAGAGTAACCAAATTCCATAAGTAAAGCCTTTCGTGTACTGCACGTACATCTAAAAGGAGAAAATAAAATTTAAATGATCATTTAATAGATGTTGCAAAAAGTAAGTATTTTCCTGTCTAATATTAATAGGGAAATAAGATATATTTATGTTTGTACATCACTACTTTTGAAAAGAATATGTTATTATGCTAAGAATGCAATAACAGTAACACTGCACAATTGGACTCACAATCATCCATACCAAAAATGGCATCCCATACCCTGGGTCTTAAACACAAAAGCTAGACAGCTGTGGGAAATGGAAAAGGGTCAGAGTTTATAAGGCTACTTCATCTGGGTTAATTTGCAGTTGTAATGTACTATCTGGCTACCAAGAGACAATTTTGTGCTAGTTCTTCATCTTTCAGAAATTATAGCCTCTAAAACTGTCTTTGAGAGATGACTCAGTTTACCACATACAGACTTGGAAACCAGGTATTGAAGGGTAGCCATGCTGAGAGGGATTTGGGGGTCTTGGTCAACAGCAAGTTAAACATGATCCAGCAGTGTGTCCAGGCAGGCAGGAGGGACATCTCTATACTGGGGTGCATCAAGCACAGCATTGCCAGCCAGTCCAGGGAGGTAATTGTCCCACTCTACATGGCACTGGTGCAGCCTCACAGAATCACAGAATCCCAGAATGGCATGGGTTGGAAGGGACCCCAAGGATCAGAGAGCTCCAACCCCCCTGACACAGGCAGGGACACCAACCTCCAGGCCTGGAGCTACACAAGGTTGCCCAGGGCCCCAGACAACCTGGCCTTCAACACCTCCAGACACGGGGCACCCACCCCCTCTCTGGGCAGCCTGTTCCAGCCCCTCACCACTCTCTCTGCAAAGAACTTCCCCCTAAGATCTCCTCTCACCCTTCCCTCCTCCAGCTTCACTCCAGCCCCCTTGTCCTGCCAGTCTCTGCCCTTTGAACAAGCTGATTCCCCTCCTGTGTCTCTGCTCCCTTCAGGGACTGGCAGGCTGCAATGAGGTCCCCCCACAGCCTTCTCTTCTCCAGGCTGACCCAGCCCAGCTCCCTCAACCTCTCTTCCTAGGGGAGCTGCTCCAGCCCTCTGATCATCTCCGTGGCTCCTCTGACCCCTCTCCAATAGTTCCCCATCTTTCTTGTATTAGGGCCCCAGCTCTGGACACAGGACTCCAGCTGGGGCCTCCTGAGGGCAGAGTAGAGAGGGACAATCCCCTCCCTGTCCCTGCTGCCACCCCTCTGCTGATGGAGCCCAGGATCCCATCACCCTTCCCAGCTGCCAGAGCCACTGCTGGCTCATGTTCAGTTTCTCACCCCCCATGACACCCAGGTCCTTCTCAGCAGGGCTGCTCTCCAGGAGCTCTTCTCCCAGTCTCTAAATATCTCTGGGATTCCTCCAGCCCAAGTGCAACACCTCACACTTCCCAGTGTTGACCCTCATTAGGTTCACCCAGGCCCACCTTTCCAGCCTGTCAAGATCCCTCTGGATGGCTTCCTTTCCTTCTCTGGTGTCAACCACACCACTCAGCTTGGTGTCATCCACACACTTGCTGAGGGTGCACTCCATCCCATCATCCATGTCATTGATAAAGGTGTTAAAGAGCCCCAGTCCCAAGATAGACCCCTGGGGGACCCTGCTTGTCACCGGCCTCCACCTGGACACAGACCCATTGACCACCAGCCTTTGTCTACGTTCGGTCAACCAGTTTCTTATCCACTGGATGGTCCCACCCATCAAATCCACATCTCTCCAGTTTAGAGATAAGGATGTGGTGGGGGACTGTGTCCAAGGCCTTGCACAAGTCCAGGTAGATGACACTGGTTGCCTTCCCTTTACCTACCGATGCCGTCACTCCATCATAGAAGGTCACCAGGTTGGTGAGGCATGACCTTCAGTACTGTGTGCAGTTTTGGGCATCACAGTACAAGAGGGACACAAAAATACTGGAGAGTGTCCAGAGGAGGGCAATGAGGATGGTGAAGAGTCTGGAGGGGAAGTCTTATGAGGAGAGGCTTTTGGTTTGTGCGGCCTGGAGAAGAGGAGGCTGAGGGGACACATCGTTGTAATCTATGGCTTCATGATGAGGGGGAGCAAAGGGACAGGCACCCATCTTCTCTCCTTTGTGACCAGGGATAGAACCCAGGGGAACAGCATGAAGCTGAGACAAGGGAGGTTTAGGTTGGATATTAAGAAGAGGTTCTTTACTGAGAGGGTGGATGGGTGGGGACTGGAACAGGCTCCCCAAGGAAGTGGTCACAGCACCGAGCTTGACTGAGTTCAAGAAGCATCTGAACAACACCTTCAGTCTCATGCTCTGACTTGGCTGGCCCTGTGTGGAAGAAGGAGTTGGACTTGGGTCATTCCAACTTAGTATATTATAAGAGTCTATGATTCTATAAGCTCAAATCACCTGGTGAAATCCTGCATCTACTGAAAATGAAGGGTAAAGCACACATTGCCCTTAAAAAAAGCAAGAGCTTTACTTTAAAATGGTTTAGAATTCCTAACAAGATAAGAATCAACAGTCTGAGCTTGTTTTCTAAGGAAATTGTGATGAAGGGTTGATTTCTAAAAGGTCTCAAAGCCAAATAGAAGATCTAGCCTAGGTAAGAGGGACTGCAGGTGTTAATTCTGTTTAACACCCCATGCATAGGCAGAAAGGCAGTAAGGACCATACTGTAGCTAGTGCCCTTCCCACTACACCACAAAGCAGGGCAGGGAGTCAGGGGATGAACTGTGCAGCAAAGCCACAGTGTGCACCAAAATGGATAAGGGGTAAGCCAGCTCCCAGGTGACAGCAGGGCCAACATCAAAGAGTCTAATCCTGTTACAGACCTAGCAAGAAAAGGGCAGATAAAAAGAGGATTTGTTGAGAGGAAAAGCCCTCAGAGTTCAAGTGAGGATGGCCCAGTGTCTGTATCTTAATACTCTCCCTTGCTTTCCAAAATAGACTCAAATTCCTCCTGTATGTTCCAAACTACGCTCTTTTCTGCCATTAACGTTTTGCTAGGGCATCCAGAGGAGAAAACCCCTCCTGTGTTGCTGGCACTTTAGCAGGAAAAGAGGCACAGATCCAGTAAACCAACTGGACGCCGTTTACAAGTACGGTCATCTCCTGGGATGCTCAAAACTCAAGGCACATCTGGGAAGCTCTGGTGTCATAAGGGCTGCCGCCAGGCATTCGCTCCAAGCAGGGCAGTGTTAACAGCCTGCTGTCAAAGCAAATGGAAGAAACCCTGGATTAACCACAGCTCTAAAGGGACAACAAAATCTGGAAGCTCTCATCTGGATGTCACTCAGTCTTTGAGAACAGTGTGGTAATTTTTCACTGAGGAAGGTGTTAATTAAAACCACAATGACTTCTCATAAAGCCACTGTAAGGTACAAGCAGATGAGAGCTTCTTCAAGGGCATTTTCTTGCCTCGTTATTTACACAATTCACTGTCTTTAAAATCACTGTGATGGCTTGTTGTTTGGGTTTTTTTTTCTTCCAAATTATTGAAAGAAGATTCATGGAGTAGAGCTCCCAGATGAATCACAGAACCGTAGGGGTTGTAAGGGACCTCCAGAGATCATCGGGGTCCAGCCCCCATGCTTCCTGCTGAGAAACTTCTTCAGAGGTTGGCCATGGGTAGGACTTTCACCTCCCCAAGCTCTGGGATAGCAGCTGAGCAAGAGAGGAATGCTGTTGTGTGATTGCTGTGTCAGGGGATACCTTCCACGTTGTGGTTTACAGGAGAGCCAGGCTTGGGAGAGCTGAGTTTCTTCCTAATCGTCTGCTTTTGAACTACTCCAAAGCACGTGTAGAAACACTGAGGGATTTAAGAGGAACACCCAAAGAAATAGAGGTGGACTGGGTGGGAGGGGAAAGGCTTGCATTCAAAGTATTGTATTTGGGTGAGAGCAAGAAAAAAAGTCAGTCCTGTTTTTTCCTAATATTATCCTTTACCTGAGAAGAGATGAGGTCTGATCTTCCACAAAATGGGTGATGTAAGTTCAGTGTCTCATAGGTGAATGTCTGCAAGATTGTTTAAAATAAAAAGAGTCAACAGTACTTCCAGCTGAAAAAAAAGCTTAGTTACAGTGTACATACACACACACATAGATAGATATAGATTAAATATACATGTAGATATAGATAGAAGCATAGAATCATAGAATGTGTTAGGTTAGAAGGGACCTTTAAAGGCCATCTAGTCCAACCCCCTGCAATAAGCAGGGACACCTTCACTAGATCAGGTTGCTCAGAGCCCCATCAAGCCTGATCTTGGATGTCTCCAGGGATGGGGCATCCACCACCTCTCTGGGCAGCCTGTGCCAGTGATCCACCACCTGCATATTGAAGAACCTTCTCCTAATATCCAACCTCAATCTCCCTTTTTCTAGTTTAAAACCATCACCCCTCATCTTATTGCTCCATGCCCTTGTGAACAGTTCTTCCCCAGCTTTCTTATAGGCATCTTTCAGGTACTGGAAGACTGCTATAAGGTCCCACTGGATCCTTCTCTTCTCCAAGTGTAACAAGCCCAACTCTCTCAGCCTTTCTTCATAGGAGAGGTACTCCAGCCCTCTGATCATCTTCATGACCCTCCTCTGGACACAGTTCAACAGGTTCATGTCCTTCTTGTGTTGAGGGCTCCAAAGCTGGACACAGTATTCCAGATGAGAAATATATATTTAATATACAAGATCTATTTCTATAAATAAATAAATATATACAAACCTTATTAAAATATATAAAATATAAATATATATATATAGAGAGAGAGATGCATATAGAGATCTAAATATAAATATACTTACAGTGTTTGAGACAGGAAGAGGATGGGTTTAGTCATACCATTCTGGCAGAGAGCAATTCAGATGAGAATGCTGTATGACTGATCCTTTCTCATGCGTGAAAGGGGACCCTATCCCTCAGGGAATGGTCCAACTGATACCACAGATTCATCAAAGCTCCCCTGGGCTTCCCACCTTCTTGGCCAAGGACTGTTGCAGGATATCATGCCTTTCTATGTCCCTTGGGCTAGGCAGCCAGGATGCTGAAAGCTGAGAAGATATTTAATTAAAAAACCATGTTTTTCTCTTGTGGCTCAGCTTTAAGTATCAACCATAGATATATCAAGCATGTGAAGGACAGGAGAGTCAAGAAACATGCCTTAGTAATCACAGAGCTGGTTTTCTGGCCAAATACTGACCTTAGCAGTTGCATCAGGCTGCTTGCTGTTTCAGATCAGTTCTAGCCTGAAGTCCCTCTCCTAAACATTTTTGTGGTGATCAAGGATTTGACGTGGCCTGCATTCCAAAGGCTGCTGAATAGCACTGACAAGGAATTTTTTCAGATGGTCTTAATTTTTACCAGGGAGAAGGGACAGTCCTTCTATGGAGGAAGTTGCCATAGAAATATTAAATTGCTATCATGTCCCTAGCCCTGTTCAAGCTGGAGGACAAGGAAAACAAGTGGGTAAAAGGAGCTTAAGAGAGCTCTGAGAAAGGTGCAGTTTGGTCTCTATGTGATACAGTAGACTGCAGAGCTGTTGTGGACTAGATGCATTTCAAGCCCAGACTGTTTGGAGCTCTGAATGCTCTCTTCCCCCTTTACTAATACCCCTGATAAGAAACCTGTTCCTGATAAGGGGAAGGATTAAGAGGGGGATCTCTGAAGGAGATCAGCCATCAGCTAGTTTTTAGCCTTCCACAGAAATTGAACTCAGAGCACATTCAAAGCCTTCTTACACAGCAAATTTGTTTCCCTGTCTCTTTGTGAAAGCCCAAATCTTGGTATTTAGAGAACCACCAAGAATTTGAGCTACTCAATTATTCAGCAGAGGGTTGTGAATGATTTTAGGTTTCCTTAACTAGCTCTGTCCTCAGTGACACTCATTATCCACTGCTGCTTTCAGGTCACAGATGCAAAGCAACTTATGCTGTCTCTGCAATTTGCCACCTGGCATCCAACAAAAATTAGGTAACGGCTAAATGTAGGCAAGGAGAGGTCACTGAGGGCAGAGCACAAGCCAAAACTTTATTGACATCTATTACAACTGCAGTGGCCTTAGACTTGCAGGATGGCAGCAAGGATCCTGAACGTTGTCAGGCAGAGACTGATAATGCAGGTGGTATTGCTGAATTTAGTTGCAGAGAGAAATATTTGTTAGCATCCTCTATTCATCAGTGGAGGACCATGAAAATGAGGAGGTGCATTCTTCCAGTCCTTAATTAGTGTGGAGGTATGGCAAAGGGAGTGAGGTTGGTGGTATTCTTACCTCTCTAAAAAATGCTGTTTGCTGAAGACATATATTGGTGCTACTATTTAGCATGATGTAGCCATCTTTCTCTGCTCCAGACCAGTACTGGCCAACAGCTTGTCAGCAGGGATAGAGTTAATTTTCTTTCTGTCAGCTGGTGTAGTGCTGCATTTTTTATTTATGATGAGAGCAATGTTGATGACACACTGATTTTTTTTAGCTACTGACAAGTAGTCAAAGACTTTTCAGCTTCTCACACTTCCCTGATCACAAGAAGGTGGAGTGGGACAGGACACAGCTAGGACAGCTGGCCCAAACTGGCCAAAGGGATGTTCCATACCATATGACATTATATTCCATTTGTAAGTAGGGGGTGGGTTGAGAGGCTGGGCAGCTGGGGCTTTTGCACAGCAGCTTGGGAGCTTGCACAGCAGCTGGGGAGCTTACACAGCATTGACTTCAGGTACTAAGTTATTGTGCTGTTCATCACTTGTTTTGCATATTATTATTATTATTCCTATTATTATTATTCCTATCATTACCCTATTTTTTTCCCTGTCTCACTTAACTGTCTTTATCTCAGCCCATGGGATTTCACACATTCACTCTTCCCCATCCCACCAAGGAGTAAGTGAGCAAGTAGCTGCATGGTGCTTAGATGCAAGCTGGGGCTAAGCTATGGCACCACACTCTTGTCCCTGACATAAGACAACCACCCTGGTCCCTCTGGACTTAAACTAGATGCAGCTTTTAAAGCAAGAACCTATGCTCTCTGCTTTCAGCCAGGCTGCACAGACTAGGAATATTTGGTACTCAAATATGCATCAGGGAGCGCTGAGAGAAAGGAAGAAACCCAAAATTTCCTTCTTAAAATGTTCAGAAGTCTTCTCTGGTTGGGGTTCATGATTGTTTAGCAGAGCAATTCCTTTCAGGTCTTTCATCCTGCTTATTTTTTTCTATACTCTGAAGGATTTATTTTCCCCTTTTAATAAGAGGCAAGTTTTCTGGTTGAAATCACAGATGACCGTTTTTACGTACCATAAAGTGAGAGGTTAATTGCCCACCAAAGGAGAAAGGTTCTAATGGCCATTCCCTATTAAAAATGCCAGAAACAGTCTGCTCTGCACTTTCTCTTTTTGAATAAATTCTGTGGTAAGAACTAAGCTGAGCTCACAGTGTATAGTTTTATAGCACAAAATTCAGTCCCATTTTATATTTATTTCTCACTAACTTGGAACTGTAGTCATAGAATCATAGAATCATAGAATCATAGAATCATAGAATCCCAGACTGGTCTGGGTTGGAAGGGACCCCAAGGATCAGAGAGCTCCAACCCCCCTGACACAGGCAGGGACACCAACCTCCAGGCCTGGAGCTACACAAGGTTGCCCAGGGCCCCAGACAACCTGGCCTTCAACACCTCCAGGGATGGGGCCTCCACCCCCTCTCTGGGCAGCCTGTTTCAGCACTTGTTTGACTAATCAAACAAGTCATCAGCGCATTTAATTTCTTTGGTAAAACACCCAAAAACAAATGGAGAATTTCCCTTCTCCATTTTGGCATATATTGTTGAAAAATTTTTCTGTCCTACAATGGACTCATCTGTGGTCATGAGTGATCTACCACCAGTCCTCAGATATAGACAGATGTGAGTCAGCTTTCATCTGAAATACCAGATATAGCCACTGGACAAACCAAATTATGTATACATTGCTTTACACCCTTTAAAGCTGCAATGATACAGAATACTTTTTTTTTTTTGAGAAACAAGAAGAAAGGTCCAGTTTCGTAAGTCTTTGGGCTTCTGCCCTGTAGAATAAAAGTGCCTGACAAGTATTAATGCATTTATCTACCAAGAGGAACATTGTCTCCATCTTGGCAGTGGAAAGTTTACATGGAAAGAAAATTCCTCATCCCCAAAATCTATTTGAAGACACAAAAACAACAACAAAAAAAGACTGAACCATTAGGGGAGACCTTATCACCGCCTACAATTACCTGAGAGGAGGTTGTAGAGAGGTGGGTGTTGGTCTTTTCACCCAAGTGACAGGTGACAGGACAAGGGGGAATGGACTCAAGCTGCACCAGGGCAGGTTCAGATTAGACATGAGGAAAAAGTTCTTCACCAAAAGGGTTGTCAGGCATTGGAACAGGCTACGCAGGGAGGTGGTTGAGTCACCAGCCCTGAATGTATTTAAAAGGCAGATAGACAAGGTGCTCAGGGATGTGGTTTAGTAGAGGACAGGTATGGTTGGAATCAATGATCTCAAAGGTCTTTTCCAACCTAGTGATTCTGTGATTCATCTAGAGTATGCTGAAGAGTAGGACTGAGTCACTTGTCCTAGAGAAGCTTTAACACGTGGAGAATGTTTTATGGTTTCAAAGATGTTAATACTAGGAAGGATCACTTATTGCATCTCATAGCTAGTAATGGAAGGGAGAGGAAAAAGTGAAGGTCTCTCTACTCAGCTGAGCTAACAGTCCACGCCTTGGCCTTGGGATGCAGTGCTTCAAACTGGTCTTTCCTCTGATGAGCACCTCTCAGATTTGTTGTCAAGTGGATACCCACATGGGTCAGCTCCTGAGGCTGGCAGAACTTGAGCTCTCTTGAATGTAAAGATTGGCAGCCACGAAGAGTCTCTCAATCTCCTCCCTCTGTGAATTCCCTTCACTGCTGAAGTGACCTGATATCTCCTGAGTTTTGCAAGGATGTACCATGAGATGTTACACTGGATAGGACAACCCTACCTTGAGCACTGCATGTCTGAGGATATCTCCATCCTAATAAACAAAATTAATAAAAGGTGTCAGTAGTTGTTCTCAGTTCATGAAGCCAAGTGATAAATATAACTCTATATAACTCAACTCATTTTGCCATTCTCCAGGATGCCTGCTGGGAACAATCCCTGGCTTGTTAAATTCAATAACTCAGATGCAGCTCTAATATTGAGATTATGCTTTGTGAGCCCCTGAGGGATAGGAAGGAAAAATTCATGGACAAATACTCTTAGCAGTGTGATGCATTTATCTACCTACTGATGTTCAGCATGAATGCAGGAGATAGCAGTTTGATCTCAAAACCACTCTAGGAAGACTGGTCTTTTGACAGGTCAATAATCATCTGCAAGGAATATTTCCTGAGTGAAGCATCATCAACTCACTTCATGTATTTGATTTCTGCGTGATTTTGAGCAAGATCTAAAGACATTTCAGGGAAGCAGGAACTCACACAATTATAGGTAAATAACTTGTAATAATGTTTTCCAGTTAAGTCCAACAATTTACCACCATCTATTTCTTCAACTAGCCTATGTCTGTGCTATTAAATAAATCAGTTCAGGGGGCTATTCTCTGTCCCTGAGGCTATTCTGCACAAACTGGCCAAATTCATATTAAATACAATTTCTCCTTGTTTCCCTTGTAGACCTCTTCTAGTGCTGGTTGGTTTTGACATATAGCAATATGTCTGTGGCGTGTGTGTGTTTTCAATCCCAAGTGTCTGATTTAGTGCAGATAAACAAATAGTATTTAATTTTTAATATTATTTCATTGATTATTTATTGCTGAGTGTTATTTATTAATTCGGGTGTCAATATTAGTAAGTGTTGTGGTTGAGTCCCAGGTGGCAGTTGAGCACCATCCACTTGCTTGCTGCCAACTGGGCATACACTGGAAACTGTTGAAGTTTCTAAAAGTGCAAAAGCTCCTGAGACAAGGTGAGACTGAAGAGCTCCCATCCCTGATGTTCCTCAGGCTTGCTTGATGAAGCTCTGAGCAGGTGTCCCTGATTACAGTAGGGGGTTCAACTAGATGGCCTTTAAAGGTCCTTTCCAACCTAGCACAGTCTGTGATCCTATGATTCCTTGTTCATAAGGGTTATTCAGAATAGCTGTCATCCCTCCATGGGGACAGGAAAAGCTGATGGAGAAGAAATCCCCCCAGGTTTATTCCCGATTCTCCTGGTTGGCACTGAGCAGTTGATTTCCATGTTTTCTACAAAGCCTCTGTTGCTGCAGAGCTCCTTCACACAGCCTTTGAAGCATCGGCCATGAGACACCCCATTGACATGGTGTGTTGTTATGCTGCAGGAAAAACCTCTTGTGTTTGCACAGTACTTAGGACAACAGGTCTTTGAACCATGGTTATGCATCCAGGCTCTGGCATAATTTTGTCCTCGTGAGGCCCCAGCTGGAGTCCTGTGTCCAGAGCTGGGGCCCCAATACAAGAAAGATGGGGAACTGTTGGAGAGGGGTCAGAGGAGCCACCAAGATGCTCAGAGGGCTGGAGCAGCTCCCCTATGAAGAGAGGCTGAGGGAGCTGGGCTGGGTCAGCCTGGAGAAGAGAAGGCTGTGGGGGGACCTCATTGCAGTTTGCCAGTCCCTGAAGGGAGCAGAGGAACAGGAGGGGAATCAGCTTCTTCAAAGGGCAGAGCCTGGCAGGACAAGGGGGCTGGAGTGAAGCTGGAGGAGGGAAGGGTTAGAGGAGATCTTAGGGGGAAGTTCTTTGCAGAGAGAGTGGTGAGGGGCTGGAACAGGCTGCCCAGAGAGGGGGTGGATGCCCCATCCCTGGAGGTGTTGAAGGCCAGGTTGGCTGTGGCCCTGGGCAACCTTGTGTAGCTCCAGGCCTGGAGGTTGGTGTCCCTGCCTGTGTCAGGGGGTTGGAGCTCTCTGACCCTTGGGGTCCCTTCCAACCCAGACCATTCTATGATTCTATAAAACAGGAATAATTAAAGACTATCCAAGCACTGCTCATACACCCTCTACATCAGAAAGCAAAGGGACCCCTGTGACATAAATATTACTTCCACAACTATTACACAGAGACATTGCCCCTGGCACAAGATGTCCATTTCTTCACACAGTACACAGTGAAACTGTGAAATTCTTGCCATGGGATATTGCATACATTTAAAGTGTTTAAAAAGCAATTGGTTAAATTCCAGGGGGGAGAAGGGAGGAGTTATAAATACAGGATTATAAAACACAGAAATCCCAGATCTGTGTGGAAAGACCCCAGATCTCCTGAAATGGTGAATGTGCTCTGTGGGAACATGTCATTACATACTCATCCTGTTGTTACAGCTTGTCCTATGAACGTACTCTTAACTCTCGGGGATATTGGATATGAATTTAGGAGAACATTATACTGAATCCTGTACAGATGTTCTTACGGTCATTCATGACTTGCAGACGTGGTGGGCACAGAGCAGACCAACAGCCAGTCTTGCCTGCCTCCTGCCTTTCAGGAGACTGCACTCTCCACACTGGGATTATCTCTCCATCCAGAAAATGACTTCCATCTCCTCTCTATTAGCATTCTGGAGAACAGCTCTGGATTAACAGGTTCACATCACATATAGATTTTCTTGCTGGCAAGGGAAGTGAAGGGGCAAAGATAAATATGCAGCCCCTGGAGGCCTCTTCAGAAGTTGCCATTATGTCTGTAGGAATTTTTGTCCCTTTGATATCTTTGTGCTTTGATGCCAGAGAATTTGACAAATCCTCTTGCTTTTGGTCTTGCCCTAATCATTAGCCTGTTAAGGGAGGTCCCCTTGGGTTGGCTCCATAGAGCCTAAAACGGGGAATGGTTGGTACTTTTCATAGCTGGTTTGTGAAATCTGCCAGCTGGAATGGGCCCTGTACTCTTTCAAATGTCTTGAACACACAACTACACAGGTTTTGCAGAATGAAGCCTACTGTTAGCATGGATTTTGATGGACAAGTCTGAACAGAAAAGGCCTGAAAGAAAGCTGAACTGAATCCTGTCTTCAGTCCAAGCTTTGAAGACATGAACTGACCAGAAACAGCAGGAGAGGTGTAACAAGACCCTGATGTGCTCACTTATGCTATGTTTGACTTTTTAAAAGCTCAGATGTGGACACACAGGTCTCATGGGATACTACAATGACCCAGGGAGAGACCATCACACATAGTATTAACTGGGTAGAGTACAAGATAAATCAGAGGCAATGGGGCCTGAAAATAAAATTTCTCTGAGATAATTCAGCCTGACATTCAGTTTCATTTCCAATTAAAATGGAAATGTTTCATTCTGAATCTACAGAGATCTAGAATAAAAGGTTTCAATCTGAGAATGTCTAAAATGGCCTTATTTTTCTCTTTTTTCTTTCAAAATGCCAAAGCAGTTGTCCTGGCACTCCCAAATCAATTCACTTCAGCCTGAGAACATCATTGTTAAAAAACAAGAAAAGCTTTCATAATCCCATATCCTGCCTTAGATAGGACTGCAAACAGATGTCAGGAGTTTCCACGAGACTGGCAATTCCACTTTCTAATTGCCTTCATGTGGGAGAAGTTAACCTACTGTCAAAGTTACCAATGTCAACTTATCTCCATATTACACTGTAACTCAAATCATAGATTAATATGCTGATTTGGGTTGGAAGGGACCTTAAAGCCCACCTAGTTCCAACCCCCCTGCAATGGGCAGGGACACTCTCCACTAGAACCGGTTGCCCAAAGCCCCCATCCAACGTGGCCTTGAACACTGCCAAGGAAGGGGAAGATGAAACAGTGGAAACCTCATACAGTAACCACTGATGTTTAAGGGAGTCTTAACAGGGATGTCCTGTTGTCTCCCTCTGTCCTTACATTTTTTTCTGCTGCCAGCACTCCTCTCTCATCTTGCACTTGCATTGTAGCACGTTGAGAGCTGCAGCCTCTTCACTTTGCATTTCTACAGTGGACCTCCTGGTCCACTCCTGCAATAGTCATACTATCCCAACAGAATCATACTGTCCCCACAGAAGCAGTTGTCCTGCCAGAGTAGCAAAGCCACTTCTGCAGAACATGGTGATAACAACTCAACACGTATGCAGATCATATAGGTTTTCAGTAATTTACCAGGAGATCCCATCTGCTGCTGGCACCCTGTAAAAGAACAATGCTCTGATACTCATCACAGCACCTCTCTGGGTGTGCAAAATTATCACTTCACAGATGCAGTAAACTCTGCTTTGTGAGAAGCCAGAAACACTCTGGGCTAAGAACCTGAGTGATCTAAAAATGAACTGCTTTGTGACTCAAACTCAGTGCTTTAAAAGGAGGAGGTTTGGGGACATTTTTTTTCTATATTTTTAATGACCCCAGTTTAGATAGGAACTATATATAAGTAAAGTTAAATATCACTATTACTAAAAAAAAGCAAGAGGGTGGAGATTAAATCTGCTTTTGGACTTTATAATTATCTTACCATTATGGCTTTTGCATTATTTCTAGTTGTGAAAACACCTTCCAGTTCCACTTCTGTGCTTGGCACAATGGGAAAAAAACAAAACAAGCCCACAAAGACCAGTCTGGCCCACAGTTTTAGCAAACCTTCCTAACGTCTGTGTAGCCATCCGAGTAACTCCTACTGAATACAAGGAGGTGTAAAGAGATTTTGGCTTTAAGGAAGTCCATTGGGATCACTGTGTAGGATGGGATGGGAAGAATACTGTCAGAGTGATTTGGAGGTGAGTGAAGCTGTAAGTGCAAAGCCTTTCCTGCTCTGACCAGACTTTGTTTTCAGTCCAACACAACTTCTTCCACAGGCTTGGCAATTCCAAGAGCATGTCTTTGAAAATCAAGTTCTCAACTTCTTCTTTCCTTCTGTGAAATCTGGCTTCCCCAGGCTTCCCCTTTTATATCACTTGAGGCTTCTAGAATTGCAAAATCTGAGCAAAATCCCCAAATGTTTCCTCCAAACTATTCTTTTTTTTTTTTTTTTTTTCCCCTCCTGCATCAGTGTCAATTTATGGAAATGCTTGAGGAAAGTTCTGCATACTTAAAACAGATCCCTTCCACAGCCAGACTTTAAAAGAAAAATTGTGCCTTAAAGCCATCAAGCTGTAGTTTCAGTTTTAGAGATGGAATCTATAGCTTCTACCACAGGGTAGAGGCATGTATGTCCACCTTACCTAATGCTAGTCCAGGAACAGATTTCCTCCACATTCCCTTGAAAAATAATTCCTCAAATTCCAAAATAATGAATAAACAATCAAGTTTGGTTGTTCTAAATATTTTGCCCTTTAAAAAAAATAATGTGGAGAAGTAAAAGAAAGTGCATTAACTGATTTAAAGCATTTATTTGTTTTAAGTGATTGTCATTTGTATCCTACAGCAGTGCAATAATATGGAAGCAATTTCTGCTGCATCACACAAACAGGTAAACACCTATTTGCTATGAGTTATTCTAGGTGACATTCCATAAATACTCAGCAATCCATCAAATGCTTGTGATGTACTGACTTCTCAGCTCAGGCTTTTTGTGAAAAATAATGGGGAAAAAAAAAGAAGTGTTTTGAGTTTTTTGAATACCTGTGAGTGTTTTCTGGCCATAGCAAATTCAGGGATGAGATGCCTCAGAAATTCCTGCCACAGTTGCTGAGACATTTGAGATTTGCTCAGAGTTAAATCTCTTCTAATGATACTTCGGTCTAAATATCAGTCAACAAATACACTTTCAGGGTGGGTGGTGGTGTCTCTATCTCTTATAGCCAGGGATATCCAACTCAGATGGTATGAATATATGCACAGTATCCTCAAGAAATCTAGCTTTGTGCTTTCCCACCTACTGAACCATGAAAATACCTTTCAGCAACAATGGCATAGGGACAGGTAACGGGGAAAGGACTGCAGACAAAGTCTGTGCAAGAAGAGAGCCTGCAACCATTGACCCAACTGAATGCTGCGCTACCCCTCCTTTCCCTAGCCAGGATTCCAGTGGTGGGTCTACAGATGGGCTGCACTTTGGATCTCAAGATGAAAAAAGAGGTCCTGATGCTGTGTGAACCATCTGGCATTGGCGAAGAAGCGAGCAGGTTACACGGGTTTGTAGCTGAACTCAAGAAGCCTCAGCGCTTCTTGCACTGCACCGTCCTCTTCTATACCTCCCTGTTCTCTCACACCCTTGTTTACTCCTCCATGGACATTCATGTACAACCCCAGCCAGCTCAGCTGGAAGCAGTTACACTGTGGATGCCTAAATTAAGAAGAGATGGATCACTTCCAACTGAGACATACCAATACCCATTTGTGGGGCTTTTTTTAACCCTCTTAGAAGAGGCAAGTGTGGTTCCTGTAAGTAAGACCTTTGAGACAA
Source organism: Hypotaenidia okinawae (assembly GCA_027925045.1). Classification (NCBI taxonomy): domain Eukaryota; kingdom Metazoa; phylum Chordata; class Aves; order Gruiformes; family Rallidae; genus Hypotaenidia; species Hypotaenidia okinawae. Next base: position 162,693,618 of record BSDF01000002.1, read on the forward strand.
AGGCCATCTTCCCACACAGAAAGCTGTCTTTGTAGCAAGTGTGGTTTCCTTACACCTCTGCCACAGCTCAGCTTTCTCAGCGTCATGAGAATGAGAAAGGGTTGAGTTTTTCTTCCCTATCTGCTTCTAAGGGCTTAGATAAAGATCTCTTCAGATGCACTTCACTTAACTCCTTCTCTAGTAATATGGAAATCAGGGGGCTTTGCACAGATAGAGAGATTTCTTAATAGCTGAGGAGCATTAGCAATGCTGAATGGATGCAGGCAGTATTTTTAGAGTCTTCAGCTTTAACTATTGCCTATGTTTCCATGCAAACTTCAGAGCATAAACACAGCTCCACCTTGAACTAACACTTCTTGACAAGTATTTGTATGATAGAGGCACCAGCAAGCTTCAGCCAGGATTGAGACAAGAAGATGTTGGTAAGAAAAAGCCTGTTCCTTAGATTGATTACAATCTAAACAGTACTAAGGAGTGTTAGCACCACTGCTGTCCAGGTTGGGGATGGAGATGGAAAGGTTATATGCATCCTGCACCAGCCCAGAAACTCCTGGAGTGAGTCAGCTCAGTGCATTCCACACCTCACATTTACTGGGAATACATTAGACATTTCCCACCAGTGTGCTATTGTGACATCAGCCCCCCTGTTTTTCTCCTCTATGATGAACCCTCAGGGCCATTGGAAAGTTCTTTTGAGCCAGTCTTCATCTGTTGACTTGAAATAAATGACCTACCCAAGACCAGACTGAAACTCAGACCTGTCTTCATCTAACAGTGAGATCTAAGATTGGAGATTGCTGGATTTTATTGTCTGGTGTTAACAGGGATAAGAGATCACAGAATCACTGAATCACAGAATCACAGGGGTTGGAAGGGACCTCCAGAGATCATCGGGTCCAACCCCCTGCCAAAGCAGGCTCCCTAGGACACAGATGTACACTTTCATCATTGTGGAGTCAGACCCTGGCAAGTCAACCCATTGTCATTGGACAGTGGCAGTCCCTCAGGCCCTTGGAGCAGTCCATAGCTGCTCTGCAGTAGCCATTGATCTTGTCAATGCAGAGCAGAGCTTGTCCAAAAGTATGGCATTTGGGAGGTCAGGGTGGGCTGAGGATCCCACTGCCAGTCCCATCATCTCACTGTGACCTGCACCACAGCCACTGATGAGACTCTGTTCTTCTGAAAAGTGGGGCACTTACTCATCTCCTGGGACCAGCTTGTACCTTTTACTGTCCATCCCATAAAAACACTATTCTTCTGTTTTGCCACAGGCTTTTCCTGATACTTCACGGTCTTTTTCCTGGGGTGGCTCAGATCTCTCCCAAATCAAGGCTGATCCAGCCCCTCTTGTAGCAGGAGTTTCACTGGCTCCGGGCCTTTCCCCTGGCTTTGCCTCCACATAGGTGATACCAGGGACTTATCCAAAAAACTCACACCATTGACAAAATGCATTATTCAGACAGTGACAGACACAGAAAGTCCAAGGGACGTTGTTAGTTGTCAAGTTAAGCAGCCCTTTCACTGCAGCTCTTAACACATATTACGGTTGCCAGGCAGTGAGCAAGCTTTCAGATGATCCCACATCATCTAGATGCATAGTGACTTGACAGCTCCAGGGCTGTTTATTACATTTGTTGGTGGAACTGGGGAAGCTGGTGCCAACTGCTGAGCCACAGGACTACCTTTCCACCAAGGACTGACTGTGGAAACCTGACCACACAGCCAGACTGTGCAAGTGGAGGAACAGAGTTAATTAACAAGAGGGTTTTCTCCACTCTAGCATGAAAGTAACTGGATAGGAGGTCCAGCCACAGAGCTGTGTAATTAGCCATCCCACAAGTGAAAAAGGAGTGATAGGGTCTTGAAGTACTCTACATACCCTACCTACCTGCTAAAGATGGACCCTGGGAATGTGGGACACTAAACTATAACTGGCATGGATCAAAATCCTGGCACTGGCCAAGTGAATCAGTCAAGTGTGCCTATAAGGGAGAAGGCAGCAATGTCATCCTTCAGTAGCTCTTCTAAAGTGATGCAAAGGGGATACATCACACTGTGTCTCAGTGTGATGCAGAAGAAGAAAGCTTCCCTGCATAAACAACCATGTGCCAGGCTTGCTCAGGTGCTTGAGCAAGCAGACATATACTTGCAGAGTTACACACCTCCCTTCTGAGCAAGAAGTAACTTTAAAAATGTGCTACTGGTGTAGGGGAAGTAGGGAAAAATTAACCAGGCAAGAAATCACATACATGCATTTCATTGTCCAGGAATATATATATACATATATATATATATGCACAGTGATCTCAGAGATATTCCCAAAGTTGTAACTCCTCTGAAAGGAAGACGGTTTTGAAAGTCACAAGCTTCTAAAAACAGCAAAGAAAATGGCAATGAGCTCCACAGGGACTGCATTGTACCTCTATTAATTAGCATGGGAACAATTACACCTCTGCCTGCTGTATCTACTGTGAACCACTGTTATAAGCAAATATGTTTCTAGCAGGTGCTGTTGTAATGAAGGGGAATGTTGCCATCCTGCAGGAAGGTGTATTGATAAAGCTTCATTTCAAATCATCAGGGACCCCAAAGTTCAGCTTCCCAGAAACTTATTTATAAGTTGCTCTGCTCCTTATTAACTGTAATTGATATTTTCCCAGCTGTCTTGGTTTTATACTTTGCTGCCATCATCTGTGCTTTGTTGATACTGCATCCTGCCTTTGACAGCACAGACTAAATCCCTTTCTAGAGAAGATAATATTGATACATCAGCTTTCTAGGACAGCAGTGTCACCAATTCCACAGAGAAAAGGCATTCCAGCATCCAGCAGCATCTGTTTGGTGTAGTGCCAACCCCCTGATTGGCAGGACACAGATAGAACTGGAGCCTGAGAGAGGTTTAGCTGGGTGGATCCTTTCATGTACAAACATGAGCAGACATGTAATATCCCCATGGATTACAGTCTGCCATCAAAATTATTCTACAATGTGATTGTGTGCTTTTTTTCTCTGACAAAATTTAAATGCTTTTCAGAACAGCCCAGAGACAACCAAAGTCAAGCTTGCTGCAAGGACAAGTCAAGGCACTACTTTGGTTGCAACTTAATTTTGGCTTTTTTATTCATTAGTCCAGCCAGAGGATGTTGAATGACTAAAGCTTGCTGCCTGTATCAAAGAATGGCGTCTTCTACCTCTCTTCTAATGGCTTCTGCAAGGAAAGGCAGTGATTTATCCAGCCCCTGTGTATTTTGTTCCATCTCTTATGTCTGGGGCACAGGCTGCCAACAGCAGCTATCATTCAAAGAGTCACTCTTTGAACTCATGGAGAAGAGTCCAGCTCTAAGATATTAGACTTGATGCCAAGGAAAAGACATTTGCAGCACTGAAACCATCCCACTTCCACAGAGAGAAGTGTGAATGCTTTTTTCTGGGGAGGAGAAATGAGAATGGGACTAGAGAAACCAAATTCAAAGTAACTGCTGAATTCAGCCCATGACTTCAGCAGAACTTTAATGCAGTGCTGCCCAAATAAAATGGAGATCCAGGCATGGGTAGGAAGTAGCTGGAAACCACAGGATCTCTTTTCCTGAATCTGTTCCTTCCTAGTGAGTCAAAAAAACCCACTTTAATTCAGCCAAAAATTTTAGCAAGGTTTATATACCACTTTGTTACATCTCATTGTATAACATGGTCCCAGTCTGTGATGAAACAGTTGTCATCCTCTCCTAGATACTGTTGAATAAAGGTTTATTGATGAACATGAATTCTAAATAAGGCTTTTATTTTTAGAGAAAACAACAGAAAACTAAAAACTCTACAAAAACCTGAAGTCAATGTTCTTCTAGGCTCCTGCTGGGACAGAAAAGCAGGGAAAAGGTAAAAAAAAAGGGGAGGAAAGAAAGGGGAAGAATAAGAAAGCACAGTCTTTTTTATAGATGTATAAAAATATTCTAGCCTAAATGTGCCTCCATGGTACAGCTCCTGGGGCAGTCTTCATTGTATATCATAGAAATAGAGACTCATAGAATGGTTTGTGGTTGGAAGAGTCACCCTCCACTAGACCAGATTGCTCAAATCCCTATCCAACCCAGCCTTGAACACTTCCAGGTGGGGGCATTCACAACATATCTGAGAGGTCTTGCATCAGTACAGTTAAAATAGCATAGATGCTATTTCCAAATGGGATGGTTTTCACCTGCAAGCAAAAGTTGTGTGAGGTCCTGGTGACAACACCATCACCTAGTACAAGTTTACAGTCAAGGATACTCAACTGGAAACCCCTTCTGTTCAATCACTCAGAGGAGTCTGATGTGCATCCTCCACTAACACTAGCCCCTTTGACTGGGCTTTCTTTACTTTCAAGAAGTTAAAAGATCACTATTCCAACACCTCTTTGGGTGATATCAACTATGTCATTGCCAGATGTTTCACTGTTGTCTCAAGACATGCCACTGTCCTGTTAACTCCAACAGCTTAGTGCCTCTCAAGATTGCAGAAGCAAAAGAGGTTCATACAAGTGACAGCATTATACTTCCTATTGCCACATGTCTTCTCCTAAAGGACAAAGGATTTGAGCCCTCTTCCCTACCTCCACCAAGGTCCTTCAAGGCATGGCATATTTTCTTTTATTCTATTCCATTAGAATTTGGTCCCAGTCATCACTGTGTCCAGAGCTGGGTCCCCCAATACAAGAAAGATGGGGAACTGTTGGAGAGGGGTCAGAGGAGCCACGGAGATGATCAGAGGGCTGGAGCAGCTCCCCTGTGAAGAGAGGCTGAGGGAGCTGGGCTGGGTCAGCCTGGAGAAGAGAAGGCTGTGGGGGCACCTCATTGCAGCCTTCCAGTCCCTGAAGGGAGCAGAGGAACAGGAGGGGAATCAGCTTGTTCACAGGGCAGAGACTGGCAGGACAAGGGGGCTGGAGTGAAGCTGAAGGAGGGAAGATTCAGATTAGATCTTAGGGGGAAGTTCTTTGCAGAGAGAGTAGTGAAGGGCTGGAACAGGCTGCCCAGAGAGGGGGTGGGTGCCCCGTGTCTGGAGGTGTTGAAGGCCAGGTTGGCTGGGGCCCTGGGCAACCTTGTGTAGCTCCAGGCCTGGAGGTTGGTGTCCCTGCCTGTGTCAGGGGGGTTGGAGCTCTGTGATCCTTGGGGTCCCTTCCAACCCATGCCATTCTATGATTCTACGATTATCAAGGGAAGGTTCATTTTCTTTTGGTCCCTGAGACAAGCTGGGTTCTGCAGTCACAGTTTTTCCTACCTTATTGAAGTTCATAGCTGGGAGGTTAAACTCATTGATTTCTAGAGTATGCTTTCAGAAAGGAAAAATGAAGTGGCATTGTTTAACATGGAATGGACTGAAGCTTCCTGATCTTCCTCTTATTCTCATTTTCCAAATTCAAATGCTTCTAGTCCAGTATCTTCAAAGTACTCTCAGAACCCATTGATATAAGTCATGCCTGTCTGTAATGTGACTGTGCAAGTAGATCAGGACTTAATATCCTGTTGTTCTGCTTGGCAGATGTAACTTCTGAGTACCTGCTCTTTGCCTCAAGACTGTTTAAATATGAAACAACTATTTGTTATGAAAATTCAGTAACATTTTAATGATTAAAAAATAAATCCCATCTGTTTGGTTTTCCCCAAGAGTAACAGGAAAAGATGTATTAATAAAAATGCTTGGCATTTCTATTTGGAAAAAAAAAAGTATATATATATATGCAAGTAGGGATAACCATATGAAATTAAAGATGACAAAATTCAGCAGAATAATATAAAAAAAACCCCATATTATGCTAATTTATAGTTTGTATCATGCCAGCTTGAAATCCAGTGTCCAGGGAGGGGTCATCCACAGCTTCTCTGGGCAACTTGTTCCAGTGAATTACCACCCTCACAGTAAAGGGTTTTTTTCTAATATCTAATCTAAATAGGCCCTCTTTTAGTTTAAAGCCATCCCCCCTTGTTCTATCACTCCCTGCCCTTGTGAACAGTCCCTCTCCATCTTTCCTGTAAGCGTTCCCTTAAAATAATGGCAGGCTGATATAAGGTGTCTCTGGAGCCTTCTCCAGGCTAAACAATGCCAACTGTCAGCCTCCAGCCCTCTGGTGTTCTGTGTTTGTCAAATCTAAATCAGCCTCATCCCATACACTGATATAGACACCCACTTTTTGTAAGATCTGGCCCCAGATGTCCCAGCCTCATTGGATCAGAAGGGAGGAGACAAAGATTATTAAAGCTACACTTCTGAAGTCAGAGTAGTCTTCTGGGTCCCAAACACTCAAGATCACACCTGAAATTGCATCCCTTTATGGTTTCTTTCTGAGCTTCCCAACCACTGCCTTGCTAGCTTTTGGGATCTGGCTCAATCACAGTATGCAGTAATTTGGCCATAAGAGAAAATGAAAATCTTTTGATTTTCTATTAAATTAATCAGCAGATTATTATTCTCAGCCACTGGTCCTGAATCTTTAAACTGGGGGAGGGGGAAGAAAATAAACCAGTAAAATAAAAATAGAAGAATCCTAAATCATTCATGGAACAGAAAGGAAGATTTGCAACTGAAAGATCTCACCCACTAATCAGTTACACCTTTACAGCCATCATCAGACCTGATAGCAGTGTGCCATGATCTTCAGAAACAGGCAGTGACCTTATTAAGGAGAACATGATTACATTCACCACTTTCTAAGTGTCAGCTGCTCTTGCAGGGGAATTCCAAGATTCATTCTTAGCAAAGATACAGAGGAAAACTACTTTTTGCCCACTTTGCATGAAGAATAATTTATTTTGTCATTTACTGACATATGCAGCCACTTGAACAGGCGTTTCTGCACTTTTTGAAGGAGAGTACTCTCTTTGATTTCATCCTTTCTCATCCCTGGGCAAAATAGCCTTATCTGAGCTTTGTCTGTTGCTGTGCTGCATTTAACCAGCCAGTGTGAACCCATTCGTCAGCCTCTCTTGTCTACAGTGCGATGTCTGAATGTAAATGAATAAATTATGCCAGTCAATTTCTCATGAAGGTAGCAGGCATGTATCAGGGAACATAAAGTACAAGACTCAATCAAGGCAGAGCAGAAGAACAAGAAGAGGAACCATTTTTCTTAAGGAGACCATCACAGAATCATAGAATCCCAGACTGGTCTGAGTTGGAAGGGACCCCAGGGATCAGAGAGCTCCAACCCCCTGACACAGGCAGGGACACCAACCTCCAGGCCTGGAGATACACAAGGTTGCCCAGGGCCCCAGACAACCTGGCCTTCAACACCTCCAGACACGGGGCACCCACCCCCTCTCTGGGCAGCCTGTTCCAGCCCCTCACCACTCTCTCTGCAAAGAACTTCCCCCTAAGATCTCCTCTCACCCTTCCCTCCTCCAGCTTCACTCCAGCCCCCTTGGCCTGCCAGGCTCTGCCCTTTGAACAAGCTGATTCCCCTCCTGTGTCTCTGCTCCCTTCAGGGACTGGCAGGCTGCAATGAGGTCCCCCCACAGCCTTCTCTTCTCCAGGCTGACCCAGCCCAGCTCCCTCAGCCTCTCTTCATAGGGGAGCTGCTCCAGCCCTCTGATCATCTCCGTGGCTCCTCTGACCCCTCTCCAACAGTTCCCCATCTTTCTTGTATTGGGGCCCCAGCTCTGGACACAGGACTCCAGCTGGGGCCTCCTGAGGGCAGAGCAGAGAGGGCATCAACCAAAGGAATTTTTTTCCCTTTTTCACAAGGAAAGTTCCATTTCCATGCTGATGTGGACAGAAGTAAAAACTCCAGCTGGGAAATTATTTAGTTAAAAGTGAACCAGACCTCCAGATTCACGGGAAATTCCAGCACTTACTGAATTTTTCAGTCCTGAAATTGAATACACCCTGAAATGCTGATAACTTCAAAGTCATTAGAACAGAAAACTTTGGCTGAAAGGAAAGTTTTGTTTCAGACACATCAGAACACATTGGTTTGCTTTTTTTGGGTTTATGTTTTTTGTTAGATTTATTTTTTGCTCCATTCTTAAAATACACCGTTCAGACAAAAGAGAGGGATCCATTTCAAACAGGCAATTTCAGATGAAGCACAGAAACACTCCGTCCTTTTCAACATTGTAAAGAAATTTTTGAATACCTGACATCTGTTGCTGAAAATGCTATTCTTTCAATTGTTTGCCTTAAGCTAGAGCAAAATTTCTCCTCTCCCTTAAGTCTGCTGAATAGTTTCTGCACCACATTAATAAAGAAGTTAACCTCACTCTAACCTCCCACCTCTTCCCTTTGGCTTTGGCTTCTTACACTTGGTAACCCCAAACTTTTAGAAACTGTTTGATGATGCATCCTATAATACAGCTGTGCTGCCCAACACATCAGGGAGACCTCAGATCAAACTGGCACAAGAAACACCCTTATATATGTGATGGACACTATGCTGCAACAAACTTGACCTGTTTTGAGACTGAGCATACTGTAGACACAATAAAGTAGCTGCTAAGATCTCCTGGAAACATCATCCTATTGATTTAATCTGCAGGAAAATAAAACATAAGAATGTAAGGAGGTAGGCAAGCATGGCACAGGGAGCTGCTTGCTCTACAAGGTCATTACATTGACCCAATTGTGGAGAAAAAGACATAATTATTATGGAGAAAAAGAAATAACAATAATAAAAATTAATTTGAACAGCTCAATACTGATCCTCAAAACCATTTTATTCTTGGAGCACTGCTTCTGATCCCCTGCATGTGATATGTTCCACGTGTGTCTATTAACTGCACCTAATGGCTGCCAAATAAAGAATGATCAGCTCTCTGACAATTCATCTCCTCTGGATTTATTTTGCCTTCCACTTCACATCAACGTCTTTGTACATTTAGAAACACCCTGGTGTAAGTCATCTGCATGTGTAAGGCATTGCTTAAAACCAAACCAAACCAAAATCCTTATAAAAAATAGTTTGAAGAATGTGTAGCACTTACTAACAGGAACCTTCACCTTCTGAAGATAAAGCATCAAGACTAAAAATACCTCCCTGTGACAGGGAGGGGATGCAGATTTAAAGAGGCAGTACTTAGAAGTATGGTTCCATAGGGGACACTTGGCTGTGGTCAATCACCAATAGGTCCTTCCACGCTGGTGAGAGGTTGTGATTTCCAAGAGATGAGCAAAGCTTTGTACATTTGCCACAAGGTTTTACCTTTCCCAGCGACTTGTCTGAGTCAGCACACATCCAGGACTCCAACCCACCCTATGTGCTGCCTTCCAGACTTGCAGAAAGATTAATGAAGATCACCAGTGCTTCAGTAACTTGTGTGGAGACTTGCTAATGTGAGGCCCATCTATAAGAAGGGTCATAAGGGGAGGTACAGACCAGGGGGTGATCATCACCCTGTACTCAGCTCTGGTGAGGCTGCACCTCGAATACTGTGTTCAGTTTTGGGCCCCTCACTACATCAAGGTCCTGGAGCATGTCCAGAAAAGGGCAACAAAGCTGGTGAAGGATCTGGAACACAAGTCTTATGAGGAGCAACTGAGGGAACTGGAACTGTTTAGTCTGGAGAAGAGGAGGATCAGGGGAGAGATTCTTGCTCTCTACAACTATCTGAAAGGAGGTTGTGATGAGCTGGGGGTCAGCCTCTTCTTGCAGATAACTATCAAGAGGGAATGGCTGCAAGTTGAGCCAGGGGAGGTTCAGGTTAGAAATGAGGAGAAATTTCTCATCAGAGTGTTTGGACATTGGAAGGGGTTGTGTCTGGGGAGGTGGTAGAGTCACCGTCCCTCGGGGTGTTCAAGGAAAGGTTGGATGAGGTACTTAGAGACATGGTTTAGTAAGAATAGGTAGTAGGGGAATGGTTGGACTAGATGATCTTGGAGGTCTTTTCCAACATAAATAATACTACGATCAGGGCTTGCATAATCCATCAGATCCACATGCGGTTTTAATGGTTCTGATGACACCTGGTAGTAAATATAAATGAGATTTTAAAAATCATAGAATAATCGCTTGGATTGGAAGGGAACTTAATGCTCTAGTTCCAACCACCTGACATGGGCAGCAACAACTTCTACTAGACCATATTGCCCAAAGCCCCATCCAACCTGTCTTTGGACAGGGATCCAGGAGCAGCCACCACTTCGCTGGGCAATCTGTTCCAGTGCCTCACCACCCTCACAGGGAAGAATTTTTCCTTGTATCTAATCTAAATCTACCCTCCTTCAGATTAAGACCATTACCCCTTGTACTATCACTAATGCCCTTGCAAAAAGTCCCTCTCCAGGTTTCCTGCAGGCCCCTTTAACTACTGGAAGGCTGCAGTAATATCTCCCTGGTCCCTCTTATTTTGGGGGTCCCAGAGGTGGATGCAGTAATGAAGGTGGGGTATGACAAAGAGTGGAGTAAAGAGGGGAAAACGACTTCTTTCAACCTGTTAGTCACACTGGTTTTGATCCAGTTCAGGATATGGTTGGCTTTCTGGGCTGAAAGTGCACATTGTTAACTCATGTTGAGCTTCTCATCTAGCAACACTTCCAAGTCCTTCTTCTCAGGGCTGCTCTCAATCCATTTTTCACCCAGCTTGTATTTGTGCTTAAGATTCCTGATTTACAAGGTCTGAGTTTATTTCTTACACAGTGATATCAGCTTGGTATGGAGTCAAAGCTTGCCTATCACCGATTAAGAGAACACACATAGGAAACAGCTGAGATTGCCTAGGGCAGATGTCTTCCCTGGAAATTTTAGAATAGGGCTTCCTTTGGTATCAAGTTGAAGAAATGGATAACTGCTCAAGACCTCTGTTTATAGGGCCACAGGGGTTCCTCACCAAGTTTCTAGTGGCTCATGTAGGTGATCATTCTTCCATTGGCCACCTCTTAGCAAAGTCCTAAAAACCAGCAGGTGGAAGCACTGAGGGTTTTTTGCTTTTCTTCTTCTGATCTCTTTCTCTACCCTTCCAGCTTCTGAGGGATTTGATGCTGAGACGGGAAGGAGAAAAGGTACTTCAGGAGGGATGGGACCCTAACCCTAAGAATATTGATAAAGGAGAACATTCATAGAACATTAAAATTGAGTCTGCCTGATGCATGCTCTGTCCTCATCAGCTTCTGGGGAAATATGCATCTAAAAAAGAGTATGAAACAATGTTATGCAGTAATTATTCACCTAGGATAACCCTGCAAATTTCTCATAAACAAGTTAAATATTCTAGCCTTTTGAGTTCATTACAGATATGCTACTATTTATATCTGCTTGCAATCACCCTACCAACCAACTCTCAAGAGCTAGATGCATTCAAACTTGTATTTTTTTCCATCCTACCTTTCTTTGGTTTTCCTTTCATATTTTTATTTTGCTCCTATGCACAAGCCCTTAAACTAGTTCCCATGCTCTGAAGTCCAACTCCCACTTCTTAACTCTACTTAGGTTCCAAGTTTTCCCCTCTTGCCTTCTCCAGATGGTTTTCATTTAACTACCTGTTCAAGTCAGTTCATGATGGCCCTTGATAATTTTCAAGTAGAGAAAGAAGAAGAGAAGAAAGAAAAAAAAAATCCTGTAAAGATTTCTTTCTTGAGGAGGAACAAAAAAAAAAACCAAAAAACAAAACAAAACAAAAAAACTTAGTCTGGAGGGAAAGTTTAATTAAAAAGAGCAGAGTTTTTAATTACCAGGGAAATCTACTTGAATGATTCATTTGCATAATCCCAAAGGCAGTGGGAGAACAGGCAGGAAAGAGATAAGGTTTCTTTACAATCCTTCTCTTGCTCTTCCATATCTCTCCAAAAATGACTCTGATCCCTTACTCCTCCTCTCTCTCATTCCCTGCTACATTGTCCTCCCATCTGATTGCATATTTTGGCCTTAGGCTGCCTGCTTGTTTGCTCTTCCTTTGTTACTGTATGAAGTGTTTTGGTACAAATTATGCCCTTTTTCTCCTGCTGGGGCTGTCTAGGTGAGGTCTAACCAGTCCCTCCATACTTCTCCCAACATATCTAGACTCTGCTGGATTGTCCTTGATTGCTGAGCGCTGACATGTGTTATCACTTGGTGGTACTCAGAGTGAGAGCAGAGAGAAATCTGTTAGCAGAGAAGTCAGAAAGAAGGTCAAAACACCTTTAACCAGCTCTGGTGGTCAGCAAAAGGATCACCTACAAATATTAGTCTGGTCTCAAGAGGTGATTCTCATCTAGACTAAGATAGAGGTGACAAGATGTATAAACCATGCATTCTTCTTACCCCCATTGTCAAACCTGTCATAGCTATCTCCAACATAGCACATCAGCAGGCCAGTATCCCTCTTGCATGGCACCTGGGGACACCAACAATGCAAGGTGTCTCAGTGGCAGAGGAGGAATGGAAAATGGACCCCACTACCACCTCTATCTGCTGCTTGGTAGCATCTTTTCCAACATTGTCTATGCCAAGCCATCCCAGCACCTGCACGCAATCCCATGCTAATACTTGGTCTTTTGTCACCTAATTGGCATGTCCTATCTGATCCTCCCCTGCAAGCTGTAAGGGAGGCTTGAAACGAGCTTACATCTCTGAGCATTATGACTCACATGCTTTCTATCCATAGTATTGACTGGATGCACACTGAAAGGCTCATTCCTTTGTAGCACGCTGAATTGCCTAAGTAAAAGCCTCACACACCATCCTGCAATCATCTACACTGATAAAGTGTCAGCTTGCACCTTCACACAATCCTCATCTGTACCCACAAGCACATTTGCAGGGGACAACTGATTGTGGTCCCAGACCAAATCCAGACCCTCTTTCTCTGCCACTGCCCTCTGGGCCACCTCATTCCTCCCCTGCTTTGTAAGCCATCAGAAAAGGACATCTCCAGGCTTTTGTTATAGTAACAGTTGAAAAGATCTTTTGTTGTCACTGGTTTTTGAGTCTCTAAAGTTGGAAAATTAGTGGGAACACTATGACAAGAAAAGGGTTGTCTGACCTTTCCACACTTCCTGACATCCTTGATATTAGTATATGTTAGGGATGCTGGGAACCAAGAAGGGATGCAGCAGGTAAAATGACAAGCAACCTGTACCTGAACCTGAAGTGTAAGAGAGGGAATAGCAGTTACTTTAAGAAACACAGAAGCAAATATAAGTCCAAAGGAAAAGGAAGAGAATAATAGAGATAGAGAGAGGAGAAGGGAAAGTTGTTTATCTGAGTACAGAGGGATCACGTGTGTCCGAATGAGGATGTGAGCACAGAACAGCTTATCCCTCCAACCCTCTCCGACCCGCAGGACAGAAGCGTGGGGAGTGACAGTCTGTGTTTCTGTCTTTAGGCTGATAGATGAGACATGAAGGATGGATTTTTCTTGTTTAATTAAGCTGAGGGGGTGAGAGGCACCACAGGAAACCACCAGAAAATTGATTTCTCCTCACATATGCGCCCACGCATGCAGTGGGATTTGTGCAGTGTTACATGCGGATGCCTAGAGAGCATATTTCTGGGGACCTGCATGTGTGGGGTGTGTGTGCTTCTGCACATAAAACCAGGCAAGTTTTGTGTCAAGAATTAATGCTACTTGAAGAATTAATGTAATCTCTATACTGAAAATATGTTGTGGATAAAAAGAAAAGCAAAATAAGCTTTGGGGATAAACAAACCACTATAGGGTCTGAAACATAAGGATCATAGAATCATAGAAAGGCATGGGTTGGAAGGGACCCCAAGGATCAGAGAGCTCCAACCCCCTGACACAGGCAGGGACACCAACCTCCAGGCCTGGAGCTACACAAGGTTGCCCAGGGCCCCAGACAACCTGGCCTTCAACACCTCCAGACACGGGGCACCCACCCCCTCTCTGGGCAGCCTGTTCCAGCCCCTCACCACTCTCTGCAAAGAACTTCCCCCTAATAGCTAATCTAAACCTTCCTTCTTTTAGTTTTAATCCATCCCCCTTGTCCTGCCACTGTCTACCCTTTGAAAAAGTTGAATCCCCTCCTGTTCCTCTGCTCCCTTCAGGGACTGGAAGGCTGGAAGGATGTAAAGCAGTTGCTGCCTGTATATGTATATGAGTAGCTGCATGGATATAGCAAACCCTATGTGTGTACACACAGTAACTTGTGTGTGCTCATGCACTCACACAAAGAAAATGAGAGTGCATCAGTGCATGTGCAAGCCCAGAGCCTGTAGCTTTAAGGAAAGATGTGAGTGTTTTGAGGAAACAGGGTTATTTCTGTGTATTACAGGCTGTGGGCATTCTGCAATCACCAAGTGTCTGTGTACATCTGAGTGCAGTAAGCCAGGATGACTTGTTCCAGCCTGTGAGGGGGAGGTACAAGCCTTCACGCGTGCCTGTGTGTAGGGACTGTGGTCCATGTGTCTGTGTGGCGAGCAGCAGACACGTGGATGGTCATGCCTACCAACCCCCCACCCCGTGCATGAGTGTGGTAAGAGACAGGTGGGTTTGCTCACGTGTTTCCATGGGTATGATTCAGGCATCTGCAGTCTATGCTGTAAGTGATGTGTACAGTAAGCAGAGGCTTTCATCAGTGTCTGGGGATGCTTCTGGTGAGTAAAGAACCAGCACATGGTGTTTGTGCGTGAGCCTGTGTGTGAGGGTGGATGCCCTCACCGTGGTATGCAGCAGAGGGGAGGGAGGGGTATTGCTGACCTTCACCCCCTCTTGAGACTATTCATGGAAACAAGCAAATTCCAGTTTGACCAGCGTGCATTACTGGAGAAGGCAAAAATAAGAAAACTAGAAGGGAAATTTCCTCTGCCTGGAAAACATCAGCTGCCAGTAGTGCTCTGCAGCTGGAAAAGTGTCATAGGGACAACTGGAGCCCAAAACCAGATCCTGGGAGTGAACTAGTGTTAATGACATGGGGAAGATTGGGGAATGGGATCCAGAGAAGAGTTGGGGAAGCAAATTTGTTAGTGGTTAACTGTGTCCTGCAGGTCCCCCAGAAGATTCACTGGTCATCCAGACATACAACCAGAGCACCCCAGGACAGCCAAATACAAATACCCAGGCTTTAATTTTTTTTGACGATGCTTTCACTTTTCATCCAGCCCATTTCTCACCCACACAGAGAGCAGAGGAAGGCCCACACCTTTCAGTGTGTTCTGTTCTGACCTTCAGGTACATGTTTGCACTTACAGCCTATTTACAAGAAATGAAGTATCCTGCTCCCCTTCCCCTTGTCCCCAAATTCTTGGAAGCTGGTTCCTCAGGGTTCTCATCTCCACTTTTGCACAATATTTCTGACTCTCACAGTGGTCGTGCAACATCCTCTTTTCCAGGATATGTTTTGGAATCAAAAAAAGATGATGCTCCAATAAATGCAAGTGATAAACTGCCTGAGCATCACTAAAACTTTGTAATGGTTTCCAGAAAATTCATACAGTTGCTAAAGCTCATCAGAGTACCACAGTTCAGGGAAGGGGATCTATTAAGCACAAAAACCTGATGTCAGGTGGGACAAGAAAAAGGAGATGGTAATTATCAGCTGGTAAGCCAATTCCAAACATCAATTCCATACAAAACAGTGAAAACAATGTTACTAGATGCAATCAATAAAGAACCAGAGGGTCAGAATACAATTAATGTCAGTCAAAGTGCTTTTATGGAGGGGGTCCTTGTCAGGCCAGTCTGATTATGCTTCTGATGAGATAACAAGATCTGTGATACCAGTAACCTCATCAATGTAAGACTTTTCTAAAGGGTTTGATTCATTTCAAACAGTCTGATTTTTATATATATTTTTTTTTTTAAATGAGCAATATAAATATCAAATCAATTAAAAGCTGGTAAAATGACTACTCTTGTCAGTGGTAAATCATCACTGAAGCTGGTTCTACAAGAACTATTCAACATCATTATCAATGATTTGGGAATAAGAATAAAAATACTGCTGACAACATTGCTAAAAGACAATGATTGCCTCTCAGGAGGGCAGAGCCATTCTACTGAGAGATCTGAATTGCTTGGGAAACCTGACCAATTCCAAGGTGAGTCAAGTTAACCCATCCAAATAGAAACTTTTATATCCAGAAAGCGGTGCAAAGCAAATAATCCAAATAGGTCTGCCATTCAGACAATGAGAAATTGTAAGGGTTTTAACCTCTAGGGTGGACAGCAGAAGCAAATCAATGCAAACTCCTTCCCCTGTGTAAATGAGTAGCAAAAAATATGCATGTGTTTATTGCAGGATTAATTAAATTATTCTGGTCTATACAAATAACATGGGTGAGAATGATAGTGGAAAAAGCATGACTTAAGAACTTTCAGGACATACAAAGAAGAAAGTCCAGAAAAGCAAACAAAACATTTTGGTAACTAGCAAAAAGGTTTTCAGAATCTGGTTGGTAAATGGAAAATTAAGAAGTGCCTTGATCACTTCACTGAGCAAAAGCAAGAGACTGTGAGTTACTTAAGAAAAGCAGGATGAGAGAAACATCAGGAAAAATAACCAAAACAGTGGCTGCATGTTAAAGTCTCACAGACTTACATTTAAAATAAAGGGGGAGTTGGGGTTTTTTGGTGGGTTTTTTTCTAGGGTGGTCAGTCAGCCAGAGCTTCCTGTAAAAGAAAGGAGATTTGTGAAAAAGTTTCCAGCAGATAAATTCACTAGATATGCATGTTTCTATTCTGAATATTTTTATCTTGCTTCTCATTTGAAGGATTCCCACCCACTCAGTGTGTACTGATCTCAGTAGCAGGAGGGAACAGTCCTTGGTACTTAACACCCTGTTGCAGATTTAGGTGTTAGCTCCTTCCTGGTAAAGCAAACAGGAACAGACTTTGGGTTGAAGCACTGTTTTCTTATAGTTCACACCATCTAATTGTTACTTCTGGAAAAATTTTGGTCCATTTCTGCTAGCTCTTCTGTAGGAAGAGTCAAGACATACAGTTGAGGATCTCAAAGGCCAGTAGCTGGTCACAAATGTAATATGTAATATGGCACCCTTCACAAAGGAAGGTCAACCAAACAGAGATACTCATAGAATCATTGACTGGTTTGGGTTGGAAGGGACCTTAAAGCTCATCTAGTTCCAACCTCCCTGCCATGGGCAGAGACACCTTCCACTAGACCAGGTTATACAAACCCCATCCAACCTGGTCTTGAACACTGCCAGGGAGGGGGCATCCACAGATTGTCTGGGCAACCTATTCCAGGGCCTCATCACCCTCACAAGAAAGTTATTTTTCCCTATATATGCTGCTCTCAATCCATTCTCTTTCCAGCTCGTGTTTGTGCTTGGGATTGTCCCAACCCATGTGCAGGACCTTGCACTTGGCCTAGCTGAGCTTCATACAGTTTGCACAGGCCCATCTCTCCAGCCTGTCCAGGTCCCTCTGGATGCCATCCCTTCCCTCCAGCATATCTGCTGAACCACACAGCTTGGTGTTGTCAACAAACTTGCTGAGGGTGCACTTGATCCCACTGTCTGTATTGCTGGCAGTGATGTTAAGCATAGTGCCAGTCCCAATACCAATCCCTGAGGAGTACCACTCATGGTTTTTCTCCACTTGGATATTGAAACATTGGCTGCAACTCTGAGTGCAACCATCCAGACAATTTCAAGTGGTACATATGTCAAATCCATGTCTCTCCAATTTAGAGATAAGGATGTCATGTGGGACAAAGTCTCAGTCAGACATTTCTTACAACACTGAAAGAAGCCTGTGCCCTTCAGGGCAATCACTGACGACTCTTGGTTCCTGTAACCTATCATGCTCATTATTTATATGAATTATTCAAAGCAGCTCCCTCTGTCAGCTGGCAGAGTCCTTTTAATCTGCTGTTACATATCACAGTTACGAAAATACAGAGCAAATTCCACAGAATGGGTTCTATACAAACAGATACTGAGTGAAATACATGCATCAGAATCCAGATGTTTAGATTTCATTGTTCACGTTCAGTCACATAATTCTATGCTTCAAAAATGAACAAAATAAATTATCAATGCTTTTCTCTCAGTCCTGGTTCTGGCCAGGACAGAGTTAACCTCCCCAAGCAGTCAGCACAGGTGAGCTGAGTTAGCCCCAGCTGTTTTCCACACCACCTGACATCACTTCCCCATAAAAGAGGCTGGTTGGGGCAGGGTACTCCTAGGTGCCTCCAGGGTAGCCTGAGTGTGGCTGGGGTGTCCTTGGTTCTCCTGTCCTGCAGTACTCTGTTATCATTGAGATGGTAAGGTACTCTGTGTTACCACTGGCTGTTATTGTTCCCCTTTAACAATGATTTTGTCAGTAAACAGTGCTTATCCCAGCCCATGGAGGCTCTGTTTCTCCTCCAGGAGTGAGTGGTGTGTGGTGCTCAGCTGCTGTTTGGGGCTGAACCACCACAGTCCTTCTTGGTGCCCAATGTGGGGTACAAAGGGTTGGGATAACAGTAGATCTGACCCAATTCTGTTAAAAAAAACTAAGATGAATGTTTTTCATGTTGTTCAAAGAAGTGATGGTAACAATGATCTCTTGCTTGTTCACCTGGCTTTGGTGTGTGAACCCACACCTGCTTTAAGTAATCCCTGCCCAGGCTGTTTGTCACCCTGGGGACTCAAGTTTCTAATTCTGTTATGCTGTGTGATACAGATTTATGATAAGATATCATTTGTGGTTTTCAGCCTCAGAGGCTAACTATATGTGGCATTTCTCTCATTTCTAACTATTGGGCAACATAGTGTTATTTAATAATCACACTCAATTTATGGGGAAAAGGGGGGATACTTCCTCTTCCCTTTTTCCTTCAGGCTTGTTACAACAGCCTTTGATAACTTTGACTACCCCTGGGATATTCAGAGAATTGTAGGGGTTGGAAGGGACCTCAAGAGATCAAGTACAAGCCGCTTGCCAAAGCAGGTTCCTTGGAGCATAAATGAGACCAATATGTATCTATTGCTCATTCTCCTGAATGTTTTTCAAGTCCTAAATGTTATGAAAAACTGTCTTAAGAATATTTCCAAGAGACTTTTCCCTGGGGCTCAAAGGACCAGGGTAGTGGTAGAGCGTGAGACTCTTAATCTCAGGATCGTGGGTTTGAGCCCCACGTTGGGAGCCAAAAAGGACTGTGATGGTTCAGCCCCAAACAGTGTTTGAGTACCACATGCTGATCATTCACCTGATACCTTACCAACCCATTGATAGCAGAGTACTGCATGACATGAAGACCAACCGGACACCCCAGCTGTATTCGGACTGCCTTGGAGGCACCCAGGAGCACCCCTCCCTGACCAGACTCTTTTATGGGACAGTGGTATCAGGTAGTGTGGAAAACAGCCCAGGCTAACTCAGCTCACCTGTGCTGACTGCTTGGGGAGGTTAACTCTGGCCTGGCCAGAACCAGTGCGCTCTCAAAACTAAAATGTAGTAGGGAAGTTTTCATCAAGGTAAAGCTATAAATTGCAGGGTCTAAACAGTCCTTGTGCATACCTGCCTTCTCAAGTATCCAGGAGACCTCTTCTTCCAGCTCAGTTCTTCTTGTGGCATAAACTTCACATTTAAATTTGTAAGGGATCAGATTTCAACTCCTTGAGGACACCTCATTTATGAATCATTGCCATCACCTTCCTTCTTTTTTTCTTTTTTTTTAATCCACAAGCTAAAAGCAGATGCTCAGGAGGCTTTCCAGTGTGGATTTTTCCATTTCATCTGTAACAAAAGTTGTTATGTCCCAGAAGGTCCAGGTGTGACATATCTTCAGAACTTGAGTGTGCATAAATTAACAGCAAAGGGCTTATTTTTTACTCTGTTTAACTTTCAGCTAGATGCCAAAAAAGCTCCCTCCTAACAACTGCCCTGATTACAAGAGTAGTCTGTAGTCCCTATGCCCAACACCACCCAGGAACAGAAATCTTCAAGAGCAGAGCAGACAAACATTGTTGGGAATAGCTTAGAAACATCTGTTGTTGCCTTTAGGCCTGCACATTCAGGACTAAGTGACCTGGTTTACCCAGCATTTCTTTTTATGGTTTATATCCCTATGTCTGGTGATAATTGATGCTTTTCTGACTGTTATTTAACTCAGTTAATATTAACTATTAATTCTTGCTTTGCTGCAGCAATTGTGTTTGTTAGTGTATCTCTAAAGTGGAGACAAATTATGCTAATTCTTTTGTGAAAGTGATTAGGCAGGGGGGTTGTTTTATTTTCATTTTGGTTTAGTATTGTTGGGGGGGGGGGTTGGTTTGTTTCTTTTTTGTTTCAGGCACTGATCTTGCTGAACCTCTAAAACACTAACTTGGCATGCTGTCTTGAAACAGCTTTGCAAAGAGGATAAAGATGGAAATAAATAGGCATATGGTGCACACGAGCCTAATTCATGCAAAGTTGCTCATCCTGGGCAGATGGAAATGGATGTTTGAGTACCTTGGCTAGAAAGCTGCCTTAAAACTTACCTTTTTATTTTCGCTTTGTCATCAGCTTGGCTAATGAGCAGCTCCAAGGCAACTTTTCTTGCTGCTCAGACTCCTGTGCAAATTAATTTTCCAGTCATGTGTCCTCTTTGGCCCTCCTCTCCTGAGCCATTTGCAAGCTTAAATGACAGACCTATTACTTTAATGGCAGCAAATGTGAAGTATGCCCAAGCTGTTCGCAGCGTTAATGTAGAAGAGGTTAGTATGATCTAGGAGATGTAAAGGGGAAGGAGAGGCATAAATGTTTCTGTGACTCCCCCAAGATCAAATGGGTTATTCCTTTAGCTGTTTCTCCATCATCAGTGGATCTGCAAAACTCACTGATGCTGATTTTTATTTTTTTATCCTAGCACTCCTAGATATTCTGTCCAAAATTATGACCTTGCATTAGGCACAACACATGTCAACTTGTTAAGTACCTGGAGTTTGGGGGAATTTGTCAGGCACTCAGTTCTCATTTGTCTTCTTTTTTCTTTTCTTCCTTCTATTTTTTCTTTTTTCTTATTTTTTCTTTCATCTTTTTTCCTCTATATCACTGATCTGTCAGACAGTGGCATTTTTATCATAGAATTATAGAATCATAGTTTATCCTGAGTCAAAAGGGTCCCATAGGGATCATTAAGTCCAACTTCTGGATCTACATGTGACCAGCCAAGCCAGAGCATGGCACTGAGTGCATCATCCAGATGCTTCTTGAGTTAAAGGTGCAAAGTCTGTCAACAGACTCATACCAAAGGCTCATTTTATTAAGCAGCATTCCTGGGAATCACAAGAAAAGACATTGGATCAAAGAGCATGTTGGTACTATCCTGGAGTACTCACTCCACCAAAACCCTCCTCTGTGAGAGTCAGCAAGACTGAATTCTCAGACCCTGAAATAATTCATTACTTGAGCAGGACCAGGTGGCATCCAGTTATTTAAATCCCTAAGAGTAATACTTACTAGACTCTTTAACCACAGTAGTTCAGATAACTAGATAGTATTTTGAGGAACCGGAGCCCTCAAGGAAGAAAAAATGCTTTCCTACTCTACTTGTAGTTCCTCTTTGTACTTATTTTCCTCTGTACAGAGGTGTAGAGGTATTAGGTCATCAACCTGAGCAAACTGAGGCTTTCATCTTCCCTCCTGGTAAAAAAACAGTCCAATTATTAATAAATAAATACAAGTGAGTTTGCAATATTGTATATTCAATTATATATTAAACCAGAAAAATAACCCTCATCAGTTCAGTGGAAAAGTTCCAATTTTCACTGCTAATCACAGAGTTTTTATCTTTGTTCTGCGTAGCAGATGTCCTCACCCCAAAGCTTCTCAGATTTGTCAGTGATAGGGTTGTGGGGCTCTTGCTTTTCCCATTCTTTTGTCTTCCCTTTGAAGTTAGAAGTTTGGAGGAAAAGTTTTTAGCATCAGAATTGGCTACCTGTGTGCACAGCTGGAATTGCCACTACAAGGTTAAACAAACTAGTGAGATTAAAAGCAGAGTGTCTGTTCATCTCTGCTCTTCAAGG
This sequence comes from Hypotaenidia okinawae, assembly GCA_027925045.1. Lineage (NCBI taxonomy): Eukaryota > Metazoa > Chordata > Aves > Gruiformes > Rallidae > Hypotaenidia > Hypotaenidia okinawae. Next base: position 162,715,474 of record BSDF01000002.1, read on the forward strand.
AAGGCTGTATAGGACTGAGTTGGAGGAGATGTATCCTTCAGCACTGTGACTCCACAACATTAGCTGGGCAATTAATTTATGTATAAATTTCCTCTGTGTCTTTGCATCTTGTCTGGAAAGAGCAGACAGGAATGTTCTAGAAGGAAGGAAATTTTTTTTGCTCAGTTCTTGGCTGCCATCAGAGGACACCGCGGACAGGTAGTGGAGATGAAGAGGGAGTGTCACCCTGTGTATTGATGACAAGCTGGAATGCATAGAGCTCCATCTGGGGATGGGTGAGGAGCCTGTTAAGAGTTTATTGGCCAGGATTAAAGGGAGGCCAGGAACAGGGGACATTACAATGGGGGTCTATTACAGGCCACCTGACCATAAGGACCAAGTGGATGAGGCACTCTATAGAGAAAGGGAAAAGGGGAAACATAATCCCCGTTTTCAAAAAGGGAAATAAAGGAGATCCAGGAAACTACAAGACAGTCTCATCTCTGTGACTGGAAAGGTCATGGAGCAGATCCTCCTGAAGGCTCTACTAAGGCACATAGAAAATCAAAACTAGGTGATTGGTGATAATCCATCTGGATTCGCCAAGGGCAAGTCATGCCTGACACACCTGGTGGCCTTTTATAATGGAGTTACAACATCAGTGGACAAAGGAAGAACAACTGACATCATCTATCTCAACTTCTGCAAAGTATTTGACACTGTCTAGCATGACATCCTGGTCAATAAATTGGATAAATGCGGGTTTGATGGACAAACTACTTGCTGAATAAGGAATTGGTTGGATGGTTACACTTAAAGTACAGATCAACAGCTCAGTGTCTAAATGGAGACCAGTGATGAGTGGTGTTCTTCAAGGATCGGTGCTGAGACCTGTACTATTCAGTATCTTTGTTGGCAACGTGGGCAGTGGGATTGAGTGTACCCACAGCAACTCTGTTGATGAGACCAAGCTATGTGGCGCAGTCAACGCAGTGGAGGGAAGGGGTGGCATCCAGAGGGACCCTGACAGGCTGGAGAGGTGGGCCTGTGTAAACTGTATGAAGTTCAGCTAGGCCAAGTGCAAGGGAAACCTTGCAGTTGTCCATGGTTGTAGTGGTTTCCCCCTGGCTGTGGGCCGAGATCCACGCAGCTGCCTGCTCCTTAAAGGAAAAGAGCAGGGGAAGAGGGAAAAAGGGGGGAAACAAGGGAAGGGAAAAGGAAAGGGCAAATAACTCCAAACCCAAGAAACTAAGAGGCCCGTGGGTTGGGATAAGGAGAGTTTACTAAGAGAACAGAAAGATCAAATATCCCAATGCTAACAGGACTTTAGAGCAAAAGAAGATGAAACTCTTGATCCCCAATGCAGTTTCTCCCCGACCCACACAACTCAGGTACCACCCAGAGCTGTCCCGGAACCCGACCGTCCCCCCAAGCAGCACGCGTCCCGCCACCGCCCCTCTTCTTCCTCCCCTCAGCCCCCCGTTCTCCTGGGCAGGACGTCATTGGCATGGAATACTCTCTTTGGCCCCTCTGGGTCACCTGTCCTGGCTTCGCCCCTCCTTTCTCATGAACAGAGAAATAGGAAGAAGCTGAGAAAGTCCTTGACTGTCTGACTGCAACTAAGAACATCAGGGTGTTCTCAGCACTGCTTTCATTGGAACTCCCAAACACAGCATCCCATCAGCTGCTACAAATGGAGTTAACTCTATCCTGACTGAAACCAGGACAATGGTATAATCAACCCTACAGACTGTACAATCAATACTGTTCTACACTTAAAAAACATCTGGGTTTAAGAGAAGTGATTAATCATCCTGCTGCCATGTGTTTGTGACTCCACAAGAGCTACAAACAGGACTGGCATTTTCCTCTCTCTTCAAGTATACACATACTGCATGCTGGGTTTGCATGGGGTACCAACAGCTGAAAAGAACACCAACCACCCCACGCTGAGGAATCCATTTCTTCCCATGAATTCCCCTTTCTCCTTGCTCTCCTTCTCTTCCTGTATTCTGTCGACAACTTCCCCACATATCTGTACACTGAGATGGAGCTCAAAAGTTCCACTTCATACTACAATATGCTTGATTGGGAGAGCAGGATGAGTTTTCAGAAGGGAGAACAGGCATTAAGAAGTGAATCCACTACTTCTGCTCCTGAACATATTTACTCCCTGGAAGAATCTGTACTCCTTTCATCCACTTTCCCTTGTATTATGGCTGATCTTCTACCCGCCCTGCTAACAATCCTGCACTTTCTTCAGATACTGCTAGAGCCTCTTTGATGTTTATCCTGCATGTTATGTCATACTCCTCACTAAAATTGTACACGCACAATTGTTCTCTTAATTCTGAACACAACTTTTGAAAAAACACAGGATAGTAAGATGAAAACTTGTTCAGCCAACACTTCAGCTCCTGAGAGCTGTGTATGTGAATGTTACTTGAATGGAAGAGGTCATCTCCAGATTCAGTAACAGGACAGACATCACCTTTTGTTTAATCTCCAGCTGCTGCTTTTAAAAGCAGCTTTGTCTTGAAGCTGTTACAGTTGCTTTTTGTGTCTGGACTCTATATATTCGTCAGCTTCTGCCTGTCAAAGGGCATTATTCCTGCCCCAAGATGCCTCCACTAATATCCATTCTTCTCCCTCATCAAATTCAAGCTTTCCAAGAAAGACAAAAAAGAAGCAACTATACATTCATTGTACACAACAGTGCTTTATATAGCTCTTCACTTCCATGTCCTTCAGCTACCCATCACTTTGAACCTAATGCTGGCTTGCACCCTCTCCTTCAATTAATGTCCTTATCTTTTCAAACTGTCAAACCATGAGTCTCATCCAGTTCTTCTTCCACTGCTGGCAGCAATGGAATTTGAAAAATGTGGAATGCAGCAGCAGCCCCTTCAGGATGTGGCTGTTTTGCAACCATACTTCTCATCTACACTTGAGGGAGGAAAAAGATGGATCAGTTCATTGGCTTAATAGTTCTAATGCTCTTGAAAATATATATGCAAAGGAAAAAAGAAAGAGTTGTCTCCTCTGTGAGATGGTTTTCTAATGGCCCTTTACCATATTCACGAGGTTCTTGAGCCATCACCATTTTGCTGATCTTCACACCTGCAGTACAGTTCATCAATTTCTCCTCAGTGGTGGGCACACAATACCTTAACTTTCAAATGACAGTATCAACCTCATCCCCATTACACAGCAGAAGGAAGTAGAGAATGAGTTGCACTCTTCTGGCAAACAGGGTAGACAGAAAGAAAACCTCACAGACAATGGGAAATTTTCAATACAGCCCTGCAAAGACCTCTGTCATCCTCCTTAAAACAGTTTCCTATTCAGAGGCTTCAGGGTCTTTGTTCTAGCATCAAGGTGTCTGCTGATTTGTCTGTTTTCTAAGGCAGCATCAGAAGTTTAGTGGGTGTGGGTAAGTCCAGCAATTAAAATTATTTTCTATGCAAGCACTTAGAAAATTTTCACATTGGCCTTTATCTCACATCAGGGCAAGTGGGGAGAGTAAGCAGAACCTTGAAAAGGTAAAATCAAGTGGAGGCCATAGGAAAAGTTGGGGCACTGGAAGTACCTATGTGCCTTGGGAAAATTCAGGCTAATATGTGTAATTGCATTTCCCAGGAAGACAAATCTTGTCTTCATGGATTTTCAAGGGCTCAGATACATGTCTAGTCTGACATGGATTCACATGGGGCTGTTTGATGTTTTAGGAGGTAAAGAGAGCTTAAATGTTATGCATTTGCTCTAGGCTGAAGGTGCCTACCTGGACAAGTGCTAAAGCCCAGAATGATGCTCAGCAAGTGGTTGTACGCAGTAACTTTAGCCTGTGCTTGAGCTGTGATCCTTCAGCATGTAAGAGGTTTCAAAACAAGAAGAGGGGAGGTTATAGGTGCTACTGTCCCTGGAGTTTTTAGAAGATCAAACCATTTCAAAACCTTTCTGTTCCAAACTTTGGTTTCTTTCTGACAATGCTTTTGGTTTGTGCAAACATACAAGCTTTGTCAAACATCCCCTCCCTTCCCAGTCATTTGGTGTGATCTGTTATCCCATGGTTATTATGACTTTTTTTTTTTCTTCTTCTCCTAATGATAAATCAGAGAAAGCTCTTGCTGGTGAAACCCCTTTGTCTGCATACACTAAAGCAAGGAGCTCTTGGCTGCCACTTGCCCTCTGGCATTTTTTTGATGGCAGAAAAGAAGGAAGAGAAATGAGCACAACCTTTGGGTTGGAGCAAGTCCCCAACTTCCAGCGGAAGCTGCTTCCTGCTGCTCAACTTGTCAACTTTTGCCAGGGGGTGAATGGAACAGCTTGTTGCTTTTTTCTTGTCCCTGCCAGAGTCTTCCCTGCAGAACGGCTCAGAGCTGCTCTTTGGAGTTCCTGGCTAAAAATAAAAGCAGTCTGTAGAAGCAATTTGTATTCTGCTAACCCTGCTGCAACGCTCTGTGCCCTCTCTGTGTAACTGGTTGTTTCTCCCTCTCAGCACATTACACAGACCACATAGAGGAATAATCTCACACAATGCTGGGGCTACTACAGTTCATAACAACAGTGACGCAGTGTGTATAAAGCCAGTGCTGCACTCTTTGGAGTCATGTTGTGAAATAATTGCAGTAATTCTCCATCTCAGACAAGGTTAATTAGTGTTGCATCCCCTTCCACTTTTCCAATTTTCTTCTTCATCACCAGGAAAACAAACTGATTCTTGAGCGAATTAAAGGCGTTTTTGGTTACTAGTGCAGCAGTTTCCTAGAGCAGTCTTGCCTTGAATTGGTGGGACAGTTCCTTAGACAGAGACTTTTCAGGGTCAGCTCTCAACCTAAGCAGAAGAAACGCCTTAGGAAGTCACATGGTCATTGTCTGCTGCCTGTTTTGTCTGTCAAAGTTTGCTGTTGCCGCTGAGGCAGAAGCTAGGTAAGTGGGATGGGGTTTGGTGTGATGGCCTCTCTGAACAAGTTCTCTCTTACTTTTCCCTTTTTCTACAGCAGCAGAAGCAACAGGCCCTTGTCTTCAGAGCACCTCATGTCCTCTCTGCTCTTCTCTATTTCCTCTTCTTTTTCCAAAGCCTGAAGCCAGCAGGTCCAAATAAGTATTTAGGAGGATGAAATAATTTATTTATTTCCTTTTTTGCTAACCTGAAAGTGTCCAGGTATCTTCCAGCATGTCATCAAGAAACTTCACTTCCTGCCTTCTGGGATCTTAAATGATTAACTCTCTGGGTAGGTCAACAAGTTTACAGAAGAGATCTACATAGAAGTACGTCAGCAGAGTTCACTTAACCTGGTATTTTCCAAAAAATCAAACATCACAACAAGTCCTCCCTTTAAAATCTCAATTTTCAGCCCAAACTACATCTAAAATTCAGCAGTTTCCTGCACCTAAGGACCAGTGAAATGCGTTCTGCATGTTTACACTCTCTTCTTAGTACTAACAGTACTTGTAGGCATAAATATGTTTATGCCCATATTAGTAGAGGTGAGACCACACCTCAAGTACTGTGTCCAGTTCTGGGCTCCTCAGCATCAGAAGGACATGGAGGTCCTGGAACGAGTGCAGAGAAGGGCAACCAGGCTGGGGAAGGGGCTGGAGGGCAAATCCTCTGAGGAGCAGCTGAGGGAGCTGGGGGTGTTGAGGCTGGAGAAGAGGAGGCTGAGGGGAGACCTTCTCCCCACCTCCCCTGCCCTGCCAGGAGGGTGCAGAGAGGTGGGCGCTGGTCTCTTCAGCCAGGGGCCAGGAGCTGGGACAAGGGGCAATGGGCTCAAGCTGCCCCAGGGCAGGGTCAGCTCAGCTGGGAGGGCAAAGTTCTTCCCTGGCAGAGTTGTGGGGCTGTGGAACAGGGGCCTAGAACAGGGTCAGGGCCTGAGACAGGGTCAGGGCCTGGCACAGGCTGCCCAGGGAGGGGGTTGAGTCCCCACCCCTGGGTGTGTTTAACAGACAGGGAGATGAGGTGCTCAGGGATCTGGTTTAGCACAGGACAGGAATGGTTGGACTTGATGATCTTAAAGGTCTATTCCAACCTTGTGTTGCTCTGCCTTCAATTTAGGGGTTTTCAGTGACTAATCACATCCCTGCTGTATTCCAGGTTGGATCAAAGAGGGTGCAATAGGTTTTATGAAGCCTATCATTACCCATAGTGGTGGACATATAACAGCTTACCAGATTCTGTTCTTCAACCCCAAAAAACATTTTCATGAACCCTCCTCTCATGGACTATTTTGCATTGCTTTGGATACTGAACACAACAGAGGATAAGACCATGCAAGTGCACAAATGGAAGAGGCACTGTGGTTTGGAGGATGAAACAAAAAATTTTAACCAAGATGTTCACATTCCTTCTCTTTACTCACACAAACACTAGGAAATTTGGACCTTAGCTGGAAATTGTATCATTTTCTTTCCCTTCCTTCTTCCTTCCTGAGATCAATGTGAGAATAAGTGAACTAAAACAGGGAAGAGCTCAGTCATGATGGAAATGATGAGGACATCATTACCTTAGATAAAATCTATCCCTCAGTGGCACGGGTAGGGGTGTATTTCCCAGGAGAGTTCCCAAACCCTACAAACAGTTCTGCTTTTTCCTGCCCTACATCACTGACATTTGCATTAGACCCACATTAGAGGGAAAAAGGACATTGCCACTTTTTCCCTCATGGTCACAAGATAAATCGCAGAATCACAGAATCCTAGGGGCTGGAAGGGACCTCCAGAGATCATCAGGTGCTCAGGGGCATGGTTTAATGGTTGGACTTGGCAGTGCTGGGTTAACAGTTGGAATTGATGATCTGAATGAAGGGTCTTTGTAAACAAACTTATTCTAGGGTTTTATTAAAAGCTATGGCTTTTAGGTTATAGGTGTTCCTTCTCAGCCTCAGCCTTGTGGAACTATTTCACAGGTCTTCCTCAAAGATCAAGACCAAAAGCTGAAGACAGTAATATTTTGGGGGAATCATAGAATCACAGTGGTTGGAAGGGACCTCCAGAGATCATCAGGTCCAACCCCCTGCCAAAGCAGGGTCCCTAGGACAGGGCACACAGGGAGGCAGCCAGATGGGGCTGGAATATCTCCAAAGAAGGAGACTCCACACCCCCCTGGGCAGCCTGGCCCAGGGTTCCCTCACCCTCACTGGGAAGAAGTTCTTCCCCAGATTGGGGTGGAACTCCCTGTGCTCCAACTTGAGGCCATCACCCCTTGTCCTGTCCCCACAGACACTGAAAAGGGGCTGGCCATGTCCCCCTGCATCCCATGCTTAAGATATTTATAAACATTAATAAGGTCCCCCCTTAGTCTTCTTCTCTCCAGGCTGAACAGCCCCAGCTCCCTCAGGCTTTCCTCACAGGGGAGATGCTCCAGGCCCTTCAGCATCTCCAGAGCCTCCTCTGGACTGTCTCCAGGAGATCCCTGTCTGTTTCATCCCAGGGAGCCCAGCACTGGACACAACACTCCAGGTGGGGCCTGAGCAGGGCAGAGCAGAGGGGCAGGATCCCCTCCTGGGACCTGCTGCCCACACTCCTCCTGATGCCCCCCAGGATCCCATGGGCTCTCTCAGCCCCCAGGGCACACTGCTGGCTCATGGCCACCCTGTCACCCACCAGCACCCCCAGGTGCTTCTCCACAGAGCTCCTCTCCAGCAGCTCACCCCCAGCCTGTCCTGATTCCAGCAGTTATTCTTTCCCAGGTGCAAGACTTTACACTTGTTTTTGTTGAACTTCATTAGGTTTCTCCCTGCCCAGCTCTCCAGCCTGTCCAGGTCAAATCTTTTTATGTTCTTCATACCCATTAAATATGTTTATTTTATCCTGTATTTTCTCTTTCCCCCTCTTTAAAAACAAAACAAAACAAACCCTGTACTCTACAAGTTCTCCATCTCTCTGCTTTGAAGAGATATTTGCAGCCCTGATGGGAGAGCAGTGTGGGGAGTCAGGCACACAACTTCATAAGCACTTTGCTGTTTATTATCACTGAAACCAGTCTTGCTCCAAATGACTTCCTGCACTATACATCTGAATGTCATCCGTGCTTTCAGGGAACCAGGCTGCCATTCATCACTGGTTAATCTCTCCTTAATGGGCAGCACGTGAGGAGCAGGCACCAGAAGACATTAATGGGACAGCAGAGATGAAATGGAGGAGCCAAACTGAAAGGCCTCATTAAGCGTATGGGCAGGCCAAGGAGAGAAGTTTTCTGCTGTCATGCTGTCTGTCAAGGCTGTGTCATCTCTCACAAAGCGAGGTTTCAAGCCACCCACGTATGATGCCCAAGCTTTGTGAGAAAGACCTGAGCAGGTAGGAATATTTGTGCAGCCATAAAGTGAAGGAATATTTTATAGCCCCTATTAATATAAAGGCTGCACTTGAGATAAAAGAGAGGACAGCAGATTGTGCCAAATGGCTTGGCAAGCCCTGAAGCTTGGTCACTGTAACACTTAGCTAAATTAGCAAGGGAAAGTTTCAAACCCACAGTTTTTCCTACTGCAGGTAAAGATTTACTGGGTGTTAAATACCTGCTCAACACTGTGTCTCACCTTGGCCAGAAGCCATGATTTTTATAGGCCAAGGGAAGGAAAGGGATTATTTTGCCTCACCCTTTCCTTGCTGGATTTCCAGGGTTTCCTTGATGATTTCCAGGGTCACCCTTTTCTCCAAGAAAATCCTCACAGACTGAAGGAAAAACAGGGATTTTCCCCATCCCCCCTGCAGAATGATATCTCTGCATCATGGCCTCTCTATAAAACTCGACCTTCCTCTTTCCCCTTTTTCTCAGGTGTTTTTGCCTGTTCAGAGAATGAATTGCACTCTCCTCAACTAGCTTTAGATGGTGCAACCTTGTGCCTTGGGTGGGTTTATTCAGCAGGTCCAAGTCTTCCTTATGGGAGTCTGTGGCCAACAGTAACTTGAGTAGGTAGTTTTCATAAGCTAACTTTTGTTCTCTTTTGGGTTTTGTTTTTGTATTCATGTTTTGCTCCATGAGAAAAAATGCAGGACATCTATGAACAGAATAAATCAACAAAGAAATGAACACACACCCCTACACTATTTATGCTAGAGCAATTACCAGGCAACAGTTTCACCTCCACAGATGGTCTCAGCGGGTCTGTGTGGTTTATTCTGATCCCCTGGGTGTTCATCCCCTCTACTGAGAGGAAACACCTTTCTTTCCCTCCAAACCTCGGGCTCATTTTGATTTCTAAGCTTTGTCTTTCTCAGTAATTCCTGGATCTCCAGTGAGATGTAAAATCATTGAAGCCATTTTCTTCTCTCCCTGATACTTCTGCTTCTTTCTGACATTTCCCTGCTGAACAAATTAAATACCCAGGAGCCAGACCAGGGTATTGTGTTCCTGGTTTTATCCAAGTTGGTTCAAAATTCTATCTCACTTCCTATTTTTATTCTTTTTTATTCTGAGTAAAGTGGCTTTTCTTCTCATGGCTGGAGGCATTACACATCCTGTCTGGGATAGCAACCAGGGAAAACTTTGGAAAAGGGAAAGAGGCAAGGGCATTTGGTTGTTCCCCACAGGGACACCTACATCACCAGCCTTCTACTGAGGAAAAGATTAAACCAATAAACAAAGTCTTTTGTCCATAGAAAGAGCAAATATTAAAGCATAATGAATGTAATGGAGTTAGCAGTCAAAGTCATTGTTGCATGTCAGGATGAATCTAGGTCACTTTGTGCAGAAGTGCACACCTTGGCAAGAGATGCTGTGAAGCCATCAGCCTCATGAATGCACAAGAGGACATTGACACTGCTAATTAAATTTGGGCACCAGCCCATTCTTCAGTCCAGTTCTGCCTAGGCTCACATTGTTATGCAGAAGCTTACTGTCAGATAATGTCTTAGCCAGAGCTCTGGACCTCTCTGAAAGAGGGAAGTTTAAGCACAACCAACTTCTCTCACAGGTTAAGTTCTCGCTGAACCTGAGCACATAAATAAGGGCCAGATTTGGCCCAGTCAACCACCAAATCTCAGTTCCTCCAAGGCATATGTTGAGCTATTTCTAGGCATAGTGTCAACACTTTGAGCACAAAGTACAGACACTCAAGATATATGCACAGTGAATATATAGGACGTAGGGCTTTCTTTACTTCATTCCACCTTGAGCCTGTTCTTTACCATATAATGTAAAGACTGACACAGACTGTGTTATTTCAATGTGTTTGTTGGTATTTTCGGTATTTTTTTCAACCCACTGGGTCCATGAAGTTTCAGCACTCTGCTGACTTCTTTTTTAAAGGAAGATTTGTGTAAGAGATTGGCCTTCATTTGTGCTTTGAGTCCTCACAGAAATGATTATGCTGCTTTCTCTCAAGACATTTTACCCAGAATAAACCAAAGTAATCAAGAGCTATTACTGGGTAGACACAAAACCCCACCATTAGATAGATAAAACCCAATATTTTTTTAACATGGAAAGGAAAAATAAACAGATGGCACAAGATCTTTGAAACCTTTTGAAAGGAAACGTGTGTGTGTGTGTGTGTGTGTGTGTGTGCCTGTGCATGGCCTTTTAAATCAGAGCTGGCTAAAACACTCATTTTGAAAAAATGAAAACAAGAAAAAATTCTAAACTAATTTGACCTTGTTGAGATGTGGGTTTTTTTCCATCTTCTATCAGCTTGTGTAGACATAAGTCTCTATCACAGCAAGACCTGTGACTGGGGTAGCAGAAGGTGATGTAACAAGTGCAGGTAGGTAGACCTGAGAGGAAGCAGGCCAACTCAAGGTTTCCATGGTGACACTGTTCAAAAATCATTGAAGATGTGGTTAAAAGGGGGAAATGCTGGTGGAGCAGCATGGTGGACCAAGTTTGTAATGAGAAATTCTTCAAGCCATAACTGGCCATGCAGGACTAGCTCTCGGAGGCATGGGGGCTGCCAGTGTGTCACTTGTGCTCTGCAAGTGGTACTTAGAGGAGGAACAAGAAGTGGCATTAGAGCTAACTCCCTCTATGGCAGGGCATCTGCAGATCTGAGGACTCTCCCTGGCCATTTACTCTCCTTGACAGAAAGAAATTGTCTCAGTTGCAAATTGTCACTTCTCATTAAGGCAACTTTCTGCTGCTTCTCTGAGTGCCAGAGAAAGAAGAAAAAAATGTATTAAAAAAATCAGGGAATTGACTAACCATTCCTCTGGGTCATTGAGAGCAACCTTTCATTAACAAAGGCCAGCTGGCTAGTGAATTAAGCCCTTCCCATTACTATCTGGAGGAAAGAGCAGGGTCATTTGTTACCGCTCTTTCCAGTACAGTGGGTCCCCATCTAACAGACTGGAGGCAGGAAGATGCTGGATTGATGTGTTTCCATGCAGCCTCCCTGTGGATTTCCAGTAGACCTGCAGTTTGCAAAACTCATGGCAGTTTGACATCTGGATTAAATTCCTGCTGTGCTGTGTGCAGACAGAGGTCTCAGAGGACTGAGCTGGGAGCCAAGGAGAAAGCAACCACTCTCCCAAGTGCGTGAAGGTTGAAATGAGCTACAAAACATCAGCTGAGGTTGCCCTCATCCTTATTCAGCTGTCCAATCATATTGAAAAGGAGAGGATGTTCCTGCTGTGCCAGCACTTAAGAGTGCTTCAGAATATTTAAAAGAATGCTTTTATGTCTGGTATTTGCTGTTGACTCAATTTATAAATTAAAAACTTCTCCTAATTTGACTTATGTCTATCTACACAGACCCAAATGTAGCCAGGCTGAATTTTATCTGCATTTCAATATCTTATCATAGAATCATAGAATGGTTTGGGTTGGAAAGGACCTTAAAAATCATCTAGCTCAAATCCTCCCTGCCAAAGACAGGGACACCTTCCACTACGCCAGATCACCCAAAGCCCCATCCAACCAAGCCTTGATGTTCTTTGCCCAGGTCTGTGCCTTCTGCTCCAAAGCAAAGGTGGAAGTTAAGCTTGCCTTCATTTCAAAGAGAAGTAAAAATAACTCCTTATGACATTAGATAGGGCAAGGGGAAATGACACAAAGCTGCACCAGGGCAGGGTCAGATGAGATGTTAGGAAATATTTTTTTACTGAAAGAATTATCAGAACCTGGAACAGGCTGCCCAGGGAGGGGGTTGAGTCACCAACCCTGGATGTGTTTTAAAAAAGGGTAGATGAGGTACTTAGGGATATGGTTTAGCACAGGACAGGAATGGTTGGACTTGATGATCTTAAAGGTGTTTTCCAACCTTGTGACCTTGTGATTCTGTGATCTGTAGACTGCAGAACCTTATCTTGTTGCACATCTTCACCTCTGATGGCATTGCTGTATTACTGGTAAATACAATCTCTTAGTACATGGATGCTTCTCCTCACTGGCTCACGCTAGACACTCATGAACTAGGTACAGAATAATAGCTCACTTTGAAGTAAGAATTTAGCCAATCACAGAATCACAGAATCACAGGGGTTGGAAGGGACCTCCAGAGATCATCGGGTCCAACCCCCCTGCCAAAGCAGGGTCCCTAGGACAGGTCACACAGGTCAGCATCCAGATGGGTCTTGAATATCTCCAGAGATGGAGACTCCACAACCCCCCTGTGAAGCCTATTCCATTGCTTTATAACCCCCACTGTGTAAAAGTTCTTCCACATGTTGGTGGAATCCATGCACACATGGATTGCTCAGTGGAGGATAGCTCAAATCAGGGGAGCTTCAAACTGATATGGCTTTCCTGAACTTGCAAATAGATCCAGTCTTTCAGAGCAGTACTGCACAGAGAGAACTGAAGGAGCTTCTCATGCATGCAAAATTAGGAATCCACATCACTCCATCAGAGCCTGATGTTTCCAGAGCCAACAGGAAAAGGGGACCCCTCTGAGTCACTGGAAGAGTTTGACAATGTTGTCTGTTAGACCCCTCAGACTCACTGTCAAATAAATGCTTACTGAATATATCCAGGAAATCTTCTTTGTCTGGAAGAGCAATGCCTCAAAATGACAGGTAAATCTTCTCCCTTTCTAGGACTGCTTTCTCTCCCAGCCTTTTTCACTTTTATCTGATTTTCACCGCCTCTGGGACACAGCCCAGGCTGTCTTTGGACCTCAGTCATGGGCTTCTTTTGGCTAGACTACAGTCTCAGCAGCATGTCATTGAAATTCCAACATTAAATTGCAACCATTAGGCATGGGCATAAGGACTGAGTTGCAAATAAAAGCAAGACTTTATTGTGCAGAGTAATTTTACTGTGTAAAGTGAGTTATTTAATTAATATTTGGAAAAAGCTTAAAGATTCCATCAATTAATGGAATGAGGATGTACAAATTATCTATAATTATTATTACCTCCATAATCAAGGAACACATTTTCTCTCTCTGAGTCATTCAGGTAACAAGTTAATGAGGGGATTCCACTTCAATAGGTGTGCTGAGTTCTGGCACTCAGTTTTGCTGGGTGAGTGATAAACGGCTGTGAAATATTCCCCACTCTCTAGGCCGTAAACCTTTTACGGCTTCAATTTTTTACAAACCATAGACCTTGCATTACAGTCACCACTACAGTAGGCTTAACTCCTTGTGCTGCTTAATACACTATAAAATGTCTCTGCTAAAGAACATTTCCATGGAAACAGTCCATTAAAAATGAATTTTATATCTTATGTTTTCTATAAATGGACAGCTCATTTAATGGCCTCTAGTATTGCTCTTGCCAGAACGGGCTTCATACTTAACTGTATTTAATTCTTTTATAATTTGAAACAGCACCTTTTTTTCTTTTCTTTTTCTTTTTTTTTTTTTTTCCTTTTTACTGCCATTACAAATTTTCAGCTTGGTTCATTGGGCTTTGGTGTATTCCACACCAAAAAGGAAGTGAAAATGAAGTATCATGTCCACATACAACCTAAACACATCTATAATGAAGTGGTGTCTCTCTGCTAATTCAAGGACTTCAGGGTGTGCCAAACTCTGTGTATTCAATTCCAAACCCACCACAGTTCTCATTTCACCAAAAAGTGCTGTACATCAGACCTGTTTCACTCCAGTCTGAAAATATTTCTGTCTTCTTTTGTCAAGACAATTTGCCAAAGGGAAGTTTAGTTTTGCCTTTAGCTGAACCTGATGAAACCTCTTGGAGATTCTGGTTTCCACTGCAAATTTGCCTCCTCTTTATTTCATAGATGCCATTCTGTGATTCCATGAGGAGAATCTATGATTCTATAATTCATAGAATCATAGAATGGCATCTATGAAATAAAGAGGAGGCAAATTTGCAGTGGAAACCAGAATCTTCTTCCACTGCAAGGAAAAAAACGAACCAAACCAAACCAAAAAAACCAGCACTTTGCTGTTATCTAGATTCTTCAGGAATTATCTGGATTCTTCAGGACTTAACTCTTGGTTGGTTGTCCAATTGATGACTAGTCTCACTAGGGAAGTCTTGGCCAGAGCTGGGTCTGTGGTTCAATTTCCAGAGACCTCTGTAGTTTAGACAAGTTACTGCACCATTACAGGTTATTATTAATCAACTAACATCTAATATTAACTAACATTCATCACCTAACAACAGACATTATCATCTCAAGACAGCTACTAGTTGAGTTAGCTATAGTTGAGCTACTGCTCATCCAAATCTCCCTTCATTTTTGTCTTTTTCCAACTAGAAATATTTTCCCAGGCTCAATATGAAGATTTTGCACCTGTGTTGAGAAGTCCAGTATGTCCACGTGGAAATCTTTGTTATGTCGATTTGCATGTAGGGCATACATATTAGTCCATGCCCAGTCCCTCTGATGCTTTCTAGAAATGCAAGACTGGGGACAGACAGGGGACCTCAGACACAGCTTTGGTCACACAATGTTTACCTCTAGAAAAAGATCCCATTTCTTTGCTTCAGCCCCCTGACCAGCTTGATGGCCTCCATGGTACATGCTTCAGTCAGTCAATGGATTTCCCCTCCCTGTGCAAAAAATGTATCTCACAGAGAAGGAAAATGAACAAATCTCTGAGTAATCCCCAATGCACAGAGCTGCTAAGTAGGCTTCTCTGTGCTTCTGTCTCTTTTTCTCTGTCGTCTAACCACCATTGCTTGAGTTTCTATGGGAAAACCCCAAGATGAATCTAGCTTAAACAGTGGCTGTGCAGCAACTGTCCAGGGGGTAATGATGAATGGGCTGACATAAATCTGAATTCGTATGATGGGTTTCCCTGGGGATCAGGAGTGGGCATTATTTTTTTCATTTCTTAATTTTGTCCTTTTTTTCTTTCTGTCTTTTTTTCCTCCCCTTTTTGCCTTTTGTTTTGTTTGGGGGTTTTTGCTTTGGGGTTGTTTTTAATTTTTCCTGAGATGACTGAGCACAGGCCACAATCACACACTCTGAGTAAGGGATACCAGGAGGAGAGCAAGACATTCTCTTCCTTTCCCAGTCAGGTTTTTTTCACAAAATCAAAAGAATGCATCCTGCTCTAGGTGCTGAACGACCAGCTGCTGGAATTTAAAAGCACTTAAAGACTTAACAGTTGACAGGTACTACATTTTCCTTCTTTTAAGCCATGAAGACATCAGTGGAGCCTGACCAACAAAGGCCAATTCACTGGAAAGCAATCTTAGTTAGAAAACATGTTGTGAGCAGTTACAGCAATATTCTCTGTAGTACCTTAAAATAGTATTGTGTCATGCTTTATGCCTTCCTAAACCTGTCCCTCTGTCTGTCAACATGCAGGCCAAGGTATCTGTTGTCACTAATTCATATCAAAGTATATGGGAGAACCAGTAACAAATTCTATTATGAATAAAAGGCTTATCTAAAGGGTGAATCAAAATCTTTGCAACCTGCTTGTTATTCAGCCAGGTTGGATGGGGCTTTGGGCACCCTGGTCTAGTGAAAGGTGCCCCTGCTCATTGCAGGGGGTTGGACTAGATGGTCTTTGCCATCCCTTCCAACCCAACCCATTCTGTGATTCTATGATTCTATTAGGTGCCCCTGTCAGTCGATAGACCATTCCCATGAAGGTGTAACCTGCATTCATGGAAAGATGAATTCAAAGCCTTTTAACTTGTTTTGAGGGATCACAGAACCAATTCCCCAGAAGGATGAAGATGATGATGTCTTTATCAGTGTAACACAGAAATATCTCTGTCTGGAAATCTCAAGTGACATATCTTGTCCTTCCTACCAAATGGTAGTATGACTTTGCAGTTATTAATATCCAAACACCTTTTTAACTATCTGCTTTGTTGAACCCCAGTAATTTTTCAGCTTTTCCCATATGCTGTGCAGACACAGTCTGAGTGCCTCAGTTTCCACTTTTAAAACGCAAAAAGGGGTAAGTGTCTTGGTTCTGAAGACAGACACATTAAAGAAGACAGAGGCTGACAGAAGCAACTTAAAGAAAAGAGGGGAAAGATCTAAAAAAGAGATCCTGATATATTGACACTTCATTGTGTTAAAACAAGTTATTCTGTCATATTCTTTAAGGAAACCCTTTGCCCCATGACCAGTGGTGCATACCCACTGGCTATTGATGATGTGAAATGGAGGGGGAGAAGTGTGTGTAGAGGGGTGGATTACAGCCTCTCTAACTCCCCAGTAAATCCATCCTTATTGCTAAGTAATCATTTGGCTTCTTTGCCATCCTGAATGCTCTTCAAGTCTAACTGCCTTGCTGTTTTCACTCTGAGCACAGGGTAGGTCTGAGTGAATATTTACCTTCTGATAATTGCACAATATTAGTCCTCAGGGTGTCAGCTGCCTCAGGAACTGCAGTTAATTTTCATTATGTTCAACTACCCTGTAATTATTTAAAAGATGGCACCAGAATGTCAATTCAATTTGGTTACTAATTGCCAAGTAGCATTTTGGGCACACTTTTTGAAATGGTAAAGCAATTTGCGTGAAGTACAGGTCGGGCATCACATATTTTGGAGAAAAGGATAATCCCATATCAAAAACCCCACATCTCCTTTGTTCTTGTTTTCTTTTTCCACATTTTATATTTCAGATAGGCTGGATAATCTATTCTGCCCCCAAGATAAACACAACTTTCAGTTTACTAAAACATCCTTAGCTGCAAAGTGAAATGTAAGGTGAAATGTAAAGTGAAATGAATTATGTGAGAAAGCCCATGGGGGATCTGCTGCAGGGCCTTATCTCCTACTGAATCCTAGTCCCAAATTGGGAAGAAAGCTTTGTTTGTTCCATACTGAGAAATTGGTTAAGCAGTGGATATTTCATGATAGTGATCAGATAAAGTGGCTGAAGTCCAGATAGAGCATTACTGATGATCAGGATGACCTTTCTGCATAAATCATGCTTCAACAAATATTTTCTGTCTCACCTCTAGGACAGTAATTAAGAACAAAAGCTGATCTTTTCAAAACCTGTTCTTTTTTAAAAGATTTCTAGGTGGACAGGTTTTTTTCTCCTGTGGCAAATGAGTCTGCAGCTAATTAAATTATCTGGAAAAAATTTACGCTTTTTTTCTGTTCTTGTTTCTGCTTCTAGCCACTGTTTCTTGCATCTCTTGCAAAAATTATTTCCTTCATATAGGTATTTGAAGACCTTTCATGTGGAGAGCAATTCGATTTTCTCAGCAGAGACTTATAGACCTCAGGAAATCCCTCCAGGCATCAGCTGTCTAGAAGGGGACGTTTCCCCTTTCCAACCCACCCTTGAATAATCATAGCTAAATTGCTATGAACACAACCCTGTGGACACTCCAGCTACCTAGAGGATGTGAATTTGATCTCAAATCCAACCTCAAGGCCATTACTGCCATGGAGAGTAGAGACAGATTCTACAATAGTTCTTGAAGACCTGGAGTTTACTGGTACCTGTTAGTTCAAAGAAGATTGAAACTGCTTAAGATGGATTCTCAAAATCTAAGTTCCTCTATGATAAAGGCTATCCACAGCAAGCAGCATTTTTAATAGTTAATGATGAACAAGCAGAGGGAAGAATGAAATAGTCTTAATTGAGGGATAAAAAACTGTATTAGGACTGGAGGCTGCAGGGTTTTATCATCCCAGGCTTCTTTCATCCACGCATCAAACTATTCTCAGTATCACCGTAGTCCTTCCCTACAGTGGCCACTTACTTTCCAGAGCAATTACATTCTCTGGGTAACAGTGTTCATAAGATCTGGGTTTGTTCACCCAGAGGAAGAAATGAAATAGCACCCAAAAAAAAAAAAACCAAGGTATTTTAATCTTTGCCAATATTAAAAACTTGACTGGAAAAGTCCCTGAGGAACCTTCTCTAATTCTGAATCTGGATCTAGCTTCAAAGTTAATCCTGCTTTGAGTATAGGGTTGGACCAGATACCTCTGAAGTTCCTTCTGACCTCAACAATTGTATGATTCTTCTACAAAGAGTTACCAGTCTCACTGAGTTTGCCTGTGCAGTGTCTCTGTCCCCTCATCTGCTTCTGGGTGTCTGCTACCCCCAATCTGGTGGAGCTTCAGTCTTGCGAAGGGAAAGCTGTATTGGTGGCACAGGGAAGAAATCAGGGTGCTGTGTAATTATTTTCTAAAGCAGGTGTATTTCCTTTCCTCTTCCCATCCTTTATAACCCTTCTGATACTTCCCCTCACATTTTATTCCCTCTAATCGTGCCTGAGGAGGCTTCAATGCAGCTAATCCCTATTGTTGTGGGGTTTAAAATTATTTTATTTAGGCAAATAAAATGCAGACAGGTGACTTAAATGCTAATGATGTGAGATATGGCTTTTTTTATATATAAAATCCATCTCTGCTTAATGACCTAAGTCACCACAGACTCCTGCTTAAGGTAGATAAGAGCACGTGGTCCCTTCAGAACAACAGAGAATGAAGAGGTACTTCAATAAAGTTACCTCAAGCCTATGTAGTAATGAATAACAGAGAATCTATGCAATGAATTAAAAAGAGATCAGAATAGCTAAGGGCTTCTCAACCTCTGCAGACCCCTTCTGCTTTTTAAACCTACTCTTACCGAAAAAATCTCCTTTGTTGGGAGTGAAGATCACATTGAAAGCTGGATGTGATCCTAGGTAAGTCTGCGTTTGCTCATCCACCTGTATGTACTTTGGGGCATACAGAGAATTAATTTCTATACTTAGTACTGTAAAATAACCCCTGGTTCATTTGCTTTGCACATGGAGGACAAGGCCAACAGCTCTGAAGATGTGAATAAAGTGCAAGATGACACATTTCCAATTTCACTTCTGCAGGCCTAAATGTTATGAAGATCATCCCCTGATCTAATGGAAGCTGTTAATGAAGTAGAAGGGAAAGAATGCTACCTGTCTCCAGCACCACATCTCTTTGCATGTGGATTTTGTATTTCCTCCTAGCTGCCAGTGCTGAATGCTGCAGTGCTTGAATGCTGCTGTGACTCACACCTAAGATGGTATCCATCCCTCTGAGAAGCGAAGCAGAACAAACCTAACCACAGTAGATATATGAAAGCCATTATAAGATGAGTCCAGTTCTGGGCTCCCTGGGATAGAAAAGACAGGGATCTCCTGGAGAGAGTCCAGAGGAGGCTCTGGAGATGCTGAAGGGCCTGGAGCATCTCCCCTGTGAGGAAAGGCTGAGGGAGCTGGGGCTGTTCAGCCTTCAGAAGAGAAGACTAAGGAGAGACCTAATTAATGTTTATAAATATCTCAAGTATGGGATGCAGGGGGAAATGGCCAGCCTCTTCTCAGTGTCTGTGGGGACAGGACAAGGAGCGATGGCCTCAAGTTGGAGCACAGGAAGTTCCACACCGATATGGGGAAGAGCTTCTACACAGTGAGGGTGAGGGAGCCCTGGGACAGGCTGCCCAGGGGGGTGTGGAGTCTCCATCTCTGGAGATATTCCAGCCCCATCTGGATGCTGACCTGTGTGCCCTGTCCTAGGGAGCCTGCTTTGACAGGGGAGTTGAACCTGATGACCTCTGGAGGTCCCTTCCAACCCCTATGATTCTGTGATTCTATGATGCAACCTGTAAGAGCAGATTCAGTGAAAAAAACAATCTCAAAACATGTATTCAGTGTACTCGCCTGTCTTTCTTTTGTAAAGGTGCTCTCATACTTGAACAGAAGTTTAACACAGCAAGTGACTGAAAACTTTGGATGTTTCAGCCTCCTGCAGACTCAAACACAGTTCACACAAAATGTCAGAGAGCTCAAGAGCTGTCACATAGTTCATCTGCTGCTGTTTGCCCAGCTCTGCAATGGAGCCTATTTAAAGGTATACCCATTCATGGATTCGGGCTTCCAAGACCCAAAACGGGTTTCTCCAGTGGTTGCACAAGGCTGAGACCATCTGGGTTTGCATATAGGGCAGAAGAAAGAGGACCAAGGAACCAGGACCATATCAAGGCATTTGTGTCCCTGTCAGAGCTTCAGGTGCAAAAAGTTCAACTCCAGTTTCAAAGCTCATTTCTAGAGCTCCTCCAGACAGGACAAGGGACGATGACCTCAAGTTGGAGCACAGGGAGTTCCACACCAATCTGGGGAAGAACTTCTTCCCAGTGAGGGTGAGGGAGCCCTGGGCCAGGCTGCCCAGGGGGTGTGGAGTCTCCTTCTCTGGAGATACTCAAGACCCGTCTGGATGCTGACCTGTGTGATCTGTCCTGAGGAACCTGCTTTGGCAGGGGGGTTGATCTCTCAATGATCTCTGGAGGTCCCTTCCAACTCCTACAATTCTATGATTCCATTTCTCCTACTTTCCCCCTCCAGCAGTAGCAATAGTCCTATGGTAATGACTTGTTGAGATGAGTCGTTTTTCTAATTTGGTTTATCCAACACCCAGTTGGCTTCTGAGGGTTTGAAGGGTGATAATAGCCCTGGTACCCTGGTAGGAATCAGTGTCTAACCTCACAGTGGCCATAAAACCTGCGATTGACAGTGACCACAGCAATTCCACACAGCGTAAGAAAAGCCTGTGAGGTCTTTATGTCTCTTGACTTTTAGCAGGCTGCCTCTGCAGGCATTCATCTGGAATGAAATATGATGAACAACGAAGAAGTTGTGCAGGGAGGGGGAAGGAAATCCCTTTGCAGATGCAGAGCCAAGCCACTTAGATCTATTGCAGCTCTCTTCTCCCAGCATCGATTGGGAATGTTTGTTGCTTCTTTAACGTCACCACTGACATTTCATTGTTACAAACCTCACTCCCTCCTAAATGTCTCTCTCTTTTAGGGAAATAATAAGGGTGGCTGAGGGATTACTTACGTCCCTGGAGCTTTAGACTGGAAAAAAGGTTTGTGGGCAAGGTTGCTGTGTTTTTCTCCACTAATACTTCAAGCCTGTGGAGGGATCTCTTCTTATCATGTCAGCTAAAAGCTTCCTGGTAAGTGTTCAGTTATCACTTACTTAGACTGAGTCCTGACATAAATTCACCAGATCTTGGAGACACAAGTATTCTGAATCAAATCACAGCTGCCCTCACAGCTTCTTTCACTAACCTACCTTTGTAATAAGGAAAGAAACCTCTATGTTAATTCAGGATGCTAAGGTTTCATTCAAGAACTGTGTCTTTTGCCCTGCTCATAACAGGAATTCATTGGCCAGCATGCAACCACATGTAAAAATGAAAGTCTCAGGGTCATAAGGACTTCCTTATCATTTTGTGGACCCTTTATTTCTCAGTCTGGACTCATGCCTTTATTATCTTTGTTCCATATTTCATAAAAGGGACATGTACCCTTAGTGCCTTAGTACCACATCTCCAGTTATTCAGTCAAATTGGTTGCAGTTAAAAGCACATGTATCTCACAGCATCTTTTATTTCTTTTGAATAGGTCTTCATTTAAAAAAGCAGGATTTCCAAGTGAATGAAGTAAAATGCAATTCTATGAACAGGAATCAAAAGAAAAGAGAAAGTTAAATGCTCCATGAGAGAAAGCAGCCTCTCTATTTGGCTGCAGACTTCTGTTTGTAGACCTCTGTCAAGAGGAAGAGCTCTTCAGGATTGAGAGAGCCCTTACATCAACTGAGATGGGCCTTGTTCCGTTACAGCTGCACACACCTTAATTCATAAGGTTGGAAAATCCATGTCCTTTTCATGTCTTTTTTTTTTTGACTCTTTTGAATGCAGACAGGTCACAATGGAAAGACTGTCTTGGTAATGATGTGAAGTTTTTATGTATGGAAGTAATCATTATCACAAAATAGCATGAGTCCAAGATCAAGAGCACTAAGGAAAGTACCAGTCATCATAAGG
The DNA here is from genome assembly GCA_027925045.1 of Hypotaenidia okinawae. Lineage (NCBI taxonomy): Eukaryota > Metazoa > Chordata > Aves > Gruiformes > Rallidae > Hypotaenidia > Hypotaenidia okinawae. The sequence goes on from BSDF01000002.1 coordinate 162,737,584, forward strand.
GTCTTACTAGGGAGCTGCTAGTACTCTACTCTGTGAAGAAAAAAAAATAAGAGAAAACTACAACTGGAAAAGGAATTTATTTTAAAAATACAGACATACAGTGTGCATAAGCTCAAGAGACTCCCATTTAGTCCTTGTTTCTTGGTCCCTCATACTGAAGCCAGCCCTGGTGGCAGCCTAGGTTGAACCTGGAGTTTAACTCCTTTGAGCTTGTCATAAATTGACTTTCCTGATTCATTGGCATGGGAGGGTATTGCACGAAAAGCAAGATCACAGCTGAAGGCATAAGGAGGTGCTTAAATCTGTTGTCTTTCTTACATCACCCATCTCCAGCAAAAGAAAAGCAGGTTTTGCAAGCAAGTAGTTTCTCAACCCTGTGCTTCTCACCACATTTCCTTCGGTTTACCCTTTATTATTATTTTTTCACCTTCAGTTAAAGCTACATGCTAGCTGTCAGTTTTGGACACGATCCCACCTGATCATGCAGTCAACGTGCAGGATAAATGAAGGCCACATGTCACAAGTCCAACATTTGCTTGCCAATACCAAGAGTTATCCCTCTGGCAAATGTTCAGGCTTCCTGGTAAACCCTGCTCTGTCTCACTGTGTCTTTAGAGTCCAGGAGGGATGTGTAAGGAGAGAGAAGGAACCAGGAATAAAAGTTGTGAAGTACTGGAGTAAGTCAAAGCTCTGAGCTGTAGTTAGATTAGAGATTTGGATTAGGGCACTGATTAGACAGAAGAACATGGTCAGATGTTTTGCTCTAATCTGTTTGGCTCTGTAAGAAGGCCTTTTCTCTAAGACAGCCTTATCAGGAACTAAAAACATTGTGCTGGAGAAACAGGTAGAGATTTGCCTGGAGCCAGAGATCCCCATGTTCTCAGGAATGACATAGAAAATCCACAGGGAGCTTTTTTTTCCCACTAAATCAATGTTGCTGGCCCTTCTGTTCCATCTGCAGCTCTCTGAAGGCAGGGTTGGACACATGAAGCTTAGGAAGGCAGGCTAGCTTAGTTCAATAAAGGAAAGACCTTGTGTGAGCAGTATTAAGATTCTAACAGCTTTACAACCCTTAGGGTAAATACCTACAGTTAGTGGAGCAGCTAGTAGCAGCATGGTTCAGCAATCCATAGAATCATAGAATGACATGGGTTGGAAGGGACCCCAAGGATCAGAGAGCTCCAACCCCCCTGACACAGGCAGGGACACCAATCTCCAGGCCTGGAGCTACACAAGGTTGCCCAGGGCCCCAGCCAACCTGGCCTTCAACACCTCCAGGGATGGGGCACCCACCCCCTCTCTGGGCAGCCACTGTCTCTGCAAAGAACTTCCCCCTAAGATCTCCTCTAACCCTTCCCTCCTCCAGCTTCACTCCAGCCCCCTTGGCCTGCCAGTCTCTGCCCTTTGAACAAGCTGATTCCCCTCCTGTTCCTCTGCTCCCTTCAGGGACTGGCAGGCTGCAATGAGGTCCCCCCACAGCCTTCTCTTCTCCAGGCTGACCCAGCCCAGCTCCCTCAGTCTCTCCTTGTAGGGGAGCTGCTCCAGCCCTCTGATCATCTTTGTGGCCCTCCTCTGAACCCATACATCAGCAGGTCCCCAGGCCTATCAGAGATGCTTGAGGACCAGGCTGTGCATATAGGAGAAGCATGTATGACAGAAGACCTACAGGAATTTAACACTCATGTAGGCACTAGAATTTAAACTGAGGCTGACACAAATATTCAACCTTACCATGTCAACACAATGACTACTAGGATCCTACCTGACTGCAAAGTTAAATAATTCCCTTTCACCCCTTTCCCCAGTGGAAAACTGAAACTACAAACATGGTTTAAGTGGAATCCCTTCAGTTCAGTCACACCATCCTAAACTCTGCTGCATAGTCAAGTTCCACATCTTGGCTGAAAAGCAGCACCTCTACTGAATGCTAATGTCTTTGCACAGATCACGCCTGCCATCTTCCCAGACTATAGTGATGGCTCAAGAACATCAGTGAAGTTCCTCTTCTACCACACTGCCATGTGGTAGCACTTGCCTCCATCAATGTTCAACAAAACTACCATGGGGTGCACTTGAAGTTAGACATCCAGAGCTTTGCAGCCTACAGCGCTGCTGTTTACACCACCAGTCATCCTGCAAGGTCTTTCCTATTTGCAGTGTGTCCCTGTGGCACCACAAAGAGATCTCACAAAAGGGAATAAATCTGTTACTTTCCATGAATTCTTTGACTCCCATCTGCTCTGGGAAAATTAACATCCACCCTGAGGATAGATTTCACTGTGATATTTACAAAGAGACTTCAAAAATATAAAAAAAGAAATGAAAAGAACACGAGCCCTTACAACCCTTTAGCTCAATTGAGCTGGTTTATGGCACTAACAGCAACAGAAAAATAAGTATTAATAGCTTGGAATAGAGCACCTGGTCAAAGAAAATGAAATGAGAATAAACCCACATATACAAAAATGTAGCAGCAAAACAAACAAAGAGAAATAAAATAAAATAACCCTGGAATTGAGGCAGCCTAGCAACACAACTCCAGGCTTTCAGCAGGGGCATTGACAGAGCCATGGAAAAGCTTTGCTAAACACCACAGTAACACTGCATTAATGTGTGCTTCTTACTAATAGAGACTTTCTGAAAACTGCCTGGAGGCTCAGACAACATTCAAAATGGCAGTGTTGTTGTAGGGGCATAGGGATCAGGCCAGCCCTGACTAAGAGGTCCTGTGAGGCAATCCTGACTTTTTGCAAAGGAGGCAACACCTCTCCATCTGAAAGGTCAAGAAGTGACATCAGTCCTATCTATATCTAGCTGTATCCCAACACAGCTCTGGTTCCAGTCCTGGAACTAGGGAAAGGTTCCAGGGAAGTGGTTGAGTCACCACCCTGGATGTGTTTAAAAAAGGGTAGATGAGGTGCTCAGGGATATGGTTTAGCTTAGGATAGGAATGGTTGGACTTGATGATCTTAAAGGTCTTTTCTAACCTTGTCATTCTGTGATTCTGTTCCTGTGGACTTAGCAGAAGCTGATATCGGGTCCCCTGTGTCTGGTTGCAGGGTGGAGTGACAAAAGTGGGCTCAGCAATGAACTTTCACAGCTGAAAAACACAATGCAGTGTCAAAAAACCCAACTACAGACCTCTTTTTACCATGACCTTCCAAAATATCTCCCCAATCTTGTTTTTTGCCCTCACCCAACTAGTTACTGGTTCCAAAGCAGGCTGACTTCAAGGTTTGTTGGAGCAAAGACTGTCTCACTTGCTCATTGGAGAGCTATGGCTGATGATGCAACTGGTAGCACCTTGTTTCTGTATAATGCTGAAGCATGTGCCTCCATTAATATTCAAAAAATATATACCTGGAGAATAAATGGAGAACTGGCAGCTGTGGTCACCTGAATCAAGGCTGTTAGAGAGGCACTGTTGTCCACTTAAAATCCAAAGCCCAAAATCATAGAATCACAGAATCGTAGGGGTTTGAAGGGACCTCCAGAGATCATTGGGTCCAACCCACCTGCCAAAGCAGGGTCCCTAGCTCATATTGCACAGATAAATGTCTAACACAGAGGAAGATGAAGTAGTCTTTGAAGGAATGGACAGTACCTTCTTTAGAGGGGCTGCTGTCACCCCCTTTGGTATCACAAAACCAAGAGAAAGATCTGCCTGGTAGTTTGCTTCAGGCAAGAATAGAGAGAAAAATGGTCCAGCAAACAGACTGTGGTAGACAAAAGTCCTCTGCCCTTAGTCCATTTAATCCATCAAAACTGGGTCATTAATGCTTGATGGAAAGTTTCACAAGAGCCCTTATCTAGACTGGATTTGCTTGTGTTAACCTATGCTCATTAAAGAGGAAAAAGGCAGAGGTCTCAAATTTAGAATGCCTGAAAAGACTACTAAATCCACAATCCAGATCAGCAAATACAACCATAAATTCTTGGTTCTGACATCATAATACAGAGCAGCCTTTCAATCCTGAGAAAAATAGAGAGAAGAATAAATACAAAATAACTATAACATCCTTCAGATTAGAGTTAATTGCCTACTGATTAAAGTCTTCCCATGGAGACAGTACCAGCCTGTACTTCTCTGACTGCAAGAGTTTTAAATAATCTGGTTGGATTAGGTAGTGGATTAGGTAATATCTCATAGATATTATGAGGGGTCTCAGAGGAGAGGAGTGGTAGTAATCCATATGCTGGTAACCTACCAGAAGTTTCCAGTGGTATACCACAATGATACAAGTTTCATTCTACTAGCAGTCCACATGAAAGTGAAATTTCCTTTAGGTCTCACAAAGTTCTGAATCAGGGAAATATTTAATTGGCTTGTTGTTTGTTACCATTAGATTTGGAAAAAAGCAGAATTTCATAGAATGTGGAAAAATAGGCTTATCTTTATTTTCTGCTTCTAAAGACCAAGACTGAAGAACATGATATTACTTCAGCCAGGGAAACAAAGTCCATAAAGTGCTGTTATAACTATGTCCTGAAATGAAGGTAATGGTATTCATCTTTTTTCACCAATGATGTTTACTTTGTGGTTATAGCAATGCAAGGTTGTAAAATAGATTCCCTCAGCCCACTTTTTCATAGCTGCACCACTAGTAAGACCTATACTACTTGGTTTATAGTTTAGTTTGGTTTTCTCCAAAATCTTTTATGCTGGTGTGAACCTAGAAGCATAGGGTAGAGTGGGGTTTGTTTCTTGACAAAGCATCACACCAAGTAAACTTTTGTGGATGCATGTATCTGTAAAGCCCTGATACATAGGTATTAATCTCCAACTTCAAGAAAGAACAGATTTCTTAGGAAAACAAATGGAGTTGCATAAAAACCATTGTAAACAACAATTCCTGCAGCACTGGAAATGTCAGCTATTATGCATTCAGTGTACTGTTACTCCCACAGGCATTTCCCTTGACTGATGTTTCCCATGGCTGAACAAAATGCTCTAATCCATTATGCACACTACTTTACTTAAGTATTTTTCTTAAGCAATCTCTTCTAACCTTTGTGAACAGGTGACTTCTTGCACCCATGTTGTGACTAACACGTAATAGGAGTAATAAAATGGATTAAAAACCACCTAACACACAGATCTCAAGTAGCTGTCAATGGATAATCATCAATGAATGGAAAAGGCAAAAAGCTCCCAGTAGGTTCTGCAAGGATTGCTTCCAAACATGATGTTATTTTCAGCTGGCTGCTAGAAGCAAGTGTGAGTTTACTGGAGGTAAAATGTATGAATGATGCAAAGACTGAGGAGGTGGTTAAATCCTTGTTACAGGAGAAGGGTGGGGGAGGCCTGATAAGCATTCAGATGTGGAGTAGGGCTACATGAAAAATGTGGGCCTATGGAAGAAAAAGATGGAGGGCGTGCATGTGGAAGGAAAGGGTTTTGACAAGGAATTGCTTTTTCAATCCAGTGAGACAACCACTCACATCCCATGCCAATGTCAAGAAGTCTTAGGTGATCCCTGGAGGTATGAAGAAATGCTGAGCAGTTGAAAAGGGCTCTTCTTCATGGATGTTAGTCTTTTCTCTGCTGGGATTGCATGTGCACTAAGCAAAGGGTTTGAAGAAAACAAAAAAAGGACGTGGTTTTGAAGTCCAGAGAAAATGCCCTGCAGTGGATGACCAAAGTTACTTGATTTCTTGTCATCCTAATATGACAAAGAGGTGATCTAATTAGTACAGGTTAATTATTTCTTCAGTACATCTTTCTTTTTCTCCCCCTAATGGAGAATGCAACTGGAGCTAAAGCCTCTCAGTGCTGCCTGATATATTTCTTTGGAAATAAAACTAGATTAAATGATCAGAGTACCAACCATCTGGGTGAAGCACCAAAGGAAGAGGTTGAGTGTCCATTTTCTGCTGTTTTCAAAGGTAGACTTCTAATATCCTTCTAATAAGGCATTTTATCAAATGCAGTTAGACTCAGCAAGAAGGGAATAGGGTAGTGTGTAATCAGAAATATATAGATGAACAAATGGATAGAGTCCACAGTGGAATGAGTTAATGAAACTCTCTTGTCCTCACTTAGAGGCTAGAGTTGATATAATATAAAATAATGAAGGCAAACCAAATGGCTTGCTTCAGGTCCTGTGGCAGATCTGCCCAGAACAATGAGGTGACTACTTCTACCAGGACCAACCTTTACCTCTGCAATTACCCTGCCATCACTCACATTTTCTTATTAACTTCCTCATTTCTTCTTGTCTCAAAATTCTACTATGGAAAGAATATAACACTTTGTGTGGCCCTCATGGCTGCAAGTTTGCACTGTTTTGTAAACTCACTCTAAATTCGTTGCATGAATCCTCTCTGTGTACAATCTTCTCCGTTGTAGGAATGCAGGTTGAGAATTGGCTTCTCCTCTGATTTTCCAATGAACTAAAAAACAAATTAAGACTCTGCTAGCACTTTCCTTGAGGGTGCTGTACAAAATGATATCTGATAATAGGTGGTAAGACACCCAAACACCTCATCTTCCCAATTTGCTGGTTTGTGCTTGCAACCATGCGCTCCTGCAAGTTGGTGTATCAACAGCATTAACAAGCAGTACTGGGAAATACGGATTTGCCTAAAACCCAAAAACAATTATTCACAGACAATTAACAGTCTTTCTATAAAGAAAGTGGGTGTCCTACCCACTGAGAAAAATCTGACTGGATTTTGCAGTTGGCATCATTATAATTATTACTAATTTTGTTATGAGATGTTCCTTGTGGCTCAGCTGAAAGTGAATCAAAGCAAAGAAGAAAGCAGCTCAATTAATCAGGGTCTTGCATTTGTTGCTGGAACTAGGAACATAGAAGGATTTATACAAGTACTAGGAAAAGAATGAAAATATGAAGATTTTCAGTAGTGAAGAGACCTCACACTTCTCCTAGGCAGATAGGAAACCTGTGCTAGGAAAAAAAATATATATATATCTCCCCCTTCCTGGCACTAATCACAGATTTAAAAGGAAAATTACAAAAAATGACATGCAGAAAATGATCCACCCCAGTACGTTTCTTGCAGCAGCTTGTCAACCCAGAAGATTAAGATTGCCATATTAATATCCTAAAAGTTACATCAGAGGTTTCATGCAGACACCAAGAGATGAAAAAGTAGTAACAGATTGTTTTAAGTTCCCAGGCTGTGGCATTGATATCGTTCTTGGAGAGGGTTTTAAGTGTGGGGTATTTTTATTCCCAAGCATGCAAGTGCTTTATTTGATCCAAAGGCAGCTTGTCATAAATCCAAGTGTCTGGCCCATGAATTAAAGTGTGAGGATAGTCATGGGTATGATGCTTACCACGATGTTGGCAGGCGAAATAGCAGCATGTTTCCCCTGCAACATTGACTTCTGTGAACCCTGGAATCTTCTGGTTTGAGTCTGCATATCTTGATGGTGACACAGATTAAAAAGGGTGTGATTTCATATGGAAGCTTCTTACAGAAGAACTGAATGGAGATTGTGTGGAGGTTTTGTGGGTTGCCCCCTCTACTCCCTTTCTAAATGAGGCAAATTATGAGACAGGGATTTTGATAAAAATCTTATTTGCTTTCCCAGAAATTTCTGGTGCTAACACAAAGTGAGGTCACACTCTGTGCCCTCCCATGGCACCCCTCCAGAGGTCCATCTCATAGGTGTCCTACCACATCTGCAGACCTCTCCTTGTTCAGGTGGTCATGTCTGTCTCACCATGTCACCTTCAGCACAGTCTTCAACAGGAAAGAAACGTGAATTCCTGTTTTGCAGGCTGCAGAGAACTCTTAACTGCTGCAGAACTATATCACTCCCTCAAGTGAAGTGGGAGAGAATCCAGTGTATTTGCTAAACCCATTAATCAATTGATTAGAGCCCAAATTAATTTTTATGCATATTTTGTCTTACCCATCAAAACACAAAGCAGATGTTTTAGTGAAAAAGGAGTCTACTTGGATTATTATCATACGGTGTGAAGGGAAAGCGTGGGGAGATGGTAGTCTTTCATTGGGTAGTTTTTCAGGTGAAAAATTATTACTGAGAATCACACAATGACTCTGCTTTAAAGCCAAGCCTTGGCAATTTTAAATTATATATTTGGAATTACAAAAAAATAACAAGTTGAGACATTAGCTATATTGTCTCTGACTTGTCATTCTTTATCAGGCAATTAAGTGCAATGTGACATTTTCTAGACAAAGTAGTTCTGTACAGCTGTGTCTTTCTCCAGACAAAACATAAAGCAAATTAGAATGCATGCATCCATAAATCTCTGTGGCTGCAGCTGTAACAGGGATGGAAAGAGGGGGAGGAGGGAGTGATGACGCATGAGGCTCCTTACAAACGATCAGGATCATCTTGAGTTTAGTTTTCCTTTTGCTACATTTTCTATTTATTATCAACCCTTATTTAAAAATTATAAGCATTAGTCCCTAACAGCCTGTTCTGCCCAAGGATTTCAGCACACAAGAGTGTAGGGCATCTCACATCTCCCTGGTTTTGGTAGCAAGCCACCTGTTTCTTGATGTGAAACTGATGGGCAAACTGAGAGCCTCAGTAATGAAGCAATTTAGTTAAAATTAGAATTATGGGAGGAAAAAAAAACCCCAACACTAAAATCCACATGAAGATACCTCAAGTACATCCTCCTGCCCCAAGGCAAGATTAGCTAAATCTTAATCCTTCACTAAGCAGAACCCAGGCTTGTGCATCCAAGCCCGGTTCATTAATTCAAAATCCATCCTTCCCACCTGCACCAGATAAATGTGTGTTGGCTACTTTCCATTCAGGAGACACACTCTGACCCTGGCAAACACAGAATCGCTGTACTAAATTGGTTTTCGTCTAGTGCAGATGTAGCCATACTCTGGACTGCACTGTTTGCAAACTTTAAAGATGAGAGGAAGTGAGGAGATTCCAGGCCTCCTTTGGGTCTGTTTTCCTGAAGCAAAAATGATTAGCCATTTCCCTGTGCTAGCTGGCACGCTGTCTGAATGCTGTGTTTACATAAATCACAATAAGCCTAATTCAGGCAGCAAGCCATGTGCAAACAGAAATCACTGCCAGATGCTCCTGCAGACGAGGACACTGAGGAAACCATCAGCTAATTTAGTTCCCCAGCTCCCACAGTCCCAGATTTTCAGTTTGGTAAACCTTGGATAATGGATCCCAGAAGATATTGGTAACAAGGTTTGGAGATTTGCAGCCATGAAGTGCTGCAGTAGTATGTCAGAGAGCACTTAGACCAGTAATGTTTTGTGAGTGAATACAAGTGTTTCTCACTTACACTGAAGTTATATGAATTTTATTCTATGCCAGGTTCATAACATGTTGTTCTAAAAGGACTAGTCCACCAACAGTTCACCAGTAAATTCATGCTGTATTTCTTCAAAGTTGGATTAGCAGAGGGCCACAGCACCAACTGGTGAGCTTGAGAGAAGGAAACCCAGATTCACCAGCAGCAGCCTTAAGATTATCCACATCTCTCCCTTGAGCTGCAATGGTAGCTGACAAAGGTGGGGGAGAATTTAATCTTCACTTCATTCTTCCACTTACAGAAACAAATACTGTGTCTTGGGAGATGAAGCCAGTTCTTGAGGGATTGTGTCAGGTCCTCTACATCTGTGCTAAGTCCCAAGAATTTATCAGTACCTAGCAGGCAATGATCTGGGCCCTTGGCAAATCAGTTTTGTAGTTATTTATGATGTAGGCAGGGATATATAACTACTGACTACTGTGCTCAATTGTAAGAAATATGGGAAGGTAAGTTCTGTGGCTTGAAATTTTCCAGAAGTCAGAATCTCTGCCAGGTGCTAGCAAATAATTCACACTAGTCTCAACCAACTAGTCTTAATCACAGATATCCCTGAATAGATTATTTGGTTTATGGATTAACATTGCTTGGGGTCAAGAAAAACTGAACATGAGGTACCTCAGACTGCTTTGGGCAATCTCTGTACCCTCAGGCTAGTGTGTTGCTTGTCTTTCTAGAAACAATCCATGAATACTCTAAAGGGATGTACGAATGAATGTCATTGGTTACCAGACTCCCATGAGCCAGCAGTGTGCCCTGGGGGCTGAGAGAGCCCATGGGATCCTGGGGGGCATCAGGAGGAGTGTGGGCAGCAGGTCACAGGAGGGGATCCTCCCCCTCTGCTCTGCCCTGCTCAGGCCCCACCTGGAGTGTTGTGTCCAGTGCTGGGCTCCCTGGGATAGAAAAGACAGGGATCTCCTGGAGAGAGTCCAGAGGAGGTTCTGGAGATGCTGAAGGGCCTGGAGCATCTCCCCTGTGAGGAAAGCCTGAGGGAGCTGGGGCTGTTCAGCCTGGAGAGAAGAAGACTAAGGAGGGACCTTATTAATGTTTATAAATATCTTAAGCATGGGATGCAGGGGGACATGGGCAGCCTCTTCTCAGTGTCTGTGGGGACAGGACAAGGGGTGATGGCTGCAAGTTAGAGTATAGGAAGTTCCACACCAATATGCAGAAGAACTTTTCCCCAGTGAGAGTGAGGGAGCCCTGGGACAGGCTGCCCAGGGGGTGTGGACTCTCCTTCTCTGGAGATATTCCAGACCCATCTGGACACCAACCTGTGTGACCTGTCCTAGGGACCCTGCTTTGGCAGGGGGTTGGACCCCATGATCTTTGGAGGTCCCTTCCAACCACTGTGATTCTATGATTCCCCAAAAATATTACTGTCTTCAGCTCTTGGTCTTGATCTTTGAGGAAGACCTGTGAAATAGTTTCACAAGGCTGAGGCTAAGAAGGAACACCTATAATCTAAAAGCCATAGTTTTTAATAAAACCCTAGAATAAGTTTGTTTACAAAGACCCTTCATTCAGATCATCAATTCCAACTGTTAACCCAGCACTGCCAAGTCCAACCATTAAACCATGCCCCTAAGCACCACAAGTATGTGTCTTTTAAATATCCTCAGGGGTCATGACTCAATCACTTTCTGGGGCAGGGGATGTGGTTGACAAACAATGCTTGACACTACTGTCTCATGTTCAGCCAGCTGTCAACCAACACCCCCAGGTCCTTTTCTGCCAGGCAGCTTTCCAGCCATTCTTCCCCAAGCCTGTAGCACTGCCTGGGGTTGTTGTGACCCAGCACTTACCTTTGTTGAGCCTCATGAAGTTTTTCTTCTTCCCATTTCTGAATCTTGAATTTTTTTGGACAGCAGAAGGTTCATGGCATGTTCAGTAGACTGCCCTGAGTCATGGAACACCTTGTGAGATATTGGCAGTGTGTGGAAGGATATGCTTGCTCTTGAAATTGTCCTGGCCCATTTCACCCCAATGGTCAGGTAATATTCAAAAAGAATGGGACCTCATACCCAAGAGACATAGATGAAGGCTGCAAATCAGCCTGCATGTAGGAAGCAGAGGAGAACAGCATATACTCAGGACTAACTACAGAGAAAAGTCTCATATCTTAACACAGGAAAACGAAGCACAGTCAGTGAAATGCCTGGGACAAGGTCATCTGAGCAGTCACAGGAAGAAAGTAGTTTGTGTTATCTCTGAGGTTTAGTCCCTAAGATCACACTGTCTCTAGCCCATTTGCTGATGAGGTCGTTAGGGCAAGAGATAGAAAAATCCCTTTTTTTCCCCCAGGAAGGATAGAGTAGAAAGAATTCACCTGATGTTAGGCAGAAGCTGGGAGTGACTGTCAAGGTTGTTCTCACCTCCAGCTTTGGTTTACTCTGTGCTAGTAATTGTAAAGGCAAGAAGAAAAACAAAGTTATGCATCAGTCTCTGTTTAAATGAAACCATGGTGTGTTACGTTCAGCAGCCTTCATTACGAAATGTTATTAGATGATAAAATTTATTCTCTGTTGGATGCCACATGCATTTTATCATCTACAGGCAGAGGAAATAGACTTTAAAACAGTGAATCTATTTGAGTGGGGAAGGGCACATTTGATGAATAAAAAGTTAAGAACATGAGGCAGAGAGGGGAGGGGAGGGGAGGGGAGGGGAGGGGAGGGGAGGGGAGGGGAGGGGAGGGGAGGGGAGGGGAGGGAAGGGGAGGGAAGGGGAGGGGAGAGGAGAGGAGAGGAGAGGAGAGGAGAGGAGAGGGAGAGGGAGAGGAGAGGAGAGGAGAGGAGAGGAGAGAGGAGAGGAGAGAGGAGAGGAGAGGAGAGGAGAGGAGAGGAGAGGAGAGGAGAGGAGAGGAGAGGAGAGGAGAGGAGAGGAGAGGAGAGGAGAGGAGAGGAGAGGAGAGGAGAGGAGAGGAGAGGAGAGGAGAGGAGAGGAGAGGAGGGAGGAAGACAAAGGTGAAGAAAGAAAAAAAATCAAAAAAAAACCCTCAAAAATGGAGTTCAATCCAAATACACTTTTCAGAAAGTGTCATGGTGATTTCTTATTTTCCTGTGAAAAATAGATTCAGGAAAAAAAAAGTATAAAATCCTCAGGTTTATATCAACTTGTAGACATTGCTAGGCCTGCTCCATCCCTCAGTCGCATGTCTGTTTTGCCAATTGAATTCCACTGTTTTCACAATGCACCTTTCCCCAGTTTCAAGCAGTGTCAGGGAAGGAGAAGCATGCTCTGAATTAATCTCAGGAATGAATTGACAGCAAGTTGAGAGAGAGAGTGAAGGGTGGTCCCAGAGGGCAAAGGACTCAATTTCTCAAAATGTAGCTCTAAATAATTAATATCTTGTTCCAGGTCCCTAGTAATATACCATTGCTGTAGGACTCATGCTTTCTATTGCTATTAAATGTGTTACAAGCACTCTGCATGAGTAACACCAGCTCACTAAGGAGCTAATCTAAAATCTGTTCATCTCTTAGGTATGATTGTGCTCTCATTACAAGTCAAAGAAAGGCATCCTCTTGCTTTCTGTCAGCTCTGGAAGAAAAAAAAGACCTAGAAAAATATAATTGTTTGCAGTTTACTTTTGAAAAACCCATTGGTTCCAGCACAGAAGAATGGTACAAAATATATGTACTGCTTTGTAGTTTTAATCCAAATTAATAGGACACAGTAAACTTCATAGGATTTTGGGTGGGAGGACGTGGAAAGTAGGACTTGGCTTGATCTAAAGAAAATTAATTTAAGCTCAGATTGTATGCCATGGGCCTGGCCTGCTGAAAACAGTAATTAATAGCAATCAGAGTTCTCAGCATGGACATTGTCTTGTCCCCACCTCATTATTGTCAAATGGGTGCCAAGCACATCTACGTAGCAGCTACCTCCCTCTCTGGTAGCTCCTCTGGGTTTGTGCTAGTCACTGCACATTCATCTTCATTCTACACAGCAAAAAAAAATCAAACAAAAATATCTGTAACCTTAGCAAACACAAATTGAACTTGCTCAGCTTGGAAAGAGCTGTGGCAGTGTGAAGGAAAGTCTGGTAGCTTCAGGGCTGTTCACAGAATCACAGGATTACAAGGTTAGAAAAGACCTTTAAGATCGAGTCCAACCATTCCTGTCCTAAGATAAACCATATCCCTGAGCACCTCATCTCCCTGTCTGTTAAACACACCCAGGGATAGAGACTCAACCCCCTCCCTGGGCAGCCTGTTCCAGGCCCTGACCCTGTTCTAGGTCCCTATTCCAGGCCCATCCCAGGCCCTGACCCTGCTCCAGGCCCCTGTTCCACAGCCCCACAACTCTGCCAGGGAAGAACTTTGCCCTCCCAGCTGAGCTGACCCTGCCCTGGGGCAGCTTGAGCCCACTGCCCCTTGTCCCATCTCCTGGCCCCTGGCTGAAGAGACCAGCGCCCACCTCTCTGCACCCTCCTGGCAGGGCAGGGCAGGTGGGGAGAAGGTCTCCCCTCAGCCTCCTCTTCTCCAGGCTCAACACCCCCAGCTCCCTCAGCTGCTCCTCAGAGGATTTGCCCTCCAGCCCCTTCCCCAGCCTGGTTGCCCTTCTCTGGACTCGCTCCAGGACCTCCATGTCCTTCTGATGCTGAGGAGCCCAGAACTGGACCCAGCACTCCAGCTGCAGCCTCACCAGTGCCCAGTACAAAAAATTTTTGTCAGAACAAAAAGATACCTCATGAAAACAAGGAAGGGGTCAGCCCAGCTTGCTTACTGTTTTGAAGAGTACAGCTGGATGGAACAGCATGTGTTGTCACAACCTACCTCTACAATGACATTTGATCCAGAAAGGTTCAAAAAAAACCCCACCTCAGCCATCAGAGGTCACTATCAGAATTGTAAGGCTCATAATAATAGACATAAAATCACTGCTACAATAAGTCACAGTAAGAAAGAAGAAGGAGGGAAACAAGTTCTTATATCACTAGACCTTACCAAGAAGATTTGTTACATCTCACTCCTCGTGACCCCAGGAAAAGGGCTTTGCTCTAAAAAGAAGGGAGGAATGCAGCAATCCCAGTAGTGAGTTGTGAGAAGAGAAGTTAGGAGTTCCTCCTAACTAAACTTGGCAACTGGTTCAAACACAGAAAGGGCAGTAGTTATAGCATGGAAAGAACACTGGGATCACTGCTGAACAGCCAGCCCTAGTGTGCTGGACTCTGAAGTATGCATGGACAGCCAGTGTCCTACACTGGAGTCTGGTGCTGTGCTTGATGCTTTTATTCCTATCTAAAAGGCAGAGAAAAAACATAAAGAGAAAAAAATACTGGAAGGCCATAATATTAATTTCTTTTTGATTCCCACAATCAGGAGGTTTCCCAGAGGTTGGAGAAAGGAGTCACACTCTGTTTGCTTTGGTGCTAAATGCAGTATGCCTTTCAGCGTCGATGGCAGGAGACAGCCACCTGCCCCACTGCAGAACAGTGTTTCCATCAGACAAACAACTTATAACTGAACCTGACAGTGATTGAAATGGGAAATTAGAGGGTATGCACTGGCATGAGGAGTCAAGACAGGTGATTTATGGAGGTATTTGAAAGACGTGCAGATGTAGTGCTTAGGGACATGGTTTAGTTGCGGACATGACAGTGCTAGGTTAATGGTTGGACTTGGTGATCTTAAAGGTCTTTTCCAACCGGTCGCAGCCCAGGAGGGGCAGGGACTGGGAAAATGGGGGTCTGGGTAACACCTTCCCCCCACCCCTCCATTCTAAAGCAGACTGCCCTTTCAGCCATGATTTTGCTCCCTTCTTCCCCTCTCCTGCTCGCAGCACAGGACAGGGGGGCAGGAACTAGGAGATGGGGGCTTCAGTCAGTCCCTTGCAAGATGGTTTCCTTCTCGGCTGGGATGGGGGCATCCATTCCACACACCCTCCCCCTGCTGCACCCTAGGATCTCACCCACAAGAGCCAGTCCTCCACGAACTTTCTCCAAGGCAAATCTCTTCCCACCGGGCTTCATCTCTGCTCTGGCAGGCAGCAACAAATCACAGTGTCTCTCAGTCCCAGTCCTCCACGGGGCTATGATGCCTCCTCCAGCAAACCTGTTTGGCTCATCTCTGTAGGTCGCTTGTGCTGGCAGGGGCTCATCCCAACGTCAGTCACGGCATCTTCTCTATGTCTCCACCGGCTCCATCCAGCGTGGAGCCTCTCCACTGGGCAGGTCGGGTCTCTGCCTCCTCCATGGGTCCATTCCTCCGGCTACACCACGTGCTTCAGCTCAGGCTGCAAGGGCATCTCTTGCCGGGGTACCTGGGCGCCTCCTCCCCCAGCCTTCCCGGCCTTTTGTGTCTGTCAACTGCTTACATTTATATGCAAACAGACATCCCAATGCCCTTAACGGGCCAAACTTTGCAGCCTTCCTGGCACTCCGTGTTCTGGTGGAGTCTTTGTCTCCTCTATGTGATTCTCAGAGGCGCTATAAGCAGGCCTGCAGAAGATGCCAGCAGCCATTTTCTGCAGCCCCTGGCCCTCTCTCAGTAGCCAACTATGCAAAACTGCGACAACCAGGAAACAAAAGCTTGTGGAGACAAGATACAGGTTAGCAAGGCCATGCTGATCCCTCTGATGTTGTGTTGTAGATGTGTCACCCATAGGAGATACTAAGCAGCACCTTTCCACACTGCAGCTTCTTTCCCCAACATCCAGCACCATCTTTCTCCATAGGGACTCTCATGTTCCTCTTGGCCATTCCATTTTGGTGCAGACTATAGAGGAAGAAAGGATTCTGGGCCCTTCTATCTTCTGTTCTATTAACTCAATGTCTGACAGAGGCTTCTCTGTATTCTTCCAATTTGGATCATTTCTGCTTTACAACTGAGTTTATATTTGCTTGCAACAGTTGCATAGTGACAAAGCACAGATGTATTTGTCCTCCAATCTCATGTTAACTCAAAATTACATGGTTAGAAAACATCTGCTAAGTCTATTAATTAGCCATAAGCTTAAAAACCAAAAAAACAGACCCTAGAAGGATTCCTTTGGAGTGATAGGACAAGGGATAATGGTTTTAAACTGAAGCAGAGTAGATATTAGGAAGAAATTCTTCCCTGTGAGGGTGCTGACATACTGGAACAGGTTGCCCAAAAACACTGTGGATGCCCTCTCTCTGGAAGTGTTCATGGCCAGGTTGGGGAGCCTGTTCTACTGGTGTCTCTGGGATTTGCAACTAGATGATTATTAAGGTCCCTTCCAATACAAACCCATGATACTGTGACATAAGGTCTAATATTATTAAAGTTCTGCAAACCTATATCTTCTTCATCATCTCCTCAGGGATGTTCAGCAGTACCTGAATTCAGAATTTCACTCTTTAAAAAATGCTAGTCCTAATTGGAGAACATATTCTCTCCCTGTTGCCTCTAGCCAGCTGTTTGTCCACACTGCTATAAACATGTCCAGTATACTTATGAAGTGCATAGCACTAAAGATTTCCCATATATCAATTTTCCTGGCTCTTTAGTCATGTTTTTTTAGATGCATCTTCATCCACTTTGACATTCAAATATACATATATATACACACACACACACACAAGTTATAAATCATCTGCTCTGTCTGAAACGGTGGACTTCAGCATAGCCTGGAGAGGAATACTCATGAAGCAAGTCCTACAGAGGTATAACATTTGAAAGTCAAACATTTGCAGTCATGGTCACAGAACTGGCATTACTTACTAGTTGACAAGTTCTTTTCACATGCTAATGATATTAGTGAGTGCTTTATTCACAACACCTTATTTACTGCCTTTCCATCATTTGTTTGAAAGGGAAAGAAGATGACATTCATGTGACCCTACAGTGATAAATTAGAATGCATAAAGCTCAAGAAAGAGAAAACAAACAAGCAAACAAACAACTCTTGAACTTGCAGAGGAATGTGTGTTTTATTTTCCATGGATACTACGGATGGAAAAAATATTTCCTTCTCAGGTTTTTGGAGTCCCTGTTGAAAGGAAAGACAAGGGTTTTTTATGGCTGAATTATAAATAGTAGAAGAAAAAATAAAAATACATTTAAAAAAGCATTGCTTTGAAAAAATATGTATAGTGTGTTCAAGTTCACTATCTCCTGATAACACTTTCCCAATAACACACCTTTGTGAGCATGGAGGGGAATCCCAAATTCAGCAGTTACTTTCCATATCGTGATGCATAGGTTTAACGTATTTTGTGGTCAAGGGACACGCTCTGAGAGCTCCACTCAGTTGCTCAGACAAATGTTTCATTCCACCTAGGATGCTCTGGGGTATTAGAGACACCCACATGGGGCTGGTAACTAGGAGTTACTCACACCCTTCCAGAGCAGCAACTAGAAACCAGTTTGGAAATACCAGGACACCTGAAAGGATACACTCATGTCCTGGATGTAAGCAGAAAGAGAGACAGAGAGAAACAGAATGAGGAATAATGGAGATAGTGGTTTAAAGCTCCATCTGTTCAAGCACAAGTCTACTGTAGGTTAAGATGGCTGATGCTTTGAACAACACCACCCCCTCTCACAGTGGGTCAGAGCTCAATTCCCTCTAGAAAGGTGGCCAACATGAGTTGGACACATCTCTATGGCAAGAATTCAGGGGTTGACTCTCTTTCCCTCACTTAGGTATCATGTGATGTTCAAGGGTATCCACAAGACATATACATGGACCTGACTAATAGGACACACAAATCAAAGAAGCCCTTCTTGACCCACAGATAGAAGCTGTGTGGGATTCCCTAGAGCATCTCCAGCAGCTCCAACTGGCAATGTGTGGGCAACTACATAAAGCCCATACATGTAACCCTATAAACCCCTCCCTAGATATCTAGCTTTGAGTGGGTGCCTTTCCTTCAGCCAGTTAAAACTAGGTGAGCTGAATCCTGCTTATCCTGGCCTTGTTCCTCCCTTAGTTTTGACATCTATAACCTTAGGTAATAATAACCTTTTCAGAGTGGTTTTGGCTTTGTAAAATATTCTACAGTTTCATTATGTGAACAGTTACCCTCACGTTGTGTCATCTGTTGCATTTTTTAAATGTGAAAATACATACTGCTTCACTGTGATTACTTGTAAAAGAAGGAAGAGAGGCATCTAAATACAGAAAATTTTAGATCCTTACAGCTACTGCCATTAAAAATATAATCAGAAAAGTTTGTCTGGCCACAGTCTATGTGAACTGAGAACATTTCACTGTTATCAGACAGGTGGTTAAATGACCTTTAAATTCTTTTTTTCCCTTTTCCTCAGAAAGGAGCATTTAACTTTGCATAGTCTCCTGAATAAAAATCTCTCTAATAATTACATTTTCCAGTTTCTGTGCCTTTGTCCCTAGATGACTCCTAAGTAAAGCCTACTAACTGCAGGAATGTGGTTAGTTACAGCCATTTTAGACTGCAGCCCTGGAGAAAAGAAGATTACTCACCAGAGGTGAAAAATGACCCAAGGGCATTGGCTCTCTAGTGAAGCAGAGGAAACAAGCTGACTCTTTGCATAGGACTATTATTCTCCTTTACTCTTTGGCTCCAGCTCCAGCTTTTATTCTTCTGAAAACCCTACCCTTTCCCTCACCATGTATGACAATGACCTCCAAGCCTATATTGGATTTCTCCACTTACTGTGGCATGAGTTGCAGTAATTCAGTGATCTTTCCTTATCCTCCTTCCAAGGGTAAAGCTGCCTCTGAACAACATATAAAGCAGGTCCTAAAGATCCTAAAGTTGATGTGAGAAACAAGTTCTCAGCATTTCCCATCTCTATTCTTGATTACACCTGGAGTTACCAGCTTCTAACAGCTTTATGACATCCAGATAACGAGTTTACCTTAGTTTTAATCATAGAATCACAGAATCTCCTGAGTTGGAAGGGACCCATAAGGATCATCAAGTCCAACTCCTGGCTCCACACACGGCCAGCCAAGTCAGAGTATGTGACTGAGTGCATCATCCAGACAGTTCTTGAACTCAGCCAAGCTCAGTGCTGTGACCACTTCCCTGGGGAGTCTGTTCCAGTGCCCAACCACCCTCTCAGTAAAGAACCTCTATGTAACACCCAACCCAAACCTCCCCTGCTCCAGCTTCATACCATTCCCTCAGATTCTACCTCTGGTCACAAAATAGAGATCTACACCTACCTCTTCACTCCTCCTTGTAAGGAAGCCATAGATCCTGATGAGGTCTCCCTCAATCTCCTTTTCTCCAGGCTTAACAAACCAAGACACTTCAGCTTCTCCTCATAAGACTTCCTGAGTCTCCCCCTGCCACCATTGGTGCTTATGCTCTTGATGCCACTTTCTTGTGACTTACATAAGACAAGTTTGCAAGGAGGCAAGTGTATCCAGATGTGGGAGGTCAAGAACTATTTCAATATATGGAGAGCTGGATCTCCTATTTGTTTGAGACTGTTCTGTAACAGACATAATCTTTCTTCTATGACCATGAACAACACACCACTGGCAAATCTCAGGGTGACCATGTTGGATCATGTAAGTGAAGGTTCATTACGATAAATACAAAGGCCTAAGGAAGATCAGAGGAATAATGATGGATGGAGGAACCGCAGTAGCATGATCAGCGTGAATGGAGCCTCCTGAACTGCCTAACCCCAAGGCAATTTAAAGAGAACCACTAGACCATGGTTTCAGATGGAAACCAAACAATTTGTAGTCTAAAAGGGGTTATTAATTAAAGGGGTATAACACTCCTCATGGAATGTAGGCAGAAGAGCATTAGGGACTGTGTAAACAGGAGACTGTGTAAACTTACTCTGGTATGCTTTAAATTGGATTGTGGTAACATGTGAGGCTTACTAAGGGTCATTTAGGAGAAGAGCCAAAAGCAGGAAAAGTGAGGTATCATCATGAAATTGGTAGAAGCAAGCATGTGAAATGAGAGGAGAAAAGGGACAAAAGAGGCTGCTCTGGTGCAAACAGGCTGCTTGAGAGTATGGGTTGATCTGACCAAATCCTATCCCAGTCTCTGAAGATTATGATATACACTCTCTGGATACTATTTCTAACTGTCTTCTTGTGGAGTGTGCACTCTGCTCTGGATGAGCATGTGAACAGTAGTGATCTGGAGGCTGAAATAGCCAGTGAATAGGAGGAGAGGTCTCCATAACAGCAACTGGAGAGGAGCCTTGAACCATCACAGCTCAAAAATTCATGTGGAAGCAACTGTGGAGACCTGATGATTTGAGGACCAGCTGCTGCATAGGCCATTTAAGACCAATTACTGTTGAAACTCATTTTCTGTGTGTGTGTATATTCCCATAGAAACTGTAGAAACTTCAGTCCTGGTCAGCTGGAATGGAGGAACAGAATTGGTCCATCAGCACTGTTCATGTTCCTGGGCCTCCTGTGTATTTAAATGGATGCTGGTAGGGCATTGTTTTCTGGGTTTTGTCTGTATTGATCTGTGTGGCTAGCCATGCATATACATACATACATACACACACACACACACACACATATACACGCTGGGAGGCACCCATCTGGAAAATGTGCTGTTTTATCTGTGGCTGTACCTGGAGACATGGAACAACAGCAGCTTCTCACATATTGGGTTATTGGATTTAATAACCTCTAACAGACCATGACTTAACACACATCAGGGATGGTAAAAAGTGCTTTATACCAAGCTGCACAGAAAAAGGGAAAATAAAAAAATCCAGTTATGGTATAATCAGAAAATGCATGTGCAATAAGCAGACATTAGCAAAGTGTTTTGCACCTTCATTCCTCTGCACTGAGTACTGACTGCATTTTTAATTGCTTATCTCATGATTACCAGGAGGCATATGACTTCTCCAAGTGGCCATGGTACCATGGAACCCACTTAATGTCCTTGTCTTGTTTCTTCTAGTTGCTCTTGCCTCCAGCTCAGAGTCTCTTTCATGATCTTCCTTGCCTAAGTATTTCTAAAATTTATTCCTGATTCCTTAATTATTTTTTTTAACACTTCCTCTATGCCAACACCAGCTGTTACATTGATGACTTTCACAGAATCACAGAATATTTTGTGTTGGAAGGGATCTCAAAGACCACCTAGTTCCACCCCCTGCCATGGGCTGGGACACCCTCCACTAGCCTCGCTTGCCCAAAGCCCCATCCAACCTGGTCTTGAAGACTGCCAGGGAGGGGGCATCCATAACTTCTCTGGGCAACCTGTGCCAGTGTTTCACCACTCTCACTGGCAAGATTTTCTTCCTAGTATCTAATCTAAATTCACTCTCCTTCATCTTAAGGCCATTTTCCCTTTTTATATCACTCCATGCCCTTGTAAACAGCTGCTCTACAGTTTTCATGTAGCCCCCCTTTAGGTACCAGAGGGTTGCAATAAGACTTCACCTGAGCCTTCTCCACATGGAACAATCCCAACTCTCTCAGCCTGTCCTCATAAAAGAGGTGCTCCAGCCCTCCCCTCAACTTTGTAGCCCTCCTCTGGACTTGCTTCAACAGGTCCTCGTCTTTCTTGTCCTGGGGATCCCCAAGCTGGATGCAGTACTCCAGGTGGGGGCTCATGAGATTAGAGGGGGACAGTCACCTCCTTTGACATGCTGGTCACACTGCTTTGGATGCAGTTCAGGATAGGGTTGTCTTTCTGGGATCCAGCTCATGCGGAACCTCTCGTCCACCAACACCTTCATGTCCTTGGTCTCAATCCATTCTCTGTCCAGCCTGTAGTTGTGCTTGGGATTGCCTTGACCTCTGTGCAGAACTTGGCCTTGTTGAACTTCATGAGGTTCACATGGCCCCACCTCTCAAGTCTGTCAAAGTCCCCCTGGACACCATCCCTGCCCTCCAGTGTTGTCAACCACACCACACAGCTCAGTGTCATCAGCAAACTTGCTGAGGGTGCTCTCAATCCCACTGTCCATGTCACCAGCAATATTAAATATCACCATTCACAATACTGACTCCTAATGACTCATGGCTTTTCTCCACCCGTGGTCTGCCTTCTCTACCTAGGTATTCTGCAGAAAAGGAAAAGAAAAGCCAGTTGATAAAAAATTGTGCTGCAATGCATTTTAAAATTCTTTTTAAACTGTATTTTTAAAGAAGTGACCTCTTAGCCAATGTTTTTCTCACCTCCCAAGGTCTTCTCTCATGAAATACATTCCCCTTGTGTTTTGCCTCCTCAGTGAAGTGCTGAGCTTGTCTTCCTGAGAAGGAGTACTGCACACAATTAGGCCAGGTGGGATCTTATCAGTACTAAAGCAACAATATCTCCTGATTTCTTCTGTAAACACCTTACCAAACGCTCTCTAGGACTGTGCTCAGATCTCATTTCCTCTGACGGTTCCAATGGATGAGCCCTGATTTTAGAGGACAAGTTATTTTTATTATTTTCCCCAATGCACTGTCAGCCCTGCTACCTTCCAACTCATGCTGATGACTATATTTTGCAAAGTGACACAACTCCTCTGGTGTGATATTTTCATCCCTTTCTTAACTGACGTTTCCCAGCTTTGGAACAGAAGATTGCCTCTGTTACCAGCAGGTTGCTTAATCCCTCTGTTCCTTATCCAAAACAAAATGAAGAGTCTAATGAGGCTGTAACTGTCCTCTCTTGCTAAATTGTCAGATCTTCAGAGAAAAGACCATCTTTCCCCAGGTGAACATCCAGTGACTAACACATTGCAGCCTTGATTGAATTGATACCTTTGGGTGACATTTTCATACCAATTTAGCTAACCAGAGAGGACAGTAGGAAACATTTCTGTGTCAGGATGAGTTTCCAAGGAATCTTGGTGATAAAAGGAGATTAGAAGCTCTGATGATTTGTCTCCCATGGGAAAGGCATGGACAGTACTCTAAAGTCAACAGAAAAGTTGCATTCAAAAATGGTGGAAAAGCCACCAATTCAAGTGTCATCTGCCATTTTCATTGGTATGATAGTTTTCTTTGCAGAGCCCTGTGTCACAAGAGAAGAAAGTTGTATCCCATTAAGTATTACTAAAGGTACTGTGGTATCACAACCCTATCCCTTGTAGTTTCCTTGCAAAATGCATAAGATGGGAGTAGAATAAGCACGTGTCTTGGATCTGCCAGGGATACCAGCCCCAAGGAGAGATACCCTCCCTTTTCTTTGTCTGGAAAATATATTGCCTTGAAGCAGAGAGTTGAAAAAGACCATGCAGGACCTCTTCCACTGCCTTGGGCTCTCCTGATTGCCACATCATCCTCTCAGAAATATTCAAAATCCACTTTCCTCATGGATATGTATTGATCAATTGACAGAACTAGAAATCACAGAATCACAGAATCGTGGGGATTGGAAGGGACCTCAGGACATCATCAGGTCCAACTCCCCTGCCAAAGCAGGGTCCTTACCTCTCCCTTTTGTGTTCATCAGGCAGCCTTGAAGTTCCTGCTCTGAGAGAAAAGAGGCAAGATGGAGCCAGACTTTCTCTGTGCATTAATTAACCCAAGGATGACTTTTGGTGCATATATTAGTTGTTCTGTGTGGTAATATGCCCAGTTTGCAGATAGTAAATTGAGGCATACAGAAATTAAGGGTATTTTCAGGGGACTTGACTGGATTTAGGGGTTTGACCATTACTGAGACATAGTACCGAAAGACTCAACGCAGTTTAGGGTCCAATACCTAAGAGGAGGTGTGAAGAGTGCTGTTTGTATAGTCTAGGAAATGTATCTGAACCAACTGAGTGCTTTTTTCAAGGAGGGCACCACCTCTAGGGTTCTGATGTCAATAGGATAAACTTTTCAAGGGCAATGCCTACAGTTTAGAAGCCAAAGTGATCTTTGAGCTGAGAATTTCATCTCAGTGTTGGAAACTTCAAAGGAAGGAGGCAGCACTCAAAGGAGGCATCTTCATCTGGGGAAGTCCCTTTTAGAATCAAGTAGTTTTAGAAAGCAACTAATTTAATCTAGCAGAGATGCTTACACTGGTTAGACAAGTCACACCACAAGCTCTATGGCTTCTCTTGACTTGATCTCCATTGATTATAATTGGATTCTGGATGTCCAGGCCAGTTACAGACACTGACACTGTAGACACAAAGTTAGGGAGTGCTCATCTGGAGCTGTAACTGATACCACAGGCATTTCTTGAGTTTTCTGCTGCAAGCATCTGATTACAGTACAAAGTTCAGTGAAAAGCACTCACCCCAAAAACTCACATGAATGCAAACTGAGCAGATTCATCCCAATTGAACAGCCTGGAGAGTCTGTAGATGCCCCAAACCTAGAACCATTCAAAGAGAGGTGTACAGAACTCTGAGAAAACTGAACTAGTTGAAGATGTTCCTGCTCATTGTAGGGGGCTTAGACTAAATAACCTTTAACAGCCCCTTTCAACCCAAACCATTCTATGATTCTATGACCTTTGGGCCAAATGTGATGTGAGGATCAAGCACACCACAAAGACTAAAATCTACGTATCATAGAATAGTCTGGGTTGGAAGGGACCCCAAGGATCACATAGTTCCAACCCCCTGCCACAGGCAGGGACACCAACCTCCAGGCCTGGAGCTACACAAGGTTGCCCAGGGCCCCAGCCAACCTGGCCTTGAACACCCCTTTTAAAAAGTTGATTCCCCTCCTGTTTCTCTGCTCCCTTCAGGGACTGGAAGGCTGCAATGAGGTCCCCCCACAGCCTTCTCTTCTCCAGGCTGACCCAGCCCAGCTCCCTCAGCCTCTCTTCATAGGGGAGCTGCTCCAGCCCTCTGATCATCTCCATGGCTCCTCTGACCCCTCTCCAACAGTTCCCCATCTTTCTTGTACTGGGGCCCCAGCTCTGGACACAGGACTCCAGCTGGGGCCTCCTGAGGGCAGAGTAGAGAGGGACAATCCCCTCCCTGTCCCTGCTGCCACCCCTCTGCTGATGGAGCCCAGGATCCCATCACCCTTCCCAGCTGCCAGAGCCACTGCTGGCTCATGTTCAGTTTCTCACCCCCCATGACACCCAGGTCCTTCTCAGCAGGGCTGCTCTCCAGGAGCTCTTCTCCCAGTCTGTATATATGTCTGGGATTCCTCCAGCCCAAGTGCTTTGCAGTGAGGAACCTCATATTTTCACCTGGGCCCACCTTTCCAGCCTGTCAAGATCCCTCTGGATAGCTTCCTTTCCTTCTTTCCTCTCATGTCAGCTGAACCCTGTATGTTCTGTTAAGTCCTGGGAATCCCTTTCCTCTGCCATCTCTCCTCTTGCCTCTGTTGTACCACTCCCCACAGCACAGCCTACTTCCAAGGTAAAATTCCCTCCCTTCTTCCAGCAGCACTGGAGCAATTCCCACCTCTGCTGTCATGCTGGTGCTGCTCCCTCCACCACTCCCTCCTCCACGCACGGTTCACAGCGACAAGGCATTTCACAGTGTGACTGCTTGAAGGTGTTTTACCACCAGCCTTGAAAACGAGCTGATTTGTAAGGCACGGACACCCTCTCCTGGCTACTGAGATGAAAAGAAGAATCCCTGATATCAATAATCATGAGCTTGTTTCAAAAAGGCAGCCATGCATGCAATGATTGCAGCAAAGTAGCTCTCATGAATACATCAGGAAAACATCCTGAGCATTCACCAGAGGTGCTGGCACAAAAGAAATTGCTTAATGCAGCAAGGAAATAATTCAGTCATGAAGGCAGTTTATACTTTGTACATTTCATTTTTATTTATTTTTTTTATTACTGCCTAAAAAAAGAAAGAGGAAAGGAGAGAGAGAGAAAACAATACTAATGGCATTGCATAAAAGGGTAACAGATCAGAACGTGCTGATCCATCAGTCAAGATGACAAAAGACAAGATGACAGCAATGTGGAGACAAGGAAACCTCTGTTAAATAATTTCATCTAATAGGAAAATGTCACCCTGCTAATGAGAGATCCAAAGTGATACTAACACTCAGAATTAAAATCTGCAACTCAGAGCAAAACAAACTAGACTCTGCTTCAGAGTATGGGCCTGGAAAATATCATTATCTGTAGTAAATACAAGTTGAGAAGTAAAATGTTGCTTTGGAGATGCAGTTACCATGTGAGCACCTAGTGCCAGGTCCACCAAAACTAAGTCAGAAGCCATTCTTCATTCAGCAGTGTGACGTGGAAATTTAAGGGTGGACACACCAAGTGGCTGCACAAGTCCATGTAACCCCATATCTACTCCTTATGAGGATGTTCTCACAGCTTCTAATGACCTCTGTGTGAGAAGCTCCAGAGCCATCTTATATTTGAAATTTAAAGATCTACATTATTTTTCTTCCATGGGTTTTCCCCATTCCTTTATGAACTCCTCTAAGTGTGTAGCACTTACAGCCCCCTGCAGCAGAGAGCTCTGCAGTTTCATAAGGCTTAGTGAAGGACCAATCTATTTTCTATGTTGTGAACTTGTCATCTTCAAGCCCACAGTTTTTGAACTGTGAGACTCTGGATCATTTTTCCCTACTCTTTTCTCTAAGCCACTAAACAGTTTTATAGACTTCATAGAATCATAGAATTGCCTTGGTTGGAAGGACCCTTTAGATCATCAAGTCCAACCATCAACCTAACCTGCCATCCACTACTAAACCATGTCCCTCAGCATCACACCTATCTTTTAAATACCTGCAGGGATGGAGATTTCAACACTTCCCTGGGCAGCCCATTCCAAAGCCGAACAACCCCCTCAGTGAGGAAGCTTTTCCTTTCAGGTAGTTGTAGGGACCAATTACATTTCCCCTCAACCTCCTCTTCTCCAGACTTAACTACCTCAGTTCCTTCAACTGCTCCTCATACCATTTATTCTCCAGTCCCCTCAACCAGCCTTGTTGCCCTTCTCTGGACACACTCCAGCATCTCAACATCTCTTCTGTAGTGAGGGTCCCAAAACTGAACACAGCACTTAAGGTAGAGCCTCAGCAGCACTGAGGGTATTCTTTAATACCCTTTCTTAATTATTCCTTTTCCAGGCTGAAGATTTCTGCAGCATGGGATGCACTGAGAGCAGTCCTCTGTCCTCTGCTTGATGAGGTGCTCGGTTTTCCCCTTTTTCATGGTATGCAATGATAGGTGATGGAGACAGCCATCTATACTGCTGAAAAGAGAGTGGGAGGCAAAAAGCAAATTTGCAGATATGACAGGTTTAGTATTCATGTTCATTCTCTCCTGTTAAAATCAGCAGGCACAGCACATCTTGGTCTCCTGCTTTTTTACAGTAGGTGGGGAAAGTATCAGCAAGCATCCCCACTTGTCCTAGCAAACAGACTGAAACTAGGGCTGACACAAATTTCCCATAAAAGGGCTGAGGTGGCCTGAAGTGGGACTCAGCTTTTCACATGGACTGAGGTTCAACAAAAGCAAGTGGAGAGTCTTGCACCTGGGAAGGAACAACCGTTTCTATCAGTACAGGCTGGGGGATGACCTGCTGAAGAGCTCAGTGGAGAAGGACCTGGGGGTCCTGGTGGGTGACAGGGTGGCCATGAGCCAGCAGTGTGCCCTGGGGGCTGAGAGAGCCCATGGGATCCTGGGGTGCATCCGGAGGAGTGTGGCCAGCAGGTCACAGGAGGGGATCCTCCCCCTCTACTCTGCCCTGGTCAGGCCCCACCTGGAGTATTGTGTCCAGTGCTGGGTGCCTTGGTATAAAAAGGACAGGGATCTCCTGGAAAGAGTCCAAAGAAGGGCTACGAAGATGCTGAAGGGCCTGGAGCATCTCCCCTATGAGGAAAGGCTGAGAAAATTGTGACTGTTCAGCCTTGAGAAGAGAAGACTAAGGGGGGACCTTATTAATGTTTATAATTATCTTAAGCAGGGGATGCAGGGGTAATCAGCCAGCCCCTTTTCAGTGTCTGTGGGGACAGGACAAGGGGTGATGGCCTCAAGTTGGAGCACAGGAAGTTCCACACCAACATGTGGAAAAACTTTTTCCCAGTGAGGGTGAGGGAGCCCTGGGACAGGGTGCCCAGGGGGGTGTGGAGTCTCCTTCTCTGGAGATATTCAAGACCCGTCTGGATGCCTATCTGAGTGAAATGTCCTAGGGACCCTGCTTTGGCAGGGGGTTGGACCCGATGATCTCTGGAGGTCCCTTCCAACCCCTACAATTCTATGATTCTATGATTCCACTGCAGCTGCTTAGGATAAGAAGTTGGCATAGTTGCCTGACTGGATCTTGGTGGAGTGAGTTATTTAGTTGCTGCCTTCAGTTTCCAAAACGTTCCCCTCAGGCAAAGCAAACCTATGCCTTGCTGCTAGTTTTAGGAAGGAGAAAACAACTCGATGAGAGACACTTTCTGCAGTCACTGCTCATATAGCCTCCCCACCCTCAGAGGTGCTGCATTTAGTGATGCTAAGAAGTGCATGGGAAGTCAGGACATTTCTACTCCAAGCTGTGCTATGGTTTTACATAACATGAGTTATTGAAGCCACCTCTGTAACACCGTGGCTTAGTCTCTAATCTAGAAAAAGGAAAGAGACAGCAACAGATGTTATCTTTTCTCTTGTCTTTGTGTATCTGTAAACTCAGCTGAAGGGAGTAAAGGGTTCAGAGTTTACCTGGAAGGTGTCTACCATGCATTTGTAATGCTGCTATCTACTCGCTCTCCTCATGACCTTCTTTCCACAAACTGTGTATAGCCTTCAGGCTGCAGCATTTATATCAACGTTTGAACTTTAATCACTACATCATTGCCACCTGCTTGTCTTAGACCAAGCCTGGGTCATTACCTGTTTCTTCCTTTCAGTAACTCTATTCCATGCAATGCTTTATGTAGGGATAAATAAGTTACAGACACCTTCACCAGACCTAGGGAAGTGGATGTTAGCTCTGATGAGCCTCTTCTTCAACTTATTCTGATATCTGAATTCCTATTTCAACCTCTTGACAAAATCTTTCACCAGAAATTAACATACTTCCCCTGAAAAGCAGAAATTCTTCCTAAAAAGCTAACAAATTGCAAAGCAATCCCAACCCTTGCCTGAAAGAGGAGGGGCAGTGAGATATTGGGGGTTGGACCCAATGATCTCTCGAGGTCCCTTCCAACCCCTACAATTCTATGATTCTATAGTCATTTTGTGGTCTTTAAAAGGCTAAATTCATCTGTGCCTCTGTCAGGATGACCAACCAGTAGCCAACTGTCCAGCTTGCTGCAGGACCATATTATCGTTGCAGCACCCCTGCAATGGCACGTTGCTCAGGAGGCATTTGCTCAGTGGCTTAGTGCCACAAGCTGGCGTACAGCCTGCCCCAGCCTCCAGCTGCTCTGGAGTCTCCTACACGCCTGCTGTAAGCTGTCACATCCCTCAGCAGCTGTTACCTAACAAACACGGTTCTGGGGTGCACCATCTCTCCCAGCCTGGCAGTGATCTTCTGTTTTCACCGTAACATTTTGACACTTTTTTCCTAATGCTGATTCCCATTATGATAATGACAAGAATTACCTTGGTATATACAATTCCTCCAGTCTACCAGGATTATTCAGATGTTATATTTCAAGGCTGTGATGCTCTTTGTGAGCACACCTGGGGTGAATCGCAGCAGCTATTTCACAGGACCCTACAGCTTCAAAAAGTGGCTGAGGACAAGAAGAGACAAGAACTGCCAAAGAGAATTTAAGGTGCTAGAATTCTAATAAAATGTTCACACTGGGAAATACTTCTTTTTTAAAGGAGGAGCAATCCATCACTGAGTAACAGCTGACACCCAAGGAATGACAAATGTGTTATCGTCTGGGATGTATAAATCAAAACTGTGGGCACCCTTGTAAAGATGCAACACCTGGTTATTGTTCTAAGTCAGGCATGAGGTTCTGGTATGGCTTGTACACACAGTGCATCCTGTCAGGACATCCAGTTCTTGCTGTCTCCCTCACTATCAAGGAGATCTAGATATCCACCAATGCAAAGACACACAAAGTTGACCTACTATCCTTAGGTAATGCAATATCAGCCTTTTTCTGGGCTCCCTGGGATAGAAAAGACAGGGATCTCCTGGACAGAGTCCAGAGGAGGCTCTGGAGATGCTGAAGGGCCTGGAGCATCTCCCCTGTGAGGAAAGGCTGAGGGAGCTGGGGCTGTTCAGCCTGGAGAGAAGAAGCCTGAGAGGGGATCTGATGAATGTTTATAAATATCTCAAGTATGGGATGCAGGGGGAAATGGCCAGCCCCTTTTCAGTGGCTGTGGGGACAGGACAAGGGGCGATGGCTGCAAGTTGGAGCACAGGAAGTTCCGCACCAACATGCGGAAAAACTTTTTCCAGTGAGGGTGAGGGAGCCCTGGGCCAGGCTGCCCAGGGGGGTGTGGAGTCTCCTTCTCTGGAGAGATTCTAGCCCCATCTGGATGCTGACCTGTGTGACCTGTCCTAGGGACCCTGCTTTGGCAGGGGGGTTGGACCTGATAATCTCTGGAGGTCCCTTCCAACCCCTATGATTCTGCAATCAGACATAATCTTTATTCTCATACAAAAATGATGCCTTCAAAGGCCAGGCAAGAAGTTGTGTGGTGGGTTGGTCTTGTACCTCAACCCAAAATAACTCCTAATCAGACAGGAGAGAGATGTGTTTTGTTAAACTCCAATCTAATATGCACATTGCAAGGGCATGGATATGAGTGATCAGTTCCTGGGCAGGGTAGGGCCATGGAAGGGTTTACAGTGGCAAAGTCCCTCTTACCCCCATGGATGGCCACCTTCCCCATGGTGGCCACTAGGTCCTTGCTAGGTGTTCACATTAATAGAGTTTCACTGTCCCAAGGATGTCACTGCCCCACTATCCCTATAAAGCTTTGAGCTGAATATTCAGGAATAGATTCAGAAAAAAGGCATCAACTCCCCTTCAGCTGCTCCAATTTGGAGTCTGCAAGATTCAAGGGACCCTTATAAATATTACTGTCAATCAGCCTATAAGTACCTCTCCCATACAGGCCAGCAGTGACCTAATACCCTTTCAATCACTGCTTACCTTGCCTGCGCTGCTTTATGTACTCTCATGGGAACTTGGGTATTCTCAGGTGAAACACTGGGATTGGCTCTGAGTGATGAATGGCTTATAGGCATTTAAACCTACATTTGTGTTTGGGGTCATAAAACACAGTGAACATGGTAGTAAGTAGCCTGTTCACAGACTAATGTTTTCCTAAATAGGCTAACCAGCTGAACGATTGGAGCTATTCATCAGCAGTAACTTTTCCATTGCTTTCTATTACAATGTCACTATATTCACAGCCAGGGTTGAAAATGCATTTACATATTAATCCCAGTTCTCTTTTTTCTCAAGGTTAGTGGACAAAATGAAACATTGAGGCAATCCAATCAGTCCTGGAAATGTTGTTTGTTTTATTAAGATTCATGGCCTACCTTATCATTTTTGCTAGGCAAAAAAAGCTATGTTAAAACTGACAGCTCTATCAAAGGCAGATAAAATTTAGCATACAGGAGTTTTAATCTCTATTTCCTTTCTTTCTACTAAACTGATTGCAAAATGACTTGCATCTTCTTTCCTCTCTTCCTTCCATCTCACATGTATTTTATCTTTACAATAGCAGCAACTCCTCATTGACATTTGGAGCAGATGACCCACTGTAGTCAACTACTCTGACCACCTGCCTCGTCCAGGATACAGATATCAGAGAAACATAGAATCACAGCCTGCATTAGGTTGGAAGGGATCTTTAAAGGCCATCTAAGTCCAACACCCCTGCAGTAAGCAGGGACACCTTTAACTAGATCAGGTTGCTCAGAGCTTCATCCAGCCTGACCTTGAATATCTCTGGCAGTCGTAGAATCAGTAAGGTTGGAAAAGACCTCCTAGATCATCTAGTCCAACCATTCCCCTACCACCTCTATTACTTACTAAACCATGTCACTAAACACCTCATCCATCCCTTCCTTGAACACCCCAAGGGACAGTGACTCCACCATCTCCCTGGGCAACCCCTTCCAATGCCCAGCCACTCTTTCTGAGAAGAAATGTCTCCTCATTTCTAACCTGAACCTCCCCTGGTGCAGCTTGCACCCATTTACTCTTGTACCATCACTAGTTATCTGCGAGAAGAGGCTGACCCCCAGCTCACCACAACCTCCTTCAGGTAGTTGTAGAGAGCAATTAGATCTCCCCTGAGCGTACTCTTCTCCAGACCAAACAGTGCCAGTTCCCTCAGTCACTCCTAATAAGACTTGTGTCCAGACCCTTCACCAGGTCCATTGCCCTTCTCTGGACATGCTTCAGGGCCTCGATGTCTTTCTTGTAGTGAGGGGCCCAAAACTGATCGCAGTAGTCAAGGTGCAGCCTCACCAGAGCTGAGTACATACAGGGGGATGATCACCTCCCTGGTCCTGCTGTCAACTCCGTTTAAGAGAGAGCCACAATGTAGAAATCATGTCTTACTCCAGATATCATGTTCTCTTCTTATTCCTCTGTTTTACCTCATATATATCATTGTTGACTTCCCCTGAAGAATCTGGAACCAACGGAACCAAGAGCTGAGATCCTCTGTTATTCCCAGTCTCTTTGAGGTTAGCAGTCCTCATAGTCTGGGTACAAGTTGTCCTTCTCTTAGCCTGCTCCAAGGTAATACAGTTACAAACAGTTTCCTACCTCCAGGGAAATATACATGGTGGGAAATTGTGATCACTAATATAGCTTTGTAAAAGCTATGATTTATGACCCCTTTGGGACTTTCCCCTTCGAGCTTAGATTGATTTTCCTCTGGGAGTAGAAGAGTAGAACAGTGCTTCCTGATGGAAAATCAGCAGGAAGCTCCCACCTGCTTCTTTGGTGTGAATTTTCCATGCAGCTGAAGATTCCTAAAAAAGAAGCATGGAATCCTGTATTTTAGTTAGTCAGCAGTGGCTGCACTGAAGATGATACTGGCACTATCAGACAATCAGATACCATCTTCACCAGAATCAAGGGAAAACAGAAATGGCTTTGGGGTTTAAGGCCTATATTCAGATTACGTCTAATAGCTACTTGGTGGGAAAACATATGGCCCAAAAACACCATATAGCAAGTAGCTTGGGAAGAGGTCCTGACTTGAGAAACAGAGCCCTAAAATACTGTAGCTGATGCATAATCTTGGGGAGTTGACATAGTAAATGGGAGAAGGCCTTCAATGCCTTCTTCAGCAGTCACCTCGGAGATGGACTGCTGCTGAAGCCTGGTTTCCTCTCAGGCTAGTGATTCCTGTTGAATACAGAAAGGGCTCAGAGACCTTTCCAGCATGTTCCCAGATCTACAGACTGTGTATGCAGTGAATACACAAGTACCAGCAAGATGTTTCCAGCTGTCATTATCTTCAGTTAGAATGCTGCTGCCCTGCTCCCGTTGGCTGATGATTTATTAAGAGCTATTTATGCCTGAGCCAATATTTCCTTCTGTTATCCTATCTGTTTGCAGTGTCCTCTGCAGCTCCACTACATTGCTTTGATTTATGATTCATGCTATTTTATTTTCTTCAGAGTTCTGCTATATTTATTTATGTTGCCCTGAAGAGCTGATTTGCAAATGTACCAGTCCCAGCAACTTCATCCGGACCCCCTCCCTGCCTGCACAAAATATCATCTCTTTCTTTTGAATAAGTCATTCCTTTTATAGGGAGTAATAAATTTTCATAAGATTTTTTCATATAAGACCCAGTGTGGGGGTCATTAGTAAACATCTCTCACCTGTTAATGGGGGTGATTTGAATTCCTGCAGTGTTTCTCTTAATGTCTAATTAAGACGTGCATTAAAAATAAGCTGTTGTAATTAATTTTCTTTAATGGGGGAGGGGAATACATTGTTATGTAATTTCATTAGATTAAAATAAATTTATAGACGTTGAAAAAAAAAGCCCTGTTTCTGTTGTTTCACAGAAGGAAATGCTCCTGAATATGCAAAACCCCTTACTGTCTGAGCTGGAAAGAAATTCTAGGACACTGAGACCAGAGAGGCAGCAAAGCCTCATTCCCTGCAGCCATTTCCCAGTAAATATCTGAACTATTTTAAATATTCTAAGCAATAACACCCTTTACCCTCCCTTTCTTCAGCCTTGTGGGTATTTCCACTCTAACTCCATCTGTCTCCTTTCCTTTTACACCTCCTAATAGCTGCTCCCCTGTTCCATCATCTTCTATAATGTCTTTGGCTCTGATGAGTATGTCTGAAGGATATCGGTGGGTTTGGACCATGTGGGTCTCCATTACATTGTACTTATTCTTCCAGGTAATAGCTACACTTTTCAAGAGATCTGTCCTGTACTGAGGACTTAACTATGCACTGATGGAGAGAAAGAGGAGGTAACCCCACCATGGTCCTTACCTGAAGTGTCAGGAGTGTTGGAGGCATCTCTTGTTTCTCATAGAGCGTTGCCATGGTTGGTTTTGTTGCAATCCTCGTTACAATACACCAGGCAAGAAAACCAGAACACTGAATTTCTGCTGGATATGGCTGCTATTTGTCTTCTATGCCTATGACTCTCCTTAGAGTCGTAACATTTACCTGACTGAAAACAACTACACTCCCAGTACTAAACAAAGAACTTCCACCAGTATGTCCCACAAATCAGCCCCACACCAGAAGCTGATTGTTCCTTCCTACAATACAATTGCAGACATCCCATGACTCCCTTGGACCACTAGTTTCCCCTTCTTTGTCACACTTAGTGTCATTCCCATGAGCACAAATCAGCTTTGTGCTGCTCTACTGTATGCTTTTCTTATGGCTTGTACTGACTGCCTACTGAGAAGCTCAGCTACACTCCAAATCTCTGGTCATCTTCTTGCAAACCCTTGTGCATTCCTCTCACCTCCAGTACATGACAAATGATTGTGTCATCCTTCTACTCCAGGGTCCTGATCTGTGTGACAAAGAGTTTCTAATCTCACCCCATTGTTCATCTCTTTCTCTCCTTAATCTCAATCACCTCCATGTGTCAACAGCACTTGCCTGAAATCACTTATCACACACAAAATTTATTTAGAATTAATCAGAGACAATTTGAGGTGTTTATTAAAGCAGCAACAATCTCATCTTGACCTTGCAACAAGATTTCTGTTTCAAAGAAACAATTTTTTTTTCTTTTTTCTTTTTTTTTTCCCTGACACAAAGTTGAAAAACTTTCATTAAGGAACTAACGAAGGTGAAACCAGCTGCTACACTTCAAGAAGTTGCCAAAGACAAATTCTGCTTAGCAGACTTGACATTTTCTCTCTCTTTCTTTTTTCTTTGTTTGAGAGAAGAACACACAAGCCTTGCAAGAATCAGCTGTCCAGGCCCTGCCCAAGCTGGAAAGGGTCTCATTGTGATGCGGTCCCCCTTCAAATTTCACACTCTCAGAGTAAGACCCAGGTGACATAGAAATACTGTTCAGTTTCTCCTTCCTTGCTCAGTAAGACATGGTTGAGTCTCTGGTACTGAAAATGTTCTAATTAAGCTGGGATGGCTTTACTGAGAGAAACATACAGTGCCCCTGGGAGCAGAAATCCAGACTTCAGATATTACAGAATGACTAGGTTGGAAAAGACCTTTAAGATCATCCAGTCCAACCATTCCTGTCCTAAGATAAACCAGATCCCTGAGCACCTCATCTACCCCTCTGTTAAACACACCCAGGGGTGGGGACTCAGCCCCCTCCCTGGGCAGCTGGTGCCAGGCCCTGACCCTGTTCTAGGCCCCTATTCCAGGCCCATCCCAGGCCCTGACCCTGCTCCAGGCCCCTGTTCCACAGCCCCACAACTCTGCCAGGGAAGAACTTTGCCCTCCCAGCTGAGCTGACCCTGCCCTGGGGCAGCTTGAGCCCATTGCCCCTTGTCCCAGCTCCTGGCCCCTGGCTGAAAAGACCAGCGCCCACCTCTCTGCACCCTCCTGGCAGGGCAGGGGAGGTGGGGAGAAGGTCTCCCCTCAGCCTCCTCTGCTCCAGGCTCAACACCCCCAGCTCCCTCAGCTGCTCCTCAGAGGATTTGCCCTCCAGCCCCTTCCCCAGGCTGGTTGCCCTTAGGGTATAGCTCCAAACTGCAGAGATACCCTTGCACCCAGCTCTGGACAAGGGGTAAGATCACCAAGTCTTTCTGCAGAAGTTGGAGCCCTCAACGTATCAGCGACAGTCATCTGCAAAGGATGATTTCACTGTTAATGTTTATTTTTACTTCTTTCATTTACCTAAGCCTGAGTAAATCAGAGCAGTTACAGATTTGAATGACCCCATATACTACTTCTGATCCAATAATTTGTGGACCCGGTCTATGTGCATAAGGCAGATGTTCTGCCACATTCAAAAGAAACACAAATTGCAAATCAGGTCTGTCAAATCTGCTGGGAATGGCTGCTGCTTTTGAAACCTCAGCTTCTGGAAAGACCTGCCTTTCTGTGAGTATGGAAAGGCTCCCCAAGCTGCCAAGCCACTTGGCAGCTCCCTGTCAGCCAGAGACGATTAAGCATCTCTTGTTAACAGCACTCTACTGCTTCAGTGCAAGGCACAGATCAGCTGGCTCTCTAAATGAAGTAGCAGCTTGGTCAGAGCCAGTGACCCCGTGCTTCCAATGCCGCTTCTCCTTTAATCAGGCTTGTCAGAGGAGACTGGCTCTCCCAGGGAGATATCTGAGCTTCAGTCACTGCCATCCACAATTCCCTCACTCCTCATCTTCCCACCTCCTCCATCCAAGGGCTCATCCCTTCCTGTATTCAGAATTATGTTCATCAATCAAGAAGATAAGGTGGATACAAACTCCTGATTACACTGTGGGCAGAAAATTATTAAGTCCCACCAAATCACTATTCCAGAGGACAATATATCAAATCCTACAGAAATTCTCTTTTCTCCTGCTAGCAGAGGGCTTTGCAAACACAGGGATTTCTCCAGAGGCCTCAGACTCTTGGTATAACTCAGGTCCTCACTATAAAATACAATTCTTGCAAATAAGAAAGAGAAAGGGAGCCATCTGACCTCATGCTGAGTCTCTACAGTGTCAGTTGTAGAGGACAAAGAAGGAACATCTGTACCCTTGTTTTTGGAATCTGTACCCAAAACATTCTTTTCTCCAAGTTCTCAAGTAGTTTCAGGATAAATGAGAGTCTTTGGGGCAAGTAAATTAATTTACTTGGGGAAAATAATTTCCTAGCTCTTTCTTTGTGCGTATTTAGCCTTGCATCCATCTATTTATCTTAAACTAGCCAAGCAAATTGCCTAATAATGTTGTG
Organism: Hypotaenidia okinawae; assembly: GCA_027925045.1. Lineage (NCBI taxonomy): Eukaryota > Metazoa > Chordata > Aves > Gruiformes > Rallidae > Hypotaenidia > Hypotaenidia okinawae. The sequence continues at coordinate 162,774,960 of BSDF01000002.1, forward strand.
TTCCAGGAGAGAAAAAGCTACACACGGTAGCAGGATGACAAAGAAAGGGAAAAAAATTAATAATGCATTCTGAAAATTTTAAACGTATTGGAACAAAGAAGTCCAGGACAGCTACACAGAACTCAGTAATAAACTGCTAAACTCCATGAGCATGCCCACCTGTCTTCATAATATCCATAATAAACATTATAATTAAGGCAGGCAGAATATGTGGAGGGTGACCCTGAAAGCATGTTTCATGCTACAGCAGCTGTAAAATGAGCACAGGGATGTCTGAACCAGTGGATACATCATGTTAACCATCGGGTGATGTGCCAAGAAAGATCCTTGGGAACCCGTGGAGCAGCTCTGCTGCATCACAGGCTCTCTGCTCCTTGCAAACTGATTATGCAGTTGAGATTTATAAATTAACCCATGCACGGCTTTTATTTGCACACAAATATTCTGCTGGACTGTGCAAATTAAAAGTTTATGTATGTGTGGAGTTATCATCTCAGTTGGAATAATACTTCAACAGTCTCATTTGCATAAGTCAGAGATTGTAATGACTTACTCAACTAAGCATACCCATGCAGTTAATTACTTTTTTCCAAATGAAATGCCAAAATTATTTCCCAGTAGAGAAAGGCAATTGCTCACCCAAAGCAGAACAGGATGCTGTCGGTCTTAAAACAATTAATAAGAAATTAATTTTAACAGCCCACTGAACCATATTTAGTGAGCAACGTGGAGCATAATGTGACCAAATAGAGCAGCTCAACTGGCAAGTCAACTTATCCGCTGTCTCTCCCCAGGAAATCCTGAAATGAGGAAACACATAAAGCACCTTAGTCTTTAGAAGACAGACAGCAGTCCTGGGCAGAGCAGATTCCATGAGAGAGCAGAAGTTATCTTTGGAATAGCATTATTACAAATTTAATTGGCAAAGACAGACTCCTCATGGTCCTACCTCATCATTCCACCACACAAGAGGGACTCTGAAAGTTTCCAGGGCTTGGAGAAGATGGAGAAAATGTTGTGTCCTGGTTGAACAGTCAAGATGAAACAAACATCATGAGTAAAAAGGCTGGCATGATGATAAGAGTCTGAGACTGTGCTGCTAAATATGGGACATGTGTTCACCCTTATTGACTAACTCAGATTTATCACAGAATCACAGAATCACAAGGTTGGAAAAGACCTTTAAGATCATCAAGTCCAACTGTTCCCATCCTAAGCTAAACCGGATCCCTGAGCACCTCATCTCCCCATCTGTTAAACACACCCAGGGGTGGGGAATCAAGCCCCTCCCTGGGCAGCCTGTTCCAGGCCCCAACAACTCTTTCAATAAACATTTTTTTTCTAATATCTAATCTAAACCTGCCCTGGTGCAGCTCACTGCCCTCCTATTCATAATGTCTGCCAGCTCTTCCATGTCCCATGAGTTTTGGGATGTGGAAGAGCTGGCAGATATTCCTCAAATTACACAAGGAGTGGATATTTCCAGATTTCCCTGTCCAGAGATTGTGAGCAGCCTGTCAGGTTCCCTACAACTTCTGGCAGTTATACCAACATTAGAGTCTCTTCTGTTTCAATCTGAACTCAAATGAATTTTAAAACTGCCAAATCCACTTTGAACAGGTTGATCTTTCTCTGCCCTGCTCAACTTTCAAGTAATATCATTTGGAACTGTTATAGAGCCTGTGTCACCCCCTCAGCCTATTGAAACTTGTTGCTGCCTCCACCAAAATACCTTTAAATCAAACAAAATATTAGCCTGTGATCTGCAGGCACTCAGAGACTCTTGTGAGAGGGGCCTTATTCCACAAGGCAGGTTTTCTACAGTGAATCCAATTCCAGAAAGCTTAATAGAAAAACCTTTGGACTGGAGGGGTTGAACAGAGCACAGCAAACCATGTAGATGCATAGCTACAGCTACATCAAACTCAGGGCAGGCTGCAGACTTTTCAACAGGTTGCAGTGAGTTAATTCTTATCTATTTTGGCATGGATTTATTTTTCTGTGTGGACAATCTGGGGATGAAACTTCTATTAGAAACAAGGAGTGGGAGAAGAATTGCTCTGTGATCAGAAGGTCTTGCACCAGAGTGCCAGTAACCCGCTGATTAGAGATGTGGGTCTAGGATTTCCTCTTTAGAAATTGTTTTTCAAGTAGTCCAATTTGCTTTGTTTTCAATGCATGGATTACCAGTTTAATTTCCACGTGGTTTTTAATCTGAAATTTAATTAAGGAGATTTTGTCAAGTGATTGTTAAAATTCATTCTGCTGGGTGAGTTTCTGTTTTCCAAAAATACATCTTTTTGGCTTTTTTTGCAAAACTCAGAAAGATCCCTGAAAGCCACAAAGCGCCTTTTATCCTGTCCTCTCTGTGGCAGGAGGACTGCAAGTGGAACTGCAAAGGGCTTCCCTCAACAAGGCTGCAGGAATGGCATTCAGGCCAAGGTACAAGGCTGTAAAGTATGGGAATGACCATGTGATTCATTCTGACTCAGTGCACAAAGCACAGTGAAGAGTGGGACAGGCAGGTTGGACAGGTCAAAGGTCCAACTGGCTCTACATCCCATCCCTGACAGTGATCAGTGGCAGATGCTCAAGGGAAGATGACAAAGACCAGACATGCTAAGAGCAATCCAAAGCACACAGGGCAATATAACACAGAGATCCCAGGACACAGAGATCCTACTCTGGGATCTCTGAAAACAATACAACAACCTAAAGACCCTCACTAAATGTAGTGTAATTAGTTCAGACACAGTTCCCTCTGGAGGGAACCCCAACCCCTTTCCCAACCCTGCTCCAAATGCTTCCACAGCCTTCCTCTGTCCCTGCCTTTTCCTCTCCCTTTCCTGATGCAGGAGCAACCTAGCCCCAAGGTCACCCTAATGTGCTTTTACTCACACCTTTTGCAAGCTTTTAGCTATATCTGGTTGATATGAGCACAGATAATTAAAACCTGAAAAGAAGTATCTGAATTGTGTTGACCCAGGGGTGTATCACTCCTGCAAAGATCAGGATTGGTGTCATGGCAAGAGCTGTGTCCAGGTGATATTTTGGTGCATTTAGCTTTTCACAATGCTGTATCATTTTGTTCATGTGGGATATCTTGTATTTTTCATTTACTACTTATCTTTTAAAGAAAAAAGGAAAGGAAATCAAAGGCAAATTTGGGTAATAGCAGGATGTTTCCTTCCCCATTAAATGGAAATGGAAATGTAGCAGGAACCAATAACTGCAGGTGCAGAGCTGCAGCTTCGCCCATACGCTCCTCAAGAAATGCACCTGGAAGCACTTCTATGACTCTCTCAACCCTATTTCAAGTCAGCAGAAGTGTCTGGGGACAGGGTGTGCTGCTCCTACCTTTCCTACCTTTTCTTTTACCCTTATTATATTTCAGAGGAGCCACAAAGATGATCAGAGGACTGGAGCAGCTCCCCTACGAAGAGAGGCTGAGGGAGCTGGGCTTGTTCAGCCTGGAGAAGAGAAGGCTGTGGGGGGACCTCATTGCAGCCTGCCAGTCCCTGAAGGGAGCAGAGGAACAGGAGGGGATTCAACTTTTTAAAAGGGTAGGCAATGGCAGGACAAGGGGGAATGGATTCAAGCTAAAGGAAGGAAGGTTTAGATTAGATATTAGGGGGAATTTTTTACAGAGAGAGTGGTGAGGGGCTGGAACAGGCTGCCCAGAGAGGGGGTGGATGCCCCATCCCTGGGGGTGTTGAAGGCCAGGTTGGCTGGGGCCCTGGGCAACCTTGTGTAGCTCCAGGCCTGGAGGTTGGTGTCCCTGCCTGTGGCAGGGGGTTGGAGCTCTCTGATCCTCGGGGTCCCTTCCAACCCAGACCAGTCTATGATTCTATGATCTCCCTGTACAGGGTATTTGAGGGACTTGAGGGTATATGAACAGCTGTAAGAAGCTGATTGAAATCAGAATATCCTCAAAGCCTGGGATTTTGGAGTCTCCAATATGGTGTATCTCCCTCCATCTGATTAGTCTGCATCTTGAGGGACACGTCTTAGCCTCAACCCAGCTGCCTAATCATCACTGGTTACCAATCTGGCTGAGAGCAGCATGGATGGAACAGAAGACAGGGGCTGAGAGAAGAGTTCTGGGACCTTGGTTTGGTGCCACATGCTCTTGACCTGAGTTGCACTTGCTTTAACATCTGTGCCAATGAAGAGACAAGCTCCTTAGCACAGTTAGAAGTTCTTGGTGGATTCCTGTGGAAAGTACCAATTTATGATAGAAAACAGGTGAGAACAATTGCTGGGAGGAGAGAGGGTTTTGGCTGCAGGTTGTTTTTGGGAAAGATCTGATTTTAGTGTCATTTCTCTCATATCCTTGTAGGAAAGTAAAGGAGGAATTGTCTTTGTGCTCTATGTATTTTTAGAATGGTTTGAGAAAGAAACCTGTGGAATGCTTCCTCTATCTCAAAACAAATACAGCAAGATATGATAAGAACTTATCTCTCTCTTGATTCTGTGATATACCAATGAAGAGTCTCCCTATTAGAGAGATAATGGGTTTAGGCTCCTATTCCCACAGCTTTTGAAGTATTTTATCCTAACCTTCCTAGGAACTGGGTTGTTCAATATTTGCTGTTCCCTACAAAACAAAGCACTCCATTCCTACCCAATTTTTCTTCCTTCTTAAGGTTACCACTGAAAGAAACAATACCAGAACCCTTCTAGTAGGGAGGATATCAAATTCCCTATTACCACCACTTACCAAGGTGGTTTGAAAGGAAATTTCCGTTTTGGACTGAACCTTTGTCCCTTTAAAATTTTTGATGATTCATGAATCCATCTGGATCATGATCAGAAGTCAGGAAGAAGTCCCAGGATTGGGAAAGTCTCATACAGGCATCTACTTTCTTAATAGTCAAATTAGAAATACCCAGCAGACAAATTACACGACCTTGAGAGGTTCACCTTCTCTTAATCTACATGCAGGTGGGTTTCTTTTAAAGTCCTTGATTTTCCAGATTTATTGCAATTTTAACTAGATTGGACATGAGTGTTGATAGAATTGCAGACCCTAACAACACCAGAAAAGTGAAAATGGAAGAAAAGTAGCACAAATGATACGTTAAGTAATTTCCCAAGCTATTACCAAGAAGTCATTAACAGTGATAAATCATAATTAAAACATATTGTGAATTTCAGGCTTGGTTTGTTGGTTTGCTTGGTTAGGGTTTTTTTCCATTTTCCTCCTGCTATCTGCTCATCATGAAAATCCTGGAAGGAAAGAAGGGGATCCAGCTGCTACGGAAGTTTTGTATTCAAAGGCTTATATTGGCTGGCCCTCACCTTTTTGCACAAACATCTGAATATGTGAACAGAAAGAAACATACCCTTAATGCTATCATTAAAATCAAATCTTGTATTGTCTCCATTATCATGGTGTTAAGTTGTTCACCAGAGTCCACTCCCCTTTTAGAGCCTATTAATGATTATAATCTGACCCTGTGTACATATAAAAGGAATATCATCCCATTGATTGCTGTGACTGAATTATTTATCCCATTCACTTGGAACTGAGTACTCAACTGACACCTCCTAAACCCCAAGTGTGGAGGTGCTCAATGGTCCATCCTTCTCACTAAGGATCCATGTAATAATCTCATCTCAAACGTTCAGCCATGATACGATCCCCTAAGATTTGACTTCAGATGGAGACACACCAAGTATGGCTGTGCTTCACCAACATTCAGCTTTGGTCAGCTTGGCAGGCAGGTTTGACTGGGATGAACCCAAGGACAGTAGTTGTTTCCCTATCTTGAAAAAAGTTCCTTCATTTCCACGTGACAAGTTAGTGTTTAGAACACACAGGGTTTGATAATTAGAGGCATCATTCCCAGACCCATCAGACAAAGACAGCTGCCTCTACTTAGCAGTAAGACAGCATCTTACCTGGTTATACCAGCAGGAGAAAATCCCTTGAAAAATGCTGTAGCAGCATGCTGCTGACTCAAAGGGAGCATCTTTCATCCAGGCATCTTTGTGTCCTGAAACTGTTTAACCTGCAGAGCAAAAAATAATATAATTTCTCTTGATGGAATGGGGGTTGTGACATGTTGGCAGCCTCAGAAAAAATATATATTTGAAGTACAGGATATTCCCTTCCCTTTTCCCTTCCCCTTCCCCTTCCCCTTCCCCTCCGCTTTCCCCTTCCCCTCCCCATTGTGTGCGGTTGCATGTAAACATACACAAATCCCAATTCCTGATAGGAAACCACTAGCTCCCAACTGGAAAAGAAATTTCATGACTTTACGTTTTTCTTATCCCAAATTTTGTCAAAAATGCAAAATAATGAAAACTACTGTGGACCACAAACCCTCCAGAACTTCAGAAATGGGTGAGATCAAACTGAAAGTCATTTTGAAACGTGTTTTTCTGTCTCAAGTTGTTATAAAAACTTTTTTTATTCTGTTTACATGTATGGGGTTTTTGGGGTTTTTTTCTTCTTGCTCCATTGGCAAAACACATTGTGATTTCAGCCCTGCAAATGGAGTTCTGATGTTTTCTCTGGGCACAGCTCCACTGGGTGTTGCAGCACATAAAAATAATTTTGCCTAATTTTGGTTCTGAGGTTTTTTGCAATTGAAAAATGCCTTTTTCCCACCTGCCATTCCACTGCTGACAGATTGGGATGTTTTCCTGCACAAACAGGCTCTCCCTGGGGATACTCCACCCAGCTCAATGCCAGGGTTGCTAGTAGCATCTTCCCAACTCTTTAACACAAAGGTAGACACACATGTTGCTGGAAGAAAAATCTCCGTCCTTTCTGCAGCAACATATCACTAAGTGGATAGATTTAATGCAGGTTGGCATGAAAATTACTTCATTGTAACCTATGTAGATGGTAGTGGGATTCTAGGAAGGAATAACTGCTGGAATCAGGACAGGCTGGGGGTGAGCTGCTGGAGAGGAGCTCTGTGGAGAAGGAGCTGGGGGTCCTGGTGGGTGACAGGGTGGCCATGAGCCAGCAGTGTGCCCTGGGGGCTGAGAGAGCCCATGGGATCCTGGGGGGCATCAGGAGGAGTGTGGCCAGCAGGTCACAGGAGGGGATCCTCCCCCTCTGCTCTGCCCTGCTCAGGCCCCACCTGGAGTGTTGTGTCCAGTGCTGGGCTCCCTGGGATAGAAAAGACAGGGATCTCCTAGAGAGAGTCCAGAGGAGGCTCTGGAGATGCTGAAGGGCCTGGAGCATCTCCCCTGTGAGGAAAGGCTGAGGGAGCTGGGGCTGTTCAGCCTGGAGAGAAGAAGTCTAAGGGGGGACCTAATTAATGTTTATAATTATCTTAAGCATGGGATGCAGGGGGACATGGCCAGCCTCTTTTCAGTGTCTGTGGGGACAGGACAAGGGGCAATGAATTCAAGTTGGAGCACAGGGAGTTCCACCCCAATCTGGGGAAGAACTTCTTCCCAGTGAGGGTGAGGGAGCCCTGGGCCAGGCTGCCCAGGGGGTGTGGAGTCTCCTTTTCTGGAGATACTCAAGCCCCATCTGGATGCCTCCCTGTGTGCCCTGTCCTAGGGACCCTGCTTTGGCAGGGGGTTGGACCTGATGATCTCTGGAGGTCCCTTCCAACGCCTACGATTCCCTGATTCTAGTGATGTCTCGGAAAGCTGAGCAGGGTGAGGAGTCCATCTGGGAAATCCCAGGACACACCAAGAGAGTCCTGTTCCTTACCAGATCCTGCAGCCCAGCAGAGAGGGTCCCATCTGGGGTGCCAAACTGATGCCTCAGAAAGCTGGAATCAAAACTCACTAGCCTTGGTGACTATTAAGCAGGTATCGTTTATTGCAGCTCTGGGCACACAGCTCTGGGCTCCTCTGAATGTCTGTCCCCATTAAAGCCAGATTTCTCATATTTATACTGATTTACTCTACATATTCATTATACTTTCTAAGAAAAGGCAGGGTTATGCAAATTATTTCCAGGGAGTCATTTACATTCACTCCTCCCAGATAGAGCATGCTCAGTGACACTCAGGGGGTCTTCTGGTGGTCTTCAAGGATGAAGGCTGGATGTCTTCCTTGCTCTCAGTGCATGCTCTTTACGTTTCTTCTCCATGCTCATCTGGGCTCCCAACACCTTCACCAACTAGTTAGTTTTTCGCTGAAAACAAGATATACTCTGTCTCTCAATTGGTTGTTAGTCTCATTATTTATGACTCCCCTATCTACTACTTCCTCTAGTTTCAAGGCTGTTGCACTGTTATGGTTAAGTTTTGTAGCCACTTTCATGAAACAGCTTATGTGATTACAGCCAAATTCTGCTAAAATCCAAAACTAATCTATTCCTAAAAACACACAAATTCTTACTTCTTTATCTTCAAGGCTGTTACTGTTGCATTGTTATGGTTAAGTTTTGCACCTGCTCTCACAGGCAGCTTACATAGTTACAGCTTTCTCCTAAACTATTCTTAAAACCATGAAAATTCTTATATTAAAGTTATATTAATTGTCTCTTAAGCTACACCTGTATCAATCTATTCAGCATGATTACATTTCATTGAATCATTAGACTCTATTTGTTGCAGTAGCTAGAGTTTCACTGGAATGAGCCATGCAACAGACTTTACCTAGAAGAGCTGATTGAAACCATTTCTCCCTTGCAGTAAATGTGCTGAGCAAAGCAGAGGTTTTCTTGAGTTTCAGGGCATCACCTCTCTCTTTGTAAGGAGAAACGCTATCCAATACTATGTACACATCCAATCAGTTGTTGCTGTCTTCTATGAAAGGTAGCAGCTTTTAAAAATTAATCTATCCAAAGTTTTAATCTCATGGGCAGATGCAAATTAGACTTTAATTGCTCACTAGCTAAACTGATCATTGAGATACCCATCAAATTGGATGTACCGGGGAGGCACAAATGACTACACAGTAGAGTTTCTGTTAATGGGAGATGAAATATGCTTCAACAAAGTTGTTTCTCACCCATCCATCCCTTGCAGAGCTCTGGCTGAGTCCTGCTCATTTGGATTCCTCCTCTTAACTCTTTTGATTCCCAGTGCATGAAATCACACGTGCTGGGTTTGCTATTCACGGATGCTCATCAGATCCCTGATGTGCCTATTCTTTTGTGTCAGATAATAAGAGACAGTTCAGTCTTAGCCCAGGAAATACACCCTATAGAAAATGCCCTGGGAGACCAGGGGAAGATTAGTATGAAGTGTGAGATGACAGTATCCCCTGTGTGATGGCCATGGTCAGTGGTGCCCATGGAAGCATATATACTCATAAGCCCTTGACCTCTATTTCCAGCTGATGGCCTTCTGTAAGAGAAATGCTAAGGTGAGTGGACCACAGAGGCAACATGAGGACAGGAGAGAACAGCCAAAGCTCCATAACTGGTTTATTATCCATGACAGTTGATGAAATTGCTATAATACCAACCATACTTTTTAAAGCCATTTTCCCAGCTGCCAAGCTATTGAATGGGGGTGAAGGGAGGGGTGGTGGGTGGTGAAGCTGCTGAACAGAGTTAAAAGCCAATGCATTTAACACATGACATAGATCATCAGTGACAGCCTACAGCCAGGTAGCTCCTTTCATCATAGCTTTCAAAGCAGTTAACAAAGCATGCTAAGTGAACAGCCAAGTCAAAGCCCAGGAGGGGTGAAATCATTGTGCAGAAGTCACAGCTTAGTTCAGGAGCAGAAGCAGAAGTGGCAGCCACCTTTTCTCACTAGCATCATGGATCCATTGCAATTTCTGCACCTTTCCTAACTAACCATGGAGCCAAGCTCTATAAAACAGATTAAGGTTGGTTCAGGGCAGCAATCATCTATAAGCATTGCTTCAATGTATAAATTCCTGCCTCCATGTGCACATAAAACAGAAGCTTCACTGCATGCAAAAAAACTTTCCAGAAGTTTGAACATTGCTGTTACAGGTGGGGAAGAATGTTTCCTTTCATTATAGAGGGAGATTTTATGGCTACATTAGCTAAATTCCTGCACAGCCTCTGTTTAATCCCTAGACAGGTGGTAACTCCTTTTCATCACCACCAAGGGACATGAACACTTCTATAACTGGAAAAGAAAACAAGGAGCTGGTCACTGTTCACATTCAGTTTTATAATATACAAGATAGGAAGTTTCAAATCAGAATAATCCCCACAGAGGGCAATAAAAAGGAAGTTCCCTTATGTCAGATCTTAAGAGTAGCTAAGGTACTGAGAGCCTTCCAGAGAGACAGTAGAGTCTCCTCATTAATCAGCTTATTTGTGGGGGAAAGCTGCACCACTCTGGGATGCAATTTGATGATAGGAAGTACATGCATTGGTTTGGGTTTTTCTAATTTCTGAAGACCTGTGTTTTTATAAAACTTTGTAACTCTGGTGTCTATTTTGGACCTTTTATGTGTTCTAATTTTATGTAGATTAAAAATGTTTAAATGGCCACTGGAACCATCAAAATACTATGATGTTGATGTTTTGTTTCTTAAAGCCAGTCTAATGAGACAGCCTGGCCATGATTCAGGACATTTGAAGATATATGAATGCCCTGGGGATCTTTCCTGTCCTCCAGGCTCCAAATCAGATGAGCGTAGTCCTGGCTCATATCAGTTTAGCCAGTGTCTCACATGCTCTTGGATGTCTAAGCTGGGACTTTGCAGCTTTGCTGAGATACCTGAATACAGCCCTCAGCAATCAGATTTCCAACAAAGTACTCATAAGCATTATTGAGTACATCTGTACTTTATACCACTGGGCAATAGAGAAGGTAGGAATCCATATGAAATAAGTTTTCTGGGGTGCAATTTTTCCTAGGAAAAATGCCTATCATGTAGCAGTAATATTTTGTTCTGTCCATATATTGGACAGCATTGGTGAGGCTGCAGCTGGAGTGCTGGGTCCAGTTCTGAGCTCCTCAGCATCAGAAGGACATGGAGGTCCTGGAGCAAGTGCAGAGAAGGGCAACCAGGCTGGGGAAGGGGCTGGAGGGCAAATCCTCTGAGGAGCAGCTGAGGGAGCTGGGGGTGTTGAGGCTGGAGAAGAGGAGGCTGAGGGGAGACCTTCTCCCCACCTCCCCTGCCCTGCCAGGAGGGTGCAGAGAGGTGGGCGCTGGTCTCTTCAGCCAGGGGCCAGGAGCTGGGACAAGGGGCAATGGGCTCAAGCTGCCCCAGGGCAGGGTCAGCTCAGCTGGGAGAGCAAAGTTCTTCCCTGGCAGAGTTGTGGGACTGTGGAACCGGGGCCTGGAGCAGGGTCAGGGCCTGGGATGGGCCTGGAATAGGGACCTAGAACAGGGTCAGGGCCTGAGACAGGGTCAGGGCCTGGAACGGGCTGCCCAGGGAGGGGGTTGAGTCCCCACCCCTGGGTGTGTTTAAAAAAAGGTAGATGAGGTGCTCAGGGATCTGGTTTATCTTAGGACAGGAATGGTTGGACTTGGTGATCTTAAACGTCTTTTCCAACCTTGTGATTCTGTGACATATCCTTTGCCTTTTTGTGTGCTGGAGGAGTTTTCAGCAAACATTTTCTTTACACCACTCCTACGGTGCTTACATTAGTATCATAGGAATTTAGTCCCATTTAGACACCCACTGCTAGCCCAGGTTACCCAAAGCCCCATCCAGCCTGGCCTTGAACACTGCCAGGGGTGCAGGGACAGCCACAGCTTCTCTGGGCAACTGTTCCAGTGCCTCACCACCCTCACAGGGAAGAAGTGTCAGGCTAGGATCTGCTGTGGCCAAAAAAGATAGTGTGTTTAAGCAATCACCTCAGAACAAAGTCATCCCCAAAGCTTTTCATAGTGCTCTAACAGCCTTAAACAGGATGATACCATACAATTCCACTTGTAAGTGTTGGGCTTCTGCTAATCAGTCTGAGAAAACTAGAAGGTGCATTAGCCTATAGCCAACCCCACTCTCACTCACTTGCTTTTCCCCCCACACTCATTCCTGTCCAAAGCATGGGCAAAGGAAGCTCACTTGCTCATCACAGGACCTCAGTTTTCCAAAATCCAGCACAGTTTCTCCTGCTCCCTTGGTTCTACACACGAGGGTGGGATGGATATTGTCCCTGTGATCACATGAGAAGGATAAGGGCAATAAAAGTGATCCTGTCCTGTTTGCCATGGCCTCTTTGCTTATTTCCTACAGAAAAATAAATTGCCAATTAAAAAATATTTAATGCTCTATTAACAAAAACTTACTAGCTTGCTGGGGGCTAAAAACCAATACTGGATATATTTCATGGCCTGTGAAATATACAGCACTGTCCAGTGGGGACTTGAGCTCTGCTATACTAGCTCCTGTCTTGAATGAATCACCACCTGGTGCACTAGATGATCTTGGTTAACAGCTCTCCCTTGACATGAAGCAGAGCAGTTGCTGGAATTTTATGAGTCACAAAATGTGCTGGTAATAATAATAATTCTGCCACTAAGCCTTAACTTTATATCTTAATTGGAGAGAATGCTGTTCAATAGAGGGGTATGGCAGAATGGGTGGGGAAAGAGATGTGGACATAACTGATGCCCAGAAAACTTCCATAAACTCTTTTACAGTGCCAGCAGCCCACAATGCAGCAGGAAGAACAGACTTCCTTGAAAAGAAGTACTGTAATTTCATGTATAATGTACATGGACTTTAAAAAGTAAAACTGGACCTGGGAATTAATTTTATCTACCTTCAAGCACCTAGGTCAGGACTGAGCTCACTGCAAACTCCCTCTCTGCACAGTTGAGAGAAATGGCTACCCAACAGACTACTCAGCCTCCTAAGATCCAAGTCAGTCCCTGAAGTTACTTACTTCCTCATTGTCTGTAGACATATCTCATTTAGCTGCCCCAGATACATGCAGGAAGTTCTGTAGGGTGAAACTGTACTTGAAATTAAAGTACAGATTTCTCTTCACATCACTGAACAAAAGTTTTCCCTTCTCTACTCTTACACTGATTTGCCCACCATGGTGGCTTGTTCATCTCATCTTCTTACATGTCTCTGCATAGTTAGATCACTGAGTGGGACAGGATCCAGGCTAAAAAGATTCTATTCCCTGGTAGGTCTCCAGATGTTTCTGTCATCAAGAGTTGAATCTGTGAAGGTTTCTTTTGGCAAGGATGCATCACAAATGTGGGAAAGAAGAAGGATACCCTCATGGACCTACTGCAATACAAATAAAGGACTTTTCTCATATATGAAGAATCTTTTTTCTAATACGTTAAGTCCAGTGCTTGTGTGTGAGCTGACATTTGGACTCATGACACCTGAAGAGTGAATCATTGATGGTAGAGCTGCAACCTGGTATAATCCACCTGTCCTTACCCCACCTAGCAGTGTGTAAAAACACTTTTTCTCCATGGCTAGAAGATTAGGGAACTTCAAGAAGACTTTTTATCAGCTTCTCATCACCTTGCATCGCTATGCCAACTGCAGACTGTGATCCTTTCATCCTTGGATGAATCTTCTCCACTTTTTATAATTCTCCCTGAAGCTTTTCCTCCAGATACCCTTTAGAGCTTTGTTTCCCCATCATGCAAATAGCAAGGCAGAGGACTCCCCATGCTTTCATCTCCATTTCCCTGGTATCAGCTTTTTTGCAAGGTGCACTTCTCCCTTCTCAGAAGCAGATGCTCTTCTGAAGGATGCTACTGTCCTTATCTCAGGTTTCACATTCATTGGCAGGTTTCCAAGGACAAGTTAAGAAGGGGCTCATCATTTTCTTGGCTTAGCTGAAATGTATACAATAATGGCTTAGAAAGGGAAAGTATAAGGAGGTGTTAGCAGCCTTACACATACACAGCTGCAATGATAAAACATTAGGCTGCTGTTTAGCTCCACTGAACACAAGTGTTGCTCACGTAGACCTTAAGTTAGCTTCATCAGGCAACAATATTCTTCCTGATCTAAACCATTTTAATGTTAAGATCTGCCAAAATTAATGGATGAAAAGTGACAAGTGGCTCAAGGGAGAGAAAGATGGAATAACAGATGTTTCAGGATTATTTTTTTTTTTATAATGACAAAAATCAGTTATTGGTGAAAGTCTCCAAATTCAGAAAGCACATGAAAACGAGAAGTCCTGTCAGGACCGACTTTGCAAAGAACAAGCACTAGCTCAAACTTTTCCTTGTTCTCAGACAAGGAGAGAATGGCATATGGAGCAAAGAAGAACTTTTGAGGCTAGGTCTAAGTTTTCATAACAACTGTTCACGATGGCCCTACTTAAAATTATTCCTTTTGACTTGTGTGTGCCAGCTCACGAGACCAGACGGTTACCATCAACACCCATTTACAACTGGAGAACTTAATGCAGGCTTGGGTGCACAATATTGCCTGCTTCCTTTATCTATCCTTTCCCTCCCAAGGCCATTGGCAGATTAAAGTCCTCGGCTGCCTGAAAACTGTACACAGGGTGTTTGTTGCATAAAGCCAGGATCTTCATTCCACATGGCAAGTGAAGAGAGGTTATACATGATAACCCAGAGGGATTTAGGCACCTAATGATTGAGGTGAAAGAGAGCAGGAAGTCATCTAGGTTGAAGGAGCAGGGTAGCTCACTATGTTTGATTAGATGGTTCATGGTCTGAACTCCACTGAGAAAGACTGCAATAGTACAGATAACAATAGCAACCAAAACAACTAGCTCTGATGGAAAGCCTGTTCAGTAGGCACCTGATGTAGGGAAGAGGAATCCCATCCAAAGCACTGAGAACACTCCGGATTCTGTTAATGTGATGGTGGCTTGTTCTCTCTGAGACATAACATGCAACTGTTAACAGACATTTTATTTCCCTCTTGTTGCACAGCTACTACCACACCTGACTGAGGCAAGTTATACTGGGGGTAGCAACTGCTAAAGTTCATGTAAGTTCACACAAGATTAGTGGGCACAGTGGTATCAGTCATGCAGTGACCACCATAGCAGAGACAGGTCTGTAGAGTGTGGACTCAGCTCCCTGTGGTTTGCACATGGCCCTGGCAAGAAGTTGCATGTCTTTCCAGAAGGTTTGTAGAGGAACTCTGTAGTGTCTTCTCATGGGATTTAAGCACTTCAGGGATCTGCTGTCTTAGGAGGCATGGGTTGCCTTGTCAGAGCTGGATCAGTCCTCTCTGTCATCTCTTTGCCACATCTATTCTTAGCTGTGAATGTGAAGCAGCTGCTGCAACACAGACTGTGATGTAAAGCAAAGAAACTAGGAGCCAGTTTTACTTACTTAGCTGTTTTACAAACTGTGGTAGATATTCCAGAGTGAGCTCTCTGCAGTGGGAGAAAAAAACTCATGGCTGTGAGAAGAGGGTCACTATAGGAATCCCAAGAACTTTAAGCTGACAGACCCTTGAGAGCTCTAGACTAGAAAGTCTTGTTAAATTGTTCAGGAATAGATTATCAAAGTACAAAAACAAAGGGAAATTGTTGTCTCCCGGTTACTGGTTAGTACTCAGCTTTTATCCTGCTCACCCAGAAGCATCTTAGTTCATTTGGTACAAGAAGATTCTGCTTTACATCTTTGGTTTTAGTTTTCTAAAACGTGAGATGCTCACAGGATTTTGCTTCTGATATAAATAGTAACAGTTTTCAGTCAGCAACAGGTTCATGATACGGAAATGGGCACCCAGACAAGGTGCTCTGCAAAGAAAGACTATTCCCAAAAATACAAGAATAGAGGGCAATAGGTGAATGCATGGGTCAAAAATAGCAGAAGAAAATGAGACAAAACAGGGTGAGGAGTATCCAGTATAACATGCCATTGACATCCCAGTAATGTCCCAGGAACAGGTTAACTGCTGTCTAAAAGGTGATGCAATAAAAATGAGGTCCCTCACAAGTTCAAACATCAATAAAGAGAGGTTACAATGCCCCTCACCATTGAAGAAGAGGATAGAAAACCAACACCAAAATGCAGTATTTCTGATCTGTAGGAAATTCCAGGTTTCTTGGAAGGAAAAATCAATTTAGAATGAAAGGTAGAATTTTTAAGAGCTGCTGTCAGAAGCAAGAACTCCATATGTTGCCCCAGCCTGCTCTTCCCTTATGCATTTTCAAACCTAAGTGTAACAACCAGAGCCTTCACAAGGCCACCAACCTCTCCAGCACTCACTGATCTCCAAACACCTCAAGTTACCATGTAAATTCTTCAGCAATTAAGGACCAGTCACACTGATTAGTCTTTACTGGAGAAATGACAACAAATTGAAAACCCCCAATACAAGTTATTAAAAGGACAAGACTTTTCTAAGATGTTAGAACGTTTTTTTTTTGCATTTATGACACAGGGACTGTGATTGGGCCTTACTCCAGTCTCTACTAAGAATTTCCTGCAGACAGGATTTTGTTTGAACCTCTCATAAAAATGAGTTCACACCAGGGTTGTCTATTAATGTTGTTCAGCCACCTCAAAGGCTGGCATTTCCCTCCTTTTGAATGTTCTTGGCAACCTTATCATTCCCTTAGCAGAATGTTTTCATCTGATGAATAGGGAACATTATTTCAGGTTTGCAATACCATCTGAGGATGGAAAGTGTTCATATATAGGCTCATACAAAGAACAGCAAAGTGAGTGAAATTACTCTGGTTGACTTCAGAGTGCTTTGATCCAAGCCCTGAATCATAGCACTGGTAATTGGGAATAATCAAAATGTGACTTATGTTACTGGGCAGGGTATGTAGAAGCTTTAAAAAATTCTGCTCCCTGAAAATAGTAGGTGTTTCCTATGCTTCTCTCATTAATACTTTGATTTATTGCCAGAAACGCTGTAGAACAACATTTCTCAAGCTAAAGAATTTAAACCTGAGCTTCAGATTTACAATGAGATTTAACAGCACTACAACTTGGTGAATCAGATATTACTGATGTTGCTTTGGCTATATTCCCTGTTGTTGCTTAGCCCCAGCCATCAACTAAGCACCATGAGACCACTTGCTCATTCCACTCCCTGTCATGTAAAGGGTGTGAGTCTGATGTGTGGCTGAGGGAAGCCCTCCTGTTGAGTCACGAGGTTCAGAAAGGACCCTCTTGCTTTCTAAACCTTTCAGAGAGGATCCTTGGTGCAGCTAGGTCCAGTCTTAGTTCAAAACTTGGTCAGTGTTTTATGACTAAAGGTTTATATACAGCCACATATCAGAGTGTGATTTTTGCCTGTCACAACCCCCAAAGGACATTCACTGAGACAGTTTTGTAAAGTTGAAACAGAAAGTTTATTAAAGTGACAGATATAAAGAGTTCAGAATTGCCACTGATAAATGTGCTTAGGGCAACAGTGCTAATAATACATGATAACAAAAGAAGAACAATGTTTGATAGGACAAGGGGAAATGGCCTCAAGCTGTGCCAGGGGAGGTTCAGATTAGATGTTAGGAAAAAGTTCTTCCCTGAAAGAGTTGTGGGGCTGTGGAACAGGGGCCTAGAACAGGGTCAGGGCCTGGAACGGGCCTAGAACAGGTTCAGGGCCTGAGACTGAGTCAGGGCCTGGAACAGGTTGCCCAGGGAGGGGGTTGAGTCACCATCCCTGTGTGTGTTTAACAGACGGGTAGATGAGGTGCTCAGGGGTATGGTTTAGTAGAGGACAGGAATGGTTGGACTCTATGATCTTAAAGGTCTTTTCCAACCTTGTAATTCTGTAATTCTGTGAAAAGTCTATCTCAGGTTTCTTCACCAAAAAAGTGAAATCTCAATGCTTACCACAGAGCTGTCCCTATCTTAGGTTGAGCAGAAGCAGCACAGGCCATCAACTGCCTCTTTGGCATCTTCAGTTTCTTCTCTTCCCACTAGGGGTAACTTCCTCAATGTCCTTTATCTCCCAACTGTAGCTGTTCCCTCCCTGGGGTGACATTTAACATGATTTGGATGAAGAGCCAAGTACTGCAGTCATATATGAATATTCACTTCATCCCAGGCAAAATCCAGGATGTTCCATTATGTCTTCATTCAGCAAACAGTTCAGGACTAAATTCTCAGAGAAGGTTGCCAATAAAATTTTATCCTCCATTGCCATAAAGAACCTTTTCTTTTTTTTATTATGCTACATGCCAGAAAGGTAACAGAATTAACTGTCATACTTTATTAACACCCCCTCCTGGCATATATCCCATAGTAGAGGCAAAATGAAAGACAGCAAGAGAGATGTTGATAGAGATTTGTGTTTTTCCTAGTTGGATTTTGTTGCTTTTGCTGTTTTATAGTCTAAACCAGACCTACTTGTGGAGGTGGAACTCATCTCTTTCTAAACCATGTATGCAGAAAATGAAGGCTTCTTTCATTCCTGGGTGTCATGGTTTAACCCTAGCTGGTAACTAAGAGCTATGCAGCCGCTCGCTCATCCCTTCACTCCAAGGGGATGGGGAAGAGAATGGAGAAAGAAAACCACATTCTTGGGCTGAGATAAAGACAGCTTAATAACATAAAAAGGAAGAGAATGATGATGATGATGGTTTTTATGATGATGAGAATGATGATAGTTTATAATAAGAATAGTAACAACAACAATAAAGTGATGTACAAATGTACTTCTGCACCACATGCAGAAGGGGAAAAAAGCCCAAAGGATGCCCAATCTGTTTCCAAGTAGAGAATCTGCCTCCCAGCTAACCTCCCCAGTTACATATGCAGCATTATATGGAAGGGAATATCCCTTTGGCCAGCCTGTGTTAGTTGTCCTGGATGCTCTCCAGCTTCTTGTGCACCTGGCAGGATGAGAAGCTGAAAAGTCCTTGAGTTAGTGTAGACACTACAGCAATACAGCAAGAACTAGACAAATCTGTGTGTTATCAATGTTATTCTCTAACTAAATCAAGAAAAGCACTATACCAGCTACTAGAAAGAAAATTAATTCTATCCCAGCTGAAACCAGGACAGTGGGTTAATAATGGCAGTCATCAAAAGCATAACCAAGGGTCCAACTTTGTGAACTGACAATGGATGGAATCCTATTGTCCTAAAAAGAGCAATCTGGTAATAGAGAAATGGAAAGGTGTCCTAGAAAAGAAATCTTCAAGAAAGATTGTGGAGTTTGGCAACATACTTGTGAACATGGTCATCCCATGACAAACTCTGACAGCCTACTGCCATGTAGACACTAAATGAATCCATTACATGATGACAGCAGCTCCCTCATAACCCATAACTGATTCCTACCCTGAACCTGCCTTACCTTGATCCTCCACTTCCATGTTCCTTCCATGCTTCATAGTTTATTTATGGCTTTGTCAGGCAGGATGATTCATCCCAGAGGAAGAGATCAGTTTGAGAATACATATATCAAAAAAAAGTGCAAGCTGTGTAGCACTGGATGAACAGCACGTGGAACAGGAATAAAGAAAAATCAATAGGTTATTGAAATTGTAATTGGAGGAACTTATTTGTTTTTAATACTAATGTTATAAATCAAAAGGCCAAGCCTGAGAGATGGCTATCAGACAGGAGGAAAAGAGGGAAAATCAATTATTGTGGTGACTTGATTCTCAAGTCACGCATGGCAGCAGTTCAGTCATAATCCTTTCCTCATAAATTAATGCTTTTATCAGTCCCAGGAGTGAGAGGGATGAACACTGTGCTGGCCTGGGTGAAGAGGGAGTCAGACGTAGTGATGAAGTGGGGATTTATAGATGAAATTGAGCAATATTGTTTAGTTTTGTTTGAGAAGGAAGGAAGGCTGGCTCACTTAAAGGATAATGATCCCTTTAGGTCACGTGGGGGCTTCTACCATACAGATGGGTTGATAGCAAACTGGCATTGAACTAGCCATTGCAGAGAGAGGCAGCATGGAGGCTGTGGTAGTACACAGAGGTGTATTCAGTAATAACCAAGGAGTCCATGCCATTCTAGATGTGAGACCATCTGTTCCCTCCTGCCAGCATATGGAGAGGGACACTGTGCCATGGCAATCTGGAAATCCACTTCTAATTCTTCTTGAGAGCACAGAGCAAAAAGAGAGGTCTCTCATCTCCTTATAAGCAGCACAGGACATACCAGTTGCTCCAATATGACCCCAAAATAAACATGGGGAAAAGGTTGTTAGTCAAGGAGAAGAGCATGGGGAAATTTCCTCCTCACCTGAGGTTGATAGCTTTTGAAATGCGTCTCCCTGCACTGGATGTTAACAAGCTCACAACAGTGAGCTGACAGAGCTGTGCACCAGCATGGCTGCTGGGGGACATAGAAATGCCCACTCCACAGGATGCTCTGATTGCCTGATCACTTGCTGATGTCATGATGTCAGGGTAATTTCCATTTGAGATATTTCCTAGATGATGAAAGAGTCAGTCTCTGGCACCATCTCCTTAGTTACAGGCACTGGTGAACGAGGGAATGGCCTGAAGTGAAAGGATTTTCAGGACAGGACCAGTCTGACAAAGAAGTCCCAATTTTTTTCCCAATACCTGTGTTGTTTTTGTCCAGCCAGGCCCTAGAAAGCTTTCTTGCTCAGGGGTAAGGATAATGCTAAATACATCTACTTACTCAGTTGCCTGTCTACAATGATGATCCAGCCACCCTAGGACTGTTTGATCTGGGAGTGGAGCTTAAGCAGTGTTTCTTCTCATCATAAAATAGGCACCAACATTTGATCTGACAAATGATGCCCCTAAGAACCATTGTGTGCTTCAGTTATTGTCATATAAGGACACCTCCACTGCAGACACCAAAAGGATGAAGTCCACTTTTCCAGTATTAGAGACCTTCATGGTAGAGGTCTCAAAGTGGGCTTATTCTCCCAAGGACTATTTTGTATTCAATGGAGAGAAGCAGGTCCTTTCAGGGCCGGATTTATCTCAGTTATGTTGGGCTGGCTTATCACACCCAAAGAAACACCAAGAGAATTATCTGTCGTCTGTTATCTCTTATGTTCATGGGCATCCATATTCAGTCAGATGAGTCCCACCATTGGTACCCATGCTGCAGCCAGTTTGGCAGCCCATTACAGAGGAAGAAAGCTCGTAGGTCTTGAGGCTTCCTCTGCCTCCAACAAATCCCTTGGTCTTTGTTGATCCTTTTTCTGACAGAGAGAAATTTTTGGCTTTTCTGGCAGCAGCTGTTTCCTAGCAGGGTAATATGTGAGCTGTTTTTCCATGAGCAAATTCAAATAGAGTAAGAGACCCATCTGACACCGAGCTAAAGCAAATAGCCCATCAGTTGCTTCCATTTGAAGGCTGCATCTCTGAAGGTCTGCAGAGTACAATTTTGGCACAGCCCCAAGGTGACAAGCATGTCAAATAAGGGTAGGCACACTGACCGCTCTCTTTCTTTAGATGGCAGGCTGCCTGGCAGCTGGACAGAATTGCCTTGTGGGCTTAATACCCACTTGCATTTATAGGCAGCAGAAAAATAAGACTTGATGCAGCTTGGCACCCAATAAAGGATTTGTGGGCTGTGCAGATCTCTCTCCTCCTGGCATACCAACCTCTCAAATTCAGAGAGACAGCAAGCCCCAGGGTCATTTTTTGTTGTTGTTGTTTTTTGGGTTGTTTGGTTTTTTAAGATATCTTCAGCACTCTCAATGAATCGTTCCTCATTGACCTTCCCTGCCTTGGCTCCCCTTCCACAGCCCAGTGGCACTAATAAAAGCCTCTGAGTCAAAAAAAAATGAATGCTTTTGTACTGCCCAAAGAGCCTCTTGGATCATAGCTGTGGGGTCCCATTTCTGGATGATGAACCACCTCTCACAGCATCACACACCTATGTCTTATAGGGAATAAAAAATCCATAGCACAATTTGCACCCCAGAAATTGTACCTTTCTAACTCCCTACTAAATAGATTAAGAGGTTCTTTTTAATCATGAAGATTTCATCAAGATGCTGCTGTGAAGTCCTTTAAAAATAAAAGCAAGTGAAATGGGACAGATCTAAAATGGCAGAAGATGGGAGCCTTTTTCTGCAATTTTCTGCCATTTTTCTGCCACAGCATAAGGGGCTTGAAAAATAGTTAAAAGCAGTGCTGGCTGCTATGACCAATAGCATAAGACACTGTGGAAAACACAGCTGGCAATACCAAATCCTGTGTTCGACCTTTAAACCTCTTTTCATCCACTTTGCCCTTGCAAATGTTTCACAAAGAATGAAAGTCCACCACATTCTGGTCTCACATCAGCCACACAAATCCCAGATACAGTGAAGCTAGTTTCCTAAATTGACATTATATTGTAACTGATGTTTTTAGCACTCCAGATTCCAGCTCCTCAGGATGTGTTCACTCATAAAAGAAGCTTTGGAAATCAGATCATGCAAAGATGCCTGCAGTCAACATACTGTTGTGTAACATGAATTCCATGCTCTACAAGCTCAGAGATGGGTATCAGATGTACAGGTCTAAACCTGGTCCTTGATTGTATCCAGTGCAACTCACAAAAAATATTTTCTTCCTCTAATCCACCATATAGACAGTCTGAGCTGTAGTGGAATTAATTATCTACCTAAATTAAAGGGGAAAAAAATAGCCTGTTTTGTTCCAGGCTCAATCTGATAGTCCACATTTGTACTTCCATGTCTGGACTGCTTTACACCCAGGTCAGAGTTTTGTTTAGAACCTATTC
Source organism: Hypotaenidia okinawae (assembly GCA_027925045.1). Taxonomy (NCBI): domain Eukaryota; kingdom Metazoa; phylum Chordata; class Aves; order Gruiformes; family Rallidae; genus Hypotaenidia; species Hypotaenidia okinawae. Next base: position 162,797,426 of record BSDF01000002.1, read on the forward strand.
AGTCAAAAAGGAGGCTCTGAGTAAAGGAGACTGGCTATTTAAATGTGCAGCAGAAAACCTTTCTAAAAGGATATAAGGGAAAAAAGCTCAGGATATTAATTGCCCAGAAATTTTTCTCATCACTTGACAAAACTTTTGTGGGTTAGAAACACAGCCTATTATATATTGTAAGGGACACATCTGGGCTATCCAGTAATGATCTTGGAACAGGTTATGGAAATATTGCAGTGAATAGCTGTTCATCCAGTACAGTTCTGTTCAACCTGGGACCAGTGAGCTCTGGATCAGTTGCCATAATTTTGTGGACCACCAGTAGACCACAGCCAAGGAATCATCTTTCAAGGAGATGCTTTGCATCAAGGGTAAGGATAAGGTACACTTAAGGATAGGGTAGTTTGTCTTCTTTGTAATAGAGTTTCTTCCTTGGACTTAGAAAAAGGTGATTCAATTTGCAATTTTATACTAATGCCATAAGAACATTGTCATCTTTCATGATTTTTATTACATTTCATTATTTTATCATGAGTCTTGCATTATTTATTAGTTTCTTAAAGTTCTAGCTACGGAATTTCAGTCTAACATTTCTTTAATACACATAGTGAGATTTCCTAGTTGTAAAATAAAACTTGCAAACACAAGACCTCCAAAGCTGAATGGCAGATAGAAATCACTCAAAGGGTATTCTATTGTTATAGCTCTTATTTATTTATGGTACACTGTGAGTTTCCAACCCGACCCAGGATTTAAGGGTGTTTTTCTGATTGTGTATGGCAGCAGATAATGTTCAGACTTCAAGGACTTTGGGTTTGTAAGATCAGTTAGGTAGGGTTTGCAGGGTTTAGCAGGGAAAGAGAGATGCTGAGTAATAATAATAATTAAAGTAACACAGAGCCATGCCAGATCTGCTATCCAATGAGAAAAAAGGACTCACAGTAATTAGGGACTAGCAAAATTCCCTTTGGTGTGTCCTAGTAAAATGAAATGTCAAGTTCAGAGGGGGAAAAAACAATAAACCAAACAAAAGCAAAGGCATTGATATTCTGGGCTGCAGTTCTCTCTCAACTGCCCACTTGTGCCAGATCTTTGTGGTTATTTCAGAAGAGCACAAGCTCCTAGGACAGGAGAAATTCTCCAGTGTGCTGCAGCGTTTCTCCTGCATTTTTGTGCATTCCCTGTTCCAGAGCTGCCCTGAGGAGAAGGACTTGGGGGTGCTGATTGATGAAAAGCTCAACATGAGCTGGCAATGTGCATTTGCAGCCCAGAAAGCCAACTGTATCCTGGGCTGCATCAAAAGAATTGTGACCAGAACTTGGAGGAGATTCCCCACCTCTGCTCTGCTCTCATGAGGTCCCACCTGTAATACTGCATCCAGCTCTGGGATCAACAGTACACGACAGACATAGAGCTGTTAGAGTGAGTCCAGAGGAGGCCACAAAGGTGATTAGAGGGCTGGAGCACCTCTCTTATGAAGACAGACTGAGAGAGTTGGACTTGTTCAGCCTGGAGAAGAGAAGGCTCCAGGAAGCCAAGCCTCATACCAGCCATCCAGTACCTAAAGAAGCCTATGGGAAATCTGGAGAAGGACTTTTTACAAGGATATGTAGTCACAGGAGAAGGGGAAAAGATTTTCAATTAAAAGAGTGTCAATTAAGATTAGATATAAGTGAGAAATTCTTGACTACAGTTGTGTTCAACCACTGGACCAGGGTGCCTAGAGAAGCTGTGGATACCCCCTCCTGGGCAGTGTTCAAGGCCAGGTTGGATGGGGCTTTGGGCAACCTGGGCTAGTGGAGGGTGTCCCTGCCCATGGCAGGAGAGGTTTCAAATTAGATGATCTCTGAGATTCCTTCCAACCGAAACTGTTCTATGATACTATGAAACACATTTCCCTCCGTTACACAAGGTGGAGCATGACTGACCTGGACACACCAATTCAAGTCAAAATTGCTGAAAGACAGGAAGCAAGTTCCAAGGGGAGAGGAATGAGTTAATGATGACAGAGGTGTTTAGCTCTTCAGAAGGGAAATCCTGAATGAATTGAAGCAAATGGCAAAAATCCCAACAGTTTTAGCAAGGCTATAAATTCAGACCTAGCTTTTAATCCCATTAAGAGCATGAATTTGAATTTCTAATACATGGAAGAGTGTGTACAGAAATGACAGTGGTAGGTGAAGAGATATATATATGTATCTTTTCAGTGGGTATATACACCAGCTGGAGGTCAATGCATATTACACAACCAGGTATTTATACCACTTGTGAAGATACAAAATGCATCCTTTTTTTTTTTAAATTTCTTTATTTTTACTTTGTTTTATTGTACAGTGAACCCCAGGAATTATCAAGGGTACCTTAATGTCATGACTACTCCAAGCATAATCACATAATCTCTATACAACTCAGCAGGATCCAATCATTTTTAAGGCTTTGATCTGTATTCCATAGGAAACAAGAACAAAATTCTCATTGTCTTCATACAGATCGTATTCCAGCTCTGTTAATCAGGGATCTGGTCTGGAGAGGTCTGGCTCCTCTCAGAGCTGAGCAGAGGTTATTTTGGTACAGAAATAGGAATCTCATTCTGCTGCTGAGGACAGAATAAGTGAGCCTGCATATGATAACAGCCAGAAGTCCCAAACTGCATTAATGAAACATCTGTCCACATCAGAAATATCCTCCCACTGAATCAAGATTTTAAAGGCTGCAGGAGCTGTTGTTATTCTTTGGTTGTGTTAAGAAGAGGAAAAGCCTTTTCAGCTAATGACTTCATTCACGTGAGGCCAAATAATCCACTCAGAGCCACAGAAAGCAAATTCTGCAGCCTGCAAAATATTTTCCTAGTATTGGTATTTATGATACTTTCCAGGGTAATAGCCATGATGGCACTCAGTTAATAGCAGTAATGACACTCATTGCAGGTGTTTCTACTTAAATACTCATTAGCACTCTAATTTTGCTCTTTTGGCTTGAAGAATATTTCCATAGAGAAATGAGCTTCTAGAGAGCATCTCTGTGGTTCTTAGCCTGAGTGAGGAGCAACTGGGTGTTCCTGTTCAGGAAAACACTGAGGTCCAGCAGCTGTGGTTTTGGTCTGGGCTGAAAATGCTCATAGAATGATAAAATGGTTTGGGTTGGAAGGGACCTCAAAGGTCATCTAGCTCCAACCTCCCTGCTGTGGGCAGAGATACCCTCCACTAAGCTCAAAGCCTCGTCTAACCTGGCCTTAAACACTTCCAGGGATGAGGCTTCCACAGCTTCTGACAACCTAGTCCAGGGTCACACCACCCTCATAGTAAATAATTTCTTCCTAACATCTAATCTAAACCTATCCTCTTTCACTTAGAAGCCATTCAAAGTCCCTCTCCCACTTTCCTGTAGGACCCCTTTAAGTATTGGCAAGGCAATGATGCTCCAGAACTGTAAAGTCCTACACATTATTAACTTTCTTTGCAGCCAGAATTTCAAATGAAAAAAGACTATGGGGTAGCTGTAAAGATCCTCACTTCTTCCTTTGGATGAGGTGAGGTGAAGTGCCCTCCAAGCTGAAAACATCCTCCTTTTATGCAGAATCTTGAGAAAGTGATTTGACCATGAAGATTTTAATGAGTGTTCACAGGAGCAACGTTTCCTACCATACAGAACCACAGAATCACAGAATTGTAGGGGTTGGAAGGGAGCTCAAGAGATCATCGAGTCCAAGCCCCCTGCCAAAGCAGGTTCCTTAGGACAGAATCCAGTACAAAGTGTAGTTACTTCTGACATATCCAGTACAAAGTGTAGCTACTTCAGCTACCTTGACAAATTGTGAGTGCTCACAGGGACAGACCCTCCTCTGAGACCGAGCTCTTAAGGTTAAAGTCTTCCATCCAATCTATGAAGCCTTAATATGGACTTTTCTTACTATTCTATTACAGTTCTACATATTATACAGAAAGAAAAGTGTTATATGTATAATACATATTCTACAGAAAGAAAAGACTTAAAGCTGCCATGACTCAAAAGTTTTAAAAAAATAAATGGCTAGTAAATCCAGTAAGTTTACTGTACTGCCCCTGGTTAGAAGCCAAGATGATGGAAAAGGACATAGAAACACCCTGCAGTCTGCTTCAGCACTCAGTCACTCAGTGTGGTTTAATGGAAGCGGTGCAAGTTGCTCTGACTGCTGGATATGGAGTACATGGTTACTGTGATCCATCAGCTTCAGGTGTAGAAGCATCCATGCAAGTGAACGTGTCTTCAGCTTGTCAAAAATAACACCTTCAACATGTTTCCAGGCTATGTGTGTTTGAGCCCTTGTTCAGGGTCACCAGTCCCTTAGGAGAAAAGATGTTTCTCTTTGGAGACACACTCCATTCTAGTCCAGGCCACTTTCTCGCTCTCATAACTACTGGGTTGCCCCAGCTCCCTCTTCCCAGCTCCTTCTTACCCATGCACAGATTTCCCAGGCCATCACTAACTGAGATTCCCAGTGACTCCTCCTCCTTCTCATTCCACTTTCATCCAGAGCTGCTTCCTTTCAAAACTCCCTAGTGGCTTTTATCTTCATTCAAATAAGAAGCCACGTAGGTAAGATATACAGATGGCATATTGTCTGTGGAGAATCATTAAAACCTGGAGAATATTTAAAAAAAAAAGAAAAAGAAGTAGAAAACTATGCTGAGGATATAAAAACTCCCACAGCAGAAAGACAAAGGTCTACTGGAAGGCAGGGCTGGCTCTTGGAAAGGAGTCAGGCAATGTCTAAAGGAGCAGAGGGGAATCTACAGAGAGTACTTCACCTCTCAAAATGACAAGAAAATGAAAAAACAGAACAAAGTGAATAAACAGGTAACTAGGCAAGAATTAGCTGATGAACAGAAGAGCTATGGAAAAGAAGTGGTGTTCAAATAGCAGTTCTTTCTAGGTGTGGGATATAAAAACATTTCCCAGATCTCAAATCTTGCAATATTGACCGTATCTTGGCTCAATGTCAAAGCAAGACCAATAGGTACACCAACCCATTCCCTTTTGCAGGCACTGTCAAGGACTCTAGACCATTCTGAAAGGGATGCTGCTTCATGACCAGACACCACATCACCTCTCTACACTATGCTGGTGTGGCCTCACCTGGAGCACTGGGTGCAGTTTTGGGCACCACAGTACAAGAGGGACACAAAAATACTGGAGAGTGTCCAGAGGAGGGCAATGAGGATGGGGAAGGGTCTGGAGGGGAAGTCTTATGAGGAGAGGCTGAAGTCCTTTGGTTCATTCAGACAGGAAAGAGGAGGCTGAGGGGAGACCTCATCGCTGTCTGTAGCTTCCTGATGAGGGGGAGTGAAGAGGCAGGTGCTGATCTCCTCTCTTTGGTGACCAGGGATAGAACCCAAGGGAATGGTATGAAGCTGCAGCAGAGGAGCTTTAGGTTGCATATTAGGAAGAGATTCTTTACTCAGAGAGTGGTTGGGCACTAGCACAGACTACCCAGGGAAGTGGCCACAGCACTGAGCTTGGCTGAGTTCAAGAAGTGTCTGGATGATGCCCTCAGTCCCATGCTCTGACTTGGCTGGTCCTGTGTGAAGCCAGGAGTTGGACTCAGTGGTCCTTATGGGTCCCTTCCAGCTCAGGATATTCTATGATTTTATGATTCTGTGATTTACAGCATTAATGCATTCATGCCACATTTCTACATTTTTCTTGCTCTGTCTTTGACTTCTACACTAATTTTTCCCTAATTTTCTGTGTGTTTAACTACTCCATTCTCCCTGAAGAGTACAAAGAGGACATTCATATCCAATGCTTGCTTTTGAAGGATACCTCTGCCCACTGCATGTATTACTTGAATTGCACAGTATGACTCAGGTAGCAGAGACATGACAAAACAGATTAATTCATGCCATGGAGGAAGAGTCAATGAATTGCACACCAACATTAGCTTATCCAGAACAGCTTTCTTAGTCCTCACATCTGGGTGTTTCTGCCCCATGGGCTCCAGGAGAGCCACGCCAATAACCTGGCTGAAGCTCAGCTCCCACAGTCAAAGGGAATTAAGACCTGCTTGTGCCAAGTCTCTAATATGATCCTCAAAGGGTTTAACAATCTCTTCAGCAACCCAGCATGCACTGTAACATCCATATCGTCTAGGATTTCCCATTTTCTGAAGTATCCCACAGATTTTTGCCTGTTCTGCCTTTGATATTTATGTTGGCCTTAGATTCAAAGCTGTAATTTATGTAGCACAAAATGTACCTTCAGTAGCCTGTGACCTGTAATTTTTACACCACCAAATTTTTACTCCTACATATCATTATAAAGCCTGTAACAGAAATCTGTTAGCCATATTATGTCCACTTTGCTGTTTATGCAATCATTATCTGCTTTTGGATAGAATATACCTTTTGTCTGAGAATGGCTGCACTGTACAATGCAGACTCAGTCCACGTGTGGAGCTTCTAGGTATTTCCAAGAAATCCACAGATTTACTGAATGAAATAACTTATGACAGTTAAAGATGATTTATTTGGGTTACAGCATCCATGTGGCTCACTTACAAAGTGGCTACATTGTCAGTGTGTGTCCCACAATGTAGTTGTCAGCCAGGGTGCTATGGAACACTAAGGGGAGCTTCCCACAGCAAAACCAGGGCACATGGAGCTTGGGATCCAGCTGCCAGATTGCTCCTTCCTATGATCCTAAATACCCTCTTCTTTTTCCAGCCCAGCCTTACTCTGAGAGAACCATCAAGTGGTATGACAGCTGCACGACTGAGGCTTTGTTTGACTAAATCAGCTTATGCTCCTGGAAGGTAGTACCTCTGTTCACAGGACAGATGAAATGATTCAGTCAGATACCAAATTTATGCCAACATGGCAAAAGGGACTAATTTCATAGACTCGCAGAATGGTTCTGGTTGGAAGGGGCCTTTAAAGATCATCTAGTTCAATCCCCCCTCCCCCTCTTCCATGGGACAGAACATCTTTTACTCTATCAGATGTCTCAAAGCCCCATCCAAACTGACCTTGAACACTGATGGGCAGTGACAACTTCTTTGGGCAACCTGTTCTGATGTCAGACCACTCTCATCATAAAAAAAAATGTCTTCCTTATGTCCAATCTAAATCTACTCTTGTTTTTTGTGCAGTCAAGGAACAAGGTAAATTAGTCAGCAGCGAATTTCACACACATTAGCTAGAACAGCTTGCCTAGCCCTAATGCCTGGTGTCCCGGAGGTACCTCACGAGATTTGTTCCTACCAGCAGAGGAAAAGCTTGATGTATCACTGCCAGGCTAAACTCCATTCATTTCTGACAATCCAGAGCCTGAGCTTGGTGCTTCAAGAAGAGTTGTGGCCATCAAACCAGATAGAGCTGTACAACAAGGAAGTAAGGCACAATCCACTCACACCACAATAACTGTCAATGTTTCTTCAGATCATGTGTGCCATTTGCTCCATCCGCTGTTCTTGGGGCCCAAGATCTCCTGTGAGGAAATATATGTATTTCCTATGTTGAACAGAAATGATCAGTTTGGCAGCAGAGCTCAGGCTGTCCAGAATGTTTTCTCTAGAAGTAACCACATTGGACTTCCAAGGCCTTAAAAATATACAGGAGCATTAATAGCATCCTGGACCACAACATGCAATTCCTATTCAGATTTATCATGCCTCTGTAGACAGAGAATATAATGAAAAGCAGTTAGAAAGGGTCTGTACAATGAGCTCTTGGGCCCCAGGCTTCACCCTACCAACTGCTCATCTGTTTGTATATCGGAAACTAATAAACCCCTTCTGCTCATACCTCAGTGTCTCATCTCAGTCAACCTGAGTGGTTGGAGACAAATCCGTCTGGTGCTATGCAAATCCACTGTGATTCTGCTTATGCTTTAAAACATATCTTTTCCTCTAGACTCATACACCTATCAGCTTCCAAAAGCTATCAGTTACTCTGTATTCTTGTTTGCTCTCCACAGTTCACTCTCTGTGATTTATATGCTTGTGCTGTTCTTTGCAGCTGGCAAGCCCTGTTATCTCTGAAATTGTTTTCAAGAACACTTTTTAAATGACACACAGTCTTTATTGCTAAACCCAGCCCTCAGGAATCACAGACTCTGGAAGTAAAAGCAGAAGTCTGGAAAAAGGAAGACTTCACTTTGGTCGAGGACGACAAGGTTAGAGATCATTTAGGGAAACACAACACCCACAAATCCATGCACCCCAGCGAGATCATAGAATCATAGAATGGCATGGGTTGGAAGGCACCCCAAGGATCAAAATACTCCAACCCTCCTGACACAGGCAGGGACACCAACCTCCAGGCCTGGAGCTACACAAGGTTGCCCAGGGCCCCAGCCAACCTGGCCTTCAACACCTCCAGGGATGGGGCACCCACCCCCTCTCTGGGCAGACACCCACCAAAACCACACTACCACTCTCCTTTTCAGCTGAACAGGGGAATAAATATATATTGAGAGGCTTAGGAGTTGAGATAAGGATAGGGAGAGATCATTCCACAATTAGCGTCATGGGCAGGACAGAATCAACACAGAATAAAGTAGAGAAAACTCTAATTTATTACACTACACTACACACACAGTGAAACCAGAGGCAGGTAATGAGAAGCATGACCAGTTCTTAAAGCACCTTTCCCCCACCCATCCCTTCTTAGCAGACTTCACTGTAGTCATGATTTCTCTCCCTTTTTCCCCTGCATTGTGGCATGGGGAGGGGCAGGGACTGGGGGAATGGGGGTTTTGGTCAGTTCCTCACAAGTTGTTTTCCTTCTTAGTCCAGGGTGCATTCCACACACCCTTCCCCAGCTGCAGTGTGGGGTCCCACCCACAGGAGACAGTCCTTCACAAACTTCTCCAACGTGAGTCTTTTCCCACTGGGCTTCAGCTCTTCCCCAGCTGCAAAGAAAGAAAATAAAAAGGTAGTTGTATATTAATAGACGTTGTTTTCCTGATGGCAAGTGACCAATCATTCAGGAACACACAGCTAGACCATCAGGAATGACAGATTGAAGAACTGATGTATGTTGGTTGTTCGTTGCCCAATTAACATCATTAGGCATTTTCCAAACTCTTCTGATGCATTAGGGAATTTCTGTTCATGCTCCCCTATTTTCATACATGTAAATAAGTAAACTGAGGCAGAGAGACTTTTAAAAAAGTCTTCAAAAGTGATTCATGGAAGAATCTGGAATAAAAGGTCTGTTGTTCTGACCCACTCCCTGCTGCTACAAGAAAAAGAGCAATTTTCTGACTGTTTTTAAGGGCTAACAGATTCCTTATCATTCTTGTTCTGACATTTACATCAAGTTTTCCAGCTCTGGAATCCCTAACTGAAGCTGCTTTTACCTCATTTATGAGACTTCTTTGGAATCCAGGGGATGCTACTGCTGCTACTACTGAGACTAATAAAGCAGATAGACTCTGCTTGATTCTGCTCACACTGACTTCTCATTTTCAAGCTATTTTATCCAGGCATAAGCGTAGAGAAATGTCCTTTAGAAAACCCAACTCAGTTTTTTGAGTAATCCCATGTCTCCAGCAATTAGCATGTACAAAAGAGCCAGATGAGCACCCTGGGGCTTGCAATAAACAAGTATAAACCCCATCTATACCTCACTGAATATATATCAAAGTATGTTTGGTACCAGAGAAACTGTTCTGTCCAGGGAAGCCTCACTATTGGGACAAATTTCAAGAAAACAAAATGACATGAAGGAAGGCAAAACTGAAACACAAGATCTCATCCATGCATTACATTATGAGGTCATTTTCTGCAGGAGACTCCTGAGAAAACAGGGTTTTGTGCAATGGAGTCAAGCTATTTTACCCTCTTTTATAACTAATAATCAGCTCTAACTAACAATCAGCTAAAATGACTTGTCATCCTCTGTCATTCACTCTGCCCACACCCAGCTAGAACCATTAACTCTATCTTACAGAATTTTTAAAAGTACAGGAAAGTGAAATCAGTCATAGATGATGGGGGAAGAAACTCTAGAGATTTTATAACAAGGGAACAGTGTTCAATGTGTTTGCTTGGGAGAACACTGCTCAATATTACAAGCAGTGTGCATCTTTCAAAAATCTGATTGTTACAGTGTTATTAAGTACTGAATGTGTATTGCCATGTAGGAAAAGATTTATCCATCTGTTTGCAAAGCCAGGTAGTTTGAATTAGGTCAGCCACAAGCATTCAAAAATCATGAGATAAGATTAAAAATTGCAGGAGTTTTAAAATGTAGTAAAGTTCATTTAGTAATCCCCCTGACTTCCTTGCTTGTAGGATATGTTTTTTCCACGCAGTTCTCCTCTGCCATGTGGCCTGGAGCTCACCTCTAGAAGGGCAGTAAGAGCCATCCTTCCTTCAGTCCCAAAAGATCTTCATTTGGGGCAGAAATTATTGATGTAGTAAAAGGTCTGTCAACAGAAATCACAGTCTTCATGAAACATTGGATAAAGCCATCAGTCCTGTGATCATAGGATCATAGAATCATAGAATCCCAGACTGGTCTGGGTTGGAAGGGACCCCAAGGATCACAGAGCTCCAACCCCCTGACACAGGCAGGGACACGAACCTCCAGGCCTGGAGCTACACAAGGTTGCCCAGGGCCACAGCCAACCTGGCCTTCAACACCTCCAGGGACGGGGCACCCACCCCCTCTCTGGGCAGCCTGTTCCAGCCCCTCACCACTCTCTCTGCAAAGAACTTCCCCCTAAGATCTCCTCTAACCCTTCCCTCCTCCAGCTTCACTCCAGTCCCCTTGTCCTGCCAGGCTCTGCCCTTTGAACAAGCTGATTCCCCTCCTGTTCCTCTGCTCCCTTCAGGGACTGGCAGGCTGCAATGAGGTCCCCCTGCAGTCTTCTCTTCTCTAGGCTGAACAAGCCCAGCTCCCTCAGCCTCTGTTCATGGGGAAGATGTTCCAGCCCTCTGATCATCTTTGTGGCCCTCCTCTGAACCCAAAGTAAAATCAGATACTGGGATCTTTTTCTTTTCCTTCCCTTTCCCTTTCCTTTTTTTTTTTTTCCTTTTTTTTTTTTTTTTGGTGACTTAAAGTCTACAATGGGAAGCTACAGTTGTGTTTCCTGCCTTGCAGTTCAGACAAACAGAGGATACTCAAAGATTACAGCTGCTTTTATTGAAAACTAGTCAACTAGTTTGGGCTGTTTCTACTATTTTCCAACTACAATTAGGTAGATAAGGGAGGTGGGATTTGGCAAGGAGACAAAGTGCAGTCTATCTCACATGGGCTGAGCATCTCTTTTGCACTGACAACTCAAAGGTGGTGATAATGCACACACACCAGTGCCACCAATGTTTCCCTGGTGAGGGCCATCACTGCACAATCTCATCTGTAGCCTAAAAATAATCATGTCACACACGTATTACTCATGTAGCACCAGCAAACCTTTCATGGGTGGATGTGGTGGTCAGACAAAATAGCCCCATCAGCCACATGGAGATAAAGATGTCACCTAGGCCTGAAGAACATTTGGTGGTGGATGAAATCTGCTCCTGACAGTGTCTGCAGGCAGTAACAGCAAAACCTAAGATGACCCATTCTACATCTGTTGGAAAATGCTTTCTACCATGGCCGAATAAAAGTCCATGTCAATTTTGAAATAACTTGTCTGCTCAGCTCCTCTGCTGCATTTACAGGTGTAAATGGGTGGGTGTCCCCCTTCCCATGTTTATCCTGTTTGTACAATACCTCACCTGCAGCTGAGCCAAGCACGTTTGGCAGAGCACTAACATAGCAGATTCCTTGAGCACACAACATCAGCCTCTCTCTGCAGGGCATGCTTTGCCTGAGCCTTGTCTGAGCTGTAAAGTTTGCAATATAACCACTGGATTATCTAATTTTAAGAATGTTTGCAGAGCCACCTTTCATCTGAAAATCTAGGCAGAGCTCTTAAATCCAGTCTTCCTTGAAAGACATCAAATTATTGACTGAGTGTAAAAGTTGTTAAACCTTTCAAACTCTGTTTGGTTGTTGACTTTATGTTCTCCTGTGAATCAGCCTTTATGGGCAAAGGCAGAGACAGCATAAACTCCTTGTGATATTTCCAAGTAGGAAAAAACGAGAAGCAACTGAGATCATCTTTGAACATTTTCATAAAGGAAGTTGTGTGGAAATGTAACATCATTTGCTGACTGACTAAGTAATTAAAGACACAGAAAAGATCTAACTCTCTCTAACACTGATCACAATTATCCATTATTCTTCTCTCAGTTTAATGAGTGTTTATACTAAAAGCGTGTTTGAAGTTTTAACTGGAGTGTTATGACTGACATCTAGATAATGAAATGCAGTGATTTAATATCCTTGAAGTTCCTGTTCCCAGGATGATCCCAAAGTGCTCTCTGTTTTTTATAATTCTGAACAACGGTATCCAAAACATTGGGTTTCCCTTGATTTGTCTCCTTTTCATTACTCTGCCTTAATGAACCACGAAGCCATGATCCAACTAGGACAGGAAGGCAAATAATCATATTAGAATATCAGAGCAAATTCCTCATCTCTTGAAAGGATTCATCTTATGAAGATTTCCCTTCTCAAATAAGACATTTAATTTCATTTGTTTTTGAGGTCCTGGTGCTTAAAGGAGAGATATAAAGGCCTTCAGAGGATTCATCTCACATACCTTAGCTGCCAAGTTAGCGTAAGACAAATCACCATCTGGAAGTGCTTCTTTCTCTCTACTGACTACAGAAGGAGTTTAGACACTTATCTAGAATGAGTCACCTAATTTATAGTTGGGAAGTTAATTAAGGTGGACGCAGCTCTTATCGTTTAGGACTATATCTTCTTACCTGCATGATAGCATGATAGGGCAAAGTACTGTCACTTCATTTGCCCATCGCCAGCCCAGTCTTCTGAGGCTGACTGTAGCTGATTTATAAAGGCATCTTCTTTGATTTAAAAGCATAAATAATCATTACTGCTCCTGAGAATATATATATATTTATATATATGATTATTCATGTCTATACATAGAATCATAGAATCATAGAATCAAAGGGGTTGGAAGGGACCTCCAGAGATCATCAGGTCCAACCCCCTGCCAAAGCAGGGTCCCTAGGACAGGGCACACAGGGAGGCATCCAGACGGGTCTTGAATATCTCCAGAGAAGGAGACTCCACACCCCCTGGGCACCCTGTCCCAGGGCTCCCTCACCCTCACTGGGGAAAAGTTTTTCCACATGTTGGTGTGGAACTCCCTGTGCTCCAACTTGAGGCCATCACCCCTTGCCCTGTCTCCACAGACACTGAGAAGGGGCTGGCTGATTCCCCTGCATCTGCTGCTTAAGATATTATAAACATTAATTAGGTCCCCCTTAGTCTTCTCTTCTCAAGGCTGAACAGTCCAAATTTTCTCAGCCTTTCCTCACAGGGGAGATGCTCCAGGCCCTTCAGCATCTTCGTAGCCCTTCTTTGGACTGTCTCCAGGAGATCCCTGTCCTTTTTACACCAAGGTGCCCAGAACTGGACACAATACTCCAGGTGGGGCCTGACCAGGGCAGAGCAGAGGGGAGGATCCCCTCCTGGGACCTGCTGCCCACACTCCTCCTGATGCCCCCCAGGATCACATTGGCTCTCTCAGCCCCCAGGGCACACTGCTGGCTCATGGCCACCCTGTCACCCACCAGGACCCCCAGCTCCTTCTCCACAGAGCTCCTCTCCAGCAGCTCACCCCCAGCCTGTCCTGATTCCAGCAGTTATTCCTTCCCAGGTGCAAGACTTTACACTTGCTTTTGTTGAACCCCACCTGGTTTCTCCCTGCCCAGCGTATTTAAAATGTTTCTCTTGCTTGGTATTGGAATTTTTCTAACCTTGCTTCCAACCGTTAGCTCCTGTTACACTCGTCTCTGCTGGATTAAAGAGCTGTTAGCAATTGTATTGGGGTTTCTTCTCCTCCTTTTGAAAAGGTTGTATCACTCTAACTTATTTTGTTCAGAAAAACAGATAGAATGCACTCTGTATAAACCCAGAAATGAACAGGAATAGCAACCTCAAAACAAGGTAGATTCTGCCCATCTTTGGCTGTTCAGCTGTAGGGAACGTGAAGGTTGCCACTTGCTTTCTGTGCTCCTGGATCATAATGAATAAATATACAGAGTTCTGGAAGAATTTGAATAATGGTGGGATGCATTTCTACCACTTTTCTTAGAGGAACTTGCAGCCTCTGAAAATAGATTGCACTGGAGAATAAGGAAAAATATTCTGACAAAAACCTTTTCCAGTGTGATATTAGCTTCTTTTCTTTCTTTATGTCACCCAAATTTCTGTCTCAGAGTTTCAGCATGCCAGCTTAACTCCTGTCACTGGCTGTGGGAGAAGAACCACAACGTGAGGTGAGTTCCAGAGTGAGCTTACCATGTCTGATTAACTACAGGAGGAGAGAGGAGGAGGAGGATGTCCTATTTGTACATGGCTGAAGTTGTTCCCAGGAGATGAACAGCACACAGGCAGGTAAAACTCTCCAGAGGTAGTTTAGAAACTGACTGATTTCCACACTCAGTCTTCCCAGACTGCATCGTTCACAGTTCCATCTCCAGTCAATATCTCTGAATAGTGTATCTCTGACCTGTGTATCTCTGAATAGTTGGGGTTTTTTTTAAATATATGGTAGAGAGGTTTAGGGAATTAGCATGTTTACTGGGTTTTTTTCAGTTAAAATTTCAAAAGTCAACATTTTCTAACCTTTCTGGATGTTCAGAATAAAATGTTTCCACTTTGAATACAAATGCATATTCATTCTTTTTGAAAACACAGGGAGTTTCAAAATAAAAGTGAAATTATAGAGGCTACCTTAGCAAACCATTCCTATTGATCATGAGCAGGCCTTGTAATCTGTGTTTCAAAGCTGTGCTCAGTATGAGTTTGGAAATACAATCAAACTGTAAGTATTAATGGAATGGTTCCTGCTCTACTCTTCTCTATATCACGTTGAAATAGGAACATGTTATTATCCCATTCCCCTAACATGTATGTAGGTCATGGAAACTGGAAATTTGAAGACATTCTCATGACACAATGGCACTATCAGATGCTTACAACCCGTATTTCTTTGCAGGTAATGTATTACAGCTATGAAATCAAGATTTTCTTCTTAACAGAGAGGTAACAACCTCCTGACTCACAAATTTCTTCTGGCAGGGCAGCACAGTAATGAAAATCCACTGTAAATTTTTTAGGGGGGTTGTTTTTTGCTTGTTTCTTTGGGGATTTTTAATAGGAAAAAGCCATATGTCCATTAAAGCATCCACTGGAAAACCTGTGGCCTCAGCAGTGAAGGTAAAATATCCCTAGGAAATAGTCAAGTTTTCTTTATTCTTATGCATTGTACCACGGTTCCTTTACCTTGGCCTTTGCCAAAGTAGGGTAGAAGGTGGTCTCAAACTCTTAAAAAAGCGCTTGAAAAAGGCATTTCTGGGGTTTTGAAAGCCATCTTCATATCTGCAGTAAAATCATTCAATCACAGAATCACGGGTCCAACCCCCTGCCAAAGCAGGGTCCCTAGGACAGGGCACACAGGGAGGCATCCAGATGGGGCTGGAATATCTCCAGAGAAAGAGACTCCACACCCCCTGGGCAGCCTGGCCCAGGGCTCCCTCACCCTCACTGGCAAGAAGTTCTTCCCCAGATTGGGGTGGAACTCCCTGTGCTCCAACTTGAGGCCATCACCCCTTGTCCTGTCCCCACAGACACTGAGAAGAGGCTGGCCATGTCCCCCTGTGTCCCACCCTTCAGCTATTGATAACCATGGATCAGATCCCCTCTCAGACTTCTTCTCTCAACGTTGAACAGTCCCAGGTCATTCTGCCTTTCCTCACAGGGGAGATGCTCCAGTCCTTTAATCATCTTTGTAGCCCTCCACTGGACTCTCTCTAGAAGGTCCCAATCCTGATGTTGCATCAGCAGCCCTGAAACCAACCATCTTGTCCCAAACCAAGAATGTACCTGTAGACTTCTCTCATCATGCCTGGCCATGTTGAAATCCCCATTTTCTGCCAGTTGAATCCCCAAGCAGAAAGGCTCAGGAAAGGTTAGGAGGAGATTGCTAACACCTGAAATACAGTCCCATGCTTTTGCATTTGCTCTGCCTACCTCCTTGGTGTTCAGGTAGTTAAAAAAGGAGCCAGAGAATCCATATTCAGAGTTGTAAGACTTTCCCTAGTGATTCAGGTACATTACAGGATGATGGAGTTCTCAGACATATATTCTGAAGATTATAAGGGAACTGACATGCAATAAGATAGTCTAAATATTTCAGCTATAATAACCTTCACCTTTCCCTTGTCTCCCATTCAGTACCTATCTTATTATTACATTTCATTGTATTCCTCAGGGGAGTCAGTCTGCTTGTTACAGCTGGATAATACTTTTATCACTCCAAGGCTGTCTGTTAGATCTCTCCCTCTCTAAATCTTTCTTCTTAATTATTCTCACACATTTTCTCTTTTTATTACTAGCTTTGAGCTGGAGGTTCACTCAGCAAGCCCTGGCAATTCCCAGCAAAGCCCTCACTCACTATCAGTCATTCTCCCTCAGGTAGCTTCAAAGCAAGTCAGTCCTTTCTATTCCCATGTCATAGGATATTCCAGAGGGTTTGAGTCTGGGGAGCGCTGTGCAAGAGCAAATCAGTGCTAACTCAGTGGAACATGCCAGTGAGACTAATCTGTAAAATGTCAGGTGTCCCCAGAGACCAGTCTTGCTTTCTGAAGATCCCTGGTTCTGCAATAGAAAACATCAGTGTTAAAAGGTTGGTTTGTATGTAGGGAAGTGGGGCACACTTTTGAAAGGTGGCACTGTAAAGGTGAATCCATCATTGTTTTGAGAAGCAGACACTTTGGGTAGCCTTTGTGTGTTAGTGAAGGAAGGAAGGAAAGATGGATGGAGGGAAGGATGGATGGATGGATGGATGGATGGATGGATGGATGGATGGATGGATGGATGGATGGAAGGAACTGCTGTTTATTCTCAAGTCTCAGATATACAAATGTATATTGACACTAATCTAGTGTCCTCTGCCATTCCTTGTGTCTAATCTGTGGGCAGTGAAATGGAAGAGTTAAGCAGAAAGCACTGTCCTCTCCTGTGGAGTGTCAGGAATGGAAGATCTCAAGCAGCCCTGTTTCTGACTTGTGTAGGCACAGCAACTGGCTAGAGAATCAAGCATGCTGAGCCTTCTCAAGAAGCTTACGGTGGCTCCATTTGCTAAGAAGTCCAAGACAGATGACCTTGGGCAACATGCCATGATTCCTGTAAGTATTCCCTGCCTTTGAATAGCCTTTCTCCTTGGGCTGCATTCCAGCTATGACCTGGCCTGTCATGATAAAACCTGATCTCCTCCTCTCTGCCAGGCTGCAGTTATTGCTCTGTTGAATACAGTTCATCCTTTTTCTATTTCTCTTCCTCTGACTCTTTCATGATTGCATTCAGACACTGCATTAGTTATTAACTAATTCCTCCTTCAATGTGACAGACTCAAGAAGAGGGACACAGGGTCCCACAGTGGCTAGCGTTGTTTATTCATAGAAGACAAGTACTTTCCACACTTTACAATCTCAATCTACACAAAATACAGAAAAAATGGACCAAAAAAAAAATGAAGTAAGGAGAAGGTGGAGAATGTTGGTCAGAGGAAGGCCATGACAATGATCAGAGGGCTGGAGCAGCTCCCCTGTGAAGAGAGGCTGAGGGAGCTGGGCTGGGTCAGCCTGGAGAAGAGAAGGCTGTGGGGGGACCTCATTGCAGCCTGCCAGTCCCTGAAGGGAGCAGAGGAACAGGAGGGGAATCAGCTTGTTCAAAGGGCAGAGACTGGCAGGACAAGGGGGCTGGAGTGAAGCTGGAGGAGGGAAGGGTGAGAGGAGATCTTAGGGGGAAGTTCTTTGCAGAGAGAGTGGTGAGGGGCTGGAACAGGCTGTCCAGAGAGGGGGTGGGTGCCCCGTCCCTGGAGGTGTTGAAGGCCAGGTTGTCTGGGGCCCTGGGCAACCTTGTGTAGCTCCAGGCCTGGAGGTTGGTGTCCCTGCCTGTGTCAGGGAGGTTGGAGCTCTCTGATCCTTGGGGTCCCTTCCAACCCAGACCAGGCTGGGATTCTATGATAAACAACAGCAACAGCAACAGCAGCATGAGGTTCACAAGTTCCAGGATGCAGAACTAGCAGAAGTAGAAACACTCTCCTTCCCTCTCCTGTAACCCTCTTCATGATTTCACCCTAGACATATTTTCTCTGTGCCACCTCCAGCATTGTGGTCATTTAGCTTTGCTTCAATAGGCAGATATGAGCTGAACTTCTCTAGAGATGAGACTGAGTTATTGGAATGAGGCACTTTCATGGTGCTATGCAGAGTTCCAACCTGTATGCAGAGTTGGTCTGCCATGGTGTGATGGGCAGGCTAGGTGTGTGGAGACAGCAACTTGATATCTGCCTGGAAATTCCTCAGTAATCACCCAGGAATGATACCCTGCTGGGGTGTCTGTAGCCCTGCGACAGTGCCTGGTATCATAAAGATATCAGTTAATCACTAGTGCACATCTTCAATGTCAGAACAGTGTTTAACTCTTGTCTGGATTCTACCCTCTCACAATGAATATGTTGAATCTCAGATTTTCCCATATAAAAGCAAAGCAAAAAACACATCTTTGTAAGTCAAACTTGTTTTCTATTCCTAAAATACAACCTTTGTTCTGTCTTATTTAATTTATTTCTCCCCATGAATTCTTTAGATTTCACACACCTCCTGCCATGACACTTCCTTCTCCTACTGCTCCACTAGCATCTTGCTGGCTAGACCCCAGACTTGTTCTTTATCCCTACTATCAAGGATCGATTGCAGTCACGGTTTTCTTCATTGAGTAATGCCCACATAGATGTGTCATATGGGGTGTTGTGTTGTGCTTGGGGGTTGGCATATCCCCATGGTCCAGAAAAGAAGAGAACATTGTCAGGGGTGCAGCTTGCATGCAGGACATCAGGACAGGTATACCAGCAACCATCTTCTGCTTCTTATATCCTACATGTGAGAAAGGTGCAGTCCCAACTGCAAGGAAGAGCTATCAGGGAAAATAATAAATTGGCTGGGACTCTTTCACTGAAGACATCAGGTTGACAGGATCACAAGCAGAGCAGGAAGGCTTTAAAAGAATGGTGGTGAAGGGCTGCAGATTAGCTCCATTTGTATGGGACAGCATGGGGGAATAATCTTCCTGCTTGCTTCTTGCCTTGGCTGTTCTTTCAAATTCCTTCATTGCTTTTTGTCTGTGTGTGGCAAAAAAAAAAAACCCAACCCACTATTCACAAATGCAGAAGACTGCAAATAGTCATTAATTGATCTATGTAGGCACTAAGACATGGGAAAACCTCATGTGGAAGAGTTTTAAAGCAAAGTGGGTTTGGTGATTAAATACTTGAAGCACAATGCATTTGTTTGTGTTTGTGTGTGTGCAGGAGGGACATGTGCTTTTGCAAATGATCACTTTCCAGTTAGCAGTAGGAAAAGCTTGGAATGCTGTTTTGATGCCAGGACTGGTGATTTCTGACAGTGCAATGTTCATTTGGCTGAAGCCCTGTAATTGCAGTTCAGCAACCCAAATTGTTGTCCTGGAGGAGGAATTCACCCCCTCAACTCAACGTTTGCCCAAATCAGTTGTGCTCGTTCATTCAGGATATAGCTTTTTCTTCATCCCTCTGCTTCCAAGTCCTCCAGACAGGCTGGTAAATCAGCACAGTAGTTGGAGTCCTGCTGCATCCCCTTAAGGCTGGTTGGAACAAGGTGCAATTGTTGTGCCCTGGCTGGGGGAGGCAGCTGTGCTTATATAGTCACCCTTGTCTGGAAACCAATCATCCAGTGACATCCTGACAGAGACAGGCTTGTTCATCCCATCAATAACCAGTGATTATTGAGTGGTTATTATTAAGTTCTGCACCCACTTTTTGTCAATGGCTGACAGGCAGACCAAGACACCATGCAACTAAGGCCCTCTTCTTCAAAGCCTGCTGAAGACTGTTAAAAAAATCAGAAACTCCACTGGAACTTTTGCCTGAGGTCTGGTGAGCAGCAATAACAAGGCTGGCCACAGGGGCAGGACCTGAGACACCTCTCTGACTTCCTCAGTATTAACCCACAAAGATCTACACTCTCTGCTTGACCCTGCAACTCTTGCCCTAGGACAGTAAGAAGGTGTTTTTCTTTCCCCCACATCAAAAGAGATTTAAACTTTTTTTCCAAGTTTCAAAGCCACCAAAATCCAACCCTTCAAGTGTCTGAGTGCTCTGACAGAGTTTTAAACAAAGGTAAGAAGCAGTAGCATCACATATGTGTCTAAAGAGATGCCAACTTCTAATCATTCACCCCCAGTTGGGGGTGTGGGACACCTACGGTTCAGTAGGCTGTGCTATCAATTAGATCGTGCTTTCTGCTCACACTAGAACCCCCAAAATGCCCCTATAGCACTACAGGTCTTTGACATGTTCTCTGTCCTTTATGCTTTGCCAGCATCTCCATGATTTACTTTCCTGAGGTTTTATTCAGAGTTCACCTGTTTTCCTGGTAAACTGTTCGATCTGCTCCATCAGCTTGACTCAGAGTTGCTGACAGGTATGTTATTTTTTAACAACTACAGCTTTCCAAATGCCAATCCTTTACATCAGAGACCCAAAAAAACCCCCATATTCTGACAGGTAAATAGGTGCTTGATTGTCACAGTGATAAAATTTAAACAGAGATATATTACTTTTTAATGGCAGTCTGGATTGTGTTTCCCCAAATGCTATTTTTCCAAGTTTCTGCTAGTATCTCTACACGTGACCAAGTCTTGAGAGCAGAGTTTTCTGAGAGCCATAGGAAAAGATATCACAGAGGAAGCTCTATAGCACTTGCCAGGCCTTCAGGGTTCACGAAGCAAATCATCTACCAGCTCTGAAGTTACTGTGTTTGATGGACTACATCATGAGTGGCTTGGAGACAAGGGGTAAGGCTTAATTGCTCTGTTTCCTCCAGTGTGATGATGAGAGGTCATCAGGAGGAACAGTCAGAAGAAACAAAATCAGGTGGTTCTTCATTCAAAGTGTAGTTAAGGTGTCCTAGAATATGATGAATGCTAAAAGCTTAACCGAGTTGGTGGAATAAATGGATGGCTCCTTAAAGATAAATCCATCAAGACATAGCTAAGCTAAGACATAGAAAGCCTCTCTGTCTCTGAAAGTCTCATGGATAAAATTGACTGAATGATGGGTGGCTAGATAGGAAAACAAAAAAAAATCCTCCTGTGTTCACTAATTGGGTTCTTTCCCTACTTAGACTCTCTTTGGGTCACTCAGAGAGAGGACAGTGTATAAGTAGGCCTTAATCTGGCAAAGTATGATTGATTTTATGTGGGTGAGAGAGGTAAATGAATCTACATGTAAGTTATGTGACAGAGGAGAACTAGGTGAAGAACACCAGCAGAGAAATCATCAGTACAAACATGAAGCTTGGGGACCCATCTGCACCAGGGTCAGGTAGGAAAGAATTTCCTAGATGTTTGTAGCTAATATGCTTCATCCTGACCGTTCTTCATCCATGCTATCTCCCACTATTTAACTGATTCCAGGTTCCCAACTCTGCCAGTATATTGTAGGTGCTTGAGGAAAAGATGCTGAGACCCTGTATGATAGGTATCATTCCCTTTGTCTCTGTGTCTCTTCCTGGAATGCTGGGTCTGCTACTCCCAGACTTGAAGGAAACAGCTGACTCTTTGAGGTCTTCTTTGAGTATGTCACTATGCTAGCAGGAGCCACACAGTCAAGGGACAGGATTCCCAGAAAAACACATGCTTTCAAAACACCTGCTGCTTGAAAAAGATTAATCCAGCTGGCTAATCATTGATGTAGCAGTCAGACTAGCCTTTTATTCCCATTCAGACATTTAATGTTCTTAATAACTCTGTACAAGTCCTTTTTTTCCTTCACCTCTCCTCCATGCTTTATCTTCTCCATCACTCCTTCCTCTGAGTTGTGAGCCCTTCATGACAAGTTTCTCACTGTGTCAGTGCACCCATGACAATGGGGACACCTCCAGTTCAGGCTGTTCAGGTTCTGTTCAGACCTGTGCAAATTAACCTGCTAAATGAAAATGAAAATGATGTCCACTAATGGCAATGATCCTGCAGAAGAACTGTATTTCCATCATGGGGGAGAAGCTCAGGTGTTCAGCAGATGCCACAAAAGTGATATGGAGTAGACACCTTTTCTCCCAAGTGCATGAAGGTGAACAGCTCAGCCAGGCTGTTCATGACACTCCATATTCCTCCCATGCTCCAGACACCTGCCATCAACCTGGAGTGGAAATCCTTTCTTGGCCAAGGCATCTGTTATCACTTCCCAGGAAGAAAGAGCAATTGAAAGATAACAAGATTACTAAAAGGCAACATTGCCTGTTCTTGTCCACATCCATCTACACTGCACTCTCTCATTGTCAGGGAGTCTTTAAGATGGGAGCCTAAAGCATCTCTGTCCATGGTGGCACTGGACACTGCACTGGCATCAATATGTGGGCACCACATTGCTACCTGGGGCTGGGAGGCATCACAGGCAATGAACTCTGCTGCAAGAAGGTCAGGCTACTGACTGAGCTGACCAGTTCTAGCTTCAGGTTGAGGTTTTTTGTTTCATTACCCCAAGAAGGGATTAAATCCCTTGTACTTATCCCAGAGGACCTGTTTCCCCATTGCCTCCCAGTCTTATCCCTTTGCTGCTGCTGAATTCTGAACCACTGGCCTCATTGAGCTGCTGGAAACATTGAGGATGCAGCTCCATATGGGTCTTCAGAAGCAGAAAGGAGCTGTAGATGGGACTTCTCCATCTGCCAGAGGGCTGTGCCATGGACCATCCAAAAAGCAGTGGGGAAGCTCAGGCTTGGAAAGGTTTGCTCCAGTAACCTGATGTCTGGAGCAGCAGGCTAGCAGCTAAGACACCTGGGCTTTCTTCCCAGAACTAACGTAGTATGAGATATTGAATAGAGTCCAACATCTGGGTCTCCAGAAACAGACTGGGTCATTTGGTTTTAGGTGCAGAACTACTCATTACCTGCAAGTCAGCACCAACTTTTCTGCTCATATTCAAAGCACAGTCTCTGTGTGCTGCTATTTGCCATACTTCTTCATGAAATAACAGCTGTTTGGTTCCATGTTGTTAAGACACAAGAACAGCATCAACAGCAGTCCTGCAGAAGAACAGAGAACACCAGAGCCAAACTGGGACTCCTATATAATATATTAAAAGGAGTTCCTTCCTGAAGCCCTTGCACAGGAAGCAGTCTCTTGGTATCCTCTCATCCTCTGTGCTCTCCTGCATTAAGAATTATTCTCAAAAACTGAGTCACATCTGGCTTTTTTCTGCTTCTTACTTTGTTTTACCCCATGACACACATAAAAATTTCCCCAGCAAATGCAAGACTAATAAGAATTTGAAATAATTTTAAATATCAGCAAGAAGGGGTTTTCTTCACTTTTTTTTTTTTTATAATATGTCCCCAGACTAGTTTCTCAAATTGAGAATTTTTTCCTAATTATCTGAGCTTTATCTAAACCTGTCATTTCCTAAAATCCCTTGAAATCCAGGGGGCAGTTTCAAGCCAGTTTGACAGCACCAGAAATCTTAAACAATAGAAAAGGGAGACCCAAACTTTGATCCCCACAGAAGCAAAGGTTACTAATCATAGCTTTTTTTAATCCACAAGAGAAACCAGCAAAGGCACCTCAGCTTGACCATTTCTACTGCTCACAAGGATATTTTTAATTTTTTTCTTCTAGCTGGCCCCTTATCCTTTCAATGTATCTATTTTAATTTATGCCTACATTTGAATACATATATTTTTAATTGGCTCACTGCATCCATGGCCATCATGTTGGCAATGTGTTGACTGATCACTCCATAAATAGAGCAGTTCTAATGCTGCTGGAGGCACTTTAGCATCTTGAATCACTTTCCACTCTACTATATCACTTTAAAATAACAGAAGTGATGGCATGTTTTTCCTTCTGAGCCCCTAAACATGGCAGGATTGGGAGGTCCTTGGCAAGAGACCCACAGAATGATTTCTAATTTTCCCTCCTTCCTGACATGAAATATCTCCAACTGACACTTGAGCACCCAAAACATCTTAAATGAGCCTGTGTAGCTGCTGGAAGTGACCACACTTGAAAATTTGAACCCTGAAAGTGAACAAAAGAAAAACAGGAAGAAAGACCAACTTAAGTAGATATTTAGAAGAAAGACTTGGACATGGCAATGGAAGATGTATGGAATGATACTAGGAGGAGCTAAATACCAAAATTCTGATTGTAGAAAATATATAAACATGCATTTCAAGGGTTCAAGTAGTCTTTAGTTTCAACAAAAACTGTCTGAGACCTGTCACTTCAGAGTCCATACCATTGCCTATTACTTTTTGTTCAGCATTGAACAGACATAACGCTTCCATCCCTGGATGGGGCCCTGGGCAACCTTGTGTAGCTCCAGGCCTGAGGTTGGTGGCCCTGCCTGTGTCAGGGGGGTTGGAGCTCTCTGATCCTTGGGGTCCCTTCCAACCCATGCCATTCTATGATTCTATCATTCTATGATAACTGTGCCACAGCTAACATCTTCTAAGAGTGCTTTCCTGCATGACCTCTTATATAAACCACAAGCCAGATGGTGATTATCCATCATCATCTTTACACTACAGCGATACATCCAAATCATCAGCGACCATTTCACAATGACAAGTGGTACCTGCCTTCCATCTCCTTCAGAGAACTTTGAAGTGATAATTCAGTGTCTGGTCAGTAGTAGAGATGCATTGGGCTTTTCTTTGAAACTCCAGTCTTTGCTACTACTGGAGACAAGGCATGATTTTAAATGAATCTTGACTAGACACCTACTATCAAATTCTGAAGACAGGAAGTTGTAAAAGCATACTTGCACAGGGTGGGAAGAATAATTACATCAGTTTGGTTAATTAGACATGACAACAGCCTACCAGATGTCATAGAGTGTTCTTTCCTGCAGGACACCCTACCTTCAATATTGATTTGCCTTTCTAATGGTGTTCTCCAGTTCATCTAGGAATTCTTGGATCTGGTGTGAAACAGGCTCCCCAGGGAGGTGGTTGAGTCACCTTCCCTGGGTGTGTTTAACAGACAGGGAGATGAGGTGCTCAGGGATCTGGTTTAGCTTAGGATGGGATTGGTTGGACTTGATGATCTTTAAAGGTCTTTTCCAACCTTGTGATTCTGTGATTTTCTGGTGGATTAAATTCTCTATCTTGTTTTATCCTGGGGATCAGAAGAGGAAAGTCTGAAAAACTTAGAACAAGCATCTAGTCCTACATTTCCAGAACATAGAATAAGCTCTCCACAGTAGTAGCCAGATTTCATTGTGCTCCAATGCATATTTTTTGCTGTCAGCCTGATATTCAGAAGATTTACTGGAGTCATCAACACTAGTTTGTATTCTCACACAGTTCTAGGACACTTCCAGTCTTGATTTAGAAATTGTTAATGATGAAATATGTTCAGTTACCATTAAAAAAAAATATCTATCCCTTGATTATATTTAATAATACAAAGATATTTGAATCAGATTTCTTCTTTGACTTTATCTATCTTCAGTTTCCAGATAGATGCTCTCATATTTTTTTTTGCTAAGTAGTCTGGTCCTGATGTAAATTTTTACAGACTCTGATCAAACAATTTCTTGACCTTCTCTCTGATAAGTAGGCTCTGTTCTTTTCATTTTAAGCTAAATACAATCCTTTAATGATTCTCATAGCCTTTCTCTGAACCCTTTCCAATTTATCAACTTCTTTCCATTGTAACCCAGGCCATAATCTCACCAGTGACAAATGCAGAATTAACACAACCTCAGCCAAACTGAGAATCCATGTTTATGCCTCAAGGAATCATTAGCCATTTTGGCTCCTGTATTGAAGTAGGAGCTCATATTTGCCTGATTATCTGCCATGAGCCTTTCTCAGAGTTACTGCTTTGTATAAGCCCTGTAAAGAATCTATTCACTCTATATGTTAATTTGTAGGATGGAGTCAGCCCCTGATCGATGACTGATCTGCCTTATTTACTCTTAGATGTATGTAGAATTTTGACCTTGTTGAAATACACACTATTTGTCTGAACACAGTTTACCAAATGATCCATGTCACAAGATACCAACAATCCCATCCTTCTTACTTAGTGTCCCACAAGATTAGTGACATATATAAAATTTTATATCTATATTTTATTCCTGGCAACTAAACTGGGGAAAAAATGCTTGATAGTGGAGGGCCAATGTTTTTTATAGAAGAACAATTGCAGAGAGGTTTTCCCAGTTCTTCATCTACAGTGGAAGACAATTCCAATCTATTTTCTGTTGAGGAGAAGACTCTTTTCTTTTCAAAACAACAGAGACACAAGCTGGTTAAATAAGAACTTGAACTACACAGAGACGTCATCCTCCAACAAGAAGATATAATGACACAGTAACGTGGGCTGAAGACAGCAGCCCCCTCAATGAATGACAGGATTGAGCTGTCTCTACCTGGAAAATGCTTTCAAGGAATCTCTATCAGCCTTACCTCACTGCCTGGTCAGATCTTGATGTCTTTTTCTGCTCCCTTTTCTTCACCGTTATCAATTCTGCTCCCCAAGGCCTGGAACGTTGATGTAAAAGAGAGTTGCTGATGCCCTTGGACCAATAAAGGATCAAATCTTTATGTTTTTTCCTGTTCTCTTCTGAGTCCAAGTCACAGAGTCCTGCCCTGGAACACAGATAATGGAAAATAAAATGGGGATAGTAAATCCACATACCACTCCTTGATTTGGAGTTCCTCTGTCCAGTCTGGGCAGAGTAGAGCCACACCAACTGCTGGTCAGAGAGCTAATGGCATTTTGGAGGCATGTATGCTCTCAAGTGGCTGACACGTGTCCTGACTGACACTAGCTTTCTGAAATCACTCTCTTCAGGCAAGAAAAAGGAGTCTCACACCATCAACAACTGTAGTTAGATGAGACAAATCCCACCTCAGATGACCCTGATCCGGGTATCTAATCTCCCTTTAAAAGCAGACTGAAGTCTATAAGGGAGAAGGAACACACCAAGGACAGGAGGCAGCAGAAGATTATCCTACTTCTCCTGATTTTTCCATTATTTTTTACATCCTTTGGATAATCTGGAATGACACCACCAAACTCTCTTAATAGCTTTTATTTATTGCAGTAGCAATCTATGAATCAGTGCCTTTATTGGCCTGGGTGCTACAAAATAAGCACATATAAATGAGTTGATATGATCAACTAATAAAAGGATAGACCCTGCCATGAAGAAATTAAGATCTAAGACCTACTTTAATATAGGTATACTTACTACAGTTGGGCATTCTTTAATGTATAGAGCGTACTGCAGAGACACTCTGGGAAAGCATTCAGTCCAGTTTATTAGCCACTTGTTCTGATTCTCTCCTTGCTTCTTAAGTGTTATCTGTATGCATATAAGTACTTCTCTAGTGGTATAGACATATCCATGTGAAAAGTAGTACTACTTCATCTCTGTATAGTGACAATACCATTTTCAGTGTAGCAGACCTCACTCAAGCAACCCCGTTGCTATGGGGTTTTGAAAACCCATCAAGCTGGGTATGAAATGCATCCCTTTACATTAGGAAACACCCAGCAAAGTTCATTCACAGCATACAGAGTCTGAGATAGAACCAGGATGTTAATTTAAAGCAGGAAAAAAACCCCATTCTTCATTAACACACTTTTTGAATGCTATTGTTCCATAGTAAACAAGTCATATGACAAAGGAGTCTCTGAAAGGGATTTAAGTTCACTTGAAACAAGACTGTCTTGTTCTAGAATATATGTATTCAGGGGAGAAATTGATAATGATGAGACAATCTGGATATTCTTGCCAGAGAGAGAAGCCTGTTTAAAAACAGGAGCATTTAGCTTTTTTAAACTGCCCATCCTGATGGACCCCTGTGAGATCCATTGCACCCAGTTTGAAAGTCCCTTCTAAATTTTTTTGTCTTTCAGAGTAGGTTTTTTTTTTCCTCACCAAACTGGAAATAATTGTCTCTGATATCCAAATTAGTCTGTGCAATTTTTATCAAGAACATTTGTAATTTAAATTGGATCTGCAAAAGGAGTGGGATAAAAAAAATATGTTCATTTCATGCTCATTATGTATCTCAGTGAGACTGATGACATTTTAATATTAACATTGTTATGGGTTCCATATAAAAAAAATTAAGTCTACTTAATATTCCAGACTCTGCTGATTGGAACCTAGTTATTCTTGACAATGGAAAATCAATTGGTATTCTAATTAAAAAGAATAGCAGAGAAATAAACAAAACAATAAAAATAAATGTATTCCATATATTAGATGAAAGCCTGTGTTCATTCCTTCTGAAGCATCTCCTCTCCTCTTTCAATAGTTTTCCCAATTGCCTAGTTTGGACTTTGGCCTTGAGCTGGAAGAACACTGGTGCCTCAATAAATCCAGGCACAAGCATAAAACAGTGCCATTAAAGACAATAGATTAAAAATTTCAAGAAGGGGGTGCAGCTGGAAATAAGAGGTGATTTCTCTCCCTTGCAGACAGTGACATTGACTCTGTTGAGGAAAATGGTTTTCATGAGAAAGTTCTAAAGCTATTCTTGTTTGCTTTTCCTTGAAAAGAAAAAGTCAAACAGGTTTCACTTTTTACAACTTTAGATAAAAATGGGTTTTCAAAGTAATTTTTCTCTGCTTTCCACCTTTAATTTTCATAGAATCACAGAATGGTTTGGCTTGAAAGGGATCTCAAAGATCACATACTTCCAAATCCCTCCTGCCATGGGCAGAGACACCCTCCACTAGCCCAGGTTGCCCCAAGCCCCATCCAGCCTGGCCTTGAACACTGCCAGGGATCCAGGGGCATCCACAGCTTCTCTGGGCATCCTGTGCCAGGGCCTCACCACCCTCCCAGTGAAGAATTTTTTCCTAATATCTAATTTAAATCTACCCCCCTTCAGTTTAAAGCCATTACCTCTTGTCCTATCACTCCACTCTCTGATAAAGAGGCCCTCTTCAATGTTCTTGTAAGATTCCCTTTAGGTACTTGAAGGTTTCTAGAAGTTCTCCATGGAGCCTTTTCTTCTCCAGGCTGAACAAGCCTGGCTCTCTCAGCCTGGATCTACACAAGGTTGCCCAGGGCCCCAACCAACCTGGCCTTGAGGTGCTCTTCTCTATTTGCATCCTTTTAGCTAAGAGCAAAATGAACAGAAAAAAATGGGGAAAAAGTAAGGAAAATGGAGCATAAGGAAGAAAAAAAACCCCACACAGATATTTTAAATTTAGATCTTTTAGTGACTCTTCTTAAATTATATAATTAAAGAAAATTTTCAGTTCTAACTCACAACTTTTCCAGAATCTCCACTCTTTAAGCTGTGTCTCCCAGAACTAATTCTCTTTTTAGACAACCTTATTATATCTTTCTGTAAATTGAAGAGTGTGGGTAAACATGTTTAAAAAGCCCTGTTTGCTTACTGCAGCACAGCCTCCCATTGACTGCAGGCAACTTCAGCTCTGGCTAGCTACAGATGGGACTTGCATTGCTTCAGATCTAAAGCATTTAACCAGCACTGGGACTTCATGAACTTGAAGCCTTGTATCCAGATCAAGGAGTTTATGAAAAATATTCACTCTAAGTGCTTGGCCCACTGCCTTACAAAATGCCACCATCCAAAAGGATCACAGAATCACAGGGGTTGGAAGGGACCTCAAGAGATCATCAGGTCCAATCCCCCTGCCAAAGCAGGGTCCCTAGGACAGGGCACACAGGGAGGCATCCAGATGGGTCCAGACTAGTACATAGTGTATTAATACTTGCTGAGCTTAGAAGAAACCATCATTCCCTGACTATAGCTATTTTTTGGCAGTACAAAGTGAAGGGCCAAGCAGCCAGACAAGTGCCAACAAGGAAAACTCTGATTTGATATTAAGTGAGGAAAAAGTCAGCCTAAGGGTGAGCAAAAATTGAAGAAGGTGCTTAGATGGGTCATGAGATCTTCATACCTGTAGAATATTTAAATCTTGGTTGAACTCCTGAGCAACTTGATCTGACTTTGAAGCTGAAACTACCTTCAAGATTAGCCATGCTTTGAGCAGGTTGTTGGAGCAGACCTCCAGGCTTTCCTTCCAGCCTCAGATGACCTGTCATTCTGTGATTGTTCTCATTTAATCTGTTCTCCAGCCAAAGTGCTCCGTGCCAGAATATTGTATTGTCCCTTCTGGACTTGACTGTGATCATGAAGAAGTGAAGAAAAAAAGGAGGATGGAAAGGGTCAGAGACACAAAGAGCAAAACTTGATCTGGAACATCACAACTGCCATGTAATCTCTGAGTTTTTCAGTGTAGCTCCCAGAGTAATTAAAGAAGGTGCAAACAAGTATTGCCCCTAAGAAAGGGAGATCTTACTCTTTTCTGCTCTTGCCCATGTTTTCCTAGGAGATCAAGACTAATATAAGTGGTGGAAAAGGTAGAGAGAGGAAGGAAGAATGAAAGAAAAATAGGACTGTCAGAGAAGCATCAGGCTGGAAAAGGGTTATTAGCTAATTCACCCAAAGATCAGTCCTGGGATTGAATTTAGTTATTTTCTTCATTAATCATGATGATGCCAAAAAAAAAAGTAAAGTCTTCAGTTTGATTCACAAATTCAGAAGGCATTTTTCCTAGCAAGAAGGATCAAGCTATCACAAAGAGAAAAATAAATGACCTTGAGGATAAAAGTGTTCAAAATGAGATGAAATTTAACAACGTGAATTGCAAGGACCAGTAAGCAAGAACATGTGCTCTAAGGAGGCGGTTAGTCAGCTGGAAATGATGGAGAACATTCTGAGGATGTTAATCAAATTCAGTGGGGTGAGATCTCTCTCATTTAACATTCACTGTCTGCAGCACAGGTGATCACAGGCTAATCACCCTAAAATCCCTTCTTAGTCAATAAAAATTGACTTCCTCTATTGATGGAGTCAATAATAAGAATCATCTAGCAAATTCTGGTGTATTCTTCTAGTAGAGAAGAATAAATAGTACTGCAAACATTACTGCATTTATTGATTCCATTTCTGTTGAGTCAAAGGGAGTCTAGAGTAACTTGTGCCAAGATAGAAGCTTCCACCACAGTTACTCATGGTTAACTCATGTGACAATTGCAGTCCTAGGAAGTAGTCATTGATATTTTGCAAGGAAATAAAGAATGCATTATGTTATTCAGGTCTCAAGCACAACTTTATGTAGAATATCATGTGCAGCTCAAAACACCTATATTCCCAAAGAACAAATTCCACCATGATCCTATGCAGCAAAGACTATGAGAGTTTTTTGGGGTAAAGGTGGCCAGCAGGTCAAGGGAGGTTATCCTCCTCCTCTACTCTGCCCTGGTGAAGCCATATCTGGAGTCCTGTGTCCAGTTCTGGGCTCCCCAGTTCAATAGAGACAGGGAACTACTGGAAGAGGTCCAGGAAAGGGCTACAAGGATGATGAGAGGACTGGAGCATCTCTCGTATGAGGAAAGGCTGAGGGAGCTGGGTCTGTTTAGCCTGGAGAAGACTGAGAGGGCATCTCATCAATACTTATAAATATCTAAAGGGTGTGTATCAAGAAGATGGGGCCAGACTCTTTTCAGTGGTGCCCAGCAACAGGACAAGAACCAATGGGTGCAAACTGGAACACAGGGGGTTCCACCTGAATGTGGGGTTCCACTTCTTTCCTCTGAGGGCGACAGAGTACTGGGAGAGGCTGCCCAGAGAGGTTGGGGAGTCTCCTTCTCTGGAGAGATTTGAAACCTGCCTGGATGTGATCCTCTGCAAGCTGGTCTAGATCATCTAGCAGGGGGTTGGACTAGGTGATCTCCAGAGCTGTCTTTCAACCCCTACTGTTCTGTGAATCTGTGAAGAACCTTTGTGACCTAATGTGATGACTATGTGACATAAGGTCATGCAGATGAAGAAAGCAACAAAGCAAGAGCTGGACATGAATTGACTGCTGTCTTTAAATACATTTAGGAAGGGAATTACAAGGAATAAGAGGTATTTGAACTAAGGGAAAATTCTTGTTAATGGCAAATTTGTTCTTACTGGCAAAAAACCCCAAAGAGACCTAAATTAGTTATTCATAAACACAGGAGAGGACTGAGAGGGAGGTTGCAACTGAGTAGAACAGTCTTCCATTTGGAGAAACAGGGGAAAACACTATTTATGGTAAAGAGAAAGCTCATTTATTTAAAAAGCATGGTGGCCACTGCCAGCAGCACACCAGATGACCAATGTTATCATGAGGTTCTCGCATGCCTTCATGGGACATCATTCATGTATGAAAGACCATCCGCTGTTAATGGCAGATAAATGTGCTCCAGAGGGCACACTAGCAATTCTATCTGGCTTTGCTGTGAAGTGCAGCAAAATTCAAATACTGCAACAGTCCCAGACTGAATTTAGTTGCTGCCTGAGGGCTAAAATGCACAACGAGGTGGTGGAAGTATAATGTGATCCTGTAATACCTGCAATAGGTCAGGGCTCCAATATTGTGTTCAATAAAATTAATAAAAAACTAATTCCATTGCCAAAATCTGCAATACTGCATTGTCTATCACTGGTTTAGAGAAGTCCCTCCAGGAAAGTCCCTTTTCTCAGCAGTACATTACTTTTCTGAAAGAACAGTACCTTTTTTATCCCTCATTTCCTGTACACAAGCTCATCAGACAACACCCTGAGTAGGTAGCATGGACACTTCTTCTGAGTTACTGAGTTACTTCTTCTGAGTTACTCTTCTGAGACATTGCCTAAATATTCCTAAACAATCCCTTTTGCATCTCACACCTCTGTTTAACAGTGGTTACTTAAACTTTCAGCAGCCCAGTCTAGTGAAGGAGAAAATTAACTAAATAAATATGGACAGATTTAACCAGCTCCCTCATCTGAGTTTATTATTTATGCTGAATTACCTCTAAGTTCTTTGCCTAGCCTTCAGTTTGGCTGCCACTCAACCAAGGTGCCAAAAGAATTGAAAGCCATGATGTCTTTTGAGCTGATAGAAGGATAAATCCCCTCTGACACAATCAGTGTCTCTTGCTAATTGTTTCTGGCTCATCCTGACCAGCAATTAGTTTTAATAGCCCAGCTAAGTTAGCTCTGATGATGAGAGATCAGTATCAATCACATTAATGACCCATCTGCTAGGAAGCTAAAGCAAATGATTACCAAGACCAACTTCAGCCCATAAGAAGTCTGAGTGACTATCAACACACTTTTATTTGGAAGTTAAAAAGCAGTTGCTTCATGTTTTTAACTAAGCAGAAGTCGTCTCCAAATGTAGGCTCTTACCACCAGCATTTACTCTAGCGCTGCTGAAATCAGTAATGAGAAACAGGGACCTCCAGATGGCAAGTTCAGGCCACCGATGAGTTGAATTGTCCCTGGAAGGCACTCATCATTCATTGATGGGAGCTGAATAGCCCCATAATTCAACCAGGTGGGTTGAATCTGGGCCTCTGTGCATTGGGAGCATGAAAAGAGCTAAATTCAGCAATATCACACTGTTATAAAAGTCTGTTTACTTTAAATAAATTTCTGGCCCCATCACAGGAATTACACAGTACCTTCTATGTATTAGAGTATTTATCCTCATGCCCCCACTCAGAGTAATGCAAGTGTTACTATTAGGCCAGGTTGAAGCATCAAATTTCTCTGTTGTGGGAACTGTCAATGTTTTAAAATCAGGCTTTGTAAAAAAAAAATTAAACAAAAACGGAAATAGATACAAAAATGTGATTCTATAAAGCAGGATTTTTGAGGAAGACTCTCAGAACTCTGACTCTTCCATTTTAAGTTCTGCCTGTTGTCAGTATATGATTTAAGTCTTATTCTGTTGTAACAGTAATTATTGCGCTGTCTAGATTTCTAATTAGATTATTCCTATCCAAAACCCAAAACTTTTTAAAAGCTTATGCAACTACCCTGGTGTGCAGACAGGGAAAATGAGGCACAGATAAATAATTTGGTATCTAACAGGTTAGTGATAATTTCTCAGCAAATTCAAGGAAGGAGACTCAGCCCCCTCCCTGGGCAGCCTGTGCCAGGCCCTGACGCTGCTCCAGGCCCATCCCAGGCCCTGACCCTGCTCCAGGCCCCTGTTCCACAGCCCCACAACTCTGCCAGGGAAGAACTTTGCCCTCCCAGCTGAGCTGACCCTGCCCTGGGGCAGCTTGAGCCCATTGCCCCTTGTCCCAGCTCCTGGCCCCTGGCTGAAGAGACCAGCGCCCACCTCTCTGCACCCTCCTGGCAGGGCAGGGGAGGTGGGGAGAAGGTCTCCCCTCAGCCTCCTCTGCTCCAGCCTCAACACCCCCAGCTCCCTCAGCTGCTCCTCAGAGGATTTGCCCTCCAGCCCCTTCCCCAGCCTGGTTGCCCTTCTCTGCACTCGCTCCAGGACCTCCATGTCCTTCTGATGCTGAGGAGCCCAGAACTGGACCCAGCACTCCAGCTGCAGCCTCACCAGTGCCCAGTCCAGGGGCACAATCCCCTCCCCACACCTCCTGGCCACACTGTGTCTGACACAAGCCAGGATGCCCTTGGCCTTCCTGGCCCCCTGGGCACACTGCTGGCTCCTGGTCAGCCTGCAGTCACCCAACACCCCCAGGTCCTTCTCTGCCTGACAGCTCTCCAGCCAGTCTCCCCCCAGCCTGGAGCGCTGCAGGGGGTTGTTCTGTCCCATGTGCAGCACTCTGCACTTGGCCTTGTTAAACCTCATCCCATTGGTCTCAGCCCATCAGTGCATTCTGTTCAAACCCCTCTGAAGAGCCTCCCTCCCCTCCTTTAAAGCATCTATATCCCTTTTTATTTTAAATCTGTTATCACCTTTCCCCACATCTTCTAATGGGATGACAGTCCCTCTCTCCATTAATGGATGCAACAAAAATTGCTGTGGAAATCACTGCAGCAGGTTTGATTTCCATCAGGAGTTTAAACAAATACATGTCCAGGCATTAAATCAGTTTGCTAGGACAGACAGAAATACTGAAAATGAGCTTTTAAAAATATCCAATCACCACATAAGGGACTCCAGGTTTGTGGTATGACAGAGATTGTAAACACAGGTATATAGAGAAAACTTTATCACAAGATATTTTATCCCTCAGCTGGGTTCTTTCCACCTTCCTCATCACCAGGTTAGACAGAGGATGCTGGACTCAAGAGATTGTGTGTCCAAAATAATTAGCATTAAAAAAAGAAAAAAAAATTGCTTGAAATGAAAAGGATCAAAGAATTAGAGGGCCCCTCCCAACCAGCTGCTGATCAAAGAGCCACTGAACGAACAGGACACAGTTATTATGAGAAAAGCTATCAGAAGGGATGGTGGATTAGAGATGTTTCAGGTGGAAGGCAGCAGTGTTAGGAGTTAATGAATTCCCTTGGAAAAAAAGAATTAAAAGCCCAGGCAAAAACCACTCTTCTACAGCTTTATCGATTTTTCACCACACTAACTTCACATTAAGCAAGAGCAGGTCACAGCCAAGTCAGGACAAATGAAAATATAATTGTATTCAGTGTGGGAGAGTGGACTTTTTGCTGTTGCATTCAAGCTGAGCCTGTGATACAGAGGCAGAAGCAAATGCTTCAGCTTTGCTTTGCCTTTCTGCAGTGGCTTTACTCAGGCTTGTTTTGCCAATGATCCAAAGCTGGGAGGAGTGGCTGATGCACAGGACACTGAGCTGCCATCCAGAGAGACCTGGCCAGGCTGGAGAGCTGGGCAGGGAGAAACCAGATGGGGTTCAACAAAAGCAAGTGGAGAGTCTGGCACCTGGGAAGGAATAACTGCTGGAATCAGGACAGGCTGGGGGTGAGCTGCTGGAGAGGAGCTCTGTGGAGAAGGACCTGGGGGTCCTGGTGGGTGACAGGGTGGCCATGAGCCAGCAGTGTGCCCTGGGGGCTGAGAGAGCCCATGGGATCCTGGGGGGCATCAGGAGGAGTGTGGGCAGCAGGTCCCAGGAGGGGATCCTCCCCCTCTGCTCTGCCCTGCTCAGGCCCCACCTGGAGTGTTGTGTCCAGTGCTGGGCTCCCTGGGAGAGAAAAGACAGGGATCTCCTGGAGAGAGTCCAGAGGAGGCTCTGGAGATGCTGAAGGGCCTGGAGCATCTCCCCTGGGAGGAAAGGCTGAGGGAGCTGGGGCTGTTCAGCCTGGAGAGAAGAAGCCTGAGAGGGGATCTGATCCATGGTTATCAATAGCTGAAGGGTGGGACACAGGGGGACATGGGCAGCCTCTTCTCAGTGTCTGTGGGGACAGGACAAGCGGTGATGGCCTCAAGTTGCAGCACAGGGAGTTCCACCCCAATCTGGGGAAGAACTTCTTGCCAGTGAGGGTGAGGGAGCCCTGGGCCAGGCTGCCCAGGGGGGTGGTGGAGTCTCCTTCTCTGGAGATATTCCAGCCCCATCTGGATGCCTCCCTGTGTGCCCTGTCCTAGGGACCCTGCTTTGGCAGGGGGTTGGACCTGATGATGTCTGGAGGTCCCTTCCAACCACTACAATTCTATGATTCTGTGATTCTCAACACGCTGGTTTTTAAAGGGAGAGATATTTTCACTTCCCATACGTGTATGCACTTGCTCTGGATCCAGCAGATGGGAGAGCTGTGAGGTCCCTCTCCCAGCGTGGGGAGGTAAAATGAAGCAGGGGGAACACGTGAAACAGAGGCGAGCATTGCCTTGCTCAGTATCCTGCCGCTCGGAGGGGTACAGATCTCCCTTGCTGGATGGCTGCTGTGGGGTCATGTTCAAAAAAAAAGGGTAAACACTGAACATAGGTCTTAACTAGTAAGTAATACAGTCCTGTGAAGAGCCCTGGGTACTGTTTTCAATGATGTTATGCTGTTTGAACAGCCCAAGCCAAGAGCTTATTCCCCTGTGCACTTCCCAGGACTCGTACAGTTCAAAGACCATCCCCAGCGAGCAGTATTGATGAGAACACCTGGTTTTGGAAAGCCAAAGAGCTAAATAATAGGAAATAATGTTGCTAAGTGCCAGCTGGGATGTGTACCAGTGAATATTCCTTAAGAAAGTTTAATTTTTGAACAATGGATGGGTTCCTCAGCCCTCAGTGCCCCCACAGGCTGAGAACTGTCTGATCCCTCTGCTTTTTCTTCTGTGTGCTTGTGCTCCAGAGTGTAATGGTGCTTGTGCTCCTTGCCTTCAGCAAAATAACTTTTACAGATTTTTCTGAAAGAATTTTCCTGCCCTAAACTCCACTGACTGAAAAGGGAGCAGGGAACTCCAGATTGCTTAACTTGCTTGGGGACAGAAACCTGCATTTCAGGCAACCAAATTTATTAATCTATAATGAATCACTACTCTAGGATGGTGAAATGCCCTCTCTTTCTCCCTGAATGCACAGAGAAAAAATTACAAAGGCTCTCCCAGCGCAGTTCACTTTTATCAACTCTGTAATTTGCTCTTTTATAGCCAGAAGAATTGCTAAAATGTCATTTATTTGTGTTAAATTGCATGTGTACATGTTTGCACACCCATATTGCAGGAGGCATGTCATATGTGAAAGGGACTGCATACCTTGGTGTGGGTATATGAGAGCATACCACTCATCATCTGTGTGGCTATGTAATAACCTTAACAACATATGAATGTACTGGTACATAGTCTGTTGAGCAGAAAGAAAAATCTATTCTCTCCTCTCTAGCTTTTTATAGCAAAGGTGATGGGGAGCCAAATTTGAGCAATGTTAGAAGGTTCTGCCTGCTCATCTCATTTCTTTCTAAGTATTTTAAACCATACTTGTCATCGTGGTATCTGAGCTGAGTATCTCAAGCTGGCTTCAAAGCCCAAGCCAAGCATTAATTCAAAGCTTTAAAGTATTTTTTCAGTTATCTGCAACATGAAAATGAACTTGAATCATATTTTTTCTCTGAGTTGATGCAGTTGGTGAGTGCTCTGATTAAAGAATTATTTCTCTTCATCGGGATACACTTCTTGACTTAGAGTCAGCTTGGGCTGAAAGTCATTGTGTTTTGTGTTATACTTTTATGCAGAATCATTGCAGAGCCAGGAATTTTCATATTGATGAAAATAAACTTCTCATTCAGATGGGATTGGTTCCTCATTTCTATTTCCTTAGTGTTTGCCCCATAGGAGATGAGAGAAGAGCTCTTTGCCACACAGTAGAAACAAAGAACTACAGGGAAGCGTAAATCATCAAGACCAATTCCCCCACCCCTTGCAAGAGTACAGGCAACAGATAATTATTCCAAAAAAAAAAAGGTTACATCCTACATACCCCAAAACTCTGTGATATGTGTAAGATATTTTAATAAAAGATTGATAGTCCCCAGTCTGCGCTGTATCTGGAGACTCCCTGGTTAGTGTACAGCCCAGCTGGAGACCAAACACCCTCTCAGCTTTTCTGGTTTGAAATGAAAGTATGCTTTAATGGTATGTTTTCCTTCCAGTAGAACAGACTCTCTCCTGGTAAGGCAATATTCAACATCTAGGTGGGAAATGTTTGTGATTTCAGGCTTAAAATGTTCTCCTTTGGTTCCCATTGCCGAGCGATGCACAGGAGAGAAGCAATGATTTAGGTGATGTGAGTGTTTGTAACAGGGATTGAAAGTCTCAAACTGGACAAAGAAGTCTTGACTGCACAGGTTCTTTCTTCATGTCCTTTTAACTCTCCACTAGGCTCTAAAGTAGGGTAGATTTTTCTTCCTAGCTTAGAGTTTTCAACCATGAAATCTGAACCTCGGCCTATATCTGAGTGGCTTCCATATCGCATCCATGGTGAGCTGCCCAGCAGGCTTTACATACTTCCTGAGACACTTACCTCCCTTCCTCAAGAGTGAAGACAGTTTGTGGTAGGATGCCTTTGTTTTCATTATGGTAGGCTGCCTTTACTTTCCTAACAGGTCAAGAGATGCGTGTGATGTCGAGTGCACACCCACTGCATCTGAGTTCATGCAACATCTCAGGCCTGAAGAGGTGCAATTACATCAACATGTCACGTAAAGATAAAAGCTGCAGTCAAAGACAGATGTGATTACCTCAGAAGGTGTTATGCAAGCATGGTCCATTGGCTTCTGGGTTTAAACAAGTATCTTCATTAAGAGTTCTGCAAGAGTATGCTGATGGACATACACATTGTCACTGTCCCTGACATAGTTGACACTCTATTATGCTTAATGAGGTTAAGTTTTATATCAAAAGAATTACATCCTAGAATTGCCTAACCCTTTCCTTGATCCATCTAGAGAGAAATTGTAGAGAAATAGCAGAGATGAGATACCACAACTGCAGACATAATCCCAACTAAACTTCAGATTAAGTGGCACAACTCACATCTTTAGTAGTGTTTAGAATTAGAGAGGACATCTGTCCAAGAGCAAGGAAGAGATCCCAGATTTCCCAGCATGCAGACAACTGTGGCATGCTTCCCTCACTGAACAGCTTCCTTGTAGATGAGCAATGAGTGAAAATCCCCAGCACACACCACAGAAAAGCAGAGTTAGCAGGAAAAAAACCAAAGGATAATGTGAAGGGCAATACTGAATGGAGCTGCTGAAGATTGAGATGCATCCCTTGACTTCTGGCTTTCTTACATAGAAAGCACAATTAATAGGAGCCAATGAGGCTTGGAGGCACTTCTGCATCTCTTTGTGATCTGAATCTCAGTCTCTGTGAATATTTGCTATTATTTCACTGGGTCATGATTTTGCCGAGAAAAGAAAGCATCAGAAAAAGAGGAAAGTCTCCCTGTATTGCCAGACTGATCAAGTCATACTTGGGGATCCTGTTTCAGGGGGACCTTAGAACAAACTGGCTGATACTCACTCCACCACTTTGAGATGGTTTGTTGGTTTTTTTTCTTCTGGATATGGGAGGTCTACATTTCAGTCAGTCTTGGCTGGGCTTCAGGTCTGGAGAATGGCTGAGTTTTCCTGGAAACCCGGTGCCCTTCTCCTACTTCAAACTCCCTTCCTCTAGCTCTAGTGATTTCTGGACTTGGTGAGTTAATTGTGTGTGTGTGTGTTGAATTGGGCATTCTGGTAGAATGCAGCAAACCCAGTGAGAAGCAGGCAACGCTTAAAAGTTCAAAGCTTACCTTTAATTCAACCAGCCTTGTTACATATTCAGCCTCGTTTCGCTCTATCAGTCAGTCTCTGAACGGAAGGATAAGGCTCTTTATTCCAACCTCATACTTACCTAGCCCCCGGGCAGCTCCAACCCCCTCCTTTTAATTATCACTCCAAAAGCATAGAGCCCACGGTTACATGAGTCACAAATTATATCTCCCGGCAGTGCATAATGCTCCTTTTCACACCTACAGAGGATGAGTCATTAAAAAAATAGGGGAGAGGGGGGAGGGGGAAGGAAATTCAAAATTCCCCATCCATAGAAGCAAAAGGAAAAACATCAAAGAAGAAATTACTGGTGGACGTAGCACCCCAAGTACAGGCAGATCCCTTTGAAATGGACAAAACATGGGCTTCAGGTGAGTTGTGTCTCATAAGGTGCTATAGGAAGGAAGAAGAGATACTAAGTTCTGGCTACAGCTCTGCCCAGTTGTTCTTTAGTTGACAACAGCAGGAAAAGTCAATCTTGCAAGAAGGGGAGGAGAAGGAGGTATAGCCTGTGCAGAATTGCTGAAGCATGTCATGGCGGGTGAGAAACTTCCCATGAGCCAGCAGTGGCTCTGGCAGCTGGGAAGGGTGATGGGATCCTGGGCTCCATCAGCAGAGGGGTGGCAGCAGGGATAGGGAGGGGATTGTCCCTCTCTGCTCTGCCCTCAGGAGGCCCCAGCTGGAGTCCTGCGTCCAGAGCTGGGGCCCCAATATAAGAAAGATGTGGAACTGTTGGAGAGGGATCAGAGGAGCCACGGAGATGATCAGAGGGCTGGAGCAGCTCCCCTATGAAGAGAGGCTGAGGGAGCTGGGCTGGGTCAGCCTGGAGAAGAGAAGGCTGTGGGGGGACTGGCAGGACAAGGGGGCTGGAGTGAAGCTGGAGGAGGGAAGGGTTAGAGGAGATCTTAGGGGGAAGTTCTTTGCAGAGAGAGTGGTGAGGGGCTGGAACAGGCTGCCCAGAGAGGGGGTGGGTGCCCCGTGTCTGGAGGTGTTGAAGGCCAGGTTGGCTGGGGCCATGGGCAACCTTGTGTATCTCCAGGCCTGGAGGTTGGTGTCCCTGCCTGTGTCAGGGGGTTGGAGCTCTCTGATCCTTGGGGTCCCTTCCAACCCATGCCATTCTATGATTCTATGATTCATCCTCCTCCCATATAAACTGGGAATCTGTCCCCAGTGTTTGTTAACCAGGGAGGGAAGAGACTCAGCAAAAGGAGCATTCAAGGTTTGGATTGAATGCAAGGCCAAACTTTCAGCTTGGATCAGGATCTCAAACAAAGACTGAAGGCATCTGTGGTATACCCACTGTAGGTAGGTTTAGGGTGGGTAGGAGAACACTTCTGATCCAATCTTCTCAAAGTAAGACTGACTTTAAAGTCATATTGAATTGTAAAAGCCTATCCATGTTAAGGTAGGTCAGCCACTCTGTACATACAGGAGATAAATGCACAATCTTAAAGGGACAATCACAGGATAACATGGGGAACACACTGCCAAAATATTTCCCTGGGGATGCCATCATCTGTCATGACACTGACAGTGTGTTATTTGTTCCCCAAGGACCAACTGGGAAATTTCTATGGAAATCTATGGGTTTGATTTGGTTTTTTTTTTAAATTGCACATCTCTGGTTCATCAAAAAGGGAGATGTTTCCAGGAACATGTACAAGGAAGGAAGATTTCCCCTTGTCTAGGATGTTACAGGATGAGTTCCTACCTGTCGTGTGATTTGGTGGTGATTAATAAACCTCAAGAGTGAAGCTTCTAGTGAAGATAAATTTTGTGCAAACAAGTAAACAAACATTGGAGAAAAAGACTGTGGGGAGGCAGTGGAATCCATCAGCACCTGCCTGCTTAGAAAAGCAACTCTCCTGAACCAGAATGTGCTGAGAATGCTGTATGGAAAGCCAAGCTTCTTAAAGTACAAAGTGCCTCACATCTCTACATCCTAAAATTAAGAGAGATTGCAGTAAAAGGACAAAGTATGCAGTTGCTCTCTGTCAGTCTACAAAGAGTCCTCTTTTACTTCAAACATCTCCAGAGTTCTTTCTGTTTCTATGCCCTCTCCCAGGCCACTCTGGGACATGCAGAGAGATCCAAGCTCTTGGCTGCTGGATATTGCTAAGAAAAAAACAAGGGAGATGCCTGTGGAGGCAGCTCTCAGATAGGGTTGGATTATTATCCAAATATTTAGGTTTTGATCTAACATGTCATGTGCCTGAATCCTCCACTGAGCTTGGCTGTAGGCGTGCTATGTATTCATAAGTTCACCCATTTCAGTTGGACCTCACAGAGAACTGTTTGCCCTTGCTTGTTTGAGTGCATTCACAGAATCACAGAGCGGTAGGGGTTGGAAGGCACCTCAAAAGATCATCTAGTCCAACCTCCCTGACAAAGCACAATCAGCTAGACTAGATCACACAGGAATGCATCCAGGTGGGTTTTGAATGTCCCCAGAGAAGGAGACTCCACAACCTCCCTGGGCAGCCTGTCCCAGTGCTCTGGCACCCTCACAGTGAAAAAGCTCCTTCTCATATTCACATGGATCCATATTCACCTCTTTCTTCCTAACTTTGCATTGCAAGAACTGAGATGAAGTGAAAGGTTCTTTATTCTGAAAGTTCAGAAATACTGAAGGTGGTATGAATGTTTCTGTCCTGGTGAGACCTCCAATCTGGGAAGAACAGAGACAGTTTGCTGTTGTGCCTTTACAAATACCGTGGAGGACACAAGCCCAGCACTAACCCATCATAGTAACTTCTGCCCATAACACTGACTCCTGCCTAGCTGCTGGCTCCTTCATCTTATATTCTCCACATTCCTGTGATGACTAAGTCATTAATTGATCCTGACTTTCCAGGGAAAACAGAAATATCACTTATTAGGTAAGAGAAAACCCAAACCAAGTTATTATTACTTGCAATGAGGTCATATTGTATTCCCCTAGACAAGATAAGGGATTCACTGTGGTCAGCAACACTCAGGCATGTAGGACAGGATTCATTTCACCTACCTACACAGTACATACCTACATTTGGAGAACAGGAGGCTGAGGGAAGACCTTATCACCACCTACAATTACCTGAAAGGAGGCTGTAGAGAGGTGAGTGTTGGTCACTTTGCCCAAGTGACAGGTGACAGGATGAGGGGGAATGGACTCAAACTGCACCAGGGCAGGTTCAGATTAGACATTAGGCACTAGAACAGGCTGCTCAGGGAGGTGGCTGAGTCACCATCCCTGGAGGTATTTAAAAGTCGGGTAAAGGAGGTGCTTAGGGATATGGTTTAGTAGATGACAGGTATGACTGTAGTGTTTTCCAACCTAGTGGTCCTGTGATCTCTCTCAATCTGCAATCTCAGATTCTCTTATGGTCAACAGAGGAACAGTACTTTCAGGGCACATTTCATGTGACCTTGTTTCACTATTGACTCTTGTCTGAGATGAGACAATGAAAGGAGTCTTGCACCTCTACATAGAATGAGCTTCCCTTTGAAAAGTGGGGATGTAAAATTAATATGTTGACACTCCGTATCTTAGGGAAAAGAAGTTTAAAAGAGGGACAGAAGTGCCTGAAGCTTTGTCTTCCACATGCTCGTCTGTATTTCCCCTTCAAAAATCTCTACCTTGTCCCAGATCTCCACAGCTGTCATGCTCTTGGTGACTTGACCTTCCTTTCCTTCACTGATACAGCAAGTCACGATTGTCCAGTGTCGTTAGATGATGTAAAAAGAAGAGTGCTCAGACATGCTGCTTTTCTTCTTCAGGCACCAGGTCCATGGACTGGAACAAGGTAGGCTTGGCACAGACTGAAATGTCACACTGATGCATCCAGAGCTCAGAAATCCTCATCTCCAGGCTATCTTAGAAAACTCCCTAACCTTTGCTCATTTTACACCCTGTTCCACCCACCTGTCTGCTTTTCCTGTCATTGATGTTCTCTTAATTGCTTGGTTCCTAATAGTAGTGAACTTCTAGCAACATCCTTTTTCCTTTTTGGCTCTTGAAAACAAGCTGTTTAACCTTTTGGG
Source organism: Hypotaenidia okinawae (assembly GCA_027925045.1). Lineage (NCBI taxonomy): Eukaryota > Metazoa > Chordata > Aves > Gruiformes > Rallidae > Hypotaenidia > Hypotaenidia okinawae. The sequence continues at coordinate 162,841,611 of BSDF01000002.1, forward strand.
CTGATGGATTTTCAAGGTAGCTGTTGAATCTGAGAAGTGAAAAAAGGTGAAAATATATTGGATCCCCCCCCCCAAAAAAAAAAAAACACGTCTAGCACTATCACCCAAAGAAATGTGCTTGGAGAAGCTTTGAGGATCTGTATTTCTTCCTGCCATTGACTGTCCATGTCTTTGTCTTACAGTTTTTTGATTCTTAATAAAATGCAGGAAGCACAATAATAATAATATATTAGACATCCCTGTTAATTAAATAGCACAATGCAGAAATCTTCTTAAAGGATTATCTGTGATAGAACCTCAGGATTAACACTGCTTATGCTCAGAGGTTCATATGACAGACCACCAGAGTAAAGTAGTGGGCATGCAGTCTTCAAAACAAATAGTATTATATAATAATCAAGTTTTTAATTTTGCAGACTAAGAAACAGGATTATCAGTCCCTGATTTGTCCACCAATGGCTATAATTTTTGCACACAGAAAAAGCAGGATTAGTCACTCATTAGAAGGAATCCAAAGCTAAAAAAATCAATGTGGTATTGCTCAGGCAACATGACTCGATTCCTGTCTTTATTACAGCTTCCCATATGGGGTCTTCTAGCTTCTATTTTCTCCAACTGCAAAATGGGAATAATAACATATATCAGTATCCCCAGAGAATGTATCACTTTAAGTTATCTGAATATATATATATATATATATATATATATATATATATATATAAAACCACGTTAGGTACAATTGTATTTAGTGCTCTGAACATACTCTTTTGCATTAAAAACACACACAATGCCTCTCACAGTGCTCTGCTTTCTTATCTTCTGCCCTGGGAAAAAGGCATGTAAATTGGAGTGCTGATTTGGGTGGATTTTCTTCTGACATATCTATTCTTGAGCAACCTGTGTTACAGAAAGGAAATCAAACGTATGTGCTTCATTCTTGGAACAGAAAGTGTTGCCCAAAGTAATTATGAGAGGGGAAAGGGGGGGGGGGAAATAGGGGGAAAATAGAAAAAAAGAAAGTATACCATGCATTTGTACATTTAAGGTAAATATGAAGAGAGTCTGGGGGAGCGGGGCTGGGTCAGCCTGGAGAAGAGAAGGCTGTGGGGGGACCTCATTGCAGCCTGCCAGTCCCTGAAGGGAGCAGAGGAACAGGAGGGGAATCAGCTTGTTCAAAGGGCAGAGCCTGGCAGGCCAAGGGGGCTGGAGTGAAGCTGGAGGAGGGAAGGGTTAGAGGAGATCTTAGGAGGAAGTTCTTTGCAGAGAGTGGTGAGGGGCTGGAACAGGCTGCCCAGAGAGGGGGTGGGTGCCCCGTGCCTGGAGGTGTTGCAGGCCAGGTTGGCTGGGGCCCTGGGCAACCTTGTGTAGCTCCAGGCCTGGAGGTTGGTGTCCCTGCCTGTGTCAGGGGGGTTGGAGCTCTCTGATCCTTGGGGTCCCTTCCAACCCATGCCATTCTGTGATTCTATGATTCTATGATAAGTGAAGCCAAAATTAAGGAATTGGATTTGGTGACATACGTAGAGTTTAATCTCAAAGCACAGTTTGCTGTTAGGAAGGCTCATGCTGGGTGCTGTCTAGCTGATACTCCTACCTGCTCTCCAGAGACCAGTGATGAAATGTGATGACCAGACAGCTAGAAACAAGCAATAAAAGACTAGATCCTTTAGGGGGAGTTATGAGAAGGAAAGATAATGTGGTAAAGGAAGACAAGAAAAATTCTAGTGAAATTAGCAGACAGTAGCAATAACAGAAGGAAAAGTCAATAAAAACGACATTGATTTTCTGATGTTCTCTATGTGTGTGTGCAATGCTTTGACTTTTTAAGCAGCTGAGCCAGTCTGTATTGGTTAAGTATTTTTCTGCCTGAATAACACTGTAGCTTGAATACCTTAGCATCTGAGCTGTCTTTGCATATTATTTTATCTCCCATAAGGCTCAGATGAGAGAGGAGACCTCAACCTTTACAACTGAGAGATCAGATGGGGGAAAAAAAAAATAGAAAGAATGACTGGAACAATATTCAAAGGAGAAATAATTTCCCTTGTGCACCAAACTCATCAGTTTGGGTTCAATTTATAAAATAACTTTTCTCATGACTGACAAAAAGCTTGTGGTCGTTTCTTTTGCTCTTCTTTCCCAGCCAAATGGGAGCTGAAGAGAAACAGACTGAAAGAATGTTATTTTCTGAAGATTAATGAAATCTTACAGCAGGATTAACAGTGAATTGAAAAGGGGGAAGCTCTGAAGCAGGGGCTTTCTGAAGTGTTTCTAATATTCTATAGAAAATGTATGTGAATTTGCCAGGCAACCACAGAAACTCAGTAATTAACACTGACCACTAAGCAAAGTTCAAACAAATTTCCAAAGATTTAGCCTAAATTTTGTTTATTTATTTATAGCTATCTGTAACAACAGAATGGGATTTCACATTTTAGTATACTGAAAATTCCCTTTATAACAACTGTATTATTTTTCCTTTTTAAGGATGTAAGTGAACCAGAGGGCCAGCAGAGCAATGCAAACAGGCATACACTACCCATATCACAGAGACACAGAATCGAAGGGGTTGGAAGGGACCTCCGGAGACCATCAGGTCCAACCCCCAGCCAAAGCAGGGTCCCTAGGACAGGGCACACAGGGAGGCATCCAGATGGGGCTGGAATCTCTCCAGAGAAGGAGACTCCACACCCCCCTGGGCAGCCTGGCCCAGGGCTCCCTCACCCTCACTGGGAAGACGTTCTTCCCCAGATTAGTGTGGAACTCCCTGTGCTCCAACTTGAGGCCATCACCCCTTGTCCTGTCCCCACAGACACTGAGAAGAGGCTGCCCATGTCCCCCTGTGTCCCACCTTTCAGCTATTGATAACCATGGATCAGATCCCCTCTCAGGCTTCTTCTCTCCAGGATGAACAGCCCCAGCTCCCTCAGCCTTTCCTCACAGGGAAGATGTTTCAACTGATGGTTGCTCTTCAACCCGACTCCTTGCAGCCCAATATCCAAATAACCATCTATGAACCTAAGTTTTGGTGCACCTTTAGAAACTGGGATCCTTTGCCTTACATCACAGAAAGGATCTAAAGGAAAGGTGAAATAAAGAGTAATTACACTAAAGATTGCTCAGAAAGTCAGTGGCTTCACTGATCATTTGCCTTAAACCTCCTGAATTTACCCCCAATGCTGTTCCCTTTTACATTCCTTCAGGAGATGTATATTTGTTTACATGCATATGGACTATATTTAAACAGAAACTACCCCTGCTGTTAGTAGACAGGGAGGCTATGATGATTCCAAGCTGTCATCACAGACCAAGAAAGGCTGGAGACATATAAAGAGCTGCCAAAATTCTCCTTGTTCCTCCTTCTTACCAGCACCTGTCCATGCCACTGTCAGCAGGATTTCCACACCTCTGCAGTGTGATAATTGGAAATGCCAGACAGCAAATTCCCTCTGCATAAAAAACAGGTAGCAAATTAAGTTGGGCAGGGCATGTCTTTTTTTTTATATTATTATAAAGAGAGTTCATTGGCTTCAAACCCATATTGATGGAAGTTGGTGTTCCTTCTCCCCCCACACAGGTATCACTTCCATCACCCCAAATTATCCCTCCTGAAAGTACCTTTGAGAAACAGAGGGATAAAAAAGAAAAGTTTGGTGCACATAGGGGTTGGAAGGGACCTCAAGAGATCATCGAGTCCAACTTCCCTGCCACAGCAGGGTCCCTAGCTCATATTGCACAGACAGGTCTTGAGTATCTCCAGAGAAGGAGACTCCACCACCCCCTGGGCAGCCTGGCCCAGGGCTCTCTCACCCTCACTGGGGAAAAGTTCTTCCTCATGTTGGTGTGGAACTCTCTGTGCTCCAACTTGAGGCCATCACCCCTTGTCCTGTCCCCACAGGCACTGAGAAGAGGCTGGCTGATTCCCCCTGCATCCCATATTTAAGATAATTATAAACGTTAATTAGGTCCCCTCTTAGTCTTCTCAAGAATGAACAGCCCCAGCTCCCTCAGCCTTTCCTCCCAGGGGAGATGCTCCAGGCCCTTCAGCATCTCTGTGTCCCTCCTCTGGACTCTCTCCAGGAGATCCCTGTCTTTTCTATCCCAGGGAGCCCAGCACTGGACACAACACTCCCTGGTCAGGCCCGAGCAGAGGGGGAGTATCCCCTCCTGTGACCTGCTGGCCACACTCCTCCTGATGCCCCCCAGGATCCCATGGGCTCTCTCAGCCCCCAGCGCACACTGCTGGCTCATGGCCACCCTGTCACCCACCAGGACCCCCAGGTCCTTCTCCACAGAGCTCCTCTCCAGCAGCTCACCCCCAGCCTGTCCTGATTCCAGCAGTTCTTCCTTCCCAGGTGCCAGACTCTCCACTTGCTTTTGTTGAACCCCATCTGGTCTCTCCCTGCCCAGCTCTCCAGCCTGGCCAGTTCTCTCTGGATGGCAGCTCAGTGTCCTGTGCATCAGCCACTCCTCCCAGCTTTGGATCATCAGGTCCTTGCTGAGGGTGGATGCTGATTTCTCACCAAGGTTGTCAGTGAAGATATTAAACAGATTAGGAAGAAATCAGTTCCCAGCTGCAGTTTTTGTCGAGCACCTCTTGGAGCCTGAAAGGAACCAGCCATCTCTGTCTGGAGAGTGAAAACTTCATGAGAGGTTATCATGAGAATCCGGGTATCAGCAGGGAGGGGAGAGGTGGATCTTGCCTAGCTTTCTTACGCAAACCCTGACTCTGCTGTGGGAGGATTAGTCAGAACCACTTCCAGGTGACAGATCTCAGAAGGATTTCATCACACTTGCAGGTATGATGATGTACTGAAGACTCACAACCAGAAGCATCTGTATTGTTTTTAGAACTGAATACCATGTATTACTCACCAATATGTGTTATGATCCCCAGCTGATTTATGCAAGTCCTGTGCAGAAGGAAGAATAGTCATCCCTGGGGTGGAAAGCTTGCTCTGAAATCCCTTCACTGCTGAGAAGGACATATTGGTTCAGCAGCAAAATCTTGAAGAAACTTTTCTTTTCCCCTATACTAACTAGATTTTAGCTCAGATAAACCCAAACTTAGGTGGTTTTCTTTCCTTTTTGAAACAAAAAATAAAAGTGCATTTGCAAGTGCATAGTTTTGCTTGATACAAAGGGAAACACTTTTCTGTGGGATGCTTGCTTGAAACAGGCAATTAAAATAAAAAGCAGGAAAGGAAACAATGAGCATGATTACTGAGTTTGTTCAGTACACTGGTTGAAAATTGAGGCTCAGAATTAAAGCAGAGAGTGGATTTTCATTCAGGTCTTTGAAATGGTAGCAGAGTGTTCAGCACACGCTGGAGTTAAGCTCTTCCTGGTCTTATCAGTGAAGTTGTTCTCTTTTGGTTTTGCTTGATTTACAGCAAGTGTAGATGGAGAGTGTGTTTTTGCAGGTGTGTGTGCTACCCAGCACATTATAAAGCCTATTCATTGCCATCTCCACTTCAGTGAATATACATTTCTATGCAGAGCACAACAGCATCAACAGGCAGAAACCTTGCAGTGTCCTGTCTGAAGCACTTTTCTTCTTGAGAGACAGATTTTCTTTATCCAGAGAGGGAGTTTAACCCACAGCATGGTTTGCCAAGCAGTTATTGTCCCTGAGGGTAATTGCAGAGTTTTTATTGTAAGCACAAAATAGTGATTAAACATAACTGCATTAAAATATTTAGCCAACATCATTAGAGAAATAGGTAACAAATTTATTGCTGTGGCAACCCAGGGAAACTCTGTACTGTGGAGAACCAGAAGAAAAAAATTCAGCCAGCCTTTTGTTTGCTTCCCCAGATGGGTAAGAATACAGCAGATATCCTTACAGCACTAAGAGGTGATGGTTATTACTCCTTGTAAGCCACGTGAGTGTTGAGCTTAGCACTGTGATGCAAGGAGAATTTGCCAGACACCACAGGGGTGGCACAGAGGAATTTGTGCCTGGAAAGCAGTAGAATTTTTTTGTTGACTTCATTGGGCTTTATAAAAAAGAATGAATGGATAGATGGATAAAGAGAGCATATGTGAATACATGTTTCCATCTGCAGATTAATTACCTTTGGGTAGAATCTGTCGTTATCTTCCAACAGGTTTTCAGTGGGAAACAATGCATTCTTTAGTCCAAAATGTTTTTTCAACTTACTGCCTGCTTGTTTCAGCAAGGAAGAGAGCTGTGTGTTCCCCTCTGGCCAGGTGTCTTAATATAGAATCACAGACTTGTCATGGGTTGGAAGGGACCCCAAGGGTCAGAGAGCTCCAACCCCCTGACACAGGCAGGGACACCAACCTCCAGGCCTGGAGCTACACAAGGTTGCCCAGGGCCCCAGCCAACCTGGCCTTCAACACCTCCAGGGACAGGGCATCCACCACTTCTCTGGGCAGCCTGTTCCAGCCCCTCACCACTCTCTCTGCAAAGAACTTCCCCCTAAGATCTCCTCTCACCCTTCCCTCCTCCAGCTTCACTCCAGCCCCCTTGTCCTGCCCTTTGAACAAGCTGATTCCCCTCCTGTTCCTCTGCTCCCTTCAGGGACTGGCAGGCTGCAATGAGGTCCCCTCACAGCCTTCTCTTCTCCAGGCTGACCCAGCCCAGCTCCCTCAACCTCTCTTCATAGGGGAGCTGCTCCAGCCCTCTGATCATCTTCATGGCTCCTCTGACCCCTCTCCAACAGTTCCCCATCTTTCTTGTATTGGGGCCCAGCTCTGGACACAGGACTCCAGCTGGGGCCTCCTGAGGGCAGAGTAGAGAGGGACAATCCCCTCCCTGTCCCTGTTGCCACCCCTCTGCTGATGGAGCCCAGGATCCCATCACTCTTCCCAGCTGCAAGAGCAAGCAGCTTCTCCCCACTCTCTTTTTTTGTGCATGTGCTTGACCCAAGGCTCAGATTAAGTTCTTACATCTCAACTTCTCTTGCTGGACAAAACAAGGAGACAAAACTATTTTAACATGTGGCTCTGTCTATGGTTTCCAGACCTTGTTTGAGTGCTACAAAATCCAGAATTGTTCTAAGGCAAAAATCAGTGCAGCTAAAAGGAAAAACATCTAATGTTGGTATGTTTTTCCCTTCAAGCCAGGTGAAGTTCATGCAGTTCCATTTCATCTTTTCTTTCTTTAATTAAAGTGAAGTAAAAAATTATTAACCACTAATAACCTCAATTTTTGGCAGAGCTACTTCAGTGAGAGCCTGAGTAAAAGTACACAAAATTTTTAGGGTTTGGTCTAAAATGGGATGGGATCACACCGTCCATCAATGTAATATATCCCTCTGGGTTGGAGCATGATTCATTATTTGCAATTTCATAGTTATCAAAAGCTCTAAGTGAGACCAGAGTCTGACAGGTATTTCCTAGGTCTGGTTAGCACACTGGGTTGTAATCACAGAATCACAGAACATCAGGAGTTGGAAGGGACCTTGAAAGATCGTCTAGTTACTTCACCCCTTCTACCAGAGCAGGATCACCCAGACTAAATCACACAGGAACATGTCCAGGCAGGTTTTGAATGTCTCCAGAGAATTTATCAATTAATATTTTTTCTAAAGTATCATCAAAGCTTTGGATTAAACATCCAAATTTGCAGGGGCTTTGGTCAAAATTAATAACCGGCAATAAGAGGAGAGTGGAGCAACTGCATCCCTTTTAAGGTAATATTTGACAGCAATGAAGGTCCTGTTTTGGAGGCTGCAGCTCTCAAAGTCAAAATTTAGTGACACACTGTCATGGTTTCCCCCCGGCTGTGGGCCGAGATCCACGCAGCTCCTGCTCCTTAAAGTAAAAGAGCAGGGGAAGAGGGAAAAAGGGGGAAACAAGGGAAGGGAAAAGGAAGGGGAAATAACTCCAAACCCAAGAAACTAAGAGGCCCGTGGGTTGGGATAAGGAGAGTTTACTAAGAGAACAGAAAGATCAAATATACCAATGCTGACAGGACTTTAGAGCAAAAGAAGATGAAACTCTTGATCCCCAATGCAGTTTCTCCCCGACCCACACAACTCAGGCCGTACCACCCAGAGCTGTCCCACAACCCGACCGTTCCCCCAAGCAGCACGCGTCCCGCCACCGCCCCTCTTCTTCCTCCCCTCAGCCCCCCGTTCTCCTGGGCAGGACGTCATTGGCATGGAATACTCTCTTTGGCCCATCTGGGTCACCTGTCCTGGCTTCGCCCCTCCTTTCTCATGGATAGAGAAATAGGAAGAAGCTGAGAAAGTCCTTGACTGTCTGACTGCAACTAAGAACATCAGGGTGTTCTCAGCACTGCTTTCATTGGAACTCCCAAACACAGCATCCCATCAGCTGCTACAAAGGAAGTTAACTCTATCCTGACTGAAACCAGGACACACATTTTACATATTCTTATTATTAATAGCATGAAATGCTTTTTCATTGCTTATTTATACCCTCACAATTCCAGCATCCAGGAAATACAGGGACAGGCACTCCTTTCAGTGATGCACTGCAAGTGCTATGAATTGAGATCTGCAACCCTCCAGGAATGCCCAGTGTTGTGTACATGCTGTTTGATCTGCAGCCTTCACGCTTTTCAATAACTTCACCCAATAAAATAAATAGAACTGCTCCCTCCAAGACTGAAATAGAAGCCACATAGAATATACCAAGGATGCAAGTGCTAAAATGATCACAGGCAACAAACTGCTGGCAAATGTGAAAACTGACTTCATCACTCATTCGTACTTCTCCCCTAAAGTTACACAAATAACTTCAGGCTGAGCAGTCCATGTCTTGTCATGTAACTGTGATTCAATTTACTGTGTGTTTTGCAACACAGAATCATAGAATGGTCATGGATTGGAAGGGACCCCAAGGATCAGAGAGCTCCAACCCCCTGACACAGGCAGGGACACCAACCTCCAGGCCTGGAGCTAGACAAGGTTGCCCAGGGACCCAGCCAACCTGGTCTTCAACACCTCCAGGGACAGGGCATCCACCACTTCTCTGGGCAGCCTGTTCCAGCCCCTTACCACTCTCTCAGCAAAGAACTTCCCCCTAAGATCTCCTCTCACCCTTCCCTCCTCCAGCTTCACTCCAGCCCCCTTGTCCTGCCAGGCTCTGCCCTTGGAACAAGCTGATTCCCCTCCTGTTCCTCTGCTCCCTTCAGGGACTGGCAGGCTGCAATGAGGTCCCCCCACAGCCTTCTCTTCTCCAGGCTGAACCAGCCCAGCTCCCTCAGCCTCTCTTCATAGGGGAGCTGCTCCAGCCCTCTGATCATCTCCGTGGCTCCTCTGACCCTTCTCCAACAGTTCCCCATCTTTCTTGTCTTGGGGCCCCAGCTCTGGACACAGGACTCCAGCTGGGGCCTCCTGAGGGCAGAGCAGAGAGGGACAATCCCCTCCCTGTCCCTGCTGCCACCCCTCTGCTGATGGAGCCCAGGATCCCATCACCCTGCCCAGCTGCCAGAGCCACTGCTGGCTCATGTTCAGTTTCTCACCCCCCATGACACCCAGGTCCTTCTCAGCAGGGCTAAAACTTCTACAGAACAACAGCTCTGGCAAGTGATACTTTAGAGAGTCTTGAACCAGAGCCTTGTAGGAGAGTGTGACAGTATGCTTCCCTCACTGCCCCCATCTTTTCCTGACTTCCTGTAAATCCAGATTGATTGATGAGCACCGGTGTTGATTGTGATGCCTGCATCTGTCTCACAGTGAGTTCAGGAAGACAGATAACAACACAATAATGTGCCCACCCAGACACTGGTCAGTGTCCACTGGCATCTAGGGGTGGCATGTGAATGTGACTTTGAGCCAATCCTCTTACTCCATAGTGAGCAGTCCCAGAGCCCTTGGAGCTCTCCTGAGACAACAGCAGGCCGCACGTCAGGATCTGCCCTTGAAAGGGGATCAGGATCCCCTTGAAGGGGGATCAGGGGGATCAGGTCAGGATCTCCCCTTGAAAGGGATGCCTCTCAAGGTTACTCCTTGAGGTCAAGAGAATCCTTGCAGCAACAGATCCACAGCAGATCCTCAGTAAGTGAGTTGAGAATAAGTGCACTAACGTTTGTGATCTTAGCTAAGAAATATAAAGGATTGACTGTGTATATATAATCCTTTAGACATAAACCATTGACCAAGTCTGGGACTAAGACTGAATCCAGCTGCACCCAGGCTCCTCTCTGAGAAGGAGTTTAGAAAGCAAGGGGATTCTTTCTGAACCTCTTGACTCAACGGGAGGGTCTCCCTGACAGATTCAGCTGACCCTGTTCTCTATGCACTAACTAATCAAGATTACCTTACCATCAAACCTTAATCACTGTGTTTGTTACCAAACACTGCTACACCCTTCTGGTTTATATCAATAAACATATTGTTGCCTCTCTCTTAAGAGTGAAGTGCATCCCTCTTATCTATCCCATCTGCAACAGAGAGACAAGGTATTAAGGGAAGAGTAGCAGCATTGAACCCAAATAGTGTGATGGACATGAGGTAGTCATGTGAACCCTTGACACATCTTCAACTGGCTGGTGCAATCCTGGAGGTGCTGCAAAGGATAGTGTCAGGAGGTAAAACTGCTACAGACTGGTGAGATTTTAATTAGAACAATAAAGGCATTGCAGCCTTGCTGCATCTCTTTCAGCTGTTGTATGGGCTTTAGGGATGGTTCTGATTTACTGCGTATTTTGGAGGACCTACACACGCTGCTGAGACATACAAAATACAGAAGGAAGAACCTCAGAAGTCTTTGAGGGATTGAAGAGTCTGAATTTCCATTAACCAGGAGAAAAATAGGAAATTAAAACCCCAGAGTACTTTTGCAATCTCAGTAAGTGCAAATTCCTTATTGTTTTGAGAACTAGGATATTAGTGACACTAATGAAGCGATTTCATCTCCCTGAAGTATCATCCAGCATGAGTGCAGGACACGTGGGAATGTTTTCTACATGTGACAAAGGGAAATGCAGAAGGACAAGGAAGAAAAGAACATCTGTCAGAGATGGATTTTTGTTGACAGGCCTTTACATGAGACTCGTGATTTTTCTTTCTTCTTTTCCCCTCCCTGAAATTTGTCTGCCTGTCCTTGTCACCCCAAGGCTCAAAAATATCAATAATATTAAACAAAGCACTCTGTTCTTTACCCCAGGAGCAGAGATTCTCAGCTGGAGATAAATCCTGTTTAAAAGCTCAAAGCTCCAGGAACCCCTGTGAGAAGAGCAGAAGTAATAGGATCAGGAGATGTTTCATATAGTCAATGAGGGTTCTCTGGGATGCTGACACCTCTGGGTCAGGATACTCAGTGGGAAAGAAAGAGAGGCTGAGAAATTATTTAGCCCATGAAAAAAGCCTGGTTGGTGGCCAAACAGGAGTCACTACTGAAATAACAGGACACTCGACACCTTGGCCACAAATCTGAATCTGATCCACATCTTTTATTTATTACCCCCAATTCCCTCCATCCAGCTGTTGGTTAACAGTCAATGTTACACAGGCTACACCTGTATTTTTCAATTAAAGAATATTTTCTGGTATTTTTCAATTAAAGAATATTTTCTGGTACTGAGATTGCTGGGCATGGAAGAAATCACATCTATACTATTAGCCTCCTATTTCCAAACTATAAATGCATTCAGCCCCTGACCCTGGGAGAGTATCTGCTCATGCTCAGCAGTTAACAAAGAGTATGCAAGTTGGCCCAAGAAGATGCTAGCAATCCAATGGGATTTAAAAAAATAAAAAATAAAAAAAAATCAATTTCTAGCAGCTAGCAACATTCCCTGACACTTTTTAATTTACTGTTGTAGACAAAGCCAGCGTGAAACAGGTCATGGTGTAACAGCAGCTCTGTTTATAAAGGGCGAGAAGATGATTACTGGCATGAAATGCTTTGCAAACATTGAAGTGCACATCACGCATTAAAAACACCTTGAGCTGAGATTTCTAGGAGACCTGCTGATTTGCATATTAGTTAACAATTTATTCAATTGCCAGCAGCGGCATATTAACCATTTAAAAGCGTTAAAGGAGGCGGTGTAATTCCTTCTTTGCATTCCTAAGCAGACTAAGAAGTCTCCAGTATCTGACCTTAAGTAACCATAACAGCTTCATTAGAGAGGAGCTGTGCAAACCATCCGGGGAGAGGTCAAGACCCTGTCTCATCAAGCCATCTCCCCAGCTCAGGCCAGTTTATGCTACTGAGCATCGTAGAAAACTCCCATAGCTTTGTGTAAGGCACAACAGGAGACTGGGATCACCTGAGGTGGATTATTTGGATGCTTTCCACTGGCAATAGGAACAGTGCAGGTAGCTATTTGCTCCAGGAAGGTGTGTGGAGATTTTGGAGACACCCTGGTGAAAGGGAGGAGAAGGCTGACTTCACTGGCAGAAGAGATTGTTCAAGGCCTTGGACTTTACGAGGACAGATTAAGAAGCAGGGGTGGAATTTGGATGAAGTTATAAGAATATTAACAAGACATTGAAATATGATACAGCGAGATGGAGACGGCATAGGAGATGCTCACTTCAGAGGTCTCTGTGCTCTACATCACCCAGAAAAGGAGAAGCAGAGTGAAAATAACTCCAGGATATCTACGGGACGTGAGAGTTACACCAAACTGGCACAGCCTGAGGAATACCATAAGAAATCTCTGCCCCACAGCCAGCAGGCATTGCACTGACACAAGCCATCATCAAGGACAGGGCTAGGGATGTTGACTTTCAAATGTAACCTTATGTCTCCCTCTCACAAGCAAGAAGGGATAAAATTAGAAATGGCTTGCTGTGGTTCATTAGCTATGCCTGGGGATCTCTAGTGGTAGGGAACATTCTTCTCTAATGAGCAAGGGGAGGGACAGAGACATAAACAGGGCATTTTTTCCCCATACTCTGTCTCCAGTGTTCTCCTCTGGTATTCACAGAGGTGGCACCTGAGTGCCTTGCAAGTATTAATGAATCTCCTCACGTCTCTTGGTTGTATTTACTGTGCATGACTTATTAAATACAATCCAGGCCATGGGAATCTGAGAGGAATTCAAAGATTCATTTGTACTATAGCACAGTCACTTCTGTTCTCTTCAGTCCTCCTGGGCACAGTTGGAGACATGAGAATTACCCATTTAAGTGTAATAAAATCAAACCCATGTAAGCTATTACTCGCTATTAAAGCTTTATGCAATGTGCAGTAAGAAAGAAAGAAAGGTTCCTGTTCTTTTTCTTTTCAACTTGCAAATCAAGACATGTGTATGAAGTTCTTTGAATAGTTCCAGTGAAAATCCCAAGGAAAAGTAGGTCATGAGCAGCTCTCTGAAGGATGGCAAAAGGCCTCATATGTAAGGTAGAATTTCCCACTTGCTCCCTGGTAAACACTGAGTTATTTCCCATCTGGTTGGCACTTAATGTGGATGGTTTCAGTTGCATAGCCAGTCATATCTCAGTCTTCACCCTGATGGTAAGGACATTTGCAAACAGCAGAACAGGTTGATTCTTAGACCAGAAAGCAAGCCCATGGGAATTTGTTCACCTTATTCAGCTCTTATGGTGGGAAAATCTAAGTAATGCAGCGTGAACGTCTGAAGCCTTCTCCTACATATGCCTTTGACCATGTTACCCAGGTAGAATCTTTGTCTTTCACCCCAAACTTCTCACCTACCTCCACCCTTTGTTTTTCCTCCCAAAGAAACTCCTTCCAAATAGTGGTGTCTTCCATTTTGCCATTTTCTTATTCCATCTGTTTTCAGATGGTACTCCACAAAGCTCCAACCCTGTGAGGGTCATGCCAGCCCATCACCACTCTGAGCTCAGGGATTACTGGGTCTACTTAGGCAAGTAAGCCCACAAGACTCACCTCCCTGCTGCGTTGCAGCTGTCAGCTTTAGACAGCAGAGCTCAAATGCTGAAAGGGCATCTGAGGAGCAAATACATCACCTTGTCTCTACATGAGCCTTGCTACCTTTCTTGCCCCATGTCTTGCTTCTTAGGTCAAAGTGTAGGCTGGTTGAGGCAGGGGCCACCTCTCCATCCATTAGGAGTGACCACAAAACTGGAGCTTTATCCTACATGGGATGTTAAGTTCCACTTTCAAGCAAGTGATACAGATGAGCCACATGAGCTTTAAAAACAAGTGCTGCTTTTGTTTTTCCAAGGGAATTTAGAACAATAATTTATTTTTCAAAGGTAGGGGCCAAATAAAAAATCCTACTTAAAACTAAACCTTATCCTGACCAATGTGTTTCATTCAAAGTTATAGAAAACCTTACAACTTCTCAAGTACACTTTTTTAAATTAAAGAAAAAGTAACTTGAAACTGGAATAAATTGGCATGAAGAAAACTTTTCCATTTCTCTTTTTTTTTTTTTTTTTGGTTGGGGTTTTTTAAAGAATGCAGCTTTCCCTGAGCAGTTAAGGAAATTTTTCACTGAGGAGGAAAGAGCTTTTCATGGCATTTTTGTATAGCTGAAGAGGCCACTGTTGTTCTGCTGTGCTCTTAACTTGCTTCACAATGAAGATAATTATAAATATGTGTACTGATATAAATAAGCATATAGGAATCTGTAGTTTTCTAAAAATGTGTACATGTTCCTTACATTATATCCTAGAAAAAGCTGGAGTGGTGGCGTAAAACATATAATGGGATGAGTTAAATGTCAGCACAGAGTGGGCGATTCTGGTGTTATTCCAAACACCATCAGGGTAAGGAAATTTCAAAAATTCACTGGTGATTAAAGGCAAATAGCTCAAAATAATGTTTTCTCCTTTTTAGGAACTTCTGTGCCTGAAGACTTTGATGTTCCAAAGTAAAGGAAATTCACAGGTAATCTCCATTCCCATATTAATTTCTGAGAAGAAATGGACACTTTATGAAATGGTTTAGCTGGATGGTCTCCTGGTTGTGTTCCAGGTCCCCACCCCTGTCAAGAAGCATTTCTGCTGGAATATTCATGATGAATAAGCCTTGAATTATTCCAGCTATGTGTCAGGGTAACATCACTGCTTTCAGGGACTTCAAAAGGAAGATAAAATAAGAGCAAGTCAGTCTAGGAAAGCTAACACTAGACTTTCAGTCTTCCCAGTCTTCAGAGGTTTTATGTTCAAATCTGAGTATCTTCATTTGCTAGAATTTTTTTTCATCCTTTTGCAGGTTGAGGTGGTGATGTTGTATTTGTATTTTTCACCTCTCTCTAAGTCACAAAGATCTTTTCAAAAAGGGGCTTCTTTGGCCTAACACATGGCATTAAAGGACTCAACTGTGTGGCCACAGCTCAAACAGCATTTCCACCAAGAAACATCACTTACTTCTGATCTTGGCAGAACAGAGATCAGACTGTGCTGTGGCACTCAGGAGAAAGCAAGAAGAAAAGGTCAAGGAGGCTAATTTGTAATTAAAGAGATGTAATTAAAGGGATGAGTCATTCCACAAGTGAGCTGTGAACCATAGCTCATCTCTTATCTACGTGCACACACGATGTCTGCTAGAAGCAGAAGGATGGAAACTTGCTTCATTTGAATGTTAAACATCTGTCTGGGGCTTCATCTTCTTGCTAGAAAAAACAGACTCTTTAGACTTCACAGCCCACTAAAAGGCCTTGAGGACAGTGCCTTCAAACCAGGTCCACGTGTGCTCTTTCCTCCTTCATATTATAATCACCTCTTCATGTTGCATTTCTTCTAGTGAGTTATTTAAGAAAAAAATTTAAAAAAAACAGAAAGAAAAAAGGAGTTTACCTGATGAGAATGCACCTGGACACATGCTGGGAGAGGTGCACCAGAAGGTTCTCTGTCCAGAAAAGAAGTACTTGTAAAGAGGAGAAAGAGCAACAATGAGGAGTTGGGAGGAGAATCACAAACCTAGGGACATAGGGATATGATCAAGTGCAGGTTGAAACAGAAACAATTTAAGCTCTCCAATGGTGGTTGGCTGAGGTCAGGGAGGAAGATAAGGTCATTCAGCAGGAACAAAAAGAGGACATCTTTCAGGACCCACTATTTGTGGACAAGCATGTTTTGTTCATAGGACAACTGAAAGTTTGCCCTAGGTGTACAGACCACGGCCAGTCCTGCTAGGCATCCAGTCATCTGAAGGTTCACAGCCTTTCTGTATTCATCATCTGGATCCTGATGGCCTGAGAAGGAGATCCTTTCCTTCCAGGAGTAGTTACCCAAGTGGTCATACACAATATGGAAATCCAGGAGGACATGATATCTGCTAGCAAGTCACGTTTGCAAACACTGCTTATTGAACATGTAAGGAGAAGACTATCTGCTGCTGATGCCATCAAGAACGAAATCTGTGACAGATCATGACTTCACTCTCTCAGCCTAATGTCACAAAATCACAGGATGGTTTGGGTTGTAAGGCACCCATTCCACCCCCTCCCCACTCCATGTCCCCCACCATGATCAGGGGACATCTTCCTCTAGAAGGTCATTCTCTTGACCTTGAGAATGTCATCCTCTTGAAGCTCATTCAAAAACAGCAAGCTACCTGGGTGTTATATCATCCCTTGCTATAAGGCTGTGCTTCCCCAAACTTGTCCATGAAGACCAAAGGCATATTGATGTGGCTGAGCAAGTTCTCCAGAGCTAATATCATCCAAAAAAATTTTGGCTGGCTCATCTAATTAGAAAGGAAAGAGATACTTCTACTAATGGCAATACACACACATGTCTATATATAAACATATATATATATATGTCCATGAAAGGAAGCAGCTCTTATTTCTAATTAACTGCCTGGCTCTCCTGGCTGTGCTCCAGGTTGAACTGACAGATGGTGACAAGCCACTCTCCTCTTTCCTCCCTGTATTAATGTCCTAACCAAGAGCAAATGCTTCCTCCGTTCAACACAGAATTGCCTGAAGCCCATGGCCAGCCCTTCTACTGTGTTTTTCATTAAGTCATGAATATCTGAATTCTGGCTCATTAATACACAGGTTGTTGAAGGTCTCTAGTGCAATTAATTGCCTTCGACTGGCAGCAGATTTCTCTGGGGAAGCTAAATAAGGACTGACTCATGATGAAAGTTTATGAAGACTGGTAGGAAAGGACAGCTGTAAAGCAAAGTCCCCAGTGAGCATATCCACACCTCCACCCTAAAGTCCCTTAGTAAAGGACAGGAAAGAAGTTCTTTCTCCCTCACTATTAGCTCTTTGGTTTCTCATCTTGGAGTAATGGTGCTTACTCCCACTGGGCTGGAATGGAGTTGGTCCCTGGTTCACTTCTGGTGGACTTCATGCCTGAAGTACGTTGATGATAATGAAGGTAGACAGTGCACTGGGTTAACAAGGACAATTTCTCCATGAAACTGATGAAAATTTGGACAGGATTAAAAGGCACATTTCTACCATGCAGTGAAGCACAAATCCCTGACTAAATGCCAGTCAATGTAATCCAAGAACTGGAACCAGCATGGCCCTACTTTTTATCTTCTCCACAGAGGTTTAGAGGGAGCAATTATTACCTCCAGCACGACACCATAGCATGATGGTTAACATTTTCATGCTCATAGGCCTGCCAACATAGTTGGTGCTGTCTTCCAGTCTTTGGGTAAGGCTCTGCGGTATTATGTTGTCACACTCCCAGTAAGGAAGATACAGCAGGATCTGTTGTGAGGGGGATGTTGGTCACATTATATGATTAGGCCACTGGGCAGAATCCTGAATGTGAAGGAGAGAACATTACATTGAATAACAAAAATGAAGAGGAGTCCTAGATTTAGACCTTCATGCCCATCTCAGGAAATGTCCAACCATTCATAATTTAGTGTGAGTTAGGAAATTTTTTCCCTCTCCAGAAGCATCAGACCAAGGGAGCTATACTGGAGAAGAACATTCCTTGCTGCAGGTCCTGAGAGTCCTCTTCTATATAACCAACATCCCCTTCCAAGGACTTATTTTTTCTTCCCTTACACTGATGGAGTCTGTGCGACAATTATAGCAGGGAAATCCCAAGATCCACATACCAAGCTTCAGGATTCTCAGTTTCAGTCTCAGCTTTGTTACTGTCAGTGGGCTTACCTCAGGCAAATTTTCCACAGCTCTGCTCCTCGATTTCCTGGTGTACATAATAGAGAATAATAACCCTAGATTTTCTTCTCTTCTGTCTCCCTACCCTGTGGAGTAATGACCTTATCACCAGCCCTACCAGAACACCTGCTTGCTCCACAAGTGCAAGATGCCTTTCCTCTCAAATTATCTCACCAATTAACACCATGAAGATAACTTAGATCAATTTTGCTCTTATGTTCAAGCCTGCTGCTTAGATTTCAGGCCTGATGGGGGTCTTCTGTGCCTGAGAGCTCAACGGTGTTCTCCAGCTGCATCCATTAGTCTCATAAACAATATTCCTTCCCCTTGTGATTCTTGCCTCCTCAATGAAATGCTTTGGGATGAGCTAGTGAGGAATGCTAAACAAGACCATCTATGATGACATGGCCCTATGTGGGCCTAAATGACCATCTATGATGACATGGCCTAAATGTAACTAACATTTAGTTAGTAACCCATAACTAAAATGCCTATTGACACATTTTTTCAGGCACATCATTTGAGTAGCCAAAGTCACAAAGAGGGTCCTAGACCACATCCAGTAATTGTCCCTTTTTGATTCTTCTTCTGCTCTGTATATCCTGATTCTGCCAAAGATATCCCAGAGTGATGCCTATATAAAAATCATTCACATGCAGTATTCAGTGTTATTTTTGGTTTGGCTTCTGCTTTCCCTTGTTCATTGTTTAACCTTTAAGAAAAGACAAATGGAAAACACAATTGCCAACTTGCTTCATATTTGTTTCATGGCTGAGCAAAACCTGCCAAATATATATAATCATGGGATAAGGTGTTTCTGGAGTTCCCAAATATGCAAAATGAATGTACTAGGTTGAGCTGTGTGGTAGGATCAGACTTGATATGCTATTTAAAAGTGCAATTTTCCTTGAATTCTCCTTCTCCTGGAAGCCGAATGAAACTCATGAGGGGCAACATCCTAGACTCACTCAAACCTGGAGGAAAAAAAAAGATAGAACAAGTAAAAAGTGGATAAAAGAGCCAGTGGGGGACACAGATATACATACACACACATACCTACACATATCACAGAATCACAGGGGTTGGAAGGGACCTCCAGAGATCATCAGGTCCAACCCCCTGCCAAAGCAGGGTCCCTAGGACAGGGCACACAGGTCAGTGTCCAGATGGGGCTGGAATATCTCCAGAGAAGGAGACTCCACACCCCCTGGGCAGCCTGGCCCAGGGCTCCCTCACCCTCACTGGGAAAAAGTTCTTCCCCATGGTGGTGTGGAACTCCCTGTGCTCCAACTTGAGGCCATCACCCCTTGTCCTGTCCCCACAGACACTGAGAAGAGGCTGCCCATGTCCCCCTGCATCCCATACTGAAGATATTTATAAACATTAATAAGATCCCCCCTTAGTCTTCTTTTCTCAGGACTGAACAGCCCCAGGTCCCTCAGGCTTTCCTCACAGGGGAGATGCTCCAGGCTCTTCAGCATCTCCAGAGCCTCCTCTGGACTCTCTCCAGGAGATCCCTGTCTTTTCTCTCCCAGGGAGCCCAGCACTGGACACAACACTCCAGGTGGGGCCTGAGCAGGGCAGAGCAGAGGGGCAGGATCCCCTCCTTTGACCTGCTGCCCACACTCCTCCTGATGCCCCCCAGGATCCCATGGGCTCTCTCAGCCCCCAGGGCACACTGCTGGCTCATGGCCACCCTGTCACCCACCAGCACCCCCAGCTCCTTCTCCACAGAGCTCCTCTGCAGCAGCTCCCCCCCAGCCTGTCCTGATTCCAGCAGTTATTCCTTCCCAGGTGCCAGACTCTCCACTTGCTTTTGTTGAACCCCATCTGGTTTCTCCCTGCCCAGCTCTCCAGCCTGGCCAGGTCTCTCTGGATGGCAGCTCAGTGTCCTGTGCATCAGCCACTCCTCCCAGCTTTGGATCATCAGGTCCTTGCTGAGGGTGGATGCTGTTCCCTCACCAAAATAATCGATGAAGATATTAAACATGTAATGCCCAGTCCCCTTTCTCTCCAGTGGCTGCTTCTGGATAGCTGATTCCATCAGGGGAAAATGCAATAATTCCACAGTGTTTGTGTTAATTTACTTACTATCTCTCCTCCCCTCTTGGACACCATTTGCCTCCTGCCTGACCTCTCTAAATGCATCACATATATTGCCACAGATTGGCAATAATTGTGATGCAAAGGGAGAGAACAGAGCTTACACCAGTAAAAAAGGAAAGGGAGCAGGTGGAAACTGAGTTTCATTTAGTGCCAAGCTGTTGACTGCTTTCAGATGTTGTCATTAGGCCAAAAGCAAGTTCTACCATAAGTTAAAAATGATCATCTCTCTCTTATGAACCTCTGACATCTGCCAGTGAGCTTTCTGAGCCCTTGCTCAGGACCTCTTCTCTTCCTTGATGAGATCTCAACTGCTCCTGCTGATTTCAGGGGCCAGGATGCATGAAAGAAAAAGCAAAAGAAGTGCAATCTGAAACGTGTTTTTCAAATGTTTATCTGCCCTGTTGGAGGGTAAGAGAGCTCCCACCTCGTGGGAGCAACCGCTTCTAGTCCACAAAAAAGCTCATGACGAGCACAGAAATCCCAGAGGAGACTTCAAGAGAAAACAAAATACGTTTGTGGGAGTGCCATCAGACACTGCAAATTGCCTTTCCTGCAAGACTCAGGCCTACCAATTTGTCAAGCACCAGCTTGTGTGAAAATGGTGTTAGGGGAAAGTCTGAGAGTGATTAGGGGGACAGGATTTCCCTGCCAACCTTTGCAGACAGAGGTTTCCCTCCTGATGGTCACAGCACTCATTCCCTTTGGGAGAAAGATGCTCCTTTCCTATAAAAGGATGTCTTCCTCCTATACAACCGTCTCAGCACTGCATACATGGAGTAGGCAGTGCTCTGTAGGACCTTCTCACTCTTCCTGGTCACCCTCGTTCACATGCTCAGCATCCTTTGTCACTGTGGTCACTGGCCAACCAGGACCAAAAGCAAGTTGATTTTCCAGACTCATCAGCAACTCTAGGGTGAGAAACAACTCAGGGTTTCCTTTGTCATCTAAAAAGACACTTAAGTGTTGAACAGGTAGCAATCTTTATATCTGCTGGGACAAGCACAGGGAATATATGTGCTGCCCTTATTGTCTGTTCATTCATTAAACCCTAAAACTGGAGATGAGGGGGAAAGCAGTTGCATGCTCTTTTGATATATACACTCATGGGGCAAACTTACACCATCACCCACAGTGTCTCTGGGTCTTGGGTGGATAACCTGGGTCCAATCTACGAAGGCTTCCCCAATATCATGGCTCCACTACTCCTAGCTAGCTTTCTGGCACAGAAAATAAATCCCACCAGTCTTAGTTCCTTCAAGCCTACGAATGCCACTGCTCTCCATACCTGTTTTTCATGCACAAGCAGACATGCAGACAGTCCTTCTCACTCTGTGAAGGCAGCCTGGCAGGGAGCACGCTTCTCATCCCACCTTTAATTAATACCTGCTGCCTGCAAGTACAATGCTGGCTACCATCTCTGAAGAATGTACAGTCCTGCCAACAGGTTTATAGCTCACAGCTATGATTTAGGAGGGGGAAATGTACTCCAGGATGCAGCCTTAAAAGCCACATGGGGGCCGAAGAAGAGCAACAGCATTGTCAACACAAATCACTTGGCACATACTCTGGGCCAAGTTCTCCACACAGAACCTGAACACTGCTATATCCTTATAACAGCAGGCATTCCATTAAGTAAAATCCCCAAAGGATCCTGGTGAAGCTAATAACACCCTGCAATTCAGAAGAAGCTGAGAGAAATCCAACCAATTCTTCCTGTTTGTGCCTGGGCTCTAATTCTTCCAATCTCACCCAAGGAGAACGCTTTCTTGAAGTAACACATTTGAAAGCAGTGGAAATAGGACATCTCCTGCCCCAGAGTTTGCCTGCTGCTCAGTCCATTCCCTAGTGCTTTGGGAGAATCATAGAATCATAGAATCATAGAATCATAGAATTGTAGGGGTTGGAAGGGACCTCGAGAGATCATCGGGTCCAACCCCCTGCCGAAGCAGGCTCCCTAGGACATTTCACTGAGATAGGCATCCAGACGGGTCTTGAATATCTCCAGAGAAGGAGACTCCACCACCTCCCTGGGCAGCCTATTCCAGTGCTCTGTCACCCTCACTGTGAAAAAGTTTCTCCGCATGTTGGTGCGGAACTTCCTATGCTCCAACTTGCAGCCATTGCCCCTTGTCCTGTCTCCACAGACCACTGAAAAGGGGCTGGCTGATTCCCCCTGCATCCCTTGCTTAAGATAATTGTAAACATTAATTAGGTCCCCCCTTAGTCTTCTCTTCTCAAGGCTGAACAGTCCCAATCTTCTCAGCCTTTCCTCATAGGGGAGATGCTCCAGGCCCTTTATCATCTTCGTAGCCCTTCTCTGGACTCTCTCCAGGAGAATTGCAGCAGTCATAGTATCAACAAAAGCACAGAAATAAACTGAACAAAAAAGCAAAAGTTGATAACCAAGGAAGGAAAATCCTTCTTCCCAGGTGAGCAGGAAGAGTGAATAAGCATGGGCTGACTCAGGGGAAAGCTGTGTGACACAAGTTTTGTTAACTGCAACTTTCAGGAGCTACACAGTCACATTTTATAGAGGAAGGAGTGCCTTGAACAGGAATATCTGTATAGCTTTGTCATGAGCAAAAATTGCTTACCAGCCTCATTGGACAGGAGACTGATATTTGTCTTTGAGCAATGTTCTGCTCAAAAAGATTGTCAGGATCAACACAAAGGTGCTCGTGGCATAGCTGGTGCCCTAATCTCTGCTTTCTTGATGGAACCTTTGGGAGACTTAGATGGATTTCTGGATCTGACAGGGCTCAGGTGGAAATAGGCGATTTCTTTCTTCATCGCACTCCATCTCAGAGGCTAGTTTTAAACAGCTTTAAGCAATGGTTTGGTTTCAGCTGAGCGGTGATTGTGATAATTACAGCCTCAGAGTTAGGTACTACTGCTGTTACATATTTCAACACATCTAAATTTTTACTTCCTCTACCCATTTTACACAGGGAAACCATGGTACAAATCTTTGGACCTTTCCACCAAAAGGAAGCAAGTAGATAAATGTTTTGTAGGCTCTGGAGTGACCTTTTTGCCCAGGGACCTACAGGACATCTGCCAGCAAACACAAACAAATTTTCAGTTGCATTTTCAGTGGGGAAATATTTCACCTGTTGTAGAAGAAGACCTATGAAGAGCTCCTTGCAGACCAGTGGAGACAGTAGAGATCCAAAGGACTGTGTTACCGGACTGGTGGTAGAAATCCATCCACCTTTAGAAATCTCTTACTCACTGTTTTCCAGACATAGAATGTTCCCATTTGAACAGGGCAATATGGAATCTATAATAAGCTAAACCTGGCTTGGTAAAGATGCTGGTCACACGTTTTGCCAGCAGTAACAATTAAATCCATGGGTGGAACCAAGAAGATCCATGGCTGAGAATGCCAAAAAGTTGAAACTTGGGTGGCTGGTGAGGAACAAGGGGAGAAGGATTTCCTTTGAAATCTAAACACTCAAATATCCCTTACCTCCCCTATCCCCATGAGGCCACCTTAATGAGCTCTGCTTCTTGAGGAGGACAGAAAAATATTGAAGGAAAATGTCTAACATAGGATCCAGCTGAAGGAAGAAAAGCACGGAGCAGGTGTCATAATTGCACTCAATTATTTATCTATAGAGAACTCCACACCAGCTCTTAGGAATAATGCTCTGGGCTGGTTTCTTAGAGCCCCACTGTGCTCAGCATAGAAATCTCCAACTCCCTTCAGAGGCAGAAAGATCTGGAGATGTGAGGACTGACACTGTTCTTTGTCAATACATTCATACACAGGCAGTGCAAAACCAGGATAAAAGAGAATTATTCTTACAATGGAGCATTTTTTCCACTTTGCTCTGAACAAGCATAAGGTGGAGAAGAAAAAAGACCCCCAAACACTAGGTATTCTTGAATTTATGAATGCTTTCAAACAACTTAATTCAGGGATCATTCAAATAAAGAATTATCACTGTTCACTTTAATCTGAACACCCAGGAGAGAGATAAAGTAAAATTTACAGAAGCACCTACTGGTTCTGAGCGTGTTCATTAGCAATGGCTCGGTCTGAGGTGCTTCACAGAGGCTAATTCCTCTGCAGACCTGAACTCAAGGATCTTCAAGCACCACAAGTCATTAGTCTCACTGGAGTATATAGAGGCTTCAGCAATCACAAGAGCTGGCTTCGCAGAGTTAGGAACCAGGGCTAGGGAGTTACTGCTATAAACTAGCAACTGCACTTCACCCCTGCAAAGTTCAGAATAATGCACCTATTAAATGCTCATTACTTAGTCAACTCCTTAACATCTTCTGCACTGAGGTGTTTTCTGAAGGTGAATGACTCCTGTTTACCACAGCTGAAGCAAAGGCTTTGGATGACTGTTTGCATCTCAGACACTTATATTTCCAACATTTCCATATGCCTCATGGCAATAATTTTCTTCCAGGAAAGGGTATGTTAGCACATATCTACATGACAAGAGCATGATGGAAGAGGTCAATAAATGCAAGTGAGCAGGGGGTCACAACAGGGACAAGAGAGTTGTTATTGGTACCTGCACACTAGCTCAAGGCACCATAACGTATTCATCCCCTAAATATTAAAGGTGACAAACAACATTTCTTTTCCCTCTTTTTGAGAAGACCTTTCCTCAATTTCCCTCAACTCATTCCCTGCCTTTTGCAGTGGAAGACATCACATGGAGATGGGGGCTGACCTACGACTTGAATGGAGTTTGGGTGAAGGGCATGTTCCAAAGGGAAGCCAAGCAGGTCTGCCACTCCTTGCCAGGGGTTTGCATGTCTATATGTCACTGTGGTGTTTAATACACCTGATGGGGTTATATGGAAATCTGGTTGTATTTACAAAAAGAAAAGTAAAACAAAAACAGAGACAAAATGTATTGCCAGAAGACTATATAAAATAATATATAAAGCCAAGAGGCAAGCTATATAACCCTGCTAAAGGAAGCCTAAGTAGTCATATCCATTAAAAAAAGGGAGGGAGAGAAATCTATGAAGCTAAATCCCATTCTTAATATCTTACCTAACACTGTGAGTTTAGTTCTTCTTGCTTTTTCTTCTATGCAGAAGAGGGAAAGCAAAGGTTTCACCAGCATTTATGATAAATTGCACGTAGTTAGAGCAGGCAAGGTATTTACAAGTTGTGCTTAATAGAAATGTTTATCAAAGACAGTGTAATTACCAGGCAGTTTGGGTGCCTGAAAACAGAGCTGTTAAAAAAAGATGGGGAAAAAAGCCAGAGGAGGAGCTAAGAGAAAATCACAGGGATATATGTAAAAGCCAGTGGCTTTCAAACTAAATTCTCTTTACATGGAGCAACAAGCATATTATAACAGGACAATATGAGAAAGGAAAGCAAGAAAAGCAAGAAATAAGTGTAGTAGTGGGAATAAATAACACTGGCAAAAGATGAGGGATTGTGGAGGATGCTCCTGTCACTTGTTTGGGGGCATATTTATTGAGTAAGATATTTGAGTGTTATTCTCAGCCAAGGCAAACTGTACTTATGTACAGATTTAATGTTAAGTACATCCTTACATGTAGCACCAATTGCAATCCCTAGGTAATTAGAAAGCCACCTTTGAGACACTGTCTCAGAGCATTGCTGGAGGCTGCTTTATCAGAGATGCCAGCTGCCAGCAAGATGTACCACAGTGGGCTCCCCCATGAGTAGTAATTGCAGAGGGAGTCAACCATGTGCCTTGGCCAAGCTCCAGGCCAGACTAACTAACGTCTCCTTCAACTCTAAATCCCATAATGATCATCATGGGTATAGTACACCTCACTCTGCCTGCCCTGAACTGCCAGGCAGCATTGCCATGCACTGTTAAGCCACTCTCACTTCTCATCCCTTGAGGAGGTTGTATTTCAGCACAAGCAGAAAGTAATCACTGTGTATTTTGCACCTCGTGGACCCTGGCTGCGAGGCAGAGTTTGCCATGAGAACCAGTCATTATACACCTGATATGCACAAACATTTAGTAGACATGGTGGTGTTGGGTTGATGGTTGGACTTGATGATCTTAGAGGTCTTTTCCAACCATAAAGATTCTATGATTCTGTGATTCAGATGACGGAGTCCTACCAGACAAATTAACAAGTAATGCCTTTATGTCATGTTTATATGGATTTATCTTTAAAACCATGGCAGATTCATTTGATTCAGAGACTATGTGCTGGTTTTGGCTGGGATAGAGTTAACTTTCTTCATAGTGTGTGGCTGAAAAAAGTGATGGTACTGCTGAGCAGTGCTTACACAGAACCAAAGCTTTTTCTGTTTCTCACACCACCCTACCAGTGAGTAGGCTGAATGGGAACAAAATGCTGGGAGGGGACATACCCAGGACAGCTGACACCAATGACCAAAGGGATATTCCACACCATATGACATCATGCTCAGCATATAGTGAAAGCTTAAGAAGGAAGAGGGGTGGGAACATGCTTGGAGTGATGCCATTTGTCTTCCCAAGTCACTGTTACGTGTGATGGAGCCCTGCTTTCACAGAAATAGCCAAATACCTGCCTGGTGATGGGAAGTGGTGAATCAATTCCTGTTTTGCTTTGCTTGTGGGCCTGGCTTTTGCTTTACCTATTAAATTGCCTTTATCTCAACCCATGAGTTTTCTCACTTTTACCCTTCCAATTTTTTCCCCCATCCCTCTGGTGTTTAGTTGCTGGCTGGAGTTAAAACACAACAGATTATCTGACACTTACTCTACACATAAAGAGTTGTCTATTGAAGACCTTTTTTTTTCCTCTCTTTTTAAAAGCTGCACTATTTAGTGTATTTTGAGCAAATCATTTGCTCTTGTCATTCTTTGTATGCAACTGGGTCAAATACTAACCTCACCTGGACCACACTGGTGTGAGGGGTTAATATTTGTAAAGTGCTTTAAAAGCCCTTAGACACAAATGTACCCATAGAAGCAACAAAACTAAGCTGGTTCAAACAGCCTGGTTACTACTACTGCAGCCAGATTCAACATGTCATGGTGGGTGAGAAACTTCCCCTGAGCCAGCAGTGGCTCTGGCAGCTGGGAAGGGTGATGGGATCCTGGGCTCCATCAGCAGAGGGGTGGCAGCAGGGACAGGGAGGGGATTGTCCCTCTCTACTCTGCCCTCAGGAGGCCCCAGCTGGAGTCCTGTGTCCAGAGCTGGGGCCCCAATACAAGAAAGATGGGGAACTGTTGGAGAGGGGTCAGAGGAGCCACGGAGATGATCAGAGGGCTGGAGCAGCTCCCCTATGAAGAGAGGCTGAGGGAGCTGGGCTGGGTCAGCCTGGAGAAGAGAAGGCTGTGGGGGGACCTCATTGCAGCCTGCCAGTCCCTGAAGGGAGCAGAGGAACAGGAGGGGAATCAGCTTGTTCAAAGGGCAGAGCCTGGCAGGACAAGGGGGCTGGAGTGAAGCTGGAGGAGGGAAGGGTGAGAGGAGATCTTAGGGGGAAGTTGTTTGCAGAGAGAGTGGTGAGGGGCTGGAACAGGCTGCCCAGAGAGGGGGTGGGTGCCCCGTGTCTGGGGGTGTTGAAGGCCAGGTTGGCTGGGGCCCTGGGCAACCTTGTGTAGCTCCAGGCCTGGAGGTTGGTGTCCCTGCCTGTGTCCCTGGAGCTCTCTGATCCTTGGGGTCCCTTCCAACCCATGCCATTCTATGATACTATGGAAGCCGAAATCACCAGCAATTAGTGGATTGTAATTGATGCTTCCAGAAGCATCAATTCCATCTGGATGCCTACCTGTGTGATATGTCCTAGAGAACCTTCTTTGGCAGGGGGTTGGACCCAGTGATCTCTTGAGTCCCTTCCAACCCCTACAATTCTGTGATTCTGTGATGCTCTCATAACCTAAAAGCCTCAGTTCACTGTAAAAGCAACCTCACAATGGTTATTTATGTACTTGTAAATTAAACAATGCCTGGGCATGTGTCCTGTACTGGAACACCAGTACTGAGCCTGGAAAGGTTTTAGTCCAGGTCAACAGACACCTTACTGATTTGAGAAAAAATAAATGGAAAATTACAGATAACTGACTTCTAAAGTTTCTTATAGAAAGCATTAATTGCAAACAAATACAAACAAGGCTACACAATGCTGTATGGAAAAATACTATAAATAATCCAAACCATTAAGTAGCACGATTTTATTAACATAGCAAAAAAGAGTAAGCTATTCCTGCTGAAGCTCTTGGGGGTGTTAAGAAGCCCTAAGAGCAGTCAGATGTTTGGGGTTAAATCATGGTGAAGCTGCTGGTGTTGAAGTAGAAGGAAGTATGAGTCTGTGTGCACCCCGCACAGGGGAATCACAACATCTCTGGGGCACAGCCTCTCTTTTCTTCTGCAAGTTGCATTATTACAAATATGGTAACTGTGTATGCTTAATTTATAACGTTATTTCCAGGCAAACTCTATCAAAAATGTAATCCAATTTTTATCTAAACCAGCCTGATTTTGTAGTGTGGCTGATGCTGGCTGTTCAGATGGAAAATTAATTCTTTCTGCCCCTCTCACCTGTACTCATTTCTTTTGATCCCTCTTCCCTTGATGTCTCTTTTTTATTATCTTAGGCTAAAAGCCTTAACTTAGATACCTCTGCAAAACTTTATCTGCCCTACAATATCCTCATCAGCATCATTTGCCAGTAACTCGCTATTTGTATATAAGGAGCAACATTTTCACTCAACACTCAGGCAGCACCTAGTCTAATTAATGCAGCTAAATGTCTACCATTGTCCCCAGAAAATTTGTACAGAGACTATTTCCAATAGTTTTGATGCAGTTATCCCACTTGGAGGATTTGGATGGGCCATAACAACCCCATGCAGAGCTCCAGGCTGGGGGGAGACTGGCTGAAGAGCTGTCAGGCAGAGAAGGACCTGGGGGTGTTGGGTGACTGCAGGCTGAGCATGAGCCAGCAGTGTGCCCAGGGGGCCAGGAAGGCCAAGGGCATCCTGGCTTGTGTCAGACACAGTGTGGCCAGGAGGTGTGGGGAGGGGATTGTGGCCCTGGACTGGGCACTGGTGAGGCTGCAGCTGGAGTGCTGGGTCCAGTTCTGGGCTCCTCAGCTTCAGAAGGACATGGAGGTCCTGGAGCGAGTGCAGAGAAGGGCAACCAGGCTGGGGAAGGGGCTGGAGGGCAAATCCTCTGAGGAGCAGCTGAGGGAGCTGGGGGTGTTGAGGCTGGAGAAGAGGAGGCTGAGGGGAGACCTTCTCCCCACCTCCCCTGCCCTCCCAGGAGGGTGCAGAGAGGTGGGCACTGGTCTCTTCAGCCAGGGGACAGGAGATGGAATGGCATGAAGCTGCCCCAGGGCAAGTTTAGATTGGACATTAGAAAAAAAAATTTTACTGAAAATGTTGTCAGAGCCTGGAACAGGCTGCCCAGGGAGGGGGTTGAGTCATCTTCTCTGGATGTGTTTAAAAAAAGGGTAGATGAGGTGCTCAGGGATGTGGTTTAGCTTAGGATGGGAATGGTTGGGACTTGATGATCTTTAAAGGTCTTTTCCAACCTTGTAATTCTGTGATAATCCATGCCCTCAGTAATGTTTGCACAGCCATTTCTTGCCCATTGGTCACAGTAGCAAAAATAATTATTAAGAATCAAGCCCAAAAGCAAACAAATTAAAAAAATAAAACCTTACAGGGATATTTAATTTAATGAAAGAGATATAGGCATTGCTTTTCAAAGCACATGTATTTTATTTTGTCTTTGGCATTTTTGAAAATGTTGCCATGGCTTAAGAAATGAATGGCCAGAAGAAAACATCAGACCACATCGCCACAGTTCCTGTAGAATTTATGTTAACCCCAGTGACACTGCTCTGAGGGCCATGTCTCACCTTTGGCAGACACATCTCTTTTAGAAAGGCTCCCAACCTTCAGCTGAAGGCCTCATCTATTGGACCTGATCCAGAGGGAAGTAAAAACAGCCAATGGGGTCTAGAAAATGTGGCCTGGAAGGAAAAAGTACTGAGGTTATTAACTCTTGGAAAGAGTGGATGTGAGGCTGAAGATAAACAAAGGTTTCACAGAGGATATCTTAACACCAAAAAAAAATGAGAAATGGCTGTGAGGAATCCATAGAGATGAGTCTTTCATAAAAAAACAGAATGTTCTGGATGCCAGCTCCTACTCATGAAGCCACAAAGCCACGAATAGCCAAAATTAGGGGGATATTGTGGCAGAAATCAGACTTTTCTGGCTTCTTCTCTTATAATGTTTCCCTGTGCAACCACTAAGGGCCAAAGTCAGAGGCAGAGCATGCATGAGCCAGATGGTCATTTCGGTCTGTTTAAGGACAGCCATTCTCCCCTTCCTAAGCAGCAGGAGGACCACAGCTTCCCTGGGTTGTTATCTCTGATGCCTAATCAGTCCTACTTCTAAAAATAGCCATTGCTTATTCATGCTAAAATCATTCCAGTAATTAATAGAAAATTAATTCAAACCAGGCTGCTGTGCCCCTGAGACTGTACGACCTTGCTTTGTGCAGTGAAGAAGAATTAGCCAAGGTCCACCCAATGTGAACCATCAAAATGGAAGAAACAGACTTTCTCTGAATTCCCAACAGTTTTTTCCTTCCATGCAGGGTTTGGGAACCACAAGGGAGGAACAGCACCCATTGCAGGGTTTGTGGACCACAAGGGAGGAACAGCACCTATTGCTGAGGAACAGCACCCATTGCTGTTCCTGTTACCACTTCATCTACCCCCTGGCAATAAATTATTTTGGGTCATCCTTGAAATTTTCTTGAAATTTTTGACATTTCCTTTAGTGGTTTTATTTTTCTGTTTGTTTTACTGCCTGGTTGGTTTGGGTTTTTTTGTTGTTTGTGGGGTTTTTTTAATCTCTGAATGTTATTCTTACATTTCCATCTCTTAACCTCATCTATGGAAATATGATTTATGCAGTTTCATTCCTTGTTCATCTGTGGAGACTGGCGATGAGCAACATGCAATTTGATATGAATTTTAGGTGAAGCCATTTACTGGGTGAAATCACACAGATTCTATACATTTGTTACTGCAAACGTGGCAAGCTAAAAAACTGCTAATTGGCTACACACACTGTTCACACTGCACTGATTGGTTAGTGATTATAACGAGTTCTGATAAACATATCTTATAACTAAATATCATTATTTTACCTTTGATGCCTAAAACCACCCCCACACCTGCTGCTTTGACCATCTTATTATGGTTGGTTCTTAACATGTTCCGTTACTCCCAAGTACCTTCCCATAACTACTTCTTGGTTTAGGGTAGCCTGTACCCCTGTCATCAAGGCTGCTGTGTTTTGAGAATGTGATTATTAAGATCCTCTCAGCATGAGTAACTTTTCCTGTCTCATGGGAACAGGAGGATATTGTCAGGGCCTATGTTTTTGGAGAAGAGAGCTAGGCCGCTGGCAGGCCTGCTGTCTTCCCTGACATCCATTCCTCTATCCATCCACCTGTCTGCTCATGCATCTGGCTGACTACAACCCTACCTAGGTCGAAACAAATTCAGTAAGGAGAAAGGTCTTAAAGGTCTAAACACATACACTGTTTTGTGAAAACTGGTCAAAACAGGAGATTCTCCAAAATGAGTGTTCCCACCAAAGGAATCTCAGCTCCTCAACCATTCTGAGAAGCAGCAGCCAGCAAGCAATTCAGAAAATCCATACCCTAAACATAATGCCTTTTGCCCAGCCAAAGAGGAAGGATTCATGAGGAGGAGACAAAGGGCAAATAAAGATACATAAATGGAGAACTGGGAACTTAGAGGACAGAAGGGACATGTACACAGGAAACTAAGCTTCATTAGCTTTGCTGCACATCAGTAAACTTCCTTCATTAAAACTGCACCCTTTTGCCTGTGCCCAGACTGCAGAGAGAACAGGCTGCCCAGGGAGGGGGTTGAGTCACCTTCCCTGGATGTGTTTAAAAAAGGGTAGATGAGGTACTTAGGGATATGGTTTAGCTTAGAATGGGAATGGTTGGACTTGATGATCTTCAAGGTCTTCTCCAACCTTGTGATTCTGTGATTCTGAGTGTGTAAATTTGTTTCCTCCATTTGGATTCTCTTGGATCTGTTTTAATCATCCCAGACACATTCCCATTTCTATCCTTTGGTATCACTGTTTTTGCTGAAGAGACTGAGAAGGCAGTTGTTAAGTGGTGTGCTCAGTGTAGGGCTGTGGTATCGATTGCACAAAATCCATGCTTGGGGTCTGTGTCACCTCTGAAAAGGTTATGGAGAAGCAGGATTTGCAATTTGTAAAGGTCAAGTAGGGGAAGAGATCTCTGACTCCTGCCCAGGGATGCGTGAAGGATGATTTCATTCCAGTGACAAACCAAAAATGTAACTCTGGGAAGAGTTTTGAGTCACACCACACAAACACAAACTGTTTCCCTCTTTTTCTTTTTTAATATTGCATTTATTGTTGAGCACCTGACAAAAAAATGGCCATTTAGAAAGTACTGGCCTCACTGGGGATGAGTATCCAAGCTCCCACTGTAGCCAGGAGAAATTTAGCCATCAAAAGGAACTGAAGGGACAATTTGTATAACCAAATCCACAGAATCACAGAATTGTAGGGGTTGGAAGGGACCTCAGGAGATCATCGAGTCCAGCCCCCAAATTGTGGTGTCAGCTTTAGGATAAATTGGACAACACCCCATAGTCCCCTGACCACATGTCCCCTGACCATAGAGAGTGGCCTGGGTGGTATGGCCAGATACAACATCCCAATTCCAACAGCTGAGCTCACTGTTAGTGGATGACATAGGCAGAAACTCAGAGATTCACTGAATCAGAGTGTGATACAGGCAGCTAAATACTGGTAATCTGAGTTTTACTTTATCTAAATTTACTTGGATAAAATATTTAAAATCTTATTTATTTTATCCAAATAAAACTTTAAGAATACAGGGAGAAAACTGTGAAGCATTGATTATTTTGTTCTAAATTGTATTGATTACTTTGGCTACTTAGTTACTGTCAGGATAAGAGGGCAATGCTTGGAGTTAGAAACAATTTCATTCCCCTGCTGCTGCTTGCCAAAAAGCCTCCTAGCCAGTACTTAAAATAGGATATAAAGCCAGAATAAAGCCCTCTCTTTAGAGCTATTCATATACACCTTATTTAGCAAAAAAAACCCCAACCCCTCTCTTTTTGTAGTGGCTCCAGAAAACCGTGGGTTGATTTTTCAAATCGATTTTCCAGCCAAACAGTTAAAACAGGAGGAAATGACAGATATTAATCAGAATTCCCATTATCTCTCCTGGTTTGTACCACTTGTCTTCTGCTGTCCTAAGCATTGGAGCATTTGATAAAGCAGCCAGGGGAAAAAAAAAAAAAAAAAAACCCTCAAACTTTTTTAATGAAACAGTTTTTGTAAGAATTTGCCAATTCATCAAAATCAAATTGTTTCACCACACTGCATCTCTCCGGCCCAATTAGTTTATAATTAGTTAACACAAAGTGGAACAGTTCTAAGAGGAGGGACAAAGACAAGTGCAATCTGAATTCCAGTATCTATGGATAGATCATCTGCTCAAGTCCTTAAAAGGACTGATCCTATATCTCCTGCATCTTAATTGCACGTCCTAACCAGCAGAGTTTGACTATTCTAGATTGATCTTGTATTCTCTACCTGGGTTTGATTGCAAAATCCATCCTGGACTTAAAATAGCTTTATTATTTCTGCAGAATATTTCTTTGTCAACAAAATGGTCTTTTCCAACCCAGAAAACACTTTGTGAACAAATTCACAACCCAGGCCTGTCAAACATGTTCACTTAGGAAAACACTTTCCCCATATGTAAGACCATGAGCTGAGCTCCAGTGAGAAAGTTTCTTCCCTAAGCTATGTTAATGTGGAATAAGCAGTAGTACCCCTAAGTTCTGGCTTAAAAATGAGGACAAGAAGGACATCAAAGTCACTATAAGTGGCTGTGCATTGAGTGCACCAGCTACCACATGAGGAACAACTGTCCCTCTTGGTCCTACATGGGGCTTGGTGTGTCCAGCCACCGTGTCTGCCTTTTTCTACCTGCAGTAGACTGAACATCTTGAATTCTTCCTCATCCATATTCTGTGGTGTCCTATAGGGGTCAGAGCAATTAAATCGTTTTCCTAATGGAAGGAAAAGGACATAGCCTAGGAAGCAGCTTGAGGGAGCTGGTTTGAGCTCTGATGTTGCATTGTTGTGTGATATCAGGCAAGTCACGTTTTCTGCCTGTATTTCAAACTACCTTTTGCTACCTCTGTCCACAGCAAAACTCAACACCTGGTATGTGAGGGGGTGAAACAGAGTTTCATGAGGGCAGAGCAAGCACAGAACAACTTTGTGATCCTAGCACAGGCTACTTTCCCCACAGTTCACCCCAACTCCAGAGCGTAGGCATAGGAAAATGCACTCCTTTTTCCCTGCAAACAACTTGGAGATGCACAAGGCATCACCAGCAGAAGCTGGCAGGGATCCCACACTCCAAGTCTTTTACAACCAAAAGAGCTTAGCAATTAGCAAAATAACAAAAAAATGTCAAATGCATTTTTGATGCTCTGAAGTTGCTGAGATTTTTAAACAAACAGTCTGGGCTGCTCCCACACACTGTGAGGTCTGTGCACCAGCAATGTAGCAACAGCACCACCGTATGGGGTTCTCTGACCCCTACAGCCCTCAGAATCTTGTACATCTACAGTTCCTCTGCAGGCAAAATTAGCACCATGGTGGGATTAATTTGCAGAGATGCATTGACTTCTCGGTTGTCAGCAAGAGCGTGTGAGAAGTGAAGGTGAACTTTTTTCTCCAAGGATGGTCAGGCTAGCTTCTGAAATCCCAAATC
This sequence comes from Hypotaenidia okinawae, assembly GCA_027925045.1. Taxonomy (NCBI): domain Eukaryota; kingdom Metazoa; phylum Chordata; class Aves; order Gruiformes; family Rallidae; genus Hypotaenidia; species Hypotaenidia okinawae. The sequence goes on from BSDF01000002.1 coordinate 162,876,502, forward strand.
CTGAATGGTGATAGCTGCATGTTTGGGTCTGTGCTTAGACCCCTGTAGAAATACTCAAGGTCGAACAGGCTGGTCCTTGCTTATTAAACCTTTATAATGCTCTCTGGCTGTACTTGTTTGCACCCACAGATCTCCAAACATTCCCCTTGTGATGCAGGAGGCATGAGCCCTATTTGCCCTTAGAGAAGTAAAAGGCAGAAATAAAGGAAAGCACATCCTAAAGGTCCCCCCAACAACTCAGTGACAGAAAGCCCAACACTCTTCTGTCTTTGCTTGATGATCTGATCTTGATTATATATCCAGCTGGACTCTGGAAAATGCGTAAGGCAGACTGGCCTTGCCTCCAAGTGCTCTGAACCTTACTTGAACACTAAACCCAGATGTAAATCCTTGTAGTATGGGCTAAACCATGACATGAAACAGTGTTAAACATCTACAGAGGTAGTAGCTGAAGCCTATCTGCTGCCAATTGAAGGCAGCCCTAGAGCAGAAGGAATCATGCTTCCTGATGCTGGACTAGTGTTGTGCCTGTGCATCCTGAGGCATATACATGGAAGAATGGAAAACAGCTGAGATCTTGGTAGAAATACTTTAGGATAAGATAGGGGACATACTGTGGCCTTCTGTGACAAGCAGAGAAATGTCTGCCTGTAACCATGCGTGTGGTTAGGAAAGGGTACACAAGACTATCTACTCCAGCTCCTCCTGCTAGCTATCCATCCGTCTCTGAGGACAACTGTGTATCTACTCATTTTTAAACCTTTCTCTCCCCATACCTGCCTTTCTGCCTAACCAATCACATGCCCCATTTAGGATCCACTCTTCCTTCCTTACAGACAAGTCCCTGAGGCGTTTTTCCTTACTGCCATCTAGTGACTCAGAGTCGTTTACTCGCCACCCATTCTGATCTGGGACGGTTCACTGCTCCCGAGGCTGCTTGTGTTCCCAGAAGCACATACAATCATAGAATCATCATAGAATCACAGACTGGTCTGGGTTGGAAGGGACCCCAAGGATCACAGAGCTCCAACCCCCTGACACAGGCAGGGACACCAACCTCCAGGCCTGGAGCTACACAAGGTTGCCCAGGGCCCCAGCCAACCTGGCCTTCAACACCTCCAGGGATGGGGCACCCACCCCCTCTCTGGGCAGCCTGTTCCAGCCCCTCACCACTCTCTCTGCAAAGAACTTCCCCTTAAGATCTAATCTAAACCTTCCCTCCTTTAGCTTTCATCCATTCCCCCTTGTCCTGCCACTGTCTACCCTTTGAACAAGTTGAATCCCCTCCTGTTTCTCTGCTCCCTTCAGGGACTGGAAGGCTGTGCAGCCATTAGAAATTTCCTCTTCCATGCCTAGAACTGGGCACTAAAATCCCTTCTCACACATTCCACCTTCCCACAGTCTGAGTAGGTTTTCAGACATCACAGAAGACAGAAGTGGCTCATTCACTGCACACACACCAAACACCTTCCAGCAGTGAAAAGGTCAGTTAAGTTTCCCTCCACAACCTATTGCAACCTCCACACACATACTTCAGAACATCCTGGAAAGGAGCTGCAAGCCAGGCTCCTGCTGAGCAAGCAACATGTTGACCTCTCCTCATGGCTGGGCAACCTTAGGTAACAGTCCTTGCACTTACTTGTGCCTTGAATTAAGGTTTCTGAGAAAGCGTTGTAGACCTCTGGGCAAGGAAGCTGAAGATTCTACAAGACTCCCTGGTGATCCAGTTATTTCAAGGACTGTAATTCGTTCAGAAGCTTGGATGAGTGGGTTGAACTTCATCTTAGTTTCCTCTTTGCTGGCTTCTGGTTTTTGTAGTTTGGGGTTTTGTTCTCTTCTGCTCATAAAATACATCCCCATGAAAAAAAGGCAGTCTGTGATTGAAGTCTTAATATGTTATTTCTGTCATCTTGCAGGCTTCCCTACAACCTCTTTAGACCTCCCAGACAAACAGTTGATGCAGCCCAGAGAATCTTTCTTTTGCCTTTGGAGATATTTGGTATCTCTGCCCAGATTTCCCAGCCATCCTTGTACCTATTGCCTTTCTGTCCTTAAATTTCCAGCTGACACCTACCAATTTATCCAGCTCTTCAGTGTTATCCACGACACCATGTTCTATACCATGATCCACCACCACTTTCCCAGCCTGACACCAGGCAGGTGAACCAGGACATGGCACATAAACAAGCCTTCTTTCCCTTCCTGCTCAGCAGATAGCTCCAGACCTGTATCAATCAGAAATCTGCTTTAATAACATAAAATAGTATTTAAAAAAAAAACAAAACCCAAAACCAAGTGATTTGTAGTTATTGCTAAATTCCCAGGGAAATTTTGTGGTCTTTTTCAATGCAATTAGATGAACTGGAGATATTATAACAATAAAAAATTAAAAATAGCATCCACACACAATGCTAGAGACAACTCCATGTTAATGTATGTGTGATAATTATAACAGGCCACGTTTGCCATCTTCAGGACTTGAGCAGGAACTGCACACAGAAGCAGCAAGACTCAACAATTGATATAAGGATATAGGAATTACTGTGTTCTCACACAGCCTCAGGCTGCAGCCAAGCAGGACTGGGGTATGGACAGGCTGTGTGTGTGTGCATCTCCTTCACAGCAACATGAGTACTGTTGGCATCCCTGATACTGTTAGAAAAAGGGGTTTTTTTAAAAAAAATAATAGTGCTAGGAGAGTTTGACTGGAAGCAAGTCAGGCTGCTGAGGATGAAAAGAACACTCCCTCTTGCTTATCGATGAGTTCCTTGAGAGAAGATGTAATTAATTCAAGGCTTGGGTGGGTTTGATGGGGTGAAATGGTTATGCATTCCCCTTAGCCCTTTTCTTCCCTAATACAAGGAACTAAAACTTACAGGGACAATCATAAGGGATAAAAGGAAGAAAAATACCCTTAAATATCTCTGAATAAGGAATAACAGAGTCTGGGAACATAATACCACATTTTTATCCAGCTATGCCATAAAAGTTTGCTATAAGCCCTGCTGGGTATGAAGCTGAGACAGGGAAGGTTTAGATTGGATATTAGGAAGAGGTTCTTTACAGAGAGGGTGGTCAGGCACTGAAACAGGTATCCCAGGACACTTCATCATGTTCTTTCAAATCATCTCATTTATGGGAATGGATGATGATCTGACCAAGAGATTATGGGTCAGGATTAAAATGAGGATGGGGCAGGTAGGGGTCTGCTTCACTAACCATGAAGACCACAAAGATTGAGTTGATGAAGGTCTCTGTAAACAGGTAGGACCAAGCCCACATTTACAAGCCCTGGTCCTCATGGGGCACCTCAACCACCCTGACATTCATTGGAGGGGCAACACAACAGGACATATGAAATCCAGGAGGTTCCTGAAATGTGTTCATCAAAACTTCTTTCTCCAAAGAGAGGTGCCTCTCTGGAGCTTGTTCTCACCAGCAAGGAGGAACTGGTGGGGAAAGGTGAGCCTTGGCTGCAGTGACCATGAAATAGTGGAGTTCAAGATCCTCAGGGCAGTGAGGAGGGTGCCCAGAAGGCTCACTACTCTAGATTTCAACAGAGCAGGCTTTGGCCTCTTCAGGGTCCTGCTTGACAGAGCACCATGGAACAAAGCCCTGGAAGGAAGAGGGGCCCAAGAAAGCTGGTTAATATTCAAGGATCACCTCCTCCAAGCTCAGAAGCAATGCATCCCCAACCAAGAGGAAGTCAGGCAAAAACACCCAGGGGCCTGCATGAGTGAACAAGTTGCTCCTGGACAAACTCAAACACAAAAAGGAAGCCTACAGAAGGTGGAACCATATCTGTGCTGCATCAAAACCAGCATAACCAGCAGGTCAAGGGAGGACATTCTCCCTCTCTACTGCGCTTTCCTGAGACTCCACATGGAGTACTGCATTCATCTCTGTGGTCCCCAGAACAAGGCAGATATTGACCTGTTGGAACAAGTCCAGAGGAGGCCCACAAAGATGATCAGAGTGTTGAAGCACTTCTATGAAGCCAGGCTGAGAGAGTTTGGGTTGTTCAGCTTGGAGAAGAGAAGGCTCCAGAGGGACCTTATAGAAGCCTTCCAGTACTGAAAGAGGGTCTACATAAAAGATAGGGAGAGATTCTTTACCATGTAGTGTAGTGATAACATGAGGATAACAGTTTTAAACTGAAAGAAGGTAGATTTAGATTAGATGTTAGGAAGAAATCCTTCCCTGTGAGGGTGGTGAAGCCCTGGCACTGGTTGTCCAGAGAAGCTGTGGCTGCCCCTGGATCCCAGGAAATATTCAAGGCCAGTTTGGATAGGGCTTTGGGCGACCTGGTCTAGTGGAAGGTGTCCCTGCCCAGGGCAGTTGGAACAAGATGGTCTTTAAGGTCCCTTCCAACCCAACCCATTCTATGATTCTAAGTATCATAGAATCTCCTGAGCTGGAAGGGACCCATAAGGAGCATCAAGTCCAACTCCTGGCTCCACACAGGACCAGACAAGTCAGAGCAGGACACTGAGGGCATCATCCAGACACTTCTTGAACTCAATCAAGCTCAGTGCTGTGACCACTTCCCCAGGGAGCCTGTGCCAGTGCCTGACCCCCTCTCAGTACAGAACCTCTTCCTCACACCCAGCCTAAACCTCCCCTGGCACAGCTTCATGCCGTTCCCTCAGGTTCTATCCCTGGTTGTCAAAAAGAGACTAGCACCTGCCCCTTTGCTCCCCCTGACCAGGAAACCACAGACTGCCATGAGGTCTCCCCTCAGCCTCCTTTCCTCCAGGCTGAACAAACCAAGGAACTTCAGCCTCTCCTCATAAGACTTCCCCACCAGACCCTTCACCATCCTCATTTCCCTCATCTGGGCCCTCTCTAATATTGTCCCTCTCATACTGTGGCAATCAAACCTGCACCCAGGACTTGAGGTGAGGCTGCACCAGTGCAGTGTAGAGTGGGACAGTCCCCTCCCTGGACCAGCTGCCATGCCATGCTTGATGCACCCCAGGATACGGTTAACCCTCCTGGCTGCCTGGGCACACTGCTGGCTCATGTTTAGCTTGCTGCCAACCAAGACCCCAAATCTCTCTCAGCATGGCTGGCCTCCAGCGTCTGATCCCCCAGTCTGTATGTGTAGCCAGGGATACCACTTCCCAGGTGCAGAATCCAGCACTTGCCCTTGTTAAACTTCATGCTGTTGGTGAAGAAGGTGGTGGGTTGTTGGTGGTGATTTATTACAGGGTTTTTTCCTTTTTAAACAGTGAAGCATCTAAGAAGAAGCACTTAAAATCCTTTTGCATCCCCTACATTAGATTCTTCAGTGACGTTAACATCAGGGCAGTGTTATTTACTTCAGCAGACTCAGTCCTGCTGGCACTCTCACTCCTCCTGCAGCCACTAGTCAAGAGAAGCAATCCACCAACACATCATCACCTTTTCCTTTCAATTTGAAAAAGCAACTGGTGTTCTAAAGGCTAAACTGTTGTAGAGCAAGTTCCTTCAGTCCATCACTGCAAAGCACTAAGTTCCTGAAATTCAAGAAAAACCCTAAATAAAGTGAGAAACCATGACAAATTTGATTTAGTAGAAAGGCCTGTTTTCTTTTACACCAGCATGTACTTAGAAGTGGTCAAAGGATGTAAGGGGTGGGAGAGGATTCCAATCAAAACAAACATTCATACTTCAATTTAGAATGTGGCTGAATTCACTCTCATCTGTGATGAGAACTCCTATTTCTTTGATAGCCCAAATTGTTCACAGTACATGCTGATGTAAGGCCAAGTTTCAAAACCATAAACAACCTATATTAAACCAGCAGACAAAGAGAACCCTACCACATGATAGAAACAATACCAAACAAAGCCATAGCACAATCCCTTTGGTTTCAACACCAATAAAAACTGTGAATTGGCCATTGTTTTTTACTGGCCTACAGACAATGCACATGCATAAGGACATATGAGCATCTGTACACCTGAAAGAGGCCAAGGCACTGTTAGTTTACCCAAATACCTTGCCACCACATGCCACGAGTGTGACAGAGACACTCACACAAGGCAGGCAAATAGATGGAGGTGTTTATTAAAAGAACGTTTTGTGCTTGATTTAAACACAATAGCTCCACTCAGGATAGCAATGGGGGTGGAGAGCCTTGTTCACAGGGTACAGCCACAGCCTCCCTGGCTCTGGGGGAATGCATAAGGCGGGCCTTGTTCAGAAGAATTTGGGTTTTTTCCACTCCTGTGGATATTTTGCCCAAGGGTAGGAGGAAAGGCGGGGGCACAGTGGTGGAGAAGAGCTGCTGGTAGCTTCAAGAGTCACACTCATATAGGAGAGGCACCCAAAGAAAATAGCATCATCACAAACCAACCACTCCCTTGATCCAGACAGCAGCCTCGCTCAGGTGCCTTCACAGGGTAACCTTCTGGGCATGCCCAATTGATGCCTGCCAGGGGATATAAACCATCTCACAAGGGCACAACCCATATTCAGCTCGAGAGAGTCTATCCCAAAATGAAGTTTTTCCTTGTCCTCCTGGTGGGAGCAGTCCTGTGCTTGGACTCAGGTAAGGCAGCACTACCGCGCATCCCCTCCAGCAGATCTTCAGCCAGGAAAAAAGGACTTGTGGTGGGGTTTGGTAGTGAGGGGAGGAATGCTGACACAGTTGTCATGTGAAGGCATTTGCTTTTTTGATGGGATGTCCTGAGTTTTGAATGAAAAAAATCCATAGACCCTGATGGTGTCATCCTAGTGTGGGGTAGGGCAGCTTCCTGGGAAAGTAAATCCTATGCAACACTGAATTTAATTGAAATCAAATTTATTTCAGCCAGACCATATAGTTTTGCGTGTGTGTGTGTGAGGTTTTTTAAAAGAGGTTGGAAAGATTATTTTTCCTCTTCCCAGACTATCAAAATTGCAACATTTCAGCAAAGGTAAGGTGTTTTCTAACTCGTTCTCTGACACATTTTCAAAAGTGGTCTCTGACACTACACAGATAGTTAGAATTTTAATATGAGAGAAAAAAGGATCATGCCATGGTGCATTGTTTTCCAAATAGGATGGGTTGGATTTGGATAATGTCACCTTTTTTTTTTTTTTTTTTTGGCCTGACTGGGAAAAAAAAAAGAAAAGGCATTTTAAACCAACTTTTCCCTATTACTGGAGAAGGGAAGAAGCAAATCCGAGCAGAAACATTTCTCAATCAGCAGAGGATGCTTAAGGAACAGGCTGAAAAAGATCTTCCATAGTCCTGGCCAGACTCCTCTGCCAGCTTCCACCAGGGTGCTCTGAAATTTGATTTTCATTGCATTAAAAGTCAGATAAATTTGAGAGCTGAGTGCAGAAATACAGACAAACTGGGGTTTGGCTCCTTGCCTCCATGACTGCAACCGTAATTTATGCCAGAATGACTTAGACAGAGGGAAACCAAGCGTCTCAAATCACTTCTTGCTCCAGTGCTGAGTAATACTTGATTCTAAAAAGGGCTTTTCTATGTCCTAAAATAGTATTTGAGACACTAAGGTATTGACTTGAGAGATTCCTGATATAAGCCTGGTGGTCATGGGGTTAAAGTGTATATATATATGCATTAACTCACAAACTTCCAGGTCTGTGAGGATGCAGTGATGCCCTGGGGCACAGGTAGGTAGTAGGAAGAGGTAATTGCACCATGTTCTCACTTCTCTGGGGACTATTTTTCATCAGGAATAGACACTTGTAAGCTGTAATGCTTTTTCTGTCTTGTCTTGATGCACATAACAGCAGAGCAGATGTTAACAAGACTGACTTTCATCCCCCTTGGGGGAGGATGTCCATGATGGGGTGGAAACATGTGGTGACCTGGTTTACACAGTGTGTTCTCACTTTGCTTTCTAAGAGGGGGTGATGGAGAGTATGTGTCATGAGCTGGCCAAACTGAGACAACAGGCTGGAAGAGACCCTGCACATTACCTACTCCCTCCCTCACTCCCCCACTCTCCCTTCTGAGCTTTCCCTCTTTCATCCAATTCTGGCAATGCCTCAGCAAAGGATCACAAGCCCACCTGGTAAAACACTAATGTCTGTAGAGGTAGACAAATAATATCAATCAACCTGTCCTTCTTGGGACTTCATCCCTTCATCCCAGCTCAGGCAGTGGGAATATCACAAAAAACCTGTTCCAGAAAGGAACTGAGTTGGGCATCCCAAAGGGAGATGAAGAAGCGTTTGGGAAGCACTTGACATTGACTTATGAGGCTAACCAATGAGACCAGCTATCCTGCTAGTCTCTTTTTGCTCACTCACTGTACCAACTACCTCTAAAGCTTCTTCAGCACCTACAAAACTTGACTGTCCCCTCAGGCAAGTGTACCGTTCTCCACTGAAGAAGGGGGAAAAACCCATTTTTCCAATAACAGAGGTGCTATCTCCCTTTGAGGACACATGGGGATGGCCCTGTTTCCCAGTGCAAGCACTGTTAGGTTCCCTGAAGAGCTTTCACACAGATCTGGCTTATAACCTCTCTTGTTCTCTTGCAGGCTCTTCTTTGCAGTGCTACAGCTGCAAGTCGCAGCTCAGCAACTCCAAGTGTCAGACGAAAGAGACCTGCAAGAAAAATACTGAAGTGTGCAAGACAGATGTGATCAGTAAGCAAAGTGGTGGTGGGCAAAACTCAGGGACTGGGGACTTTTTATCCTAGAGAACACTGGGGAGGGTGGGTCTTATCAATACTTATAAACACGTGATGGGAGGGAGTCAGGAGGATGGGGTCAGTCTTTATTCAGCAGTACCCAGTGACAAGGCAAGAGGCAACGGGCATAAACTTGAGTATAGAATGTAACATCTAAATATGAGGAGGAACTTCTTAACTGTGAGGGTGGCAGAGCACTGGGCCAGGCTGCCCAGAGAGGTTGTGGAGTCTCCATCTCTGGAGATACTCAAAACCCTCCTCGAAGCTGTCCTGCACAGCCTGCTCGAGGTGGTCCTGCTCTGGCAGGGGGATTGGACTAGATGATCTGCAACCCTTCCAACCCCTAGCATTCTGTGATTCTGTAATATATTAGTTGTGACATTGGAACCAAGCATGGTCCCAGCCTCAGGTGTCCAGGCCAGCCACACCTACTCCAGATACACAAACTGGTGTGGGCCAGCAAAGCTCTGTGTGCAGTGGGAAAAGCCATATGTGGAGCAAAGGTGTTAAAAAGGTTTCAGACTAGTTTCTTATTGCATGGAAATAACAAGAAAAATGTTTAAATCTCTGTGATAGCTGGTCCTTTGGTAGAGCTGCTGGCCATCACCAAGCTGTCTGCCCACACTGGCCACAAGACTGTGATTACAAAGTCATAGTAATACGTGCATGTTGTACCCCATAAGCTCCTCGGTTTCCCAATAGATCAGGCTAAAAAATGGGCAGGATGGCCAGTACAGAGTCAGTGCCTGCAACATATCACAGGAGGGTACATCTGCACTTGACATTACAAATACCTACCAAGTCTTTCACCTGTAAAAATTAGGTTTGCTTCTCTTTCACAACACCAAAGTTTATCTGCTTACAAGGGCAACAGATTTACAGCTTTGAAAGGTTTGGAACAGGGATGTAAATAGGAAGGGCTGAGTCTGGTGAAACCTAGTCATGAAAACAGGAGAAGCATTCAATGACAGAGCTTACTTTAGGTGAATTTAATGAAAAAGATAGAATTTCACATAGGCCCATGTACAGCCAGTTCTGAATGTAGCCACCTCTGTGTCCCTGGGTAAACTCCTTTAAGGGTTTTTTATTTCATTCTCCCATTCTAGATCTGGCAAAAAAATGCTTGCCCTGTCCAGATCTGTGGTGACAGCTCAGTTGCCCTTAGACCTGGGGTACAAAATCCATCACTTGCATGTTCCAACTCATCTCTGTCAGGCAGTAAATGTAATACCTCCAGCAGGGACTGCCCTTGTTGGAAATGTGCAAACCCATGGCCATGGATGCACATGTGGGAGAGCCAACACACCATACAACCCACCAGCCCTATAGGCTAAATTCTCCTATGTCAAAGACTTGGTACTCAGAATAGATCATGCAAGATCAGGATATCTCATGTAGAGTGTAGACTGCCAGTAATCAGCAGATACCAAGTATCAACCAGCCACAGGAAAACAGGCTGTGCCTCTCAGAAAGGTATTAAAACTCTGTCATCTGTGAAATGGGGTTCGCTGTGTTTCTGGGTGTTGAAAGGCTTCATGCAGTGAAAATGTATGGGATAAGAGCAAAGATTACAGAACCACAGAATCTCAGAATCGTAGGGACCTCCAGAGATCATGGGGTCCAACCCCCCTGCCAAAGCAGGGTCCCTAGGACAGGGCACACAGGCAGGCATCCAGATGGGGCTGGAATCTCTCCAGAGAAGGAGACTCCACACCCCCCGGGCAGCCTGTCCCAGGGCTCTCTCACCCTCACTGGGAAAAAGTTCTTCCCCACACGCTTGCTCCTCATGCATTAGTAGATTTGACACCCCAACAGAGGTGTTAATGGCTAATTTAATCAATAATTAAATTATTAGAATTTCTATACTTGGTTTAGAACCCCCTGAGAATGGTGTGGTGGAGTACACTGCCTCAAGCAAACACTTGGGGATTGAAATCCTTCCCTCCATGCTGACAAACCAATACCCCAAAAATATAACTTACTACAGTAAATAAAGTCAGCTGTTTGGAAACAATCTCTTTTTGTTTATTTGTTTTTTCCAAGAAGTGAGCTCAGATAAGAATAGCATCTCATTATTCAGTTCCATGAGGCTTGGCTTGGTTTGCATTGAGTCCTTGTACTAATGGTCCTGCTTTCTTTCCAGGGCTTGTAGGGCTCTTCAACATCATCAGCAAGGGCTGTGAGTCATCATGTGAATCATCCTATCAAGACTTCAGTGTGGGCAGAAGGAATATCACCTGCTGCAGCAGCGACCTCTGCAATTTAAACGCAGCCAGCAGCGTGAGATACAGCTATGGGGTGGCAGCAGGGATAGCAGCCAGCGTGCTCTGGCCCTTCCTGAACAACAGACTGTGAGGATCAAAGAGGATTTCCATGACCACAAAAAGTCTTGGAGAACCCCTCTTATGACAGGGATTGTAACCCAGAGCCAGGTGGCGTGTTGGGCACACTGCGTTGCTGGAGCTGATGGCAGATCTTTGCCGTATGACAGCTTACTCATTACTGCTATTCTATTGCTGTAGTGCTACCAGATAAGGAAATATGTGTGCACGCTATCTGCATAACTCCTAAAATATACTTATTTCTGAATCAAGTACGTGTCTATTACCTTTATACTACTTAGTCCTGTTTGCGCACCCAGCAGCAGCTGCAGGTGGGTCTATCGCATGCCTGGCCAGGCCTCGTTACTGTGCAACGATGAAACCTGCCACGAGGTGCCATGGCAGAGCAGAATAGAGGTAGCATCTCCACCTCCAAAACTCGAGGGGCTCCGACTTAGGACACGCTCTGGAGAACACATACCCCAAGAAACCCCATGAAGAGCTGACACACCTGAAAGGGAACTTGCTTGTGACCTAGAGACCCTGAGACCCTGCACTTGCTTAGCTACCATACAAGACAAAAGCAGTGCTCACCTTCACTGCTACAGCTGCATACAGCCATTCATACACCTTCCCATAGCTGTAGCATCCTTGGGATGGTGGGCAGGACTGCCCACTCATGTACTTGGAGCACCATGGTGGGCAATAACCACTGGAGTGAAATGGAAAGGGTGTCCCCATGGTTCCCTGGTCAACCAATGCAATCCTGCTACTGTCATTCTCTGTCTTGTTCAGAGTGGTATCCCCTGAAGGTCCTCATTTCCCACAAGCAAGTTCTCAAGCTTTCTTCTCCAAGTTCCTCCTCTCTCCATTCCCTATACCATAACCTGGGAAACAGGCCCTGTTAGAAGGCTGAAAATGTGTTTATCTTAAAGGTCCTTTGGGGTTGCCTAGTAGACCAGGGAGAGAAGAGAAAATGAAAATCAGAGCTTGCATTTTTTCCTCTGGGGGAAATGATCCTCATCTTCATCATGGAGGTGAGTTTTGACCACCCTTACTGGTGTAATGAACACGACAGTCACTCAGGATTCAAATATATGGAAAACCATGTCAAACCCTCTCTGTTGCTGGTAACAGGGAGGTGTCTGCCTCTGAGGAAGACTCTAGTTGTAACATTGCTCTTACACAGTTACAGACCTTCCATATAGTCATGGATTATACATTATATACTTTGCCTTCTCCAGACAGTTTATTCTATGGATATAAACTTGAGCATTCCCACCTTGCACCAGGAGATCCTGTGCAGTGTTTGGCAAAGGCAGCAGAGAAACTACACACAAAGCTGCCTGAAATGAACTTAGAAATAAGACCTCCAAGCAGCATGCATGTTGAAGAGATCTGAAAAGGGTAGTAAATATTCTGGAGAAGGTCATGTGTCACGTGTGCCTCCTCCCAATATAAGCCAGAAGAAGATAAGACTGGTATTAGCAGAGTGTAGAGACGGGACTGGGAGATCCCCCATGTGGCAGATACAAGTCAGGCCAGAGCCATGAAGTCAAGGAGCTGTGATGTGAAAATATCAGTGGGTGGAGGACTGGAAGGGGAAGGAAATTGGCTAAGAATTCCTTTTTTCCTTTCTCATACCCCAGTAATTATTGAAGCTGCAAAGGATGATTTGAGGCTGAAGTAACAATGGAGCCTTTACCTGGTGGAGATGAGTCATCTGGGGGACCCACAGCCATTGGACAAGGGCCAGCATCAAATTTTGGATGCAGTCAATGGGCTGCCAGAAAATAATGACACACTGTGTTATTGTGAAAGAGAAAAGTACATAGATCTGTAGGACACAAGGCATTAACAAGCTGCTAATTGTAGGAAGCAGGAAAGGGGTTTCCCCAAAGGAAAATCCAAAATAAACCACTACCTTCCTCATATGAGGTGAGTCTGGTTATTGGCAGAGAGAGGATATGGGACATGTAGGGTGATTTATTCTGGCTTTTGCAAACCTCCTGAGTCTTAGCCACTGAAAAAGGGGCTTATACAGCTGTGCATCCTCTGGACAGGCTGTTTTCTGCATGGAATTCCATGACCTCTCCAGTCCATGGGCTCATCTTCTTGAATTCTAAGAAGATCCCTGACACACTGCTACCCCATGTCTAGTTTTTGAAACAATTCCCAGGCAGTCAGGCACCCTTCTCAACAGGCAGTTTGGCTACAATAGCCCTGTCTGGAGACTGGGAGTTTGGCTGTACGGAGATGGACAAACCATGGCAACCACCACCCAAGCCAGAGGAGTCTCTAGAGATGCCAGCCTCTTCCAGCTTCTGGAGAGAACAAACATATTCAGACCCGAAGATAACAGAGGTCTCAAAAGTTTAGCATGAACAGGGGATGTTTACCTGTACTATTAGCATATTGGCTTCATGCATCAATGATATCTACTTACTGGTGCATAATGTTTAGAAGTTTCTTGCTGGAACAAAGAGAGGACTTGCCCATGCTGTGGGGATTGAGACCTGACCTCTAGGTCCTACAGGCTAAGGGGATGATTCCTTCTCCCACTTTCTTCTCTGTACATTTTCTGGAAGGAGCCCACAGCTGGCTGCTAGTGATTCTCCTCTGGATTTCTCTGGAGATGTATCCTCTTGGTGGATATATTTGGAGTTCTTGCTGGAGATTAGTTTAGACAAGGTGCAACTGAGAGAGGGCATGACTGGGACAGGCACAGCAAAGAGCAGGGTAAGAAAGCCCCTGTGGACACAACACACGGTTAACCAGTGGAACTCACTGCTGCTTGATGGGTGCGTGGCACGGCACTTGCAATAGCACCAAACTGCACTACCCACCCAGGTCACCAACAGACAGACTCAAAAACAACCTTCTCAGTTCTGGGAAGGGTTAGGAGGTGGCAAACTGGGGCGGATAAATGACTCAGACACGGGTCAGAACTTGGGCTGGTCCAGGGAAGAACAAGGAAAAGGACTGTTTTCCAAAGTGCTGAGGCTGCATGTCGACAGAAAGGCTGCTTCTCCTCCTGCCCTCTGAGCTCTGAATAAACATAAACAGGACTTTGTTCCTCTTGCTCTGATCTGCATCCTCTGTCAGCAGCACGCTCAGCTGGTATGGATGATCTGGCATCACCCAATTATGCAAGCCCTGGCTGAAGGTCCATTTACTCTCTGGGTGCTGAGAAAAAGGGCTGAGAGCTGTTTGCTGGGTGAAATACAAGCCCAACATTTATTTAAGAATCAAAGCTACTTTGGGGTGGGGTTTTTTTGCCCATGCAAGTTGCTTTTTGACATTGCTGGCTGAGAAGTTTTGTCAATTCTTCCCCTATTTTTCCACTCTTATCAAAAGGCCTAAAATTGAGGACAGCCTCTATAAAACAACTCAATCCATCATGCGTGCAAGAGATTTCTATTCTGCCAAGATCAAACTGCAGTTCATTTATTTAAATAGTAAATAGCTGGACAATAAAATAGTTTCCTTTTTTTTTTCTTTTCAAGGGCAGCAAAGTCTTTTCCAAAGACTGCAGTTGCATTGTGGACTGAATGTCACCATACAGTTCTCCAGTGAGGGGCTGTCTCTTACAGATGGGAAAAGCAAAGCAATTCTGAGCTAGAGTAACTGCTTTGGTATGACTTTTATGGTAGGAAACACAACAGACACATGTTCAGAGTAAAAGGAAAGTGTTGTTTGTATTAGTGTTACGATACTGTATTTGCTACTGGCAGTATTAATTAGGATTCATTATCTCTGTGGATAAGGATTAGGACAGAGCACTTCCTCTGTCCCAGTAGAAGCTACACCCAGTGCCTATACCTGGTCTGAAAAATGTCCCCAAGGCCCCCTGAATTCAACCTATGTTGTGGCAGCTGGCTAAAAGCTTTGATCCCATTGGAGAAAGTCTCATCTTGAAATGGTGTTTACCAACCAGCAGTTCCTTGCTGTACTCCACATTTTCCTTGTGGCCCGGGGCAAGTTACACAGTGTCTCCATACCTTTGCCTTCTACAGATGTTATCAGATCCAATACATCCAAAGATGCTCAGATAGTGGCTTCAACAAAGCAAGAGGAGAAACTTAGGCTAAAAATAAGCGCAAATAGAGTCAGCTAGTATAACAGAGATGGGGAAGGATTACCCACTACCAATCCACCCTGCATAGCCACATTCCTGCTCTGAATTATGCACACGATGGATGTTGTGCAATGAGATTTTGTGGTCCAAATACACCAGAGAGAGACCCTGTAGTTAGGTCTGCTCTGCCAGCTATTAAGCCATTAGACAGACACTAAAAACAATCAAAAGATCCACCCTTTTATTGCAGAACATCTCTATAGTAACTGTGCCTGCCACTCACTCAGGGCAAGGCTGGCTGGACAAAGCTGATGAAGCCAGGTTTATCCCATGCCATCTTGCTTAATCCCACTCCCATCCTTCCACTTGAAAAAGCTGTGTGGCAGAGAGATCCCTTGTTAGCTCATTTCTGACCTTATCTTGAGCTCTGTTGGTGTCTTTCTAAACCAAAACATAACTCCTTGCAAACCAGATGCTGCACCCATGTTGATGCTTCTGATTCACAGCTCCTATTGCAGCCCTGACCTCCTCTTTACACAGAACCTCTGATTTCTCATCCACAAGCCCATATTATGGGGACATGACTTTATAAAGCCACCAGCTCATTAAAGCACTTCTTTGCTGTGTGCCTGTACCAGAATTTGTGTAGTCCAGCTGTGTTCACCACCCATACTGAAACAGCCTCTATCCCCTCCATGGGCACATGTTCACTTCTGCCTGTGCATCCCCACATGAATATCTCAAAGTCACCCTGACCCAGCCCTGGACCTTTTCACAGCTTTGCTGGTGGCTCTTCATGCCTGGGGTATTTTAGCTGCCTCCATGTACCTTCCCTGCAAGAGAGATGACAGGTATGGGACTGAGTCAGGAAAGGAAAATGTTTTGCTCCTTCCTCTCTTGTTATTTTCATTACAGATTCAATCTGGCATCAAGGGAATTTGTGGAATGAGGACTTCATCCAGGGCAGGTGAGTGAAAGTGGAGTGATGGACAGAGAGGGGACTGACTTTCTTCAGGGGTCACTACACATTGAGTTATTTGCAGGGACCAATCTGTCTCCCTGGGTAGGTGTGTGGTGCCACACACACAGGTGACTTCTGTCCAAACTAGCTGTGCCTTTTACTCTGGATTTGCATTCAGTTGCATACTGTAAACTTGTTTTCTGCAATGTAGCAAGGGCAACATGTTTATCTGCTCCCATGAATTCAAGAGAAAATGATGCAATCTTTGTCTGCAGCATCAATTGTTTCTGTAGTTGAAAGGCATTCATCCTGCTTAAAATACTGATGTTTGGGCAGAAGCTAGGGGTTTTTTTTACATCTATTCAACTAAATAGTAATTAAAAAGAGATGAAAGTGTGGCTAAAGTCTCAAGTAGTCAGTTGAGATGCGACAATTTGAATACATCTGACCTATCCTGTTCATCTACATGTGAAATGAGCTTTGAAAAAAATAAAGGAAGGTTAGACTTGACCTGAGAATTTGGCTATCCAAAGTTTAAATAGGACCATTTAAAAGAAAACCATTAAGAAAACAACCCTCTGCTCTCTCATGCTGTAGAGGCAGAGAACGGCAACCCTTTCCTAAGAGTGTAGTGCTCATGTGCAGTCACTGCTTCTGGACCGGCTCCAATTGCCTTGTGGTAAAATGGGAGAGCATTTCACAACAGTTCTCACACCCATGTAGTATCAAAGACAGCTGTTTCCATGCCCTTCATAATCCCAAGCAATTAATTTACATTCTTGTCTGGTTTTGCATCAAGCGCTCAGCTACCAGGGACTCTTCAAATGCAAGAGCTCTACCCTGCTTCACCTCACCCTTCCTTCCCCCAGGAGGATGGAGAAAAGAAGCCTTTTCCTTTGCCATGGAGATCTATCAATGTGATGTCTTCCAATGTCTGTGGGAAGCAAGGAGTCTGAAGCCTGTTGCAAGCATAGCCACCTCAGAAGTTCTACACGAGCCGCTCATCAACCTTCAATCTATTCAAGAAGCCTTAATCTGAAGAGCTGGCATTTGACACAAGGATAACGAGTGAGAACAATCCTGGCATGAAGAAACCCTCAGAAAACAAAACCTACTCATGCCAGAGAGCTGGGGCACTCACAGGGTGAATGGAAATTGTCCCAAATTCCCCACTCTGGAAGTCTGAAGACAACTCCTCCTCAAGTTGCTAATGTAGAAAGAATTGTTGTTCCCAAGCCCAGGGAAGTTGTGGAGGCCTGAGTCAAAAGCACCACAGAAGCACAAAGAAGCCAACAGAAAAACCTCATTGCCATCTTTGTCACCTGTGAATACAGAGGCTGCACACCTGTAAGTAAGGGTAAACATGTGTGGGCATGAAAGACACCTTTGTTTTGCTGGCTAGCACCAAGGCTTGGTATTAAAGACAACAAATAAACACAGATGTTTTTCTGAGTCTCACTGTCAGTCCCTTCCTGTACTCAAACTGGCCTCTGAGAATAACAAAAATACTCTTTATCCCTTGTATCTCCTTCCCCTTCCTGGTCTGCCCAATGTCTATGTCCATCACAAGCACCAGGACAAAATCACAGAATCATAGAATCACAGGGGTTGGAAGGCACCTCCAGAGATCATGGGGTCCAACCCCCTGCCAAAGCAGGGTCCCTAGGACAGGGCACACAGGGAGGCATCCAGATGGGGCTGGAATCTCTCCAGAGAAGGAGACTCCACACCCCCTGGGCAGCCTGGCCCAGGGCTCTCTCACCCTCACCGGGAAGAAGTCCTTCCCCAGATTGGTGTGGAACTCCCTGTGCTCCAACTTGAGGCCATCACCCCTTGTCCTGTCCCCACAGACACTGAGAAGAGGCTGCCCATGTCCCCCTGGGTCCCACCCTTCAGCTATTGATAACCATGGATCAGATCCCCTCTCAGGCTTCTTCTCTCCAGGCTGAACAGCCCCAGCTCCCTCAGCCTTTCCTCACAGGGGAGATGCTCCAGGCCCTTCAGCATCTCCAGAGCCTCCTCTGGACTCTTTCCAGGAGATCCCTGTCTTTTCTATACCAGGGAGCCCAGAACAAAATCAATGGCCTTCCCTCACACAGACTATGCCCAGGTCCTCTCATCCCATCCCACTCATGTTCCAGCTACACCATTTGAACAACTTCTTCTTGTGGTTTGGTACAAATTTGTGTCTGGAGGCCAGTGTCACCTGTCACTTCCCTTAGTATCTATGAGTGCTGTGGTCACCATATGGCTTTCTGCACAGACAGTATGGGTCAAAAACTCTTGGAAACATTCAGATGGGCAGAAAGAGCCTGTGTATGGATATGGTGTGACAGGGGAAGGAAAAAAGATTAAGAATCAAAAAGCATTTTGTTCATATAGACACATATTTATGGAGGACTGGGACTTTACTGGAGAGCACACAAGTAGCTTCTGATGGGAGGTTAATCACAGGGCGGAACAGCCACCCCAGGAAATCTTGTGTGGCTACTAAAGGAACCTCTGCAATCTCATCTCTGCACAGAGTTTAATAAGAAGAGGTTAAGCCTACACTAAGAAAAAAACATGAGTTCTTACTGTGAAGTGAACAGAAGTTCAGTAGTGTGTCCTGGTTGTCAAGAGGGCAACTGCACCCTGGGTTACATCAAGCACAGTATACCCAGTCAGTCAAAAGAGGAGATAACCCTGCTGTATTCATAAATCATAGAATCATAGAATGGTTTGTGTTGGAAGGGACTGCATTAAAGACTACCTCTCTCCAACTCCTCTACCATAGGCAGGGACAGCCTCCACTAAAACAGGCTGCCCAAAGCCTCATCCAACCTGGCCTGGAACACTTCCAGGGATGGGGAAGTGTTCTATGGAATATTATGTATAGTGCTGGGCCATACAATTTAAGAAGTATGTTAAGGTCCTTAAATGCATCCAGAGGAGGACAACAAAGCTGGTTAAAAGGGATATTTGCACACCTAGAATCCTAGGTGATGCATCTACTCAATGCCCTTGTGTGACAGGGCAATGCCATTAGGCACATTGTGGTATAGAAGGCTGAACAGACTAATGCTTTGCCTAGGAGGTTACTGCTGAGAAGGTCATAGAACCCTTCCACTCAAGGGTCTGGCAAGAATGCTTCTTATATTCAGTCCAAACCAGCCTTTGCTGCTGTGTCTCCATGCCAATTTGCACAAGCACATGTAGGTTTGGTCTGGCCTTGAGCATCTCCCTGGTTGAAATATATATATGGAGAAGTGAAGGGCCTGCATAGGTCAGGTTCTTCTGTGATCTAGAGCAGGATCATGCTGACTGGGCCACCCTTCTCTCCACTGAGCACAAAAGAAGCAGTGACCACATCCTCTGGCAACAAAAAAAGCAACACTAAGAGCAACCTAGAAAGGAAATAGAGGCTCCTGGGTGCCTGAAGTTATTTCTGTGCCATACCAAACACATCATCTTGATAATATATTGATCAATAGATCATACTCTGATCAAACTCCATCTCAAAATCTAACCACCCTTTTTTATTTTCCCCTATTTGTTAGGAGAAGACTAATTCATTGCTTGGGCCCATATATCTAATTTCCACCCTTGATTTGTTTCATGGCCAGATCCCACCTGTGTATCCAGTGCTCCTATCTTTCTTAGGCAGGTGTTCCCTTCCAAGTTGCCCCCTGTTGAATATCTTGTATCTTGGATCTAAGAAATCCCAGCTCTTTCACCCTGATATCCTGCCCATTCTCACCTTCACTTGGTGACTTCAGCTGGTGAGAAACGCACCCAGTATTGCAAGTGTGGTCTTGTTGGTGCCTTGCACAATGACCTGAGCCCTGCACTGTCCTCACTGACACAGCTCCCAATCATGACAGCTGTCTTCACACTTCATCAGATTTCTGACGTATACTCAGCCTGTGATCACCCAGTGCTCTCCTGTCCTTCGTGTCTCCAGTCATTTATGGGTGACCTCCTAATTTACCATATAACTTACTTATTATAGTATAAGATCTTATTAGTATATGACTTGCATGCAAGCCACCTGCTTGTTTACAATAACCTGATCCTTCCTAGCACCACCGATGCCTCCCAAATCTGCATCATCAGTAAATTTTATTAATGCCATCCTATTTCTCAAGGTCTTTACAGAAAATGTTAAATGAGACCAACTCCAAGACCAGTTCCTGAGGAACTTCACTACTGACATCCCTTAGGCTCATACCCCCCTCAAAACCTTAAAAAAAATTCCAACCCTCCCACTTCCAATCCTTTCAAAAGTCCTCACCCAGCACATATTGACTTAATTTCCATCCAAGCCATCTTAATAAATATTCCTATATTATATTGCTTTATTACTTTACTGAACTCTGTGAAAATCATTATATGAAATCAAGGAGGATCATCATCTTGTTTCTTCAGCCTTTTCATGTTTTTCATTATTCTCTCCTTCAAAAACTGCTCTTAATCATGACATGCTACCAAGGTCAGGCAAATGACTATTAGCCCTCCCCTCTGTAATTTAGGTGGCAAATTCAGACCACATGATACTTGGTCAATTTATCACCAATAATTGGGAGTGGACTTGGAGCTGTGGTTCTGTATGGCACTTGGTCAATTTATGACCAATAATCGGGAGTGGACTTGGAGCTGTGGCTCTGTATGGCAGTTCTTCAAGTGTCCTGTCCTGCTTTGTCCCAACATGAATATATTAAACCTTTTTGTTCAACCTCAGATGTGGTTATTTCTATTTCTGGACACCTCTCTCCATGCTGTCTTTACCCCCAAAGTTAAAAGCATTTTTTATATTGAATAAGTGAGTGGTTTAATCTAATATTCAGGTTTCACCTCAGCTTTTGTCATCTCAGCTGCTCAGCTTTTGCTTTTAGGCTGCCCTCTTACTCCTAGCATAATATTTGAAAGGGTTATTCACCCATTTCAGGCCACAGTTATGCTGTAGATGTTTTTTCTCCACTTTTCCTCTTTGTTATGGAAACAAATTCCACACAGGTTCCTGGATCTTTAGTTTCAGGGAACCACAAGCTTCATGACTTGCATCCATGTCCTTGAACCCACAGTTTGCCAGCCACTATATATCAATAAATATCAACTACAGGCTGGTCAGTCTAAGCTCTGTGCTGAGAAAGATCATGAAGAAGGTCCTCCTGGAAACTATGTTGAGGTACATGGAAAATAAGGAGATGACTGGTGACAGCAACACGGTTTGACTAAAGGCAAATCATGCCTGCCCAGTTTGGTGGCCACCTGCTATGGAGTTGCAGCATTGGTGGGTAAGGGATGTGCAACTGATGTCATCATCTACCTGGACTTGTGCAAAGTATTTGACACTGTCCTGCATGACATCCTTGTCTCTAAACTGGAGAGACATGGATTTGACAGATGGACCACTCTGTGGATAAGGAATTGGCTGGATGGCCAGTTGCACTTAATGTGTTGCAGTCAATGGTTCAATACCCAAGTCTAGACCTGTGACAAGTGACATTCCTCAGGGGTCAGTACTATTCGGACTAGTACTGTTTAACATCTTTGTTTGGAGACTTAGGCAGTGGGACTGAGTGTACCTTCAGCAAATGTGCTGATGACACCAAGCTGAGTGGTGCGTTTTGCACTCTGGAAGGAAGAGATGCCATCCAGAGGGACCTTGACAGGCTGGAAAGGTGGGCCCATGTGAACCACACGAAGTTCAAGAAGTCCAAGTGCAAGGTCCTGCACAGGGCAACCCCAAGCAAAACTACAGGCTGAGTGAAGAATGGATTGAGAGCAGCTCTGAGGAGAAGGACATGTGAGTGTTGAGGACAAGAAGCTCAGTATGTGTAAATCAACACTGATTCACTGTGAGACAGCAATGCATGCTTGCAGCCCAGAAAGCCAAACATATCCTGGGCTGCATCAAAAACAGTGTGACCAGCAGGTCAAGGGAGGCAATTCTGCCCCTCTACTTTGCTCTCATGTGGTCTCATCTAGAGTACTGTGTTCAGCTCTGGGGTCTCCAGTACAAGACAGAGCTGTTGGAGCAAGTCCAGAGGAGGGCTATGAAGATGATCAGGGCTGGAGCACTATGGACACAGGCTGAGACACTGGGGCTTGTTCAGCCTGGAGAGTGAAGGTTCTGCAAAAACCTTATATCAGCCTTCTAGTACCTAAACAAGCCTACAAGAAAACCAGAGGAGGACTCTTTACAAGGCCAAGCAGTGATAGGACAAAGGGTGATGGCCTTTGAGCTGAAGGAGAGGAGATTTAGGTTAGATATTAGGAAGAAATTCTTTCCTGTTAGGGTGTTGAAGCAGTGGAGCAGGTTGCCCAGAGAAGCTGTGGATGTTCCCTCATTGGAAGTGTTGAGGGTCAGGTTGGACAGGCCTTTGGGCAACCTGGTCTAGTGGAGGATGTCTCTGCCCATGGTGAGAGGCTGGAAGGAGAGGCTAAGGTCCCTTCCAAACCAAACCATTTGATGCTTCTGATTCTATATCGTTGATCTTTGGCATCTGTTCATCTTAAACTGATTAAAGACAAAAATTCAGCTGGATCAGGAATATTTTTCCAAGTCTATTAGACTCCTGAGCCCAGTCATCAGAGCATGCCATCTCAAAAAACATCTCTGCAAGGAGAAGAAACATGGGCGAGGAAGAGACAATTGCCTGTGTCAGACAGCTAATTAGAGCTGAAGCCAGATTCAATCGACATTAGTCTGAAGAGCTCAGCTCTGGGCCAAGAGCTCAGCTCTAGAAACATAGGAAACCCAGAATGAAAACACCTAGGGAAAGAAAAAGGCTGTTGGCTGTGGTCATTTCAGCTGGACACATGAATGAACCGGTAAAGAGCCTGGTGCTACTGGGAAGGATTGGCAGAGTTTGGTGGGTGAATGGCATTTCTTTCTCAAACATGAGTGAGAAGGTCTCCTCATTCGAGCCACTGACTTAAAAGCAGGGATGGCAAAAGAGAAATTAATGACAAAGACCCTTTTGGGAAGTTGTTCTCATCAGCTGTGATCTTCAGGCACGTACCAAATGTGTGCACTCCTCAGGAAACATGCAGGGATGGTGCTAGTAACTGAGAAGACTGGACACCATGCATCCCATCCTACATCTCCAGGAGCATCCCCAGCCTTACTCATGACCAATTGGGAAGACTTTTAATAGTTGATCCTTTACTATTAAAATCACAACGAATTTATTATGCTTTAAGTTTACTACATGCCAGGGTGTGAACTGTGGGTATCCCATGAATACTTTATAATTGCTCACTGTTCACCTTGGCAAAGTCTTGTTGATGTCCTATTCAACTTCTTCTGCAATTACATTCAATCACTGTTATTAAAGCAGTAGCAGCTTCAAAAATGTCCCTGTATTTTTGTGTTTAGCAACTCTTTTTTGTTTCCACATTATCCATGGCTGTAACCTTATCAGAAAAACATCCTGGAGATATCTAACAGGATTGTAGGCAATCATCCATTCAGTTCAACTGAGTAACATCCTGATGTTATGTGAAAGGAAGACATATACTGGGAAGATACACAGGGAGTCCCTAACATCATGTCACATGAATGAAAATGTGTTTGTTACCAGGCAAATCTTTCCAATGGTTGGGAAAGCGTAGCACTATTTCCACACCTGTAGCCTGAGCCTACACAGAAGCTTCCCCACTGGAGCCCAGAGGAAGCTTCTTCTATCAGTCATTTACCTAGTACAGCTCCACCCCACAGCAAGGATGAGCATGTAGATAGAAAGAGGCCAGTGAAGTTTTCCCATCACCGTGACATGAGCTGTGATTACTGTTCTACCTGAAAAATAATCTTGTAGTCCCATTGTCATGGTTTCACCTCAGGTGGCAACTGAGCAACACCCAACTGCTCGCTCATCCATCCCCTGAAGGGAATGGGGAGGAGAATGGAAAATAAACTACTCATGTTTTTGAGATTGAGACTGTTTAATAGGATAGCAAAAGGGGGAGAAAAGAGGAGAGGAGAGAGGAGAGGAGAGGAGAGGAGAGGAGAGGAGAGGAGAGGAGAGGAGAGGAGAGGAGAGGAGAGGAGAGGAGAGGAGAGGAGAGGAGAGGAGAGGAGAGGAGAGAGGAAAAAGATAAAATTATTATCAAACAAGGGGTGCACCAATAAAATTTCTCACCACCTACAGGGAATAAGACCTGAATTCCAGCATTTCTGAGCAACAGTTGTGCCTCCCAGCCAGCTTTTCCAATTATATTCTGATCATGATATTATATGGCAGAGAATATCCCTTTGGCCAGTCTGGGTCAGCTGTCCTGGTTGTGCTCTCCCAGCTTCTTGTGCACCCAGCAGGGCGTGGGAAGCTGAAAAGTCCTTGACTTAGTGTGAATTCTGTAACTACCTAGCAACAACTACAAACATCAGTGTGTTATCAACATTTTTCTCATCCTAAATCCAAAACACAGCATTGTACCAGCAACTAGGAAGAAAATTAATTCTATCCCATCTAAAACCAAGGCAGTATCCACCCCTTATTCCATATCAGTTATGTCAGGCCCAAGTCCTGCACTCCCCAATGCTTTCCAATTAATCACAATCACTTTTCCTGCCTTTTGATACATACACACAAGTATCATTCCCTTAGTCTATGCACCATCCACTGAGATCATGAAGTGCATGACTTTGGGCTCCATTTGTCATAACAGTCTCTCAGGGCAGGGAAGATGGTGTGTGATCTTGGGTAGTTGCATGCAGTATTCAGAGCTCACAGCTGATGTATCTGGCACAGTGCATGCTCATGGTCTGCAAGCTGAAGATGTGAGTCTTGAGGAAGTGGCTGCACGCTCGTTGCTGAAGCCAGTTCTGGTTTCATCACCTCTGCACCTTCCACGGTTCCATCAAAGTTCATTCTTCATTAATCTGGATGATTCTTACTGTTACACCATTGTTGTGGCACATAGCAATCACAGCAGTGATGACATGAAATATTATGTAGCAATTAACATCCTACAACTTAAATCATTGGCTGTTCTCACCCAGATCCCCTTGAGGTACAGTTTGGAATTCCCCATCCTTCCACACTACCCACCAAGTACACCCTTGTCCTTGAGCAAAAGCCATCACATGGATGGGTTTGCCTTTACCCAAGGCAGGAGTAATCCAGACTGTTTTCCCTAACACATTCTTTATGCA
Source organism: Hypotaenidia okinawae (assembly GCA_027925045.1). Classification (NCBI taxonomy): domain Eukaryota; kingdom Metazoa; phylum Chordata; class Aves; order Gruiformes; family Rallidae; genus Hypotaenidia; species Hypotaenidia okinawae. Next base: position 162,901,639 of record BSDF01000002.1, read on the forward strand.
CACTACAAGGACTTCTTCCCCTTCTGTGGTCCTCAGCAGTTGACCAGCTCTCAGAGTTTAAGGATGCTTTGAAGTCAGCAGCCTCCAAAAAACCTGCAGCCTGGCAGAACTGTCTGAGCCTTGCAGTGGCCTGTCAACATCCTGAGTGTAATGTCAAAGACATCTAGAGTGAGCTGCTCTTCTGAGACCACATTCTCCACATCCTTTTAAAACCTGTTCCTGGGAACTCATACATGGTTATGTTTTCCTCTCCCACCGGGCACTCAGCTCCCTGTCAGAGATAGCTATGTTTTGTGGGGACATTTGACCTTGTACCTTCCAAGCCAACAAACAGTGGTCTAACAAAATACACACATTCACCATGGAGAGGTCTCTGAGTGACCTAGTCCTCACCTTTAAGGTGGTTTTCAAAGGCAGTGAAGGGAAACAGGTAATCCACAGTGACGTTCATCTTTTCATGAGGCTTTTGTCTAAAGCAGTTCTGATGAGCTCTACATGTGTCTGCCTGACTGCAAAAAGAAAGATGTATAGTGACTCACCCAGGAGACATCTATGTTTACAGAAGAAAGGCTGTACTTAAGTTAGATGACTCCCTCTTGGGATTTGATGTCCTGATTCAATCAGTTGGTGACTGTGCAATTTTTCAAAGGTTATTGTCTTCCACGTTTCCTGTTAATTAATGCTCCCACAACTTTTGGCCCTGGCCACATTGATCTTATGACAGGGACCAGGTTCTTTGTTATGCTATTCCTTCTATTGTGCTGGATACCCATGGAAACATGCACTCCAGGTTGTTCTCATTATTTAGCAAGGCTTGCTGTTTAGATTAGCTCCTGGTAAAGCATCTAAGTCTGAACATGGTGATAGACATTTTCAGGCAGGTTTAACAAGGCCAAGTGCAGAGTGCTGCACATGGGACAGAACAACCCCATGCAGCGCTCCAGGCTGGGGGAGACTGGCTGGAGAGCTGTCAGGCAGAGAAGGACCTGGGGGTGTTGGGTGACTGCAGGCTGACCAGGAGCCAGCAGTGTGCCCAGGGGGCCAGGAAGGCCAAGGGCATCCTGGCTTGTGTCAGACACAGTGTGGCCAGGAGGTGTGGGGAGGGGATTGTGCCCCTGGACTGGGCACTGGTGAGGCTGCAGCTGGAGTGCTGGGTCCAGCTCTGGGCTCCTCAGCATCAGAAGGACATGGAGGTCCTGGAGCGAGTGCAGAGAAGGGCAACCAGGCTGGGGAAGGGGCTGGAGGGCAAATCCTCTGAGGAGCAGCTGAGGGAGCTGGGGGTGTTGAGGCTGGAGAAGAGGAGGCTGAGGGGAGACCTTCTCCCCACCTCCCCTGCCCTGCCAGGAGGGTGCAGAGAGGTGGGCGCTGGTCTCTTCAGCCAGGGGCCAGGAGATGGGACAAGGGGCAATGGGCTCAAGCTGCCCCAGGGCAGGGTCAGCTCAGCTGGGAGGGAAAAGTTCTTCCCTGGCAGAGTTGTGGGGCTGTGGAACAGGGGCCTGGAGCAGGGTCAGGGCCTGGAACGGGCTGCCCAGGGAGGGGGCTGAGTCCCCACCCCTGTGTGTGTTTAACAGACAGGGAGATGAGGTGCTCAGGGATCTGGTTTAGCAGATGATCTTTAAAGGTCTTTTCCAACCTGGTGATTCTGTGATTCTGTGACATTGCTGCCAACATGGGACATGAAGCAGTGGCATGAGGGATAGGCTCCCTGATTCAACTGTCAGTCCTGCCAGTCAAAGGCATTGCTGCTCCTAGTAAAGGCTTGACAAAGAGATGTCAATCACTTCAATGCTCAATCACAGACTCAGTTACAGTTCCTGGTTTTCACAAAGGTAAGTGATGAGTTATTGGGGGAAACCCTATTTCTTTTCACCTAAAAAAAGCCTAGTTGATAAAAAGGAAACATCTGCCTGCTAAGGGAATGGAGGTACCAGGAGGTACTGATTGCAGGCCAGTCTTTACATGCCATCCACTCCTTCACTACTGTAGAAGGTTGCTCAGAGACTGATAATGCCATCAGCTGATCAGTGTGGACCAAGACATCAGAGACTGCCAATCAACAGCAGCCCCCATTAATACTCCCAGCACCCTTCAGCCTTGGCTTTAACTTATCCAGCTTTCAGATGGAAAATTACATAGTCACAAGATCCTCTCACATGTCAGAGCATGCACTTATGGGTCATAAGCTAAAGGCTTTCCCATATGGTTTGCAGCAGTTACCACCAGGACAGAAATGGGGATCAGAATATAACAATGAATGTAAGAGGCTTTCATCTGAGGATGTATTCAGGCTCTATCTACACTGGCCTTTAACAGGGGCCAGGATCCATTCTCTGATCCTGATGACAACTGGCACAACTCACACCAGCACAGCTGAATTTTCTTGTGTCTCCAAAACTTCATGGCCTCATGGGAAACATCCTTGGCCCCTGCTTTGCTTCAGAGTGTGTCTGGGCGCTGCCTGGGACAGATCCAGTGGGATCAGTCCATGACAGAGCCAGGGAGCATGCAAACCAGCACGTATCCTATGTACTGCTCAAGTCCATGGTAGGACAGGTACAGGTTAAATGATCCTTATATTGCCTGACTTGCAGATATCCATCCCTCTGAGAAACAGTCCAGAACCATTGTCCTCTGCAACTACTCTGGACACCTACATTCTGAGGGCTGCCCAACCACAGCTGGTGAGGTGATGCCTGAAGGGATTGTCCTCAACCCTGCAGCTAGAAGAGGGACCTACAGATTTAGAATCCATGTCCCTGGACTCCCCTGTTTTCTCTCAGAGCACTGAACAGAGATCACTGCACTTTCTAAAAACACAGTGGGAGTGGATAATTTCCTCCCCTCTGCAGAAATGCACTTTCTTTTTAGCCTACAGGTTAGCGTGCTTAAGCCACAACTTGGGACATGTGAATAAAAATCTCTTGTTCTGCTTGGAGAGGTTCAATTTCTCATCTCACATCTTCAGGCAAGGTGTGCAAACCACCAAAGGGGAGGACAAACACGGCAGGAAAGGGGTAAGAGCTCTACAGATTAACTGAGTCAGCGCTGGGACTCTGGATTTCTCTTTGATACTCCCCTACATGGAGACAGAGGTGTTTAGTATCAAACAGCCCCTGGAAGACCTAAAGATCTCCTAGGGGAAGGGTGCTCACCGAGTCACGCTCACACTTTCACCTTTCTCTCCCTATGAAACCTGCATTCCTTTCTGCCCAGTGGCAGAGTTTCATCAGGAGGGTGGAGAGCATCTCCACCCCAACAAGCCTATAGTCTTGTTATTAGTGCACACCCATGGAAGGTGGGAGCTTCGATTACCTGAACGCATCATCAAGCATCGCTGCAGCCATGGTCATAGACAACATGATTTTCTGCTGCTGAGCCACAGATGAAGATGCTAAAGCCCGTAGAAACAGTCATCCAAATGGTCCCCAGCAAAAAACCTACCCTCCCTGAATCACAGGAGCTGAACTCAAGTTGCCTTGATATGCCTACCAGTAGAATCTCCATTTTCCTATACTCCACCCATCACCATAATATCTGGAAACCATAATATCTGGAAACCTGATGGCACACGCCATCCTGAGAAGCAGCTCTCAAGAAAGACGCTGACATCAGGTAGACTGATGTCATGGCTACAGTGCCACAGCCACACTGTCAAACACAGTTATCTGCTGCTCAGCTCACGACAGAAGGATATGTTCTGCTTATACCTGGAACCAGAGTGACTGTTGCTACAAGCCAGCATCTAATTATGGGTTGGGCCATGCATGAGAGAAGGTAGCAAATCAGCTGTGGTTTGGAGAAGGGCCACTGGAAGAATTAACGCTCTGGACAACAGTCCTTCCAATGAAGGAGTCAAAGAGCCCATCAAAGTCATATTCTAGACAAACTACATCTCCATGGAGGAGAAGGAAGTCGCAGTGGTGAGCAATTAAGTTTAATAAAGAGGTATAATGCGAGCCACTAGCTGTAGCAGCTGTATAAATCAGAAGAGCAATATTTTGCAGGGGGTTATTTTACATGTGGCTGATACCTGACTACTGGTACAGCTCATCAAAGCCTGCTGTAGGCTCTGCCACAGGACATGTCTACAGAATTGGGTTTCTTTCTCATTCAAACATGAATTAACTGGGACAGAAAGTAGATCAGATAGTTACAAAGCACTCTGCCTTCTTGCCTGTGAAGAATTAATATATATTATTAGCCTTTCCTAGATTACTTTATAAATAAGGACAGTCTCACAGAGACAAGATGGTCAAGATCTTGTATTGATACCACTGAAAATTCAGAGGCATTTGGCATACAAGTCTGTCCCCCTACACACTACACCTCATTTATATTCTCAAGACCTTCAGACTTGAAATGACATTTCAACTGGAGTCCCTTATGGCTCCTGTCAGTCAGTGTTCAAAACCTTGCTCAGGGTTTATTCCACCACTGACAAAGACAGATGGGAATTTAGGTCCTCCTGAGTCTTACAAGCTGTCTAAAGCTGTCCTAACTTCTGTATCAAATCACTTCTTCCACAGAGTTTTCAAGCTCCATCTTAAAGCAGGTGGGATTTCTATCCTGCCTTTGTTTTTAGAAAAGATCCATTTCTTCCCAGCATTTAAGAGCCTACCTCTGATTGCTGGTCTAATTTAAATCATGCTGGTCTTAGCTCTAGTGCAGTGTGGCATTTTAGCTTAAGGAGCTTTTTCCTTTCTGTATCTCTGTTTTCAATGCTTTCAATGTTTTTCTGGAGAAAGAAATTCATGTCTCCCACTCAACCTCTGTTCTGCCAAACTAAAAGGGGACAGGGTTTTCCACTGAAAAATTTTGGGATGAATCCTGTTCTCCCAGGCTTCCCATTAGTTTTCATCTGCATATATATATATATATATATTTCTTTTTTCCATCAGAAGCCCATTTTTTGTTGATATGGTCAAAGAAACTCCAAGTGAGAAGCTACCAGGGCTTCATGCCTGGATGCTAGCACTTCCCTAAATACCCTCCTAACAGCCTCCCTTACACCCCAGCACAGAACTGGACACTACCTGTGCTTGTTTGAGTTTGGTTTTGTTTTCAGAGCTCCATCTCCCCAGAGACTCCTAGTTAGCTTTAGATCAACTGATACTTGTAGGTCTTCCCTTTCCTCCGTGTTTTTACTGGCACGCTCCCAACTTCTTTCTCCATGAAGTCTGTCACTCTCGCACACTCAGCCAGTCTGTGGGAGGTTTAACAACCCTGCCTCTGGTGATTCCCTGATGTTCTGCCTTATGGCCAGATCTCAAACGTTTTCAAACTGTTAGACAGAATTAAGCGGCTTTGCACTGGCCAGAGGCAAACAACCCAACCCTACTGTGCTGATACATCCCATGTCCGGACACTGCAGGGATGGAGAGCCTCCACCAAGCTGGACATACTCATCTACTTTCTTATTTTCATCAATATTCCTTCAACCACAGAATCACAAGGTTGGAAAAGACCTTTAAGAACATCAAGTCCAACCATTCCCGTCCTAAGCTAAACTATATCCCTAAGTACCTCATCTACATCATCTACCCTCATCTACCCTGATTTGCCCCAAGGTTTTCTCCTCATGCAATGCCTTTCATGCCTGTGTGGACCTCTCCACACAGTGAGCTGCTGGAACAGGCTGCCCAGAGAGGTGGTGGATGCCCCATCCCTGTTCAAGGCCAGGTTGGATGAAGCCCTGGGCAACCTTGTGTAGCTCCAGGCCTGGAGGTTGGTGTCCCTGTCTGTGTCAGGGGGGTTGGAGCTCTCTGATCCTTGGGGTCCCTTCCAACCCAGACCAGGCTGGGATTCTGGGATTCTCTCCACTTCTGCAAGCTACACACAGTCTGCCAAGCAGCCTTGTAGTGCTGTGAACACTGGAGTGCCAGCCCCACTGCCCTTACCTATTGAGACACCCCGAATGCTTAAAACACTGGATCTTTTCCAGTTTCTTGGCTGCAATTAAGATATTGCTCAAATGTGCCTTGAACTGCCCAGTTACAAGAAAGGATCTGGATGTAACCAGGTCTGGTGGCTTTCACACAGCAGAGTCTTTCCTGTATACCCAGGGAGGAATGTTTATGTAGGTTTTCTTTATGTACCTGCTTTCTGACAGCACTGCAAGATAAAAGAAAGATAAATGGTGTTTTTTTACCCTCACAACTAAGTGAGTGTTAGGGTGCAAGTTCTTCCCCTCCCTTTTCCCACAGCACACCACCAATCCTTCTGCCCCAGCTTGGTTGGCTTTGTGTCATCCTTGCCTGTGGAAATTTGCATTAGCAACGCTTCCCAAATTGCTCCAAATCCTTCAGGGAGCAACTCTTTACCCCACACCCCACCCCCCAAAAAAACCTAAAATCCCCATTCTCAACCTGTGTAAAAGGATAGGCTGCTTGTGCCCCCCACCTTGTCTCCATCCCTGAAGCGTCCTGAGTGCTTCGCAGTGATTCACAAACATCTCTTCTTTGGTTTGTTCAGCTGGTTTATGGGAAATTGCACAATTCTGGAGTTTTCCACAACAAAACCAAGAAGAAGGCTATACTTCCTATGAAGTATAAAACGCCATTGGCCCAGTCAAAAAGGGGGAGCAAAGCATTTCTCCCCCAGGGCAAGCCTTTTAGGCTGTTTGCACAAATATTGGATAAGGTTTTTTTAAAATGTCTGTTTGAAAGGGTTGTTTTGAAATGCATAAAGTGATAGATTTTTTTTTCTATCAGGAAGGTACTGCAGAAGGAAAATGGATTCATTTCTCCATGTCTGATTTATTCCTGATTTATAAATTAAATACATTTATTTATTACAGCTTCAGAATAAAATGTATTAAGTAGTTGACAGCTTTACAGAAGGCACAGTGCCCTGCTCTGCCAGCATGACCCAGGACCTGAAACAAAATGAAATATCTAAATCCCAGGCTTGGAAGCACCATCTCCCATGCTTACCTCTACCAGCCTGCCACTGACTCCCATGCCTAGCAGCTCAACACCAGGGCTCAGTTAATATCTAAGCTGGTGGGAGCCAGAAGCTGGGTGTGCTTTTCCACCAGATCTGGGAAAATAGACATGCTTTGGGCAAACCCAGTCATGCCACCTTCCCACCTGCCAGCCCAGAAACCAGTAGGCACAAAAACATGGCACAGGCTTTGGTGAGGCTGAAACAAACATGTGTAGAAGCCCAGCCTGCTGCCACTTGCATCTCGACTGTTGTTGCCCAATGCAACACTCATGACACAACCCAGCTCACAGAGCCATACTTTGAAGGAACAAACATACCTTGTCACATTCCCCATCCAAGCACTGGCATGGGGCCACCCCTTGCAGTGCAGGCTGTTATTCCTTTGCCATGGGACCAGCTCCAGGACGTAAACCTGAAGAAGAGATGATGTATGGCAGGAATCTTTTCATGGCAGTGATGTCATCTCCTCTGGGAACTTGTTCCTCAACAAATCCCAATCCAGACTGGACCTGAGCTCTCTCCTGATCGCTCTGAGAGAATCCGCCCACAGGATCAACAGGAGGTGGAGGATGGGAAAACATATAAAGCTCTCCAGGAGCAACTCTCCTTTACTGTCCCAGCTGCAAGGATCTGCTCTCAGCATGAAGACACTTCTGTTTGGGCTGCTGCTTGGCCTGGCATACATGGAGTTGGGTAAGACCTCTGCATTCCTGACACTGCAGGGACCCCTTGAGAAATTCCTGGGAGGGGAGGGGAGGGGAAAGGCATCAATGCAGAAAGACCTGGCAATCCCCAGGTGGGTGAAATAATGCCTTTATGTATTCAAGAAGGTCAATGGAAATTGTAAACAGGGAAAAGGGGTATGGTGGGGAGAGCTGTAATGCCTGCCTGAGAGCAACAAACAGAGCTTGGACCCATAGGTGATCACCTGTCACTCAGCCCTGATCAGACGCACCCCGGGATGGAGGGGAGTGACACTCTGCTCTGTAGTGCTAAGGTGTAAATGACAGCCCCATGGCACACAGCTACACAAGCATAGGCAAAAACTTGAACTGATAACTTCTACTTAAGCTGCCAACCTGTTCCCTCAGGGATGGGATGGGGTATATTCATCCTGAGCTCTTGCCATCCCTGAAACCTCTCCGCTGCCTGCTGGAAGCACAGAGGGCAAGGCTTCAGTGTAGATATATGCATGAAGGTATGAGAAATAATTCAAAGGGCTTCTGAAAGGTTCATTAAACCACCAGCTCCTGGGTTTTCATTTATTTCTAGAGATTAGGAGAAAGATGGAGATTGGCAACTTCCCTGTGTCTACTTAGGTTTGGTCTCTGCTGGATCTGGATCTCAGGCAAGCTGGCAACAGGGTCTGGTCCATCTATTTGTGACCAAGTAGATGTGACCATCCTTTTGTGCCATCTATTTGTGGCAAATACATGTTTGGCCTGGAGCAGAGCCATCCTTGGAGTGACACAAACTCGGTGGCTTTTAACCTACAGCCCAAGAGCCCCAGAAGATCCTCAGGCTCCTTTCATGGGATTTTGAAAGGTCTCAAAAAGAAAGGCAGCCTGGGCAGGGGTTGAACATCTCCACCTGGAGTCATGGAGGTCATTCAGAGGGTTGCAAAGTAGAAGAAGGCTGAAAAGCTCACATCTAGCAAGTCTTTATGCAAGGAAGTATGTAGGGTCTCTTCAGGCTGTGTTGGTTTTATTAACCCCACAACCCTCATTCCTCCTTCTGCATGTCTCAACACAAACTCAGCTGCTGGCTGAGGGAAATGCTTTGGGTTAAACCCGTCACAGGGATAAACCAGGACAGGTGTGGTTACTTCTATACAGCTACTGCAACTTTTTTTACATTTCAGTACTTTTTGGAATGTTGTTTTTTATTGTTTTCTTTTCTTTCAAGACCTTTCACAGGTGACATATCATGTGTTTCTTTTCCTCCTTCTGGGTCAAGTCCTGTCCTGGATTTAATGAGGTTCCAGAGGAACTGAAAAAGTAGTTTTCCACCCACAGGTCTCAAAGTGCTTTATGGAAACAGAGACATCACCACCCTTTGCCATATGGTTGAGATGGAGGTGAAATGGCTTTTCTGGGGTGAACCAGTGGGAGGTATCTGGTCTAAGCACAGCTCTTGCAGCTCAGGAATGCGTCTGTGATTCAAAATACACCACTTATTTTCCAGAGGTTTGAAATCAAGGCATAGAAAGTGCTGTTGGACAGTGATGAATAGCAAATAATTGGCCTCAGATCAGGACACAGCACTGTCCTCTGTGTTCAGTTCTTCTCTTTTGCTCTGGTCTGTATAGTTTTGTGCTTTCCTTTTCCACTGCAAACTTCCTAAAAACCATGATACTCTGAATGCCCCACCCAGAATCAGTGAAATACCAGGGGCTGATGGTTTTCTTCCTTCAACTTGCCCTTAGCTGGAAGTAACTTCCTCAGAGCCCATGGCAGTGCCCTACTTACCCATGAAAAGATAACTAGCTCAACACAAAGGCTGGTTTTGGTTAGGATAGAGTTAATTTTCTTTCTAGCAGCTGTGTTTGTGTTTGGGAGTTAGGAGGAGAGCAGTGCTGATAACACACTGATGGTTTTAGTTGTTGCAAAGCAGCCAAGGACTTTTCAGTCGTTCATATTGTCCTGCTAATAAGAAGGCAGGGGCAAGGGGCACCCAGGAAGCTGAGAGAGGACACAGCCAGGACAGGTGACCCAAACTGGCCAAAGAGGGTATTCCATGCTAATCATGTCATTCCCTTCCCCTCCCACCCCATCAATTCCTCCCACATCCCACATCCTCTTGGAGAGAGCCTGGTGCTCAGCTCCCAGCTGGGGTGAAACCACGACAATCAGTTTCTCAGCTACTTTGAAGCTGCAAGTCCTACACTCACAAACATCCCTCTGCTTTTGAGGCTGACAGTGATGTTTTCTCTCATGTGCACTGCACGTGAAGATACAAAACAACCTCTCATGGGTCACACGAAAGGGATGCCCTGAGGTTCTCAACTCATGGAAATGGGCATGGCTCCAACATGCCTGTTCACATTGGATATGGGCACAAAAACACCACCACTGCTCATGCTGAAAAGCCATTCCTACCTCTGCAAAGAGAATGAAGAAAGCTTTTGCATCGTGTGGGCTCTATTGCACAGCCAAATTTTCCAAAGAAAAGCTCTGAAAATCCTTTCTGGAGTCAGGTGTTTGACCTGTGGGCCCTGTCCTAGGGACCCTGCTTTGGCAGGGGGGTTGGACCTGATGATCTCTGGAGGTCCCTGCCAACCCCTGTGATGATTCTGTTCCAACAACTGCCTTCAAAAACGTTTATTGTTAAGCACAAAGTCTCAAAAGTTTCTAAGAGCAAAGCTGTTAGTAAGAAAACAGCTTCTCTCCGCAGCTTTGCCAATAGATGGCAGTGGACACATTCGGGTGGTTCTTCAGCTGCCGTGTTTGTGGCAGGCAGATGGTAGGCTAGGAAAGATCATAGAATCATAGAATCACAGAATCGTAGGGGTTGGAAGGGACCTCCAGAGATCATCGGGTCCAACCCCCTGCCAAAGCAGCTCCCTGGCTCATATTGCACAGATAGGCATCCAGACAGGTTTTGAATATCTCCAGAGAAGGAGACTCCACACCCCCTGGGCAGCCTGGCCCAGGGCTCCCTCACCCTCACTGGGACAAAGTTCTTCCCCATGTTGGTGTGGAACTCCCTGTGCTCCAACTTGAGGCCATCACCCCTTGTCCTGTCCCCACAGACACTGAGAAGAGGCTGCCCATGTCCCCCTGGGTCCCACCCTTCAGCTATTGCTAACCATGGATCAGATCCCCTCTCAGGCTGCTTCTCTCCAGGCTGAACAGCCCCAGCTCCCTCAGCCTTTCCTCACAGGGGAGATGCTCCAGGCCCTTCAGCATCTCCAGAGCCTCCTCTGGACTCTCTCCAGGAGATCCCTGTCTTTTCTCTCCCAGGGAGCCCAGCACTGGACACAACACTCCAGGTGGGGCCTGAGCAGGGCAGAGCAGAGGGGGAGGATCCCCTCCTGTGACCTGCTGGCCATCAAACCAGGCTGGTTTCTGTCATCAAGTCACAGCAGCACGACTCTGAAAAATATGCACAGTTGGTTTCTGCCAGCTGCAGGCTGACAGGTCACCTGCCAAGACCTGAGCAAACACTGAGGTCAATGCTTGCATATGTAAAGGAATCCCTGTCTGGGCAGGCAGCCAGCAAGAGTTTTGTAGCTTCATCTCTTTTTAAAAAGCAGGGGCTACTCCCTGACAAAAGTGGGATTTAGGCCACGTTTAGCCCTTAGGATCTCTGATTTGGCTCTGAATTTTAAGTTCTGATCTCAGATGTTAAGGTCTGTAGAAATCCCTCTAAGGATCTGTCACTGGGGGTTGGAGGGATGGGGGAACTGCCAGTCCTCACACTGGTGAATGCTGCTCTCAGCCCAAGGAGCTATTTTTATTCTGTGTTACAGTATTTCTTACAAAGGATGCAAAGATCCTATCAAAGCTACTCAGGCAATAGACCCCTCTAGATCCTTGAAAACCATCCTCATCCTTTGGTGGTGGGGTGTGATCATTCCCCCGTTGACATATTCAAGCTTTGCCACTGACTCCAGATGCCTGAGGCCACTCTGTGTTGGTGAGGGGGTGATGAAGCATGGACTGTTACATAGTCCCCACCACGGATCAGAGAAGCTGAAGGCTTGGTCTCTTGCCTTCACTGCTGCAACCAACTTCAACCTGTTCTGTTCTCCTCTGCAGCCCAGTCCTTACGATGCTACACGTGCAAGGAACCAATGGACATCTCTCAGTGCAGAACAGCCACCCTGTGCCCTCCAAAATCCACTGTGTGCACAACAACGCTGCATTCTGTAGACACAGGTACGTTTCTTTGCTTGCTGTGAGTGTTCATGGGGAGACATCACAGAATCATCCAATGGTTTGGGTTGGAAGGGGTTAAAGATCATTTGGTTCCACCCCTCCTGCCATGGGCAGGGACACCTTCCACTAAACCAGGTTGTCCAAAGCCCCATCCAACCTGGCCTTAAACACTGTCAGGGAGGGGGCAGCCACAGCTTCTCTGAGCAACCTATGTCAGGGCCTCAGCACCCTCACAGGGAAGGATTTCTTCTTAATATCTAATCTAAATGTCCCTTCCTTCAGTTTAAAACTGTTATTCCTCATCATATCACCACAATCCCTGATAGAGAGTCCCTCCCTATCTTTCCTGTAGGGCCCCCTTAGGCACTGGAAGGCTGCTATAACATGTCCCTGGAGCCTTCTCTTCTCCAGGCTGAACAACCCCATTCTTTCATCATGACCCTCCTCTGGACTCGCTCCAACAGCTCCATGTTTGCCTTTTACTGGGAACCCCAGAGCTGAACACAGTACTCCAGGTGGGACCTCATGAGAGCAGATCAGAGGGGGAGAATCCCCTCCCTCAACCTGCTGGTCACACTTCCCTCTCCCCTCCCAGTTCCAGCTTGGAACTTCTCTGTAAGAATCCATGTGGAGTTATCCTACTATAGAGCAGGAAGGAGAGCAATCTATCAGATTCAGAGCCTCATAGTGAAGCCTACAGGACTCACCCTGCTTACTCTGTTTTGCCTTTCCTACCTTTATGGTCCCTGAACCTACAGATATGTGCAAACACACCACAGGAACCCAAGGGCTCTCCCCTTGTTTCTAGATGTTCTCACCTAGAACCAACAGCCTCATGAGTGGCCATGCCAGTGTTACACCAGTGCTTCTTGGCACTGTCACCTTCTATGCAGACTCACTGCAGGAGCAACTCACCACAAAAAAAAAAAATCCCCAAGATCTTTCTTCCCTTGTCCACACTAGAATAAATTTAGAAAGAGAAGGAGAGAGGGTGGCAGCAGGGAGAACCAGAGGACCTGTAGCTACCAAGAACAGTCTGGATTGCATGCACCTGTGGATTAGAGATGCTGAACCCCTTATTTACTTTTATTTACCTATAAAGACTTTGCTTTTAGTGCACAGAGTCACTATTTCTGGATGCCAGCTGTCTACACCTTCCTTCACCATTTCTTTGCCTTTCTTCCCCCTTCCCCAATGTCCCTGTATCAGGTTACCCTTTTTTTGGCAACATCACTGTGACCAGGAGCTGTGAGGAGGAATGCCTCTCCTATGATGGGATAGGGGCAACGAGACCCAAGTCATGCTGCTACACTGATCTCTGCACTGATGACACCAGGAGCAGCAATGGAGCGGGAAGCAGCTCTGCAGCACTGGGTTTGATGGCCATGGTTGTTGGCACACTCCTCCAGTAACTCCACTCTATAACATCGCAAGTGCCCAATGCTCCAGCCAAAATCCCAACTACTCTATCTGCCAAGCTCCCTTGTGAACTCTTAGATGCCTTGGGAATAACCTTCTTCATGGCTTCACCCATCTTCAGTGTTGTGAATTCAGATGGATTCAGGCCAAGAGTTTGGGCATCTGGACCTAAACCCCCAAATTTCCAGTTTCCAGCTAGTAAGCAGATGTTCCTCACCTTCAGCTGCTTCTGACCCCCAGGACCCACATTTCCCCCTACAGCTTTCTTCTGTGGGGAGCTGTAGTGGATGAAAGGCTGCAGGAGGGCCTGGGCAGTGCCATCAAGGCTGGTGCTCTGGGGTCATCCTCAGCAAGAGCAGGGGCTGTATGCACACTGGATGTGGACAATGCTTTTTTCCAGGTCTCCTCAAGCTCCCACAAAGCCTGTGTCTGTGGGCCTCTAGTATATTCCTATGCACAAAAATAACCCCCACCAAAACCTTGCAGCCCTCCATAAGGAGACATTTATTTTCTTTCCACTTTTGGTACCACCTCCTGAGTCAGAGAAGCAGAAGGATGCTGGTCCTCTCTGACTACCTTCTCAGCAGAGTGTGGTTTGCAATTGGAGAGAATTGGCACTTATTTCTGTCTAGAATAACAGATGGAATGAGCTCAGAAGGGCTCAGCCTTCATATATTGAGATCGGATGTGCTTCTGGAAAGCTCAAAACATTCCCTGGACTAACAGGCCAGGGCAGGTTAGACCTGCAAAACCAAATTAGGGAGTTTGACTAGCTAAAAACCTCAGCAGCCCTTTGCCTGAGCTGAGGTTGCAATCAGAACTCCTGGATTTCTCTTTCCAGATGCTTTACAGACCATTTCAAGCAGCTTCTGTTACTCTGCCCTTCCCCATCCCTTCACAGCAGGGGCAGCAAGAAACTAAAAGTAATGATTATCCCAGACACTCAACTCTGGGAAGAGCCAACAGCTTCACTCACTCCCAGCTGTGGATTTGCTGTGTTCTCCCTTGGAGCAGCTGTAAGATTGATTTTGATGCCCTGTCTGCTATAAAACCAGATGGAGTGAAAGCTGATACAAATGAACTCAGCGTGCCCAGCTCTCAGCCCTCTCCAGTGGGGGAGAGACAGGAAACATGCCATTTGCTCTCAGCTCTATTGCCAGGGCTCATCCAAGGAAGCAGGAGGCAACCTGCAAGGCTGAGGGCAGAGTGGAGCATGGCTACTCCCTGTACACCCCAAAACCTCCTCTATTGCAAAGTCCATTTTTGCCCAGCTTCCATAAGACACCAATCCAGGAAACTAAATAAATAAGGAGAGGGACTCCTTTTCTTCATTGCACACAGATAATTGTTTCTCAAGGTCTGGCTCAGTCCCATTTGCAAGAAAACTTTTATAAGGCATTGCATTCCTTGGCAGAGGGCTCTGTGCAAACCTAGGGCTGAGGAGTTTTATGAGTCCCTTTTTTTCCTGAGGTGAAGTGCCCCATGCTTCACTAAAACATCCACAGCTTCCCTGGGACACCCTTGGGATGCTGAGGTGGGAAAAACACCCATTGAGAGGATAATGATTGGGAGTTACTCAAATTCTGATGTTACACCCACCCTTAAGGACATAGAGCACCAGCTTCTGCTTCCTACTTTTCTCTTCTCTGTTTCCTTGGTCCAAAAGTAGTCTGAGGTGTCTGGCCAGAAGCAAACCACCATTACTGCCACCTGTAGGTCAGATCCCTTTTCCACCCTGGGTTCAGTCTCTGGAGTAAATCACTGTCCCCAAAGATGTTTCTACACTGGCTGCAGGGTCCTGGGCTGTGCTATCATGAGCTGAACTTTCCTCCATCTGTTGTGCATGCAGACAGGGCACAGTCTGGATACAGAAGGACTGGGGGGGACGAGTGATCCCTTCTGGGCAAGAATCTAGCAAATAAAGTTGGATCTTACAGTTTTCAGCCTGCAGCATCTTCCTTGTGTGCTCAGCCTTCACCGAGGGAGGGAGCATGGGACAGCAGAAGCAAGGAGGGCAAGTCTCCAGTGGGTACAGGAGGCTCACCTGGGGCATGCACAAAGACAGGGGAGGGTTTTCTTAGTGCAGCTTCTCCTGCAGCAGACAGAGAGGAAAGTGGCAGAGCTCAGCATTGCAAGGCAAGCAAGTGGCCAGGAGCCACTATTCAGAGCCCTCCTTGTGCCTTTAGTGCTGGCTGTGAGCATCCTGTATCACACCGTGCCACGGGGCTCCTGTCACCTGGGATATTGCTGTTGCAGCTCCATCACCAGAGCAGTGAGATTCAACAGCAGCCAGAACACAGTCAAGGGCAGGGTTTAGCTTCAAAGCACTTGTAATACCTTCCTAGATTAGGCAAGGTGAAAAACCCTTCACACAGAGTGTCAGGGGTACAAAATACCCTTTTGCATTAATATTAATCTGTTCACACTGTGGTAGCCATAAGCCACAGCTCTACAAGTCATCTATGGGAGCCTTTGCAAAGTTTGATTTACTGCTGCTTCAGTTCTTGCCTTTATTTATTCTTGCCATTTGGTCCCTAGGGGTTAAAGGCAGTGCATAGTGCTGCCCCAGCAAATGCAGGACACTGCCAGGGGATTCAAAGGAGTTGGCAGACTTCTGCGTCACTGGGTTGAGTGGACATCAAAAAGGAGAAGTTCAAATATAGGCTGAATAAAATAGAACAGAGAAAGATGTGTCTCCAATGGGCCAGGAAAAGCCTTGAAGCCTCTCAGCCCTGCAAGATGAGGCTTCACAGCAGGCAGCGTCCAGCGCTGCTCTTGCTGTGTAGAAGGATTTTACCTGCCCCTCTGGGGCCTTGTTCTTCCCAGCAGCCCTTCTGTGCACATCCAGAGACTTTATTTCCAGTCCTGAGAGCATTCCTCAGTGCCTTATGCGTTTTTTCTGGGCAAGAAGGTGCCTTTTCCATCACCTTTCAGCCCTTCTGCAAACGTGGGGTAACCCTGCAGATGTGCAGGCCCGATCTGCATCACCCCCTTTCATTTGCAAATCTGCAATTGCTTTCACCATCTAGAAGCCAGAAGATCTTTAAGGTCCTTTCCAACCAATCCATTTTATGAAGTTAAACAGTAAAGAATGACACTGACTAAACTTTCAGGCAGGTGTTTCTATACCCACATTGGTGGGTGTGCTTGGTACACCCTGTTGAGTCCCACCCCAGCCAGCCATCAGGGCTATATATCTGACTTGCATGGCCTTTGCTCGTGGGTTCCACAAGTCTAAAAGGTGGAGAGGATAATTTTTAAAGGATAGCTCCTCCTCTGGGAACACACTGTGCAATCAGCCTTGTCTTGGTCTGGATCAGGACTTGGATTCCATCATGCTCCTTCAACATGGGCAAGATTCCCACGAAAACATCACTGGTGCAGTGGGAGAGCAAAGCTACACAAGCAGCATAATTAATACTTAGAGCACCAGGGTTTCCAACAGGGGTCATCTGCAGTTGCTTGCCACTACTTGCAGCAGGACACTGATGACATCATACTTAGCCATGAGTGGTGGTAATCATCCTGGCATGCCCTGATTGCAGGGTGGCTCAAGCTGCAAGATGGAAAACACCACAAGCTGGTTTTCTGTTATATTTCTTTTAATTATATATATTTGCTCTTCTTGGGGAGGGAGATGGAGAAGGAAAATCATACAGTCCTCTTGGAAGGTGCATTAATCCAGGTGGGCATGAAAGAAAAGGGTTGAGTCTAGGGCAGAAATCATTGTGAAACTCCAAGAGAAGAAAAAGATGGGGATATTTCTGTGGTCTAGACATTTAATGTAAAACAGAGCTCTGATGCAATCAAATACAGAAAGAACTTGTAGTTCTTGCTAAAAATACCTATCTGGAATATAAATATACATTAGCATGTAGCTGCAAGGCTTATGGAGATATCTGCCACAGTCTTATATTTACGGATAGGGATTTAAATGTTTAATCCAGCACATTCAAAAGAAAGTCACTTCATCTGAAGTAGTTATTAATTATAGAATGAGCTTGGCAGGGCTGAAGTGCAGACTGAAGTGCAGCAGGAGTGATATCATTTTCAATAGCACTCCCAAATTATTTTTCATCTAAAACCTATCATTTGCACTTTTTTCTTCTTCTTAAAATAGATCTATTTTTCCATATTAAGCCATGGATGACTTGGAACGGCTGCCTCTGACATGCACATTCTCTCTTGGATGTCTTCATTGCTCTCCTGCACCACTCTTGCATTCCCAATTCCAGGGGAACATAAATCCCTTTATGTCTCTTTATTTGGTATGGCCCTAGGTCTCAGAACAAGGCAAATCTTCTAAAAACGAGGTGAAAGGAAGCTTTAAGGTGTCTGAGGCAGATCTGGGGAGGGGGTAGAGAGGCAAGAACAACATCATGGTTGGTGTCTCAATTCAGCAAAATCATTTAGGGTCACTTGAAGTCAAGAGGGATACTCAGAGTATTGTAAAAGGATGGAGCAGGTGGCCTGTGTGTGAATTAACTGCTTTCCCAGCATGTTTTCATCCCTGTTCCCCAGGGCTCCAGTCTGCATTTTTCCATGAGGTTTTAAAAAACATTAGGTGTGTCAGCTAATCATTCTGTGCCCTAGCTGAGGCTGGTCTGGAACCTGATCTCTTTTCCCAGTGAGTGCTGACTGAGCTTTAAGGTCCTGAATACCCTTAATAAACCATAGAATCATAGAATGCTTTGGGTTGGAGGGGACCTCAAAGATCACCTAGTTCCAACCCCCTGCCATGGGGGTTGGACATTTTCCATTGGGGTGAACCAACTTAGCACTAGTGTCTGCATATTACTGAAATCCATGCTGATATACCATGTTAAAGGCTACCAAAAGCCATAGCATATGAAATGCATATGGGCTGCTCAGCATCAGAAGGACCTTGAGGTCCTAGAGTGAGTCCAGAGAAGGGCAACCAGGCTGGGGAAGGGGCTGGAGGGCAAATCCTCTGAGGAGCAGCTGAGGAAGCTGGGGGTGTTGAGCCTGGAGAAGAGGAGGCTGAGGGGAGACCTTCTCCCCACCTCCCCTGCCCTGCCAGGAGGGTGCAGAGAGGTGGGCGCTGGTCTCTTCAGCCAGGGGACAGGAGATGGGACAAGGGGCAATGGGCTCAAGCTGCCCCAGGGCAGGGTCAGCTCAGCTGGGAGGGCAAAGTTCTTCCCTGGCAGAGTTGTGGGGCTGTGGAACAGGGGCCTGGAGCAGGGTCAGGGCCTGGGATGGGCCTGGAATAGGGGCCTAGAACAGGGTCAGGGCCTGAGACAGGGTCAGGGCCTGGAACAGGCTGCCCAGGGAGGGGGTTGAGTCCCCACCCCTGGGTGTGTTTAACAGCCGGGTAGATGAGGTGCTCAGGGATCTGGTTTAGCTTAGGATGGGAACAGTTGGACTTGATGATCTTTAAAGGTCTTTTCCAACCTTGTGATTCTGTGATTTTGTGAAATCCATGGGTCAGAGTCCCAAAAATCTAACACTGTCATCTGAACAAAAACACTGCTCCCTCTGCCCAGCAGATCTCTGGATATAAGGTGACAATGTATTTTTCATGTCTTCAGGCCATTCCTCCTCATTGCAACAGCAATTTGATGTGGTCTCAGTCGCATTAGAGAAAGCACACCAGCACTGAAGCATTGTCCTACTCTTGTTTTAGAGCACAGCTTTGCCCTGGACTCACCAGGGTTTGGAGCAGTGGAGCTCACTCCTGCCTTCCTGTCAGCTATGATTGGGCCTGGCATGAACATCCCTTTGTCTCCTTGCAAAAGGATTGGTTTTGCTCCATAACCTAGGACTGAGGTTCAAAAGGCTTCCTGGAAAAGGAGCTGGAGTGATGTAAAGATGCTCATGTTGGTGCATTTGCCTCTGCAGTTATCTCTGGACTTGTGAGGAGCAAGGTGAGGAGCACCCCAATTCTTGGGAGAAGCTTTGCACCTCTTCTGATCCCTGCTGCTATGCACACATCTCCTCTGCTCAGCTAGGTCCCCACACAAGGCACAAGCACAGGGTGAAGCACAAGGCTTTTCCACTTGGCTACGTGAAACCCTGGGGGTGGGTGGCACTTTGCCAGTCGAAACTCTTCCCCAGGCAGTGGCAGAATTTCAGAGAGTGACTGTGAGGCAGCAATGACAGGAGGTACTTCCAGAGGGATGCACCACCACTCCCAGCAAGGAACACCAACACACAGCGGGCAGCAGGCTCCAGGTTCCCAGTGGCACCAGGACAAGCTCACCATATACTGAAGTGAGTAGTATAATGGACAAGCCACATTACCCGTGTGTTTTGATGCAGATCATGGATCCTCTGAAGCTTTGAAAAGGACTGAGCCGTCCTTCAGTCCCAGTAAAGGCTTCAGTAGAGCCTCTCCCATCTCAACATCTGCTTTCCTGAGCCCCAGAGGGACTTCACTCTTGCTGTGCAACACATTCAAACCAGAAGCTGTATGTTATTACCTGTGCACACACAAATCCACCAGATGAGCCGTGTCATTGTAAAGCTGGGCTAAAACCAAGGCAGGATTTATTTTTAATCTTTCCTGGCTGCTGCCCATCTCCTGGCTCTGGGGAGAGAAGAGGCAGGGGGAAGAGGTGTTTTTAGTGTAAAGACAACTGTCACTGTGTTGGGAGATGACATCCAGATCTGAAAAAGAAACAAACACCCAGGAGAGGGTGACAGACTCTGACGCACTTACAGCAGAGGAGGAAAGACATCCTGGTGAGGAGAGTAGAGTTAAGCACAAGACATCTGACTTCCACCCCAGAAAAGAAAGGATTTTAGACATACTATCAGCCATCAAACGTGGCCAACTTGGGAATGGGATTGAGTTCATTTTTGCTGTTGGGGAAGGCAGCCAGGAGGGTTTGTTGTGGTTTGGGTTTGGGTTTGTTTCTTTTTTTCATTTCTGATGTTTTCAGATCATTAAGCTTACCTGCAAGCTCACTTCTGTTGTGCCAGCTCTGCAAAGATGTTGGGGTTTTTCATGCATAGGAAGCCAGTTTAGATGCCTTAAGGGGCTTTTACTGCTAACCTCAAGGAGAGCATGCAAAGGGTCTCCTAAGCTTGTAAGACACAACCTCTATCCTTACTTCTCTGCTGGCAGGAGACAGACAGGAGGTCAGAAACTGCATTTGTAATAAAATATTTCCTTTATTTCTTCCCACTCTGAGATGGTATTTCTTTGGGCAGTTGGTCCTGTCTGAGAAGTTTTGTTAGGCTAAATAAGCTCATCTTTTCTGATCTGCTCTTGGAAGACCATGTCTCCAAGCACAACGATTTTCATTATTTGTGGCTGTGTCATTTCAAGCCATGGTTACTTTGGGCAACTCAAGCTGTGTGCAAGATCTCATGAGCTAGAAAGCCTTCACAAAAAGAATACTTCGAGCATCTGTTGCTACACTGGCCTCCTGGAGAGAGGATCTGATGATTCACTGGCCTCCTGGAGAGAGGATCTATTGATTCACTGGCCTCCTGGAGCACAGCTGGGTTGGATAAAGGATTGGAGAAGTTTTTTCTTCAGGTGGTCTCTGCGCTAGGATATGAAGCCTTTATGAACATAGATCATAAACCCTTATCTGATGAAGTAAAAAACCCCAAGTCTTGCTGGAGTCCTTTTGTTGCAACGGTTCTCCTGAACTGGGCAGTGAAAGCAAGTGTCTTTCCATCATATAAAGGGATGTGGTGAGAGCCAACATAGCTTCATTAAGGGCAAATCATGCCTAACCAATTCGTTGGCATTCTATAATGGGGTTCCAGAGCTGGCAAGGGAAGAGTGACAGATGTCATCTACCTGGACTTGTGCAAATCATATGACACTGCCCCTCATGTGTTTGTCTCTTTGGAGACGCATGGATTTGACTGATGGAATCCTGGCTCAATGGTCATGCTCAAACAGTGGTCAGCTGCTCAGTGTGCACAAATCAAGACCAGTGACAAGCAGCATTCCTCAGGGGTCGGTACTGGGACTGGCACTGTGCAACATCTTTGTTGGTGACATGGACAGTGGGATCGAGTGCACCCTCAGCAAGTTTGTCAACACCACCAAGCTGTGTGGTGAGGTTGACACACTGGAGGGAAGGGATGCCATCCAGAGGAACCTTGACAGGCTGGAGAGGTGGGCCCATACAAACTGCATAAATAGCAACAAAGGGAAAGTAGGAATTCAGACCTTGATTTTCTTTTTTTTTTTCTGGAGGCATCTGAAGGTAGGACTCAGCCATTCAACCCCTCTTCTTTATTTTATCCAGGTTTTTTCATTAGCTTGTCCTCTTTTCCTACATTTGTCCCAGCCTCATGGTTGTTTTCATGCACCAGCCTGCACAACCCAACCATCCTCCACCCCATTAGCAGAGAGCTGGGTCCCTCACCCTGTTGTGTTCAGGGAAGAACGTGGTGGTTTTCTTCAAGCCAAGAAGCCAAAGAGGCCTGAGCCAGGGTGGTGGGATCACAACCATCTCCCACCCTCTCAATCATGGTGCCAGAGGTGTTTGGGTTAGGAGCTGGGACAGGGGTGGCTGTGTGTTTTGGGTAATCCAGGGCACTGGGAGCACCTTGCATGTGCAGCTCTACCACATGGGTGGATGGATGTTCCTGTGTTATTGTTTCTCCCTAGCTGCTCAATAACCTCCCTTGTTTACTTTGACATGATCTTGACAGCCCTGGAGGGCAAGGGAGAGTTAACGGGGTGTATGGTATCCTGTAATCAGGCAAAGCTTGAAATAACAAATGACAGCCTGATTGTTTTATTAAGGAGGAGTAGGTGCAACTGGGATGAATGAAGATTTTAGAAGATGCTTTGTTTGTTGTCAGGCACCAGCTAGCTGTCAAGAGCTACCTACACCCCTCTGGTAGTTTGCAGCTGGTTGTCTCCAAGATCCTGGTGCTTTGTTCTTTGGGGGAAGGATTGACACACTCACCTCCTCCCAGCCCAAGCACTCAGGTAGAAAGAGCTCATGAAATGTCATTACCTTGTCCTGGCTGCACCCTGTCCCAAGAGACTGACCATGCCATGGGAGTCGGTGCCAGCAGGATGATGCAGCCCAGGTGGGTCCAGAACAGTGGGATCATCTTTTTCCTGCTCTCATGAGGAGGCACAGGCACAAACATTTTCTGCTCCTCATTTAATAGCATTGCTTCTCTCCTTGAACCTCAGTAGCTACCCCAAGTCCTGAGCCAAATCCTGCTGTGATTATAGGTCTGGAAAGACACAGTGAAATTAGCCACTACCAAAGTAAACAGCTTTTAAAGGAAACCAGGTCCACTGCATACCTGAAGCTCTCAAAATGCAGTGCTGTTATTTCTAATGTGTTATTTTTTTATTCCTCACGAGGTTTTATTCCACTCTATTTTTGGTACTGAGATGTAGGTTTCCATTATAAATAGCTGCATATTCTAATTCAGCCTGATAACTAGGACAAGGATGTGCTGGGCATCCAGACCTTGATTTTGGGTGCAGGGGGGATAAAGACTGCAACACTTTCAGACAAGCTTCAGGTTTTCTGTGAGATCCTTCTCTCAGGAAAACTAGTACCTTTGCATTTGGAAAGCGTCCTGCATTCCCTGGGTATAAATCAAATGGGAGTACTAGTAAGGACTCATTGCCAAGCTAACAAATCATAGAAACAAGGCTTTGAAGCTCTATAGCAGCTTTCCCTCTGAGGAGTTGAGAGCCTGAATTTAAAAACAAGGACTTGAGCATCAAAGCTGGGTGATAAATATTCCTCACATTTGATAGTCAGAGAAGCCGTGCTGTAATCCTGTGCATCCTTGTAAGTCACACTGAACCAAAGCCCTTTGCAAAAATAAAAAACAAATGCTCTCTGTGGCTTTTGAACACTTTCAAGTGACTAATTACTCCAAACAAAAATCAAACACGTTGCAAACATGTCCCAAAGAACAGAAACAGTTCTGTTTACAAGAAATATTTTTCATCTGTGGAGAAGGGAGACAAAGGATCGTTCAGTTCCCCACCCACACCTTATTGTAGCCTGGGGAAGACCTCTCAACCTATATAATTTACCATGGGCTTGGGATCAGGACTTCAGTATACACGTTTCTCAGGTGTTTGTGCAAAGCAATGCTACTGCTTGTGTTTCTGCCTTGGGACTGGGGAAGGGGAGGCCAGATCCACGCTCATGAGGGGAAGTAACAGCAGCTGGTGAAGAGATTAGCTGGATTGGACCCCAAACTATCACTTCTTTGCCCAAGGTGGGTGGACTACAGATCTCAGACCTCCCTTCCAACCTCATCTGTATTGTAATTCCAGATCTTGTGGATGCCCCATCCCTGGGGGTGTTCAAGGCCAGGTTGGCTGGGGCCCTGGGCAACCTTGTGTATCTCCAGGCCTGGAGGTTGGTGTCCCTGCCTGTGTCAGGGGGGTTGGAGCTGTGTGATCCTTGGGGTCCCTTCCAACCCAGAACATTCTATGATTCTATGATCTGGATCCATACCAGGGCGCAACTCCTTGTTTTCTGCTTTACCCTCAAAATGCCTTTCACTATACACTGGTTCCTGTGATTTACCACCGGGTATCTTCCCAAATGTCAGCAATACTCTTAATTCTCCCTCTTCAGAGGACTGCAGGGCAGTGGCTACTCTGTACCTAAGTCCTTCACAGTCTGTTTGCAAGGGGGAAGGTGAAGTTGGCATGGGGAGCACGGATTTGCAAGCACATAACCATTGACTGATGGCACGGCCTTACCCTTAAGGGCGTGAGTCATATTTACATAGCCATTAAGTGAAAGATAATCTTCTCATTATATAACCACGAGTATTCTTCTTTGATTGAAATAAGTCATCTAGATTTGTCTTTAAAGTAAGTTTTCAATAGAGCTTCCTGGATTTTACAGGTATATGTAACTGCTTCCCTGTCTATGCACATATGCAGCTCTGCTTACAATCCCTGACACTCACTCTGAGTACAGCTATCCAAGTTTTGGGTTTGTTTTATTTTTCTTTTCCAGGAGGGTAATGTAAAGCTGAATTGCTGAACCTGGCTCTTTCCAGGCTTGATGAGAAAGGTGCATAGAGCAACACAGCAAATGAGAACAGCCCTAAATAATGAATAAGCAGTAAATGAGATGACGTCCCGCTGTGCAACCCTGTGGACAGCAGGGAATTAGAGTGATGTTTTTTCCAGAGGGAACAGCACAAGCACGCCTTGAACTTCAGATTGCAGCTCAGGTTGTCAGCAGCAGCTCAGTGCATGTTTATGCAGGGAGGTGAAAGGGAACCTCTGTGCCTCCACCGACAGATGTTCCTGACTGCCTCTGCAATTTCAGCAGGAGGCCACAGAATCACAGAATCACAAGGTTGGAAAAGACCTTCAAGATCATCAAGTCCAACCATTCCCATCCTAAGCTAAACCAGATCCCTCAGCACCTCATCTACCCTTTTTTTAAACACATCCATGGAAGGTGACTCAACCCCCTCCCTGGGCAGCCTGTGCCAGGCTCTGACAACTCTTTCAGTAAAAAAATGTTTTTTTCTAATGTCCAATCTAAACCTGCCCTAGCACAGCTTCTTGCCATTCCCCTTGTCCCATCTCCTGTCCCCTGGCTGAAGAAACCATCGCTCACTTCTCTACAACCTCCTTTCAGGTAGTTATAGGTGGTGATAAGGTCTCCCCTCAGCCTCCTCTTCTCCAGCTCACTCAGCTGCTCCTCAGAGGATTTGCCCTCCAGCCCCTTCCCCAGCCTGGTTGCCCTTCTCTGGACTCACTCCAGGCCCTCAATGTCCTTCTGATGCTGAGGAGCCCAGAACTGGACATAGCTCATGAATGCCTTGGCTTCCTGAAATGCTTTCTCTGCAGAAGAATCAGCGAACACAATAGATGCATACTACTTTGTGAGGATTGGAGGCATGACACAGGTCCAGGCTTCTCCTGCCCTTCGAAGCAGCCGTACAAGGCCTCAAACCTGGAGTTTTCTGACAGGGGTGCCTGTTACCTGCCAGTTTCGTTGCCTGTGCTTTATCATACAGTCACAAAGCTGGATTTTACCTGGAGCGTTTCTGTCGTGGTTTCCCCCCGGCTGTGGGCCGAGATCCACGCAGCTGCCTGCTCCTTAAAGGAAAAGAGCAGGGGAAGAGGGAAAAAGGGGGGAAACAAGGGAAGGGAAAAGGAAGGGGCAAATAACTCCAAACCCAAGAAACTGAGAGGCCCGTGGGTTGGGATAAGGAGAGTTCACTAAGAGAACAGAAAGATCAAATATCCCAATGCTAACAGGACTTTAGAGCAAAAGAAGATGAAACTCTTGATCCCCAATGCAGTTTCTCCCCGACCCACACAACTCAGGTACCACCCAGAGCTGTCCCGGAACCCGACCGTCCTCCCAAGCAGCACGCGTCCCGCCACCGCCCCTCTTCTTCCTCCCCTCAGCCCCCCGTTCTCCTGGGCAGGACGTCATTGGCATGGAATACTCTCTTTGGCCCATCTGGGTCACCTGTCCTGGCTTCGCCCCTCCTTTCTCATGAACAGAGAAATAGGAAGAAGCTGAGAAAGTCCTTGACTGTCTGACTGCAACTAAGAACATCAGGGTGTTCTCAGCACTGCTTTCATTGGAACTCCCAAACACAGCATCCCATCAGCTGCTACAAATGAAGTGAACTCTATCCTGACTGAAACCAGGACAGTTTCCAAGCAGAGCATTCACCTGCCCAGCCAACACATTCCTTTTCCTGTGCCGCTGGGGAAAAGGAGAAAACACGATATATTCAGAGAAATATGTTGCAGGTAGCTGAGCTCTGCGTACAGTGGTGTTGTGTTTATCGAGAGTCCTGGCTGGTACTTGTTCTTCCCTGGGGAAACCTGCCTTAGACAGCTCCAAGGCCCAGGGGAAGGGCTGTAGGGCTGGTAGCAGAAGCAATGAGCTACAGCCAGATTGATCTACGAAAATTCATCACTGAGCTGAGCTAGGAAGAGAATGCAGATCACTGTGGGAGACATTTGCATTAATAAAATATTAGGTAGAAATTCATCCCAGCCAGATACAAGTATGAGGGAGGAGTGGGATGGATATCTACTGCATTGCCAATCTCTCTTCACCAACCAAGAAAAGTCCTGCCTGATTTCCCCAGCCAGCTTTTAGACACATCAAGTTATCCATCTCTACCTGAAGTTCTCCTTGACTTGCATCTATGACATGAATCATTGCCCCTCCTAACATTTCAAAACTGTTTCCTGGGACATTCTACATAGTTATTCTGTTGTTTTGGGTTTTTTTCTTATTTTAAGAATAAAGAGCACACTTTAAAATTCTGCCAATGTTGTAAAAGGTTGGCAAAAAAACTCCATCAAGTGTTTACACAGAGTTCAGATATGAGCTGTGCTAAGTTGGTCTTTGTTGTTTTAGGAATTAAAAGTTCCTGGTTTAGTTTTTCTGTTGTTTGGGTTGGGTTTTTTTTCAGCATAAGCCTCAAACATCCCCCAGGAATGAAGGGGATATGGAGGAGATCTGGGTGAGGAGGGAATTACATTTTACC
This sequence comes from Hypotaenidia okinawae, assembly GCA_027925045.1. NCBI lineage: Eukaryota > Metazoa > Chordata > Aves > Gruiformes > Rallidae > Hypotaenidia > Hypotaenidia okinawae. The sequence continues at coordinate 162,928,347 of BSDF01000002.1, forward strand.
CAAAGTTAACAAGAAAGAAGACTTTCTGTGACTGTTGGGAGGAAATACATATACAGAGATATCATTTCCAGGAGCAGCCTAGGTGCAGACAGCTTTTACACCAGGTTGGTGGGAACAGAGTTGTGAACTAATTTTGCATGACATGCTATTTGCTCCTTGCAAGAGAGATTCAGGTTTGTGTTTAACCAGAAATCACTGCCCTGTTCAGGGCTCTGTTTTGGTCTGGGGTACAACTACAAAGCACAGTGCCTCACCCACACGGATTTTCTGCTTTTCAGAATATATCTCATCCAGGAGCTGTGATCCTTGCCATAATATCTGAAATGCAGGCAACATGCTGACAAACTGGCCAGAGATCAAAGAGGTGAAGAATCGGTGGCCAACAAAGGGAGGGGAAGATTAGCCTCCTCCACATGTGGCTTGTCAAAGCGATGACAGCTGTGCGGACGCAGGAGTTAAGAGTCATGGAGCATGAGCACTGAGAAGCGGCTGCAGTCAGAAGTGTCTAATGCTTTTTAGCTGGTGGGGATCTCAAAAAATTCTCTTTGGTTCAAGTGCATCATAAAAAGGCATGTGGCTGGCTGAGGAATTCTCACTGCTTACCTCTAATGAAGTCACAGGACTGTCGTTGGTGTTGGGACTCTCTGATTTTCTCCCAGCACCTTTAGTGCTCTGAACAATGTGCTGCATTCCTACTTCCAGGGTTTTGGCATAGCTGGAGAAAGTCAGAGTTTACTTTCTTTCCCAGTGTATGGTCCTTGTTCCCCTCTCCTCCACTCTCAAGAGACCCCACCTGGAGTACTGTGTCCAGTTCTGAAGTCCCCAACATAAGAAGGATGTGGAACTGTTGGAACGTGTCCAGAGGAGGCCATGAAGATGATCAGAGGGCTGGAGCACCCCTCCTATGAAGACAGGCTGAGAGAGTTTGGTTTGTTCAGCCTGGAGAAGAGAAGGCTCTGAGGGGACCTTATAGTGACCTTCCAATACCTGAAAGGTGCCTATAAGAAAACTGGGGAAGGGTTCATGAGGGTGTGCAGCAATAGGACGAGGGGTGATGGTTTAAACTAGAAAAGGGGAGATTTAAGTTGGATATTAGGAAAAAAATCTTCAATATGAGGGTGGTAGGTCACTGGCACAGGTTGCCCAGGGAGGTGGTGGATGCCCCATCCCTGGAGACATTCAATGGGTTGAATTAGGCCTTGAGCAGCCTGGTCTAGTGAGAGGTGTCCCTGTCCATGGCAGGGGGTGGGACTAGATGATCTTTAAGATCCCTGGAGATATTCCAGCCCCATCTGGATGCCTATCTGTGTGATCTGTCCTAGGGACCCTGCTTTGGCAGGGGGTTGGACCCCATGATCTCTTGAGGTCCTTTCCAACCCCTGTGATTCTGTGATCCCTTCCAGTCCTAACCATTCTGTGATTCTGTGATCCTATGATTCTGCCTTCCTGTGATACCAGGCTTGGTACAGACATGAACAGACAGACCCTGAAGATAGGGTCCAACTCACAAAACCTTGGACATTTTTAACATGGAAGGTCCCACCAGAACTATTCATTGAAGCTTCCTGAACAGCTGCTACTAAGAAATGGCCATTTCCAGCCTAGTCCATCCTAGAATAGATGTTAAAAACACATCAAATTAACTATGCCCTGGAAAATTAATTGTGATTCTCTGTGTTCCCACTAATTCGTAAGGGACCCACTAAAATGGCTCAAGTGTAGATGTTTACTAAATAATTCCACTCCATTCTCAGTTACACTACTCTCTACAAAAAATATTTCCCCTTAAAGAGAATCCATCCAAGCTCTTGGTAAGAGAAGAGTCCTATGTTACTGGATTTCCTTTCCTCATAGTAGCACTTGCACTGCTCATCCTTGAACTCATAGTATGAGCATTTTCAACCAATAGTATGGCACAAAAGAAACAAGGAGAAAAATGCTGCTCATTACTCCTCTCTCCCATGTACTACCACAAGAAGCTCCAGTGGTCCAGAGCAGAGGTGACATAACCTTCTCAGCCTTTGGTGTTATATTCTGTGGAAAGCACAGGAATAATCCAGAGGGGGTTTTTTTGTCTCCCTTGGAGCTCTTCAGATGTCTACCCACAACACTCCAGTCATTTTCAAAATCACTGCTCCCCAGAACAACACATCCCCTGACCATGAATTTCTCAAATAACACAAAGATGTCTTCAGTGCCAGGAGCTAGACCCATCTGCTATGGAGATACTGACGTGCATCACGGCCACATAAGCAGCCCTTGAGATAAGTCCTACTTAATCATCTGTACATCTAACCATCTCTCCATACCCAGCCATATTTTTGTTGTGCTCAAAATCTTGTTATGGGCAAAAAGGAAACACATATCTAAAGCCAATGATTTATGATCACTGTGTATAAAATCTTGATGCTTTAATCAAACAGTTATGATTGGTGAAGATCAAATTCTTACAGACATAAAAAGAAAAAGGAAATAATTTTTACTACAGGAAAAGTTTCAATAACTATACAGTTTATACATTTTTACTAATGTTTACCTTTTTTCCTGGTGTTATTCTCACTCTTCCACTAATGTTGCTGCCTCCCACCTTACAGGGAGCTAGTGAGTCATCTGCATTCTGACTCCATTGAGAGGAGTATGATGGTGGGAACGGGTTATTCTTCCTCCACTGAGGATCTACTGGGAGTCAGTTTGATTATGTTTGCTAACTTACTTTCCTAGCTTGCTCTCTTCTCCTTGGTCAGAAGGTACAGGTCCACTTCACATGGGATTTTACCTTGTATGATGCATTTTACATTGGTTTGATATTTGTTCTTTGTTCTCTGCACTATTCCTAAAGATGGTTTTGTCCACCTGTAGGTCTGCTTTTTCTTTGTTGGGGAGTTATTTATAGCTGAGGGGTCTCCAATGCCAGGCTGGTGCCCCCTTACCACACAACACCAGCACTTCTCTGCGCCTTGTCCTTCACCTCCACCTCTTGAGGCCTTTATTTCCATACCAGGTCTGCATTTCTTTACGTCAGAGTTGTAAATGTCTCTTTGTACATACAACAATTCCATGCTAGGGCCATCTCTGTAAACTTACAGTTGCACAACTCAAAGGTAAACAAAAGTAAAGCAAATTAAGCACATCCACTTAGGAAAACTGCTGAGCAAAGTGAAAACAAAGCTGAAGGCAGGTCAAGACAAGTTCAAGCAAAGCAAGCCCAACAAGACTGAGGACTTGCAAACTCAGTAAAAAAGAGTGTGGCCCTTTACAAGCAATGTTAGCATTGTGTTTACTGGACTACAGAGTTGCATCACTTCTTGCAACTGGGAGCCAATGTTTTTTTTCCTCTGTGCACTCTTCTGGTGACATGAATCAAGCTTCAGCAGTCAGATAAGCTACACTCATCTACCTAAGCCCAGCAGTGGTTTGGTTTCAAGCATTTCCAGTATCTCCACCCATGACTTATTCTCTCAGTGCCCATGACTGCAGTGATATTTTTAGTGTTGTTCTCTAAGATGATGATGTAACTCAATAATCTGGGTCCTGATGTATTTGTTTTTAAATGCTCTCTGACATGATAATTCTGTGATGTTCTGGGCCAGGACTGCACTGCTTGTCAACTAACACAGGGAAAGGACTGAGTAGTCTAAGCCCACTAACTCACAACTGAGAAAGAACACTGCTGTGCAGTGAAAATCTGTGAAAGCTGTATTTCTTTCTGAGTTTTGCAGGTATGTAATTAATGGTGGATTCATGTGCAGAAGTGCTGGCATGTATACACTTCTGTACAGAGAATAGGAAACATCTAATATTTTTTTCTATACCTAACAAATAAATGAGTAGCCAGGTATTTTGACCATGTCCTAATAAATCCTCCATCTAGAAGAATGTCAAATAAATGGGGGTCTCTTTGGCTTTGTTTGGAGAAAGAAGATAAATTAGGGCTTGTCACAAGTACCTATGGATAGAGACGAGGAAATGCTTATGCACATATCACAGAATCACAGCATCATAGGGGTTTGGAAGGGACCTCCAGAGATCATCAGGTCCAACCCCCTGCCAAAGCAGGGTCCCTAGGACAGGGCACACAGGGAGGCGTCCAGATGGGGCTGGAATCTCTCCAGAGAAGGAGACTCCACACCCCCTGGGCAGCCTGGCCCAGGGCTCCCTCACCCTCACTGGCAAGAAGTTCTTCCCCAGATTGGTGTGGAACTTCCTATACTCTAACTTGCAGCCATCGCCCCTTGTCCTGTCCCTACAGACACTGAGAAGGGGCTGGCCATGTCCCCCTGCATCCCATGCTTAAGATATTTATAAATATTAATAAGATTCCTCTTAGCCTTCTCTCCAGACTGAACAGCCCCAGCTCCCTCAGCCTTTCCTTACAGGGGAGATGCTCCAGGCCCTTCAGCATCTCCAGAGCCTCCTCTGGACTCTCTCCAGGAGATCCCTGTCTTTTCTATCCCAGGGAGCCCAGATCTGGACACAATACTCCAGGTGGGGCCTGACCTCCAGCCTGGCCTCCAGCTTTGCCTTCAGGGAAACTTTAGTTACTTATAAAAGTTACCAGCTATGGTAAAGTGCCCAGGGCTTCTGGATGGAACAGACATCATTCAGCAATGCAATGAAACACACACAAGTGACAAGGTGTGAAGTGGGCACATCCACCCTTTCTTGAGACCCTTCTTTGACACCCTTCTTTCTCCATATGATTCATTCATGACTTCTAATGATGTTGTCTCTATTGCACTCAGTATGTAGAGTACAGATGGGTTTAGGTTCTCATGGGTTTGTGAGTGCTACTGTCGTGGCTGTGCATAGTTGGGTGCTGAGAGAGAGAGGGCCAGGGGCTGCAGAAAATGGCTGCTGGTATCTTCTGCCAGCCTGCTGGTATCTTCTGCCAGCCTGCTGGTATCTTCGGCCAGCCTGCTGGTATCTTCTGCCAGCCTGCTGGTATCTTCGGCCAGCCTGCTGGTAGTGCCTCTGAGAATCACATAGAGGAGAGAAAGACTCGGAAGTGGCTGCATTTTGCCACCAGAGAAAGGAGTGCCAACAAGACCTCAATGTTGGCCCGTTAAGGGCATTGGGATATATTTGCATATAAATGTAAGCAATTGACAGACACAAAAGGCCGGGAAGGCTGGGGGAGGAGGTGCCCAGGTACCTGGGCAAGAGATGCCCCTGCAGCCCGAGCTGAAGCACGTGGAGTAGCCAGAGGAAAGGACCCATGGGGGAGGCAGAGACCCGACCTGCCCGGTGGAGAGGCTCCACGCTGGATGGAGCCGGTGGAGACATAGAGAAGATGCCGTGACTGACGTTGGGATGAGCCCCTGCCAGCACAAGCGACCTACAGAGATGAGCCAAACAGGTTTGCTGGAGAAGGCATCATAGCCCCGTGGAGGACTGGGCCTGAGAGACACTGTGATTTGTTGCTGCCTGCCAGAGCAGAGATGAAGCCCGGTGGGAAGAGATTTGCCTTGGAGAAAGTTCGTGGAGGACTGGCTCTTGTGGGTGAGATCCTAGGGTGCAGCAGGGGGAGGGTGTGTGGAATGGATGCCCCCATCCCGGCCGAGAAGGAAACCATCTTGCAAGGGACTGACCGAAGCCCCCATCTCCTAGTTCCTGCCCCCCTGTCCCGTGCTGCGAGCAGGAGAGGGGAAGAAGGGAGCAAAATCATGGCTGAAAGGGCAGTCTGCTTTAGAATGGAGGGGTGGGGGAAGGTGTTACCCAGACCCCCATTTCCCCAGTCCCTGCCCCTCCTGGGCTGCGACCGGGAGGGAAGAAGGGAGCAAACTTCTAACTAAAGCCTACTAAGGAGGGAGTGGGGGGGAAAAGTGTTTGCCTGGTTGCATTTGTTTCAAGATAGTTGGTTGCACTCCTGACTCTGGTTCCTTTTCACTGTTTCTCTTCAGTGTAGTGTAATAAATTAGATCACTTTCTCTTCTGCTCTCTATGTTGAGTCTGTTCTGCCCGCCTCATTAACGAGTTTGTCTCTTGAGCCACCCAATTATGTTATTTCTTCCCTGTCCAACTAAGAAGGGGAGTAACAGACTGATTTTGGTGGGCGCCTGGCCTTTGGCCAGGGCTCAACCACCACAGCTACCTAGATTTAGGCAAGGGATCTTTGGCTTGGAAAGGAGTTGCTAGAGAGGACATAGGGCTATCTAAAATAAATGATGTAGAAAAGGCAGAAACGGAGATGTCTCACTACTGCCTATCTGTGAAAACAAGGGGTTCAAATGAAACTGTAAGTCAAAGAAAAACAAGCTCATTTTATTGTAATAGTGGCATTAATGCTCCTGTGGAGGTTGAGTATGTAAATAAATTTAATGTGGAATAAGACATATTAGTGGTGTTTCACTGTTGGTGACCATTGACAATAGTCCTGATACAGACCCTGGGCCCTCAAAACCTGAGACTACTGACTGCCAGAACTGGCAGGTTAAAAATGTTCCAACCCTTGTACCACCTTTGTGCAGCAGAAAGCCAAAACCGTATCACACACTTCTAGGGGCTGAGCTCTGGGCATGGTTCACAGGTAGAGGAGACACTGCAAAGCACACACTGTCAGCTAATGTAAGCCTGCAGCTCTTTTCCAAACTCATCCCATAGCCAGGGATGTGGTTCATATAGCCAACTCCATACCAGTGTGGAACCCTGACCACTTACACAATGTTGTTCCTGCAAAGGAATTATATTTGAGCAACCTGAAAGTGTTGTGTGAATCCAGAATTAGGGTTTGTTATAAATTCAATCTCATTTTGTGCAGGACAGGTGAAAATCACTGCAGAAACATATGCCAGACTTTGCAGAATGCCTGGAAAGCATGATGTTTCTGCTCTGGTGATCTTAGTGTGCACATCACAGGATTATGAGGAAACTCAGGTTGGAAAGGGGACTCAAGTTCCCGATCAAAGCTCTCATAGAATCATAGAGTCATAGAATGTTCTGGGCTGGAAGGGACCCCAAGGATCAGAAAGCTCCAACCCCCTGACACAGGCAGGGACAGCAACCTCCAGGCCTGGAGCTACACAAGGTTGCCCAGGGCCCCAGCCAACCTGGCCTTCAACACCTCCAGGGATGGGGCATCCACCCCCTCTCTGGGCAGCCTGTTCCAGCCCCTCACCACTCTCTCTGGAAAAAAACTTCCCCCTAATATCTAATCTAAACCTTCCTTCCTTTAGTTTTAATCCATTTCCCCTTGTCCTGCCATTGTCTGCCCTTTTAAAAAGTGTAATTCCCTCCTGTGTATATGCTCTCAACTGTGAAGCCAGCCCAGGTTCCTGAGAACTTCATCCAGCTGAATCATGAAAACTTCCAAGGATGGAAATGCTACTTTCTTTCTTGGAAATATTCTTGCATGCATACATTACATAGAAGACTTTAAATCACATCTTTATTGATGATTTCAAATATCAGAACCAAAGTGATAACTACAGGAGGACATCATTTGCTGGTGGATGTTCAAAAGAGGATTATAGGAAAATGCAGACTCAGAGCAGGATGGACAACATAAAAATGTAGGAGCCCTTGCTGACATACAAAGAATTGCAGATGATGCTCCAGAGGACTGAAGCAAGGGGGACAGTCATTTCACTGAATTCTAAATTCAAGCCAGAACTGTTACACAAAGCACCCAGTCTTACCAGTAAAGATAGCTTTCTACAACTCAAGTTGGGCGAAGAAATGTTGATAGAAGTCCACTGACAGTGGGGGATAATGGGAAGTGTCTTACACATCCGCTGCAAGACTCACCACAAAACCTGAGGTAAGTGAAGGTGGAAATTAAGTTTGGAAATAAAATAAAATAATAAAATAGCTTATCAGAGGACAGGCACACTATAAATAACTTTAGCCACCACTACAGCTTTAACATAACATTTTTATTCTGCTTAAAAGGTTATGGAAAACAAGAGATTTTAGCCTCCTTGGATCAGATCACTGGCATAAGGAAGTATGGTCTCCTGCACCTTGTTTTGGACAAAGAAGTGTCTCCTTAATTTCTTGTATACAAAGGAGATCTAGACAGCACAACGAGCCAGCACAAGACCATGGGATGGAGAGGACCTGCCACGTAACTGAATTTCATTTGAGAAATCTCACCAGTTCAGCTTTTCTGCTGACTAACACCTGGGTCAAAAATGCTCTAAGGAGGTATGGAAGGGTCTTGGCACAACGTTTTTTGCTTTAAATATACTTCATACAGCAGATTTTATTTTTTTTTTAGTTAAAAAACCCACCAGACCAGCACAGCAAAGAAACTCCATAGTTAGTTCTGTGGGAGTCATTGAAGAGTCAATTCAAAAATTTGACTTCCTGAGTTTTGCTTCTTTCTTGGTGTGGGAAAAGGGCATGTAACTAAAAAAGCAATTTCTGGGAGCCGTTGAGGGTTGTCTATGAAGCATCCAAACAGAAAAGTGGACTGGCAAGGGTTTATTCTCTTATTCATGGGTTCTTCCACATGAAAGACCTTCCATCAGTTCCTCATAGTCTAGTCCAGAAGAGGGAACAAAGAGAACTTGCTAGGATCCCAAATGGCAGAAAGCTGCTCCTCGAACTAGCTGCATTATCAGCATTATCAGCGTTGCACAGGTCAGAGTAACAGCAGGAGACAGGGCGTGTCATTCCAATCCCATCCACATCAGATGGTATGCAGACTGAAGAGCACATCTTGGTGACAGTCGAGACCCCCGTGAAGGGATAAACTACAACAAAGCAGGAAAGAACAGTTAGGAAGGAGAGGAGTGGAGGAGAACTCTCCCTGTCCCTGGTTAAATATTAGCTACCTTCACAACCAAAGGCTTAGCTGCAGTTCAAATACAGTTGGACTACTTCCTACCAGGGACATAGGAAACAGGTCCTGCTGAGTGGCTGCAAGCTGAACAGCACTGTATCCTCCCTGTCCTGTCTGGATCAGCTTTACTGTGAAGAAGGTCCATTAGGCACATTTTCTGCCTCTGCTTTGACTCCACTCTCTACCACAGAGTCACAAGGTTGGAAAAGACCTATGAGATCATCAAGTCCATCAAGCACCTGTCCTCCACAAAACCATATCCCTAAGCATGTTGTCTACCTGTCTTCTAGATACATCCAGGGATGGTGACTCAACCCCTCCCACAGCAGCCTGTTCCAGTGCCCAATAAACCTTTTGGTGAAGAATTTTTTCCTAACATCTGATCTGAACCTGCCCTGGCACAGCTTGAGTCCATACCCCCTCATCCTATCACCTGTCACTTGGGCAAAGAGACCAACACCCACCTCTCTACACTCTCCTTTCAGGTAACTGTAGGTGGTGATAAGGTCTCCCCTCAGCATCCTCTTCTCCAGGCTAAACAACCCTAGTTCCCTCAGCCACTCCTCATATGATTTGCTCTCCAGCTCCTTCACCAGCCTGGTTGCCCTTTTCTGGACATGCTCCAGGACCTTGATGTCTTTATTGCAGTGGGGAACTGTTGTGGTTTTGTGTGGCTGGGTTCTGGTGGAGAAGTGGGGGCTGCAGGGGTGGCTTCTGCAAGAAGCAGCTAGGAGCTTTCTGCAGGCCCAAGAGAGTAAACACCAGCCAACTCAAGGCCAGAGTTGTTGTTGACCAATCAGTAACAGTCAGTGCCTCTGTGAATTACATTTAAGAAGAAAAAAAAAACCACTAGAAACTGCTTTTTTGTCACCAGAGAAGGGAGTGAGAACATGTAAGAAACTCTGCAGTCACCGAGGTCAGTGAAGAAGTAGGGGGATGAAGTGCTCCAGGTGCCAGAGAGAAAGATTCCCCTGCAGCCTGTGGAGAAGGCCATGGTGGAGCAGGCTGTCCCCCTGGATGATGATGGGGTGCAGAGACACCATGGGGGACCCCATGCCAGAGTGGGTAGAGACACCTGAAGGATGCTGTGACCCCATGGGAAGCCTGTACTGGAGTAAGCTCCTGGCAGTGAAACCTGCAGCCCATGGAGCTACCAGCCCGCTGCCAGAGCAGGTTTGCTGTGGGACTGGCTGTGGGGGACCAGGCTGGAGCAGTCTGGGCCTGAAGCTTGGCTCCCCATGGAAGGGAGTCACGCTGAGGCAGTTGGTAAGAAGCTGAAGCCCCATGGGAAAGGACTCAGGTTGGAGAAGTTCATGAAGGACTGTCTCCCATGGGTGCAGCAGGGGAAGAGTGTGAGGAATGCCCCTCCAACTAAGAAGGAAAACAACCCATGGGGAGCTGATTGAAACCCCCAGTCCCTGCCCCTCAGTGTGCCACAATGAGGGAAGAAGGGAGTCGTATCATGACTAAAGTGAAGTCTGCTGAGAAGGGAGGGGTGGGGGGAGGTGCTTTAAGATCTGGTTGCACTCCTCATTATCCAACTCTGGTTTCTCTGCATGTGTAGTAGTGTAACACATTAGTTCTCTTTCCTTTATTTGTGGAGTTTGTTTTGCCCATCACACTAATTGCAAAATGATCTTTCCTTGCCCTTATTTTGACTCCTAAGCCTCTCAATATATATTTTCTCCCCTGTCCAGCTGAAAAGGGGAGTGATAGAGCGACTTTGGTGGGTGTCTGGCCTTCAGCCAGGGTCAAACCACCACAGGAGGCCAAAACTGAACACAGTATTCAAGGTGCAACTGCACCAATGCCAAGTACAGGTGGCACAGTCAATTCCCTGGACCTGTTGGCCATGCTGTTTCTGATACAAGCCAAGATGCCATTGGCTTTCTTGGCCACCTGGGCACACCGCTGGCTCATACTCAGTTGGCAGTCAACCAACACCCCAAGGGCCTTCTCTGCCAGGCAGCTTTCTAACCACTATCTCCTGCCTCCCCGATGTGTGACCAGAGCCTTACCAATAGGACCATGCCAAACAGAGAGCCTTCATTTTTACAGTGCATTTCTTTATTTCATACAATCCCAGACTGGTCTGGGTTGGAAGGGACCCCAAGGATCAGAGAGCTCCAACCCCCCTGACACAGGCAGGGACACCAACCTCCAGGCCTGGAGCTACACAAGGTTGCCCAGGGCCCCAGCCAACCTGGCCTTCAACACCTCCAGGGATGGGGCACCCACCTCCTCTCTGGGCAGCCTGTTCCAGCCCCTCACCACTCTCTCTGCAAAGAACTTCCCCCTAAGATCTCCTCTAACCCTTCCCTCCTCCAGCTTCACTCCAGCCCCCTTGTCCTGCCAGGCTCTGCCCTTTGAACAAGCTGATTCCCCTCCTGTTCCTCTGCTCCCTTCAGGGACTGGCAGGCTGCAATGAGGTCCCCCCACAGCCTTCTCTTCTCCAGGCTGACCCAGCCCAGCTCCCTCAGCCTCTCTTTGTAGGGGAGCTGCTCCAGCCCTCTGAGCATCTCCGTGGCCCTCTGCTTATGACCTGTAGAGTCACTAGTCAGACTCACAACGACTTCCTAAGAGCTCCAGAGAACTCAAGGGCATTTCTATTTTGACTCCAAATGACCAGAAGTCGGTATTCCCACGTTCTCAAGCTTGGCTGATCTCTACTGGCTTCTCTACTCCACCCACCTTTCATAAACAGTTCTCAAGGCAGGAGAGCACTCTTTAGCACACACCCATTGTTGAAGTCCCACAAGCGGTCTGAAGAGTCAGAACATTTTAGCTCCACATCTCAAGCTGAAGTCAACATGCTTTTTTCTAACCATGCTCAACGCTGAGCATTAACTATGAGTTATTCATTAAGTGTTCACTCACACAAAGGCTGCTTTCTGCAACAACAGAAGACTGCTCTCTGCTCTGTGGGAGCTTTCTTCCAGGCTTACATATTCAAATGAGAAAGGTACTGCTCCCCAGACTAGTAGTCTTCACTCTAGAAACACTGACTTGTGTTAAAAATACAGATAAATAAATAGATAAATAAATAGATATCCTTACCTTCCTCCAGGGAATACATAGTAGTCTTGCACATGGTTTCATTTGTTGTGCAGTTTTGGACTGACATGCACTTATCAACAGCTGTAGGTGTGTGACACGTGTAGCATCGCAAGGTTTGGGCTGCAAGGAGGAAAAACATGAGGTTGGGTTAAGTGTGGACCACCACGTTCTGTCCATGTGCCTTCAGGCACCCCTGGGGAGTGTATCTCTCCAAATTATTCATACTGAGAACAGGAGTGGAATAGTAAAATGTATTTCTACCAAGGAGAATTAAAACTACAGTAGTCTGGTGGTCAAGGCAGAGCTTCAGATGTGAGTTCAGACTGCCTGAAACAAGTCAAACAAGACAGAGTCCCACACACAGAAGACCCCACGATATCAGAAAGTCCTGTCAACACCACGCTGCTGAATGCCTGGGGCACAAAGTCAGTCCTTCCATTCTTGCTTTCTTATTGGCAGTTTGGTAATTTGGCTTTTTTTTTGCAGATAGGTCTGAAATAATCCACAACAGAGTATAAAGGGAATCACAGAATCACAAGGTTGGAAAAACCCTTTAAGATCATCAAGTCCAACCATTCCTGTCCTGTGCTAAACCAGATCCCTGAGCACCTCATCTCCCTGTCTGTTAAACACACCCAGGGGTGGGGACTCAACCCCCTCCCTGGGCAGCCTGTTCCAGGCCCTGACCCTGTCTCAGGCCCTGACCCTGTTCTAGGCCCCTATTCCAGGCCCATCCCAGGCCCTGACCCTGCTCCAGGCCCATTCCAGGCCCTGACCCTGCTCCAGGCCCCTGTTCCACAGCCCCACAACTCTGCCAGGGAAGAACTTTGCCCTCCCAGCTGAGCTGACCCTGCCCTGGGGCAGCTTGAGCCCATTGCCCCTTGTCCCAGCTCCTGGCCCCTGGATGAAGAGACCAGCGCCCACCTCTCTACACCCTCCTGGCAGGGCAGGGGAGGTGGGGAGAAGGTCTCCCCTCAGCCTCCTCTTCTCCAGCCTCAACACCCCCAGCTCCCTCAGCTGCTCCTCAGAGGATTTGCCCTCCAGCCCCTTCCCCAGCCTGGTTGCCCTTCTCTGCACTCGCTCCAGGACCTCCATGTCCTTCTGATGCTGAGGAGCCCAGAACTGGACCCAGCACTTGAGGTGCAGCCTCACCAATGCCAAGTACAATTAATTGTACTTAATTTTTGAATCTGCACCCTAGAACATGCAGTGAGTCACAGAATCATCAAATCATGCAATTGTTTAGGTTGGAAAAGACCTTTAAGAGACAGGTCTCACAGAGGACACTGAGGTAACCTGGGCAATGCCAGAACACCAGCAGCCACCTCTACACCTACAAAAAGCACAAGTTGACCAGAAGCACTGCAACCAGTGCCAGAAAACAGAGCATGACATGACAGCCAGGGCATGGTGTGGCAGGGCATGCACCATTTCATTGGCCAAGTGGGAGACTCGAAACACACTTGAAACTTGTTCTGTTACAGGTCAAGGGCACCCATCCTACCTGACCCTCAGGCAGAATGGTTGGAACTCAGAAAGACCAAAGGCAGCAGCTCAGGCTGGGGGTTCTGCACCATCTACTCCAGCAGTGACTGATGCCTCCACCCAGTTTCTGAGCTGCAGGAGGTGGTGAGAAGGCTGTATAACATCAGTGAGTAGTTAGATAGCTGTTCCAAATGCAGTCTAAAGTGGACCCAAAGCCCCTAGCCAAACACCCAAAAACTTCCCCACCAACACACACAGAAAGCAAGGGGAAAAACATTCTGTGTAGTGGCTGGATGCCAGCAGACAGTATTTGCAAAATGCAACATCTTGAATCCTTGAAGATCTTGCCCTGGGTGCCAGCAGATAGCTAAGGCATGCAGGGACCCAGGAGAACTCCAATATTGTGCAGTTTGCAAGATGTTTTTATTTTAATCATTATGAGAAATAGTCAATAGGTCCTGTTCCACATGTTTGTCAAGTAACTGACCTCTTGCCAGCCAACTGCATTCCTACATTTCTTTAATCTGTTTTTCCTACAGGACAGTGAACACACTCAGAGGTGGTTTATCCCAACTCTGTTCTTAATCCACATCGGCTTTTCTCCTTGCCTTTGCATTACTGGAGCATCAGAAAGAGTTCACACACTCAGATACACAATGAACCATGGAGGTTGGAAGGGACTTCTGGAAGTCACATGGACCAATCCCCTGTTCAAGCAGAATCACCTAGAGCCAGTTGCTGAGAGCTCTGCCCAGCTGAGTTTTTAATATCTCCAAGGATCACAGAATCACAGAGTTCTAGGGGATGGAAGGGACCTCCAGAGATCATCAGGTCCAACCCCCTGCCAAAGCAGGGTCCCTAGGACAGGGCACACAGGGAGGCATCCAGATGGGGCTGGAATATCTCCAGAGAAGGAGACTCCACACCCCCTGGGCAGCCTGGCCCAGGGCTCCCTCACCAGGAAGTTCTTCCCCACATTGGTGTGGAACTCCCTGTGCTCCAACTTGAGGCCATCACCCCTTGTCCTGTCCCCACAGACACTGAGAAGAGGCTGCCCATGTCCCCCTGTGTCCCACCCTTCAGCTATTGATAACCATGGATCAGATCCCCTCTCAGGCTTCTTCTCTCCCGGCTGAACAGCCCCAGCTCCCTCAGCCTTTCCTCACAGGGGAGATGCTCCAGGCCCTTCAGCATCTCCAGAGCCTCCTCTGGACTCTCTCCAGGAGATCCCTGTCTTTTCTATCCCAGGGAGCCCAGAACTGGATGGACACTCCATGGCCTCCCTGAGTAACCTGTGCCTGTGCTCAAGTCACTTTTACAATAAAAAAGTTTTTCCTGATGTCCTTCTTCAGAGGAGAGGTGCTCATCTTTGTGTCCCTTCTTTGGGCTCGCTCCGTGTCTTTACTGGGGAGCCCAGAACTGGACACAGTACTCTAGGTGTGGCCTCACTGGTGTTGGGTAAAGGGGAAGAATCACTTACTTTGACCTGCAGGCAATATTTCATCTAATGTAACACAGGAGATCATTCACCACCTTTGTCACAAAGGCACATTGATGGCTCCTTTACAGCTTGGAGTCCCTCTGGACTCTCAGGTCCTTTTCAGCCAAGCTGCTTTCCAGCTGGATGGATCCCTACATATCTTGATGCATGGGGTTGTTCCTCTGTAGGGAAACTTGTCTCCCATCAAATTTACTGAGCAATGAGAAGAAATTAACCTTTCCCCTGTGCTGAGATTCTTATTTTGTGAATGTGTAAAAAGTTATTTTAAAAAGATGATGTGGCCACAATAATAATCTGCATGAGGACCTGTGCTGCCCTAGGCAGAGACTGTACAAACACTTTGCTACTCAAGTGCCCAAATCCAGACCAAGGTAGATCACCTTGCTTCATCATCCATCATCTCCTAGATGCTCTTCATCACCCATCATCTCCTAGATGCTCTTCATCACATCCCAGTTGGCCTGTAAAGACCATTGCAAGCCTGCAGCTGCAAGTTAGCTCCTGGACAAGCAGAATAACCACAACCCAAGCCCTTCAATGCCTAAAGTCTTTTGAGGTGGAGAAGTTTTAGAGAGAAACACTGAAGAGCCCAGATTGGTCTGAGGCAGTATTTCCAGAGCACTCCAAGCTGAAGATATCAAGCCAAATAGTGTCTGGTATTTCCTGTCATAGCAATGCATTTTGGTATCATCACAGACCACGACAGTCCCAGTGAAATCCCTTCAAAATTCATGGAAGAAAAACAATTCATCTTATCTCAGTATGCTTAAAATGGGGTGTCAGAGCAGCAGGGTCAGGCAAGCAAACCACCATATGAAAATAGATAATGAAACTTCACCCTAACTAGTGGGCCAGGAAGAGCCCTTTTAGAAACAGACCCTGCAATTATCTTGCTTTAACTCAAACGCTCCTGGAGAGCAGCCCTGCTGAGAAGGACCTGGGTGTCATGGTGGGTGAGAAACTGAACATGAGCCAGCAGTGGCTCTGGCAGCTGGGCAGGGTGATGGGATCCTGGGCTCCATCAGCAGAGGGGTGGCAGCAGGGACAGGGAGGGGATTGTCCCTCTCTGCTCTGCCCTCAGGAGGCCCCAGCTGGAGTCCTGTGTCCAGAGCTGGGGCCCCAATACAAGAAAGATGGGGAACTGTTGGAGAGGGGTCAGAGGAGCCACAAAGATGATCAGAGGGCTGGAGCAGCTCCCCTATGAAGAGAGGCTGGGGGAGCTGGGCTGGTTCAGGCTGGAGAAGAGAAGGCTGTGGGGGGACCTCATTGCAGCCTGCCAGTCCCTGAAGGGAGCAGAGGAACAGGAGGGGAATCAGCTTGTTCAAAGGGCAGAGACTGGCAGGACAAGGGGGCTGGAGTGAAGCTGGAGGAGGGAAGGGTTAGAGGAGATCTTAGGGGGAAGTTCTTTGCAGAGAGAGTGGTGAGAGGCTGGAACAGGCTGCCCAGAGAGGAGGTGGGTGCCCCATGTCTGGAGGTGTTGAAGGCCAGGTTGGCTGGGGCCCTGGGCAACCTTGTGTAGCTCCAGGCCTGGAGGTTGGCGTCCCTGCCTGTGTCCCTGGAGCTCTGTGATCCTTGGGGTCCCTTCCAACCCATGCCATTCTATGATTCTATGATTTTATGATTACTATTCTGCTTTGCTCATTGTGAGCTGATGCTTTGTTTGCACCAATTCTATGCATGACAGTTGTCAAATAACTCTTTAGGGAGGAAATTTCATCATTAGTCTCAGATTTCATGACACTCATCACTGGAGAACTGAAAGCCAAAGGATTTGTGTTCCTCTTTGAGAAAAGAAAACAAAATAAGAAACAAAATGCACAAAAAGAATTCAAACAAAAAGAAAAAACCCAAAGAAAAGACAACCACAAAGCAACATCAAAGTATAATTGTCCCCAATATCTACAAACTCAGCGTTTTCATTAACCTCACTCAGACTAACAAGTTCAAACACAGAAGCTATAGCTGTGGAATTACTGAGTGATCAAATCATCTAGGTTCCAGGGAACCTCATAGTTCCTCATCAAGTTCCAACCCCCTGCCATGGGCAGGAACACCCTCCACTAGCCCAGGTTGCCCAAAGCCCCATCCAACCTGGCTTGAACACTGCCAGGGATCCAGAGGTGTCTAAAACTTCTCTGGGCAACCTGGAAAACACTTGTTTAACACCGTAAAATAACCAAAAACTGTAATGAAGCAAATTTAATTTTGCAAATGAGGAAGCTCTTCAGAAGCAATGATCAGCCACCATCTCACAGAAAAGAGAAGAGGCACCATGGAGCTGTTAGAGAAATCCAGAGGAGGCCATAAAGATGATCAAAGGGCTGGAGCACCTCTGCTATGAAGAGAGGCTGAGAGAGTTGGGCTTGTTCATCCTGGAGAAGAGAAGGCTTCAGGGAAGCCTTATAGCAGCCTCCCAGTACCTAAAGGGGCTATGGGAAAGCTGAAGAGGGACATGGAGTGATAGGACATGGGATGATGGCCTTAAACTGAAGGAGGAGAGATTTAGATTACATATCAGGAAGAAATTCTTCCCTGTGAGGTTGATGAGGCACTGGCACAGAGCAGCTGTTGATCCCCCTGGATCCCTGGCAGTGTTCAAGGCAGGTTGGATGGGTCTTTGGGCAACCTGATCTAGTGGAGGGTGTCCCAGACCAGGTGGGTCAAAACTTAATGAGCTTTATGGTCCCTTCCAACCCAAACCATTCTGTGATTCTATTATTCTATAACAGAACTGTAGTGGTCCCTTTTTGGTTTAAGTGCCTGTGAATTTACATGTAGACAAGAAAAAAAGCAGTGGCTTAAAAACCCAATCAAACTACAAAAAGGAATAGATACATCCTTTAAAATAAGTTTACTTTTTAAAAATAATTATTTAAAATAATTATAATATATTTCAGTGTAGTTATAACATATTCCTTTTGGAGAGCTGAAAGCAAAAGAGGAGATAAAAGAGGCAGAAAAGCTTGGAATTCCTTAAAACAGATTTTGCTAGCTTTACTTTGATATTGGCAGGTCTTCCATCCTTCAACCTTGACTGTCTTTCTAGGAAATGCCAAAATTACATGAATATTACTCATATCCAGAAGAAAATTGGAGGAACTACAGGCACAACATGGGTTTGGGTTTTTTTCCATCTCTGTGCAGAAGAAACTTCTGCTTGCCCAATCTACTATGAAGTTTCCAAAATTTAACAATTTGGTTTGCCCACCAAATCAAAGCATCCATCAGAGAATCATCAGGGTTGGACAGGACCTCTAGAGATCATCTAGTCCAACCTCCCTGCCAAAGCAGGTTCTCTTAGGGCATGTCACACAGGTATCTATTGGAATGGGACAGGGAATTAGGGAAGGACCAGAAGGGATAGATGTGGCAGCACTGGGTCACAGCAGTCTTCTGCTCACTGGTTGTCCAACTCTTAACAAAGTGTCATTAAGTGGGATGGCAAAATTCACCTGGCCAGTCAATCCCAAACTGAATTTGTGCCCCACTCCATTGTTTTCCTCCTCCATTCTGCAAATCCTTAAGGAGATCTGACCATAGAGTCCCTTTCTTTCCAAGCCATCCTCTATCAATGAAGCTTCTTTCTGAACTGCTGACAAGCAGACACAAATCCCCAGAATGAACTGGGTATAAAGATGAAAGGAAATATCTCCTGCTCTGGAAACCTGTGATAACTGATCTCTACTGTATGAGCTGTGGTGAGTACATGAAACTCCCACTGATCTTGACAAAGCAACCCAAGGTTTGGAACTACTAGTGACCAGAGCCAGGATATGGGTCTTAGAGATAACAGTGCATTACACACAAGAGAGGGCTACTGTTTCAGCTCTGGGCCTGCCTCTCCAAACAGCATCTGTTTGCTCCTCAAAAATCCTCCAAAACCTCCTTCTTCCTCCACCTACTTGCCCCTCTCTTGCTGAATCCACTGTGCAGATGCAAAGGTGGGGGAAGGAAAACATCCTTACATGAGGAAGAAATAAATACAAACCATCCATCAGAGCTTAAGTGTGCTGTATCATGTACTTGACAGAGACCCAGCCCAGTATTGGTCAGATCATAGAATCATAGAATCACAGACTGGTCTGGGTTGGAAGGGACACCAAGGATCAGAGAGCTCCAACCCCCTGACACAGGCAGGGACACCAACCTCCAGGCCTGGAGCTACACAAGGTTGCCCAGGGACCCAGCCAACCTGGCCTTCAACACCTCCAGACACGGGGCACCCACCCCCTCTCTGGGCAGCCTGTTCCAGCCCCTCACCACTCTCTCTGCAAAGAACTTCCCCCTAAGATCTCCTCTAACCCTTCCCTCCTCCAGCTTCACTCCAGCCCCCTTGTCCTGCCAGTCTCTGCCCTTTGAACTGCCTCAACAAACCACAAGATGGAAAGAAAAGAAAAAAGGTACTTTCTAGAGTATGTGTTCAAAGCTCCACATCCCTGTCAGGCAGAGACAAAATCAGCCCCTGATCTGGATGGTAACATCCCAATCATCAATCACAGCTCCCGCACTTTGAACTTACCTTGGCCATCCAGCCTGACATGTATTCTGAGCTTGGTCAATATAAAATAAGGTTTTGTGTAAGTTATTCTGGCAGTAGTGAGAGATGGGGGGTCTATGCCAAGGTCTCCTTTCCACTATGCAGCCACTTTCCACCATTAGAGGTTACGGCATCATCACCCACAGAATCACAGAATCGCCAGGTTGGAAAAGACCTTTAAAGATCATCAAGTCCAACCATTCCCATCCTAAGCTAAACCAGATCCCTGAGCACCTCATCTCCCTGTCTGTTAAACACATCCAGGGAAGATGACTCAACCCCTCCCTGGGCAGCCTGTTCCACAGCCCCACAACTCTGCCAGGGAAGAACTTTTCCTCACATCTGAGCTGACCCTGCCCTGGGGCAGCTTGAGCCCATTGCCCCTTGTCCCATCTCCTGGCCCCTGCCTGAAGAGACCAGCGCCCACCTCTCTGCACCCTACTGGCAGGGCAGGGGAGGTGGGGAGAAGGTCTCCCCTCAGCCTCCTCTTCTCCAGCCTCAACACCCCCAGCTCCCTCAGCTGCTCCTCAGAGGATTTGCCCTCCAGCCCCTTCCCCAGCCTGGTTGCCCTTCTCTGCACTCGCTCCAGGACCTCCATGTCCTTCTGATGCTGAGGAGCCCAGAACTGGACCCAGCACTCCAGCTGCAGTCTCCCCAGTGCCCAGTCCAGGGGCACAATCACTTCCCTAGACCTACTGGCCACACTCATGTAGGACTGCTGTGATGAAGGGATTCCCCCTACTTCCTAGGGAATGAAAACACTCACATCCCAAATCATAGAATCATAGAATTGTAGGGGTTGGAAGGGACCTCGAGAGATCATCAGGTCCAACCCCCTGCCAAAGCAGGGTCCCTAGGACAGGGCACACAGGGAGGCATCCAGATGGGGCTGGAATATCTCCAGAGAAGGAGACTCCACCACCTCCCTGGGCAGCCTATTCCATTGCTCTGTCACCCTCACTCTGAAAAAGTTTTTCCCCATGTTGGTGTGGAACTTCCTATGCTCCAACTTGCAGCCATTGTCCCTTGTCCTGTCTCCACAGACACTGAAAAGGGGCTGGCTGATTCCCCCTGCATCCCCTGCTTAAGATAATTATAAACATTAATTAGGTCCCCCTTAGTCTTCTCTTCTCAAGGCTGAACAGTCCCAATTTTCTCAGCCTTTCCTCATAGAGGAGATGTTCCAGGCCCTTAATCATCTTCATAGCCCTTCTTTGGACTCTTTCCAGGAGATCCCTGAATATACCCCTCATGTTCAGCTTTGTGGAGGTTGTGATGGAGGAGAAGCAACTAAATCCCACTGATGTAAACAGAGGGGTAAGTTTTGCATGGCATCACTGTACAGACTGTATCCATGGGGTTTGTTCCCTACTTCCATATCCCAGATGGATCACCCCCAAATATCAGGTTGGCTGCCCACCTTGACTGTGTGCTTCAAGCCTAGCTCCTCCAGTGAGGTTGTCTGCCAAAATTGTATTTGACTTCATGAAAACCACAGCATGTTACTAAATAGAGGTGGAAAAATCAGCCCTGCAGTAGCGGTTCCACCAGCTTTGTGCCCCAACCCATCTTTCCCACTTGTGATGGCTGAAGTCCAATAAACCCCACATGAAACACATAATTAGAGAGCTGCTACACACACTGCAATAAAGTGGCTAGCTGGCTTCAGTGTTAAATGTCAAAAGAGGACTAGAAAGTTGGGGGTTTTTTTTAGAAAAAAGGACAAAGATGAGAGTGAGATTGAGCAAGAACACATAAAAAGTGAGAGCTGGAATATACATTAAAGAAACCATAGAATCATAGAATGAGTTAGGTCAGAAGGGACCTTTAGAGGCCATCTAGTCCAACCCCCTGCAATAAGCAGGGACATCTCCACTAGATCAGGTTGCTCAGAGCCCCATCAAGCCTGACTTTGAATGTCTCCAGGGATGGGGCATCCACCACCTCTCTGAGCAGCCTGTTCCAGTGATCTACCACCCTCATATTGATGAGGTTTTTTCCTAATATCCAACTTAAATCTCCCCTTTTCTAATTTAAAACCATCACCCTTCATTCCATTGCTCCATGCCCTTGGGAACAGTTCTTCCCCAGCTTTCTTATAGGTACCTCCAGGTACAGACAAGCTGCTATAATGTCCCCCCCGAGCCTTGTCTTCTCCAGCCTGAACAAGCCCAACTCTCTCAGCCTATCATCATAGGAGATGACATGACATAATCCCACATTGTCTTGCAACACTTCCTAAAGAGCCTAAACTAACAATCCCAGTGAGACCATGATGGTCCTGAACATTTGACCAGTTGGAAATATTCCAAAGACAGATTTTTATTTTTTTTTCCAAAAAACTGCCCAAAGTGGGAAGCATGGACTGCAGGGACAACAAGACACATGTCATACCATCATGCTGCATCTCCTACAGGAGTTCCCATAAATCAAGAGCAGGAACTTACCAAATTCCATGCAAGCAATGGCAACCATCAGAAGAGCCAGAAACGTCTTCATCTTGCACGGATCCTCGTCACCCTGTCACTGGGCTGCCACTGGTCTTCACTGCTGGCTTTAATGGGACACTTCTTGGTGGCTTGCCATGTAACAATTCTGATCCAAGTTCCAATTCTACTGGAAAAACAAGTCTGATTGAGCTATAAATCTATTGAATGAGCTACAAAGCAAGCCCCACCTCCAGCCATACCGTCATCTCTTTTCATGTTCCTTGGAGAAGAAAATGAGGGTTTGCATGGGGGACAATAGCTGAGATTGTTTAAGCTGGGTGCTTTGTGCCTAGGCATGATGTGTAAAACCAAGGGTATTCAATAATAAATAATCCCAGTGTCTGTGCCTTGCCTTGCAGCTTGTTGATATTTCTTCTTCCTCTTTATCTTTTTTCTTGGTAGTGGTTAGAAAGACCTTGAGTGGTTTCCACACATCCTGGGAGAAAAAAATCGAGGTGCCTGTAGCTGTGATCAGGAAGGCATTGAACCTCATGTACTTTTCTCCTCCATGTCTTCTTGCTCTTTTTCTCCACCCTTATAGCAGAGTTTATTGTCAGGAGGAGAAATGAAAAGGTAACTTGCAATCCCTTGCTGGAAACATGCTGGAAACAGCATGGTTGGTGTTTTGGCACTGTGATACTTCTCTCTAAGCAGGGGGCAGTGGATGGGAGCATGTTATCTCAGCCTCTCCTCTGCCTGTCCTCTATAGAGAGAGGTAGTGGAAGCACTGGGAAGACAAAAGGATGAGGCCATAAAAGTTTGGGCCAAGGGAGTTTCTCAGCCTCACTATCTCAAACCATTCAGGGAGGATAATGCATGAAGAAGACCATTGTCCCAGAGGAAAGTGTGATAGCAAGCCCACGACCTCTTTGCTTGCCAAACACCTTGTCTTTCTCATCTCCAAACCCTGCTGCCTCAGTCATCTGCCTTCTTTTCCTGTGCCTCAGGCCAGCTCCAGGCAGTAAATGCTCCTACAATGTGTGATGGGAAAGTTTGACTCTGGAATTACAAAAAAAAAATAAATAAGTGGTAAGGAACTATTTTATGGTCATGCCAGGTGCCCCCCAACAAAAACTTTTAATAAGGAAAGAAAGGAGGGAAAGGAGAAACAAAGATCTTCTTGGAGATATTCCCACCACCGTTTATGGTCTATCACACCACCTGAGGCATTGGAAATGTTAAAGCAGTCTTCTGTTACTCTTAAATAAATGACCCAGGCCTCATCTCTCCAAACCAAAAGCTCCAATGATAGCCTCATCATTGCCTCACTTACAATCAACACTTCTGGATGACCTACACCCTCAGAAATTCAGACCCATTGTTTTCACATGGCCTCCCTAATACAGTCATTATGTGATTATGAATGTTCAGCAGTTATTTCCAGCCCCAGAATTATCTAGGGAAAGGCAAATCGTTATATTCTTGATTTGGCATTCCTCCTGTTCACCAGAGAATTTTCTAATCCTATTAAGAAAAGGTAAATAAACCCATTGCATTTGCTTTGTTCTTAGGAAACCCCCCTCACACACACACCCCTAGACATGGAGAGGGGTGTGGTTTCTGGTTTCTGGTTTCTGGTATTAGGTGGCCTCCAACAATGTGTGCTAGGTGATTGGTTTCACATGCACATCTGAAACGTGATCTTCATTCCATTATAAGTTTTTGGATGGAAGGATATATGCCAACACCCTGTTTCAATCCTGTGCCTCGGTTTAGAGGTTTGCTTGGGAGGAGGAGGGGGTGTGTGACAACATACCTTACTTGTTTATAGTTTCAGTTGATCTTATCTGAGCCTTTAAGCATCTCCTGAAATGTTTCCTCTTTTAAGGACACCCTATGCAATTGCAGTGTTGGCAAGTCACCAAAGAAAGGCAAGAATTAATAGGAACATCCAAACAGTGGGGTTCTGAACTCCTTTAATTCTTTTTGGGTCATCACAGCCTATTGTGTTGGGGGATTTTGCATTAACTACAGAGAAAAAAATATATATAAGAAGACACAAGCTGACAAATCATAGAATCATAGAATCCCAGACTGGTCTGGGTTGGAAGGGACCCCAAGGATCAGAGAGCTCCAACCCCCCTGACACAGGCAGGGACACCAACCTCCAGGCCTGGAGCTACACAAGGTTGCCCAGGGCCCCAAAATAGAATCATAGAATCATAGAATCATGGAATC
Source organism: Hypotaenidia okinawae (assembly GCA_027925045.1). NCBI lineage: Eukaryota > Metazoa > Chordata > Aves > Gruiformes > Rallidae > Hypotaenidia > Hypotaenidia okinawae. The sequence goes on from BSDF01000002.1 coordinate 162,952,376, forward strand.
ATGGAATCATGGAATCACAGACTGGTCTGGGTTGGAAGGGACCCCAAGGATCACAGAGCTCCAACCCCCCTGACACAGGCAGGGACACCAACCTCCAGGCCTGGAGCTACACAAGGTTGCCCAGGGCCCCAGCCAACCTGGCCTTCAACACCTCCAGACACGGGGCACCCACCCCCTCTCTGGGCAGCCTGTTCCAGCCCCTCACCACTCTCTCTGCAGAGAACTTCCCCCTAAGATCTCCTCTCACCCTTCCCTCCTCCAGCTTCACTCCAGCCCCCTTGTCCTGCCAGGCTCTGCCCTTTGAACTGCCTCAACAAACCACAAGATGGAAAGAAAAGAAAAAAGGTATTTTCTAGACTATGTGTTCAAAGGCAAGCTAGTACAGGAACTCCCACCTTTTCAGAGGAGTTAGTGATCATAAATAAAAGGAAAATTTCAGAGTCAAATGTTTACTTCCAGCACAAAAAACCCTGTTGCAAACACCCTTCCTGTCCCATCCAGCCAGCTGAGACAAGCTGTAGGTGGAGGCATCTTCATCTGATGCAAGTAGTTCTGCAAGAATTGCATCCACGGTGGAAATTGTCTCCAAATCCCCTAGGCTCCCAACAGGCTTGCTCTCACCACTTAATTACCAGGCTCGGGAGGTTCCCCTGGGAAATCCTAAACTATGTCCATCCACCTCCAGGGCAGAGTTTCAGGGACTGTGGATTGTGTGCATAGAGATGTGCAGGCACTGGTTTCGACTGAGAGGGTGCAGCAAAAAAGCATTGCCAGCAGGTCACAGGAGGGGATCCTCCCCCTCTGCTCTGCCCTGCTCAGGCCCCACCTGGAGTGTTGTGTCCAGTGCTGGGCTCCCTGGGATAGAAAAGACAGGGATCTCCTGGAGAGAGTCCAGAGGAGGCTCTGGAGATGCTGAAGGGCCTGGAGCATCTCCCCTGGGAGGAAAGGCTGAGGGAGCTGGGGCTGTTCAGCCTGGAGAGAAGAAGCCTGAGAGGGGATCTGATCCATGGTTATCAATAGCTGAAGGGTGGGACACAGGGGGACATGGGCAGCCTCTTCTCAGTGTCTGTGGGGACAGGACAAGGGGTGATGGCCTGAAGTTGGAGCACAGGGAGTTCCACACCAACATGGGGAAGAACTTTGTCCCAGTGAGGGTGAGGGAGCCCTGGGCCAGGCTGCCCAGGGGGTGTGGAGTGTCCTTCTCTGGAGAGATTCCAGCCCCATCTGGATGCCTCCCTGTGTGCCCTGTCCTAGGGACCCTGCTTTGGCAGGGGGTTGGACCTGATGATCTCTGGAGGTCCCTTCCAACACCCTATGATGCTGTGATTCTGTGATTCTCTTTCTTGACTTGATCATTTTAAACTCTCCATTTTCTTGATTCTGATCAGCTCTTTATGTATCTCCTAGGAACCCCACAGCTTTCTAGACCAGACAGGGGTAAAAGGAAAAGCTATGATTGGATTCAAAGGTAGATGTGAAAGGATGCTGACGTGACAGTGTCATATACTAGTGTTAATCTTTTGCTGCACACCTACAAGTAGGTTAAACCCCAAACCACTCCTGTAAATATTATCTCAAAATCAGATGTAAAGAGGTTAATGAGGCTCATGGAGCAAGGTAGCAGCAACTCCAGAAATAGTCAGAATTGTATTCCACGTGGTTTAACCACTAACTTTTCCATCAGTGCTGTGTTTTTGTGCAACCCTGATAGAAGGTACATGAGTTACTACAAGCAGCAGGAGTGAGTGCTGGCCTGAAGGCCACATAGTGGTTTATTCAAAGCTTTGTTAATGATTGGTTAGCTGGCCTTGTGAAATTAACCTCAGTTTCCCCACTGTAGATATTAAATTGGCATATGTTGTAGGGTTATAACTACAGCATGAGCTATGCATTAGAAAGGCTAAAGAGGAAACTTGTTCAGGCATTTCAGAGTTTTCTCCTAGTAGCTTCAAAATAGTGCCAGTGATGAAAGCCACCTAAGGAAGCCAACAGCACGGATGGATTAGTCTAATCAGTAAACATGCTGGTGTGCAGAGTGCCAGGGATTAAATTACCATGAACTTCACCTCTGGTGCATCATGTCCCCCATCTATATCTCATCGAAACCACAATTGTCCAGAGGTGGGAGCCACTTTGCACCAAAAAGAAGAGTAATCAAACAGTTATCTTTGCCCTCTTCCATTCCCTCCATTGATGAAGATTGTAAAAGTTATAGAGAAACCTGGAAAAACAAAGTTAAATAAACAGTGCCAAACCTCAATCTATCCTATCACTATGAATAATGCATCAGGAATCCAACCCTGCAGCTCTCTTAGAGCCATTTCTACTCAGGCATTACTCATTAGCTCATTAGTCACAGCAGCCTTGTTCCTACTAATTGATTTTACTGCAATTCCCTACTATGTATGGCCAAGATCCAACACATCTCTGCCTAGCTTTAAAACCATTATATTGGCACAGCTTTGCAAGGAACTTCAGCCCTCTCTCAAGCCTCTTGAGCATGTAAAAGTTGGGTGATTCCCAGAACCCAGCTGTTGGAAAGTACCCTTGGGGGAAGGACATGTGTCCCCTCAGTCTGACAAGCCTTAGGCTCAAACCACAGTGCTTGAGGAGAGAGTTGAGCCTTTCACACCTGGCAGTGGGTCAGTCTGCTATAGATTTGAGCTGCAGATGGGTACAGAATCACAAGGCTGGAAAAGACCTTTAGGATCGAGCCCAACCATTCCCATCCTAAGCTAAGCCATATCCCTAAGTAACTGATCTACCCTTTTTTTAAACACATCCAGGAATGGGAACTCAAAGAAAGGTTGGGAGATCTCTCCACATTGTTTTCCATCTTGTTACTGGACTGGGACAGGAGGGATGCTGGTAGTACAGGACTTGGGACACACAGACCAGACCACACCACAGGTATGAAGGCTTTCATTAATTCCACTGCTCTTCCCAAATTCCCACCAGACCTTGCTATAGCTGTCTTCTCTACCCCAGCCCTGCATTGTGCTCTGTGCCTGGGACTTAGTGATGCTTTCTATATTCACCAGGACAGGGAGGTATGAACAAGATGATCTATTTTTACAAGGAGTCCTGTTCCCTCTATGTAATGTTTCACCTATCTTTTTTTTTCCCTCTTTACCCCAGAATGTTGTTTGGGGTTTTTTCCCTTTGAATCCAATGAAGGAATCTCTTATCTCTAAGTTACTGTTTGGACTAACCTCTGTGTAGCACTTAACTCTTTCTGGGTGGGACCTTCATACTTATCAGCATATGAACACAGTGGTCCTGTGAGGGAATCATACAGGAGTTCAGAACTCCTAAAATATGTTCTAAAATATGTGCATAGAAAGGGTTGATCATGTATTCACAGAATCACAGAATCACAGGGGTTGGAAGGGACCTCCAGAGATCATCAGGTCCAACCCCCTGCCAAAGCAGGGTCCCTAGGACAGGGCACACAGGGAGGCATCCAGACGGGGCTGGAATCTCTCCAGAGAAGGAGACTCCACACCCCCCTGGGCAGCCTGGCCCAGGGCTCCCTCACCCTCACCAGGAAGAAGTTCTTCCCCAGATTGGTGTGGAACTCTCTGTGCTCCAACTTGAGGCCATCACCCCTTGTCCTGTCCCCACAGACACTGAGAAGAGGCTGCCCATGTCCCCCTGTGTCCCACCCTTCAGCTATTGATAACCATGGATCAGATTCCCCCCACAGCCTTCTTTTCTCAAGGCTGAACAGCCCCAGCTCCCTCAGCCTTTCCTCACAGGGAAGATGCTCCAGGCCTTTAATCACCTCTGTGTCCCTCTGCTAGACTCTCTCCAGGAGATCCCTGTCATATATTTTCAACTAGTGGGAACTTTTCTTCTTTCCCTATCAATTTCTCCTAATTTCCTTTTATTTTCCTTTTTTGCTTCCAAGCTGGTATCTTTCCCTTTCCCATCCATCCTCAACCCTGACTGATTGAGGCAGTAATCACTTGTTTTGAGATTATTTGCTCCATCCAGCTTTCCAAGGCATCCTTGGTGATGCAGGAACGTAAATCACTTGTTCCCCTTAGCTGTCATGTGCTTTAATTATCTCCTAGGTTCCTTCAAGACTTAATCCAATGAACAAGAGATACTTTCCTATCTGAGTCACTTCTCACTGACCCAGAAAGGAAGATCAAGGACAACACATGTAAAAGAGTAAATGACCTGACTGAAAGGAAGCAGCTTTGCCTCTAGGCCCTTTTCATCTCCCTCTAATACCGCAGTGCTTGGCATTGACGATGGGAATATCCACATGGTTTTGGCTGAGGACTAGTGGGAGTGTGTTCTCAGGTTCATAGAATCACAGACTGGTCTGGGTTGGAAGGGACCCCAAGGGTCACAGAGCTCCAACCCCCTGACACAGGCAGGGACACCAACCTCCAGGCCTGGAGCTACACAAGGTTGCCCAGGGCCCCAGCCAACCTGGCCTTCAACACCTCCAGGGATGGGGCACCCACCCCCTCTCTGGGCAGCCTGTTCCAGCCCCTCACCACTCTCTCTGCAAAGAACTTCCCCCTAAGATCTCCTCTCCCCCTTCCCTCCTCCAGCTTCACTCCAGCCCCCTTGTCCTGCCAGGCTCTGCCCTTTGAACAAGCTGATTCCCCTCCTGTTCCTCTGCTCCCTTCAGGGATTGGCAGGCTGCAGTGAGGTCCCCCCACAGCCTTCTCTTCTCCAGGCTGACCCAGCCCAGCTCCTTCCAGCCCTTTAATCATCTTCATGGCTCCTCTGACCCCTCTCCAACAGTTCCCCATCTTTCTTGTGTTGGGGCCCCAGCTCTGGACACAGGACTCCAGCTGGGGCCTCCTGAGGGCAGAGTAGAGAGGGACAATCCCCTCCCTGTCCCTGCTGCCACCCCTCTGCTGATGGAGCCCAGGATCCCATCACCCTGCCCAGCTGCCAGAGCCACTGCTGGCTCATGTTCAGTTTCTCACCCACCATGACACCCAGGTCCTTCTCAGCTGGACAAAACCAGCAGAAAAATCTGTTTTGAAGATATCTCCGCTGCCTAGGTGATCCTGCTCTGGCAGCAGGGTTGGACTAGATGATCTTTCAAGGTCCCTTCCATCCCCTAACGTCCTGTGATTCTGTGAGCCTGGCTCCATCCTCTTCACACCCTCCCTTCAGGTATTTATAGACAGGTATTGATAAGATCCTCCCCCAAACCTCAAGTTTTTCAGACTACAAAATCCTCAGTCTCTCAGCCTCTCCTTCCACCAGTCTCTTTGTCATCTTCATGGCCGTTTCCTGTACTGTCTCTAGTATGCCCACATCTCTGTTGTACTTGGGAGCCCAGCACTGGGCACAGGACTCTACATGGGGCCTCACCTCCCTTGACCTGCTGGCAGTGCTCTGTCAATTGCAGCCCATGAGGCTGGTGGCCACCTTTGCCACCAAGGAACATTGCTGATTCATGTCCAACAAAGACTCTCAGTTCCTTCTCTGTAAAGCTGCTCCCCAGCCTTATCAGCTCTCAGTCACACCTGGGGTTATTCCTCTCCAGATGCAAGACTTAGAATTTCCATCTGCTGAACTTCCTGAGGTTCCCCTGTGTTTCCAACCCACTCAAGTCTCTGAATGACAACATGCCAACCTGGTGTATCAGCCACTCCCAGCTTGGTTTCATCTACAGTCTTGCTGAGGGTGAGCTCTGCCACATCATCAAGGTCATTAATGAAGATGATGAAGAGTGTTGGCCCTAGCATTAAGTCCTGCAGTACCCCACCAGCTTCTTGCCTCCAGCTGGACTTTGTGCCACTGATTACAAGCCTCTGCTCCACTGGTTTTCAGTCCACCTCGCTGCCCACTTATCTAACCCATACTTTGTCAGCTTGCCCATGAGGATGGTGTGGGATATGGTGCTGAAAGCCCTAAAGAGGTAGAGATAAACAACATCTGCTTCTCTCACATCATCCACCAGGCCAGTCACCTCATCTTTGAAGGCTATCAGGCCTTTGAGGCATAATTCCACTTTTGTGAATCCATGATGACTTCAAGGTGGTGACTCTGCTTTTTGTCTTGTTTCCTTGGGATCTTGAACTCCAGCACATCATGGTCCCTGTAGCCAAGGCTGCCCCCAACCTTCACATGCCTGACAAGTTCTTCCTTATCTGCAACTATGAGGTCCTCCAGAGTACCTCTCCCTGTTGATTCCTCAGTCACCCGTGTCAGGAAGTTGTCACCAGTGTACTCCAGAAACCACGTAGATTCCTCCTGCCCTGCTGTGGTGTTCCTTCAGCAAACACCGGGGTGGTGAATGCCACCATGAAGATGCTCAGAGGGCTGGAGCAGCTCCCCTATGAAGAGAGGCTGAGGGAGCTGGGCTGGGTCAGCCTGGAGAAGAGAAGGCTGTGGGGGGACCTCATTGCAGCCTGCCAGTCCCTGAAGGGAGCAGAGGAACAGGAGGGGAATCAGCTTGTTCAAAGGGCAGAGCCTGGCAGGACAAGGGGGCTGGAGTGAAGCTGGAGGAGGGAAGGGTGAGAGGAGATCTTAGGGGGAAGTTCTTTGCAGAGAGAGTGGTGAGGGGCTGGAACAGGCTGCCCAGAGAGGGGTGGGTGCCCCGTGTCTGGAGGTGTTGAAGGCCAGGTTGTCTGGGGCCCTGGGCAACCTTGTGTAGCTCCAGGCCTGGAGGTTGGTGTCCCTGCCTGTGTCAGGGGGGTTGGAGCTCTGTGACCCTCGGGGTCCCTTCCAACCCAGACCAGTCTGGGATTCTATGATTTTCTTCAAGAACTGGAACAGAAGACCACTGTGGTGTCTCCATGCTTGGGATGTACTCAAAAGCATTATGACCTAACGTGCTTCTTCCTCATCTCCAGGCTCCAGATGAACTATTGTTTTGCATCAGGGTCCTTGTGCTCCTTATATATCAACACGCCCATCCCAGGACATCCTACTGAGCTTGCCCTAGCAGATCAAGGGCCTCTCACTGCCACCTTCCGACAAGAGAAGAAAATGCCATTGCCTGGTCCCAGCCCATTTCCCAAGTGAGGAGAGGGAGGGATTTTTAGAATTATTTTTGGTAGATTTTATTTTTCACCGTTTCCAAAATTCGAGTTTCATAATTATTTTTTCTTAATCAACTTTAGGATGAGATTCTTATATTCCAGAACAAAAAAAAATTAAAAAAAGAAAAACTGGGACTGTTTAAGCTGCCATGAGTTGAAAACTCCACCGTGCAATCGATGAGTAGCTACACCTTACCCTTATCAGAGAATCACAGGGGTGGGAAGGGACCTCCAGAGATCATCAGGTCCAACCCCCCTGCCAAAGCAGGGTCCCTAGGACAGGGCACACAGGGAGGCATCCAGATGGGGCTGGAATATCTCCAGAGAAGGAGACTCCACACCCCCTGGGCAGCCTGGCCCAGGGCTCCCTCACCCTCACTGGGACAAAGTTCTTCCCCATGTTGGTGTGGAACTCCCTGTGCTCCAACTTGAGGCCATCACCCCTTGTCCTGTCCCCACAGACACTGAGAAGAGGCTGCCCATGTCCCCCTGGGTCCCACCCTTCAGCTATTGATAACCATGGATCAGATCCCCTCTCAGGCCGCTTCTCTCCAGGCTGAACAGCCCCAGCTCCCTCAGCCTTTCCTCACAGGGGAGATGCTCCAGGCCCTTCAGCATCTCCAGAGCCTCCTCTGGACTCTCTCCAGGAGATCCCTGTCTTTTCTCTCCCAGGGAGCCCAGCACTGGACACAACACTCCAGGTGGGGCCTGAGCAGGGCAGAGCAGAGGGGGAGGATCCCCTCCTGGGACCTGCTGCCCACACTCCTCCTGATGCCCCCCAGGATCCCATTGTCTCTCTCAGCCCCCAGGGCACACTGCTGGCTCATGGTCACTCTGTCACCCACCAGGACCCCCAGCTCCTTCTCCACAGAGCTCCTCTCCAGCAGCTCACCCCCAGCCTGTCCTGATTCCAGCAGTTCTTCCTTCCCAGGTGCCAGACTCTCCTCCTGCTTTTATTAAACCTCACCTGGTTATACAGAGCCTGAGCACTGCAAAGTGGTCACATACAAGGTGCCACCATCACACATCTACTGAGTGCTTCTATTTGGTTTTTTGGTCATCTTTAATACTTTGAATGGTGACACTAAATGGGTGCTGCCACTGGAACCAGCAGGTTTAACTGGTTTTGAGCTCAGGAAGGGTCCTTGTGTGAAACTCAGAGTCTCATGCACGAATGGGTGACCACATCCCTGCAATCTTAGCAATGAGAAGACAGAATCAGAGCCAGGAGCACCTGGCACTCAGGGACAGCATGCCACTGCTCTCAGTGATGTGGTCATGACAAGAATCTGTGTGAAATAAAATACATCCCAGTCACTTTCTGTGTTAATTGGCAGGGAGGGGAGCAAGGCATGCCACTCACACCCCTTCTCCCATGGGTTTGATGGTGTGTGTGTTATATTTGAGATGTGCTAGCTTAACTCTTTGCACATAAAGGACAAGTATTATTAACTTTAATAGTAGCTTGGATTGCCAGATGTCCCTGTGTCACAGGAAGGGTCATATCACAAAACCCAAGGAGACCAAGGCACACTGTGCATCGCCTTAAAGCTCTTTTTTGAGGGGGAGATGACAAGCATGGAGATTGGAGTATATTCACACAGCCATGCAAAGCAACTCTCATCTTTCCAGCCTCCTCCCATCTCAAGGGCTGCTGAGGTCAGCACTGGAACCTGGGGGTTTTGGTCACCCCCTTGCTCTTCATGGCCTCTGAAGTGGACCTCTATACCCTAGAACAGAGAAAGAAAGGACCCAGGAGGGAAGAAAGTGGAGAGGATCAGCTCTGGCAGGAAGGTGGGGCTCTTGAGTCAGTCTGGGGGTTAATTACTTCCCCTAGCACCACTCAAATTTTCCCCTGCAAACTAAGTACCTCCATGCTTTTCTTGACTCCTCCACATCAAAACCAGCAAATGAACCGATTTTCTGGAGAATCCCCTGCAGCCCCAGAGCTATTTCTTCCTCCAAAACCTGTGCTGGCCATGGCTAGAGTTGAGGCATCTCCAGAGCAATAAGAGAGGAGGTAGGAACCCTCCTACTTCAAGCCTGTTCAGTAGCACTTGATGTCTCAAGCTGATCAACACATCCTTGGGATGCCAGTGAGGAACGTCTGCATTGCCAACTGAAACAGAAACACTGGCAACAGCCTGTGTTGTTTAGTTTCCAGAAACACCTTCAGGCTTCTGGTATCTCTACACCTCTTACCAAGGCTCACCTGCAAATCTGGACCTTCATGAAGCAAGCAGCTGTGTTACCTCTCAGTCAAAGCACGACTGGCATTCCCTCTTAGATTTGGAGAAATGGCACCTTTCCCCTGACTTTCTGATCGCCTGAAATGGGGGAGAGCCCATCCTGGGCCTCTCTGGAGACAGGCAGGTCCCCACAGAGCAGCAGGAGGGGGAATGGAGGGGGAGCACCAGGCAGGGGGGAGGTGTATCCCCTTAGTAAGTTTTATCCTCTGTCACCATGTACTGTGCAATGCACTCCAGTCCCCAAAATGCTGTCACCACCAGTGCCCTCCCATCCCAAAAGCACTTCCAGGCAAGGCTGCAAAATACTGATTGCATGAAGAAAAGCAGTGAATGACAGCATCACAGCATCATAGGGGGTTGGAAGGGACCTCCAGAGGTCATGGGGTCCAACCCCCTGCCAAAGCAGGGTCCCTAGGACAGGGCACACAGGGAGGCATCCAGATGGGGCTGGAATCTCTCCAGAGAAGGAGACTCCACACCCCCTGGGCAGCCTGGCCCAGGGCTCCCTCACCCTCACTGGGACAAAGTTCTTCCCCATGTTGGTGTGGAACTCCCTGTGCTCCAACTTCAGGCCATCACCCCTTGTCCTGTCCCCACAGACACTGAGAAGAGGCTGCCCATGTCCCCCTGTGTCCCACCCTTCAGCTATTGATAACCATGGATCAGATCCCCTCTCAGGCTGCTTCTCTCCAGGCTGAACAGCCCCAGCTCCCTCAGCCTTTCCTCACAGGGGAGATGCTCCAGGCCCTTCAGCATCTCCCTGTCCCTCCTCTGGACTCTCTCCAGGAGATCCCTGTCTTTTCTCTCCCAGGGAGCCCAGCACTGGACACAACACTCCAGGTGGGGCCTGAGCAGGGCAGAGCAGAGGGGGAGGATCCCCTCCTGTGACCTGCTGCCCACACTCCTCCTGATGCCCCCTGGATCCCATTGTCTCTCTCAGCCACCAGGGAAAGAACCCTTTCCTAGGAAAGAGATAGTCCAGGCTGAGGTTATCCAGAGAAAAAGAAAGGTCTATCTACCTTTTTGTTTCAAATAGCCTGGTGCTGATCTTAAGGAACTCCTGAGAGCCTACTGCTGTTATTCTTTATGTGTCTTAATTTCCCCAGGGATGATAATCTTCTTCTCCCATGAAATCCAACTGGATTCCCCCCAAAATAATCATGACACATCTCTGCAGAGCAACATGAATGCTCCCTGATTCAGAAGAGCAGGCAGGAGGGGTCTCCAGAGCAACCAGCCCCGTGTCTGTGTGTCCACAGGCATCTGTCCACAGGCAGGACCAGGGCCAGAGTGACCCCTGCAGCACCCCAGCCCAGGGATCTCAGGAAGAGGAGCAGCTGCCCACAGACACACATACACACACTCACAGAGGGGCCTTTATCTGCCAAAAATAGCCATCTTCTCCAGCAAGAAAGAGCTCAGGCTCAAAGAACAAATCCCATCTCCATTCCCAGCAGGGTCACAGGCAAGTCAATGATATTTATGACTACTGAATGCAAAGACAATCCCTGTTCTTTATCCATCACCAGGAAGAAACTCCAATGGCCTTGAGCTGGTATGTATGGATTTATCACTCCCTACAGCCTCCAGGCTCAGCATCATCTCTGTCCATCTTTTGACCAGGCTCCAACCCCAAGCCCTGGGCTTTGAATACAACCCAAGCTCTTCTTGTTCTTTCTTCTCCCCACACAAAGCAAGCTGTAGCAGCTGTAATATCCACAGAACCATCCACAAGACATTGTTCCAAGTGTACCTTTTTTATTAATTCCATATATTTTGTATTTATTAGAGTATAAGAAACAATATGTAACATACACTACACTGATACATGTCAATATACTTGAAAGGAATGGATGCTTCTTTATTCTGTTACATTAAAGGTAATTCACACTTACAAACCTCACATAGGTGTATTAGTAAAATCAACATTTTATTGTAACCATCTCAGTGAAATGAGATCATCCAACAAAGCTGAAATAAAATGTCTTTGTGGGTTGTTTGGGTCTTTTTTTAATTCAACACTTTAATGGCCTTATTATATTTTCATGAAGTGTTTCAGTTTCAATGAAATAGTAAGGTTTGAGCTGGAAAGTGTTCCCCTGGAAAACACTGGGCTTGGGAAGCCTGTTAAGCCTGTCATCTCTCAATTTACACTATCAGAGCAAAGCTGGACCAATTAAAACCTTCCATCTCCCACCCAGGTTTCTGCTTCTCTGCCCTGCATGTAATCATCTGGTTAAAGGTAGCTCGCCCTTGGCTCCTTGCTCCCGATTTCATGTGTTGTTTCCTACTTTGACTTAGGAGATCTGGGCTTCAAAGCATCCCTACCAACTCTGGCAAAAGCCAGTAGATGGCAGGACCAACCCAGGGCTTGGCTTTGCTTCTCTGAGAACCACGGGCACTCCCCCAAACGCCAAACTGGGTGTTGTCCATCCCTTATCCTAGTTTGATAACCTCAGACAGCAGCTTTCCAGGGATGGAATAACTCCCTCCAAGAGCATGGGAGAATTCAGAGCCATCTTCATCCCAAACAGATGAGAACAGCAGCACCTCACAGTCGAGGATGACACTGAAAACACAACCCAGCATCAGGGTGCAAAAGCAACTGCAGGAGTGAGGGGCCTTAAACCTCCAGGCATCCAGATGTGCACCACATGTGGCTTTTCTGGAGAGCACAGGTGCCTAGACCTCATTCCAGCATGGAAACAGAGCCACCCAGACCAGAGCTACCAGGCTTACCACAGGTGGGACCACGGTCACCTTCCTGGTGGTCTCTGGGAAGCAAGTCATTTCAAATAACTCATGAGTAAATAAATGTGAAGTAAGGGCATTCTTTGAGCACCAACGTGGGTCCTCTGAGTAATGATTAAACAACTGGCTTTATTTTCTTTTTCTGGCTGACTGTGCAAGGAAGTCAGATAAGGTTTGTGTTTTCCAGATGAAGAAATGTTGCCCTTTTGCATTAAAAAAAAATAAGAAGAAACCCTCAAAAAACAGCTGGAAGAACTTTGTTCCCTCCTAAATCCTCCTACTCAACAAACAGCAAACCCCACGGACCTGGGTGGAAAGGGCTGGTGTGGCAGTGAACTTGGAGGATCTACAGACAATAGACAAAAATCAGAGCCCTTGCCACGTTTGGCATAGTGGTGGACAGCAGAAGCTGCTGTTCAAATACAGCCATGGCCAGGATGGAAGCACAGAAACCATTGATCTCATTAGCACGCTCCAAAAATTGGGCTTAACCTCTTATTTTTCCAATGAAAATTGTTCTGGGCTATTTTATGCCTTATGCAAAGCTGCCTCCCCTCATAACCTCCTGTCTTGACAGAAAAGGTGAAGAACTGAGGGGTTGGGGTTTTTTTTCTGCTGTGATTTCTATCTTTAATTCCACAGTCCAAGCAAACCATTCAAAGCACTTACAGGTAAATCCCACCATGGCCCTCCAGCTCCAAATCAGCCATTTCATTTAACAAACCACCAATTTTAATGCTGTATAAATGCTGGGTTCTTACTATTTTATTTTCTTCTTATTATTAATGTTTTTAATTACTACAGCTGCATTTTTTTTTTTTTTAATCAGGCCTTTCACTCCTGAACTTTATAACAGCTGAACTTCCCATGATTTCTGGTGCTGGGGATTTAGGGGCCAATAAAATTCTATAGCTGGGCCAGAAGATGTGAGAGGTGGAGGAACTGATCGTATGATGCTTTGGGATGAAACTATTGAATAACTTTGCTTGCATTTGACAGGCTGTCATACTCTGCCTGTCTCCCAAATCTACATAAGTCTAGCAAAGACATCTTTGCCACATGTGTTCAAAAGCAAAAACTCCAAATCTCATCTTCCACATACTGAATGTACAGGAATATAGCACATGAGGAGGAGAGAAAACCAGTAAAGAGGACAAAAAAAATCTCCATATGCAATCTGCTCATCATCTCTAAGCTCCAAGAACACGTGCCAACTGACCTTCAGAGCCTGTCCCCTGGCAATACCATTAATATAACTTTGTTATTTGTGTAGGGTAAGGAGCCTGCTGAATGCTCTTCCCACCAGCCCTTGCTCTCTTGCATAACCAAGTCCTGAGCACCAGCAAACTCTGCAATGCTGAGATAGGAAGGAGATAGGTGATGGCCATTGGAGGCAACCAGGTTTGATAACCCTGCTCACAGCTTGAGCCCATAGGATTGTCCAGCGTGGCACCAAGAGCCTCGTGAAGGCATTAGGACACAGGTATGCTGATGGCTTTTAAGTTTAGCTCTTTGCTCTCAGAAGAGGTGGTGGGAGGGTAATTAAGTCCGAAACTAAGACACCCTTAGAAACCAAGACACCCTTAGAAACCAAGACACCCTTAGAAACCAAGACACCCTACCTGGGTGGCTAGAAAAGAGTTACAGCCCAATTACTTGCAAGGTTAGAGCACTCTGGGTGATGCCTTGGTCTCACTCTAGGGCATCTCCATCCCTCCAATCTGCAGCAATCCCAAGGGGGCTGCAGCATCTACCCACAGCAAGTGACAGCAAATTAACCCTGCAAACAAGGTTGCTAACCCTCTTGGGAGGAAGGCTCAGGCACAGGGAAGCTAAGGAATATTTACTCTGTTTCTAGGACTTTTTTGCCCCTTGCTTCTCCTATGCTGTCTCATGTGCATAGCAAAGGTTCTCAGCACACCTCAAGCCCTGCAGAGGTCCCAGCAGGTGAGGGAGGATACATTAAACCAGAGGAAGGCACATCTAACACCCAACAAAGACAAGCAATGCATTCTTACCAGGCTCATCACCTAATCGCAGGTCACATCACCATGACCAGTCAGTCCCCTCCTGTTGGTAAAGGCTGTCATTAGCATCTGTGTCATTTTAATTAGAAGATGGAGAGAAGGAGCAGGTAAAAAAAGTAACCACCCACTTTTTGTTGCAAACATTTCTAGCTGCATCTGCACACACGTTTCAGAAGCTGTGAAGCTGCTGAAGTGGGGACAGAGGTATCATTCAACAGTGTGTGCAGCTGGAGAGGCTTCTGTTTGGTTTCTTGACACATAGTAGGAGGACCAGATGGAAGGAGGGCATGGCTAGATTGACAATCCTACACTGATTTTTGCTGTTAAAAGTAAAAAGAGAAGGGAAAAAACAGAAAAAAAAGCCCAGTGCACCTCTGATCAAAGAGTGGAAGTGACAGCAGGCTTTTGTGTGACAGCTTAAGGTTCAGTTTTGGCTTGTTTTGCGTCTCCTCGGTCCACAGGTTGGCAGAGCAGGTAGGAAACCAGCACAATGCAGGGACAGCAGGATAATATATCTCCCATAGGATAGTGGAGAACTTCCAGGATCAATGCTGCTCCAAAAACAAACAAACAAAAAAATAACCCTAGGAAGATCCTGGGACCTGAAGAACAGCAGGAGTGGCAGGTTGGGTGGTGATGTCACCTCCCGCAGTCCACACGCACCATCAGCCCATCACACCAGACAGGGATTGCAGGTTGGACCTGAAGATCTGAGTATTGACATCTTCACCTCTGACTTCCTTGAATTTCACAGACCTGTTGCCCTGGTTCCTTTGGGTATCGATGTTACTGTCTATCACCACCACCACCACTTCAAAGCAGGGAAATCGAGGCACCGAGTCCTTGTAATATGCAGTAATTTCATAGAGGTCCAGTTCCCAGTGTGCTTTCTCCGTTGGGAATAATGGGGTTGACTCATATCCCAGTAACTGGTATTTCTCACTAAAACACACCTGGAAAAGGCAATTTCCAAGGGAGGTGAAATAAGCTGGGGGTGTTTGCCAAAAAGGCTGGGGACAGGGAGAAGATGGACTCGTTGCTCAGAGGTGAACTGGAAGGAATGATGAGATGCAGCGCTCAAAAAGTCACTTGAGAGGGTAAGAGGACCTCGTGCTGAATGTAATATTTGGGTTTTTCTTCTGAGAGTATTTCTAATCTGTCTGGAGCAAGGAATACACACAGCACACATCCCATCTCAGGTAACAGGAGCATCTTTATTCAGGTCTGGCACTTACAGAGCTTGGAGGGACAAGGTACACATCATTTGTTTTCCAGAAAAGTCAGCCCAGGATTGGAAGAAATGAAAGGATTTTTATAAAAAGAGACTGCAGCTTCAAGGGGCTGGGAATGTGTCTCCCTTCAGGTCATGCATTCCCAGTGCCCGGACCACCCATGTGCTGGAGCACGCCAGTGCCAGGCACCTCCAATGGAGGTGGAAAGGCAGGAACGTCTGAACACTTGACCAGGTGCTATCAGGGGGGTTTAATCCATTCTTGGCAAGTCCCAGCCTTGTTTTAACCAACCTTAGTAACGAGGGGTGGTGGAGTATTAGGTATCAAAAGCAGAAACTCTTCCAAAACAATCCACCTTCGCCAAGGAGGTGTGAGAGTGCAGAGGGATACGTTCACAGAAAGAGGAGAACAGCTTGGCCAAACTGCCCAGGTCTCCAATGCTGGAAGAGCATAAAAAGTCTGGGAAACAGCCACCTTGGAAGCCTGCTGAGAAGTAGAGGATCTCCTTGCAGACGGTGAAAGAGAAGATATTGGCTAACGAGACCTGCGACAGCTCATGGAAGACGGCTCTTCCTCAGCCAGCTCCATCACTCACGAGCCCTGAGGACGAGCCCTGAGGACGTAGATGAAGCTAACGAGGACCCCCAAGGCCAGGACCGTGTAGCTGGCTTTCACACTGCTGGAACCACTGATGTTGCAGAGGAAGGAGTCACAGCAGTAAACCGAAGCAGCCGCTATGCCGAGGTTAATCCCAGCGCTGGGGCAGATGGGAGAGCATCCTTTGGAGATGGACTGTCCAGACTTGCTGCCTGGATTTAGGTTGGGGCAGGAAGAAAAGGGAGAAAAAAAGAAAAAGAAAACAAGGAAGAGAGGTTTATCATGTTTCTAGGCTTTCTCTCATCACCTGTTCTGCAAAGGAAATGACAGCACTGAAATAACCAAATCCTCACAGGTGGCACGGAGAGGATGAAGCATTCCCCAGCGTCAGGCTGTGACAGTAATCTCAGCCCACCCACACAGCACAAGAAACACCCGTGACAACCTCCTACACAGGCTCTAGAGACCATGCAACACCCCTCCCCAAGGCTGATGGCCAAAGTTTAGCTGCTACAGCTCCGGTGAAGAATCTCACAAATCCCACTTGAGCTTGACCCTGGGACTCCTCAAGCGAGACAGGGAGCAGGGGCCACACAGAGCACCAGAGAGGCACTTGTGAGCGAGGGCTGCATTCCAAGCATCGCCTGCAGAGAGGCACAGCACGAATTTGGCAGCAGGAAATAGGGAAGCATTAGCACTGTGCAAAGACAACAAGGTTTATAAACGCTCCCAGGCTCCATTTCTGCGTGCACGACCCACCCACGTTGGGGACCAGGCATGCAACACCTTTCCTTCCTGCAAGGGAGAGCAAAGCAAGGCAGGATGGGCTATGGGCTCTGCAACGGCGCCAGGAGACCTGCCAGAGCAGCCTGCTTCCCTGGAAGGAGGAGCCAGGAAGCAGAGACAACCTCCTAGATAATTCCTGGCATTTACAGAGAAAATTCACATATCTCCCTTCCTGGCAACCCACAGAGAGCAAAGAAGCAAAGTTAGGACTTGGGGATGAACTGGAGGTGTTGAACACCCTTCAGAAAAGAAGCCTGAGAGGGGATCTGATCCATGGTTATCAAGAGCTGAAGGGTGGGACACAGGGGGACATGGGCAGCCTCTTCTCAGTGTCTGTGGGGACAGGACAAGGGGTGATGGCCTCAAGTTGGAGCACAGGGAGTTCCACACCAACCTGGGGAAGAACTTCTTGCCAGTGAGGGTGAGGGAGCCCTGGGCCAGGCTGCCCAGGGGGTGTGGAGTCTCCTTCTCTGGAGAGATTCCAGCCCCATCTGGATGCCTCCCTGTGTGCCCTGTCCTAGGGACCCTGCTTTGGCAGGGGGTTGGACCTGATGATCTCTGGAGGTGCCTTCCAACCCCTACGATTCTATGAATTCTGTGAACCTGAACACTGGGCAAAGGCAAGTAGGGCAATCCTGGAGCTTTCCTGCTAAGGAAGCCTGCAGCATCCTGCACCCTTTCACTTATTCATCAGCAACTTCTTCACCAGAAAATTCCCCTTGGACTCCTGGCATCAGCACAGGCACACGGCCTTGAACGTGACTCCAGCTGGCAGCACAGCCCTCCATAAAATTCCCTTGGGATGGTCCAACACTCAGCTGCTAAGCAGAACTTTTTCCAGCCAAAAGGAAGGAAAAGCTCAGCAAGTGACCCAGGAGAGCAGCCAAGAGGGGCAGCAGAAGGATGCCCTGTCACCAACTCACCGATTCCCACTCCAACATACGTCGTCACACAGTGGTTTTCATTCTCCCCACACTTGACAGGCGTCAGGCAGGCCCAGTTGGAGGAGGCATCCGAGCACGAAAAGCAGATGAGCGTGTGGGCTGCAAGGGAAAAACACCTCAGTTAAGGGCTGGTGGGGAGACCTCCCTCTTTGGTAGCCACTCACCTCTGATACACGGCACACACACCACACTGGGCTCGCTATTTCATAGAATCATTGGCTGGTCTGGGTTGGAAGGGACCCCAAGGATCACAAAGCTCCAACCCCCCTGACACAGGCAGGGACACCAACCTCCAGGCCTGGAGCTACACAAGGTTGCCCAGGGCCCCAGCCAACCTGGCCTTCAACACCTCCAGGGACGGGGCACCCACCCCCTCTCTGGGCAGCCCCTTCCAGCCCCTCACCACTCTCTCTGCAAAGAACTTCACCCTAAGATCTCCTCTCACCCTTCCCTCCTCCAGCTTCACTCCAGCCCCCTTGTCCTGCCAGTCTCTGCCCTTTGAACAAGCTGATTCCCCTCCTGTTTCTCTGCTCCCTTCAGGGACTGGCAGGCTGCAATGAGGTCCCCCCACAGCCTTCTCTTCTCCAGGCTGACCCAGCCCAGCTCCCTCAGCCTCTCTTCATAGGGGAGCTGCTCCAGCCCTCTGAGCATCTTCATGGCTCCTCTGACCCCTCTCCAACAGTTCCCCATCTTTCTTGTCTTGGGGCCCCAGCTCTGGACACAGGACTCCAGCTGGGGCCTCCTGAGGGCAGAGCAGAGAGGGACAATCCCCTCCCTGTCCCTGCTGCCACCCCTCTTCATCTGTATCAATCTGCAATAGGGATTTTTTCCAAATAAAAACCCCAACCTGGCCAAGAGAAGGGTTCAAGCAGCTCTTGGCTCTTGGTTCTTCGAGCTCTTGGCAGGTTCCAGCAGCCACTAAAGCCTCAGTACAACCCCAGCTCAGCCTGGTGCTTTACAGCATGTTCCTCCTTCCACAAAGAGCAGGTTCTCCCTGCCAACTTTCAACTACAACAATGGGGGAGGCAAGTCCAGACCTGCAACCTGGAGCTTGAGATTTGGGCTTATTTCAGCTCTAGCTACCATGGACACCGATGGGAAATGCTTCCAGGTGTAACCACAGGTTTGAGCTTCCTGACCTGCCTTTGGCAGCACGGCAGAGAGCTCAGGCTACACCTGAGCTAGCGCACGTGGTGGAGACCATTTCTTGGCTAGAGAGCAAGCCCAGCATTGCAGCAAGACCTGCAAGGACTTGTGCTGTCCCATGATCCAGGAGGGCATAGCAGTATGAAGGCAGCATATGCAACCTGCCTTTTTAACTTTGGAGCTTACAGAAAATACCCCAAAAACCAAAAAAAAACCCAAACAACCCATGAACTCCATGCCTTCCTCCATGGTAGGTGGCCTAAAATGGTTTAATCTACCCCAGCAGGATGGACTGCACTGGCTGGCTCCCACCCTTCATCCTTTAGAACTCCCCAAGAAAGAGGAAAGACTGGAAAACAGCTTTCAGTGGTGGGAAATGGTTGGGGAAACAGCCTAGACCGATGACTCAGCAGGGACAGACGCTCTTCAGCAGTGGACAGTTGATCTTCTCTGTATTTTACATACAAGAACATCACATCCACACTGCAATTGTTGACCTACATAGGCAGACAGATCAGGCCTGTTCCCAGTGTTTCATGGGCTCTGGTGCTGGGAGCACTCAGATGGCAATCCCTTCCATGAAGCACTGGTGTTTACAGGATGTAAACTGGAGTGGGGATGTAAACTGATTCAGGATGGGATGTGCAAGGCAGCATCTTGCCTGCTCCCACCTCCTCCAGCCCCGCCACAAATAGATTATCCTAAGGAGGTGAAGTCAGGGAAGCTCTGGGAGAGCTCACTGAGGCTCAGCAGCCCCTGTCATGCAGTAATCCAAAGAACAAGTCAGACAAAGATTGGCCAGCAGCTGTCCCACTCTGCCGTGCAGAACTGCTTGAGGTTCTTCCCAATCCTGTTTCCCTCAGGAAAAGAAAAGCTTTTCATGGGAAAAGTGATTAAAAAAAGAGCAGTTGTGCTCTGAGGTCTGAGTTTTGAGCAGCCCTGGCCAAAGCAGGGGAAGAAAACAAGGACATAATCTCAAGGAAACAGATTAAAGGGCTAGTGGGGGGTCCTGAATGTCACATCAGGGCAGCCAGGTGACTCTGCTTTGCAAACTAAGACCAAGCCACAACCCCCTAAGCAAGAACTTCCTGGACTGCACCTCATGCATCCTCCAGTGACCATCAACCAGGGGGAAGAATCCTTGCAACAAAACAGAGTTGCCTGAGCATTCCAACACAGCAGCCACAACCTACACACAGCACTCAGGATTACAGGGCCACCAGCTGAGTCAAAAGCCCCAAGAGACATTTGTCAGTGGGCCCTGACTCAGGATCTAGGAGAGGAGGAGGGAGCCAGCCAGTTGAGCCCACAGGCTTCCATCAGCCCTTGCTGAGCCCTCAGAGCATTTCCACGGGTGGTAATTTTTTATCTCCTTGGCTAAAACTCAGCCTGAGACCTCAGTGAGGAGTCCAGCTCTCTCCTGCTCCCTCGTCCCCAATGTTTCCACTCCCAAGTGACCCATCCCAAAACCTTTTCCTTCCAACCACTCCGAGGGCAAAAGCGAGGAGAGGCAAATTGACTCATCCCATTACACAGGCACTGTCTGCAGCCAGGAATGAAGGGGATTAGAGGCTTCCCATGAGCATCACCAGCAGGACATATGTCCCCATACGTATTTACTCACTGCACTGAAGGCACAAGCAGAGTGGTGCAGCGCTATTCATTAAAGCTTAAAGAGTTTCCAGATACAACAAGCACACCAGAAATATTTCTACAAGCACATGAAAGTGCCTTTAGGCATTAAATTCTCCACCATGTGACTAAATCCATCCTCACCTCCTACCTGGCCCCATGTTTCCTCTTGGTCACACCTACCTATTACCTCTTTTTTCTTGAACATCAACAAAGCCTTTCCAGGAGAGGAGAGTCTTTCAACGTTGGTTAAGAGAGGAAATAAGGCAGTGGGGAAACTAGGGATGGGGTGGGGTTTTTTTTTGCCCCAGCAAACAGATAACTAAATAACCCGCTGCAGAATGAAGAGAGCCAGACAAAAGGCACAAGAGGGGTGCAGAATTCTATTTAGGCAGCTGGAGACCGAGCAAAGAGTTGGAGCAAAAGGCTACAAAGGCAAACCTCCCAAAAAAACCCTCAAAAAACAAAAAAAAAACCCACAAAAAAACCCCACAAATAAACCCCCAAAACCCACCTCAGATTGAACAATGCAAAAGGGAAGCCTTCCTCCTTCCCCCAACTACAAAATGCAGTGCTCTTCCACAGGAGGAATTTATGTGTTTATTTGCTGGCTGCCCAGCTCCTCCCGAGGAACAAAGAGGGGATCATCATTTCAGGGAATTCCACAGATAAGAAGTCGAATCCATCTCAATGTAAGGTTCTGGGAGAGGAGGGGAAAAGCCTTTAAAAGCCCACCCAGAGCACGGGTAAAAAACGTTGCTGCTTAGGCAGTTCTTCAGCTCAGTCCCTATGCTGAACACCCTTTT
Organism: Hypotaenidia okinawae; assembly: GCA_027925045.1. Classification (NCBI taxonomy): domain Eukaryota; kingdom Metazoa; phylum Chordata; class Aves; order Gruiformes; family Rallidae; genus Hypotaenidia; species Hypotaenidia okinawae. Next base: position 162,973,568 of record BSDF01000002.1, read on the forward strand.
TCCCCCTTGCTCTTCCTTTTACTCAAGATCTTCAGGGCACTTCCAGCAGCAGATAAAGCTTTTTCCTGTAAAAGACTCCTTGGGATGTGCTTAGAAGTGTTTGGGGATAAAGCTACCTGTAACAAGCCCTTTTTGCCTAGCTAAAAACTTTAAAGCTGAAAGGCTTGGTGTGGGTTTGGGGTTTTTTTTTGGGGGGGGGGGAGGAGAACCCCTTATTGCCTTGACCTGGACAGCCCAGCCTCCCAGCTAAGAACTGAGCAGACACCCAATGCTTGAATTCCCAGTTGCCTCCAGGACATCACAAGGGAGGGTGGGCATGGAAAAGGGCAGCAAACAAATAGGGTATGGGGGGGTTCTGTCCTCAAGAGAGAAGAAGAGCCCCTGGTTCCTGAGCAGTGATTCTTAGGGCCCTGAACTCTTCTGTTTGCTCTTTGTTTGGCTTTTCCAACCTTCAACATATGGAATCAATACTGGGGGGGGGTTTGCACAGCCCCGTGGAGTTGGGATAGCCAGAAATGGAGTCCTTGGGAAGGGATTGCACACCCTGTGACTTAAGACCAACTTGCAACCTAATGCCCAGCAACAGCAAACACACGTTCTCCCCAACTTGATTGGTAGCCCCAAAGATGCGCTCCCACTGGGTACCGTCCCTCTAAGGGGGGGGTCACTGCCCCACACCGTTGCCCACTGCAGCCTGCCCCTAAGGATGCTGCGGGGAGGCGAGGGGAGTGAGGGGGGGGGGTGCAGCGTGAGCTAGAATCACGAGTGGCTCTACCCAGCCTCTGCTCCATCAGCCATTGCTAGGGCTGGGCTCTCCATCTCCCCTCCACCCTCCTTCCCCTCGGCTCGGCATCTCGGCCCATTTCAGCACCGTTATCCCAGTTCGGCGTGATGGGAGAAAACGGGGAGCGGAGCCGGCCCCGGTCTTTGTTTGAGCCGCAACTGAGGGAAAGCTCCAAAATACCCACACGCACAGCTGGGAACGCACACCGACACACACAGACACGAGAAAGCCTCAAGTTCCTGCTCCGAGAGAGACTACTGCTTCGAGCCAGGGCTTGGAAAGACACCCCCTCAAACACACACACATACACACGGCTCAGCTCTGTGTGTCCCCCTCCCCTCCAGCCCCTCTGCAATCCTCACCACCCCCCCACCACCTCCCACACCTCCAACTCCCAGAGCGCACCCAGCAAGACGCAGCACACACACACCCCCCATCCCCACCCCATCCCCATCCCCATCCCCATCCCACCCACCCCACCCCCTCAATTTGCTCTCAAAACCAAGCACGGGGAGGGACACGGGGACCTCGAAGAAGCTAGGGAGGGGGGGAATATCCTCTCCCCACACGCACAGCCCCCTTTCCCTCCCTCCCTGCCTCCCCTTTACCTCTCTCCACGCACAGCACCGCCACTAGCAGAGCGAGCAGAAGCGCCTTCATGGTGCGGCGGTGGGACCAGGGGGATGCGCAGGGCTGCGGGCTGCGCGCAGGGCTGGCGGCAGGGCCGAGCGCCGGGGAGGTGGGGAAAGGAGCGCTGGCCCCGCCCCGAGAGCCGCCCCGCCTCTTGTGTCCCGGGTCCCTCCCTCCCCACACGCACTCCTACACACCCTGCCCCCGCCACCGCCACCCCGCGCCTCGCCGGCCCCGCCTGCTTTCGTTTCCCCGCTCCGCAGAGCCGAGGCTGGGAATGGGTGGGTTCGTGTCTGGGGTGACTCGGCTTGGTGGCGCCTGCTGCGCTGAGGGGGGCTGGGAGGCACTAGGGGGTTGAGCCAGCTCTCCCCGGGCCCGGTTACAAGGGCTCCATCCATCCATCCATCCATCCATCCCTTCCTCCCTCCCTCCCTCCCTCCCTCCCTCCATCCATCCATCCCTCCCTCCATCCCTCCATCCCTCCATCCACCCACCCCTCCAACCATCCACCCACCCATCGACCCCTCCATCCCCTTTGGGGTCCCCTCTGTTTCCCTGAGCAAAGAGACAGGAGTAGGAGGGCTCCCTACACCCTGGACCCAACTCACACACAAGTCCTTTTTAAGCACAGTCTCCTGCCTCCATGACTCCCTTCACCCAGGCTCCCTTCACCCACTGGGTGGTCATGCTGCGCTCCTGCCTCCCTCCCCTCCTGCGTGCATCTTCATTCACCAGTGCCCTGACCCAGCACACACACCACACAGAATCCCAGACTGGGCTGGGTTGGAATGGACCCCAAGGATCAGAGAGCTCCAACCCCCTGACACAGGCAGGGACACCAACCTCCAGGCCTGGAGCTACACAAGGTTGCCCAGGGCCCCAGCCAACCTGGCCTTCAACACCTCCAGGGATGGGGCACCCCTCACCACTCAGGACACCACATGTTCACAACGACCTCATTTGCACACGTGCCCTGCATGTGCAACCCCCCACGTGCTGGACTCCATGCATGGATCTCCGGCATGCATACAACACCCCTCCACAGAATACACGAGCACCCTGCGTGCAGGACACTTCCTCTTCACACACAGCACCCATGCAAGACCCAAGCACACAGAGAAACAACTTCCTGAGCTCTTTACCAGAGCCTAAATGGGATTAGACTTAGAAGACTGGGAAGCTCAGAGGTATGAGGGCCCAGAAACTGGAGTAGCATGGGGAAAGAGGAGGGCCACGAAGATGATCAGAGGGGCTGGAGCAGCTCCCCTATGAAGAGAGGCTGAGGGAGCTGGGCTGGGTCAGCCTGGAGAAGAGAAGGCTGTGGGGGGACCTCATTGCAGCCTGCCAGTCCCTGAAGGGAGCAGAGGAACAGGAGGGGAATCAGCTTGTTCAAAGGGCAGGACAAGGGGGCTGGAGTGAAGCTGGAGGAGGGAAGGGTTAGAGGAGATCTTAGGGGGAAGTTCTTTGCAGAGAGAGAGTGGTGAGGGGCTGGAACAGGCTGCCCAGAGAGGGGGTGGGTGCCCCGTCCCTGGAGGTGTTGAAGGCCAGGTTGTCTGGGGCCCTGGGCAACCTTGTGTAGCTCCAGGCCTGGAGGTTGGTGTCCCTGCCTGTGTCAGGGGGGTTGGAGCTCTCTGATCCTTGGGGTCCCTTCCAATCCCAGACCAGTCTATGATTCTATTCTATGGTTCTATGAAAGCATGGGCTGCTTGGCCTATGCTCTTCAGAGCACAGGACATTTAGCCAGAGGGGTTTGTTGAAGTGGGACCAACTCAGCGTGTGCCACAGAAATTGCTTAATCCTCCAGGAAACAAGCTGCAGGGCAGGCACTGGGAGAGGAACCCTGTGGAACTGGCTGCTAAGGAAGCCTGGGAATCGAGGAGCCGGGCGGTGAGCAAACAGGAAACAAGCAGGTTGGAGGAATTCTGTATGCCACAGATGGGTTAAATTCTCTAGAATCAGCATTTTCTGGCAAATACATCTGTCAGAAGAAATTCCAGCTCCTGTCTCGCCAGAGAGCACTCACAGCCCTCAACTTGGAACACAACCCCATGCCTGCAGACCCCTGCTTCCTTTTTCTCTCCTATGGCTCATTTTTATTTTGTCCTTACCAGTTGCTCTAGCAGGAACTGTCTGCAAGCTGTGTGTTTCTGTGGTCTAATATCTTCCACTGGAATGGGCTGCTGGAACCGTTCCAGACTCTGGTTTACAAATTAAATACTGAAAAATAAAGGGAAGCTTCAGCTTTGTGGTACCCTGAGTAACTCTAATTCAGACACCCTGGCAAGACCCCTGTCTCATAGAGATCAAATTATACAGTGTGCTGCTGTTCAGTGAGACCAGGGCAGGCTGGAGAGCTGGGCAGGGAGAAACCAGATGGGGTTCAACAAAAGCAAGTGGAGAGTCTGGCACCTGGGAAGGAATAACTGCTGGAATCAGGACAGGCTGGGGGGAGCTGCTGGAGAGGAGCTCTGTGGAGAAGGAGCTGGGGGTCCTGCTGGGTGACAGGGTGGCCATGAGCCAGCAGAGTGCCCTGGGGGCTGAGAGAGCCCATGGGATCCTGGGGGGCATCAGGAGGAGTGTGGGCAGCAGGTCCCAGGAGGGGATCCTCCCCTCTGCTCTGCCCTGCTCAGGCCCCACCTGGAGTGTTGTGTCCAGTGCTGGGCTCCCTGGGAGAGAAAAGACAGGGATCTCCTGGAGAGAGTCCAGAGGAGGCTCTGGAGATGCTGAAGGGCCTGGAGCATCTCCCCTGTGAGGAAAGGCTGAGGGAGCTGGGGCTGTTCAGCCTGGAGAGAAGCAGCCTGAGAGGGGATCTGATCCATGGTTATCAAGAGCTGAAGGGTGGGACCCAGGGGGACATGGGCAGCCTCTTCTCAGTGTCTGTGGGGACAGGACAAGGGGTGATGGCCTCAAGTTGGAGCACAGGGAGTTCCACCCCAATCTGGGGAAGAACTTCTTGCCAGTGAGGGTGAGGGAGCCCTGGGCCAGGCTGCCCAGGGGGTGTGGAGTCTCCTTCTCTGGAGATATTCCAGCCCCATCTGGATGCCTCCCTGTGTGCCCTGTCCTAGGGACCCTGCTTTGGCAGGGGGTTGGACCTGATGATCTCTGGAGGTCCCTTCCAATCCCTATAATTCTGTGATTCTGTGATTCTGTGAAGTTCAGGTTGTGCCCCTAAGTGTCAGCCTGGCTTTTTGTAGCCTCCCTGTGAACAACATCACAGCTCTTCTCTCAGCTTTGTCGTGCATCACCTGAGATCTGATTTTCTGTCTGTGTATCAGGAGGGCATAGCATGCTCCTTCAACTCTCTTGTTCCTCCTCTCATCCCCACAAGAAAAGGAAAGTAAGAGGACCTATAGTTTTCTGGTTTTCTCCTCCACACAAATTTAACATTATCAATCCCACCGGTTCCTGGACAGGGCATGTCAGCTGAGAAGAGTCACATGGGTGACAACTCACCACAGGACCAGCAGTCATTTCAATACCACTGAAATGGCTGTGCAGAGACCATATTAATTACCAGATGGTGTGAATAGATAAGTGACATGGGGCATAATCATTAGGGTGGAAAATGAATCAGGTAAGGAAGCCCTTCTGAAAGCTCACTGGTCTAAGCCCAGTGCCTCCTACCTCCTTACCAAGTCTATGGTGTGGGACAGCAGACCACAAAGCTCAACACAGCAACTGTGTTGTGACCATGGAATCATAAAATCCTAGCCTGGTCTGGGTTGGAAGGGACCCCAAGGATCAGAGAGCTCCAACCCCCTGACACAGGCAGGGACACCAACCTCCAGGCCTGGAGCTACACAAGGTTGCCCAGGGCCCCAGACAACCTGGCCTTCAACACCTCCAGGGATGGGGCATCCAGAGGAGGCTCTGGAGATGCTGAAGGGCCTGGAGCATCTCCCCTGGGAGGAAAGGCTGAGGGAGCTGGGGCTGTTCAGCCTGGAGAGAAGTTTCTCACCCACCAGAATCCCCATGTGGCAAAACACCATATTGAATGCCCTATCCTCTGCTTGGAAGTTTGGGGGTTGGAGGGGGGTGTTCATAGAGTTCATAGAGTTCTTGGCTTTACACTGTGGATGCCAGACAAAAAGATGTCTCTTAGCAAGGAGTGGTCAAGAGAGGCAGCAGGCATGGAATGTGGTCTGTGCTGGGGAAAGGCAGACACTGGTACAATAACATGCTTAAGGGAAAAGGAGATAAGGAACCAGCTGGTTCTTAAAGCAAACTGGTGCTGGAGTAGCTATTTCAAGGTTTCCTTGCGTGATGGGGTGGAATGGAGTTTTTAAACCAAGAAATGGAAATTATGGAACAATATCCCTTTGTTGCAGCAAAACCAGATGCTTCATGTAACTGAAACAGACTACTGCCACTGAAGGTGTCCACTGTGTAGCCCTACCCCTCTGTCAGTTAATGTTTATCAAAAACAATGTATGTGACTGTCAGAAGTGAAGAAGCGTAATTGAACTATTGCTGGTCTGACTAATAGAGGCTGAAGAACAGCTGAAGGTTGCCAAGGAAGAAGGAAACTAGGGGAAATGTTCTTCTAACAGAGGGAGATAGCAGCCACCAACCCATGGACCACTCACCCTAATTACACCACTGACCCAAAAGGAAGGACAGAGAGACATGCACACTGCTGTACATAGGAGGCAAAGGGTTTTTTTTAAGCAATCATGTAAGGATAAATAACTTCTATGTAGTAGAAACATGAATATGTTAATATTAAGTGTATAAATAACCAGTGATGTGGAGCTTTGGTATGCTGTCTTGGGACAGGCACCCATATGTGCACAATTATGCAACAAAATACCTCTGCTCTGTGTGTGTATCAGGGTACCACATACTGGGTAATCAAACTCCCACGTTTGGGATGACACCTTCATGGCTCAAGGGAGCTGGGGAGCACAGCAATTAAAAGTGAATTTACTAGGCCTGCAAGGTGCAGAATTAGCACCTTTAGGAGTTTGATTTTGGAACCCTGTCCTTCTAAAAGCTTCCTCAGCTTTTGTGGAGCAAGGTTACAGAGTTCGCTTCACCACCACGTTCCTGTTTCTGGGCTTGAGTGAGACTTCCTGAGCCCAGCCAGGGCTGTGCACATGGATGACTGTGAGTCACCTAAACCCCTGTCAAATTTACAAGGGCAATGGGATCCTGGGGTTCATTAAAAGGAACGTGGCCAGCAGGTCACAGGAGGGGATCCTCCCCTCTGCTCTGCCCTGCTCAGGCCCCACCTGGAGGGTTGTGTCCAGTGCTGGGCTCCCTGGCATAAAAAAGACAGGGATCTCCTGGAGAGAGTCCAGAGGAGGCTCTGGAGATGCTGAAGGGCCTGGAGCATCTCCCCTGTGAGGAAAGGCTGAGGGAGCTGGGGCTGTTCAGCCTGGAGAGAAGCAGCCTGAGAGGGGATCTGATCCATGGTTATCAATAGCTGAAGGGTGGGACACAGGGGGACATGGCCAGCCCCTTCTCAATGTCTGTGGGGACAGGACAAGGGGTGATGGGCTCAAGTTGGAGCACAGGGAGTTCCACACCAACATGGGGAAGAACTTCTTGCCAGTGAGGGTGAGGGAGCCCTGGGCCAGGCTGCCCAGGGGGTGTGGAGTCTCCTTCTCTGGAGAGATTCCAGCCCCATCTGGATGCCTCCCTGTGTGCCCTGTCCTAGGGACCCTGCTTTGGCAGGGGGTTGGACCTGATGATCTCTGGAGTTCCCTGCCACCCCCCATGATTCTGTGATTATTCTGTGATATTAGATGTTTCTCTAGTTAGTAAGGCAGAGTGGGTTTGTGGAGCAAACCTACTAAAATTGCCTGCCACCGATGCACCAAGAGGTCGCAAGGTCCCTTCTTGTCAATAGTTGTACAGCACTGTGTCCCTTGATGGATCTTTAAGGGACTGGGAAGGTTTACCACTCTATTGAGGATGTGCTTATCAGAGGAAACCAGGTAGACAGAGTTTGAGCAATGCAAGACAAAATAATTTCATGTTTAGAAGGCTTAGAACTGAAAATTCCACTTGGAAAAATTCAGACACCAGCAAATGAGGTCAAATTCTTAGGGATATGGTGGAAAGGAGGGATGACTTGTATTCCTCATGATACCCCTTCCAGGTTAAACCAGATAAAAATGCCTGAAACAAAGGAAGACTTACACCATGCACTGAGATTGCTTCTGTTTTGGAGAAAATACATTGCCATTTTTTCCATCATTGCAAGGTTTTTGTATGACCTGTTGCAACAGGGAGTGTCATCATAGAATCATAGAATGGCAGGGGTTGGAAGGGACCCCAAGGGTCACAGAGCTCCAACCCCCTGACACAGGCAGGGACACCAACCTCCAGGCCTGGAGCTACACAAGGTTGCCCAGGGCCCCAGACAACCTGGCCTTCAACACCTCCAGGGATGGGGCATCCACCCCCTCTCTGGGCAGCCTGTTCCAGCCCCTCACCACTCTCTCTGCAAAGAACTTCCCCCTAAGATCTCCTCTCACCCTTCCCTCCTCCAGCTTCACTCCAGCCCCCTTGTCCTGCCAGGCTCTGCCCTTTGAACAAGCTGATTCCCCTCCTGTTCCTCTGCTCCGTTCAGGGACTGGCAGGCTGCAATGAGGTCCCCCCACAGCCTTCTCTTCTCCAGGCTTACCCAGCCCAGCTCCCTCAGCCTCTCTTCATAGGGGAGCTGCTCCAGCCCTCTGATCATCTCCATGGCTCCTCTGACCCCTCTCCAACAGTTCTGCATCTTTCTTGTCTTGGGGCCCCAGCTCTGGACACAGGACTCCAGCTGGGTCCTCCTGAGGGCAGAGCAGAGGGGGACTGGACCCCACTTCATGACAAAGCTCTGCAATTACTATTGTTTGAAGCTAGTAACTATCAAGCTTTGTGTCCAATCCATCCTTCTGACCCAATCCAAATTGAATAGGGATTTGCCCACTCAGATTTATCAATGCCCCATCCCTGGAGGTGTTGAAGGCCAGGTTGGCTGGGTCCCTGGGCAACCTTGTGTAGCTCCAGGCCTGGAGGTTGGTGTCCCTGCCTGTGTCAGGGGGTTGGAGCTCTCTGATCCTTGGTGTCCCTTCCAACCCAGACCAGTCTGGGATTCTGTGATCTTTGGCAAAAGAGTCCATCCAACATATAGGATTTTATTCTAAAAGCTTTAAGGTAGCTGAGAAATGGTATTCTACCTGGAAAAAAGATTTGTTTGAGGTTTGTCTAGCCTTGTGGGAAGCTGAACACACTATAAGTAAACAACGAATTGTACTTTGGGGTCCATTCAAAGTAGTAAAGCCTGTATTAACTGAGGCACCATCCCCTGACAGGGTGAGCAGCTGGTGCCCTCAGATAGAAGATTACATTAGAATATCTTTACAGGTTCAGAGGGTGCAGCCAAAACCCTATCTATTCAGGGAAGAACTCCTTTAGAAACTGAAACCAGTACAACTTCTGCTGTGGTACAAGTTGGTCCCGCCCTGACATGTTCAGAACAGTTACAGAATGTTTGGTTTCCAGATGCTTCTGCTGAAAGACAGGGAAAAACATGGAAATAAGGAGCTGTTGCCTTGCTAATAAAGACCAAGCAAACAATCATCCCTGAAGGGGAGGGTAGTGCTCAAGGAGGAGAACTGGTATGGAGAGTCTTTCAACACAAGGCACTATTTACTTCTCCAGGTCAGGCCCCACCTGGAGTGTTGTGTCCAGTGCTGGGCTCCCTGGGATAGAAAAGACAGGGATCTCCTGGAGAGAGAGTCCAGAGGAGGCTCTGGAGATGCTGAAGGGCCTGGAGGATCTCCCCTGTGAGGAAAGGCTGAGGGAGCTGGGGCTGTTCAGCCTGGAGAGAAGAAGTCTGAGAGGGGATCTGATCCATGGTTAGCAATAGCTGAAGGGTGGGACACAGGGGGAAATGGCCAGCCTCTTCTCAGTGTCTGTGGGGACAGGACAAGGGGTGATGGGCTCAAGTTGGAGCACAGGGAGTTCCACCCCAATCTGGGGAAGAACTTCTTGCCAGTGAGGGTGAGGGAGCCCTGGGACAGGTTGCCCAGGGGGTGTGGAGTCTCCTTCCCTGGAGATATTCCAGCCCCATCTGGATGCCTCCCTGTGTGCCCTGTCCTAGGGACCCTGCTTTGGCAGGGGGTTGGACCTGATGATCTCTGGAGGTCCCTTCCAACCCCTATGATTCTTTTCTCAAGGCTGAACAGTCCCAATTTTCTCAGCCTTTCCTCACAGGGGAGATGCTCCAGGCCCTTCAGCATCTTTGTAGCCCTTCTTTGGACTCTCTCCAGGAGATCCCTGTCTTTTCTCTCCCAGGGAGCCCAGCACTGGACACAACACTCCAGGTGGGGCCTGAGCAGGGCAGAGCAGAGGGGGAGGATCCCCTCCTGTGACCTGCTGCCCACACTCCTCCTGATGCCCCCCAGGATCCCATGGGCTCTCTCAGCCCCCAGGGCACTCTGCTGGCTCATGGCCACCCTGTCACCCACCAGCACCCCCAGGTCCTTCTCCACAGAGCTCCTCTCCAGCAGCTCCCCCTAGCCTGTCCTGATTCCAGCAGTTATTCCTTCCCAGGTGCCAGACTCTCCACTTGCTTTTGTTGAACCCCATCTGGTTTCTCCCTGCCCAGCTCTCCAGCCTGGCCAGGTCTCTCTGGATGGCAGCTCAGTGTCCTGTACATCAGCCACTCCTCCCAGCTCTGGATCAAATTGTTAGTTAATGTTTATTAAATGTTAACAGTTATTATTGATTATTGGAAATGTCAATTGTTTGAAGATTGTTGATTGCTTGAATGTTTTAATTGTAGTTACTAGATGTAGTTAGCTATTTTAAGCATGCTATGTCATTTCCTTCTTCCTTTCTCTGCCTCTATCCTCTGTGTACCACAGAGCACCATCCATAAGAAAGCTATCAGCAATGTTTAGCCACGGTGTGGTGTGAAGGACTGTGGCCTTTGATGGGAGTCTAAGAGACTAGGTTGAGACTGTGTTGGTGCTTGGTTGTACCAATAGATGTCTGTCTCAATATTTCTGGAACATCAATATTGCCTGCCAGAAAGGATAAGAACTGCTCTGTGGAAGAGTCCAGACACCTGCTGCAGTTGTCTCACTGTAAAACATGGAGTATAAGTTTGACAGAGAAGAAGAATGTGATCTGTTCTCTAGCCTGGGAGAGCAGAAGCCCAGGATCCTCTTCCCTGCTGCAAGGTGTGTTTCCCTTCAGACAGATGAGTCTCTTTGCCCAGAGCAGTCTCCTGCAAGGTCATCATGGCAGAGAGACCCTCACTGCCCCAGATGCTGCCACAGTTTCTGATGGCCCAAGGAGTGCTGGAGCCATGATGCACCAGCCCTGAGATAGCTCTCAGTTTGCTACTGAGGTTTCTGAAGATGTAGCCAGGTACATCTGGACAGACATGTGGAACAGGCTGCCCAAAGAGGTGGTGGAGTCACCATCCCTGGAGGTGTTTGAAAAATGTATAGATGTGGCACTCCAGGTATTGGCCAGACGGTTGGACTTGATGATCTTAGAGGCCTTTTCCAACCTTAAAGATTCTATGATTCCATGAGCTTTGTGCTGCAATATTCACTGGAATAAGAGCTTCCTCCACCCACTTTAACCACCATGTGCAGTCATAGCCAGGCTGCCAGATTTATGATGCTTTGGTTGACATTAATGTTTCAGTTTTCCTTCTCTCTCAGCACTGTTAAGGTGAAGGTGTTTCACTGGCTGGTGGGTGCTGAGTCCATATCAGTATTCTGACAACTCCTCCTTCCACAGTCTGCATGACTCACCCTCTGTCTGGGCTTTTGATGGGAAAACTATTGTGAAGCTTTAAGCAGGGGTCATTACTCAGGCAAAAAGTTTAACTCTTGAATGCTGCTGTGATCTCTCCAGGCTGCTGGAAGTGTGCTGGAAGATTGTATCCATGTCTGGAGCAACCAGGCAACCTCTGAAGAAAAATTACTCTAGAATGAGCCAGCATTATAAACTGACACCTTTACAAATGAGCTCAAGTCCTGATGCCCTGAGTGCACTCGTAGGCTGTAATTGCCCTGATGGGTCTCACCAGGGACCTCTCTTCAGACTGTGCCCATGGGTCCAGGAGTCCCATTTAAGCTCAAGCCTCAGCCTTTTGTCCTTGCTAAAACTGTGCTGGAATATTTGCCTCCCTCCAGTCATCACCTTGGGTATATGCTGTAGGTAGTTTGTCTTCAGGTCTGGTTTTGGCTCTGTGATGGTTACTTGGACTCAGGTTGTAACTGGTCTCCAACCCTGTCTGCTGGATGGCTTTTGACCTATATAGTACATATATGTGTTTCCAGCCCTATCTCCCTCTCCTGTGTGAACTTCAAACCGATTGCAGCCTTGTCTCCAGACCTGGCCCCTTTTGAACCATCAGTGAGATTCTCTATTGACTTCCAAAGGTTTCTTTGCCTGGGGGCATCTCTTCTTTCCCTCCCCTCCCCTCCCCCCCAGGTTGTTTTGGGGGAGGGAAGAGGCTTTTCAGGCCCTTCCCCAAAACACAAAGTGTCCCTCCCTGTAAACAAGGAATTCACCCATCTCCAAGGAGGCTGCACAAACCTGCTGCAGCTGTAGTAGAAATGTTCAGCTTGGTATCAAAGACACAGCAGTGGGAATGTGCAAGTGTGTGAAAGCACCTAGATGAAACAGCAGAGCAAGAGTTAAAAGGAAAGGCATGTGTTGACTGCCCTAAATCACCCTGTGTCTGGCTTCATTCACATGAATAAGAGGAACAAACTGACCTTAGATAAGAGTGGAGAATACCATAGGAGCCATAAAAGCTCCCAGATAAGCAAAACAAAACAACTGGAAGATTCAGGAGTTTCACCTAAGAGGGGCAAAATAAAAGGGAAATGGGCCCAAAACACCATCCCCTCTCTAAAGGCTCCAGAAGGCAAGTCCAAAATGAGCTTGTTGTGCTCTGCCAAGAAGCAGAGAGGCATGATGAGAACTGCATAGCTGTCATCTCTTGTGGTGTAAAATTGACACTGTCCAGATCATCTGGGCACACCCATGTTGGGGCTTGTGAGATGGTGATCAAGTGAAATGTGTGAGGACAAGCACTAGAAGGCAAAATCAGCTTTGTTAGAGATTTTTTATGATAAAATTGCCTGGAGTTATTACACTAATTTCCTGTAGACTGCAGAAGGGAGTTTCTTGTTCCCAGGAGCAGTGTCTGCACGTTTTTCTAATTGCTGATTAACATCTAGTGCTGGAGCAGGCCCTGGAGCTGGAGGCAGGTCTCAGATGAGCTATTGTGAGCATCAGGCACACAGCCAGTGCCTGTTTCGTGGCCATCCTGGACCAAGGAAGATTGAAGGGAGGTTGTAGAGAGGTGGGCGCTGGTCTCTTCAGGCAGGGGCCAGGAGATGGGACAAGGGGCAATGGGCTCAAGCTGCCCCAGGGCAGGGTCAGCTCAGCTGGGAGGGAAAAGTTCTTCCCTGGCAGAGTTGTGGGGCTGTGGAACAGGGGCCTGGAGCAGGGTCAGGGCCTGGGATGGGCCTGGAGCAGGGTCAGGGCCTGGAACGGGCCTGGAGCAGGGTCAGGGCCTGGAACAGGCCTGAGATAGGGTCAGGGCCTGGAACAGGCTGCCCAGGGAGGGGGCTGAGTCCCCACCCCTGGGTGTGTTTAACAGACAGGGAGATGAGGTGCTCAGGGATCTGGTTTAGCACAGGACAGGAACAGTTGGACTTGATGATCTTTAAAGGTCTTTTCCAACCTTGTGATTCTGTGAACCTCTGTCACCCCCATCATGATGACGGTGCCTTGTGTGGTGGGTAGAGGTTTGCCTCTGTGAGAGACCAGCTGCAAGAGGATAAACCATTCATATTATGCAGAACTTTCTCTCCACTCCCTGCCCCAGTGCTATAAATGCTTTTACTGTTGACTGAGATCCTGGGAACCTTGGAGGTGTTCTGGGGTTTGAACATCCTTTGGAATAAGGTTCCTACATTATGTCAGTGGAAAAAAGCATCTTCAGGTCAGCTTTGCTGCTAGACCTTGCTATATAGAATCACAGAATCATTCAGGTTGGAAAAGACCTCCAAGATCATCTAGTCCAAACCATCTCCCTATCACCTATATTAATTACTAAAACATGTCCCTAAGTACCTCATCCAACCTTTCCTTCAACACCCAGAGGAACGCTGACTCCACCACCTCCCTGGGCAACCCCTTCCAATGCCCAACCACTCTTTCTGAGAAAAAATTCACCCAATTTCTAAGCTGAACCTCCCCTGGTGCAACTTGCAGCCATTCCATCTTGTTCTGCCACTAGTTATCTGGAAGAAGAGGCTTGACCCCCAGCTCAGCACAACTTCCCTTCAGATAGTTGTTGAGAGCAAGAAGGTCTCCCCTGAGCCTCCTCTTCTCCAGACCAAACACCCCCAGGCCCCTCAGCTGCTCATCATCAGGCTTGTGTTCCAGACCCTTCACCAGCTTTGTTGCCCTTCTCTGGACAAGCTCCAGAGTGTGCCCAGAGCTTTGAGCAACCTGATCTAGTGGAAGGTGTCCCTGCCCATGGCAGGGGGTTGTTATTAGATGATCTTTAAGATCCCTTTCAACCTTTCAACCCAAACCATTCTGTGATTCCTGCAAGTGAAGGGAACCAGCAGGTCCATGGAAAAGACAGAAAGGAGACAGAGAACTGGGAAAGGCAACTGAGTTCATTCTCCAGCCCCAGGGAAGACACTAACAAGGTGCTGAGAACAGCATTTTTCTATCATGAGCTGGTTCATCTTGATAATGATGCTCAAGCTGCTGATGCTAGAGGCAGTTCTCCAGCTCTTCACTATGCATTAAATGCTAGGAAACCTTTCTGATCATATCTAAAAGCTCCTTTTGTACTGAGTAAACTGTAAAGAAAACAGTGGGGGAAATGAGGCAGTCCAGGCCTTTCTTTTGGAGAAAAGGTTGAAAGGATCCCAATGTGATCCTGGGGGGCATCAGGAGGAGTGTGGGCAGCAGGTCACAGGAGGGGATCCTGCCCCTCTGCTCTGCCCTGCTCAGGCCCCACCTGGAGTGTTGTGTCCAGTGCTGGGCTCCCTGGGAGAGAAAAGACAGGGATCTCCTGGAGAGAGTCCAGAGGAGGCTCTGGAGATGCTGAAGGGCATCTCCATGAATACCTGTGGCAGCAAAATGGCTCTGTTACTCTTGTGCTAAGATGTGGTTGGTATCTTCTCTTTTACTCTGCCTGTACTGCAGGCTGATAGCAAAAACACATCTCCTGACTCTGTGTGTGCTGTTCAAAGTTGTTGTGAGATTGCAAAACAGATTCTACTCCCCTATAAATTCCACAAATTGGCACCTCCAAGCATCACCTGGATGTCTTCTCCCAGCAAGTGCAGCTCATCCTGGAGACAACCACCAACCAAACATCACAATGCAACTTCATTTGAAAAGGCAAATGCAACTGATTCTTCTCATGGAGGATGAGGAAACTTAGCAGGAAACCCAATCTTCCTCCAGTCCCTCCAGCTTCCTCCAGTCCCTCCAGCTTCCTCCAGTACAGAGAAGGCAGGTATCAGTGTGGGAAAGGAGATGTGACCTTGTCATTATCCAGACCAACGTGTACCCCATTTCTCACCCCCAACCAAAAAAGGGCATCTTTTAAGTATCCCTCTTCTTTCTTTATTTCTTTGAAAGAATTTCAACAATTTCCCACTTAGATCATAAGCTCTGACCCACATACTCACTTTTCAGCTCCTCATTCACAACTTTCAGTCCAGGAACCAGGTGGGTGTTCATATAACTGGCAATGCAACCACTAAATCCTAGAATCATAGAATGGTTACAACTGGAAAAGACCTTCAAGATCATCGAGTCCAACCACCTCTCCGGGCCTCCTAGATCCAACACTAAACCATGTCACTAAATCCTTTTAGACACAATTAGAATCTTAAGGCACTTTAACCAGTGTAATCTTGGTGTGATCAGAGGTTCTTGCATCCAGAAATTTCAAGAACAGAAAGGGTTCCTCTGACTTTGTAGGCAAGGAAACCTAGGAACACCACTGTCCGTTGTATCTTGTTGGAGGCAGCGTCTGTTCAGGTGCTGTCAGCAGGCAGGACTCAAAGTATTGTGGAGAAGGGAGAGGGGAAGAGATAGAAAGGCAATAAAGGCTTGCAAGGGGTCATGATGCATGCAGAAATCTGCTGGCAGGAGAAGGTCCCCATAAGCAGAACCAAGCAGTTTGGTTGTTTTTACAAGAGCATCCGATTGCTGGGAATCCCAGTGCAGAAGTGGAAGGCCACAAAAGGGAGTCCTCAGTAGTGGTTGCTGAGATCAGCTGGGCTCTGAGTGGACCACCTCTCCCTCCAGACCCCACACAGCAACTCCCACTCTGCTGCTCTAAAAAAAAAAAGAGCCAGATGAGGTTTGCTCTCCCTCCCTCATTTTCCCCATCCTGATCCTCCATAGGTCACCAGCCTCAGTGGATTTGTCTCGAGCCCACCAGCAGGTCTTACCCATCAGGTCTTCACCTTCTCAAGCCCAGTGAAACTGGTTGAGATATAAATTGATCCTTCTGCTTCCCCTTTGCTGTGCCAACTTGCCTGGTGGTAAAGACAGTAATGGCTTTGGCCCAGAGCCCAACTTTCCTGGAGTTTTTGAAAGCATCCAGTGTATTGCAGGGAAGAAGTGTCTTCATAGAATCACAGACTGGTCTGAGTTGGAAGGGACCCCAAGGATCACAGAGCTCCAAACCCCCTGACACAGGCAGGGACACCAACCTCCAGACCTGGAGCTACACAAGGTTGCCCAGGGCCCCAGCCAACCTGGCCTTGTGCAGGGGATTTATGGAACACCAACTCATGGCATTGGGATGCAGCATGGCCACCACAGCCCCTACCAGTACTGCTGCCAGTTAGCAGCTAGACATCTTTTCCTTCCTTTTTGGTTTTAAAAAAATCTGTCCCTTCCCCTTTTCCACCATACCTTTCCTTCCCTTTTGTGGTTGTATTTGTTGAGAGAAAATGAACATCCCTTTTGACATCTGTCATCCCTGGGCACTGCTCAGTAGTGTTCTCAGATCAGTGCCTTCTTGTCCCTGCCCAGCGTTGTGGTGTCACCTCCTTCATTTGCTTTGTTTACCTCCTGCCCATTAAAAGACATGGTTAAAACCAGGCACCAGGCTTCAGAGTTCACAGCACAGAAAGTGAAGCTGGTGGGGTGTCTTTGGCAGATCATCCTCTTGGGAAGCCAGTTGTTTTGTAATCCAGGCAGCGTGAAACATCTCAAAAATGTGCATCCTTCCACAAGTGCAACCAAAACACAGCAGACTTCCAAGGCAATACTTTAGACAAACCAAAGATCTCAATTAGCCTTTGAGAATCTCATATACCCCCCTCCCAAAAAAAACCCAACCCTCAACCCAACAAAACAACCCTAAAAAAACCCACCAAAAAAACCCACACAACGAACCCCAAAGAAAACAAAAAACACAACAAAAACCCCCTTCAATTCTTTGGACAAGTTCTGGTTCCCCCCAGAACACAGCTGAGCTAGTGATGCTGCCAACTCTTCTGGTTTTTTTTTGTTTGGTTTTGTTTTGTTTTCTAGAAAAGTGAGGTTGCAGCATAGAGCTATGACCAAGAAGCTCTGGGCTGTTTTGATTCATCTCTGGCTGCCTGCCCTTCTTCTGTGTAGACACCCCCCAAGCCTCCTACAGAGCTTTTCTGTCTCCCCTCAGCTGCAGCTCTCACAGGGTGAGGAGGGAGCAGAGAGCCTGGAGTGCAAAACCAAACAAAGCCCAGCACAATCAATTGTTTCTACGCCAGGAACATGGTTTTGTAGAAACCATCTCACAATCTCTAAAAAACTGTGGCTGGCAACAGCTGTTGGGGTGGTTTGGCCCTGAAAAAACAAGGAAAAAAAAAAAAAAAAAAAAGAGGGAAATAGATATAGGGACATCTTTTCCAGCTGGACCAGGTCCATGAGGAGGCAATGTGCCTGTGCCTAGCACAGTGCTCATTGTGCTGCCCTCCCCTACTCTTCTTCCTCCCATCTCCCCGCTGCTGCCTTTCCTCTCTCTCAACCACATTTGCCCCCCTCTGCCTTTTCCCCAAGCTCAGCCAACACAGCAGAGCTGGGTGCTCATAGAGTCATAGAATACTCTGGGTTGGAAGGGACCCCTAGGATCAGAGAGCTCCAACCCCCCTGACACAGGCAGGGACACCAACCTCCAGGCCTGGAGATACACAAGGTTGCCCAGGGCCCCAGCCAACCTGGCCTTCAACACCTCCAGACACGGGGCACCCACCCCCTCTCTGGGCAGCCCCTTCCAGCCCCTCACCACTCTCTCTGCAAAGAACTTCCCCCTAAGATCTCCTCTAACCCTTCCCTCCTCCAGCTTCACTCCAGCCCCCTTGTCCTGCCAGGCTCTGCCCTTTGAACAAGCTGATTCCCCTCCTGTTCCTCTGCTCCCTTCAGGGACTGGCAGGCTGCAATGAGGTCCCCCCACAGCCTTCTCTTCTCCAGGCTGACCCAGCCCAGCTCCCCCAGCCTCTCTTCATAGGGGAGCTGCTCCAGCCCTCTGATCATCTCCGTGGCTCCTCTGACCCCTCTCCAACAGTTCCCCATCTTTCTTGTATTGGGGCCCCAGCTCTGGACACAGGACTCCAGCTGGGGCCTCCTGAGGGCAGAGCAGAGAGGGACAATCCCCTCCCTGTCCCTACTGCCACCCCTCTGCTGATGGAGCCCAGGATCCCATCACCCTTCCCAGTTGCCAGAGCCACTGCTGGCTCATGTTCAGTTTCTCCTCCACCATGACACCCAGGTCCTTCTCAGCAGGGCTGCTCCCCAGGAGCTCTTCTCCCAGTCTGTAAATACATCTGGGATTCCTCCAGCCCAAGTGCAACACCTCACACTTCAATAAAGGATGCTCATTTCAAAACATGGTACCCCTACAAGAGCAAAGATGAAGAGGAGACAGAAATTGCTCCGCTCTGAGGCTGGATACTGCCATAAACAAGCTTTACCTCTACTTGCTTATGTACTGCCCAACTGATGTGTGGTAACCACCTCACCATGAACAGAAGATGCTGAACAGCCCCTCTGTGCCGAAATAACCATCGAGCTATTACCTGTGTTTCAGGCAGGGTGGGTTGTTATTCTTCTCAGTCCTTTGGAACTCAAAGAGATAGAAATATGTCTTCAAGGATCTCTTCAGAGCTGTAGCAATTTGAAGCCTGAACATGTCAAAAGGGCTGTCTTTTATGTGTTTTCTGAGGTGACTCGAATGTCTGGAGATACTTAGGATTCAAGTAGGCTTAGGAAATCAATGGGAGTTCAGCACCTAACTTATTTAGACTCTCTCAAAAATCCCAGGGGAAGCTCAGCTGCAAAGCATGACTCGTTGAAAGCAGTAATTATCCCAGAGTAACTCACTTTTATTTCAGCCAACAGTGCCATCACGGGGAGCTTTTCCTAACCCATCATAGTCCACATGCAAAGATGTAAGTGATACTGGTTAGGACACCCAGGGACATTGCTCCATAGCTGCTTTGCTTGCTGCTCACTCCATTCACGTTGCATAATGGTTTTTCACAGCAGGAAACCCTCTGATAGGTTTGGTTTTGTTGCTGACTTGTGCCTGGACACATTGGAGAACACATCTTAGAGATGATATATTTAGGTTTGTCGGGCTCTAATGCAGAAAAGAAGGGAAATGGGGAGGGGGAGAAGAGAAAGTAGAACGTAAGAATCATTGTTGAAAGGTTTTCATGGCTAAATCTGCATTGGTGAATAAAAGAAGGCCAGTCACCAGTCCTCAAGGCAAATACGTCCTCTGCTCAGGACTAGCAACAGTCTGGCCATGTCCACACTGCTGCTGCTGCTGATCTTCTCTGGGCTCCGTGTTTCATTGATCCCTAAAGTGGAATTAGCATGTATGGGTGTCTTTCAGTTCAAGCTGTCTGAAGTGATGCTCAGGCTGGGTGACTGCCCACCAGGATTGTTTTTCTACATCATAAAACCAGGCTGAACGTATTATATGACCTCAGATATTCATTTGAGAACACATGGAGGTGTTTGAGGTTGCAGAGCCCCAAGGACAGACCTGAAGGACTGTCGGATGCCAGAGGGAGTCAGCTGTGCTATGGTTTTGCCTGAACATTTTTGGAAACAACACTGGGAGCGATGAATACTGCCATAGCAAGGGCTAGCTGGAGCAGTCAGCAGAACACTGAGGGGAACTAACCATGAAGCAGTAGACACAGACCCAGGCTTGAGTTCCCTCTCTGGAGCTGCTATATGTATCTTCAACATTTCCCCAACTCCTGGTGACCACATCAAGTACGTATTAACACTGCAGGGACTGCAATAATGAGCAACAAGGTGGGTGTTTCCTTACAGTTGGCCATCAGGGGCTAGGGCTTCCATCTGTGGCCATGACTAGGATGAAAGCCTGTTCCTGGGACCGCTCTCATACAGGGCAAACAAGGGCTTGTTGAGGAACGTACTTGTTCCAACGTTGTTACGGATGGTCACGCAGTATTTGTCCTCCTTTGTGCACATGGAAATGGTCAAACAGTTCTTGTTGGACTCCTGTTCTTGGCACACGTAGCACATAAATGGGTAAGCTAAGGGGGAAAAAAAAAAAAGAGATCATAGAATCATAGAATTGTAGGGGTTGGAAGGGACCTCCAGAGATCATCAGGTCCAACCCCCTGCCAAAGCAGGGTCCCTAGGACAGGGCACACAGGGAGACATCCAGATGGGGCTGGAATCTCTCCAGAGAAGGAGACTCCACACCCCCTGGGCAGCCTGGCCCAGGGTTCCCTCACCCTCACTGTGAAGAAGTTCTTCCCCAGATTGGTGTGGAACTCCCTGTGCTCCAACTTGAGGCCATCACCCCTTGTCCTGTCCCCACAGACACTGAGAAGGGGCTGGCTGATTCCCCTGCATCCCCTGCTTAAGATAATTATAAACATTAATTAGGTCCCCCCTTAGTCTTCTCTTCTCATGGCTGAACAGCCCCAGCTCCCTCAGCCTTTCCTCACAGGGGAGATGCTCCAGGCCCTTCAGCATCTTCGTAGCCCTTCTTTGGACTCTCTCCAGGAGATCCCTGTCCTTTTTATAACAGGGAGCCCAGCACTGGACACAACACTCCAGGTGGGGCCTGACCAGGGCAGAGCAGAGGGGGAGGATCCCCTCCTGGGACCTGCTGCCCACACTCCTCCTGATGCCCCCCAGGATCCCATGGGCTCTCTCAGCCCCCATGGCACACTGCTGGCTCATGGCCACTCTGTCACCCACCAGGACCCCCAGGTCCTTCTCCACAGAGCTCCTCTCCAGCAGCTCACCCCCAGCCTGTCCTGATTCCAGCAGTTATTCCTTCCCAGGTGCCAGACTCTCCACTTGCTTTTCTTGAACCTCATCTGGTTTCTCCCTGCCCAGCTCTCCAGCCTGGCCAGGTCTCTCTGGATGGCAGCACAGTGTTCCTGCGTGTCAGCCACTCCACTTAGATCCAAGAGAAAAGCACATTACATGGTTTAGGAACCACAATACCTACAATCCAGACATCTCCATTTCCCTAGTTACAGCCTGATGAATGGCTGTGTGGGAATGACCAGTGACTTTCTTTATCCCTTGACCCATGGCAGCAATGTTAAATCCCTCCCTGCCTCAAATGTCTCAGGCTGTGAAGTGTTATTCATCTGTTTGCAATCTCTGGCAGCAGTAGATGTGAGTGGAATTCAAGGATTTGGGGTCTTTTATGATGGAGATTGTTGTTGAGCAATAGCTTCTCTGTCCTGAGAGCTCTGCCACGTGAATTGTCAATTACTGCACAGTCACTTCTCCTGGACAAGCCTAGGCAGGGCTTTACAGGGAGAACTGGAGGATGGCTGGAGCATTTTGTGGAGGTGGACAATGCCCAGTGTCCTACTTCCCTTTCACCTGAGTGAGAGAGTGCTGTCACGTATCCCTTCTTGTGAAGATACTTTACTAAGTGAACTGGCCTAACCTCAGTCCTAGGAAGTCTGTTGAGAGTACTCAGATGCTCTGTTGAGATTCTCCATACTACTGCAAGGTAGACAATAAACAAGAAGTCTTCACCAAAAGTATTGTTTAAGTGGTAAGCACGGATTTAGTGAGATTCTGCAATACAGATAGAGAAGATAACTGGCAGGAGGAGCAGGCAGTGATGAGATGCCTTGTCTGTCAAGAACCTGACCTCAAAAGTGGTAGGTAGACCTTTGGAAAGCCTCTGAAGAGTCATGATAAAAAGGAAGAAGAGCAGAAACACAGCCTGGGGGAGAAACTACAATAAAATGACTGCAGAACACTCCAGGTTCTATTGTGGTGATTGGGTTCTGAGCTTGTGGAATCACCCAAAGCAGAGTACATGGTTTTGGGTGTAGCAGATGAGTTACTTTAAAAACACAGACTTTTCTTTTTTTAGAAAGGGAAGCAAGCACCATGTAGAATTCTTGTGAGTTCCTGGTAAGTCTGGGGACAGTCTGTCACAGCATGGAAAGGGCAGAAAGCAATTTGAGGACGTGTTCCTATGTGTGTTTTGCCCGATAAGAAGTTGGAAGCAAGAAAGTGGAAGGACAACGTAGGTCAGAGAGTCCATTAAAGGAGAAGGTCCTGATAAAGGAAGGGGAAGGGAAGGGAAGGGAAGGGGAAGGGGAAGGGGAAGGGAAGGGAAGGGAAGGGAAGGGAAGGGAAGGGAAGGGAAGGGAAGGGAAGGGAAGGGAAGGGAAGGGAAGGGAAGGGAAGGGAAGGGAAGGTGCTGATAGGGACATAACATTGTTTAGCTTTTTCACTATGTTCATCACTAGAAAAGTTGAATCTTCATTTCAAGAGTAGAAGAGATGCAACAAGGTTTTACCAAATTGTTTGGCACAGTCTTGAATGCTGTTGTTAGGAGCAAGCCCAGGAAAGACAAAGTAGTGAAAATGGAACAGAATGGAGGGAGGCTGTTCAGAGGGGTCTGAACAGACTGGACTGATGGGCTGAAACCAATGGGATGAGGTTTAACAAGGCCAAGGGTAGAGTGCTGCACATGGGACAGAACAACCCCATGCAGAGCTCCAGGCTGGGGGGAGACTGGCTGGAGAGCTGTCAGGCAGAGAAGGACCTGGGGGTGTTGGGTGACTGCAGGCTGACCAGGAGCCAGCAGTGTGCCCAGGGGGCCAGGAAGGCCAAGGGCATCCTGGCTTGTGTCAGACACAGTGTGGCCAGGAGGTGTGGGGAGGGGATTGTGCCCCTGGACTGGGCACTGGTGAGGCTGCAGCTGGAGTGCTGGGTCCAGTTCTGGGCTCCTCAGCATCAGAAGGACATGGAGGTCCTGGAGCGAGTGCAGAGAAGGGCAACCAGGCTGGGGAAGGGGCTGGAGGGCAAATCCTCTGAGGAGCAGCTGAGGGAGCTGGGGGTGTTGAGGCTGGAGAAGAGGAGGCTGAGGGGAGACCTTCTCCCCACCTCCCCTGCCCTGCCAGGAGGGTGCAGAGAGGTGGGCGCTGGTCTCTTCAGCCAGGGGCCAGGAGCTGGGACAAGGGGCAATGGGTTCAAGCTGCCCCAGGGCAGGTTTAGATTGGACATTAGAAAAAAATTTTTACTGAAAGAGTTGTGGGGCTGTGGAACAGGCTGCCCAGGGAGGGGGCTGAGTCCCCACCCCTGGGTGTGTTTATCAGATGGGTAGATGAGGTGCTCAGGGATCTGGTTTAGCTTAGGATGGGATTGGTTGGACTTGATGATCTTCAAAGGTCTTTTCCAGCCTTGTGATTCTGTGTTTCTGTGAAATCATAAGGTTCTCCAGAGCTCTGCTGTGGGCTCAGGTCTATACAGCAGCATCACTAGTGACAGTAGGGATGGGATAGAGGGTGCACATCACATTTTCACACGATGCCAAGGACAAAATAGCTGCAAATAAGCTGTAAGTAGAGTTCTAAGTGATCCTGACAGATGGATGTAATAATGAAAAAAAGGAATGGATGCAGTTCAATAAAGAGAAATATATGACCCTAACATAAAAATTAGCCACATAAATGTAGGATGAGGAACAAGGAGCTGAGTTACAATTAAGGGCTGCAGTGTAAACAGCAGGAGTCAACCCTGTCACACTGCAACAATGAAAACAAACGTCACCCAAGGGAACACAGGCAGCAATGTCATGTGCTAGATATGCAAAGTGGCCTTTCCACTTTGGCAAGGCCTCAGCTGGAACACTGGTGACCAAATCTGTATGTGGCACTTTGAAAAATATGTGAAGCATTTGGAGAGAGACCAGAGGAGAGGGAGGAGAAATGGTCAGATACCTTGAAAATAGGTCCTCTTAGGACAGGTTAGAAGTGTTTAGTTTGTTCAGTAAATTGAGAAAATTCTGAGGAAAGACACAGTAACCTTCCTTGTGCAAGCAAAAACAAGATGGAAAGAGGAAAGACATAAACTGTTCTATACAACCTATGGTGAGAACACAGGAGGAGAGCTGTACAAAAGGAGATTTTAAAGAGATATTAAGAATAGCTTTCTAAAGGGATGAAAGACTGAGCAATTTTATGCTCCAGAATCTTTGCTGAAAACTTTCAAGGATGCATCAGACAGACACCTGCCTGATTTGATCCAGCATTAGTGCAGGAAAAGGATCATGACCTTTAAGATTTCTTCTGGACATAACGTATCTATAGCGGTGAGTTCAGGGAACCAGATGGCAACCAACCTTCTTTGGTGGGCTTTGAGATCAACTGTCTTGATTAAAAGTTGCTTCTTAGGGTTTTTTAAGGGGCCCCAGATACATAAGAATGACCAAGTGACTGCTGTCTCCAAGATTGCCTTTGTTCCTGTTTCAGGACAGAAAGTTGTCATCTCTTACTCTCAAATGTGAAAGCCTCAATATTAGAACTGCTAACTTTCTCCAGTCTAGACTGGGCTACAGAAAGATGCTGTGTAAAAGACTGTCCTCAAATCCATTTGGAAGCTATTTGCAATATAAAATGCCACCAACCTTCTCCAGCAAGGTATCCCACCATGAATGTGTGTTACCAGAGGCTTAGATCTCTACTAGCTTTCCATTTCATCCCAGGTAACACCAAGGATCATAGAATCATAGAATCTCCTGAGCTGGAAGGGACACATAAGGATCATCAAGTCCAACTCCTGGCTCCACACCGGACCAGATTAGTCAGAGCATGTGACTGAGAGCATCATCCAGATGTTGCATTTGATAATGACTCTCCCCTGTCCATCTTGTGCCACTGCATTCAAAAATTATGGGCACAAAATCCTTTCTTCTCTTTTTTTTTGTCTTTTTTTGTCTTTTTTTTTTTTTTTGTTTTTTGTTTCTTTTTTTCTTTTTTTCTTTTTTTTTTCTTTTTTTTGGTCTTTTTTTGGTCTTTTTTTGTCTTTTTTGAATTTTTTGTCTTTTTTTGGTCTTTTTTTGTCTTTTGTCTTTTTTTGTCTTTTTTTTTTCTTTTTTTTTTTTTTTTTTGTCTTTTTAAAATTTTTTCTCTTTTTTCTTTTCTTTTTTTTTTTTTTTAAACTGAATACCCATTTTCTCACCCCAAAACTGACTGAAGCTTCTGATCTTCCAGGCATGCTGCAGAGCCATCTGAGACAAAAAAAAAATTGAAATGTAGGAGTAGGGGGTTGATACATCAGAGAGCAATTAATTGGATGCCTCTTTCCCAACCACTGCTAGATATGTATCATGGTTTCTGGGAAACCATCAGGTGTGGAGAAAATATTGGCAATGTGGTCATTACTCCTAATGTGCAGTGTAGCAACATGTGTATCCATCCCAGAAGGACACACATTCAGAGTACTCCAGACTTCCCTTTGGGAGAAGGATGCCTTCAACATGACATATGGACAGAACAGGTCTCTGATTTAATCTCTCAGAATTCTCACTGGTGCATTTCCTAGGGAGCCAGACACATGGCAAACCTATAGTCTATAAAATCCTCAAAACCAATATGATTTAAAAAGAATGTTTGGTGATGCTTTCCAGCACTTCCAACTTGCATCATTTGGGAAAGATCCTATAGAGCCCTGCGTGGATATAACCTGGCATCAGGCACTGAGCGCTCGGAGCTCTCTCACTCAGTGCTGCCTGCTGGGAAGCAGAATCAGTTTATCAGGATCTTATTTCTGCAGCAAATCGTTAATCAAGTTGCCAGAGGAGTTGGGGGCAGCGTGGCTGCAGTGTTGGAACACAGCAGAGTCGGTGACAGCCCTCTTAAATTTTTTGCCCACAAGAAAAGTTTTCACCACCTGCTCTATAAGCCTTATCACAACTACTAGCAGCATTAGAGGCTCACCTTGCTCCACACACAGGACAGCAGCCAGCAAGGTGACCAGGGTAATCTTCATCTCCACCAGATCCTCTCAGCCAGACTGGGAAGATGTTTGGAGGGCAGGTTATATACCTTTTGAAGAGCAGCAGTTTTACAGGTTCCAGATGGCTCGCGGGTGGACATGAAATCAACGCAAGGGTGTGTAATATGCATGTGGGAGTTCTCCATGATGGAGCCCATGAAACAGGCTGGCACCTCGGGGAAAAGCCCTCTTAGCAACTCATTTATTGCTCTTCCACTCATATGAGTGATGGGAAATGAGTGTCTGCTCCCTTCTCCTCCGGAGCTTCCAACTTTACTTCCTCCCAGCAGAAGCAGCAGCTGCACTGATGAAATAGCAGAGCCTGGAGGCATGGAAAGATAGTCAGAGCAGTGCTTTTTTCTAATCCCTTTGGATTAACTGCTGGAATCAGGACAGGCTGGGGGTAAGCTGCTGGAGAGGAGCTCTGTGGAGAAGGACCTGGGGGTCCTGGTGGGTGACAGGGTGGCCATGAGCCAGCAGTGTGCCCTGGGGGCTGAGAGAGCCCATGGGATCCTGGGGGGCATCAGGAGGAGTGTGGGCAGCAGGTCACAGGAGGGGATCCTCCCCCTCTGCTCTGCCCTGCTCAGGCCCCACCTGGAGTGTTGTGTCCAGTGCTGGGCTCCCTGGGATAGAAAAGACAGGGATCTCCTGGAGAGAGTCCAGAGGAGGCTCTGGAGATGCTGGAGGGCCTGGAGCATCTCCCCTGTGAGGAAAGGCTGAGGGAGCTGGGGCTGTTCAGCCTGGAGAGAAGAAGCCTGAGAGGGGATCTGATCCATGGTTATCAATAGCTGAAGGGTGGGACCCAGGGGGACATGGGCAGCCTCTTCTCAGTGTCTGTGGGGACAGGACAAGGGGTGATGGCCTCGAGTTGGAGCACAGGGAGTTCCACACCAATCTGGGGAAGAACTTCTTCCCAGTGAGGGTGAGGGAGCCTTGGGACAGGCTGCCCAGGGGGTGTGTGGAGATATTCCAGCCCCATCTGGATGCCTCCCTGTGTGCCCTGTCCTAGGGACCCTGCTTTGGCAGGGGGTTGGACCTGATGATCTCTGGAGGTCCCTTCCAACCCCTGTGATTCTGTGATTCTATAGTCAGCATGTGATGTACCAGGGTTCATACCATTCACTGGCTTTGGTTACTCCACAGTACCAGGAGCTCAGACTTTGAACTGGCCTACGCTGGTTTGCCTCCAATAAAATCAGTGTATTTTACACTAAATTAAATTAGCTAATGGTTTATTAAACAGAAGATTTTCCTCAAATTTCCATCTCATATCAGTCTTAATTTCTTTATCAATTTTCTCTTACCTGCAGTTAACGCCTCTGCTTGTTTCTCTCTCTTGGCTGTAATTCTCAAATACCTTATACACCTTTTTTTTTAATGAAGTTTTGCTTCTATTTCAGGAATCTTATAGATTTCTCCACTCCCAGCAGTTTCTGGAAATCAGACCTCTATTTACAGCACTACAAACTGGCATCCTGGAATGGCTTTTCTTCTTTGACAAAAGCCATCTCTCAAACTGTCTCTTTTTCACTATTTCCTCTTCAATCAGTCCTTTTTCTCCTATCCTCCAGTGTCGTTCTCCCCTGAATTTCTGAAAAGCTTCTCCTGACAGACCCAAACACAAGATGCATCTTGCAAGAGCTTGAGCTTCCATCTCAATGGAGTTTCCTCCAACGTTAAATTAGGCCTGGACAGCAGGTAGTAGAATGTGCTAAAGAAAAATTTGCCAAAACCCTCTTTTGCTGGCAAAACTTAACAGGCAATTGCCTAGAAATAGCCACAAGGAGGGTAATTTTGTCCATTTGTAATATGAATCACTGCAACACTGGAGGATTTCCTTATCCCTGTAAGTTTCTGACACTTCACACACTAAACTGCTGCTCAAATGACAACATCAAGGGGTGGATTCCAGAGTTGTTCAAGCCTGATGTCAAAATAGATGTCCCTGCCTCTTGTTTTTTGAGTGTTTATGAAGTCAGCAAGAGACAAGCTGGTGAGGATCAAACAGAGCCTTCTCCTTTGCAGAGGGCAATTTGGTTTACTGCCCCAAATGTGTTATGAACAGGTTGTTCAGCACAATTAGTGGGTGTGCCTTCTTGCTTATATTTTGCAATGAGGCTAAAAGGAAGCAACCATTTTTCCCTTTTTTATTTTTTTGGGTGTCCTATTAATTATCCCATTGACTTCTGTCACATATGTTCCTTTTCCCTTCCTCCATGAGTGAAAAAGTGCTCCAAAGATTGCCACGTTTCCCCTCACGTCGACTCTGCCAACACCCCTCTGTTCCCACGTGAACTCTCAGGCAGTTGGCTCAGTGCAAGGCAGCTTTGAAAGGGTGGTGAGGCCTAAACAGCCCGGCCCTGCCAACAAATGCATCCTGAGCAGAGAAAACTGAGTAGGAAGTAAGCTCCTCTATATCAAACAGTTACCTGGCAGCTGTTCCCAGGACATTAATGTATTTGTTAGCCCTGCTGAGAAGGACCTGGGTGTCATGGTGGGTGAGAAACTCAACATGAGCCAGCAGTGGCTCTGGCAGCTGGGAAGGGTGATGGGATCCTGGGCTCCATCAGCAGAGGGGTGGCAGCAGGGACAGGGAGGGGATTGTCCCTCTCTGCTCTGCCCTCAGGAGGCCCCAGCTGGAGTCCTGTGTCCAGAGCTGGGGCCCCAAGACAAGAAAGATGGGGAACTGTTGGAGAGGGGTCAGAGGAGCCACGGAGATGATCAGAGGGCTGGAGCAGCTCCCTATGAAGAGAGGCTGAGGGAGCTGGGCTGGGTCAGCCTGGAGAAGAGAAGGCTGTGGGGGGACCTCATTGCAGCCTGCCAGTCCCTGAAGGGAGCAGAGGAACAGGAGGGGAATCAGCTTGTTCCAAGGGCAGAGCCTGGCAGGACAAGGGGGCTGGAGTGAAGCTGGAGGAGGGAAGGGTTAGAGGAGATCTTAGGGGGAAGTTCTTTGCAGAGAGAGTGGTGAGGGGCTGGAAGGGGCTGCCCAGAGAGGGGGTGGGTGCCCCGTCCCTGGAGGTGTTGAAGGCCAGGTTGTCTGGGGCCCTGGGCAACCTTGTGTAGCTCCAGGCCTGGAGGTTGGTGTCCCTGCCTGTGTCAGGGGGGTTGGAGCTTTGTGATCCTTGGGGTCCCTTCCAACCCAGACCAGTCTGGGATTCTATGATTCTATGATTAATGTCTTTGCTAGGCATACTGTAATGCTGGAGCATGCCCTCTTCCCAGCATCTGGAGAGAGGTAATGTTGCAGCACAGTGTCTGGGCCGCGCTGATTCCTTCTTTCTCAAGAGTGCATATTAGGAAATTCAGAAGCAGACAGAGGCAACTCTTAAGCAGTCAGCGTGGGGAGGGTGTCTCCTACTGCCCAACATTACTACCTTCAGCCTGGAGGAGGACCTGGAGCAGGCAAGTCAGGGACACGGAGTGAGAATTAAGATTGCAAAGAACCCAAGGAAGCTGAGTCACCTCCATGGAGTAGTATCATTGCTACCCATTTGGGAAAACTGATATGCACCTCCAAACTGAGCCACAGGTTGGCTGTATGACAGCAGAGATGCACAAAATTTTGAAAATAGGATACTTCTGTCACTTTCCAAGGCTTCCAGAAGCTTTTTTAGCCCAGTGAAGAGCTTGCTTTGATCTTTTTGCATCCGTCTTGTCTCTTCCTTTGTCATCAATTCACTGGGTGTTAATCGGATCTGAGAAAATAAGCAGAGAGAAAGGGAAGAAGAGTGAGGAAAGACAGCCAAATGATTTGAAGAAAGCAATAGTCCTTCAGAATCAGTAGTGATAAAGGACTGAATGAGGGATAAAAGGGGCCAAAGTTAAACCACCGCCTCCAGATGTCTAATTTAGGCAGGGCAAGGCCCTCTTGGCTGATTCAGGTCCTGGTGCATTGACTCAGAGCAACTAAAACTGAGCTCTTAGGTAATCCACACAGAGTGAGCCAGACACCTCCCAGGAGCAATCCAAACTAATTGAGTGAGATGCCCATTTTCTTCTTGAGAACCCTCCAGGCATCCCAGATGTCTCTGCAGGGCAGCTTGCCACTGTCATGCAAGGAGTATGCAGCCAACAAATAAGAATCCTAGGGAGGAGGGATGTGGAATTAGGCAGCAGCATCTGTGTGGGAGATGTCACATCAGGATTTCCCAGGAAGGCTGGCAGAGAGGAGTCTCCTCTTACACAACACCCATTGCCAAGGGAGGGTTCATTAAGGGAGCTTTCATGGTTTTAGGACCTCCTGTGCCTCAGGGCAATTGCTGCTCCCACCTCCAGATAAGGACCTTTTTATGTAACTTGTGATGTGAGTCAACTTTTGGCTCACAAGTGTTTGTTGTGTTTCAGGGCAGTAGGGAACACAATACCTATGGGACCAAGGAGAAACCAGGCAAGTTGGAAGAAGGCTGGGGCTCATGGGTGGACCTGCTCCCTTAGGGATGGGACTCCTGGCTTCCCAGTGCTGTTCTTTATGCAAAAGCCATAAGCAGACCATGAAACTCTCCATGGCAGAAGCATGATCTACCACGTGCCTTCGCTCCCTTTGCTCATACATTTTGATACCTTCCTTCATGTGCCAGATTCCCTCCCAACCCAAAACAGAGGTGTGTGCCAAGTTCAGGTAGCACAAGACCTGAACTTGGTTTTAAACCAGTGTGCAAGAGCAGGTCTGTATTCACATGCTTAGCAGGATAAAGCCTGGGGCAGTAGCTTGGCCTTTACCTGTGCCAACCAGAAATGTCCCTAAGAAATCCTAAACCTGTAGAAAGTGACAGCTGAAGACTGCTTCAAATAGCTCAGTTGTTGCCACCTTCCTGCCCAGGTGTGGAGTAGAGTATGGCCATCCAAGGCCACAGAACAGTTCTTTGCTCCTTCAAGGTGTTCAAATGTGTGTGCCACTTGAATAAATCTGACAGGAGGGGAAGAAAGGTGAGAAGAGTGGATTGGACAGAAAAATGGAGCTAGCTGAACTGTGGGATGGCGGTGCCATAGAAACCATGGGGACAATGGAGAGTCTAGCAGCTAAAAGATGGAGTATCCTTGGCCAACCTTGAATTTGCACTGAGGAGGAAAAAAATGAGCTGAGCCTCTCTCAGGAGGCTGGAGGTAAAGCCCAGACTAAGACTGGATGAAGAAGCCAATGAGGAAGGCTGGGAGAGAAATCAGCCAGGGAGTGCATGGCTGGGAGTTGGATGTGGATGGGAGGAAAGGTGGACAGGAAGGGGCAGGAGCAGGTTGGGGTGAGCTGGAGCCATAAGACCACATTTTGTTTGCAAACCTGCTATAAAAATGCATCTGTTTCTGAGTGTTGTTACTCCTCTGCTCTTGGCAAATACCCAGCTGAGTGGCCAAAGCATCTATCTGCTCTCCCTGTGCAATGAGTCTTTGGAGAGAAAACAAGCTGGGTGAGCTGCACCCAACTAATTACCCTGGGAAGTCTTTGTGGAGCAATCCTAGTGGAGAGCTTCTTCAGCTCAGGAGAAAACATTTCAGCCTCCTGTGACTCACTTCAGAAGGGTCTGAATGAGCAAATCTTTCATTCCTAGCTAAGATTAGCCACAAGGAAGGTCAGTGCAAGGGAATGAGTTCCTTCAATTTTAACCCTGATAGGAAACTTGACTAGCAA
Organism: Hypotaenidia okinawae; assembly: GCA_027925045.1. NCBI lineage: Eukaryota > Metazoa > Chordata > Aves > Gruiformes > Rallidae > Hypotaenidia > Hypotaenidia okinawae. Next base: position 163,004,914 of record BSDF01000002.1, read on the forward strand.
ACATAAAAGATTTCTTTTCAAGGTTGATATTTTGTTATAGATGGAGGTGAAATTTCCATGGTAGAAACTGGCTGTCTGATGGTTTTCCTTTAAGCACCATGCAAGATACTTTTCTCCCCTTTCAAAATAATCCGTAATGCTTATAAAGCTATTTCCTCTGGATGATCTTTAATCAGTTTAAAGAACACTTAAAGCTCAAGATCTCTTCATGTTGGATTCCACCTTGTCCCTTCTGTTTGCCTGCTGGGGAGCTCAAGAGCCATTTCCTTTCAGCCAGTTGACCCAGAAGAGGAGTTGAAAGGAAGTTAAATAGAATACAGTTTACTCTGAAATGAAGTCACAAAATGACAATTCTGCCAATATAGAAAAAAACAAACCACCCAACCCACAAAATCTGGGGAGAGGTTTCCTGAAGTGAATCAAAGCAACTGCACCACAGGCTGCCCAGAGAGGAGGTGGGTGCCCCGTGTCTGGAGGTGTTGAAGGCCAGGTTGGCTGGGGCCCTGGGCAACCTTGTGTAGCTCCAGGCCTGGAGGTTGGTGTCCCTGCCTGTGTCAGGGGGGTTGGAGCTCTCTGATCCTTGGGGTCCCTTCCAACCCAGACCAGTCTATGATTCTAAGATTATTTCAATTCAACTTGCAGACTGAAGTCTCTCCCTTTGTTCCTGCTAACATGGATACATCCAACTGCTACGCCCAATGTGCCATACCACAGAGCCACACAATAGAATAAAATAACAATTTATTGTGCCCACTTTCTGTTTAACAACTACAATATTAAAGGCTTCCTCAGAGCAAAATGATACAGGGCAGAAAATGGTAGAAAGGGAAAAATGGCACAAAAGAATGGCAGGGAAAAAATGAAGGGGAAAAAGTGAAGGGGAAAAAATGAAGGGGAAAAAATGCATGGAGTTTTTTACAGGCCAATAGTACAAAAGATGGTGACTACAGGATGCCCTTCTGCATGTGCAAGTCTCCACATCATGCCTTTCTCTTCCAAACACCATTTTGAGGTAGGGCTGTGCTCTTCTGGATTATCTTCAGAGCACGGAATGAGCAAAATTATTTGCTGATGGGGTGTGACATTCCAGGTAGGAGAAATAGGGAAACAGTCACACTGTACAGCTGAAGTAGCTGGGCTGGGTCAGCCTGGAGAAGAGAAGGCTGTGGGGGGACCTCATTGCAGCCTGCCAGTCCCTGAAGGGAGCAGAGGAACAGGAGGGGAATCAGCTTGTTCAAAGGGCAGAGACTGGCAGGACAAGGGGGCTGGAGTGAAGCTGGAGGAGGGAAGGGTTAGAGGAGATCTTAGGGGGAAGTTCTTTGCAGAGAGAGTGGTGAGGGGCTGGAAGGGGCTGCCCAGAGAGGGGGTGGGTGCCCCGTGTCTGGAGGTGTTGAAGGCCAGGTTGTCTGGGGCCCTGGGCAACCTTGTGTAGCTCCAGGCCTGGAGGTTGGTGTCCCTGCCTGTGTCAGGGGGACTGGAGCTCTGTGATGCTTGGGGTCCCTTCCAACCCAGACCAGTCTGTGATCCTATGATTCTATGAGAGTTTGATATCTTGCAATGCAAGGCCAAGAAGCTCCTTTAACCCCACCACCCCCACCAGCCCCTTTAGAAACCCAGCCGCAGGATGCAGGCAAGACTGGCCAAGATGCCCAGAGTTATCATAGTGTAGCTGGTTTTCACACTGCTGGCACCACTGATGTTGCATAAGGAAGTCTCACAGCAGCTGGTAGCAACACCAGCTATGCCAATATTCAGGTCAATTGTTGGGCAAAATGCAGAACATCTCTTGGTGATACGCTGGTTACGGTCACTGCCTGAAGGGGGAGAGAGAGAAAACAGGATGCAAAGTCAGGTATTTTATCTTGTCTATTTTTTGGAGGCTTCAGTGATGGACTGGTTGTGCAATACTCAGTGGGGAATACGTTGTTCTGTACTTAATGCTGTTGGCTTCCCTTGGGCTTGGTTGCTCTGCATCATTATTTCTGTATATGTGACCTATGGAGACCATCTCCAAGCCTCACAACTCCTATGTTGTTTTCAGGACCAGCTGAGTGCAACCTAGGGCAAGAATTTGGACATCTCCCCTATGAGGAAAGGCTGAGGGAGCTGGGGCTGTTCAGCCTGGAGAAGAGAAGACTAAGGGGGGACCTTATTAATGTTTATAAATATCTCAAGTGTGGGACACAGGGGGACATGGCCAGCCTCTTCTCAGTGTCTGTGGGGACAGGACAAGGGGTGATGGCCTCAAGTTGGAGCACAGGGAGTTCCACACCAACATGGGGAAGAACTTCTTGCCAGTGAGGGTGAGGGAGCCCTGGGCCAGGCTGCCCAGGGGGTGTGGAGTCTCCTTCTCTGGAGAGATTCCAGCCCCATCTGGATGCCTCCCTGTGTGCCCTGTCCTAGGGACCCTGCTTTGGCAGGGGGTTGGACCTGATGATCTCTGGAGGTCCCTTCCAACCCCTACAGCTCTGTGATTCTGTCATCTCTTCTTTACTGTGAGGGTGGTGAGGCGCTGGCACAGGTTGCCCAGAGTTGCTCCAGATGCTCCTTCCCTGAAAATGTTCAAGGCCAGGTTGGCTGGGGCTTTGGGCAACCTGGGCTAGAGGAGGGTGTCCCTGCCCATGGCAGGAGGTTGGAACTAGGTGGTCTCTGAGGTCCCTTTTAACTCAAACCAGTCTGTAATTCTATGAAGATGGTAAGACACCATCGTTACCATGGGCTGAGATTCCTCCTTCCACAGTACCTGGCACTTTCCAGTTCCACCCCCTCCTGAACATAAAGATGAGCTTGGAGATGAGACAATTCTCTCCTTTCCAACGTCTCCCTTTCCTGATTGTGTTTAACTGGCAGCCCAGTGTTGTTCCAGTACATTGCAATAGAGATGAGCTGTGCTGACTTCCCACCTGTTGCAAGATTTGATTTCTGTGTGCTGTGAGCCTCATTAATTCTTCCACCACACCTCACGGTGGGTGGAGGCTCTGTGGTCAGCCTAACCTGAGCCCCCTCTTGTCATCAAAGCCTTAGAAAAGCTTCACACTTACCAAGTCCTGTGGTAGAGTAAGTTGTGAGACAGTACTTCTCATGGTCAGAGCATGTGGTTGTACTGAGACAGTGGAGGTTGGAGTATGCATCTTTGCATGTGAAACACGTCAAGGAGAAGGCTGCAAAAGAAGCACACAACACCCATCAATCACCTCTAGAAATATCTGTAAGAGCACAAAACCTTGTGCTGCTTCAGATGGAGGATCTGCCAGCCCAGCAGCCAGCTCCTGAGTGAACAAAACTTGGCCACAGAAACTCTCCTGGACTTTAAGCTCAGATTCCTGATGCTGATGTGGTTTGCTCATTTAGTAGCCCCCAAGGCATCTTCCTTCTGGATACTTACTTGACTCCATTTAAACATCTGTCATCTGCAGTGTGCATTTGGAAAGATCTCCCTAGTATTTTCCCACCTGCAGCATGGAACTCTTGTGCTTGCTTTCCAACCTGCCTCCTCCAAGCTCTGGTTTCTGGCCTCTAGTCCTTGATTCAAAAGAGAACAGCTGATTCCTGTTCACACTCACCCTCATCAAGTCATCTGAGGAGTCCTGGTCTACACCTCCTTTCTCAGACCACACATACCAACAGCTTGGCAGAAACTACTCCAGTTGCCTGGCAGAAAAGGACCTGGGCATGCTGGTGGACAGGGAGCTGAACATTAACCAGCAGTGTGCCCAGGTGGCCAAGAAGGCCAACACCATCCTGGCTTGTATCAGAAATAGTGTGGCTAGCAGGGCCAGGGGAGTGACCATCCCTCTGTAGTGGGCTGTATTCACATCTGGGACCTTCACTACAAGAAGGACATTGAGGTGCTGGAGCATGTCTAGAGAAGGGCAATGGAGATGGTGAATGGTCTGGGGCACGAGTCTGATGGGTAGCAACTGGGGTTGTTCAGCCTGGAGAAGAGGAGGCTGAGTGGAGACCTTATCACTCTCTACAGCTACCTGAAAGGAGGTTGTAGTGAGGTGGGGCTTGGTCTCTTCTCCCAAGCAATAGGACGAGAGGAAATGGTCTCAAATAGCATCAGGGGAGTTTTAGATTGATTATTATGAAAAATTTCTTCACTGAAAGAGTGGTCAGGCATTGGAACAGGCTGCCCAGAGAGGTGGTGGAGTCACCATCCCTGGAGGGCTTCAAAAAACATGTAGATGTGACATTCCAGGACATGGCTTAGTTGACACGGTGGTGTCAAACAGACAGTTGGACATGATGATCTTAGAATGAAGGTCTTTTCCAACCTTAAAGATTCTATTACAGTGAATTATTTTAAAAATATTTTCAAATACAAGAAGGGAAAGACACACCCAAGAGTAACCCTGGCTGTACCAGGCACGATGTACCCCCCAACATATCTCCAACCAGGGACAAGCATCCTAGATCTGCAACTCAGTGTTCACTGAGGAGATGGATGCTTACATTTGGCTGATTCATTTTCAGAGCTCTCCTGGGCAATCCTGGACTTGGAGAAGACAGGGCTCAGCAAACCACCCCCTTGGCTGCAGCAGACTCCTTTTTTACAGCCATCTGTGGGGTGATGACTGCCCAGCACTACAAAATGTGTACATCTGTAATGCTGTGCTTCTGCAGAGCCCTGTGCTAATTATGAATGGATGAAAACAGCTTGCACTCTAGTAGGCTAAAGCAGTCATTCATAGCAAAGAGATCCTTGGGGAAGGTTTCTTTGCATGATAAGGGGGAATTTCCTACTCATCTGTTTATCTGGAGCAAACACTGCTGCAGTAATGTCATCCTTTGGGGATTAAACTTATTCTCATTTCCAGGATACCCCTATCTATGGCCAGTTAATACCCATCTTATTTTTGTACCAGCACTGTCCTTTAGCTTTCCCTTCCCCGCTTTTCATCTCCATCACTCTTCTTCTCCCTTTCTTAAGCTTCCATGCCCTTGTTAGTGCCTTTGGCAGCAATGTCCCAACCTCACTGCTGCCCTTGTTTGACTTTGGACAAGTTTATCTTGCCCAAACAGGCTCTCTGCTCCTCTGTGTCCTACTAGCCCGGACCTGGCCTCAGCTCACACCATGATCCCAGGTGACCAGGCTCACTTTTTCATAAGAAGCCACAAAAGTACTTTTCAGGGCACTATTCACCCTTCTCTGTCTCTGTGGGAGCTGGCTTCTCTTCCCACTCCAGCTAACAGCACCTTTTCCCTTTCCATGGCCATGAAGCACTGACCTTCACTTTCCTCTTGTGTTCTGTGGTCCTCATGGCTCCTATTCTCCCTCTGTTGCGTGTGTCACTGAAGAGCAGCCAGAGGACACCAGGGCTTGTAGTGATTCAGATCCCATCTCCCTTTGCTCCCGTGCTCAACAACCTTAGGATTTACAAAAGCCTCAAATGTGGCACCCAGCTGGCTCTGACTTGATACCAAGACTACTGCAGTTTGCTTCCTGCTTTGGTCATCATGGTGATTTCCATCTTCAAACCCTCTTGGCTGTCCTGCCCTTTCATTCAGTGTTCTCTTGACACCACACCCCCCCATTTTTTCCTTTTTTCTTCTATTTTTTTCAAGTCTGGGACCCTCCTTTAGACCACTCAAAGTGGAGTGGCTGCATTCTCTTTTCTTGTGAAACCTCACATAGGCACATTTCTGCTCCACCCCTCTGGGAAGTACCCTTTCATCCCAGAATAGCCCTACACTAGAGCAGAGTCCCCAAACTGGGTTTTCCAGATATGTAACCCATTTTATTCTTTAATTAACACAACTGGGTTTTCCAGTCATGCAGCTCATCCTATGCCTTAATTAATGCAGCTTCTTTAATCAAGATCATTCCAAGAAATACTTCCTGAATCTATGCAGGAAAGAGTGGTGTTTGTTGCATGCCCAAGTCCTGCTTCATCCCAACCTCCCAAAGCTGCAAATTTCAGAGTCCAGTTGCCCTGATACCCTTCTAGCCAGGGGAGGGGCCAAGTGCCCTTCAGGGGTGATTTTCCCAACCTCTCTTTCTGCAAAGAGAGAGATTCCTCTCTCACTCACATTTTTTATAGAGGACTCCTGGAGGCACGTGAGCTCCTAACTGGCTGGCTCAAGTCAAGACCCTGAAGTCAGATAGGGACAATTTTGATCCTCTATCCCTGTAGGAGCAGCTGCTCATGCTATTGAAAACCACTTCTGGTTTTATTGTACCTGTTAAGGTACCTATTCCATCAGCAGAGGGGTGGCAGCAGGGACAGGGAGGGGATTGTCCCTCTCTACTCTGCCCTCAGGAGGCCCCAGCTGGAGTCCTGTGTCCAGAGCTGGGGCCCCAGTACAAGAAAGATGGGGAACTGTTGGAGAGGGGTCAGAGGAGCCACGGAGATGATCAGAGGGCTGGAGCAGCTCCCCTATGAAGAGAGGCTGAGGGAGCTGGGCTGGGTCAGCCTGGAGAAGAGAAGGCTGTGGGGGGACCTCATTGCAGCCTTCCAGTCCCTGAAGGGAGCAGAGGAACAGGAGGGGAATCAGCTTGTTCAAAGGGCAGAGCCTGGCAGGACAAGGGGGCTGGAGTGAAGCTGGAGGAGGGAAGGGTTAGAGGAGATCTTAGGGGGAAGTTCTTTGCAGAGAGAGTGGTGAGGGGCTGGAACAGGCTGCCCAGAGAGGGGGTGGGTGCCCCGTGTCTGGAGGTGTTGAAGGCCAGGTTGGCTGAGGCCCTGGGCAACCTTGTGTAGCTCCAGGCCTGGAGGTTGGTGTCCCTGCCTGTGTCAGGGGGGTTGGAGCTCTCTGATCCTTGGGGTCCCTTCCAACCCAGCCCAGTCTGTGATTCTATGATTCTGTGATTGCAATGAGGGCTGGGTGGGGTATGGAACACTTTAGGAATGTGCTGCACTCAGGATGCAAACCTGGGGTTAAGCCAGGTTTTGAAGCTTAAACCAGGAGGCTGAGACCCTCTCTATTTTGGAGATCTTCTGCCTGTGCCTAGCAAGGTGTCTGCTCTAAGGGAAAAAGAACATTCCTCAAGGAAGATCTTCATAGGAACAATTCAGATAAACAACGTCCACGTGTGAGGCATTACCAAATGGAAGCACCAGCAGAAGCAGGATTTACACCCTTAAAATCAGTCAGGTTCAGGATTAATTGGAACAGCAACCAGCCTTCTGGCTAGATTGCACAGCAAAGTAGTGCTGCATATGTGTTAATTTTCACCAACTGCTTTGGTAAGTTTGCTGTCTCATTACATGACCTTTAAAAAAAAGTTATTACAGTTGATAAGCTGCAGGAAAGGAACATTTTATTGCCCTCGACTTTCTCTACCCCTCTGAGCACAATGACTTAGCACATACCAAGTTTAAAGCTTGTGAAGTCCCACAGTAAGAACATTTACAGCCTCAAATTAAGTGTGAGTATAAATGTTGTGCTAAACCAGGACCAGAATGGCCAGTAATGTGCAGGTAAAGCCCTACAGCAGAGCCTGAGAAAGATTATTTTTCAATAAGGCAAACCCCTCACCCCCCTACCCTGCCCCAAGCTGAGGAAATCAACTATTTCCCTGGAAAAGTCAGGGCTGCACCCTCTGTTCCTTGCCTGACCACAAGCCCACCCCTGTGTAAATGGGGGCATCTTCCAGAATAGCGGTTCTTGGCAAAGCCCAACCAGGCAGAGTTAAAGTGCAGGTTCCCTGTGCATCCTTACCCCCAAAAAACCCCAATCCAGTTATCACAATGAGAATGGGACCCTGTATCTCCATCCCTGTCTTGGGATGAACATCAGCAAGTTTCACCTCAAAGCAACAAGGCTCAAGAAAGAGATGGGGAGCCAGAATTGCATCTCCTTGTGGCATGACCATTTCTCTACCAATTTAGGTAATGATGATTTTTAATTGCAACCAATAAACAAGCAAGTGCAATAATAGTCAGGTTGTAGTTAGTTATATGTCCAATTTGCAGCTTTATTGTACATATTGCCCTTTGTTTGTTCAGCTTTATATATATCCCTCAACTAACCCATCTTCTCACAGATCTGTACCAAGAGCTCTCAGATGCCTACCCTGAGCCACTCCAAGCTCTGGGCTGGGACTGTGTGAGGCAGGTGAGGTGGGTATCTCATCCCCCACCTCATCATTCTTCCAACTTTTGGAAAGATACATCCCTTGGTTTCTTATCCTGAGGACTGGAATATTCTCCAGAGTCTAATGACCCTTCAAGCTTTACCATTCATGCTGCAAAATCCCCTTCTCACCCTGCAGTATCAAAGACATTGATAGTGGACATGGAGTCAAAGGTATTGGCTCCAGCTCTGGGAGTCTTGCTAGTGCAAGGCAATCCTTGGGGACTCACCACTCTCCGTGCACAGGGCAATGATGAGCAGGACCAGAAGAGCCGTCTTCATCCTTTATAGGTCTTGCAGCTTCCAAAACAAGCAGGAGTCACCCAGGGCAGGTTTTATACCTCTGCAGTGTTTGCTTTGCTGCTAGGATAATAACTATAGGCTTGCTGTGTCAGATGGTGGGTAATTTAGAATAACAGGTCAGCACTTGTATGGGAAAGTATGTTTCAGTGGAACCCTAAAGAGGCGTTGTTCTTCTCCCCCCCACTTCTTTTCCTAGATGTTTCACAATGCAGCTTGTTCATCTGGTATGAGGTATGCAACAGTTTCTAATTTTGGGTAAGTGTAGGAAAAGCAAAACACAAAAACAAACCAGTGCCACGTGAGGGTTATTGGTTTTGTTTCTTTTTCCAGGACACCTTGGGTCTCAGGCTCTACATGCTTGTCCTCACACACTGTTTTAGTGCATCTGGAAATGGACTGAATTTGAAGTTGAAATTGGGATTGAAACTTCTACAAGATGTCTCTCAGGATTGTCAGTGCAGCTAGATCACAAGAGCACTATCTTCCACTGCATTTCAGAGGGGACCAGGCATCCTGTTCTGTGGGCCTTTTTAAGGCTGCAGCTCAAAACCATAAATGTTTCTGTTCAAAAACTGCATATTTTATATGAGGGAAAAAAAATGTTATCTTCTTATAAAATAAATTCCACTGGGCAATGAAAATGGCTCCTTCAATTAAAAAATAGAAATAACACCCACCCCCATCACATTGAACAAGCTGTGATTTTTTTTTTTTTTTTTTAAATTACAAAAAAAAATAAATGTCAGGGAGAAAAAAAAAACCAACCAAACCAAAACCAGTTATAGAGAATGAGGAATTGCCTGATCAAGGGTAGCAACTCATTAAAGTTGTGAGAAAAACTAAATTAAAGCCAGCCAAAAGGATGTGAAATGCCAAATAGGAGTAATCCACTGGGTTTCCATACGGTGCTCCATGTTCCTCCTTTTTTATCATGTTTCATCACCATACCTCCCTATATGAAAGCAGAATCTTTCCTATCTTCTTCTGATTGCTGCTGTCTTTTCCTCCCACCATCACCTCTCTGCCATCTAGTCACGGGGAGGGAGGCACGGTCCCAGAAATGGTCCAGCTGGATCCATTTCACGTGACATTCAGAGCTGCAGGAGCAACCTGCATGCCCCAAGCTTCTGCCAGTGACTCTGCCCCTTGCTGCTCTCCATCTGTTTCATTCCCTTTTTTTTCTTAACCTCAAAGTTACTCAGATTTCCATCTCCCATTAAATATTTGAGCTTCCAACATGACCCACCTACAGTCATTATCTCATCAAAAAGACATGCCCAGTTCTTGAGGTGATGTAACTCTTTCCAACACCTCTAAATTGGATGGATAAATATTCTTAGTATGGAGACCTGTGTGACTAAGGCAAGGAAATCTCTGCTTTCTCAATAGGTAGAGCATGAAACTCAATTGGAGCAGAGGTGGTAATTAACCAAGAAAGCTCAAAGGAGGGGTGTGGTTTGGCTTCACAAGGCCAATGCCTTTGTAAGGCACCAGGCAGGTGGAAAACAGAAGCTGGCACCTTCCATGCCAGGCAGTGCAACCCTCCTTTCCCTCTGAAATATTTTATATTTTCCCCATCCAGGAGGGATTTCATGAGTCTTTATTGGTAAATAAACTTTTACTGCTGACTAGTGGAGGTAATAGCAGAAAAGGGGTCTCTAGTCACAAGATGATGCCTCTCTGAAGCCTGTACATTGGGCTGCACAGGCAGCCCACATTCAGATTTATTTCAGCCAACAGCATCCATTAACAGGTACAGAAATAGCAGCTCAGCTTTTTTTCCACCTCCCCCCATCCTCCCTTGTAGTCTCACCCAAGCAAAAACTAAAATATCTCTTGTCTCCAGCAAGCTGCTGAGATTTTGAGCTGGCAAGGCTGTATTTCTTAAAGGAGTTATTGCAGGGTTCCTGACAGTGGAGATTTTCTCTAGTCCTGCCCTCCTCCAACTGGTCCCATATGTCCCCCTGATATTAATGCTACCTTCATCCCTCACCAGCACCAGGTGAAAAGAACCCACGAGGGTAGGAAAGGACAGAGATGATTAGGACCCCAGAGGGACCAAGGCAAAAGAGAAGATAATATCACAGTTTACAAGTGATAGGGAGCTATGAATTTCAAGAAGATTTTGGAAAGAGTAGCAGGGGATTTACCTGGGGGGTGGAGGATGGTGTGGAATGACTTAGATCCTTTGACATAGTTGCTGAGTGGAGGAGGAAAGGAGAGTGTTTTGTTTGTCCTGTTCTAAACCTGGTTGGAACAGTCATGTGAGAAGGGCAAACTTTCTTTTTTTTTTTTTAATAACTATTTTGGTGAAAAGGTGTGAATTTCATGAAACAAAAGCTGAGACTTCAAAGTAACTGTGACATTGGGATATTTTTACTCAATGTGGATTTTTAAATGGGCCAAAAGCTTTGATAGTAATTTCACAGAATCAAAAGGTTGGAAAAGACCTTTAAAGATCATGAAGTCCAACCATTCCTGTCCTGTGCTAAACCAGATCCCTGACCACCTCATCTCCCTGTCTGTTAAACACACCCAGGGGTGGGGACTCAGCCCCCTCCCTGGGCAGCCTGTTCCAGGCCCTGACCCTGTTCTAGGCCCCGGTTCCAGGCCCGTTCCAGGCCCTGACCCTGCTCCAGGCCCTGACCCCGCTCCAGGCCCTGACCCCGTTCCAGGCCCCTGTTCCACAGCCCCACAACTCTGCCAGGGAAGAACTTTGCCCTCCCAGCTGAGCTGACCCTGCCCTGGGGCAGCTTGAGCCCATTGCCCCTTGTCCCATCTCCTGTCCCCTGGCTGAAGAGACCATCACCCACCTCTCTGTACCCTCCTGGCAGGGCAGGGGAGGTGGGGAGAAGGTCTCCCCTCAGCCTCCTCTTCTCCAGACTAAACTTCAGAAGTTATTGTGATTAATACAGAGGAAAAGTGATGGGAAAAGTGGTTAAAAAGAAGGTCTCTGTTGGCCCTTCAGCACAGAAAGGCTACAACACTACCATTTTTCAGTCAGAAAAATATGCACCAGAACACCCTCCTTACCCAGAAAAGACTAACAGGATGACTAAACCTAATCCCATGTTCAGAGCCTTAGGCACATGCTGTGGTTTCTCCCCGTTGCACAGAAACACAGGCTCTTTGCCACTTGTCTAGAGCACTCCTGGAGCAGGACTCCCTTCAGATCTGCCTAGGATGCAAACATCAGGGCATTATTTTTCCATGTACTGCTTCTACATGAGCCTTCCTGAAATGCACCACCGCGTTTGAGAGCTGCTCAGCTGGGAATTCTGCACCATCCCGATCCAAGGCTGCATGTATTTTTGCCCATGCTAGCTATGGCTTTGCTCCTCCAAGAGCTGCAGGAGACCACCAACCCATTTCCTCCATCCCCAAGCCTGGAACTGCAGCAGAGGAAAGGGAAAGAACAAAGACCTCCCCACCAGATCAGACACCCATGGCCTCTGCCAGGTTCTTTCTTCTTGTTTCCCCTGTCCCTGCAGAGAAGCCAGGAGCAATCACTTGGACAACAGCACGTTCTCCAAGCAGTCACAGAGGTCCCTGTGATATGAGGACAAGTTCCAGGAGCACCATTGTCATCTTGGACATCTCCAGCATCTGGGTGTGGCACCTTTATCTACTAATAAAAGCTGAAACCAGCAAACCTGCAGAGATCACACAACAACTCTGCAGCATGGCCAGAAGCACAAACAATAACCTGCCAAACCCCCAGCCCTGGGGCACTTAGGAGACAATTCTCTCTGTTGCTCACAGTGGGAACATCACAAACAACTTTGACCTTTCCATATTGACACGTCCATTCCTTAGCACTGAGTGACTGGGCAGATCATCTGGCTGTATGGAGTGTGTGCCTCGAGCTGCTGGATGCAACTGAGTTAATTGAGAAGGGGGAGCCAGGAGGAGACTTCCCAAGCGCTAAAAGGAGAGCTCAATGTGAAGTAGAGATTCAGGCTACAGCCCTTCCTCAGGCTGATCTTAGTGTGGGTAGAGCAAACACACTCCAGAATAATGTAAATCTTTATTTTGTCTGACATTTGTCACATGCATGCTATCAAAAGAGCTTTCCCAGGGAAAATTAGTACAAAACAGCACATGAAACTGGGAGGGGGAAATAGGATCTACGCTGCCATGCCATTTGGTGGGTGGGATCTGAAGCACTATCTTGGAAGAAACAGGGTAGCCTAGCCCCTGTCAGAGACACCAGACAGAGCACCTTGGTTTCTCAGTTGGGGAATACCTTGTAGCTTCTTGGCTTTGCCATCTCTTCACCCAACCCTCATCACAATCCTGCCCTGATGACACAGATCAAGCTGGCTGCGATTCCCAGGGACATCAGGGCGTAGCTGATCTTTATGCTGTTGGCCCCACTGAAATTGCACAGGGAGGTGGTACAGCACTTGGTGGAATAAGCCGCCACCCCGAAGTTCACGTTCGTCTCAGGGCAGTCCACAGAACATTTCTTGGTGATGCGGTGTCCCACGTCATTTCCTGGGTGGAGAATAGACAAGAAAGGAGAGCTGTGATTTCAGATTCTTCTCCAAGAGCTGGCCAAAAGGTGAGAGGAGGAGGTATATTGCTCTCTGCTTAATTTGCCATGCAGCAATGACAGCTATCAATCAGCAGATCTGATGGCTGCTGGGTGAGTATCCACACACCCTGGATAAAATGCATGGCACTAGAAGGTCCTTGAAAGAAATTCACACCTTGCTTCCTGTAGAACAGTGAAAAAATCACTGCCAATGCATTTTCAGGTTCTAAAACATTCCTTATATCCAAACCCTTTCCCACCTGGAGTATTGTGTATAAACAAGACAGGGATCTCCTGGAGAGAGTCCAGAGGAGGCTACGGAGATGATGAAGGGCCTGGAGCATCTCCCCTGTGAGGAAAGGCTGAGGGAGCTGGGGCTGTTCAGTCTTGAGAAGAGAAGACTAAGGGGGGACCTAATTAATGTTTATAATTATCTTAAGCAGGGGATGCAGGGGGAATCAGCCAACCCCTTTTCAGTGTCTGTGAGGACAGGACAAGGGGCGATGGCTGCAAGTTAGAGTATAGGAAGTTCTGCACCAATATGTGGAAGAACTTTTTCCCAGTGAGGATGAGGGAGCCCTGGGACAGGCTGCCCAGGGGGGTGTGGAGTCTCCTTCTCTGGAGATATTCCAGCCCCATCTGGATGCCTCCCTGTGTGCCCTGTCCTAGGACCCTGCTTTGGCAGGGGGTTGGACCTGATGATCTCTGGAGGTCCCTTCCAACCCCTGTGATTCTGTGATTCCATGATCCTCCATCACAAAACTTGTGCCAGATCTCTCAGATCAAGCCGTGGGGTCTTTCCATGAAAGTCTATGTGCTCCAGTCATCCCTGCCACAAAGTGGTGAGGAACATACCCTAGGTGGTGGATCAGGGGGCACCACAGAAGGATTCACGCATGTTGTAAGTTGAGATCCTTAAACCTTAGTGATCAACAACTACTGCCCTCAAAAAAATATTGCCCATGAGTGTCTCTGGAATAAAAAAAAACAAAACCAAAACCCAAAAAACCCTCCTTGACATGTTGCTGATACTCACCAAACCCTGCAGAGCTGTATGTGGTTGTACAGTATTTCTCATGGTCTTCGCACTTGTAGGTTTTAAGGCAGTTCCAGTTGGAGTGCTCATTGTCACACGTGTAACAGAACAAGGAGGAAGCTGGAAAGAGCACATATGACAAACATTAGTGGTCTCCAGCCATGCCCTCCTGGGAAGAAATGACAATAGTCATGTCCCTTCTTGGAGAACACCCAGTAAAGAGTATGCTACAAGCATATTTTCATGACAAGTGAAATAAGAAGTTGGTTTTGATTAAAGAAGCTGAAAAGTCAAAAAAAAAAAAAACCCCAAAACCCAAACAAAACAAGGTTATTTTTGGTTTAGTTGAGATTTTTGGTGATTAAACCTGGAAAACTTATTTTTTTCAGCCTGAGCATCCCTCTCAGGTGATGCATCTTTCTCCCCAGCATCCACATTGGCCTGGTTATCAGCCAACCTGCAAAAGTAGAGCTTGTGATCTACCTAGGTGGGTCTAGTCTAGTTCTGGCAAGGAGGAAAGGAGCTGTCACTGTTCTCAGGTGAGCGCTTAGGTTCTAGCATTTTTCAGATTGCATCTCCAAAACACTATACAGACATGAATTAATTAAAGCCTATGACACCCCTGTGAACTAAATTCCTGAGCACAGAGCCACATTAAAGGGAGTTCCCTGGGAGAGGTTGCTCTGGACAATGGAGAGATTATTCCTACCAGCGCCTGGAACAACATGTTCTCAGTGATATTATTAGCAGGGTTGAGCCAGGTCTACTACAAAGTTAGAAGGAGGTTGGATATGTATTTCTGAAGAAATATGAAGTAAATTGAGTCAAAGGTCCAAGCTGGCTGTGCTACAAACTGCTACGTGTCATCCTGTTCCCTGGAGATAGGTTTACAATTAGTGGAAATTGTTTCCATCCTGTTCAGAGTTCCATGAAATGCTCCTCATTTCTGAGCAGGGGTGACAGAGGCTGTTGAGCTGCTCTTGGGACTGCTTTCTCCATTGCTAGCCGTGGTGGAGTGCTCCTGGTTGAAGGTGACTAAATTGCAAACCCAGGGGTGGTGGGTGAAGGAGGAGAGGGGGTGTCCTCTGTTAGGCTGAAATGTCCCTGGTTCTGTTCCTCATGGCTTTCACAATCCAGTAAGGGACTTATTTCTGCTCAGAATAGCCCCTATAAATTGAATTTTAACATGTTGTTAACAAGGCAAGTCCTCCCAGGGACTCTAAAGCCCAGCTGCCAAGTTGATCCAAATTCACCTCTGAAGTTGAACCTGCCCGTGATGCTGGGTTAGACAGTCACAGAAGCAGTTTAAAAAGAGAATGAAAAGCCATTTGGGGCCCTAACTACTCAAGGTGGGAGAAGAAAAGTCCTCCACTATGAGATGTGGGTTGCTCAGGTGCCTTAGGTATGGCTCCAGAGCCAGCTCTGGGTGCCTCAAAATGTAACTGTCCATCTTGCTCTGAAACGTACCCAGATGTTCTTTCTTAGTGCCAGGTGTTACAAGCACAGGTGTTCTCCATCCCAGCAGATAAAACCATCCTTGTTGCATCCTGGTTGTAACTTCTCTTCAACTGACTATTCAGCACTCTCAGTTCCTCCATCCACTTGGACAAGTTAAACCTCTCACCTCTCCTCTGCAGATCCCCCAACACGAGCCGTGGGCGACCACCCTTTTGCAGACCATGCCAGAGCAACCCTAGGCAGGGTGCTTAGCAAATGCTATTGCATTTTACAGTCCTGGCAGCTCGCTCTGGTCTGCCTTGCTGCCAGGTCACACAAAGGTTCTCAAACCACTTCGTGCTGCAGATGGAGACGAGACCCCAGCAGACTGAAATGCACTCCTGGTCTCCCAACTGATGCAAGGGAAATCCCTCCCAGTTAGGAAACAGCAACAGCTTAAACCATTAAAGCTCTTACAAAGCCTTGCCTGCATCCTGCCTCCATCTGCCATTAGGTCTAGTTTTGCAAATGCAGACAGAAATAGCCTTACCAGTGCAAAAAGTCTTGCTGTACTCCTCAGGATTGCCAATAGATGCTCAGAGCCGATGTTTCCAACTGGATATTTCCTCACAATGGTCTAGTTAGATCTGCAACGCCTTTTGTTTGAGAGGAGGACAAGCACAGAGCGTTGCAGATGCCACTACAAACACACCACTCACAGACACTTTAAAAAAAAGCTCTTCAAGCCTAGGAGCAAAGAGCTCTTAGGCTTTCAAATATCTGCCAGCAACCTAGTTTCTTAATTGTAATGTCATTCTGGGAAAGAAAGTGAAACACTGTTGACTGCAACAGCAGCTCTGTTACTTCTATCAGCCTCTCCTGAAGTTGGATTCAGGAGCAAAAATAAAACCAAGAGGGGAAAAAAGTGTGAGCCCGGCTTAACTCCTATTAGCATGTCTCAGTTCACAAGTCTGTCTTCAGATGTGAGCTTGTCAGAGCTTGATCTGGAGGTGTGAGAAACCAGAGCAGTCAGCTCATCTGCTCTGGGTTATTGGGCACCTTGGCAGAACTTGCCCCAAAGCTAAGATGCGACCACACTAGATATTGCTTGATGCAGCCGATGCCAAGGGAAAACTGCAAGACCAAGACTCAGCCAACTGCAACAAAAGCTGTCAAACCTTCTTGTCCCTGCATCATCCCTATTTTCTCTCCTAATGTTTTCATCCTCTCCCAGCCTCCACATCTCCTTACCTTGCTCGGCACACAGGACTGCTGCCAGCAGGGCAATCAGAAAAGCCCTCATGGTCGTCGTGCCCTCAGAGCCTGCACAATGTGGGAAGGTGCACCACAGTAAGGTTTTATACTGGGACTGCCTTTGCTTTGACTTCCTTTGATTGCAGTAATTTGAGGGCTTGGGAGTGACAGCACATAAGATGGGTGTGTTTGTGCGTAGGAACTTATTGGGAGGCTCCAGGTGGCAATTTCTTCTACATCTCATTCAGATCCAATCTCTTTTTTATTTTTTTCCCAAGCCCTACTCCTGCTGACCATCTCTTCATTGCTAATTTGGGCAATGATTTATCTGACTCAAACATGGGAGTCCCTTCTTACTCCGTTGGGTTGAACTGAGCAACCTGGAGCCAAGCAGATTCAGCTGCCTTAGTCCAGGGTGGCTCATCATCACTTGCAAGATGGTAGCTATCACCTGGCATTCTCCATCCTCTCTGCCATGATATGAAAGCTTCATATCTGTGGGAAGTCATTCAAAGTTATCATCTCACTTGTGCTAAGAAAAGCACTGATGCAGAAAAAACAAGTTCTGTTGTTCTTGCAATGCCACTAATTATGCCTGGACACTCACTCAGAGGCTCCCGTGGGCCAAGCAGGGATGTGATCTGATGCTTTCGTTTTGCTCTGCTTCTCTGTCCTCCAGAAGCATCCAGGGTTTCCAAGCAACGATGTTTGTTGATACCTGCAGACCAACTCCAGACTCAGTCAGGTTTTTCCAGTCCCTCATGACCTTTCCAGTCTTTCTGGGCTCCATCCATCTGTTCCCAAAACCACTTCACCACCTCCTGCCAAATGGGGGAGAAGGCAGCAGAGACAGAAAGCACACAAAAATGACTGCAGGAGTTAAACTACAAATGAGAGTGAAAATGACTGAGAAATACAACAAGATGTCAGGAAGACATCTCAGCAGACCAGGACCCATTGTCCTTAGAGACACAAATGACCTAGGGAAGTTGAGAGTCAAGGTTTGTAAGGTCACAAATTATGAGGATACAGAATAAAGACTTTCCATTTGATCTTTCTTTTTCACCAAATTACTCCCCAAGAAGTTGGTTCACAAGGTCTTCCTCTGATCACTTGTCTGCAAGATCCTGGGCAAATGTCCCCCTCCCCAACCCCTGTGATGGGTCTTTGACTTCATTCTGCTTTTGGCAAGTTCTTTTTCTACAGCAGCTTTGTCCCCCAGCAATTTCAGCCTCTGCTTGTGCCCAGAGGTGGGTGGACAGGATGAGCATCCAGTTTTCAATGTTTTCCACTCTTCCCTGGATTCACCCTGACCTTGAGCATGAATCTTTAATTATCTCCTCTTTTAGCAAGGATGTGGATTAAAGCTAAAGAAAGGAAGGGTTAGAGGAGATCTTAGGGGGAAGTTCTTTGCAGAGAGAGTGGTGAGGGGCTGGAACAGGCTGCCCAGAGAGGGGTGGGTGCCCCGTGTCTGGAGGTGTTGAAGGCCAGGTTGGCTGG
The DNA here is from genome assembly GCA_027925045.1 of Hypotaenidia okinawae. NCBI lineage: Eukaryota > Metazoa > Chordata > Aves > Gruiformes > Rallidae > Hypotaenidia > Hypotaenidia okinawae. The sequence continues at coordinate 163,023,057 of BSDF01000002.1, forward strand.
GGCCCTGGGCAACCTTGTGTAGCTCCAGGCCTGGAGGTTGGTGTCCCTGCCTGTGTCAGGGGGGTTGGAGCTCTCTGATCCTTGGGGTCCCTTCCAACCCCTGCCATTCTATGATTCTATGATGACACTCCCTGTTGCAACAGGTCATACAAAAACCTTGCAATGATGGAAAAATTGGGAATGTATTTTCTCCAAAACAGAAGCAATCTCAGTGCATGGTGTAAGTCTTCCTTTGTTTCAGGCATTTTTATCTGGTTTAGCCTGGAAGGGGTATCATGAGGAATACAAGTCATCCCTCCTTTCCACCATATCCCTACGAATCTGACTTCACTTGCTGGTGTCTGAATTTTTCCAAGTGGAATTTTCAGTTCTAAGCCTTCTAAACGTGAAATTATTTTGTCTTGCATTGCTCAAACTCTGTCTACCTGGTTTCCTCTGATAAGCACATCCTCAATAGAGTGGTAAACTTTCCTTGGGGTCCCCTCCAACCCAGACCATTCTATGATTCTTGGGAGACCCACGTGACAGATAATGTGGCACCTATACTTTGGAAATAACCTGTGAAAAATCATACTCTCTGAACAAGACTTTGTATAAACTCATGCATGGGTGACATCAGTCAGGAAACATGGATCTGTTAGAGCATAGGAGCAATGTCCATGTTTGCTTTACGTGTAATATCCAGGATTCTCTCAGCCAGCTGGAGAAATGCAACTCAAAACCTCATTTCCTTCCATCCACATGGAAAATCCAGAAATGAAACTGAACTATCACTCTGAATTCACCTCACCTTGGAACCAACTGAGCAGAACAATGCAGCTCCTCAGCAGGAAGAGGGGAGCAATCCACGAACACAGCGACACAAAGAGAAAGAAGAAAGGCTTTGAAATGAAACCAAATAAATGAACAGTAAATAAATGACACTGTTAAAGCATAAGAGCAGCTGAATAGGGAAATCTGCAAGTGAGAAATGAGCTGTTGGAAGTGAAAGTGTGAGAAAGCATTTAAATAGATTAGAGAGAGGGAAGGTTAATAATAATAAACAAGATTAATATTTCACCCAGAACTGGAAAGAGGAAAGGGGGGGACTGGGGGGACTGGGGGGAGTTGAGAAATATTGGCACAAAGTAAAATAAATCAAACAAACACACAAAGCTTGGGGTGGAATAATTAAAGGCAGGCAAAGTGAGGGTAAGAAATAAGAGAGGATGGGAGGGGAGTATTGATGCTTCACAGTTTCTCCTGCGGTGGCATTACTTAGCACTGTGCAAAAGGTGCATGTTGTTATGTGCAGGCACTGTTCAGGTATTAACCACAACCCTTGAAGGTGTGAGGAGCACTTTCTACAGCTCCACAAATCCCAATTTAACCAACTACCAGAGGCAGGCTGTGGGGTCTCCCCTGGATGGGGAAGGCATTTGGGGCATCACCTCACCCCTAACCCTGTGTCCCTGAAAGAGACGACTGGAAAAGCTTTGGGACCCAGACTGGGATCTGGCCAGGTCCCAAAACCATGCTATTCTCCTGTGCTGTTGATATTGCAATCACGCTCAGGGCCAACTCAAGGGCTCTGGGCTCCAACCAGCACCACAGAGGTAGAGTTGGGGGGACTGGGCTCCTTTGAAGCAGAGAGCAGCCTACTCCTTTCAAGCAAAGGGAGAAGAGAGCTGGAAGTAAAGCCAGGGCAGAGACAACTGAGGTAGTAGGAGGTGCAGGTGGTGTCAGGGGACTTCAGGGAACACAGCATGGAGGTGTTGAAACTACTTTCCTGGGGACACTAAAAAAAAGAGAGAGAGGGGAGGGTAGCAGGGTGAATCTTGCTGCAGAAATTGGGCTAGGTGGGTGTTAAGAAAGGATGTTAAACAGTTAACAGAGCCTGGGAGTTTGAAAGGAAGAAACCTTAACCCACTTCAAGCTTGGCAGCCGACAGCATGTGTTTGTGCCAGACCTTGGGAGTGTGTTGTGCAAGGCCAGTCCTTTTCTGTGTAACAGGAGTCAGACAAAGAGTGTTTTCAGCCCCGTGATGGAGCAGGGAGGTGGAGCAAACTGCCAGCTCTGGGGATGTCTTCATGTCAGCCATCCCTACTTTCTCCTTTTTCTTTTCTGGGAGGTGGTTCCAACTGCAGCTCTTCCTCTCTGCTTCGGGGAGGAAGCTCTCCCGTTTCAGCTCAGGGTTGTAAACTGGAGGCTTCAGGAAGGGAAAGGAGAGACCATGAGATGAGGTGAGAAGGCAGCAGCCATGGGTAGTGCTCCTGGTGTCCCTGAGTCATGCAGATGGTACATGCAGGGCAAGCAGTCCAGCCCAGCCCTGGACAGTATCAGAGTGATCTGGCAGTGTCATCTCCTCCTTCCTTGACAGGTCAAGGAAGGCTGGGTTGCTTCACCTGGCTGTGCAATGGCAAGCAGGTTTAGAAGAAGGATTTGAAGCGGGGAGACCATAGGACCCAGAAACCCCAGGAGAAAAGGAAGACTTGCATGGGTTATTTTGGCTTTCCCACCTGCTGCAGGCAGCCTGCTCTATTCTTCCCTTTCCCAAAGCACATCTGAGTCTGTAGTTTACCTGGTAGGCTTCAAACAACAGGACAGAGCTCCTCAGGTCAGGCAGATGACAGAGGCTACCAAACCTCTGCCTCTAGGAAGGAAAAGGATAGACCAGATCTATTGTGTCTGGTTGAAATACAAGGTGGTCTGGGTAGGCTTTCATCTCAGCATGACAGCATTTTTCCCTAGGTTTCGAATCTATATGTATTTTTTTCTTTAACCTTTAAGCCCATTTGACTAGGCTATCCTTCAGGTTACCAGGAGCCTTGCTATTGGTCACAATGGGTGAGGAACCTGAATCCTTTGGGGCTACAGCTACCAGCCAACAGGAAACCAAAGCCATTTTGTTACCTCCAGAGTCCTGACAGATTAATTCAGTCCCATCAGCTTGAAGACTCATGGAGAAATACCACCATGATTGACATCCCCACCAATGCCCTGCCTGAAATCAAGACTGGCTCACCAAACAAGGCATCAGCCCAGCCCTAAAGCCATCCATGCCACTGGATCATCAACATGGCTTGGGCACACCCCAACCAGCATTTGTCTCAAATAGTGCCCTGACATGGGGCTGCTCCTTGCAAGCAATTTGTCTGTAACCACCTTGTTTGCAGAGAAAATAATTTAGAGTTCTGGATGTGAATCATCCTTCTTGGATCCAAGGCCAAGGTTTGTTATTCTCCAGTGGCATTTATTCAGCCAGGAGGGGATGGATATATTAGAGACTTACAGGGTTTGGAGGTAAAAAGGCAATGAAGGATGGTTGGGAGGAGAAAGAAGAGCTGAGAGACAAAGACCCATTACCTTCTTTGAGATTCTCCCAAAAAGAGTTAATGCCAGTCCTCACCAAGGAGGACACTGCTGGTCACAGCTGTGTTTGGGGAGAAATGATCCTCACAGGTTTATTCTGTTCTGGAGACAGGACAAGGGGCAGGGGCTTCAAGTTGCAGCACAAGAAGTTCTGCACCAACATGGGGAAGAACTTCTTCACAGATCAGTTGATATTTCCCAAAACTGTCATTGCTTTTAAACTGGCAGTGGGAATTTCCCACTGTCCAAGGTCCAGCCCTCCTATTCTTCTCTCATGACATGAGCAGCCAACATGCAGGGACTGAAACTGAACTGTTCCCTGGTTACACTGGTCATAGAATCACAGAATCCCAGACTGGTCTGGGTTGGAAGGGACCCCAAGGGTCACAGAGCTCCAACCCCCCTGACACAGGCAGGGACACAAACCTCCAGGCCTGGAGCTACACAAGGTTGCCCAGGGCCCCAGCCAACCTGGCCTGCAACACCTCCAGACACGGGGCACCCACCCCCTCTCTGGGCAGCCCCTTCCAGCCCCTCACCACTCTCTCTGCAAAGAACTTCCCCCTAAGATCTCCTCTAACCCTTCCCTCCTCCAGCTTCACTCCAGCCCCCTTGTCCTGCCAGGCTCTGCCCTTTGAACAAGCTGATTCCCCTCCTGTTCCTCTGCTCCCTTCAGGGACTGGCAGGCTGCAATGAGGTCCCCCCACAGCCTTCTCTTCTCCAGGCTGACCCAGCCCAGCTCCCTCAGCCTCTCTTCACAGGGGAGCTGCTCCAGCCCTCTGATCATCTCCGTAGCTCCTCTGACCCCTCTCCAACAGTTCCCCATCTTTCTTGTATTGGTCCTGACAAACAATGCTCTGGCCTTTCTTTGGAAAGTTCAAATGCTGTGATTGACATTTGAAGTGTGCTAGCACAAACACTTATCAAAGGCTGAACAAAAGCTTTGCCACAGAAGACTTTGGGCCAACACCTACAGGAAGAAAAGAATGCAGCAGCTCTCATGCCTGTCTTCACAAGTGTTGTCCTCATCACTGTGGGGGCTTTTTTGATGTTTGTTTTGGGGGGGATATTAAGTTGAACTTTAACTTCCTGGAGCGACATGGTAGTGTCGACAGCAAGTATTTGAACCTGTCAGGCCAGTGGTATGTGCAAAATATTAAACATAGAATCACAGATAGAATTACAGGGGTTGGAAGGGACCTCCAGAGATCATCAGGTCCAACCCCCTGCCAAAGCAGGGTCCCTAGGACAGGGCACACAGGGAGGCAGCCAGATGGGGCTGGAATATCTCCAGAGAAGGAGACTCCACACCCCCTGGGCAGCCTGGCCCAGGGCTCCCTCACCCTCACTGGCAAGAAGTTCTTCCCCACATTGGTGTGGAACTCCCTGTGCTCCAACTTGAGGCCATCACCCCTTGTCCTGTCCCCACAGACACTGAGAGGAGGCTGCCCATGTCCCCCCGTGTCCCACCCTTCAGCTATTGATACCCATGGATCAGATCCCCTCTCAGGCTTCTTCTCTCCAGGCTGAACAGCCCCAGCTCCCTCAGCCTTTCCTCCCAGGGGAGATGCTCCAGGCCCTTCAGCATCTCCAGAGCCTCCTCTGGACTCTCTCCAGGAGATCCCTGTCTTTTCTCTCCCAGGGAGCCCAGCACTGGACACAACACTCCAGGTGGGGCCTGAGCAGGGCAGAGCAGAGGGGGAGGATCCCCTCCTGTGACCTGCTGCCCACACTCCTCCTGATGCCCCCCAGGATCCCATGGGCTCTCTCAGCCCCCAGGGCACACTGCTGGCTCATGGCCACCCTGTCACCCACCAGGACCCCCAGCTCCTTCTCCACAGAGCTCCTCTCCAGCAGCTCACCCCCAGCCTGTCCTGATTCCAGCAGTTCTTCCTTCCCAGGTGCCAGACTCTCCACTTGCTTTTGTTGAACCCCATCTGGTCTCTCCCTGCCCAGCTCTCCAGCCTGGCCAGGTCTCTCTGGATGGCAGCTCAGTGTCCTGTGCATCAGCCACTCCTCCCAGCTCTGGATCATCAGGTCCTTGCTGAGGGTGGATGCTGATTCCTCACCAAGGTTGTCAATGAAGATATTAAACAGGACTGGACCCAACCCCAAGCCCTGGGGAACACCACTGGTCACAGGCCTCCAGTCAGACTCTGCTCCACTGAATCTACAACAGAAATAGGGTAGGACCTGGCCTTGTCAGAGCCTCCAAAGCCACCCACATAGACACCAAGGAAGATTTAGTCTAGATATCTCTTTTACTTGTCTAAATATCTCTTTTACTTCTGTAAGATATTATTTTTCCTATCTACTCCTTATGAAGGGTAGACACACACATCCTGCTCAGGAAAGCAAGGAAACAGGCATTGTTTTCAAAACTGCTATTTTGGGGTTTTTTTAAACCTGCCTTGGGTTCTTGACTCCTCTTTTGCATGATGGGTATTTCAGGCCTGGAAGCAATCCCCTGTGCTGAAACACAATAGCTGAAATTTCCAAGGTGAGGTGAAAGCTGAGAGTAAATTGAGGAAATCAACCCTCAGCATCGACCCTCAGCAAGTGCTGATGATCCAAAGCTGGGAGGAGTGGCTGATGCACAGGACACTGAGCTGCCATCCAGAGAGACCTGGCCAGGCTGGAGAGCTGGGCAGGGAGAAACCAGATGGGGTTCAACAAAAGCAAGTGGAGAGTCTGGCACCTGGGAAGGAATAACTGCTGGAATCAGGACAGGCTGGGGGTGAGCTGCTGGAGAGGAGCTCTGTGGAGAAGGAGCTGGGGGTGCTGGTGGGTGACAGGGTGGCCATGAGCCAGCAGTGTGCCCTGGGGGCTGAGAGAGCCCATGGGATCCTGGGGGGCATCAGGAGGAGTGTGGGCAGCAGGTCACAGGAGGGGATCCTCCCCTCTGCTCTGCCCTGCTCAGGCCCCACCTGGAGTGTTGTGTCCAATGCTGGGCTCCCTGGGAGAGAAGAGACAGGGATCTCCTGGAGAGAGTCCAGAGGAGGGACAGGGAGATGCTGAAAGGCCTGGAGCATCTCCCCTGTGAGGAAAGGCTGAGGGAGCTGGGGCTGTTCAGCCTGGAGAGAAGAAGACTAAGGGGGGACCTAATTAATGGTTATAATTATCTTAAGCATGGGATGCAGGGGGAATCAGCCAGCCTCTTCTCAGTGTCTGTGGGGACAGGACAAGGGGTGATGGCCTCAAGTTGGAGCACAGGGAGTTCCACACCAATGTGGGGAAGAACTTCTTGCCAGTGAGGGTGAGGGAGCCCTGGGCCAGGCTGCCCAGGGGGTGTGGAGTCTCCTTCTCTGGAGAGATTCCAGCCCTATCTGGATGCCTCCCTGTGTGCCCTGTCCTAGGGACCCTGCTTTGGCAGGGGGTTGGACCTGATGATCTCTGGAGGTCCCTTCCAACCCCTACAATTCTATGATTCTATGAAAGCAAAATTTCTCTCTATCTATGGGAAAGCTGTGATGAGCTCCACACACAACCTCTTGTGATGGTTTTACCCTGGCTGGAGGCCAGATGCCCACCAGAGCCGCTCCAGCACTCCTCTTTCCAGCTGAAAAGGAGAGAAAATACATATGGGGAGGCTTAGGATTCAAGATAAGGACAGAGGGAGCAGCTGTGCTTGCTGCCTGGGGAGGTTAACTCTGGCCAGAACCAGGACACCTCTCTACCCTAATTTTGGGCTCTGGGTCTGGTTGGGTTTTTTCCAGGTGGATGCCAATAGAGAGTGGAAAGATCACGAGTGGCAGAAGCTCAGCACATGCGTGGGAAGATCAGGACACTCCAGTTTCTCTCCTGATCCACTCCTGGTGACCCAAGCAGGGACAGCATCCAAAGCCCAGCTGCGTGGGTGAGAACAAGAGGTTGGGCAGTCCCCTCCTTACGTCTAGAAACTTGTCACACCTCAAGTAATAGCCATGCTGAAACCTCTGCAACTGCAGCCAAGGAGAGCAGGGCTGTTCCTGGGGGAGGAGAGACCACAAGAGGCAGAGAGGATCTGTAGATCAAGGAATCATCCTGGCTGAAACAATCCCAGCCTGAAGGGGTGTGTTCAGCGAGGCAGAGGAACAAACACTAGGATATCTGGGAGGAAGATCAGATTCCTCACTGGGCAAGCAGAAGGGTATTTTCCCAGGAGTCTGAGCCAAAACTTCAAGTCAGTGTTTTGCTTGTTAGTTTTGGGGGTTTTTTCAAAAAATACATTATTTTTGGAAATGTTTTGCTGGGGTGTGTTTGCACTGCTGGTTGGGCAGAAGGAGGGAAGAGCATTGGTCCATCTCAAGAGCATCTCTGCACAGCACAGCTGGGGTTTGGCTCCTCTTGCCTCATAGAATCGTAGAATCATAGAGTCACAGACTGGGCTGGGTTGGAAGGGACCCCAAGGATCAGAGAGCTCCAACCCCCTGACACAGGCAGGGACACCAACCTCCAGGCCTGGAGCTACACAAGGTTGCCCAGGGCCCCAGCCAACCTGGCCTTCAACACCTCCAGACACGGGGCACCCACCCCTCTCTGGGCAGCCCCTTCCAGCCCCTCACCACTCTCTCTGCAAAGAACTTCCCCCTAAGATCTCCTCTAACCCTTCCCTCCTCCAGCTTCACTCCAGCCCCCTTGTCCTGCCAGGCTCTGCCCTTTGAACAAGCTGATTCCCCTCCTGTTCCTCTGCTCCCTTCAAGGACTGGCAGGCTGCAATGAGGTCCCCCCACAGCCTTCTCTTCTCCAGGCTGACCCAGCCCAGCTCCCTCAGCCTCTCTTCATAGGGGAGCTGCTCCAGCCCTCTGATCATCTTCATGGCTCCTCTGACCCCTCTCCAACAGTTCCCCATCTTTCTTGTACTGGGGCCCCAGCTCTGGACACAGGACTCCAGCTGGGGCCTCCTGAGGGCAGAGTAGAGAGGGACAATCCCCTCCCTGTCCCTGCTGCCACCCCTCTGCTGATGGAGCCCAGGATCCCATTGGCCTTCAGAGCTGCAAGAGCCACTGCTACTCATGGCAGTTTGGTGAGAGCAGCTCACATGTCACTATCCACCCCAGTCTGCCTGCAGCTCCCCAACCACTCTGTGCAAACAAGGGCTTGTAAACCTCAGGGACGAAAACCTGGGAGGGGCATGGAAACCAAAAGCCACCCACAATGATCTAGGGAGCATTACCAGGGTGGAAAAGCTACCCTGGGTTTGCAGCCAGCTTTGTGCTTGCTAAGGAAAGGGCACAGTAGGAACAACTTGCCCCATCTTGATTGCACACACAGTGTACCAGGCTTTCACCCACTCCTAACTTGTTAAAATGTCAGGGAAAAGACAACCATGGCTTGGAGGGACTTCACAATGCTTCAGCAAAGGCTCCCAGAGCCCATAAATTGACTCTGAGTAAGAAGAGTAAGTGTCAGTACAGGCTGGGGGTGAGCTGCTGGAGAGGAGCTCTGTGGAGAAGGAGCTGGGGGTCCTGGTGGGTGACAGGGTGGCCATGAGCCAGCAGTGTGCCCTGGGGACTGAGAGAGCCCATGGGATCCTGGGGGGCATCAGGAGGAGTGTGGGCAGCAGGTCACAGGAGGGGATCCTCCCCTCTGCTCTGCCCTGCTCAGGCCCCACCTGGAGGGTTGTGTCCAGTGCTGGGCTCCCTGGGATAGAAAAGACAGGGATCTCCTGGAGAGAGTCCAGAGGAGGGACAGGGAGATGCTGAAGGGCCTGGAGCATCTCCCCTGGGAGGAAAGGCTGAGGGAGCTGGGGCTGTTCAGCCTGGAGAGAAGAAGCCTGAGAGGGGATCTGATCCATGGTTATCAATAGCTGAAGGGTGGGACCCAGGGGGACATGGGCAGCCTCTTCTCAGTGTCTGTGGGGACAGGACAAGCGGTGATGGTCTCAAGTTGGAGCACAGGGAGTTCCACCCCAATGTGGGGAAGAACTTCTTCCTAGTGAGGGTGAGGGAGCCCTGGGCCAGGCTGCCCAGGGGGTGTGGAGTCTCCTTCTCTGGAGAGATTCCAGCCCCATCTGGATGCCTCCCTGTGTGCCCTGTCCTAGGGACCCTGCTTTGGCAGGGGGTTGGACCTGATGATCTCTGGAGGTCCCTTCCTTCCAATATCTACAATTCTATGATATCCACACAACCAAGCAATGCTTCTGGTGTCACTTCCACAGCTAAAGTCCAGCTGTTTCATCTGTAGTGACCTAACTGCCACTTGATCCTCATGGCAGGTTGTGTTCTGCCCACCCACTTGGATCCCATCTCATTTCCCCAGGGAAAGGTGGACAGGCAGAGGAGGATGCAACACCCCATCCTGAGCAAGCAATCCCTGCAAGGTGCTGGAACCACAGAATCCCAGAGCATTAGGAGTTGGAAGGGACCTCAGAAGATCATCTAGTCCAATCCCCCTGCCAGAGCAGGATCACCCAGACTGAATCACACAGGAATGTGTCCAGGTGGGTTTTGGATGTCTCCAGAGAAGGAGACTCCACAACCTCTCTGGGCAGCCTGTCACAGGGCTCTAGCATACTCACAGTGAGAAAGATTCTCCTTATATAAAGACAAGCATTGGAGCCAGGCCTTGCTTCCTTTGGGCTTCTCATGCTAGTTGTACAGTGTGGTGGGGTCCTGGGCAGACCCACAAAGAGCCACAGTAACAAAAAACTGTTGTGAACCTTCTTCTACATCAGTAAATAAATCAAGGATGTGGGCTCACACCATTGCTTGTTATCAAAGCTTAGCCATGCTGAGATAGACCTTCTAGACCTTGCTGAGGCAACATCCCAAGTCCAAGGTGCCACTTGGATGTGACCACCCTGTTTTTGGCATGAAAAGGATGCCACAGTCATGCTGTATTGCATGGCCTCAGGGCTGGAGCATGGACCCTGCCCTGTGCTGTTTACCAGCCTGAATGGAGCTTCTCCTTGCAAGCATTTAGCCTCAGGAGCTTGCTTTCACCTCCTGCCAACACCTTGGGTGCAGCATTTAGCAGGGATGGAGGGTCTGGAATCATAGAATCATAGAATCCCAGCCTGGTCTGGGTTGGAAGGGACCCCAAGGATCAGAGAGCTCCAACCCCCTGACACAGGCAGGGACACCAACCTCCAGGCCTGGAGCTACACAAGGTTGGAGTGGGAGGTGAGAGGATTACCTACAGAGAGTCTGCTGGTGAGAGCCTCCCACCCAGCTTCTTTTTAACTCCAAGAGAGAAGAAGGGGCCATACAGGCAGTACCACTTCTGTAAAGCCTGGGAGATGCTGAGAACCACTCCTGCTGGGTTCCTTGGAAGCAGGACAGCATCTCGGGCAGCGCTGGGGGTTTGCCACCACGCCTCAGCAATGGTGGGTATTTTTGGCAAGGAAATATGGCCAGACCTAGAAATTCATCAAGCTCTGCCTGCCCTGAATCCTTCAGCTCCACAACAGGCAGCAAAGCTTAGGGAGAGCAGCCGTCTCCAGATACATCCACCCTAGAAGCAAGGTCCATGTGCCCAGGGAAAGCCTTGTATCACTCTAGCGTGGGGAAAGGAGACACAGAGCAACCTGGGGAGGTGTTTTTCTTCTGTGAGAAGGGGTTAAAGCATCACCTTCCCATCTCTCCACTGCTGACAACCAGTTGGGAATCGGGTAATCATAGAATCCCAGACTGGTCTGGGTTGGAAGGGACCCCAAGGATCAGAGAGCTCCAACCCCCTGACACAGGCAGGGACACCAACCTCCAGGCCTGGAGCTACACAAGGTTGCCCAGGGCCCCAGACAACCTGGCCTTCAACACCTCCAGGGACGGGGCACCCACCCCCTCTCTGGGCAGCCTGTTCCAGCCCCTCACCACTCTCTCTGCAAAGAACTTCCCCCTAAGATCTCCTCTAACCCTTCCCTCCTCCAGCTTTAATCAGACAAGCCAGTTCCCCAGCTTTTTGCACGGTGAGGCACACCTCCAAGCCTGCCCCTTGCTCTCCTATCTGCTCCAGCATGGGCTGTGCTGTGCTCAGCCCTCCTTCTTACCCACGCTGGTGCTGGGGACAAGGGCAGCCTCCCTGCTGAAGGAAGAGGCAGCTCAATGCCGGGCTGTAGACCTCCAGATGGCTTTCAAGGCTTTCACAGCATCCCATACCTGGGATTGGGCTCATTCCAGGGTCCAAGTCCTGGCCCTGAGATCTCTTCTCTGCACTATCAGAAGGTTTGGAATTGAACAAGGTGTCCTGGACCCCATGGGACCTATTCAGCAGCCTCATCCCATCACAAAAGGCCTGTCCCACTGCTGATGACAAATGAGGCAGTAGCCAAGCAGCTGATGCACTGTGCAGTGCCCACACCCTTGCCTTCACCTCTGTGTCTACATCCATCCACTGTAAAAGCTCCTAGGTGATGAGGACGCGGGGGAGAGATGTCCTTCTGTGCTGTTTGCATGCCCAGCTCCTAACAGAGCTCCTAACAAAAGCTCCTCAGCACCACAGTGAGTCAAAGAACAGCATTTCTGGAGGAGTGAGTGACGTGGGAGCAGCCCTGGCTTTCCCCTGACAGGTTTCTGCATCACATTATGGAAGGGATGAGTGGTTGCACCAGCTACAGCAGCAGAGCTGCAGGGACCTGGTAAAGGCAAGCTCTGAGTGCACAGGCACCTGCAGTGGGTGGGTAGATGGCTCTTCCTGGTCCTGCTGTAAGGACATCCCTGCACCAGCTGGGCAAAAAACATCACCAAGTTGCTGATGCAAAGGGCCCTCCAGCTCAGAGCAAGAAGGCCTGCATTGTTATCTCCATCTTATCTCCATGGATCAGAGACACTGAATGACTCTCTTGAGGCTGGACATGGGGAAGTGGAGGTAGAGCTTGTTTTGAAGTCTCACCTAGACCACCTTTTCCCCAAAGACCTTCATGGACTTCTTCCCTTTTCTGCTTTTATAGAGAATCTCACAGAACCATAGGGGTTGGAAGGGACCTCCAGAGATCATCAGGTCCAACCCCCTGCCAAAGCAGGGTCCCTAGGACAGGGCACACAGGGAGGCATCCAGATGGGGCTGGAATCTCTCCAGAGAAGGAGACTCCACACCCCCTGGGCAGCCTGGCCCAGGGCTCCCTCACCCTCACTGGCAAGAAGTTCTTCCCCACATTGGGGGGGAACTCCCTGTGCTCCAACTTGAGGCCATCACCCCTTGTCCTGTCCCCACAGGCACTGAGAAGAGGCTGCCCATGTCCCCCTGTGTCCCACCCTTCAGCTATTGATACCCATGGATCAGATCCCCTCTCAGGCTGCTTCTCTCCAGGCTGAACAGCCCCAGCTCCCTCAGCCTTTCCTCACAGGGGAGATGCTCCAGGCCCTCCAGCATCTCCAGAGCCTCCTCTGGACTCTCTCCAGGAGATCCCTGTCTTTTCTCTCCCAGGGAGCCCAGCACTGGACACAACACTCCAGGTGGGGCCTGAGCAGGGCAGAGCAGAGGGGGAGGATCCCCTCCTGTGACCTGCTGCCCACACTCCTCCTGATGCCCCCCAGGATCCCATGGGCTCTCTCAGTCCCCAGGGCACACTGCTGGCTCATGGCCACCCTGTCACCCACCAGGACCCCCAGGTCCTTCTCGACAGAGCTCCTTTCCAGCAGGTCACCCCCAGCCTGTTCTGTTGAAGGCATCATGCAGTGGGTTGAAGACAAGGTTAAAACTCACATGTGGGGATGAAAATGGTGGAGTTCCCATCATTTGCTTGCAGAGTCATGGTAAATGGGACAGAAAGGTGCAGCCCTGTCCAATTTCATCCCCTCTTTACTCCCCAGGACCTTATAGATACCAAGGTTCCCTGCATGCTGCCCAGGCCAAGCCCAACACCAGTCCAGCAATTTGGAGGACACCCAAGAGCACCAGAGCTGTAGGAGATGGAGGGGACAGAGGGTCACACCCCACTTCCAAACAACCCATGGCCTCAGTCTTTGGATTGAAACCTTATAGGGCTTTGGGGTTGAGATGCAAATACCTCCTCTTCTAGCACAGGCATCCCCAGGAGCTGATACCAGATGCACCAGAATCATCCTGCACAGCCAAACCAAGGCATGTCCCCAGCTGCCACCAGCCTGGGAGTAAGCAGGCACTGGAGGGTGGCCAGGGCTCACCAGCACCAAGCATGGCTGGCATCAGCAGCTCTGTCCTGCAGCCACCCTTCCCTGGGCTGTTGCCATCTCATCCCTTACACAGCTGCTGGTTTAGCCCCCTGGAAGTTGCTCCAGGAACATCAAGCTTTCTGTGGGCAGACAGCATTGTGCGGCCTGTCCAGCACCGCACAGAGGCACCAGCTCCCTCTTGTGGGCTTAGGCTGGTTCTCAGGGCTGGAAACCATCCAGGATTCCCCAGGAAAATGGTTTTCTCTTGTCGTTCCCTCCCTCCATAACACAGAATATTCATTAGTGCACCAGACACAAAAGGTTTTGTGGAAAAGTGCCAACTTCCATCAAGTTTCCTTTCCTAGGCAGGGTTTTTTTGGGAGAGTTTTGCCACCTTTTTTTAATTTAATTTAATTTAATTCTTCTCACTGAGGCTGAGATTCAAAGGCACTCATTTAGAGATGTAAATGGGTAGGTCCCTCTGCTTCACTTGCTTTGAGGCTCTGGAGAGATTTGGGGGTCTCCATTGAGCCCTTCAAGCTTCATCTTTAATGCTAATGGGGAGGGGGAGTCACCCCAGAAGTCCTTAGCTCTCTGCAGCGTGGGGTGCAGGCATGGGCTGAGGCATCCAGCTTTCAGATACGTCAATGAAGGCCACAGTGTGAGACCCCAAAAATCACTTTAGTTAATAATGCTGGAAATCAGGTCTGTTTTATGAAGTCAAAATTAAAGAAAGAAAAGAATAAATGTTATAAAATCCCTCTGGATTTGTACCACAAACCAACCCATGGCTTGACCCCAAACATGGACTGGGAAATGCTTCAGCTTCTGGCTTCAGTTTGGAAAACTCCTGGTTTCCCCAAAGAGCTTCAGTTTCCCCCTAAGCTGGATTTCCCTCATCATTTCCACCCAAGTCCTCAGCAGGGAGGTGTTCTGAGCCCAGAGAGGTGATTGTCCATGCTACAACACACCCCTGTACCTGCTGGGGACACACAGGTGGCTGTCCCCTTCTCCCTCCTCCCCAGGCTGTGTGACCCAGCAGGTCTCATCGGCATCCCAAAGATGCTGGACACCCCACCAAACAAAACACAGACCTCATCCCCTGCCCCAAGCCCTGGGGAGGGTTTGCAACACATCAGGGTCTGATGCACGTCACACAGGTGGTTTGGTGTTTTCCTGCCTGGTGTGTTACTCATCTCAGAGGCGTGGGTGGCTGTGGGATGGATGGGGTGGGTGCTGGTCTCAGGGGAGGCTTGGCTGCCTTCATCAGCCCTCCCCACCCATGGAGCACCCTCAGCAAGGACCTGATGATCCAAAGCTGGGAGGAGTGGCTGATGCACAGGACACTGAGCTGCCACCCAGAGAGACCTGGACAGGCTGGAGAGCTGGGCAGGGAGAAACCAGATGGGGTTCAACCAAAGCAAGTGGAGAGTCTGGCACCTGGGAAGGAAGAACTGCTGGAATCAGGACAGGCTGGGGGTGAGCTGCTGGAGAGGAGCTCTGTGGAGAAGGAGCTGGGGGTGCTGGTGGGTGACAGGGTGGCCATGAGCCAGCAGTGTGCCCTGGGGGCTGAGAGAGCCCATGGGATCCTGGGGGGCATCAGGAGGAGTGTGGGCAGCAGGTCACAGGAGGGGATCCTCCCCCTCTGCTCTGCCCTGCTCAGGCCCCACCTGGAGTGTTGTGTCCAGTGCTGGGCTCCCTGGGAGAGAAAAGACAGGGATCTCCTGGAGAGAGTCCAGAGGAGGGACAGGGAGATGCTGAAAGGCCTGGAGCATCTCCCCTGGGAGGAAAGGCTGAGGGAGCTGGGGCTGTTCAGCCTGGAGAGAAGCAGCCTGAGAGGGGATCTGATCCATGGTTATCAATAGCTGAAGGGTGGGACACAGGGGGACATGGGCAGCCTCTTCTCAGTGTCTGTGGGGACAGGACAAGGGGTGATGGCCTCAAGTTGGAGCACAGGGAGTTCCACCCCAATGTGGGGAAGAACTTTTCCCAGTGAGGGTGAGGGAGCCCTGGGCCAGGCTGCCCAGGGGGTGTGGAGTCTCCTCTGGAGATATTCAGGACCCATCTGGATGCCTCTCTGTGCAATATGAGCTGGGGAGCTGCTTTGGCAGGGGGGTTGGACCTGATGATCTCTGGAGGTCCCTGCCAACCCCTGTGATTCTATGATTCTATGATCCCAGGGCACTTCAGCTCTCCTTTTTGTAAGGTTTGATGTCTCCCTCCTGCTCCCATCCTCCCTCCCAGCACTCCTCAGCCTTGCCCACACACACAGCTTGGTGCAGGGCTAAATTTATCGCCTGGGTTTTGCTGTTCAAGGCTGTTAGCTGGCAGTTCTGACAGCAGAGGAGAAAGTTGACAACCACACACAGTGGTGAGTCTGACTGTCCTACCACCAGGACCCGAAGGAGTCAGGTCACAACTCCCCCTGACGTCCATCTGATGAGTCCTTTAGGTATTTAAACTGCTGGTGATTATCTGCAAGCAGGCATTTATTAACCCATTGATAATTGTTGCTTTATCTCAGTGCTGTGTGTGCCTGCCAGCTCCAGCCACTGAAAGGACTCTGTGTTTGCTCTGTGCTGCCTCTTCTCAGTGCCATTCTTGGGCATTTCTTTCTCCATGGACCTTTCTCTATGCCTTACACCAGGGTCTGTTAGTCCCTTTGGAGGACAACAGCCCTTTCTCCCCTCTCTGGTTGGGTTATCCTCTCCCCAAATGCCTAAAATAATGCTGGGCCAAGTCTCTGTAGCATCTTTCTCCCATACCCTGGACCACTTCCAGCTGACTCATCTATTTGGCACAGTGCAGTGCCCCAAACTGCTCAGCCCTGCTTTGTGCTGGGGAGATCAAAAGGGCTCCTTCAGCTCGCTCCCATCACCACCACATCTCTGAATGGGGTTGGAGAAGCTCAGGAGAGTCTGTAGTGGTGACAACATCTAGTTCCTTTCCACCCAGTGCATCTTAGGGTTATGTTATGTTATATTAGGGTCCTCCAAGCACCTTTCAAACCCAGGGGTTCAATACTGCTTTGCCCAACATCAGGGGTGATTTTCTGGACAGGCTCACCCGTGTACTAATGACTTCCATCTCTCTGTGGTCTCAATTGGCCCTAATTCCTGGTCAAAATTAGTGGTGAGGAATCACACCCACCTCTCTTCTTCCTCCCCACATACCTCTGGTGTTTCAGAGAGGAGTAGTTGCCCCTGGGGTAGCTTTGCACCATGGGAGGAGAGCAGCTTTCCATGTCCTTGAGATGCAGAGCCCTTTGGGTGAGGGAAGTCACGTTTTGCTCTTCAACTACACCCAGGAT
Source organism: Hypotaenidia okinawae (assembly GCA_027925045.1). Classification (NCBI taxonomy): domain Eukaryota; kingdom Metazoa; phylum Chordata; class Aves; order Gruiformes; family Rallidae; genus Hypotaenidia; species Hypotaenidia okinawae. Next base: position 163,039,770 of record BSDF01000002.1, read on the forward strand.
GATTTCTTTCCCCTTACATGAACCATGGGGTACAAGAATGCTTTCCTACAGCAAAGGCACACCAAACTGAAGGGGAAAAAAACCCAAAACAACCCAAAACCCAGCCAGTTTTGCTTCAAAGCAGCAAAAAAAGATCTACCCAACTGTGTTTTCCTGCAGGCTGTGGGGGGACTCTGCCTCCACTACTGCAGGACGTGTAAATCCAACCCAATGAAATATTAATTACTGGAGGCTGTCCAACTGGGATTCCTCTGTGCTTTCAGAGAGCTGAATAATTCTGGCACAGAGGGGGGAAAAAAAAAAACAAAAAAAACCCCCATCAGACAAGCACCCCTTTTATTTTTTTCTTTTTTTTTTTCTTTTTTCTTTTTTTTCCCCTTTTTTTCCTTTTTTCTCCCTTTTTTCCTTTTTTTCTCCCTTTTTTCCCTTTTTTCTCCCTTTTTTCCCCTTTTTTCTCCCTTTTTTTCCCCTTTTTTCTCCCTTTTTTTCTTTTTTCTCCCCTTTTTTCCCTTTTTTCTCCCTTTTTTCCCTTTTTTCTCCCTTTTTTCCTTTTTTCTCCCTTTTTTTTACCTTTTTTCTCCCTTTTTTTTCCTTTTTTCTCCCTTTTTTTCCCCTTTTTTCTCCCTTTTTTTTCCTTTTTCTCCCTTTTTTTCTTTTTTCTCCCTTTTTTTCCTTTTTTCTCCCTTTTTTTCCTTTTTTCTCCCTTTTTTCCTTTTTTTCTCCCTTTTTTCCCCTTTTTTTCTCCCTTTTTTTCCCCTTTTTTCTCCCTTTTTTTCCCCTTTTTTCCTCCTTTTTTTCCCCTTTTTTCTCCCTTTTTTTTCCTTTTTTCTCCCTTTTTTTCCCCTTTTTTCTCCCTTTTTTTCCCCTTTTTTCTCCCTTTTTTTCCCTTTTTTTCTCCCTTTTTTCCCCTTTTTTTCTCCCTTTTTTTCCCCTTTTTTCTCCCTTTTTTTTTTTTTTAATGAGGAAATATCATGTGAGGAGTAAATGAGAGCCTTTGAGCATTCAGGCTGAGGGGCAGGGAGAGGGGGGTGCTTGGATGACTTCAAGGTGAAAAGTGCAGATGACTGAACAGGCTATGGAAGAGACTGGGATCTAATGAAGAGGTAAAGGGAGGTGCCTCAAGCAGTGTGGCTCCTTCAGCCTGGAGCCCTGCCCTCGCAGCGTGGTGCAACTGTGAGGAGGAAGGGGTAAAGGGAAGGAGAAGTTGGTTAATAAAAAGAGAGCTCACGTCTCCCAAGACTCCTGTTATGCAGCACTTCAAGAAGAAGGCTTTCATCCAGAGCAGCCATGGGCATCAGGTCAAAGCAGGCGCTCTTGGCACAGCTCAAAGGCCCTTTTGTCACCCTTGTTTACCAGGGCTGGGTTTGAAGCCCAGCGTAGAGCATCATCCCTTGGCTGAGCAATGCTTTGCAGATTTAGAAGCTCAAGCTGACCAGAGTTCAAGCATTAAACATTTCCATACCCTTGCCAGAACAAAACTCCTCCAAAAAAGTGCTGCTTAGGAGGAGGGAGAGGCATTCAGCAGCACCTCTGGCAAGGAGAAATCTCCAAGCTCTCATCATTGTTCAGTATTTTTCAGCTTCCTTTTACCCTCCTTTCTCTGCAGCCTCTGGAAACACCTACATGAAATATTCAGCCCTTCTAAAACCTGTATTCTTCTCTTAGAAGCCCCTCCACTGTTCTCCACCAGCTCAACCCAAATGCTTTTCATTGCCCTGCGGTTGCTTTGGGGGGGGATGGCTGAGGGACGGGTAGATGAATGGCTTGCTGGAAGATGCATTGCCAAGCAGTAGGTCCAGGGCAGCTCTAGCCCTGGGAAAGGTCACTTGGCTCAAACAGCAGCCACAAACAAGCAAGGCAACAGAAAGAAAGGGGGTGACCCAAGACAGGTGCTGGAAATGGAGGTGGGGACAAAGACTGAGGATGAGCAGATGTGCACAGGTGTGTGCACAAGGGTGCAAGGGAGGAGAGTTGTGGTTAAGACCCACTGCAGGCTCAGGATTTTATGCACAGGACTGCCTTTTTCCCTTCCCCAGCATCAACCCTGGGACTTTGCATGGTTTACCTCCTGAGCAACCAGGGAGGGTTGTTGTTTTTGCCCACCCCCTCCCTGCCCCCTCCTGAGTCTGGAAGCTGCCACCACGTGACTCCAGGCTGCACCCAAGACAAGGCAAGATTGCAGGAGAAACCCCTCTCTGCATTATCAAGACAGGCAGAAGCAGCATCTCCCTCTACCAAGCTGCAGGGGACATCCTAGCATGGCTGCTTCTCCATCAAGCTGTCCAGGGCGACAGGGCTCAGGCTTGAGAAGCAAGGGAGAAGTTACAGGTTGGGAGGCAACACGAGGCAGGAGGTGGTGGCCATAATACTTTATCTACTCTGCAGAATACTCGGTGTCCATACCCTCCTGGGGAAATCTGGCCATGTTCTTCAGGCCTTCAGGAGCTCCTTTCTCCCACCACCGCTGAGCAGGTGAAGAAGGGCACTGGTAGAGGACCCCCTGCCCTCTCATTGCCGAGCTAGCCTGGGTCCTGGGCAAGCACTCAGGTTGCACAAGAAAGTCTGGCAGCAATAGGAGGTGTAGGAAGCCAGGCCCAGGCTGAAGTTGTGGTGGGGGCAGGTCTCGGAGCACTTCTTGGTGATCCTTTTCCACAAAGACAAAAAGCCTTGACCAAAGGAGAGAGAGCAGCATTAGAAATGAGAGTTTGTTGATCAGTCCTCAGTCTTGTACAGGAGGGAGATGGGCCTCCACAGTCCTGAGGACCAGCACAGCCATTTACATCCACCCCAGTCCCACCACAGCCAAGCACTTCCTGGTGACCAACTACACAAGGTATTCAATATTCCTTCTGGGCATCAGCACAGACCCTCACATCAAGAGTCTCTTAGGTGTACAGTGCCGTAACAGAAGGGTTTAGGTGGGTTGGGACCTGAAATGTTACCATGCCTGGACTGAAAGAACATTACCAGGTTTTTCTGCTTGAAGGAAATGATTTTATTCCACTCTACATCTCTCTAGACTTTCTCATCCACCCTGACTACCTGCTTCTTTTCATCTCCTAATCTAGGTTGTCCTAATCTAAGTCTACTCAAGGTTCAAATGTATTTATTCTTCCTCTGAAGGAACTTCTCTTTGACCATCATCTTCTCTCAGTGTCCCCTGCCTATTCCAAGCAGGAATAAAACAAAGGTTAAAGAAAACAGACTCAGTGTGTGATGGAGAGGAGGATTTCAAACCATGCAAGCTTCAGGACTGCCAGGCCAGACTAACAAGGGCTCCACCTCCCACATGTGCTTCCCCATGACTCCTCATCCCATCCATCAACAAAGCACAACCATAACAAGAGCCCACATCCCATTCCTGACTCCCCCCACTGAAGAACACACAGCCAGCACATACCGATTCCCACAGAGGCAACGTTGGTCACACAGTACTCATCCTTGTCTGAGCACTTCTTGGCCTTCAGACAGCTCCAGTTGCTTTGTTCCCAGTCACAGGTGTAGCAATATAGAGCATTTGCTGCAGGAGGACACAGAGGATATGGAAGATCACAGAATCATAGAATCATGGGGTTGGAAGGGACCTCCAGAGATCCAACCCCCTGCCAAAGCAGGGTCCCTAGGACAGGGCACACAGGGAGGCATCCAGATGGGGCTGGAATATCTCCAGAGAAGGAGACTCCACACCCCCCTGGGCAGCCTGGCCCAGGGCTCCCTCACCCTCACTGGCAAGAAGTTCTTCCCCATGTTGGTGTGGAACTCCCTGTGCTCCAACTTGAGGCCATCACCCCTTGCCCTGTCCCCACAGACACTGAGAAGAGGCTGCCCATGTCCCCCTGGGTCCCACCCTTCAGCTATTGATAACCATGGATCAGATCCCCTCTCAGGCTGCTTCTCTCCAGGCTGAACAGCCCCAGCTCCCTCAGCCTTTCCTCACAGGGGAGATGCTCCAGGCCCTTCAGCATCTCCAGAGCCTCCTCTGGACTCTCTCCAGGAGATCCCTGTCTTTTCTATCCCAGGGAGCCCAGCACTGGACACAACACTCCAGGTGGGGCCTGAGCAGGGCAGAGCAGAGGGGGAGGATCCCCTCCTGGGACCTGCTGCCCACACTCCTCCTGATGCCCCCCAGGATCCCATGGGCTCTCTCAGCCCCCAGGGCACACTGCTGGCTCATGGCCACCCTGTCACCCACCAGGACCCCCAGCTCCTTCTCCACAGAGCTCCTCTCCAGCAGCTCACCCCCAGCCTGTCCTGATTCCAGCAGTTCTTCCTTCCCAGGTGCCAGACTCTCCACTTGCTGTTGTTGAACCTCATTTGCTTTCTCCCAAACCAAAACAAGAGGGAGACAAAATGCTCCCAGTCCCAGTCCCTGCTTGACTGTCGCATGCACAAGGTGCAGGTTGGCTGAAAGTGATGAGCTGCAGAACCCAGCCCCAGCCCATCCTGCCAGCCTTGCACTTTTACACCCACATGTGCTGAGGCACACACACACCTGATGATGGTGCAAGCCTGCCTTTCCTGCCCTGCACTCACAGTAACAGCACGATGGAACAATGGGTACTGAGCTTGATGGGAGGGAGGAAGGACAGGGTCCTCTCTAAGAGCCTCCAGTCATGTCCCAAGGTTTGGGATCACCCTTTCTAGTTGCTGGAGACACAATAACAGAGATGATAGCCTAACTGGGCAGTCAGCATTGGCAGCTTATTCAACTAATACGGGGCCTCCATAGTCTGAAGAAGCCAGTCTCCCACACTTGTACCTTTGGGTGGGACTGCAATGCCTTTGAAGGTGTGTTTCACCCTGGGTTAAAAAGGAATGGTGAGGAGAAAGGCTTTCCACTCTTCAGCTCTAGGACACACACAGTCTAACACTTCATTTTTACTGCCTAGGTTATCTAATGCAGACTAGGGCAGTCTTCTTTTTGGCACTGAAGACAAGCTCCCTGTCCCCCAGGCCTTGTTAACACTTGGAAATCTGTCAGAATCACTATTCTGCTAAGTGAACACAGCTAAATAGCAGAAAGGTATTCTTGGGCCACACTGAGACAGAAATAACTCTTCCAAAAATTATTTCTCTGCACCAGACAATGTGGCATATCTCCAAGCACTGGCAAACCCTGTTCCTCATTCCAAAATGAGGATAACATTTCTTCTCTCTGGTTACTTAGCTGTCTTATCCTTAGAGCCTGTAAGATCCCAGGCTTTGAGAGGTCTCTGATTTAATTTGCAATCTCTCTATGAAACAAAAGACGTCTAAAATGCAATCTACACACCAAAATACATCTTCATCCAGTGTCCAAACATAAGGCTGTTTAACCCATTTGGTCCACAACCCAACTTCTCCCTAATTCCCCAACTTTGTCCAAAAAAAAAATAATCTCTGAAATCAACAAGCTTCTCAAGTCTCCGAGATGAGCAGAGATCAGGGACGTTCAGCAGGTGGCTGCACAGACAGATCATAGAATCACAGAATCACAGGATCACAGGGGTTGGAGGGGACCTCCAGAGATCATCAGGTCCAACCCCCTGCCAAAGCAGGGTCCCTAGGACAGGGCACACAGGGAGGCATCCAGATGGGGCTGGAATCTCTCCAGAGAAGGAGACTCCACACCCCCTGGGCAGCCTGGCCCAGGGCTCCCTCACCCTCACTGGCAAGAAGTTCTTCCCCAGGTTGGTGTGGAACTCCCTGTGCTCCAACTTGAGGCCATCACCCCTTGTCCTGTCCCCACAGACACTGAGAAGAGGCTGCCCATGTCCCCCTGTGTCCCACCCTTCAGCTATTGATAACCATGGATCAGATCCCCTCTCAGGCTTCTTCTCTCCAGGCTGAACAGCCCCAGCTCCCTCAGCCTTTCCTCCCAGGGGAGATGCTCCAGGCCCTCCAGCATCTCCAGAGCCTCCTCTGGACTCTCTCCAGGAGATCCCTGTCTTTTCTATCCCCGGGAGCCCAGCACTGGACACAACACTCCAGGTGGGGCCTGAGCAGGGCAGAGTAGGTGTTGTAGGTCCATCACTGTCCCGTTGGGGCTGTTAGAAATGTCGTTGTCAGCAGCAGGAACCAGGTGCACAGCGTGGGTGAGATACTGTGCTATCGTCGCTTGAAGCACTTCTGCATCCAGATTTAGAAATAGCCACAGCCTTGCACCATCTCAACTGACAAACTCACTGGGAAGTCTCTTAACAAAGGCACAACAGTGGCAACTGCTTCCTTTTTCTCTTTCTGCCTTGCTTTCATAGAAGTCCCATAGTTCATGGCTCTAGAGGGAAATTTCCCTGTGGAAAATAAACATTTCACACATCCAAGCCAAGACTAGAGGTAAGAAACCCACCATGTCCTTCAACTGAACCCCTGCAAGAGCTAAGGCACCCTCTCCTGGGACTTCTTTCCTTGGCTATGATGCTCCCCTGAGTTTAAAGCACACAACTATTCTTTGCCTAGTAGAGAACCATAATACCTCACCTTGATCTACGCATAGGATCAAAACCACCACAGCAAGGAGGGAGGCCTTCATCTTCTCCCAGTCGTCTCCACAGCCCAGGAAAAGCACCCACACCTGTGGACAGGATATATATCTTCCCTGCCTTTGGACTGAGTGATGATGAGGACGGCAATTTTGAAGGAGTGGGCAGGGATCATGCCTTATTTGAGAGGCTAGGAATGCATGTGGGTTGTTTCCTTACCTCGGCCTTGCCTTCAGGCTGGTCTGATGGGTCCAGAGAGGAGTGAAAGCACTAAGACAATTCATTCCATTTATTGCTTTTAATACTTTAATGTGTCTATGGTCAGGCTAGCAGTGCTGCTGATGTCTGAGTGGGGCTTTTGTGCTGCTCAGCGCCGATCTGATCATCACATCTGTGGGCAGGTGAAGGCAGTGAAGGCAGGTACTCAAAGCAGATGGCTTCATCTGGGTGGATTATCGCCAGTTGAGTCTCCAGGCTTAGACCTGGAGAACTCCCTGTATCTCCAGTCTGGGGTAGATCTAGATTTATATCCGTGGTTGTCACTATGAAGAGGAAATGTCTTCTAATTTCCCATGTGCCTCTCTCTCTCTAAGCTACTGGTTATCTACAAAGTCCTAAATGCTCTGCCTCATTGGTTTTGAGAGCAGCTGCAGCCAGAGAACAATGCCTTTGGGGTTCAGGGGCAGGAAGGGGGACACTGGAGGTTGGTTTCCAGCTTTGCCACATCTAAACAAAGGGTAAATGCAATTCAAAGTCCTGCTAGGTACCAGTCAGATATAATAATGTTCTTAGCCTTTACAATTTCTCTGCATGTTTGCAATTTGGGTGGAGCTGAAGCTGGTAATTTCAACCCTTCTGGGGCCTCTATTTGACTGCCTGTCCCACTTTTGCTCCAAAGGAAAGAGTTATCAGGACGTTTGGTGCTGGATATCAGCAGACATCTCCATGAGTCACCTCAAAGCAGGCCACCAAAGAGCAGAGAGGACGAAGGAGGAGCAACCCCTTTGAATAAAGCTGCTTGGGAGATCAATCACCTGCTTGGTCCTTCCTTATTCACCCTGCAAGACTCAGTATCCAGAAAGGAGAATGACACATTCCAGGGTTTAGAAGATGGAGATGCAGAAGGAGAAGAAGCAGAGGCTCAGGAAACATATGGAAGAAAGAGATTAGATGGATGAGGGGAGGGCTAAAATGACTGGAGGCCAAGATTGGTTTCTGGGCAAGAGATGAGCAAGTGTCCACAAAGCCTGACACCCTGGGTCATGCTCTTCAGGGACACATCAAGCATCTGATGGGATTAAACATTGCTCATCACAGTGAAGCCACGGCCAGAGGAAGTTCAAAGGGTCACCAAACCCCATAATTTCTTCCTTTTCCAGGAACAAATAAAAGGGGGGGCAGGGAGATTATAAGGGCAAGTGGAGTTTTTGATTGATTTAGAGATCCTTTTGAGGTTCCTGACACCAGCATTAAACCCCTGGATCTGCCAATGGAGCTGAGGCAAAGCAGGATCAGCAGGATGGTGAAGTCAAGCCTGGTAACTCCACGAGCGCCAACCATTCCTCCCCAGTGGACATACACCTTCTGGGTGTGGAGAGGATAAACCACCTCCCTTGCCAAAGAGATGAAATTCTGCCAGACTCAGGGACTGCATGCCACCCTGGATGCCAGAGAAGGTGTGTCAGTCCTCCCAGATAGCACAAGGCAGCAACAGAAGAGCTAGACCTATTCCAGAGAATAAGGGTTGCTCAGTGTGATTCAGTGCACGGTGTCCTCCTGCATGGATGATGACTCTTTGAGGTGGGGGGTGGTGGTGGTGGGAGGTGGTGGTGTCTGGAAATCAGCCTGGGAAGCCAAGGTTCAGTGTCCTGCAGCAGCTGGAGCACCTTGGCAAAGCTCTGCACTAACAAAGCAGTTGGCTTGAAGCAGATTTGACTGTTCTTTTGAGGAAGCAGGGCAAAAAAACCAAGAGTTGTGTTACTCTTCAGCACCAAAACCAAGGGGAATTCATGATGGCTTTATATTTTTTAAAAGAAATATGTCTGGCTCAGTTTATTCCCTCCATTCCAAGGACCAATGGCACGAATGCCTCTTCACACAGAGCTGGAGAGGAGTCCCCTGGTTCAAGAACTGAAATCTGCTCCTCAGTGACAGCAGAAAGATGATCTGCAAGGACACGGGAAGTGGTCCACCACTGGTCCACTCCAGGAGTGGTTTGACAGACAAGGGTGATGATGGACAAGGGTGCACAATGGGCTGCTTGGCACTTTGAGGGTTTGCAGGGGCCCATTGAGGCAGATAGTTGGGAAGTTACCATCCTGGCCTCAGGTATGTCTGATGCATAGGTGTGAGGTGTGGGACTGCCATGGCTGGCATTTCCTCAGAGGCACATGAGAGACCAAGGATGGTGGTGTCACCTTGGGTGGCCAGCACATGGAAGCTGACATGGAAGGTGTATTTGGTTGGGTCAGGGCAGAGACCTACACGAAAAGATGCCCCATGGTCCAGCATTGCAGAGCAGAAATGAGAGCACAGCTGTAGCAGTCAATGTGCCCAGCACAGGGCAGAGGCCAAGATCTGGATATCAATGGGACCTCTTGTGAACAGTCCTTTGTGCTGTCCTCAACAACCCCATGCAGCGCTCCAGGCTGGGGGAAGACTGGCTGGAGAGCTGTCAGGCAGAGAAGGACCTGGGGGTGTTGTGTGACTGCAGACTGAACATGAGCCAGCAGTGTGCCCAGGGGGCCAGGAAGGCCAAGGGCATCCTGGCTTGTGTCAGCCACAGTGTGGCCAGGAGGTGTGGGGAGGGGATTGTGCCCCTGGACTGGGCATTGGGGAGGCTGCAGCTGGAGTGCTGGGTCCAGTTCTGGGCTCCTCAGCATCAGAAGGACATGGAGGTCCTGGAGCAAGTGCAGAGAAGGGCAACCAGGCTGGGGAAGGGGCTGGAGGGCAAATCCTCTGAGGAGCAGCTGAGGGAGCTGGGGGTGTTGAGGCTGGAGAAGAGGAGGCTGAGGGGAGACCTTCTCCCCACCTCCCCTGCCCTGCCAGGAGGGTGCAGAGAGGTGGGCGCTGGTCTCTTCAGCCAGGGGCCAGGAGATGGGACAAGGGGCAATGGGCTCAAGCTGCCCCAGGGCAGGGTCAGCTCAGCTGGGAGGGCAAAGTTCTTCCCTGGCAGAGTTGTGGGGCTGTGGAACAGGGGCCTGGAGCAGGGTCAGGGCCTGGCACAGGCTGCCCAGGGAGGGGCTGAGTCCCCACCCCTGGGTGTGTTTAACAGACAGGGAGATGAGGTGCTCAGGGATCTGGTTTAGCACAGGACAGGAACAGTTGGACTTGATGATCTCAAAGGTCTTTTCCAACCTGGTGATTCTGTCTCCTCTGTTCTTTTCCAGACATTGCAAGGGACAACAGTGGTTGGCCCATGTTAGAACCTTGCCAGGGAATGTGCTAACAATTAAAATGATTAATTAATATGTTGTGGGTGATGCCCTTCCAGACCAGGGATGTTCCTAGGAATTGTTTATTTCCCTAGCCTAGGTTCAGCCTTGGAAGTCAGACACTTGGCAGGCACGTGAATCACATCCTTCAGGAAGGGAGCTGGGTCCCTGATTTTTCCTCTTGGCTGTGCATGACACAACTGTGTTGGAGATGGGTAGTAAACTGAGCTGTGTTTGGCTGCCTTCTGCAATGTTCTGAGTCTTCCTGGCTATAGAACAGAAGTCAATGAACACAAGGCAGCCAGGGATCTGCTCATCTGGGAGCTTCATACTGGGTTCTTCTTATGAAGGGCTTCAGGACAAGTGTCCACACAAGGAACCACAGCAAGAAGAAGGGTCAAAACCATTGTGGCTTGGTCTCATGGGATCTATTCCTTTTATTTGCCCTGAAGTTTTTTAACTACTCAGTTCCTTGAGGTCAGAGCACGACATGTGACTTGTCACTTCTTAGGTCACATCTCAGAAGGTTCCCAAATATTTCCAACATCATCCCAGTCTGTACCCATTGCCACTTCCCACCCACTTGTGAGCACACATGGGGCTCCAGGACAGACGAGGTTCTCAGCACCAGGTATGCTTGTGCCACCAGGGACTTCTCAGCCCTAAATAAAACCCACTGAAGCACAGGCAGAATCTATCCTGGTCTTGGTCCCCATCCTTCATTTTGGGTGGGAGTGCAGGGGAGGAAGATGAAAGGAAACACAGTGCCACATGCCTTGCTTTGGAAGAAGGGGCAGCTGTGTGTGTGTTGAGAACCTCTTGAGTGACCCTCCTTGGGTCCAGTGACAGTGATTTTTTTTCTCTTCTGGCTCTTTCCCACCACCTTTCTCTTTTTCCCTTTGGATTTACTTGTGTTTGGTCCTGCAAGGCTCATTCTCTGTCTCCTTGCTGGTTGTAACCTCTCTTAAATCAGGACATCAAGGCCATCATCACCACCCCCTCACACAGATCCATTCCCACCTCAGACCTTCACGGATGTTTCAGCCATTAACTCCCAAGGGAGCCAAAGGGAGCTCAAAGCTAATCCCACCCATGCCTTTACTGCAAGCTAACATGGGCTTAAACCCTTTTGCATGCCAAATCACAGAAGGACTTGAACCCTGTGGTTGCTCCTACCCAACCTGCAATGCACTCCCCATTCCCACCTGCTGTAAAGGTAGCCAGGTACTGGCCATGGAAGTCCCACCATGTGGCAGGGATACTTGGATTCAGGAACACAGCACAAGCAGCCTGAAGCCAAGTTACACAAAGGTGTTGAAATCCTTCTGAGAACCTACCCTTTGGCTTCCTCTCAAGCAGGGCAGGGAAACGGTGCCCCAGGGGCAGCCCAAGTCTCTGGTTACCAGAATGAACAGGTTTTATGGTGTTTCTGGGACTCCTGTGTTGCCCAAACCACAGCTAGATCTGAATTAAGTTATATAAGGGCCATACCTGTAGTTGGGGAGCATTAATAGAGGGATCTGGCAGTGATGTCCAGGTGTCAGAAGCTTCAGAGGAGGTCACCAGCCTTCCAGCTGCCCTGGGGCTAGAACCACGCTGCAGAAGAGCTGTCATAGAGTCAGCTATGCCTATACCAATAACAGAGGCTATGGTTTCAAGGGCTGTCCCACAGTTGTCCACACTGTTTAATTGCCAGCATGCACCTTAGAACAGATATGGCCTGAGAAACTAGGACCAGCCCTGACAATTCCAGATCTACTTTTCCTTTGCTATTTTGGATTCAGCCACCTTATTTTGGAGGATGAGAGCTCAGCTATAGAGGTGGGCACCAGCTGATCCCAGGCCCAAGAACTGACAACACATGGCATTTCACTTGCTGAAATACCTTCCCCACACTGTCCCAGAGCTTGTCAGGACCAGAGTGGGGACAGCATACTATAATACCACCATTGGAGATGCAAATTCATTTCTATAAGCCTTAAGGCATTTCTGCTTGGCTGAAGCAGTAGGAGACACACAGTCTAATCTGGGGTGGTGCTGATCAGGATGCACCCTCCTCCCACTCACCTCCATTTGTTTAGCAGTCTGTAATTGCATGAACAACCTACCTGACCACACTGCTTGCAAAACCCCAGCCTCACTGTGAGTCAGCACTCAACAAAAGAAGGGAATGAGTAACAAACATCTTGAAAATTTATTGGTTTTTTAATGGGAGAGGCCTGTTGCAGGAGAAGCTATAGAAAAACCCACCCCACCAAACCAAACTGAGAGATCTCTTCTCCATCAAGCCCAAGCTAGCTTCAGACTAGCCTTGCCATGCCTGAACATCAGCTGTTTAGAAGATGCTGTGGGGACAGATGGGTAAAATGACTGCAGGTCCTGGGAGACCAAGATGGGTTCAAGAAGCTTGCATGGGTTATTCAACAGGAAGATCATCACAGCCCAGTCCAGAGAAGGGTCCTGGTAGCACCAATCACAACTGCAGTTCCAAGCAGTGCTAGAGAAGGTCTCACTCTATAAGCCTCATTGGAATTGCAGTTGTCCTGGTGGCAGCATTCAAAACTGTTTGGAAACACCCCACACTGTGACACACATCTCTTGTTGATCAGCTTCAAGTGGTGAGTGCCTGCATAAAAAAGCAAATAAAGCCAATCCATGAATGTTCCAAGGGCAAACCCTTCCTTTACTGTGCAAGCAGTGAGACCACTCGAGTCTGCATGGGTTATGGTGTTCATATCAGGTACTGGAACAGGCTGCCCAGGGAGGGGGTGAGTCACCATCCCTGAAATCATGGAATCACAGGGGTTGGAAGGGACCTCCAGAGATCATCAGGTCCAACCCCCCTGCCAAAGCAGGGTCCCTAGGACAGGGCACACAGGGAGGCATCCAGATGGGGCTGGAATCTCTCCAGAGAAGGAGACTCCACACCCCCTGGGCAGCCTGGCCCAGGGCTCCCTCACCCTCACTGGCAAGAAGTTCTTCCCCAGATTGGGGTGGAACTCCCTGTGCTCCAACTTGAGGCCATCACCCCTTGTCCTGTCCCCACAGACACTGAGAAGAGGCTGCCCATGTCCCCCTGTGTCCCACCCTTCAGCTATTGATAACCATGGATCAGATCCCCTCTCAGGCTGCTTCTCTCCAGGCTGAACAGCCCCAGCTCCCTCAGCCTTTCCTCCCAGGGGAGATGCTCCAGGCCCTTCAGCATCTCCAGAGCCTCCTCTGGACTCTCTCCAGGAGATCCCTGTCTTTTCTCTCCCAGGGAGCCCAGCACTGGACACAACACTCCAGGTGGGGAATGTGTTTAAAAGATGACCAAGTGCTTAGGGATATGGTTTTGTAGAGGCCAAGTACAGTTGGGACTCGGTCTCAAAGGTCTTTTCCAACCTAGTGATTCTATGATGAACTACCCTCTGCCTTGCTATTCAAGCAAAGAAACAATTGGGCTGGAACCCAACACTATCAATGTTTTCCCAAAGACCCCAGAAAGGGGGAAAGGACACAGACCCACTGAAAGCAGGGTTGGAACACACAAGAGTGATGGGAGGACACAACCTGATCGCACTTCAGAGCCGTGGGACTCACCAGAACCTTTATTCTCAACTGTAGTCAGGCAGGCTGTGTCATTTTTGGTACAAAGGACAGATGTCAGGCACTGATCATTCCTAGTCTGGTTAGAGCAGGTGTAGCACTTCAGTGAGTTGACTACAGGAGAGGAACATAAATGATCTGCATGAGGTTAAACCCAAGAAACCCCTTCTCAGCTGGACCCATTCCCATCCTGGTGCAGGCCACAGAACATAGAGACATAGAGGATTTGTCTGAGCCAGTTACACCCCTTCTGCTGTCCCACAACCCAAAATGACTAGAGGCACTATAGAAAACCCCTCCTTCCAGGTGAGTGGCCAGCAGAGGCTTTCTGCAGACACTGCTATTCAACTACACCAGAGCAAATGGTTACAGGGCCAGAGGTGCAGTGAAGGTGGCACTCAGTTTTTAGCTCTAAGCTGAAACACAGCCCCATCCAAGAAGTGTAACATCAGCTGTAGATGTCAAAGAATGATTCTTTTTTGGCAGTGAGAGATGAGAATGGTGAAAAGCAACAGATTTTGTCTTGCTCTGTGGGTAGCCCAAGGCTGGAGGACATCTGCAGCACAAGTCCTTTGGCAGCTACAACAGCACAATAGAGAGGAAAAGCTGACCATTGTCTGCTGACTTCTTAAAGACCACTGGACTTAGAAGTTACTGATGTAGCTTCTCCCCCTCACCACCAAAAAAAACCCAGCCAGCCCTCTCTATTCCAGCCTAAGCTTTGTAATAGTCCTGAAGAACTCACCAAGTCCCACGCAGAGGACAGCAGGCAGACACACCATCAGGAGAGCCCTCATCTCTGCTCTTCTCTACCCGCAGTGTCTCCCAGCAAAGCAGCTCTCAAGCCTGTGCAGATGGAAAGGCTGGTCCTGAGCTGACACAGAGCTCAGTCCATGCTCCACACAGCGTGAGCAGCCCAAGCCTGGGAGCTGACTCCTCCTTGCAGAGCCTCAGAGGAACCCAGTCCTCTCACACCTGCTGCCCAAGTCGGGTGCCTGGCGTTTGCCTGAGCACGTTACACAATCCCTCAAGAGTCAAGGCAAGGGGAAAGCAGTCGCTACTGATAACAGCTGTTCCTCTTTGAAAGAGTGGACAGGAAGTGGGGACCAGCCTAGGAGGAAGCCTAGGAGAGGGGATGGGGACTCTTGACCTTGCAGACCGTGCGTTGGTCCTAGAGAAAAGGGAATATGCATGCTGAGTCCACCGTAGAATCCCAGCCTGGTCTGGGTTGGGAGGGACCCCAAGGATCAGAGAGCTCCAACCCCCTGACACAGGCAGGGACACCAACCTCCAGGCCTGGAGCTACACAAGGTTGCCCAGGGCCCCAGCCAACCTGGCCTTCAACACCTCCAGACATGGGGCACCCACCCCCTCTCTGGGCAGCCTGTTCCAGCCCCTCACCACTCTCTCTGCAAAGAACTTCCCCCTAAGGTCTCCTCTCCCCCTTCCCTCCTCCAGCTTCACTCCAGCCCCCTTGTCCTGCCAGGCTCTGCCCTTTGAACAAGCTGATTCCCCTCCTGTTCCTCTGCTCCCTTCAGGGACTGGCAGGCTGCAATGAGGTCTCCCCACAGCCTTCTCTTCTCCAGGCTGACCCAGCCCAGCTCCCTCAGCCTCTCTCCATAGGGGAGCTGCTCCAGCCCCTCTGATCATCTTCGTGGCCCTCCTCTTTCCCCATGCTACTCCAGTTTCTGGGCCCTCATACCTCTGAGCTTCCCAGTCTTCTAAGTCTAATCCCATTTAGGCTCTGGTAAAGAGCTCAGGAAGTTGTTTCTCTGTGTGCTTGGGTCTTGCATGGGTGCTGTGTGCGAAGAGGAAGTGTCCTGCACACAGGGTGCTCGTGTATTCTGAGCCCAGCTCCCTCAGCCTCTCTTCATAGGGGAGCTGCTCCAGCCCTCTGATCATCTCCGTGGCTCCTCTGACCCCTCTCCAACAGTTCCCCATCTTTCTTGTCTTGGGGCCCCAGCTCCGGACACAGGACTCCAGCTGGGGCCTCCTGAGGGCAGAGCAGAGAGGGACAATCCCCTCCCTGTCCCTGCTGCCACCCCTCTGCTGATGGAGCCCAGGATCCCATCACCCTTCCCAGCTGCCAGAGCCACTGCTGGCTCATGTTCAGTTTCTCACCCCCCATGACACCCAGGTCCTTCTCAGCAGGGCTGCTCCCCAGGAGCTCTTCTCCCAGTCTCTAAATATCTCTGGGATTCTTCCTAGATCATCTAGTCCAACGCCCCTGCCAGAGCAGGATCACCTAAATGACTCTGAGTGAATCATGGGGAGAGGAAGAAGGAGTCATCAACACAAACATCTTCCTTTTTGAGGCAAGGGGCTCCAGATGTTGATGGTTCACTGTAGTGCAACCTGCACAACACCTCTGAGAGGGAAGGGTGAGTCTAACACCAAGGAAAGGGGTAGAAACCACTAAGCATGTGTAACCATTCTAATCATGTTATTATTTTGCCTAGCAGTATTCTTTGTTTTCCTACTGCACTTAAATGTAGAGAAACAATCCTTCTTGGAGGAGACTGTTCATGTTTAAATGTTGGGTTACATGTATTTCTCCTTGCCCATAAGATGATCTCTTTAGGTTCTTCAGTGGCATGGTGTTTTTCTCCTGGTCTTTCTCTGGTTCTCTTGAACCAGATCTTGCTGATCCCACACCAAGCTTAGTTGCAGTGGCAACTCAGGGGCAAGTCACAGGAGGGCAATGTGCATAGCTGCAGGGGGTACAAGCCTTCTCAGTGCTAACCCAAGGCTCTAGGCTTGGCCTTGACCCTGAAGGAAGATGGAGGGGAGGCATCTACTGGGTTAACTTCAACATTTGTCCTGGTCCTCAGAGTGGTTCTCCCCTAGGAAGAGAGGCTGAGGGAGCTGGGCTTGTTCAGCCTGTAGAAGAGAAGGCTGTGGGGGGGATCTTTGTACACTGGGCCCAGGAATATACAGGAGAAGGGATGGGGGAGATTTAACCCTCCCATTCCATTTCCATCTAAAGAGGGGTTTGCACCACCAACAATGAACTATGGGAAGTCAGGAACAGTTTCTTCCCAAGACACTGCCAAAAAATGAAGTATGAACCCTAATCAAAGCTGGTTGCAATAATTGCCACCCCATCCTCTTCCACTTGAAGCAAGCAGAGCCTGCAGGAATTGAAGAGTTCAGCTATAGTTTAAGAGACAGAAGGAAGAGATTAACACAGAGCAGATTGAAAAAGAAACCAAAACACAACAAGATACAAAACCCAAAGAGCTCAGTCATGTATAGGTGACCTCTGAGAAGAGATGAGACCATTCCTTGTTTGATATCCTGGTGGATAAGTAATCTCTGTTTACAAGAGAGGCAGTCTGTATGCAATCCACCAAACTAGAAACACAACATTTTTATTTGTGGGGTTTTTTTTAATGCATCAGCTGTCTGCCTCACCCTCCCTCCAACAGCACAGTGGAACCAACCTCATTTTCCAGAGACTTTGCATCATGCCCTTCTCAGGCTCAGTAGCAGAAGAATGAATTCATGAGGTCTCCTGGAGCTGTGAAAGCAGTTCCTCAAAGGCTGGAATTTTCTGAGCCAAGGCAATCACTCATAATTGCAGTTTAATCCAGACTTGGATTAAGACTATTAAGTAATTTATTGGAATTCTTGATGCACCATCTCTCAGGGGCTCAGGATTAAAGTCTCAAGAAGCCATTCTCAGAGCTCAGAAGCAGCTTCCCAAGCTGAGTTCTTCCCATTTCTTTATTTCCTTTTGCATATTGCACATGCTCAGCTGGCCAAAAACATCACTACTGCAGCAAAAAAGAAAAGCCATAGGAAGAATCAGTCTGTGCCACCCACTCATTCCCTATGCAACACCCATGATGGACAGTCATCCCCCTTCCATAGCTGCGTGGAGCAAGTGCCAGGAGTTCTGCTTCACAGGGCACAAACCTACTCTCCTGGAGCTTTCTCCTTGCCTTGGAAGCCCCTTCCTCTGCCCCCCATTCAACTCTCCTTCATTTTTATCCTAGGAATCCAGTTTCTCATAGGTTAATTGTTTGCTTCCCTTTGCAGACTCTCTCCTTGGCATCAGCATCACTGCGCTTACAAACACATGACAGGGCCACCAAGATGCTCAGAGGGCTGGAGCAGCTCCCCTATGAAGAGAGGCTGAGGGAGCTGGGCTGGGTCAGCCTGGAGAAGAGAAGGCTGTGGGGGGACCTCATTGCAGCCTGCCAGTCCTTGAAGGGAGCAGAGGAACAGGAGGGGAATCAGCTTGTTCAAAGGGCAGAGACTGGCAGGACAAGGGGGCTGGAGTGAAGCTGGAGGAGGGAAGGGTTAGAGGAGATCTTAGGGGGAAGTTCTTTGCAGAGAGAGTGGTGAGGGGCTGGAACGGGCTGCCCAGAGAGGGGGTGGGTGCCCCATCCCTGGGAGTGTTGAAGGCCAGGTTGTCTGGGGCCCTGGGCAACCTTGTGTAGCTCCAGGCCTGGAGGTTGGTGTCCCTGCCTGTGTCAGGGGGGTTGGAGCTCTGTGACCCTTGGGGTCCCTTCCAACCCAGCCCAGTCTGTGACTCTATGACTAACATCTGTCCCATCTGAGCTTGTTCTACAGCAGCCTGAAGGTGGGTGACTGTTGATGGACACATTAGAGCTGTGTAAACCCAGGGAGCTCCTTAAGCACCTGTTTTATTCATGCCAAACCACTGCTGTGATCTCCTCTTCTGCTAAACCTGCCTCCATCCCTTCTTTTCAGGGACAGAGGCTCCAAAGCACACCAGGCACTGACTCAAAACCTGAAGTGTTGCTGTAACCTGTTCCTCTCACCCTGAGAAAAGCATTTGCTCTTAAAGTTTCTGTTCTATTTTTCCCATACATATATATTTTATTTTTTTTCCCTTTCAATTTTTGCAACCTCAGGTCTCAAGGGAAGAAAGGAGGGGAGGAAAAACCCCTCTGGAAAGCCTTAGGATTTCTCTTCTTCACATCCCCCCCATCAGGGATTTCCCACCTCTCACATGTCAACCAGCCTACAACTGGTTTGGTTTTCCCCTTCATCTGATCACTGACCAGGGGGGCAGATACAGAGTCTGAGGAGCAGTTCAACAGCAAATGCTCCTTGCTGAGGAGTTTCTCTCACCCACTGCCCCTCTCTGCACCAATTAAGATGAATCAGCCCAAACCCTATCTCTCCAGACCACCTAGGGGTAAGCAAAGGCCCTCTCCTTAAGCAGATGAAAGAGCAGCTAAGCTGCTTTGATGGCTGCCCTTCCTCTGATCACCAGCCAGTACCTCTTCTCCCCCCAGTGCAGCCCTGATGGGCAGGAGAATGGTACTGCCAAGCCCAACCAGGATGGAAAGTGACTCTGGGAATCAGGAGGCTGATGCATTCTTTCATCCATGAGGATCAATAATCTGCTGGCTGCTTATCAAGAGCCCAACTCATCCTCAGGAGAGAGCACGATGTGGGAAGGTTTCTGATGAGCTTGGCTTGATCCAAGGGCTTTAGTGTCTGCAGAAGGTGCCAACATTTCCATCACCATGGAACAAGCATGGATGAAGACCCAGCAGAGGCTCCAGCTGCTCAAGGAGCTTGCTGTTCAGGTAGAGAGGTATTGCTCATACACACCCTCAAGCTATACATTGAGATGGTCCTACACCTCCTTCAGCCACAAGCTCCTACCACAACCCTCTGAGGCTCAGCAGGCACGTGTTGGGTTGAAGATGAAGTTTTGAGAGTCTCATGAAGTTCATAAAATGCCCAGATGTGGGGATGAATAACCCCCACACAGAGCAGGGCTGGAGGGGAGCAGCCTAAGAGAGGTGAGTTGTTTGCTTCATCTATTTTTGGGAGGTTGTTAGAGAGAGGCTTGGAGGTACACAGCAAGAGGACAAGCAGCTGGTTACAAGGGAATTTCCAACCAGATATAAATATGGAAAACAAGAGTTTTCTGGGGAAGTGATTAGCTGCCAAAACAGGGACCCTGAGATACAGTGGAAAAAAGTCTCCCTCCCTGGAAATACTGAAATCTGGCTGGAGAAGGCAACCCAATCAAGGCTGGCCCTCCTTTGAGTGGGAAGGTGGACTTGAACCCTCCAGAGACCTCCCCCAGCATCAGAAGTTCTGGCAAGAGGCTGGGCATGGGTAGCAGATGCTAAAGTAAGACAAGAGGAACTTCTCATTGCCTCCTACCACCCAGAGAGCCACTCCTACTGTGACTCTTATCAAACACCCACAGTATCACCGTTGTCCTTATGCCCTCAACACAGTGCAGGACATCCCCAGCCTGCAGGCAAGGAGATAAACTGCCCAGTACCCAGAAGGTTTTGGGGTGTTTTGAAAGCATCCTTCTGTAATTCAGAGCAGCCTTAAGCCCATCCCAGGACCAGCATGAGCAGCCAGCTTTCTAACTGGTAAATTTGCCTCCCAATAAATGCAAACAGGCTTTTCTGAAGAGCACCTTAGTAACCCAACAGGTTACAGGGGAAGGTGCCACTTCTGGTTTTGCCTGAAAGCAGATCTTCCCTTTCTGCAATTTTCTTTGTCTTTCTTCTTAAAAAGGAAGCAATTGAAAAGAGAAAGTGCTAAGCTTTTGGCTTTGAATTGCACCAGTCAAATACTGGGGGAACAAAAAAATCTAGTTCCTTGACTTTAGGCTACCACATGTGTTAGGCATCAAATCACAGACTTTTATGAGCCTACAGAGAAGGCAGCTCATGGGAGAAGCAAGTTGAAAACATCCCTGGAAGGGCCAAGGTAGGATTCATCTGAGCATGTCAGTATTGCTTGGAGTCACCAAAGAATTCCAAACTGGTGGGCTGGGAGATCCTGCTGTCATAGGGGTCTATGAGAGGCCATGATCATAGAATCACAAGGTTGGAAAAGAGCTTTAAGATCATCAAGTCCAACTGTTCCTGTCCTGTGCTAAACCAGAGCCCTGAGCACCTCAAACCCTGCTCCACAGGGTCCTGAGCAGTGGAAAATCCCTGTCAAATTGGCCAGACTGCTGCTTTGTACCACCACCACCACGATGGTGCCTTATCATCAATGATAAGTAGCTCAGTTCTCCAACCTCAATCTCCCTTGCTTGTGGCTGAGGGCCAGGAGAGCACTACCCAGACTTAGCCTCTCCTTTAAGCTCAGCCATTTTTAAACACATGGTGCTATTCACCCCAGGATGGGTTTTAATACCTGGTGAGACACAAACTCTTCACCTTGCTTTTGCCTCATGCCTCCCATACACTTGAGAAGACTGCAGGGGGACCTCATTGCAGCCTGCCAGTCCCTGAAGGGAGCAGAGGAACAGGAGGGGAATCAGCTTGTTCAAAGGGCAGAGCCTGGCAGGACAAGGGGGCTGGAGTGAAGCTGGAGGAGGGAAGGGTTGGATAAGATCTTAGGGGGAAGTTCTTTGCAGAGAGAGTGGTGAGGGGCTGGAACAGGCTGCCCAGAGAGGGGGTGGGTGCCCCGTCCCTGGAGGTGCTGAAGGCCAGGTTGGCTGGGGCCCTGGGCAACCTTGTGTAGCTCCAGGCCTGGAGGTTGGTGTCCCTGCCTGTGTCAGGGGGGTTGGAGCTCTGTGACCCTTTGGGTCCCTTCCAACCCAGACCAGGCTGGGATTCTATGAACACAGGGGTCAAGAAATGCTTGGCAGCTCCTGTCTGCTCCTTGTGCAGCTGACAATGAGTATACCTTTGACAGAAAAGTCTCACCACTGCTCAGGTTGATTTAGATGCTTGCTTTGGGAGGCAGTTGCTTCACTAAAACAAACATGAGCTCCTGGGCCTTGGAGAAACCAATGAATTAGAGTTTCATAAGTTGGCACATCTCAGTCAAGGAGGGGTGCAGATATAAAATAAACCAGCACTGGCTTCACCCAAGTATTTCTCCCCCTCATAGAATCCCAGACTGGTCTGGGTTGGAAGGGACCCCCCAAGGATCACAGAGTTCCAACCCCCTGCCACAGGCAGGGCCATGTTTACCACAGCTCTGCTAACTTGCAGCAGCTCAGTTTTGGTGGTTCAGTTTTACAGAGAGACACTTAGGGAACAAGCAAAAATGGTTTTTGAAACTTAGAGGCAGGCTTTGCTTGAGGGCAAAGGATTCCTACCAAGCCTAATCCTCTGCAGACACCTGAGCACACAGAGGGCCCATTATAGAGGCTGAGCCCTGGCTCAGAGCTCTGCACATCAGCTCACAGCAGAACCACAGCTTGGGTGAGTTGTAAAAAACCCTCCTCACTGATACTTAAAACAAAAATAAGGAGGAAAAAAAAAATCCCTTTCAGCTTTAATGAAATGTGTTTGGTTGGAAGGCAGGTACTTCAAAAGAGCAATAAAGAACAAGAAGTGGCTGCAAATGAACACCTGGGAAGCACCAAGAGATCTGTACTACAGTGACCTGAACAGCAGCCCTAGAAAGCCAGGCGGCTCTGCTGCCAGTGCAACAGCTTGCTTACACCTCAGATTCACTTGCATGTAGGCTAACTGTTGGCAGGTACATGCTGACAGCACTTTTCCCCCTCCCTCTCTGAGGAACAGTCAGTGTCCTGGTTTCAGTCAGGATAGAGTTAACTCCATTTGTAGCAGCTGATGGGATGCTGTGTTTGGGAGTTCCAATGAAAGCAGTGCTGAGAACACCCTGATGTTCTTAGTTGCAGTCAGACAGTCAAGGACTTTCTCAGCTTCTTCCTATTTCTCTCTTCAGGAGAAAGGAGGGGTGAAGCCAGGACAGGTGACCCAGAGGGGCCAAAGAGAGTATTCCATGGCAATGACGTCCTGCCCAGGAGAACGGGGGGCTGAGGGGAGGAAGAAGAGGGGCGGTGGCGGGACGCGTGCTGCTTGGGGGGACGGTCGGGTTCCGGGACAGCTCTGGGTGGTCCGGCCTGAGTTGTGTGGGTCGGGGAGAAACTGCATTGGGGATCAAGAGTTTCATCTTCTTTTGCTCTAAAGTCCTGTTAGCATTGGGATATTTGATCTTTCTGTTCTCTTAGTAAACTCCCCTTATCCCAACCCACGGGCCTCTTAGTTTCTTGGGTTTGGAGTTATTTCCCCTTCCTTTTCCCTTCCCTTGTTTCCCCCTTTTTCCCTCTTCCCCTGCTCTTTTCCTTTAAGGAGCAGGAGCTGCGTGGATCTCGGCCCACAGCCGGGGGGAAACCACGACAGGCAGTTGGGCACCAAACATAAGGAGTTTGTGTCATCAGTCCCTGCCTGCTCCAAGCAGCAGGAGACCACCAAGGTGGATGCAATCCAGTGACAAAAGCTGCCATCCCACCACAGACAGAGCTCCAGCAAGATGAGTACCACTCCCCACCAGATCCTGCTCCACCCCAGCATCACCCTTTCCCATTGTAACTCTGTGGCTGGAGAGTTTAGGCCCTGCTGTTGATACAGTGAGCTGAGCTAGAGCCAACTGAAGGAAAGAAAGGAAAGCAAGGATGGCCCTAGATGAGATGTCCTCTCACAGACCCATGTTTAAACACATGGGGGTGATCAGATATACACTTCACTCATGCCAAAGCCCCACCTGGAGTGTTGTGTCCAGTGCTGGGCTCCCTGGGAGAGAAAAGACAGGGATCTCCTGGAGAGAGTCCAGAGGAGGCTCTGGAGATGCTGAAGGGCCTGGAGCATCTCCCCTGGGAGGAAAGGCTGAGGGAGCTGGGGCTGTTCAGCCTGGAGAGAAGCAGCCTGAGAGGGGATCTGATCCATGGTTATCAATAGCTGAAGGGTGGGACACAGGGGGACATGGGCAGCCTCTTCTCCGTGTCTGTGGGGACAGGACAAGGGGCGATGGCCTCAAGTTGGAGCACAGGGAGTTCCACCCCAACATGGGGAAGAACTTCTTGCCAGTGAGGGTGAGGGAGCCCTGGGCCAGGCTGCCCAGGGGGTGTGGAGTCTCCTTCTCTGGAGAGATTCCAGCCCCATCTGGATGCCTCCCCCAGCAGGGAGGTTGGACTCCATCTCTGGAGGTCACTTCCAATCCCTATGATTCCATGATTCCATTTCTGTTATTTTAGTGCAATTGCACAATTTTCTCCTCTCCTGGAGTTGAAAGGGCACAAGATACCCCAACACATAAAACCTTTCCCCATCCCCTTCCTCCCAGTACATCCCTGACCCAAGACCAGGTTTCATTCTCCAGCTGCCTGTTTTGATGCTGCTGTTACCTTGTGTTTCCCCCATCAAGCTAATGGAGAGTCTGAAAGGAGGAGGTGCAGCTCCACAACCTCAAGATTAGATCTAAGCCCATCTTGTTTATCAGCACAATTAAGGCTATCATCCAATCTTCTTCCCAGACTCCAGAAGAAGAAAAAAGATCCAAGGCATTTGGCAATTCTGAAGGGGAATTAAGAGTTCAGAGTCACTATATTTGGGGTTAGCATCACAAGTTAATAATACCTGTTTCAACTAGAAACCCAGTGTTTTCTTTTGGGTACAAAAAAAGGCACAGAATACCCATATCAAACTTATTCTTTAGACAACCCCACAGCCCCAGCCCTGCAACAGCTGCAGTGGCCTGTAAAAATGCTCCCCAACAGCACCAAATGAGCATGACATGACACAAAAAGGTGGGTTCTCAGAATTCAAAGTCCTCATCAGCCATATCAATCGCCCAGGCAAACTTCTCCCTCTGTGTCTTGTTGTAGATCTTCTCAATGGGCACACCAAACTTCTTGCACCTGTAGAGACCACAAGATTGCAGTGGGGATGTGCTAGGCATCCCACATCTCTAACCTGTTAAAATGCCTTAGCCCCAAACTCCTTAATTTCTTAACTTTGTGCCACTGCCAATAAAGACATACAAAATGCCCCCTTTCTTACCCTAAACCCAGAAGGAACATACCACAAGCTATTATTTTGCAACAAAGGAACCCTCCTCACCATGAGAGGGACATGGAGGGCCTGGAGCGAGTGCAGAGAAGGGCAACCAGGCTGGGGAAGGGGCTGGAGGGCAAATCCTCTGAGGAGCAGCTGAGGGAGCTGGGGGTGTTGAGGCTGGAGAAGAGGAGGCTGAGGGGAGACCTTCTCCCCACCCCTGCCCTGCCAGGAGGGTGCAGAGAGGTGGGCGCTGGTCTCTTCAGCCAGGGGCCAGGAGATGGGACAAGGGGCACTGGGCTCAAGCTGCCCCAGGGCAGGGTCAGCTCAGCTGGGAGGGCAAAGTTCTTCCCTGGCAGAGTTGTGGGGCTGTGGAACAGGGGCCTGGAGCAGGGTCAGGGCCTGGGATGGGCCTGGAATAGGGGCCTAGAACAGGGTCAGGGCCTGAGACAGGGTCAGGGCCTGGAACAGGCTGCCCAGGGAGGGGGTTGAGCCCCCAACCCTGGGTGTGTTTAAAAAAGGGTAGATGAGGTACTTAGGGATCTGGTTTAGCTTAGGATGGGAATGGTTGGACTTGATGATCTTTAAAGGTCTTTTCCAACCTTGTGATTCTCTGATTAGCTTTAGATTTCACTGCCCCTCAGGGGATGGGCAGGTTTCTCTGGGCAGAAACAAAGTTAATCCCTTTCCTCCAAAAGCTCAGGCATGTGTTTATCCCCCTCCCCAGGCAGGACTAGGTGAGCTGCATCTCTTTACAAGACTCTTTGCCCCATAGCATGCTCAAGACTTACCAAGCTATGCTAATCCTAGGGTCCAAGTAATTCAGTTTGGATGTTCCCAGAGCTATCTGCTTGTTCTCCTCCTTATCTGTGGCCTGGACATTCAATTTGGCCAGTTGCTCTTCCAGACGCTTCAACAGCTTCTTTTTCTTCTCCACATTGCTGAGAAGAGAGGAAGACCAACCCAGCCAGTATGTCAATGGGGAAAAGAAGCAGTTACAAAACAGAGCTGTTCTAGTCTACTGCTGCCTAGGAGAACACTGGGAAGCCCAGCCTGGATGGCCAGGCCTGAAGTGTTGTGGTAAATGGAGCTAAATCCATCTGGAGGCTGGTCACAAGTGGTGTTCCCCCTGGGTCCAAGCCTGTTCAATGTCTTTATCAATGACCTGGATGAAGGGATCAAATGTTCCCTCAGTAAGTTTACAGACACTAAGCTGGAAGTGTTGATCTGTTTGAGGGTAGGGAGGCTCTTCAAAGGGATTTGAAGGCTAGATTCATGGGCTGAGACCAGTGGGATGAGGTTTAACAAGGCCAAGTGCAGAGTGCTGCACATGGGACAGAACAACCCCATGCAGCGCTCCAGGCTGGGGGAGACTGGCTGGAGAGCTGTCAGGCAGAGAAGGACCTGGGGGTGTTGGGTGACTGCAGGCTGAGCATGAGCCAGCAGTGTGCCCAGGGGGCCAGGAAGGCCAAGGGCATCCTGGCTTGTGTCAGACACAGTGTGGCCAGGAGGTGTGGGGAGGGGATTGTGCCCCTGGACTGGGCACTGGTGAGGCTGCAGCTGGAGTGCTGGGTCCAGTTCTGGGCTCCTCAGCTTCAGAAGGACATGGAGGTCCTGGAGCGAGTGCAGAGAAGGGCAACCAGGCTGGGGAAGGGGCTGGAGGGCAAATCCTCTGAGGAGCAGCTGAGGGAGCTGGGGGTGTTGAGGCTGGAGAAGAGGAGACTCAGTGGAGACCTCACCACCTACAATGACCTGAAAGGAGATTGTAAAGAGATGGGTGTTTGCCTCTTTGCCCAAGTGACAGGTGGTGGGACAAGGAGTATATGGGCTCAAGCTGTGCCAGGGCAAGGTCAGATTAGACATTAGGAAAAAATTCTTCACTGGAAAGGTTTTTGGGCATTGGAACAGGCTGCTCAGGGAGGGGGTGAGTCACCAGCCCTGGATGTGTTCAGAAGACAGGTAGAGGACGTTCTTAGGGATCTGGTTTAGTAGAGGATGGGTAGGGTTGGACTTGATCTCAAAGGTCTTTTCCAACCTTGTGATTCTGTGAAGCCAATAGGCTTCAGCTCAGAGCAGCCTCTACACTCACCTTAAGCCTTATAATGCTTGAGCTTAGAAATACTCCAGAATGGCATCTTCCACACTGCCATTCAGGACTGACCCATTTCCCAAGTGCATTGACCTCACAGGACCCTTAGAATTATTACTTGCCCCCAAGTGGGACAAGCAAATAGCCAGCACCCCACAAAGACCACATCCTCAAGTCCAGGCTTCCTGAGCAACTGCCAACCTGAGTGATTCATTCTCTGAACTAAAAACAACAAACCCAAAACCCCCAAGTCCTCAACCACAGTAAAAGTAGCTTTGTATTTTTCAGTCTCCTCCTCTGCATCTCAGCAACACAAGGCATGAGCAGAAAACAAGAAACCCCATAGTAAAACAATACAAGTCTCATTTCTCTCCTAGAAACTTCTGCCCCTTGGAAGCAAGTTGCTTCTGAGCTCATGCAATGACTACTGCAGAGATCAGACAGGCCTCAATCTACTACTCCAACACCCCATGAGAAAGCCACCCATAAGCGCTGGTCTGTGCATCCCCAGCTTCAACCCCAAGCCAGACATCCTTTGCACCATGGCACACTCCATGGATAACTCCAAGCCAGCAACCTGGGTTGAAATCTGAGTATGCAGAGAGATGTTCCCTCATCACAAAGAAATACTCCAGAAGGAGCTCTTTGGGATCCTAGTGTTGCAAGAAACCTTTCACCAGACCTATCTGCCACAGGACAGAAGGCACCTGGTACCCAACGTGAGCATTTCAGTTCTGATGAGCTGCACATAGGGTGTTGGACCACACCATCCCCACCCACAGGCCCTCTGCATAGAGATCCCTCTGCAAGAAAGTAACTCACACTTCTGCTTTGGCATCTTTTGTGTCTTGAAACTCATCTTCAGCTTTTTTCAGCTCTTGTTGGGCTTCTTCCACCTGTTGCTTCTTGGCATCAATCTGTGAAGGTAAATACAAAGTCAGCCCATACCACTGCCTTCACTGGAGGTTTAATCTGCCTCACTCTTCCCCTTTCCACTCTGCTCCTCAATTTCTCACCAGCCCTACTCCAGCACCAACAATCTGCCCTCACTGCATCTGCTAGAGTTCAGGCTTTTCTTAGAATCTTGCAAAAGATCCTCAGCAGCACTGATGCAGGAAACATTTGTAGCTCTTATCTCTTCCTCTTGCACAACTGCCCAAGGCTGACTCGACTGTGACACTGCTGGAGACCTCTACAACTCCCCAAACTCACCAGTAGAGTGTGAACAAAAGCAGATGACAATTAAGAGCAGTAGTTTAATGTATTTCCATAGCAGACCCACAAAAACGCAGCTGCAAACACCCAGAGAGGACACAGTCACCCTGGTCCCAAGCCAGCTGTCATAGCTGTGCCATCACAAGAGGCACCCAACTTAATTTGAAGACACCAAATGATAAAGAACAACCACCAAAACATGCCTTGTGTGCTTCATCCAGCATTTCAGCTTCCCCCATCCCTCCTCTCCTCTGGGTTTCTGAGGTCTCTGCATCAATCCTGGTTCATTCCCTACCATGCTTGACCAACATGATGTCATCAGGCATTCCCCTCCCCACCCCCATCCTCATCCCCTCAGGGGAAAAAATAAATCAGAAGTGAAATAAGGTCTGGGAACCATCAGTTTCATCTTCCTCACCTTACTCTGGAGGTTTTGCATTGACTTCTCAAAGGTTTTTGGTGTAGACCTCTGGTGATTGCACAGGATGGCCACAGCTCTGTTAGCTCGGTTGTAGGACAGGAGCTTCCCAGCAACGTTGTCTTCAGCTAGAAATAAAGTGAAGCATCACTAGGTCTCCTCTACACCACAACAGCAACTTGTTTGCCTTTCCCACCCTTTCTCAGGGGAGACCACTATTAGTTGTTGAAATTGGTGAAGGACACTTAATCATCACTGATTGTGATACTGCGCCTCATGGCTCATTTATTAATGGCAGATAAAATAATCATTAAAATATAATCACAGATTCATAAAGGTTGGAAGGGACCTCAAGAGATCCAACCCCCTGCCAAAGCAGGGTCCCTAGGACAGGCCACACAGGGAGGTGTCCAGATGGGGCTGGAATATCTCCAGAGAAGGAGACTCCACACCCCCCTGGGCAGCCTGTCCCAGGGCTCCCTCACCCTCACTGGCAAGAAGTTCTTCCCCAGATTGGTGTGGAACTCCCTGTGCTCCAACTTGAGGCCATCACCCCTTGTCCTGTCCCCACAGATACTGAGAAGAGGCTGGCCATGTCCCCCTGCATCCCATGCTTAAGATATTTATAAACATTAATTAGGTCCCCCCTTAGTCTTCTTCTCTCCAGGCTGAACAGCCCCAGCTCCCTCAGCCTTTCCTCACAGGGGAGATGCTCCAGGCCCTTCATCATCTCCAGAGCCTCCTCTGGACTCTCTCCAGGAGATCCCTGTCTTTTCTCTCCCAGGGAGCCCAAAAATCACAGAATGGTTTGGAAAGGACCTTGAAGATCATCTAGTTCCAACCCCATTGCCATGGGTAAGGACACCCTCCACCAGATCAGGTTGCCGTGCATCCAACCCATCGTGGTTCCTGAACTGCTGCACACCCCTACAAGCTATATACCACCCTAAAACATGGTGCATGACCTTCCAAGAAGGAGCATGCAGTTCTAGGGGCACCAAGGCAATGGATGGTCGTTGCTGAGCCCACTGCCTTCTCCCAACACAGCCAGTGACACCTGAGACACTGTTAGTAACTCACAGTTAGTGAGTGCCTTGAGCTGCTCCTGCAGGGTAATGGAGGCATTGTAGGTCCTGAACACTTTAGCACTCAAACCATCCATCAGACTCTGGAGGTGTCTGTTCAAGATGGATGTCTGGAGGAAGGAAGATAGGACAAAGGAGGAGGGGGAAGGAAAAAAGAACATGAAGACACCAAGACAATAAAGCCCTTGCTTCTCAGGAAATTATGTTCTGCTTAAGTAATCAAATTAAGTGTTAAGTCTCCTGTAGCTTGCAGACCTACTTTGGTGGGTCAGACTCTCATCCACCAAAAGCTGGCACAAGTCCCACCTAAACCCACAAAGAATTTTATCTCAAAGTCAACAATTTCTGCCCATTAACATCCAAGAGGACTCATCTCACATCCAGTACATCAGCATCTGATACCTGTTCTACAGATCACATGAGGCTGCAGTTGCACTGGAGACAGAAGATGCTAAGAAGAGTTATCTGGGATTTGGAGGAAGCCTTGCTTGGACCAAAGTCTGTCAGATAAATTCTACATAACCAGAGAGGAACAGCCTCTTCAGAGGAAGGATGTGCAAACAGCTTTATAGGGGAAGAGGAGCATGGGTGGCAGCATCTCCTACCCCATGCTGAAGAAGAGGAGGAAGGAGGACTAAGGAGGGGAGTAGCTGAGGAGGGAAGGCTGTAGCACATCTCTCTGGCATCCCTGTAACCCAGCAGCTTCACACCCTTCTGTTGAGCAAGGTGTGAGAGGAAACAGCTGAGGTTTGACACCTCCAGCAATACCCAGAGCAACATATGTAAGAGCAGTGGTTCCCAGGCTAAAAAGAACCCAAACCTCATGCACATCAGTTAGAGGGAAGGTGCAGAAAGCCACATCCTTAGAGACACGGGTTACTTGTGGGTGCAGGCAGCCAATGCCAAGCCTGTATTGATAGAATCATAGAATCCTAGGGGTTGGAAGGGACCTCAAGAAGGTCCAACCCCCTGCCAAAGCAGGGTCCCTAGGACAGGGCACACAGGGAGGCATCCAGATGGGGCTGGAATCTCTCCAGAGAAGGAGACTCCACACCTCCCTGGGCAGCCTGTCCCAGGGCTCCCTCACCCTCACTGGCAAGAAGTTCTTCCCCATGTTGGGGTGGAACTCCCTGTGCTCCAACTTGAGGCCATCACCCCTTGTCCTGTCCCCACAGACACTGAGAAGAGGCTGCCCATGTCCCCCTGTGTCCCACCCTTCAGCTATTGATAACCATGGATCAGATCCCCTCTCAGGCTTCTTCTCTCCAGGCTGAACAGCCCCAGCTCCCTCAGCCTTTCTTCACAGGGGAGATGCTCCAGGCCCTTCAGCATCTCCAGAGCCTCCTCTGGACTCTCTCCAGGAGATCCCTGTCTTTTCTCTCCCAGGGAGCCCAGCACTGGACACAACACTCCAGCTGGGGCCTGAGCAGGGCAGAGCAGAGGGGGAGGATACCCTCCTGTGACCTGCTGCCCACACTCCTCCTGATGCCCCCCAGGATGCCATGGGCTCTCTCAGCCCCCAGGGCACACTGCTGGCTCATGGCCACCCTGTCACCCACCAGGACCCCCAGCTCCTTCTCCACAGAGCTCCTCTCCAGCAGCTCACCCCCAGCCTGTCCTGATTCCAGCAGTTATTCCTTCCCAGGTGCCAGACTCTCCACTTGCTTTTGTTGAACCCCATCTGGTCTCTCCCTGCCCAGCTCTCCAGCCTGGCCAGGTCTCTCTGGATGGCAGCTCAGTGTCCTGTGCATCAGCCACTCCTCCCAGCTTTGGATCATCAGGTCCTTGCTGAGGGTGGATGCTGTTCCCTCACCAAGGTTGTCAATGAAGATATTAAACAGGACTGGACCCAACCCTGAGCCCTGGGGAACACCAGAGGTCACAGGCCTCCAGTCAGACTCTGCTCCACTGGTCACGACTTTCATCAGGGCAGCAGAGATGCTCTGAGCACAGAAACAAGATGGAAAAACCCAACCCACTCACAGCATCCCATCAGAGTGTTCAAACATCTACAGGGGTCTCCCTTGGTGGGAGGTGAGTGACAACTAGGGTAAGGGATGACATGTAGCACCACAGCCTGGGAGCTTGCAGAAAGGACAAAGGTGTCACAGGTTTGCTTCTACTCCCTCTGGGCCACCAGTATCATTTAGAACATGGAGGTGGCAACTCACATTGAGCCGGTCAAATAGGTCATCACCTGGGTCCTTGTTCTTCATGAAGAGCTGCAGGTTCTTGAATACCTAAAGGGTGGCCCCAGCCAGTGACAAAGGAGAAAATAAGTCCCAAATAAGTCTCCTCACCACCTACCTCCTCATCCAGCTGTACTCTGTGTTCAGGCTTGTGTAGCCCATGTACTACCACACCATCAATCTTCTGAATTTCAGGGGCTGGTATCAGGACCCTCAAAGCCACTGATGCCACAGGCTGTTTCCCCCCATCTTTGCTAACACTGGTGCTTCCATTTCACAGAATCACAAGGTTGGAAAAGACCTTTAAAATCAAGTCCAACCATTCCTGTCCTATGCTAAACAATATCCCTGAGCACCTCATCTGTTAAACACACCCAGGGATGGGGACTCAACCCCCTCCCTGGGCAGCCTGTGCCAGGCCCTGACCCTGCTCCAGGCCCCTGTTCCACAGCCCCACAACTCCGCCAGGGAAGAACTTTTCCCTCCCAGCTGAGCTGACCCTCCCCTGGGGCAGCTTGAGCCCATTGCCCCTTGTCCCATCTCCTGTCCCCTGGCTGAAGACACCATCTCCCACCTCTCTACAACTTCCTTTCAGGCAGCTGTAGGTGGCAAACACCATTAAAAGCTCTGTCCCATGGGCAATCAAAACACAAGTATCAGTTCAGACAGTTCAAGTCCTAATGCCCAATGGTCAACTGATGATGCTCCAGCAAGAGCCAGGACTTCTTTCATGGTTCATAGGCTAAAACAACCTTGAAAGCCCTATCCTGTTTTTCCCCTTCCCTAGGACAGCATCAGTATGTGTCCCCTTGTCACCCAGCACTACTGTTTATCACACACATGCTGTCACCATGGTGTTAAAGCACAGGAGGCATCTTTGTTCTGGATTTCAGATGC
The DNA here is from genome assembly GCA_027925045.1 of Hypotaenidia okinawae. NCBI lineage: Eukaryota > Metazoa > Chordata > Aves > Gruiformes > Rallidae > Hypotaenidia > Hypotaenidia okinawae. The sequence continues at coordinate 163,071,918 of BSDF01000002.1, forward strand.
AGATTTGGGAGTGATGACCACAGAGAGAACCAAGCCACCCCAAATAACATGGCACCAGATTGGTGTTCTGACCACTGTCTCCATTTCTGCTCCACTCACCAGCTTCTCCACTGAGACTTTGTTGTAATACCGGATTGAGTCTTTCCCCAGGAAGTCAAACTCCACCACGTGCTCCTGCCCATCCAACTCAGGGTGCAGCTTGATGTGCTCCACACGCAGGGAGCAGCAGCCAACTGTGTCTGCAGTCTCCCCTTCTTCCTTCTCATTGCCAGCTCGCAGGGCCAGCTAGAAGAAGAGAGCAAATCACCCACATCAGCCCAAAGTTTCCTGTATAAACTTAAAGTGGACGTGGACACCAAGGGTTAAAAGCAAGCAGCAAAGACAAAGCAAGCTTGCTTAGGACTGTACTTCAGTGAGATAGCTGTTGGAACACTGATGGAAGCCAAACTAACTGCATCCAGCAGGAGATTACTTCCCTGCTCTAAAAATCCTAAACTATCTCCCCAGGATAAAGTCATCCAGCTCTCCAGTGGGGGCTTTGCCATCACACAAACACTCACAGACTCACAGGGGTTGGAAGGGACCTCCAGAGATCATCAGGTCCAACCTCCCTGCCAAAGCAGGGTCCCTAGGACAGGGCACACAGGGAGGCATCCAGATGGGGCTGGGATATCTCCAGAGAAGGAGACTCCACACCCCCCTGGGCAGCCTGGCCCAGGGCTTCCTCACCCTCACTGGGAAGAAGTTCTTCCCCAGATTGGGGTGGAACTCCCTGTGCTCCAACTTGAGGCCATCACCCCTTGTCCTGTCCCCACAGACACTGAGAAGAGGCTGCCCATGTCCCCCTGTGTCCCACCCTTCAGCTATTGATAACCATGGATCAGATCCCCTCTCAGGCTGCTTCTCTCCAGGCTGAACAGCCCCAGCTCCCTCAGCCTTTCCTCACAGCGGAGATGCTCCAGGCCTTTAATCATCACACATGTAGGTGAAACCCAGGGAGGACAATGCAGCCACTGCCACACAACTGTATCCTCACACAAGCATCAACAGATAGGAGTAATCTTCCTTCTTGATCACTGCCAGACTCTTTGTGCAGAACAACCCTGGCAAGGACAGCCCACAGGCACCAAAAACTACAGGGTGGGGTGGATCAGGTAAGTTAAGCCCCAACCTTCATGTGGCTGAGGGACCTGGGGACCAGGGTGAGGCAGCAGATACCTTATCAATGAAGTAGAGAGCCACTGCTCTCTGTCGCTTCTTCATTTCCTTGGACTTCCAGTCGGCTCGGTACTGGGCACGGATTTTGTGGACAACGTCCTTCAAGCGCCGAGCTACCTCATACTTCTGCCAGTCCTTCTCCCCCTAGAGAGACAGACAGACAGACTGAGACACCACCACCAGTCAAAGCCCTGTTCTGGGTACACCTCCAGTCCTGTTTAGTATCTTCCAGTCCTGTTTAATATCTTCACTGACAACCTTGGTGAGAAATCAGCATCCACCCTCAGCAAGGACCTGATGATCCAAAGCTGGGAGGAGTGGCTGATGCACAGGACACTGAGCTGCCATCCAGAGAGACCTGGCCAGGCTGGAGAGCTGGGCAGGGAGAAACCAGATGGGGTTCAACAAAAGCAAGTGGAGAGTCTGGCACCTGGGAAGGAATAACTGCTGGAATCAGGACAGGCTGGGGGTGAGCTGCTGGAGAGGAGCTCTGTGGAGAAGGAGCTGGGGGTCCTGCTGGGTGACAGGGTGGCCATGAGCCAGCAGTGTGCCCTGGGGGCTGAGAGAGCCCATGGGATCCTGGGGGGCATCAGGAGGAGTGTGGGCAGCAGGTCACAGGAGGGGATCCTCCCCCTCTGCTCTGCCCTGCTCAGGCCCCACCTGGAGTGTTGTGTCCAGTGCTGGGCTCCCTGGGAGAGAAAAGACAGGGATCTCCTGGAGAGAGTCCAGAGGAGGCTCTGGAGATGCTGAAGGGCCTGGAGCATCTCCCCTGGGAGGAAAGGCTGAGGGAGCTGGGGCTGTTCAGCCTGGAGAGAAGAAGACTAAGGGGGGACCTAATTAATGTTTATAATTATCTTAAGCATGGGATGCAGAGGGAATCAGCCAGCCTCTTCTCAGTGTCTGTGGGGACAGAACAAGGGGCGATGGCCTCAAGTTGGAGCACAGGGAGTTCCACACCAATCTGGGGAAGAACTTCTTGCCAGTGAGGGTGAGGGAGCCCTGGGCCAGGCTGCCCAGGGGGTGTGGAGTCTCCTTCTCTGGAGAGATTCCAGCCCCATCTGGATGCCTCCCTGTGTGCCCTGTCCTAGGGACCCTGCTTTGGCAGGGGGTTGGACCTGATGATCTCTGGAGGTCCCTTCCAACCCCTGTGATTCTGTGATCTAAATACCTCCCAAACCCCATTGTTTTCCTGTGGAAAAAAACCATGAAGTGGAAAAAATCTGAGCAGAAACAGCTCATCAAGGGTTTCTGAGCCCCTGCTGGCTGTGATGGACCTGGGATCTTGGCCAAATCAGAGCTGCTCATAGTGTCCTCCACCAGCTAGCAGCCAGCACACAGCAAGTGAGGGAGCCAAGTGGTCAAGCACTGCACAGCCATGGCCACTGCTGCTTGGACACTATCAAGGTAGACACAATGCACTTACTCAGTTATGCTCAACTTACACAGTATCATGATTTGTTTTGAGGACTAAAACCAGCTTTAAGTGACTTTTCCCACCCCTCTGCTTGGTCCCTCTCTCCCCTTGCACTAACAGATGGTGACCCTACCTCCCCCTGCCTTCATTTACTGGCATAAATTAATTCAACCCCACAGACTCTGGTCCCTGTAGGCTCTCTTAGCTCCTGCCTGGCTTTCAGCAGCCTTCCACAGGCACACATGAGGAACACAGCACAGAAGAAGCTCTGCCAGTAGCTTCACAATCATCTCTGTCCTTTTCTCCTCACTAACCAAAGCCATACTGATTGATTTCATTTTCCCTATTTTAATTGATGTGACACATCTCTGCTTCCCCACCCCACCCCCCAACCTTTCCACCTGGCAAAAACCAGTGTCCCCCCCAAAAAATACTCCATCTCTGCCTGAACAGCTGCACCACCCCAACCTTCAGCTTGGAGCTGGGGTTCAGCATGATGTACTTCAAAGTGTTCTGGATGTTTTCTGTCCATGAAGCCAGCCAGGTAACTGTGTTGTCAAAACGGACCTCCTTCCACTTGTGCCCTTCTGGTGGCTGAGGGATCTTGGAGTCCCTGTGGGTAGAGTAGGGTTATTGCCCTCAAACCATGAAGAAACAGGTTATCAGCTCAACTGCTTCTTCAATGAGACCAAGATGGTCAACACATTGTAGGATTACTTACAGAAAACATAGAGCCCACCCAGAATTTCTCCACAACTTGATCATGTCTTTATCATTTGGATACTGGGAACAACTGGAGAACTTGGGGCTTTGAATCAAGGCCACAAGGTCTTTGTATGGGTGGTTCAAGATCAATACAACTCATGCAACTTAGAGGGCCAACACTCCTAACCCAATCACTGCTTTTCCTCACTCCAGGCAGTATCTTGGTACCTCCAGCCAAGACAAGTGACCCATAAAATGAGGAATGGCTTGCTTGGAAGAGGAGTACAAGAGGAGGAGAGTACTTCCATCTTCAATGGATCCCCTAAGACACTGTTTCCAGTTATCAGGTGAACAGTGTGAGCACCAGTGAGAGATGGAAGCTGCTGACCAGCTTCCTGGCCACTGTACATCCACAGAGAAACTAGAAGTCAGACCTAACTGCAAAGCAGACATCTGGAGATGATGGAAGGGCTCCAGCAAGTTCTAGCCCAGGGGTGTACAAAGCAGTGATTGTAGGAGTAACACAACCCCACAGCAACTCAGGGTGGAAAGGTGCTGATTATCCCAGTCCCAAAAGCAGCTCAGCTCTTCCCATGGCAACTCACTTGCTGCAATTGATGACAACATCTTCTGGCATGACCCTCTTCTTCAGCATGCCCATTTTGGGGTGGTCACCACGCCCACGGAACAGCCCTGGGGGCTCAGTTTTGAAGTTGCCAATCTTCTCCCGGTGCCCATCAAGGATGCAGTACCCATATTCCTCCTGGATCTTATCAGCCTCCTCCTTCAGTTTCTGAAACAAGCACCATCCCACAAGATGAAACCAAGATTTCTGCTGGTCTATCACCACCCTCCTTTCCCTGGAGAAACCAAGGCTGGAAAGGCAGAGCTCACAGGGGTGGAGGAAGAGGTCTGAGTCCATTCCCAACAAATGGCTCATCTCTACCCTCATGGTGATGACATCCCAACATGAGATGCTGATGGAGCAAAGCCTGTGTGCCACCAACCCCCTTAGCAATATCCACCATCCATCCTCCCAGACAGAAGAGGACCCTGAATCATGGTCTGAGGATGACCAGTACCCTGCAAAGCCATGAAACATGCAGCCTCTGCAGATGAATGTAATGAAGAGTGGTGTGATGGTCAGAGAGATGGAGCTGGTCCAAAAGCTGAGAAGGTGCCAGGTCAGGGCATAACACCAGGAAAGGAGACAAGCAGGAGCTGAAATACCTCAAGCTGGTCCCAAAACAGATCAGCTAGCCCCAGATGTCATAGGAAACAGTCTTCACCTGCTTCTCCTCTTTGGAGAGTGCTTTCCTTGCCTCACTTTTGTCCACAAAATACTTGTGGATCTCCCTGAAGTCACACTTGTCCAAGTCTTTGATTATCTTCTGCTCCTTTGAGGTCATCTCCTGAGCAAGAGATGAGAGGGTCTGGGTAAAGCTAGGAGGCAAAACAAACTCCACACAGAATCTAGGCCCATGCATCTCCTTCACAGAGAGGAAGAGAGACACCCACATGCCAGGTTTTCAGAAAAGACAAAAGGAAGCAGCCACCCTGGCTGCATCCACTCAAGGGCTGACAAAGCTTTCATGTCAGGAGGCCAAGCTGCCCCTGGACACCTGAGCCTGAAACCAGAGAGAAGAAAAACAGAGCCACTTCTGGGGTGGAGCATCCTCCAACTTCTGCTGCAGGAAGAAGTGGTCCGTAAGCATGACTGCAGGCAGCTTTCAGGGTCAGCAGAAGCAGCACCCAAGGTATTTGGGGGCATGTAAACTTGCCCTAGTAAGCATCTCAATTTTATTTGGTGACTGAGCTGTGGTGCTGTGGGACCATGAGATGAATCCTTCAGAGGAACACACATCCCAAACCAATTAAGAAGCTGTTTACAAGACCCAGTACCTACTTTCTTAGGTAACATGCCAACATGAAGCCCTCAAGGATGCTACAGACAGCAAGTCCCAGCCAAAACCCACAACAAGCAAGGAAATAAGTCATAAAATTGTCTCTCAGAAAGAACTAAGCCACAAAAAAGGCTCATCCCCTCCATCCCACACTGCCTGGGGATGACAGGTTTGGGAGTTGAATGCAGAGTACAGAGAGCAAAGAAGCCCTCACAGGGAAGGTACCTTCCTCCAGTCATTGAAGAAATTGGTCTGGAAGATCTCCTTGGTCGTGTACTCATGATCAAGCATTTTGGCATAGAAGGTGGCGATCTCCTCTGCAGCCAGGCTCAGCTTTAGGGGTTTGCCTAGGAAGGGAGAGGAACTTCAGCATCAGTTAAGTAGACAGGCCAACCCCAGAGTCCCAGGCAGTTGTTTGATCGGTCTCTATGCCCACAGGGCCAAAAGAGGAGTGAGTGGTGGGGAACAGGCACTGGCAGGACTTCAGCACCCTCCTGTGCTAGGCACAGCCTCACCTGAGGAGTACCACCAGGATGTTCCCACAGCCCATCTGCAGTCACACACTTCACCTTCCTTTTCAGGAGGGTGGAAACCTCCATTTATGTTAAAGTCACTGAGCCACAGGGCTTTCAGCTACCACCACAGCATGAGGAGTTCCCAGAATCATCAGGGTTGGAAGGGACCTCCAGAGATCATTGGGTCCAACCCCCTGCCAAAGCAAGTTCTACATGCAGAGCTCTACAGAACAGAGAGGTTTGTTTCCCAACCATGATCACTTCCAGGATCATGCTGAATATCCAGGGTCCCCCTCAGAGAGGGGTGTCATCTCAAGACCTTTCCCATGTAGATGGAGCAGTCATAAGAAGCTCAAGTAGAAGATCTGTGCAACAAATACAGATGCAAGAGCCTCCCAAGGTTGTCCAGTGGGTCTTGGATCACTTTTTGGAGGCAAAGCCACCATCCAGGGAAGGTGACTCAACCCCCTCCCTGGGCAGCCTGTTCCAGGCCCCAAGGGAAGGTTGAGTCCCCATCCCTGGCTGTGTTTAAAGAAAGGGTAGATGAGGTGCTCAGGGATCTGGTTTAGCTTAGGATGGGATTGGTTGGACTTGATGATCTTTAAGGTCTTTTCCAGCCTTGTGATTCTGTGATCCCCTCCTGAGCTCTTGGGCTAGAGCAGTCAAGTAGAGTGAAGCCAACTTGATCCTTCCTAGGGAATCAGTACTTTGAGATAGGTTTTCTAAGCAAGCTACTGGAAGAGAACCCTGCAGAGCTCCAGGGGATGGTTCAATCTTACCTGTTACAGACACCCTGGTTCTTGGGGTTCCTGATCTCCACCTGAACTGCAGGAGATGGTGGATCACAGCATCTTAGCAGCCCTACAAGCTGCATATGCCAGCTCAGGCACTGTCTGTCCCCACTCAGGACTGTTGCCTGGACACAAGCATGTTTTCATCCAGGAGCGATGACACCTTTGAGCAAGTGAGCCCACATCACCCAAGATCCCAGGCAAAAGCCATCAGCCCAAACCCAGGGCTACAAAGAGGTGCCAGGGCTCTTCATGGAGACACAAGTCTGACAGCCCCATCGATGTCCCAGCAGTGCCCTCTGGTGACAGATCCCTCATTTCCCCAAATTGGTCTTTTTTTTAGCTCATGTTAAAAAAAACAGAGTATAGGAAGCTCCAGTGAGGGGGCTGAGAAGGACCAAGATGTCACAGGACTGCAGCCCCCTCCCATCTCCAGCATCTCCTCCTCAAGTCCCAAGGTTCTTTTTGCCTCCCTTCACCTGATCTGTCAGAAAACAGTTCAGGGATGAAGGTGAAAACAGGCAGACAGCCCAGCAACCATGATAGGAAACCAAGAAGGACAGTAGAAACCTGGACCTGTCTTGTCAATCTCAGCCCCTCACTGATGCACTGAGCTGCTGTGAGGCAATGCAGGGTAGCCCTTGGGATAGCTCTGGGAGCCACGACCAGGAGCTCAGAGCAGCCCAGCCAAACCCTGCAATGTCTTGGAGGATAAATGGTGTGTCAGTCACTGAGGCCATGGGACAGGCAAGCTGCAGGTGTCAAAAATCCAAGTCACATTTTTTCCCCAGCTTGCAGGGAAGCCATAAACAGACTTAAAGCTCAAACCCAAAAGGCACCTTAATGAGGGAAAAAAAATGGTTGCTTTTGTTTTCCTGCTAGCCCATCTTCACCAGAGACACACAAGGATTTAAGGGAAGAAGCAGTGCTTCCCCTTAGGAAACTTAGGAGTCCAGCCCAACCACTGTGTTATCTTACAACCAGGAGAAACTGTGAGCAGAGGTGCAAGTGGCAAGTGCACACATGGTTTAGCATCCTAAAACCAGCTACATAGGACCCCTTAGCCTGTCCCAGGGTGCTCTGCAAGGAAGGGATGCATGAAGTACACTGTCAGGAGCTTGTTAACTCCTTAATAGCTCCATAACTCCCACCAGTGCTAAAGCCTCCAAGCTTTAACCTATGGTTCAAGCTTTATGCAGTGGATATTTTAGCCATTCAATAATTTGTAGCCTGCAATGCTTCCCCTCTCTCCTCACCCCCATACAAAAGAAGATACCAGCTCTTCAGCCAGCCATGGATCCCCTCCCAAATGGGCCTACCATCATAATAAAACTGCACATCATCAGGCAGGGGTTCATAGAGGGGGGCAAAGTAGGGTCCTCGGTGCTCCAGTTGTGTCCACTTCACCCCATCTTCTTTCTTCTCCTCTTCCCACCTGGTACAGATGCACAGAGACTCATGAGAGCATCCAAACCCTACAGTCTGCAACCTTCTCCCACTGCAACATAAGGAAGGTGCCCTGTGAAACCACTTATCTCTGCTACTGCCTCAGTTTCCCTGTGCTTTCAGGCAAGGAAAACTGCAGTGCAACCCAGGGAAAGGAAGGGGACATGTTCAGTGCAGTGAGAGGGCAAAAGGACTATCACAGAATCGTAGGGGTTGGAAGGGACCTCCAGAGATCATCAGGGCCAACCCCCTGCCAAAGCAGGGTCCCCTAGGACAGGGCACACAGGGAGGCATCCAGATGGGGCTGGAATCTCTCCAGAGAAGGAGACTCCACACCCCCTGGGCAGTCTGGCCCAGGGCTCCCTCACCCTCACTGGCAAGAAGTTCTTCCCCAGATTGGGGTGGAACTCCCTGTGCTCCAACTTGAGGCCATCACCCCTTGTCCTGTCCCCACAGACACTGAAAAGGGGCTGGCTGATTCCCCCTGCATCCCCTGCTTAAGATAATTATAAACATTAATTAGGTGCCCCCTTAGTCTTCTCTTCTCCAGGCTGAACAGCCCCACCTCCCTCAGCCTTTCCTCACAGGGGAGATGCTCCAGGCCCTTCAGCATCTCCAGAGCCTCCTCTGGACTCTCTCCAGGAGATCCCTGTCTTTTCTATCCCCGGGAGCCCAGCACTGGACACAACACTCCAGGTGGGGCCTGAGCAGGGCAGAGCAGAGGGGGAGGATCCCCTCCTGGGACCTGCTGCCCACACTCCTCCTGATGCCCCCCAGGATCCCATGGGCTCTCTCAGCCCCCAGGGCACACTGCTGGCTCATGGCCACCCTGTCACCCACCAGGACCCCCAGCTCCTTCTCCACAGAGCTCCTCTCCAGCAGCTCACCCCCAGCCTGTCCTGATTCCAGCAGTTCTTCCTTCCCAGGTGCCAGACTCTCCACTTGCTCTTATTTTATTTGCACTAACGATGGGTCAGCCAAATCCAGAGGGACCAGCAGAGACCCCACTGAGTCACAAACATTGCTCAGTCCACACCAAAGAGGCTTCAAGGGCTAAACCCTTACTCCCCTCAGACTTCACTATATTATTTAAAAAGCACACACACCAGAAAGAGAGGTTAATATGCTTATTCCAAAGGAGAAGCTCACACCACACTTGCACCTAGGAGACCACCAGCCCATACTACCTGTATCCATGACCTTCATGCAAATTAAATCTTAGAGCACCTCTCCTCCCTGCAGAGCAAGTTGGATTTCAAAGTTGCCACAAGCTGAGAAACACTGATTAAAAGACCCCCAACACTTCAAAATGAAACAAATACTGAAAATAGAAGAAATAATGAACGTACCCACCCTGAAGAGCAGAGGAATAATGTTAAAGAAGATAAGCTGTGTTGGGGGCACAAGAAGCCTGGCAGGTAAGTTTGCTGATGGCAGCATGTGGGATAGGGGAAGGGATCTGCAGCCTTGGCTCAGCTCTGAAGGGCTGCTGGGAAAACACAACATGATTTCACTCTGGAGGAGGGCAAAAAAACAACCCACCCAGGGCAAAATTAAATCAAACAGTCGCTGGGTTTCTTGCTCAGCAGCACCTTGGAAGGGCTTCTGACCTTCCTCCTCCTCCTCACAGGAAATGGGGGGAATAAATCAACTGCACCACAAAGCTCACTGTGCCAGGAAAAAGCCACGAAAGGAAACTCATCCCACGACACAAAACCGTGCTGAAAGCACCTCAGAGACAGGCGGTGAAGAAGGGAGGCTGCAAGGGCTCTGTCTCCCCTCCCAAACCTACTCCATCTCCCGCCTCAGCGGCTCATCGCCTGCACTCACCTCCTGCAGGGCCCCGAGCCTGGACGGAAGCAAACGGGGTTCAACCGGGGGTGACGGCCCCCACGGCCAAGGAAGGAGGAAGCAAGATGCCTGTACATGGCACCGAGCACCCGCAGAGAGAGCCAGGCTGGAGCATACCCAGGCTACCCCAAGCATTTTGCCCCACCAAGCTCCTACCCAGCAGGGCATGGTGCTGCGGGTGCCCAAGGCACGGCCATGACAGGCCACCACCGCGTCCAAGCAGGCTGGGTTGTGGCAGTTGTGGCACTCCCCACGTAGCAGAGCAGCACAGCCTGATGGGAAGTGTAGTCCTGCTTGTGTTTTGGGGCGAAACGGCTGCAAATTGAGCTGATGCCGTGTAACAGCCTCTTGCCTCCACAGACGACACCCCTCCCAAGCAGACATCCCACACCCCCTCCAAACGGGGCCTTCTCCCCCTCCCCCCAAGATCTGCCAAACGGGGCCTTCTCCCCCCTCCAGATCCTCCAAGTGGGGCCTTCCTCCCCCCCCCCCACCTCCTCCAAACGGGGCCTTCTGCCGCCCCCCCCACCTCCTCCAAACGGGGCCTTCTGCCGCTCCCTCCACCTCCTCCAAACGGGGCCTTCTGCCGCCCCCTCCACCTCCTCCAAACGGGGCCTTCTCCCCCCTCCACCTCCTCCGGCCTCCCACACACAGAAACGGGACATAAAAGCTTCTAAGCCCCACTCTTCACACCACCCTGTGCCCCACAAGAGCTGTCCCAAAGGTCCAGCCAGCCACAGGCATCATCTTGAATAACACCGAGCAGCTCTCCACAGCCAGGGTTTGCAACAGGCTCCAAAGCATCCAGCCCCCAAAGTGTTTCTTTCCTACCCCAGATCATAGAATGGGCTGGGTTGGAAGGGACCCCAAGGATCAGAGAGCTCCAACCCCCCTGACACAGGCAGGGACACCAACCTCCAGGCCTGGAGATACACAAGGTTGCCCAGGGCCCCAGCCAACCTGGCCTTCAACACCTCCAGGGATGGGGCACCCACCCCCTCTCTGGACAGCCTGTTCCAGCCCCTCTCTCTGCAAAGAACTTCCCCCTAGTATCTCATCTAACCCTTCCCTCCTTCAGCTTCACTCCATTCCCCTTGTCCTGCCATTATCTGCCCTTTGAGAAAGTTGAATCCCCTCCTATTTGTATGCTCCCAGATAGTAGGGTGCTCTGGGGGGAGAGTGACACCAAGTGGCTAAAGCCACTGCTCCCTGCCATGCCCTCCCCCCCAAAAAAAAAAGTAGTGTCCATCAGCCTTGCTCATACACCTTTTCCCAAAGTTTGCCTGGATCACCAAAAAACTCCTACAAAAGGTGATATGGGGAGAATTGCAGCCCCTTTATATCTTCTGTAATTCCATGATACCGATATCATGGAGTTGCAGAAGATATAAGGGGGCTGCATTCTTCCCAATGGCTTGGAAGCTTTGCTATTACAGGGGGTTATTTGGATCATCTCCTTCCAACAACCATGAGCATCTCCCTTCCCTGGCTGGAAACCAGCAAAGCCACTTCTAGAAGAATATTAATGCTTCTACTGCTATAAGATTACAAAAAACCCCATGCAAATATTTTTCCATATTGAGGACACCCCATTAGCCAATGGGATGCTGGGGGGCATCAGGAGGAGTGTGGGCAGCAGGTCACAGGAGGGGATCCTCCCCCTCTGCTCTGCCCTGCTCAGGCCCCACCTGGAGTGTTGTGTCCAGTGCTGGGCTCCCTGGGAGAGAAAAGACAGGGATCTCCTGGAGAGAGTCCAGAGGAGGCTCTGGAGATGCTGAAGGGCCTGGAGCATCTCCCCTGGGAGGAAAGGCTGAGGGAGCTGGGGCTGTTCAGCCTGGAGAGAAGAAGATTAAGGGGGGATCTGATCCATGGTTATCAATAGCTGAAGGGTAGGACACAGGGGGACATGGGCAGCCTCTTCTCAGTGTCTGTGGGGACAGGACAAGGGGTGATGGCCTCAAGTTGGAGCACAGGGAGTTCCACCCCAATCTGGGGAAGAACTTTTCCCCAGTGAGGGTGAGGGAGCCCTGGGCCAGGCTGCCCAGGGGGTGTGGAGTCTCCTTCTCTGGAGAGATTCCAGCCCCATCTGGATGCCTCCCTGTGTGCCCTGTCCTAGGGACCCTGCTTTGGCAGGGGGTTGGACCTGATGATCTCTGGAGGTCCCTTCCAACCCCTGATTCTGTGATTCCCTCACTCCCCTCCTCCTCAAGGACTGCTGAGCTCAAGGTTTAAGAAAACACAGCAGAGCAGCAAAAAAAAAAATAGCAGTAAGAATTTTCATTTTTTTCCTAAGAAGTCTAACATCCCCACAGCATCATGGTTAGACCTGCCTACAGGCCAGAAGCACACAAGACACTTACCATTTCCACTTGTTTCCTGCCTCTTCTTTCTCTTCCTTTTTAGCCTTTTTGTTGTTCTTTTCTTCTCTTCCTTCCTTTGATTTCCTTTTCTGTGTTTTTCCTGATGTCTCTTCTCCTTCACTCTTCTCTTTGGTCTTCTTCCCCTTCTCTTTTTTTTCCTTCTTTGTTTTTTTCTCCTTGGTTTTCTGCTTTTTCTCTTTGTCTGGCACATCTCCCTTCCCTGCCTCATCCTCCTCCACCTCCTGCCCAGTCTCAGGACTCAGGGGATGAAGGATGGCAAGACACCCCTTCTCATGCACTTCCTCCTCCTTTACTCCTTTTCCATCTTCACTTTCCTTTCTTAGCCCACCTCTCCCCTCCAGTCCCTCTCCCACTCCTTTCTCCTCATCATCATCTCTCTTCCCCAGCATTTCCTCCTCTCCAAGCACTTCTTCCTTCTTTACTTTCTTCTTCCTCATCTTCTCCACTCCCTCTATTTCCACCTTCTTACGCTTCCCTGTTTTTCCTTTCTCCTGCTTTTCCCTCCCATCACCCTCCCCCTGGGTGCTGCTCCTCCCTTCCTTGGCCCTAGTCTGTCCCACTGCCTGATTCCTGCCCCCATAACCACCCTCCTCAATATCCTCCCTCACATCTCCAGGCTTTTCCTCAAATTCACTCTTCTTCCTCCCTCCTTTTTTCATCAATCCATTTTCCTGGTGCTTCCTTTGGTCTTGCTTCTTTGCTCCTTTTCTTCTCAAGTCTCTGGCACCTCCTTGCTGCTGTGGGACAAGGAGGTCCAGCTCCTTGTCCTCACTGTCCCTCATCGTGGTGACCCCTGTAGGCATCTCTGAGGCTCCAGGCTCTCCTGAGATGGGTGCAGCCCCACCAGCAACACCATCACTTGGCTTTGGGAGCTGTGGGAAACAGCCAGAAGGGAAGAAAGGTTAAAGCTGGGAAAGGAGAGAGATTATCCCAAAGCCCAGGTGCATGGAGGTGCCAAGGGTCATGCCCACGGAGGGTTGAGTCTGGAAGGTGACACTCCCCCCAGGTTTCCTACCCCAACTCCATCCTTGGATGCTGACAGCTGCTGTTCTGCCACTGATCCATCTCCCTGAGGTTTAAACAGTGACCTGGGGTAAGAGCACAAGAGCACAACCACTTCTCACTGCACTGTGAAGAACAGCCTCCACTTCTTCAACATGAAATTAGCAGCTTGATCCCAAACAAGCCCTTGTTTCTCTTCAAGCATGGCAGGACCCACAGGTGCTGTGGCAGGTGGAGATATCCCAAAGCAGCAGTGACTGTCTCCTATAGGAAATGGCCTCAAGATGTAGCTCATGGAATGAGAAAGCTCAGATGAGCAGGACCACAAGGTCTCCAGACCAAATGGGGGAATCCTCAAGGAAACATCCCCTAGAGACACCTCTTCCCAGAGGTGGGGACCAGTTTGCAAGGCTTGGTAGCACCAGCAGAAAAGTGAGACAGAGATGGCATCAGACTGAGCATCATTGACACACTGGTGAAGGAGATTTTGGGATGGGATACATCTCCTGGGACTGTGGGCTCCCCTACTCCCTGCCCAAGGAGGTGGCCTGAGCATTGGTACAACAGGGAAGGACACAGCTTCATCATTGCAACGAGCTGCAGGACCAGGAGTGGCTGGTTATGTGACCTCCCAATTAGCAATATGGGTGGGGAATGCAGGAATTCAGCAGAGGGGTCAGGTGAGTTTGGGGAATTCCTGTGGGATTTGCAAACATCATTACCACCAACCTGCCCCTATGAAATACTTTCTCTCCAAGCCAGGCAGGGAGTTGGGAATCCCATCTTTGATTTGCTCATGCTTCAAAATAAAGCAAAGCAAGAGATGAATGAGGGACTAGCAAGCACAGCCTAAACTAGACCTACATATCCTTAGAGTTGAGGTGATGGTGTCCCCTTGACCACAGGGAAACCTGGGGCTGCTCCTTCCTTGCTGGATCACTGCCACCTCCCAACTGAGATGGGAGACAGGCTGCAGAGGCACCAGGTCCATGCTCAGCAAGCTTGGAGGTGATCTCATGCCCTTGCATGAGGTGGGTCAGACCCATTGCTGCCTTTCCCCACTCCTGGCACCCCTCAGTAGGGCCAGCTTGGAAATACAGCCAGCTGCCCTGATACCACCCAGAATGGAACTAGGAAGCCAGGTTTCTCCTCCTAAGAAGGCTGGTGATAGCTCTCCTGCATGTCCTAGGTGAGCACAGAGAAAGCAGAGCCCCAATTTTTACGTTCAGCCAGAACATCTTGAAGATGACACTTCTACCACAGGAAACAAGGTTGTTCTGGTCCTTTCCTAGTTCAGGCTGATGCTAAGTTACCAGGCTGTGGGACATCAGACCAACGCTGGGCTCAGGAAAATCTTCAAGCCTGCTTGAGATGGAGGTAGCAAATCCTTCCCCCTCCCCTCCCAAAAAACACCCCAACATTGGGGCCAGATGCTTTTGCCACACAGCCAGAGCACACATTCCGCAATCTCAACTAAACTCATTAGTGCAAGAGGCCCAGCCCCTCCAGTCTCATTAGCAGCTGAGCACCAGCAGATTCATGACTCAGAAGGCAAAGTCCTGCCACCTCTTGGGATCGCCTCCTTCCCCAGAAGGTCTTATTAGAGGCCTCTCACCAGACATGAAACCCTCTGCCTCTAAGATGCAGGGTGGATCAGCCTGCTAAGGGACAGCTTTATGAATACCACTTCCTATCTCTGCCCAGATCTAGCACAGGGCAAGGGAAACAAACACCCTTTTCCCAGGCTTTGGTTGTCCCCACCAGCATCACCCCACCTTCATATTTATGTAGGTATGTGCATCGGAAGGATCGCACCCTGCTGACTTGAGCATCCCTGAGGATGGGGCCAGGAACCTCCCTTTCCACCCTTAAGCCTGAGGATGAGGCTTCAAATACCACTTGCCTTGGGTTTTTGGGGTTTGTTTTTTTTTTTTCAAGCTTTAAGGTCACTGGAGGCACCAGGACATTGCCAAGCTGCCCAGTGAAGGCAGCAGCAGGGTGGTCTTGGTGATACAGGAGGGAAAACTAGGGCTGTGCAACCCCACAGCAAGAAGAGACAAACTTCTAGTTCCCTGAGCAGAAAGCATTCAGAAAGTAGCCCAGCTTACCTTGAAGAGTCTTTCAGCCCCACTGATGGCCCTTGAAGGGTTGACTCAGTCTCCTCCTGAAAGATATTAACAGCCTTGATCTGGGAGAGGGCAGCTGGCATAGGTACCCCAACAGCAACATCACCCCCAAGCAAGCACCCAGCCCCTGCCATGGCAGCCAGCCATTCCACATCCCACTGGCATCACCTTGGCCTTCCTAGGCCACCTTGGACTAGGAGCCAGGAGTCAAAACCATCAAGCTTTTCCAGCCATGAGGAAAGCTTTGAAGATTTTTATGGGGTTAGAAAATCCTTGTCTGTCTTCCCACAACACTGAAAAAGGTATTTTATATTTTCAAATACTTGAAAACTCTCACCCCTCCCCAAACCATCAAGCTCATCAGATATGGTGCTGCTATGAGGAACACCAGCCCAGAACAGCAGAAGGGATAGGAAGTCTCCAAAACAAAGATGCATGAAATGAAAGCTTGGTCCATAGAAGATTAAATGACCCTTGTAGCAGATGGCAAGCAGGAAAGAGAGCTGGAGAGCAAAGCCACAGGGTGGGAAACAAAAGGGTGAAGAGAGGACAAGGAAAAGAAGGGCAAGGATAAAGAAAAAGCAAAACAGAATGAAAATGGGGACAACACCTGGAAGAAAGCGAGCTCAGATGGGACTCCATGCTTTAAAAACTGACCATGGTAGCCACCAGGAATATTACCACACCAGGTTCTTCTGTTCCTGGCTGTACAAAGCTGTGTATAACCACACAGCACCCTAAAACCCACCTCAGCTTCACCTGACACTTGCCAAGCATCAAGTCTCTCGTTCTAAATTCCAACTTCCCCAAGTTTCTCTTCCAAAGGCTTTCAAGGGAGGCCAAAACCACACAAGGGATTTTTCTTGAAAGCTGCTGCTGAGAAGCTGCTGGGTTAAACTCATTAAGGAAGGGGGGGAAAAAAAAACCCTGAGTTAATTATAGGTTGGTTACAGCAATATACACTTTGGTTCCCTGGGAATACTCCTGCTCTCAGATTCACAATCCTCCAGCTGCTGGAAGAAATCAGGTTAGTCAATCCAAGAGTAGAAAGCCATGATCTTCCAAAAAGATTCCAAGATGCAAATGCCTGATCCTTATACTGGGAACATCAGGGCACTGACTGCAGGCACCCTTGGTGGGGTTTCAGCTCACAGAATGATTTGGGTTGGAAAGGACCTCAGAGATCATCTAGCTCAATCCTACACACCCTGACAAAGCAGTATCATCTTAAGCAGGCTGCACAGGAGAGCATCCAGGCAGGTTTTGAATGTCTCCAGGGATAGAAACTCCACAAACTCTCTGGGAAGCATGTCCCAGTGCTCTGTCACCCTCACAGTAAAGAAGTTCCTCCTCATGCTTAGGTAGAGCTTCCTCTATTCCACTTTGTGCCTCTTGTCCTGTCCCTGGGCACCACCAAAAAAGACTGACCCCATCCTCCTGAGAACCAGTCCTCAAGCTCCAATTGCATCTATCCAGGAGAGTCTGCTGGTGTGTTCAGACACTTTACAAGAGGGATGGAGATTCATCCTAGGGAAGAGAAAAAGCATCTCTGCTGGTTTTACACACCAAGAGGTCAAGCACAACACGTTCATGTGGGCAAAGCAAAACGTTGGGGGAATCAGCCAGGATCTATTCTTTGGACAGTGCAGGAGAGCAGAGTGGTGAAAACCAAATATCACAGAAATGGGTGTCTTCAGGATGAGACCAATCCCAGCCTCGTGCTTGGAAGGAGATGCAGTCACCCATGTCCTGGTGCTCCCCATTAATGCCAGCTGACACTCTTGGTCCAACACCAAAACACGACTCGGTCAACCCTAATTCCATGGGCATCTGCCAGTGGAGCACATGAGCTTCAAGTATTTAATTCAGGATGCTCAAAGGACCACTTTTAGGGGCTTCCTCACAACCATGAGTTGTAGGACACTGTCCCCACAGCTCCCTTGAAAGCAAACCACATGAGTGCTCCTTAACCCTTCAGTGGAGAGACCACCACATACCAACCCAGCTGCAGCTCCCTCCTCTGCTTGGATCCCATCCTGCAGGTTTGGGCCAAGACTTTTCCCTTCTGTGGCCTCTTGCTTTAGAGAGCTTCTTGGCCAAAAAGGAGACAGAGAAAGAACATATTAATTATTTTCCCTGATTAAAAAGCCTTCTTGATAACCAAAGGAGCCCAAGGAGAGCAGCGTGGGATGCAGCACTCCAATGCATGACTTGGGGCAAGCCCAGATATGGAACCCCAGCATGGCAGGGGGGCAAAGCCATGTAGCTCCCATCTCTTCCATAGATGCCACCATCAGCAGCTCATCTAGCCAAAACGTTACCTGCTGATGATGTTCTCCTGCAGTGGCTTCTCCTTGACCCCTGGCAATTTCTTCTTCTTCCCTTTTCCTGCAGCGGGCTGCACATCAGGATGGAGGGGGATAGGACAGAAGGAAGTTCACATCCTAGGTTCAACACCCACAAAACATTTGGGACAATCACAAGGGTCATCCCAGTGCCTGGGCATAGAGAGGGCTGTCTGGTACCTGTGCCACACACAGTGTTTCCTCCAGCTCCTTCTTCACAACTTTTCTCCTGGGTCTCTTTGGTATCTCCTGCCCCTTCCCCAACTCACCCTTTCGCTTCCTGAGGACAAGAGCAAACAAACCCAAACAGAAACCCACTTGGTGGTGGAAATAAGTCATGATATGGTGCCACAATCACAGAATCACAGGGTTGGAAAAGACCTTGAAGATCAGAGAGTCCAACCATTCCTGTCCTGTGCTAAACCAGATCCCTGAGCACCTCATCTCCCTGTCTGTTAAACACACCCAGGGGTGGGGACTCAGCCCCCTCCCTGGGCAGCCTGTGCCAGGCCCTGACCCTGCTCCAGGCCCCTGTGCCACAGCCCCACAACTCTGCCAGGGAAGAACTTTTCCCTCCCAGCTGAGCTGACCCTGCCCTGGGGCAGCTTGAGCCCATTGCCCCTTGTCCCAGCTCCTGGCCCCTGGCTGAAGAGACCAGCGCCCACCTCTCTGCACCCTCCTGGCAGGGCAGGGGAGGTGGGGAGAAGGTCTCCCCTCAGCCTCCTCTTCTGCAGGCTCAACACCCCCAGCTCCCTCAGCTGCTCCTCAGAGGATTTTCCCTCCAGACCCACTCACCAATCTAGTTGCCCTTCTCTGGACATGCTCGAGGACCTTGATGTCCTTCTTGTAGTGAGGTGCTGCTTAACTCTGTCCAGCAGCACCAAGAAAGGGGTCTCAAAAGGAAATTTGGAGGGATTTCCCTGCTGTCCACTTAGAGTTGAGCTAATCAACAGCAGGAAGCATGATAAAATAACCCAAATTTGAAGACCCCCCAAAACCAAGCCATGCCCCATGCTACCCACCTGCTGCTGCTGTTCTTCACCCCACCGGCCCTTGTGATGCCCATGGCTCAGTCATCTACCAGCTCTTTGAGGCACAAGAGGGGGCTAAGGCAGTGTCCCTGAGGATGGTCACTGCAACATGGAGGAGACAGATGGCTAGCAGCACCCCAGTTTTGCTCTCAGGGGAAACCCCAATAGGTTCTCACTCCACAGCTCAAACCTGAAGTCCACAGCGACCCACAGGGTTAATACCAGCTTTAAGGAGGACTGAAGGAGAACATTGCATGGAAAAGGCTTGAGCTCAGATCCTGAGCTGCTCTCAAAGGTGGTAAAACTGCTGCTAAAACAAAAGGAAAACACCACCACCACCCCTCAAATGGAATTCACAGCTCCACATAGGTAGATGGGGTTGAGGGCTGGTGGGGATTTGCACTCCCAGAACAGCCCAGGGTATGCAGCTATATCCAGGTCCTAATTACACCCAAAAAGCCACCATAGTAGAAAGTAAGAAAACAAGCAAAGAGACAAGGGTAAAATTGAGATACTGACTCTCCCCACCAAATCAAGCAGCTAGACAGCGATCTCCCAGCTGTAAGCTCTCAGTCTCATGGCTGGAGCAGCCACCACCCCCCAAAAAAACATAAACCCAAAAATTACCACCCTCCCTAAGAATTAAGGGCCTCAGAAATGACAAGAAATAAAGATCACATTCAATCAGTGCCAAGGTGCTCCCCACCCATGAAAGGCCTTTACCATCGAGTAAACAAGGAGATTCCTCAAGGAGAGAGGGACAAGCTACAGAGCTCCAGACAAGGCATCCTGAAAACTCCTCAAGAAGCAGAAAACACATTGAAAAACTCCATATTTTGCCAAACTGTTAGCACTTACAGCTGCTGGTGGGACCACACTCACTCAACACACCATTAAAGACTCCCTTTAAAGCCACCCAAACTGGGAAACACCTCACCTCTTACCCAGCTGCCTCCCCAAAGCCAATGCCCCCCTCCTTGCAGGCAGCCTATTTAAAGACTCCCTCAGCCCTGATTGGATGTTCCCAGCCCAAGATGCACCTTGGGAAATGAAGTTTGAGCACAAAAGTTGAATTTTAAGAGAACCAGTAGCCAGGGTCTCCTTGGCAAGACAACCTACTGAGGATGGGGAATGCTTTGCACTTCAGGTGTAGGCTTGAGCTAAAGACATTATTTTAAAGACACACTGTCCAAGCAAATTCCCATCCCAGAGATACCCCCTCTGCAATTAGACTATTAATTTAGTCCTAAAATCCACCCAGTTTCAGCTGCTTCTTACCCATCACATCCCCACAGTTGGATTTGGGGAGGTCCTTGAACCCCAGTACTGAGTACAGAGGGCAGATCCTGTGATGTACTCCATACTGTAACCCATAACCCTCATCATGAAGTACACTCCCACCCCACCACTCATCTCCAACCCTATTCATGCAGGTGAGCCCATTGCTTTCACCTGCCCACATTGCCATCAAAACTCTCATCGCAGCTGAGCCTCAACCACCCTCAACCTGGTGCCAGCAGCACTGCTTACAGAGGCTTGACACAACCCAGATTTCCCTTAAAGCTGTCCTGTTTAATATCTTCATTGACAACCTTGCTGAGCGATCAGCATCCACCCTCAGCAAGGACCTGATGATCCAAAGCTGGGAGGAGTGGCTGGTGCACAGGACACTGAGCTGCCACCCAGAGAGACCTGGCCAGGCTGGAGAGCTGGGCAGGGAGAGACCAGATGGAGGAACAACAAGGGCAAGTGGAGAGTCTGGCACCTGGGAAGGAAGAACTGCTGGAATCAGGACAGGCTGGGGGTGAGCTGCTGGAGAGGAGCTCTGTGGAGAAGGAGCTGGGGGTCCTGCTGGGTGACAGGGTGGCCATGAGCCAGCAGTGTGCCCTGGGGGCTGAGAGAGCCCATGGGATCCTGGGGGGCATCAGGAGGAGTGTGGGCAGCAGGTCACAGGAGGGGATCCTCCCCCTCTGCTCTGCCCTGCTCAGGCCCCACCTGGAGTGTTGTGTCCAGTGCTGGGCTCCTTGGGATAGAAGAGACAGGCATCTCCTGGAGAGAGTCCAGAGGAGGCTCTGGAGATGCTGAAGGGCCTGGAGCATCTCCCCTGTGAGGAAAGGCTGAGGGAGCTGGGGCTGTTCAGCCTGGAGAGAAGCAGCCTGAGAGGGGATCTGATCCATGGTTATCAATAGCTGAAGGGTGGGACACAGGGGGACATGGGCAGCCTCTTCTCCGTGTCTGTGGGGACAGGACAAGGGGCGATGGCCTCAAGTTGGAGCACAGGGAGTTCCACCCCAACCTGGGGAAGAACTTTTTCGCAGTGAGGGTGAGGGAGCCCTGGGCCAGGCTGCCCAGGGGGTGTGGAGTCTCCTTCTCTGGGGAGATTCCAGCCCCATCTGGATGCCTCCCTGTGTGCCCTGTCCTAGGGACCCTGCTTTGGCAGGGGGTTGGACTCCATGATCTCTGGAGGTCCCTTCCATCCCCTAGGATTCTATGATTCTATGAAAACGATGAGGTTTGAGGCATAAAACTGAGGTCCTTGGCTGGAGTGAGTAGCGGGGCCATGAGTTCTCCTGGGAAGATGACACCCAGTTTGCGGCCGGGAGCGGAAACCCCCAGGGGCAGGGCTGGCTCCTGGAAAACCTCTTTGATCCCCCATTGCGCCATCCATCCAGGAGGAGAAAAAAGCATCCAAGCCACCTTTCTTGCTGGATGAGTAAAAGTTGTCAAGGGATGGGAGCCAGCCCCAGGGTAGGGAGCAGGAGAGGATGACTTCATGCCAGGGCTTGTTCACTCTCAACCACCTTCTGCCAAGCCAGGGACAGGCATTTATTTGATTTTCTTTCATTTTCACCTTGGTTCCCATATAGGTGTATCCAACACTTGATGCTTGGTGAAGGTTTCTCCCAAACTCTCTACCCTGGTTGGGATGTCCATGATGGGAAACTATAAGGATTGCAGGGTAGGAGAGCTGGGAGAAACATGTCCTAACCTAGACCAGCTCCAGTTTGCTTATATATCCTAGAATCACAGAGTCTTGAAAGTTGGAAAAGACCTCTAAGATCATCAAGTCCAACTGTCAGTTCAAGTCAACTAAACCATGTCCTGGAGTGCCACATCTACATGTCTTCTAAATACCTCCAGAGATGGTGACTCCACCACCTCTCTGGGCAGCCTCCAATGCCCTGACCACTCTTTCAGTGAAGAGATTTTTTCCAAACATCCAATCTAAAGCCCCCCAGTGCAAATTGAGACCATCTCCTCTCATCTTGTTACTTAGAAGAGACCAACCCTCATCTCAATGCAACCTCCTCCGAAGTAGTTGTGGAGACATCAGGTCTCCCCTCAGCCTCCTCCCCAAGCACAATCTGAGTTAAACTTCTTAAAAATAAGACAGATTTCATATATACTTTATATATATTTTCCTCTTCACACTGAGGGAGATGGGGAGCAGGATGGCTTCATCCATGACTCTGCAGTGGGGAATCATGGACATCAAAGAGGTTCCAGCTCATCCTTGGGGAAAACCAGGCTGCAAATAGGGTCTTTGCATGGTTTGGTGACACCCCAGCAAGCTGTTGAAGGTCCTGTTGGTGGCAATATCCCATGAGCTTTTGATCCCCATCGGGATGAAGGCAACTCCCTCATCAGCAGAAGAATAAACACCTCTTCCAATGTGCCAACAGTTCTTGTCACTTGATTATTAAAGTGGTTTTCTTTGCAAACCACTGTGATTCTGGGCTCCTCAGCATCAGAAGGACATGGAGGTCCTGGAGCGAGTGCAGAGAAGGGCAACCAGGCTGGGGAAGGGGCTGGAGGGCAAATCCTCTGAGGAGCAGCTGAGGGAGCTGGGGGTGTTGAGGCTGGAGAAGAGGAGGCTGAGGGGAGACCTTCTCCCCACCTCCCCTGCCCTGCCAGGAGGGTGCAGAGAGGTGGGCGCTGGTCTCTTCAGCCAGGGGCCAGGAGCTGGGACAAGGGGCAATGGGCTCAAGCTGCCCCAGGGCAGGGTCAGCTCAGCTGGGAGGGCAAAGTTCTTCCCTGGCAGAGTTGTGGGGCTGTGGAACAGGGGCCTGGAGCAGGGTCAGGGCCTGGAATGGGCGTGGAGCGGGGTCAAGGCCTGGGATGGGCCTGGAATAGGGGCCTAGAACAGGGTCAGGGTGTGAGACAGGGTCAGGGCCTGGCACAGGCTGCCCAGGGAGGGGGCTGAGTCCCCACCCCTGGGTGTGTTTAACAGACAGGGAGATGAGGTGCTCAGGGATCTGGTTTAGCACAGGACAGGAATGGTTGGACTTGATGATCTTAAAGGTCTTTTCCAACCAGGTGATTCTGTGATATTCCTCAGGAAAAGCATCCCTACCATTCCAGATTAAGCAGTGATTCCACCTTTCTAGTCCAGCAGCTCCTTTCAGATGGGGAAATTCAAGAGGGAGAGAAAAGCCTTCCCTAAAATACTGCCTTCCCTGGGCTTGTGTGCAGTCCTCAAAGCCCCAGCAAGGGCCAGGGAAGGTGGAAACGTGGTTTAATATCTCCAAGTAGTTATAAAATAAATCCAAGTAATATAAATTTTGGGGGTTGGACCCAATGATCTCTTGGGGTCCCTTCCAACCCCTGTGATTCTGTGAATCTGTGAAGTTTTAACATACACTGGGTTAATTTCCTCCCCCCACCTCGTTAATCAGCATTCAGCTAATCACTCCCTCTGCCCTGTTGCCATAAAGTGGATTCATCATCATGCATAAGCATGGCCTCGTTAACTTCATCACAATAACGAAGCCAGACCCCAGTAAAGATTAAGGAGCCTTTTTTGTGGTGATACATGCTGGTGACAATCCAGCTCAGCATCACTACCCTGGGTACCACATGCTTCTAAGGTCCTGTTTACATCTTGGAATCACAGTTTTCCAACCCCTGGATGTTTTTCCATCATTTTTTTTGGCTGGATTGCCATAGAATTTTGCCAATTTTCCATAAAATATCACCAGATTTAATGCCATTACCCAGCCCAGATCTTATTTTATAAGCCTAGATATTCCAAGACAGCTCAGAGGTGGGAAAAGTGGGGTAGGATATCCCTGTGCCTGGCTGGAAAGTGGATTTGATTTTATTTCCCTATCTTTATATTGCATTTCTGACTCTATGCTGCTTTGCCTGGGGCTGTCCAGGAGCAACATCTAATGGGGAGAGCAGGGCAGCCCCAGATGTTGTGGGGCAGCTGTGCAAGCTGCAGGGTCACCATCCAGATGTGGTGCTTTTTGGGGTTGGTGGGTTGTTTGTTGGGGTGTGTTTGGGGGTTTTTTTGGGGGGGAAGGAGGGGATGGAGGGATGTTATGATGTGGCCAAGGGGCCACACAGGAGGAGCACATTACTGGGGGCAGCTGGAGTTGGCTGAGTGAGGGAGGGTGAGTGGTGGGCGCTGCCTTATTGCAATCCCCTGCCACAGTAGCCCAGATGTTGTGAGGGGAGGGAGGGGAAGAGGGGGTGTGTTGCGTGGGGGAGGTGAGGATTATAAGGGCTGGATGAGGAAGAAGGGGGGCACCCAGATATCTGGAGGGGGCGTCCATTTGGAGGTGTGGGCTTCCAGATGTGGTTGGGGGCAGAGCAGACATGCGTCCAGATGTGACAATGGGGAGGGTGGGAGAGGGAGGGGGTGTGTTGCATGGGGGAGGCGAGGATTATAGGGGCTGGATGGGGAAGAGGGGGGCACCCAGATGTCTGGAGGGGGGTCCGTTTGGAGGTGGGGGCGTCCAGATGTGGCTGGGGACAGAGTGGATTCGTGTCCAGATGTAATGGGGGGGTTTGGGGTGGGGGGGATATTGCATGGGGGAAGTGGGGTTTATAAGGGCTGGATGGAGAAGGGGGGCACCCAGATGTTGGGGGGGAGTCCGTTTGGAGGTGGGGGCGTCCAGATGTGGCTGGGGACAGCCCCAGATGTGGTAATTGGGGGGGGGGGGTGGTCGCGGCTGTGGCAGTGGGGAGGGGCACGGCTCCCCGCGACTCCCCGCCCCTCCCACACCGTCACCAGCGTTCTAAATCCCACCGTTGCCACAGGCGACAGCCCCCCTCCCCTCCCCTCCTCGCTCCTCCCCTCCCCGAGACGCTCCGTTCCTCCACACCCCCTTCCCGCCCTCCTCTTCCTGCTCCGCGCTCCCATTGGGTGCCGCTACCGCCAATCCGCGCCGTCCTCCATCGCCCATTGGTCACGACCTCTCTCCGCCCCGCCCCATCACCCTGCTTATGCCTCTCACCGCCCTGGGGCCGGCGCTGCGTTCGCTCCGGGTCGGCAGCGCCGGGGCCGTCCTGGGGGTATGGGGGGGCCTTGAGGGGGCCAGCGGGGGGCACCGGCTCTGAGGAGGGGGTTGCCGAGGCTTAATTCAGCCGGTGGCGTGAGGTTTGCCGTAGCGGGGGCTGGGGGTTTTGCCCCCTGTCTTGGGCATCTCTGTAAGGGGGGTTTGGGGGGGGTCCGTGTACCCCCACCCCTCAGGCTCTTGTAAGGGGTTGTTTGAGGGGGGTTGTCCCCCTTTCCAGCTGAGGTAGCGTTGCAAAGGGGGTCTTTAGGGTTTGCCCACCTTTTGAGTGGGGTAGATCTGTGAAGGAGTCCGTGGGGGGGTCCTTTCCCCCCCCTATTTGGGGTAGCTCTGTAAGGGGTTCTACCCCAACTGGGGGGCTCTGCAAAGGGGGTTTGGGGCTTTACCCCCTTCCCACCCCCCCACACGCACCCTACATCTAGTTAGAGGTGAGGTGCAGGAGGCTTTGCAGCACCAGTGGGTGGGGGGTTTAAGCCCCCACCCAGGACTGAACCCCCTGAGGTTTGGCAAGGTGAGAGGGGTGGGTGGGGGGAGTGGGGGTGGGCTAAGCCAGGAAAACCGGAGCAGCCCAAGGAGGAGCCCCAGAGCTACCCAGTTAGGGTGGGAGCCCCCCTTCCCCAGCTGCGGGCTCACCCACCCTCAGCCTGTGGATGCTGCACCCTTGGAGATGATGCCCCCCGAGGAGGAGGAGAGCCCAGCCGGCAGCAGGGAGGGGGACGGTGGTCTGGTCCTCCTGCAAGCTCTGAAGAGCGGCAGCAGCACCCGGAAGGTGAGGCAAGGCGGTGGGGTGCCATGGGTGGGGGGGCAGCATGGCAAAGCACCCAGCTGATGCTCCGTGGGGCTGCGTGGTCCCTATGGGAGTGGTGGTCCCTATGGGGGTGCAGGTCCATCCTGACCATCAAACCTTGCTGGGGGTATCAGGGCATGGGGAGGGCTGCCTGGGATGGGGGGGTTCTTGGTGTGTGATAGACCTGCAGTCAGTATCTCATCCATAAGTAATCCTACCCAACTCTCTGATAACTCATCATCTCTTCAACTCCACCTCTCAAACTCCACTCCTCTATCCCATCTTCCATCCCTTCCAAGCTTCCTGGTGGCTGCTTTTCACCAAGTCCTCCTTATTTTTGGCTCTTTCTCCTTCCTCCTCATAGGAGAACGGGGCAGTCAAGCACCACCGGTCCCCCTCCCCATCCCCATCAGATGTACCTGGCAGCACGTGGCTTGCTGGCACGCTTCTCCTCCTTCCCCAGGAGCTGCCTGGAGAAGTCAGAGCACCAGCAGCCTGGCCGTGTGGGAGAGATGGGGCTGATAGTTCCACTGGCGTCACTTGTTTAATTAGTAACAGTGGGGTGACAGCAAGGAGAGAGGGGGTGGACCAGTCCTCAGGCTCCCACTTGACCCTGCTGCTCGACTTCCCCTGCCATCCCTTGGGCATCCATGAATGCTCCTAGGGGTTGAAGAGGCTGTAAAGTGAGGGAAGATGGGTGAACTTGAGTTTTGGGGGGCTGTTACAGCACATCTCCCGTTAGGTCTGCCCTGCCTTTCTCAACCTGCTGTGGATTTACCCTGTAATCTGATCTCTCAAGTATATAACTTTCCAAACTTGTTCTTCAGCAGGGAGCTGTTTCTACAGGGCTTTGGGGTGGGAATACAAAGCCAAACCAGGAAAAAACAAACCCAAAACCCCCCAAAACTCAAGCTCTAGAGGCTTTTTTTAATCCCCTGAGTGGTGAGATCACAACCTTGAGTGAACAAGGATCAATCTGATCTTGAGTCACTTGAGCCTGGCCTCACTGACTGCAGCTAAAGAGGTTGCAACCTTAAACCACGTTGGAGTTTACTCAGAGCTTTGTTTAAATAGCAGGTGCTGCTTGGAAGCTTAGCAGGAGGGTTATGGGTTGGGGTTGGTTTTTTGTCCCCTTTCCAGTTTATTCTGTGTACAGGCACACTGTTCCCTTTGTGTGAGCCCTCAGTTTACCTTGTTTGGAGCTGTGGGATGGTAACACAGAGGAGAATAACACAGGAAAATATTGTGAAGCTTTTTTTATTGGGTGTGTGGGGGGGAAATGGGACTGGCAGGAGATGTGCAGCACCTCTCCCAACATGTTCTGCTTTGAATTTTAAAAAGTAATCACCTGATTAGATCTCTTAGTAATGATATTACCTTTTTTTAGTTGAAAGAATCTCTGGGTACAGCATCCGTTGTGTGCTTGAGTTTTTCCTACCCCAAGAGGGGCTGGGGATGTTTGGGGCACGTTTGCTTTCTTGCAGGGGATCCTGGATGCTGTTGCAATGGGGTTTTGTTGCCTTGGTTTTTTGCCAGGGTTCATGTACTGGGACTGAAGATTTAATACATCTGTTTCCTGCTGGCACCCTGCCCTAACTCTCATGATGCTCTGTATCTCCCCCCAGCTCCCAGGAGCAGCTTCACTCAAGCTCTGGGTGCAGGTTTTGCTGTTTAAAGCCCCCCAACCCCCTATATATCTATTTTTTATCCCTCTATTTTATTATCCTTTCCTCTTGCTGAGTGCATTAGCCAACAGTGAGGGCACTTCATTGGGAAATCTAAAACCTTAATCCTCCCCTCATTTGTTAAAAGGCCCTGTGATGTAACCATATTCTCAATAAAAGGGTTTAGAGGTTTTAGCTGGTGATGTCTCCCACAGAAAAAACAGCTTTCAGCTGGAGTGCTTCATGAGATTAGGTTCAATATTAGGGACTTTTTATGCATAAATAGATGTTCAGGGAGCAAAAGCTCTTTGTTGTGACCTACTGGAACAGCCCATGTTACTTTCTGAAATGCCCTTGGCTGGGAGGAGAAGGAAATGATGGGTAATCTTTTAAAAATAAGAGTTTTAAAGCTTGTTGCTGGGGGGGGTGTTGTTGTCTGTAGCTCTTCCTTGTCTCTGCAAGTGTATCTTGCTCTGGCTTTTACTGCAGATAGTCTGGAGCCTGCCTTGATGCAAACTGGGGGAATTGGTGGAGAGCAAATGCAGCTTGGGCTTGACCAGCTCTCTTGGATTTCACAGAATCACAGGGTTGGAAAAGACCTTTAAAGATCATCAAGTCCAAGAGTTCCCATCCTAAGCTAAACCAGATCCCTGAGCACCTCATCTACCCATCTGTTAAACACACCCAGGGATGGGGACTCAGCCCCCTCCCTGGGCAGCCTGTCTCAGGCCCTGACCTTGCTCCAGGCCCCTGTTCCACAGCCCCACAACTCTGCCAGGGAAGAACTTTGCCCTCCCAGCCGAGCTGACCCTGCCCTGGGGCAGCTTGAGCCCATTGCCCCTTGTCCCATCTCCTGGCCCCTGGCTGAAGAGACCAGTGCCCACCTCTCTGCACCCTCCTGGCAGGGCAGGGGAGGTGGGGAGAAGGTCTCCCCTCAGCCTCCTCTTCTCCAGCCTCAACACCCCCAGCTCCCTCAGCTGCTCCTCAGAGGATTTGCCCTCCAGCCCCTTCCCCAGCCTGGTTGCCCTTCTCTGCACTCGCTCCAGGACCTCCATGTCCTTCTGATGCTGAGGAGCCCAGAACTGGACCCAGCACTCCAGCTGCAGCCTCACCAATGCCCAGTCCAGGGGCACAATCCCTTCCCCAGACCTACTGGCCACACTGTTTGTAGTTGTCCACCTCTGCCTGAATTATGCTTAGTTGCTGGTGCTTGACCCTCCCAAGCACTGGTTTTTGGTTCTGGTATTGCTGGAAAGATTGACTGGTCACTAGCTTGGTGGCTTTGAATGCTGTAGGTGTTCACCACCCAGGAAACACTTAGACAGCTCTGAAGACTGAGGACCTTTAGGGTTATCAACAAACCATATCCAGCACTAGCATGGATTTGGCATTGCCTACAAATCCTGGTCCTACCTAAAGGAATTCCTTTCAGGATGAGATGCCTGCAGGTGAGGTGACTCATGCTAGCCAAAGGTTGCTGTGGCTCTACCTGGAGTGTAGCCTTCATGGCTATCAGGTGTCAAACCAAGATATCTCAGGCTTGTTGTGTATCCTTGGTTGGCTTTGCCTTTGACTCTAAATATTTCATTTACTTTATCCTGATTGCCAGTTCTCTGTGTGTTTGTGGAGAAGGAGCACTTGGGGTGACTGTTGTGGGTCAGAGGAGGTGAAATGGAGGTTAGGCATGGAGAGCCATGTTCCAGCAGAGCTCCTGCTGTTTCAGCTGAGGGGTGTCTTTATGCCCCAAGCAACCAACCTCAGTAACTGGTTGGTGTGAGGAAGGAACAAGGCAGCACTGTGAGGGTCAAGAGAGTGAAATCCCAACGGGTTGTCCAATGAAAGAGTAGATTTATGTCTTCTGGGGGGTTGGAATGATCTCTTGAGGTCCCTTCCAACCCTTATGATTCTGCCTTCCCTGGGAAAGGGTTGAATAGTAACACTCTTGATGCCTTTTTGCTCCCTCCCCTGAAAAAGAAACTATTTCCTTGGAGGAATAAATTATAAAATTAAAACTAAACAGCCCTTAAGGGCTTTAAGGAAGGTGTGCTTCCCTTTGGGGTAATGGAAATGCTGTAGGCAGTGGAGGCTTCAGGGGATGTAGCAGATGAGCATCATGTGTACCTCCACCAGCTGCAGCTGGGCTACACTTAGAATGGTGGATACAGAGTCACAGGGGTTGGCAGGGACCTCCAGAGATCATCAGGGCCAACCCCCTGCCAAAGCAGGGTCCCTAGGACAGGGCACACAGGGAGGCATCCAGATGGGGCTGGAATCTCTCCAGAGAAGGAGACTCCACACCCCCTGGGCAGCCTGGCCCAGGGCTCCCTCACCCTCACTGGCAAGAAGTTCTTCCCCATGTTGGTGTGGAACTTCCTGTGCTCCAACTTGAGCCCATCACCCCTTGTCCTGTCCCCACAGACACTGAGAAGAGGCTGCCCATGTCCCCCTGTGTCCCACCCTTCAGCTATTGATAACCATGGATCAGATCCCCTCTCAGGCTGCTTCTCTCCAGGCTGAACAGCCCCAGCTCCCTCAGCCTTTCCTCCCAGGGGAGATGCTCCAGGCCCTTCAGCATCTCCAGAGCCTCCTCTGGACTCTCTCCAGGAGATCCCTGTCTTTTCTCTCCCAGGGAGCCCAGCACTGGACACAACACTCCAGGTGGGGCCTGAGCAGGGCAGAGCAGAGGGGGAGGATCCTCTCCTGTGACCTGCTGCCCACACTCCTCCTGATGCCCCCCAGGATGCCATGGGCTCTCTCAGCCCCCAGGGCACACTGCTGGCTCATGGCCACCCTGTCACCCACCAGGACCCCCAGCTCCTTCTCCACAGAGCTCCTCTCCCACATCACTATCTGCTGTGTTGGTGTGAGTAATGGAAACTGAGGTGGGTTTACTACCAGTCCTAACGCTGGCACCAAGAGTCTCAGTGTGTTTGTATAGCCATATGGCAGTGATATGGGGCTGGCTGGTGCCCTGCTCCCCTTGAAGCTTTCTCCCTGGATTTCCCTGCCCTTGGGGATGTGAAGGTTGGCTGCTTGGTGGTGGGACTGGTTGTAGAGCCTAGGTCAGCTTGTCAGATGATGACTCATCTCACTGCTGTTGTGTTATGGATGTCTCTGGTCTTTGTGGGAATTAAGTTTCTTGAGTGCCAACAGAATAGCTGGAGCAACTCTCATCTGCTCTGGCAGTAATCCTGATGGTGATGGTTTTGTGGTTCAGGTTGGTCATGGCCATGGCATGGCTTGGTCTGTTGTTCAGGAGAGGCTGTGGAGCACCTCCTGTGATCTGGCCAAGCTCTGCAGGTATTTGGGAGCTGTTTCTGGGATACCTGTTGGGGCTGTAACTTAACTCCCAGCTTACAGACCATGTCCTCACTTTTCTGAAGAGATCCATGCCTGGATTTCTACCAGCATGCTCCTCATCGGTGCCTGTTCCTCCAGATAGGGATGCAGCAGCCCCCTAAGCAACCAGATATGCAATGGGATCTTGGGGGGCATCAGGAGGAGTGTGGGCAGCAGGTCACAGGAGGGGATCCTCCCCCTCTGCTCTGCCCTGCTCAGGCCCCACCTGGAGGGTTGTGTCCAGTGCTGGGCTCCCTGGGAGAGAAAAGACAGGGATCTCCTGGAGAGAGTCCAGAGGAGGCTCTGGAGATGCTGAAGGGCCTGGAGCATCTCCCCTGTGAAGAAAGGCTGAGGGATCTGATCCATGGTTATCAATAGCTGAAGGGTGGGACACAGGGGGACATGGGCAGCCTCTTCTCAGTGTCTGTGGGGACAGGACAAGGGGTGATGGCCTCAAGTTGGAGCACAGGGAGTTCCACACCAACATGGGGAAGAACTTCTTGCCAGTGAGGGTGAGGGAGCCCTGGGCCAGGCTGCCCAGGGGGTGTGGAGTCTCCTTCTCTGGAGAGATTCCAGCCCCATCTGGATGCCTCCCTGTGTGCCCTGTCCTAGGGACCCTGCTTTGGCAGGGGGTTGGACCTGATGATCTCTGGAGGTCCCTTCCAACCCCTTGTGACACTGTGATCTCCCTTTCTCTCCTGTTTATAACTCGAACAGCATGTCCTGGGATCATGCTTTCCCCTCTCACATGTATCACAGTAACAGCTTCCAGTTGTCCTTTGATCACTTCATACATTTCAGTTTTGCTTTTGCTCAGCTCCTTCCAGCAACCAAGCTCCTGTTCTCCTAGCAGAAAGGAAAGAGAAGCAGCTAGTCCCTTCCTGCAAGTCTTTGCCCTTTGAACTCGTTGGCATCCACCTCTTCTGCAGGTGATTAGTTTTATCATTAGTGCTGGGAAAGCTGGGGGGTGGTGGCCTTGTGCTGGCACCAGGGTCACCAGTAATGCCCTAGGTGTGCCTCATCTCCTAGTACATACCCAGGCTTCAGCTCCTTGTGTTTATGGAACATGAGAGGTGCAAAGTACACTTGGTGATCACTTCTAAACAAACATTCTCTATGGACATGCTTCTAGAAGGGAACCTGACTGCCTAATGGCCCTATTTAACACCCCAAATGGGTGCTCTTGAACTGGGAGAAGTGCTGGGGAGTCAGCAACACCATTACATCACCATATCGTTCCCTGCAGAGATAGGATTTGAGTTGGCAGAAGCCTTGACATCCCTCAAAGGGATTGACTTATCTTGTCCTCGGGAAGGGGCTGGAACAGGCTGCCCAGAGAGGGGGTGGGTGCCCCGTGTCTGGAGGTGTTGAAGGCCAGGTTGGCTGGGGCCCTGGGCAACCTTGTGCAGCTCCAGGCCTGGAGGTTGGTGTCCCTGCCTGTGTCAGGGGGGTTGGAGCTCTGTGACCCTTGGGGTCCCTTCCAACCCAGACCAGTCTGGGATTCTGGAAGAGGTCTTCTGGCTTTTTTCATCTTCCTTATTTGGAGACACTGGCTTGGGAGCTTCCTCTAATGCTGTCCTCTCTTCAGACTGAGGGCTGAACGTGATGTTATTTTGGCAGATGTCTTCTGAGCATAAAGGGACCTTACTACAACAATATTGGCTCTAATTCCTTTGTCAGAGGCAATAAACTTCACAGTTGGATGTAACTCCTATAACTTAATACCCCACTTCTCATTCATTCCCATGGCTTTCTTAACATATGCCCTACTCTGTGTATGTGGAATCATGGACGGGTCTGGGTTGGGAGGGACCCCAAGGATCACACAGCTCCAACCCCCCTGACACAGGCAGGGACACCAACCTCCAGGCCTGGAGCTACACAAGGTTGCCCAGGGCCCCAGCCAACCTGGCCTTCAACAGCCCCAGGGACGGGGCACCCACCCCCTCTCTGGGCAGCCTCTTCCAGCCCCTCACCACTCTCTCTGCAAAGAACTTCCCCCTAAGATCTCCTCTCACCCTTCCCTCCTCCAGCTTCACTCCAGCCCCCTTGTCCTGCCAGGCTCTGCCCTTTGAACAAGCTGATTCCCCTCCTGTTCCTCTGCTCCCTTCAGGGACTGGCAGGCTGCAATGAGGTCCCCCCACAGCCTTCTCTGCTCCAGGCTGACCCAGCCCAGCTCCCTCAGCCTCTCTTCATAGGGGAGCTGCTCCAGCCCTCTGATCATCTCCGTGGCTCCTCTGACCCCTCTCCAACAGTTCCCCATCTTTCTTGTATTGGGGCCCCAGCTCTGGACACAGGACTCCAGCTGGGGCCTCCTGAGGGCAGAGCAGAGAGGGACAATCCCCTCCCTGTCCCTGCTGCCACCCCTCTGCTGATGGAGCCCAGGATCCCATCACCCTTCCCAGCTGCCAGAGCCACTGCTGGCTCATGTTCAGTTTCTCAAGCTGTGCTCTTCCTTGGTTGCTGTACAACTTACAGCCTTTCACTTTGTGAGAATTTTAAGGTAAGAAATCTCAGGTTCAGCCCATGAGCACCCACTTTGACTCTTCAATCCATGTCCCTAAGTGCACCCTTGAAGCCCAAGAGGTTGCTTGAAAGAACATGTCTTTCTTCTGACCTTAAAGTTGACCTCAAGAGCTTGCACAAAGAAGAATTAAGGAAGGAAAATCCCCTTTGTAACTTAACAGTAGGTTTTGGTGAGGTTTTTTCCCTCTTATGTAAGGCATGCTGAACTCCAGCACTACTTGCTTTAGAAACTCTGTGCTGCAGTTAGCTTTTGGTTGGGACTTGGAGAGTGTTGGCAGAGGCCAACTGAGTTCCTTTGAGCACAAGCTGTTGGAGGATGGCCATAGAACCATAGACTGGTCTGGGTTGGAAGGGACCCCAAAGATCACAGAGCTCCAACCCCCCTGACACAGGCAGGGACACCAACCTTCAGGCCTGGAGCTACACAAGGTTGCCCAGGGCCCAGCCATCTCTTCTTGACTTTGTTTCCCTTATCTACTTGATTTAAACATGACCTTTTTTTGCTTGTGATGGCTTGTATGTAAGTTAACCTGGGTTAAGGTTCTTATTCTGGACCTGAGGGGTGTTTTGGACTTTGCACTTCTCATGTCCCATAAGAAAGGGTAGATGAGGTACTTAGAAATATGGTTTAGCTTAGGATGGGAACGGTTGGACTTGATGATCTTAAAGGTCTTTTCCAACCTTGTGATTCTGTGGATTCTGTGATTCTTCTTGGCCCAATATTTGGGAAATCATGTCCTCTCTGCAATGCTCCAGGAGCAGCTGCAGACTAGGCTTGGTTATTACTACTGTGTGGAATGCTTATCTTAGCCTATGCTGGCTAGGGATGGATGATGCTTTGGGGCTGAGAGTAGGTCCTCTTGAGGTGAGATGTGCTGCAATCCCCTGGGTTGCTGTAGTTGCCATCCTCATAAAGGGTGAGGAGGAAAGCAAGGTGTGGAGTGATCACATCAAGTCCCTGAGCGCAGTAAGTCTCAAAACCCTGACTCAACATCCTTGCAAGGCTTTGGTGACCCACTACCTTAGAATCATAGAATGGTCTGAGTTGGAAGGGACCCCAAGGATCAGACAGTTCCAACCCTCCTGAAGGCCACCAACCTCCAGGCCTGGAGCTACACAAGGTTGCCCAGGGCCCCAGCCAACCTGGCCTTCAACACCTCCAGGGATGGGACACCCACCCCCTCTCTGGGCAGCCTGTTCCAGCCCCTCACCACTCTCTCTGTTGGCTTAGGAGACTGGATGGGAATTAATACCTTGCACTGATCCATTAAATCCCCTTGAGAAGACAGTGTTTGGACATGATGGAGGAAAAAACCTACCTCACAGCTCTGACAAGGCCTGAAGGGAGGAGCCCAGGCAAATCCAAATGCTGTCATGTGGGGAATGATGTTGAACTGTTTGGTCTCAAGCTGCATCACTGCTTGTAGCATCCCTGGAGGGCATCACCTTTGTGGGAAGATGAAGTGACTACTAATTATCAGTCTGTGTGCTTGAGAGGGTTCTTCTTTATCAGCTTTGGTGCTGTGGTAACTTCAGTTCTTGCCTCTTGCTGTTGTCTCAGGAGAAGTGGGGAGCTGCCAAGTCAATTAGGTAACCCCCTTAATTGCTTTTGTAGTGGAAAGGCTTTAATACCATCTTTATCTTGTGGAGCCATCCTTGCATCTTCTCTTGCTGCTCTGCATATTGCTTATTTTCTTACTTAGCTTCTTCTCTCTCCT
The DNA here is from genome assembly GCA_027925045.1 of Hypotaenidia okinawae. Lineage (NCBI taxonomy): Eukaryota > Metazoa > Chordata > Aves > Gruiformes > Rallidae > Hypotaenidia > Hypotaenidia okinawae. The sequence goes on from BSDF01000002.1 coordinate 163,106,983, forward strand.
CCAGTCAAAGAAGCATTCATAGACCTTCTCTGTGGGGTTTGAACAGTACTTTTACTTGTGCCCTTCCTATCATCTTTCACCTGCAGTTACTCTGGCCTCCTGCCTGTGTGTTCTGGTGATCTTTGCTCTTCTTCCATCCCTGGAAAAAAGTCTTGGGAACCTCTGGTTGTTTCTAATCAAACTTTTGGAAGAAGTGGAGACATCTCAAAGGTTATGAAAGCTGCTGCAAGAAGAGCTGGAGGCAGAGATGATGTGCTTTCTGCTTCCAGTGGTTGCCTGTTGAGTTTTGGGTAGACTTCTGTAGCTCCAGAGGCAGAGAGAGGTGCCCAGATCCTGCTCATTTGCATGTGTTTTGGTTATATTGCATTCCTCAGGGGTCAGTAATGGGACCAGCAACGTTTAACATCCTTGTCAGCAACGTGGACAGTGGGATGGAGTGCACCCTCAGCAAGAGTGCTGGTGACTCAAAGCTGTGTGGTCAGGTCAGCAGGCTGGAGGGAAGGGATGGTGTCTAGAGGAACCTTGACTGGCTTGAGAGGGGCCCATGTGAACCTCATGAAGTTCAGCAAGGCCAAGGGGGAGGTCCTGCACATGACTTGGCAATCCCCAGCACAACTACAGTCTGGACAAAGAATGGGATGAGAGCAGCCCTGAGGAGGACTCATGGGTTTTGATCACTGACAAACTCAACATGAGCTGGCAGTGTGTGCTCATAGCCCAGAAAGCCAACTGTGTCCTGGGTGCATGCCCAGCAGTGTGACCAGCAGCTCAAGGGAGGGGATTCTACCCCTCTGCTCTGGGGAGACCCCACCTGCAGAACAGCATCCAGCTCAGGGGGCCACAGCACAAGAAAGGTGGGGAGATGTTGGAGTGAGTCCAGAGGAGGCCATGAAAAGGAGAGGGCTGGAGCACCTCTGTGATGAAGACAGACTGAGGGCTTCTTCAACCTGGAGAAGAGAAGGCTCTGGGGAGACACTATTGCAGCCTTTTTACTGCTCTGCTGGGTTTCCTTAAACCTTGAGCTCAGCAGCCCTTGTAGGAGGAAGGGGATGAGAGAATCACAGGGGTTGGCAGGGACCTCCAGAGATCATCGGGTCCAACCCCCTGCCAAAGCAGGGTCCCTAGGACAGGGCACACAGGGAGGCATCCAGATGGGGCTGGAATATCTCCAGAGAAGGAGACTCCACACCCCCTGGGGCAGCCTGTCCCAGGGCTCCCTCACCCTCACTGGGAAGAAGTTTTTCCCCATGTTGGGGTGGAACTCCCTGTGCTCCAACTCGAGGCCATCACCCCTTGTCCTGTCCCCACAGACACTGAGAAGAGGCTGCCCATGTCCCCCTGTGTCCCACCCTTCAGCTATTGATACCCATGGATCAGATCCCCTCTCAGGCTTCTTCTCTCCAGGCTGAACAGCCCCAGCTCCCTCAGCCTTTCCTCCCAGGGGAGATGCTCCAGGCCCTTCAGCATCTCCAGAGCCTCCTCTGGACTCTCTCCAGGAGATCCCTGTCTTTTCTCTCCCAGGGAGCCCAGCACTGGACACAACACTGCAGGTGGGGCCTGAGCAGGGCAGAGCAGAGGGGGAGGATCCCCTCCTGTGACCTGCTGCCCACACTCCTCCTGATGCCCCCCAGGATCCCATGGGCTCTCTCAGCCCCCAGGGCACACTGCTGGCTCATGGCCACCCTGTCACCCACCAGGACCCCCAGCTCCTTCTCCACAGAGCTCCTCTCCAGCAGCTCACCCCCAGCCTGTTCTGATTCCAGCAGTTCTTCCTTCCCAGGTGCCAGGCTCTACCTTTCATATTTGCATCTGAGCAGAGATCTGTGCAGCTATTGGGGTGTTTTCATTAATGTCCCACTTAATTGCTTTTCCAGAATAATTGGGACCTCCTGCTTTCCCCTTATTCCTCCAGGAATTTCAACACATGTCATAGATTACTGTAAAGCACTAAGCCTGTGGATTTATGGACCAGATGGGTTCACTCTGACTCCTCAGTCTGCCATGTACCAATTAGGAGCTCAAATCTTTCCCTTAAATGAATGTGCTGATGCTAATCCCATACCCTCTTCACATGTGGCACCACTTAGTGGACCTCAAATAGGAGAAATTAATTTTCAAGGAAGCTGGAGTCTATGAAAATGCTATTTTGTTTCATTCCATTTCCCCCTTCCCCAGTAAAACAACTTGCTGGGAGGAAATGTTTCCCAAAATAACAGTGGGAATGGTAACTAATTGTTGCCCTGGCTTCTTGATATGAAGCTGTTGCAAGCAATGGTAGATGAAGAGGTGAGACCTGGTAAAACCCAGGGAGATGTCTACCTGGAAGAAATGAGCTGAGAAAGTCTTTTGGGCAGAGTGGGGGAGTGGGTTTGCAAAACCCCTTCTTGATGTGGAGGTAAGGAGGACACCAGCACTAGAGGTAAAGCTGTGAGGAGCAGAGGAAGGCTGATCTCAGAATGGTTTGGGTTGAAGGAACTTCAAAGACCATCTAGTTCCAACCCTCTGCCATGGGCAGGGACACCATCCACTAGATCAGGTTGCCCAAAACCCCATCCAACGTGGCCTTGAGCCCTGCCAGGGATCCAGGGTTTATCCACAGCTTCTCTGGGTGACTTGTGCCAGTGCCTCACTGCCTTCATAGTGAAGAATCTTTTCCTCATATCTAGTCTAAATCAACCCTCTTTCAGTTTAAAGCCATTCCCCCTTGTCCTAACACTCCATGCCCTTGTCAGCAGCCCCTCTCCAGCTTTCCTGGAGCCCCTTTAGGTACTGGAAGGAGGTCTATGGTGTCCCAGGAGTTTTCTCTGGGCTGAACCAGTCCTACTATGTCTCCATAGGAGAGGTGTTCCAGGCTGCTTGTATGTAACAAATGGAGGTTTTCTAACCTCCTAGTGACCTTGAGTAGTTTCTTTCATTGCCACAGCAGATCTTAATATGGTCTTCAGGGATCTGCCTGTGGCTGGTGTGAAGAAAGCAAGCTTGAGGTCTCCATGCTCTTAAACTGCTCAGCCTTGTGCCCTCACAAACAGCTTTGCTTGGAGCTTTTTGTTGCCATGTTTTGGGGTTTTTTTGGTGTTTTTTAAATCCAGGGGTCGTTTAGAGGCTCATTGCATCCCTCTGTGGAGAAGGAGCTGGGGGTCCTGGTGAGTGACAGGGTGGCCATGAGCCAGCAGTGTGCCCTGGGGGCTGAGAGAGCCCATGGGATCCTGGGGGGCATCAGGAGGAGTGTGGGCAGCAGGTCACAGGAGGGGATCCTCCCCCTCTGCTCTGCCCTGCTCAGGCCCCACCTGGAGTGTTGTGTCCAGTGCTGGGCTCCCTGGGAGAGAAAAGACAGGGATCTCCTGGAGAGAGTCCAGAGGAGGCTCTGGAGATGCTGAAGGGCCTGGAGCATCTCCCCTGTGAGGAAAGGCTGAGGGAGCTGGGGCTGTTCAGCCTGGAGAGAAGCAGCCTGAGAGGGGATCTGATCCATGGTTATCAATAGCTGAAGGGTGGGACACAGGGGGACATGGGCAGCCTCTTCTCAGTGTCTGTGGGGACAGGACAAGGGGTGATGGCCTCAAGTTGGAGCACAGGGAGTTCCACCCCAATCTGGGGAAGAACTTCTTGCCAGTGAGGGTGAGGGAGCCCTGGGCCAGGCTGCCCAGGGGGATGTGGAGTCTCCTCCTCTGGAGAGATTCCAGCCCCATCTGGATGCCTCCCTGTGTGCCCTGTCCTAGGGACCCTGCTTTGGCAGGGGGGTTGGACCTGATGATCTCTGGAGGTCCCTTCCCACCCCTATAATTCTGTGATTCTCTGAACCTCTGCTCACATAACAGAAATCATCTCTGCTCAATCAGAGCTCCCGTGGCCCTGATTCAGAGACCCTCCTTGTGGCAATCTCTCCACCTGACAACAACCTCTTGCCCCAGTGAGACAGAAGGATATTGCTGTCTATTATTTCCTGGAGTCAGAGATGAAGCATTTTTTCCATGTCTGCAGAAATCTCAAGCTGAATCCCAGGAAGGAGACAGGGATGGAATTAATTTGCTGCTCTGTGCAACTCATTTCTCCACCCCCATGAACTCTTGACTTGCTGCCTGCACTCAATCCCCTACAGCCAGCAGGAGATGGGAGCACTTATAGACATAGGACCACATGTGTTCCTGAGCTTGAGGGTTATATTAAGCTCTTTTCCAACCCCCTGGGTCTTGTCTTCTGTGCAGATGGCAAGACCTTGAGGAGGAGATGCTTGGGAGATGCTTCACTGCTGTATTTGGGAAGCCTGGAAGATAAATAGCCATAAACAACCTGGGTTATTATATAATGAAAACTTCTATTTTGCAGTTCAGTGCTCTGAAAATGTCCTTTTAAATCCCCAAAGGGTGTTTTGTTGTTGGGTTTGGTGGTGGTTATGAGCTCCTGCTCCCCTTCTCTCAGCAGGGTTGTGACCCCTTTGCTCAGACCCAGCGCAGCAAACTGCAGCATCGCCGGGCACGCATCAATCAGCAGATCAACAAGGAGATGAGGATGAGAGCAGGAGCAGAAAACCTCTTTAGGTGAGTCCTGGTCCCCTGGAGCATCACTCTGCTCCAGGAATTTGGTTGGTGGGGGAAAATATGGTCATGATGTCTGTGTTGGGGGAGGCTTGCTCAGTCTTCCCTTGACTTTGCAGTATTCAGTCTAGAACTCATAGAACCACAGACTGGTCTGGGTTGGAAGGGACCCCAAGGATCAGAGAGCTCCAACCCCCCTGACACAGGCAGGGACACCAACCTCCAGGCCTGGAGCTACACAAGGTTGCCCAGGGCCCCAGCCAACCTGGCCTTCAACACCTCCAGACACGGGGCACCCACCCCCTCTCTGGGCAGCCTGTTCCAGCCCCTCACCACTCTCTCTGCAAAGAACTTCCCCCTAAGATCTCCTCTAACCCTTCCCTCCTCCAGCTTCACTCCAGCCCCCTTGTCCTGCCAGTCTCTGCCCTTTGAACAAGCTGATTCCCCTCCTGTGTCTCTGCTCCCTTCAGGGACTGGCAGGCTGCAATGAGGTCCCCCCACAGCCTTCTCTTCTCCAGGCTGACCCAGCCCAGCTCCCTCAGCCTCTCTCCATAGGGGAGCTGCTCCAGCTCTCTGATCATCTTTGTGGCTCCTCTGACCCCTCTCCAACAGTTCCCCATCTTTCTTGTACTGGGGCCCCAGCTCTGGACACAGGACTCCAGCTGGGGCCTCCTGAGGGCAGAGTAGAGAGGGACAATCCCCTCCCTGTCCCTGCTGCCACCCCTCTGCTGATGGAGCCCAGGATCCCATCACCCTTCCCAGCTGCCAGAGCCACTGCTGGCTCATGTTCAGTTTCTCACCCCCCATGACACCCAGGTCCTTCTCAGCAGGGCTGCTTTCCAGGAGCTCTTCTCCCAGTCTCTAAATATCTCTGGGATTCCTCCAGCCCAAGTGCAACACCTCACACTTCCCAGTGTTGAACCTCATTAGGTTCACCCAGACCCACCTTTCCAGCCTGTCAAGATCCCTCTTGCCTGACCTCTGTTTGGTGGAATGCTGATGCTGTGTATTTTAATGAAAAATCATCACTTTAATGTCCTGGAAACCTGGTAGCAACAGGGTGTGGACAGGTGGAATAATGGGAATAAATGTTGAACTGGGCTTGGATTTGGAGTGTGGATTCTCTTGCCTAGTCCCCCAGAAAGTGGGTCATACCCATCTTTACTTCCAAAAATCACCATCCCACTGCTTTCCCCAGAGCAAAATCTGAACATTCAGGTTTGTCTTTGCAGAACTGGGCTTTAAAACTTTCCCCTGGGTAGATTCTGGTGGCTCTTCACCCTCTTGGGAAGATGGATTTATGGGATGGGGCAAAAGTTTCCCCCCTTTGCATGGCTTTTAGATTGCAGCTGGTCCAGCACAAGGAGAGCCAGTGCAGCACTACCTTCCCCTGGGGAGTGGTTGTGATGTAATCATGATGCAATAGCATGATTTCTTGCAGCTATTTTATTGCTTTAAAACCTAGGCTGACCTTTTTTGGAGCTCTTCCATGAATCTCATGTTCTTGTAGGGCTATTGGAGCACATGTGCTGGTTGGGAAGGTCTGTTAATATAAGAAAATCCCAGAGCATTAGGAGTTGGAAGGGACCTCAAAAGATCATCTAGTCCAACCCCCTGCCAGAGCAGGATCACCTAGATTAGGTCACACAGGAACACATCCAAGGGGGGTTTGAGTGTCTCCAGAGAAGAAGACTCCACAACCTCTCTGGGCAGCCTGTCCCAGTGCTCCATCACCCTCAGAATGAAAAAGTTCCTCCTTATATTCCCATGCAAGACCATAAGGCTGCCTTAATTTTATTTTTTTGCTTATTTTGCCAGTTCAATCATTATTCTCCTCCCCACCCCAGAAAATAAGCTTGACTTTCCACTTCTGAATGTGAGTGATTTAATGAGCTGTGCACCTGGAAGAAGGGAGCAGGGGTTGCTCTGCTGAACTAGAGCATGAAAAGATGTTTTACCAGCTGGGGTGAGGTTGCATCCCCCATATCCTGATGCTTCAACCAGGCTTCATCTAATTAAAAAAAAATAAAGGCCCTGAAATCCCAATGTTTTCTTTTTCAACAAAAGCAAGTGGAGAGTCTGGCACCTGGGAAGGAATAACTGCTGGAATCAGGACAGGCTGGGGGTGAGCTGCTGGAGAGGAGCTCTGTGGAGAAGCACCTGGGGGTGCTGGTGGGTGACAGGGTGGCCATGAGCCAGCAGTGTGCCCTGGGGGCTGAGAGAGCCCATGGGATCCTGGGGGGCATCAGGAGGAGTGTGGGCAGCAGGTCACAGGAGGGGATCCTCCCCCTCTGCTCTGCCCTGCTCAGGCCCCACCTGGAGTGTTGTGTCCAGTGCTGGGCTCCCTGGGAGAGAAAAGACAGGGATCTCCTGGAGAGAGTCCAGAGGAGGCTCTGGAGATGCTGAAGGGCCTGGAGCATCTCCCCTGGGAGGAAAGGCTGAGGGAGCTGGGGCTGTTCAGCCTGGAGAGAAGCAGCCTGAGAGGGGATCTGATCCATGGTTATCAATAGCTGAAGGGTGGGACACAGGGGGACATGGGCAGCCTCTTCTCAGTGTCTGTGGGGACAGGACAAGGGGTGATGGCCTCAAGTTGGAGCACAGGGAGTTCCACCCCAATCTGGGGAAGAACTTCTTGCCAGTGAGGGTGAGGGAGCCCTGGGCCAGGCTGCCCAGGGGGTGTGGAGTCTCCTTCTCTGGAGAGATTCCAGCCCCATCTGGCTGCCTCCCTGTGTGCCCTGTCCTAGGGACCCTGCTTTGGCAGGGGGTTGGACCTGATGATCTCTGGAGGTCCCTTCCCACCCCTATGGTTCTGTGTGCTGCCCCACATGACTCTCCTTTATTATAATAAAGGAGAAATGTGCTGGCTCAGCAGAAATCTCCCTGGCTGCAGTCTTGGTGCAAGCAGCAGGAGTTAAAGCTTCAGCAGGGGAGGGAGTAGAAAAACTGTGACGCAAAACACATCTGAATGACTTGGCCAGGGAAATGCCCTGCTGGGGCTCTTTAGTTTTGTCTGCTGGATCAGCAGTTTCAATGTCTTTTTAGGAGCTTCTCTCTCCCTCCCACAAGTCCCCTTTGAGTAATAATGTGGCTTTCTGGGCTCTGTGGTGCTCAGAGCTTGTGAAACCTGGGAAATCTTGGAGAAGCCAAGGTTGGGCCTGAAGTTAAAAGCTGGGATGGGGGTGGGGGAAAGGGAATATGATCTAAATCTGAAGGTTGTTGCTTAAAAAGACAGACTGGAGTTACAGGGAGAGGGCTATGAAGATGATTCCAGTTAAACCTGCTGCTTCCAGTAGCAGCACTCATTTAGTGTCACCATTCAAAGTATTAAAGATGACCAAAAAACCACATAGAAGCACTCAGTAGATGTGTGATGGTGGCACCTTGTATGTGACCACTTTGCAGTGCTCAGGCTCTGTATAACCAGGTGAGGTTTAATAAAAGCAGGAGGAGAGTCTGGCACCTGGGAAGGAATAACTGCTGGAATCAGGACAGGCTGGGGGTGAGCTGCTGGAGAGGAGCTCTGTGGAGAAGGACCTGGGGGTCCTGGTGGGTGACAGAGTGGCCATGAGCCAGCAGTGTGCCCTGGGGGCTGAGAGAGCCCATGGGATCCTGGGGGGCATCAGGAGGAGTGTGGGCAGCAGGTCCCAGGAGGGGATCCTCCCCCTCTGCTCTGCCCTGCTCAGGCCCCAGCTGGAGTGTTGTGTCCAGTGCTGGGCTCCCTGGGATAGAAAAGACAGGGATCTCCTGGAGAGAGTCCAGAGGAGGCTCTGGAGATGCTGAAGGGCCTGGAGCATCTCCCCTGGGAGGAAAGGCTGAGGGAGCTGGGGCTGTTCAGCCTGGAGAGAAGTAAGCCTGAGAGGGGATCTGATCCATGGGTATCAATAGCTGAAGGGTGGGACCCAGGGGGACATGGGCAGCCTCTTCTCAGTGTCTGTGGGGACAGGACAAGGGGTGATGGGCTCAAGTTGGAGCACAGGGAGTTCCACCCCAATCTGGGGAAGAACTTCTTCCCAGTGAGGGTGAGGGAGCCCTGGGCCAGGCTGCCCAGGGGGTGTGGAGTCTCCTTCTCTGGAGATATTCCAGCCCCATCTGGCTGCCTCCCTGTGTGCCCTGTCCTAGGGACCCTGCTTTGGCAGGGGGTTGGACCTGATGATCTCTGGAGGTCCCTTCCAACCCCTGTGATTCTTTTACCTCTCTCTACCAATGCTAAATACAAAGGGGGGAAAAGACCTGTGGGTTGCCCAGCCTGGAGCAGATTTTGCAGCTGAACTTGGTGGTTTCTTTGCTTCTGCAAAAAGGGGGAAAAATAAAAAAGCCAAATAAACCCCAGAGCAGCTCTCAATGCTTTTCAAAACCCTCCTGGACTCTTTTGTTCAGGATATCTGTCTTCTTTCCTGCAGAGGCTGCCATGAATGGTGTGTTGGGGGGAAAATAAACCTGCCTGTGGGGGTGTTTGCTCAGTGGTGTTAAGAGGTTCTGTTTGCTGAATAACTACATGGGCAGAGGCAATGGGAACCTTTTCCTTTCTTGGTTAAATATTGGGGCTGCCCCAAGTAATTGGGGAGAGAAAGGTGTCACCAAGAAAGCAGTTTCTTGCAAAGAAATCAAAAAGTAATCAGTAAGCTCTTGGTTTGGTGTGAGCTAAGCAAACAGCTCCACACCAAGGAGCTGGGTGGAGATCCACAAGCTCTACGTGCTCATGCTGAAATCACTGCTTCACCCTGGACAGTGGGTACAAAGTGCCCCAGTTAGATAGTGCTCCTCTAAATTACCTGTCTCAGGGGTGCTGTGATCTTTAATTCCTGCATGTAATGCCAGGGCAGAGGGGAATGGGGTAAAGCTGAAAGAGGGGAAGTTTAAATTAGATACTAGGGGTTAGTTCTTTGCAGAGAGAGTGGTGAGGGGCTGGAACAGGCTGCCCAGAGAGGGGGTGGATGGGATGTCCTATCACTGAAGATCATAAAATCATAGACTGGGCTGGGTTGGAAGGGACCCCAAGGATCAGAGAGCTCCAACCCCCCTGACACAGGCAGGGACACCAACCTCCAGGCCTGGAGCTACACAAGGTTGCCCAGGGCCCCAGCCAACCTGGCCTTCAACACCTCCAGACACGGGGCACCCACCCCCTCTCTGGGCAGCCTGTTCCAGCCCCTCACCACTCTCTGCAAAGAACTTCCCCCTAAGATCTCCTCTAACCCTTCCCTCCTCCAGCTTCACTCCAGCCCCCTTGTCCTGCCAGGCTCTGCCCTTTGAACAAGCTGATTCCCCTCCTGTGTCTCTGCTCCCTTCAGGGACTGGCAGGCTGCAATGAGGTCCCCCCACAGCCTTCTCTTCTCCAGGCTGACCCAGCCCAGCTCCCTCAGCCTCTCTTTGTAGGGGAGCTGCTCCAGCCCTCTGAGCATCTTCATGGCTCCTCTGACCCCTCTCCAACAGTTCCCCATCTTTCTTGTCTTGGGGCCCCAGCTCTGGACACAGGACTCCAGCTGGGGCCTCCTGAGGGCAGAGTAGAGAGGGACAATCCCCTCCCTGTCCCTGCTGTCACCCCTCTGCTGATGGAGCCCAGGATCCCCTCACCCTTCCCAGCTGCCAGAGCCACTGCTGGCTCATGTTCAGTTTCTCACCCACTAGTGATGTTCAAGGCCAGGTTGGCTGGGGCCCTGGGCAGCCTTGTGTAGCTCCAGGCCTGGAGGTTGGTGTCCCTGACTGTGTCAGGGGGGTTGGAGCTCTCTGATCCTTGGGGTCCCTTCCAACCCAGACCAGTCTGTGATTCTATGATATGCCAGTTTGTGAACTGGGCTTTAAAACTTTAACCTGGTGACATGTCTAGGAAAACTTACATGGTGTGCAAAATCCCAGAGAGGAAAATCCAGCTTTGTAGGGTGCTGTGTCCCTATGGCTGCAGAGCTGAGGTGAAAGTACTGGTCAGAAGTGTATTGTCTGTATATGCAGATGTTACCCTGGTGTTGCTGGGTTGGAGAACAAATCAGCCTGGAGAGAAGAAGCCTGAGAGGGGATCTGATCCATGGTTATCAATAGCTGAAGGGTGGGACACAGCGGGACATGGGCAGCCTCTTCTCAGTGTCTGTGGGGACAGGACAAGGGGTGATGGCCTCAAGTTGGAGCACAGGGAGTTCCACCCCAATCTGGGGAAGAACTTCTTCCCAGTGAGGGTGAGGGAGCCCTGGGCCAGGCTGCCCAGGGGGGTGTGGAGTCTCCTTCTCTGGAGAGATTCCAGCCCCATCTGGCTGCCTCCCTGTGTGCCCTGTCCTAGGGACCCTGCTTTGGCAGGGGGTTGGACCTGATGATCTCTGGAGGTGCCTTCCAACCTCTAAAATTCTATGAAATAATTTGTAATATGACAAATTTAAATATATATACATATATTGTTACCATCTGGGAGCAACAAGGAGAATCTTCTTAATTAGCCCTGGAAGGAAATCGTAGTGCTACCAGTGCTGCTGCTGTGCCCTGGAGCTGGTGTGATGCATGGAGGGCTAAACCAGTGACTGAATTCCATTTTATATGGAAAGAGGGTGATTGCTGGATGGGGAGTTGTCTACTGCCAAAGAATGTTTAAATAAAAGTGCCTGCTCAGATCTTTGGACCTGCTGTGGGTTTGCTTTTGCTCTTGGGAAATTCCAGCAAAGGGGAATCAGGGGAGGAAACCCCAGAAGACCAACATCCTAAAATTCAAACAGCAGAGCTCCTGCTGCTGCCCTCAGCCAGGGCAGGGCAAGGCCCCTGGAGAAAACCATCCACAAAAATACCCCTCTGCCCCCCAAAAAACAAACCCCTCCAGTGGCAACATGCTCTGGAAAAGCTGGGGGAAAGCTGTGACTGCAAAGAGCTGGTGCACGTGTTGCTTCTCCTGGAGCCCAGTGTGACTTAGCACAAGCAGCCAGAGCCTCTTTCAGCCAACAACTGGGTTATCTCTCCCTGCTTCCCTTTGGAGCAGATAAGAAGGGTATAAGCAGCCTGGGAGCTTTTCTTGCTGAGATCAGGCAGCTGAAATCAATCTTTGGTGTTTACATCTCCTGACGTGCATGGGCAGGGAAGGGAGGGAAGGATCCAGAGCTACTAATGGCCAAGCACAGCATGTCACATCTCTTAAAGAGTCATAGAGTCACAGACTGGGCTGGGTTGGAAGGGATCCCAAGGATCACACAGCTCCAACCCCCTGCCACAGGCAGGGCCACCAACCTGGCAGGGATGGGGCATCCACCCCCTCTCTGGGCAGCCTGTTCCAGCCCCTCACCACTCTCTCTGCAAAGAACTTCCCCCTAAGATCTCCTCTAACCCTTCCCTCCTCCAGCTTCACTCCAGCCCCCTTGTCCTGCCAGGCTCTGCCCTTTGAACAAGCTGATTCCCCTCCTGTTCCTCTGCTCCCTTCAGGGACTGGCAGGCTGCAATGAGGTCCCCCCACAGCCTTCTCTTCTCCAGGCTGACCCAGCCCAGCTCCCTCAGCCTCTCTTCACAGGGGAGCTGCTCCAGCCCTCTGATCATCTCCGTGGCTCCTCTGACCCCTCTCCAACAGTTCCCCATCTTTCTTGTACTGGGGCCCCAGCTCTGGACACAGGACTCCAGCTGGGGCCTCCTGAGGGCAGAGTAGAGAGGGACAATCCCCTCCCTGTCCCTGCTGCCACCCCTCTGCTGATGGAGCCCAGGATCCCATCACCCTTCCCAGCTGCCAGAGCCACTGCTGGCTCATGTTCAGTTTCTCACCCACCATGACACCCAGGTCCTTCTCAGCAGGGCTGCTCTCCAGGGGTTATTTGTGCCCCAAAAATAAGTTTTTCTTCCTCAAACCCAACTATAAAGCACTTTTATTTGGTGTGGGCAATCACCTTGAGTGATTGAAGCTGCAGTGGGAGCATGGATGGGCAAGAGGAAGGTTGAAGGTCGCTCTGTGGGAGAAATAACAGGTTCATGTGAGCAGGATGCAACACTGTCATGAGTTTTACCTGGCCTCTAACTCCACTGCACAGTGGTTTGGATGGTTTGGTTTAACTTAATCCTGAAAGGCTGAGAGAGTTGGGGTGGTTCAGCCTGGAGAAGGCTCCAGGGAGACTTTGCTCTCTCCTGGAGAGAGCCCAGAGGAGGCTCTGGAGATGCTGAAGGGCCTGGAGCATCTCCACTGTGAGGAAAGGCTGAGGGAGCTGGGGCTGTTCAGCCTGGAGAGAAGAAGACTAAGGGGGGACACTGTTAATGTTTATAAATGTCTGAAGTGTGGGACACAAGTGGCTTGTAAGAAAAATGGGGGTGACTTCTTATTGGGGCCTGTAGTGATAGCACAAGGGCTTTTAAACTGAAAGATATTCTGATGGGATATAAGGAAGAGAAATATTTTGTGAGGGTGGTGAGACACTGGCAACAGAGAGGTAGCAGATGCCCCATCCCTGGAAGCATTCAAGGTCAGGTTGGATGGGGCTCTGAGCAACCTGATGTAGCAGGGACATCTTCAACCAGATCATTTCAGGGGTGGGGGTTGGACTAGATGACCTTGGAAGGTCCCTTCCAACCCAAACCATGTGATGTTCACGTGTAGAGCAAGAGATGTGGTTCTGCAGGAAGGTTTGAAGGGATGCAGGTGGTGTTGCACCACTGGCTGGTTGAATCTCTCTTTATCAATACAGCTCAGCATTGACAAATAAAGGTGCTGATGAAATGTGGGAGGTCTGATCTGCATGCTCTTGGCTTGCAGGGCCACCAGTAACCACAAGGTCAAAGAGACAGTCGCCCTGGAGCTGAGCTACGTGAACTCCAACCTGCAGCTGCTGAAGGAGGAGCTGGAGGAGCTGAACAGCAGTGTGGATGTCTACCAGAATGAGAGGTAAGCTGGGTGGCAGGCAGCCACCTGCAGCCTTGGCAAGGGCAGCTTGTTCAGAGGGTATTTTATTATTTCATTTCCTTTTTTGGGGAGAGCAAGGCAGCCTCTTGCCTTGTACCCATTACTGTGCTTCCCTGCTCTGCTCAGGGATTGTCCTTCTGGTAGGGACCACGATGTGGAGGATGGAGAATGGGATTTGGTCATGGGCTGGATTTGCTGGGAAAGGTTCTTCATCCTGGGAATATCCATGTTTCATCTATAGAGCTTCAAGGAGACCAAACTCATTGAGCTGCAAGGTGTATAGCAAGCTTTTCCTAGCAGATAATTAGGAGGCCTTTGGGGATAGACAGCCTGTTGATGACAGGGTGGCCATGAGCCAGCAGTGTGCCCTGGGGGCTGAGAGCCCTTAGGATCCTGGGGGGCATCAGGAGGAGTGTGGGCAGCAGGTCACAGGAGGGGATCCTCCCCTCTGCTCTGCCCTGCTCAGGCCCCACCTGGAGGGTTGTGTCCAGTGCTGGGCTCCCTGGGAGAGAAAAGACAGGGATCTCCTGGAGAGAGTCCAGAGGAGGCTCTGGAGATGCTGAAGGGCCTGGAGCATCTCCCCTGTGAGGAAAGGCTGAGGGAGCTGGGGCTGTTCAACCTGGATGCCTCCCTGTGTGTCCTGTCCTAGGGACCCTGCTTTGGCAGGGGGGTTGGACCCGATGATCTCTGGAGGTCCCTTCCAACCCCTGTGAGTCTGTGTTCTCTGTACACCAATGTTCTAAAGCAGGAGTAATAATTCAGAAACAGCCATCTCCACTTGTGTCATACCCCTCTCCTGAGCATCCCACTAGAGCATGAATTGAATCATAGAATCCCAGACTGGTCTGGGTTGGAAGGGACCCCAAGCATCACAGAGCTCCAACCCCCTGACACAGGCAGGGACACCAACCTCCAGGCCTGGAGCTACACAAGGTTGCCCAGGGCCCCAGCCAACCTGGCCTTCAACACCTCCAGGGACGGGGCACCCACCCCCTCTCTGGGCAGCCTGTTCCAGCCCCTCACCACTCTCTCTGCAAAGAACTTCCCCCTAAGATCTCCTCTAACCCTTCCCTCCTCCAGCTTCACTCCAGCCCCCTTGTCCTGCCAGGCTCTGCCCTTTGAACAAGCTGATTCCCCTCCTGTGTCTCTGCTCCCTTCAGGGACTGGCAGGCTGCAATGAGGTCCCCCCACAGCCTTCTCTTCTCCAGGCTGACCCAGCCCAGCTCCCTCAGCCTCTCTTCATAGGGGAGCTGCTCCAGCCCTCTGATCATCTCCGTGGCTCCTCTGACCCCTCTCCAACAGTTCCCCATCTTTCTTGTATTGGGGCCCCAGCTCTGGACACAGGACTCCAGCTGGGGCCTCCTGAGGGCAGAGTAGAGAGGGACAATCCCCTCCCTGTCCCTGCTGCCACCCCTCTGCTGATGCAATTATTTGGGTTTTATTTTCCCAGTGGGTGAAATGGGGTTTTTAGCAGAAGAAATGATAAGCATAGCTGCTCAGGTGTCCATCCTCCTTGTCTGCCTGCTCCCAGAGTGGATTACAAACTGGTTTCTTTTCCCATCAAGGGTATTAGGGATTTTTTTTCCCTTCTCTTTCCAAGGTTGGACCTTTTGTTAATTGTAAATGTCACTTTGAAATGCTTTCCCAGCCACCTTGGGCTTGACTCACCAGAGGAGTAATCCTACCACGCTCGCCAGCAGCAAACCAACGTGCTGGGACTGCTCAGCAGTGCCCTGCTGCTGGCTGAGAAAAGCCCAGATCCCTGAGGCAGAAAAGACTGGAGATGCTGCAGCAACATGGGAGCTGCTTCTGTTCCTTCCCTTCCTGAGATGGATGAGCAGATGGCATCCATCCATCCATGTGCTTTTCCCCAGTGCCTGGTCCTCTTCAGGGAAAGAATTGCTGTGCTGTTGGGGACAGAGAGGTGCAAAGACCAGGAGAGCATCCACAATGCAGTTTGGAAAGCCAATGGGATCCTGGGTTCCATCAGCAGAGGGGTGGCAGCAGGGACAGGGAGGGGAATGTCCCTCTCTGCTCTGCCCTCAGGAGGCCCCAGCTGGAGTCCTGTGTCCAGAGCTGGGGCCCCAAGACAAGAAAGATGGGGAACTGTTGGAGAGGGGTCAGAGGAGCCACGGAGATGATCAGAGGGCTGGAGCAGCTCCCCTATGAAGAGAGGCTGAGGGAGCTGGGCTGGGTCAGCCTGGAGAAGAGAAGGCTGTGGGGGGACCTCATTACAGCCTGCCAGTCCCTGAAGGGAGCAGAGGAACAGGAGGGGAATCAGCTTGTTCAAAGGGCAGAGCCTGGCAGGACAAGGGGGCTGGAGTGAAGCTGGAGGAGGGAAGGGTGAGAGGAGATCTTAGGGGGAAGTTCTTTGCAGAGAGAGTGGTGAGGGGCTGGAACAGGCTGCCCAGAGAGGGGCTGGGTGCCCCGTCCCTGGAGGTGTTGAAGGCCAGGTTGGCTGGGGCCCTGGGCAACCTTGTGTAGCTCCAGGCCTGGAGGTTGGTGTCCCTGCCTGTGTCAGGGGGGTTGGAGCTCTCTCATCCTTGGGGTCCCTTCCAACCCAGACCAGTCCATGATTCTATGATTCCATCCTGTAGAACCAGGATGATCTGGTGCAGGGCTGTGTTAAAGTCATGGGATCAGCTCTGGGGATAAAGATGAGGGAACTCATATTTCTACCACCCTTGGGTGTCTGCTGCACCCAGAGGGTCTCTCACAGTCTCTGAATATCATCCTGGATGTTTATGCTGCTGCTTCTGTGCTAGAAGTAGAGATGTTCTCTCCCATGTTGTAGGCACCATCCCCAAGCTCTTCCCTATCCAGGATGCTTGTTTGCCCTTGTTTAAAAAGAAACCAGCAGCAGCAGCAGCCCTCAAACCCTGTCCAGGCCAAACAAAAGCCCCTTTGTTTTCTCTGGGCACTGGATTCAAGTGGAACTCTGAGGGAAGGAAGTGATAATGGCTTTTGAGCACTAATTATAACTCTTGAAGCTCTTTATTCAGTCTGAACAGATGGCAATGGAGGTGCAACCTCCCTGCCCTGGCCCCAGGTTTTTTGCAGCTTTCTTTGCCTCTTTTCCTCCCTGGACTAATGAGTGATGTGCTAATAAGTTATCAGCACTTTCTGGAGGTCACAAGAAGGAGTTGTTGTGCAAAACTAGGCTGGTGAGGGCTTGATCCTGCCCAAACCACCTCTCATTTCTCTATCAAACTCTTCACATCACTTTAAACTGGTACCCTGAGAGGCCAAGAGTCTGGGGATCACAGAATCACAGGGGTTGGAAAGGGACCTCGAGAGATCATGGGGTCCAACCCCCTGCCAAAGCAGGGTCCCTAGGACAGGTTTAGCTTAGGATGGGAAGGGTTGGACTTGATGATCTTTAAAGGTCTTTTCCAACCTTGTGATTCTTCAGTGCTGCCCAACTGCCCTGTTTTGCTGCTGAAACACACACCACTCCCCAACTGGGTGTTCCCAGAGTCCTAATCATTTTACAGTATCAAAGATAAGAGCTATTATTAGGCTGCTGTTAATAGAGGTCGAAAATTGCTGTCAGGCAACAGTGCTACAGCCCAAGCAAGTCCTTATCAGTGCTGAAGCCCAGATTAGCATGTAGGAGTGGGTGAATCTGTGACCTGGGCTTGCATCACACCCCGTTGCCAAGGGCTGGTAATTAAAGCAGATTTGTTACTGAAGCCTATTTTGTTGCTACTGGACTTGTGAAGAGGGAAGCAGGAAGAAGAAGGGTGATGGTTTCAGGTTATTTTCTTCACATTCCAGCTCTTGTCATGGTGGAGGAGAAGCTCCACATCAGCCAGCAGTGGCTCTGGCAGCTGGGAAGGGTGATGGGATCCTGGGCTCCATCAGCAGAGGGGTGGCAGCAGGGACAGGGAGGGGATTGTCCCTCTCTACTCTGCCCTCAGGAGGCCCCAGCTGGAGTCCTGTGTCCAGAGCTGGGGCCCCAATACAAGAAAGATGGGGAACTGTTGGAGAGGGGTCAGAGGAGCCATGGAGATGATCAGAGGGCTGGAGCAGCTCCCCTATGGAGAGAGGCTGGGGGAGCTGGGCTGGGTCAGCCTGGAGCAGAGAAGGCTGTGGGGGGACCTCATTGCAGCCTGCCAGTCCCTGAAGGGAGCAGAGGAACAGGAGGGGAATCAGCTTGTTCAAAGGGCAGATAATGGCAACTTAATAATGGTCCCTTCCAATCCAGACCAGTCTGTGATTCTATGATTCTGCCACTCCTGACAATCACGTTGGGAAAAGCATCCTTCTGCTGTGTGGGGTTGGGTCCACACAGTTTACTTTTAATAGTAGCAGCACAAGCTCAGGGCAATGAGCTGGTTCACAGAATCACCAGGTTGGAAAAGACCTTGAAGATCATCAGGTTCAACCGTTCCTGTCCTGTGCTAAACCAGATCCCTGAGCACCTCATCTACCTGTCTGTTAAACACACCCAGGGGTGGGGACTCAGCCCCCTCCCTGGGCAGCCTGTTTCAGACCCTGACTCTGCTTCAGGCCCTGACCCTGCTCCAGGCCCATCCCAGGCCCTGACCCTGCTCCAGGCCCCTGTTCCACAGCCCCACAACTCTGCCAGGGAAGAACTTTGCCCTCCCAGCTGAGCTGACCCTGCCCTGGGGCAGCTTGAGCCCATTGCCCCTTGTCCCATCTCCTGGCCCCTGCCTGAAGAGACCAGCGCCCACCTCTCTGCACCCTCCTGGCAGGGCAGGGGAGGTGGGGAGAAGGTCTCCCCTCAGCCTTCTCTTCTCTAGGCTTCTCAAGGTTCACTTTAGTTCCTGACACACAGGGTCTCTTTAAGGCTTTTAAACCAACCACCAAACAACTTGTCTTCTTGCAGTGAGTCCATCAGCGTCCCCATGATCCCTTTGGGCCTGAAGGAGACGAAGGAGCTGGATTTGCTGGTCCCTTTGAAGGTGAGTGTTGGGGTTTTGCACCCTCAGTGCGTTGAAAGGGGGTGACCACGTGCTTTGGGTACAATTGGGGGCTGTAGAGGAAGTGCTGCAGCAGTGGCAAAGCATCTTCTGTTTTCCAAAAGATAAATTTATGGGGAGGACCTGGACTTTAAACTTGGGGAAGTGGGACACAAGGGTCTAGAGTATGGAGAGCAAGAGCTGGGCAGGGAAGGAGATGACTTTCCTTGGCATGGGTTTCCTTGCAGAGAGATCTTGCATATTGTCAACCCAGATTCACACAGAGTCACCCTTTAAATCTTGAAGATCTATTTCCAGTGGTGAATCCAGGGATGTCTCTTCTCTTGTTTCCTCATCCAGGATATAATTAGTGAGCACTATGGAGAGGAGGGAATCTTGTTTGAAAAGGAAATCAAAGAGTTCATGGAGCTACGGCAGGTTGGTGTCCTTTGAGCTGCAAAGTCCTGCTTTGGTTTGTCCAGAAACACTTGTTGGAGGTGTGACATTTTCTTCTGGGGTCCTCTTCTCCTCCATCCATACTGCTTCCTTATCTTTGAGTCTTAAGGTGTAGGATTAACCCCAGTTTTGTTCCTGGAGGTGTTGAAGGCCAGGTTGGCTGGGGCCCTGGGCAACCTTGTGTAGCTCCAGGCCTGGAGGTTGGTGTCCCTGCCTGTGTCAGGGGGTTGGAGCTCTGTGATCCTTGGGGTCCCTTCCAACCCAGACCAGTCTGTGATTCTATGATTCAGTTCATAAGTTACAAAATATTACAGGCCATTCAGGCTGGACAGGCTGCCAAGAGAGGTTGTGGAGTCTCCATTTCTGGAGACATTCAAAACCGTCTTAGATGCTGTCCTATGCAGCCTGCTCTAGGTGATCCTGCTCTAGGGAGGTTGGACTAGGTGATCTCTAGATGTCTCTTCCAACCCCTATCATTCTGTGATTCTATAATGATCTGATCCTATTGATCTAATAACTCAAGTGGAGCTTCTTCCCCCTGGGCTGGCCAGCATGTGCAGCTCTATAAATCCATCATTTCATAGAATCTCCGAATGCTTTGGGTTGGAAGGGACCTCAAAGATCACCTAGTTCCAACCCCCTGCCATGGGCAGGGACACCCTCACTAGACCAGGTTGCCCAGGGCCCCATCCAACCTGACCTCGAACACCTCCGGGGATGGGGCTTCCACAACCTCTCTGGGCAACCTGTGCCAGTGCCTCACTTTCCTTCCTACCTTCACCCTTTTCCACCCTTTTTCACCCTTCTCCACCCTTCTCCACCCTTCTTCACCCTTCTTCACCCTTCTCCACCCCTCTCCACCCTTCTCCACCCCTCTCCACCCTTCTTCACCCTTCATCCCTCCCATGTGCCTTCTTCTCCTGTCCTTGCAGGCGATGCGCACCCCGAGCCGCAACGAAGCTGGTCTCGAGCTCTTGATGGAGTATTACAACCAGCTCTACTTCCTTGACAGTCGTTTCTTCCCTCCCAACAAAAGCCTGGGTGTCTTCTTCCACTGGTTGGTGCAACTTTCCCCATCAGACCTGGGGCATGGCCAGTGGGGAGGGAATTGGGGCTAAACTTCCACATGATGGGTTGGCTGCCTCAGTGGAGCAGAGTCTGACTGGAGACCTGTGACCAGTGGTGTTCCCCAGGGCTTGGGGTTGGGTCCAGTCCTGTTTAATATCTTCATTGACAACCTTGGTGAGGGAACAGCATCCACCCTCAGCAAGGACCTGATGATCCAAAGCTGGGAGGAGTGGCTGATGCACAGGACACTGAGCTGCCATCCAGAGAGACCTGGCCAGGCTGGAGAGCTGGGCAGGGAGAAACCAGATGGGGTTCAACCAAAGCAAGTGGAGAGTCTGGCACCTGGGAAGGAATAACTGCTGGAATCAGGACAGGCTGGGGGTGAGCTGCTGGAGAGGAGCTCTGTGGAGAAGGAGCTGGGGGTCCTGGTGGGTGACAGGGTGGCCATGAGCCAGCAGTGTGCCCTGGGGGCTGAGAGAGCCCATGGCATCCTGGGGGGCATCAGGAGGAGTGTAGCCAGCAGGTCCCAGGAGGGGATCCTCCCCTCTGCTCTGCCCTGCTCAGGCCCCACCTGGAGTGTTGTGTCCAGTGCTGGGCTCCCTGGGAGAGAAAAGACAGGGATCTCCTGGAGAGAGTCCAGAGGAGGCTCTGGAGATGCTGAAGGGCCTGGAGCATCTCCCCTGTGAGGAAAGGCTGAGGGAGCTGGGGCTGTTCAGCCTGGAGAGAAGCAGCCTGAGAGGGGATCTGATCCATGGTTATCAATAGCTGAAGGGTGGGACACAGGGGGACATGGGCAGCCTCTTCTCAGTGTCTGTGGGGACAGGACAAGGGGTGATGGCCTCAAGTTGGAGCACAGTGAGTTCCACACCAATGTGGGGAAGAACTTTTCCCCAGTGAGGGTGAGGGAGCCCTGGGCCAGACTGCCCAGGGGGTGTGGAGTCTCCTTCTCTGGAGAGATTCCAGCCCCATCTGGATGCCTCCCTGTGTGCCCTGTCCTAGGGACCCTGCTTTGGCAGGGGGTTGGACCTGATGACCTCTGGAGGTCCCTTCCAACCCCTGTGATTCTATCATTCTATGAAATCCAGGGCTGGTGGACACAGGGCGCTGAGTTTCCTGTTGCCCTGGGTGGGTTAAGTAGGTTGGGCAGGGGAAAGCCTGTGCCCCATGGGGATGAACCATCATGGAAGTGGTGGCTGGAAGCCTTACACAGAACAATGGAAATACACCAAGCTCTTCCTGCATCCATGGGTGAAAACCCCCAGGGATGGGCAACTGTTGGCTCTTCCCTTCCCCAGGTATGACTCCCTGACAGGAGTGCCATCCCACCAGAGAGCTCTGGCCTTTGAGAAGGGCAGTGTGCTCTTCAACATCGGAGCCCTGCACACCCAGATCGGAGCGCGGCAGGACCGCGCGTCCCTGCCGGGGCTCAACCAGGCCATCGATGCCTTCCAGAAGGCAGCTGGTACGTGGGTTCACCCCTTTCCCTGGCTCCCCAACGTGGTGTTTTCATGGGGTGGGATTAATCCTCATGAGTGCAAGATGGGGAGGGACCATCTGGTCAAAGAGGGATGAGGATAGGGCATCTCCAAGGGACTAGGAACCAGTCATGCGTTGGCACCACACTGCTCCTGTGGGTTTGGAAGAGGAGCTGGGATGACCAATCATGAGGGTACATCAGCATCTCCTCTCTCCCTGGTTAGGACATACTAGCTGGGGGAGGACAGCTGGGAGATGTCCCAGCTAGCGATAGGAGATGCGCTGATCCCTCTGGGAGCATACAAATAGGAGGGGATTCAACTTTCTCAAAGGGCAGAGACTGGCAGGACAAGGGGGCTGGAGTGAAGCTGGAGGAGGGAAGGGTGAGAGGAGATCTTAGGGGGAAGTTCTTTGCAGAGAGAGTGGTGAGAGGCTGGAACAGGCTGCCCAGAGAGGGGGTGGATGTCCTATCCACTAGTGATGTTCAAGGCCAGGTTGGCTGGGGCCCTGGGCAACCTTGTGTATCTCCAGGCCTGGAGGTTGGTGTCCCTGTCTGTGTCAGGGGGTTGGAACTGTGTGATCCTTGGGGTCCCTTCCAACCCAGACCAGTCTGGGATTCTATGATCTGTAGATAGTTGGGGAAAAAAGGGACCCTAGGATTATGATCACCCAGGGCTTTGGAGGAAACATCTGTGGGCACAAAGATGGTTTAAATAGCAAGGGAGGGATCCCCAACTTTTTTACCCACCAGTTATAGTGAGGTGTTTGATGTCTAAGATGGGTTAGCAGCAATTCTGTGTTGTTGGTGGGGAAACTTGTGGTCCAAAACTCTAACCCTCCTGCTTCCAAACCCAATGGCTACCAGGAGATTCTCCCTCATGCAGGTGCCTTTAACTACTTGAAGGAAAACTTTTCCAATGCTCCCAGCCTGGATATGAGTGCAGCCTCCTTGACCATGCTGGTGCGTTTGATGGTTGCCCAGGTCCAGGAGTGTGTCTTTGAGAAGATGACCTTGCTGCGTGCCCAGCACGACTTCCTTGCCCGGCTGCAGCTCGCCCAGGAGGCAGCAAGGGTGAGTACCTTGGGGAGAAGAAGACTTGGTGGGGCTGTCACCAATAGAGAGACTCCTTCTGTAGTCAGCAGGACACCCCAGAAGAGGATAACCTCCTGCCACTGTCTCCTGATGGGTGTCCAACATCCCAACCCGTGGCTTAGCGGCTTCTCTTGACACCCAACAGGTGGAAGACGTCTACTCACTGGTGCACCAGACAATGACCCAGGCCCACGTGAAGGATTACGTTCCTTTCTCTTGGATCACCATGGTCCATGTCAAGTCAGAGCATTTCAAAGCTCTGTCCCACTACTTTGCTGCCATTGCTCTCTGCGACTGTCCTGGTGAGTCTTACAGCTTGGAGGTTCAGCCAAGGGTTGGCTCCACATGGTAGCCTGGTGTCTAGGAGGGAATGCAAAGAAAAGAGGTGAAGGGACATATGCACAGGGGAGATGGATACAAGACCTAAAGTTTCTGGGGTTGCTCTGAGCTGTTGATCTCACCTATTGACTCAGCAATTCATGCATGGGGCACATTTCTCCCATACTTATGGTTGGACTTGATCTTAAAGATCTTTTCCAACCTTGTGATTCTGTGATTTGCAAAGTTCTTCCAAGAAGATGAGGAAGATGGTGCTGTAGGGATGTCATTTGCTGTCCCCTTCGGGGCTGGGTGGGTAAATGGGGGGATCAGCTGCTTGCTGACCATGCATGTGCTGTTGTCCTCAGCTAGGCATCCTCCAGAGGCACCTGTAGCCACATGGTGGGCCAACTGTGGGCTTCAAAAAATAAAAATAAACCAAAAACAAAACCCCAAACCCCCAAAAAAACAGAATATCATGGAACAAACTGTTCTGGGCTCCTTGAATTTAATTGCCAGCCTTGTGGACAGCTGCCTTGGGCATGGCGTGGTGGTGAGGTGCTAGCAACAGGGTACACATGACTGTGCTGGAGCAGGGCTTACGTAGCTCTCACAAGCCAGCTGGAGCATGGACGTGGGATGCAACCTATAATTTCCATCTGTGCCATCCCAGAGAACCCATACAAGTGATTTTTGGGTCAAGGCAGAGGATCTGGGGGTGGGCAGCTGATGCAAGCGATGCCCCGCGGTGCTGACCTATCACTTGGCGGGGTTGTTGAGGACAAGGTTGGGAACTTCCTGAGGGATGGTTGCTGAAAGCAATGCTGTGTTGGTGATGGTTGGCAGACTGTCCCAGCATCCTCCCCCGCTTCAGAACCTGCCCAGAATCTTGCTGCTGGGCTTGTGCTTGTGTGGGTGTTGCAGAAGCAGGATTGAGCAAAGAGAGCTGCTGGGGCAGAGACAAGAGCCTGTGGGGCTGGAGCAGAATCAGGAGAGGATGGTGATGGGGCTGGGTTTGCATGGAGTTCCAAAGGATAGGGCAAACCTTTCCCCTAAAATTCTGAGGCTGTTTGCCTGACCTAATAACCTTCAGTGCTGAGGGAAAAACAAATCCACAGAAGTTGCCTAATTTGGGAGCTTGGGGGATTATTTTTCTTCCCCTCTATCCAGACCACGCTGTTGAGGTCTCACATGCTCAGTTGCTGCCTCTCCCTGACCCCCTTGTTGAGAAGAACAAATCTTTTGCTCCTGTAACCAGCTGGCAATAAACTCCTTATGCTGCAGTTTAATCCCCCCAGGGATGCTGGCATGGAGAGGCTGGCCACAGGGAGAGCCAGCCTTGGAGCTGCCCATTCCCAGCCCACCAAGTGCCTATGCTGGGGTTGCTCACCAGGCTTTGAGATCTCATGGAATCACAAGGTTGGAAAAGACCTTTAAAGATCATCAAGTCCAACCATTCCTGTCCTGTGCTAAACCAGATCCCTGAGCACCTCATCTACCCTTTTTTTAAACACATCCAGGGATGATGACTCAACCCCCTCCCTGGGCAGCCTGTTCCAGGCCCCAACAACAAACATTCAGACCAGCAAGTCCACAACATTACCTGCAGCCCACATGGTTCCTTCCTATCAAGCCCAATGCCCGGGTGAGGACACTGCTATCCAACCCTGAGCTTCCTGTAAGCCAGGGGGAATCAGGAGCAGCTTTTGGCTAGAGATAAGGGGGTAAAAGATCTATCCATCTTGGTTTCTCCATCAAAGAAAACCTTTGGTTGCACCACAAGCTCTCTGCTTGTGTCAGGGTCCCAGGCACAGCAAGGAGGGCTCAGCTCCCAAATTATACTTAAATCTTTCCAGCTCTGGTGCTTTGGTTGTTGCCTGACTTGGCTCCAGGTCACTAACCTCCAGGTGAGGAAAACCCAGGGCTCTTGATTTCCAATCCTGCTTCCAGACCAGAGCAAGGAAGAGAAGGAAGCAAGAGAGTCAGGTGCTTGTGGTCTGCATAGGACAAACCCTGCACTCAACTTTCAAAGCCTGGTGCAGCCTTAAATATGATACCTCATCCCTCTCCCCATCAGTGATGTCCTGGTGGTCGTTGCAGGCTGTGGTTGGGTGAAACAAAGCTGCTGCAGAAGTTACTTGGGCTGCCTGAAGGTGGATGTGAATTCCTGGTCCCTTTGTCCCCACCACCATGGAGGTCCAGGTAGCCAAGCAATACCCTGACTCTTCTCTCTAAGCCCATCCCCACTCATTTATTTCACACAGTGGCATCTGATGCTGAGCTACCAGAGCAGGAGAAGGCTTTTATACAGTTCCACATCACCATGCCAGAGGGACCATCGCTCCACGTCCTGCTGCAGGACCCTGAGGAGAGGAGGAAGCTGGGTAAGCACATCAGTAGGGGCAAAGCCCCCGGTTCTTGAGATGAAACCTTGATGGATGGGCAGCAAGCCCCATTGTAACCCTCCCCATGTAGGCATGGTCTCCACGAAGGCATGCAATGAGTTGTTTGGGGTGGTGGGGTGGTGGGGATTTCTCCATGGAAAGACACCTTTTGGGGGTCATTCTTTGAAAAGATCCTTTCCTAGGAAGGAAGAAAAGCCTCACAGTTCCCTATTAGGGTGTTGAAGACCACCTTATGGTGCTTGCACTCACCTGTCCAGCCAATTTGGACCTTAGGCACTGAGGTGACCTGAGCTAGGTGATGTCACCCAACACAACATGGAGAAATCTGTAGGGACACAAAGATCCTGGAAGTTCCTTGGCTTGGACTCACTATTGACTTGGCTTGATGACAAGAAGACACAGCAGATGCCAGGGGGTGGCTTTTTTAGCTGTATCAAGAAGCCTGGGAGACGAGAGCTTCCTCCCATGCAGATTTTCAGCTTCAGGAGAAAAACAGAGCGTTGCTTGTTCAGCTGAAGTCATGTTTTGGCAGCCCCTCCCCAGTGAGGCTGCAACAAGAGCAAGCTCAGCGCCCTGGTTTTGGGGGTGTCATCTCCTGGCTGTCTCCTGATGCTCTTTGCCCTCATTGCACACACGTGAAAGGAGGCAGGTCCCACCGGGAATGAGTTCATCACATCACCACCCCAGCAAAGTCCTCTTGGATGCTGGGCAAGGTTTCAGTGCTGGGGATAGGAGGTGGAGGACATGCATGAGGAGACTCCTTAAATGATGCCCAAACCCATACCAGGTTTTGGTAACATCACCCCAACACCCTCTTCTGCTGTCAGTTATCTTCTTGATTTGTAGCAACCTGGCTTCCAGCTCTCCCTGCTCTTCTTGGGAGGGAACGGGCTGTTTTCCATGTCTGGTGGTGAAGAAGAAACGATGCCAGCATCAGCTCTGGCTTTGGTTTACAGAAAAGGAATAAACTTGCACCATGAAAACTCCTCCCCTCCTTCCCTTGTGTCCTAGTCATATAACATTATGTTTTATCAGACATGGTGTATTCCACCATCTTCAGTAGAGTGGAGCAAAAGCTTACACAACTTCCATGCTTGACCTCTATTGCCAGTGATGTCTTGGCAGTAGGAGTTGATGATATTCATGGAATTATATTCAATAGAACATGGATGCTTTCTTGCCTCTGGATGGGGCTGACTGAACAGACTGGACTGATGGGTGAGACCAATGGGATGAGGTTCAACAAGGCCAAGTGCAGAGTGCTGCACATGGAACAGAACAACCCCATGCAGCGCTCCAGGCTGGGGGAGACTGGCTGGAGAGCTGTCAGGCAGAGAAGGACCTGGGGGTGTTGGGTGACTGCAGGCTGAGCATGAGCCAGCAGTGTGCCCAGGGGGCCAGGAAGGCCAAGGGCATCCTGGCTTGTGTCAGACACAGTGTGGCCAGGAGGTGTGGGGAGGGGATTGTGCCCCTGGACTGGGCACTGGTGAGGCTGCAGCTGGAGTGCTGGGTCCAGTTCTGGGCTCCTCAGCATCAGAAGGACATGGAGGTCCTGGAGCGAGTGCAGAGAAGGGCAACCAGGCTGGGGAAGGGGCTGGAGGGCAAATCCTCTGAGGAGCAGCTGAGGGAGCTGGGGGTGTTGAGGCTGGAGAAGAGGAGGCTGAGGGGAGACCTTCTCCCCACCTCCCCTGCCCTGCCAGGAGGGTGTAGAGAGGTGGGCGCTGGTCTCTTCAGCCAGGGGCCAGGAGCTGGGACAAGGGGCAATGGGCTCAAGCTGCCCCAGGGCAGGGTCAGCTCAGCTGGGAGGGCAAAGTTCTTCCCTGGCAGAGTTGTGGGGCTGTGGAACAGGGGCCTGGAGCAGGGTCAGGGCCTGGAATGGGCCTGGAGCAGGGTCAAGGCCTGGGATGGGCCTGGAATAGGGGCCTAGAACAGGGTCAGGGCCTGAGACAGGGTCAGGGCCTGGCACAGGCTGCCCAGGGAGGGGGCTGAGTCCCCACCCCTGGGTGTGTTTAACAGACAGGGAGATGAGGTGCTCAGGGATCTGCTTTAGCACAGGACAGGAACGGTTGGACTTGATCTTCAAGGTCATTCCCAACCCTGGGATTCTGTGACCGTGGGAGCTTTGCTAAAAGACTCCTGACAGCGTTTGATACAATTCTTTTGGAGAGTCTCCTCTCTGCTTCCCATCCAGCCTCAATGTTATTTCCTCCATCGTGCCTTCTCGTGGGGCAAAGCAAAGGCCTTCAGGCCACAGCTTAAGCACCCTCATGAGTCTGGAGCAAGCTCCTACCATCTCCCTGGCTTATGTTGCCACCGTGTGTCCTAAACCTGCCAAGGCTACAGGCAGACGCGTTTCTATGATACAGTGTGTGTATATATAGCGAGACAGCGGGTGCTTTTTGGGTAGTTTCTCGTTGGAAACGGGTGACTTGGTTGCAGTCTCTCTCACCAGAAGGATGTTTTCATTCGTGGGTCATGGGGATTTCATCTCTTCTGGCCATTTTTCGGCCCCTCTTTTTCCACGAGGCTGGAAAGACGTCGAAGGCAAGTTGAGAGGAGGAAAGCAAGAAGAAAGCAGATGCTGAAGAGGGTGGGAAGTGGGACCTGTGGGGCAAGGAAGGCTTTGCTTAGCCTAGAAATAGAGGGAAACATGTTGCATCTTTCCTGAAGCCAAAGGGCCTGTCACCAGGAGGACAAGGCTCCATTGTCCTCTGTGTCCCCCTCCTGGGACATGTGAGACAATGGAGAGAAGTTAATTTGTGGAGGAGAATGAGGTTAAGCATTAGGAGGGACTTTTTGGGGGGGTGGTGGGGTGGTGGGGGGAGAGGGGGCGGCGCAATGTGGTGGCTGCTCCTTTGCCAACGGTTTTTGGGAACATCTGCTAGCTCTGCTGCCAGGGGAGTGAAGTAGGTCACCCTTCAAGGTCCCTTCCCAGCCCTACATCAGGGGGCTGGAGCTGAGAGCTGGGACCTACTCCATTTAGCTCAGGCTGTGAACGTGACTGGGCTGTCCCTGAGTCACGTCGGGGTGACACAGGCACGGAGGCTGCTGGCAGCCGTGGGGAGCGGAGAGGGAACGGGGTGGCAGCCAGAGCTGCTCCACTTGAGCTGGGATCTCTCTGCTCCCTTGCAGGCAAAGCTCACCTGAAGAAAGCCATCATGAAGCACGAGGAAGCCATGAGGATCCACGGCTTGTGCAAGATCCTGAGGAAGATGGATATCCTCCAGGAGGTCCTCTCCTTTGCCCACAAACGCTCCCTGAGCAAGTACTCAGAAATCGACCATGAGGAGGACTTCTTTGAAACAGGAGATGCCCCAGATATTCACCGTAAGTGGGTTGGTTGAAGGGGGGAGGGGGTGTTTTTTTGAGGGTGCTGTTGAGAAGGGCGTTTGCGTGGTGGTGGGCAAACTCCACGGTGAGTTTGGGACAGGTCGGTGTGGACCAGAGCTCCCTGCATGGGGATGGAGCATCTTTGGGTGGGAGTTGGGGGCTCTGTGTCCAGCAACTGCATGAGTAGGTCCCAGCTCTCCTGGGTCACACCATTCCTCCTCAGGGAACATCATGTAGAGGCAGCAGCTGCTGCCTACATTATGTTCCACCTGACCACAGCATCTGTATTTTTCTTTCCCTAGCCAAAACCCACCAGAAACCAGAGATAAAATCCCCCAACTTCTCCCAGGTGAAGGTGACCGACCTCTTCCATAGGCTGGTATGTACAGTTGTGGGATGGAGGCTGCCCCAAGGGAGCAGCTTTCTCCTCCTCTTCCCCCTGCATGCTCTGTTTGCATGGCTGCCTTCCTCCCCACAGCCTCTTCTCCCTCTCCCTCTGCAGCACTCACAGGCAGCTCTCCAAGGAGAACAAGCTGCCTCCTCGCAGGCAGGGACCCGTGCAGAAGGAGGGGTGGAAGGGTGCAGATCTGTGTCTCCAAGACCTAAATGGGTCACAAGGTTCCTCTGGAGCATAGGGGAGCAGGCAGAAGCATTTGGTGGGGGGGGGTCTTTACTCAAGAAGGACCGAAGGGACCCTTCAGTGGAAGCTTTTTAGGAGAGCAGGATGGTGCCAGCTTGGGATGCTCTAGGAAAATCCCACCAGATCTTTATCCCTACCTTTCTTAAGCTTTTCAGGGTCCTGGGGAGCAGGGTTTGAGCTTCAGGGCTGCCATGGAACCCGACTGTGCTGTCCCTGTCCCCCAGGCACCCCAAGGGCTTCCTAGCATCCCAGAAATAGGTTGAGCATCTCTACTTTTAAACAGCCCCAGGGCAGACAGGTATATCCTGCTTCTGCAGGCATTGTAAAGTAGGAAAAAGACAGGAAAATAAGATTTAGGAGGGATCTGATCCTGAAAAGGTGACCTGTCCCACTGCCTCACACCCCAGTAGGGCTGCATCCCCCAGAGCCAGGCTGTGGTGAAACACCTCAACCCTCATTGTCCCTCCTTGGGCAATGGGGTTTATTTCCTGGAAGGGGGAATTAAGGAGCCAGTTCTGTCCACTGGAGCTTTGTATTTTTGTTTGCTCCAGGATTGTAGTGTCTAAACTGCTGCCCCCTTGCTGACCATGCCAAAGACTACCTCCTTCTGCCTTGCAAGAGTGGGGCAGTGCTTGGAGAGGATGTCCAGACCTAAGACTTAGGCTCTTCCTAACCTGCATGAGACTGCTCCTGCTCCCAGACCCAACATCTAACATGAGTTTTTAAGCACCTCTATATTTTTAGTGGGGAAATCTGCATTTTTGGGCACGTGGGTAGAGGAAAAGATGAGGGAGGCTCAAAATGAGGTTCTCTTGATCTGCCTCCACCCCATCAGTGGGTGTTTTCAAGGTTGCATGTCCCCAGGGTGCTGTTCTTGTACCAAAAGGTGCTTTCCATGTTTCTACCTTTACCCTAGGGCCCCCTCTCAGTTTTCTCAGCCAAAAACAAGTGGTACCCAGTGCGGAGAGTCCACCTCAGGAGAGGAGAGAATGGGTTTGGGTTCACCCTGAGAGGAGACTCCCCCGTCCTCATCGCCGGTGTCATCCCAGGGGGTTGTGCTGCTGTAAGTACCCCAGATCCTCACTGGTCCTCTGAGGATGCTGGAAATGGGATTTCAGGGGTTACCTCCAAGGGTGTTGGGGGGTGGTTTTATGTCTTGACACTCAATTGGATGACTGGGTAACTGTGTCTGTGTGCTCAGATGGAGACCCATCCCTGATGGATCTCAGCCTGGGCCTTGCAGGTGGGTGTCTTGAAAAAATTGGGGTTGGTTTTTTTGTTTATTAGGAGACAGATAAGGGAAAAAAATAGGGATTTCAGCTTAGTTTTGAACTGCTGGCAGCTTTTCTTTGGCAAGTGCTTAACTGCTTTCTCCCCTTTTTGGGAGGAGACAATGGATGGAAGAAGGTGGCAAGTCTGAAACATGAATGATCTCAATGAAAATTCTCTGTATGGGCTTTCTGAGGTATCAGGGGCACCTGCTTTTCAGCAGAAGCTTGCTGGAGCATAGTGGTGGGATGACTGAAAAGTCTTCCCTCTCCTTTATCACTGCTCAGCATTAACCCTGCCATCCAGAGCCCAGCATCTTATAACAACATGCTCCCTAGAAGCAGGATCAGATCCCTTTTTGGAAGACTACAATCATCTTAAAGACTATATATCTGGACCACAGTTGTGTCCCCTGGGCTGCTAACAACCATTGCACACAGCTGAGGTGGGATTGGGCTCCATATAGACCAAGCCTGGCTGGGTTGCTCATAGCTCTGATGGTGTCTCCACAGCCCGAGGCTGGTACTTGCTTTCCTTCAAGCATGTCAAGACCATTGTTGATGCCTTGATGAATGAAGGGTGTGCACAGGACTTTGCTGACCCTGCTCCATTTTCTCATTGAGGCTTGCAGGCAATATATTTTGTAAGAGATTTCATTCTTCTGGAGACCTGCAGCATTTAACCTTTGTTGAAGAGTTGGGTGCACTTTTTTGCAAGGCTGCAGAAATTCATGAGGCTGGGAGTTCATAGCATACTGCATGTCAAGTGTGACCATCTTGGTGAGGCATTGAAACAGGTTGCCCAGAGAGGTTGTGGAAGCCCCATCCCTAGAAGTGTTCAAGGCTGGGTTAGATGGGGCTTTGGGCAACCTGATCTAGTGGAGGGTGTCCCTGCTTGTGGTAGGGGTTAGGAAGTAGATGGTCTTTGATGTCCTTTCCAACACAAACCATTCTCTGCTATCTCCAGCAGATCCTAAGTCTGTAGAGCATCCCACTTCCATGTGCATGCTCCAAAACAGTTCTAAAATCTTTAGGATGATGAAAGCATGGTCTGCCTTGTGCTGTAGGTGGAGGGTGGACCCCAGCCCAGGATTGAAACCTATGGGGTTGGGTAGACACTGAGGAAACCTCATGCAGCAGCATCCATGAGCTCAACCATGTGTGTTTTCTCTCTGCCCCTGCAGGAAGCTGGGCTGAAGGAAGGAGACTACATCATCTCAGTCAATGGCAAAGACTGCAAGTGGTCCAAGCATGCTGAGGTGGTGCAGCTGCTGAAGAGCACTGGGGAAGAGGGAGTGGAGATTGGTGTGATAACCCTGCAAGGCTCAGAAGGACCAAAAGCTGTAAGTCACATCCCAAGGCTTAGGTGGGAAAGTGGAGCGCTCTGGGAGGGGAGAAACCAGCTGGGGTTTGCCTAAGTGAGGGTCTCTGCTGTCTCCAGCACGGTGGCTTGGTAGATGTGAAAGAGGATTTGCAGGGATGGAAAGCTTTGCTCAGTCACTCAGCCTCAAGCCAGCCCCCAAAGCAGGCAGCTCCATGGGAGGGCAAAGCTTCTCCAGTGTCCTGCTCCCAGGCTGGAGGTGCAGGCCTGAAGCTGGGCACTGATTTGCAGCCCAGATGCCACCCTGACTTCACCCCTTTCTGTTCCCTTTCTCAGTCAGAGAAGAAGGCAGCAGCGATGTCCTCAGGCAGTGGGCTGCTGAAAAGCAACAAGGAGAACAGCAGGAAGAGCTTGATGAACAACAAGAGTGCCAGCACGCTGCTGGTCTGGAGCAAGAAGAGCAAGAGGAGCAAGAAAAGCACCTACAGTGTCCCCTTCACTGCGGTGGGAGACAACGAAGTCATGTACTGAAGCAGCAGCCAGGTTAGATCACGTCCTGTGAGCTCCAGGGCTGCCTGCCCATGAACTCTCCTAAGCCACAGTGGTCTGTCCAGGCTGCACTGGTATCAGTGCTGTGAGGAACTCCCCCTCTACCCCACCCCACCCTGGGGATGTGCTGCTGGTCAGATCCTCTCTGAAAAGGCAAGTGATGCACAGTACTGGATTCCTCCACCTCCCTGCTCCTGTGTGAGGTGATCCTCAGCTAAACAATATGGGGAAAACACTCATGGATTTGTGATTTTGAAAAGTTTTGGGGGGTTTTTGCTTTTGAAGGGGTCAGGTGTGGTGGGGTGGGGATGAGACTGTGCTTGGGTATAAAGCAGGGACTGGGGTTGTGTCTTCTGCTCACTGTGAGGAGCAGCCAACCAAGCCCCAGCCATTAAAGCAAAAGCTGTAACCTTCTGTAGTGTCTCCTAGGCTTTCTCTGCAAGGTAGAAGATGGCACTGCTGCTGCTGAGAGCTGTTGGCAGAGCCAAATCATCCAGCAGCTCTATCTGGGAGGTCACCTTCAACTCCCTTTTTCCTCAAGAGAGTGATAGCAACATCAATGACTCGTGGTGACACCAACATGGGGTGCAGCACTGGACTGTGCATCTCTGCCATGGTACAGGACAGGGATGTCCTGGTGAAATGGGTTGAACTTAGGACAGGTTTGACCTTTTTTTTTTTAGTGCTTTTTGGAGTTTGTTTGGGGTTGTTTGTTTTTTTTTTACTTAATGAACACCCAGTTCAACCCAGTAAATGCAGCCCAGCTGCTCATCCTGCTTCTTGGGAAGAAAAGGGAAAGACTTAACAGGAATTTATTGTCTTGCTTTTTTTTTTTCTTCTTTAATCAGTAGAGGTGGATTGCCCTAAATATGTTGAGTAGATTAATAGCTAAGAACCTTGTTGATTTGAGGTTTTTTTCTTGGTATGAGATTAAAATTCCAAGGAGATAGCTCCTCCAGATCATTAAACTACTACATTTGTGCTAGCATTGGATCTTGCACACATTGCTAATACCCTAACACTTGTGCTGTCAGCATTTGTACCCAAGCTGGGCTGATGGATACATGCATCTTGGGAATTGTACTGGAAATGCTGGGAGACTCCAGATAGGTGCTTAGATATATTGGCAAAATCTTCTCCCATCCCATTCCTGCCTCCTGCATTATGTTGTGGGGTTTTTTTTTTGCTGAAGGCTCAAGAGCTGTCTGGGTCTTCAGTGCTTGGATGATCTTGGTAGGTATAAAATACCCTTCAGAAATGCAATTGTATTTTTGTACTTCTTAAGTCAGGAGGTGTTGGTACCAGTAGCTCAATGAAGTGAACGCTCACGTTGTGAGAGCATCTCCCCCTCCCCACCTCCCCATCCCACCCCGGGGTTGTACTGCTCCTTCTTCC
The DNA here is from genome assembly GCA_027925045.1 of Hypotaenidia okinawae. Lineage (NCBI taxonomy): Eukaryota > Metazoa > Chordata > Aves > Gruiformes > Rallidae > Hypotaenidia > Hypotaenidia okinawae. The sequence goes on from BSDF01000002.1 coordinate 163,140,607, forward strand.
AGGTGGGTCAAGCCAAGCTTTGCTTTTCCCCCTGGTTTTATTCAAGGAGAATGAAAGGAAGGTTTTCTAACTGCATTATTGACCAAGAGGCCTCTCTGGAGACTGAGACATCATCAGACTGGATTACAGATCCGGCTGCCACCACGAAGCCATCTGCTGCAGTCAGATTTGCTGCGTAATCTTGCCAGCTGCTTGGTGGTAGACACTGGCAGGACAAGGGGGAAGGAAGGTTTAAATTAGATCTTAGGGGGAAGTTCTTTGCAGAGAGAGTGGTGAGGGGCTGGAACAGGCTGCCCAGAGAGGGGGTGGGTGCCCCGTGTCTGGAGGTGTTGAAGGCCAGGTTGGCTGGGGCCCTGGGCAACCTTGTGTAGCTCCAGGCCTGGAGGTTGGTGTCCCTGCCTGTGTCAGGGGGGTTGGAGCTCTCTGATCCTTGGGGTCCCTTCCAACCCAGACCAGTCTGGGATTCCATGATGGGGCCCTGGGCAACCCTGTGTAGCTCCAGGCCTGGAGGTTGGTGTCCCTGCCTGTGTCAGGGGGGTTGGAGCTCTCTGATCCTTGGGGTCCCTTCCAACCCAGACCAGTCTGGGATTCTATGATGAGGAAGAGGGTAGGTTCACAGACAAAAAGGCCACCTTGCCATTAAAGCATCCTGGCAACATCTTCCCCCTGATCCTAAATGCATTGCCAACACCAGCCATCTCCAAGCTGGAGATGGATTTACTTGGAAGAAGGGGACAGAAGAGACAAGCCTGAGTGTCACGTTTCCACCCTCATCACCCAACTCCTCTCTTGGCAGAGGGGTTGGGTTTGGTGTGAGTTGGATAATTTCCCTAACACTGGTATTTTGGGGGGGGGATGGGGTTGTTGGGGTTTTTTTTTCATTTGTACCTGGACTCTCACCTTTTATGGATTAAAAAGCACTGATTGCAAACCCCTTTGCAGCGTCCATCTCTCTGAGTTGCAGGTGGGACTTGGGTGCACCAGCCATGGAGGGGAACAGACCCTGACTGGCCTTCTGAATGGGTTCTTTTTGGGGTCAATTTTACATAAATCTAGAGCTACTGGAGTTGGAAGAGACCATTTGGCTCTGTGCAACCTGATCCAATGCAAAACCAAGCTCCTAAGCCTCCAGATGGGTCCAAGAGCCCTTGGTGAGCCATCATCCCCACCTCCAGCGTGGTGTAGCAGGAGCTACAAGGACAAGGGGCTGTGGGCTGTGGGGGAGAGGGATCAGCAGGACCAGGTGACCAGCATGGTGTAGCTGGAGCTGGTGGCTTTGCCATGTGAGTTATTTGATGGCAGTGATGGCAGGAGGTGGGGAGCAGGGCTCAGGTTGGATCCCTTGAGGACATTTCTCCTGAGAGAGAAGAAAAAAAAGGGGGAAAAGGCAATAAAAAAATGAAACCATTCAAGAAAGTGATCTTTGCTTCACACCCCATGTTTTGATCTGATGGTTTGGGCTTTCCAACCACGTTTTTCAGACCCCCTGGTTTTTGGAAGAGCACATCAATGGGAACCAAGGTCATCACTCATGCTTGAGGAGCAAATTGGGAGCTGGTAAGTGTCCTTGACATGGGATGCCCTCCAGCCCACTCTGTTTTACTTTGGGAATCTCTGTTTCACCAGGGCTGGAGGTTGGTGTCCCTGCCTGTGGCAGGGGGTTGGAGCTCTCTGATCCCTGGGGTCCCTTCCAACCCAGACCAGGCTGTGATTCTATGATTCACTGGACCCTACCTCCCCACCATCTGGGGAGGGTGACCAAGCCCATGGCTGTGGGGCTGGACAATGGGTCCTGGCAGCCAGATGAGTCCCTCCCTCAGGGATTATGCACCCCACAGGAGGTTAAAGGACAGAGGTGGGATTAAACCCCCCTTAGATAGGAACGAACCAGGGTCAGGCCTTTCAACGTTGCATTAATACATGAGCAGGTGGTGGGGAGCCTCTTTTTTCTCCTATGAAGGCAAGGTTTAACTGGCAACTGACTTTTTCTTTTGACATTTTCCTCATTTAAAGTGTTTCTCCTTTCATCAGACCTCCTGTACCCAGCACCCTAACGAGTTGTCTTTTAAGCCACCCACAGCAAGTTGTTCTGCTGCAGTAGATCCTTTCTCCACCTACGTTCAGTGGATGTGGGAAACTCGTGACTCTCTAGCTGGGATCACCTCCCCCTCTGATGACATATTTTCAGATGAGAGGTGTGCTCCATCAGCAAGAGCCTGGTGCTTCCCTCCCTCTTTGCTCAGAGACTGTGGAGCTGGATCTCTCTGGTGTTTGTCTTCTCCATCTGGACCTGGAGGTGGAGGGATCCTGTAAGATCCTGGATGGGGTAGGGAGGGCAACGTGAGTAGAAAGCACAAGAACTGCTACAAAAATAGGTTTAGAGTAAGTAAGAACTTGAGGTTCCTGTGGAGAGGAGCTCCAGGTGGGCTCAGGAGCTGAGGTCATGCATGGTGCTCCTTGGTCCAGGTCACCTGGGCTGGAGCAAGATAACACAACTCTTGGAAGCATCTTATGACCAGACAACAGGTGCAAAGCAGGGCTTATTTTTTAATCCCCTCTTGATTTCTAGAGCTCTTGACACAGAAAACAGTGGTGCTTCCCATCTTAGAAACCCCATCATGAAGAACCCAGCAAACCTGGGATGGGGGGAGGGTGTTCAGCTGAGTTTCCTGCCTTTGAGGTGGAATTTTTCCTCCTTTCAGAGCTTTCACACTCAGTAATAAAAGTCACCCAGCCCATATATCAGTGTGGTGGGAAGGTGTGTTGATTTTCCCCTCCGTTAGGTACACAACAGCTCTCTTAATAGAAGATACCTGTGGTGGCAGGAGCTGTGGCCATGCTCCTGCCTCCTTGCTTCACGGCTCGTTGGCACCATAACCCATAATAGCTCCTCTGGAGCTGTCTCTGGCTACAAATGAGTCTCTACTTGCCCATGGGGACAGCAGAAGGGAAGCAGTTACTGGACTGATGGTCCTCAGCCGTGGTGTTGCCACACTGCCTCCATACAAGGGGCTCTCACTCCTTGCAATATTCAATCTGTGATTTGTTATCAGGATCGGGCCCTTCAGGAGGACCTGGTGCTGCTTTTGAACAGTCCTGGGCCAGGAGCAGATCTGTGGGGTCATCTCAGGAGAAGGATGGGGCAGGAGAAGTTTTCCCTTCCCAGGAAGGGGAGTGATGCTGTCCCTGCATGGTCCCTCGGCCAGTGCTTACTCCACCCCAGAGAAGGTGTCACCCTCAGCCCCAAATCCCACCTCGCCCCTCCTGAGCACCCACTTGTGGAGTGCTGAGCCATCCTCCTTTCCAGACTGAGCCCACTGGAGGGCAGCAGCACCCTGTCCACTGCACCCACTCCTCCCAGCACCCAAACCCTATCTCTGCCCAGTGAGGCTGGCGCCCCTCAACCCCTCCCCTCCCTCCACTGTCACCCAAGGGTGAGTAGAGGTGTCCCCAGGAGACCAGTGCGTCCCAAACCATGGCATGAAAATGAGTCTTAATCAATATATATCCTGTGAGGTCCTAATGGGGTGTGAGGGAAAGGAGACTCAGGACTGGAGAGCTCCATCCTCTGGGGTAGAGCATCCTGATCTTGTAGCAAGCTCCACCCACCCCATAAAGGAAGGGGTAAAGTTTTGCTGGGAGCACTGGGACCTCTCCTCCTACTCCTTCAAGCTGGCCCTTGGGCCCCTCTGGGGCTGCAGTGGGGATCATGCTCCCCTGTGCTGACCCTTTGCCAAGTTTCTCTCAGAGAGTTGCAAAGTTCCTCCCCGAACCCCATCTTGGCCATGGTTCCCCAGCAGCTTGGAGGAGCTGAAGCCCTCCTGCATGGCCTTGCACGGCAGCAGACAGCACCGGGAGGCTCCTACTCCATGGAGCCACAAGAGTTAGGGCGTTGCTGGAGGGGTACAACATCACCAGGGCAGCAGAAGGTTGATGGGTCAAGGCTGGGCTTCCAGGACAAGGGGCTGGGGGCTGAGGGGGAGAGGGATCAGCAGGACCAGGTCAGGAGGTAGTGGAGATGTAAGCTGGCAGCATCATCACTAGAGGGCAGAGGTGGTACACGCTGAATCCTGCTTCCCCACCGCGTGGACAGCCCTTGGGCACCCCAACACAGGGTGTGATGGTGCTGGGGCCTTGAGTTGTCCCATACCTCTATGCACGTGACTCTGCAAACCCGTGTAAGTTCATTTCTCATTCCAACAGTTGTCTCATGGAATGTGTAAGGCTGGAAGGGACCTTTAAAGGTCATGTAGTCCAACCCCCCTGCAGTGAGCAGGGACATCATCACTAGATCAGGTCCCTCAGAGCCCCATCAAGCCTGACCTTGAATGTCTCCAGGGATGGGGCCTCCACCACCTCTCTGGGCAGCCTGTTCCTGTGATCTACCTCCCTCAGAGGGAAGAATTTTTTTCCTCATATCCAGCCTAAATCTCCCCTTTTCTAGTTTAAACCATCACCCCTCATCCTACTGCTCCATGCCCTTGGGAACAGCTCTTCCCCAGCTTCCTTACAGGCACCTTTCATAGAATCACAGAATCTCAGCCTGGTCTGGGTTGGAAGGGACCCCAAGGATCAGAGAGCTCCAACCCCCCTGACACAGGCAGGGACACCAACCTCCAGGCCTGGAGCTACACAAGGTTGCCCAGGGCCCCAGCCAACCTGGCCTTCAACACCTCCAGGGACGGGGCACCCACCCCCTCTCTGGGCAGCCTGTTCCAGCCCCTCACCACTCTCTCTGCAAAGAACTTCCCCCTAAGATCTCCTCTCACCCTTCCCTCCTCCAGCTTCACTCCAGCCCCCTTGTCCTGCCAGTCTCTGCCCTTTGAACAAGCTGATTCCCCTCCTGTTCCTCTGCTCCCTTCAGGGACTGGCAGGCTGCAATGAGGTCCCCCCACAGCCTTCTCTTCTCCAGGCTGACCCAGCCCAGCTCCCTCAGCCTCTCTCTTTAGGGGAGCTGCTCCAGCCCTCTAATCTCGATGCTTCCCAGTAGCAAATCCATGCATCCCAGTGCTGCTGGGAGAGGAGGGAAGGCAAGCTGCCACGAGCATGGACCCACCTGTCCCCAGGGCCCAACAATCCCAGTCACTTGTTACCAGAGGCAGAAGTGGTGGCTGGAGACACCCACATCCCTGTGTGGTCCTTGGGGAGCACTCAACCCCCTTCCCATGAATGGGAGCAAGCCTCTCCTGTGTGGGAGCCAGTTAGACCTAGCCCAGGGTAGACCTGGTCTGGTAAGGGGTGGAAATTTGACCTCCTTCAATGCCTTGTGCCCTGTTTTCTGTGGCACATGAGTGTTTCTGAAGGGTCTGTTCTCTGCAGTCCAAAGGAGGGTGATGGAGGATGCTGGTCCTCTACTGGATTCATCTGCAGAACTTGGTGTGAGGTCATGGGTCACCTTTTCCAAGCCAGTAGCTTTTGTGCTGCCACCCCTTCCTTATTTTAATCTGCACAATATTTGCCCTAGACAGAGTACAAAGCTGTTCCACTTCAGGATTTGTATCTTTATATGAGGAGCTGCCTCTGACCATCACCATGACCATGGAGCTACACAAGGTTGCCCAGGGCCCCATCCAACTCTCTGCCTCTTCCCTCTCTCCCTCTTCACTCTCTCCCTCTTCCTTCTCTGCCTCTTCCTTCTCTGCCTC